>OY728147.1:391704545-394434545 GCA_963277665.1 Viscum album | reverse complement strand
AAATCCAATCTAATCTGGTTTAGGGTTTGAAAAATTTATTTTTCTATTTTAAATCAAGGAAATTTTGTTTTCAAAGAAAAAAATCATTTTTAAATGAAAACCCATTCACTTTTCAACATCAACGCATGAAATTATATTTATAATCTCAAGTAATCAATAAGAATAATAAGAAATTAAAAAAATTATAACACGTGAGAAAATCAACCAACCTCATGGATGTAGAAAACCTATCTGCCTTTGATAATGGGGATTGCAACCCAAGAGAACAACATTCTTAAAGAAATTTACACCATAAAACTGAAGAGGATTGACATAGATCTATATAAAATCACAAAACTATAGTGTAAAAATATCTTCAAACGAAACCAAAGAATAAATAAGAGAAAAACTTACTTAGATAAGCGGAATATGACCCCAACGACGATCAATCATAGAATGAATTGATCCAAGGGGAAGTAAGTTACCCAAAATTTATTAACGTATGACCTATAGGGGATACGAGAAGGCCACAAAATATAATGAAGCCTCAAAATTCTTTACAACACCCTAAAATATGTAACTCAGGGAATTACATGGTGTGTAATACCTTTACACATCATGAAAATTATGTGTAATACTTACCTGGTGTGTAACATTTTAATTATATGTAATCCAAAAAAAATATATCTATTTAGGATATATTACACATCGTGTAATCCCATTACACATCATGTAACAACCCAAGGAATAGTAGGACATCTATGGAAACAGTGAAAATTTAAAAAGAAACCATAACTTCACCATTTTTGGTATCCTATCAATTCAAGGTTGATAAAACTCACTCAATGAAAAAAAGGAGGCTTGTAGAAAAGACTGAGGCATACCTGACAGAATGGTAAGAGGTTGTTTCAATATCCCACTATAAATTTTTTTCTGTCCTTAGAAATAGATTAAGATTATTGATCCACAAAAAAAGAGAATTCCATTACTTCCTCATAAATTACTCTTTCTCTTACATATCATGATGATCTTATCTACACTTCCAAAGTACCCAGACTAGGGGATAATTTTAATGAATAGTACCTTATCCTAGTGATCCAAAATCTAAACTCGATTCTCAAACAAAGTGGTATTAGGCTTAAGATAAACATCCTACCATCTAATCACTTGTGATGGATTTGTTATGTACCACCTCGTCTAGGAAACATGAAACACATCGTGTATAGAAGTAAAGCTAGTTGGTAAAAGTAACTGATAGCCCACCCTCCCTAGTAGCTCAAAGATCACAAAGGGTCCCACAAACCTCAGTGAAAACTTACCCTTCCAACCCAACTGATGATGTCCCAAGCGAGGTAAATCTCTGAGAAAGTCCAGATCAACAACCTTATACTCTAGCAGCTGAGTAAGATGGTCTACATAAGATTTCTAAAGACTTTGTGTTGTGATCAAATGCCTCTGGATCAATTGTACCATCTTATTCATCTACATAAAAACACTCATCCAACTAAGGATTTCTCTCTCAACTCTTCCCAACATAAGGGATATCGACATGGCTTCCCATATTAAGCCTAATAGGGAGCCATTCTGATCGAATCATGATAAAGAATATTATAGGAAAACCTGAACAAAGGGAAATTCTTGTCCCAATATCCACTAAAATAAAGAATACACACCTTGAGAATATCCTCAAGAACATGGATAGACATATATGTTTTTTCATATTTCTATAGATGATAATTCATGCTCAATTTCAACTGGGAACCCATTTCCTTCTGCAAACCATTCCAAAACCTGGATTCGAAACTCGAGTCCCTATTAGAAAAAAATGTAGAGGGAACCCCATGAAGCTTGAAAATCTCTCAGACATACAAACATGAAAGATTATATAGTTTAGTTGTCTCTTATATTGTTAATAAATGCTTTTATTTAGTGAGTCTGTCAATAATCACCCAAATAGAATACTTCCCACTAGGAGTTCATGGTAAACCAATGAAAAAAATATATGGGAATCAAATCCCACTTCCATAATAGAATGGAATGACTCTACAACAAACCTGATGGTCTATGGTTCTTAGACTTAACTCTTTGAAAATTGAAACACCATGATAAAAAATCCATAACGGACTAAATAATCATGGACCACCAATACCGACATCTCAAATCATGGTACATCATCGTAGACCCACAGTACACATACCAACATGACTAGTTTCCAATATCTAGAAACTCATGTCTCAAGGATAACCGAACAACCAACCTTTTATATAAGTACAAAACTCCACTGGGAGACCGATATAACTTGCACGAGGTATCCCCACTATTTAGGATTTCTCTTATGTGTCTGCTCTCGTTTTCCATCATATGCTTAATTTGAACTCACTTATCAAAAGATGAGTCAACCTTTATCAAATCCAAGAACACCTTTACACCATCCTCCTTTACTCACAAGCTCATCTCAGTGATAAAACTCACCAGATACCAATTCTCAGCTGATTCCTTCACTTCTTGTGTTGGAAATTTTCTACTTAATAAATCAGCTACCGCATTTCCATTCACAGGGGTATATACGATATCAAAACCAATGTTCAGAAGATAATCCACCTAGATATTCTGTTATAAGTTTGTATCCCTTTGTGTGAGCATATATTTCAGTCTTTTATGATCTTAATATACCATAAATCATTCTCCAAATAGATAATGACGTCACCTTTTGAGTGAATTCATAAAAACTACAAACTCAAGTTCATTGTTTGGGTAGATCTTCCCATGAGGGCGTGACTGAAATAATCCATAAGCCAAAACATATTTCCCCAACATTAATACATGACCTAAAATGGTTGAAGAAGCATGATAGAAAACATTATAACGTGATCCTACTTCCAAAAGATTCAAAATTTATGTTTAATTCAAACACACTTTTAGCACCTCAAAATATATCTTACACCATTCATTCTGTTCAAAATTTATATCCTTATAGGTTAAAGAATTCATAAAATATTTGAGCATGAATAAGTACTCAAAAAAAGGTCTATAGTAACCTGATAACCCTAAAAATTTTCAGATCTCAAAAACATATATTGGATTCTCCCAAGACATAACTACATGTACCATTTTAGGATACACTAAGATTCCCCTCTCAGATATCACATGCACCAAAAACATCACTTCCTAGAGCCAAAACTCAAACATTAATAGATTACCATACATATGATGTTCCCTCAAAGTTAAAAAATGATATCCAAATGGTCTATATGATCCTCCTCTATCTTAATGTACACAAATATATCATCCACAAAAAAAAACAAAATATTCAATGAACAGATGAAATATTCAGTTTATCAAAGCTTTAAACACAACAAGAGTATTAGTGAGACAAAATGGCATAACCAAATTCTTGAAATTACCATATCAACTCTAAAACACTGGCTTAGGTGTATCCTCTTCTCAAACTCTCAACTTGTGGTACCCTGACTGTAGGTCAATCTTAGAAAATCATCAAGGACCTCTTAACCAATTAAATAGATCATCAATTATAGGAAAAGGATACTTGTTCTTAATGGTTACCCTATTCAACTTCCAATAGTCAATAAAAAGTATAATTCCCCTATATGCTTTCATAGAAAATATTATAGAATAATCCCTTGGTGACATGCTAGGATGAATAAATCCTTATACGTTTATGTCCTCAAGCTGGACCTTAAGTTCCACTAATTCAGAAGGTGCTGCTCAATAGGATGTCATAGAAATGGGAATCATTCTCGAAAGTACATCAATAGTGAAATCAACCTCTATCTATAGATGTAAACTAGAAAAATATTCTGGAACTACCTTAGGGTACACACACAAATTATCCGGTAGTGGTTAACCACATCAAGAAACATTTCTAAAAATTTATAGAAGATCGTAATGGCATAAGGAACAACATTCCCTTAACTTTCTGATCTGGAGTCCCATTGACAATGGAAAGAATGAGTGAACCCATCAGTAGGTAAAAGATTTACCTAATAACGATAATAGTGTATATGGTCATTCATGATAATCATTTAATCCATATCGATAATCAAGTTGAAGATGACAAGATCAAGCACTAGGAAGCCTCAAACCTCCTCAAAGTATCCTAGCACCAACCGCACTCGGGACACATAAAACCTTGTTCAGAAATATTTCCCAAAGGAATGGAAATATATAAAAATTAAGTCATAATATCTAAATGAAACCCAAAATTTCAACCAACTTTTACAATATAAAATAATGAGTAACACATGTATCAAGAAAATCTAGTACTATAAAAGATAAAATAAATGTTGTATCTCTAAAAGTAGTTGGGCGTACTTTAGATTCATCTAGAATGCACTCTTCCACATAAATCCATCTGGAATTTACCACATGGAAATCCCCTTTGGAATGAGAAAGATACCCACCACCCATGGATGTATCAACATTTACTAGTAACCCCTTGTTGAATGTGGATCTCGCCTTACATACTTGGGACATCTTATCACAGAATCATTTACAATGGACATATATCCAGCAAATATGAAAAATCGTATGAGCCTCTAGGTAATGAGGCTTGGAATGAACATTCCTCTCAAACTAGTAGTAAAAAACATGTCGTTTTGTGATGTCCCGGAACCGAGTGCCACTTAATAGGTGCCCTAATCCTAGTGAGCCACATGGCCTCAAGCGCATCTCCACAAATGCCTAAGGCTGCTGAATAGCAGGGAGGGCCTAGGTTATGTCCATGGGGAGAAAATTCCCTCATTACTAGAGTGTATCAAAATGGATAAATATAAACATAAGTAAATAGAAGAAGAAATATATGTAAACAAAAGAATCAGAAAAAGTAATAGAAAGAAAGGGAAACAATAACTATATAAACTAGATTAACTTATGATGATATGTCATGTCACTAGAAAACATGAAAACGTGGATACAAGACAACAATCATAACATGTTTCACAAAAGTATAACATAAATAAAATATCTATCCCATGTATCCTAAGCTCTGGATTGGTCATCTGCTATCAATATCCATCCTAAAAAGAATGCAACCAAGTTTATTCACGCTCAAATTTACCCAAGAGGTGAAGGTAGAACAGTCCTTGTAGTCTAGCTTGGGTTGTAAAATCCACTGAGACCTAAGAAGATAACTAAGATGCACAACCTATGAGATGGATTTTTGGCTATGAATTGGCCAAATTGGTTTTGATTTTAGATGTTTTAAAATAACACTAAAAAACCGAAGTGAATTCAATTCAATGAAAATGGGTTGATCTTATGATTATTCTCGGGGTGGATTGAATGAATTTTACTTCTTTAGACAATTTTGGTTTAATTAATTCTTGATAAATCCATTCTTCAAAATTACACTACCTTCATCATTTTATGATTTTTTGCTAAATAAATTCAATTAATAAACCCATACACACTTAGAGAACTAAATTCATGATTTCTTCAAGGTATATGTTCATTTTAGTACTTAGATTTAGCTTCCTCAAACACAGTGAAGATGAAGAGTGGAAATAACTGAAGAATGGAAGTATTAAATTGGTTAACCAATTAACAACAATTTTTTCACAAAATAACATTCAATATGGCCTTTTAATCTTCCTACAATCGACCCATTAAAGGTTTATCCTTCCATTGATGGTATACTCTCAATGGTGGGTGGAATATGGCTTACAATAATTGGATTGAATAAATTAAAACCATGGAAATAACAAGCACTCCTCCATGTGTGTGAATGAAATTCACACCTATGTGTGAACTAATTCACCAAAAAACTGAGATATCACTGTGATTTGTGATTATAGAGTTTTAATTAAGAAATGGGAAGAATATAATTGAAATATTTTGATTAAGAACATAGAAATACCAAAAGAAACTTACATGGTAATTGAAAACATTACAAAGGAACTTTGGCATAATAACATTACATAAAAAAACAAGAGATATCTTCCCCCTCACCACCAATACCTTAAATAAAAAATTGGTAAGCCTTAGGCCAAACCTTAATTAATTTATTCCCAATTATTAAATTAATTTAGGCCTTGGGGTGGTGGAATGTAGTGGAGAAATTGATTCCCTCCTTGACATTTAATCCTCCTTGTCTCCCCTGGAAATATCATCTTATATGGGGATGCATATCACCGAATCTAGGTGGGCCATAGAAGAGACTTTTGTTTCCCCAGACGTTTTATATAATTATGTAAACTTTGGGCCTATTTGGAGTAGGGTATCAGGAGTTATGGCCGATTAATTGGGATAACATTCTGGGTTGCAGATTCTGGCCCAGATTTTGATATTCTATTTGGGCTGCCTTAATACCCACCATGGTGGCCAAATTAGCACTGGATATTGAAGAAGTACTTATTCCACTACATTTATTCTAGATTCCCACGAAATTTGGGCTTCAATGGGGCTAAATTTGTGGCCCCACACTCTCATAAGTGGGATGGTGTCCAATCTGCCTTCTTCCGAATTGTTTCCTTTCATCGCCAAATATCCCCATCATCCTTTATGAATCCTCCATTGATCCTTGAATGAAAAATGATAATATTAAAGTTTAGATCTATTTACCAAAATATAAAATTAAAATATGGATAATTACATTCCTTAAAATCAGATGAATCATTGGGCCTAAATTGGTGTACATTAGGCATGAAGTGCACAAATGATGAGAATGGATGTTCGAAATTAAAATCCACTAAATCAGGTCCATAAGATCAAAAATTAACATTTAATAGCATTAAAATGTAATTAACATATGTGTTTTTATTGTCTAATCACAAGTGTTTAAATATTTATGCTTACCTTTGTCAACACTTCCATACATGTATTCTGCCCTGGGTACAAAACCTCACCCGGAAAGGGTGTGAGATAAATCTCAGTGAGCCACCACTAGCGGTGTATATAACATTCATCTTATGTAATAGAAATGTAACAGTGTGTTGTCTTGAATATATAAATTAAATCAATACAATGTATCTAAATACCCAAGTACCTTCTTCATCCATCATCTGGTGTCTGAACATATAACTGAGTTATTATCTGATTTTACCAATTTATAAAAAAGTCACACATTATAAATAGTGAAGGTTCCAAGATATAACAGGAAAACCATAATTAAAAGTTAATAATAAGTAGTTCCATGGTATTCACTAAGGGAATCTAGACCTCAAGGTTTTATAACTCAGTAATAATTGTGTCTAGTTAAGGGAAAGAGTGTAATCCAAGGAGCATAGTCCTAGTATTTCCAAAATTAGATTCTTACCAAATCCAAGGTGACCATCCAAGGTATAATGTAGATAAGTAGTGACTGGGCCCGATGAGATTTAACCATGGAACCTACTTCTTAGTTCTATATCCAAGGAGTGTATCCATGGAATACTTTAATAATATTTGAGGGATCCTGTGGTGTCATACTTGGCATCAAAGAATAGACATGGATAGGGATCTAGGTGGGTTTCAACCTAAGAAAGTTTCATCCTTGTATCAGAATGGGGTTCCCGAGTGCTCAAGGCATTCCCCGATAAGAAACCAAGGGGAGCTCGAGTTAGTCCACTTCTATTTAATAATGAATTAATGTATAATTTCAATTGTTTTAATCCTTTCATTTTATTAGTGTGAATATACCAAGTAGCATGAAACCCTTTAATCAAGTTGTTATTAATCAATAAGTCCATTTAGTTCAAGCCCTGGCTTTCATTAGTGTGACAAGGAAAAGTAGCATGAAACCTCTAGTAAACCCATTTAAGTAATATTCAATAATTATGGTCCATTCTTATATCTTACCTTAATGTCGTAAGTGGTTCTACATACATGCAACCTATTATTTATTTACAATTATTCAGGTCAAGTCATGTACTTAATATACATGCCAATTTCCATTTCAAATTTAATTATCAATTGAAGAACTCACTTAGGCGGGTCAATTGGTGAGAATACATGGTACTTTCTGTTATGAAATTTAAAATATAAATCAAGAAATTTAATATATAAAATCTTACCCTAATAATGGTCAATCCAAGTCATGCCCGAATGGCGGCACAAACATGTCAAATACTAAAAACCCAATTATGGCATAACATCCTACATGGGATGGAGGGAGTTGTGGGAGTAACCACTAACAAAAAATAACATATTTTGAAAGAGAATAACAATATGGTTATAATTATTATAGGAATGACATATAAATTCAATAAACGGTACCTGACGGAATTAGTGGTCCCCACATGATAATTGAAAAATTGACAAACTTGATGGATGAGTTACAGACAACCCACCTTCGGGTTGTATAAATCTCCTCCTTCTATATTAGACTATGATTTATGTTATAAATAATTATATTTGGGGAAAATGTAAAAACAATAACACATCCATAACTAGGTTGAGATCTAGAGAGAAGAAAAAAGGCTTAAATGTACTCAAGTGTAACACCCCAAACTTCCACGGTACGTTTCCCTTCGAATAATCGATAGCGTGTGTTGTACGCAACCTCGAGTTCTAACACACACCACAACTAATTAAACTAGCCGTTGTGAATAGTAATACCTACTTTTTGAAATCATATATATTTTATATTTCAAAATGGACTTCATTTTTGGATTCGGAATATTGAAATTAGCCTAGGGTGAAATTTTGGTACTTTTCGGATAACTTTTATATTTTGATGAATAGTGAAAATTACTAAATTTTAATTAAAAACAACTTTTTTAATCAAAATAATTAATAGTGATAAATTGTGAATTTGAGTGGTTTTAAAGTATATTTAGAATATATTTTTACCATTTAATATAATGTTGGTCATTGGACATAATTTTACAATTAAACCGAACATAAACAAGTGTCAATCTTTTGATAGTTATTACCTCTTAAAAACACGCTTTTTGTTTTGACAGCGGGAATTAATTTTAAATTAATTTCTGCCACTTCTGTGTTTTGAATTTAGAAAAATGGATTCCATATTTGGAATCAGGATGTCCAAATTATGTAAATAGGTAACTTTTATTTTTAGACATTTTGAATAATTACTGTGGTAAATATTTTATTTACCATGGTTAAGGGTAAATCCGGTAAATAAGGGTTAAAAAATAATATTATAATAATACAAAATTGCCCTAAAACGTGTCCTAACCTTATTGGTTGACACATACCCGACCATGAGCATCCTTGGGTCAATTTGGGGACCCCTTGGAGCCACTTGTATGTGGTAGGGACACATTATATTAATAAAGTTAAAATAAAAATAAAAATGGCATAAGCTTACATCTTTTAGAAGAACAATTTTTACATAAGGTTATACATGTTGGATTTTCGATTATAAATATTCATTAGAAAGATAAAAATATTTACTACATGATGATATTTTATTTATAATTTTTAGACATCAAATAAGTTAAATTATTAATGACACAATAATGATGCAATGTTTACCTCATTAATAAATCATTGAAATAAATAATATTATAATGATTAAAATATTATCTAAAACCTGTCCAATTCTTATTGGTTGATGTTATTTAGAATATGAGTCATCTTATCTTTGACCTCAATGATTTTTGGACCATTATAAACCGAATATAATTATATTATAAAGTAATACTTTCACTCTTTCCTAAAGAGCCCCTCCTCTCCCTTATAAAAGGAGACCACTTCTACTCATTCCTCACACCTCTCAAGCCACTTGGATCGTCCAAACTCTGCCCAACTAAGCTCCCCACATCCCTCTCCTCCTCCTTGAAGCTTCCCCTTAGGCAGAAAGCATTTCAACAAGTCCTTTGGTTCTAACCAAAGTGAGTTACCTAAATTAAAGGTAACGATTTCTCTTAAATTATTTTCATTTATTTTGCTTCTTCAACTCCCAAACTCTTTTTATTTCCTTTATTTTGTAACAACACCAGTATCCTCAATATACTAGGATGTTGTTATAAGAAGGATTAAAACTACACATACACACAACTCCATCTAATGGATGATGAACATAATGTTTCTGTGGATGGCAAACTAACGCCTCACGAAACGATGATTGTTCAAATACATCTTACCGCCTCTCATGGTGGCCATTATGATGGCACTGTAATTAAATATGATATTAATGATATATATTTTATATATAAGCTTCTGTAATTCCATTTTATTTCATACCATTATTCGTTTCATGTTGTATATACGTACGATAATTTCATTTGAGGAAGTGCGGACTACCGCCCCCTTAAAACGATATGACTCATTCATACCACACATGGAACGTATAAAGGATGGTGTTAATGAACTTAAGTAACATGTATAAAATATTATATTATACTGGAATAGTAATATACCTATGTATCATTTGTATTCGATTCTTTTAAAATAAAAATTAAATGGAAGTAGCGTTCGTGCGTACGTACGGACTACCGTCTCCACGAACGCGATGAGATTCATTCTCCATCGTATCCATTCAAGTATAATTATCATTTGATGATTTAAAAATGATGTTTAAGGACTTGATACCATTCTGGATTTTAATAATATACAACTTATCCTTTACAAACATGTCTTACGTAACAAAACATACAAAAGCAAACAAGTAAGTTCACACCCGAAACAGCGATAATACTAAGATATTATTATCAAATCAATATTAAAAGATCATATATGATATCATATTAATGTATATGATTCTTGTATAATTTAATAACAATTATTTCACCATTATACAGGAGGTTAACCTAACCCAACCAGGGAAAAGTACAAGGTAAGGGTTTATTTCACAATATCTTCATTATCCGAGGTTGTTTATACGTAATAATCTACTGGGATATCTTTATCATCCACATCCATGTTTCTTAAAAATGTATTTCAAAACATTTTTACTATTTACAAGAATATGGGTTAAAGTCATTTATACCCTTGTTTGACTTTTTATAAGAGGTTTATAAAGGAATCTTTCCGTCGTTTTCAAAACAAGGTCCTTTTTAACCTTTTCGACAGAATTGAGGTAAGAATGTTTTTTTTAACTTATACGGCGGGTGCGGTTATTTTACGCCGTTATAAAATCTTCAAAGCTTTCCTTACAAGCTTATAAGAATATTTTCAAAGAAAATGTTTTATTTTATATGGATCTTAAATGATTTCAAAATAAAAGGAGATATTTCTTTAAAAAGAATTTTGATTTCATCTATGTCAACATCCTTTGATGGATTTTAAGATTATTTGAAGTTGATTTATTATGATACAAAACTTCTATATTGTATTGAAGGTTTTGTGATATGTTTGACTATGGATGTGCTATTTTTATACCATTCATAGTTTATGATGAAATTATTGACATTTCGTATGCTAGTTTTAATACGAATGTTTATGTTATGTTTAAACCTTTTCATATGGGAATGCATTGGACTTAATAAGTGACGGGTGGAGCCCACTATAGCTCCTCGATGCATTGGTAGGTCTCATGATACAAACTAGTGTCTTGGCACAAGGCCTTGACAAAATCTTATTTGTATTCTTGGCACGAGGCCTTGACTATGTGGTTATGATAGTCTGGCATTATGCATTCCAACATTATGAAAGTGGTTATTTTTGCATGTGATTATTCGATTAGTAGAATATCCATGTGAATAAGTAAATGGAATTATTTCATTTTATTTATGCCATACCATGTTGAAAGTTCATGTTTAAAAGGCTTTTGTTTTAGTTATACATTGCCTTAAATGTTTATTCTTATTTATGAAAGTTTCCGCTATATTGTTATCCTTACTGGGCATTTGAGCTCACCCCTTTTCTATGTTTTATTTTTCCCAGGAAGTGAAGATGTAAGTTATGAATGACCTGCAGGGATATTATGAGGGGATTATAGTGTGGACTGTGGAAACATTATGTTGTTGTAGTAGTTTTTCATTTTATGATGTAATGTAAAACTTATGAATATATCTAGTGTTTCCAAGGCTACTAAACCAATCGGTCTTTCGAGATTTGATCTTTCTTGTGATCATGCCAATGTTACAAAGTAATGCACCGACTCTGGGTAGCTGGGGTCGGGGCGTTACAGTTGGTATCAGAGGAAGTTTAGTACAAACCTTGGAAGCTATATTTAGATAAACTCTGATTAGAGCACGTATACCTAAGATGAACTTTGAGGATTAGTATAGAAGAACTTCCTAGAATTTTGGTATTGTAGAGATTTTGTGAGTTTTCCGAGCAATACATCCCTGTCTGGATACGAGCAGGTAGAGGCGGCTCTGGCACAGATGTACCTAGGGGTAAAACCCGAAAACACCGCTTTGAGCTAGACTCGAACGGGAACTAGTGCACGACAACGGGCCTTGCTGCACTCTTGGTTACGACACTCCCGGGGGATATGCTTAGGATAACTCTCATTTTATTTACAAATCATTTTGAAGGGATTATGATTATATACTTCCTCAAAGAAATTTTTTTTATGATTATGGATTATATCCATAAATAGTTCAATTTATGTTAAGTGTTTTATAAGTATGGGATTATGTATTTTGATTCATAAACTGATCTAGTTTATGCCATTGTTTAGAAATGGCGCCTAGTGGAAGAAATGGAAACCGTATCAATGCACGCACTCCATGTAGGGATTGCCCTCCTGCTCAAGATAATTATAGTGGGGCTGGTGATGCAACTGGTGCTGATCAGCTAATCACCATACTGGGAAAACTTACTCAGGTTATGAATAATAACCTTACCCGTATGGAGCACCCTGATCTGCAGCGTGGAGGATCAATGTTAGATCGATTCATGAGACAACAACCACCAACGTTCAATGGGAATACAAATCCCTTAGTAGCTGAGCAATGGATATTTTCCCTAGAGAAAATATTTCAGGCTTTGGGGAGCAGTGAAAGGGAAAAAGTTATCATGGCAGTTTACCGCCTCACTGGAGATGCTGATCAATGGTGGTCATTGATTCAAAATACGAAGGAAGATGATGAAGTATCAAATATGGAATGGAGGGAGTTCAAAGATCTGTTTTTAGAAAAATACTTTCCTCGCGACCATCGAGCAGATATGGAAAGACAATTTCTGAGTCTGAGACAAAAGGAGGATGAGAATGTCACAAAGTATGAGGCTAACTTTACAAGGTTAGCGAGGTACGCTGGTGATTATATTCGCAACCCAAGAAGTAAGATTGATCGTTTCTTTGATGGGTTAAAACCATTTCTCCGTCGAGCATTAGTCTCACAATCCTTTTCATCGTACGAAGACATTGTCTCATGTGCTATCAAGACCGAAAAGGAATTCTCTAAGTCTTATGACTTTAAAGCAAAGCAAGAGAAGAAGAGACCTGCTGATCAATCTGGGAATGGAAATAAGGGGAAGAAGGGAAAGGTTGAATATCCATCTTGTGGTAAATGCGGGAAGAAACACCCTGGTGCTTGCCTGAAGGGAATGGGAGTCTGTTACAAGTGTGGTGAAAAAGGCCACCAAGCTCATGATTGCAAGGGGAAGAAGGAAGCTACCAACGTTCAGTGCTACAATTGCAGGGAGATGGGGCATTATGCAAATGCATGTCCTAAGCGTCAGGGGAACTTACCTCAGAAAAGGCCAAGGGATCAAGGCCAGGCTTATGCTATCACTACTGCTGAGGTAGAAGCTCCGAAAGACGTGGTGGCAGGTAATTTAATGGTTTCCTCAAGTTTAGCAAATGCATTATTTGATTCTGGATCATCGCATTGTTTCATATCTTCCCAGTTTGCTAAGAAAATTAGATATTTCCAATTTGATTTAATAAGGGAGTTGTCAGTTAAAACCCCTAAGGGAAGTATCGTTGCAACAAAGTTTTGTGAATCAGTCCCCATTAGAGCACATAAATTTTCTTTATCAGCTGATCTCATCGTCATACCTATGATTGAGTTTGATATAATCCTCGGTATGGACTGGCTTTCGGACTATGATGCGAAGATTTATTGTAAGAAGAAAGAGGGTACGATTCTTGATGATAATGATAAGGAACACCTTATTTTTAGAGCAGAATCGTCACCGCCTAATTCTTATTTAGATCCACCCTCAGTAGCTCAACTTAATTCAATTATTGGGGAGGAAGAGAATGAAATAACTGTCGGTGAGGAAAGGAATGTTCAAATAGAGGATGTACCTGTTGTGAAAGAATTTGTAGATGTATTTTCGGAAGATTTACCTGGACATCCTCCAGAACGAGAAGTTGAGTTTTCTATTGATTTGATTACTGGATCAAGGCCTATATCAAAGACCCCTTATAGAATGGCCACTGTAGAGTTAGTCGAACTAAAGAAACAACTAGAGTAATTGAGTAATAAGGGATTTATTCGCCCTAGTGTTTCTCCATGGGGAGCCCCTGTTCTTTTTGTTAAAAAGAAAGATGGATCTATGAGGTTATGTATCGACTACAGGGAGATCAATGCTATAACGATAAAGAACAAGTATCCCCTAACTCGTATTGATGATTTATTTGACCAACTGCATGGAGCTCAATACTTTTCAAAGATTGACCTTCGATCTGGATACCATCAGTTGTGTGTGAAGAAGGAAGACATTCCGAAAACAGCATTTCGAACCAGGTACGGGCATTACGAGTTTACTGTAATGCCGTTTGGATTGACTAATGCACCCTCTGTATTCATGGATCTAATGAATAGAGTTTTCAAGGAGTATCTCGATGAATTTGTGGTGGTATTTATTGATGATATCTTGGTATACTCCAAAACCTACGACGATCATGAAAATCACTTGCGCATTATCTTGAAGACTTTGAGGAGGCATGAATTATATGGGAAGTTTAGCAAGTGTGAATTCTGGCTTCAGGAGATTTCTTTTCTTGGCCATATTGTCTCAAAAGATGGAATCTCTGTTGATCCTTCTAAGACCAAGGCAATCCAAGAATGGCCAGCACCTACGAGTATAACTGAGGTACGCAGTTTTATTGGTTTGGCAGGTTATTATCGACGTTTCGTCCAGAATTTTGCCCGATTGGCTAACCCATTAACGAAGCTCACACGTAAAGGGGTTAAATTTGTTTGGACAAAAGAGTGTGAAGAATGTTTCGAAGAACTGAAGAGAAGATTAGTCAATGCTCCTATATTGACTCTACCATCGGGGAATGATGGGTTCGTTATTTATAGTGATGCATCGAAGAAAGGACTTGGCTGTGTCCTTATGCAGAATGATAGAGTTATTGCCTATGCATCACGACAGTTGAAAATTCATGAACAAAACTATCCTACTCATGATCTTGAGTTAGCAGCTGTGATCTTTGCTTTGAAGATATGGAGGCACTACCTCTATGGTGAAAAATGTGAGATTTATACTGATCACAAGAGTTTGAAGTATATTTTCTCACAAAAAGAACTCAACATGAGACAAAGGAGATGGCTTGAATTACTCAAGGATTATGATTGCACGATACACTACCACCCGGGGAAAGCAAACAAGGTGGCAGATGCTTTGAGTAGAAAAGACCATGGAGTTTTGAACAATATGAGAATTGAAAGGGATCCAATTTTCATGGATCTAGTGAAGATGGACATGGGAATAACCAGGGAAGGTGAAACATCAATGCTTTTTCAAATGGTTGCCAAACCATCTTTACTAGAAAGGATTAAGAGTTCCCAGACCGATGATGAAGAATTTCAGAAGAAGATTAAAGCTGTGAATGATGGGAGATTGAGAGACTTTGTGTATGAAGATGGAATTTTGAAATTCGGGAAGAGACTTTGTGTTCCCAATATACCTGATCTAAAAAGGGAATTGCTGGATGACGCTCATAGTTCCAATTTCTCTGTACACCCTGGGAGCACCAAAATGTATAGAGATTTGAAGGAACATTTTTGGTGGGACAACATGAAGAGGGAGATTGCTGATTTTGTGTCAAGATGTATGGTTTGTCAACAAGTGAAAGCTGGAAGGCAACAGCCTGGAGGAGTCATGCAACCTCTTCCCATACCGGAGTGGAAATGGGACAATATTACGATGGACTTTGTCATGGGGCTACCAAAGACT
Source organism: Viscum album (assembly GCA_963277665.1). Taxonomy (NCBI): domain Eukaryota; kingdom Viridiplantae; phylum Streptophyta; class Magnoliopsida; order Santalales; family Viscaceae; genus Viscum; species Viscum album. The sequence continues at coordinate 394,418,579 of OY728147.1, read as the reverse complement.
CCTAGAAGGAACGATGCAATATGGGTTATTGTTGATCGTCTTACCAATTCAGCACATTTTCTTGCTATAAGAGAAGATCTACCCCTGGAACGTCTAGCAAGACTATACATTAATGAAGTTGTGAGACTTCATGGAGTTCCCCTATCGATTGTTTCTGATCGTGATCCCCGTTTTACTTCAAGATTTTGGAAAAGTCTTCAGAAATCCCTGGATACTGAACTTCATTTGAGCACTGCTTACCACCCTCAGACAGACGGACAATCAGAACGGACTATTCAGACCTTAGAAGACATGTTGAGATCTTGCTCACTTGATTTTCAGGGTATGTGGGATCAATATTTACCACTAGTAGAATTTTCCTATAACAATAGCTTCCATTCGAGTATTCAGATGGCACCATATGAAGCGTTATACGGAAAGAGTTGTCGTACACCAACCTGTTGGGATGACGTTGGTGAAAGAAAACTTGTAGGCCCAGAACTGGTGGAGGAAACGGTGGAAAAGGTGAAGGTAATCCAAAATCACATCAAAGCAGCTCAAAGTAGGCAGAAGAGCTATGCCGATAATCGAAGGAAGGATTTGGAATTTCAGGTCGGTGATCATGTTTTACTAAAGGTATCTCCATGGAAGGGAGTCATACGTTTTGGTAAGAAAGGTAAATTGAGTCCCAGGTACATCGGACCTTTCGAAATTCTAGAACGAATTGGGGCTGTAGCTTACCGATTGGCAATGCTGCCAAGTCTCTCCAAAGTTCACGATGTGTTCCACGTATCTCTGTTGAGAAAATACATGCCTGACCCAACACATGTACTCACCTATGAGGAATTAGAACTGGAACCCGATCTGTCTTATTGTGAAGAGCCCGTCAAGATTCTTGATACAAGAGAACAAGTACTGAGAAACCGGACGACGCGTCTGGTAAAAGTTTTGTGGAGAAATCATAAGATGGAAGAGGCAACGTGGGAACCCGAGGAACTTATGATGAAGAACCACCCGAGTCCTTTTATGCAGTAATACCCTAGAAATTGCGAGGACGCAATTATTTGAAGGAGGGGAGAATGTAACACCCCAAACTTCCACGGTACGTTTCCCTTCGAATAATCGATAGCGTGTGTTGTACGCAACCTCGAGTTCTAACACACACCACAACTAATTAAACTAGCCGTTGTGAATAGTAATACCTACTTTTTGAAATCATATATATTTTATATTTCAAAATGGACTTCATTTTTGGATTTGGAATATTGAAATTAGCCTAGGGTGAAATTTTGGTACTTTTCGGATAACTTTTATATTTTGATGAATAGTGAAAATTACTAAATTTTAATTAAAAACCACTTTTTTAATCAAAATAATTAATAGTGATAAATTGTGAATTTGAGTGGTTTTAAAGTATATTTAGAATATATTTTTACCATTTAATATAATTTTGGTCATTGGACATAATTTTACAATTAAACCGAACATAAACAAGTGTCAATCTTTTGATAGTTATTACCTCTTAAAAACACGCTTTTTGTTTTGACAGTGGGAATTAATTTTAAATTAATTTCTGCCACTTCTGTGTTTTGAATTTAGAAAAATGGATTCCATATTTGGAATCAGGATGTCCAAATTATGTAAATAGGTAACTTTTATTTTTAGACATTTTGAATAATTACTGTGGTAAATATTTTATTTACCATGGTTAAGGTTAAATCCGGTAAATAAGGGTTAAAAAATAATATTATAATAATACAAAATTACCCTAAAACGTGTCCTAGACTTATTGGTTGACACATACCCGACCATGATCATCCTTGGGTCAATTTGGGGACCCCTTGGAGCCACTTGTATGTGGTAGGGACACATTATATTAATAAAGTTAAAATAAAAATAAAAATGGTATAAGCTTACATCTTTTAGAAGAACAATTTTTACATAAGGTTATACATGTTGGATTTTCGATTATAAATATTCATTAGAAAGATAAAAAGATTTCCTACATGATGATATTTTATTTATAATTTTTAGACATCAAATATGTTAAATTATTAATGACACAATAATGATGCAATGTTTACCTCATTAATAAATCATTGAAATAAATAATATTATAATGATTAAAATATTATCTAAAACCTGTCCAATTATTATTGGTTGATGTTATTTAGAATATGAGTCATCTTATCTTCGACCTCAATGATTTTTGGACCATTATAAACCGAATATAATTATATTATAAAGTAATACTTTCACTCTTTCCTAAAGAGCCCCTCCTCTCCCTTATAAAAGGAGACCACTTCTACTCATTCCTCACACCTCTCAAGCCACTTGGCTCGTCCAAACTCTGCCCAACTAAGCTCCACACATCCCTCTCCTCCTCCTTGAAGCTTCCCCTTAGGCAGAAAGCATTTCAACAAGTCCTTTGGTTCTAACCAAAGTGAGTTACCTAAATTAAAGGTAACGATTTCTCTTAAATTATTTTCATTTATTTTGCTTCTTGAACTCCCAAACTCTTTTTATTTCCTTTCTTTTGTAACAACAACAGTATCCTAAATATACTAGGATGTTGTTATAAGAAGGATTCAAACTACACATACACACAACTCCATCTAATGGATGATGAACATAATGTTTCTGTGGATGGCAAACTAACGCCTCACGAAACGATGATTGTTCAAATACATCTTACCGCCTCTCATGGTGGCCATTATGATGGAACTGTAATTAAATATGATATTAATGATATATATTTTATATATAAGCTTCTTTAATTCCATTTTATTTCATACCATTATTCGTTTCATGTTGTATATACATACGATAATTTCATTTGAGGAAGTGCGGACTACCGCCCCCTTAAAACGATATGACTCGTTCATACCACACATGGAACGTATAAAGGATGGTGTTAATGAACTTAAGTAACATGTATAAAATATTATATTATACTGGAATAGTAATATACCTATGTATCATTTGTATTCGATTCTTTTAAAATAAAAATTAAATGGAAGTAGCGTTCGTGCGTACGTACGGACTACCGTCTCCACGAACGCGATGAGATTCATTCTCCATCGTATCCATTCAAGTATAATTATCATTTGATGATTTAAAAATGATGTTTAAGGACTTGATACCATTCTGGATTTGAATAATATACAACTTATCCTTTACAAACATGTCTTACGTAACAAAACATACAAAAGCAAACAAGTAAGTTCACACCCGAAACAGCGATAATACTAAGATATTATTATCAAATCAATATTAAAAGATCATATATGATATCATATTAATGTATATGATTCTTGTATAATTTAATAACAATTATTTCACCATTATACAGGAGGTTAACCTACCCCAACCAGGGAAAAGTACAAGGTAAGGGTTTATTTCACAATCTCTTCATTATCCGAGGTTGTTTATACGTAATAATCTACTGGGATATCTTTATCATCCACATCCATGTTTCTTAAAAATGTATTTCAAAACATTTTTACTATTTACAAGAATATGGGTTAAAGTCATTTATACCCTTGTTTGACTTTTTATAAGAGGTTTATAAAGGAATCTTTCCGTCGTTTTCAAAACAAGGTCCTTTTTAACCTTTTCGACAGAATTGAGGTAAGAATGTTTTTTTTAACTTATACGGCGGGTGCGGTTATTTTACGCCGTTATAAAATCTTCAAAGCTTTCCTTACAAGCTTATAAGAATATTTTCAAAGAAAATGTTTTATTTTATATGGATCTTAAATGATTTCAAAATAAAAGGAGATATTTATTTAAAAAGAATTTTGATTTCATCTATGTCAACATCCTTTGATGGATTTTAAGATTATTTGAAGTTGATTTATTATGATACAAAACTTCTATATTGTATTGAAGGTTTTGTGATATGTTTGACTATGGATGTTCTATTTTTATACCATTCATAGTTTATGGTGAAATTATTGACATTTCGTATGCTAGTTTTAATACGAATGTTTATGTTATGTTTAAACCTTTTCATATGGGAATGCATTGGACTTAATAAGTGACGGGTGGAGCCCGCTATAGCTCCTCGATGCATCGGTAGGTCTCATGAGACAAACTAGTGTCTTGGCACAAGGCCTTGACAAAATCTTATTTGTAGTCTTGGCACGAGGCCTTGACTATGTGGTTATGATAGTCTGGCATTATGCATTCCAACATTATGAAAGTGGTTATTTTTGCATGTGATTATTCGATTAGTAGAATATCCATGTGAATAAGTAAATGGAATTATTTCATTTTATTTATGCCATACCATGTTGAAAGTTCATGTTTAAAAGGCTTTTGTTTTAGTTATACATTGCCTTAAATGTTTATTCTTATTTATGAAAGTTTCCGCTATATTGTTATCCTTACTGGGCATTTGAGCTCACCCCTTTTCTATGTTTTATTTTTCCCAGGAAGTGAAGATGTAAGTTATGAATGACCTGCAGGGATATTATGAGGGGATTATAGTGTGGACTGTGGAAACATTATGTTGTTGTAGTAGTTTTTCATTTTATGATGTAATGTAAAACTTATGAATATATCTAGTGTTTCCAAGGCTACTAAACCAATCGGTCTTTCGAGATTTGATCTTTCTTGTGATCATGCCAATGTTATGTAATAATGCACCGACTCTGGGTAGCTGGGGTCGGGGCGTTACATCAAGTACTTACTATTGTGCATCCAACATGACAAACAAAAGCTCAATCAGATATGGGATGAAAGAGATCTATGGATCCCAAACATAGTCCCTCAAAAACCTCTAAAATGAGATCAATAGAGGCTAATCCCACTGGAATTTTTAATAGGGAGGAAGGAGGGGTTAATTAGACCATTAAGAGAAAATGGTCATTTTAACCAGAATAAAATCATGTGCACAGTTTGTCTGCATGGTTTTCCAAACCGTGAACAAACAATACATGGGTAACTGGGGAAGAGGGGGAATGATACAGTTAGTCCATATGGTTAGGGAAGCCTTGTGTGAATTTTTTGAGATGGATCTACCCAAAAATGTGACCATACACAAGTTTAGATCTATCCACGTGCCCTACCCGCACAATTTCATCTACCCATGCGATAAGGCCAGTTTCCCCAAAAAATATGGATGATTGGCTCTGAGAAATCTCCGAACACCATTTGGAACTTTTCTAACCCACTAGTCATCCATATTAGGTCTAAAATAAGGAATTATACCAAAATTTAAAGGTTCTATTCCTGAGTGAAAAAATGGGTTCTTACAGTCCTCCCCCCTTAAAATAAATCATCCCTGAGTTCACCTTCTATGGGTGGTGAAACACTATATGAGAATAACTCTGTCCACTTGGCACGTTTTCAGCCTCCCACTCCCATGTCTCATCCTTCACATGGTCATGCTACCATTTCACTAGTACTAGAGGGAAAAACTGGACTTGGAGAGACTTCGTGCTCTGATCAATGATGTGTACTGGATACTCCTCAATGGTAGAATTTTCATATAAATCGGCTTCCTCGGGATCAAAGGTATATGATGGTTCAGCATGATATTGATGAAGCTATGGAACATGGATGACATCATGAATGGAAAAATACCTCTGAGGTAGTAGTAACTGATAGACTACCTACCTGGCTCTTTCTAGAATCTAAAAGGGACCTACATAATGACATGATAGCTTGCCTTTCTTATTTAATAGTATATTACCTATCCTAGGTGATAACTGAAGGAAAACATAATTTCTGACCTCGAACCCTAGAGTTCATCAACAATAATTGGAATACTATTTCATTCTAGACTGATCATTAGTCATATTATTTCTGATTAGTTGAACCTACTCTGAATTCCTCTGAACGAGACGAGGACCTAGTAGTGTTGCCTCAACTGCCTCTAGTCATCACATGGGTGAATGGCATGACCTACCATATAAGGCCTCAAAATGATCAATCTGAATTGTCACCTGAAAGATGTTATTATTGGAGAACTCAATGAGTGGGATATGATTATCTTAATAACAGATGAAATAAAGGACACATGCTTGGATCATATCCTCTAGAACCAGTATCATCTGTTCCAATTGTCAATTGGTCTGAGGGAGAAACGTTTTGCTTAGAAGAACCTGTGTTTCCATAGCCTTCTGCAATCTCTAACAGAACTTAAATGTGAAACGAGAATCTCTATCTAAAGTGATAGTACATGGGACCCTAGGTAGTCATATGATTTCACAGACATATAGTCTCCCCAGCTCATCAATTGATAAAGTCTCCAAAATAGGAATGTTGTGATCCAATTTCGTTAGTCTGTCAATGACAACCCATTCAGTGTCACTAACTCTAGGATACCTAGGAAAACCGAATAAAAATTCTATGAAAAAATCTTCCCATATCCACTACAGGACCAGAAGAATCTGTAACAAGACTATAGGTCTCTGGTGCTTCTCTTTCACCAGATGATAGGTGGAACACCTAGTGATAAATCCTGTTATTTGATGTTTCATCTCAGTCCACCAATACTGTGGTCGCAGGCATCGATAAATTTTGGAGATGCTTGGATGAAATTCCCACTGAGATGTATTGGAATTTTGAATTAAATCCTCCCTAAAATATTTAGAACCCAGAAACATCCAGGAATATACAGGATGTATCATATGTCCATAGACTAATCCAGAGGCGGTTTATCTTCTAATATAATCTCATGGAGAACTAAGATTTCAGGATCTGAAAACTATATACTATTCACCTTCTCAAGGAGGGAAGAGGTAATTTCTAAATATGAGAGATTAGACTACTTGTCACAATCATGAAATTTTAGATATATCTCATAAAAGATATCCATTAACTTCCATTCATCAATCACTTCCCATATGGCATGTGTTCTATTTGTACGAATCAACACACCCGCAACCACATTTCCCTTCCCAAGCATATAGGTAAGCTCATAATCAAATGATTGTAGATATCAGACCCATATTTACTATATAATGATCCATTCATGCTGTAAAATGATATACTTGAGGCTCTTGTGGTATGTGTACACCAAAAATCGCTCACCCAATAGATAGTTCCTTCAGCAATGTAAGGCATGGACTACTACTAATAGTTCATGGTCATCTGTTGGGTAATTTATCTCATGAGGCTATAACTGTTGAGATCTTTATGCCATGAATCTATCCCCTTGCATCAACACTACTCTTAGTTCGATGACTAATGCATCACAGAATATGGTATAACCTATGCCTGGCTTCGAAAGAGTTAGAATAGGTGTTTAGATAGGCCTCCCATTCAGATCCTAAAATGATTTCTCACAAGATTGTAACCAAAGAAACTTAACAAACTTATTGGTAAGGACATTAAGAGGTGAAGAAAGATGTTAGAAGTCATGTATTAAATTCCTATAATGTAAATTCTACCCCAAGAAACTCCATAATTCAAAAATGTTCTTGGGCTAGTCCCAGGAAACTACAGTACTAACCATTTTAGGGTCAATAGAAACACCTGATTCTGATATTATATAACCCAAGAAGTGAAATTTGTTGATCCATAAGTGGAACTTATCAATCATGAAGTAAATTTTATTCTCTATCAGTGTACCCAGAATAATCCCAATATGATTGGCATGGTAACTACGAGTGTGATATTACACCAAGATGTATTCCATAAAGACCATGAAAAAAGAATTCAAATAGGGATGGAACACCCTATTTATCAGAGTCATGAAAATGGTTAGTGCATTTGTAAGACCGAACGACATAACAATGTACTCATACAAACCATACCTGCTATGGAAAGCTATACATAGTATGTCTGATAGCCTAACTCGAACCTGATGATAACCTGATACAAGGTCAATCTTAGATAAGACCATAGATCCTTGGATCTGGTCGAACATATCATCTATTTGAGGTAGTGGACATCGGTTCTTGACCATAATTTGTTTCAACTTCCTATAATCCACTCATCGATGTATAGTTCCATTTTTCTTCTTGGAAAAAAGTAGAGACAGACCCCAACTAGATGTACTTGGATGAGTAAATCCTTTGGCCTCTAAATCCTCAAACTACTGCTTGATCTACAATATATCAGTAGGTTCCATCATATATAGAGGAATAGAAATTTGAGTTTCCCCTAGAACAAGATCGGTCATAAACTATACCACTCTATGAGAAGGTAAGCCAGAAAAATCATCAAGAAATACATCCCTGAAATGATCCAATACTGTAGGAAAATAAGCCTGTCATAAACCCTAATCCTCTATGAAGATATTTTAAATCTAGGTGGAAACTCCACCTAGCCCATGATTATTTGGTCTATCTATACCAGTCTGGACACCCCAATCACCCATATATAGATACTTTCTACCCTCTAGTGATGTAAATGATACCCTACACTGATAGTAGTCAACAAAAGCATGATACTGAACCAACGAGTCCATACCAAGAATAAAATCTAAGCCCATAATCTCAAGAAAAAAGAGTTTCCATAAGAAAGGTTAACTTCCTACCTCAAAGGGACAATCCCTATACAGGTGTATTCCCTCTGAAAGTATCCTGAACAGTGTATCTAGGGTCATTACATCCTAGTAATAATGTATCTACAGTTCAAGACTTTCCATGATAGATATAAATATTAAAGTGTTCGAATCACTTGTATCAAATAAAGTAGGTACTATAGTAGATTCCACTAGAATAGTACCTCGTATAATAGATGGTCCCATAGCCTGGTCCTTAGGTATCGACTCGAGTGCCTTCAATTGTCCTAATCCTCGGTCCTGTGAAACAACTATACTAACATGATCATAACTGCTCTAATAGAGAGGTTAGTGAGCAGGGGTCTGGTTACCATGGCCATGACCTCCTCCTTGTATAGTCCTTCTAGTGCTATTCTAGCTCCCTGCCTGATGTGGCACAAAATAACCCTCTCTGAAGGTGAAGCTAGAACAATTCATTTTCCACTCAAATCTAGTGGAAAGGTCCTATATAACCTATGATGATTACCCATACGACCGCAAGATCGACACTCCATTGGGACTTTATCACAATGAGGCTTCAGGTGCCCCATCATCCACACTGATGACGCACTATGGAGCAATTGAAACGAGAACGATGGTTCTCACTTCCCTAATGAGAAACCTTAAGGGAATGTTTCCAACAATAGAGAGAAATACTAGCCTACCACAACACTGATCCGCTAAACCTAGTATCATTGTCGTCCCTCAGGTTAGGCACAATGATAAAATCATGATTGACTATTAAAAAAATATGGAGGGGAAAGGCATTCACTTATGTATAGATAGTGTACTGAAGCCCATCCTCGATGCATCTAGCACATGAAATCTCATCACCGTCTAGAAGGGGCGAAAAGAAATTCAACTCCATGAAACATGTTGAATATTCCACAACTAACATAGAACCCTGCACGATATGCATGAACTCTCTAGATCTATCATATCTCAGCATATGAGGAAGGAACTAATCATAGAAGGTAGTATATTGATCAACCCATAACATGACTTAATGACGACTGGCCTGGGTAATCACATCCCAAAAAATATTTTTCTGAATCCCAAAGAATGTATGTGGTAATATTGACCCTTCACTCTAGAGGTGTCTCTAGATTCTAGAATATAGATAGGGTGACTTCTATCCAAGACTCAATCGCCTATGTACTACTATCCCTTGAGAAAGTAGGAAGATGTGGTTGCAATAACTCATGAGTCAGATAAACCATCAGAGGTGAAACTTGTGGAGAACCATTAATGGACTGCATTAGATGTCAGAAACTATCATGATCTTAGAAATCAGTGCCTAGATCTGGTAAAACAGATATTTCCTCAAGTGGAAATCCTGGAAGTAAGACTGGAGGCTCTAGGCCCACCATGACTAGAGCATGGTCTTCTCCACCCTCCTGGCATACGATACGAGAATATCATGGCATCATTGGTCTACAAATTCCAAGTACAATCCTCAAAACATGATTTATACCAAAATATTGCATCGCTAGCAGAAGTTGAATGTATCAAAACTCACTACCCAAGTCATACTACCCCAACTACCCTCTTAGAAGGCCATGTATTAGTAAGTGTTCAAGTATAAGTTTAATTTCATTTTAAATTTAATTAATGGTTACACTATTTTACCTTTTATAAACATGACGAGGTGGGATAAATGAGTGAAACCATTTCATATAATAAGTCATGTTTCACATTATAATGGATAGTCATTCCCATTTAATCAGTTCCCATACACCTCATCATTGAAAACAAAACCCATATATTTATAGAACAACAGATTGACTTGGTAAATTACTCATCTGAACCCATGAGGCCCATACACCTCATGAATTGAGATAGGAAATCATGCAATCACAACCAATTGTAATACAACCATAAGATAGATATCACAACATCACTCAACAATCACAGACATATCAACCAATGAAAATCAGGGAAATGTACCTATGTGGGATGGAATTATGCATGACATATGAATTCTAGGTGCCTATAATGATTCATGTAACAATTATTTTTCCATCATATCATCAGGCCAAGGATGAAATTGAATCCTCAATGAGAATATTAATTAATAACTATGCACATCATGACTATCACCTGACCGTGAAATAATATCAACTGTAATAGGAAAAACAGAACAACAATTATATTTTGGGTAAATTATATTTTACTTTGAATATTGGTTCACGATGCCTGATCATGGATTATGACCAAATTCCAAGCATTCCTAGTCTCCAATATATTATTTACAAATAGTAAATAAAGAAAATAAACTCCTCTTATAAAACTTTGGGATGTCTCACACCAGGATCCAACTGATTAGGTGCCCCAAGCCTGTTGGGCCACATGGCCTCAAGTGCATCTCTCCAAATGCCAGAGGTTTCTGAATAGTAGTGAGGGCCTAGGGTGTGTTTATGGGGAGACTATGACCACAATACCATAGTTTAGAACAGTGGATAAATATAAACATACATAAATAATGGAAGAAATATATGTAAATAGCAGAAGCAGACAAAGTAATAGATAATAAAGGATAACAATAATTTTATCAACTGAAATAACTGATGATGATATGTAATGTCACTCAAAAATTGGAAAACATGGATACAAGACATTGTTAATAACATGTTCCAAAAAAGTATAAAAGAAATAAAATAACTATCCCAATCATCCCAAGCTATAGATCGATCATTTTCTATCAAGATCTATCCTAAATAGAAATAAATCGAGTATTCGAAGTTGTATGATTCCCTTTGTCAAAAAATACATACATGTAATCTTCCCTTGGTACCAAATGAAGCCCGGAGAGGGTGTGAGATAAATCTCAGTGAGCCACCACAAATGATGTCTATAACATCTGACCTACGTAATGGAAATGTAATAGTGTGCTGGCATGCATATATAAATTAAATAAGTAAAATCTAACTAACTACCTAAGTACCTTCTTCAGCCCTTGGCATCTATCTGAACATATAATAAAGTCATTATTTTATTGTACCAATTTATAAATAAGTCATTCTTTATCAATGGTGAAGGTTCTAAGATGTTACAAGGAAATCATAATGGATAGTTAATAAGAAGTGGTTCTATGGTATTCACCAAGGAAAACTAGACATTAAGGGTTGCTAACTTAGTAGTAACTAGGTCTTATTAAGGGTGAGAGTGTAATCCATGGAGCATAGTCCAAGGCTTTCCACAATAATATGTCTACTAAATCAAAGGTGATCATCTGAGGTAAAATGGGTCTAATTAGTGATTGGTCCCTATGGGCTTTAACCATGAAACCTACTTGTCAGTTCTAGATCCAAGGAGTGTATCCATGAAATACTTTAATACTATGTGAGGGATCATAGGGTGTCATATTAAGAATCCAATAATAGACAAGGACTGGGATCTAGGTGGGTCTCAACCTAAGCTAGCCACATCCTTGAATCAGAATGGAGTACCCAAGTGCTCAAGGAATTCCTCAATAAGAATCCAAGGAAATCTCGAGTCACACCACTCCTATTTAATAATGAATTCATGTATAATTTCAATTGGTCTAATCCTTTCCTTTAAGTAGTGTGAATAAACCATGTATCAAGAAACCCTTTAATCAAGTCATAATTAGTCAATAAGTCCATTTGGTGAAAGCCTTTCCTTTCATTTGTGTGATAAGTCCAAGTAGCATGTAACCTTTATTAAACCCATTGAAGAAATATTCAATAAATAAGGACCATTACAATACCTTCCATTAATATAGTAAGGGGTGATATGGACATGCAACCTATTATTTATATATGTTTACTCTGGTTAAGTCATATACTTAGTATACTTGCTAATTTACATTTAACATTTAACTATCAATTGAAGCTCTTACCTTAGGTAGGTCAAGTGGTAAGCTTATACGGTACCTTCCATTATTAAATTCACAATATAAATCAATCCATTCAATATAGAAAAGCATAAACTTATAAGGGTCAAGCCATGTCATATCTGAACGACGTCTCAAACATGTAAAACACTAAAAACCAAATTATGGGATAACGCCATACATGTGATGGATGGAGTTGAGGGTATAACCACTAATAACTAATCACATATTTGTAAAGAGAATAACCATATAGTTCTAATGAGTATAAGAATGATATATGAATTTAATGAATGACATCTGATGAAATCAGTGGGCCCCACATGGCAATTCCAAAATCAACAAACTTGAGGGGTGAGTTATACACCACCCACCTTAGGGTCGTACGAATATCTTCTTCTGATATCAGGATATGATTTAGCTTAGAACAAAGTAGATATAAGAAAAGGGGAAATAACAATCACACCTTGATAACTAGGTTGAGAGAAAGAGATAATAAGAAATGCCTAAATGGGCTTGAGTACTTACCGTTGTGCATACAACATGACAAACCGAAGCTCAATCGGATCCCAGATGAAGGAGGTATCTTGATCCCTACCTTAGGACTTAAAAAATATCTAAAATTATTTTAATGGAGTCTAATCTAATGAGAATTAAAATTAGGGATGAAATATGGGTTAATTGCATCATTAAGGGAAGAATGGTCATTTTACCCAGAAAAAAAGCCTATGAATAGTTTGTCGGCACAGTTTTCTAAATTGTGTGCAAACCATACATGGGTACCTGGTGAAGAGGGGGCACTGCATGGTTAGGATGCATAGTTAGGAAAACTGTGCGCCAATCTTGTGATATGGATCTGCCTGAAAAGACGACTATCTGTATAGTCAAGTTTAACCATGCGCCCTACCTGCACGATTTTCTCTAACCATGATATAGGACTAATTTCCACAAAAGATGGGTTTCTACCTCCAAAAAATACCCATACACCCTAAGGACCTTCTCTGAACCACTAGACATCTATATTAGGTTCAAAATAAGGAACTATACTAATATTTAAAGGATCCATACCTAAGTAAAAACATGGTTCTTACATGATTCCTAGAATAATTCCCTGAATCTATTCTTGTAGAAATCTAAACATTAATACACATCCTTTTATGACTAGAATAAGTACCATGGCTAACTACTGCACTTTTTGAAGCTCCTACAAAACCTATCCTTCTAGATATGTTTGATTCAGCCAAATCTTCTTTATCCACACTACTGGAAAATGGACCTATCCTCACATTTTTTGAAAACCGTGGGAATATGTCAATTTTCACGACCTATACCCATGGTTTTGAAGAACCGTGGGTATAGGGGGGGGGGGGTCTATCCCCACGGTTTTCCAAAACCATGGGGATAGGCCTGAAAATTCACCTATACCCACGGTTTTCCAAAACCGTGGGTATAGGGGTACCTATCCCCATGGTTTTGGGGAAAACTGTGGGGATAGGTTAGGTTTAAAATACCTATACCCACGGTTATGAAAAACCGCGGGTATAGGTTTCTGGTGTGTGTGCGGGAAACTTTTTTTTCCGCGGGAAGAAAAAAAAATTTGGCGAGAGTCCTATACCCACGGTTCTTCCCTCTATAACCACGGTTTATATAACTATATTTAACTAAATAAAAATATATATACATAAAAATAGTGTTGGGGTAGTGGTTAGGTGCTTCTTCTGTAGCGCAGAGGTTGTGGTTCGAAACCCGCAGGCCGCATTATTTTAGGACCTATACCCACGGTTTTGAAACCGTGGGGAAAAACCTTTGACACTATGGAAATTGAGCATGTTTCGTTGACACAATGATAGAACACCTATACCCATGGTTTTGTAAAACTGTGGGTATAGGCTGGGGACCTATACCGATGTCGTTCCAGCCCATGGTTCCCAAAACCGTGGGTATAGGCTGTTTTTCCAGTAGTGCCACTACCTCCAATAGGTCAGATGTCTCAAAATAACTGGAATTGTCTGAACTTCATCCCCCATATCCATCCCGAACCTTTTATTTGTCAGGTAATAATTGGTGAAAATATCTAATGCCATGTGCACCAACTCAGAAAAATGGGTGGAGTACTCTAGAATAGTACACTCCCCTTACACCAAGGTCGAAAACTCCGAGTTCATTTCCACACATAAAGTTTAAAGATAAAACAACTAATTAAATATTTTCTTGAATGCACCCTAGGTAATACCTATGTGAAACATATACTGGAATATAAAATCTCATCATATTCTTCTTATTCCATGAAAATATACGTGTAAAAATCCACTAGAGATTTTTTAGGAGTTGTTAATAAGTTGAAGATCCTATCCGTCCATTCAATCCACTCCTCTGACCCATGTGGTCCATTGTCACCATGGAATATAGGTGGATTCTACTTGGTAAATTCTGATCCATGATACACTACTCATCCTAGGTTCACTACTCCCACTAACCCCAGAGTCTTAATAGTATAGATTACAACCTCTACCAAAGAAGAGTCCACCGGAGGATCCACTCATGGAACCTACCTCCTGGATTCCCCAATCATCTTTGGAAGATATGTTGTTGGAGTAATTGTCTTTGAAACACAAGATAATAACCAATAAGTCATGAGAAACTCAAAAAATTTTGAACCAAAAACAAGATTCAAAAAAAAGATTTAAAATGATCATAATTTAAATCAGTTGTGAATTCTACTACTAAAGGGTAACACCCTTGAAAGGAATAGTGCCATACAAATAAACTCCCCACTTAGTTTTTTCAAAAAATCGGACAAACACAAAGTTAGAAACATTATAGATAGGTTAATTTAAAAATAATTCCACACAATTTACTAAATAAACCTAAATACTTGGTCTTGGGATCAATAATGATTTGCTAAACCCCCATGGAAACTCATATTCAGTCACGAGAGTGATCTGGTTAGGCACCTTTATACCCCTACTGTTAGAACTATGATTATACAACTCATGTCTACCCAAGACAAAAAACTAAATCAGGAAGTTTTGAAACACTTCTGGCTAAGTAACCCCTTTAATACCAAATTATAACAGACCAACCCAGTTCCACCGGACCAGTCACCCAAGTCATCCCATCATGGGGTGGGTTGAAATAAAGAAAACAATACATGGCTCATATAAAAGGATAAAAAGGCCTAAAACTAGAGTAGGAAGTTGAAAAAGTAAGATAAAACTAAAATAAATAGGAAAAACTTGAACATACAACAAAACTAGTCTCCATGTGACCAACTTTCACCTCCAAACCAAAACATAAATATAAAGAGAAGACTAAATACAATAGATTTCTCGTACCTTTACCTATATCCTAAAATAATTCCTCTACAATTTCATATATTAATAAGTAGGGTTTGAAAAATATATCCCAGTAAGACACCACAAAATAATCTATACATGTTCTAATAACAAGAATTTGCATGTTCTTGCTTTAAACGAAATAGAATTTTACAAGAAATTTTTAATTAAAATAATTCGAAAGCCTTTTTCAAATAATCCTTGAGTTTTCATGAATTGAATATCATGTAACCAAATCCAGAAATAAAATAGATAAGGATACCAAATATAAATTAACATGTGAGATAACATCCATGAAATAATCTACTATGCAATAAAAAACTAGAAACAACATGGTACCTACCAGCCAGAGTCTAGCATATGGAAAAATACCTACAAGACACTCACAAAACTAAAAATTCATATGGTTGGATCTAACTAACATTGACGCCTACCATAGACCATCAACATACAAGAGGTTTACTCCTAGTGGTGTCACACACACTAAAGCTGTATATGTCTCTTTCTTGATGCACCCAAGGTTCTAAATGTGCAATGATGATCAATTTATGTTTTGAAAACCCAGATCAAACTTTCATAAAGCAATTTCAAATCCAAGACAATAAGCATTAGGGTTTTAAAAATCTATTTTCCATTTCAAATCAAGGAAATTATATTTTCAAAGAAAAAACCCATTTTTAAACGTGAACCCATGACCATTTCAATTTTAACACATGAAATTACATTTCTAATATCAAGGTATTAATAAGAATGACAATAAACTCAAGAAATTAGAACACTTTAATATATCCTCCAACCTCAAGGATGTAGAAAATATTATCGCCTTTGACAATGGGGATGAGAACCCAAGAGAACAACCATCATAAAGAAAGACATACTTGAAAACTAATGTTGATTGATAAAAAACCCTATCAAATCTAAAAACTCCTGAATAAACATAAAATCAACCCAAAACAAATAAGAAACAAGAGAAATGCTTACCCGAATAAAATAAATCTAACCCCAATGGCGATCAATCGAATAACGAATCAATATGCACACATGGAAGTCACCCAAATTCACCTAGGGTAATATCTCTAGTGGAGTGGAGAATGCTTCAAAAGAGAATGAATCCTCAAACACCCACATGGAACCCTAAAATTTTTAACTTGAATAATTTCATTGTATTTAATACCTTTACACATCATGAAACTCTTTCATTTTAAGTTTGAAAAAAATGCATCACCTCAGATAAAAAATAGGATTTTTCACATTTCATGATGTGAAATCCTTACAAAAAATGTAACATTTTCATGCCATGTAATCTAGTTCATGAAATTTTTCTAGATTAATTTACACATCATTTAATCCCATTAAACTTCATGTAACTTCCTAGTGAATAGTGAAAAGTCCAAGGAAAAGTTGAATATTCCAAAAAATACTTGAATTCACCATTAAAGGTATCCTCCCAATTCAAGGTTGATAAAACTTACCCAACAAAAAAAGGAAACCCAACGAAAAGACTAAGAATTATCTGAAAAAAGGTAATGGGGTGTTACAATCTCCACACCATAAAAACATTTTGTCCCTAGAAAGAACTCAATATTATGTATTTGAAAAAAGAGAAATCCACTTTTACCTAATCAATGACTCATCTTCCCACATCTCATGGGGACCCTATTCTCACTACCACTATACCCAAACTAGGGGGTTGTTATACAATATAGTACTTTATCCTGGTGATCCATAATCTGAGATGGCTACTCAACCAATGTGGTATCAGGATCAATATAAAAATCCTCCCATCTAATCACATTTGAAGGATCTTGTATATAACTTATCAACTAGGAAACATGAAACACGCCATGTATAGAAGCAAGTCCAGGTGGTAAAAGAAACTAGTATTCCACCCTCCCCAGTCGCTCAATGATCTCAATGTGGCCCAAGAACATCGGTAACAACTTCCCCTTCTTACCTAACTGATTATGTCCCAAGTGAGTTGAAACTTTGATAAATACTTGATAACTAAACTCAAACTCCATCAGATGATGATTATAGTCTTCTTAAGATTTATGAAGACTCTATATCATGAAAAAAATTCCTCTGAATCAACTACACTACCTTTGTAATCTCCTAAACAACACTCGCCCCAACTAAGGACTACCCTACCAATTATTCCCATCACAAGGGTGGTAGGAAAGGCCTCCCATATAAAACCTCAAAAGGCACTATTCTGATCGAACCTTGTTAACTATTTTTATAGGCCAACTTTACCAATGACAAATACTTATCCCAAGATCTACTAAAATCAAGCACACATGCCCAAGGCATTTCCTCAAGAACCTGTATAGCCCTTTTTATATGTCCATCCATTTATGGATGATAAGATGTGCTCAATTTCAATTGGTATCCCATTAAATTATAAAAAACATTGAAAAACCTAGATGTGAACCTTAAATCCCAACCAGAAACAACTACATAGGGAAACCCATGAAGTATCATAATTACTCAGACATAAAATTCCCAAAGCTACTCTACTTTCTTTGTCTCATTTATTAGTATGAAATGCGCCAATTCCGTGAGTCTATCGATAGTCACCCAAATAGAACCCTTCCCACATAGAGTTTGTGGTAAAAAAATAACAAAATACATGTAAATATTTTCTCACTTACATATCAGAATGGGAAAAGGTTGAAACATACTTTCGATTCTCTGGTATTCCTTCATAAATCTCTGATAAGTGAGACACCGGGATACAAAATCTGCAACTGACCTTCTCATCCCTGGCCACCAATACCAAAGTCTCAAATCATGGTAAATCTTTGTAACCCCAATGTGCATGGAAAAACATGACCGGTGTCCACTTTCTATAAAATCATTTCTCAAGGATAATGGAAAAACCAACCTACTATGGAAGAACAAATATCCACTGGTAGACCGATACAACTCATACAAGGTCTCCCATCCATTTATGATTTCTCTTAAACATCATCTATTTGTGTATGTCATCTTATCAAGTAAAACTCGCTTATCAAAATATGACTCAACCTTTATCAAGGAAAACACCTAACCACCAACCTCCTTTACTCCCATTATCATCTCAGTGAACAAACTCATCAGAGACAACTGCACAATGATTCCTTCCCTTCTTGTGTTGGAAATTTTCTACATAATGCATCGACTACCACATTTTCTTTCTTGAGGGTATATAAAATATCAAAATCAATGGTCTGAAGATACTCTACCAAGAGTCTCTATTATAAGATCATATCCCTCTGTGTGAGGTTATATTTTAGGCTCTTATGATCTGAATATACTATAAACAATTATCTAAAGAGATAGTGATGCCACTTTTTGATTGCATGCATAACAATTCCCAACTCAATATCATGGGATAGGTAATTCTTCTCATGAGCTTGTAATTGGTGTGATCCATAAGCCAAAACCTATTCCCCCTACATCAAGACACAACCCAGACTTATACTAGAAGCATTTTAGAAAACATTATATCTCGAACCTAGTTTCATAAGATTCAAAACTAGCGATGAATTAAACCTCACTTTCAACTACTAAAAAGAACTATGACACTTGTCTTTACATTCCAACTTTACACCCTTATGGGTTAATTCAATCATCAAAGAAGTGGGCTTGGATAAGTTTCAAACAAACTATCTATAGTAACCTACTAACCCCAAGAATCCCCAAATATCAGAAACATCTTTGGGATTCTTCGAAGGCATAATTTCCTATACCTTTTCAGGATCCCCTGATACAACCCTCTCATATATCGTATTCCCCCAAAAAATCACTTCTTAGATCAAAAAAATACACTTTATAATATTACCATAAAGATGATGTTACCTCAATGATAAAATAATGAAACCCAAATTCTTTTTGTGCTCCTTTTTCTTAGATTACACCAATATATCTTACATGAATACAATAACATAAGAGTCCAAGAATTGATGAAATATTCAGCTCATCAAATCCATAAACACCACATGAGCATTAGTGAGACCGAATGGAATAACCAAAACTCGAAATTCCAATATCATGTTTGATACGATGTAGTGGGTATGTATTCTTATTGAACTATAACTAGTGGTACCCCTAACACATTTTAATCTTAGAAAATAAACTATCCCCCTCTTAGTTGGTAAAATAGATCATTAATTCTGGGTAAAAGATACTTGTTATTTACGGTCACCTGATTCAACTTTCAATAGTCGATAAAAATTATAAGGCTCTCATATACCTTCTTAGAAAACATTAATGTTCAATCCCATGGTGACATGATAGGATGAATAAATCCTTTCACCTCTAGATCCTCAAGATGGACCTTAAGTTCCAACAACATAGAAAATTCTATTTGATAAGATTTTATAAAAATTGGAATCATTCCTGTGAGTAGTTCAATAGTAATCTTGACCTATCTTAATGGCGTTAAACCTGAAAAATCACCCAAAAAGACCTCAGTGTATGCACACACAATAGCTGATAGCTTATCTTCCAAGTAATTTTCAACCGTATCAGATAACATTTCTAAAAATTGAGAGTGGATCATTCTGTAATATGAAACAACATTCCCTTCCCTTCCCAATCTAGAGTCCCACTAAGTCTTGAAAACATAATTGAACATATTTGCAGGAAAAAAACTATATTCGATGATGATAAAAGTCTATCTGGACCTTCATGTTGATCATCCAAACCTTGCTGATAACCAATTTAAAGATTTGAAGATCAATCTCTAAGAATCCATAAACCACCTCAAAGTCATCTATCACATCCGAAACTCAGGTTACATGAAACCTTGTTCAGAACTATTTCCCAAAGTCATGGAAATATCTAACAAGTACAGCATAATATCTGAACCAAAAACCAAAATATCAACCAACATAGACAATATTAAAGAATAGGTAGCACCTGTATCAAGAAAAACTAGTACCATAAATGATGAAATAGAAATCATACCTCTAACAGTAGTTGCACCTACTTCACTCTACTGCATAAATCCATCTAGACATTTTCACATGGAAATCCCATTTTTCCTAAGAAAGATACCAACCACCCTTATACGTATCAAATTATACCTATGAAAATTTGGTGAAAGTGGATCCTGCCTTACTGATTTTGGAAATCTTATCAGAAAAATGTTTTAGATGGCCAAATCGCCCGCAAATATGAAAAGACCTAAGAGCCCCTATGCAATGAGGCCCAGTAGGACCATGCCTCCCACACTGGTAGAAAATAACTTGTTATTACCCCAAATAATACCCTGAAAAGATTCCTATATAAAATCAACAACTCTTGCACTTCCTTTTCTAACCAGAAGAGGTAAATTGGCTAACTGTTTCACTTACTAAAGCTCTGCCAAAACCTTTCCTTATAGATATGTCTGCTTCAAAAAAATATTCTTTATCCACTAACTCCAAAATGGTAGAAAGGCGCAAAATAATTATCATAGAATGAACATCGGCTCTTGACCCCATATCAAACCTTCAAGCATTCAGATAATCATTGGTGACAAGATCCGGTTCTAGTTGAACCAACTCAGCAAAAAGGGGTTGAGTAATCTAGAATATTATGCTCCCCCTACTCCTAGTTCAGAAACTACCAATACTTTTCCGCACATAAAGTATCAGGGAAAAACTTCTGATTAATTATATTCTTGAAAGAAACCCAGGTAAGACCTACATGTAACTTAGATTTCACTATATAATCCCACAATCTTATTTATCATACCTCAAGAATATATGTGGAAAAAACCACCTGATAATATTCATGAGTCTTCAAGAAGTTGAAGATCCTCTCAATTCCTTCAAGCCACTCCTCTGACTCTTGTGGTCCATTGTCACAACTGTAGATAGGTGAATGCTACATGATAAATTACAATCCATGACCCACTACTCGTCCCGTGTTCAATGTACCCACTAACCCTAGAGTTTGAATGGTTCAGATTACCACCTTTACCTAAGAAGAGTCCACTATAGGACCTACCATAGAACCTACCTCATGGCTTCAACTCTTCTCTTTGGAAGATCTCTTCTTGGAGGCATTTTCTATTAAATAGACTACAAAAACCAGTCAGTTGCGAGTAACTCCAAAACCATTGTACCAAAAAAAGAATAATAAAATTGATTTAAAACAATCAGACTTTAAAGTAGTTATGAAGTCTACCACTAATGGTTAACACGCTTAAAAAACAACAGGTCCATCTAAATAAACTCCTCACTAAGTTTATTCAAATGACCATACACTCACCAAGTCCCCAAAATTGTAGATAGGTTAATTTAAACAAATTTTATATAAAATTTATTTAAATAAACATAAATACTTGGTCTTAGACTTAGTAATGATTTTCTGACCACCCTTTGAAACTCAGATTCAGTCATATGAGTCAGCTGGAATGACCCATTTCTACACCTACTATCCGAATTCTGACGATCCTACTCATGTCTGTACAAGACACATTACTAACACAGATAGTGCTGAAGAACTTCAAGCTGAGTAACCCCTTTGATACCTAATTGTAACAGACTAACCTAGGTCAACCAGACCGGTCACCCAAGTCATCACATAACGATGTGGGGTAAAACAAAGAAAAAAAATCCTCATATAAAAGGATAACAAGAAATAAAACCAGATTATGAAATGGATAAAAAGTGAGATACTACTGAGAAAAATAGGAAAAATTATAAAGTATGATAAAACAAGACAAAACTAGTCTCCATGTGACTAGTCATCACCTCCAAACCATAACAAAAATGTAAAGAGAATACTTAATACTATAAATGTTATTCACTTTACATGTATCCTACAAAAAAATTTCTACAACCACCCACCATTAGAAGTGGGGTGTGAGAAATAGAGCCCAATAGTATTCCACAAAAGAATTTATACATGTTATAATGAAAATAATGCACATGTTCAAGCATTAAAACAAAACATTTTTATAAGAAGTTTTTCAAATAAAACTATTTGAATGACTTTTTCAAATAATACTCGAGTTTTCACAATTTTAATAATATGTTTCTAAACCTGAAAAAAAAACATGTAATGATATAAAATATAAATAAAAATGTGACCCAACATAAATGAAATAAACCATAATGAATTAAATAACAAAAAACTATTTTAAAACTACTATATGGGCACTAGCATGTGGGAAAAAATGTACTAGACACTCACAATCCTAACAAGGAATATGGTTTGATCCAACTAAAATCACGACCTTCCATATACCATCAACATATAAGACGTTACCTCCAAGTGGTTTAACAGACATTAAGGTTACCCGTGTTTCTTTCTTGACACAACCAAGGTTCCCATTGTGCAATGATTGTCATTTTCTATTTTAAAAACCATGATCACATTTTTATAAAACAATTTAAAATTCAAGAAATTATGGTCCAGGTTTTGGAAAATCCATTTTTCCATTTCAAATCAATGAAATTACATTTTAAAAGAAAAAACCCCTTTTCAAATGATAACTCATTACCTTTTCAATTTCAATATAAGAAATTTCATTTATAATATCAAGGAATTAATAATAACTATAATAAATTAAATAAAATAGAACACTTGAACAAATCCACCTACCTCAAGGATGTAGAAATCCTAACCGCCTTTGACAACAGGGACTAGAACCCAAGAGAATGGAATTTTCAAAGTAAGGAACACCATGAAACTGAAGAGGATTAAAAGAAAACCCTTCCAAATATAAAAA
The DNA here is from genome assembly GCA_963277665.1 of Viscum album. Classification (NCBI taxonomy): domain Eukaryota; kingdom Viridiplantae; phylum Streptophyta; class Magnoliopsida; order Santalales; family Viscaceae; genus Viscum; species Viscum album. The sequence continues at coordinate 394,395,210 of OY728147.1, read as the reverse complement.
ACATAACCTAAACATAGATGCAACCCAAACCAAAGAATAAACAAGGGAAACACTTAATCAAATAAGAAGAATCTGACCCCAATGATAATCAATCAGATAATGAATCGATCTCGATGGAAATAAGTCACCCAAAATCAATTAGGCTAAGAGATTTAGTAGAGAGGAGAGGGCTGCAAAAGAGAATAAAAACTCAAACACCTCCAAAACACCCTAAATGTTTTAACTTAGGGAATTACACGACATGTAATATCTTCACACTATGTGTAATACCTTTACATACCATGAAACTCTTTCATTTTATGTAATTTCAAAAAACATGTCACTGTGGATTGAAAACATGATTTTTCACATTACACGATGTGTGATTCTTACACAAAGTGTTAACATTTCTCACGTTCGGGTATCCAATTCATGACATCTTTCTAGAATCCATTACATGTAGTGTAATCAAATTACACATCGTGTAACTACCCAAAAAATAGAAAAAAATCTAGGAAATGCATAAAATTCCATCAAATCCCTCACATCACCATTATTGGTATCCTCAAATTTTAATGTTGACAAAACTGGACCAATGAAATTAGGAAACCAAAATCAAAGACTAATACATACCAAAAAATAATTTAATGGGGTGTTACATAAATTCATCCATACATACATATAAATATACACACACAAACACATATACTCAAACATACACACATATTGACCCAAACACACACATGAATACATGCATACATATATACAGACGTGCGCCCGTGCACACACACACACACAAACATACATACATACATACATACCTACATACATACAAACATACATAAATACATATATACATACATACATAATACATACATACATACATATATCCATCCATACATACATACATATAATACCTACATTAAGGCATGTATGCATGCACATCCATACATCCATCCATCCATACATACATACATAATACATACATAAAAACATATATACATACCTGCATCCATGCATACCTACATCTATACCTACCTACCTACATACATACCTACATACATAAATACATACATAAATTCATATATACATATAGATACATATATACGTACATACATACGTATGTACGAACGGACGGACGAACGTACAGACCTACATACATACATACCTACATACATACCTACATACATACCTACATACATACCTACACACATACATACATACATATATACATACATATATACATACATATACATAAATAGATACATACCTAAAGAGATTCATGATATAACATTTCAAAGTAAGTATATACACCTCATATAAAAATATAGGTTCCTAACATGGCATGTGTCTGAAAGAAGGAAAATTGAGACAAAATTACATTACAGATTTGGTAACTTTTGAAACATAAACCCTATAAATGAAAGGTCATAAAATGAATATGTAAATACCCATAAGTTTAATTATAAGAATCATATAATTAATCCATGGGAATTATAAACACCAAAAAAAGGAATGGGTGGTGAATAAAGAATGTTTCTCACTAAAATAAAAAGTGAGATGAAATTCCCTTAACTTGTATCTTGACTCTTGTCATACTCATTCAAACCTTATGTATAATAAATATACATTTATTATAAATATAAAAAAACCAAATTATTATATCTAATACCATATACGGTTTTATTGTGACTTTATAATACCTTATTATTAATAATTTCATGTTAGAGTATCTTTTTAGGTAATATTGTCTTTGTTTTTCACATGTATCTTAATTTTTTGTATGTTTGGTCCTAGTACATATATCACGATTTCCAAAATTTAAACCATGATATAAATATAAAATGTATATAGTGTATTTTTATTACAATAACCTATATAATTTATAATTATGAAATGGAATACACTGTACAAGGAGACGTTAGGCCGTATATATGCACGAATGTTGTTTTCATTTTATTATTACTTTGAAAGAAAGAGAGTGAATGAAATATAAGTATATATATATATATAATATAATTAAAGTAGCATAATTATTTCATACATATAATATATTTTAACTAAACATATCCTTAATACATTACTTATAGTGTGTAAACAAATCACATAGCTTTGAAGGGGTGGTAGTCCACACTTTCTCAAATGAAATTAAAATATTTACACAAAATGGAAATAATAAAGAAATGTGTTTCAAAAGTATTGATGAATATTAAATAAATAATAAATATCCTATATATATATTATATAAAAACTGATTTTCAATAATAATTTCTACCATGAGAGGTAAGTAAGAAGAAAAAATTATGATTTTGTGAGATGGTAGTTCGTCGTACACATAAACAGTATATTCATTACCAATTAGATGGTAGTGTGTGTAAGTGTAAGTATAAAACTCATAATAAAAAAATATTATTATATTTAGGATACTGGTGTTATTTTATAATAATTTAATAAGGATATTGGAGGGGGAGGTGAATGTAAATAACAGAAAGGATCTTGAGGGAGGATGTTACCTCTTCTTTGGGAAACTCCTTTTGGTTTTCAACAAAGTGTTTCCTTATATTGATTTATTTACAAAGGGAGGCCTTAAGGAGGAATATAGAGATTTTGGGATGTTTATTGGGTATATCCTAGTAGAACATATTCTTTTTGAGAGGTGTGAGTAAGTGGGAGAGGTGGTGGTCTTCTATAGGGAAGGGAAATGACTCATTCGGTATTTTTGAAAAGAAGTTACGTGTACCCACATTTTTCACAAAAAATTCATCCAACAATCCACCAGACTGAATTATGGATGATTCATCTATGAATAATGTCCATAAAATGGGTTTTGACATGTTTCTAGGTCATTTGGGCCCTAAAGTTAAGGTTTATTATTTTATTAAGCTTAATTTTTCCTTAACTGTTGTAATTAATTTTAGTTACATTCACTAATATTTTTGTTAAAATAATAATTTAACTATATTAGAAATTATAAATTATAATGATTCAAAATATTTAACCAATTTTTCAAAATTCAAATCACATAATTGGTATAAATTAAGTTAAATTTAATCACATAAATGGGACGACAATGTGAGTTTTTAAAGAAAAATGTTAAAATGTTTACTATGTTTTTATATTAAATTTCAATGTGAAATTGATTCCAATGACCTAAATTGTATTAGATGATAAAAATATAACCTGATTAATATTTAAACACAATTTTAAATACAATTTAATAATACAAATAAATTTTATTAAAAAGTAGTTTTGAATTCAAATTTAGCATTTTTTACTATTTATCAAAATATGAAGCTTCATCGAAAAATACAAAAAATTCACCCTAACCTAATTTTTATGTTTTTATTTAAAATATTTAGTTTATTTTGACATATAGTATTTATAAAATATCCAAAAAAAATCAAAATTGGTTCTCCATTTAAAGATAGTATAAGTACCTTAATAAAAATCTTGGTTTTTATGTGTGAAATTTGGTTTGTTATTATATTATGTTTCTCAATTATATAGGATTAATATCAAAAATATTATATTGAGTATATAATTTATATATTAAATTAATATAACTAACTAATTTTAATTAATTTAATTTAGTATTATAAATTATCTTTGTGAGCATAAGAATAGTTTTCTATAAAAACATTCCCTATATATTAAATTGATTCTTATATTCATTTTTAATTTATTTTTAACTATTGAATTAAATCACGTATTTTCATCAGTTAGTTAATCACATTCATAAACTTCAAGTTAATGACTAGTTTATATCTTATTATATTAAATTTTAATATTTTTAATAATATATTATTGTTCGCCAACACCGGGTCTTGTGTGTTATGCAAGCCATCGAGGGAAGTCATTGTTGCATGTGATGAAAGATAACATCTATGTTCCGTGTAGAGAAAGATAAAATTTATGTCGCAAGTAGTGCATAATTAAAATGGTTTTTTATAATGTAATCCAAACATAGTGATTTAACATAAAATAAACTATTTTTATTGTGAAATGAAATGAAAAATTTCAAAAAGATTAAATTAATTGAAAAAAATATTTCACAAAATCTTAGGGTGTTACATTATACCCACTTAAAAGTAATTTCACCATCAATTTTTTTTTGGGTTATTAAAGGTTGAATACTTGAAATTTTCATTCATAGAATCCCAAATCATAAAAATTAAAAATAAAACATCCTTTAAAAAAGAAATTTGGAAAATTAAGGGTTATCTAGAATAACCAATAACTAGGTTTCCACCTAAGAGAACATAGGTGGAAAGTGAAAATATGAACACGGAAGAGAAATATAACTATCAATTTCTAGAGAAGAGTGATAGAGATCTTGGTCTTGAGGAATTTAACAACCAAAAATCAATAAATCTGTGATTATCTAAGGGACCTTTTATTCATTGAAAAAATGTACTAGGATAACCTTTTTGGTTTCAATATCATTTCCCTATGGTTGAATAATTTTCATGAGAAGTTTTATGTAATTAATTTCATTCTCTTTCATCAGTAAAATCTCACCCATTGGTCATGTCTTGAAAAATTTCCACATCACCACTTTCCCAAAAAAGGAATGTGAATTTTAAATTCTAGAAGCACTAATAGATCATGAGATCCAAGATAATTCATCCCATATATATTTAGTAACCATCAATAAAAAATCATTAGATCAGGTTATGCAATATGCTTAAATCCTCATGTGGTTAGATAATACTTTAATCTCACAAACATAATCCAAATTTTAACTTAAAAATCCCATAAATGGTTAACCTTGTTGAACTTCTAAATAATGAAAATAAAAAAATTTATAAATAATTAAACTAAATCATCTTAACAATGATCCCTAATATATAAAAAATTAGCTCTTTTTTGTCTCATTCCAAACATGTGAATACCCCCATCGTATATTCTCTTCAAACAAGGTAATAATCGGAATTACCATAAATACTATTAGAAAACATGAATTATTTCTTATTTCAAAGGTTACATGATACATTCCATAAATAAAATGAGTTTTTTACTTCATACAAGATGAAATAGACCACTTTTTCAACAAATTAGTAATCAAATATAGGGTAATTAGTGTTATATAGTTTTCTTTATCCAAATCAATCATATTTTTATCCAATCTAAACAAAATTTTCTTAACATCTTTATCGCATTATGGTTTACCTTCCCTTAATCAAAATAACACTTTTATAATTCTTCATCACCATTCAACATATCCATTTCAATTATTTATGAAAAACTTTTATGAAAATACTTATATATTTCATGGTTCATATAACATAATCTTTGAATTCCAAAACATAAATACTTTATTCATCCATCTTTATTCTTAAACAACTACTAGGGATTCATAAACTTATTCCTAAAAACCTATTTCCTAGAATAAAAAATATTAATCTTGTATTAAGGTTCCCCAACTTAAATATAATCATTCTTCTTATGTTAAATTTAAACAATATAGTAAAAACATCACATACCTTTCACATGTCATTTCCAGTCTCTTCAACTTCAAATATATAACCAATACTCATACCACCTACCTAATTTTTATTATGATATTTCTACTCAAGAAATCGATTTTCAATTTTCCCAAACCTCCAAAATATAAAACATTAATTTTTAAACATGTTATTTTTACTTATCATCACTGACTAAAACTAGAAATCATAGTCTGAGAAACACATATCATAGAAAAAAACCACATAATCATGAAAAATTATTTATCGGATGTCTAAATCATGACACATTATTTCTAATAAAAGAAACTTTAATTTTATCCTATACTATTCATAATCATATTTTATTCAAATTCTACATGACGACTCATAAATTTTTTATGAATTTCAAAAGCATATCCCCTGGGAGTGTCAATCTAGGTGCGCAGCAAGGCCTATTTTCATGTACCAGATTACCGTGAGTCGAGTCCAGAACATCTTTTTAGAGTTTTTAATACTAGGTACATCTGTACCAGACCCACATCCACTTATAGTATTTAGATAAGGATTTATTTCTAGAAAACCCCTCACTCTACCCTTTACCAAAATTCTAGGATATTTTCTTAATTATTAACTCATCCTTATACTTATCCATAGAGACAGCTCGAGACATATCCTTAGAAATACTCATTGGGATATCACTGAAGTTTTAAAATCCAAGATTCCAAAGGTTGAATAAATATACTCTTTGATACCAACTATAATGATGCACTCTTAACTTATATAGACAAATAATCACATTTTCATAATACTAAAAACATTATACAAACAAACTCTTAAAGGCATTATTAGTTTAGTTTCTCTAGAAACATGGAAACATAAACACTAATACACAATCGAGCTACATTATATCCCACTAGGTTCTCTAAAACTAGCACCAATTTTTGACATATCATACAAGATATATTTCTTTATAACCTATGTAAGGAAACATAAAAATGGGTGCGATCAAATGATCATTGATGGTAAACAAGAAAGACATATAAGTATAAACATGAGCATAGGGGTATTAGAACGTGATCATAACATTTTAAGATCACACCCTACATTTCAAAGATAATAAAAATGAGTCATGTAATAAATCATGGATGTTTATAAGACTTGATTCATATGAAAATAAAAACATAATCCTTGAAATCATAACATAGGAATAAGACCTGGAATTGTGAAAAATACAAAAGCAAATAAAATTATTTCAATATTTTTCAAGTCATTGCTTCCAAGGACATCTTCATACATGGGTTTACGCCCCATACCATCTTGGTAGTCATGTTTCACTCCATGGTCATCTTAGTTTCATGATTTCACTCCTCATACCATCTTAGTAGTCCTAGTTTACTCCCATGACCATATTAGTAGTCAAGGATCACTCCTAAGACCATTTTAGTCTATCTCATGAAATATAAATCTTTACCCAATTCATTAGAGGGGGATATAAGTCCCACCCATATAATAGTGAAATCATACATACATGTTATACAAGATAATTAAAAATCATATCATAACCCCTGAAATGAAATGGGTATCACAAACATTTAATCATATCATAACCTATAGAAAATTATACAGGTTTCATATTCATTTCATCAAAATCATTACCTGTGAAAAGAAGTGGGATTCAAAGGCATATAACCCAATAAGGAGAAATGTGTTTCATAAACATCATATCAACAAAACATGAACCATTAAAAGAAATATGATTAATGGAAACATTGAATTATTTCCCCATAAAGTCATGATTTACACTAACAAATGTCATATTATATGGGAAATAATTTGGAAAGTTCATTTATAAACATTTATTTATGAAAATATACCTTATTCTTTGGAAAATAATTACTAAAACATAAAACCTTTTTAAATACATTTTTATGAAAAATGATAATGGAATATTGAATTCATTCTGAAAACCTTTTCCATTTAAAACTTATTTAAATCTTATAATTAAATCTTGAATTTATTTTTGAAAACCATTTCTTTGAAAATAATTTTGAAATCAAATAAATAAAAATTGAAAACATGTTGAAACCCATTTATTATACAATAAATTCCAAATATATAAATAAATTTTGGAAATGTTTTGAAACAATTTATTTAAAAATACTTTGAAAAGTTATAAATAAATCTGGAAAAGTTTTGAAAATCTTTTCTTAGAAAATACATTGAAAACATATAAAGAGAACATGAAAAAATTTTGAAAACCATTTCTTTAAATAGAATTTGAAAAATTATAAATAATATTGAATATATTTTCAAAACCATTTTCCTTGAAAATAATTTGAAAAATTATAAATAAATTTTTAATATATTTAAAATACATTTAAAAAAACATTTCCAAAAACCTTTTTATTTTAATTTATCTTTGAGAAATTTTAAAGGAATCGTTGATAAAGATTAAAAAAATTGAAAACCCTTTTTATTGAAAACCAATTTAAAAATAATGAATATATATTATATTATGTAAATATTTTATTTTCAAAAGAATAACATTTTAATCTTTTAAAGGAAGCTTAAATGGAATGTCGGTCATGACGGTGGGTAAATCCATACACACCGAACATTCCTTTTTCACAGTAAAAAGGTTAGAAAAGTTCCTCAACTGGAAAATGACAAGAATATTAATTTATTTAAAACTAAAACTTTTTTGAAAAGGTAAAACATGGTAATAAATTCCTTTTAATGATAATATAATAAAATTAGAATATTTTTGGAAATTTTTATTTTTGTAAAACATGGTTTGAAGAAACAAAAATTTCTAACTGAAGAGAGGTTAATGTTGGGGATTATTAAAAATAATTTCTTAACTATATTATGTATAAAAGAGTGAAAAAATTATACCAACACATGAATATATCATGAATAACCAGTGAATAATAAAATTCATGATTTTTCATGATAAATGGTTAATGATATTTTATCCAAAAAAACATAGTCATAAACAATATCGAAAAGTGATGAGATTGTTTCAAAAAAATCTTACCACTTGGTAACATTGAAACCTACTCCCCATTTATGAAAATAAAATTTAATTATGCTTAAAATATAATGAAATAATGAAATTAATGATATATAATTTAATATTCATTATATACACCTCATGTAAAAATATATGAGCATAACATGGCATGTGTCTAAAAGAAGGAAAATTGAGACAAAATTACTTTCCGATTTGTTAACTTTTGAAATATAAAACCTATGAATAAAATATCATAAAATAGATATTTAAATACCCATAAATTTATTTATAATAATCATATATTTCATCCATGGTGTGTTTACACACCCAAAAAAAGTAATGAGTGGTGAATAGAGCATGTATCTCACATAAATAAAAAGAGAGATGAAATTCCCTTACCTTGTATCTTGACTCTCTTCGCACTCATTCAAACCTCATGTATAATAAATATAAGTGTCTTATAAATATATCAAAGAAAAAAAATTTATATATTATTACATATATGGTTTGATTATTACTTTATAATACCCACTTATTAACAACTCTATGTTAAGGTTTCACTTTGGGTAATACTCTTTTTTTTCCTCATGTGTCTTATTTTGTTTTATCTCTGGTCCTTATACTTATATCATCATTTACAGAATTTATATCATGATATAAATATAATTTATATTCATTTTATTTGTATTATAATAATTTATATAATATAGAATTATGATATTGCATACATAGTTCATGGAGACAGTAGGTTGTACGTACGCATGAACACTATTTCCATTTATTATCATATCGAAAGAAATAGAGTAAATGAAATATAAGTATATGTATATAATATCATTAAAGTATCTTTATAATTTAATATATATCATATATGTTCACTAAACAAATCATTAATAAATTCCATGTAGTCTGTGAATGAATCACAACTCTTTAGTCCACAGTTCCTCAAACGAAATTATCATATTTACAAAAAATTAAAAGTATAAAGATAAATATTTTAAAATAATTTCATAATATTAAAAACATAATAAATATCCTCTATATACTATATATAAAAATATTTTCCATAATAATTTCCATCATGAGAGACGGTAAAGGAAGAGCGAACAATGATCGTTTTGTGAGGCGGTAGTTCTCTGTACACATAAACGGTATCTTCATTACCCATTAGATGGAAGTGTCTATATTTTTATGTCTAAAAATTATCCTAAAAACATATATGTACATTTATGATACATTTTTTTGTATAATCCTAAATTAAGGAGAGTGGAGGGGGTGGAGAATGAAAATAAAAGAAATGAGCTTGATGGAGGATGTTACCTCTTCTTTGGGTAACTGCTTTTGGTTTTCACCAAAGGGTTTCCTTGGATTGATTTATTCACAAAGGCATTATTTAAGAAGTAATGGGGGACTTTTTTATATTTATTGGGTAGATATTGGATGAACCAAAGTGGTTTGAGAGGTGTGAGGAGGTGTGAGACGTGGTGTCCTTTTATAGGGAAGGGAAAGGGCTCACTTGGTATTTTGGAAAACAAGTTAGGTGTACCCATGTTTTTACCTAAAAAGGACATAAATAACCTGAAAAACAAATAATGGAAGGTTAATGGCCTTTTAATTTCCATAAAATGGGTTTTTACAAGTTGATATTTCATTTGGTTCCTTAAATTTAAGGATTATTTTCTGGTTAAGTTTAATTTTTCCTTAATCGTTGTAATTAATTTTAATTAATTTCACTAGTTGTTTTAGTCAAAAGATAATTTGACCTTATAAAACATTATAAATTATGTTGGATCCAAATATTTAATCAAATTCCCAAATTTCAATCACAAAATTGGAAATAATTAACTTTAATTTAATCCTACAGAAGGGACGACAACGTGGTTTTTTAAAGAAAACATTTTCAAATATTGGTATGTATTTATATTCAATTTCAATTTAAAATTCATTTAAATGACCTAAATTGGACTATTTGATAAAAATTAATCTAAGTAAACTTTAAAAAGAATTAAAAATATAATTTTATCATATAACTGAATTATATTAGAAAAAAGATTTGGAATTAAAATTCAGTATTGTTCACTATTAATAAAAATGTGAAACATCACATAAAAATAACAAAATATAACCATAACATAATTTAAATGTCCCTAATTCATATATTATGTTTATTTTGAAATGTAATCTTTATAAAAGATCCAAAAATAGTATTTAAAATAGGTTCTCCATTAAAAGGTGGTAAAAGAGCCTTAAAAATCGGTTTTTATGTGTGAAATTTGTTTCGTTCTTATCTTATGTTTATAAAATATATTGTATTAATAAAAAAATATTTTTTTGGATATATAATATATATTAAATTAATAATACTTAATATTTTTAATTAATTTAATTTATATTTATTAAATAAATTATCTAGCATAAAAATAGTTTTCTATAAAAACATTCCCTTTATATTGAATTGTTTCTTATATTCATTTTTAATTTATTTTTAACTAATGAATTCAAACATGTATTTTCATAAGTTATTTAATGATATTAATAACCATAAAATTAACATATAGGTTTTATTTTATTATATTAAATATTAATATATTTAATAATATATTATTGTTCAGTAACACTCAGTCTTACGTGTTACACAAGCCACTAAGGGAAGTCATTGTTGCATGTAATGCAAGATAACCTCGGTGTTCTTTGTAGATCAAGATAAAATTTATGTTGCGTTTATTGCATGATTAAATTGGTTTTGTGTATAACTCAATCCAAACATAGTGATTTAATATAAAATAAACTATTTTCAGTGTGGTGTGAATGGAAAAATATCAAAATGATTAAATTAATTTGGTAAAAACATTTCACAAAATATATGGGTTTTATAGTACCAATCAGTAGATATATTGATAGATAAATAGAGGACCCACACCCTAGTCTTCAAGGTTGGTATCACTGAGTTGATGGTTCTCTGGCACCCTAGTATGATAGGGTGTTCCAGTCAAAAGGTTGAGGACCCATTCCCTAGTCTATCAGGGATGTTCCACTTAGTGAATAAAGGTCTCACACCCTAGTATGATAGGGGGTTCTAATCAATATGTAGCTAACCCACACCCTAGTCCATTAGGGGAGTTACACTTGATAAATAGAGGGTTTCACCATATTATGATAGGGGTGACACTTATTAGGTATTATACCCATGTCCTGGTCTATCCAGGGGTGCCACCTGTCTTGTATGAAGAGCATGGGGGACCCATGCCTTGCAGTGATAAGGGGGTTGTCGGCACCAGATTCTCTCTATAAAACTTGACCGATCATTACTATCTTCCAAGAATCAATGGAAGAATAATTGTTCCCAAACAACCTAACATCGTATCTCAAAAGACAAAATTAAGGCCACCATTGATGTTCTATGTGGAAAACTACTCTGGATAGTCTCCTCCTAGGCCAAAATTCACATACATGAGAATGATATATCAAAGGTTTAAGGTTTTGAAAAAGGTATACTGTAAAGACCCGGAAATTTCAAGGAATTTTTTTTCTTAATTTATTTGGAATTTTACGAGTGTGCAGTTTCAGACGGCACCTGATTCCAAGGCCCGATGTGCCCGGAATCAATTTCCGAAGTATAGCTCAGGTATATTAAGTAAACGAATGAGTAGGTTTTTCTATCTTTTGAACCGGTGCTCGGAATTAAAATCCAAGGGCACCGATGAACTCGCAACACCGGTAATTGCTTAAGGGGACCTTTACAGCAATTGCGTTTGTTTGGGATGAGAAGTTAATTTTTGTGGATTAAATTAGAAGTGAATAAAAATTAGGTAACAATTTTTATTTATATCTAAGTGGTTATATCCTAAGTGAGGGAGTTGGGGTGGGACCCACTAGTTCCTAACTACCCATGTGAGGATAAATGTGAGGTGGGACCCACACGAGCCCCAACCTTTCACATTCCATTAACTCACTTTTAACTCTCATAAACTCCCCCTTACTCACCCCTTTTTTAATACATGACAACTCCCCTCATTTATTGGAGTGAAGCCTCTCCACCTTCTATCCAATTAAAATTTCCAAAACTTATAATTAATTTAAGTTGATTGAATTTTGTGTGGCTTTGGTGAATAAAATAATAGCTTAGCTATTATTTTATTTTGGCTTCGTTGTGTTGGAACTTTGGGGAGCTCTTGAGAATTAGAGAAGGAAGTGTTCTTCTTAGACGAAGAATGCCTCCGACGAAGGACTTTCTCCCTCGATGAAGAACGCCTCCAACGAAGAACGACGCACCTTCCTTTCTCTTCTCCGCGACGTCGTTCTTCTCAATGCCATCTACCGCGACGTTCGTCTTCCACGGATCGACGACGTGCGACATCTTTGCGAGGTAGGGGAATATTGTATATTTCTCATTTATGTGGTTTATACCCTCGAGCTTGAGAGTTTATTTATAGTATTTATCATTGTGGATTCCTTACCCCGATTTTATTTCTCATGATGAACGTGAATTAAATAAATTAATTCCCAGATCGATAAACAATTGATTGAATTAATTTTCTTCTCGTTTATCTTGAGATTAAAAATCTTGAAGTGTGATAAATATTTATTTTCCAATTACTTTTGTTCTTGATTCTCAAAGATGATGGCCAGAAAAAAATGGCCATCAATCCGGACATAGTCCACGAACCTTTTATATTTCATTCTTCTCACATTATCCGCGTGTTCATTCATGCCAAATAATTAAGTGCGTCAAAACATCGATGTTTTGTTGAGTGCGGCATATGGACGCGAAGATCTCGACCCAATGATCATGGATATGCGTTCGTATTTTTTTTATGAGTTAAATCGAAGTAGGAATGGAGTGCGGAAGGATCTCGTGGCGCGAGTAAGGCGGTGCGGTGGTGCGATGACGTGAGCAGGAGGCTGGGACGGTGCTAGCCGGATGCGGCATATTCAGCGGAGGAGCCAGCCAGCGTGAAGGCCTGGCGGGTAGGGTTTGGAGGCGCTAAAACATGAAGGGATTGATAGATTGGAGAGAGAAAGTTTAAGTTGGTGAAATAATAATTAAAAGAAAGGAATTAAATGATGCAATTTGAGTTCAGCGCGCAACAAGGACCATTTGGGGCATGGATTGAATTTGGAGTAGAAAAATAAGAAAATAATTAATTAATAATAATAATAAAATATTTTTATTATTAATTTTTATGGTAAAACACCTTTTTGACGGTATCTTCCTCGTGCGACCTCGGTTTCACGAACCATTAGCGGAAGTGTGACCCAGATTCCGAGACAGACATTCTGAGTCCAATATTGAATGTCTTTTTTTCAGGTTTTTGGATCGGGCACCCGAACCGCTCGAAAAATAATGGATTTAATATTATTATTAAATTTTCGACCCACCATAACTCATGCGTGCAATGTCCAATTGGCTTGCCGTTAGTGGCGATGTAATCCTATCTTTAAGACGGTCGATTCAAGTCTAAGGTTCGATACTAAATTCTGGTTCGTGGCTCGGGTCCACAAAACACCCAATGATAATAATAATATTATTATTACGGGATCTTGTATCTAACATATCTCTCTCATACGGTGTCAGAATAATGAACCGTCTATAACGTTGCGACCCTAGAATTAAGATGGATGTTTTAAGACAAATTTTGGATATTTAAGTCGAGGTCGAGGTGCGGGCCCGCGAGGCCCGGTTTCGTGCATGTTGCGGTGAAATGAAACTTTTTCACCGGCTATCCGTTTTGGACCAATGGGTAGTCCGCCTTGTGTATTTTTTGGTGTGGATTGGAATGGTGTGACCGGTTTGGTTAACCGGTGTCATTTGAAGTACGACCGGGTTGGATCGAACATGAATCCAACCAGGCCCTCGGAGTGGAAACACTTATAACATGTGCTCCGGACGTACGATTGGCGTGCGGTCGACTTTGTTGGATTCCTCTTGATGAGACAGTTCTTTTGGCATACTTTTCCTGAGGTTTGGACACAGTTGGAGTAAGCCCAGGTTGGATTGTACCCGAAATCCAACCGGGCCCCTGGAACGGAAATACTAATAACTCTCAGACCGGACGTCCGTTTGACGAACCGTCAACGGCGTTGGTAATCACGTTGAGAAACAGTTCCTTTGAGTATACCCCATAGGAGTTCGGGGTACAGTTGAGATACGGACAAGTTGGTTTGTATACGAAACCAACGGGGCCCCTGGGACTAAAAGGCTAATAACTCACAGGTCGGGCGTCTGATTGACGCGCCGTCTGTTGCCTTGAGACCCCTGTGAAGAGGAGGTACTTTGAGATACTTCTTCGTGGGACTTTGTGATACTTGGAGTATCGACCAGCAGCTAGTGGAGCGGATCCTCCCGGAGATGATCATACAGAGACCTTGTAGCTGGCTAAGACCTGATGACTGCTTGTCTGATACGAGTCTAAGTGACTTTACTAGCCCAGTGGGGAGAACTAATGTGTTTGGGTGGCATACCCACGGCGGGGAGTACTACTGTGTTTGGGTGGCAGACCCACGGTACTCGATAGAAGGAGTACCTCTGCAGGCTATTAGGGGGGGTGCACTACTGTGTTTGGGTGGAAGACCCCGGCGGGGAGGACTACTGTGTTTGGGTGGCTGACCCGCGGTACTCGACAAGAGGAGTACCTCAGAAGTCTAAGGTTAGTGAGCAGCGCCTCAGAGTCGTGACAGGATCAGTGTACTCGACAGAGGAGGATCTCTTCAATAGTTGCGGTTTCGATAATGAAAATCCTGGTTTCAGCTGAGTCATTGACCTTTGTGATTTCCTCATGATTGTGATGGGTTACTTGATAACGTAGGTATATGTATGGGATATACCTAAGTAGTGGTTATCCATTGATTTCATACCTGTGTGATACCTCTTGATTGAGATGGGTTACTTGAAAACTTAGGTATAAGTATGGGAGTATACCTAAGTAAGGGTTATCTGTTTAGATCCTGCATTTTGGTTATCCTTGTTGGATTTAGTGAGACCTTGAGGGTCTCGGGGTCCCTACTGAGTATCGTTATACTCACCCCTGCATGAGATATGCCCGCACCTCATTGTGTTGGATGCAGACGACAGAAAATGCAGATGGAGGCCGAGTGTTCGAGGACTGGACAGTACCTGGAGGTGGACCTCATGACGAGTCAGTATCCAGAGGTGGACTTCACAATGAGATGGTACTCGGAGGAGGTTGATGGGAAAGAGCATTGAGGAGGCTATCTGTACCTACCCTTCAGGTAGGATCCATGGTGGATGATCCGGGAGTTGCGCTATCTGTACCTACCCTTCAGGTAGGATTCGAGCTGGACGACCCAGGAGCTACTTCTATTATTCTAGCTGCTTGTCTTTTTTGTTGTACTTTCGTTCAGTTGTAGCTATACTTTTCTGTTGGGTTTGTATTCTGGCCCATTTACTTTTCAGCACTTTCTTTTGTACTTAGTGTTTGCTTCTTCTTTTACTCTATTGTGTTGTTTACTTTTATAAAGGCAATGCCTTCCCTTTTTATTGGGATTTACCCCTTTGGTGCTAGTCTCCAGCCCCTAGCCTATGGAAGGCGGGCTTGGGGTAGTCACGGCATGGGCCCTGAGGATGGGTCGTGAGAAATTAGTATTAGAGGAGTCGGTTCTACCGCAGAACTTAAGACTCTGATCATTCCTTTCTGTGAAGCAATAGTGTTGAGGGTACCGAGTGTGGTCTTCAGTTCAGGGAGTCCAGCGATGGTGCGGCGGCTGACGTATCCATATACCAGGACCCTGACTACTGATTTCCGACTTTTTGCATGAAAAAACTGATTGCGTGTGTGTTTCCAAAAGTTTTAAAGTTGGCTCAAACCAGGTCATCTCACCGGGTATAAATCATTGACTGTGTCGCATCTATTCAGGATGTCTCTATGCAGACATTCAGTTGGAGTTCTGAGATAGTACATGATGACGACCCAGTGAGAGACGAGGCTCCAGTGTAGGGCCCTTTTTACTATGTTGGCACCCTCGGGTGGTGTAAAAGCAGCACCACCACCTGTTGGGAAGCAGATGCCACCAACCATAAAAGTGAACCATGCATGCCGACAGAGCGTATTTCATGAGTTCCAACTGCAGAGGCCTCCGAGGTTATGAGGCGAGACAAATTCCCAGGCAGTAGAGGACTGGCTGTAAGCGATTTCTAGAGTTTTCCACCTAGCTGAGACACTAGTAGAGTTGATGGTGGACTTGGCTACTAGTTTTTTTCAGTGAGTGACCATGAGGATGGTCCTCATAGTGGTGAGGCTTCGGTATGTGGACTGATGCCTAAGATAGTGCCTTCGGGTAGTGTGTCAGCTATACATCACTACTTGTTGGTCAGTAGTTACAACCGGCGGTACTGGTAGGTGACACATGTAGGCTTACTACCTTACACGTATTCCAACATCAAATACCCTCAAGTTCTGAGGCGATCTCGACTCACAGGCGGCTGAGGAGTGGCTTGAGGAGGTGGATGAGAGTTTTCTAGAGCTTATACAGCTTTGACAGGTTGACATGTCGGTAGCTGAGTATTCATAGAGGCGTATCGATCGTTCTTGGTACTTGATGACTACTATATGATCAGTGCTTTAGAGCTCGGACCTCATATCAAGGTGTGTTTAAAGGATATCCGAGTAATCACTCTTTTCTCTATACATTAAAACTTTGCTAGAGAGAACCTTTGTGGTTGAATGTTCTTTGGTTGATTGGTTATAGCCAGTGAATGTTAGTAGTGGGAAGATGTGAACTGGCGTCAGTCTTAGAGACATGGACATGTAAAATGTTTCAAGAAGATGAAGTGTCAAGGACAGAAGAATCTGCAGAGCAGCAGACGTGGAAGCAGAGTTGGGAGAGCAACAAGAGGTGGTGTACATTTCAACATGTTACAACCACCCACCCTTGTAGTCCCTGCAAGGCTCAGGGAGCTGGAGGGCAGGGGAAGAGAATAGCTGCATGCGGTCAAGGAGTGTGACCCAAGGGCTCTATGAATGACTTGAGATACGGTCTGTGTCTACTACTAGCCGTTGTATCAATAGACATAGTTACCAATCATTCCTACCTTCCACGAATCTTGTCCTAGACCTAGAGTTTCCGGTTAAGCCATTGACTTGACCCTCACATCTGGAGATACCTTTGGGAGGATACACGATAATCACACTTACACCGATGGTGTGATATGACCCTTGAGTTGAGAGTTTCGGTTGGAACCTCTTGGTGGCAGCGTCGAGGCCTTACGATGTTAGTTTGAGTATGGACTGGGCAACCACAGATCATACACAGATTGATGGTATTAGGAAAAAGGGTTTTGGTTTATCTACAATGTTGGGAAGGGATTTTCCTTGGTTAGTGAAAAGGAAAACCGAGGAATCACATGATAAAACCATGCTTAGGAGGGTGTGGCCGATCAATATTGAATCGGTCATCCTTACCCCCGTGGCTACTGGAGATCAAGGATGGCGACCACGTCTTCTTATGGGTCTCACCTCGATGAGGTCTAAGGAGATTTGGCCGAGGCGGAAAGTAATATTTGAGGTTCATCAGACCTTTCCAGGTCCCTAGCAAGGTAGGCGAGGTGGCTTTCCATCTGGCCCTTCCACCTCAGTTGCACCGGGTGCATGACATCTTCCACGTATCTCAGCTGAGGAGATATGTGCACGACCCATCACACATCATCAACCACAGAGAGCTAGATATCGATGACGGGGTGAATTTCACCGGGTTCCAGTAGAGGTTGAGGATCTATAGGAGTGGGTCCTATAGGGATGGTCGATTCCTCTTGTGCACTTTTGCAGGCAGCACGAGAATCTTCAGAAGAGAACATGGGAGCGGGAGGCTCAGATGCATGCTCGGTACCTCCTTTAGTTTCCTTAGTTTTTGTTGTAGCTTTACAGGGACGTAAATACCTGAGGTGGGAGTAATGTAATGTCCCGGAAGTTTCAAGGAATTTTTTTTCGTAATTTCTTTGGAATTTTACGAGTGCGCAGTTTTAGATGGCACCTGATTCTGAGGCCCGGTGTGCCCGGAATCAATTTCTGAAGTTTATCTCGGGTACATTCAGTAAACAAACAAGCATGTTTTTCTATCTTTTGAACCGGTGCTCAGAATTGATATCCGAGGGCACCGATGAACTCGCAACGCCGGTAATTTCTTAAGGGGACCTTTACCGCAATTGCGTTTGTGCGGGATGAGAAGTTAAATTTTGTGGATTAAATTAGAGGTGAATAAAAATTGGGGAGCAATTTTTATTTATATCTATGTGGTTATATCCTAAGTGAGAGAGTTGGGGTGGGACCCACTAGTTCCTAACTACCCATTTGAGGATAAATGTGAGGTGGGGACCACACGATCCCCAACCTTTCACATTCCCTTAACTCACTTTTAACTCCCATAAACTCCCCCCTTACTCACCCCTTGTTTAATGCATGATAACTCCTCTCATTTATTGGAGTGAAGCCTCTCCACCTTCATTCCAATTAAAATTGCCAACACTTATAATTAATTTAAGTTGTTTGAATTTTGAGTGGCTTGGGTGAATAAAATAATAGCTTAGATATTATTTTATCTTGGCTTTGTTGTGTTGGAACTTTGGGGAGCTCTTGAGAATTAGAGAAGGAAGTGTTCTTCTTCGACGAAGAACGCCTCCGACGAAGGACTTTCTCCCTCGATGAAGACCGCCTCCAACGAAGAACGATGCGCCTTGTTTTCTCTTCTCCGTGATGCCATTCTTCGTAATGCCATCTACTGCGATGTTCATCTTCCATGGTTCAACGACATGCGACATCTTTGCGAGGTAGGGGAATATTGTATATTTATCATTTATGTGGTTTATACCCTCGAGCTTGAGCGTTTATTTATAGGATTTATATTTTTGGATTCCTTACCCCGATTTAATTTCTCATTATGAACGCGAATTAAATAAATTAATTCGCAGATCGATAAACAATTGATTGAATTAATTTTCTTCTCGTTTTTCTGGAGATTAAAAATCTTGAAGTGTGATAAATATTTATTTTCCAATTACTTGTGTTCTTTATTCTCAAAGATGATTACCAGACAAACATGGCCATCAATCCGGACAGTCCATGACCCTTTTTTATTTCATTCTTCGCACATTCTCCGCATGTTCATTCCTACCAAATAATTAAGTGCGTCAAAACATCGATGTTTCATTGAGCGCGGCATACGGACGCGAAGATCTCAACACAAAGATCATGGATATGCGTTCATATTTTTTTTTCCGAGTTAAATCGAAGTCAGAATGGAGTGCGGAAGGATCACGTGGTGCGAGTAAGGTGGTTCGGCAGTGCGACGATGTGAATAGGAGTCCGGGATGGCAGTAGCTGGATGCGGCATATTCAGCGGAGGAGCCAGCCAGTGTGAAGGCCTGGCGGGTAGGGTTTGGAGGCGCTAAAACGTAAAGGGATTGATAGATTGGAGAGAGAAAGTTTAAGTTGGTGAAATAATAATAAAAAGAAAGGAATTGAATGATGCAATTTGAGTTCAGCACCCAACAAGGAGAATTTGGGGAATAGATTGAATTTGGAGTAGAAAAATAAGCAAATAATTAATTAATAATAATAATAATAAAATATTGTTATTATTAATTTTTATGATAGAACACCTTTTTGACGGTATCTTCCTCGTGCGAACTCGGTTTCATGAACCGTCAGTGGCAGTGAGACCCAGATTTTGAGACGGACATTCCGAATCCAATATTGAATGCCTTTTTTGGGGTTTTGGATCGGGTACCCGAAGTGCTCGAAAAATAATATATTTAATAATATTATTAAATCTTCGACCAGCCATAACTCATGCGTGTGACGTCCGATTGCCTTGCTGTCAGTGGCGATGTAATCCTGTCTTTAAGACGGTCTATTCAAGTCTAATGTTTGATACTAAATTCTGGTTCGTGGCTCGGGTCCACGAAACACCCAATGATAATAATAATATTATTATTATGGGATCTTGTATCTGACATATCTCTCTCATACGGTGTCGGAATGACGAACCGTCTACGACGTTTCAACTCTGGAATTAAGACGGATGTTTCAAGACCAATTTTGGGTATTTATGTTGAGGTAGAGGTGCGGGCCCCACGAGGCCCGATTCGCGCATGTTGCGGTGAAATGAAACTTTTTCACCAGTTATCTATTTTGGACCAATTGGTAGTCTTTCATGTGTATTTATCAGTGTGGATCGTAATGGTGTGACAGGTTTGGTTATCCGGTGTCATTTTAAGTGCGACCGGGTTGGATCGAACATGAATCCAACTGATCCATCAGAGCGGAAACACTTATAACATGAGCGCCAGACGTCTGATTGACGTGTCGTCGACTTTGTTGGATTCTTCTTGATGAGACGGTTCTTTTGGAATACTTCACCTGAGGTTTGGACGCAATTGGAGTAAGGCCTGGTTGGATTGTACCCGAAATCCAACCGGGCCCCTGGAACGGAAATACTAATAACTCTCAGACCGGACATCCATTTGACGAACCGTCAGCGGTGTTGGTAATCACATTGAGAAACGCTTCCTTTGGGTATACCCTATGGGAGTTTGGGGTACAGTTGAGATACGGCTGAGTCGGTTCGTACACGAAACCAACCGATCCCCCGAGACTAAAAGGCTATTAACTCAAAGATCGGGCATCTGATCGACGCGCCGTCTATTACGTTGAGACCCCTATGATGAGGCGGTCCTTTGAGATACTTATTCTTGGGACTTTGTGATTCTTGGAGTAAATACTAGTATCTCATGGAGTGGATCCTCCCAGAGACGAGCATACGGAGTACAGAGCCCTTGTAGCTGGCTCAGACCTTATGACTGCTTGTCCGATACGAGTCGGAGTGACTTGACTAGCCCAGTGGGGAGAACTACTGTTCTTGGGTGGCAGAATCAAGACGGGGAGCACTACTGTGTTTGGGTGGTAGACCCGCAGTACTCGACAGAAGGAGTACCTCTGCAGGCTATTCGGGGGGGTGCACTACTATGTTTAGGTGGCAGACCCCGGCGGGGATCACTATTGTGTTTGGGTGGCTGACCCATAGTACTCAATAGGAGGAGTACCTCAGCAGTCTAAGGTTAGTGAGCAGTGCCTTGGAGTCGTGACAGGATCAGTGTACTCGATAGAGGAGGAGCTCTTCAGTAGTTGCGGTTTTGATAATGAAAATCCTGGTTTGAGCTGAGTCATTCACCTGTGTGATTTCCTCATGATTTTGATGGGTTACTTGTTAACATAGGTATATGTATGGGAATATACCTAAGTAGTGGTTATCCGTTGATTTCATACTTATTTGATACCTCTTGATTGAGATGAGTTACTTAATAACTTAGGTATAAGTATGGTCTTATACCTATGTAAGGTTTATCTGTTTAGATCCTGCTTTGTGGTTATCCTTGTTGGATTTAGTGATACCATGAGGGTCTCGGGGTCCCTACTGAGTATCGTTATACTCACCCCTACAGAAGCTATGCCCACACCTCGTTGTGTTTGATGTAGACGACAGACAATGCAGACGGAGGCCGAGTGTTCGGGGACTGGACGGTACCCGGAGGTGGACCTCACGACGAGTCAGTATCTAGAGGTGTACTTCACGATGAGAGAGTACTCGAAGGAGGTTTACGGGAGAGAGTGTTGAGGAGGCTATATGTACCTACCCTTCAGGTAGGATCCATGGTGGATGATCCAGGAGCTGCGCTATCTGTACCTACCCTTTAGGTAGGATTCGCGGTGGATGACCCAGGAGCTACTTCTATTCAACCAGATGCTTGTATTTTCTGTTGTACTTTCGTTCAGTTGTAGTTGTACTTTTCATTTGGATTTGTATTCTGGCCCATTTACTTTTCAGAACTTTCTTTTGTACTTAGTGTTTTCTTCCGCTTGTACTTTGTTGTGTTGTTTACTTTTATAAAGGCAATGCCTTCCCTTTTTATTGGGATTTACGCCTTTGGTGCTAGTCTCCATCCCCTGGCCTATGGAATGCGGGCTTGGGGTAGTCACGGCACGAGCCCCGAGGATGGGTTGTGACATATACGACATGTACTGGGGGGTCACATGACTTGTATCCACACCCAATATCATGGTTGTTTCCTCTCAGAGACATGGATTGGATGGACATGTGGGACTACAAGGAATGTAAAGGGTTTACATAGTGTGTCATCACTTATTGGGGCTCGTCCATATCCATCTGACCCATGCTCATTTACCCCAGCCTATTCCCATGTACACTGGTCATGATGGTGTACCTAGCCATGTTCGACCACACGACTCTTCCTGTGTACTATGGGCCATGTCCATTTACTGAATCCATGCCCACGTGGTTGGTTATTACCATTCCCATGTAATCCTAGAGCACAATTTGATCCACCAGCATAGGGTCACACTATGTGTATAGACCATACACGGTGTGTGATCCTTAAAATCCCTAAAACCCTAGTCACCACAGTTGGGGGACTTCATGGAATATTTTTTGTACTACATGTTGTGTAGTTAGGTTATTTTATAAACACTAGTATTTTTCACGCATCTTCTTTGTTCCACTACCATCACTATTTCTAAAATGATTCATTCTATAGGTCTCATATCCATGGCCATCTATTCTCGATCCATCACAGGTATCCAGATTCCAACCACCCATACCCTGCATTGCTCTTCCTGTCGCTCCACACAATAGACTCTGCATTTATGGATCCCAAAACCATGGAGGTATCACCGCAAAACCAAAACTCACCTCAATAAATATAAAAAACACCAACTAGGTCCTTCTATTCAAAACCACTATAAATTTGGGGGTTTGATTGGGCTCAAACCTCCCCATAATTGTCAAACCATGACCCCATGGGCCAATGACGAATAACACAAAGAATAGCAGGGATCAATTCACATAAACAAGCTGAAACAATAATTTTTTTGAGAATTATCATTAAATGATCACATAATCATGGTATCTATGGGTGATATAAAGGAAAAAAATATAAATTTATTTTAAAAAAATTAATCTACTGTGGGGTCATGCGATGGATAGATAACCATAGTTCAAAAATAATCAGATAGAAAACCATGTTAAATATTTTAATAAAGAAGTTAGAAACCAAAAATAATGATTCCTACTTTGATTTTTGATCAATCATTACTGAAGAACACATTCACCAATGATGTAGAAGACCTGCTACATTCCATGACTTTCAATCCAACTCTATTTGATAATATGTCATCTTCCAATCCGATCCACCAATGATGAACGTCCAAGAATCCTGTAAAATCCTTTTAGGGATATATATATATAACATTATGGATTTTTTATAATGGTGAATTTATAGTGGAAATTGGCTCATAGGCCATTAAAATTAAATAAATATATCAAATTATTGATTCAAATTAAACACACCGCCGACAGTTGCCTCAAACGGACGCCTACACCAACCAACCTTCGATCGTGCCTTGGATAAACCCCATGTTTCAAAATCATCCATGTTTCTAAATATCCAATATGAGTCTCTTTTCAAGATTTATTCAACTATTTTAGGAAAAAAATATTCATGTGATAGTAATATATTTAATATTTTTCTAAAATTAATACTAGGATCATCTGGCCTCAAATTTATGCTCTGTCTTGGTGCCTAGCTTTGAAAATATTTCTAGAAATATTCCAAAGTATTTAATGGATGAAACTCAGCTATTACAGTATACCAGGTTTCCAAAACAAGTATGATGTTCCGTTTCCTGTGAGAAAATCCATGATGGGGGATTTTCTTAATTCACAGTGGGAGGTGAACCTAGGAACCATAAATATTTTCTATGGCATGTTTCATCAATTCTAGTTTCTAGGTATGAGATGATACATCGTTAACTTTTTATCTCATTATTATACCTACCAATAGGTCAATGTTGAGCACTAGAAACCTTCAGAATTGATTGAGTCACTTTTAGTTCCAACTTGGATGTGGGATTATATCATTATGGAATTTTTCATTATGTTTCCTCGTTTCCCTCTAGGTATGAATGCAATATGGGTTGTAGTTGATATAATGACCAAATTGGATCACATTATAACCATTTAAGTTGAACCCAATATTGGTGATTTTTAACATATCTACATATAATATATTGTTAGATTTTATGTATTTAAATCTTCTTTATTCACTGATAGGGATCCTTGTTTTACTTCTTTCATCTAGAGAGGCCTTCAGGAGACTATGGGGTCCCATGTATTTTTTATCATAACAAATTATACACAGCCGGATGGACAAACAGATCAATCATTAAATATTCATTAGTATATAATATTTTATTTCATTCTTAACATTGTTGGAGCTTGGGATGTCAATTTGGGAATGGTTGATTTTTCATACAACAATAGTTACCAATTCACTATCATAATATTTCCTTTTGAGGCATTGTATGGACAACCTTTTAGATCTCTATTGTACTGTATGGAGATCAGTGAAAATTTCAGGGTTGGAATGAGTTTTATCATAGAAAATATTATTAGTATTCACTTGATTTATCATAGAAGGATTATGAAATAATGTTTGTATAAATCCTATGTTGATTTTCATTGGTTATAGTTGGAATTTATTGTTGGCGACTAGGTGTTCTAGAGAGTTTCACCACGGTTCGGTAATCAATGTCCTAGGAAACGTAGGAATATTGTACTGAGTTTTATCTATCCTTTTGAGATTTTTGATTAAGTGGGGTAAGTGGGTTAATTTTTTTAACATCAACTATATTTTACATCGATCCACATCACGTCTCATGTATCATAGCTTCAAAAGTATCATTTTGAACCTTCTCATGTTCTGAGCTGGGAGGGTCTTGATGTTGAACCGGATTTATATGTTACTGATCATCTAGTTTGGATTGTTTATTATGAGACATAGGTTCTTCATGGGAAGATTATACCTTTGGTCTCTGTTATGTGGAAACACAGTTCTTATTCACATGACCCATGGGATCGTGAGGCACAAAAGAGAATGTAGTGGCCTCATCTCTTTGACCTGGAATCATATTGAAAGACTTTCTAGGGATAGAAAGTGTTTATGGTGGGGAGGTAATAACAAAATATTACCTTATTTCAGGTACCTTTTCATCTGTTTTATCATTTCCCTTTTATTTTGGGTGTGTTTCGGGCCTTTTGAGGGTGGAGAGATTTTTTCGGTGAAAATTACATAAATTCCAAGGATGTATGCTTGTATGAATTAGTGGGGCTCATGTATATATATGTCAAAGTAATTTAGTGTAGTCTTACAGGGGTATTTTAATACCCCAATATTATATAAAATATTTCTTTTTAAATAATATTATTAATTCAATATCTTTTTTTACCTGAAACATCGAGTTTAGTCGAATTGTGAAACATTATTAAAATATTATGTGTCTTTTATATCCTAGTATTTAAATTTGAAATTATGAACAATAATAATAGATGATTTATAAAATATATAATGGTCCTAATTATTTTTAATGTATTAATTAATTATTTTTTTTAAATATGTAATTTATTTTTACTAAACTCATATTATTTTACAAAAATATATCTTCCTTAAAAAATATATTTATTGCTTTTTCTGAGGAAAAAATATAATTAATTTATATAAATTTTATAAATTTTATTTTATAAAATAAAATTCTTTTTTTAAATAATTATATCAAAATTACCTTCGGATTAATTTTTTAGAATTATCAAAAAATATTTATTTTTCAACGAATGGTGAAAAATAATATTTTATATTAAAAACTATATTTTATTTTAAATTATATAAAAATTAAAATTTCATTTTGTATTATTTTTAAAATTTATTTAGTTAATTTTATTTAAATTATGAGGTTTAAATAGAATTTATATTCTAATTCAATATATATATATATATTATATTAAAAAATTATTTTTCAAAAAAACCTATTTATATTTTCATTTTATCGGGTTAATTTTAAATTAATTTAATCAATTCTATGTTTTGAATTTTTAAAATAGGATCCAATATTTAAAATTTGGAGGTCCAAATTTCTCCAATACTTCCCTTTCATTTTTTGTCCTTATGAATAGTAACTATAGTAATTTTTTAGTACTAGAAGGGTAAATTAGGTAGTTTAAATTAAAAATAAAACAATAAGAAATATAAAATTTCTATAGAACTTGAAATGATATTATTTAATGATTCCATTCAATACACACTAATCCAATATTTTTTATATGGTATTATATGGCCATTTTTATTAGATTATAACCTTTATGATATTTTACTTCAAGAAAATTCAAACATGCCAGACTCTTGTTTTTAATAACTTTAATATTTTTAATATAGAGTTATCCAAAATATGTGTTTTAATACACATATTTTTTTAAATATAAATAATTTATCTTTATCATGTGTTTTTTAATTTTTTGTGAAGAAAATATTACCTTGAATGCTTACACAACGATGACATAGTAATTATTTAATTAATACAAAATTGAATTAATGATATTAAAAATATTAAAAGTGTTATAATATGAGATAATTTATGTGATCCATGAATTTTCTAGATTAACATCAAATTTTTTTAATTTATATAATTTTTTTTTAATTTTTTTAATTTTCTTGTGTTTATTAAAATCAAAGTAATTAATATTGTCAAAATTGAAAATAATAATATTTTATAAAAACAATTTTTTATTAAATTATTTAAAAAATTTAAAAATATTAAATAAGGTAAAATGTGATAATATATGGTCTAAAATAAGATCCCCAATACATTTTTAGTCCATTTTTACGTATTTCTCTCTATAATAGACATATTATATGTTATTTTTTTAAGACGTTTCATCAGTACCCCTCCCCTCTCTTATAAAATAGAACCTAGTCCTTTACTTCTTCATGACACTTGTATCCTTCTATATAAACCATAATATTAAAATCTATCTTCTCATATTCCCTAGAAACATTCTATAGGTGTTTTTCTTTCCAAAATAGCCAACCCTAGAGCCCTTTAGAGGAGATCTAATGGAGTCGTTTCGGAGAATAGGTAATCACCTTAATCGATCACTTTCTTTTTTTATATTATTATTTAGATCTTCTAAATATATGGTGGGTATCATAAAATAATAACTTCATTATGATAAATATGCTTAAATGTTATTATGATTTTGAAAACACCATTATACACCCTTTTCCCTATCAAACAAGAAGTAAAAGTATCACTCTTACGTATGTAAAACTTACCATCTCCACGTAGAAATAAAATTAATTTTTCATCACCATACTTTATGGATGGGTATTATAATGATTTTAATTATTATATATGATATTTATGACATAATTATATTTCTATAATGATAATATCATATCCACCAACATACCTTTTAAACAGTTAAAAATGGTAACATCGCTTGTGCGTACGTGGGGACAACCACATCCACAAAGCGATGTGATTCATTTTTCATTTCTATCTTATTTGGATTGTAAGGATGATTTATTTGATGAATATATAATATATAATAATTATAATTGAAAGGGTGAATTAGTATTTACATTTCTTTCATTCTATTCATCCAAAAATTAAAACAACATTCATGTGTATGTATAGCCTACCGTCTCTATGAATAGTGTATTTTATTTTTCTATCTATAAATTTTATCAAAATGTGTATATAATAAATATATATTATATTTAGATAATTATTAATATTATATATATGATGAAATCATGATTCAGGGTGACTTCAACATTACACCTGAGGCATTTGAAAAAAGAAGAGGCATGGGATTCCCTACTGGTGGAATGCAGGACTTCAGGAACATCATATCAAATATGGGTATACCGTATCGAGGCTTCATAGTGAGTAGGTTTACCTAGTTAAATAATAGTAAAGGGAATAGTAGAATTTGGAGCAAGTTAGACCATTTCTTATCAAATTTACAAGGTCTAGAAGCCTTTTCCCATGTCGTTGTAACACATCCAACTAGGGATTTATCTAACCACTCACCCATAGTGTTTCATCTAAAGAAAGAGTCCATAAGGGATTATCATTTTTCTATTCAAGGATATGGGTTATGATGTATGGATTTATGCAAATTGTTAAATATTCATGGTATAAATTGGAATCTGGAAGCTCGTGGGTAGGGATTCTTCCCTGGCTACAAAGACTGAAGGAATACATAAAAGGGTGGTTGGTGGTCAAACCTGGTAGATAGGATATTATGGAGGAGATAAAGGTTGAATTTTAGATATTGGAGTATAATCTACAAGATATTTGGGATTATGATATGTTTTCCATCTTGAAGGATAGATAGTCAATCCTTGGGGAAATGTTTATTAAAATCGAAAGGATATTGAAATAGAAATCAACAGCCCTATGGCTAAAGGAATGTGATATGAACACTGCCTTATTTTAGGACTATGTGAAAGAAAGTACGGTGGATAGGAAGATTAACCTAAAACTAGATGATGGATCATACCCAATGGAAATCAAGGCGATTGGGATCATTACTCTCAATCATGTTAAGAACCAATTGGAGGGAGATAAATCTCTTGTCTATAGGAGGGCAGTAGGAGTTTGAAGAGAGGAGGGATTCTCGAACTGCATCCCAATATCGGTCAATGATATTGATAATTAAATGCTTCATGTTGTTCCAAACAAGGGGGAAATAAAGGAGGTAGTTTTTATCTTGAATCAAGAGAGTTCTCCCAACCCGAATGACTTTTCTATGTCCTTATTCAATGATATTTGGGATATTTTAATGTTGCATGTGAAGGAGGTGGTGAAAGACTGTTTTAGGGTTAGAGGTATTATGTGGGCTTCTTGTGCATCCAAATTTGTCCCCATTACAAAAAAAGGATCCCACATCTCTCCATCAATATATGCTAATCTACCTCTACAATTTATCCAATAAAATTATAGCTGACATTGTTAATAAAATACAAAGAAGAATTATTACTAAGTTGGTCTCAGAGGAGAAACATGGCTTTAAGCATGGGCATAGCATATGAGGAGAAAATAGAATTTGTAATGAGATAGTGGGTGACATTAATAAGAAAATTGTAGGATCAAATATTTTGATCAAAGTTGACATGAAAATGGTGTTCAATTAGTTATAATCGAGTTTTATTGTTAAATATATGACGAATTTTGTATTTAGCTATTGGGATATTGACATCTATTTTATGTTTTTTTCCTCCTTCTGGATCTCCATATCCTTTATGGGGAAGGTTTTTGTCTTTTTCAAGAGTGTTAGAGGCCTTAAACAAGAATACTTGATATCTACCGACCTCTTTATTCTCACATAGGAAGATATCTCATGGAATATCAAACAATGTCTAGAGGAAGGAATGATAAGGACTTTTAGAAGTAAGAACAAATTTGGTTTGGTCCGCCACCTCTTGTTTTCAAAAAACATGTTTTTTCCTAGATTGAAAACAAAGCTCCATTTTGGGGTTTAGAGAAATTATCAAATCATATGGCATTTGGAGTAGTCAAAAAATCAATCTGAGAAATTGAAATGTTTATATCTCAAAAAAGTGTTTGATCCATCAATGTAGATGCTTCAAATACAATATAAGAATAATATAGAGAGATCTAGTAATAGTGTATCTAGGTGCCCTGATCTCAGATGGGTGAGATGGGATGGTTCTATTCAAAGACACTATTAACTAAATAACAAAGAATATTTTTAATTGAAAAACTCTACTCGAAAGGGGTTCTTTCTCCACGCATCAATCCCCATGGTTTAGAAAAAACGTGGGGATATCTCTTTGTTATTATCTATTTCCACAGTTTTAATAAAATTGTGGAAAACCGATACCCAATTCCCCCGATACCTCGTGTTATTCCTCCCTCTTCCATCGCACTCCCCTACTCTTCCATTGGTCTCCTCTATACCCTCTCTTCCATCGCCTTCTTTTATCACGCTCATCCTCGCTTCCTCGACTCCTGGCCCTCTCCTCCCCTCCCCTAACACTGCCTCCCAGCCATCCGACCTCCGCTCCTCGGCCCTCTCCTCCCCTTGAGGACATTCTCCTCCCGACCATCCGACCACCACGTCCCACCCATATTCTCCCCTCCTCGGACTCCACCTCCACTCTTGAACTCCCTCCCGGCCTTTGCCTCAACCTCATCATCCCGCCCTCCTCCTCACTGGCCCCAGCTCCAGCAACAACCCCCCTCTCATCTCCCTCTCCTCCCAACCTTGGCCTCTGCCTGAACTTCCCCTAGCTTCAGAAACGTCTCGTCCTGGCCTCCGCCTCCCTGCCTCCAGCTCTGGCATGTATGAAATTTCTTCTTCTTGTTTTTCATTATATTATATATAAATTAGGCTTTAATGAATTGAAAATAGGGAAAGAAACTGAAAGTACTAAACCATTTTTTGGAATATTGTTACCATTTTCATCATCATATTCCCTAGAGTGAATCTAAATATATTTTTTCTTTCAGTTTATATTTTCTATGAGTTATAATTGTGATAGATATCATTGAAACCTATTATTGTTTCCTTTTGTAAACATTAAATTTATAATTTTCATGATCACTAAGATTCTAATTATCAATCATACACATTTGATCATTGAGATTGACCAGAATTTGAGACTATGGGTATGTTTCTTTAAAACTATATAGTTTAATGAATAATAGTCTACTTGGAATTTTTATCAATAATTGATATTGGATATGTAATCAATAATTGAGGCAAATATAGTCAATTTACATTTCAAATAAGTTCCTAGTTTAGAAATGTATTGTGATAATTGAATTATTTGAAGAACAATAAGTATTTAGAACATATTTATATATTAAATGTTACTTAGATATCCAGCAACCACTTTGGAATAAATTTGTTTCCTTTCCCTGATTAAATTTGTTGGTTATATAATAACCCTTGGAGTTGGATCCTATGTGGAAAACAATGATGTAATTCTAAGGGTAAAATAATGAAAATGAATATTTTGGTTCCTTGGACCCATAAAAATATAGTCCATACATTACTTATAAATAGGTTGAGGTTTTAACATGGGGACAATGATTCATTCATTTAAGATTGGTTTCTTTCCCTCTTTTGTGAAACTCAAACATACACGAGCATCCTATGACCAAATTACTTGGCTCCCAAAAAATAAATTCTTTAAAGGGAAAAAATTTTCATGAGTGAAGTTTAGAAAATAAATTTACTTGAAAAAAGTTTTTTGAAGGCCAAATATTTCATTTTCTTTCAATAAAACTCATAGGTGAGCCTTTCCATTATTCATAATCCATTCTTCTATTCTAAACTCAAGGAACCATCCTTGACATTTAGACGAATGGTAGTATTATAACCCTATAGCTTACGATGGAGGTATTCCAACCAAATAGATCAAGTCTAATCCAGTTAACACATCATTCAAAATTAAATGAGGGTACTCCATAAGAATCCAAAACAGTAATCAATCACATTTGATACATAAGACATTACCTAAATCCCATGGGAGATTCCCCTAGTCATTTCACTTCAATTTCCCTCATTATCATTTCATATGAGAATGATAATCAAGGTGTGTGTAAAATTTAGTGTTCGATATTAATCTAATATTGTGTATTTGATTTTTCAATTGATTTTAAATTCATTTATTTTACCAAAATGAACTTTTCCTTTTTAAGAGTCTAATTGTGACTTGTTCCACTTTGTATTCAGTAGGTGTTTCTAGGTAATTAATTTATTAAAAAAATAATAAAGTGATTTAGTTTATTAAATTCATCTTCTAGTATATTTATAACAATATTTTATACCCATTATTGTTTTATATAAATTATCTAAATGATTTTTAGTAATTCTTAGAGATGAAGTGGTTTTCTTTAAATTTTTTCCCTCTTTGAATTATCATTTTACCCATGGAAAATATTAAATTACATGGATATGGGGATCGTTTCAAATATTTATGATGATGGCTGAATGTTTTTATCTCTCCCTTTATTTTAAAATGAAATAAACCATGTTTAAGGGTGTGTTTTAATGTTAAAAGTTTATTTTTTTATGTTACACCTGTGGGAGGGAAAAAAAATTTATCTCTCCCTTAGTTCAACTATAATGACACATACCACTCTATCATAGACATGAAACCTTTCTTGTCCCATTATGGTTTACCTTGTTGATCATCCCTTTATAATATATAGGTAATAATTTTATAATGATACTAAAAGGCTTGAAATTGGTTATAAAAATAAAGGCACTTGCAATAAAATGTGAATTAACTATTATGTTTTTATGTTCTAATAGTTTTATTTTCTATAGTACACATCCCTTTTTTAATTATGGTTTACATTATTGATTGGAAGATAAATTTTATTTTTCTGGTTATAGAATGGATAGAAGCTGGATGTATCATACCGATGTGATTTAAACCACGTTTCAAAATAATTTAGAGAATTTTTTAGATTTTGAATTTGAAAATGCTTCAGATAGAGGTTGTATACAGTTTCCATGCTATAAATGTGTTAGATTACTAGGGTTAAGACAGGTAGAAGTTAGCTACCATATAACAGAATTTTGATTTCAAACAAACTATTATGTTTGGTATCACCATGGAGAGATGAGTCAATGTTCTACTGGTCATGAACAAAATAAAAGAAGTGGCATGGTGAATTTGATATTCGATCAGTTTCCATTTGTCCATCATCCCTAGAGAGATAGTTTTCCAGTGCAATAACACAATGATATCAATACACATGAGGAAAATACTGATGATAATGATGAGAGAGTGAAAAATTTATTGGATGATTCCAGAACATCAGTATATCCGGAATGTACTAAAATGAAAAAGTTGTAATTTTTAATGCTATTATATCATTGGAAAACCATGAATGGAATTTCTAATACCACTATTTATTACATTATTATATTTTTTAAGGACTTGCTTCCTGATGGTGCAGATATTCCCTCAAATCATTACAAATCATGGAAGTTAATTAAGCAGCTTTGATTTGATACTAATAAAGTTCATGCATGTCTGAAAGATTGTATTTTATTTTGGGAGGAAAGAACTGACCGTAATGACTTTAAAGAGTGTGGTACATCTCAATGCAAGAAAAATGTAGATGGAACACCATCTCATGTGGCACAGAAAGTCATGTGTCTCTTTCCATTGATTTCTAGACATCAAAATCTATTCATGTCTACAGAAATCTCAACCAATATGTGATGGCATGATGAAAAGAGAATTAAAGGTAATGATGAGTTGGTTCATCCTACAGACAGATTAGCTTGGTAGAAATTTGATGCACAACATCCAGATTTTTTAGTTGACGTGAGTAATGTCAGGTTGGGTCTATCCTGTGATGGTTTTAATCTGTTTGGTCAGATGCTTACTTCTCACAACATGTGGTCAGTTTTTATTCATGTTTATAATCTTAATACATGGATGTGTATGAAAAAACCATTCACTTTATTGAGTATACTGATAGCTGGACCTTCTGATCCTGGTAATGATATAGATGTCTACTTGTATCCTTTAATAAGAGAGTTGAAACAACTTTGGTATTTCTGTGTGTAGACATTCGATGCTTCTTCAAAGAATACGTTTCAGATGCGTGCTGCCCTTCTATGGAACATAAATGATTTCCTTGATTATGAAATGGTGTCTGGGTGGAGCATGAAGGGAAAACTGTCATGTACTATTTGTATGAAGAATACATGATCGAGAAGGCTTAAATATCATCGTAGTTTCAGTTTCATGGGGCATCGATGATTCTTTCCAATGGATCATCAATACAGGACGAATCATCGGAGGTTTGATAATACCGTTGACACTGAACAACCACCTCAACTTATGTCAGGAAGTGATGTGCTTAATGAATTAAAAGATTTCTATTTTTCATTAGGTAATGGTCAGTTGAAATCTAAAAAGAGGAAGAATGTTCACACTGGAAACCTCTTACAATTGGAAAACGAGAAGTATTTTTTTTTTGAATTGCCATATTGGTCTACCAATTTGTTACATTATTTTTTAGATGCAATTCATATTAATAAAGATATATGTGAAATGTTGCTTTCAATTCTTCTGAATTTCAAGGGGAATACCAAAGATAACTTCCAATCTCATCGAGACTTGTTGGATTGGGGTATTCGACCATAACTTCATCCTGTGTGTATCAACGAAAAAAATGGAAAGTTTCTTATGCTTCTTATGTGATGAAACAGTCAGAGAAGGATCAATTTCTGGAATTATTGGATAATATCAAGGTTCTCAATGGTTGTTCCAGAAACATATCTAAATGAGTCAACAAAAGATATGTGAAACTAAAATATCTGAGAACTCATGATTATCACATCCTTCTTCATTAATTGATTCCAATAGAAATTTGGCATTAACTATCCAATAGTTTAAGGGTTATATTGATTCGCTAGTGCCATTTGTTTAGAGGCCTTTGTGCTAATAGTATATCCAAGTCATTCTTGATAAAAATCCAGCAGGAGGACAAATTAATTTTATGTGAGATAGAAAATATTTTTCCTCCATCCTTTTTCACTTGCATGTTTCATTTAACGGTTCATCTTCCAACTGAAACACTTCTTGGGGGACCTGTTGATTTCCGGTGGATGTATCCTACTAAAAGAAATATGTGCACAATGAATCATATGTTCTAAACAAGAATTATCCTGAAGGTTCTATTGTGAGGGGTTATCTGGCTCAAGAATGTATAGATTTCTTTTCAATGTATTTTTCTGATGTCACCACAAGACATAACCAGCCAATGAGAAATGAAGATGACCAGTTTGGGGAAATTGAGCATTCATTTCCATCTCTTCCCCAAACCGGAGGAATTTTTGGGTCTTATACATTGACTACATTGAGCCTTGAATAGTGGGAGATGACAAATCACACAGTCTTGTTTAACTGTGGTTTGTTCGATGACTATATCAATTAAGTAATTTGGATATTTATATGTTATCTCATATTATGAAATTTCACATATACCTTACACTGTTATTATTATTTTATGTAGGGAACATAAACAAATTATAAGTTGAGTTCGTCGATCTTTGTCTTTGAGAAGGAGAGAGGCTTTGCATAGCCTAGAGTTTCCTGCTTGGTTGAAATCAAAGGTATTACCAATACTTTGATTAGTTTAAAAAATAAATATCCATTTAATTTTATTATTCATATATATTTTAGGTGTTGAGTGTACCTATTGACTCTGTTTTTCAAGAATTGAGAGCTTTGGATTTTGGTCCTAATTCTTTGGTTCGTGAATGTAAATATTTAATAATCAATGGGTATACATTTGTTACAACGGATCGAGTGGTGAAAATGAAAACACAACATGATGGCATTATGTTAACCGCTACAACGGATTGTTATTCCAGCATATCAAATAGTTTTCCTCGATTTGAAGATGTGTATTATTGTGGGCTAGTTGATAAAATATTGTTATTGGATTACTACTCTCAAGGTAGAGTCACTGTGATGAAATGTAATTGATTTGATTAAATGAGACATCATGGTACATTTATTTATGACTGTGGATTCAGAGTTATTGATATGAGTCGATGCCTATGTACTGATGAACCATACATTTTGACATCAATGGATAAACAAGTGTTTTATGTGAAAGATCATCTAAGACCCGATTATGGTGTCATTAATGACGTAATATCCAATCATATTTTTCATCATACTAGTAATGAAATTTCCACCATTAATGTCCCCATTGGTGTTGGAAAAAATATTGCATTTGATGAATAAAATTTTTCCATTTTGAGAGTTGATGTTGAACCTGAAGTAGTGGTCAGTAATATATAGAATCAACCTTATATGTTCACTATTCATTCAGTTTATATTGACATGAGTTTTTCAGGTTAGTATTACTATAATTACTTTAATTATGTTTTAGTTTGGAATGAAATGTTTTTTTGTATTTTATGGTGTCGTTTCATTAAATCATGATTTATTTCAATGTACAAAACTTGGTTTAAATATTGTTTTTAAAAAATGTGTAACCTGGTAATGTAATTTTAAAAACTGTGTTAGACATTTCCTTATAATCATTCATACAATTAAAATAAGTCAAATTGGTTTC
The DNA here is from genome assembly GCA_963277665.1 of Viscum album. NCBI lineage: Eukaryota > Viridiplantae > Streptophyta > Magnoliopsida > Santalales > Viscaceae > Viscum > Viscum album. The sequence continues at coordinate 394,358,764 of OY728147.1, read as the reverse complement.
TCTCATGAATTGCTGATAGATGTAAGTTGTATGCATGATTTGTAAAAACTATTTTTAAAAAATTTAAATTTAATTCTTATATAGATTATTCCAAATACTAAAGAAGGTCGAAGGAAGTGACTCCTTGATCCCAATCGATCGGGGCATGAGCATTCATTTCCTTCGCTTCCATCAGTGAGTATTATAATTGTAATGTTTTTTTCTGCATTACATATAATTTCATGATAATATTCTTTATCAATTTTTTTAAGGAAATTCAATTCCACCAGATTTGAATCATAATTTGGTTAGTATGGGAATGAGTGGGGATGCTCCTAGACCTAGACGGAGCACCCATCGTACCCATTTCCACACTGACCTACGATCAGACACCCCTTCCACCACACCTTTCCATCCTCTTGAGTCTTCAGGGATGTTTTTATACATGCCTCCATCATCATCTCAGCTACCCTCTTATTCACATTCCATGACTACACCGCCTCCACAAATGTCTCCACCTTTACAATATCCATATCTGATGATGTATCCTCCATCCTACTACCCATATATTGTCGTGTCTACACCGGCTCAAATTCCTACCATCCAGCCAGCATCTGATGAGTCTGTTCCATTAGCTTCCACTCCAGTGCAGAAAGGTCACCCAGAGCATGAACTGGAACAAACACTTTCTACAGAGGCTGTTGAGTCAGGATAACCCACAAATCCATCATAGTCTATTGAGAAATCTGCAGATGGTTTTTTTATTATAACTGTTTTAAATTATATCACTTTATTTTTGTCGTATTAAACCATGAATTAATTCTTATTTCCACCTATTTTTCTTATTCAGTGGGATCTTCTACTAGGTGACGTGGGTGCACTCGGTCGAAGGTAGTTTTGAATCTCCATAAATAGATAATGGTGGATTACAATCGACAAAATCATATGGTAGGTCCAACTGCAATGCAATGTAGAAGTTTCATGGCCACTTTGGCCAAGTATCATGATATCATTCCGGTGGAACCGGTGTCATGGAGATGTATCAGTAAAGAGATTAAGGACAAAGCATGAGAGAAAACATGGGTAAGAAAATTATATAAATTCATTTCTATATTATTGTTGTATTTAAATTAAATAACATGTTCATTGTAGATTTGGTTTAACTTTCCCGATGGAGAAGATTCTAAGACAGAAAGGTTGATGGATGTTGGGGAATCTGGAGCTCATACAAGCATGAGTTTTATGTTGGTTGGAAGAGAAGGGTGGGTACTGACTTAGAGGGGGTACCCATATTCCCCGACTATCCAAAAAGTCAATATGAAATAATGATTGCACATTGGAAGACTGCTAAGTTTAAGGTAATCTCAATATTTAATGGTTGAAATATAAAATTTTACTCTAATTACTTGTATTGGAATTTTTTTTAGGAAGTGTCAGAGAAAATGAATGAGGATTCAATGACATATTTTCACAAATTGGGGCGCACTAAAATGCCCGATCATGAAAAGCACCAGGTACTTTAATCGGGTATTGTGATGTTATACAGGATGTTCTACTAAAAATATTATTGAATAGACATAGGTCAGATTTGTAAATTTCTCATATATGTTACTAATATAGATTTGTTCATTTTTCATTTTCAACAAGTTAAATTGGGAATCAGAGGTCCTATACCTCATGCCAAATTATTTTTCTCCAGTAGAAAGAAAACAGATGGAAGTGTAGTAAATGCACAGACACAAGATAAAATTGTAATGTTTTTTATTTATATTGTAAATATTTATACAAAATTCATAATTTAATATGTTTATAATTTCAACAATCTTCCTTGGAGGTCCTAGATGGTAAAGAATATGACAACTTCGGGCCACATGATCATTTAAGGCAGGTATTAGGTGAGGAGCACCCAGGTAGAGTACAATGTCGACCAAGGAAAAACATCGTCCCCTCTAAGTATTAGTCATCATCGGGCTCCTCTCAAGCCTCCCAGACCTCTGAGCTGGAAATCGCTCGTGATGAAGCAGCTGAGTTGAATAAATAGTTTTAGAGGAGCATCAAAGAAGTAAGTTGATGACTGAACATTTCATGAAATCTATGGTAGTTTTGAGTCAGTCGCTTCCATCAGAGGTTATTGCTACTTTAGAATCATATATGGCATCAATTCACTCTTTAAATGATGTATCAGGTGATTCCAATGAGGGTCATAGTGGCAACGAAGGCGGTGGCGATAGAGCTATTGGTGGTGAGGATGTTATTGATGTTATTGATGTTGTTGTTGGTGATGAGGCTGTTGACGATGTTGTTGATGACGATGATGATGTTGATGATGATTGGTATGGACATGGGGATAGGGATGTTGGTGATGGGGGGGATATTAATACCCTCCATTTTTTGACTTAGTAGGTAGACTTATGTATGTACTTTAAGAACTTGAATTTAATTTCTGTAAGGATGAGAATGGTTAATTTGTTTTCTTCAAAAAATTTCTGCATAAATTTTTGCATGCATTTACATAAAGCTAACACTAGAATCTTTATTCATGAATATGGGTAAGAGATGCCTTTAATACCATAGAATACCTATCTTTAATTGATATCCAATATAGTGACATTAGATTCCATTTATTATCTCTTTATTTTTCCTAAACTTTTGAATTGAAAAGTTTAAATCAATGTAGGTAAAAAAGGAATATATTCCTCGGTTTTTATTTATAAAATCTTCATTTTGTAAAATCTGAATTTGTTCTATTGATTGAACTGGTTTAGTTTTTTGAGATTCCAAGTCCCTGAATAATATGGTAAATGATAGATATTTTTTTTTGGGTTTATAAGTAGCTTTGTAAGAAGGGTGCAGGGGGGGCTGGGTGCAGGGGGTGGGGTTGGGTGCAGGGGGTGGGGTTGGGTGCAGGGGGAGGGTGAGGAGTGGGGGTTGGGTGTAGGGGTAGGGGAGGGGCTGGGTGAAGGGGTGGGGCTGGGTTCTTGGGGGTGCTGGGGGGTAGGGCTGGGTGCACGGAGGGGGGGGGTGCTGGGGGGCTGGTTGCAGGGGGGATGGGTGCCGGGAGGGGCGCTGGGTGCATGAGGGTGGGGGTGGGTGCAGGGGGAGATGGGTGCTTGGGGGTGGGGTTTGGTGTATGGGGTGGGGCAGGGTGCATGGAGGGTGGGGCTGGGTGCAGGGGGTGGGGGCTGGGGGGCGGGGCTGGGTACTGGGGGGGCTGGGTGTTGGGGGGTGGGGCTAGGTGTGGGGGGGGATGGGTGCTGGGGGGGGGGGGGTTGGGTGCAGGTAGGGGGGTGCAGGGGGGGCTGGGTGCTTGGGGGTGGGGCTAAGTGCAGGGCGGGGGGGGGGGGGGCTGGGTGCAGGGGGTGGGATTGGGTGCAGGCTGGATGGGGGCTGGGTGCAGGGGGTGGGGCTGGGTGCTGGGGGGTGGGGGTGGGGTTGGGTGTAGGTGGAGGGGGGAAGGGTGCATGGTGTGGGGGGCATGCTATTTTTTGGATATGCAACTCAGTGTTCATGGAAATGTTATAATCTCATGTATGACTAGAGCTTTAAAAGTGTTTGGTTTCATGACGTTATTTGCAGCTGGGTCGTAGGTATGGGATTCCATGGATCTTGTATGGCCTGAAGGTATGTTTCAATAAGGTGTGTTGTTTACATGTGTTTTCAAAGAATTATCATGGTTTTTTTCTATCTATGATTGTATTTATCAATCTATGTGTGTATATTTTTTAAAATACAATGATTATTACATTCAAAATCTTCATAGAACAATAAAAGAAACTCCTTTAAATTTGTATTCAAATAAACGTGTATGCATAATGAACTCTACAACCAGATTAAACTATGTAAAGGAATTATTCATAAAGTTTAAACACCTTTCAATTTTTATTCAGATCACATTAATTATATTTTGTACATGTGTTGGGCAACAAAATGACAAGGGTGTTCTGATATCAACATATATGACTATGTCATGAATGATTTTCTTAGAAAAAGAAAAGAAGACCATGGCTTTAATTTCCATAGAATGGTGACTGAAAGTGGCTTTACCCCAGGTAGTATTACTTGTAATAATTTTATAAAATGTCTCAAAAGACTGAATCAAATTGTAGTGGTGTCAAAGTTCCTTCTGTTGCTTATATCTGTCGGTCCAAAAACTAAATTTTATTTCATTTACTCTGTTGATTGCTACTTACTACAATGAAGGAAGGCTGGATGAGAATCTCATGTATTAATTGGCCTTGAATTCATTTCTATAGGATACTATTGTCAATCCTGAAATTTCAACTAAGCCATCCCACACTGGTGCTAAAAACATCACTGTTTCTTCTGATAAGAAACTGAAGCCCAACAATAGCTCTAATTCGTCAAACTCTTTTGAAAGTGATTCTGAAGGAGTGAGCATTTATCAACTATGAATAAGAGTGGAATATGGTTCTAATTTCTTGGTATGCTTGTAATAAACCAATACAAATCTGCATTTTTTTGTTTCATTCTTTTTTAATGATTATTAAACTATGATCTATTTTGGGAGCCTCCTGCTAAAGCTTCTCCTACATTGAATGCGCAATCTACTCTCTAAAAAAGTCATTTTTTCTACCGCCAAGGTTTATAAGATTGATTCCTCTAGTTCATCTAAAGTTATTATAATGAATATGTGGGGGTTCTTATTAATTCTCACACAGTATATAAATAGTGCTTGTGGTTTTTAGTTTGATATATTTTATATAATCTTTTCAATTCTGGTCACTAATTGTGCATTTAAAATTTTTGTGTAGGAAATATTCCCTAAGAAATCACTTGGAACTGTGATAAAAAGTAAACCATCAAGTCTTCTTGAAACAAAATATGAGTCCAGTGTTGAAGCAGATACATATAGCTTTGATGATGATGCTTATAAGACAGTGAGTACAGATGATTTTATCTTTATCTCAACTAATATTTCATTTAAAGAAATCATTCTCATAATTATTGTGATTTTATGACATGTATGTTTAAGGTGCATTTTTTCCGAGAGCATAAACATTAGACATTTATTACCCCTATAATATTTAATATATGACTTTCTATAACATAGAACATCTAATAATTTTCCCAATCCTATTATACAGGTTATGTTATATTTAGTAGCAGCATTAAATGCAAGTAAATTGATGATCAATCCAAATATTCCAATATTTGACACCATCAAAAACAGGTTCGAATACGTATTTACATTATTATCACTATAATATGACTAGAATTGGTTAAGTATCATTGCTTACATTATCATGGCTTCTACTATAACCTCTTTATTAAGAGTGCTTACATTAGCAGCCCATACTAACAACAATGTTTACACTGGAAAAGTTTACATATTTACACATTTGGCTTCATTAGTAGAAAACTTACACTAGTATTTCTTACAAGAGTAGTATTCACACTAGAAATGTTTATAATAACATCATTACAATAGCAGTGCTTACATTATTAGTTCTTAGACTAGCAATGCTTACACTGGAACTGTTCGTAGAAACATTACCTGTACAAACACCTTTTCATAATGCATATGTCTGGGAAATACAATGGTGACAAATCTGGGAAACATCGAAAGAATCCTGTTGAATCTCTATCTGCAATAACATGAGCAGCCCACTCATTGGTGCTGGGGAAGAGGATACATGTATGTTTTAGTTGAGTTTTTATTTTATATATCACATCATCCACTTAGGCAATTTATGGATTTCTACGGATGGAGGGTACTTATATTCTGTGAAGGGGGATAGAAAGGCACTGGAGGTGGCTACACGGTTTTCTTTGTAGGGGAGGGAGATCAGGGTAGTTGAGGGATTGATAGTGTGTTTCATTTTTTTTCTACTTTTACTGTGTTTATTCTGTTTATTTTATTTTCCTTCGGCATGGATGTCCGACATACGAATGGGTCCTTCCAAAATTTTACTTATTTTCTGCTGTTGTTTTAATTAATTGTTTGTGGGGGTGATTAATCCCTTGTCTGAGACACAAAATACATATCAATATCTCCAAATCATGAATGTCATTTCATTATGAAATTCTTTCATGCATACCTTCACCCTCGGTCCTCTTCCAAGACTTCTTCTTTATGTTAACACATCTAATGCACTCATCATATATAAATTTTCAACACATCTTCATGCAATAGATCTTCATTCCATTATTCTTGACAAAGCCCGTGCCTCTTTAATCAAACATACATCAAACATACATCATATATTTTCCACAAATCCAACCAATCAATCCTTGGTTGCAATAATCCCCCCTTTAGATTATCCCATTTTTGAATTAGTTTCCTCTGGTAGAGAGGTTAGTGGCCCCATTCCTCCCATTCAAGAGAAGGTGAAAAATACTATCTTATGGGATGATATAGTAGATGTGTCTCATCAAGCCTATGAGGTAATTTCTTTTAAGGATGCTCTATCAAGGGTCATCTCTCATGAACAGCATGGAGAAGCATCCAGGAATAGTAAAGTTGAAATGAAATATGATGTACAGGCTGAGGTTGATTCTAATTACTGGTAAGATAAATGAACGGTTTATTCAAAGAACGGAAAAGTTAAGTCAAAGATAGTGGCATACACTTTAGGGAAATATATTTTTATTATTGGAAGTTTAAAAATGGTGCCTTAGTATACTCGACATCATCTTTTTCACTATGCACCAAACTTCAACTTTTGCGGGTCGAGGGGGGTGGGGGATGTCCAAGGGGTGGGGGGGGGCTGTCCAAGGGGGTTGAGAGTGTTCGGGTGGGTGGGTGGGGGTGTCTAGGTGGGTGGGAGTCTAGGTTGGTGGGGGGGTGTCGAGGTCGGTGGTGGGGGTGTTAAGGGGTTGGGGGAGCTATCCAAGGGGGTTGGGGGGCTTTCCAAGGGGGTTGGGGGGCTTCCAGGGGGTGGGGTGGGGGTGGGGGGTTGTCCATGGGAGTGGGGTGTCTAGGGGGCGGGGGGTGTTCAGGGGGTGGGGGTGGGGGTTTCCCCCGTTACGTGTATAGTCACCCATGGCAGTGATTATTCACATATGGGGCTAGGTGTGACCATGTATATATATATATATATGCATACACAAGTGAGTGGAGATTGGTATATGCATATAAGTATATGTGCAAGGATCCCCTTTCACATGCTCATGGCCATGCGGGTGTGTGCATAAGGTCTAGGTTTCCTTGAATGTGTGTGAAGGTGTGTATACCCAGTGGGGGAGTAGCAAATTTTAGTTAGAAATCTCCAAGAGCCGAAGTGGATGGCTTGGTTCCACCTTGAGGTAGGGTCCCTCTCCTAGACTCTTTAATTCAAGAATTCTTTAAATTAAATTTAGCTTCTTTGTTAATTCTGCTTAATTATATTGAATTTCATATCTTGAATAACTTTTCTTTAATATAATTGTTTCATTTGATAAATAAAGTCATGTTTATATAATAAAATCCCTCTAATGGAGGTGCACTATTTGTGAAAACTCACAGTGATGGTTATGTTGATATAGTTTCTTAACTTTTTGCATTTGATTTGTGCTGAATGAGTTTTAGAATAAATGTTAAATATAATTAAATGAATTGTGTGATAATGTAATGCCATGATTTTATAATAAAACCCTTCCAATGGAGGTGCGCTGTCTTCTAAACCAAAGAATAGTGATGAACAGCTTTGTGATAGTATTCCATGAGTCTTGTGATCAATGTTGAGACTGACTAATCACAATTTCTGTCGTTGGGGTGACGGCCGGAATGTTGCCCCACCTCCTCCCGCTCCCTTTGCTTCGGGCCAAAAGATGCTGCCTCGCAGATGTCACTGGACCATGCCAACATGTTGTGGTCACGCCGCGGTCACGCCGCGGTCAATCCGTGGTCATGCTGCGGTCACGCCACGATAATGTCGTGATTTGGCCCTGCTCCAGGACGACACCCCACGGTGGTTTACAGTCCTTTTGGAATTCGATGTATGATACCTAGATAGAGTTTTAAATACATTAACCACCCATAGTTAATGGGGAGGGAGGCCCTCAGGTAGAAAATCTTTAGATTGAGTCTCTCATGAAAATATTTAGTCACCTATAGACAACATTGGAGATGAGGGTGAACCATTCTAATTGTATTATACAAGGACCATCAATGTTCTTGTGGGACATTATAGTAAATATTGGACAATAATAAGATTTTAGAATACTTCTATAATGATATTTTTATTTGGAAAAGTGTCCTTTAGAGTTTGATATTTTTATGATCCTGATGATCTGATGAGTGTTTTGACCCTTATAGTGAAAATTCTTCTACATTATCTTTTTTTCTGTGTGGGGACAGTAAAAAACACACACCTCATATAGTGTAGTAGGAGATTTCTACAAAAATGGGGAATTTGATGGATGATCATCTCTGTGATTGTATTCCATGAGTCTTGTAATCAATGTTGAGACTGACTAATCACAATTTCTGTCGGCGGGGTGACGGCCAGAATTTTTCCCCATCTTCTCCTACTCCCTTCGCTCTTGGATAGAATTTTCTACCCCGTGGATGTCGCTAGACCGGGCCAAATAACCATGTTCACACCACGGTCACGCCGCGGTAATGCCATGATTTGGCTCTGATCCAGGACAACACCCCATAGCAGTTCACAATATTGTCATAATTCAATTTATGATACCTAGATAGAGTTTTAGATGCATTACCCACCCATAGTTTATGGGGAGGGATGCACTTAGGTAGAAAATCTCTTTATTGAGTCTCTAATGAAAATATTTAGTCACATGTAGACAACATTGGAGATGAGGGTGAAGCTTGATACTTGTATTCTACAAGGACCATCTAAGTGATTGAGGGACATCATAATAAATTTTGGACAATAAGAAGACTTTAGATTACTTTTATAAATATATTTGTATTTTGAAAATTGCCTTTTAGAGTTTGATATTTTTATGATCCTGATGATTGGATGAGTATTTTAACCCTTGTAGAGAAAATGCCTATACATTATCTTTTTTTCTGTGTGAGAATAGTAAACAACACACACCTCATATAGTGTAGTTGGAGCTTTCTACAATAATGGGGAATATTATGGATGATCAACACTATGATAGTATTCCATGAGTCTTCTAATAAATGTTGAGACTAACTAATCACAATTTCTGCCGGTGGGGCGATGACCAGAATGTTGTCTCGCCTCCTCCCGCTCCCTTCGCTCCTGGCCAGAAGATGCTACCCCACGGATGTCGCTGGACCGGGCCAACATACCACGGTCACCTTGTGATCACGCCGTGGTCACACCACTGTCACGCCGTAGTCACGTCGTGGTCACGCCGCGATCACGCCGCGATCACGCCGTGGTCACGCCGCTGTCATGCCGCAAAAACATGCAATCCAGCCCACACCAGCCCCCACCCCCCAACTTCCTGCAAAACACTCATGCCAGCCCTCTACCACCAGCAAAATACCACCATCCACCAGTTCCATCCCGCACCAGCACCCTGCTATCCCCCTGTTGCTTGCCTTCCCACCCACACCATCCACTCCAGCCCGAACAAGCCACTACACTAGCCCACAGCCTCCTGCATTCCAGCCCGCACCAACCCCCTATAACCTACAAAACAACCCCATACCACATGTTCCAACCTGCACCATCCCCCTTCTAACCCCTGCCACCTGCATTCCAACCTACACCAACCACTCCATCCCAAACCATCCATAGACACCAACCACAACATCCAAAAACCCCAGCCCCTGCACATCACCAGCCCGCACCCATGTCCAAAACAAACCAGCACCCCATCTACCATAAAACCACTTCCACTACATATATCCAAAACAAACTATCCTGCAAAACCAGTACTCTATCCCCCATCCAATCCACACCTCAACCACAGAAAAAATAGCAGGCCACCCCCAAAGGAAGCCAGCGAAGGACCTTTCCAAAGAAAATTCCTAAGGGTGGATTCAATGGATTTCACCACTGTCTTGGTTAAAATGATGTGATAACACCAATAAGCTTTCATACTAAAAAGAACCGATTGAATAGGTGTAACCGCCCAGCATAGGAGAGAGATTTATTAGTCCAAACTTTAACTCTTCGAACAATTTTCTCTTTCAAGACCACACAATCCGAATCTCTAATCTTGGAAGTGATGAGGGGAACTCCCATATAACAAAGAGGAAGAGACCCCTTCCTAACCTCCATAACAGCCTCAATAGAATCACAAAAATTAGAAGAGATATTAGTTGTAATCATTAGGGATTTCAAAAGATTAACATTCAATCTGGACAGGGTAGAAAAAATATCCAAAGCATGTGGATGAAGGCATTTTTCGCTGGAGTACCATGGTTCTCCTTTTTCCCCAAGGAGATTACATATCAGTCATTATGAGTGGGTTTATAATAAAATAAAAAATCGTATTACTAACATCCAAAACTGCTTTTTATCCTTCAGTGGAAGAATTGCGCTGGTGAATTTCATCCTTATCTTCATTACAATTCATGTGTTCTTGGTCCTAATGGCTTCAAAAGTGGTGTTGGGGAATATTGAAAAGATAATGACTTCTTTCGTATTTTATTCTCATGGGGAGGGAATATTTTCCTAGGGCTGTGTGGATGAGGATGGCCAGGCTAGTGGTAGATGGTGGTATCAACTTATGCAGTGTCGAGGGATCAATGCACATTCTACAAGATACGTTTTCTTGGGAGGTTCTTGAAGGTCATTCTCTATGGGTAAATTTCATATCTGTCAAAGTATTGATTTGACGTTGAGGATCCAAGGAGGAAAGTCTCAAGGATGTGGAAATAGTTTAATGGGAACATTCTGGTTATCAAGAAGCAGTCTCGGTGGATTGTGGAATGAGGAAACATAAACATCTGGTTCGACAACTAGGCAGGTTCCCCTCTTGGCTTTCCAGGCTATCCGACTCCCAACATTTTGTTTGCCAAGGCATGTTGTTACCCCTATTTTACACAGGTTGTTATTAAACACCCTCAAAGTCAATGTTTTGATAATATTATTATAACTTCTTAAATGGAATGTTTAGTCTTCACAAAGTCTCCAATGGGGGTTTTCCTGGCCAAGATTTATGGGTCTATACATCAGATTCTAAATAGTATCACTGGTGGTGAAAATATGTACTGGTGTAAAGAAATCCCAATTAAATGTAACTTGTTGGTTTGGTGGATCAATAACCATTGTATTCATATGAATGAAACTATCAAAAGCAGGGGGAAGGGTGCAGGTGGGGTGTCTAGGAGGGGTTGTCCAAGGGGGTGTCCAAGGGCTGTCCGGGGGGGGGGGGGGGGTTCGAGGGGTCTATAGGGAAGGGGGAAGGGTGCAGGTGGGGTGTCTTGGGGGGTTGTCCAGGGTGTGTCCAAGGACTGTTGGGGGGGGTCTGTAGGGAAGGGGGAGGGTGCATGTGGGGTGTCTAAGAGGGGGTGTCTAGGGTCTATGAATGGGGGGGTCCTGGGTGGTGTCTAGGGGGGTGTCTAGGGGGAGGGGGGTGTCAAGTTGGGGTGCGAGGGGGCTGTCCAAGGGGGTGCAAGGGGGCTATCCAGGGGGGCATGGGGGTGTTCAAGAGAGCTGTACAGGGGGGCATGGGGGTGCATGGGGGTGTTCATACCTTCTGAACATTTCAAAAATAAAACTCCACTTTATTGTAACAAATTCTTTTGAGATATCAAGCTTTAAAGAAAATTTCCCATGTTTAACCTTTTGTTTCATGATTTTAACACATTCAGAGGATGTTCTGAATATTCCTACCAGGGATAAAGCCAAACTGATTTGAAGAGATAAACCCACAAGCAATGAGACCTAACCTCATTGCAATAATTCTACTAATGATTTTTGGAAAGGTATTCCCAATAGCAATAGGTCTTAAATCCTTTACATGCACAACATTTTCCTTCATTTTGATCAGGGAAATAAAATTGGACTTGATTCTATAGGGCATTGAGGTGTGGTTAAAGAACCCCCTCATAGCGTTAAGGAGCTCGTAATGAACTATGTCCTAGTAGAACATAAATAATTTAGTTGTGAACCCATGAGGACTAGCCACACATTCAATATTTAGAGAAAAAAGTGACTTCTTAACCTCCTTCTCATCAAGGGATGCAATAAGGGAGATTGTTGGATTGGTGTAGCCTGATCCGGTTGACCACAATCTAGTGCAGAAAGGCTGTATTTTTTGCATCCTCTATCAGACTTTTTTTGGATTCAATAAGAGATAAATGATTGTGATTATTTGTCATTAAAAATTTATTTAGGACATTTATGATAAGAACTATTTTCTTATTTGAACACTTTGGGCAGCTCTGCTTATGTTTTAACTAGTGAAAACCATGCATTGTGGTTCCATTGTTTTTTAATTCTGGTTTTCATTGTTTCGTAGTGGTTTAATAGGGGTGGGGGATTGGTGTAGGGAGGGGGGCTAGGAGAAGGGGGGATGGGGGGGTTGGGTGCAGGGCCGGGTGTAGGTGGTACTGGGGGTGCAGGGGGGGTGTCCAGGAGGGGGGTCGTGGGGGTGAAGGTGTGGGGGGGGTGCAGTTGGGGGTGCAGTTGGGGGGAGGGGGACATGAGTGCAGGGTGTAGTGAGGGGGTTGGGGCTAGGTATAGGGGGGATGGGGGCTGGGTTCAGGTGGTACTGGGGGTACACGGGGGTGTCCAAGAGGGGGGAGGGGGTGCAGGTGGGGGTGGGGTGGACAGTGGGGTGCAGGAGGGGGGGAGGGGGACCTGGGTGCAGGGGTAGTGGGGGGACTTGGTGTAGGGCTGGGTGCAGGTGGTACTGGGGGTGTCCAAGAGGGGGGAAGTGGGGGTGAAGGTGGGGGGGGGAGGGGGTGGACAGTGGGGGTGAAGGTGGGGGGGGAGGGTGACCTGGGTGTAGGGGGTAGTGGGGGGGCTGGGTGCATGTGGTACTGGGGGTGCAGGGGGTGTCCGGGAGGGGGGTAGTGGGGGTGATGGTGGGGGGGCAGTGGGGGTGTAGGTAGGGGGAGGGGGACCTAGGTGCAAGGGGTATTTGGGGGGGGTGTAGGGGGAGTGGGGTTGCAGGTAGGGGGGACAGTGGGGGTGTAGTGGGGGGGAGGGGGACCTAGGTGCAGGGGGAAGTCAGAGGGCTGGGTGTAGAGGGGATGGGGGGGGGCTGGTTGTAGGGGTGGGTGCAGGTGGTACCGTGGGTTCAAGGGGGGTGTCCCGAAGGGGGGGTGGGGGCAGTGGGGGTGTAGATGGGGGGGTGGACAGTGTGGGTGCAGGTGGGGGAGGGGGACCTGGGTGTAGGGTGTAGTGGGGGGATGGGTGCAGGGGGGATGGGGGGCTGGGTGCAGGTGCTACTAGGGGTGTAGGGGGGTGTCGGGGGGGGGGGGGGGTTCTTGGTGTAGGTGGTATTGGGGGTGCAGGGGGGAAGTGGGGGTGTAGGCTGGGGGTCCAGGGGGTGTCTAGGGGTGTCAAGGGGGGTGCAAGGGGTTTCTGTCCAGAGTAGAGAGTGGGGGTGTTCAAAGGGTAGGGGATGTGCTGGGGGGTCTGTCCAAGGGGGAAGGGAGGGGATGTAGGGGGTATATCCAAGGGGGAAGCTGGTATTTCTGTGAATATAATATATACCCACAGTTAGAGAACCGTGGGTAAATATGCTACTGTATAACCCTCTATACCCACTGTTTTTAAACCGTGGGTAAATATGCTGCTACTGAACCCTCTATACCTACGGTTTACTTAGCTGTAGGTATCTAATTTCTACTGTAAAAATTTATACCCACAATTCTTTAAAACGGGGCATAGATCTATACCCATGGTTCTGGTGAACCGTGGGTAAGTTGAAATTTCAGTTGGATATACACACGGTTTCTGTAAAACCATATGTATAGGGAAATCCCGATTCCTTGGGAGCCCATAGTTCATCAAACTGTTGGTATAGCCTATACCCACAGTCTAATGGTCTATACCCGCGGTTTGAAACTGTGGGTATAGGGAACTCTTCCAGTAGTTAAAATCTATTCTTATCTTTTGGAAGGCGTATAACTCTAGTCAATAGTGTCCTCTCTTCAATTCCCATGCATGTGATATCGATACTTAAGGCTCTGAAAGGGAATATTGATAGGATTGAAAAAATTATGACGACCATTATATGGGATGGAAATCAATCTTGGAAACAACATTGGGCATCATAGGGAATATTGGAAAACCTGATAATTGATGGGGTTCAACCTATATAGCATGTCAAGGGCCATGAAATGGTTGAAAGTGAGGATATCCTGAGAGATTATTGAAGGGTTTGTGCTCTGGGAAAGGTTCATGAGGATAATTTATGGTGAAAAATGGAGAACATGGGTGAACAAACCTGTTAATTTTTCTATCCTTACAAGGTTCATGATCAACCACCTAGAACGTCTGAAAGAAGATTCTCGGAGGATTTTGGGGCATGGTGACATCAAATAATGGGAGGATAACTATGAAATTGAGGCTCTCTATTTTTCAGGACATTCAATTCCTAGAATCACATTCAGTAATTCTATAAAATTTCTAGATTTCATCAACTATATTATGGACCATAAATAGAAAAATCTATATGATAATATATGCATGAATGAGGACCCTAATAAATGTTTTTATTCAAGATCTGCCATAGGGTCCTTCAACATTTGTGAGTTTTGTATCTCAATGTATGGCAATAACCAGAATGATGAATGGGCCACTAAAATATGGAGTAATGAGATTCTGGTGAAAACAAATTTTCTAGTATGGCGCCTGAGGAATCATTAATTTCCCATGGATGAAAATGTCTAGAGTAGGGGAATTTATCTTGTGTCTACTTGTATTTTTTGTGAATTTCCAAGATTAAAAACATCCTAGTATCTATTTTTAAGAAGCGACTAGGTGATTGTATTATAGATTTTTTTGGGTCAAATGATAGGGATTGTAGGATGTGGCGATATAATCTCTCACTTCTTGGTTATGTATATCCAAGGACTGGATCAGTCAGGGGATGAAACCAAGGCTCATATATTTTTATTCACAATGACATGATAGGTAATTTTGGAGGAAGGGAATACTTAAAGGGAAGGTAAAAATTTCTCCTTATTGTTTTTTCAATAATCGAGTGTTATCATGTGTTGTAGAGCTTGGGATGGTCATCAAAGGTGTGGGTTCTTCCTCGAAGAATAGGAATATTCTTCCTAGGGTTTTAAATGATCTAGGAGGCATGGAATATCTAAACCCAAGAAGATCATTCAAATGGACAGCTCCCTACTCGGGCCTTAAAATTAATGTGGATGGTTCCTATGCCTTCAGGGTTATAAGAGGGAGAGGGCTTGTGAGGGATCACAATGGATTGGTTATTCTAACCTTAAGTGAATTATTTGGATCTACCTATTCACTTGGGGATGAGGTTAGAGTCATGGATATTGTCTTATCACTTTTCATACTCTATGATATTAATATCACAGAGGCAGAGTCTAACTCCAGTATTCTGGTTGGCCTTTTCCATTACAAGTGTAAATTTACTTGGGATGTAATCTATTTGATTCACTAGTGCTGAAAGATGATCCATTAGTGTACCAAAATTGAGCATATTTTTAGATAGAGTAACTATGTCGGGGATAGTCTATCCATCAAATTTGACCCAAGGTAAGGCATTATTGTCTGCTATTGTATAGGGTCATTTCCCAATGGTTATTTCCTTATTATAACGGATGATTCTTTAAGGTTTCATCATTTTTATCCCCTATTTTCAAGGCCCCTAATTCCTTTTCAATAATAAAAAGTAGACACTGAGTGTGACTATTGTACAAGGTCCAAAACTACCAAATCAAAACATACATGAAATACTGAGAAAATATTACCCGAAATAGTTTTTTTTAATTAAGAATTGATAACAAATGATTAACAAAAGGATATAAGTAAATAATATTTATTTTGATATATATGATTATGGTTCATTAATATATGTATAATTAATATATATTTAATATATAATAGGTGACAATGTGTATGAAGTAAGTCGAACTAATGTAGAATATTTCCATATCACTTTTATTTAACAATCTCATCATTATTTGGGATTTTTTATTTTTAAATCTCAGCCAAGTAGTATTTTTCTTCCATGTACATGTTTTCTAGAAATGTTTTTAAAATGGTTTTTACTATTCTCTTAGAATTTTTTAAAATCATTTTTACCTATGTTTGAATTTTCAAAAGTTTGTTTGAAATGAATATTTTTTCATTATCCAAACAAGGTACTTTTTGACATTTCTGACTAAAATATGGAAGCAATGTTTTATTTACTTATACAAAACGAGAATATTTTACCACTTTCATGATGGATCAATGATTTGAAGCTTCATTTCCAAGTTTTCAATTTTATTTTAAAATATTTTTTTCTATTTATATGTGCACACATTTTTAAAAATAGAAGTGATTTTAAAAGGGAAAATTTATTTACCTAAAAAATTATTCCAGGTGATCTTTTAAAATCATTTTTACATCTAAGATTAAATCCATTAATGATACTTATGGTTTACTAGGGATATTATCCTAGGATACCATCCTTATTCTTTTTTATAGATGTTTTATGATTATGATGACAAGAAGATGATGAAACCAGTTCCCTTTTACATGGGTTATACTTTGATGAGATGTTTATGAAATTAATTTCTTTTCATGAGTTCCAAAATGATGAATGTTGTATGATATTTTGTAAAACATATGTATTATTTTAATTATGTGATGGGTAAGACCTATATCTCCCTCAAATGAATTGGAATGTGGATAAATCACATGGTAATTTGATTTCATGTTCACAATTGTATGCATGGATATGGTTTTCATGTCCATTAGTTAATATGATGATCTTTATTCCATGTAAATCAGATCATGATTGGACCTAGTTTCTTTTCAATAAATTTATTTTAGGGCATGATTTCTTGTCCTTAACATAATAAATGAACCTATTTCTATTTATACATGTTCACAAAATAATAAGTTTATGCCAAAATTCCATGTCTTATGTCAATGTTATTATCTCATAGAATATTTTATTTAATTATTTTATGATTCATGTCTTATGAACTACCAATATCTATTCCATGACTCTATATTATTATTAATAATATTCAAGGTATAGATTTGAAATGTTAAGCATGTTTTCTCACTCCCTTGACACGCATGTTATGCTTAGGTGATCATTAGTATCTCTCTCGTTTACCCTTAATGAGAATATGAGCACACCCTTTTCTTATATTTCCTTTCTATAATTCATGATAAAATGTATTAAGTATGATATGTCTAAAAAGGGTGATATATATGAATAAATAACTCGAATTTTATATAGATATTTTATGTACCAGTTTTTTATGTTTCCAGGTTTCAAAAGGAATTGGACCTATACGATTATGACATAGATTTTTATGTTATGTAATGAATATTAATATGTTTAGATGTATATCTATGTATGAAAATTATGGTATGTTAAATTTGGTATCAGATTAAGGTTTATTTGACCTTTAGAAACTAGGATGAGAACATTTTATTGAGATCCCTAGGATTATGTGTAATGATATGTCTATGTATAGGGTAATAACATAATGTTTTGGAAATGATGACAAATGACTGATGTTAAACATAGTGTGTTATAAAATAATGTGTCACAATTTAGAAATCCTTTAAATTTTTATTTTTTGATTATGTGGTTTATCACTATGATTATTGTTTCTCACACTATAATTTTTTTGTTTTAGTCAATGGCTATAACCTAAAGGAATCATGTTAATGATGAATGTGACAGTCTATGGAATTATTATCATTATGAGAAACCAATTTAAATAATTGATAGAATATTGAACCTTATGATTATTCTTAATCATCTATATCATAATATGTTTAAAAATATCAACCATTGGGAGTTTACTGACACACTTAATAAGAGAAAGATGGGGTTTCATAAAGACCATGGAGGAAAAACGATTCCACTTACAACATGTCTCTAATGTAGGAATAAACAATCAAATTAATGTATTAGAGTAATTGGAATATGTTTTGAGTGCATAAAAGGACACAGATATTGTAATTTATAAGGAAAATGAACATTTATATTAATACTATGGATGAAAATAATGGTCTCCCTAAGGTATCCTATATAGTTTATTTTTTAAATTTAGAAAGTATGGGAATTATGAAAATTGATTTCGTAAGGGGAATACTCGAGAATAGAATCATTAAGGTTATACGAGTAATGGTTTTACCTATGGTACTGAAGAAATAAAAAATGACGTATGAATGTTATGGGATGATTTAACGGTATTTATTATGTTAAAAGTAAGAATAATGAATAAATTTAAATTGATGAATCTTAAGACATGGTTTGTATTTTATATTTTAGGAAATTATTATTGGGGAATAAGATGATGAATCCTAGTTAATAGTTCATAAAAGAAGTGGGGTGGTTAATGTTTTCATGTATTCAGATTCAAGAATTATGTTTTATAAGTTTTGTACTAATGATATTATGGTTATAAAAATCATAAAATATAAATGGATTATTCTAAATAACATTTTCTTAAAAGAGATTTATGAATACATTGAATGTTAATAATGATTTAGAAAAGTGATTTTATGGTATAGTGATATTTTATGAGAAAATATATGATTAAGGAAGGATAACCCTTAATAGATTTTCAATATGGGGATAATAATGTTTAGTTTGTATAAAGATATTATTGGTGTTGACAAATTAAATTGTACAGTATATATGGCCTTGGAATTGGTTAGTTATTTACGTCATCTTTGATAAATTTATTGAATTTTCGATTTACATAATATATTCAATAGTTTTATAGTTTATTTGAGGAATAAGGATATTATTAATTTATGTAATAATGCAGGTTTTCATTATGTTTTTATATTAATTAATGTTATTACCATGTTTCATGAGAATATATAACCAAGGTGTTCACACATTAGGCGTAATTTGGAGTATTAAGATTATCTACTTAAGGATTGGATTAAGTTAACCATTGAAATTATTATTGAATATTTAGAAATTAATGTATTTATCCATATTGGATATCTTTTTCTAACCATTTAGTATTTGGATAATATATAATTATAGGAGTAGTATCTTGTTATAATTTTGTGGAACACGTCATCCATTAGAATTTAATCATTGTTCTTTAGGCATGGAAAATTCATCTTGAATAATCATATTTTGGAGAAAAAGATAAGATTATGGTGGAAATTGATTAAAGGATGAAATTATAATTATCATGTAAGTATATTTATTTATGTTCCCAGCATATAGGGTAAAGAAATGCCTCAAATCTAGTAAAAATATCATAGGAAAAAATTTTCCTATAACCATCAATTATGATGAATTTATGGTCATTTCCACATATGTGGTTTAAGTTATTGTGATTGTTAACTTTATCATGATCATTCAATTTCCTCAATGATCCCTGATCATTACTTCTCTTTCATGACCATATATTCACTTCCCACTAATGTTCATATTTTTTGGAATCTGGTATATTTTATCATGGATGACCATCATACTTCTTTTTCTCTCTTTTCAAGAGAATGTTTTATTAACCCTTTTTATGATGTGGGTTTCTATAATAGAATTTTCCAATGTCAAAACATATATTACTAAGAACAAGTTTAAATTATGATGAATTAATTTATTAAAGGGGGATAATATAAAACACCTAGATTTTAGAAAATATTTCACTTTAAATAATTTTATTTCTTTGATAGCTTGTGTTACAGACAACATATAGTTTAGTTAAATCATTTAACCTTATTAAAATATTAGGTATTTGTTATATCCTAATCATTAAATTGAAAGGTTATATAAATAGTTGAAATGTGAAATATATAACTATTCTACTCATTACTAATTCATTAATTAATTTTGTGTAAATATGCACTAAATATTTAGTAAATTCATTTTATTCTTTAAAAAAAAATTTCATTAGAAATTCTTTTTATTTATTTTTGTGAGAAAAAATATAATTAATTTATGTTATTTTTATAAAATTTATTTTATAAAATAAACGTTTTTCCTCAATTGATCACTTCAAAATTATATTGGGATGATTTTTTGGATAATTTTCTCACAATATTTATTTTTCAATGAATAGTAAAAATACATTTTTTTATTAAAAACTATATTTTTATTAAAGTATTTACAAAGTAAAAAATTAGATTATTTTTAAAATGTAATTAGTTTTTTTTATTGAAATTATGGTTTTCTAAATGGATCATTTACTTGAATTTAACATATATATATATTATTTAAAAAGGACTTTTTACTGAAAAACAATTTTTTGTTATGTTTTTATGATTTAATTTTGAATTAATTTATAGAAATTCCGTGTTTTGAATTCAAAAAAATTAATTCTGTATTTATAATTAGGGAGTCCAAATTTATTAAATAGGTCTGTTTTATTTTTGGTCAGTATGAATAAAAACTATAGTAATTTTATTAACACGATAAGTGTAAATTAGGTAATTTAGGTAAAAAATAAAATTATAAGGACTATAAAATGACCATAAAACATTAATTAATATTATATGATGAGTGAATTTCGTCCATTAAAATCCATTATCTAATTATATATAATTTCTAGTCATTTTTATATGATTATGGCCATCATAATATTTTATTTCAACAAAATTCAAACATGTCATTCTCTTGTTTTTAATAACTATAATATTTTAAATATGGGGTTATATAGAGTATATGTTGGAAAATAAATAGTATTTTTAAATTTAAAAAAATATATATTCATCATGATAATTTATTTCTAATTTTTAGGGCATAAATATTTATCTTACATTATTACACAACATTGATGCATTAATTATTTAGTTAATGTAAAATTCAAAAAAATGATATTAAAAATATTTAAAGTATTATAATATGATATAATTAATGTGATATAAAAATTATATATACTAACATGACATGTTTGGGATTTAATAAAATACGTGGTTCTAATTTATATTGTTTGATTGATGTTATTAAATTCAAATGAATAGTTTCAAAATTGAAAATAATGATATTATATGAAAATAGTTTTTTTTAATTACATAAAAATCATAATAATATTGAATACGGTAAAATGGTATAAGATATGTTTTAATATTTCTTACCCTAGGATCTTACAGTCCATTTGGAAGTATTTTTCTCTAGAATAGTCTTAATATATTATATTTTTATAATTTTATTATGAAATTCCAAGAGTGCCCCTCCCCTCTCTTATAAATAGGCACCTCCTCCCTCACTCTTTTATAACACATGGATCCTTATATATTGATCATCCTCTTATAATTTCTCTTATCAACATTCCCTATCACATTCTAGAGGCGTTTTCTTCAAAAAATACCAACCCTTGATCCCTTTAGAGGAGATTTAAAGGAGTTATTTTGAAAAAGAGGTAATCTCCCTAATAGATCACATTACTTTTTCTATTTTTTTTACCTCATATAAATCTTTTTTTTTATAAAATAATAAATTCAGTGTACTATATATGATAAAATTTTATTATGATTATTAAAACACCATTATACACCCTCATTCCCATCAAATAATAAGTAAAAGTATCGCTCATGTGTACGTATGGATTACCGTCTCCATGTAGATATGAAATTAATTTTTGATCACCACATTTTATGGATGGTTATTATGATGGGTTTAATATATATATATATATATATATAATAATTATATTTCTATAATTATAATGTCATATCTACATTCTTATATTTTAAACCGCTGAAAAAAGACAATGTTGCTCATGCGTACATGTGGACTACCACCTCCACGAAGCGATGTGATTCATTATTCATTTATATATTATTTTAATTCTAATGAGGATGTATTTGATGAATATATATGATATAATAATTATTCTAGAAATGGTGAATTACTATTTACCTTTCTTTCATTCCATCTGTTGAAAAATGAAAACAACATTCATGCATATGTACGACCTTTCCTCTCCACTAACAGTGTAATTAATTTTTCTATATCTACATTTTTTTAAATGACTCAAAATTTTGGTATAATAAATATATAAAATATTTATATCATCATTAACATTCTTTATAATATGGAATCCTGATTAAAGTATAGGTACCAGAACTTCCAACCCAAAACATACGTGAAAAATAAAGTAGATATCACATCAAGCAATGATTTTCATTAAGAATTAATATCGAAATGGTAATAAAAGTATATAAGTAAATAATATATGGTATTATGTATATTATTTTTGTTCTTTATTATATGTATAATAAATAAATATTATTTATACATGAGGTCCCAATATGTATGAAGGAATTCAGATCTAAGGAAAGGAATTTTCGTCCAACTTTTATTTTTGTGGGACATATGACTTATGCACTAAATGTTTTTTTGTTGGGTGTATACACATAAAATGAATGTATTTTATGATTATTATCATGAATAATATTCTAAATGCACATCCATATAAATCTATCTTTTTCATGGGGATTATTATTTAAAAGTTACCAAAGTGGTAAGAGTTTATTTCACAATCTCATCGTTATTCGACTTTATTTATTTTTAAGTCTCAGATGAGGAATATTTATCTTCCTTTACATGTTTTCTAAAAAAATGAATTTTTTTATATTCACATACAATTTTTTAAAATTATATTTCCCCATTTATTAATTTTATATTAAATAGTTTGAAAGGAGTCTTTTTTCATTTTCAAAAGAAGGTACTTTGTGACTTTTCCAATAGAAATATGGATGGAATGTTTTTTTAATTATATGACATAGGATTATTTTCCCACCGACATTATGAATCAATTATTTGAAGATTATTTTACATGTTTAAAATTTTATTTTAAATTAAAATTTATTCATTTATAATTGTGTAGCTTTCTAAAAAGAAAATTGATTTTGAAATGGAAAAGTTATTTTCCTCAAGAATTATTGGAAGTGATATTTCAAAATCATTTTTCCATATAATATGACATAATTTGATTATAATTAAGATTTATGGGGGATATTATCCATGGATACCATCCTTATTAATTTTTTGTATGGTTTATCTTTATGATGAAAAGAAGTTGAATAAACATGTTCCCTTTTTCATGAGCTATACATTGATGAAATTTTATTGAAATTGTTTTACTTGAATGAGTTTTGAGATGAGGGATGTTTTATGAATTCTTGAACACATATGTATGATTTTCATTATGTGATGGATGTGACCTATATATCCCTCAAATTCATTGGATAAAATGGATCATTCAGGAGATAATTAAATTTCAGGTTCACAATTTTATGCATGGATCTAGTAATCATGTCTATAAGTTTATACATGATATAGATTTAATGTATATAAATTAATTTATGGAATTGGATTTCATGTCCATATTTTCATGAGTGGAATTGGTTTCATGTACTTAAATTTACGCAAGGTACTGATTTTATATCCTTTACTTAATGAGTGAACTTTTTTCTATTTATATATGTTCACCAGGTTATAAGATTATTCCAAAATTCCATGTCTTATGTCAATGTTAGGCTCTAATGGATTATGTTATTTGACTATTTTATGATTCATGTCTTATGAAATGCCATTATTTATTCCATGACTCAATATTATGATCTATGATATGTAGGTTGTATATTTAAAATGCTAATATCATGTTTTCATACCATTATGCTCATGTTATGCTTATGTGGTCATTGATATATACCTTGTTTACCCTTAATGGGCGTATGAGATTACCATTTTCTGATGATTACTTTCCACCATTAATAAAGAAAAGTATCAATTATGATATGTCTAAAAAGTGTTCTAGATATGAAGAAATAAGTGGATGATTATGTCGATATTTTTAGAACCAATTATTTATTCTTCCAAGTTTCCAAAGGCACTAGACCTAAATGGTTTTTCTTTGGATCATTATGTTATCTAATGAATATTAATCTATTTAGATTTATTATATATGTAGGAAATGTATGGGATGTTATAGGGATACTGGTGGTCACTGGCTACAGAAGTAATTTTCCCTGTATATCCATGTTTTATAACGTAAGTTTTTTTCAGGCCACAAGATGTGAGAATGTATTACAACATAGATGAACATACAATGCAAAATATTATCTTACATTATAAATTCATCAATTATGATTTTTTTTACCAGAGGAAATTCTTTTTTCTTAGTTTGTACAATGTGAATGCATTTATGTTGTAAACGTATCATTTATGATGTAAATTTCCCATTCCTAATAAGTTTTTGTGTGTTGCAACCTAAAATGTTTTATATTTTCATAAAAACTTTTCTCTCTATCAATAGGGTGACTCTAAGAGATTTTAGGTTATTTATTGCATTATGGACATCTAAGTTTGGCATTTAATATTCAGTGAGCTCCCATATTATAGTTTCCTCCTTCTCTCTTCTACCCCTCTTTGGTAATGATGTGATATCATATTTTCTGATTGAATAAGATTTGATATTGAAGATTTCTGATCTAGTATTTACTTGTTGGTCTCTTTTGCCTTCATTATTTATTTTCATTTCCTGTTGTGGGTTTTGATTTTACCACTGATTAAATGTAGGTGGATCGATTTTATTTTTTCCTATAATTTAAACCTTATATTTCTCAATTGATTTAGAATGGGTTTTGAAATGATTAAAAACCTAGATTTTAGATGAATGATATAAGATTTTGGAAATTGAATAATGTTTATGAAAACCCCGAAAATTTCAATAGAATTAAAATTGTTATACGGATTGAGAAAAATTGATGGCTTGATTTGGAAATTGATTTTTGAGATAAATGGATTAAATTGAAAGATGATTTTAAAGGGATTGAATTGATGAAAATCCATTGTTTTAGTTTTGAAATGAGAAAGGCATGTTGAAAATTGAAATTCGGAAATTATATTCTTAACATATTTGAAAGGATTTATTTAACCATTATTGATTGATTAATTGAAAGAATCACATGTGAATAATTGAAGTTAGAGGTAATTAGGAAAATCATGTAGGGATCTGACCCCCTAGAACTAGAGTGACTATAAAAACACTAACATAAAATTATTCATTCATGATTTTACCCTATGAGGTATTGAGTGCCGATGGACTGAGTTATGGGATGTGAGAACACATTGATCCAAGATCACTGAGGAGTAGTGTAAGGATCCTATTACTAGAAACTAACGTACAACATGGATTATTACATGGTTCTATAATATGTTAAATTTTATGATTAAATTTTATCGATTATGGAACTTGTTTATTTATGCCAACATAATTATATTAATGTTTTATATAAAATGTTGAGTTAATCTGATTTTGATATATATGTCATCAATTGATTGTGGAAGCATTTTTTGTTGAAAATATGTAAATTTCATGTCATGAATTTTTTTATTTAAATTGGAATCATAACTGGTTTAATTATTATGAAATTTATTATAGAACACTTGATGATACCCTACTGAGATGTATAGTCATCACCCTACCTTTTCTTATGGGTGTTTAATGATTTTCTTATGCCTAGCCTAAGCAAAGGAAAATCACCACATCGATGTGGTGGATGTTCATGATAATGGGTACCTAGAGTGATAGAGGTTACCAATGAAAATGTAATCCACTTGTTTCATGGGGTTGTCTTTGAGATTTCGCTTGACCTACATTGTGTCTCTTGATTATGAACTCTTTGGGTACAATTTTTCCTATTTGATCTGGGCACTTTATTCATTTTTAGTGTTGAGAATAATGACTTGTATTGTTTCTTCTTTTGTTTTGTTTCCAAACTATTCCCTCTAAATTCTTGTATAATGATAGGTGCTAGTCACCAACCAATGGGGATCAGGAAAATCCATCGGGTTATGTTTGAGATTGCTTGGGTATTAGGGTACTAGGGTATCCAGGTTGGTTCATGACATATAGACCTACATACGTACATAAATACATGTATACATGCATACATACATATATTCATACATACACACACACACACATGCACACATACATACATAAACACATATATACATACATATATACATACACACAGAAATGCACAAAAACATACATACACTCATACAGACACCCATATATACACACAGACATAGAAAGAAACATTCATACACATATACAGACATATGAACCCACGCACACACATACATAAATACATACATACAAAAATACATACAGGCACACACAAACACACACACACACATCCACACATACAGACATACAGACACAAAAACACATAGACAAAAACACACAATTGCATGCATACATACACATATACACACAGACACATAGACACACAGACACAAACACAAACACAGACACACAAACATACACACATACATGCACAAAGGCATACAGACAGACATACATAAACACATACACACATAAAAACACAGGCCGACACACACACACATATATATACATACACACACATACAAACACATACACACACACACACACACACATTCATACACACATGTACACACACAAACATATTCGTAGACAAACCTCAGTCAACCTGACATGTCACCCAAGTCAACTCATCATGGGGTGAGGTAAAATAAAGAAAACGAAACTAGTCTTTTATATAAGACAATAAAAACATATAACTAGAGTAAAAAAAGTAAATAACATAAGATACAACTGATCCAAATAGGCTAAGTTAGAAAGAAATACATGTCTAGACAACAAGTCATAATGTGAGTAAACT
The DNA here is from genome assembly GCA_963277665.1 of Viscum album. NCBI lineage: Eukaryota > Viridiplantae > Streptophyta > Magnoliopsida > Santalales > Viscaceae > Viscum > Viscum album. The sequence continues at coordinate 394,332,104 of OY728147.1, read as the reverse complement.
TCACCTCCACCAACTATCCCAAAACGAAATAGCAATGTAAAGAAAAGCTTACATGATACTAAATGCTCTTCCCATTACCCGGATACTACAAAAAATATCTAGAACTTCCCATGGTAAGAAGTATGATGTGGAAAATAGAGACTAGTAGGATAAAAACAATGAATCTATAAAGGTTATAATAACAAGAATTCACAAGTCCAATCTTTAAAACAAAATAATTTTACATGATTTTTTATAAATAAAGCATTTTTAAATCCTTTTTCAAACAATACTTGAATTATAAAGAATTTAATTCCATATTGTCAAAGACAAAAAAAAATGTAAAGATACCAAATATAAATAAAAATGTGATCCAACATCCATGAAATAAACTATAATATAATAAACAATCAGAAAAAAATTAGATAAAGATAAAAAAATTAAATTTAAATGGGATCCAACATCTGGAAAATAAACTATCATATAATAAACAAACAGAAACAACAATTCACTTACCCTCCAATATTTAGCCTATGGATTAATACATATAATACAATCACAAGAAAAAAAGTATAAAGTTGGATCTAAACTAACATCAAGGTCTTCCAAAGACCATATAAATTTAAGAGGTTACCTCATAGTGGTGTCACATGCACTAAGGTTTCCCGTGTCTCTTCCTCAACATAAACACGGTTCCTGCTATTTAATATTTGTCAATTTATATCTTAAAAAACATTCTCACATTTTCAAAATAAAATTTAAATGCCAATTTAATTTGTTTTAGGGTTTGAAACTCCACTTTCCATTTCAAATCATGAATTTTTTTTTCAAATAAAAAAACTAATTTTCAAAAGAGAACTCATTCCATTTTCAATTTCAATACATGGTATACCATTTTAATCATCAATTAATTAATATTAACAACAATAAATTCATGAAATTATAATACTTGAATAGATCCACACTACTGCAAAACTGGGCAAGGCCAGCGCTAGCCTTTATCAGCGCTAACGAAAAAGTGTTGATAAAGGGGGGTACTTTTATCAGTGCTAAAAAAAAGTGATGATAAAAGTACCCCTTTATCAGTGCTTTTTTTAGTGCTGATAAAGGTACCCCTTTAACAACACTTTTATTTAGCATTGTTAAAGGGTACCCCTTTATCAGCGCTTTTTTAGTAGTGCTGATAAAGGGGGGTCTTTATCAGCACATTTTTTTAAAAGCGCTGATAAGGGGTCTACTTCCGAAAAAAATTCATTAAAAAAAATTATATTAATATTTAAATTTATAGATATAGTTGTATTGATATAAATATAATATATAATTTTTAAATATATTTTAGATATGTATAAATATACATTTACACTTAATATACTTAATATATAAGATATTTAGTGAAAATGTCTTATAAAAAAATTTAAAAAATATTTTTAATTAATAATTTTCTAATTATTATTGAGTAATAGTCATTTAATAACAATTTTAAGACTAAAAAATAATAAAAATTAAAAAAATATCCAAAATATGTTGAAAACGCAACTTGAACTTCAAACGGCCATAAATTTTGATCTGGGTGTCCGTTTGAGCTCTACAACATATCAAAACGAAGCATGCGACGAGCTCTACGCACTGGTGGCCCAGGAAAAGCCTCTGTCACATTTTTCAAGGCCAAAAAATGCTCAGAAGGCCTCAAAAACTGAGTTTTTAGTCAGCATACCCCGATTTGTTAACATTCAAACAGGTATAACTTCTGATCTGGATGTTCGTTAGCCCTGTACCATATATCATATCAAATATTGATTCATTTTCTTCAATTTTACTAGTTTTAGAGTTGAAACGGGATTCTTTATTATAAGTTATGGTCATTTTAACATTCTGTGGATTTTCAAATACACATATATATGTATTTATTCATAAATATATATGTTTGTGTGTGTGTGTGTGTTGTATATATGTATGTATGTATTTATTTATTTATAAACACACATAAAAAACTTTTATAAATGTATTTAAAACTAATCTTTTAAATATATATTAATAAACAAATTAATATACAGATTGAAAATTGTAACTACAAATATATATATATAAATAGATATAAATATATATTAATTTACGAATGAATATATATACTAATATATGAATAAACATATATGTATTAATATAACTAAATATATTTATATTAATATGAATCTATATTAATATAAGAATAAATATAACTATATATATATAAATAAATATAAATATATATTAATATACGAATAAATAAATATATATATATATATATATATTACTAAATGAATAAATATATATGTATTAATATAACTAAATATATTTATATTAATATGAATCTATATTAATAGACAAATAAAACTATATATATAAATAAATAGATGTATCATTAAATAGATAAAAAATGAAATGGCTTAGTGGTAAAGGTGCAGGCGTGCAAGGGGGAGGTTGCGGGTTCGAATTCGGGTGGAAGCAAGGAGGGGCGCGCAGGAAAGTGCAGGATGCGTAGGCAAGGGGGAGGTCGCGGGTTTGAATTCGGGTGGAAGCAAGGAGGGGCGCGCAGGCAAGTGCAGCGCATGGGAGCGGGAGGGGGCCCCTAGCGCTGATAGGGGGGTCAAGTGCTGTTAAAATCTCCACCCCGAATATAAATTATTTTTATTTTTATTTTTATTTTTTTGAGTTTTATCAGCGCTTTTTTAGCGCTGATAAAAGGGATCTTTTATCAGCGCTTTATGTAGCACTGATAAAAGGGGTCTTTATCAGTGCTTTTCTGAGCGCTGATAAAAGGGATCCCCTTTATCTTCGCCTCGATTAACAGTGCTTTTTTTAGTGTTGTTAATGAGCTTTTCTAGCACTTATAAAAGCCATGTTTGTAGTATTTCCACCTACCTCAAGAGTGTATAAAATCTATCCGCCTTTGAAAATGGGGGTTAGAAACAAGAATATATTCATTTGGAAGACATGAAATGACCAAAATTGAAAATGATCTATTGAAAACAAAGTTCAATCACCAATACCTACAAAAAAATGTTCCACAACTACCAAAAAGAATGAAACTGAGAATAAAGATTAACCAAATAGGTGGATAACCTAACCCTACTGATCAATTATTGAACAGATCGATCTGGATGGAAGGAAGACACCCAAAAATTTTTTTGGGTAAGATCTCTGGTTGAGAGGTGAAGGCTTACAAAATAAATGATCCCTTAAACACATGAAAAACACTCTAAAAACGGGAATTATGGGTATTACCTGACATGTAATACCTTTACAAATCATGAAACCCCTTTAATTCTTGTTATGCCAAAAAATGCATCACCTCAGATTAAAAACAAAATTTGTTAAATTACAAGACATGTCACCTTTACAAGATATGTAACATTCACATGTTATGTAATTTAGCTCACGACATATGTCCAGTGGCCACTACATGTTGTTTAATACCATTACACATCATGCAATTTTCTTGTGAATTATATAAAATTCCCAATAAATATGAGAAATATAATAAATCCATGAATTCACCATTATTGTTATCCTCCCAATCTAGGGTTGAAGATACAAGACCAACAAAAAAGGGGAACCAAAAAAAGTGATCAGAACATAGCTCTCTGAAAAGTGATGGGGCATTATAGTCTTCCCACCATAAAATATTTTCCCCCAAAATTTCTCAATATCCTGGATTATCAAAAAGAGTAGGCCACTACTACATCATCAACGACTCCTGGTCCTATGTATCGTAGAAATATTGTCCACACAGCTACAATACCTAGACCTGGGGAATCGTTTTACCTTACAATACCTTATCCTGGAGATCCATAATCTGAGCTAGATGTTCAACCAATGTGGTGTCAGGCATAAGAAAAACATCCTCTCATATAATCACATTGGACAGATCTGGTACATACCTCCTCAACTGGGAGACATGAAACACATCATGAATATAATTCAAGATAGATGGTAACAAAAACCAATAGGTCACCCTCCCAAGTAGCTCAATGATATAAAAGGGGCACAAAAACCTAGGTACCAAATTACCATACATACCCAACCAATGATTTCCCAAGTGAGGTGAAGCTATAATAATTATTTGATCACCAGCCTCAAACTACAGAAGTCAACAATGACGTACACATAAGATTTATGATGACTTTGTTTCATGATCAAACACCTATGGATCAACTGCACAACCTCTATCATCTCTTGAACAATGCTCGGTCCAACCAAGGACCACTCTCTCAACTCTTCCCAACACAAGGGAGATAGACATGGCCACCCATACAAAGTGTCAAAGGGAGCCATCTTGATCAAATCTTGATAAATATTTTTATTAAAACACTTGACCAAAATAGAATTCACACCCCCCAAGATCCACCGAAATCAAGACCACAAGCCTGGAGAATATCCAAAAGAACCTGTATAGCCCTCTCTGTTTGTCCATCCATTTATGGATGATAATACATGCTCAAATTCAACTAGGAACACATTACCTCCTGGAAACCATTCCAAAATCTTGATTTTAACATCAAGTCCCTATAAGAAACATATGTTTAGGGAACACCAAGAATCTTTACAATCTCTTGTACATACAAGTCCCCAATCCATTCTACTTTCATTATCACTTTTACTGGTTATAAATGCACTGATTTTGAGACACTATAAAAAATCACCCAAATCTCATCCTTCCCAATAGGAGTATGTGGTAAAACAATGAATAAATACATGGAAATATCATATCACTTACATACAAGAATGGGAAAAGACTCTAAAAACCCTGTAGGTTTCTGGTATTCTTCCTTAACTCTTTAACAAGTGAGACACCTCTATACAAGATCTGCAACTAACCACTTAATTTTTATCCACCAATGATGATGTCTCAAATCATGGTACATCATTTTAGACCCAAGGATGATGGACTAAGAAGACCAGTGTCCACTGTCTAGAAAAAAATTTCTTAGGGAAAACTGAACAACCTCCCTATTAAAGGAGGACAATTATCTATATGAACAAATGAGACCACAGCCAATTATCACAAAATTTATTAGCAACTTAAAGAGAAGTCTGCATACTACTAAATTCTCTTCCCTTTAAATGAATCCTACAAAATAAGGTCTACATCCTCCCATAAGAAGAATTATGTTGTGAGAAATAGAGCCCAATGGGATACCACCAAATAATATATACAAGTACTAATAACATGAATTCATAAGTGCAAGCATTTATACAAAATAGTTTTACAATAATTTTTATAAATAAATCAATTTGAAATCCCTTTTCAAACAATCATTGAATTTTCAGAAATTGAATTCCATAATGCTAAAGCCAGAGACAAAAAGGTAAAGATACTGAATATAAATATACATGTGAACCAACATCCATGAAATAAACTATCAAGTAATAAAAAATAAACAAAAATGCAGGTAAAGATACCAAATATAAATATACATGTGATCCAACATCCATGAAATAAACTATCATGTAATAAACATCCTGAAACAACAATCCACCTTCCAATCAGGATCTATCCTATGGAACAACACATACTAGATACTAATAATCCAAACAAGGAATAAAGTTGGATTTCAACTAACATCGAGGTATACCATAGACCATTGACATATAATAGGCTAGGTCCTAGTGGTGTCACACAGACTATGGCTACCCATGTCTCTTTATCGACAGAACCAAGGATCCCACTATGTAATTTTTCTAATTTCTATTTTAAAAACCATGATCACATTTTGATAAAACAATTTCAAATCCAAGACAAATTTTTTCAGGGTTCCAAAACCCATTTTCAATTTCAAATCATGGAAATTCAGTATTAAAAGAAAAGGATAATTTTGAAACACAAACCCATGCCATTTTCAATTTCAATACATGAAATCCCATTTCAAATCTCAGGGAATTAATATGAATAATAATAAATTCAATAAATTAAGACACTTGAATAGATCCATCAACCTCAAGAGTGTATAAAACCATACCTCCTTTGACAACGGGGACTGCAGACCACAAGATCTGACTTTAGAAGACAATGCACGACTGAAGATTGAAAAGGATTGATTGAAAAAAAAATCCAATCAAAAATCCATACAATAAAAGATTCCACAACCACAAAAAAGAGATAAAATAAGAAGAAATATTACCTGGAGTGAAGAAGCGCCTAACCCTGCTGATTAATCATTGAACAGATCAATCTAGATGAAAAGAAGACACCTAAAATCTCCCAGGGTAAGTGCTCTGGACGAGATGAGAAGGCTACAAAAATTAATGATCCCTTAAGCACCCACACGACACTCTAAAAATTGTAACTCAAGGTATTACACAAAATTTAATACCATTACATGTTGTGAAAGCCCTTTAATTCAAGTTACGCCAAAAAATTCATCGCCTCAGATTAAAAACCTGATTTTTCATATTTGACGTCATGTAACATTCTCATGCTATGTAATCCAATGCATGAAATCTTTCTAGAAGCCACTACATGTTGTGTAATACCATTTCACGTCACGTAACTACCCATAGAAAAGCATAAATGTCATGAGAAAAGCTAAAAATCCAACAAATCCTCAACTTCACCATTATAGGTATCCTCCCAATCCATAGTCGAAGATAAACATGCAACGAAAAGGGGAAACCAAAAACAAAGATCAGAACATATATTTCTGAAAACTAATGGGGCATCACACTCACACAAACATACATAAATAAATATATACAGACACACACACACACACACACACACACAAAATACACACATACATGCACAGAGACATAGATACAGACACACACATGCATACATGCACACAAACACACACAGATACAAACATACGTACGTACGTACATACGCACATATGTTCATACATGCATGCATACATAAATACATAGATACATACATGCATACATGAATCCATGAATGCATCCATCCAACCATCTATCCATCCATACATACATACATACATACATACACACCCAATGATACCTACATACATACATACATACATACATACATACATACATACATACATACATACTTACGTACTTACGTACGTACAAACATACATGCTTACATGCATACAAACATCGATACATCCAAACATACATACATGCATACATCCATGCATGAATCCTTGCATGCATCCATACATCCATCCACACACACACACCCACACACCCACGCATGCATGCATGCATGTCTATATAGATAATTGCAAACATATATACTGACAAACATACATGAATCCATCATGGAACACATACTTATATTCATTTATTCATACATATATACATACATACATTCATACATTCATACATCCATACATACATACATACGTATGTACGTACATATATACGTACATAGATACATTCATACTTACCTACATACATACATACATACATACCTATGTACCTGCATACATACATACATACATACAAGAATATATACATACATGCATGCATGTATGCAAACATACATACCTACGTACATACGTATGTACGTACATACCTACACACACACACACACACACACAAACATACATAGATACATAGACACATAAATACATACATACATACATACATCCATACACACACACACACACACAAACAAAAACACACACATGCACATACATACATACATACATACATACGTGCATACATACATATATACATACATATATACATACATACGTACATACATACATACATACATACATGCATACATAAATAAATACATAATACATACATACACACACACACACACATACATACATACATACATACATACATACATAAATACATACATATATACATACATACATGCATACATACATAAATACATACATACATATATACATGCAGGAATTCATGCATACATACATTCATACATACATACATACATAAATTGTAACCTTCTAGACCGGGTGCTACTGTAATCGGTGCCCCAAGATGAGTCAACAAAAGACCTCAAACACACCTCCTAGTACGCCAGAGGCTACCAAATAGTGTAGAGGGTCTAATGGGGTATGTAGGGAGACTATAAAATCTTTTACTAGAGAAGAAAAATGGAAGGAATTAAATAATACATAACAATTAAGGAATAATCAATAACCATGCATCATGTAATAAACTCCTAAAACTGGGTACATGCCCATGACCACGTACAATAAACATTCTATTTCATAGTAGTGTTAGGTGCCATAAGAAAACCTCAAAATAAGAAATGTTGAAAATCCCCAAAACGTGTACCAAAATAAGCCTGATCCTTTCATGTATGCTGCATCGCAAAACCTGAATAATCCATCTATCATAGGGAATGATCCCTTATCCTAACCAATAACAATGAATACTTCTTGAGTACCCATGGTGGACAAGTATGATGTGAGTACATCTTAGTATGTCACGAACCATCCCCCAGGGCTTGTGTCGTGACATACCCTAATCCTTCCTCCCGAAGTCTAGGGGTTGGCAACTAGCGTCGTAGGCGTCAACCTGCAAGTGAGAGGAATTTTCCTGAGTACATATACGTACGCACACACAAACAAATCCCAAATATAGAAAAGTAAACAATAATTCCAGAAAACAACCACTAAGTAAATGTACAACTGAAATTCCAATGGGTTGGAATACAAACCCAAAAAAAGACTAACAAGAAAATAGGAAAAGTATAAAAGAAACTCTAGATATCCATCTGCTGAAAACCCCCAACTAATGGGTAAGTACAGAGTAGCTTCTGGAAGACATAGAAGTACACCCCACCCACCTAGTTTCACTAGGCACTACTGAATCTCGATCCACCAAGTCCTCTGTTAAGGAATCATTCATCTGCACCGGATACAACACGTGCGAGAGAAGCCCGTGCAGGGTTCAGTAAGAATATAATTAGTAGGGACCCAAAAAACACAAAGTAACGACCAAAAGACAATCCAAAACCAAACCACAAATCATGATCACCATGCATGACCATTAAACAAGACAACTCACACCAGGTATATTCTATAGTAGGAAGATAGAACCATTAGTCACACAGTTGAACACCACGGGCTACTGGAGAACTCCTCCTCAATGAGTATAGTGGGAATGTTTGGTAACATAGAAGTCGCTTACCACTAACCTTAGGAATGATTTTTTACTCATACCTGATGAGTACCATGGGTATTCTAGGTTACAAAGAAGTTGATCCACACCGTGGGCATGTCAGGTCACACGGAAGATGCTTCCCACTTATGGAAATACTGAGGTACTCCTCTTATTGTGTACCATGGGTCTTCTAGGTCACACATAAGCCACTCTCCACTATAGGCCTTTTGAGTCACATAGAATCCTCTTCCCACTAGGCCATAGTATCTGATCCACACATGGTCTCTCATCAGTAGACTTTAGGTCTCAACCAACAGCAGGGTTTCCGCACGCACCATGCTTGATCATGGGAGAACCGCTCCCCAAGAAATTCTTCAAATTATAACTTGAATTAAATTTCCCATATAGTATAATAGAAGATATATCTCATCTTTAGGGTTCTAACTCTTCAAACAGCTCGTCAATCGCACGCCCGGTCTGTAAGATATGGACGTTTTTACAATAAAGGGTTGGTAGGGTCCGGGTTCAGTCTGACCTGGCTGCGCCAACCCGACCCAACCTGGGTCCGTTGACCCGACCCGGACCCAGCCTGGATTGATTCCAGTTCGGCCTGCCGAAGTGGGTCCAGCCCACTAAAGCGGGTCAGGACCGCCTCCTATTTGATCAATCTTTAGAGAACCATTTCCCCTCATCCCCAACGTGTGGCGCGTCCTGGGGTGTCACTCGACCAATCAAACCCGGCCACCCAGGGGGTCCACACACTTTTAGGGGACAACGTGCTTAGAGAAACCGTAGCCCGCAGCAGCAGGCTTCTCCACCGATGTGGTTATGGGGTCGTGTCTGCCTCCACCATCCATTGTCATAGTAGGTACCCTTTCCGCCTTGCTGCAGCCCAGGCCGGTCAGGATTCTCCTACATGTGCACCATTATGGCATGATTACATAGTACTCCACCTTCCACTGGGTCTGCTCTGGTGGCCCGTTCTTCGCACCACTTGCACTCATGGCCTTCTTCGGGTGTCTCCTTCCCAACAAAGGGCTCAAAATTTCCTTGTCGCTATTTCAAATGTTCATCAACCAAGAATGCACAAGGAGGAGGCGGTCGGGGCTTGTTCGGTCCGGCCCATTCCCTCCATGTTAGAAGTTTAAAAAAGGAGGGGCTTGGGAATTATGTTCTACCAACAATAATTCCATCCCGAATAGAAAAAACAAGAAACATCACCCTCCTAAAAGAATGGATGATCCTCATATCAACCTATTCATGGGTTTATCCACACTTGTCATTTAGAATGAATAATGAGGTAAATGTAAAAAAATAAACCCCTACCTCAATCGACGTTCGTTGTTGAAGCGCTTCTCCCTCGAGGATTTGATCTGTTTTGGGGTTCATAGCTTTCCGGTCCTATTCTTCGTAGAGAGTCAACGTTTCTAGTGATCCTGCTGACATTTGTGTTCATCATAGGGGTTGAATTTCTCCATATATTCGTCAGAGAAAATTCCACCAATTGATTTTCCCAATTTTTTATTAACAGAAAACACATCATAGTGATTTTGTTACATTATGATGTCGTGTAATTTTGTTGTTTCATTTATTAAACAGTGTATCTATTAGGCTCCACAAAAACAACCCATTAAGGTTCTTCATTTAATGAACCTCATCACTAAACTGCAGCGTTGTTTTCCTCTTATCAATGGTGCGAAAGAAAATAAAATAACTTTTAAGGTTATTTTATTATTTTTCGAAAAGTATGAAAACTATATTTTCCATCCGACCCTTGCTGGTCGAAGTTAAGACCTTTTTAAGTGAATCCTGGTGTTCTGAGTTCAATGGTACCCTTGGATTTTCAATCCAAGTACTGGTTTAAAATTTAAGAAAACCCACTGGCATGTTTACTTAAGTGAACTAAAAAAAGTTCAACATTTTGTTTCAGACTCACTGGGCCTTAGACTCACATGTTTTCAAAGTGGGTGTCATGACCCATCCCCCAGGGCCCACGTCGTAACTACCCCAAGCCCGTATTCCATAGTCCAGGGGCTGGCGACTAGCACCAAAGGTGTAAATCCCTATAACAGGGAAGTCATTGGCTTTATAAAATGTAAACGCACACACAAATAGAGTACAAGTGGAAGAAAACACTAATTAAAGAAGTAACAAGTGTTCTTAAAGTACAAAGGGGCAGGAAATAAAATCCCAACAAAAAGGTACAACTACAACTGAAAGAAAGTACAACTGAAAAGACAAATAATTGAATGGTGAAGCAGCTTCGGGATCTTCCTCTAGGTTTCTACCTAAAGGGTAGGTACAGATGTCCTCCTCACCACTCTTCATCTATCGGTCTGCTTCGTATGCCATCATGCTGAGTGTCCACCTCCAGGTATCGTCCATTCCTCATACACTCTGCCTCGGTCAGCGCTTTCTGTCATCTGTATCCAACACAACGAGGTGCGGGCATAGCCCGTGCAGGGGTGAGTATAACAATACTTAGTAGGGACCCCGAGACCCTCAAGGTCTCACTAAATCCAACAAGGATAAACCACAAGAAAGATCTCAACAGATAACCTTTCCTTAGGTATATTCCCATAAATATACCTAAGTTATCAAGTAACCGATATCAATCATGAGGAAAACACAAAGGTCATTGACTCAGCTCAAACCAGGATTTTTATTCACGATGTCGAAACCACAGCTTCCAGAGAACTCCTCCTCTGTCGAGTAAAGTGGGCCTGCCACTACAACCAAGTGCTTCCCACTAACTTTGGACTGCTGAAGTACTCCACCTGTCATGTACTGTGGGCCTGCCGCTACAACCAAGCAAGTCCCATCATGGGTTTGTCGCTACAACCAAGCGCACCCCCTCATAGCCTACAGAGGTACTCCTTCTGTCGAGTACCACAGGTCTGCTGCAATAACCAGGAGCTCCTCCACCGTGGGTCTACTGCTACAACCAAGCGCACCCCACTGTTCCATCCAAATCACTTTGAGTCGATTGATCAGCAATCGTCAAGTCTCAGCCAGCTACTAGGTCTCTTTACTCTGTACGCCCTTCTTTGGGAGGACCCGCTCCACGAGCTATTGGTCGATACTTCCAAGTGTCATGAAATATCACGTGGAAGTATCTCAAAGGACCGCCTCATCATAGGGGTCTCAACGCAATAGACGGCGCGTCAATCGGATGCCCGGTCTGTGAGTTATTAACCTTTTTATCCCGGGGCCCCGGTTGGTTTCGTGTACGAACCAACCCGACCGTATCTCAACTATACCCCGAAATATCATGGGGTATACTCAAAGTAACCATTTCTCAATGAGATTACCAAATCCACTGACGGTTTGTCAAACGGACGTCCGGTCTGAAAATTATTGGCTTTACCGTTCTAGGAGCCCGATTGGTTTTTAAGCTAAAACAAACCTGAATGTACTCCAACTGCATCCAAACCTCAAGTGGAGTATGAAAAAAGAACCGTCTCATCATAAGGAATCCAACATAATTGAGGGCACGTCAATCAGACGTCTGGTCCTTAAGTTATAAGTGTTTCCACTCCGTGGGCCTGATTGGTTTCGGGTTCGAACCAGCCCGGATGTACCCAAAATTCGCCAAAAACTTCAGTGTAATATACCGAAATGACTGAATTGATCCAAGGAATACTAAACAACTGATGGTTCATCGATCAGAGGTTCGTATCTCAACTTATAGGTGTTTAAACAAATATGGTCCGAAAAAGGGGGTATGGGTCCGGTCCGACCTGGCCCAACCCACCCTGGGTTGACTCGAACCAGGTCGACCTGACCCAGGTCCTGGTCCGGCCCGGTTGGGCGCGGCCCAGCACGGTCGGCGTAGACTATCCCAGCTGGCGCGGCCTGGACTGACTGGGCGCGGCCCGGCCCGGCCTGGTTCCGCGTGGCCCAACTCGGCCCGGCCGGGGGGGGGGGGGGGGCTGGCTCAGCCAGCTGGTCGAGCGGGGAGGGCGCGGCCTCCCCCAGCTGGCACAGCATTAAGCCGCGCCCCTCCATATCCGGAACGGAAAAGTTGTTCCGGTTTTCTCCCGCCGTCGCGGCTCACCTGTGACGGACTGCTCCGGCGGTATGCCACCACCGTGACGGTGTGGCGCACCACCACCGCCTTCCGCGGACCACCGAACGTGCTCTGGTGGTCCTTTTCTCCCACCGCCTGCACCTACGGCTCTCCCGGGACCCGTTCTTCAGTGCGACGACATCAAATCGCCATTGCGGTCCTGTTTCATTGTCTCCTGTCAATCCGCGCATCAAGAACGATACGACTGTAGACGCAGGAAAAATCCGTTGCTCCCAAATGAAGCTCCGGATGAGGAAAGCGAGGTCATATTTGGAGTCAGAAGCACGTTTCGGAAGGCCCGAAGGCCTGGCGCGAAATTTCGGAGGCCCGCGTGCAGTATTGGGTATGCACGCGCAATCCTTCCAGGATTCGCGCGATTGGACGAGTCAGCGCGGAATTTTCCGCGCCCGACGTCCCTGCGCGACCCTATTGCGCGTCGGGCCCCTATTTCACGCCCGAGCCAAATTGCGCGCCCGCGAACCGAATTGCGCACCCGGGGTTGCCTATAAATACAAGGCGACCCCCAACGTTTTAAAGGTTGCCTGAATTCGAAGGGTCGCTCGTGCGCGCAATCCCGCCCCCTCCGCGCGCAATGCCGACCTTCAGGTAACCCCCTTTATTTCGCGCAAGCAAGCCTCGGGGTTCCCCTTCACGCGCAAACCCTTTGGCTTCTTTCCGTTGACCAATTCCACACCCGAAGGCCTTCGCGCGCAAAAGCAGCCTCTTGCGCGCAATTGCCCCCCGGGTGCGCGCAATCCAGCCCGATTGCGCGCACCCCCTTTACTAAGTGGCCATTCGTTAAAGAATGGGTCGTTGCCCCCGCGCGCTATCAGAGGCCCGGTGCGCGCAATCTTTTTCTTCCGCGCGCAAAGCGCTGGCCCAATTGCGCGCCAGCCCGCCCAATTGCGCGCCGACCCACGGTATTGCGCGCCAACCTCCCCTTTTGCGCGCAAACCACCGGGGTCGCCCCCTTTGACCCCCTGAGGGTACCCGCCTGCATGGCGCCCGATGATCTTCATCCCGGGTGCCCGCACCGTGCGTTGTCTTCCCGTGCGGCCCTCCAGGCTTGCGCGAAGTGACACGAACCCATCGGCGGCAACAGTTCGTCCCGCACGACGTTAAACTGCATTCGTCCCGCATGACGTTAAACTGCACTTCGTCCCGCATGACGTTAAACTGCACTTCGTCCTGCAGGATGCTAAACTGCACCACGTCCGCGCTGTAAGACGTTAAACTTCCAAGCATCTTCATCCTCAACACACGACGTTAAACTGTACTTCGTCCGGCATGACGTTAAACCGTCCGCATCACCCGATCTCGTGCCTCGCACGCAGGGTCCCCCCCGGTTTGGATGTGGCTTCCACCTGCTCGTCTCTGCAGGGATGTCGGGATTGCCCCTCTTTAGGGACGATTTATTGGGATGGCCTTCGCCCATGGGGGTAGGGTATTACAAACCCCTAGTTTCTTGTGGGGGACTGCACATGTGTATCTCCATTGTGCTTCCCCACTGTCGAAGCCAGTAGAGGGTGTGACCGGGATCGAGGTCTCTCACCTTCGGCCCAAGTCCCTCTCCAACTGAGCTTTGCCGCATACGGGCCTCCTTAGAGTGTAAGCCCCAAAAACCAGCGTCCAGCATGACGTGAAACTGTGATCCACCCGGCCGTTCCATCCCCCTCTGTGCGAGGTGGTTCGGTTCAATCCTCCGCCCGGCAGCCTCGACCTCCTTGTGAGTCGGCTTGGCATCGTCCAGCATGACGTTAAACTGCATATCCGAACTACGTTGACTTTGATCCGCGCTAACACGCGGTACGTAGGAAGCCTCTACGGGGTCCAAGCTCTTCACTCCATCATCCATCCTGATCCTTACCCGGGCCGCCACATCCCGGTGGGGTCATGCCATTTCATTCCACTCCACTTCACTCGGGAAGCCGCCCATGTGCTGGCCCCAGCGTCGGAGGTTCCCCGCCAGGGGTTCTGTCATCTGACCCACTCCTCGTGTTGATCAGTCCGACGCCGTCCCCGCTGGACGTTAAACTCGCGGCATACCCCGTGTTAAACATGGGAAGCTGAGGAAAACCTCAGGTAACGCAGTTCCCCGCACCCAGCACGGGATACCTCAGGCCATCACGCCTTCGAGAAGCCCTATTAGGGACGGTAGATAGACATGCAGAGCCGCAGTGTTAAGACACGCCCCCAACACCCAGAGTTACCCGGTCTCCTCACCGCGGGTTGCTGCCCCGACCGGACTCCTTGGAGCGTCTGGGCGGAAGCAGCGTAATTAACTGGTGTCCATGAAGATATGGCGCCAGGAACGAGATTCACGAACATTCTTAAATCTATGAGGGAGACCCGGATTAGGCGACGAGTTCCGAGGAGACGTCCACGGAAGGAGGAGCCGACATCCCATCATCCCAGTTTCGATCAAGGAGAAGACGTCCCTGAATAAGGGACGGATGCCGCCCGCCTTTGGAAAGCGGGACTGCGGGGCCACAAGCCGCGCTCCCATCCCCTCGGGTCGACGGGCACATGCGCGAACGCGTCCTGGAGGAACAGCTTCGGAACAGAAACCCGACGCACATCCGCACCGAAACAGAAAATGGTGAACCCGACGTGAATCTCTTCTCCTCAAATACGAAGACCGATAGCTTTCAGAGGTGTTGGAAGACTAGCATGTTGCCCGACCAAGCATTCAGCATCGGGTCACAGAACCCGCCAGGGGCTGGGGAAGGGGAATCGGGCACTCCGTCTCACGACATCGATGGCCTGGGTTCCCCCCACAGAAGGCGTCGTGGCACTAATGATCGGTTGTCGATTTCTTTTCCTGTCAGTATTAATGGGTTCTGCTCCCTATCTTCAGGAATCAGGTCGCCCAATCCAGTGCCCGATCGCCGCCCGCCCACCGGTGCAGGGGTAGGGGAAACACCGACGTGGCTACTCCGCGCGGTCCCGCCCGTTCCACAGCCATCCCAGCAGCCGCAACTGCGGGGCAATCACGCCCTCTCTCCCCCTCGGAGGTCATCCAGAGAAGTGTGATCAACAACTTGGTGCGGAGATATGAGGAAGAGGGAGTCATCCCCCCCAGGGACATGGCTCGCCTATACCTCGAGGAAGCTGCACCTCGCCACCAACGCCGCCCCCGAGGGCCGCGCAGGGAGGCACCGCTGCCTACCTCGACGTCCAACCGCTTCGGGAGTTTATCCCCGGAATGCTCCGACAGCTCCCTCCCCTATGCGGATGAGGTGGAGGATGTCCGGGACCACCCTATCCGAGATTCGCTCCAGGGATCCGCGATAAGGGCTCCTTCCAGGACACGTCGACACCGCCGCCAGGCTTCTCAAGTCGAAGAACGGGCTCTCCACCTGCCTGCGCCGCTAATCCTGACTCGTCTGTCCCGACGCCAACGTCGGGCACGAGCGGAAGAGGATGCCCACCTTGGGGCCCTAGAAACAGCGGCCGCGTTGGCCCAAGCCGCTGCTGGCTCCAGTCACCAGGCCCCTGCGCATCCTGAGCAGGGGCACTTCTATGCCCGACCTGGATCGAGGCCCCGACCGCCCCAAAGGCAGGTTGGGTTGACTCTCCCGGTTGCTGGTACAAGCAATAGCCACCGCGGACCACCTCGCGGTAGCGCTATTCACCAGCAGTGTCTACTCCGTGTGGCCGATCCAAGAGGCATGGGTGATCCCACCTTCCGATCCCGGCCCGGAGGCCTACCCGGAAGCATCTCTCCCCGCGTCCCCTTTGATATCTGTCCCGGTGCTCCTCGCACCTTATTTTCCAGTCCTCTTGGCCACAGCACCGGTGCAGCCAGAGGACGCCAGGACAGAGATCAGCTATGCCCCGAAGAACCACCCAGGGGCAGGAAGGCGAGGCGTCGACGTAGAGGGAGGAATGTTAGGGAATTCCGGACAGAGATCTGACCGGTTCGTTTCTCTGATACAGAGGCGGAGTATGATTCAGCGACAGAGCCCTCCCCCCGATCCCGCCAGTCAGGGGCAGGGGTAGGAATGCGGCACGTCAGCCTCGTACTCCCCGAGAGAGAGATCGATATGATCCCCGCTTCTCTCCGAAGGTATATCCGGAGTAGTGAGGGCCTGGTAGACCCCCAAGGATTAAGATTGCGGTTGGTACCGGCCCCTCCGGAAGCGCCTTCTGCCTCGATCGGAGAAGCCAGAGACCTTTTCTGGGGACCGACGGTCGAGCCACGATCTAGTGCACCCTCGGCGAGCACCGACGCTACGGCAGGATGTTCGCTCACCGGCCCGTCCTATCATGATGTGGTAGCTGGGTCACCGCAACCCTCAGAGGGCGGCCCGGGATATGGAGGCCAATCGGCCTGCTCGCCGTATTCACCGCCAGCCAGCCCGCCGGCCCGCCGGCCCACCTCGGCACCACTTTCGGTTCCCCGTCCATTCCCAGTCGCTGAAGGGGACCAAGAATACCTGGGTCTCGAGTTTGAGTCGTGGAGCTTCTGGACCGTCCTTGCAGAGGGCCACTTCCCTGAGAAGTTTTGGCCAGTCGCAGGACCGGACTTTGATGCACCAGAATCGCTCACCCCGGATGAGTTCAAATGCTTCCGCCGAACTCTCCGGGAGACTCACTCCCATTTTTACCGCCTACAAATGCTATATCCTGGGAGTCAAGCACACCTAGGGGATATTGGTGAGCAGTTCCGTCAGATCGACCTGGCCACGCTCCCCGCAGTTCGGCACCCCGGGTCATTTGGGCACCACGAGGCCCTCCAACAACGATGCGTTGAGTGTTTTCAAGTACTCCGCAAGGTTATCTAGGAAGACACCCCCCACGTGTATATCCGTGGATGGGGGCAGTATGCTGCCCTACGCTTCAGTGCGATTCGCCGACAGCCCGATTCGCTGGGTGGCCCTGAGGGTACATCCCCAGGGACGGAAACGGTCAATATGGCTGACCTGTCGAAAGAGGGGGACGACTTGGAACTTCGCGACGGGGGCTCTCCCCCCGAAGAAAAGTCGTTGTTGGATCCATCGGTGAGAGTTAATCGTCACCAGAGGAACCTCCTGGGTCTCCCCACACCCACTGAAGCACTGACGTTGAGCCAAAGCGTCAGCAAAGGTAAAGAGCACGGCGGGGCTATAAAGCCCGCCGACCCATCTGCCTCCATGCAGAGGGCAGAGGAGGATCCCGAAAAGGCCACGCTACGTCAACAGCTCGCCGAGAAGAAGAAGCTAGTTGACCAGCTCCTCGCCGAGCGCGCTGCAGAGCGGCGGCCTGACTACGGTGATCCTAGGCCAGGACAGTAGGGACAGGAACAATCGCTCCTCGACGAGACTCTCCCGGGCAACCGTGATTATGCCGTGTTTGCCGACAGGGGAGAGGCCATTTCCTATGGAAAGAGGGCGCGGTATGTTTCACCACACCCTCCCGAGCGGCGTGACTACCTGAGAGACCCCGCTCGGATTCCTCCCGCTGCCCCAAGGGCCGCTCTGCCCGCCATCCCACGAGCTGTCGAGTTCGACGACCCGGTCGACGACCCGATTGAAGAGCCATGTAATGCGCTCATGGTTAGAGATCCTCGCCAGGACTGGAACCCCTGTCCGGACGATCCGATGGCGGCACTCATCGCCTGCTTGGAAGCCTTGGAGACTCGGCAAGTGTCGATCCCATCGGACGGCAAGCCATACCCAGCATGGGTGGATGACATGCCGGCACCTCCGGGATTCGGGAACCCCACTTTCTCCCCCTTCAACGGGACTGGAGATCCGCCACAGCATTTGGCTCATTTCAAATCGAGGTGCGGGCCTATGTTGGGAACTCCGGCGCAGCAGGAGGCTGCTAAGCTTCGCTGCTTTGTCCAGACACTGGAAGGGCCAGCATTTGTCTGGTACAGCCAGCTCCCCGTCGGGTCGATAACTAGCTAGGAGGACCTTCGTAGACAGTTCCTCTATCAGTTCATTTCCACGACCCGGAAGACGAGTATCGCAGACCTCTTCAAATGCAAGCAAAGGCCTGATGAGCGAGTCACAGATTTCGTCGCCCGATGGAAGGGTCTCACGTATTCCCTTGTCATGCCATTGACTCAGGAGCAGTTGCTGACAATGTGCGTCGGGAACGTCAAGACCGAGATGGTCCCTTCCTTGATCACTCAGAATTACCCCGGAGGGTTCAGGGACTTCTCAGACAAAGCTCAACGTCTTGAGGAATCCCTGCAACAGGCCAGTCAGGCACACCCGTTGCCTCCTATGATCCCTGCAAGGAGAGTCAGTAGGGCTGAGCCCGCTGCTGTTGCCCAGATAGAGGCCCCCAGGCAGTTGGAGCTGCTGCTGGTGAGGCCAGCTCCATAGCCTCACAGGAATCCGCCTCCACGGGCTCAGTTCCCGGCCCAGTAGCGGCAGCCCCAGGACCGGCCGGCCCCTCCGCATAATGTACCGCCACAACCCAGGCGAGATAATCAGGGTCCACCTCCTCAGCAGGCCCCTCCAGCCCCTCGTCAATACCACTCTCCCAGGGCCCCGTGATACCTGACTTACTCATTTCACGAGGATCAGGTCCCCGGTTATTTCCGGAGCGCCCTGGAGCAGAGGATTGTGCGACTGCCTGAGTGTTGGAGGCCAGAGGAGGCACATCTCACGGATAACCCCCACTACTGCCCTTACCATCGGGCCCTGGGGCACACCATCCGGCGGTGCTACGTGTTTAAGGACTGGCTCCAAGACCAGATTAACAACAATGTAATCAGGTTGGGCCCAGCTCCAGCACAAGTGGTGGGTGTGTTCGTGGATCAGATGACGATAGTGGCGACGAGGACGAATGGCAGCTGGTCTCCGACTGCGGATCCCAGAAGTATAATGACTGGATGGCCCGCAAGACGATCATTCATTCCCATGGAATCATCCGTGCGTGCTTGAATCAGCCTGAGCCCC
The DNA here is from genome assembly GCA_963277665.1 of Viscum album. Lineage (NCBI taxonomy): Eukaryota > Viridiplantae > Streptophyta > Magnoliopsida > Santalales > Viscaceae > Viscum > Viscum album. Next base: position 394,312,073 of record OY728147.1, on the reverse strand, counting down.
CAGAATCTGCGGGTGCTGCTTCGGCATCGTCGTCCCAGCCTGCCTCTTCCGAGAAGAGCAAACGGCGGCGGTGCAAGAAGGAAGAGCGCGCCCCTCCAGTTCCGCCACTATCCCGCACTCTCGGCGATTTCATGCCCCCGGAGATGGGGGGTCCCTCCTCGGATCCACCCGGTGATGAATGATTTGTCCGATGACAGTGTTGGGTACGCTTCGGTTAATACCGTCGAGCTGGTAAATCCCTTTTCGGTTCCCGACGTTGAAGAACACCAGGTGGACCTCCCTAGTGTCCCCGGTCGTCGCCACCGTCGGAGGAACCGCAACAATAGGAGTCGTTGGGGCACGGCAATTGGTACCTCCAGCCAGGCCGTGCACACCACTGAGACTAGGTAGCGGGCTCAAAACCGAGCTCAGCGCGCGCAGCCCTCCCATCCGGGGATGACGGATTCGCCTCCGCCACCGTTTGTGGTGTGGGACCAGGCAGAACCGCCTCACCCGCGCCGCAACCAGCTCCGTCCTGCCACGAGTCCATCCCGGCCTCCTGGCCCCAGTACGATGACCACTTCCCGGGATGCAACCAGTGAACAACGAGATGCGCCAAACACCAGTCGGCCGCCGGTCCAACCGGCAAGGCCCGTCATGCCTCCAACCACAGAGCAACCTCCTGCAACCAGGGGCTCGCGCTTGGCAAGAAAGTATGATGTCCTGAAGCACTTGGCCGACATCCCAGCAAGGCTCTCCATCCTTGAGGCGTTGCGCCTGTCACCTGAGATGCGCGAGGCGCTCGCTGTAGCCCTGAAGAGCCCCCTCCAGTTTGAGACGGAGGTTGCGGTTGCAGAGGCCTTTCACGTCGAAGCGATTGAGAATGCCGAATGTCAGGCGGTTATCTCGTTCTCTGGTAAGGATGAAGACCCTCCCATACAGGGGCACATTCATCCACTGTATGTTACTGGCCAGTTCAATGGTCTTGAAGTCCGGCGCTATCTTGTCGACACGGGGTCCGGGATTAACCTGATTCCAACCCGGACGCTCCGGAGATTGGGGTTGTCTGAGGATGACTTGATTCCCTCTGACCTCAGGATCCAGGGGTACAACCGCACCGAGAAAACTCCGGTCGGAAAGATACGTTTGAAGACCCAGTTCGGTGACCTGGTTTCCAACACCGAATTCATGGTGGTCTCTCAGGACACTGCGTATAACGCATTGATGGGCAGGCCATGGCTCCACCTTCATGCGGCGGTTCCCTCATCATACCACCAATGCCTTAAATACTCCCTTAATGGTCGAGTAGGCGTGCTTCAGGGAGATGCCTCTCCTTTTGCCTCATGTGAAGCCTGCTATCTGGACGCGGACTATTACAAGAGCAAGGATAAGCAGATCCTGACAGGTGGGGTTGAGCCTGTCGCTGTTGGAAGTGATCCCTGGGCAAGTTTGGATGACGCTTACATCCTCCCGATCCATCGGTTGGACGTAGCCATGGTCTCGACGGCCTGTGAGTCTCCTGATGAGATGACCGCGACCGCCCATGCCAGCACCAGCGGCCCAGCAGGATCTGGTAGCCCCAATGCAGTTTCTAACGTAGTCTCTCCCGTGGACGATCCCTCCCCGAGTGGAGAGGACGTGGAAGATGCACCCCCATCCTTTGAGGAGGGTGTCTCCGCCACGGTCGATGAGTTAGTACAGGTGAACCTGGGAACTGAGGCAGATCCAAGACCCACATTGGTCAGTGCTGCCATTCCCTATGAGGAGCGGCAGCAGTACGTGGACTTCCTCAGACAGCACCGTGATGTGTTCGCTTGGGGCTATGACGAGATGCCGGGGCTAGATCCTCAGGTAGCCGTCCACCGCCTTGGTCTCCCGGCGAACCATCGCGGGTTCAAGCAGCCTCCCAGGAAGATGCACCCATTCCACGGTGCCATGGTTGAGGCCGAAGTTGACAAGATTATCAAAGCCAACTTCGTGAGGGAAGTTCAGTACCCCAGATGGCTGGCCAACATTGTGCCAGTCTGGAAGAAGAACGGGCAGATCAGAGTCTGTATCGACTTCCGCGATCTCAACCGCCACTGTCCGAAGGATGATTTTCCCCTTCCGGTGACAGAGCTGTTGATTGACGCCACGGAAGGGTTCCAAGACCTCTCCTTCATGGATGGATACTCCGGATACAACTAAATCCGGATGGCCCCTGAGGATGAGGAGTTCACTGCCTTCAGGGCCCCCCAAGGTATCTTTTGTTACCAGGTCATGCCCTTCGGCCTGAAGAATGCAGGTGCCACCTATCAACGGGCGATGCACCGCATATTCAAGCCAATCCTCGACACACTGGTGGAATGCTACGTCGACGACTTGGTGGTCAAATCGCGCCAGCGTCAGGACCATCTCAAAGATCTTGAGAAAGTGTTCGGCTTCCTCCGGTCTCGCTGCCTGAAGATGAACCCGTTGAAGTGTGCCTTCGGGGTCACCTCCGGGAAGTTTCTTGGCTTTGTGGTAAGATACCGGGGTATTGAGATCGACCCAGAGAAGATTAGGGAGATTAGCCAGATGCCTCCCCTAGGTAACATCCGGGAACTGCAAGGGTTCCAAGGCCACTTAGTCTATATACGCCGATTCATCGCGAATCTGGCCGGCAAGTGTAAGACCTTTTCTCGGCTCATGAATAAAAGTGCCACCTATGTATGGGATAAGGAGTGTCAGACCGCTTTAGAGGAAATCAAGCAGTACCTGCTTCAACCTCCGGTTCTGATGCCGCCTGTATCCGAGAAGCCACTGGTCCTTTATGTGACTGCCCTGGAACGGTCCCTTGGTTCCCTTCTCATCCAGAAGAACAACGAGGGAACATAGAATAGCCTCTATTACCTCAGTCTCATGCTCCTCGATGCAGAAGTTAGGTATTCCCCCATCGAGAAGAGCTGCCTGGCGCTCGTATTTTCCGTACAGAAATTACGGCACTACTTGCAGCACCACGAGGTACAGTTGGTTTCTCGGGTAGACCCGTTGAAATATATCCTGAGCCGGCCTATGTTGACTGGCCGTCTAGCGCGGTGGGCTGTGATTCTCCAGCAGTTCGACATCAGGTATGTGTCTCAGAAGGCCATCAAAGGGAAAGCATTGGCAGACTTTCTGGCTGCTCACCCAACCTCCGCGGATCAGCCGCTGGATCTAGGCTTTCCTGATGAGGCCCTTCTCTCGGTCGATCGTGCCAATCCATGCTGGCAGATTCACTTTGACGTTGCCTCTCGGAGCCCCACCGGTAGAAGACTCGATAATCCTAAGCTCAACAAAGTGGGTTTGGGTATCATCTTCATTACCCCGGAGCAAGCCGTGCTGCCATACTCTTTCATGTTGTCAGAGGGCTGTACCAACAATGAGGTGGAATACCATGCCCTCATCACTGGCCTCGAGTTAGCTCTCGAGATCGACGTGCCCCATCTGTGTGTGAAAGGGGACTCCGAGCTGGTCGTTAAGTAGATCAATGGAGACTATGTTGTCAGGAAGCCGGAACTTGTGCCATTGCTGGAGTGCACCCTCCTCCTGATGGCCCAGTTCCCTTCTCGGCCAGAAATTGTCCATATTACCCGGTCGCAAAACGGTCAAGCAGATGCTTTGGCCAGCCTTGTTGCGTCATTCGCGGAGCCTGAACAGGACAACCTGATCATCCGTGTGACGCACCGCAGGCTCATCGCTCTCGTTATCCTGGAGGGAGATCGCGGCCCATCGGTAAGTAATCTCACCATGGTTGCCCCTGTGCCTGGAGCCCCGAGTACCACAGATATGGCAGTCGAATCAGCCCCTGATTGGAGGACGCCTTTGGTTGAGTACCTCCAACATGGCATTCTCCCGTCGGATCGGGCCGAGCACGAGCGAGTTCGACGCCGCGCATCGCAGTTTGTCCTCCAGAGCAGTCCCGGCCTGGAGCAGATCCTCTATAGACGCGGATTTGATGGTGTTCTCCTCTGTTGCCTTCAAGGATTTGAGATCCCACGAGTCATGCAAGAGGTTCATGCTGGTTCATGTGGTGCCCACCAGACTGGGCCGAAGCTGTCCCATCAGATTCGGAGGTTGGGATACTTCTGGCCCTCCATGATCCATGACTGCATCGAGTATGCCAGGAAGTGCCATGCGTGCCAGGTTCATGCGAACTTTGTGCATCGGCCGCCGGAGCCTCTCCATACCACCAGGTATTCTTGTCCCTTTGCAGTCTGGGGGCTGGACGTTGTGGGACATTACCCGCCGGCGACAGCTTGCCAGTGCCGGTTCATTCTAACCGCCACGGACTTCTTCTCCAAATGGGCAGAGGCGATTCCGCTCAGAGAGTTCAAATCCTGTTCTATCGCTGACTTCGTGACCTCCAACATCATTTATCGATTTGGAGTGCCTCACACTATCCTCACGGATAACGGAGCCAATTTCCGAGTAGCTGAGTTGAATAAGTTTTACACCAAGTACAACATTCGCTCGAACCATACATCTCGCTATCATGTGCAGGCGAATGGACAGACTGAGGCGTTTAACAATACCCTCTCTAACATTCTGCAAAAGATGGTTGGTCAGAACAAGAAGAGTTGGCCGGACAAGCTCCCCAACGCCCTCTGGGATTATCGGACGACGACTCGCAATTCCACCCAGATGACCCCTTATTCCCTGGTGTATGGAGCTGAGGCCGTCCTGCCCATCGAGATCAAGTTACCGTCCTTGCGCACTGCGGTCTATGACCAGCAAGCGCCGGACAGAGCTGCTGAAACCCGTCTAGTCGAGTTGGAAGCACTGGATGAGAATAGGCTTCGCGCTTTGCACAACTTGGAGAGGCATCAAAGCAGAATGGCTCGAGCTTTCAATAAGAAGGTTCACCTCCGCTCCTTCCTGCAGGGTGACCTAGTACTGGCCCTAAGAGCACCAATGATCCCCGGCAGGAAGCCGCCCAAGTTGGAGCCCAAGTGGGAGGGACCTTTTGTCGTCCACAAGGTCTATCCCAATGGCGCGTACTCCCTAGAGACTATGGATGGTGAGCGTGTCACTCCTCCCACCAACGCTAGGTTCCTCAAGCAGTACTTTGCCTGAGTGTACTCCATCCTGCATGACGCTAAACTTCACCACGTCCGAGCTACAAGACGTTAAACTGTTCAGCATTCGTCCCGCACGACGTTAAACTACACTTCGTCCCGCACGACGTTAAACTGCATTCGTCCACGCTGCAGGACGTTAAACTGCATGCTCCATCGTCCCGCATGACATTAAACTACACTTCGCCCCGCACGACGTTAAACTGCACTTCGTCCTGCATGACGTTAAACTGCACTTCGTCCCGCATGACGTTAAACTGCCTCTCAAGAACTACGTACGGCTTGATTCCCATCCTTATGGGATACGTAGGACCGCCTGGACGCTTTTTTTCCAGGTCCAGCCCCATCTCTTGGTTGATCACGGGGATCTGTCGTCCTTTGGTTTCTCTCAAGGTGATTCCTCCTACCCTTTCCGGTGATCTGTTAGCATGTTTTGGGGTACTCCGGTCTATGACCTGTAGTGTCGGATTCAATCCCAACAAGTCCTGTGTTACTTGTCGGGCCTCGCGCTTCCTCTTGTTTGGGCCTTCCTGGGCAGAAAATCGATATGAATCCTGCGCTTGAGCGGTTGATGCTCGTTTGTTTGCCTCATCCTAGGCTGACACGATCGGATGTTGTGTTGCGAATATGGTCAGCGACATCCTTGATCGCCATGTCAACTCTTTCAGGCTCTGAACATTGGTCACGCAGTCCTTGTCACACTGCGCCTCAGTGCGTTGTAGTGGAAACTCGACACTCTCTCTTCATACTGACCCTCAGTACACCCATACACGTTAGGCAGGCCAACCAGGGTAATAGTGCCATTCGAGGCTCCCACGATATGAGCACCAATGATATGCTAATTTCCTCCCTAAGGGCCATGTGTAGCTAGACCCTCATCCCCATGAGGATGAAGGAGTCTCCCGAACAATCGCGTTCTGGGCCCAGCATAGCTGGAGGCTAGCATCTCTGCCCCTCGGTTGATAGACATATGCAGGCCCCTATCCCAGGATCCTTCTCCTGGAATTGTGCGTGACCGCAGGGCTGGGATGTGTCCCCACCTCCACTGGGTCCGCTGTATCGCAATAAGCGGATTCCTCCATGGTCCGAACCACACGACCTTAAACTGTGTTGCTTGGTCTTACCACACGACCATAAACTGTGATCGTCTTGGCCGCCCGATGAGAAACGGCACTGCATCATGATGTTCTCCTCAGGGGACACTCACGTTGGGCGCTGGTTAATAACCATGCCATTTATCAATGCCTTTCATGGATTGATTATTGTGGCGACGCCAGGGATTTCTTAATCACAGGCATGTCGCTGCACAAAGAAAAACCATCCACCTTTAAGGACAAACAAGAAATATCAAATACCGCTTCTTTTGGGTGGGAGGGCCAGACCCGCACCCCTCCCCGCGCTGGTGCCCGATTGTGTTGCGCCGCGCTTCAAGAACTACGCGTGGCTTGATTCCCATCCTTATGGGATACGTAGGAACGCCCGGATGTTTGAAACTTCGGGTCCAGCCCCCCAACTCTTAAAGATTCCCCCTTCTCTTGGGAATCTGCCGCCTTCGGGTCACCCTCAAGGCGTGTCCCTTGACCCCTTGCAGTGGTCCACCGGTGTCAAGAGCACTCTGGTCTATTGCCAGGAGGGTCAGGTTCAGCTTGGTCAGGTTCCTTCCACCTTTCAGGATTCATGCTCTCCTTCATTCGGACCCATCACCTACGCCCTAGGTGGAACCCCCCGTGAGCGGTCTGGATACAATGCCTCAGTGCTCTCCCACCGATTCGGGTTGGTGCCCCCAAGGGCCTTGGGCAGTGTATCGATATGAATCCTGCGCTTGAGCGGTTGATGCTCGTTTGTTGCCTCATTCCATCAACGGTCAGTGCGATATTGATGCTGCTTTTCCGCCACGGTCGGCAGTACTCCCATATCGTTACGCCGGTGCCCCCAGTCCTTGAGTGAATGGCCGCATGATTCACATTACGTTTTCCACCCCCCATTCTGACCAGGCAAAATCTCGGCACTCTTGACACTATCCCTCAGTGCATCTTCGCATATCCAGGGGATAGGACCACGATGTGGCGTACTTTGAGGTTCTTATGGTCTGAGCTCTAAGACCTTAAACTAAGATCTGCCCCTATGGTCCGAGCTCTAAGACTTTAAACTAAGATCTCCCTAATCGGGGTTCTACGTCCCGCATGACGTTAAAACTGCACTCTCAGAACTACGTGTGGCTTGATCACCAGCCTGATGGAGTACGTAGGAACGCCCGGGCATCTCGACTCGGGTCCAGCCTCAGGGATCGCTAAGTCCCGCCCCTCCTCGTCGCCGGCCGTCTGTCCTGGCTTCTGGTAGAGTGGTGCGGTTGTGATATTCTCCCTGATTCAGCTCAGGATGCCCCATTGCAATGATGAGAAGCGACAGTTTCCTCGTCAAAGAGGTTCTGTCTAAGAATTGGGGTGATTCACGGCCAGATTGGTGCATTCGCCTAATACGCTTTCCCCACGATGGCGCAATTTTGGGAGTGTTAGATTCTGTCCGAACAAATCATCACTTCGCCCCACGCTTCGCATGCCCTTTTAATCCGGATTTCCACCCTTGTGTCTGAAGGAACCCCCAAAGTGGTATTGATGATGACATGTGATCCGCCTCCTGCAACATGAATGATGACCTTCGGTCCGTCTATTGCAGTAGTATGGTCGATTGATCCATTGTCCGCTTGCCGTCTTGGGAATTTCCTGGAAGGCCGACCGTCATGGATTTCTGAATTCGGGACACGCGATTCACCCTTTCTCATTTCCCTATGTTCGGATAAAATCTCAACGCCCCTAGCGTTGTCCCGCTCGTGTGTCGGAACAAGTTGGGGGGATGGTACATTGATTAGGTCTGAGGTCTCCTGTCCTAGGAATGACCTCCCTCTTTTCCTTAGAAATCTGGGCCCAATTGTGGATGCCTGAAGCTTGGTTAACGCTCCCGCAAGACAATGGATTGTGGTTGAGCACGTTAAGCCAAAAGATGCAGATAAATATGGTGGTTCATACAAATGGATCGAAGTATTGAGTAGCGGAAGAAAAATGTTCTGGGAATGGAAAAAACAAAGCCCTTAGGGATTAGCGTACTGAATGGATCTTTCCAACGCCGCTACCCTTTGGCTGGCAGCCTCCAGAGCTGCTTCTCGCTCTCTGCATGCCCTCTCTTCGTCGGCGGTCGCAGCGCGCAGCTCGCCGATCCTGGCTTGTGCACGCTCCCGCTCGACTTGAAGTGTGACCATCTGGTGGCCCGCCTCCGTCAGCTGTACCTGGGCGTCATCCAGCTGGGCCGTCAATTGATCCACAAGCTCAGTGCACGCTGCGACGAAGGCCTCCTTCTCTTCCGCCTGCTCTTCGAGGCGCCGGACTTCCTGCTCCGCCGCGAGAAGAGCCCGCGTGTTCTCCGACATGTCCCGACGTTGTACGACGTCAGCACGCCGGCGGCTCTCGCGCATCTTTTCGGCCATGAAATCACGGACCGTTAGATGGAGGCATCGAGCATCAACTCCCCCAGCACACAGGAAGCGCAGCCAGGTTTGAAGCGATCCCATGTGCCCCAGCCACTCCGATGAGGGTTGCTTGAGGAAGCGCTGGATGCACTTCCACCCCCTGCGGCGCATTGTCTGGCTCTCCTCGACCGCCTCCGCGTCCGAGTCGTCCATCTCCTCGGGGTCGGCAGGCCGGTAGGCAGGGAAGGCAGCCAGCAGGTCTGCTGCAGGGTCCGCCCCTGGGATGTCCTCACAGGGGATAGGTTCCCCAACATCTGGGCGACCTTCTTCTCTCGCCCCAGCGGCGTTGACACCCTCATCAGCCCCCGACCTCTCTCCGATGGCAGCACCGCCGGCGTCCGCTGCCCCCTGATCAGCAGTTGGTGGGGCCGGCTCGGTGTGAGAAGTCTGTTCTGGAGAAGGCGGCATGTCTGCCATTGGTCCACTCGTGGATGGCCCGGGTTCGACAGCCCGACGAGCCTCCAGTATTAAGATCACTGCGCAAGGCATGTCGTGGTTAGTCACGGATCGTCAACGGCAAGCACCAACAGTAAATTAAGAAGGCTTACGGGAATCCAGAGCGTCATCTTCCGCTGTCCCGGCCGCCGCAGGAGCAATTGCAGCAGGGGACCCCTCAGCGCTTGTCAATTCAATGATGGGTGTCTGGCCCCCGCCCTGTCCTACTGGCGCCTCTCCTACTCCTACTGAGGATTCCTGACCAACATCTGTGCACTCCTGAGGAAGGTGAAGAAATGGGTTAGAAGCTGCATAAGAGAATGGATGAAGCAGGTTGAGTAGGGATAGAAGCGGACCTCGAGGAGCTCGGTGATATCGATATTGTCAGAGCCGGACACCTCGGCGCTCTCCCGCGGGCTCCCCGGATGGGACCTTCCCTCAGAGCCTTCATCCTACCCCGTCTCCTCCTCTTCCTCGGAGTCATCGTTACTATCACCTTCCTCTGGTGGCATCTGTTCTGGAGCAGGATCTAGACCGAGCATCACCTTCACCAGAAGGGACGGCTCCGCATGCTGACCACGTTGGCGCGCGTACTCGTCCATGGCCGTCAGATACGCATACCGCCGGTGGAAGTTCACCCTGTCGGTGACCTGAAGGCGCCTAACCTCTGGCAGATGGATTCCTTCTCTGGTTATCTTCTTCCAGATGGTTTCGGTCCCCAACGACTGCCGCAGGGTCATCCAGGCCGACCACAGCGCTGGGAAGACTGCATCGTGGGAGGGTTCGAGCAGACGCCATATCTGCTTCCCGGGCCGCTCCCCGACCACCGCATGTGCCCCCTCTCTGGGCGCTGAAGCCGTGGCGGCAGTCTGCGATGTGCCCGACGCCGAAGTCCCTGCCCGCGCCGGCTCCGCTGCTTGGCGCGCCTCCGTTCTCCCCCGCGTAACGGCGCTTCACCTCCTTCCTTGACACCCGGTCTCCGCACGGGTGACCTCGAGCCGCCGAACTGGCTTCCGTAGAAGCCCCTCGGGGTACGCGATGGCCCAGTGTTCGGCGTACTCGGTTTCCAAGCCTGCGTCGACCCCGGTAGGAGGGAGAGTGATGAAATCGCCAGAGCTGAAAGCGGCGAACATTAGCCACATCTGGCGGAGGATGCAAGGGTTCGTCTCCTCCCGGACAGCATCGAATATCCTCTTCGGCATCCGTTGAAGGCACCCGAACTGCCTGGCAAACCGGGTTGGCACGTAGGGCTCGCAGATCACCTTCCCGTCGATCCGAGCCACGAGCACCCCGCCCCGCATGCTCAGGAAGTATTCGTACTGCTCCAGCAGACCCTGCCCATTGTCGATCATCTGGCCAACAGGAGTGGAGAATGGGCTGAAGTTGAAATTGGCGTGATTTCCAATCCGAATCCTCACGCCCTCCTCATTAAGGGTCATCGGAGCGACCCCCGCGATGTTCAGCAGGGAGGGTCGCAGGCCGTTGCCCGGAGGAATGACGGCGTTTGGAAACATGTACCCACCGAGGTGAGCAGCCACCCAACCGTGGAAGAATTGAAAGGGCCCACAGACCCTTCGTGGCGACCCCCCTCGCGAGATGCGTCCCAGGATGGCGTACAGCTTAGCCAGCACTGGGACCCTGAGGTTGAATCTCTTGTTGGCGGCCATGGCACCCGCCATCACCAGTGTCGCCGGGCGGACGCCCATCCTCGCATCCCGCACTGGCAGTAGCCACCCACTCAGAAAGGCGGCCAGGAACGCCGCGTACCGGACATTTGGGTCCCGGGCCTCGATGACGCGGTACCCCCATGAGCGGTAGTCTCCCGTCTCCAGGACCCGCCAGTACGACCCGTTCCGGCTCCTCTGAGCCGCGGTCGGGCACCGCTTCCCCCTGCCTGGCATCTTGACCGCTGGGTCATGCTCCAAGAACTGGTTGAACCACTCCTTGTAGGCTATGTCCTTACGGAAGTCCTTGACCCCGAGCCGCTGCGTAGCCAGGTCCAGTAGATGCCATGTCAGGATGGGAGTTCGTGACCTGTCGCCCCAGGTGTTCCTCGGAGGCAGGAACTCATCGTATTGGTAACCCTCCAGCGGTATACCTCCAATGCAGTGGATGTCCCAGAGACCGATGCTGACCTCCCCATGATGAAGATGGAAGGTGTTGGTATCCGGGGACCAGTGGGTGAACAGCTCCAGCCTGAGCTCGGACTACTGGTAGAAGTGGAACTGCGACGTCCACACCGCCTCAAAAAGGCCGATGTACCGCAGTTCCTCCGCGAAGTGATCACAAGTGTGGCGTACCCAGAACGCCCAGGCCCACTCACTGGTGAAATTGCCCCCAGACCGCAAGTCCCAGTCCTTCAGCCAGCCCTTGGTGTCGTCGGTGAGACTCTGGTGATACGTGCTCGAGTAGAGGGCTGGAGAGTTCTCCGCAGTAGGCTCACTCTCGATAATGGTTCGCGTCCTCGGGTTCAGGACATAGAAATCTAAGTGCCTAGTCTCCCTGGCAGGATGCCCGTTGTTGGTGATGTTATAGCGGGGAAGCTCGTCCTCCCGAGTCACCCAGGTCCGTGGCGCATCAACCTCGAACCCTGGCACTGGAACCTCATCCAGGATGCCGTAGTTCCAGAGTGGCAGGTTGTCCGACAGTGGATACGTCTTCTGGGCCGACATCAGCAAATCGAACAAGGATTGATTGTTGGAAACAATCTCCTTGGCTCCGTAGACCTCCTCGTTTGCCGCCATCTCAGCTCTGCGAATGGTGGCATTCCCCTCATTCACTTGATTCGCAGCCATCTCAGAAGCTCCGGGGGTCGTGTGGGTTAAGGGATGAGGTGTGAGGAATTGGAGGAGTCTGGTAGAGAAATTTGGGAGTTGGCGCACAATCCTAGTGGACGGCGCGCAATTGGGAAGTCTGTCGCGTAAAACCCCGGGTATTCGCGCAAAACAAAGCCGAAATCCGGATGCGTTTGCGCGCCGAATGGGCGAATTTCGCACCGTCAATGGCAATTTCGCGCACGAGAGCTTGGAAGCTTATCGCGCGGAAAGCCTGTGTACGGTACACGGAACCCAGGGCCCCTATTTATAGGCGAGGCCGGGTGTCCGCGCCGCGTGGAAAGATCTTTGCGCGACCACAGCAGCGAATTTCGCGCCCGACGCCCTTTTTGCGCGCCAAAGCCCCGCGCCACCCAGGACTTCGGCATTCCGGTGTCTCCCTCGGAACCCGATCGTTGCGACCTCTCACCGATCAGATTCTGAGGGGGGGCTTTTGTAGACGCCGGAAAAATCCGTTGCTCCCAAATGAAGCTCCGGATGAGGAAAGTGAGGTCATATTTGGAGTCAGAAGCACGTTTCGGAAGGCCCGAAGGCCTGGCGCGAAATTTCGGAGGCCCGCGCACAGTATTGGGTATGCGCGCGCAATCCTTCCGGGATTCGCGCGATTGGACGAGTCGGCGCGGAATTTTCCGCGCCCGACGTCCCTGCGCAACCCTATTGCGCGCCGGGCCCCTATTTCGCGCCCGAGCCAAATTGCGCGCCCGCGAACCGAATTGCGCGCCTGGGGTTGCCTATAAATACAAGGAGACCCCCAACATTTTAAAGGTTTCCAGAATTCGAAGGGTCGCTCGTGCGCGCAATCCCGCCCCCTCTGCGCGCAATGCCGACCTTCAGGTAACCCCATTTATTTCACGCAAGCAAGCCTCGGGGTTCTCCTTCGCGCGCAAACCCTTTGGCTTCTTTCCGTTGACCAATTCCTCACCCGAAGGCCTTCGCGCGCAAAAGCAGCCTCTTGCACGCAATTGCCCCCGGGTGCGCGCAATCCAGCCCGATTGCGCGCACCCCCCCCCCCCCCTTACTAAGTGGCCATTCGTTAAAGAATGGGCCGTTGCCCCCGTGCGCTATCAGAGGCCCGGTGCGCGCAATCTTTGTCTTCCGCGCGCAAAGCGCTGGCCCAATTGCGCGCCAGCCCGCCCAATTGCGCGTCGACCCGCGGTATTGCGCGCCAACCTCCCCTTTTGCGCGCAAACCGCCGGGGTCACCCCCTTTGACCCCCTGAGGGTACCCGCCTGCGTGGCGCCCGATGATCTTTATCCCGGGTGCCCGCACCATGCGTTGTCTTCCCGTGCGGACCTCCAGGCTCGCGCGAAGTGACACGGACCCATCGGCGGCAACAGTTCGTCCCGCACGACGTTAAACTGCATTCGTCCCGCATGACGTTAAACTGCACTTTGTCCTGCATGATGTTAAACTGCACTTCGTCCTGCAGGACGCTAAACTGCACCACGTCCGCGCTGCAAGACGTTAAACTGCCAAGCATCTTCGTCCTCAACACACGACGTTAAACTGTACTTCGTCCGGTAAGACGTTAAACCGTCCGCATCACCCGATCCCGTGCCTCGCACGTAGGGTCCCCCCCGGTTTGGATGTGGCCCCCACCCGCTCTTCTCTGCAGGGATGTCGGGATTTCCCCTCTTTAGGGATGATTTATTGGGATGGCCTTCGCCCACGGGGGTAGGGTATTACAAACCCCTAGTTTCTTGTGGGGGACTGCACATGTGTATCTCCATTGTGCTTCCCCACTGCCGAAGCCAGTAGAGGGCATGACCGGGATCGAGGTCTCTCACCTTCGGCCCAAGTCCCTCTCCAACTGAGCTTTGTCGCATACAGGCCTCCTTAGAGTGTAATCCCCAAACACCAGCGTCCAGCATGACGTGAAACTGTGATCCACCCGGCCGTTCCATCCCCCTCTGTGCGAGGTAGTTCGGTTCAATCCTCCGCTCGGCAGCCTCGACCTCCTTATGAGTCGGCTTTCCATCGTCCAGCATGACGTTAAACTGCATATCCGAACTACGTTGACTTTGATCCGCGCTAACGCGCGGTACGTAGGAAGCCTTTACGGGGTCCAAGCTCTTCACTCCATCATCCATCCTGATCCTTACCCGGGCCGCCACATCCCGGTGGGGTCATGCCATTTCATTCCACTCCACTTCACTCGGGAAGCCGCCCATGTGCTGGCCCCAGCGTCGGAGGTTCCCCGCCAGGGGTTCTGTCATCTGATCCACTCCTCGTGTTGATCAGTCTGACGCCGTCCCCGCTGGACGTTAAACTCGCGGCATACCCCGTGTTAAACATGGGAAGCTGAGGAAAACCTCAGGTAACGCAGTTCCCCGCACCCAGCGCGGGATTCCTCAGGCCATCACGCCTTCGAGAAGCCCTATTAGGGACGGAAGACAGACATGCAGAGCCGCAGTGTTAAGACACGCCCCCAACACCCAGAGCTACCCGGTCTCCTCACCGCGGGTTGCTGCCCCGACCGGACTCCTTGGAGCGTCTGGACGGAAGCAGCGTAATTAACCAGTGTCTATGAAGATATGGCGCCGGGAACGAGATTCACGAACATTCTTAAATCTATGAGGGAGACCCGGATTAGGCGACGAGTTCCGAGGATACGTCCATGGAAGGAGGAGCCGACATCCCATCATCCCGGTTTCGATCAAGGAGCAGACTTCCCTGAATAAGGGACGGATGCCACCCGCCATTGGAAAGTGAGACTGCGGGGCCACAAGCCGCGCTCCCATCCCCTCGGGTCGACGGGCGCATGCGCGAACGCGTCCTGGTGGAACAGCGTCGGAACAGAAACCCGACGCACATCCGCACCGAAACAACGACGATGGGTCCGAACTTGTTCTTTAGTTTGTACCCACCGCTTTAGTGGCTCAAATAATAACCCAAAAATTAATCACCCAACTTTGAGGGTATAATTAACATAAATATAATTATACAAAAACAACCCCTTACCTCAAATAGAGGTTCAAGAAGATCGAAGAACAATTTTATTCAAATAAAATTGAAGCAATCCACCCTACTTTGATAATTGACGTCACAATTCATTGCAAGGGAGGAGTTGAAGGTGTCGACTATCATTGGTGTTCGTCACTCCCGCAAAGCACCATCGATACCGGATCGAGCGTCATTCGTCGGAGATCCGTTGGAAGGAGAACCGTTCTTCGAGGAATCAGCTTTCTTCGTTGAAGGTTGGTGTTCTTCGTCGGAGAAGATTACTTCCTTCTAAATCCTCTCAATAGATCTCCCACCAATATTGCCAACCAAAATAATAAAATTGCTCTCCCATAATATCACATGCCATGTAATTCAAATTAATTCAAATTGAATTAATTATGACATTAGGGTTGGCAACATAAATGAATGGGAGATGGAGAGGCTCCACAAATTAAAAGAGGGGAGTTACAAACCTTATTGAAAGAGGATGGTTGTCATAATAAACACAATGGAGTTAAAAGGGGGGTTTCAAGGGAGTTGTAATTAAAGAATTGGAGTTTGAGGAGAGTTATGGGAGATGAAAGGTTGGGGATCGTGTGGGCCCCACCTCTAAAATATCCACACATGGGAAGTTGGGTGGGTGTGGGCCCCACCAATAACTTCACATGGGAGAAATTAACTTCCATAGATATAAATTAAATTGTTCGAACAATTTTATTTATCTTCTTAATTTAACCCCAATTTTAACTTTCAACCCGCATAAAACGCAACTGTGGTAAAGGTCCCCTTAAGCGAATACCAGCACTGCGAGTCCATCGGTGTACTTGGATTTCAATTCCGAGCACCGATTCAAATGATATAAAAAACCCGCACGTACGTTTAGTGAACGTACCCGAACAAAATTGGAAATTGATTTCGGGCCCACCGGGCCTCGGAATTAGGCGCTGTATGAAGCCACAAACTTGTAAAATTCCAATGTATTTAAGGAAAAAATTTTCCTTCAAATTTTCGGGTCGTTGCATTACTCCCACCTCAGGTCTTTACGTCCCCGTAAAGCTTCAACACACACTAGGGAAACAAAATAGGGTACTGACCAAGTATCTGAGCCTCCCACTCCCATGTGCTCTACTGGAGGTTCCCGTGCTGCCAACAAACACGTACCAGAGGAATCAATCATCCACGCAGGACCCATTCCTATCGATCCTCATTCTCTAATAGAGCCTCTGTGAATATCCTTCTATGGTCGATGATGACGGATAGGTCGTGCATGTATCTCCTCGCTAAGATACGTGGATGACATCGTGCACCCGGTGCAACTGAAGTGGAAGGGACATGCGGTAAGCCACCTCGCATACTCTTTTGAGGACCTGGTAAGGTCTGAAGAATCGTGGAGATAACTTACCGCCCTGACAAAATATCCATAGACCCTGTCGAGGTGAGACCCGTAAGAAAACGTGATCTCCATCCTCGAACTCCAGTGGTCTCTGTCTCCTATCAGCATAGGTCTTCTGTCTACTTTGTGAAGTCTTCATCCCCTCCTAGATGATCTTCACCTTCTCCAGTAGCCTCAAGATGAGCACATTGGTCAGCCTCTACCTCAGCTTCTGAAAAGCTCTGCTGGAATCTCTGTGACCACACGAAGGTTTTTCCCCTTCTTCATCAATGCTAAAAACGGTGCAACAACTCTGGAAAAGTTTGGCTCAAATCTAAGTCTGGCCGACTCATGAGTGATCGACTACACCCACTTATGCATGATTCCATCCTGTGTGGCCTGTGGTTTCCTTTTCACCGACCAAAGAAAACCCATCCCAATGTTGTAGGTAAACCACAACCATTTTTCCTAATACAGTCAATATGTGTATGAAATGTGGTTTCCCAGTCCATACCCAAACTAACGTCATAAGGCCTCGACGCTGCCACCAAGAGGTTCCAACCGAAACTCTCGCCTCAAGGGTCAGATCACACCATTGGAATAAGTGTGATTATCGAGTCTCCTCCCAAAGGTATATCCAAATGTGAGGGACAATTCAACGGCTTAACCGGAAACTCTAGGTCTAGGACAAGATTCCTGGAAGGAAGGAATGTTTTGTATCAATGTCTGTTGTTACGGAAGCTAATAGTGGACACAGACCGTACCTCTAATCATTCCTAGAGCCCTTGGGTCATACTCCTTGACCGCATGCAGCTACTCTCTTTCCCTACCCTCCTGCTCCCTGATCCTTACAGGGACTACCAAGGTGGGTGGTTGTAACATGTCGAAATGTACATCACCACATGCTGCCCTCCTAGCTCTGCTTCCACGTCTACTGTTCTGTAGATTCATCTGTCCTTAACACTTCATCTTATTGAAACATTTTTCATGCCCAAGTTTCTGAGACTACTGCCAGTTCACTGCTTTCCCACTACTAACATTCTCTAGTTGTATCCATTCAGACAAAGAACATTCAACCACAAAGGTTCTCTCTATCACCCTAGCATAAGTAGGAATGCATAGAGGAAAAAGTGCTAGCTGAGATATCCTTAAACACACCTCGCTAAGAGGTTCGAGCTCTAAATCACTGATCGTATCATATTCATCGAGTACCAGAAATGATCGGTATGCCTTGAGGAATACTCAGCTACTGACACGTCGTCCTGCTGAAGCTGTATAAGCTCTTGAAAACTCTTAGCCACCTCCTCAAGCTAGTCCTCGGATGCTTGCGAGTCAGGATTGCCTCAGAACCTGAGGGGTATCTGATATTGAAACACGTGTAAGGCGCTAAGATTACATCTTTCATCTACCGGTACCGCCGGTTGAGACTACTGACCAACAGGTAGTGATATAGCTGGAACACTACCTGAAGGTACTATCTCAATCATCAGTCTACGTACCGATGCCTCATTAATATGCGGACCAACCTCATGGTCACTCACTGGGAAAAACCAGTAGCTAAGATCACCATCTGATCTACTAGTTTCTAAACTAGGTGTAGAACTCTAGCAATCTCCTCCATCCAGTCCACTGCTTCCTGGGAATGTATCTCGCCTCATAACCTCGGAGGCCTCTACTGTTGGAACTCGTGCAATGCACTCCATCAGTGTGCACTGTCCACTAGTATGGCTGGTGGCATCAGCTACCCAATGGGTGGTGGTGGTGCTGGTACACCACCCGAAGGTGCCAACATAGAAAGGGGCCCTACACGAGAGCCTCATCACTCGGTGGGCCGTCATCGGGTACTCTCCCGGAACTCCAACTGACTGTCTTCATGGAGGCATCCTGAACAGATGCAACATGGTCAAACGATTAAAACATGGTGAGATGACCTGGTTGAGCAAACATAAGGAAGAATTTTGAAAACAGACACGCAATAAGTGTTTTCGTACACTGAGTTGGAAATCAGAAGTTAGGGTCCTGGTGTATGGATACATCGGCCACCACACCAACACTGGACTCGCTGAACTGAAAACCACACTCAGTACCCTTAACACTATTGCTTCACAGAAAAGAGAGATCAGAGTCCAATGTTATGCGATAGAACCGACTCCTCTGATACTAATTTGTCACGACCCGTCCCCCAAGGCCCGTGTCGTAACTACCCTAAGCCCGCCTTCCATAGGCCAGGGGCTAGCGACTATCACCAAAGGTGTAAATCCCTATAACTGGGAAGGCATTGCCTTTAAAAAATGTAAACTCACACACAACCAGAGTACAGGAAGAAGAAAACACAAATTAAAGCAGTAACAAGTGTACTAAAAGTATAAAGGGGCTAAAAATAAAAGCCCAACGGAAAGTTACAGCTACAATTGAAAGAAATTACAACTGAAAAGACAAATAGCTAAATGGTGAAGCAGCTAATGGATCGTCCTCCGGGTTCCTACCTAAAGCGTAGGTACATATGTCCTCCTCAGCACTCTGCATCTATCGGTCCGCTCTGTGTGCTGTCACGCCAAGTTTCCACCTCTGGGTACCATCCAGTCCTCGTACACTCTGCCTTGGTCAGCGCTGTCCATCGTTTGCATCCAACACAATGAGGTGCGGGCATAGCCCGTGTAGGGGTGAGTATAACGATACTCAGTATGGACCGCGAGACCCTCAAGGTCTCACTAAATCCAATAAGGATAATCCAAAAGAAATATCTCAATAGATAACATTTACTTAGGTATATTCTCATGCATATACCTACGTTATCAAGTAACCCATCTCAATCATGAGGAAAACACAAAGGTCATTGACTCAGCTCAAACCAGGATTTTTATTCACGATGTAGAAACAAAGGCTGCTGGAGAACTCCTACTCTGTCGAGTATAGTGGGTATTCTGCTACAACAAAGTGTTTCCCACTAACCTTGGACTGCAGAAGTACTCCACCTGTCGAATACTTTGGGCCTGCTACTACAACCATGCACGTCCCACCATGGGTCTGCCGGTACAACCAAGCGCACCCCCTCATAGACTACAGAGGTACTCCTTCTGTCGAGTACCGCGAGTCTGCCACTACAATAAAGCATTGCTCCGCCATGGGTTTGCTGCTACAGCCAAGCTCACCCCACTGGGCCATCCGAATCACTCCGAGTCGATCGATAAGCAGTCGTCAAGTCTCAGCCAGCTACTAGGTCTCTGTACTCCATATGCTTGTCTCTGGGAGTATCGGCTCCACGAGATACTGGTCGATACTTCCAAGTTTCATGAAATATCACGTAGAAGTATCTAAAAGCACCGCCTCATCATAGGGGTCTCAACGCAACAGACGTCGCGTCAATCGGACGCCCAGTCTGTGAGTTATTAGCCTTTTTATCCTAGGGGCCTGGTTGGTTTTGGGTATGAACCAACCCAACCGTATCTCAACTGTAACTTGAAATCCCATGGGGTATATTAAAAGGAACCATTTCTCAACGATATTACCAATGTCACTGACGGTTCGTCAAACGAACATCCGGTCTGAGAATTATTGGATTTACTGTTTGAGGAGCACTATTGGTTTTTAAGATAAAACCAACTTGATGGTACTTTAAATTCATCTAAACCACAAGTGGAGTATTCCAAAAGAACCGTCTCATCATAAGGAATCCAACATAATTGACGGCACATCAATCAGACGTCTGGTCCTTAAGTTATAAGTGTTTCCTCTCTAAGGGCCCGGTTGGTTTCAGGTTCAAACCAACCCGGACATACAAAAACTTTGCAAAAACCTTGAGTGTAATATAAAAAAATGACCTACTCAATCCAATGAATCCTATGCAACTGACAGTGTGTCGATCGGAGGTCCATAGCTCAAGTTATGGGCGTTTAAACGAATCTGGTCCAAAAAAGGGGGGTCTGGGCCCGGTCCGACCCGACCGAACCCACCCTGGGTCAACTTGGGTCTGGGTTCGGCCTAGTTGGGTGCGGCCCGGCCTGGCTGGCGTGGACTGGCCTAGCCGGTGCGACCCGACCCGGTTCCGCATGGCCCGCCCCGACCCAGCCGGGGGGGGGGGGGCGCTGGCTCGGCCAGCTGGCCGAGTGGGGAGGGCGCAGCCTCCCCCAGCTAGCGCAACATTAAGCCGTGACCCTCCATATCTGGAACAGAAAAGTCGTTCCAATTTTCTCCCACTACTACAGCTCAGCCCCAACAGACTGCTCCGGCAGCGCGCCACCGTGCCGATGGGGCACACTGCCGCCGCTTCCGCGGACCACCGGACGTGCTCCAGTGGTCCTTTACACCCACCGTTTGCGTCTGTGGCTCTCTTGGGACCCAATCTTCACTACGACGGCTTCAAATCACCGTTTTCATCCCATTTCATCATCTTCTATCAATACTCGCATCAATAACGATAAGGCGATGGGTCTGGACTTATTCATTAGTCCATACCCACTGCGTTAGTGGTTCAAATAATAATGCAGCAATTAATCACCCAACTTTGAGGGTATAATTCACATAAATAGAATTATACAAAAACAACCCCTACCTCAAATAGAGGTCCACGAAGATCGAAGAACAATTTTATTCAAATAAAATTGAAGCAATCCACCATACTTTGATAATTGACGTCGCATGTCATCGCAAGGGAGGAGTTGAAGGTGTCGACGATCGTTGGTGTTCGTCGCTCCCGCAAAGTACCATCGATCTCGGCTCGAGCATCATTCATCAGAGATCCATCAAAAGGGGAACCATTTTTCGAGGAATCGGCGTTCTTCGTTGAAGGTTGGTGTTCTTTGTCGGAGAAGAGCACTTCCTTCTAAATAATCACAAGAGCTCTCCAACCAATATTCCCATCCAAAATAATAAAATGGATCTCCCATAATATAACATTCCATGTAATTCAAATTAATTAAAATTGAATTAATTAATACATTAGGGTTAGCAACATAAATGAATGGGAGATGGAGAGGCTCTACAAATTAAAAGAGGAGAGTTAACAAACTTATTGAAAGAGAACGGTTTTCATAATAAATACAAGGGAGTTAAAAGGGGGGTTTCAAGGGAGTTGTAATTAAAAAAGGGGAGTTTTAGGGGAGTTATAGGAGATGAAAGGTTGGGGATCATGTGGGCCCCACCTCTCAAATATCCACACATGGGAAGTTGGGTGGGTGTGAGCCCCACCAACAACTTCCCATGGGATAAATTAACTTCCATAGATATAAATAAAATTGTTCTTACAATTTTATTTAACTTCTTAATTTAACCCCAATTTTAAATTTCAACCCGCATAAAACGCAACTGCGGTAAGGGTCCCCTTAAGCGAATACCGGTGCTGTAACTCCATCGATGTCCTCGGATTTCAATTCCGAGCACCGGTTCAAAAGATAGAAAAACCCGCACGTACGTTTACTGAACGTACCTGAACAAAACTTTAGAAATTGATTCCGGGCACACCGGGACTCTGAATCAGGAACCATTAGAAGCCACAGACTCGTAAAATTCCAATGTATTTAAGAAAAAAATTTACCTTGAAATTTTCGGGTCTTTACATTGTGTGGTATCATAATAATTCCATACATTTAAAAAAATTACATGAAAAATTTTGGGACATTACATTTTCCCCACCTTAGGGATTTTTGTCCCCAAAAGTCAAAACAAAGGAAAATCAAAAAAATGGGGGTAAAAAGCATGAATCTAAGCCTCCTGATCCCATGTTCTCTTCTAGAGGTTCCAGTAATGCCACTGAACACACACAAGAGGAATCAACCATCCACGAAATAACCTCTTCTCTTGATCCTCTATCTCTAGCAAGAACTTCATAAATGCCTCCCCATCATCAATGTCCAGCTCTCCCCAGTCAATGACATGCGATGGGTCATGCACGTACCTCCTCATCTGTGAAACGCAAAAACCATTTTGCACCTGGTGCATCTATTGAGGAAGAGATATGAAGTACACCATCTCGTCAACTCTACTCATAAATTGGGATGGTCCGATGAACCTCAGAGATAACTTTCCACCCTGGTCAAATCTCCAAAATCCTCATCGAGGTGTGACTAAAAGGAACACATGGTCTCCCTCCTCAAACTCCAAGTGTCTCTATCTCTTATCAGCATATGATTTCTACCTGCTCTATGAAGTCCTCATCTACTCCTGGATGATCTGCACCTTCTCAGTGGTAGCCCGTACCAAAACTGGACACATGAGTACTGACTCCCCTTAGTTTGTCCAGCATAGAGGTGATCTGTATGGTCGCCCGTACAAGACCTCAAATGGTGCCATGAAAATGGTGGAGTGATATATTTTGTTTTATGAAAACACCACCCATGGTAGGTGGTCCTCCCAACTACGACCAAAAACAAGGACACATGGACGAAGCATGTCCTCAATGGTCTGAATGGTCCACTCTGTATGGCCATCTATATGGGGGTGAAAACTTGTTCTCTAGCGTAGCTGAGTCCCAAATTCCTCCTACAACCACTTCGAGAATCGGGATATAAAGTATGCATGGCGATCTAAGATGATCATCAAAGGCACCCCGTGAAGCCACACTATTTCCTAGACATAGATGTATCCCAAACCCTCTACCGATCCCTACTCCCAGATTGGTAGGAAGTGAGCTTACTTGGTGAGTCAGCCAACAATCACCTAGATAGAATCATGGCCCCTAGATGTGTATGGTAACCTTATCATGAAGTCCATTAAGATACCATCCCATTTCAACTCCCATACCTCAAGTGTTTGTGCCAATCCTACTTGGACTTGATGCTCGACATTCACTTGCAGACAAGTGAGGTATCATGAAACGAACTCTGCCACCGCTTTCTTCATCCATGGCCACCAGTACTGACATCGGAGGTCCTGGAACATATTCGCCACACCAGGATGTACTTACAAATGAGATTTATAGAATTCCCTCAACACATTCTCTCGTAATTCCATTGGTACTACAGTACATCCTCTGAAAAGGATGACGTGCTCCCCACCTATCAAAAATCGATCAGATGCTTGTCTTTAGGATAACTGAGAATGTCAGGACTCACTGCCAACATCCCCAAGATGTGCCCCCCTAACACACTGTAAGAGTGGGAGACTGACCGTCATTGACTGAAGGTAAGTTGTTCCATCACCATCAACAAAGGATATCTGCATCGCGGCTAGCTGCTCCATCACCTAACTCAGAAAATGTATACCAGACCTCCTACTGAGTGCGTCTTCCACCATGTTCCCCTTCTCAAGATTATAGACTATCTCAAAGTCATAGTCATGGAGGAACTTCATCTATCACCATTGTGTCAAGTTCAGATCTTTTTTTGAGAAGATATACTTGAGACTCTTGTTGTCAGTGTAGACGGTAAATTGTTCACCCATCAAGTAGTTCCCCCATATCATCAAGGAAAAGACCGCTACTGAAAAATCTAGTTCATGGGTCATGTAGTTATGCTCATGTTTTTTCAACTTCCATAAGCTATAGGCAATCACTGATCACTCCTACATCAAGAAACAACCCAGCCCAGTCCCTGATGCGTCACAGATAACTACATACCCAATGCCATCCCTCATTAGTCTCAAGATGAGGCCACTCATTAGTCTTTTCCTTATCTTTAGGAAACTTTTCCAGCACTTATCCTTCCATACGAAGGGTCTTCCCTTCCATGTCAATGATGATAAATGTGCTTCTACTCTGAAAAATTATGGCATGGACCTTTGGTAGAATCCATCAAACCCCAAAAAACTTGGCACCTCAGTCACACTCTTAGGTGGCTCCTAAGAAAGCATTGCCTCTATGTTCGCCAGATCCACTGCAACTCTAGCCTCCGAGATGACGTGTCCTAGAAAGTTGACCTATCGAATCCTGAATTGGAAATTTGAGAGCCTACTGTAAACTCGTGCTCTCAGAGTGTATCCAGGACTATCCATAGGTGTGTATCATAATCCTACTCTGACGCCTAGTACACCAAGATGTCATCAATGAAGACCATTAAGAAACAATCGAGGTAAGCCTGGAAGATCATATTCATGAGTCCCATGAACATTGATGAGTTATTGGTCATGCCGAAGGGCATGACCAAGAACTTTTAGTGTCCATACCATCATCTGAAGTTTGTATTTGGTATATCCTCATCCCATACCCAAAGATTATGATATCCTGATCTAAGGTCTATATTCGAGAACTACCTCACCCCCTTCAGCTAATTGAAGAGTTCATCAATCCTTGAAAGTGAATACATGTTCTTCACGATCACCTATTTTGGGTGACAAATATCCTTGAATAGCCTCAATATCCCATATTCCTTCTTGGAAAACAACCCTAGGGCTGCCCATGGTGAAACTCGGGGGCTCACTAACCCCTTCTACATCAAGTCCTCCAGCTGTAACCTCTATTTATGAAGCTCCAAGGGAGCCATCCGATATGCCAGTGTGGATATCAATTTCATCCCTAGGTACAAATCGATGAATAATTATACCTCCCTACGAGGAGGTAGTCCCAGAACATCCTCAGGAAATAAAACCTCATACTCATCCACCACTATAGGAAACCTTATACTCCTCTCATCCACCACACTGAGGGTTAGGCTAGCCAACTGTTGAGTGATCGGATACACCCTCCTCCTAGAAAGTTCATCCTGTTTTCAAAAATTTCCTTCTCTCTGGTGAAGGAATACTTGGTCCCATCCTTTCAGACACACCGCACATTGTGCTAAAAAATAGTCAATCTGAGCATGGACTATGGATAACCATTCCATACCTAAGATGACCTCATAAGGCCTCGACACTACTACTAGAGATCCCATATGAAGATCTCACCTCTTAGAGTAGGATCAAACTACCGGAACCAGTGTATAATCATCGAATCCACTCCCATAGGATTCTTTAATCATAAAGATCAAGCTAACAACTCCATCGGAATTTCCGAGCCTCGAACGAGGTTAGTGGAAAGGACAGAGTGACTGGAACCTATTTCTATAAAAATTAAAACTAAGGCAGAGAAAACAAAAATGGTACCTCTAATCATCTCTAAATCACGTGGTCAGAGTCCTCCATCACCTGAAGATGGTATCTCCCTTGTCTTCCAGCTCCCTGATCCCATGGTGGACTACCTGAGGGCAGTGGTGGTAGCACCTCAAATCGTCTCCCACTGCCTGCCACTCGGCTTGATCCCCTGCCTTGTATTCTACCCTGCAGACTTCATTGCTTGAACCACTTCCTCTACCTTGGCGGTCTCTCAACCATCTTTTAATCATCTATACGGCGTGTCGGGTAGTCATGAGCCATGTGTCCCTGACCGCCTCATGCGAAGCATATCTTGATTTTCTTCTTACTCCCTTTTCTCTAGGAGCCCCGTACTACTGACTCCGAGTCATGGGGTCACCCCTTAAAAGACTTGTCCCACTTAGGCCCCCGTGTCAACTACATGCTACTCACTATTGAAGACTCTTCCTTCAGAGGTCAACTAGTGGATACAACTGTCAATGCCTGCTGAGCTAGAAAACTCTTCACAAGAAGGCCTCACTCCAGTACTATAGCATGAGTGGGTGTAATGCCCCGACCCCAAAATCCCTGAGTCGGTGCATTATTTTAATACATTGGCATGATTACAAGTAATCATTTCCCGAAAGGCCGATCATTTTAGAGGTCTTAGTGAATATACTATATATATGAACGTTACATTACACATTAGAAAATAAAACACAACATAAATTATTCTTTGAGAAATCCATTAATCCCATAGCTTAACCCTTATTATCAATCATAATACACTTCTTGGAATCCTGGGAAAACTAAAACATTGAAAGGGGTGATCTTATATGCTCAGTACAGATAACAATATAGTGGAAACATTCATAAATAAACAAAAACATTTAAGGTAATTTATAAGACTAAAACAAAAGCCTTTTAAACTTAAACTTAGCATAATATGGAAAAGATAAAATCAAATAATCCCATTTACTTTTTGACATGAATATTCTACTAGTCAAATAATCACATGAAATATCAATATCCACTTTCATAATGATGGAATGCATAATTCTAGACTTCATAACTACATAGTCAAGGCCTTATGGAAAGACTACAAATAAGATTTTTTTCAAGACCTTATTCCAAGATACTAGTTTGTCTCATGAGACCTACTGATGCATCGAGGAGCTTTATTGGGCTCCACCCATCACTTACTAAGTCCAATGCATTCCTCATATGAAAAGGTTTAAACATAACATAAACATTCATATTAAAACTCATATAAAAAATGTCAATACTTTATCCATAAACCATGAATGGTATAAAAATAACACATCCATAGTCAAACATATCACAAAACCTTTAATACAATATGGAAGATTTATATCATAATAAATCAATTTCAAACAAGTTTAAAATCCATCAAAGGATATTGACCTAGATGAAAATGATTTGTAAAAATCTTTGAGAGAAATATCCCTTTTTCATAAAAACATTTAAAAGTCACACAATTTAGAAAGGAAGAAATTTAAATACATTTTTGAATCAATGTGTCCCATACCATTTTGAAACTTTTTAAAGGAATTAACATTTTAAAAACATTCACTTACATATAAATAAATCCTCAAAAACCAATTTGAAAAAATGGAAATTAATGAGAATGATTTAGAAGAATAAATATTTAAACCATTTAAAATGATGATATAGTTAAATATTCCCTTCCATAAAACCTTAAATTATTTTTTTGAAATATTTTTATGAAACACGTATGTAGATGATAGAGAGGTCCCAGTAGATACTCACGTAAAAACAACCTCGAATAATGAAGAGATTTTAGAATTAACCCTTACCGTGAACTATAATTTGGTTGAGGGAATGTCTAAACTCCTATATAATAGTTAAATAATTGTTATTAAATTAGACAAAAATTATGTACATAAATATGATATCATATATGATCCTGTAATATTGATTTGTTATTAATATTTTAGTAATATCATCTTTTCAGGTGTTAACTTATCTGTTTTCCATTATATGACCGGTTACGTAATCCATGTTTGTTATAGATAGGATGTATTTTATTCATATCCAGAATGATATTAAGTTCTTAAACATTATTTTTAATCATAAAATGAAAATTATTCTTTAATGATTACGATGGGGAATGAATCTCATCACGTTTGTGGAGACGGTAATCCGTACATACACACGAGTGACAATATCATTATATTGATGGTGAAACTATATGTAATTGGATGTTATATCATATATAAATAATCAATAACATGTTATATTTATTATTTAAATCAGTTATAATCATTATTATACACATCCAAATAATGATGTGTTTGAATAACAAACTACACCACGACGTGGAGACGGTAAGCCGTATGGTGACTTTGTCATTCATATGATGGATAGAATAATGAATATGGCTGTACCATTTTTATAATAACATCACAGTATAGAGAATATCATGGAGTTATTATTTTATAATGGAAATAACCAATAAATATGAAGTGGAAGAAGAAAAGATCTTGAAAGAGGTGATGAAATATTTACCTCTTCTTCGGGTTCTTCCTTTTGATTTGATCAAAAGGGATCCTTAGGTTGGATTTCTAACCAAAGGAAGGCCTCTAGGATTAAGGGATAAAATTGGTAGGATATTTGGGCAGGTTTTGGAAGAGACAAATAGCTTTGGAGGTGTGAAATTAAGAGAAGGGGAAGTGCCCTTTTATAAGAGAGGTGAGGGTCAATTTAGGAAAAGCTAGAAATATTATTTTATAATAAAATCATTTTCGGTTTCTAATGGCTCAAAAATGATTAATTTAGAGGTTAAGGTGGTTATTGGTCGAAAAAATCTCAACCAATAGGTTTTATATAGGTTTAGGTCATCATATTAACCTTATCTTTTAGTTTTAACTCTAAGTTAAATAGTTTAACATTTACCTTGTCTCTTTGTATTTTTATATTATATGGTTAATAAACTTACTATAAAAAGCCAAGAGAACCCCATGTGGTTCATTATTAGTTTATATAACTTTATATAAGTCCTTTATCCGAGATTTATATTTTTATGAATATTATATCAATTAATAATATAGTATTTTCTTTAAAAACTCAATTATGTCAATTTTGACACTATTTAGAATTTGATTTTTTTTGAAAGCCATAAAAACTTTATCACTTAAAATAAAATTTATTTAACCAATAATAACATGTCATATTAACCTAGAAATTTAGTGTAAATAATTATAAGTCTCAATTTACATTTATTTGAATATTTATAATATCAATTATTTTAATATTTATTTAATAAGATAACTACTACATCATCATTGTGTCATAAATAAATTAAATTATTTAATGTTTAAAAATTATAAATAAAATACGATTATGTAGGAAATATTTTTATATTTCTAATTAATATTTATAGTTGAATTTATAATTTGTGTAACTCTATATTAAAAATCGTTTATATATTAAATTTTGAATTTATCTCTTTTAACTATTCTTTAAATAAAATAATAATAGACGTTCTAATCTAAGATAAGTGGACCAAATAGGATCATATTTTATTATTAAGGTTTTTCTTGGTCGAATTATACTTATCCAATAGAATTAGGACATGTGTTAGTGTAATTATGATATCATTTTTACCCTTCATTACCCTATTTACTTTCAATCGTGGTAAATAAAAGTCAAAAGTTACTATTCACCAAAAATTATTTTCATCTTATTGAACCATATTTTACTTACATATATTAACCGAGTCTCTCAAATTTTTGAAATTCAGCTCACATAAGTGGTAAATTTATGTTTTATGCAAATTCACAAATGCTCCAAGGAGGTGGGTAAAAGACGGTAAAAAGTTCAATAAAATTTTTATATATCTAAACATATTATAAAATGACTCCAATGAATTACATTGAACATATATAGGTATTATGTATATATTTTTACCTAAAATAAATTTAAATAAAATATATAATTATTTAAATAAAAAGTCGGTTTTAACTAATAAAGCAGTGTTTTTCACTATTCATCAAAAATTGAAAGTTTTCAGAAAAATACCAAAAATTCACCCTAATATAATTTTGATATTCCAAATTAAAAAATGAATTTAATTTTACCAAATTTAAAATATAGATGTTGCATTAATTAATTTAAAATTAAATCCCGTTGTCAAAATCAAAAAGCAGGTTTTTTTAAAAAAAGTAAAAACTATCAAAAGATTGACATGTGTTTATGTCAAATTTAAATGTGAAATTATTTATAATGACCTAAATTGTATTAAATTATAAAAATATAATCTAATTATACTTCCAAACTATTCAAATGCATAATTTATCACTATAAATTATTTTGATTAAAAAAGTTGTTTTCAATGAAAATTTAGTATTTTTCACTATTCATCAAAATATAAAAGTTATCAGAAAAGTACCAAAAATTTATCCAAACTAAATTTTTATGTCAAGATTATAAAGAGGAATTTAATTTCATTAAATTAAATTTATAAAAGTGTCAAATACTATATTTAAAAAGGTTTCTCCATTAAAATCCATAAAACTGCATTTTTTGAAAAATACCTCTTTTATCTTAAAAATTGAATTTTTCTTATATTATGTATAAGAAACACAAAAGATGAATGTTAAAATTATATAGGATATATAAAATTTAAAATGTGTTTAATACTATTCATAACCTCTTTTTTTGAATGGCTAGTTTGGTAAGTCATGGTGTCCTCGAACTCGGTGTTGCATGTAGCGCAAGTTATTGAAATACTTTGAAGAGATAACATAAAATGAAATCTTGGGGTGTTAAATTCTCCCCTCATTCAATAAACTGAATCCTCA
Source organism: Viscum album (assembly GCA_963277665.1). Lineage (NCBI taxonomy): Eukaryota > Viridiplantae > Streptophyta > Magnoliopsida > Santalales > Viscaceae > Viscum > Viscum album. The sequence continues at coordinate 394,282,089 of OY728147.1, read as the reverse complement.
AAATTTGATTTTTTTAAATTAAAGGTTAAAATAGAAAAATACCTCTGTGGAAATTCCACATCGGAAACTGGGTTAATAAAATTTAGTCTTAATAAGAGGGAAAGGGAAATGAAAAAGTATACACCAATTTTTGATCTAGATTAGGAGAACATTGGTGGTAATTAGGGACACATAATTGGAGGAAAAATGTAAATATTTATAGGGAGTGATTGAGGTCATCAATCACAAACATGTGTAAAATTGAGGTCCTCAAATCCATCAATCTATGATGATTTAAAATATCGTTGGTTCAAAAAAACATAAGGTATTAGGATAACACATTTTTTGTTTTAATATCCCTTCCCTAAAGTTTAAGAATTAATTTATTTATATAATAAGGGGGAAAAAATATACTTGACAAGTAGAGTTTCATCCTTCAACTAATTCCTACCACAAACTCATCTTTCACTCCAAAAGATAATAGAATTCAAAAATATTATATTTTTCCGAATCGTACAGGGTTCAAAAAATAATGAATTTATAATTCATTTGTCAGAATTTTTAAAAAAACTACATTATGCAAACCATGACATCAAGTATTCTAGTGGTAGTTGATCCACCCTCGTACCCTTTCGGTTGCGGGTTCAAGTCTCGCGGCCTTGTCGCCTGACCTCCAGGTTGTTCTATTTATAAAAATCCAAAAAATATATATTATGAAGTTTTATTTTAACCATAAACAATAGTATACATTGTTTATCTTAATCCCTTCCAACCTTTATACTTATCCAAAATACTTCTATCCAGACTCACAGTCCAAAATTTATAAGGAATATAAACACAATGAAGATCATTTTTTCTACGTAATAACATGTGAATACCTTCATCATGTATTCTTTTAAAACACAGTAATACCATAAATTACCATAAAACCTTATTGATTGCATTCATTCTCCCTTATTCCTTATAGAATACTGGATATATTCCTTATATCCAAAAATGTTGTAAACTCCAAAAATGATGGAATATTCAAATCATTAATCAGTTTCAATGTAATTGAGAATATCCAATATAATTTATCCAAATCAATAATATCTTATTCCAAAATCACTACCTCAGTATCAGAAACATATTAAGGTTTATTTTTCTCTCAACCATACATTTTCCAAAAACAATAACCTGCTATTGAGTCACTTTTCTTGGTTCCACACAATCTCAAGTCCTTAATGAAATAGTACTGCAGTACAATCCTTATATACTCTATAATTCTTATCACATGTACATCATTAATACAATACTCAAATGACACAACACTTTAATAACAACATAAGAACTCTAATCATTCATCTTCATCTTCGGTAGTATCATAACTTGATTATTATCCAATAATAGCATTTAGGGTATACTCTGATGATTTGGACATTGATTCATGTAGTGTCCCAACTCCTTGCAGATGAAGCATTGTACATTTGAAACCTTTTTCTTACCCTTGCAATCATGTACATGGTGTCCTTTTTCTCCACACTTATAACAAACTCTCAATCCATTCAAGAATTTACCATGGTGATTATTTCCACAGTTATCACCTATGGGAAAATCCTTCTTTCCCCTCTTCCCTTTATCTATCTTTCTTTCTTCCATCATTTTCTTCTCTTGATTCCCTTCAAAGCCATATGACTTAGAGAATTCTTTACATATATTATTAATACATGATATTATTTCTTCATATGATGAGAATATGTGGGAGACTATTTAACTTTTAAATGTTGGATTAATACCATGAAATTTATGATCCTTCTTAATATTTCGATCATTCATATTGTTGGAATTCTCATTCCTTCTACTAGGCACCATTTCTAAACAATGGCATACACAAGGTTAGATTATGATTCACAATGCATAATGACAAAATTTTAAAATACCTAACATATGTTTAAAAGATTATTCATATAATCTATAATCATAAAATGTTTTCTTTGAGGAAGTATTTACTCCTAAATCCATCATAATGTCTTGTAATGAAAATGTGAATTATCTTAAGAATATCCCCTGGGAGTTTCATAACCAAGAGTACAACAATGCCCGTTGTCATGTACCAGGATACCCCAGGTCAATCTCAAAACTCCTTGTTGGAGTTTTCACTCCTAGGTACATATGTGCTAGAGCCACCTCTACCTGCTCGTATCCAGACAGGGATGTATTTCTTTGAAAATACACAAAATCTCTACATTACCAAAATTATAGGAAGTTATTCTATAATAATCATCAAAGTATATCTTAGGGTAATGTTTTCTAATCAGATTTTATCTAAATCTATTTCTAAGGTTGTTTCTAAACATGATCTGATACGAAATGTAATGCCCCGACCCCAAAATCCCGGATTCAGTGTATTATTTTAATAAATTGGCATGATTAAAAGGAATAAAGTCCCGAAAGACTAATCAATTTAGCAGTCTTGGAGAACATATTACATACATGAATGTTACATTAAACATTAGAAAACAAAACACAACATAAATGATCTTTTGAGAACACCATTAACCCCATAGCTTAACCCTTCTTATCAATCATAACACACTTCTTGGAATCCTGAGAAAAATAAAACATAGAAAGGGGTGAGATGAGACGCTCAGTAAGGATAACAATATAATGGAAACTTTCATAAATAAACATAAACATTTAAGGAAATGTACAAGAATAAAACAAAATCCTTTTAAACTTAAACTTAAGCATAATATTTCAAAGATAGAATTAAATATTTCCATTTACTTATTCACATGGATATTCTACTAGTCTAATAATCACATGCAATATCAATAGAGAATTTCATAATTATGGAATGCATAATGTCAGACTTCATAACCACATAGTCAAGGCCTTGTTCCAAGACTACAAATAAGATTTTTTCAAGCTCTTGTTCAAAGACACAAGTTTGTCCCATGAGACCTACCGATGAATCGAGGAGCTATAGTGGGCCCCACCATCACTTACTAAGTCCAATGCATTCTTCATATGAAAATGTTTAAACATAACATAAACATTCGTATTAAAACTCCCATAAAAATGTAAATAATTTATCCATAAACCATGAATGGTATAAAAATAAAACATCCATAGTCAAACATATCACAAAAACCTCAATATAATATGGAAGATTTGTATCATAAAAAATCAACATCAAACAATTTTAAAATCCATCAAAGGATGTTGACATAGATGAAAATGATTTGTAAAACTCTTTGAGAGAAATATCCCATTTTCATAAAAAAATTTAAAAGTCACACAATTTAGAAAGGAATACATTTAAAGTCATTTTTTAATCAAAGTGTCCCATACCACTTTGAAACTTTTAAAAGGAATTAACATGTTAAAAACATTCATGTCCATATAAATAAATTCTCAAAAACCAATTTGAAAACATGGACATTAATGAGAATGATTTATAAGAATAAATATTTAAACCATTTAAAATTATGATATAGATAAAGATTACCTTCCATTAAACCTTAAAATATTCTTTTTGAAAATATTTTTATGAAACACAGATGGGGATGATAAAGAGTTCCCAGTAGATACTCACGTAAAAACAACCTCGGATAATGAAGAGATTGTTGAATTAACCCTTACCTTGCACTTTCCTTTGATAGATGGTACGTTTAACCACCTATATAATAGTTAAATCATTGTTATTAAATTATACAAAAACTATATACATAAATATGATATCATATATGATCCTGTAATATTTCTTTGTTAATAATATTTTAGTAATATCATCGTTTCGGGTGTTAACTGATCTGTTTTCCTTTATATGCTCGATTACATAAGCCATGTTTGTTATGGATAGGATGTATTTTATTCATTTCCAGAATTATATTAAGTTCTTAAACATTATTTGTAATCATAAAATGAAAATTATTCTTGAATGATTCTGTTGGGGAATGAATCTCATCGCGTTCGTGGAGACGGTAATCCATACGTACGCACGAGCGACAATATCATTATATTAATGGTGAAATCGTATGTAATTGGATGGTATATCATATATACAGAATCAATTACATGTTATATTTATTATTTAAATAAGTTATACTCATTATTATACCCATCCAAATAATGAATTGTTTGAATAACAAACTATGCCACAATGTGGAGACGGTAAGCCGTAGGTACGCACGTATGGTGACTTTTTCATTCATATAATGGATAGAATAATAAATATAGTTGTACCATTTTTATAATAAAATCAAAGTATATATAAGATACTGGAGTTATTATTTTATAATGGAAACAAAAAATAAATAGGAAGTGGAAGAAGAAAAGAACTTGAAAGAGGTGATGAAATATTTACCTCTTCTTCGGGTTCTTCCATTTGATTTGATCAAAAGGGCTCCTTAGGTTGGATTTCTGATGAAAGGAAGGCCTTTATAATGAATGGATTAAATTAGGGAGGATATTTTGATAGGTTTTGTCTGATAAAAATGGATTTGGAGGTGTGAAATTAAGAGAAGGGTAAGTACCCTTTTATAAGAGAGGTGAGGGTCACTTTAGGAAAAATAAGAAATATTATTTTATAATAAAATAATTTTTGGTTTCTAATGGCTCAAAAATCATTTATTTAGAGGATAAGGTGAGTATGGGTATAAAATCTATAAAAATAGGTTTTATCTAGTTCTAGGTCATCATATTAACCTTATCTTTTAGATTTCAGTCTTAGTTAAATTGTTTGACATTTACCAAGTCTCTTTGTATTTTTATATTATCTGGTTAATAAACATACTATAACAAGACAAGCGAACCCCATATGGTTAAATATTAATATATATAACCTTATCTAAGTTATTTGGCCAAACCTTATATTTTTAGGAATATTATATCAATTAATAATATAGTATTTGTTTGAAAAACTCAATTATGTCAATTTTAACACTATATAGCATTTTATTTTTTATGAAATCCATAAAAACATTATCACATAGAATAAAATTTATTTAAAAAATAATAAAATGTCATATTAACCTAAAAAATTAGTTAAATTCATCATAAGTCTCAATTTACATTTATTTGGATATTTATAATATCAATTATTTTAATATTTCATTAATAAGGTAATTACTACATCATCTTTCTATCACAAATAAATTAATTTATTTAATGTATAAAAATTATAAATAAAATAAAATTATGTAGGAAATATTTTTATCTTTATAATGAATATTTATAGTTGAATTTATATTGTGTGTAACCCAATATTAAAAATGGTTTAGTTATTAAACTTTGAATTTAACTCTTTTAAATATTCTTTAAATAAAATAATAATAAATTTTCTAATCTGATCCAAGTGGACCAAAGAGGATCATATTTTATTACTAAATATGTTTATGGTCGAATTATACTTATCCAATATAATTAGGACATGTGTTGGGGTAATTATGATATCATTTTTACCCTTAATTACCCTATTTACTTTTAACCGTGGTAAATAAAAGTCAAAAGTTACTATTAAAAAAAAATATTTTTATCTTATTGAACCGAATTTTACTTAATGATATTAACCATGTCTCTCAGATTTTTTAAATTCAAATCACAGAAGCGATAAAACTATGTTTTATGCAAATTTTCAAAAGCTCCTAAGAGGTGGGTAAAAGACGGTAAAAGATTCAATAAAATTTTTATATATCTAAACTTATTATAAAATGACTCCAATGAATTACATTGAACTTATATAGGTATTACGTATCTATTTTTACCTAAAATAAATTTAAACAAAATAAATAATTATTTAAATAAAAAGTCGGTTTTAACCAATAACGTAGTGTTTTTTCACTATTCATCAAAAATTGAAAGTTTTTAGAAAAAAACCTAAAATTCACCCTATGATAATTTTGATATTAAAAATTCAAAAATGAATTCCATTTTACCAAATTCAAAACATATATTTTGCATTTATTAATTTAAAATTAATTCCCTTTTTCAAAACCAAAAAGCAGGCTTTTTAAAAAGTAAAAACTATCAAAAGATTGACATGTGTTTATGTCAAATTTAAATATGAAATTACTTATAATGACCTAAACTGTATTAAATGATAAAAAATAATCTAATTATACTTCCAAACCATTAAAATTCATAATTTATAACTATAAATTATTTTGATTAGAAATGTTGTTTTCAATTAAAATTTAGTATTTTTCACTATTCATCAAAATATGAAAATTATCAGAAAAGTACCAAAAATTTATCCAAACTAAATTTTTATATCCTGATTTTAAATAAGAATTTAATTTCATTAAATTGGATATATAAAAGTGTCAAATATTGGATTTAAAAAGGTTTCTCCATTAAAAGGCATAAAACTGCATTTTTTTAAAAATACCTCTTTTATCTTAAAAGTTGAATTTTTCTTATATTATGTCTAAGAAACACAAAATATTAATGTTAGAATTATATAGGATATATAAATTTTAAAATTTTGTTAATATAATTCATATCCTTTTTTTTAATGGATATTTTGGTAAGTCGTGGTGCGCTCGAACTTGTTGTTGTGTGTATCACAAGTTGTTGAAATACTTTGAAGAGATAAAATACTATGAAATCTTGGGGTGTTATAGTGGGGATACTGAGAGACACCATGGATGCCCTGATCTTTGGTCTGAGTCCCTACTCAAAGGTTCAGTCCCTGAATAAAGGGTCTCGCAACATGTTTGTGGAGTAACAAGAGAGGTTTGTAAACCACACAGAGTACCCAGACACCAAAAATATGCCAAACTGTTGGTGAAGCATCTCCCGTATGCACCCAGAGCAGAAGTTCATGGAGAAAAACTCCTCCTGGAAGAGCCACTCGAAGTCTAGCCAAGTGAGGGTCACCTCATCATGTGCTTGGATGGTCAAGTTCCATCATCTCTCTGTTGATCCTTGTAGAAGGCTCGCGAACAAGATCTCCATCTAGTGAAGTGGTGTCCTCACTATGCGGAAGACCTATGTCACTACCTCTAGCCAGTCCTCAGTGAGCTGATGATCTCTCTCTCCCCTAAACCTAGGAGGTCTCTGTCTCTAAAACCCGTGCACGACATTGAGTCTATGTACTTCCTCTACCAGTAACGCTGGTAATAACATCTGATCAACAGTTGGTGGCAACACTAGTGCACCACCTGGCAAGGCCATCTCTTGGACTAGTCCCTAATTGATGCATCATCTCTAGATGATCTGTCCACACAATCACATATCGAAAGCCTAGATTCTTGTCTGCGTGGAGGAATCCTGATATAGATCATGATGCACCACAGTCATAAGATTATACCTGGTGAGCTGAATCTTATTTAAGAAGATAATAATGAGACACTTATGAAACCCGTGTTTTCATGTATAGAGTCAAAAACATAATAAAGGTCCTAGTGTATGGATACGTTGGTTGGAGCACCAACACTGAACTATCTGAATCTAGAATTAAAACTCAAAACATTCAACACCGTTGCTAAAAAATCAAAACAATAGATTATCAGTCATTGAGGTAGAACTAACCACCTCTAATATGACTTTCTCACGACCCGTTCCCCAGGGTCTATGCCATGACATACCCCAAGCCCTCCTCCCAAAGTCTAGGGGTTGGCGACTATGTTGAAGGCATAAAAATGAAAGTGAGAGGCATTTTCCTGAGTACAAGTATGTATGCACACACAACCACATCCCAAAGTTGGAAAAGTAAACAAGAATTTCGCTAAACAACCACTGAGTACAAGTACAAATGAATGTCAAATGGGACAGAATAAAAACCCAGCAAAAGACGAATAAGAAAATAGGAAAACTACAAAAGAAACTCTGGATATCCATCTTCTGAAAAAGCCCACCCGATGGGTAAGTACAAAGCAGCTGCTAGAATCCATAGAGGTACACCCCCCGCCTGGTCTCATTGGGAACCACCAAATCCTGAGCCACCAAATCCTCCGTCAAGCCATTGGTCGTATGCTACAGACACAACATGTTCAAACAAAGCCCGTGTAGGGGTGAGTAACAATTTACTTATTAGGGACCCCAATACAAAAAGGAAAGGCCACAAGGGATTCCAAAACCAGATCAAAATTCATAATAACCATGCATGACCATGAAACAAGACAGCTCACACCGGGTATATTCTAGAGTAAGAAAGTAGAACCATTAGTCACATCAGGGAACACCATGGGATGCTCGAGAAATCATCCTCAACGAGTATAGTGGGCCTGCCAGGTCACACAGAAGATGCTTTCCACTAACCATAGGACTGATTTGGTACTCAACCCTGATGATTACAGTGGATATGCTAGATTACACAGAATCCGCTCACCACCGTGGGAATGCCGGGTCACACAGAAGCCACATCCCACCTATGGCGATAATGAGGTACTCCTCCTGTTGAGTACCTTGTGTCTATCAGGTCACACAAAAACCTCTCCCCACCATGGTCCTACCAGTTCACACAGAATCCTCTTCTCACTGGGTTATAGTATCTGATCCAAACAGGGTCACTCTTCAGTAGTCTTTAGGTCCCTTCCAACTACTGGGTTTCCACACGTAGCACACTTTATCTCAGGAGAACTTCCCCCCAAGCTATTATTTGAATTCCAAATTCCATGAAATGTTTCATAGAGTATTCCAAAAGATCCATCTTATTGTGAGGGTTCTAATTCCACAAATGAATCATCAATATGACGCCCAGTTTTCATGATATTGATGTTTTTCCAAAAAGGATTTGGTTGGGTCTAGGTCCAGTCCAACCTGGCCAGACTGACCTAACCCGACCCATCCTGGGGGCTACTGACCCGAGTCGGGTCCTCTGAACCGACCTGACTCGACCCAGCCTGAGTTCGGTCCGTTGGGCCATAGGACCGACCCGCCTCATGTATGGTCCACCTTTGCAGACTGGTTCCCCTCTTCTAGGATGAGTGGTGCATCCGGGGGTTCCCCATGGTTGGTCGAACCCGACCGCCCAGGTGGTCAGGATGTGGTCAGAGGACCACATTCTTGGAGAAATAGTGGCATGCTACTGTGGTTCTACTCTCAACACGCCGTCGTTGCATGCCACCACCTGCTTGCAGCCTCCATTGATCGTCGGCATCGCCATCGGTGCCAACACACCGGCAGAGTACTCCGCAGACCATCGGGTTTGCTATGGTGGACCGTTCTTCGAACCACTTGCTCCCACAGCCTCTGTGGGGGTCGCCTTCAATGAAAAGGCCTCAAAATTTCCTTGAGGACATTTCAAACGTTCGTTGACCAAGAATGCACAAGGAATAGGGGGGTTCAGGCATTTTTGGATTTGGCTCTTTCCCTACGCATTATAAGTTTAAATTAGGGGAGGCTTGGGAATGATGTTCGACTAATAATAATTCAATCCCGAATAGAAAACCCAAGAAAAATCACCATCCCACAAGAACAGATGATATGAATACCTACCTGTTCGTCGGTTGATCCGCGTTCATTGTTTAGAATGAAGAACAAGGATAATGTAAAACAAATAAACCCCTACCTCAATCTTCATTTGTTGTCAAAGTGCTTTGTCCTTGAAGATTCGAGCTTCATTGGCATTTATCGCTTACCATTCTCTTTCTTCGTAGAGCGTCAACATTTCTAGTGATCCTGCTGGTATTCATTGTTCATTGTTGGGAAGGAATTTCTCCATATGTTTGTTAGATGAAATTCCACCTTTTGATTTCCCCAACGTGTTAATAAAAGAAAACACATCACAACATTTCTATTATGCTACAACATCTCATCGTTATGCTGTTTCATTTATGAAACATCGTATCTATTACACTCTATAAAAATGATCCATTTAGGAGCTTACATTAATCTACCTCATCAACGCACCGTAGCACCCTCATCTACCTCTTAATAGTGAGAAATAAAATAAAATAACTTTTTATGTTATTTTATTATTTTCTGAAAATTCCAAAAACTAAATTTTCCATCTAACCCTTGACTGTCGAAGTTAAGACCCTTTTAAGAGAATCCTGGCATTATGAGTTCAATAGTGCCCTCATATATTTGATTCGAGAACCACTTCAAGAGTTAGGAAAACCCACATGCACGATTACTTATATGAACTAAAAAAAGTTAAACATTCTGTTCCGGGATCACTGGGACTAGGGATCATGTTCCTTCAAGGCTTATGGTCTAAAAAAATTCCATTAATTTAAAAAAAATACATGGAAAATTCTGGGACATTACATTATAGGCAACCACACATAGTGTTTACAATGATATCTTTCTTATAATAGTTTATTAAGATGTATAAAAAAATTATGGTCAATTAGGAAACTAAAACATGTTTCATCATTCAATAGTTTTCCACAATCCTTAAGTTCTCTTGGGTTACACAATGGCTCTAACAAACCAAACCAACTTCGTTCCATGTCAAGAGTCTAACCATATTCTTTGAGGGGGTTACCATAATAAGTAATAAGGAAATTTATTAGTTATTTCCATTTAATTCATTGTACCTTGGAGCATTAGTCCAGGTACCCAAATCATGGTGTGGACTACCATGACCAAAACTAATTCCTGGTGTGGACCACCATAACCATAATATTTACCTTGGTGTGGACTTCCATGACTAACACCTATTCCTGATGTGGAATTCCATGTAAAAAATATTTACCTTGGTGTGGACCGCTATGACTAACACCTATAACCATTTTATAAAAATTTATCATTCAGGAATTAGTTTAGCCAACCTCTTCAACACAATAAACAATAGGGGTACATTATTCCATTCATAAATATCTCATGGTTAGTTCCATTTGATATCTTTGAATCAAATCCATCTACTCGATCTCACTATTTATTAATAACCACACCCTTGAAACAATCATTCAAACATTTGAAAACTTAAGAAAACCCCTTTACTCATTTATCACATTCCCCTCAATTATCACATAGTGCACTAAACCTTTCCATATTAATCAAAACAACCCTTAAACCATATTAACAATCCAGACACACATAAAATGGTTTAATCCCATGGAATCCTAAATTCCCCTTTCCACATATCATTTATTTAATTTCAAGAAGGTGGAACACCCCATGGTTTACCATATACCTAGTCTCAATATCATCAACGGAACCAGAAAGGTCAATGAAGGGTTTCACACTTGAATTAGAGGATTAATTTACACTTATTATTCAATGAATCAATTTTTTAGTAATATAGCATAATGGAAAATCCAAATACAAAAATATGATATCATTACTATGGTATAAATCTTATAGACAACCTACCTCATGTTTTAATAAAACTTCTCTCTTAAAAAACCCTTGATTCCGTCACAAACAACCCTTATTTCCCAAACTAAGAATTTTATGGAATTACAAGTCCTTAGGGATCTAGAAGGAGGAAAAATAAGTATCCTATATTTTCCTAGAATATATAATAAATGTGATTAGTAGTCTCACTCAAAGAATTTATTTAAAACCAACAATTCTTCAAACGAACAAGAATCGAAGGAGAATCACCGTTGGAGAGCTTATGAGGATTTGGTTCATAACCCTTTCTAATGGATATGGGAATGAGAGGAGAATTGTGTAAGAATTATTAAAACCATTTGGAGGAATGTAAATTTCAAAAAATAAATAAATAGGAACATAGTTTGACTGCATGGTTGAAAAAACCATGCACCCACCATGTGTCTCCCTCTGCCGAAGAGGGGGCTTGGCCACACGGTCTCCTGGAAGCACCCACACTATTTTAAAAGCCATGTGGTGCATGTGGGCTTGCCTCTTCCCAAAGGAGTATGGATTCACTATTGATTAGTTTAGGCTCGCATAGTTTTCAACCTGTGTGTGTGTCATGCCTTCATCATTTTCCAAGACACTACCAAATAAATGATTTTGGTTCATGATTGGTACTAACCATAAAACAATCGTACAACATGCATTGGATGGAAAAGTTTCCACCATTTTCATGTATCGAACCCCTATGAGACCCATAAGTTTTTATTACTTTTAATATGTATTTAATTAACCATTCTGAAAGGAATTTTAACCAAAATGTATACTGAAACATGCCTCAATAAACACTGGGATCATATAGCCTCCTCAATTTATAACATATCATCATTAATATGAACTCTCAAGCCTCACTAAGTCTTTTAGATAAAAAGGTAGGGTCTATATATCTGATTCCCTCTCCCATGAACCTTCTTGAACATGAATATTCATCCAAAATATATAGACCAGTGACACATTCTTACACCACAAAACTTTCTAACTATGATCTACAACAGGAACTAGATTCTTCTTAAAGGACGTATTGGTCTCAAGCTTAACATCATCAAAATCAATCATATGAGAAGGGTTGGGGTGATATTTATGTTGTTTTGAAACATGAAAAATGTAATTCACAAAATCATGATGTTGTGGAGGAGCCAATTATTATACAAATGTTCTGATTCTCTCCACAATTTGAAATGACCTCACAAATATCGGCACTAACTTTACCTGCTTCCAAATCTAGTAGTTCTAAGATCTAGTGTTTTTCTCTGAGTTGGAAATTTCAAGAGGAAATTGAATTTTAAATTATTAGAAATGTAAATTTTTTATTCAAGATTAAAAATATAATTACACAGTTTTTAATGCCACTAAATCATGTTTCTTTATGAGGAATGATGCTTGGGTTGTATCTTGAAGCTTTTGGGAGAATCTTGGGGTTGATGGCATGAAATTAGTGTTTTGGAAATTTTCTTCTTAGGGTGCATGGTTTCCACATGGTTAGTGAAACATGTGTGCCTTAATTATGTGGGAAATTTTGTATAGGCATATAGTTTTAGAAACTCTATGGTGGGACAAGGGAGACCGAGAAAGGATCTACAATAAATTGCAGACATCTTTCATGGTTGGTGCATGGTTAGTTAAAACATGCACTACAACCATGCAAGATGGAGGAGTTAAAATAGGGACAACTACATGGTCGACTCACTATTTTTCCTACCACGTGGTTAAACGAGTGAGGTGTGTTTTCCTTGGATAGAGGAGGCACAAGGTTGGTTCATAATTTAAAAAATTGTGTGTCCACACTATATGGTTCATTAATAAGAGGAACAACCACTTTTTCTCTATAGGATTTAAGAGGACAAGGTCGTATTTCCTTCCCCTTTCTTCCTCGCATGACCTATGTATATCCTTTCTCTCCTCAAACCCCATCAAGGGGATTTTTATGTCCTTTTAGGGATTTTTCTGTTATGATTTCTCATCCAGTAATATTACTATATGTCCTATTCTCTTCATTCTAGATTTTTAGTTCCTCAGTTATGGATTTCAATCTAGATTCCATCAGATAATAGTGTAATTAGATACCTATGATGGGGATTTTTTTTCTTTTGTGGAAGAGGATGACCTAAGAGGTCATCTTCACTTTGTCGCGTGTTGATTCATTAAGGTATGTCACCACGGTGATTTTGAAAATATTTAAATCTCATAATAATTTAATTTAGTAAGTGTTTTGATATTTTTGGTTAGTTATTTGTATGGGAATGGTTTAATATGTACTCAGTAGACCTTCTGTATGTGGTTGCTTGAATTTACATCAAGTAACAGGTTCCCAGTGAGTAATCACCTATTATGAAACTTTGGTTTTAATTTTATATTAAATTTATTAACATTATAAATAATTTTTTGGACTATGTGTGAGATTTCTAGTGTTAAGTAGGATCTTGGAAGCTGATACGGTGTATCTCAGACATTGTCAGGCTTTGATGACCTATGGAAAGCTTGAACAAAGATTCTAGGAGAAATTTGTAAATGATTTAAACCTTACTGAATGTAGGTGGTCTGTTGTACCTTCCCTTTAGTAATTATGCATGTTTATAGTATTATGTGTATGGTTTAGATCACTCCTAAGGGTGATGCATAATATTTAATTTATACCAAGGGATTTTTAATTAGCTGAACTGGTTATAGTAGAGGATAAATGCTAAGGTTTACTAAAAACCCTGTTTCACTATGTCAAAAATCAGCCTAAATACCCTGGTATAATAACACCCAAGATGGATTTAATGTACCTCGAATGGTGTTCTCGATCCCCATAGGTTTGTGACTAACACCTAGAATCATATAAGAATAAAGAGGGAAGTTATTTTCCCCAAAATAACAGAAGGTAAAAGATATAAGTTATCATAATCAACACTGCAAAGGAAAACATCAATAGAAAAAATAGACAATGTAGTACTCATCATGGTAGATAAAAAACCCAAAAGAAACAAAAAAATTAACCCAAAAAAGTCTCAAAAGCTTCATTGTAACAAGTGGACAAAAACTCTATCATTCATCATCACTCCTTGGTCCCAAGGTTCAAGAACAACCACCACCTATAAGTGGTGTTGTTCCTTTTCTCAAACTTGGTATAAGAAAGTCTACAAGTGCCTGAATGAAAAGGTAGGGTGTGAGATATAAATCCCAGCAAGGACGCACCAAGTTATCCTTAATAAATTCCATAACAATTAAACCAACTTTGACTTCATTTAAAAATGGAAAAATGTATGGAATTTCATTCACATATTTTAAACCAAAACATTCTTTCACATTCAAAGAGATAGAAGATGTATCAAAACTGTCTTAAAATAATAGTTTATATAAAACACTTATATGAAGTAGTTGGTATGAATAAAACAATTCAATAATCAATGGCATGCATAATCATGTTGACAACTAATAGAACCATGGAAGAAATCCCTATGGTTTATTAGTTTAGGTAATAGGATCCTCAAATATCTCAATAATGACGTCAAATCAAGATAGCTGTGCACACCCATACATCCATCAAAACCCCAAACCAGGAACCCTCATGGCTCATATACACCCCCAAATGGGAACCATTATAGGAATTCATTCCACAATTGTTTAATTATAGTTTTCAACATCAATCCACTGCTATGGAGTAAAGGTCCTAGCATGATTGTCTAATTTATCGCAATCTACCCATGCTAACATGTCCACAACTACAAAATAGGCCTTTAACAGTGCTAGCCTTTATTAGCACTAGAAAAAAGCATCGATAAAGGTTCTCTTTATCATCACTAAGAAAAGCACTAAAAATGGTTCTCTTTACCATGGTTTTTTTAGCAGTAACAAAAGGTGCCCTTTATCAACAATTTCTTTAGCACTAATAAACAGTTCCATTTATCAACACTTTATTTTTAGCACTAATAAAGGGTACCCATTATCAGTGATTTTTTTAGCACTAATAAAGGTTCAAAATTAAATAAAATAATAAAATAATATTAAAAACAAGTTATAAAATATTTAAAAAATTGTTATTAATAAAAATGAATAAATTAAATATACTATTTATAAATTTTAAATACTAAAAAAAGTATTTATTAAATATATTGATATGTAAAATGAAATAACTAAACCAATAAAAATTAAAAATGACTAAATTAAGAAAAATATTAGACTTTTCCTTAATGAAATAATGATCGATAAAAATGAATAAATTAAACATACATATATAAATATTTATTATAAATATTAATAAATAGTATATATTAAATATATATATATATATTAATTTATATAATATTTCATGAATTCAATTTATATAATACACAATATTTATGATTTACATTAAATAATTTGTATATTTATTGGAGACAGGTTTATAATTAGAAATTAATATGAATTAAAAATACCAACTAATTTTATTGAGTAATGGAAATAATTGAATGTAAGTTGATTTTTTCAATTTAACATATATAAACTGCGTGTTATATTGATTTCATATACATATACGTAATTATTGTATTTTTATTTACAACGCACACACAAGAATATTTACGCAATTATTGAAATCTTATATAGAAACACATACACCTAATATTTATGTAATTTATTAAGATTTTTGTATTCATTTTAGAATCTCATTATATCATGGTACATTTAACATATTATTTCCTTAATAGATAAATATTATTTATTTATTTTTAATTTTATTACAATTAGATATTAATTTTTTTTAGTTTTTTTGTGAACTTAATCATTTTCTATTATTTACTTATATATATATTTATTTACTATGTTTTAATATATTCAATATGTATTAATATTTATTTCAATATTTATTTATATTTTTTTAGTAATTTATATTTAATTAATCAATCTTATCTATTTTTCAATATTATTAAAGTGTACTCATTTTTAATTATTCAATTTCACTCATTTTTAACATGCATGAATTTAAGATTATATATTTAATAATAATGTTAAAATTATATTTGTAAATATGTATAAATAAATATATTTATAAATTTATATTTACTATATTTATAATTATATATATATATATAATTATAAATAAATAAATATTATTTTTTAAAAATTATTTATATAATTATTGATAAATAATTATATATGTTTAAATAATTATACACTTTTAAATAATTATAAATTTATAATAAATTTATTTAAATAATGAATATTTTTTCTATACTCATATTCATATTTATATGTATTTATTAAATATATATATAATTATTTAAATATATAAATATTTAGAAAATATTTTTAAAAAAAGAAATTATATAACCATATATTTAAATAATTATAAAATTATAATAAATATATTTAAATAATTATAAAATTATAATAAATATATCTAAATAATGAATATATTTAATATATTTATATTTATATTTATATTTATCTATATTTATTAAATAGATATATTATTATATAAATATATATAATGATATAAATATATTTATAACTAGAAAATTATAATAAATATATTTAAATAGTGAATATATTTACTATATTTATACTTATATATATTAATTAAATATATATAATTATATAAATATATATATTGATATACATATATTGATAATTATAAATAAATAATTATGCATTTAAATAACTATAAAATTATAAAAAATATATATCTAATTATATAAATATATTTACAATAAAAATTATAATTATAATTATAAATTTTTTATCAGTGCTAAAGTATTAGCACTGATAAAGATTCAATTTTTCAGTGCTTTTTTAGAAGCACTCATAAAAGTGTCCTCGATCTATTTAATAACCCTAATCGTGATTGAATCAATCGTGATTTCTCAAGCTGTCCCCCAAAGCCACCTCTTGTTGTCCCTCATCCTAGATGAATCCAACCTTGAATCAAGTCTCTATCGAATCCAAGGGTTGAATACAAGGCTCGAATGAATCAAGGCTCTAATATTCCATGGCTCAAATGAATGTAGGATTTCATGCATGATGTCACTATTTCACTCAGATGAATGAATGATTCTATCCAAGGTATGTTAATTTTTATCCTCCCCTCACTTGTTTTAATTATTTGGCGATATTGTTTTGTGTTTTTTATTATATCTTTCTATTGATTATACATCACTACTTTCATTCTTGAATGTGTTTTACTTCAATGCCTCTTCACTATGACTGGTTCCATTGCAAATACCACATATATTTTTTATAATTTCAATTCTAATTGAGTTTAACATATGTGTATTCAATGACTATGGATGTTTCTTCATTGGAGTCATTTTCCACCAAAATATATCCTTCTATTGTACCTTTAGAATTTGAAAATTTTACAAAATATTTAATGCACTTTGTCAAAATGTATTATACAAAATGAAAAGACTCATAAACCATGGTTTATTATTTTGAACCACATGATGTCTGGTTTTTTCAAAAGTAGAAGATTGAAGTTGTCAAGTGATTGTATCAATTGGTTGGGAATTATTTGGAAAAAAACTAGTTATACACCTTTTAACATCCACCTTGGATATAGTGGAGGGTCCTTCATAGGTTTTCTTCAACTAGTTATTCAATAATTTAGGTTTCATATATGTAGTGTACATAAAAAAAATTATCACAAAAATATATTAAAAATAGATGGTATATTTCCATTTTTATGTAGATATATCTGGATGATTGGATGATATGAATATTTTCATTCCTACAGATAGAGTTCTTCCACAATAAGAACCCTCCATGGGATATTGTGGGTATGATCACTCTTTTTCAATTTTTGAGAAGACACAGATTGTATTGATTCCAGATTCTCTAATTTAGTAGAAATATAAAATTATTTCATATTTCGAATGATCTTATCATTCTATTTTATTTTTATTTTGACTTCCCAAGATATTCTTATCTCTCTAATTTTATATTCATACATTTCTCTATTTTCTAGTAGAATATGTTTAATCTGTTTAATCCTTTTGGAACTAATATTTAGTTAAGGATCTTTGATAAAAATTACTTATTTTAATTTTTGGGTTATCTTCTTCTGTCCTTTTGTGTCATCTTCCCTTTCTTGAATTGTAGCGAGAGACACATTTTAAAAATTAGTGCATTATTAATTATTTTAATTCAAAAATCATTTTATTTGTTTGTACTACTTGTTTTGAGAGATTAAAACATATTTATAACCTTTTTTAAAAAACATTTCCATTTATTTATCTTCATCATCATATTCAGTGATCTCCTCATAAATATTTCTATAAATTCCAAAAATATTAGTAAATATTTCATTGGAAATTTTCTTTAGGGTATTCATAAAATAAGATTGATAATATTCATATTATTCCATGTAACTTTATTTATTTAAATTTCTATTTAAAAATATATCTTCAACATATGTTTAATGAACACACAAATGATTTATCGGATTTAAAGGAAAATAATATCCTTATTGTATTAATATTATCTAAATTATTATATGTTTAAAAAATAAACAATCCATTACATTTTTTTAAAATTTTGATTGTTAATACATATTTAAAAACTTGAATGTTATAATTGGATTCATACATGATTCTAAATATGCATTTGAAACCAATGCGATTTGAATATTTTAGAAAATATGTAAGGATGAACGTATTATTTCTCATAAGAGAATTTATTTCATCATTAAATGATTCTTTCTAGAATATAGAAAATTTTGAAGACATTAATTCATTATATAACTTGAGATTAACATCTATATTTATCCCCATAAGATATGTTTTCATAATATTACTATTTTAATATCTATCAATAAGAAAAATGGATGATTTAAAATATATGAATTCATTATATGGATGTTTCAGCTTTCTCTGTCTTGTAATACATTTAGGTTAAACTCAAGAATCATCATTATTCCCATACATTATATATTAGATAGATGAAAAACTATATCTATAGATGTGAGGAATAGTTTTATTTTAATTATATTTTTATAATTTATTCTTAAAAAAGTACACAACTTCATATTAAAAAATGACATTAGCTTTTACGTGCATTATTCTATATGATTTATTATGATTTTCATAGGGGGAAAATTATTTCATTATTTTAGATTCTATTTTAGTTATTTTATATATAGAAAATATAAAAAATCCTAATCACCCAAATTATTCAAGATAATAAATTTTTGGCTTCATCCTCATCAACTTCATCTCCTAAAGAGTTATTGTTTCAACTTATTATTGAGACTCATATCACATATCTTCTATGATGCTTGAACTACTTTGAGAAGTGTTTATCCAAAATCATCAACAATACCCAGTATGGGATAACTTTTGGTTAGAGTATTTCAGGTAATATATGTAGAGTTTCACAAGAGATGGGTGATGAGTCTCAAGAAAAAAATGTAATAATAACTATTCAGGTAGTGAATATGATGAGGATGAAATTTGTTTATAACTTTCAACTTTGGATGAATTTAGAGGATAACACCAACCAAAGTTGACTTATTATTTTATTAAATTCAATTACCCACTTCCTTTAATTCAAACTGAAATTATTTGGAATAATAAAATATTTGTTCCCCTTATTATAATTATCTATAACATTCAACTTTGATAATGAATATCTTATTTGTATTTATTTATTTATCAAACAAATGAATATTTTATGAACCTAATAGGATGGATATGAATCAAAAATGGATGCATGACAATTTTTTGAAATAATAGTATCAATATGGAGTTAAATAGTTCATCATGTTTTGTCAATTTTCTTGCTGGTGACTAAAAATCTGTCGGGTTAGAAGAAAGTTCAATTGAGGAAGACCCTTTCACTGGGAGATCACAATTCATTCATGTCAGTCCCAATTTATAAAATGTATCAAATGTTAGAGGGGACCATAAATAGAGGGTTTAGATTTTCAATAAAGAATCAAAATCCCAAAAGACATTTAAAAAAATAAAGTGAGTTCAATGAGAAGGTAAAAGTGTTTTTTAATATAGTATGTTTTTCCTCAAAATAGTATTTGTTCACTATTACATTAAAATAATATAAATTTAATGTTTGAATACTCATTTAGAAAATTCCTTCTTTACCTGGTGATATTAATAACCCTATGGAAGAACATACTACAACGAAGGAAACCCTTTTAGGAGTTGTAAAGATAATGTTACGATATACTTTCTCTATTTTACTGAAAAACTATATAATGAAACATTGATTTTATTTTCATTATTCCTTGAAAATTTCATTTATTTTAAAATATTTTTGTACATATTTTATGACTTTATACACCAAAATTTACTCATACTTTTTATCCCTCAAAACCTCTTCACCCCTACAGTGTTGGAATATATCACTTTCCTTTAAGTTCCCTAAACTACCCTTGTAATAAGAGAAATGGTGCTACCTATGCTCAATAAGATAGTTAATCTTTATGTTTTACAAATAAAATCAATGTCAATAGAGTTAATATATTTTTTATATTTATTATTAATTTATTTATTTTTAGTATTACTCGAATTAGAATTTTGTTTATATACAGGTGGATTCTTTCATTCGATTTAGGGTGGTTTTTTTTGAACATGCTCATGCTCATGAGAGATTGTAATTTGAGGATGAAACTAAGATAATGAAAATAAAGAAATAGTTCAAAAATTTATACAGCCATCATTAAAAGGTAAATTCCTAATACTTATTTAATTAATCTTTTCATCACTTTAAATAATATTTTAAATTTAGTAACTTTATCTTATTTTTATAATAATAATTTCGTTTTTTTAATATATATTTTCATAAATAATATTTTACTTTTAACTATATGCAACAATTAAAAAAAAGAGATAAAATGTTTTTTTCTGGCAATGTTACTATGATTTCCATTGAATTTCTTTATCGAACATCCAACACTTTATATTGAGTCAATGTTCTTAGCTAGAAAAACTTTCTCATTATGGTGATGTATCATGATGAAATTTGAATAGGATTTTCCTATACTATTCTAGTTTTAAACATTGATATAGTTTTTTTGGCTAAGAACATCAACTCAATATACACTATGGGTAGTTTGACAAATAAAGAAAATAGAAATAATGGTAACATTATAAGTTAGTATTGTTTTTATAATTTAGGAAAACGTTCTATAGGTCATTTTTGATATGTAGGAATCAGTCTCACCTCAATCTAACACACAGTGTGACGGTATTACTCTAAGTTTTTCTTTTTATTTAAAAATGACTATAATTTTAGTAAAAAAGACAACAGACATACTAAAAACTATAAAAAAGAATTTAGATTGTTTTTATACTTTGCAAAAATGATCCATAAGTAATTTTGGATGTGTAGGAGTTAGGATCAACTCAATCATATACATGATGAGTCTGTTATCACTCAAAGCGTTTGTTATTAGTTTAAAATTGAAATTTTAGTTCAAAACGTGTCAGTCATTGAAAATCAATAAAATGAAATTGGATTGTATTTATAATTTAGTAAAATTATTAATAAGTAATTTTTAAAATGTAGGAATCTTACTCATAATCAAAATGACACATGAGGTGACCGATATGACTCAAAGTCCATGTTTCAGGTTTAAAATGAAATTTTAGTAAAAAATCCATGTGACATACTCAAAACTAAAAAATTTAATTATGATTGTTTTTATGATTTATAAAAATTATCAATAAGTCATTTGGGATATGTAAGAATCAACCAAAACTCAATCCTAGTCACAGTGTGATTGGTATAAATCTAAGTGATTCTTTTTATTTAAAATTGACATTAATTTAAGTAAAAAAGAAAACTGACATACTCAGAACCGAGAAAACTAATTCATATTGTTTAAATACTTTAGAAAAATGATACATAAGTTATAATTGATGTGTATTAATAGTCATAACCTAAATTATATACATGATGTTCCCATTATGACTCAAAGTGTCCATTACCAGATTAAAATTAACATTTTAGTTCAAAAAGTGTCACTCATTGAAAACTGAGAAAATACACTCATATTTTCTTGATAATTTAGGAAAATGATTCATAAGTAATTTTTTGATTTGTATTAATCATTATCACATAAAAAACACACAATGTGACTGGTATGACTCAAAGTGTGTGTTTCTCATTTAAAATGGGATTTTAGTAAAAAAGATAAGTGACATACTAAAAATTGAGAAAACTAATTCATATAGTTTTGATACCTAAGTAAAATGATACATAACTCATTTTTGTACATGTATTAATCAACCTAACCTCAATATGATCCATGGGTTAACTAATATTATTCCAAGTACATATTTTTATTTAAAATTGACCTTAATTTTAGTGAAAAAGTCAACTGACATATTGAAAACCGAGAAATAACAATTGGATTATTTTGATACTTTACAAAAATGATTCATATATCATTTCTGATGTGTAGGAATTGGCCTCACCTCATTCTAATATATGATGTGGATGGTATGACTCAAATTGTTCGTTATCAGTTTAAAATTGATATTTTAGTTCAAAATAATTTACTCAGTGAAAACGGAGAAAAAATGCTCATACTATTTTTAAAATTCATGAAAATGATTCATATGTGGTTTTTGATGTTTAGTAATTAATCTAATTTCATACCGACACATGATGTTACTAATATAACTCAAAGCATGTGTTTTAAGTTTAAAATATAATTTTAGTAAAAAATAGATGTGACGTACTAAAAACCAAGAAAATGCATTAGGATAGTTTTCATTATTTGGTAAAATGACCCATTAGTTATTGGGGACATGTAGGAATAAAATTCACATCAATCTGATACATGTTGTGAATAGTATGACTATAAGTGCTTCTTTATATTTAAAATTGAAATTAATTTTACTAAAAAAGTCAACTTACATACTCAAAACTAAGAAAATGCATTTATATTGTTCTGATACTTTAGTAAAATGATCCATAAGTAATTTTTGACATGTAGGAATATTCCTCACCTCAACTTGATATATGATGTTCCCCAAATGACTAAAAGTATCTATTATCATTTTAAAAATAAAATTTTAGTTCAAAAGGTTTTACTCGTTGAAAACATAGAAAATTTTCTCAAATTAACAATATAATTTATGAAAATGATTCATAATGCATTTATTACGTGTTGGAATAATTATCATGTCAAACTGACACATGATGTGACTGATATGACTCCAAGTGAGTGTTTCCGGTTTAAAATGATATTTTAGTAAAAAAAGATAAGTAACGTTTTCAAAATTGAGAAAACACATTCAGATTTTTTAAAACATTAAGACAATGATCCATAACTAATTTGTGATGTTTAATAATTAAACTCACCTAAATCTATGACACAGTGTGATTGATTTGAATCCAATTGAATCTATTTGTTTTAAATTGAAATTAATTTTATTTAAAAAGTCAACTGACATATTAAAAACAAATAAAATGAATTTGTATTGTTTTGATAATTTAGGAAAATCATCTATAAGTAATTTTATAATGTAATAACTAGACTCATATCAATATGATACATGATCTTCCCAGAATGACTCAAAGTTTACATTATCAGTTTAAAACTACCATTTTTGTTCAATACATGTCACTCACTCAAAACTAGGAAAAAATGCATGTATTATTTTTATAATTTAGTAAAATTTCTCATAATTCATTTTTGATATATAGAAATATGACTCACATAAAATTGATACACAATGTGACCAGTATGACTCAAATTAAGTGTTTCCGATTTAAAATGACATTTTAGTAAAAAAAAAGTGGCATAATCAAAACTAAGAAAACACATTAATATTTATTGATAATTTAGGTAAAAAAATAGATTAGTCATTTTAGATGTGTAAGAATTATTCACACTATTATCCGTTCTATGGTGTGGTGGATATGACTCCAAGTGCTTTTTTTAATTTAAAATTGACATTAATTTTAGTAAAATAGTCAACTAACATACTGAAAACCAATAAAAAAATTGTTTTTTTACTTTAGTAAGATGATCTATAAGTTATGTTTACATGTAGTAATTAGTTTCTCCTTGATCTGATACACGATGTGTCTGGTCAGACTCAAAGTTTCCATTATTTGATTAAAATTAATATTTTAGTTCAAAATGTATCACTCACTATAATTAAGGAAGATGTGCACATATTTTCTTCATAATTTTTTAAGATGAATCATAAGTAATTTTCCATGTGTAGGAATCAGTCTCATGTCAAATTGACACACGATGTAACCCTTATGACTCATAGTGTGCGTATATAGTTTAAAATGACATTTTTATTAAAATAAAAATTATATACTCAAAACTAAGAAAACACATAATTAATTTAGTATGTGTAGTAAAATTATCCATAAGTCATTTAGGTTATATAAGAATCATTTTCAACTCAATCTACCACACGGTGTGACCGGTATTCCTCCAAGTGTGACTTTTTATTTAAAATTGACATCAATTTTATTGAAAAAGACAACCGACATACTCAAAACTGAGAAAATGAATTCATATTATTTTGATACTTCAGAAATACTATAAATAAGTCGCTTTTTATGTTTACGAGTCATCCACACTACAATATGATACATGATGTTCCTGGTATGACTCAAAGTGTCTGTTATTGGTTTAAAATTGATATTTTAGTTCAAAATGTGTCACTCATTGACAACCGAGAAAACAAACTCATATTATCTTGATAATTTATGAAAATGATTCATAAGTCATTTATGAAATGTATGAATAATTCTCACATAAAAATGACACATGATGTGACTGGTATGAATGAACGTGTATGTTTCCTATTTAAAATGACATTTTAGTTAAAAAGACAACTGGTTTACTCAAAACCAAGAAAACACATTCAAATAATTTGAATAATTTAGGGAAACTATCCATAAGTCATTTAGAAAATGTTTGAATCAGCCTCACCTAAATTATATGCACGGTGGGACCAGTATAATTTCAAGTGAATCTTTTCAATATATACGTGTCATTTTAGTTTAAAACTCACATAACATTTCCAAAAACTTATAAATTGAGCCTAGATTGCTTTATCATAATTATATTTTCTATTAATTAATTAATTTTCTCATCATTTTTATCTTATACATATTTAGTAAATTTTTTGTATAGATAATTCTTGAATATGAACAAGAAATGGTGTGATGTGTAAGAATCAACCACAACTCAATTTGATATATAGTGTACATGGAATGAATTAGAGTTTAGTTTAAAATTATCACTTTCTGTTTAATTTATTTCTTTATATTATTACTATCATGATAATTTTTTTTATATAGTTATTTTTTTATAGTAGGGGTGGTTTGTTTGGAAATAGTATGAGTTGGGGTAACAGAAAAGAGACAAAGGATCAATGATTTTTTTTAATGTATGTAATATTTTGTACATTCTCATGTAATTTTATAAATAAATTTTTGAAATTAGTGTGTGTTTTTTATTTGTGTTTTAAATTTTATTTTATTTAAATTATATATTGGTACTTGATTTTGATGAATTTTTGATGTGTTTCTGGTGCTGTAGTGTGTAGTTACAGCACACTGCACTGGTGTTGTGTAGTGTATAATTATATTAAACTATAGTATCTGCTTCATTAGAGATTTTATAGAACTGATAAAATCCTAAGGCTTTTAGTCAGACTCCGGTAGTTAGCGCTTCTCTAGAGAAGATAAAGACCATTTTTCGTGCAATTAAAGGAATGTTTTGTAGTAGTGGTGCTTTGAAAAATCAATCATTCAATCGTGTTAAAATAAAAAATTTCAAATCAATTCAAATTATAAGTGCCCAATTTTTAGTTTCAATCATTCCTTTCGTATTTCAAAACCAAAACATATGTTTTCAACAATTAATTCCATTTAAAATCTTCATTCACTTTAATCCATTTCTCTAAAGGTTCAATAAAAAATCAATATATCAAATCCATTTCAAAATCAAGAAATAATTTTTCAAGAATGTTCCCCAAATTTTAATTCCATTAAAATTGAGGGTTTTGAAAATTTCAATGCAATTTCAAATAGAACATAAAATCCATTTAAATTAGGGTTTTTAAATAAATAAAAACTCATTTTAATTAATTTTAGTAATTTAAGGTTTTAATCATTGGTAAAAGAATCATGGAACCACCTACCTTTAATCATAATGTCAAAGACAACACCTACAATGGGATTTCTAAAAAAATGAGGCAAAATGGATTAAGAAACACAAACTAGATTCAAGATCCCACAAAGTAGAGTTTAGATCCATCAATACCATGATGATTTATCATCCTCCAAGGAGGGAAAGATATTGTGAACAGAACCAAGTAGGAATATCACACATATGGGAGGGCTTATCCTAAAGTACCTATACACACACAACCAAATACATGGGGCTATGTATATGTATAATAAATTAATTAATATATAGAGTGGAAAAAATTCATGCAGTAACCTCTAGAAAATAAATATCAGAATAGATTATCATAATACAGATTATATAAAGTGGGGAAAAACATGTCTATCCAGAAATATAGGGAGGGAAAAAATAACAACCATTGTAATGAGTAGAGTAGGTCAGATCCTGACTCCATATCCTAGATTCATAACACTGAACATGATCAGTTCTACCATATACTACTAATATCTACATATAATAAGTACACTATAGTCACTTATAATCCATCTTTCATATTCGTAAGACGTGAAAATTATAGAGAAAACATGTTTCATTAACTTTCTCAGATACTCTGGTACACTAATACCTGATATTAATCTGACATAGCTTTATGGGTGCTCCCGATCCCCATTGTTTGGAAACTAGTGTAAGATCCCAATGTTTGACAAGGTCCATTTTTTTTTTAATTTAGGTTAAACATCTTTAAAAATGGTTAGTAAAAATTATTTTAGTAGTAAAAAATGTCCTTGAAGTGTTTGAGTGTAAATGATACCAAAATGGTTTAAATGTGTCCCTCTAATGAATTTTTCATAGTCAGTGCATGGTTAGTGATAACTTTTTTCACAATTGTGCGGCCTCATGGAAGGTGCTTCACGGGTAGAAAAATTTGTAAGGATTACCAATAAACTATAAAGTTTGATACCCTCTTGGATAGAGGCGTGAACATAATCACCACATGGTTTGAAAAACCATGCAGCTAGACAGGCCAAACTATGCATCCTTACCACCTCTTTGGAAAACGGTGCCACATGGTTGGCGCACAGTTTATCCAACCATGCGACTGAACCGTGAACCTCTTAAAAGTGGTGTAAATTCCCATTTTTTCCTCCCAACCATTATATGTTTTACACCAAATTTCCCCAAAACATTCTTCTCCCAAATCCTAGGGTGAGAAACATTTCCTCCCAAGATTCCCAAGGATAAATATCCATAATTTCTAAAACATTCATTGTTTTGTTAAGTGCAAATTGAAGCTTTGAGTATTTCTCTAACACCGCTTTTTTTTATTTTTTAGAAGAGGGTTTTTTGATAATTTTTTATTCTTCCAAATACCATGAATCCTGTTTCCATGAAATTATTAGATATGAAAATTTTTACTATTTTAGCTCGAATAAAGGGTAATTTTTGGATGCGTGTGTGCCTAAAAGTTTGAGGTAGGTGGTCTCTAATATTTATAAAATTTTATGGATTTTTTATTGTGTATATGGTTTCTCTATTGCACTACCATGATGAAATTTTTTTCTGTGACTAAGATAAGTAAATTAATCCTTGAAATGTTTTTGGAGACCCATCACAGACACTATTGGTCCCATTGAGGATTACAATACTAGTCTTATGGGTAGCCATGCGATGTTCCACTTCCTTGAGGATGGTGAAATGAGTTATTAAATGATGAACATGTGGATTTATTAGATTAAACCAGTTATAATTATTTTTGGAATATAATCATGCTATAATGGGTTTTTTGGATTGACTTGGAATGTTAAATTTGTTCATGTTTGATTAAGGTAAGAGGTGGTAAATGGTTAAAGGGGTGTGAATACGTTGTTAGTGTTTTTAAAAAAATTTATTGGTTTTGTTATATGGATAAATGATTTAATTATCTGATCATGTAATTTGGTTAAAGATGTGATGTGGTATAGACCATGTGAAACATGGTTATAGGATCTGGGTTATTTAGACCATTTTGAATAATGCAAAGTCAGTAATTGGAAATTTTCACCCTTGTTTTTTTGTTGGATGTAAAAATTTTAATAAACATAATCTTAGAAAATATAAATAAATTGTATGGTTGGATTATAGATTGATTCTCTATACTTATTTGGATGGATGTAAGATTAAGGCTCATAATCCTTAGGTGGTCCATATTGATGCTCAAGGAACCCAATGAATACATGGTTCAGAGGCCAAAATGATGCTCTAGTCTCCAAGGGTATAGACATGGAATTCTGTATCATGGTTGGGATGGTCTATCATGGTGTTCTGAGTGCCAGTTTAAATATCTAGACTCATTCTTCAAGTTATGATTATGATTATGGTATGGGTACCTTTATTGATGCTCCATGGTACAATGATGTATATGGTATGGGTACCTGGACTAATGATCCAAGGTACGATGATGTAAATGGTACAGGTACCCAGACCGATGCTCTAATGTATGATTATGTATATCATATGAGTACTTGGACTTATGATCTAAGGTAAGATGAATTATATAGATGTAATTGATTAGCCACTAAATGAGGAAAATATTGATTGTTAATATATATAATATTCATGTTCTTTATTATTCATAAACACCATTTTAGTGAATTTTACACTTTGAACATCATTTCACAATATGATTGTAATTTCTTCATAAAATACACAATAATGTGGTACATTTTTTAACATCATTTAAAGTACCCAATGATCTCGATTTTATTTTAATATTTAATTTTCAGGTTTCTAATTATATTGGTAACAATTCATACTTGTGGATTGTTGGAAGATTCACATTTGAAGACCACCAAAATGGGATTTCATGCAAACAATTCTGGAGAAGCCAGATTGGACACCAGCCTAGTGATGAGAATGTGGGGCCCAACATATAGGCCCAATGAATCCCAACATTCGTTGGATGCTACAAGACATATATAGGAACAAATAATCATTTAGGAGACATTGCTAATTCGGATTTCAGGGTGGTTATTAAGGCGGCCCAACATGGAGATAAAATTCCGGGCCAGATTCTGAGGCCTATAAAATAATCCCACAAATTTAATCATATCTCGAAAAAAATTTATTTTGGGATAAAACTTCACAAAGAGCTAGGGGAAATCCAGATATTCATTTTTTTCTTCTATGTACCACTACAATTCATCCATCTAGAAGGTCTTACAGGCGAATATGTTCAGTGGAAGAAAGATGGTTGCCACCTCGGGTCAAGGGTGGAAAGGTCTACTCTCTCTTATCTTTCCACCCAACTAGGAAAATCACCATTAATTGAGGTGACTTACACTATTGTAGGCTCGATCAAAGGCTTAAAAATTTCTTATTTAAGGTAGTTCTGGTAGAGGAGTTGAGGATACTTGGAGCTTTGTTTTCATTTTAATGTTATTGTGTTGATTTGGATTTGTAACGTTCTTCTTTATCATGTAAGTTGTTCAAATCACTTTAGTTCATAATAAAATTTCTTCATTTCCTCTTATTATGTTTTTCATCTTATCACTTTGATATCATTTCCTTAAGGTGTGAATTTATTCACACCATACCTTTTTATATTCTTCACACAATGGTGGAGTGATTTCTTTCTTTTTATTGTTTTTTTACTTCTCCAATTCCTCCCACATGAGTCTACTTTCCACTTCCATTGAAACCATAGAATCAATGGAGGGCTGAATCTTTAATGGGTTGATCCAAGGGAGTATCAAGGGGCTGGTTTGGATGTTATTTCTAACTCCATTAATTTCTAATCACTTCTTTTAATTGATAATTTTGTTTGAAGATCTTTAAACTCCTTCATCCTTGTTGAATTTAAGGCCACACACTTCAAGTGCTAATACAAACCTTTACCTTGAAGTGCTCAAAACTTTGATCCTTCAAGGGTATAGGTGATTAGTATTAAAGGTTGTATGTATTAAACTAGTAAGTTACGTTGTTGTTTGATCTTATTAAATGAAACCATCTCAAATATAAGAAATTGAAATCATTAAAAAGGGAATTCATCCAATCCACCCCAAGCGATAACCTAGGATCAAATCATTATCTTAATTTGAATTAACTTAAATATATTAGTCATACCTTAAAACCAGATAAAATCAAACCAAGTTGTCCACTTCATAGACAAAAACAATCCATAGAATGTATGTGTCTACAGGTTACTTCTTAGGTCTCTGAGGATTTGATAACCCAAGCTAAACTACGAGGACCGTTCTACCTTCATCTCTTGGGTAAATTTGAGCGTGAATAATATTTTGGTGCCATTTTTGGGGATTGAAGTAAGTCATATACAAAACCCATTCCATTCTCCAGCATTTCTTCTATTCTCACCCAAGATCTCTTATCTTATCCCATTCTCGTTTTTTTTCTTTTGGTGCATGTCTTCCTACACGCGTGATCAATCAAACCATCTAGTTAGGGTAGATAGTCTGGGGGTTGGGGAGTCAAGTAAATCAAGGTAAATCTTTCCATTAGATCCTAATCTTCCTAATACTCCAGAGTCAGAAATTTAGCCCATTTCAATGGAAGTTCTTCAAATAAACCAACTCATAAACCCAGCTGTGAATCAAAATGGAGACCCAAATGAGGCAGCCCCAAACTTGAGGAATGAAGTTGATCAAACCATGAATGAATACCTCACACCCACCTGGAATAATTCCCTCTAATGCATTAGACAAAACTCCCTAGGAGATGACAACTAAATCTTTAAACCTCATGTCCTAAACCACCTTCCCACATTCCATGGAATGAAGTCTGAGATGCCCTACCTTCACATTAAGGAGTTCAATGACATTTTTGAAACCATGTGTCCCCCACATAAACTAGAATCAGCTAAGACAAGGCTATTTCCTTTTTCTTTAAAGGATCGAGATAAAAATTGGCTAAAAAAATTGAGACCATCATCCATAAACTCTTGGGACCAATTACAAAGAGAATTATACAAAAAATACTTTCCCCACCACAAAAAAAATTGCACTTAAAAAGAGCATCCAAAACTTTTTTTCAAAAATATGGAGAGTAATTCTATGAAACAAGGGAGAGGTTCAATGACACTCTAATCATGGTTCCACACCATGGTTTTTCTATTCCTGAAATAGTGATAATTTTCTATGAAAGGTTGGGTCCAAGGAACCAACAATTCATTGACCTGATGTGTAATGGAACCTTTAAAAACAATGACCCAAATGATTCTTATAAGTATCTAGAAAGTCTTGATGAACAAAACCAAACAAGGGGAAATTAACCTTATTCTAAAAAGACACAAATAACTACTTGAATTCATACACTTAGGGAAGAGTAAATCCCTAAGGCTAAACTCGCAGCACTCTCTAGGAAGGTTGAAGAGATAGACCTTAGTAAAGTTCATGAAATCCAAAATGTAGACCCTATTTGCACAATTTTTGACAAACATGACCATAAAAAAACAACTTCCCAACCATTATATCCATCAAGGATGTTATTTTAGGAGGACCCCCACTGGAATTAAATGCTTTAAACTTTCAAAAGCCTCAATACCAAAACACCTTCAACCCAAGGTATAATGACCACCCAGGCTTCTGCTGGAAAGATAACCAACAACCTAGCTAACCACAGGGACAAAATCCATACCCCCATCAGAACTACCAGACCCATAACCAGTTCCAAACCCAACCTATTCAATACCAATGGCCACCAGTCCATTTTCAACAAACCATCCCACCTCAAAAATATCCCCCTGGGATAAACCAATCTTCTCAAGCACCAACCCAAAATGTTCTACAAAGCCTACTAGAACAACTGTGCAAAAAAATGGAAAAGATAAACTCAGAAGTCTCTTCCCTAAAACAAGAACTTAAAACAAATAAAACTGGAAATGCACCCATCCATACTCAGGCGGTACCATCCTCAACTTCAAGGGGAGAGTCAAGTTGTACTCAAAAAACTTATAAAAACTAAAGGTGTGACTATTTTAAGAAGTGAGAAATCAATTGAGAAATCTGAACAAATAATTCAGAAAGCAAATGAAGCTTCAAAATCTAATGAAAATTCAAATGAACCACAAGATAAAACTATGGAAACTGATAACAATGTGAAATAAACAACTCTTCAAAACTCAACAACCTTCACCATTTCCTTAATGCATGAGGGGGGAAAGCAAGCCTGAATTGAGTGAAACATTGATGGAAATATTCTCATAGGTCAAGTTGAAAATTCCCCTTCTCGATGAAATCCAAACCATAACTACCTAGTCAAAGTACCTTAGAGACTTGTGCACTTTTAAAAAAGAATTTTCACATATAAACCAAGTCCTTTTGGTAGCTAATGTGAGTACCACCATTCAAGGGACCATTCCTCCTAAGTTGAAAGACCCAGGTTTACCTTACATCAATGTTGAACTAGGAGAGAAAAAAGTTTTCAAGGCATTGTGTGACATAGGTGCTAGTGTCAATATCATACCCTATGTTGTGTACTACCAGTTAGGCCTAGAATATATCCAACCCACATCTGTCACACTTCAACCTACTGATCGTAGCATTAGGGTTCCAAAGGGGATTTTAAAGTATGTTCTGGTAAATTTTGAAAACATCATCTACCCTACTGAATTCATTGTCCTTGAAAACCATCCAAACTTAGGAAATAAGGAACAAACCCCAATCATCCTTTGTCTTCCTTTCCTTGCAACAATCAACTCTATTATTCGAGTCCAAAATGGGAACATTACCATCACCTTTGGAAACATGAGTCTAGACTTGAACATCTATAATGCAAGCTCACAAATAGGGGATTACGAGGACATTCATGAAGTAAACATGATAGGAAGCATTGATAATGAATCCATATAATATCAAGGAATATTTGATGGATGTTTAAGTCAGGATGATATTCATTTCCTTTGTTCATGTGAAGGAAGTTTATCTCCTTTCCTTGAATCATTTTCAAATTTCTCTTATAATGAAGTCTTAGGTCCAACAATCAGTGAAACCTTTTTGGAAACCACTTTCATGGAGACCACTCCAACTTCCTTCCCTAAATCTGATCAAGCCAATATAGTAGTTAAACCTTCTACATGTGGGGAATCAATCCTATCTAAAACTATATGAAACAAAATTGATCTTGATCCAATTTCCCAATATTCTGCTGAAATTATGAACCATTCTGATCTTGAATTGAAGGAACTTCCTACTGCACTCAAGTATGACTTCCTAGGGAACAATCAAACACATCTTATTGTTATTTATTCTTATCTTTAAGCCAATAATGAGAGGATGATTCTATATGTCCTTAGGAAACATAAGAAAGTCATTGGTTGGACCCTGTATAGTATCCTGGGATATCCCATTAATCAGGACTCAAAGTATTGTTCTGGAATATGATTCAAATCCATGTTGTCAACCTCAACGGTGACTCAATCCTAATCTCATGGAAGTAGTGAGGAAGGAACTTCTGAAATTGTTAAAAGTTGGTATCATATATCCCATTGCTGAGAGTGAGTGGGTCAGCCCAATACAAGTGGTTATGAAGAAGGAAGGAATCAAAGTGATAACCAATAAGTATGGAGAGATTCTTCTAACTAGGGTGAGCGGTGGATGAAGGGTCTGCATTGACTATAGAAAGATAAACTCATTCACCAAGAAAGATCATTTCCACTTATAATTCATTGAACAAATCCTTCAGAGAGTGGAAGGTCATGCCTTCTACTATTTCTTAGATGGGTACTCAGGGTATAATAAAATTGAGGTCTCCCCTAGAGGATCAAGGGAATACTACATTCACATGTCTATTCGGTACCTTTGCCTTCAAACGCATGCCCTTCGGGTTATGCAATTCCCCTGGAACCTTCCAGCAGTGCATGATGGGAATATTCTCAGATGTGGTAGAGGATTTTATTGAGGTCCTCATGGATGACTTCTCTATCTTTGGGGATACATTTTAGGGATGTCTTAGGAATGTGGAGATAGTTTTTTCTAGAAGTGAAGAAATGAATTTGGTCCTAAACTGGGAAAAATGCCATTTCATGGTTAAACAGGTATTAGTCCTTGGATATATAGTCTCGAGTAGGGGGGTTGAAGTTGATAAATCAAAGGTTGACATCATTCGTCACCTTCCATCACCCAGAACTGTTAATGAACTGAGGTATTTCATAGGACATGTTGGTTTCTATGGAAGATTCATCAAGTACTTTAGTTCAATCTCTCGTCCCCTTTGTGCTCTCCAAGTAAAGGATGATCCATTTTTTTGGACATAAATATGTGAGGGTTTATTCTAAACCCTCAAATCCTCTCTCATCTCTCCTCCCATTATGAAATATCCAAATTGGAACCTTCCTTTTGAACTTATGTGTGATTCCAGTGAATTTTTTGTAGGAGCTATGTCAGGACAACATTGAAATAAAACTTCTTATTTCATTTGTTTTGCAAGAAAATCCTTAAATGATTCCCAAATCAACTACACCACCATTGAAAAAGAGTTGTTTGATGTTGTCTTTGTGTTAGAGAAATTCAGGTCATATCTCTTAGGATCACCCATCATTGTCTTCACTGACCATTCAACCCTAAAATACCTTTTCCAAAAACAAGATGCAAAGGCTAGAATAATTAGGTGGGTCCTTCTCTTACAATAATTTGACCTCAAAATCAAGGATAAAAAAGGTGTTGAAAATGTTGTAGCTGATCAACTCTCTAGGATGGAATTAAAAGACAACTCAAATCACCTTTCTATTTCTGATTCATTTCTTGATGAACACCTATACTCTATGAGTGACTGCCCTTGGTATGCTGACATAGCCAACTTCTTAGTTACAGGAGTAACTCCAAAATTATTAGGAACTCGATCTCGAAGGAAATTCCTTTTTGAGGTTAAGAACTATGTGCTTGATGATCCATACCTCTATTAGTTCTGCCTTGAACAAGTCATTATGAGGTGTGTCCCAGATTCTGAACAAGAGTCCATCCTCAAATCCTGCCATAGTGAGGCTTGTGGAGGTCACTTTTCCTCTAAGAAAACTTCTGCTAAGGTTCATTAGTGTGGTATGTTCTATCCCACCCTCTCAAGGGAATCCTATAGATTTTTTCAAATATGTCCTAAGTGTCAACAAGTTGGGTCAATCACAAAAAGAATCAAATGCCACTCACTCCCATCTTAGAGATCGAAATCTTTGACTACTGGGGAACCAATTTCATGGGTCCCTTCCCAAACTCTAAGGTATACCTCTACATCCTCTTAGCTATTGATTATGTCTCAAAATTAGTTGAATCCATTCCCACCGAGTCTAAGGAAAATCATGCCATTTAACTGTTGAAATTGAGAAAAAGGATTTTTGCGAAATTAAGAAAATAAATTATGACCTCTCATTGGCCATAACAAAAAGAAAATTAGATCTCAATGAACTTGAGGAACTGTGTATGGAGGATTATTAAAATTCAAGGATCCATAAATCTAGAGTTCAAGCCAACCAATCTAGAAATATCAAAGTAAAACATTTTGAAACGGGATAATTCGTGCTATTATATAGTTCAAAAATTCATTTACACTTGGGAAAGTTAAGGTCTAGATGGTCAGGTCCTTTCATAGTGCATCATGTGTACCCCCATGGGGTAGTAGAGGTTCAAGATCCTACAAGTGGTTACATTTTCAAGTTCAATGGTCAAAGGTTAAAACAATTCATTGAATCATTTACTAAATAAGAAACGGAGGTTGAGTTAACTGAGCCAACCTATGAACCATGAAAAAATTGATAGATTTAGGATCCATGTCAGGCTAACGACGTTAAACAAAGCGCTGCATGGGAGGCAACCCATGGTTTTCAAGTTTGCAAAAAATTTTGTTGTTTTAATCAACTTTATATTTTAAATAGGATTAATGAATCATTTTGATATTTAAAAAAAATAAACTGTTGACCTGTTCTTCTATTATGAGTATTGATGCGTATGAAACAGGAGAGCCATATTCATCTGTGTCACATGGTGTGATCCTTGAGTAATACCTTACCCAAAAATTTAAAAAGAAGACAATGTATCATTAGTTCATTTTTATTTTTATGTGTTTGTAGGTTAAAATAAAAAATATATAATACTAATAATAAAATTAATAGGCCACATCGTAGGTCATGGGGAAAACCCCGTCACAACCGGCGAAGCTGTGGGGACTCGAACCCAAGACTGAAGGGAGACAGGGGTGCGTGCTTACCACTGACCTACAACTTATTATGCTTCCTTATTCTATAATTTATATATATATATACTTATATTTTACATTCTTTATTATATAAATATATATATATATATAGTTTTTTTGTTTTTACTTTTTTTTCCCTAGGGAATTTTCAAAGTGACATTGAGATCAACGGATTAAAAGGGAGTAACACAACTTTAAACTTCAACCAACAGGTGACTTCATTCCATGATCCTCATTTTCAATTTCCTTTTTTGAACTCTCATTCCATAACTCTACCCCCTTAGAAATTTTATTTTCTTTAAACACTGGGGACAGTGTTATTTTAATTTGGGAGAGATAAAATAAAATTGCTTTTGTGTCAAAAAAATGAATTATTTGAAACAAATAGGGTGCCTTAATGGAAGGAAAAATTTCATTAACAATAAACATGATAATAGACATTGTACACTTTGAAACTGAATATCAAATAATTTAGCATGCCCTGATTTTGATATTAATCCATGTATAATTTCATTAGCATAGATTTTGGGAAGTGTGGTTGTCTAACGTAATATTTCATTGTTTATATTTTCATCCAAATAAAAAAAATCACAATGCACATCCTTTAGATAGTGGGGTATTAGTTTGAGTTCATGGGGTCCCCAAAATAAATAGCATAGGTTTGCTGATCATTTTAGTTTTAATATGAGTATTCAATAAAAAAAATTAAAAAAACAATAAATTTTCGCGTAGAGCAATGAAATGACCTAATGCGTGGCTTTCAGAACTTGGGGATCGTTACTCCATAGTTTTCTAGCCCAGAGTTAGTAATTTTATCTCTATTTTTGGTAATTTGAATTTTTTTTTGATTTATTTTACTCAAAATGATTCCTGAGCATGTGGGCTTCACTGGGTGCCCTAAGGTATTTGAGCCTAGGAGCCATCGGCAAAGTCTCGCGACAGGGGTTGACTCCTTTGTGTAGAATTTCAATTACCATGGCAAAATTGAAAAAAAAAACAACAAAAATAATACAATAAAAAAATTTGAATACTCATCTTAATATTGAAATGTGATTCCACTTAGTGATTCTATCATTTCCCTCTTGAATAAATATGAACCCCATGTCTAATGCGATGAAAAACACATCATCACTCTTAATTAATATTGGATTAAATATGGAGATGATTTTGAAAAAAGGAATGGGCTTGGGATTATGATCTGCTTATGAAACTATCATATACTAAAATATTTTGATGAGTTTCATGATATTTTGGTATAAGGGTTTTTCATGATCATTGTGTATTAAAATGTTTTTGGAAAAGGGAATTCGAATTTCATATTGTTGAGATATATTTTTCTTGGGACTAGAAAATATCAAGTTGGGGGGGTGTGATTAGCCACTAAATGAGGATAATATTCATTTTTAATAGATATAATATTAATGTGCTTTATTATTAATAAACACCATTTTAGTTCATTTTACACTTTGAACATCATTTCACATTATGATTGTAATTCCTTCTTAAAATGAACTATTATGCGGTACACTTTTGAACATCATTTAAAGTACCCAATGATCTTGATTTTATTTTCATATTTGATATTTAGGTTGCCAATCATATTGGGAACAATTCATACATGTGGAGTGTTGGAAGATTCACATTAGAAGACCCCCAAAATGGGATTTCATGCAAACAATTATGGAGAAGGCAGATTGGATACCAGCCCGCTGATGAGAATGTGGGGCCCAACATACAGGCCTAATGAAGCCCAACTTTCTTGGGATGCTAGAAGACATATATAGGAACAAATCATTCTTCATGAGAAAGTGATAATTCGGCCTTCATGGTTGTAACGCCCCGACCCCAGTTACCCAGAGTTGGTTCATTATTACATAACATTGGCATGATCACAAGAAAGATCAAATCTCGAAAGATCGATTAGTTTAGTAGCCTTGTAAACACTAGATATATTCATAAGTCTTAAATTAAATCATAAAAATTAAAGCTACAACAACATAGTCTCCATATTCCATACTCATATCCCCACATACTATCCCTGCAGGTCATTCATAAATTACTTCTTCACATCCTGGGAAAAATAAAACATTGAAAGGGGTTAGCTCAGATGCTCAGTAAGGATAACAATATAGCAGAAACTTTCATAAATAAACATAAACATTTAAGGCAACGTATAACTAAAACAAAATCCTTTTAAACTAGAACTTTAGCATAATACGGAAAATATAAAATGAAATAATTCCATTTACTTATTCACATGGATATTCTACTAGTCGAATAATCAAATTCAATATCAATAACCACTTTCATAACGATGGAATGCATAATGCTAGACTATCGTAACCACGTAGCCAAGGCCTCGTGCCAAGACTAAAAATAATATTTTGTCAAGGCCTCGTGCCAAGACACTATTTTGTCTCATGAGACCTACCGATTCATCGAGGAGCTATAGTGGGCTCCACCAGTCACTTATTAAGTCCAATGCATTCCTCATATGAACAGGTTTCAACAATACATAAAAATTTATATTAAAATTAGAATACGAAATGTCAATACTTTCTCCATAAACCATGAATGGTATAAAAATAACACATCCACAGTCAATCATATCACAAAACCTTCAATACAATATGAAAGTTTTGTATCATAATAAATCAACTTCAAATAAACTTAAAAACCATCAAAGGATGTTGACATAGATGAAAATCAAAACTATTTGAGAGAAATATCTCCTTTTTGAAATCATTTAAAAGTCACATAATTATATAGAAAAACTTTATTTTGAAAATATTCTTATAAGCTTGTAAGGGAATCTTCAAAGGTGTAAAATAGCGGAGAATAACGGCACCCACCGTATAAGTTAAAAAAAGACATTCTTACCTTAATTCTGTCGAAAAGGTTAAAAATTACCTTGTTTGGAAAACGACGGAAAGATTCCTTTATAAACTTCTTATAAAAAGTAAATCAAGGGTATAAACAACTTTAAACCATATTATTTAAAATATTAAGAATGTTTTGAAATAAATTTTTAAGAAACATGGATGTGGATGATAAAGAGGTCCTAGTAGATAATTACGTATAAACAACTTCGGATAATGAAGAGATTGTAAAATAAACCCTTACCAATTTGGTAACTTACAAAAAATACACCCCATGAAAGAGTTATCATAAAATTAATATATAAATACACATAAATTAAAGTGTATTACATAAATAATACAATTACGGGCAGTACATACACCACACAAAATTTAATAGTGGCAATATGGCTTGAATATCACGGGAATAAGGAGTGATATGAAAACCCCTTACCTTGTACTTTTCCTGGGTCGAGGGTTGGTTAACCTCATGTATAATGGTGATATAATTGTTATTAAATTATACAAGAATCATATACATTAATATGATATCATATATGATCTTTTAATATTGCTTTGTTGATAATATCTTAGTATTATCGTTGTTTCGGGTGTTAACTTACTCGTTTTATGTTATATGTTTTGTTATATAAGCCACATTTGTAATTTATAGGTTGTATATTATTCATATACATAATGATATAAAGTCCTTAAATATTATTTTTAATCATCCAATAAAATTTAGTCTTTAATGTATACGATGGGGAATGAATCTCATCGCGTTCGTAGAGACGGTAATCCGTACGTACGCACGAGCGACAATATCATTCTTTTGATATTAAAATAATATATAATTGGATGGTATATCATATAGAAAGAATCATTATAATTTTATATTTATTATTTACATGAAGTATACATCATTATTATACCCATAATAATAATAATATATTGAATAACAATTACACC
Organism: Viscum album; assembly: GCA_963277665.1. NCBI lineage: Eukaryota > Viridiplantae > Streptophyta > Magnoliopsida > Santalales > Viscaceae > Viscum > Viscum album. Next base: position 394,241,772 of record OY728147.1, on the reverse strand, counting down.
ATAATGAGGAGACGGTAGGCCGTACGTACGCACGTATGGTGACATGTCATTGAAGGGATAGATAGAATAATGAATTTGTTTGTTCCAGAATTATAATAACATCACAGTATATATAAGATACATGAGTTATTATTTTATAATGGAAATAACAAGGAAAGAAGAAGTTGAAGAATAAAGGAACTTTAAAGAGGGTGGTGAAGACGTTACCTCTTCTTCGGGTTCTTCCTTTTGATTTGATCAAAAGGGCTCCTTAAGTTGGATTTATGATCAAACTAAGGCCTCTAGGATTAAGTGAGGGAAGTTGGGAGGATATTTTGTCAGAGTTTGGTCGAGAAAAATGGCTTTGAAGGTGTGAATTAATGAGATGGGGGAGTGCCCTTTTATAAGAGGGGTGAGGGGCTCTTTAGGAAAAACTTAAAGTAATATTTTAAAATAAAATCATATTCGGTTTCTAATGGATCCAAAGTGGATTAATCAAAGTATAAGGAGGGGATGTGTTGAAATACTTTCAACCAATATATTTTAGACAGGTTTGGGTCATTATATTAACCTTATATTTTAGTTTTAACTCTTAGTTAATTAGTTTGAAACTTACCATGTCACTTTGTATTTTTATATTATATAGTTCATAAACTTACTATATACCTGCAAGAGACCCTCAAGTGGTCCATTAATAATACACCAATAATGATATGAGTCCTATGGCTGAACATTAGATTTTTAAGAATAGAATATAAATTAATAATATAATATATTTTTTTCAAAACTCATTTATGTCAATTTTGACACTACTCAATAATTGATTTTTGTTAAAGTCTTAACAACTTTATTTAATAGAACCAAATTCATTTAATAAATCTAAAAATTTCATATTAACCATTAAAATTCATGTATTTCATAAAAACATTAAAATTATATTTATTTTAACATTTATAATACCAATTATTTGATTCATTCATTAGTAAGGAAAATACTGCATCATTATCGTGTCATATATATTTTTACTTTTTCAATGTCTAAAAATTATAAATAAAATACAATTATGTATGAAATATTTTTATATTTCTAATGAATATTTATAATTGAAAATATAACATACATGACCCTATGTAAAAATTGTTTTTCTAAAAGATATAAGCTTATTTCATTTTTGTATTTACTTTAACTTAATTAATATAAAGTGTCCCTATCACCTACAAGTGGCTCTATGGGGTCCCAAAATCAACCAAAATATGTCCATGGTCGGATATGTATCCACCAATAAGGGTAGGACACGTTTTAGGGTAATTTATTATTATTATAATATTATTTTTTACCCTTATTTACCAGATTTACCCTTTAACCATGGTAAATAAAATATTTACCGAAGTAATTATTTAAAATGTCTAAAAATAAAAGTTACCTATTTACACAATTTTGAAATCCTGATTCCAAATATGGAATTCATTTTTACAAATTCAAAACACAGAAGTGGCAGAAATTAATTTAAAATTAATTCTCGCTGTCAAAACAAAAAGCGTGTTTTTAAGATATAATAACTATCAAAAGATTGACACTTGTTTATTCCGGTTTAATTGTGAAATTATTTCTAATGACCAAAATTGTATTAAATGGTAAAAATATAATCTAAATATACTTTAAAACCACTCAAATTCATTATTTATCACTATTAATTATTTTGATTAAAAAAGTTGTTTTTAATTAAAATTTAGTAATTTTCACTATTCATCAAAATATAAAAGTTATCCAAAAAGTACCAAAATTTTACCCTAGGATAAATTCGATATTCCAAATCCAAAAATGAAGTCCATTTTGAGAGATAAAATTCATAAAATTTCAAAAAGTAGGTATTACTATTCATAACGGCTAGTTCGATTGGTTGTGGTGTGTGTTAGAACTCGAAGTTGCGTACAACACACGCTATTGTATTATTCAAAGAGAAGCGTACCATAGAAGATTGGGTTGTTACATTCTCCCCTCCTTCAAATAATTTCATCCTCAAAATTTCTTATAATATAACTGCATAAAAAGACTCGGGTGATCCTTCATCATAAGTTCCTCGGGTTCCCACGTTGCCTCTTCCATCTTATGGTTTCTCCATAGATCTTTTACCAGACGATTTGTCCGGTTTCTCAGCATTTGTTCTCTTGTATCAAGAATCCTGATGGGATCTTCGCAATAAGACAGATCAGGTTCTAGTTCAAATTCCTCATCGGTGAGTACATGCATTGGGTCAGGCATGTATTTTCTCAACAGTGATACGTGGAACACATCGTGAAATTTGGAGAGACTTGGCGGCATTACCAAATGGTAAGCTACAGCCCCAATTCATTCTAGAATTTCAAAGGGTCCGATGTACCTGGGACTCAATTTACCCTTCTTACTAAAACGTATAACTCCCTTCCATGGAGATACCTTCAAGAAAACATGATCTCCTACCTGAAATTCCAAATCCTTCCTTTGGTTGTCAGCATAGCTCTTCAGCCTACTTTGAGATGCTTTGACGTGGTTTTGGATTACCTTCACCTTTTCCATCGTTTCCTCCACTAGTTCTGGGCCTACAAGTTTTCTTTCACCAACTTCATCCCAACAGGTTGGTGTGCGACATCTCTTTCCGTATAACGCTTCATATGGTGCCATCTGAATACTTGAATGGAATCTATTGTTATAGGAAAATTCTACCAGAGGTAAATATTGATCCCACATACTCTGAAAGTCAGGTGATCATGATCTCAACATGTCTTCTAAGGTTTGAATAGTTCGTTCAGATTGTCCATCTGTTTGAGGGTGGTAAGCAGTGCTCAAACGAAGTTCTGTATCCAAGGCCTTCTGAAGACTTTTCCAGAATCTTGATGTAAAACGAGGATCACGATACGAGACAATTGATAGGGGTACTCCATGAAGTCTCAAAACTTCATTAATATATAGTCTTTCTAGACGTTCAAGTAGTAAATCCTCCCTTATAGCAAGGAAATGTGCTGACTTGGTAAGCCGATCAACAATGACCCATATTGCATTGTTCCTTCTAGGAGTATTTGGTAGTCCCATGACAAAGTCCATCGTGATATTATCCCATTTCCACTGAGGTATGGGAAGATGTTGCAATACTCCACCAGGATGTTGCCTTCCAGCTTTCACTTGTTGAAAAACCATACATCTTGACACAAAATCAGCAATCTCTATCTTCATGTTGTCCCACCAAAAATGTTCCTTCAAATCTCTATAAATTTTGGTGCTCCAAGGTTGTAGAGAGAAATTGGAACTATAAGCATCATCTAACAATTCCCTTTTTAAATCAGGTATATCTGGAATACAAAGTCTCCTCCCAAATTTCAAAATTCCATCTTCATACACAAAGTCACTCAATCTCCTATCATTCACAGCTTTAATATTCTTTTTAAAATCTTTATCATCGGCCTGAGAAATCTTTATCATTTCTAGTAAAGATGGTTTGCCAACCATTTGAAAAAGTTTTGATGTTTCACCTTCCATGGTGATTCCCATATCCATCTTTACTAGATCCATGAAAATAGGATCCCTTTCCACTCCCATCATGTTCAAAACTCCATGATCTTTTCTACTCAAAGCATCTGCAACCTTATTTGCCTTCCCCGGGTGGTATTCTATCGTGAAATCATAATCCTAGAGTATTTCAAGCTATCTCCTTTTCCTCATGTTGAGTTCTTTTTGTGAGAAAATATACTTCAAACTCTTGTGATCGGAATATATCTCACATTTTTCACCATAGCAATAATGTCTCCATATCTTCAAGGAAAATATTACAGTAGCTAACTCGAGATCATGAGTAGGATAGTTTTCCTCATGAATTTTTAGTTGTCGTGATGCATAGGCAATAACCCTATCATTCTTCATAAGGACACAACCAAGTCATTTCTTTGATGCATCACTATAAATAACGAACCCATCATTCCCCGATGGTAGAGTCAATATAGAAGCATTGACTAATATTCTCTTCAGTTCTTCAAAACATTCTTCACACTCTTTTGTCCAAACAAATTTAACCCCTTTACATGTGAGGGTTAGCCAACCAAGCAAAATTCTGGATGAAACGTCGATAATAACCTGCCAAACCAATAAAATTACGTACCTCAGTTATACTCATTGGTGCTGGCCATTCTTGGATTTCCTTGTTCTTAGAAGGATAAATGGAAATTCCATCCTTAGAGACAATATGGCCAAGAAAAGAAATCTCCCGAAGCCAAAATTCACATTTTCTAAACTTCCCATATAATTCATGTCTTCTAAGAGTCTTCAGGATAATGCGCAAATGATTTTCATGATCTTAATAGCTTTTGGAGTATACCAAGATATCATCAATAAATACCACCACAAAATCATCGAGATATTCCTTGAAAACTCTATTCATTAGATCCATGAATACAGAGGGTGAATTAGTCAATCCAAAAGGCATTACTGTAAACTCGTAATGCCTGTACCTGGTTCAAAATGTTGTCTTTGGAATGTCATCCTTCTTCACACATAACTGATGGTATCCAGATCGAAGGTCAATCTTTGAAAATTATTGAGCTCCATTCAGTTGGTCAAATAAATCATCAATGCGAGGTAGGGGATACTTGTTCTTTATTGTTATAGCATTGATCTCCCTGTAGTCAATGCACAAGCTCATAGATCCATCTTTCTTCTTAACAAAAAGGACAGGGGCTCCCCATGGAGAAACACTAGGGCGAATAAATCCCTTATTACTCAATTCCTCTAGTTGTTTCTTTATTTCAACTAATTCCATAGTGGCCATTCTATAAGGGGTCTTCAATATAGGCCTTGATCTAAGAATTAAATCAATGGAAAAATCAACTTCTCATTCTGGAGGATGTCCAGGTAAATCTTTTGGAAACACATCTACATATTCTTTCACAATAGGTACATCCTATATTTGAACATTCCTTTCCTCGCCCATAGTTATTTCATTCTCTTCCTCCTCAATAATTGAATTTAGTTGAGCTACTGGGGGTGGATCTAGTTAAGAATTAGGTGGTGACAATTCTTCTCTAAAGATAAGGTGTTCCTTATCATCATCATCAAAAACCGTAACCTCCTTCTTCTTAAAATAAATATTCACATCATGGTCTGAAAGCCAATCCATACCTAGGATTATATCAAACTCAACCATAGGTATGATAATGAGATCAGTGGATAAAGAACATTTATGTGCTCTAATGGGGACTGATTCACAGAACTTTGTTGCAATGATACTTCCCTTAGGGGTTTTGACTGAAAACTCTCTTGTTAAATCAAATTGGAAATATATAATTTTCTTAGAAAACTGGGAAGATATGAAACAATGCGATGATCCAGAATCAAATAATGCATTTTCTAAACTTGAGGAAACCATTAAATTACCTGCCACCATGTCTTTCGGAGCTTCTACCTCAGCAGTAGTGATAGCATAAGCTTGGCCTTGATCCCTTGGCCTTTTCTGAGGCAAGTTCCCCTGATGCTTAGGACATTAATTTTCATAATGTCCCATCTCTCTACAATTATATCATTCCACGTTGACAGAAAATCTCTTTCCCTTGCAATCATGAACTTGGTGGTCTTTTTCACCACACTTGTAATAGACTCCCATTATTTTTAGGCAAGTACCGGGGTGTTTCTTCCCACATTTACTGCAGGATGGATTTTCAACTTTTCCCTTCTTCCCCTTATTTCCATTTCTAGATTGATCAGCAGATCTCTTCTTCTCTTGCTTTGCTTTAAATTCACAAGACTTAGAGAATTCATTTTCCATCTTGATAGCACACGAGACAATATCTGTGTACGATAAGAAGGTTTTTGAGACTAATGCTCGATGGAGAAATGGTTTTAACCCATAAAAGAAATGATCAATCTTACTCCTTGGGCTACATATATAATCAGCAGCATGCCTCGCTAACCTTGTAAAGTTAGCCTCATAATTTGCGACATTCTCATCCTCTTTCTGACTTAGACTCAGAAATTCCCTTTCCATATCTTCTCGATGGTATTGAGGAAAGTATTTTTCTAAGAACAGCTCTTTGAACTCCCTCCATTCCATATCTGATAATTCATCATCTTCCTTCATGTTTTTTATCAATGAAGACCATTGATCAGCATCTCCAGTGAGGCGATAAACTGCCATGAGAACTTTTTCCCTTTCACGACTCCCCAAGGCAAGGAATATTTTATCTAAGGAATTTATCTATTTCTCAGCTACTATGTGATTTGTACTCCCATTTAATGTTGGTGGTTGTTGCTTCATGATGCGATCTAACATTGATCATCCACGCTGCGGATCAGGGTGCTCCATATGGGTAAGGTTATTATTCATAACCTGAGTGAGTTGTCCTAGTATGGTGATTAGCTGTTCAGCACCAGTTGTATCACTAGCTCCACTATAATTATCTTGAGAATGAGGGAAATCCCTACATGGAGTGTGTGCATTTATACGGTTTCCATTCCTTCCACTAGGTGCCATTTCTAAACAATGGAATAAACTAGATTAGTTTATGAATCAAAATACATAATTCCATACTTGTAAAACACTTAACATAAATTGAACAGTTTATGGATATAATACATAATCATAAAAATGTTTTCTTTGAGGAAGTATATACTCATAAACCCTTCATAATGGTTTGTGAAGAAAATGAGAATAATCCTAAGAATATCCCCTGGGAGTGTCGAAACCAAGAGTGTAGTAAGGCTCGTTGTCATGCACCAGTTCCCATTCGAGTATAGCTCAAAGCAGTGTTTTTGGGTTTTACCCCTAGGTACATCTGTGCCAGAGCCGCCTCTACCTTCTCGTATCTAGACAGGTATGTATTTCTCAGAAAACTCACAAAATCTCTACAATACCAAAATTCTATAAATTTCTTATATACTAATCCTCAAAGTCCATCTTAGGTCTATGTGCTCTAATCAGAGTTTATCTAAATCTAGCTTCCAAGGTTTGTACTAAACTTCCTCTGATACCAACTGTATTTCCCTGACCCCAGTTACCCAGAGTCAGTTCATTATTATATAACATTGGAATTATCACAATAAATATCAAATCTCGAAAGATCAATTAGTTTAGTAGACTTGGAAACACTAGATATATTCATAAGTCTTACATTACATCATAAAAATGAAAACTACAACAACATAGTCTCCATAGTCCACACTCATATCCCCACATACTATCCTTGCAGGTCATTCATAAATTACTTCTTCACATCTTGGGAAAAATAAAACATTGAAAGGGGTGAGATCAGATGCTCAGTAAGGATAACAATATAGCAGAAACTTTCAAAAATAAACATAAACATTTAAGGCAATGTATAACTAAAACAAAATACTTTTAAACTTGATCTTCAACATAATATGGCAAAGATAAAATAAAATAATTCCATTTACTTATTCACATGGATATTCTACTAGTCTAATAATCACATGCAATATCAAAAACCACTTTCATAACGATGGAATGCATAATTTCAGACAATCATAATCACGTAGCCAAGGCCTTGTGCCAAGACTACAAATAAGATTTTGTCAAGGCCTCATTCCAAGAAACTAGTCTGTTTCATGAGACCTACTGATTCATCGAGGAGCTATAGCAGGCTCCACCCGTCACTTATTAAGTTCAATGCATTCCTCATATGAACAAGTTTAAACAATACATAAACATTTGTATTAAAACTAGAATACAAAATGTCAATACTTTCTCCATAAACCATGAATGGTATAAAAATAACACATCCACAATCAATCATATCACAAAACCTTCAATATAATATGGAAGTTTTGTATCATAATAAATCAACTTCAAATAAACTTAAATTCCATCAAAGGATGTTAACATAGATGAAAATCAAAACTATTTGAGAGAAATATCTCTTTTTTGAAATAATTTAAAAGTCACATAATTCTATAGAAAAAATTTATTTTGAAAATATTCTTATAAGCTTGTAAGGTAAGATTCAAAGGTGTAAAATGGTGGAGAATAACTGCACCTGCCATATAAGTTAAAAAAATACATTCTTACCATAATTTTGCCGAAAAGGTTAAAAAGGACCTTGTTTGTAAAACTACGGAAAGATTCCTTTATAAACATCTTATAAAAAGTCAATCAAGGGTATAAATGACTTTAAACCATATTTTTTAAAATAGTAAGAATGTTTTGAAATACATTTTTAAGAAACATGGATGTGGATGATAAAGAGGTCCCAGTAGATAATTACGTATAAACAACCCCAGATAATGAAGAGATTGTGTAATAAACCCTTACCAATTTGGTAACTTACAAAACATACACCCCGTGAAAGAGGTATCATACAATGAATATGTAAATACACATAAATTAAAGTGTATTACATAAATAATACAATTATGGGTAGTACATACACCACACAAAAGGTAATAGTGTAAATATGACATGAATCTCATGGGAATAAGGAGTGAGATGAAAACCCCTTACCTTGTACATAAGACACGTTTGTTATGGATAGGTTGTATCTTATTCATATCCAGAATGATACCAAGTCCTTAAATATTATTTTTAATCATCCAATAAAATCTAGTCTTGAATGCATACGATGGGGAATGAATCTCATCGCGTTCGTGGATACAGTAATCCGTACGTACGCACGAGCGACAATATCATTCTTTTGATATTAAAATATTATATAATTAGATGGTATATCAAATAGACAGAATCATTATAATTTTATATTTATTCTTTACACGAAGTATACATCATTATTATACCCATCTAAATAATAATATATTGAATAACAATTACACCACAACGTGGAGACAGTAGGTCGTACGTACGCACGTATGGTGACATGTCATTCAAGGGATGGATAGAATAATGAATTTGTTTGTTTCATTATTATAATAACATCACAGAATATAGAATATACTAGAGTTATTATTTTATAATGGAAATAACAAAGAATGAAGAAGTTGAAGAAGAAAGGAACTTTAAAGAGGGTGGTGAATACGTTACCTCTTCTTTGGGTTATTCCTTTTGATTTGATCAAAATGGATCCTTAGGTAAGCTTTCTGATCAAACTAAGGACTCTAGGAAGAATTGAGGGAAGTTGGTAGGATATTTGTGAAGAGTTTGTCCCATACAAATGGCTTTGAAGGTGTGAATTAATGAGAAGGTGGAGTGCCCTTTTATAAGAGGGGTGAGGGAATCTTTAGGAAAAACTTAAAGTAATATTTTATAATAAAATCATATTTAGTTTATAATGGATCAAAAGTGGATTATTCAAAGTCTAAGGTGTGGATGGGTCGAAATACTTTCAACCAATATATTTTAGATAGGTTTGGGTCATTATATTAACCTTATCTTTTAGTTTTAACTCTTAGTTAATTAGTTTGACACTTACCATGTCACTTTGTATTTTTATATTATATAGTTAATAAACTTACAATATACCTCCAAGAGACCCCCAAGTGGTCTATTAATGATACAAAAATAGTGATATAAGTCCTATGTCTGAACCTTAGATTTTTAGGAATAGAATATAAATTAATAATGTAATATTTGTTTTAAAAACTCATTTATGTCAATTTTGACACTACTCAATAATTGATTTTTTTAAAGTCTTAACAACTTTATTAATTAGAAAAAAATTCATTTAAGAAATCTAAACATGTCATATAAACCAATAAAATTTATGTATGTCATCAAAACTTTCAAATTATATTTATTTTAACATTTATAATACCAATTATTTGATTCTTTCATTAATAAGGAAAACACTATATCATTATTGTGTCATATATATTTTTACTTTTTCAATGTCTAAAAATTATAAATAAAATACCATTAGGTAGGAAATCATTTTATTCTAATGAAAATTTATAATCGAAATTATAACATATATAACCCTATGTAAAAAAAATTTTTCTAAATGATATAAGCTTTTGTCATTTTTGTATTTACTTTAACTTAATTAATATAAAGTGTCCCTATCACCTACAAGTGGCTCCATGGGGTCCCAAAATCGACCCAAATATGCCCATGGTCGGAAATTTATCCACCAATAAGGTTAGGACACGTTTTAGGGTAATTTATTATTATTATAATATTATTTTTTACCCTTATTTATCAGATTTACCCTTTAACCATGGTAAATAAAATATTTACCGAAATAATTATTTAAAATTTCTAAAAATAAAATTTACCTATTTACACAATTTGGACATACTAATTCCAAATATAGAATTCATTTTTTTCAAATTCAAACCACAGAAATGGCAGAAATTAATTTAAAATTAATCCCTGCTGTCAAAACAAAAAGCGTGTTTTTAAGATATAATAACTATCAAAAGATTGACACTTGTTTATGTCCGGTTTAATTGTGAAATTAATTTCAATGACCAAAATTGTATTAAATGGTAAAAATATATTCTAAATATACTTTAAAACCACTCAAATTCATAATTTATCACTATTAATTATTTTTATTAAAAAAGTTGTTTTTAATTAAAATTTAATAATTTTCACTATTCATCAAAATATAAAAGTTATCCGAAAAGTACCAAAATTTCACCCTAGCTAGATTCGATATTCCGAATCGAAAAATGAAGTCCATTTTGAGAGATAAAATTTATAAAATTTCAAAAAGTTGGTATTACTATTCATAACGGCTAGTTCGATTGGTTGTGGTGTGTGTTAGAACTCGAAGTTGCGTACAACACATGCTACTGTATTATTCAAAGAGAAGTGTACCATGGAAGATTGGGATGTTACAATGGTGGCTATTAAGGATACCCAATTTGGATATAAAATTCTGGGCCAGATTCTGAGGCCCATTAAATCATCCAACCAACTTAATCATATCTCTAAGAAAAAATATTATTTTGGGATGAAATATTACACAGAGCTAGGGCACATCCAGTGATTCATTTTTTTCTTCTGTGGCCCACTCCAATTCGGCCATATAGAAGGTATTACAGGCGCATCTGTTCGGTGGAAGCAATCTGACTGCCACCTAGGGTCAAGGGTGGAAAAGTTTTCTCTCTCTTAACTTTCCACCCACCTAGGCTCACCACCATTAATTGAGGTGACTTACACTATTTTAGGCTCAGCCTGAGGATTCAAAATTGCCTATTTAAGTCAGTGGTGGAAGAGGAGTTGAGGATCCTTGGAGCTTTGTTTTCACTGTAATGTTATTATGTCGATTTGGATTTGTAACGTTATTCTTTCTCATGTAAGTTGTTCGAATCACCTTTGTTCTTAATAAAATTTCTTCCTTTTATCTTGTTTTTTTTCTTCTTATAACTTTGATATCATTTTTAAGGTGTGAATTTATTCACACCATACCTTGTGATATTCTTCACACAACGGTGGAGTGATTGATTTCTTTTTATTGTTTTTTTACTTCTCCAATTCCTCCCTCATGAGTCTACTTTCTGCTTCCATTGAAACCATATAATCAATGGAGGGCTAACTATTTTATGGGTTGATCCAAGGGAGTATAAAGGGGCTGGTTTGGATGTTATTTTTCACTCTATTAATTTCTAATTTCTTCTTTTAATTGATAATTTTGTTTGAATATTTTTAAACTCTTTCATCCTTGTTGAATTTAAGGCCACACACCTCAAGTGCTAATATGAACATTTACCTTGAAGTGATCAAACCTTTGATCCTTAAAGTGTATAGGTTATTAGTATTAAAGGGTGTAGGTATTAAACAAGTAAGTGATTATGTAGTTTGATCTTCTTAAATGAACCCATCTCAAATATAAGAAATTAAAATCATTAAAAAGGGAATTCATCCAATCCACCCTAAGCGATAACCTAGGATCAACACATTATCTTAATTTGAATTAACTTAAATCTATTATTGATACCTTTAACCCATCTAAAATCAACCCATGTTGGCCACTTCATAGCCAAAAAAATCCATAGAATGTACATGTCTGTAGGTTACTTCTTAGTTCTCTAAGGATTCGATAACCCAAGCAAAACTACAAGGACCGTTCTACCTTCATATCTTGGATAAATTTGAGCGTGAATCAATAATTAATTAATTCCATTATGACTCAATGTTGTTAACCCCTCATGGTATATGATTTAGACTTTTGATGTGGGATTAAAACGTCTAAGTGTGTCAATATTATTGTGGGCCCCAAGAGCCCTTGGGGTTTATTGAAAACTATTTAAAGATAAAACCAATATTGATTTAATGCTCGTACATTTTTTATTTATAAACATTTATAAACAATAAATATACTAGGTATCGCTTTAGAAACTATTCATGATGGCCTACTGATTTATACTCACACCCTACTCAGGCAACCGTGTCACCTGGGTACTCGATTAAAAACTATTGTTCTCTGGTATAGGTTTAGAGAAGGGAACTAGCTCTTGGTTTTTTATTTCAGTGGAGATGATGGAGAACGGGATGTTAAGACTATGCTTGGACTCGCGGCCATATCCAGGGAAATTCATATTTTTTTTGGGTTCCATATTTTATGAATGTCTAACATGTAGTGTATGAATATCATTATTATAGTATGTTTCATCAGAAGTTTGTTAGTACTTTTTGAATGTGACCCATTTATCATTTATAATTGTTTTCAAATATTTTTATATTATCGATCCATAAATTTTACTCTAATTAGTGGTTGTAATATCACATTGTATCTCCATATATTTATGATATTATTTAGTATCCTCTAGAGTATGGGGAAACACACCTCAAGTCAAGTGGTGTACTGGCTCGTGGAACTAATTTAGTGGAACCTGGGCCAAGATTCCACAAAGTGTAATCATATCTAGTGTCTTTTGAATTACTATTTAGGAATGGTAGATATAAAACAATGATATTGTTATATCTAGGAAATGAGATCATGTCTGGATTCTTGCATATCCATGAACAAGGAAAAGCCAAGTTACCTTGGATGGGAAAATGATGTTCTTGACTTTCATTTTAAAATCGACTAATTTTAAACCTTGAGTGGCGAACTTGGATGTTATGTTACAAATTTATAATATTTTAACCTCTTGACCCGATATGGAAAGAGAGAGTGTGTGTTCATGAATTATTCTAGTAATGTAGAATTGGTATGTCATCTGTATGTTTCTGGTGGTTGATGATTTTTTGATATTTCTCTTCGATCCTATTAGATATTGGAAATGAACTTGGGTTTGGATACATGCGACCACATGCATGAGGGAAGAATGTTACCACTGGTGGGAAATTGATGTTCTTTCTTTTAATTTTAAAGTTAACTAATTTTACACCCCAAGTGGTGAAATTTGGTTTGATGTTACAGATCTATGATATTTTTATATCTTATCCCTGTATGGAAAATGATAGTGTGTTCATGCATTATGTTAGGCATGTATGATTGGCTTGTCATTCATATGTTTTATATGGTTGGTAGTTTTCTAGGATTCACCAATGATGGTATTTTATGTTATTTATTTGGCCTATGTCTAATAGTCATTTATATTTTCCTATGGTTGTAAATTATTTAAAAGGGTTGGTATTTAAAGTGTATGAAATTATACATGATTTTGGTATATAACTGTTAGGTGGAACTCTATTTGACCGACTCCTTAGTAAATGTTTGGGTGATGGGAGTGTATAAATGACTTGTAAGGTGATAGTTCTTGTTATGTAAAGTTTAATTATATAACTTATAAGGAATTTTCCAATTATAAATTTTGAATGACTTTGGATCTAACTGGAACCATGAAACATGAAAATTAATAAAGACGAGGATATGGAAATATGGTTAATGAAAATTTTGACATTTGAATCCTTACATTCAAAAATAGTACAGTTTAATTAAAGGGACATAAGAAATTATAGAACCTTTAGAGAGATTGTCAATGGGTATCCCTTGTGTTTTTATCTGACCCCGTGTGTGGGTTGTTTGGGCAATGAGAGTTCCCTCACTTTGAAACCCTTGGTTATGGATTATGATTACTTGATGGGTCTATATGTGTTGGGTGGAGGGATGTTACATTTTTTTACATTTGGTTATGTTGTTACCTTGAGGTTTTGATAGATTTTCTGATATTTTTGATGTAGTGACACATGGTGGTTGTGACTATACAGGTTTTGTGTAGGACCCTCAAATAAAATTATTGGTTTTTGGTACTATAATTATGGTAATATGATTCATTTTAACATTATATTTCACATGTTTTTGAATGATAGAAAGAGTGTCACTCATGATACGGGACTTGTGTGAGGTATGATGTTTGTGGATCATTGGGAGAGACTAGTGAGCTTCTGATGTAACCCCAGTTTAGGTAGTAAGTGCCTTGTGAGCTTCGAGGTTGAATGGTGAGAGGGTTCATATGACACCTGTTGAATCACTATTATGACTAATATTGTGTTTTATTTATACTTTTATGTGTTTATGGAGTTTATGAGTGATGGGGGTTAAATTAGAAGTTTTTATAAATACATACTAAGGTGTATAGTTAACTCACGTTTTTTCTAACTATGTGGATATCCATGAGTAGGTGTAGTAGATTTGGATAGTGGTCTTTACACTGTTTGAGAATAGTTTCCCTGACCATGCATCTCCTTAGGGTAAATCAGGTTGCATATTATTTGGCGGATAGAGGTACCTGAATGGTTGGCATGTATTTTTCCTAAAAGTGTGGTTAAACCATGAATCCATATCCAGATCACTTAAAATGTCACTTTTTACCATTTTACCTTTTATCAGTTTTTATGTTTGGGGGCTCATACCCCCCCCAATCATATGGAGCCATTCTCCTTTGTTTTGGAGATCTCCCTCTCTTTTAGTGTTGAATTATCCTTTGAATCATTATGATTTGGATTAAGGTATGTCAATTTATTCGTGGTTTTATACTCCTCCCCCCTTCTTATTTCTTGTTATTACATTTTTTGGAAGTGTGGAACACTAGTTCGGGTGTCGGAAGAATATATGATATATAATGGGGTTTTTATTTTTTTCTTATGTCATAAGTGTGTAAGTATTTCTTAGATATCTTCCAAGTGCTTTTTGTTATATGTGATGTTCTTTTGATCAAATCTGATGTTGGTGTCTCTATTTAAGGGTGTTTTTTCATGGATTAACATTAAATTATGAATCAAATATTGTTTTTTTGTTTAATTTCTAAATAAATTATTTGTGGTTGATGTTTATCCCATATTTGATGTGCTTGATGACTTTTATGGGATATTAGGTCTTTAAATAGGGGTTTTCCAAATGGGTGTGTATTATATGAAAACCAAGTGTTTTTTGAAATGGATCAAAGGGTTTTTATGGGTTAAAAAAGATTTATAAAGTGTTTTTATAAGTGGGTTTACGTTGGGTATGGTGTTTTTATAAAATGATCATATTTTTTTGTGAAATTACTTGTGATATGTAATTTTTAATATGGGAACTTTTTTGTGATTGTGTGGGAATGTTATAGAACATCGGTTAATCGGGGTGTGAGTGAGGGGATTTTTCAAGGGATTTGGTGATCCTTAAGAGGGAAAAAATGTGAAATTACACTTTGGTTTATCCAAGAGTTTTTGTGATCCATTGAAGAGATGACTGTGCTAGCCATTAATTTAGTTTCTAAGGGACTGTGAGAGTTTTTGGGTATGAATACCATGTGATCATCCATGTTGGTTGTTGGGAGACTATGATAGATCATAGAGTTGGGTCTAGGGAACACTATGAGAGATTCAATTTTGAATATCTCTCTAGAATACCTTTTTAATGACACATGACAGACATGTTTGTTAGATCCCTAAGTGCGCATTACTTATTCCATATTTGTTTATAATCCTATAAATTTTAATAGTTATATTTTTATGAGTTGAGATGTATTATGACCATTCCCATTTATATGATTATTTTATGTAAATGTTATGCTAATTTTTATTGTACCTTGATGGATATGTTTAACATGTTTATCATTGATCCTGTTTTCTTTATCTAATCCTTGTTGATTTTTTTTGGAAAACCAGCTTTGTTTGAAATGGGAAATGAAATAGAATTCAAAGGGTTACATGAAAATGATAAGTTTTCAATGTGGTTTAATTTTAAAAATTTATTCATTCTATATTATTATCTTGTAAGGGTAAAGTCCTTAAATATATTGATGGTGGTATCCTACTAATATTAATTCCTAAAACCCTTAATGGGTATTTGGGAATCTACAGATTTTTTTACAAGACATAGGAAAGGGAAATAGAACCATATTCTAGTGTGTATATTCTTGATTAATATCATATAGTGTTTTTCATAGGAGACATGGTCTCACTAGGACTGGATTTTTTAGAGTTTTTTTGTATTTTTTATCTATTGGGTGGTACATTTTATCCTTGTTTTTCATTGTCGTCTTCCATTTAAGTTTTGGGTTTTGACTTGTGATACCATGTATATATTCTATGGTGGAAGTTTTTGTATCATCATTTATGTCATTTTTTATGGAATCTTATTATATTATACTATTTACATTGTAGATATTAGTGTGTTCATTCAATTTTATGTATGGTTCATGCTGTTTTACTAGTGGTGAAACCCTTACCAAGTGAGAGTTTCTAATTCTATGTGCATGAAACTAGCTTGTCGTGATAAGTAATGCACTTTAGGATTTTTTTAGGCTAGCTTGGATGATGAGTATGGTCAAATTGGGTTGGTTCATTACAAAATGGAATAAAATTTGGTTGTTTTTGGAAAACTCAATTTTATATGAGATCTAATACCATCGAGAATTGAGAGGTGGAAACAGAGGAGTGACTGGTCATATCTTCTTCATGTCAATCCTAAAGTTTCCTTGTATTTTTCAGGATCATGGTTATGTTTTGATGAAAATTATGTGTTTTTAAGACGAGGGTTTTCTTAGTTTATTGTATTTTTTTGGGGTCGGATTGTACTTGATAAAGCTTTTGTTTTGTGTCTTTTAGACAATGCCTCCTAGAAGGACCTCATCAAAGCATAAACGGAGTACACTAGGGTGTTCCCCATAGGTGAAACCTCCTCCAAATATAGAATTGGTAGATTTTTTGATTCATATGATCAAAATTTTTTTTCAAGTGGGTATTCATTATAAGTCCTAGATGATAGACCATGATTAGTAATTTATGAAGCAAAATTGGCTGGTGTTATGTAGAGACAAGTGACCCAATGAGATTGAGAAGTGGTTTGATCATACCTAATGTATCATTGAGTTATTGAAGACCCCAAATACCTATAGGGAGATATTTTCAATGTGTTCTCTATAAGGACTAGTTAGAATGTGGGGGGAAGTGATTCTACACTCAAGGAGGATCAAGGATCTCACGCTGGACACCTTCAAGGTGGTATTTAATCAGAAGTTCTACCTAAAGACCACAAGAGAGTTGAAGGCCTATGATTTCTTGAAGTTAGAGTAGGGTGATCATTTTATTATGGAGTATGACTCTAGATTTACCAAGTTATTTCATTTATATACAAATCTCCTCACGTATTATAACACCCCAAGCTTCGACGATACGTTTCCCTTTGAATAATACAATGGCTTGTGTTGTACGCAACTTCGAGTTCAAACACACCACAACCAATAAAACTAGCCGTTATGAACAGTAATACCCACTTTTTGAAATTTTATCAATTTTATCGTTCAAAATGTACTTCATTTTTGGGTTCGGAATATCAAAATTAGATTAGGGTGAATTTTTGGTATTTTTATGAAAACTTTCAATTTTTGATGAATAGTGAAAAACACTGAGTTATTATTCAAAACCGACTTCTTATTTAAATAATTATTTATTTAATTTAAATTTATTTTAGGTCAACATAGATATATTAGACCTATATATGTTGAATGTAATTCATTGGAGTCAGTTTATAATAATTTTTTATCTATAAAAAATTCATTGAACTTTTTACCGTCTTTTACCCACCTCCTAGGAGCATTTGCAAATTTACATAAAACTTAATTTTACAACTTATGTGAGTTGAATTTATAAAATTATAGAGACATGTTTGATATTAGTAAGTAAAATGTGGTTCAATGAGATGAAAATAATTTTGGGTGAATAGTATTTTTTGACTTTTGTTTACCACGGTTAAAAGTAAATAGGGTAATTAAAGGTAAAAATTATATTTTTATTACCCTAACACATGTAATAATTTTATTTGATAAGTTTAATTCGACCAAAAACAAACTTAGGAATAAAATATGATCCTTTAGGTCCACTTGGATTAGATTTGGACATTTATTATTATTTAATTCAAAGAAGAGTTAAAAGTGTTAAATTCAAAGTTTAATAACTAAACAATATTTAATATAGTGTTACACATAAGATAAATTCGACTAAAAAAATTAATTTGAAATATAAAATTATTTCCTTCATAATAGTATCTTATTTATATATTTTATACATTAAATAATTTAATTTATTTATGACACAATGATGATGCAGTAATTACCTTATTAATGAAATATTAAAATAATTGATATTATACATACCCAAATAAATGTAATTTGAGACTTTTTAGGAATTAAACTAATTTTATAGGTTAATATGACTTGTTAGGGTTTATTAAATTTATTTTTTTTGAATTAATAATGTTGTTATGAATTTAACAAAAACAAAATAGCAAATAGTGTCAAAATTGACATAAAAGAGTTTTTAAAACAAATATTATATTATTAATTGATATTCTATTCCTAAAAATATAATAATCGGCCAAAAGTCTTAAATAATATTATATATGTCATAAATTAACCACTTGAGGTTATCTTGGAAGTTTATAGTATGTTTATTAACCATATAATATAAAAATTCAAAGAGACATGGTAAATGTCATACTAATTAACTAAGAGTTAAATCTAAAAGATAAGGTTAATATAGTGACCCAAACCTATATAAAACCTATTGGTTGAGTATTTTTCGACCCATAACTACCTTATCCTAGAAATAAATCATTTTAGATCCATTATAAACCTAAAATTATTTTATTATAAAATAATATTTGAATCTTTTCTGAAGGTTCCCCTCACCCCTCTTAAAAAAGGGAACTTCCCCTTCTCTTAATTTAAAACCTTAAAAGACATTTGGATCGGAAAAACCCTACCCAAATATCCTCATGACTATCCTCACTTAATCATAGAGGAATTACTTTAGTCATAAAGCCTACCTAAGGAGCCCTTTTGATCAAATCAAAAGGAAGAACCCGAAGAAGAGGTAAATATTTCATCACCTCTTTCAAGTTCTTTTCTTCTCACACTTCATCTTTATTTGTTGTTTCCATTATAAAATAAAAAATCCAGTATCTTATATATATTTTTATGTTATTATAAATATGGTAAAACCATATTTATTATTCTATCCATCTTTTGAATGACATGTCACCATACGTGCATACGTACGGTTTACCGTCTCCACATCATGGTGTAGTTGTTATTAAATACATTTTTATTTGGATGGGTATAATAATGATGTATAATTGATTTAAATAATAAATATAACATGATAATTATTCTTTATATATGATGTACCATCTAATTATATGTTATTCTAATATCAAAATAATGATATTATCACTGGTGTGTAAGTACGGATTACCGTCTCCACGAATGCGATGAGATTCATTCCCCATCATATCCATTCAAGACTAATTTTTATTTGATGTTTAAAAATAATGTTTAAATACATAATATAATTTTGAATATGAATAAGATACATCATATCCACAAAAAACATTACTTACAGAATAAATCATATAAAGGAAAATGAATTAGTTTACACCTGAAACGATGATACTATTGAAATATCATTAACAAAGCAATATTAGAAGATCATATATGATATCATATTAATGTATACGGTTCTTGTATAATTTAATAACAATGATTTTACCATTATACAGGATTTAAATCTACCATAGACCAAGGAAAAGTACAAAGTAATGGTTAATTCTACAATCTCTTTATTATCCGAGGTTTTTTATACGTAATTATCTACTCGGATCTCTTTATCATCCACATCCATGTTTCATAAAAATGTATTTCAAAACATTTTTACGATTTACTAGACTATGGGTTAAAGAAATTTATACCCTTATTTCATCTTTGATGTTCTTAAAGGAATATTTTCGTCGTTTTCTAAACAAGGTATGTTATGACCTTTTCGACAAAATTAAGGTAAGAATGTTTTTTTAACTTATACAGAGGGTGTGGATATTTTCCTCCGTTATAACATCGTTGAAGCTTCCTTTACAATATTATAAGAATATTTTCAAAATACATAATTTCTTTTATAATTATGTGACTTTAAATGATTTCAAAAAAATAAAGAGATATTTCTCTCAAATAGTTTTGATTTCATCAATGTCAACATCCTTTGATGAATTTTACACTTGTTTTGAAGTTTATTCAGTATGATACAAATCTTCCATATTTTATTGATGTTTTTGTGATATGTTTGACTATGGATGTGTTATTTTTATACCATTCATGGTTTATGGTTAAAGTAATGACATTTCATATGCTATTTTTAATACGAATGTTTATGTTATGTTTAAACCTTTTTATATGAGGAATGCATTGGATTTAGTATGTGATGGGTGGAGCCCACTATATCTCCTTGATGCATCTATAGGTCTCATGAGACAAACTAGTGTCTTGGAAAAAGGTCTTGACAAAATCTTATTTGTAGTCTTGACATAAGGCCTTGACTATGTGGTTATGAAGTCTTGCATTATGTATTCCATAATTATGAAAGTTTCTATTGATATTGCATGTGATTATTCAACTAGTATAATATCCATGTGAATGAGTAGATGGAATTAGCTGATTTTATCTTTTCCATATTATGCTGAAGTTCGAGTTTAAAAGGCTTTCATTTAATCTCATACATCACCTTAAATGTTTATTCTTATTTATGAAAGTTTCTTCTATATTGGTATCCTTATTCAGAATCTGAGCTCACCCCTTTCTATTTTTTATTTTCCCGAAGATGTGAAGAAGTATTTTATGACTGACCTGTAAGGATAGTCTGAGGGGATATGTGTGTGGTATATGGAAACAATTTTGTTGTAGTTTCTTATTTTATAATGTAATGTAAAACTTATGAATGTATCTTGTATTTCTAGGGATACTAAACTGATCTGTCTTTCGAGAAATGATTTCCTTGTATCAAGCCAATGTTATGTAATAATGCACCAACTCTGGGTAACTGGGGTTGGGGTGTTACATGTATGATTACCATAGGAATAGATGTTTTTATGATGTATTGGGGATAGATATTATTACATATATTATCATTATTCTCTATCTACCATCCTTTTAAAAGGTGGCTAACAATGAATCTATTGAAGTGGTAGATTTTAATATCAAGACAAGCCTTATTGGTGTTCATTTTGTGGTAGGAAGCTATATTTCTTGTTTAGGGAGGAACTAGAAGTGGGCTAGGTCTTATAGGGGTAGGGTCAAGTGTGTCCAACAGTAATTGGGTATAGTTCCTATGGATTCATTAAAGAGAAATAATGTTTTTATCGGTGTGGGAATGAAGAATACACTACGATGAATATCTCAAATACTCTAAGAAATTTCTACTAATGTGGGATGTGAGGGAATATCCAACTCCTATGGCTGTTGGTTTCATGGGGGATAAGTGTAGGCTCTACTTTTTTGAAGGTATCATAGGTGTATTCACCAACTTCCAAGTGTGGGGGGTTATTTTATTATAGAAAGGGGGATTCCCTCCCGAGGAATAACACTTGGGGTGGGAATAAGCTAGGGAGACTCCAAGAAATAGAGTTTTTTTTAGAGGAAATAGATTCTGGGATAACCATCATTAGAGGTAGTGTTTTTATTGTGTCTTCTATTAGATTAGTTTTTTATTAAAAGGGAACATCTAATTATTTTATTTTTATTCAATTTATTGATTATATGGGAATGAGAGATGAGTTGATGCCCTATGTTATGGATTTTGTAACCATATTGGTTAGGAATAATGAGAAAGGTTTCAAGTTATAGGAGTTCATTTTTTTAGAAGTTGGTATAGAATTCATATGGGACTACCATATTTTGTACCTATACGTTTTGACCATATTATCAGAATGGGATAGTTGATCTTATTTAAGGATTTGGTAAACTGTTATCACTATAGTGTCTAGTTCCTCACTCTTAATGGAAGAACTCAAATCATTCTAGGTGAGTGGGATCTATATTCGAGAGTGTAAGACCAGTTACTTTAGAGTTGGGGTAGATATTGTGCAAAATGAGTAGGTTGTTTTTTGATGATGTAGGGTAGGGTTCAGTAGGTGAGATTATAGTTGTCATGGATTGCTACTTAGTCATGTTTCAATAGGATTTACTGAGACTTACACCCCTATTAGAGGTCAAGCTTACTATCGATCATATACCTAGGCGGAGCCCAATTTTCCTAATGTTTTATTGGATTTCATCATCTAAGATAAAAGAGATGAAAGTTTATCTAGAGGATCTTGAGGGAAATGGTTTTATCCATCCCAATGTGTATCCATGGGATTCTCTATTTCTCTTTGTAAAGAAGGTGATTGTGAGCCTCCAATATTTCATAGACTATCAAAACCTGAAACAGGTGAAAGTAAATAATAACTATACATTTCTTGGAATTAATAAACTATTTGATCATATTAGAGGGGCCTATTGGTTTCCATTGTTTGATTTGGGATCAGGGTAGGACCAGTTGATGTTCTGGGAAGAGTATTTTATAAAAACAACATTTCAAAGCTAGTATGGACATTTAGAGTATTTGGTAATTCCATTTGGGTTTACCAATACTTTTTCAGTCTTTATAGTGTTAATTAATTTGATCTTCCATCAATTTTTTGGACTCTATCATAGCCATGTTTGTGAAATACATATTGGTGTATTCCATGATAAAGTAGGAGAATGATGCTCATATGGAGGTTGTTTGGGGTGTTTTGAGAGAGAATAATCTATTTCCCAAGTCCTCTAAGTGCCATTTTTGGATCCAAGAAGGGAGGTTTTTTGGACACGTTATTTCCAAGGAAAGATTTTTAATGGATCTAGAGAAATTTTGAGTTGTCATGTATTGGAAGTAGCCCAAGAATGTGTTTGAGATCCATAGTTTTCTAGAATTGGTTTGGTGTTATAGAGGTTTCATGTGGGACTTATCTAGGATATCTTGAACCTTTATGTCCTTGAATAGAAAAGGGGGTGAAGTTTGAGTGGGATGAGAGGTTACATAGTGATTTTGAGCAGTTCTTGTCTCATTTGAAATACTCACCTATTTTAATTCTTAATAAACTTGGGATAGATTAAATAGTGTTTTGTGATGATTCAATTGTGGGTATGGGATGTGTGATGATGTAGGATAACCATGTGTTGGCTTATATATTGCAGAAACTACACCCTCAAGAGTGGAATTATCTCACTCACAACTTGGAATTTGCAGTTCTGATGCAAGTGTTTAATACATTGCAGCATTACTATTTCAGTGAAAATTTTAAACTTTTTCATTTAATGAGATCTTGAAGTATATTTTCACCCTGAGGGACATGAATCTCAGATAGAAATGGTGGGTTGAATACCTTAAATATTTTTTTTTATTTTTTTTATTCGCATGAAGGAAAATCTTATCGCTGATGCTTTGAGAAGGAATATCCTAGTCCAATCTGTTCAAGAATTAGAAAATGAGTGGGGTTTGATGAGTTTTTTCATTGACTTGAGGTTAGGTGTGCAAGAGGATAGAGGTTTGATGATATTGTCTAGTGATTATGTTACAACATATCTTATCAATTTGGTTAGGTTGAGTAGGAATTTGACCCTGAGATCCATTAGTTTAGTAGTTCCTTAAATGGTGGGAAGACCTTGGGTGACTAGTCTCAATCTCTTAATAGATCTATTTTCATTTGGAAGTGGTCGTTTATTTATTCGATCCTGAGGGTGGATGGGATGCATGAGGTGCATAATTCCAATTGTCCCATTAACCTTAGTGATAACAAGATGTTTTATACACTTATAGGCCTGTATTGGTGGCCAAAGATGATACATACAGTTGAAAAAGTTTTATCCAGATTCATGACTTTCCATAGGATCAAAACATAGCATCATAGACCATCTAGGTTATTGAAGACACTAACCATTATTTTGTGGACATGGGACACGATATTCATGGATTTCATGATAAGGATACCATGTACTCTAAGTGGGGAAAGATTTCATATAGATGATTTTCAATCATCTAATTAAATCAGACGAATTTCATACAATTATGGAGTCAAAAAATGTAGAGGACCAAAAATTCCTATATGTTAGAGAGGTTGTTCATATTCACGTGGTTCCCTTAGAAATAGTGTTACACTTGGAATCCCATTTTACAATTTTATTTTAGAAGGGACTCTGGGAGGCTTTGGGAACCCATCAAAAGTTGAGAACCATATACCACCTGTAGATGAATGGTCAGTCTGAGCAGACCATCTAGACTCTTGAGGATTTGTTGTGGGTAGGTGTAATTGATTTAGGAGGTTTTTGGAAAAGTTATATCTAGTTTTATGATTTTTATTATAGTAATATCTACAAAACCTTGACCAGGATGGCCCCATTCGATGTTTTTTTTCGGGCATCTATGACAATCCCCATTGTGTTGGGTGGAGGTTGTCGAGTATTCCTTGCTTAGAATAAGACTCATTAATGAGATTATTTGGATAGTGTGTATAGTTAAAAAAACTTTTAAAAAGATATCAGAGCCACTTAAAAGCCATATTCCAACTATCATTATCTTCTATTAGAGTTTAAGCTTGAGTATTAAGTGTTTATATGGGTATCAGTTCTATTAGGCCACCACTATTTTGGAAAACATCAGAAATTGGAGATGTATTATTCATCCATTTGGTCTGTGGAGGTTTTAAGAAGTTAGTGTAACAAACCATCCTAGGTCAACCTACCACAAAACTTGATTTTTCTCTACAAAAGGACTCATGTCTGCCTCCCTAGATGCTAGAGGCTATCGGCCAATAATGAGGTGCTAAAAGATACGGTAGGGAGACTATGATCTCTTATTAGAGTAAAATAACAGAGGAAAATAACCAAACACACAAAAATGGATGGCCATAAGAGTCTACATAATAAGTAACTAAAATAGAATCATTTTATAACAAATTAAATTCAACATAAAGTCATACAGAGACACAATCATAAAAATATACAACAATTGATCGTCCACTCGTTTGACCACATATACAAAATAAACAAAATGAAAATAAATAAATAAAGATCTATTTCCAATGTGAAGACAAACCACATAATTGGTCTCTAATATGCTCAATATGATCTAGCCTGATCCTGAGACTCCCCAGGAGCTTCACTTTTTGATCCAGCAACATTGGACCTCAAACCTATCTATCAAAAAACTTGTGCTCCAACATGGAAGCATACATCAAGTCTGCATGCACACTTAGGTGCAGATACAGGGGGTGAGAAATGAATCTTCTTAGGAAACATGTAATGGTGAACCTATAAATCTTCTATTATAACAATTTCATACACATGTGATATTTCCATACTAGCAAAAAACTAATATCATATGGAATAATTAAAAAACTATATAAAGAAGGTGTAAAATAAAATTAAAAACCAAATGTGGGTTCTAGTATGAAACTCAAGGTAAATCTTACCCCTATATATCCCATTCCAGAGGATTTATATCATGTCCCCTAGATCCACATAGGATTTTCAAGGCATTTAAATAAAAAAGGCATGAATGTAGGACCCCAGGGTATAACCAAATGCGTTCACAACATAAAAATGAATCTATCGAGCTCTGAGACTCTAATATAAAGATATTAACTAGAAATACAACCTTCCCTCCACATATCATGGGTATGTTATGTCTTAGAACTCCTACTAAATTACTTGGGTTCCACCATAGAGCCATTAGATAGACTATCCTATGGGATTTATTCACACGAACCTAATGAACATACTACATAAGGGCTCCATACACAAGGTTGGGAGCGCAACAACATCCAAAAAAATAAATCCAACCCCAATCCAAGGTGAACACTCAAACTAGGGTTATTTCATTCATCCTCATCATCCATTATCTCCCTAATCATGTCTGACAACATCTAGACAATATAGTAGGGAACTAGATCACTACTCAAGGACACTACCCAATCCAACATATCTCAAGGGTATCCTCCTAAAACCAAATTACTAAGAAGAAACTGCCTCAAACTTCATGAAAAACTGAACATGGGATGATCGAACCATGAATCTAAAATCTGGACAGCTAAACTAGAAGCACAAATCTACTATTGGACATTAATTCATGAGGCCTCTATGAGTCCCTAGAATCTCAGTATCCAAACAAAACAGCCACAATGGCATATTTATGACTTATATTAGAGTAAAACCAGACATGTCTCTCCCATGGTCTTCAAGGTTATAACATAAATAAATTTCCTCCATGGGACTTCCTTTATGCACCCAAGATCTTATACCACACCTACAAAAAATAACCTCAATTATCCTAATGGTCACAATAGCAGAAGGACATCCTAATAGGGTTTCCCCTAGCTCATCCAAAATCATCGGATATGTACACTATGCACACATAAAAAATGGAACTAAGTGGCCCCCACTAATCCTTGATTGAAAACACACATAAAGTGTATCCAAATGCACAATCTTGCGAATAGGAAAATTCACAACGGTCCTCATGAACACCTCAAATAAGGACCTTTCAAAAGGGCACCTTAGTATAACTAAACCTTGGGGAAATCCCATGAAAGAAAAAACTAAACCGAACTTCCCAATAAATGATCCACAGGTACCAACTCACCCATAAGGGAATCCAAACAACACCATGACACTCAACCATCCTCAACAGTCGACTACAGTGACCATAGATCACTCGATTAGCAACCATACCACTAGGGAATCCTTGAGAGTCTCTCAAAATCATCACAGAAATGAAATGGTACCAAGTCATAACCAACATCCATGAAATTAACCCATCCAAATTCTATAATATCTCTAATCTTCAAGCACAAAACCTAAACCATAATATCTCTAACCTCAAGCAACTAGTACCAACACAAATGGACAAACCAAGATCTCCTTAGAGATAGCATAGAATCCCATATTACAGAATCTATTCAAAATAAACTGAAATATACTTGTATGGAAAACTCCCACCTGGCTGATCACGAAGCTAAAAACCCTTACCAGATACTCATAGATAACACCCAACCCACTAGAGGATTTTGAAACCAATCATCATAGAAATCCTATGACAAAAGTCTCTCAATCCAAAACACCATCCAGTAGACCTCTAAACATTGAAAGGATTCTTCCATCATGATCTAGGTGTAAAATGATCATAATATATTACTCAAAAATTTATTTCTAACTCTCAGGAACAAAAAACCAAAAACACCAAGGTTGGAAAAAGTACACAGTGTGTACTTCTGGGTACATGGCGTGTACTCTCAAATCTTCACTTGGACATGTAATTATACATGACTTGATAAGACATGGGGTCTACCCATGTACTATTATATATATATATGGTGTTCATGGTGTTTTCCATGTACTTATACATATCCATGTTCCCCTCACATGGGATTTCTTCAAAAGTACATGGACATATGGCCATGTAAAACTACATGGCATGTACCTAGAGTAGATGGTGTGTACTTTATAAAACAATGTCTACACATGTACTCTTCAACATGGTGAGGTAAATTTCAAAGTACTAATATATGGAATGTACTTTAAAAAAATTATCTTCTCCCAAATAGGAATAACACACGTCATGTGTTCATAAAACCACACTTTGTGTACATGGGTTTCCCTAAATGAGAAGCCCCTGAAAAAACCCAAAACCCTTGATTTCACCGCACAATCTATAGATCATGACATAAAAAGTCTCTAAAACCAATAAAATTATTTAAAACCTTAAAAAGACTTTGTTAGGGGGATTTTAGGAATAAAAAATAAAATATTCCTACCTCTAGGAAGAAACTGCAAAAGCATCAATCTGATCCGCTATCTGCAACTACCACACCATGCTCTTATATGACCCGAGATCTATGGTGGGTGACTCCTCCCCCTATACCTCTTACTCTCTTATCTTTGTTCCCATGTCCATGTTAATGAACTAAAAGGGACAACCCCATGGTTTTTCCTAAAAATCCAAAGGGGAGAAGAGAAAATAAAAGGGAAAAAATAAAAATGAAGAAAAATGAAAATTAAAATTAAAATGAAAAGGAGATCAGGGCTGGCCCCAGTACCTAATAAAAGGTTATCCCTCACCTATAAAAAACCCACCATTTTAGATTATACCATGAGGAAAAAAATCACAATCCAACACTCTTTTTAAAATAGACGACTAATTGAAGATGCATTAATAAATTAATATTTAATTAATTAAAAAATAAATATTGTGTAAAAATTTAAACGGCTTGTATTTCCACCAAAATCATATCCTTGGGTAAATAACCTTTTCTAGGAAAAATAGAGTGATTAGGAAAATTATTTGAGATCATCTTACAAGGGAAATTACCATTTTTCTCTATAAAACTTCCATAAACAAAAATATAAATTTATCATGATTTTCACAACCTGTAATTATGCGGGTCGTCACAAACATACAACCAAAAAGTCTTATCACCCCTGATAATCCTAAGTGGATTTCTAGAGACAATTCTCTCACCTCATAATTGGGGAAAACTATGATATCTCTACCATCCAATGATTAGACATATAGTATACCCAACTCCCTCTCCCAACAAGAGATATTTTCAACTGTGAATGATCTGATTCAGCTCATCATAATAATATCCTTATAATTTCCACACAAACCATCATGAAACCTCTCGGACCACACAATGTCCATCATTGAATGCAAGGGATGAACATGGAGAAAAAAAATCAAAACTGAGAGTCAATATAAAAAACATGCAGCATTAGTGATAAAAAACCACTTAAACAAGGCTCACAGCCTCTAAAAAAATATGTTGCATTATCTACCACTAGGATTACCTTAACATGTTCCAAATGGGAAATATGAATCATAATAAAATATTCCACATTGTAACAAAAATATTCTATCACACCTAAAGACACTGACCATACTCCTGACAGAGGTCGGTTCCAAAAATTCAGTGAACCTTCAACACTCCTCTCAAAAATGAGGCATCACCCTCATGCAATGATCAACCACATAAACACCCTCCACTCAAGAATTTATCCAAATCCTTAATCAACCATTCACACTCTCACCATTTTACCCAAGGTGCATCCATAAATGATTAGGGCCATGGGTCTTACAAAACCTACCCTCTCAGGCCATCCATGAGACATAGAGAAATCCTTGTGCTTCACTTCTCGAACACCAAGAATCATCATAACTTACCGAATCCTAGTGATATATTCCCTCAAAAAACCCACCAAGGAACAACATCCAAACCCACCCAAACCATTAGTGATATCATGCATGCAAGCCCAACTGCAAGACTCGATATATAACACATGGAAATAAATACTCCCCTTGCCAAGCAATAAGTTCCAAGGAATTCATAGGAAAAACCATATTAGGGAAACTTAATCCCAATCCAAAGATCCCTAAATCATCCTTTCCATCATCAATCCACCAATATGGAACATAGATCCTGCACCAACCCACATATGTATCCATGCATCCCTTTTCAAAGGGACCATATCTCCAACACTAGTTAACCTATCTCCACATGATTCAAATGAAATATCTTTATAATAAAACATACATGTGGTTTAGTTGATTATAATCCTACCATATAATTATACTAATAAATAATTTATGAGAATTAATTGACACTTTGAAAAATTGAACCTCCATTATCAGCAAAACACCACAGAGAGGAATATGCCCTATGAATCCTATATGGATATAATGATGCATGAACTCTGGAATCTCACTCCTGGTCAAAGAGACAAAACCAAAATAAACCATAAATAAATGTTCATCACACTTGTTCAAATCCCATAACCATATAAACAGAATCCAAGAACAGTAATCCCATTCCCTAGAAACATGGAATTCCTATCAGAAAAGGTGTTCGTGGCACATAAGTTTTTTTCCCACATAATATCTAAAAAAATTATAGACCACATATGTACCAACTATATAAAACATAAAACCAAACAACAGTGATACCAATTTGTAATAAACTAACCCAATTTAACTTATCACATTACCCGATCTAGCTCTCCATAAGTCCTTCAGCATGTGTCCCCAAATTCCATAGGCTATTAACTGATGGTGCGGGTGAAAATATAAAGCGGTGAAAATATACCCTCTTTACAGAGTAAAATAATAGAAGAAAATAACCAAAATCACACATAATGATGAATATTACTGTACACATAAGAAGTAACAAAAATAGAAGCATGATATAATAAGTAAAATGAATGGAATAGACATACAGATGCACAAGAATATAAACATAAAATAGCCATTCACCCACTGGAAAGACCACAAATAAAAAATAAATTTTTTTTTCAATAAATACAATAGTCTCTACTTAGAATATTGATCTGAACCACATACCTAGTATCCATGATTCTTGTGCAGCACCATCCCAATCTAAAGACTCCACACGAGCAGTTTCACTCAATCCTATATCATCGGCCATCGACCCTATCCATTATTCAACCTGTGCTCCAAAATGAAAGTTCACATCTCTTCATGCACACCAAGGTTCATGTATAGGGGGTGAGAAATGAATCTTTATAGTCTATTCCAAAGGGTGAACCTATAAATCTACTTTCATAAAAAGTTCATTCACACATGATATTCACAACCTAGGTAAAAAGTAATAGTTGTGGGTATAAAGAAAACAAAACCACAAAATTAGGGGGGGACATTAAAAATATCCAACTTAGGTTCTAGTATGACACCTTAGTTAAATATACCCCCTCTATAGCCCCTTCCAAAATATTTAAAACATGTGGATAAACCAACTATATAACAACTAGCACATACACTAGATCTACACAGAATCTCAAAGGAATATAAATTCAATGGGAATGAATTCTAGGCCCTATGGTGTAACTTAGGTGTCCATAACTGAAACACACATCTTATGAGATCTAGGACTCTGATGTAATGATTCAAAGTGGTGATAGAACCTCCACTTCACATTTTAGAGATTTTACATTTCTCAAAAGTCCTGAAGAATGTGTTAGACTCCACTATGAACCTGTCAGATACATTATCCTATGTGCTCTATTCAAATGGGCTTAACAGATGCACTACATATGGGATTCATACCCAAGTCTTAAAGAGAAATAAAATCCATGAAAAATAAATACACCCCCTTACAGGGTTCACACTTATCCAAGGGGTATTTCAATCATCCATATAAATCATTATCTACCTAATACAATCTAATAAAAACCCTATGATAGAGGAGATAACTAGATCTCTACTCAAGACCAACACCAAATCTAATATATCCTAAGGGTCTCCTCCTCCAACCACATTTTTAAGTAGAAAATAATTTAAACATCATTGCCTAAAAACAAAAAAAACAACCCTCAGTGGCTTCCTAATAATCCTCAATCAACAATGTGCATAAAGGTAATCCAAAGGGGAAATCCTTCCAATATAGGAATTTATAACAGTCCTGATGACCACCTCAAAGAAGGACCCTTCACAAGGACTCTTCATCATAATAAAAACTCTCGGTAAACCCATGAAAGAAAAACCTTAATCTGCCTTCCCAATAAAAAACCTATCCATGGGTACTAACTAACACATAAGGGAGTCCAAATAGAACCATTCTACTCATGCATCCTCAACATTCGAATATGGAAACCACTAATCACTCAATTACCTGCCAGTCCACTAGGGAATCATCAATAGTCCCTGTGACTAATCTCAGTAGAGAAATGTAACCTATCTATAACCACAATACCATGAAATCAACCCAACCTAAAGGCTCAGATAGCTTAAATCTTTAAGAACATGATTTAAAATTTAATAGATCTATCCTCTAGAAACCATTCTTGAAACGCAGGGAAAAACTGGGATCTCCTCAGAGATAGCGTATGATCCATTCTTATGGAATCTATCCAAAATCATATCAAACATATAACCACATAAAGATCTATCTAGGATGATCACTAATATCACAACCCACAATCAGTCCTCACATCTCACACCCAACCCACTAGAGGATTCCGAATCCAAACCTTGAGGAAATCTTCTTGTAAAACTCCCTCAGTCCAAAACATCTTCCAGATGGATTCTAAATAGAAAAAGGATTCCACCATAACTATCTATGTAGAAAAATGATCATAATGGACTACTTAAAAGTCCAATTATTATTTTGGGGAACAAAACACCCAAAAAACCTTAACCTATAAAATTTATATGATGAGTACTTCCGAGTACACAACATGTAATCTCAATTATGCGCCTAGCCAAGTACTTATACATGGCCAGAGCACACATGTGGTATGTTTTTATACTATTAAAAAGATAGGTCATACATGGGGTATTAATATTATTTTCTATATATAAATTTACCCCTAAAATGGGGTTTCTACCTAATAATATGGCCTCATAATAATGTCCCACTACATAACATGTACCAAGAGTACACAATGTGTACTTCCCAAAAATCTACCAGACCATGTACTCTACCACATGTCCAAGAGCATGTAAGAGTACTAATAAATGGTTTGTGATTATAAAAAACTCATCTTCTATGAACAATAATAAAACAAGACATGTTTTCATAAAACTATACTTTGTGTACACTTGGTTCTCCCAATAGGAAGCCCCTAAAATGAACCAAAATCACCGAATTATCCAAAAAAATCCATAGATCGACCCACCAGTGGTACCCAAAAAATAATAAAAGCATTTAAAAGAATAATAATATAAAATATAGGGATTTTTAGAAAAAATGTAAAATTGGAATACCTCCAAGAAAAAATCGATGAAGCTTTAATCTTATCTGTGATCTGCAACTACCACATGACGATCTAGCATGACTCAATCTCTGTGGTGATGCCTCCTCAAATCCTTCTCCATATCTTCTATCCTTCAAACCCTCTCATATTAATACTCAAAATTGGATCCCCATGAGTGTACACATCAATCCAAATGGTATAAGAGAAAATAAAATAGAAAAATAGAAAGAGGTTGAGAAAATAAAAATAAAAAGAAAAGGGGATTGTACCTGACCCTAGCACCTGAAATAAGGTTATGCCTCACCTAGGAAAAATAACCATTCTAGAATTAGAAATATAGATTAAATATCAATCCAAAACTATTTTATTAATATAATATCAAATGATCATGCTTGAATAAATTTATATTTAATTAATTAAATATTATGTATTCAGTGAAAATTTGAATGGATGAGATTTCCTCCAAAGTAATGTTCTTTTTGTAAACACACTTATCTTGGATCAATGGAGTGGTAAAAAAATATCCAAGATCATATTATTATATAAATTACCATATTTTTTCTGAAACACTTCTGGGAATAAAATTTCAAATTTTCCATGATTTTCACAACCTGTGATGGCACGGGTCATCACCGGTAGCCTATCAGTTAAATCTTCCAACAAGGATGAACTCAACCCATTATGTATTGCATTTTTTTATCGGAATTTATTGCATTTATACCCATCTAATTTTTAAATGTGGTAAGAGTTGGAGCACTATCATGATATCACTTTTGTGGAGAAACCCGTTTTATTCATGGATCATTAGAACAATGTGCTTCAAGGTAAACTGAAAGCAAAATTCCATGTGCTTTAGTAATGTTATTGTGATATCCATGAGACATGTAATAAAGAAGATTGGTTTAAGTAGTAGTATTCTCATTTATTTTCTTCCAAGGTATCCAGAGGACTTTCTGGGTGTAGAAAGTGGCATGATGGAAAGTTTGTGAAACCCGTCAGGTCACTAGTACCTATAATTTTAATTTTAATTTATAAATTTATTTACTCATGGATTTCCTTGATGTTTGGGATCAAAACCAAGTGTGTTGGGGAAGACATACTAGGCCGCATGGTTAGCACATAATTTTTCTAACCATGTGGTTAACCATGTGAGGACACTGTAGGTTGGGATAAAAGGATCTTCATGGTTTGAGCACAATTTTCAAGACCATTTAGCTCTTGAGGGGTAACTATACTACCCATTTTTAGTGGATAGTTTCACCCACACATTTGGAAAATTATTTTCCTAATTGTCCAACCAAACATGCAGCCCTATCCAGCTCACTTAAAATTTGTATTTTTACCATTTTATCCATGAATTTTCTATTTTTTGGGGGATTATTTTCTTCCCCTATAATTAAAAAACCTCATTCAAGGTAATATAGATATCCTACTCCTTTGGTGGTGATTTTGTTGGGGAATACTAGTGATTTGACCAGATTTAATTTAATTTCTTCATGGTTTTCTCTTCCTTCCCCCTTCTTCTTGCTTGTTCTTCCATTTTTGTGAAAGTGTGGAACCTTAGTTGGGGTTTTTGAAAAATATAGGGTATTCAATGAGGTTTTTGGTTATTTAGGTTGATTAAGAATGTAAGGATTTCTCATACCTCTTTCGGGTGGTTTTCATTAGAGGCCACATGATTTGGACTGAATCAAAGGTTGGTTTCTATATTTAAGGGTGTTTTCCATGGATAACCATTAAATTATGAATATCATTTGGTTTTTTTATTTTATTTACATGTAAATGATTTATAGTTTATTGTTATCACATGTTTGATATTATTGATGAAATAATTTTTCAATTATGTGTTTAAATAGTGATTTTCCAAGTGGGCTGGCTTGTATGCACGCCAAGTGTTTCTAAAAATGTATCAAAAAGTTTTAATAGGTTTGAAAAGAATTATAAAGTTGTTTTAGAATTGTTTTTACCATGGGAAATGTGTTTTGATAAAATGGGAATTATTTTTTTAATGTATTTTGATATGGAATGTTTGATATAGGAACTTGTTTGTGATTATGATGGCATGGAGTAGTATGTGGGTTAACTGGGTTGTGAGTAAGGGGTTTCTTCAAGGGATTGTGTAAACCAATAGAGGGAATAACGTGCGAGATTTCACATTTTTTTGAGAGGACATGTGATCAATATAAGGGTGGATTGTGCAGAACTCTAGTTTAGTTTCCAAGGGACTGTGAGATCATTTGGTTTATAAGACCATGAAACCTTTCATGTTAGTTTTTTAGAGACCCTATGAGCTACTAGAGTTGGACCTGAGGAAGATCATGAGAGATTCCACTTTTCTTAGCTAAATGGTATACTTTTTTACTCACATAAAATAGGCCTATTGTCAAGCCCTAGGTGTACATTACTCATGATAGATTGGTTTATAAGTTGTATACATTTCATTAGTTCCATTTTGATGGGATGAGATATATTATGCCCATTCCCATTTATATGGATATATTATTTTGATGTTATGCACATTTTTATTATGCATTTCTAGACATATCGAACATTTTGATCTTTGGGCCTTGTTTCTTTATTTTAACCATGTTTGAAGTTGTTTTAGAAAATTGACATTGTTTGAAATGTATACCCAAAGGGATTTATAATGGTTAAATGAAAACGTTATGTTTTAAAAGTGGTTTAATTTTGAAAATTTTTTCAAACATGATTATTTCTTTTCATGGTTAAAATACTTTAATATATTCATGGTGGTATCCTACTATATTTCATTCTTCACACCATTTTTGTCCCTTTGAGAATTTTCATATTTTATTTTAAAGGAAAAAAGGTATGGGTAAGGGAACCTTGTTTTGGGGTGTCTCTTCTTGATTACCATCATGCATTGTTTTATGGAGGATATTTGGTCTCACAGTGATTGGAACATGTGGATTCCTTTTTGGTATTTTTTATCTATCGGTTTGTATATTTGGGCCTTTTGTGGTATTATCCCGTTCCTTTTTATATTTGGGTTTTGAATTGTGATAGCACATATATTTCCAATAGTGTCATGTTTTGTATTATGATTTATGTCATTTTTTATGGTATTCGTTTATCTTATGTTGTTGAATTTGATGATATTGGTGTGGTAAATTCATTTTTTAGATGGTTCGTTCTAGTTTATCTATGGTGAAATGGTTCCCATGTGATATTTAGTAATGACCGATTCTTATTTCATATAAAGACTCGTAATTTTCATACATTAACATTATATACATTTTTCAGAATACTTAAAATAATATAAAAATAAATGCCCAAAGATGGTACTAGTCTAGTACCTTTGGAAACATGGAAACATAAACACTGGTACGTGAATGAGATAAATCATCTCCCACTAAGTTCTTCTTAACTATAACCCTTCTTAGACACATCAAAGATAAAACCTATCTTTATAACCTAGGGAAAGGACATGGAAAATGGGGTGATCTTAGATGTTTATTAACAGTAAACAAGATATATACGTAATCATAATCATGAGAATAAGGGTATGATAACTTGATTGTGAAAGTAAAATATCATACCCTACATATCAAAATCATAAACATGAATCATGTCCTAAATAATTGTATTTCAGATGACATGAATCAAATGGAAATAAAGAAAACAATCCATGAAATCATAACATAAGAATAATAAATGGGATTCTGGGGACCACATAAGAATATATAATGATTTCCATAGTAGTTAAGGAATTTCTACTTAGGCCATCTTAGTGGGAAAAGTCTTTTACTTAACCAGGTTCACACCCCATTCCATCCCTCTATTACTAAACCGATTACAATCCTCATTCAATCCTATAATAAGAAACTGTGTTCATTTCTCATTCCATCCATGTCTATCTCATGAGATATTAATCTTTACCCAATGCATGGGAGAGAGATTTAGGTCTCACATATCTTATAATGTAATCATACATACGTGTTCCACAAGATCATAAATAATCAAATAGAAATCCATGAAATGAAATGGGTATTATATACATGTAATCATATCATAACCTATGGAAAAATACTAGTTTCATAATCATTTCATCATAAACCTAACCTGTGAAAAAAAGTGGGTTTCAAAAGAATATAACTCGTGAAAGAGAAATGGGTTTCATAAACATAATGACATCAAAACATAATCCATTAATAGAAAGAATATTAATGGAAACAAAATAATTTTACTATAAATTTATAATTAATACCAACTGATGTTATCTTATATGGGAAATAATTTTGAAATATCTTTTAAAAACATTTCTTGAGTAAGAAATCCCTTCTTCTTTGATTTTTTTAAATCATAATACCTTTTGAAAAACATTTTCTTTTATTATAAACATTAAAACATATAAAGGAAACATTGTAAACCATAAAAAAATTTAAAATAATTTTTCCTTGAAAATTATCTTCAATGATCATTTGAAACAAATTTTAAAAACATTTTTTAAAACATGCTTTTTTAATAAAATAGATTTCTGAATGAAGATAGAAATATTGTTACATTTTTATAGTTTTTTTAAAATATATTTAGTACTAATATGTGAAAAAATTGTACTAAAACATGAATAAATAATAAATAAATATATGAGAATAAAATTCATGAGTTTTTATGAGATATGGATCATAACATTTCAATAAATGAAGAATAATCATAAACAATCTCTATAATTGATGAGATTGTTTCAATAAACTCTTTTCAATTGGTAACATGGGATCATACTCTCCATATAAGAAAAGTAAGATACATTAAGAATATAATATCATTAAAATAAGTAGTTTAATGATATAAAATTTCAAATTTAAGTATGTACACCTTGAAAAATAATGTAGGTGTATAACAAAATATGTGTCTCAAAGAAGGAAAATTGCGACAAAATTGTCTTACCGATTTGGTAGATTTTGAAACATTAAACCCATGAAGTAAAGATAATGTAATGGATAAGTAAATACCCATTAAATTTTATTATTATAATCATTTAATACATCCATTGTAAGTATACACACTACATAAAAATAATGGGTGGTGAATAAATCATGTATCTCCCAGAAATAAAAAAGTGAGATGAAATCCCTTTACCTTGTGTCTTGAATATCTTGATACTCATAAACAATTCCTGTATAACAAATGTAAGTTTATTATAAATATTTTAGAGAATAATATTCTTATATCTAACATGATACATGGTTTTATTATGACTTTATATTACTCTCTTTTTAACAATCCAATGTTAAGGTTTCACTTCGGGTAATATTCGCTTTGTTCTTTACATGTGTCTTAATTTATTATATCTTAGGTCCTTATACTTATATCATGATTCCATATTTTAAAACATGATATAAATATAATTTATATTAAATATATTTTTAATATAATAATCTATATAATAAAGAATTATGAAATGGAATTCACCATTCATAGAGATGGTAAGTCGTGCGTACGGAAGAATGTTGTTTCTGTTTTTATTTTCATATTAAAAGAAAGAAAGAAAAATAAATATAAGTATATTTCTATATAATATCCTAAAATTAATAATTATAATTTTATATATATCATATAATTTCACTAAACCCATACTTAATACATTCCATGTAGTGTGTGAACAAATCACATCTCTTTGAGGGGTGGTAGTCCACACTTCCTCAAATGAAATTATTGTATTTACACAAATAGGAAAGCATAAAGATGTGAATTTTAAAATAATTAAAAAAATATTAAAGATATTATAAATATCATATATATTTTATATAAACATATTTTCCATTATAATTCACACCATCATGGGTGGTAAAGGAAGAACGAATAATAATCATTTTGTGAGGTTGTACTTCACCATACAAATAAACAATGTGTTTCTTACCCATTAGATGGAGGTGTGTGTAAGTGTAGGTCGAAAACATGGAATAAAAACATAATATTATATTTATAATACTATGTTTTTTATGAATTCATGTATTGAGTATAGTTTATGGGGTTGATAAATAAAATAAAGGAAAGGAGATTGAAAGAAGACCTTACCTCTTAATCAGGTAACTCTTTTTGGTTTGTACCAAAAGGATTTCTTGGAAGTATTTATTACCAAAGGGAGGTTTAAATGAGTAAGGAAGGGATGTTGGGAAGTTTATTTGGTAGTTATTTTACCGACCTAATTGGTTTTATAGTTGTGAGGAAGGGGGATCTGTGGTTTCCTTTTATAAGTAAGGGAAAGGACATACTTGACATTTTTGAAAACAAGTTAGGTGTACCTGTGTTTGTGCCTAAAAAGTAATAAAAAACCAAAAAACTAAATAATGGAAGGTTAATGGATGAATAATTTCCATAATTTTTTTGACAAGTGTATAGGTCATTTGGTCCCTTAATTTTAATTATTATTCCGTTGTTAAGATTAATTTTACCTTAATCATTGTAGTTAATTTTAATTACTTTCACTAATATTTTTGGTCAAAAACTAAGTTAAACTAAATATAAATTATAAATTATTATGATTACAAATATGGAATAAATTTTTCCAAATTAAAATCACATAAGTGGTATAAATTAGTTTAAATTTAATCCCACTGAAAGGATGATAGTACAAGTTTTCAAAGTAAAAATCAACAAAAGTTTGCTAAGTTTTTATATCCAATTTCAATGTGAAATTGGTTATAATTAATTAAATTAGATTATTTGAAAAAAATATTATATAATTAAACTTAGAAACATAATTATAATATAATTTAACCTTATAAATAAATTAGATGAAAATTCAGTTTTGAATTAAAATATTGTATTTTTCACTATTCATCTAATAATAAAGTTTCTTAGAAAAATTCAAAAAACATAACCCTAAAATAATTTCAACATTATAAATTCGAAAAATAATTTTATTTTATAAAATTAAATTCCTAAATGTTTCTAAAAAAATATAATTTTTCACAAAAGGACATTAAAAGCGGATAATTTTAGAAAATAGTATTTTTAAACATATAAGTACATTTCAAAAAAAAATATATTTCATTGTAAATATGTTTTTTTATATAAAACCATTATAAAAAAATATTTTAAAAGTATTTAATGCTATTTATATAACTATGTTTAAGAAATAGGTTATAATTATCTTGTTTAAATAAGTATAACAGTAAAATGATGTTTTGTATAAACTCAGTGTTGCATGTAACTTACGCCAAGTCGGTGTTACATGTAACATATGCCAAGTAAATGTTTTGTGTAACAAATGATTATTTGGAGTTGTGTGAAAGTAATGTTTGAACTATTCCATTTCAATACATAAATGAAAATTGATTTATTCAAAAAAATGTTCCATAAATACACGGGGTGTTACATTATACCACCCTTAAAATAAATTTCATCCTCAAAATTCATCAATTGGGTAAAAAAATGAGGATACTTATAATTCATAATATCCTCATGTTCCCACATAGATTTCTCTATCTAGGTATTTCTCTAAAAAACTTTTACGAGGTGAGTGGTATTGTTTCATAGAACATTCTTTGTAAGATACATAATTTCAACTCATTATTACACATAAGAAAGATCCATCTCTAGCAGTATGAAATATGAGTTCAATACATGTGAAGGGTCAGGTATGTACTTCCTCACGATAGATACATATATCACATCATGGTCTTGAGAGAGATATGGAGAAAGTTCTATTTGATAGGCTACCATCCTGATATGATCAAGAATTTAAAAGGGACTGATATACCTAGGGCATAGTTTCCCTTTCTTCATGAATCTCATAACTTCATTCTAAGAAGAAATTAATAGAAAAAACTTTTCACAAACATCAAATTCTAGATCACACCATAGGTTATTAACATAACATTTCTACCGACATTTAGCTTCCTTGATATTTTGCTGAATGGTTCAAACCTTATCAACCATTTATTTAGAGATATCATGTCCCCATAGATTTACTTCTCCAACCTCATCCCAGCATGTTGGAGCTCTACATTTCTTCCCATAGAGGTATTCATAAGTTTTCATATGAATTATTGAGTGAAATAAATTGTTTTATGAAAATTAAACTAGAGGAAGGTATTGATCCCAACAACCTTTGAAATTCAGAAAACAAGATCTCAACATATCCTCAAGGGTTTGAATTATTCTCTCAGACTGACCATCTATCTAGGGATGATAAGTAGTACTGAAAATCAATTCTGTATCAATTACTTGAAAATAAATCACTATAACTTTGAGGTGAAACTAAGATCCTAATCTGATATAATAGAATGTGGTGCTCCATGAAAACATATCATTTTTTTAATTTATATCCTGTAAATCTGATCTAGTGAGAATTCTAATCTAATAGTGATGAATTATGTTGAAATATAAAGGAGATCAACTATCACCCATATAGCACTAAACTATTTAGAGGTTTTGTGTTGTCCAACGAAGAAGTTCCATATTTATTTTCTACCATTTAAATTCTGGTATGGATAATGGATGAAACTTCCCGTTATAATTTGGTCTTTTAAACTTAAATTACTGGAATACAAAGCATTGAGATAAAAAATATTTGATATCTATCTTCATTCCATCCCACCAGAATTATTCTTTCAAATACTTATACATCTTAATACTACTTGGATGAATAGAGAAGGGATAACTATGAGCTTCCTTTGAGAACTCCTTCTTCAAAACTGGTATGGAAAGAACAAATACATGATTCTTAAACCTTATCATTATATCTTAATCAAGGTTAAAATCATGAAAATTTCTAAATTTCTTTTGCATCTCTATATCTTCATTCAGCACATTCTTACTCTTCACTTGGATAGTGGGTTGAACATTCATTTGATAAATATAATACGTTTACCCTTCCTTCAAGATTTCTAGATCCATCCTTTGAAAATCCAAAAATATTGGATCTTTTTTATCCTCATCATGGATAATATAACATGATCCTTTAGACTCAAAGTGTAACACCCCAAGATTCCACGGTATGTTTCCCTTTGAATAATGCAATGGTGTGCATTGTACGCAACTTTGAGATTCTAACACACCACAACCAATCAAACTAGCCGTTATGAATAGTAATACCTACTTTTTGAAATTTTATAAATTCTATCTCTCAAAATAGACTTCATTTTTGGATTCGGAATATCGAAAT
The DNA here is from genome assembly GCA_963277665.1 of Viscum album. Lineage (NCBI taxonomy): Eukaryota > Viridiplantae > Streptophyta > Magnoliopsida > Santalales > Viscaceae > Viscum > Viscum album. The sequence goes on along the minus strand of OY728147.1, from coordinate 394,199,750 downwards.
TATCCTGGGGTGAAATTTTGGTACTTTTCGGATAACTTTTATATTTTGATGAATAGTGAAAATTACTAAATTTTAATTAAAAACAACTTTTTTAATCAAAATAATTAATATTCATAAATTATGAATTTGAGTGGTTTTAAAGTATATTTAGAATATATTTTTACCATTTAATTCAATTTTTGTCATTGGACATAATTTCACAATTAAACCAGACATAAACAAGTGTCAATCTTTTGATAGTTATTATCTCTTAAAAACACGCTTTTTGTTTTGACAGCGAGAATTAATTTTAAATTAATTTCTGCCACTTCTGTGTTTGGAATTTGGAAAAATGGATTCCATATTTGGAATCAGGATGTTCAAATTTTGTAAATAGGTAACTTTTATTTTTAGACATTTTGAATAATTACTTCGGTAAATATTTTATTTACCGTGGTTAAAAGGTAAATCCGGTAAATAAGGGTTAAAAAATAATATTATAATAATAAAAAATTACCTTAAAACGTGTCCTAACCTTATTTGTTAATACATTTCTGACCATGGACATCTTTGGGTCGATTTTGGGACCCCATGGTGCCACTTTTAAGTGATAGGGACACTTTATTTTAATTAAGTTAAAATGAATTCAAAAATGACATAGGCATATATCTTTTAGAAAATAAATTTTTTCATAGGGTTATATATGTTGTATTTTCTACTAATAATATTCATTAGAAAGATAAAAATATTTCCTACATAATGGTATTTTATTTATAATTTTTAGACATTAAATAATTTAATTTATTTATGACACAATGGTGATGCAGTAATTACCATAATAGTGAAAAATTAAAATGATTGATATTTTAGATACCCAAATAAATATAATTTGAGACTTTTTAAGAATTAAACTAATTTTATAGGTTAATATGAAATGTTAGGATTGATTTAATTAACTTTTTTCTAAGTAATAATTCTGTTATGAGTTTAAAAAAATCAATTATTGAATAGTATCAAAATTGACATACAAGAGTTTTTAAAACAAATATTATATTATTAATTGATATTAAATTCCTAAAAATCTAAGGTTCGGCCAAGAGACTTATATCATTATAGTTGTATCATTAATGGACCACTTGGGGGTCTCTTTGAGGTATATAGTATGTTTATTAACCATATAATATAAAAATACAAAGAGACGTTGTAAAAGTGAAACTAATTAACTAAGAGTTAAAACTAAAAGATAAGGTTAATATAATGACCCAAACCTGTCTAAATTATATTGGTTGAGTGGTTTTCCACCCATCCCCACATTAAACATTAAATAATATACTTTGGAGCCATTAGAAACCTAATATTAATTTATTATAAAATAATATTTCTAGCTTTTCCAAAGGTTCCCCTCACCCCTCTTATAAAAGGGCACTCCCCCTTCTCATTAATTCACACCTTCAAAGCCTTTTGGATCGGCCAAAATCAGCCAAAATACTCTCTAAACTTCCCTCACTTCATCCTAGAGTCTGTCCTTTAGTCATAAAGCCAATATAAGGAGCCCTTTTGATCAAATCAAAAGGAAGAACCCAAAGAAGAGGTAATGATTTCACCACCCTTTTTCATGTTCCTTTCTTCTCCCACTTCTTCCTTCTTTGTTATTACCATTCTAAAATAATAACTCCAGTATATTATATATAATTTGATGTTATTATAAACATTTTAAAACCATATTTCTGTATTCTATCCATCCTTTGAATAACATGTCACCATACGTGTGTATGTACGACTTACCGTCTCCACGTCGTGGGGTAATTGTTATTCAATAAATTATTATTTGGATGGGTATAATAATGATTTGTAATTCATTTAAATAATAAATATAACATGATAATGATTCTTTATATATTATATACCATCCAATTGTATATTATTTTAATATCAGAAGAATGATATTGTCGCTCGTGCGTACGTACGGACTACCGTCTCAACGAACGCGATGAGATTCATTCTCCATCGTATCCATTCAAGTATAATTCTCATTTGATGATTAATAATAGTATCTAAGGACTTGATATAATTCTGGATATGATTAAGATACAACCTATCCATGAAAAACACATCTTATGTAACAAAACATATAAAAGAAAAGGAGTAAGTTAACACCCAAAACAACGATAATACTAAGATGTTATTGACAAATCAAGGTTAAAAGATCATATATGATACCATATTAATGTATATGATTCTTGTATAATTTAATAACAATTATTTCACCATTATACAGGAGGTAAACCTACCCCTAACCAAGTAAAAGTACAAGGTAAGGGTTTATTTCGCAATCTCTTCATTATCTGAGGTTGTTTATACGTAATAATCTACTGGGATTTCTTTATCATGCACATCCATGTTTCTTAAAAATGTATTTCAAACATTTTTTTACTATTTACTAAAATATGGGTTAAAGTCATTTATACCCTTGTTTATTTTTATAAGATGTTTATAAAGGAATCTTTCCGTCGTTTTCCAAACAAGGTCCTTTTTAACCTTTTCGACAGAATTAAGGTAAGAATGTTTGTTTAACTTATATGGAGGATGCAGCTATTTTACACCGTTATAAAATCATAGAAGCTTCCCTTACAAGATTATAAGGATATTTTCAAAGTAAATGTTTTATTTTACAATTATGTGATTTTTAAATGATTTCAAAAAAGAGATATTTCTCTCAAATATATGAAAACCTAGTGCAAATGTATACATATTTAATGCAAGCTTAAATTTTTTTTCAGAAAACCCGACTCTCGAGTGTGGTAGATAGGAAGGGGTTGGGCGTGGACCCATCATGGCATGTAATTGGTCAACCAATCTCAGAATTATTTATTTTGTTTTCAGAAGCTTGCATAATGATTTCAGAAAAACACTGGAGTTTATTTGAGCAATTTTAAATGTAAGTATCTTCTAAAAAAATTGCATCGGTAGGTCTCATGAGACAAAAAAGTGTCTTGGCACAAGGCCTTGACAAAATCATATTTGTAGTCTTGGCACGAGGCCTTGGCAATGTGGTTATGATAGTCTGGCATTATGCATTCCATCATTATGAAAGTGGTTATTGATATTGCATGTGATTATTCGATTAGTAGAATATCCATGTGAATAAGTAAATGATATTATTTCATTTTATTTTTGTCATACTATGTTGAAGTTAAAGTTTAAAAGTATTTTGTTTTAGTTATACACCGCCTTAAATGTTTATTCTTATTTATGAAAGTTTCTGCTATATTGTTATCCTGACTGGGCATTTGAGCTCACCCCTTTTCTATGTTTTATTTTTCTCAGGATGTGAAGAAGTAAATTATGAATGACCTGCAGGGATATTATGAGGGGATAATAGTATGGACTATAGAGACAATATGTTGTTGTTGTAGTTTGTCACTTTATGATGTAATGTAAAACTTTATGAATATATCTAGTGTTTCCAAGGCTACTAAACCAATCGGTCTTTCGACATTTTATATTTCTTGCGATCATGCCAATGTTATGTAATAATGCACCGACTCTGGGTAACTGGGTCCGGGGTGTTACAGTTGGTATTAAAGTAAGTTTAGTACAAACCTTGGAAGCTATATTTAGATAAACTCTGATTAGAGCACGTAGACCTAAGATGAACTTTGAGGATTAGTATAGAAGAACTTCCTAAAATTTTGGTATTGTAGAGATTTTGTGTGTTTTCCGAGCAATACATCCCTGTCTGGATACAAGCAGGTAAAGGCAGCTCTAGCACAGATGTACCTAGGGGTAAAACCTGAAAACACCGCTTTGAGCTAGACTCGAATAGGAACTGGTGCACGACAACGGGCCTTGCTGCACTCTTGGTTACGACACTTCCGGGGGATATGCTTAGGATAATTTACATTTTCTTTACAAACCGATTTTAAGTATTATATATAAGATGAGAGTAAATGACCTTGGTTAATCCTAATGTGTTTCAAATTTTGAATATGGTGACATGTTAATATCTAATTGATTTTATGACTACTATTACTCACAAAATGCTTTCTGGTTTTAGTCAATGGTTGGATTCCAAGGAAGTCATAGTGACTTTGAGAATGATGTACAAGGTGGGAATGGTGGTGGAAATGAGCAAAAAAATGGAATGTTGATAGGCGTAAAAGATATCGTCTTCATTCCAAATCAATTTTCCAAAAATATGATCAAAAATATATATATTAACCAATTCCCGAACTCAACAAAGAAGATAAAGGTGATGAATGATAAGAGCTCCAGTAGTGGAGACCATGGAGAAAGAAATCCTCAATTTCCATCATGCAGTAAATGTGGAAGGAGACACCCAGGAAAGTGTCTCAATGGGACAAAGAAATTCTTTACATGCGGGAAGGAAGGACATAATGTGAAGAATTGCTGAGGAAAAATGAATAGTACTATGGAAGAAGATAAAAATGGTCCCAAGAATCCATTTACAGTCATTTGTTGTAAATGTAGGGGACCTCATCATTACCCGAGTAAATTCCATATTCTATAGGATATTTTCTTGGTCAAAGAAGAAGTTATGTGGAAATAAATGGTTAGAGAAATGTTTAAAAAGTATTAGTGCTCCTTATTGATGGGTTTACTTTGGAATAATTTTCTCTTGTATTTTTAACCCTGTAGTTTTCCATCTGAGAATGATATTTGAGGAAGAATTGTCTTTTCTATTGTGGATATAGTTACAAATAACCATTTGGTTTTATATGATTTTTGGGTTTGAGGCAATTACAAGTTATTATAATTTGGGATGAAAATGCAAGGTATGATATAAGATTTGTGGTTAAATTATGTTATGGTTATTTTGAGAAATTTATCTCATTTTGGTACTATTATAAAATATAGTTTTGGAAAAAGGACAATACGCAGACCCTGTGAAAACCCGTCACATTGGACAAAGATGTGGGAATCAAACCCACAACCAAAGTGCGATTGGGATTTATCGCCTACCACTAGACTACGTGAAGTCCCTGGTTAGTGTGACTATTATTTTTAGTTAAATGATTTTGTTGTTCAATAATAATTTGATTTGGGATCTTGTGTATTATCGAATGAATACCCTTAGTATAGCAAAATGATTTGGTGATTAAGTGATAAATGTTATTTTGGAAGTTGTTTGCTTTGTTGTGAACACTATATGCCCAAGGAAAATAGAATATTATGGGATTTCATTTGAGGAGTAATGGTGGATTTTTATCTATGTTTTTATTGTGGATTTATAGTGATTTGGGTTATTTATGGAAATGATTAGGTTGATTACTTTTATGTATGTGACTTTAAGAGTAATTAATTTCATTTGGAGATACAATTTAACATGGAAGACTACATTCTTATAAGTTTTGGGTTTCAATATTAGTTTGGATTATATTGAAGGATTTCAAGAACAATTTATTATTGAATGGTATTTATTTAACTTTGGGGTATTGATGGTTTCATTTTTGAAATTAAGATTAGTTTTTTTTTCTCTAATGGAATATCCATTTGGGGGATCATCAGATATTATACTAACCATTTTGGTTTCGATTAATCTCTAAAGAAAAGGTAAATATATAGTTTATCCTACGTGGATCATGTATTTCTATAGATGTTTATTCTAGCTCTTCCATTGTGACTAAGTCTTCTTGAATACTCATTTTTCAAAAAAATGAGTTAGTGATAAAAAGTTATTAAAGAATGAAACTCTACTTAAAAAGTAAGTATATCTCTTTATGTTCTTAGTAAATATCATAAATTAATTCCTTGTCCTTATGTAATGTAACTTAAAACAAAAAAATGTTGTCCGTTTACTTTTCCTACTGGGAGACTAAGGACCGTTTGTCCCAACACAAGTTTGTGATTTTCTTATTGTTAACTTTCTTCTGATCATGTTTTCTATCCCTCTCCATCAGAACTGAACACTTAGTTTATCATCCATATCCATGTTTTCCTAAATGGAATCCTAGTGTGGGTTATATTGGGTGACCTTCATACCTCTCTTCCTTTGTTTTAAAGTGATAGTTTTATTAACTCTTTTTCTGATGTGGGACTTTCCATTATATTATCAAGCCCAATTTTAAAAAAAATTCAAGGGCGTAATTTATTTAAGGAGGGTAGAATGTAACACCCCAAGATTCCATGGTACATTTCCCTTTGAATAATGCAATGGCGTGCATTGTACGAAACTTTGAGATTCTAACACACCACAACCAATCAAACTTGTCGTTATGAATATTAATGCCTACTTTTTGAAATTTTATAAATTCTATCTCTCAAAATAGACTTCATTTTTGGATTCGGAATATCCAAATTATCCTAGGGTGAAATTTTGGTACTTTTTGGATAACTTTCATATTTTGATGAATAATGAAAATTACTAAATTTTAATTGAAAACAACTTTTTTAATCGAAATAATTAATATTGATAAATTATGAATTTGAGTGGTTTTAAAGAATATTTAGAATATATTTTTACCATTTAATTCAATTTTTTCATTGGATATAATATCACAATTAATCCAGACATAAACAAGTGTCAATCTTTTGATAGTTATTATCTCTTAAAAACACGCTTTTTATTTTGACAGCGGGAATTAATTTTAAATTAATTTCTACCACTTATGTGTTTGGAATTTGTAAAAATGGATTCCATATTTGGAATCAGGATGTTCAAATTGTGTAATTAGGTAACTTTTATTTTTAGACATTTTGAATAATTACTTCGGTAAATATTTTATTTACCATGGTTAAATGGTAAATCCGGTAAATAAGGGTTAAAAAATAATATTATAATAATAAAAAATTACCCTAAAACGTTTCCTAACATTATTTTATGATACATGTCCAACCATGGACATATTTGGGTCGATTTGGGGACCCCATGGTGCCACTTTTAAGTGATAGGGACACTTTATTTTAATTAAGTTAAAATGAATACAAAAATGACACGAGCATATATCTTTTAGAAAATAATTTTTTACAAAGGGTCATATATGTTGGAGTTTCGACTACAAATATTCATTAGAAAGATAAAACTATTTCCTACATAATGGTATTTTATTTATAATTTTTATAAATTAAATAATTTAATATATTTATGACACAATGGTGATGCAGTAGTTACCATAATAGTGAAAAATTAAAATGATTGATATTGTAGATACCCAAATAAAGATAATTTGAGACTTTTTATGAATTAAACTAATTTTATAGGTTAATATGAAATGTTAGAATTTCTTTAATTAACTTTTTTTGATGTAATAATTCTTTTATAAGTTTTACAAAAATCAATTATTAAATAGTATCAAAATTGACATAAAAGAGTTTTTTAAAAAAATATTATATTATTAATTGATATTAAATTCCTAAAAATATAAGGTTCGGTCAAGAGACTTATATCATGATAGGTGTATCATTTATGGACCACTTTGAGGTCTCTTGGAGGTATATATTAAGTTTATTAACCATATAATATAAAAATACAAAGAGACATTGTAAAAGTGAAACTAATTAACTATGAGTTAAAACTAAAAGATAAGGTTAATATAATGACCCAAACCTGTCTAAATTCTATTGATTGAGTGGTTTGAGACCCATACCCACCTTAACCTTTAAATAATCTACTTTTTAGCCATTATAAACCGAATATTAATTTATTATAAAATAATATTTCTAACTTTTCCAAAGGTGCCCCTCACCCCTCTTATAAAAGGGCACTCCCCCTTCTCATTAAGTCACACCTTCAAAGCCTTTTGGCTCGGCCAAAATCTTCCCAAATACTCTATCAACTTCCCTCACTTCATCCTTGAGGCCTTCCTTTAGTCATAAATCCAACTTAAGAATCTCTTTTTATCAAATCAAAAGGAAGAACCCAAAGAAGAGGTAATGATTTCACCACCCTTTTTCATGTTCATTTCTACTTCCACTTCTTCTTTCTTTGTTATTACCATTATAAAATAATAACTCCCTTATATTATATATAATGTGATGTTATTATAAACAATTTACATCCATATTTCAGTATTCTATCCATCCTTTGAATAACATGTCACCATACGTGCGTACGTACGGCTTACCGTCTCCACATCGTGGTGTAATTGTTATTCAATAAATTATTATTTGGATGGGTATAATAATGATGTGTAATTCATGTAAATAATAAATATAACATGATAACGATTCTGTATATATTATATACCATCCAATTATATATTATTTTAATATCAAAAGAATGATATTGTCGCTCGTGCGTACGTACGGACTACAGTCTCCACGAACGCGATGAGATTCATTCTCCATCGTATCCATTCAAGTCTAATTCTCATTTGATTATTAATAATAGTATCTAAGGACTTGATATCATTCTGGATATGATTAAGATACAACCTATCCATGACAAACACAGCTTACGTAACAAAACATATAAAAGAAAAGGAGTAAGTTAACACCCGAAACAACGATAATACTAAGATATTATTAACAAATCAATGTTAAAAGATCATATATGATACCATATTAATGTATATGAATCTTGTATAATTTAATAACAATTATTTCACCATTATACAGGAGTTTAACCTACCCCCAACCAAGTAAAAGTACAAGTTAAGGGTTTATTTCGCAATCTCTTCATTATCTGAGGTTGTTTATACGTAAGAATCTACTGGGATTTCTTTATCATCCACATCCATGTTTCTTAAAAATGTATTTCAAAACATTTTTTACTATTTACTAGAATATGGGTTAAAGTCATTTATACCCTTGTTGATTTTTATAATATGTTTATAAAGTAATCTTTCCACCGTTTTCCAAACAAGGTCCTTTTTAACCTTTTCGACAGAATTAAGGTAAGAATGTTTTTTTAACTTATACGGCGGATGCAGCTATTTTATGCCGTTATAAAATCTTAGAAGCTTCCCTTACAATATTATAAGGATATTTTCAAAGTAAATGTTTTATTTTATAATTATGTGATTTTTAAATGATTTCAAAAAAGAGATATTTCTCTCAAATATATGAAAACCTAGTGCAAATGTATACATATTTAATGCAAGCTTAAAAATGTTTTCAGAAATCCCGACTCTCGAGTGTGGTAGACAGGAAGGGGTTGGGCGTGGACCCATCATGGCCTGTAATTAGTCGAGCAGTCTCAGAATTATTTATTTTCTTTTCAGAATCTTGCATAATGTGTTCAGAAAAACACTGGAGTTAATTTGAGCAATTTTAAATGTAAGTATCTTCTAAAAAAAATTGCATCGGTAGGTCTCATGAGACAAACTAGTGTCTTGGCACAAGGCCTTGACAAAATATTATTTGTAGTCTTGGCACGAGGCCTTGGAAATATGGTTATGATAGTCTGGCATTATGAATTCCATCATTATGAAAGTGTTTATTGATATTTCATGTGATTATTCGATTAGTAGAATATCCATGTGAATAAGTAAATGGCATTATTTCATTTTATTTTTTCCATACTATGTTGAAGTTCAATTTTAAAAGGATTTTGTTTTAGTTATACACTACCTTAAATGTTTATTCTTATTTATGAAAGTTTCCTCTATATTTTTATCCTTACTGGGCATTTGAGCTCACCCCTTTTCTATGTTTTATTTTTCCCAGGATGTGAAGAAGTAAATTATGAATGACCTACAGGGATATTATGAGGGGATAATAGTGTGGACTATGGAGACAATATGTTGTTGTAGTAGTTTTTCACTTTATGATGTAATGTAAAAATTTATGAATATATCTAGTGTTTCCAAGGCTACTAAACCAATCGGTCTTTCGAGATTTCATCTTTCTTGCGATCATGCCAATGTTATGTAATAATGCACCGACTCTGGGTAACTGGGGTCGGGGTGTTACAGTTGGTATCAGAGGAAGTTTAGTACAAACCTTGTAAGCTAGATTTAGATAAACTCTGATTAGAGCACGTATACCTAAGATTAACATTGAGGATTAGTATAGAAGAACTTCCTAAAATTTTGGTATTGTAGAGATTTTGTGTGTTTTCCGAGCAATACATCCTTATCTGGATACAAGCAGGTAGAGGCGGCTCTGGCACAAATGTACCTAGGGGTAAAACCGGAAAACACCGCTTTGAGATAGACTCGAATGGGAACTGGTGCACGACAACGGGCCTTGATGCACTCTTGGTTACGACACTCCCGGGTGATATGCTTAGGATAATTTACATTTTCTTTACAAACCGATTTGAAGTATTATATATAAGATGGGAGTAAATGACCTTGGTTAATCCTAATGTGTTTCAAATTGATAATATGAGGACATGTTAATCTCTAAATGATTTCATGACTAATGTTACTCACACAATGCTTTCTAGTTTTAGTCAATGGTTGGATTCCAAGGAAGTCATAGTGACTTTGAGAATGATGTACAAGGTGGGAACGGTGGTGGAAATGAGCAACAAAATAGAATGTTGATAGGTGTAAAAGATATCGTCTTCATGCCAAATCAATTTTCCAAAAATATGATCAACAATATATATATTAACCAATTCCCGAACTCAACACAGAAGAGAAAGGTGATGAATGATAAGAGCTCCAGCAGTGGAGACCATGAAGAAAGGAATCCTCAATTTCCATCATGCAGGAAATGTGGAAGGAGACACCCAGGAAAGTGTCTCAATGGGAAAAGAAATGATTTACATGCAGGAAGGAACGACATAAAGTGAATAATTGTTGAGGAAAAATGAAGAGTACTATGGAAGAAGATAAAAATGGTCCCAAGAATCCATTTACAGTCATTTGTTGTAAATGTAGGGGACCTGGCCATTACCCGAGTAAATTCTCTCTTCTATAGGATATTTTATTGGTCAAAGAAGAAGCTATGTGGAAATAAATGGTTGGAGAAATGTTTAAAAAGTATTAGTGCTCCTTGTTGATGGGTTTACTTTGGAATAATTTTCTCTTGTATTTTTAACCTTGCAGTTTTCCATCTGAGAATGATATTTGAGGAAGAATTATCTTTTCTCTTGTGAATATAGTTATAAATAACCATTTGGTTTTCTATGATCGTTGGGTTTGAGGAAATTATAAGTTATTATAATTTGGGATTAAAATGCAAGGTATGAGATAAGATTTGTGGTTAAATTATGTTATTGTTATTTTGAGAAATTTATCTCATTTTGGTAATGTTATAAAATATAGTTTTTGAAAAAGGACAACACGCAGACCGTGTGACAACCCGTCGCGTTGGACAAAGCTGTGGTAATCAAACCCACAACCAAAGTGCGATTGGGATTTATCGCCTACCACTAGACTACGTGAAGTCCCTGGTTAGTGTGACTATTATTTTTAGTTAAATGATTTTATTGATCAATAATAATTTGATTTTGGATCTTGTGTCTTATCAAATGAATACCCTTAGTATAGGAAAATGATTTGGTGATTAAGTGATAAATGTTATTTTGGAAGTTGTTTGCTTTGTTGTGAACACTATATGCCCAAGGAAAATAGAATATTATGTTATTTCATTTGAGGAGTAATGGTGGATTTTTATCTATATTTTTATTGTGGATTTATAGTGATTTGGGTTATTTATGGGAATGATTAGGTTAATTACTTTTAAGTATTAGACTTTAAGAGTAATTAATGTCATTTGGAGGTACAATTTAACATGGAATACTACATTTTTATAAGTATTGAGTTTCAATATTATTTTGGAATATATTGAAGGATTTTAAGGACAATTGATTATTGAAAGGTATTTATTTAACTTTGGGGTATTGATGGTTTAATTTTTGAAATTAAGATTAGTTTTTTTTCTCTAATGGAATATCCATTTGGGGGATCATCAGATATTATAATAACCATTTTGGTTTAGATTAATCTCTAAAGACAAGGTAAATATGTAGTTTATCCTACGTGGATCATGTATTTTTATAGATGTTTATTCTAGCTCTTCCATTGTGACCAAGTCTTCTTGAATACTCATTTTTCAAAAAAAAAATGAGTTAGTGGTAAAAAGTTATTAAAGAATGAAATTCTACTTAAAAAGTAAGTATATCTCTTTATGTTCTTAGTCAATATCATAAATTAATTCCTTTTCCTTATGTAATTTAACTTAAAACAAAAAAATGTTGTCTGTTTACTTTTCCTACTAAGAGACTAAAGACCGTTTGTCCCAACACAAGTTTGTGATTTTCTTATTGTTAACTTTCTCCTGATCATGTTTTATATACCTCTCCATCAGAACTGAACACTTAGTCTATCATCCATATCCATGTTTTCCTACATGGAATCCTAGTATGGGTTATCTTGGGTGACCTTTATATCTCTCTTCCTTTCTTTTAAAGTGATAGTTTTATTAACTCTTTTTCTGATGTGGGACTTTCCATTATATTATCAAGACCAATTTTAAAAAAATTGCAAGGAAGCAATTTATTAAAGGAGGGGAGAATGTAACACCCTAAGATTCCATGGTACATTTCCCTTTGAATAATGCAATGTCGTGCATTGTACGCAACTTTGAGATTCTAACACACCACAACCAATCAAACTAGTCGTTATGAATATTAATACCTAATTTTTGAAATTTTATAAATTCTATCTCTCAAAATAGACTTCATTTTTGGATTCGGAATATCAAAATTAGCCTAGGGTGAAATTTTGGTACTTTTCGGATAACTTTTATATTTTGATGAATAGTGAAAATTACTAAATTTTAATTAAAAACAACTTTTTTAATCGAAATAATTAATATTGATAAATTATGAATTTGAGTGGTTTTAAAGTATATTTAGAATATATTTTTACCATTTAATTCAATTTTTATCATTGGACATAATTTCACAATTAATCCAGACATAAACAAGTGTCAATCTTTTGATAGTTATTATCTCTTAAAAACACGCTTTTTGTTTTGACAGCGGGAATTAATTTTAAATTAATTTCTGCCACTTCTGTGTTTGGAATTTGGAAAAATGGATTCCATATTTGGAATCAGGATGTTCAAATTTTGTAAATAGGTAACTTTTATTTTTAGACATTTTGAATAATTACTTCGGTAAATATTTTATTTATCATGGTTAAAGGGTAAATCCGGTAAATAAGGGTTAACAAATAATATTATAATAATAACAAATTACCCTAAAACGTGTCCTAACCTTATTTTTTGATAAATGTCCGACCATGTACATCTTTGGGTCGATTTTGGGACCCCATGGTGCCACTTATAAGTGATAGGGACACTTTATTTTAATTAAGTTAAAATGAATACAAAAATGACACAAGAATATATCTTTTAGAAAATCAATTTTTACATAGGGTTATATATGTTGGAGTTTTGACTAAAAATATTCATTATAAATATAAAATGATTTCCTAAATAATAGTATTTTATTTATAATTTTTAGACATTAAATAATTTAATTTATTTATGACACAATAGTGATGCAGTAATTACCATAATAGTGAAAAATTAAAATGATTGATATTGTAGATACCCAAATAAATATAATTTGAGACTTTTTATGAATTACACTAATTTTATAGGTAAATATGAAATGTTATGATTGATTTAATTAACTTTTTTCGATGTAATAATTCTGTTATGAGTTTTACAAAAATCAATTATTGAATAGTATCAAAATTGAAATAAAAGAGTTTTTAAAACAAATATTATATTATTAATTGATATTAAATTCTTAAAAATCCAAAGTTAGGCCAAGAGACTTATATCATGATATTTGTATCATTAATGGACCACTTGGGGTTCTCTTTGAGGTATATAGTAAGTTTATTAACCATATAATATAAACATACAAAGAGACATTGTAAAAGTGAAACTAATTAACTAAGAGATAAAACTAAAAGATAAGGTTAATATAATGACCCAAACCTGTCTAAATTCTATTGGTTGAGTGGTATTCGACCCATCCCCACCTTAACCTTTAAATAATCCACTTAGGAGCCATTAGAAACCTAATATGAATTTATTATAAAATAATATTTCTAGCTTTTCCAAAGGTGCCCCTCACCCCTCTTATAAAAGGGCACTCCCCCTTCTCATTAATTCACACCTTAAAAGCCTTTTGGCTCGGCCAAAATCTGCCCAAATACTCTATAAAATTCCCTCAATTCATCCTAGAGGCTTTCCTTTAGTAATAGAGCCAACTTAAGAAGCCCTTTTGATCAAATCAAAAGGAAGAACCCAAAGAAGAGGTAATGATTTCACCACCCTTTTTCATGTTCCTTTCTTCTTCCACTTCTTCTTTCTCTGTTATTACCATTCTAAAATAATAACTCTAGTATATTATATATACTTAGATGTTATTATAAACATTTTACAACCATATTTCAGTATTCTATCCATCCTTTGAATAACATGTCACCATACGTGTGTACGTACGACTTACCGTCTCCACGTCGTGGTGTAATTGTTATTCGATAAATTATTATTTGGATGGGTATAATAATGATGTGTAATTCATGTAAATAATAAATATAAAATGATAATGATTCTGTATATATGATATACCATCCTATTATATATTATTTTAATATCAAAAGAATGATATTGTCGCTCGTGCGTACGTACGGACTACTGTCTCCACGAACGCGATGAGATTTATTATCCATCGTATCCATTCAAGTATAATTCTCATTTGATGATTAATAATAGTATATAAGGACTTGATATAATTCTGGATATGATTAATATACGACCTATCCATGAAAAAACACAGCTTACATAACAAAACATATAAAATAAAAGGGGTACGTTAACACCCGAAACAACGATAATACTAAGATATTATTAACAAATCAATGTTAAAAGATCATATATGATACCATATTAATGTATATTATTCTTGTATAATTTAATAACTATTATTTCACCATTATAAAGGAGGTTAACCTACCCCCAACCAAGGAAAAGTACAAGGTAAGGGTTTATTTCGCAATCTCTTCATTATCCGAGGTTGTTTATACGTAATAATCTACTGGGATTTCTTTATCATCCACTTCCATGTTTCTTAAAAATGTATTTCAAAACATTTTTTACTATTTACTAGAATTTGGGTTAAAGTCATTTATACCCTTTTTGATTTTTATAAGATGTTTATAAAGTAATCTTTTCGTCGTTTTCAAAACAAGGTCCTTTTTAACCTTTTTGACATAATTAAGGTAAGAATGTTTTTTTAACTTATACGGCGGATGTAGATATTTTACGCCGTTATAAAATCTTATAAGCTTCCCTTACAAGATTATAAGAATATTTTCAAAGTAAATGTTTTATTTTATAATTATGTGATTTTTAAATGATTTCAAAAAAGAGATATTTCTCTCAAATATATGAAAACCCAGTGCAAATGTATACGTATTTAATGCAAGCTTAAAAATGTTTTCAGAAAACCTGACTCTCGAGAGTGGTAGATAAGAAGGGGTTGGGCGTGGACCCATCACGGCATGTAATTAGTCGACCAGTCTCAGAATTAGTTATTTTGTTTTCAGAATCTTGGATAATGTTTTCAGAAAAACACTGGAGTATATTTGAGAAATTTTAAATGTAAGTATCTTCTAAAAAAATTGCATCGGTAAGTCTCATGAGACAAACTAGTGTCTTGGCACAAGGCCTTGACATAATATTATTTGTAGTCTTGGCACGAGGCCTTGGCTATGTGGTTATTATAGTATGGCATTAGGCATTCCATCATTATGAAAGTGGTTATTGATATTGCATGTGATTATTCAATTAGTGGAATATCCATGTGAATAAGTAAATGGCATTATTTCATTTTATTTTTGCAATACTATGTTGAAGTTCAAGTTTAAAAGGCTTTTATTTTAGTTATACACTTCCTTAAATGTTTATTCTTATTTATGAAAGTTTCCGTTATATTGTTATTCTTACTGGGCATTTGAGCTCACCCCTTTTCTATGTTTTATTTTTCCCAGGATGTGAAGAAGTAAATTATGAATGACCTGCAGGGATATTATGAGGGGATAATAGTGTGGACTATGGAGACAATATGTTGTTGTAGTAGTTTTTCACTTTATGATGTAATGTAAAACTTTATGAATATATCTAGTGTTTCCAAGGCTACTAAATCAATCGGTCTTTCGAGATTTGATCTTTCTTGTGATCATGCCAATGTTATGTAATAATGCACCGACTCTGCTTAACTGGGGTCGGGGTGTTTCAAAAAGCGTTGGCCACCTTATTTTCTTTCCCATGGTTTTAAATTATTGAGTATTCAAAAGCCTTTATCAACTATTACCATCTTCTCTAGTGCATGTTCAAATCCTTTTTGTGCATATATATTTCATACTTTCATGATCAATATATATATCACACTTTTATCCATAAATAAAATGATTTCATATCTTGAATGAAATAATTACTACTGCTAACTCAAAATCATGATTTGGGTAATTTACCTCATGAATATTCAACATCCATGAGGCATAAGAGATAAACATATTTTTCTAAAAAATAATAAATCCCAATCCCTTCATGGATGCATCGCTATAAATTACAAACCCTTCTCCACTACAAGGTAATGTAAGAAAAGGTGCCCTGACTAAATTTCTCTTTAGTTACCTGAAAATTTACTCACATTAATCTACCCATAGGATTTTGACACTCTTCTAAGTTAAATTGGTCAGAGGATTAGAAATTCATGAGAAATTTTCCACACACCGTCAATAAAATCCATTTAAGCCAAAGAAACTATGGATCTCAGTCACCATGGTTGGTCTAGGATAGTATTCAATGGCCTTCTTCATTGATGGATCTACTTATATACCATATATTGATATTATGTGACCCAAAAATGAAACCTTTTACAGCCATAATTCACACTTTGTAAATTTTCAATATAGTTTCTCCTTCCATAGGGTATTTAGTAAAATTCTCATGTAATATTCATGTTATTCCTTTCTCTTTGAATAGATAAGAATATCATCTATAAAGACAACCACAAACTGGTCGAGGTAATCTCTAAAGACTCTATTCATATAATCTATGAAGATAACAGGGGAATTACTAATACCGAAAGGCATGACTATGTATTCATTATATCCAAAACATGTACATATTTTCCTCTTTAGTATTTCCTCCTTATTGACCCACAATTGATGATATCCAGAATGAAGTTCAATCTTGGAAAAGTATTAATCCTTGCATATTTGATCAAACAAGTCATCAATATGGGTAAGAGTATAAGTTTTCTTGATTGTGATCATATTTACCTCCCTATAATAATTGCAGAGTTTCTTTGATCCATATTTCTGGTTCACAAAGAGAATGGTGGCTTCCTAAGGTGACACACTTATCTGAATGAATACATTATAAAGTTTTTATTGGAGTTTCTTTCTCAATTCCTATAACTCAGTCGGGTCCATTCTATAAGGAGTCTTTAAAATTTTTGAGGAACCTCGTATGAATTCTATTGATAACTCAACTTCTCATTTTAGTGGAAGTCTTGGAAACTCTTCTGGATATACATCCACAAATTCTCGAAAAATAGGAATATCATTAGCAAGTATTTCCTATATAACCATTTGAGATAGAAATCCCTTTTTATTGTGAATTAATATTCATACACTAGATGCAATCTCCATAGGAAGTTCATTATTATCATCACATTGATGTATGATCATAGGAGGGTTGGAAATATCAAACATAAGTTCCTTTCTTCGAGAATTGATGTTGGGTTTATGAAAATAAATCTAATCCATGCCTAAGATGATGTAGAATTAATAAAAAGGAATAATGAAAATATTTTTAGGAAGCACATTTCCATAAACATCAACCGAAGAGGAATCATAGAGTTCGGAGGAAATCATCATACCATTAGGGTTTTGCACAGCTAATTCCACATAAAATTGTTTTGTAGGAATTTTAACACCCTTGGAAAATTATTTAAATATGAAATAGTGGGTAGATATAGAATCCAATATCAAATAATCAGTTCTAGAGTTAATGTTAAGTGTACTTATCATCACGTCATTATCGATACTCTCATCAGAAATAATGATTTCATGATATTTCCCCTTTTCCCTTAGCTTAATAGGTCGCTGACATTGATCAACATCACCATCCCTTGGGTTTGGGCATTGGTTAGCACAATACCCATTCTCCTTACACTTGTAGAACTGAAGCGGGGGAGGGTAATTCTTTATAGATTTATCACCATTAGAATTTTTAGCTAACTTCTTCCCATCATTTTGATAATCAATTTCCTAATGAACTTCCATTCCATACATAAAAAATTACTATAACCCTTAAAGAAATTCCTCCATGATTATTCCTACATTTAGATCGTAAAGGTAAACTCATCTTATTTTCTCTATGGTTTAAAGAGTTTCCTTTGAACTCTATGTTCCTTTTCTTGTCAAAACCAAGAGGTTGATACATGACTCAAACCTATATTTCAACCTTTATTTCACAACGCACAATCTTTTCATAGCTAATGAAATCTCTTATGGCCAGTGCCCTTTTAAGACTTGGAATTATGCTACTGAAGAACCTATCAACTTTACTTTTAGGTTAGATGATAATTTTTGAATCATACCTTGTACGTCTCATGAAATTAGCCTTATAGGTACCAACAGATTCATCTTCCATTTACTTCAACTCAAGGAACTCTTTCTCCATATTGTTACAAAGGATTTGAGGAAAGTAAATATTGAAAAATAAGTTCTTGAACTCCTCTAAATCCATGGATTCAATATCATCTTTCTACCTTGTACCATTGATTATAGTCCACCACTTTTTTGATTCATCTTCTAATGGATAAACAACCAGAATGAATTTATCACGATCCAAACACTAGATAATCGATAATATATTTTCAATAGTGCTAATCCATTGTTTAGTAACAAGTGGTTTAGAAGACCCTCTGAAAGAAGGTGGATGTTCCCTCATTAAAGACTCAATAGAATGTTGTTCCATCCTTTTCTAATTAGTAATTACACCATGATTCATATCTTAAGAGAGTTATGTGAGCCTAGAAATGAGGGTTTTCATTCCATATCCCATAGAATTTGGTTTATCAAGAGTAAAATCATTCAATTTTCTATCAAAACCACCATTAACATGGTTATTTTGGGTTCCATCCATTAACTAAAACCAAAATCATAAAGTATGAAACTATATAATGAGGAACCACATAATCATGAAATGTCACTTATAAGATATATAAATTATGATGCCTTCTATAAAACCATAGGTTTATACTAGGTTATTCATAGCCAACTTCTATTTAAATATTTCATGTTGGTCCATGAAGAGTTTGTGAATTCCCAAAGAATATCCCTAGGGAGTGTTAAACTAGGCATATAGAAAGGTCCGTTATCATGTACCAGATCACCCCAAGTCAGGTCTGGAACATATTTTAAGACTTGTTACCCATAGGTAAATCTATTCTAGAGACACATCCACTTGTAGTATCTAGAAAGGTATGTATTTCTAGGAAACCACTCACTCTATCCTTTACCAAAATTTCATGACATTTTCCTTTAATTTTTCTTATCCATAGACATATCCCTAGATATTCCCTTATGGTTCTCACTAAGGACTTGTCATTCTAGAATCAAAATTTTAACTAACCCTTTTCTCTAATAATAAATATACATACCCTCTCCTTTCATACATTAACATTACATAACTTTTTCGGAATACTTAAAACAATATACAAATAGATGTCCAAAGACCGTACTAGTATAGTGCCTTTGGAAACATGGAAACATAAACACTGGTACAAAAATGAGCTACATCATCTCCCACTAGGTTCTTCCTGACTAGAACCCTTCTTAGACACATCAAACATAATAAATATCCTCACAACCTGGGGGAAGTAAAAAAATGGGGTAAGTTCATATTCTCAGTTTGAGAAAACAAGGGAGATACATAATCATAATCATGAGAATAAGGGTATGAGAACATGATCATGAATGTAAAAGATCATACCCTAGATAATAAAGATCATATACATGAATCATGTCATAAATCTCGGTAGTTTATAATAAATGGATCATAATGAAATATAGAACATAATCCATGAATGCATAACATTTGAATAAAATATAGTTTTTGGGAAGAAACATAAGCATATATATATATTTCCATAGTATTCATGACATTTTTTCCCAGGCCATCTTAGTGGACAATGTCATTTACTGAATCAAGTTCACACCCTATTCCAGTCCTGTATTACCGAACCGAGTTCACTCATCATTCCACCCCTGTAATAATGAATAGAGTTAAATTCTCATTCCATCCATGTATATCTCATGAGATATAAATCATTACAAAAATATTTAGAGGGATATATAGGTCTCACCCATCTCATAATGAAATCATACATACATGTACCACAAGATCGTAAATAATCATATCATCACCCATGAAATGAAATGGGTATTGTAAACATGTAATAATATCATAACCTATGTAAAAATACATATTTCATAATCATTTCATCTTAAACATTACCCTTAAAATAACTGGGTTTTAAAATCATATAAGCCGTGAAAGAGAAACGAATTTCATAAACCATATTCCATCAAAAAATATATTAAGAGAAAGAATATGAATTGAGACATTTAATAATTTCCAATGAAATTAATGAGTAACACAAGTGGATGCTGTCTTAGATCGAGAATAATTTTTTAAGATCTTTTAAAAACATTTCTTGGGGAAAATATTATTTCTTCTCAGAAAAAATGATTTTTAAAACATAAAACATTTTGAAAACCATTTTATAATAGAATAATCTTAAAAACATATAAAGGAAACTTTTTAAACCATAATTTTATTTAAAATAACATTTACTTGAAAATTACATTAAATTATTATTTGAAAACAATTTTTAAAACATATTTGAAAACTTTGTTTTTAAATAAAACAAATTTCTGACCGAAGAGTGAAATACCGTAAAAGTTTCATAGAAAACATTTATTTAAATATATTAAGTACCAAATAGTTTAAAAATGTTAATAAAAAAATAATATATCTTGAATAACCATAGGATAAAAAAATTCATGAGTGTTCTTATGATATGGGTCACAATATTTCAATAAAGGAAGCATAATCATAAACAATCTTGATAAACAATGATATTTTTTCGATAAAATACTATCACTTGGTAACTTGGGATCATACTCTCCATGTAAGAAAAAGAAGTTAAATTAATCATAAAATAGAATTAAAATATTGATATTCATGATAGAAAATGTCAAATCTAAGTATATACACATCAAATAAGAATGTAGGTTCATAGAAAAACATGTGTCTCAAAGAAGGTAAATTGAGACATTACTGTCTTACCGAATTGGTAGCTTTTGAAACATTAACCACATGAACTAAATATCATAGAATGGATATGTAAATTAACATAAATTTAATTATAATAATCATTTAATACATCCATGGTAATTATACACACCACACAAAAATAATGGGTGATGAATAAAGCATTTATCTCACAGAAATAAAAAGTGAGATGAAACCCCTTACCTTATGTCTTGAATCTCTTTGTACTCATACAATATTCCTGTATAATAAATTTATGTTTATTATAAATATTTTAAAAAATCATATTCTTATATATAATACCATACATTATTTTTTATTACCTTTTATTACCCACTTCTTAACAATACTATGTTAAGGTTTAACTTCGGGTAATATTCACTTTGTTCTTTTTCATGTGTATTAATTTGTTATATATTTGGTAATTTTACTAATATAATGATTATAGAATCTAAAAAATGATATATATATCATTTATATCCATTAAATATGTATTATAATAGTCTATCTACTATAGGGGTATGAAATGGAATACACCATTCATGGAGACGGTAAGTCGTACATACTCAATAATGTTGTTTCCATTTTTATTGTTCTATTGATATAAAGAATGAAAATTAAATATATGTATACATTTATATAATATAATTAAATTATAATTATAATGTTATATATATCATATAATTTCATGAAACCCTTCTTTAATACATTCCATGTAGTGTGTTAACGAATCACATCACTTTGATGGGCGGTAGTCCTCACTTCCTCAAACAAACTTATCGTATTTACACAAATAGGAATGTACAAAGAAGTGAATTTTAAAATAATTAAAAAAGCCTAAAGATGTTATAAATATCATATATATTGTACATAAATATATTTTCTATCATAATTCCCACCATTATAGGAGGTAAAAGAAGAACGAGCAATCATCATTTTGTGAGGTGGTAGTTCGCCATACACATAAATAGTATGCTCGTTGCCCATTAGATGGAGGTGTGTATAACTTTATGTTAAAACCATAGAATAAAAACATCATAGTATATTGAGGATACTATTTGTTTTATACTATCATGGAAAAAGTAGAGTGTAGGGGTTGGAGAAAGAATATAAAATAAAGGGGATTGAGAGAAAATATTACCTCTTAATTGGGTAACTCCTTTTGTTTTGGCCCAAAAGGATTCATTGGAGGTATTTACGAACAAATGGAGTCTTAAAGGAGAAAGGGGGTATTTAGAGAAGTATATTGGGTATATATTTTGCTAAACTAAGTGGTTTTTGAGGTGTATGGAAGTGAGAGAGGTGGCGGCCATTTATAGGAAAGGGAAAGGGAACACTTGGCATTTTTGAAAATAAGTTAGGTGTACCCACGTTTTTACCTAAAAACACTCATAAAAACCAACAAATACTCAATGATTTAAGGTAAATGGAATATTAATGTCCACAAAATAGATTTTTTATAAGTGTACAGGTCACTTAGACCCTTAAGTTTAAGGCTTATTCCCGTGTTAAGCATAATTTTACCTTAATCATTGTAATTAATTTTAAATACATTCACTAATAATTTGGGTAATTTTTTTACCTTATTAGACATTATAAATTAATCATATTACAAATAATAAATCCATTTTTCCAAATTCAAATCAAAGGAGTGGCAGAAATTAATTTAAATTTAATCCAGCTGACGGGACGTCACTATGAGTTTTTAAAGTAAAAATTATCAATTTTTTGCTAAATTTTTATATCCAATTTCAGTGTGAATTTCTTTCTAATGACTTAAATTTGATTAATTTATAAAAATATTATCTAATTAAACTTTTAAACCCAATAAAAATATTATTTATCCTTATAAATAAGTTAGATGAAAAATAAGTTTTGAATTTAAATCTTGTATTTGACATTATTCATCCAAAAATGAAGTTTCTTAGAAATATCCTAAAAAAATACCCTAATATAATTTCAACATTATAAACTAAAAAATTAATTTTATTTTACCAAATTAAATTTATAAATGTGTCTAAAATTAATTTTTTTATTTTTCACATATGAACATTAAAATAAGTTCATTTTAGAAAATATTATTTCTAAACATATAAGGACATTACAAAAAAATTATATCATTCATTATCATTGTGTTTTATTTATATAAAACCATTATAAATAATATTTTAAAAGTAGTTAGTACTATTTATATTCCTAATTTTAATGTCCATGTTATAATTATCTCATTTAAATAATTATAACAATAAAATGATGTTTCATAGAAACTCAATGTTGCATGTAACATGCGCCAAGTCGGTGTTGCACATAACATATTTTAATTCGATGTTCTATGTAAAATATGCCAAGTTGGTTCCATGTGAAAAGAATTTTTTACTTATTTCATTGTAATAGATAAATTAATACTAGTTTTTTCGGAAAAAAATTCCAAAAAAAATTGCGGTTTTACATTGCCAATCCATGGAAATTAAGAACGTGCTTTTGGCCATGTGGTGGGGTGGATTAGTTGAGGAGTTTGGTAGAACTGAGTTGGATCATTATAAGTTTTATAAGTTTTTATAACCTTTGTGTTCATGAGAAATATGTGGATGTTTTTTTCTTTTATAGTGATGTGTGGAGATTGATTCTTAGTGTGGGTTCTATCATAGGGGGATAGGTAGAAGAGCTAGTGGTTTTGTGAATGAAAATCAAGTTATGTTAATGATTCAGTAGGCTTAGAAAATATATGGTAATCATGAGGAAGTTTAGACATGTTTTTTGGGAACTTTTGGATGTGTATTATGATGGATTTTTAATAGCTAGAGTCGATGCATGGTTGGTGTGATCTAGTTTTTTAAAGAAATGGGCATAACTTGTCTTATTTTCAAAGGGAAGTTCCTTGAGTGTTTGTTTTTAGGTTTAAGGATGGTTTTGAAAGTGGATTATCATTTTAATTCCAAACCCTACAGTATGTAAAATGTTTTATATGATGATCGATTATGGATTTGGATTGACAAGACATGGGAGACTATATAATGGATACAAACTATGATCTAGGAATGAAACCTGGGGTGATGGGTGGTCATGTGTTTGGATCTGACATGTTCAAAGGTTGAGTTATTGGATGGTAATTCCAAGGATTTCTTGAGTCTAATGGGTTTTATGTCTATGAGGGATGAATTGTTTTTTCTGTGGGTGTTTGATCCTAGTTCGGGTATTGTACGACTCATTAGATTTTGATTCGAGATCATTGAATCGTCATAGGAAGGTGTGTGACCCGGGGTTTATGGAAGGTCTATTTTGTAGGAAAATGATTGAGGTGCATGATTTCATTTGGAATATTTGAAGACATTACACATAAGTAATCATCTAATATTTTTTGTTCAATTAAAGTAATGTACGTTGGTTATATATGGAACCTTTTAGTTCTAGATCAGTATGGGGAGTTTTTTGCATTTTTTCAATAATAATTTGGGTCATGGTGGAATAAATAAAGTAGTGAAATGATGGTAATTCCATAGAAAATGTTTGATCATAGTTTCTTTGTAGAGAGTTGCGAGCTAGTGGTGAGTTAGGTGGATGAATCCCTTTTAGATAATGGTGGCTAAAAGTTGATGGGATGCATTCAGGAAAGGAAGCCCAAGACCTTTGAGTGGGATAAGGTGTCCCTATAGTGCGAGATGATGTTGGGAATGGATAAGTTGTGGTTTTATTCATAGACAATATATGGGTACACTCTTAGACTCAAGACAGTAATACCCAATAACTTGACATCATTCTAAGTATGATGAGAGAGAATCTGTTATACACAAATCCACAGAAATGTTTTTCAGATTAGATGAATATGGTTCCTGGGAAGGTTTTTCTCATGTAGAATTGTTGGTGAATCCATATAGTGTGAATTGAACAATCAGATATTTTTTAGTGAGGTCCTTATGGAGGATCGGTGGTTAGAGAATGCTACAAGTGTCGTTCACAACAACTGAGAATGGTTGATAGCTAATTTTTGTTTTTCATCTCAAGAGAGGAAGAGATAGAAACAAACATTTCTTAGGTTTGATACTAGATAAAATAGGGTACATCATGGTTGTGTTTTCTTGGGTGAGGTGGTAAAAATTACTCTACTAAGGTGGAGAGTGTCATGTCAGTCATTGGAAAATGACCCTCATATTAGAAGGGTCAAGGATGCGCTGAGATGGAAGTGGATCTGTCATGGAAAGAATTGATATGTTAGTAAGGAACTGATATGGTGAAATATTGAATTACCTAGGTAATGATAATAGGGAATCAAAAATACTGAATGAACAGACTGAGCATTGGATATTGACACGGGGTAGTTCTAAAAGTAATCCAAGGTGTTTGTTGAATAGGTACATCGGTTGGTGTAGTAGAGCATGAAGATAGTTTTGGGATAGTGGTGTTTTTTACTATGAAATCCCACCAAGGATGGGTATGGACTCTAATGGGATAGTCTTTGTGGATATGAGAGTACTTTGAGTGATAAGGAATCATGATTAGATATGATGTAAACACATCAGGAGTGGGAGCCGAGCATTTTCAGGGCGAGTTGGTCAGGGGATATTCTGACTTGGGATAGCATATAGAATGAATGCAGTAAGATGAAGACCATATTCGAAAAGTGACCTCGGAAAATATGGGTTTAAATTGGGTTTTAAGTTGGTATTTTGAGGAAAATCCATCTCTACTCTCAGTTTTTTCATGGTCGGTGGGTGTGTATAAAGTTTAATGGGTTAACATTAACAAGGATGGGCACTGAAATTGAATGGAATTTTCATTGGTTTTTAAATAGGGTAGGATGGAACCACACCCTGTGGATGTTAGAAGAATGATTTTTTTATTTTAGTGATATATCTGACGGTTGAAGGCCAAACACTAGAAGCAAGTGGTTGTATGATAAATCTTATGGTGGGGAGAACCATAGGCCTGTAATGTAACAAAATGGAAAAAAACATCATTATTCAGATTGGATAGGCTCAGGTAAGTGCCATCATGGAATTTTTGTTTTGAAAATGGGTGTTGGATTGGGTTTTAGGCTACTTGAGCACCTTGAGTTGAAGGTTGTAACTTGGTTGTGATTTGGACATTCATAAATGAATGAGGTCATTGGAAATAAATGATATAATGAATGTAACACCTCATTAACTTTCTATTAGGTATGCTCTAATATTTTATTTAGTTTATTTTTTTTGGGTGAGTTTTATCAAACTTTAATTGGGGGGATACCTGTAACGGAGAAGTCAATAATTTTTTGTAATTTTCAGCATAAACCTATTGTTCTGACTACTTTCCAGGTAGTTACAAGACATGTAATTGGATTACATAATTTGTATTCACTACTGAACAAATCCTATGAAATTAATTAAAAAACTTGAAAATGTTACACATCGTGTGAGGGTTACACACGGTGTAATGTGGATATCTGAGTTTTAATTAAAAAGGTGATGTGTTTTTCAGTTTGACAAAAAATAAAATGGTTTCATGACTTGTAAAGTATTACCTGCCATATAATACCCCAATTTTTATTTTTAGGGTGTATTGCGGGTCTTTTAGGCCTCATCCCCTTTTGGAGCCTTCACCTCTTGTCCATAGAACTTACCCTAGGCATTGTTGGGTGGCTTTCTTCCACCTGGATCGATTATTTTAGAGATTGACCACCAATGGGGATGAATTTCTCTTTTTGGAGTAAGCATTTCACTTGATTTTTATTTGGTTTTGGTTTCATATGTGTTCTAAATATTTTTTTTGCGATTGGATAGGGTTTTATATCAAACATCTTTATATTATTTTTGTGAATTTCTTTGCTAAGGTTGTTCTCTTGAGTTCTGATCATATTTTTCAAAGTAGGTCAGATTTTCTACATCATTGAGGTGGGTGGATATGTTAATTTTTTTGTAATTTCTAGAATTACTTGTTGTTCATATTGATTCTTTGAGATTTAAAATGGAATTTTCATTTGTTGAAACTTAAAAAGGCATGGGTTTGCGTTTGAAGTGGGGTTTCTTATTTCAAAGTGTAATTGACATGATTTTAAATGGAAAATGGATTTTTAAAACCTGAAGTATACTATATTGGCTTTGAAACAGTTTTATAAAAATGTGTTCATGGTTTTTAAAATAGAAATTGACAAACAATGTAATGTGGGAACCTTGAGTTCTTCGAGAAAGAGACACAGGTCGCCTTAGTATATGTGACCCCACTAGGAGGTATCATCTTGTATGTATATGTTCTATGGAAGGCATCAATTTTATTTGGATCCAACCTTATTCATTTTTAGAATTTTGAGTGTCTAGTACATATTATCCCATAGGCTAGATCTCGTCTAGTAGGTGAATCATTGTTTATGGTTGTTTATTACATGATATATTATTTCATGGATGTTGGATTACATGTATATTGTTTTTTAGTATCTTTAAATGCTCTATTTGTATATTTGGAAAAGATTACATGAAATTTCTAAAACTCAAGTATTGTTTGAAAAAGGATTTTAGATTTTTTTATTTATAATTTTTTTATAAAACTATTTTGTTATAAACCTTATACTAGTGCATTCTTTTTATTAGAACTCGTTTAGATTCTTTGGTGGTATCATACTGAGATCTATTACTCACACACTAATTATTTATTTGGATGGATGTGCACATTTTTTTATGATATAGGTAAAGGTAAGATAATTTTATATCGTGTAGGATTTTCATTACATCGTTGTTTTGGTTTGGAGGTAAAAGTTCTTCAAATCGAGACTGGTTTGTCTAGTTTTACCATACTTTCTGGTTTTTCTAGTTTGGCTCAGTTATATCTCTCTTTTTTCTCACTTTTCACTCTAGTTTTTTGTATTTTTATCCTTATATGTTAGACTTGTTTTATTAATATTTTCTAGCCCACCCTGTAATGGGCCGACTTGGGTGACTAGTTTGGTAGACCCAGTTTGGTCTGTTTCAATTTGGTATCAAAGGGGTTACTCTAACTAAGGTGTGTCAACACTACCTGAGTTGTTTCTTTATCTTGGTTAGATATAAGTAGGATCATCATAATTTCAATAGCAGGTGTGAAAAAGGGGCCTGATGAGATCACTCCCATGATGGAATCCAAGTTTCCATGGGTGGTTAGAAAATCCTTACTAAGTCCAATACCTAGTATCTAGGTTCATTTGAAAATATCATATGGTAATTTTATTTAAATAGTCCTATAAAAAATATTTTTGGACTTGTTTTGTGTTTATGGTCATTAAATAAACTAACTGTGTAGTTTATTTAGATGTGTCGGTTCCTTTCTAAGGGTGTTTCCCTTTTGTGGAAGAATTCATATTTTCTTTAAATTATTACTGCTTTAAAGTATTTTTTTGGATTTTTTTGTTCAATGGTTTTTTAATTTTATCATGAATAATTGGTTATTGTATCGTTTTAATAAACAATGCCTCCTAGAATATCTATTCCAAATATAAGAGGGGAAGTCGTGAGGTAGGTTCCATAGGTGGATCCTCTAGTGGTATCTTATTTTGTAGAAGAAGTGATTCATACCATTCATACTCTGGGGTTAGTAGGATAAGTGACATCTTGATGTGTAGTGGATCATGGCTCAAATTTTACCATCCAACATCCAACTGTATTCCATGGTGAAAAAGGAAAACAAGAGTTGGTAGAGTGGATTGAACATATTTAAATGATCTTAAACTTTTCGATGGCTACTAAATATTTTTAGGTGGGGTTTTTCATATATATTCTCAAGGCACAGAGAAGAAGATGTTAGAATTATATAGTGGAAGCAAAGTTGTTTGAAGGAATTACTTGGGTATCCTTCCAGAAGATCATTAATCAAAAAAATATAGATACACTATATGTGGAAAATACCTGATAAATTCTGACATTGGAGGATGGGGGTATACTGTTCTGGAGTACTCCACATTCTTTGCTGAGTTGGTGAATCTAGAAACGGATCTTTTAGCTAATTATTACCTAAAATATGAGATATTCAATATGGGGATGAGGGATGATGTTCAGTCAATTCTAGTTCTTTTGTGACTTCTGAACTCTATGGAGGTAGTGGATAGACCATCTTTGTTTGAGGTAGATATAGATGTAACATCAATTTTGGGGGGAGATTCAGTTAGTGCAGCGGTTATCCAGGGTTCTTCTTCTTATGATAAGAGGTAGTGCAAGGGTGTTTAGTTTTCTACAAGACTAGTTTCTAGATATTCTTCAGGGAAGAAACATGTTATTTTCTATCATTGTTGGATGTGTGGTCGTACCAGGCCGCATTACATGGAGTCTTGAAGTAATTTTCACCTTTATGGGTGATCTGACCATCTTAAATGTTTCTATGATAATATATCCCAATGTAGTAAGGTATGATCCACTTTCACCAAGGGGTCACAGGTTTAGGTTGATGCTTCCAAGGGTGGTGGGTCTCATTCTAAGGAAAAAAGGGGATGTTTAGGTGTCTTAGTCCAAAAATTAATACGCAACAGAGTGTTCCCTAGAGGAATCTGAAGTAGGGATGGATATTATTAGAGGTATAGTGTTTATTTCATCTTCTATGGTTCTAGATTTGTTTGATACATGTGCTACTCATTATTTCATATCATGAAAGTTAGTTGAAAATCTGGATTTTTGTTTGGATATTATTCCTTTCTTGTTATATCTTCCCATGCCTTTAGGAAAGATGTCTAAAACAAGGTTTTAAGTGTCCCACATGTCAGGTGATGTTTGGATACTTTGAGGTGGTTTGGGACATCTTAGTGCTTGATCTTTACATCTTTGACTTGATTATCAGCATGGATTAGATGATCAATGTGAAGGATCTGATATACTATTATCTCCATTGGATATAGTTCATATATATAGATAAGTCCACTCATGTTTTCTAGGGTCAGTGGGACTCTATATCGGGAAGGGTAGGGCCTATTTCTCCTTATGAAGGTATAATCGGATGCCAGTTTTCATAAATTCTACTTGATTCAGTTGACACTTGCTTGGTTGGTAAGCTATTAGCTATTGTGTGTGCATAACCTAAGGTTTTTCTAGATTATTTCTCTAGTTACTAACATAGATAGAGGTCAGGTTTACTTTTGACCTTCTCCTTGGAACGACACCCATTTATATGCCATCATATCGAATGGAACCTTCTATGTTGGTGTAACTTGAGGTTCAACTTGGGGAACTCGAGGTGAAATGACTTATTCTTCCTAGCATGTCACCATGGGATTTTCATTTACACTTTTCTATGATGTAATATAGGATCCTTAGGCTTTTTATTGATTATTGATAGTTGAATTGGGTGACCGTTAATAACAAGTATCCTTTACCAAGAATTTATTATCTCCATAATTAGATCAATGGGGCTCAATAGTTTTCTATGAATGGTTAATGATTAGGGTACCATAAATTGAGGGTCCTAGAGAAGTACATACCCAAGACAGTGTTTAGGAGTCGATATAGGAATTTCAATTTTTTTGGTTATGCCATTCGGTCTTACTAAAACACATGGAGTATTTATGGATTTGATTAACTGAATATTTAACCATATCTTAGAGTACTTTATGATTGTTTTTGTAGATGATATCTTGGTATTCCCTAAGATAGAGTTGGAGAATAAAGACCATTTGGATATCATTATTCAATCATTGAAAGAACATTAGTTTTATGGTAGGATTTCCAAGAATGAGTTTTGGATATAGGATGTGAGGTTTCTGGGGAATGTTATATCTAAGAGGTGGAATCCCAGTGGATCCTAAAAATTGTAGTCTGTTATATCTTGGGAGTAGCCCAGAACCATGTTTGAGTCCCGAAGATTCTTGGGTTTAGAAGTTTACTATAGATGGTTTTCTTGGGAATTCTCCAAGATCACATATTCAATGAAAGATTTATCCTATAAGGGTGTAAAGTTTAAATTGAAAGTAAAGTGGGAGAGATCTTTTTAGGATCTGAATATGAGGTTCACATCAGTACTATTTTTTATTCTTCCAGAACTAGGGCCATGTTATGATTTTTCCTGTGGTGATTTTGGTATAGTTTTGGGTTGTGTTTTGATGTAGGGGAAGTAATTTATATCTTATGTCTCTCTCTAGTTATTCCCTCATGAGAAGAACTACCCTACCCATGATCTTGAGTTGGCAGTTATTATTCATGCACTCAAAACATGGTGACATTATCTCTTTTTAGAAAGGTTTGTGGTATACTCTAATCACAAAAGCCTAAAAAATATTTGTACACAGAGTGATTTGAACTTGTGAAAAAGATGATCGGTTGTGTATCTTAATACATTTTATTTTTATATTTTATATACCCCTGGAAAAAAATGTGGTAGTTGATGCATTGAGCAAAAAATTATCAACCCATGAATTGAAGGAATCAGTTGAGCAGTTGTCTTTGATGAGTCTATTTGTCGAGATGAGATTGGGAGTGAAGGAGGTCGGTGAATAGGTGTTATTGGATTTGATAATGGTTGAATCATATTTTTATAAGGGTGTATGAATTTATTAAATTAAAAACACCTAGATCTGATGCTTAGGATAAATCATAATTGTGGAAGAGACCTTGTATGGGTTGTCTCGGTTTCCTAGTAGAGCTTTGGGCTTCCATAACAGGTTGGTAGTTTCGTTTTACTTGAGGAAATATTTTCTAGAAAATGGAAACCAATCATGTTTTTCTGAAAACCCTAGGGATAAATATATGTACCATTATTTGAGACATCAGTATTGGTGGATGGGAATGAGGCAGTTAGTTACAGATTTCATATCGCAATGTCTCAATTTTCAAAGATTTAAAGTGGAATTCTAGAGACCTACAGGTATGTACATTCTTTACCCATTGTATTAAAAAAGTGGGATAAGATTTACATGATTTTTTTATTTGGATTAAAATGGAATCATAGTCAGAAGGATGTGATATTGGTGATTGTTGACATACTCGCTAAATCAATGCATTTCTATCCAATTAAGGAAGCGAAAAAAGTGGAATAGATTGGGGACTTTTATGTTCGAGAGACTGTGATAATTTATGGGGTTACCAATTCATTTTTGTATTATATGACCTAGAGGTTCAAATCCATATTCTTAAATAGATTACAGATGGATTTGGATTCCTAGTAAAAATTGATCAATGTTTATCATCCACAAATGGATGGACATATAGTGTGGGGTATATAGGTTCTTGAAGATATTCTCTTGGAATATGTACTTGGTTTTGGTGGACATGGGGAAAACCATATTCTTTTGGTAGGTTTTTCTTATAAAAATAGTCATCAGGATTTTATTAGAATGGAACCCTTTGAGGATTTATATGGGCATTCATGTCGATATCCCTTGTGTTGGATAGAGTTGGGAGAGTGGACCTTTTTTGGGCCTAGTGATGTTTATTAGATGAAAAAGTTAGTGTAGTTGACCTAGAGAAATTTTATCACTATATAGATTCCTTAGATATCTTATTCATACTGTAGTTATCGGTAGCTGGAGTTTAAGGTTTGTGATCGATTATTTCTCAGAACCTCACCTCGCTTGGGACATCATCAGTTGGGTAAGTGGGGTAAGTTGGCACTGAAGTTTTTGGGCCCCTTTTAGATAATTGAATGACTAGGGATGGTGGACTATTGGGTTATTTTACAATCTAGATTTACTTTCATACATAATGTGTTTCAGGTTTCCTAATTGAGTATGTTTACACCAGATCCTTCCCATGTGATTATTTAGGAGTACATTGATCTTGATGGTGATACCACTTTGGTTGAGCGAGCAGTTCATATTATATATTTTTAGGATAAGGTACTATGAGATAAAAAATACCCATGGTTTGGGCACTATGGAAGCATATATAGCATATCCATGAGACCTAGGAGTAGGTGTCGTTGATGAGGTAGTAATGGCCTTATCTTCTTCCAGATCCATGATATTAATTTTTTTATGGGGATAGAAAGCTTTTATAGTGGGGAGATTTTAACACCCTTTTTTACTTTATATTAGTTTTGTTCAAATATTTTCTTGTGGTTTCCTTTTTTAGGGGTGAGTTTTTTAGAACATGAATTGGGATTATGCTTGTAATGTGGAATTCAAGTATTTTTTGGAATTTTAATCAAGAAACGGTTGTTAATGCTACTTGTCTAGAAGTTACACAATGTGTAATGGGATTACTAAAGCGACTCTACCTTTAAAAACATATACATTACATAAATTTTGTGGGATAATTTAAATTTATATAAAAATATGACCAAAAACCACATTTTTTATGTGCCTTTGGAAAAATGGAAACATAAACATTCGTACATATGTGAGATACATCATCTCCAAATAGGTTCTTCTTGACTAGCACCCTTCTTAGACATATCAAACATAGTACATATGATCATAACCTGGGGGAATGGAAACAAAAAATTGGTAAGATCAAATTATCAGTAAGGGTAAAAAAGAGAGTCATATAAGTATAAACATGATCATAAGGGTATGATAATGTGATCATGAAAATATATCATCATACCCTACATATCAAAGATCATAACAGAGATCATGACATAAATATTGGCAGTTTATAATATATGAATCATAATGATATAGTGATCATAAGCCATGAAAGCATAATGTTGGAGTAAAACATGTAATTGGGGCAAGCACATAAGCATATAATTATTTCCATAGTAGCCAAGGAATCCCTTACATGACCATCTTAGTGGAAAAATTATTTTACCGAATCGAGTAACCCACATTCCATCCCTGTATTACTGAACCTAGTGAACCTCATTCAAGACCTATATTACAAAAATGAGTAACCCTCATTCCATCCCTATATTACTGAACCGAGTAACCCTCATTCTATCCCTATATTACAGAACTATGTAAACCCTCATTCCATCCCTGTATTATTGAACCGAGTAAACCCTCATTCCATCCTTATTTTACTAAACTGAGTAAACCCTCATTCTAGTATTGTATTACTGAACCGAGTAAACCCTCATTCAATCCCAACCTATCTCATGAGATATAAATCTTTACCCAATGCATTGGAGGGAGATATATGTCCCACCCATATCATAATGAATTCATACATACATGTTCCAAAAAACATATCATAACCCATGAAATGAAATGGATTTCATAAATATGTAAACATATCATATCCTATGGAAAATTTTATAGGTTTCGTACTCATTTCATCAAAATCATAACCCATGAAATAAGTGGGTTTCAAAAGAATATAACCCATGAAAGAGAAACATGCATTATAAAGACCATTGCATTAAGCATAACTCAGTCATAGAAAGAATATTAATGGAACCTTAAGATAACTTCCTTGAATGAAATGTGTAACATCAATAGACAACATCTTAGATGGAAAATAATTTTGAAGTATCCTTTAAAATTTTTTCTTGAGAAAATTATCCTTTCGTGTTTGAAAAAGGATTTTTAAAACATAAAACTTTTGAAAATCATTTTCTTAAAAAAATACCTTGAAAATTTATAAAATCATTTCAAAAAACTTTTTCATTGAAAACTTATAAAATAAGCTTCAAAAAATTTTAAAAAAAACAAATTTCAAAAAAACATTGAAAACATATATATAAATCTCTAAAACTTTTTGAAAACAATTTCTTTGAAATCACATTGAAAACATGTAAATAAGAATTTAAAACATTTTTAAACCTTTTTTTTTTGAAAATATATTTTAAAATATTTTCTTAATGATTAAACTTTTAAAAATTCAAAGTGAACTTCGAATAAATTACCATTGGTAAATCCGTACATGTCGTACGATGTCAAAAGAACATTCATTTTTTCATAGTAAAATGGATAGAAAAGTGTCTTGTTCAGAAAGAAAAAAGGATATTACCTTGAAGAGATTGGTAAAATCCAAAAGTGGTAAAAATTTATTTTAGATATTATATGGGAATGGTATAATATTCTTGAAAACTCTTTCTATAAAATGTATATTTCCAACTGAAGAGAGGGTAAAGTTGAGCTTTCCTAAAAACACTTTCTTAACTAAAATATGTACCAAAGTGTAGAAAGTGGTACCAATACATGAGAATATCATGAAATAATATTTTATAAGAAAAATCATGAATATTATTGAGACATGAATCATAATATTTCATAAAATTAAGCACAAGCATAAAGAATCTCAAAAAAATGAGATTGTCGCAATAAACTCTAATAACTTGGTATGTTTGGATCATGCAATACATGTAAGGAAATAAAATTACATGAATCATATAATATACTAAAAATATTTAGATTCTTGATATTGCATGTAAAATGGATGTATATGTACCCTGAAAAAAAGAGTTTCGATGCATAAAAAACATGAGTCTCAAAGAAGGAAAATTGAGATGAAAACATTTTTACCAATTTGGTAACTTTTTAAACTTTAACCCCATGAAAGAACAATCATAAAAGGGGTATGTGAATACACAAGAATTTAATTATAGTATACATATAATAAAATCATGGGAATTAAATACACCAAATGAAAGAAAATAGTGGCGAACATAGCTTGTATCTCATAGAAATTTATTGTGAGATGAAAATCCCCTTACCATGTGTTTTGACTCTCTCTGTACTCATACAAGATTCCTGTATAATAAATATAAGTTTATTATAAATATATTACATAGTAATATTATTTTATATATTACCACATATTCTTTTATTATAACCTTATATTACGCTCTTGTTAATGATCTTACGTTAAGGTTTTACTTCGTGTAATGTTCTCTTTGTTCTTCGCATGTGTCTTAATTTGTTATACCGTTGATCCTTATACTTATATCATGATTAAAAAATTTAAAACATGATATATATATCATGTATATATATTATAATTATATTTTAACAATATATATCATAATTATATATATAATGTAATGCATTGTTCATGGATACGGTAAGTCGTACGTACACATGAACGTTGTTTCCTGTTTTTATTTTCATATTGAAAAAAATATGTAAAAGACATATGTATATATATTTATATTTATATATAACTATTATATTAGAATTAATATATCATATATATTATATAATTTCATTAAACCCATTCTTAGTACATCCCATGTGGTGTGTGAATGAATCACATCGCTTTAAGGGTGCGATAGTCCACACTTCCTCAAATGAGATTGTCTTATTAACACAAAATGGAAGGTAAAAAGATGTGTGTTGTAAATTGAATATATAATCTTAATTAAATAATAAAAATAATTTATTAAATATATAAATAGATTTTATATCATAATATCCACCATAATTTGTGGTAAATGATAAATGAACAATCATCATTTCATGAGGCAGTAGTTCGTCCTACACAGAAACAATATGGTCAACATCCATTAGATAGAGGTTTGTAAAAGTGTAGGTCATAAACTTTGAATAAAAAAATAAAATTATATAGAGGAAACTATTTTTTCACAAAATAAAGGAATTAATAGTGTGGAGGGGTGGAGAAGAAATGTAAAGGAAATGATCTTGAGAGAAGGCGTTACCTCTTCATCGGGTAACTCCTTTTGGTTTGTGACAAAAGGCTTCCTTGAGAGGGTTTCTGCCCCAAGAGAGGATTCAAAGTAGAAATGAGGAATTTTGGGAGGAAAGTTTTTCATGTCTTTTCAGAACTTATTAGGCTTGATAGGTGTGAGGAATGTGTAGAGGTGGTGGCCTTTTATAGGGAAGGAAAAGGACTCACATTGAATATTTATAAACAAATTAGGTTTGCACATGTTATTACCTAAAACAATTCTTACCAAACCAAAAAAACTAAATAATGGAAGGTTTATGGACGAAATATGGATAGAATATGGGTTTTGGACAGGTGTGTAGGTCATTTGGGCCCTTAATTTTAAGGTTTTGTCCCTAATTAAGCTTAATTTAACCTTAATCATTGTGATTAATTTTAATCACTTTTACTAATCATTTTGGTAAAAAATTAACATGAACATATTAGAATATAAAAATTAGACTGAATAAAAAAATTTATGTTGGATTTTTTAAATTCCAATCCAAGAAGTGAAAAAATTAAGATTAGTGTTAATCCAACAAATGGGACGAAATAACGGGGTTTTAAAGTAGGAAAAAGTTCAAACGTTTATTAAGATTTTACATTCAGTATCAAAGTGGAATATATTATAATGAATTTAATTGTATTATTATATTTAATATTTATCTAATTTTACCATAAAAATAAATTATAATTTAATTAACTATTAATAATTAATTAGAAAAAAGGCATTTTTTGACAAAAAAGCAGTATTTTCACTATTCATCAAAAAATGAAGTTTGTTAGAAAAATTCCAAAAATTTACCATAATATAATTTATACATTTTGAATTAAAAAATGAATATTATTTTATAAAACTCAATTCCTAAATGTGTCTAAAATTAATTTCATTTTTATAAGTAGTTCATTCAAGAAAAAGATGTTTTAAACATAAAAAGGACTTTACCAAAAAAATCATATCCTTTATTATCAATATGTTTTACTTATATGAAAAAAAATTATAAAAACATATTTTAAAAGTAGTTATTACAATTAATATTACTATTTTTAACCACTTGGTTAATATTATCTTATTTAAATAATTAAAAAATAATAATAAGAGATATTTCGTAGAAATTCAATGTTGTGTGTATCATATGCCAACTCAATGTTGTGTGCATCGTATGCCAAGTCGGTGTTGCATGGAACATATTCCAAGTTGGTGTTTTATGTGAAAATAATATAATACTTAGTTCATTGTAATATATAAATGAAAATTTAAATTTATTTAAAAAAATAGGTTCATAAAAACTCTGGGTGTCACATTCTACCCCCCTAATAATGAATTTCACCCTCAAAATTTTTCTAGATTATAAAAGGTTTAGTAATTAAAAGTTTCATTCATAGAAACCCACATCATAAAAAGGTATACAAAAACTTCCCTTAAAAATTGAAATTTGGAACCATAACCTTTACTATAAGTAAAATATAACTGGTTTTCCACATTGGAGAACATAGGTTGGGAGTAAAGATTGAACATGGAGGAAAATCATAAATATTTATACGGAGTGATTGAGGCCATCAATTAAAAATTAGTGAATGATAAAAGGAAAGTTGAGGGACTCAAAGTCATAAATCTATGATGATTTAAAATCCCATCCGCTCAACAAAAATTAAGGTATTAGAATAATAATTTTTTTGATCACTTTTAGAATGTTGGGTAATTCTAGATAAATTTCTATTAAAAAATTTTCATTATTTGTTTGTGCTTTGAAAATTTATAATACATAAATTATCTTATGGAATCAATGTCCAGAAATTAACTTTGATGATTAAAGAACTAAAATATGCTTTTAACAGATCTTAACACCCATAAAAGAATAAAAAGTCTAATTAAGTGTCTCTTAGAAAAAAAATGCATTAATCTATAAAAAGTAACACTAATAGTTCATCATAAATATTTATTCACTACAAATAAATATACATTAACCATGAAATTTGGTAAGCTAGTGGTAGGCTTGAAACCCTTATCATCCTTCGATCAGGGGTTCAAGACCCACGGCCTTGTTGGACTTGATTTGTTGTCCCCTTACATACATGACGTCCTTTTTTAAAACTAAACAAATATAATATATAATATAGACATCCTTGAAATAATTTAAATAACTAATTATCCTTTTAACTATGGTTTTCAACAAAAAAAACTAGTGCACAAATACTTCCTATGAAGTTTAACATTAACTTTTCATGAATGGTTATCCTTATAACCCTTCAGAAAGTTGAAAATCCAAAACCTTAGAAAGAGAGTCACAAAATCAGATTAACATTGATTCCCATATATCACAATTTATATCTTGGTTGTAACATTACAAAAATGTGAAAACCCTTATTGTATATTCCCGTGAATCATGGTAACAACCTAAATTAAAATAAATCCTTTTGGAAAACGTGCATGCTTCCTCATTCTAAAGTATAATAGATTTACTCCTTAAATCCAAAAATGTTATAAAATTCATTAGTGGTAGCATAAAACACCTATAAATAGGTCCTTACTTAGTTCCAAGTTAATAAGTAATGTATTATTTACTTATTCATATCCCATGTATCTTTATCCATACAACATTATCTTAACATAAAGAACATGTTAAGGGCTACCTTCCCTTAGTCAAAATGCTAACTTTCCTAAGATAACCTTTCTAGTACATTATTACAATTCAACATATTCTTGTAAATCATTAAAATAACCTAAGCTGAACAATCCATAAATAATTTAACATTCTTAATTATGGAATCCAAATACATAAATAATTTGATTACTTCATCCTTAATCCATTAACAACAATACCACTTTCCTTTAACATTTCATCCGCAGTATCTTCATCCTTAGAAATGTAACCATTACTCACACCACCTTGTTGATTCTCTTCAAGAACTTTCATCTTAATACATTTAGTTTCATAATTACCATTTATTCCACACTTAAAACACTTAACCTTCGATGATGATTTAGGGAGGCCAAAATTCCCATTCATTTTGTTAATCGAACTCTTTATTT
The DNA here is from genome assembly GCA_963277665.1 of Viscum album. Classification (NCBI taxonomy): domain Eukaryota; kingdom Viridiplantae; phylum Streptophyta; class Magnoliopsida; order Santalales; family Viscaceae; genus Viscum; species Viscum album. The sequence continues at coordinate 394,159,979 of OY728147.1, read as the reverse complement.
TTCCCTTGTAGTCACTTGATTTGTGTCCTTCATTTACATAGTCAAAAAACCTTCTTGTTCAATTAATAAATTAACTTAGGTGATTATTTAAACATTACTGACATAAATTAAACCTAATCCTTCTTCCTGCTTGGAATCTATTACCCAAATTTTTAGTGAACTCCTTTTTTCTCTTCCTTGATGAGTCTGAGAGTTGGTTAAGGTAAAAATTGTTAATCATATTCCGTGAAAACTGATTAGGCATGATCATGAAATCATTCACTCCAATGATCATCCCACTTGACTTCCCATTATAAAATATTCCATTACATTCTCCATTAATCCAGTTCCTTCTAGTTCCATCCATTGACTAAAACCAGAAGCATAGTGTGACCATTATTTATCATTGAAAAAACCACATATTCATGAAAATAATTACTTATAGGATGTATAAATCATGAAACCTTCCATAATATATTACACCTTGGGTTTATCCTTGGTTATTTGTGGCTAAATTATATCTTAACCCATCATTATGGTTCATGAAGAGTTTGTTGATTCCCAAAGCATCTCCCTCGGGAGTATCAAACAAGGTGTGCAGTAGGACCCATTATCATGTACCACATTACACCATGTCAATCTTGGAACATCTTGTCATAGTTGTTACCCCTAGGTACATCTGTGATAGGTCTAAATCCAATTGTAGTATCCATACATGGATGCATTTCTTGAAAACCACCGACTCTATCATTTAACAAAATTCTAGGATGTTTTCCTAAAAGTTAACTCATCCATATACTTATCCTTAGATACATCCTTAGTCATATCCTTATAAATAAACCTTGGGATATCACTATAATTTTCTCAGCCTAGTTTCCAAAGTATATCAATACCTTTTCTTTGATACTAATTGATGTGACCCTCGCTTTATAAACATAGACATTACATAACTTTTGCAGAATACTTAAACATTATACAAACAGATTCCAAAAGACCATAGTTGGTATAGTGCCTTTGGAAACATGGAAACATAAACACCGGTATATATGTGAGATAAATTATCTCCCTCTAGGTTCTTCTTGACTAGAACCCTTGTTATACATATCAAACATAGTATATATCATTATATCCTGGGGGAAAGGAAACAAAAAAGTGGTGAGCAAAAATTCTTATCAAAGGTAAAAAAAAGGGAGACATATAAGTATAAACATGATCATAAGGGTATGAGAATGTGACCATAAAAATAAAAGGTCATACCCTTTATATCAAGGATCCTAAAAGAGATCATGGATTAAATATTGGTAGTTAATAAGACATGAATCATAATGAAATGGATATCATAATCTGTGAAAGCATAATGTAAGAATAAAACATGGAATTTTGGAAAACACATAATCATATAATGATTTCCATAGTATCCAAGGAATCACTTATAAGACTATCTTAGTGGAAAAATTCCTTTACTGAACCAGGTAACCCCTATTCCATCCCTATATTACTGAACCGAGTGACCCTTGTTCCATCCTTGTATTACTGAACTGAGTAACCCTTATTCCAACACAATATTACTGAACCGATTAACCCTCATTCTATCCCTATATTACTGAACCGAGTAAACCCTCATTCCAGCCCTATCTATCTCATAAGATATAAATCTTTACCAAATGAAATAGAGGGAGATATAGGTCCCACTAGTCTCATAATGAAATCATACATACATGTGCCACAAAACATATCATAACCGATGAAATTATACGGGTAACATAAAAATTTCATAACTTGTGTAAAAAATTACAAGTTTCATAATCATTTCATCAAAATAATAAACCTTGAAAGAAGCAGGTTTCAAAATCATATAACCCGTGAAAGAGAAATGGGATTCATAATGACCATGACATTAAGCATAACTCATTCATAGAAAGTATTTGAGTGGAACCTTAAGATCATTTCCTATAAAGTCATGAGTGACATCAATATATGTCATCTTATTTGGAAAATAATTTTTATGGAATCCTTTAAAAACATTTCTTGAGGAAAATATCTGTTCTTGTTTTAAAAAGTACTTTTAAAACAAAAAACCATTTGAAAAAAAATTTCTTTTGATAACTTATGCAATCAATTTGAAAACCTTTTCCCTTTAAAAAGTATAAAATAAAATTCAAATAATATTAAAAAAAATCCTTTGAAATCACTTGGAATATATATATATAAATCATTAAAACATTTTTAAAACCATTTCTTTAAAAACACATTGAAAACTTGTAATGAAATCTTGAAAATGTTTTGAAAACCTTTTTATTTTTAAATATATTTTAAAAAAAAATTTCTTAATGATTATCCTTTTAAAAATTACGTGGGATATTCAATGAAATGATGGTGGGAAAGTCTGTACATGTTGTATGAGGTTAAAAGAACATTCCTTTTGCACGATAAAAATGATAGAAGAGTGCCTTGTTCAGAAAGAGAAAAGAATATTACCTTGAATATATTGGTAAAATAAAAAAAGTGTAAAATTTTCTTTTAGATATTATATGGTAATGGTATAATATTCTAGGAAATGCTTTTTTAAAAACATAGATGTCTGACCGAAGAGAGGGTAATGTCGGTCTTTACTAAAAACACATTCTTAACTAACATATATACCAAAGAGTAGAAAATGGTACCAATACATGATTATATCATGAAATAATATATTAAAAGGATATCATGAATATTACTGATATATGTATGATAATATTTCATCAATGTAAGTATAAACATAAATAATATGGAAAAGAAATGAGATTGTATTAATAAACTATTATAACATGGTATCTTTGGATCATGATCTCCATGAAAGGAATGGAAATTACATTAAGCATATAATATCATTAAATTATTGAGATTCATGAAATTTCATGTAAAATTTAGTTATATTTACCCTTAAAAAATAGTTTAGGTGCATAACAAAACATGAGTCTCAATGAATTCAAATTGAGAAAAAAACATTTTTACCAATTTGGTAACTTTTTAAACTTAAACCCCATAAAATATGGATCATAAAATTTATATGTGAATAAAAATAAATTTAATTATATGATACATATAATACAATCATGTTCATTACATACACCACACAAAATAAAAGAGTGGAAAACATAGCTTGTATCTCGCAGAAATTAAGAATGAGATGAAAATCCCCTTACCTTATGTCATGACTCTCTCCGTACTCATACAAGCTTCTTGTATAATAAATATAATTTTATTATATATATTTTAAATATTAATATTATTATATATATTACCATATATTCTTCTATTATAACCTTATATTACCCTCTTGTTAATGATCCTTTGTTAAGGTTTCACTTCGTGTAATATTCTCTTTGTTCTTTGCATGTGTCTTAATTTGTTATATCGTGGATCCTTATTCTTATATCACGATTAAAGAATGTATAAAATGATTTAAATATAATTTATTTCATGTATATGTATATTATAATAATTTATAACATAATGAATTATATAATGGAATACACCATTCATGGAGACGGTAAGTTGTACATACACATGAACACTACTTTCCGTTTTTTATTATCGTATCGAAAGAAAGTATGTAAATGACATATGTACCTATATTTATGTATATAAATATCATTATTAAAGTATAATTAATATATCATATATATCATATATATCGTATAAGTTCATTAATCTGATTCTTAATACATCCAATGTGGTGTGTGAATGAATCACATCAATTGAGAGGGAAATAGTCCACACTTCCTCAAATGAGATTATCATATTAACACCAAATAGAAGGTAAAAAGATATGTGTTGTAAAAGGAATAAATAATATTTAAGACATAATAAATATAATATATTAAATATATAAATATATTGTCCATCATAATGTCAACCATGATTGGTGGTAAAGGAGAAATGAACAATCATCATTTTGTGAGGCAGTAGTTCACCATACACAGAAATAGTATGTTCAACATCCATAAGATGAAGGTTTGTGTAAGTGTAGGTCAGAAACGTTTCATAATAACATCCCATTATATTAAGGATACTATTTTTGTCACACAATAAGCTTATAAATATAGTTTAGGGTGTAAATAATGAAAATAAAGGAAAATATCTTGAGAGAAGATGTTACCTATTAATCGGTCAACTCCTTTTGGTTTGTTCCAAAAGGCTTCCTTGGGAGGGTTTCTGCCCAAAGGTGTGATTCAAGGTCTAAGGAAGGATTTGTGGGAAGATGTTTGTGAAATTCTTTTCTGAACTTATGATGCTTTATAGGCTTGAGAAATGGGTAGACGTGCTGGCCTTTTATAGATAAGGAAAAGGACTCACATGGAATTTTTAGAATCAAATTTGGTGTGCACGTGTTATTACCTAAAAGAAGTCTTATAAAAAAAACCAATAATGTAAGGTTTATGGGATAAATATGGACATAAAATGGGTTTTGGAAAAATTTATAGGTCATTTAGGCCCCTAATTTTATGGTTTAGTCCCTAGTTAAGTTTAATTTGGCATTAACTACTGTGATTAATTTTAATTACTTTTACTAATCATTTTGGTCAAAAATTAACATGGTATTATTAGAATCTAAAAAATATACTGAATAAAATGGTGTATTTAGGATTTTTTAAATTCCCATCATTGAAGTGAAAAAATTAAGATTACTGTTAATCCTGTAGATGGGACTAAATAATGGGGTTTTAAAGTAGGAAAAAGTTCAAACTTTTGTTAAGATTTTAAATTCAGTATCAACATAGAATTGATTATAATGAATTTAATTTTATTATTATATGTAATATTAATATAATTTTACCATAAAACTAATTTATAATATCATTTATTATTAATAATTAATTATATTAAAAGGTGGTTTTTAACAAAAAATTAGAATTTTTCACTATTCATCAAAAAATGATGTTTGTCAAAAAAAATCACAAAATTTCACCCCAAGATAATATCAACATTATGAATTAAAAAATAAATTTTATTTTATAAAATTAAATTTATAAATTTTTCTAAAATTAATTTCATTACTCAAAGCAATTCATTTGGGAAAATGATTTTTTAAAACATAAAAAGGACATTAGCAAAAATCATATCTTTTATTATCAATATGTTTTATTTATATAAAACAAATATAAAAAATATTTGAAATGTAGTTATTACTATTCATATTAATATTTTTAACCTATAGGTTATAATTATCTTGTTTAAATAATTAAAACAATAAAAAGAGATATTTCATAGAAACTCAATGTTTTATGTATCGTACGCCAATTCAGTGTTGTGTGCATCATATGGAAAGTCAGTGTTGAATGGAATGTATGCCAAGTAGGTGTTGTGTGTGAAAGGAATATTTGACTTAGTACATTATAAGATATAAATCTAAATTTGAAAATATTCGAAAAAATAGGTCCATAAAAACTTTGGGTGTCACAATTACACAACATGTATTGGCTTCCAGACACACCCTGTAAACTAGATTATACAATTCTAAAATGTTACATGTTGTGTGGGGGTTACACATCATATAATGTGAAAATATAGGTTTTAATTAAAAAATTGATTCATTTTTTAGAATAACATTAAATAAAAGGGTTTCATGATGTGTAAAGTATTACACACTATTTAATACCCTGGTTTTCAATTTTTAGGGTGTCATGTAGTTTTTTGAGGCTTCATCCTCTTTTTCATCCTTCTACTCTCAGCCATAGATCTTACCCTAGGTGTTTCTGGGTGACTTCCTTCCTCTAAAATCATTTTGTTCAGTAATATATCATTGTTGGGGTTTAGTTTCTCTTCTCCAGGTAAGCGTTTCTCTGGGTTATTATTTGGTTTTGGTTATAACTATATTTTGGTTGTGGTTTTGTTATTTTATAGGATTTTCTATCAATCCTTTTAGATTCTTGTTCTTCATTTATTTTCGAAGTTCATTCTATTTAGTTCCATTCCCCATTGTCAAAGGTGGTTAGGTTTTATACTTTTGGAGGTTATTATATCTATTCAATTATTCTAATTTCATGAATTTATTGTTATTATTATTGATTCTTTGAGATTAAAATGGTATTTTTCATGTGTTGAAACTTAAAAGGTAATTAGTTCATGTTTAGAAAGGTGTTTTTTCATTGAAAACTTAATTTTCTTGATTTGAAATGGAAAATGGATTTTCAAACCCTAAAGTAGATTGGCTTGGCTTTGAAATTTTTCTATAAAAATGTGAGCATGGTTTTTAAAATATAAATCAATAAACATTGCACAATGGTAACCATGGGTGTGATGATAAAGAGACACGAGTAGCCTTAGTTGGTGTAACACCACTTAGAGGTAACCTCTTATATGTCGATGGTCTTTGTAAAGAATCTATATTAGTTGAATCCAACCTTATTCCATATTAGGACTGTGAGTGTCCAGTTCATATTGTCCCATAGGCTAGATCATGATTGGTATGTGCATCGTTGTTTCTGGCTGTTTACTACATGATATATTATTTCATAGATTTTGGATCACATGTTTATTTATATTTAGTATCATTACCTGATTTGTTTCTTACTTTGGAAAACATGACATGAAATTTTTTTAACACAATGATTTTTTAAAAAGTATTTCAAATTGTATTATTTATAAAAATTACTATCAAACTGTTTTTAAAATCTTGTACTAGTGATTTCTTATTATTGAAACTTATTTAGATTTTTTGGTGGTACCCTATCGTGATCTATTTATCATACTTTATTTCCACCCTTTGGATAAATTTAGACCTTGTTTTTTAGGAAACAAGTAAATGGAAGAGAATTCTGTAGCATGTGGTATTATTTTTACATCGTTGTTTGGTTTGGAGGTCACAGTTGGTCAGATGGAGACAAGTTTATCTAGTTCTATCATACCTTCTAGTTTTTCTTATTTGGATTAGTTGTGTCCCTCTTTGTTTTCCCATTTCACTCTATTTTTTTTCTTTTTATCCATATATATGAGACTTGTTTCATTATCATTGTTTTACCCATCCCTGTAATGGGATAACTTGGGTGACTAGTTTGGTTGACCCAGGTTGGTCTATTTCACTGATGTAGGTCAGGGGATATGGTTGGGTGACCACAATTTCCTCTAGGTTTCACTAAGTTGGGGTCACTATTGGATTAAGAAATATGGTAATATAATGCCAAGATATTCCAGGTTGTTTGGGATTGTGGAGGTAATTAGACTAGTGGCGTTTTGATTGGATCCTCCATAGTGGTATGGTGCTATGAATGATACTTTTATAGACCATAGTTTTAGAAGTATCAACCTAAAATTCCTCATGTGGATGTTGATGAGGATATTTTTATTGAGTTCGATTCATCCCTTATGGTGCATTCAATTCATGATGTAAATCATGGTAAGGAACATTTTAGGGTTAAGGTTGTTCTATTTTTTCAAGTGTTGTAATGGAATTATCTTGTGTAGGTGGTAACATAGGAGAGGGCAGAAGATATTAGGGCATAGTGTCTTGAAATTTTTAACATGGATTCATAGTGATTTTTGGGAGAGAAACTCAAGGATAATATTTTATAAGGAAGGGAGGTTGTAAGATACCTATGTTTGACATGGTAAATTTTTATTTCCATTTTCGTTAAAATTCTTTTAAAATGGTTAATGAAATTTTTTTCAGGGGTAGGTAAGCTCTTAGAAGTGTCTCGATGGTTTGGGATATGAATGTCTAGGAAACGTTTCCATCTAATGCATATTTCATGATTGTGGATGGGTAGTACTAACCTTGTTCCATAACCATGCGATCTCATGGAGGGAGGTGTATGATTAGCAAACCACACAAGGAGGACCAAGAAAAGGTGTGGCATGATCCCCTCTTAGATACAGCAAAGGACATGATCACTACATGATATTTTAAACCATGCAGTTGTATTCTCTAAACCATGCGTCCTATCCCCCTCTTGGATAGATTGTTCCACATGGTTAGTCCACAGTTTGGCCAACCATATAGACAAATCATGTAACTCTTAAAATTGGGGGAAATCCCCATTTTTTCATCTTGATCCTTAAGATTTTTTACCCAATTTATCAACCTTTTTTTCTCTAGAAGACTAGGGTGTGAAACATTTCCTACCAATCTTACCAAGGATCATTCTTGTTCATTTCTAGGTAATTTGGAGTGTATTTTAGTGAAAATCGAATCTTTGGGTAATTCTATGACTCTAATTCTATCTGTTTTCTAAAATATGAAATATTTATTGTATCATATTATTCTGAATATCATGAAACCTATTTACAAAAGATTCTTATCTTTGGTATTTTCGGTTGTTTTATCTTGAATAAAGGTTTTTTGTTGGACAAGTGTGTTCCTATGAGCTTGATGTAGGTGTTCTATAATATTTTCCCATATTATTGATGTTTTTATTATATATGTGGTTGTGTTATTACTTTTCTGTACTGTGAATTTTTTTACTTGATTTATTAAAGTAAATAAAGCCTTAAAATGATATGGGATAACCTTTAAGGACCTCGTTGTGTCCTTTGATGATTATGAGACCAGACTTATGGACAACCATAAGGTGTACCAATTCCTTGAGGATCATTAATTTAGTTATTAAATGATGAACTTGGGGTTTATGAGATTAAACAATTTATACTTGTATTTGGAAAATTGGAATGGTAGAAGGGGTTTTATTCTTAACATGGAATGTTAAATATTGTATAATTTGTTAAAGGTAAGAAGTGGTTATGTTTTAAAGGGGTTTGAACATGTTGTTTGTGGTTTTAAGGAATGGTAATGGTTGTTTTATATGAGTAAATAGTTTAATGGTATAAATATATAATTGGGTTAATGATGTGATGTGGGATACACCATTTGAAATGGGGTTAAAGATATTGGATAATTTAAACCATATTGAATATTAGAAAGTGGGTAATTGGAAAATGTTCTCCATTATTATCATTGTGTGTAAAAAGGTTAATGATGATTATTATTAGAAAAGTTTAACAAATGGTATGGTTGGATACTCGAATCATGCTCTAAGATCTTATGGTTTGATGTTGGATTGATGCACCTCATCCTTGGGTGGGACATAATGATGTCCTGGGGATGCATTCAAGGTTTGGAGGTTGGATAAATGCTCCAAACTCTAAGGGTATGGACATGGAGTTCCATATCATGGTTGGGATGGTCATACATGGAATTTTGAGTCCATGTTTGAGTAGTTGTACTGATGATACAAGATATAATTATGCATATGGTATGGGAACCTGGACTGATGCTCCTTGTTATGATTATTTATATGGTATCGGTACCAAGAATGATGCTCTAAAGGAAGATGATGTAAATGGAATGGGTGCCAGTGTTGATGCTCCAAGGTATGATGATGTATATTGTATGGGTGTGTATATTTATGCTATAAGGTACAAAAAATTAAATGGATGTAATTAATGAATAGACTTATCACTCGAAGTTTTAACCCATCATTGTACATGATTTAGAATTCTGACATGGCCTAAAGCATGTTTGGTGTGTTAGTATTATTGTGGACCCCTGGAGACATGGGACTTATTAAAAATTGTATAAATAAAAAACATGGTTTACTTTCCTGTAGTTCTATTGATTATTTATATTTATCAATACACTTTCATTAGACTGGATGTTGTTTTGTACACCATTTTTGGTGGCCTACTAAGTTGTACTCACACCCTACTCAGGCCACCATGGACTTTGTATACTCGAGAGAACACAATAGTTTTCTAGTATAGGTTTAGAGTAGGGAACTGTATCTTGGTTTTATATTTGGGTAGATATGATGGAGAATGGTATGTTAGGATCGGTCTTGTACACAAGGTCTTGGTCATGCATTTTCCTAGTTTTGGTATTTTTTTAGGTTCTTATATTATATGACTTCTTGACATGTATTGTATACAACTCATTGTCATATTATGTTTTAACCAACTAATTTTGTCACTTTCTTTGTGTTCCCCATTTATCATTTATACTAATTGTTAAATATATTGATATTATTTCAACTAATGTTTTACTCTGAAAATCAAGTATAATCTCTCTGTTTTATCTCTATAGACTCACACTACTAGTTGGTAGCCTCTGGCGTATGGGGTGGAGCACAAAAGTTCATATGGAGAATTATCTCTAGGCACTGGATTAGTGGAACCTAGTTTGGTATGTTACAACTAACACCTAGTATCATATCAAGATCAAGAGGGAACAATTTTTTCATAAAGAGTACAAAACAATTGAATATAAACAATACAAAGTAAGAAATTATTAGAATAAAATAGGTAAAATAATTCACAATAATCACATCATCAAAAGAAACTACATCTATCATAGATAACGATCAATGTAATCCCATGTAATAAGTGGATCATATCTCCATCGGTAACCTCCATCACTGGATGTCCCATGAATCAAGTACACCTACCTCTTCAAAGAGTCTATTTACCTTTACATGAACCTAGAATAAGAAAATCTAAAAACACTCAATGGAAAAGGTATGGTGTGAGGAAAAGATCTCATTATGATACCTTCAAATATTCCATAATCAATTCCATAATAATAAACCATTTGTGCTTTCAATTTAAATAAAGCAGGGCATGTAAAGGCATTTACATATTTTCAAAAAAACATTATTTCACTTCAAAAGATTCCATATATATCAAAATATTTTTAAATGAACATTTTTTATAAAAAAATTATATAAATCATTCAACATGAATAAAATAATTAAATAATTAATGGAATGTATAATCAATTAAAACAAAACATAGCACCATTCTTATCAACCGCGAGGTATATTAGTTTCTATTAGTAGGATTTTCACACTTCACAATCATAATAACACATCAAGATAGGTGTGAACACTCACATAAACACCCTAATATGGGACCCATTACAAAAATTATATCTATACCCCAATAGAGGACCCATTATGTGGACAATTTACAAACATGGTTTTGTTAGTGTTTTCATCATAAATCCATTTCTAGGGAGTTAGAGTCCAGGAATAATTTTCCTAATCAACACTACCTATATTGGATAATATGTGCTTTAAAAAATAAATAAATCAATTATTGTTAAATAAATCATTCCAAATCATTTCATCATTCATAGTTCAATTACAAAAATTTTAGTTCTAACATGCACATTCATTTTCAAACCAAATCATAATTTCTTTTATCAAATTAATACCTTAAAAATAATATTTTAATTTACTCCATTTTCTCATAATCATGACAAATAATTTTATCAAAACACTTTCCATTAGAATCCATATTTATCAAAAAATAATTCTATATATTAAAACCACCCAAAAAAGGTTTTATTTCACGAATACATTCAATTGAAATCTATCATTAAAATCAATTTTAAAATAATATTTGAATTAATCAAGAAATTATGGTTTCAATTGTAGGGATGAATCATTAAGGAACTACCTATATTTAATAATGATCAAGAAACATCTAACACAAGACATGGAAATAGGTAAACAAAGGTAAGGAATAAGAAGATGAATCCTTTAAATCATAAGTCCAATGAAACATGGATTGAATAAATCATCAACAATAGGATTAAACACTCTAAAAGTTAGAGACAATGTAAAATAGAGGATTCAAATTTGTGAAGTGACCACTTATTGAAGAGAAATAAAACACATCCACCAATGCTTTAATCTAATAAGAATGGATTTAGAAGAATCCAAGATTTCTCTTGGGATCCTTGAAGGAATAAAAGATAATGTTTAGTTCAAGAGGGATAATATTAGATCTAAAATGGAATTAGGGAATTTATTTATAGAAAAAAGAACATATCATCATATTCCTTACATGGCCATTCCGCAATCATGTTGAATATGACCGTACCATAGTGAAACCAACTTAGATCATGTTGCTGCCACTCTTGGCCAACTGACCTATGAAAACCAAAGTGTATATCCTCTTTACATGAGAAAGGTATACAATGAAACTAGTAAACCATGTTGTAAGTGTTTCCAAATTCGTATAACTGACCAAATCATCCCCCCATTCCCTTACACTATAGCAAACTCCTCCACACCACTTCCCTCACTAAAATTGCAGTGGCTTTGAAAATTACTTTTCCATAGCCCGATGGACCACAATGCATCCCCCAAAACTTCATATTGTATCCCCTAAACCATGAAATTTATCCCTAAATAAGACCCAACATTCTTCCTATAATGCTCTAAAAGCTGGGAGAAGCCCTATAAGCACATCCAAATGAAAGGGTGAAAAACGTGAGAAGTAATAACTGAAATTCGTAATGGGATGGTAAAATTTCCCCACCACAAACCATTTCTATTCATCAATTTTATATCAAGAAGTTTGCATATCCAATATATATGTCCACTTCACTCTCATCAATTACACTACAAAGAGTCAAGAAAAATCAAAACCATGCTACCATATAACATAGGTCAAAGTTATAGACATCACATGGAGAACCTTTTTCTATTAATCAAAAATCATAACTAGATGTGCAGTCACTGATAAATTGGGTTCAACATTAAAATATTCCCAACTAAGGACATGATAAGAGTCAAAAATATAGTTCCAGATTTATGATACATGAAACACATTTTTGGATTGATATAAACCATGGTGGATGTTCCATTTGGTAAGACACATTCCCCACCCACTCAAAAATATCAAAAGTACCCACAAACATCATCATAATATTTCCCTATTTCCTTATACATTGGTAAACCAGTTGAGGTGAAACTCCCAAGAACAGAAGTTAAACAACTAAAAACCCTAATTGTATTCCATTGAAATCAGCATTGGATTTAAAATATATTTGTTCTGTAACCATTTTTGGATGAATCAATTGAATCTTCACTTTACTCTCTTAGGAAAAACTAAATCCAAACCTGGATTATTCACCAATCCGTGATGTAGTCAATAAATATTTACAAGGATAGAAATTTAAGGCCTCAAAATTATCCATCCAAGTTTTAGAATAGTAATTATTTTTTATGTGAACTCAACCGGTCCCAAATGGATATCTCAAGCTCCAAAAAAGTTAAGAACATAGGCACAAATAATTTCGTCAATAATATGTATAGCTCGTTCTGTCTAGACATCAGTATGAAGATTCTATGTCATGTTTAATTTTATTTGGGATACTAGTGCCTCCCTAAGGCCTCTCTAAAAGAGAGAAGTAAAATGGGGATCCCTGTTAGAAACTATAGTAGATATAACTCCATGAAAATTTAAAAATCTTATACACATAAAGGCATCCCAAGTATTCAACATTGGTTGTATCTTGAATGGGTATAAGGTGATATGTCTTGGTCAGCTTATTGATCACCACCCATATCACGTTATTCCCCCGACGGGAACAAGACACTCCAACACCAATGTCTATAGATATATTAACCCAATTCCATGTTACCACTATAATTGGATGATGTAAACTCAAGGGTCTTTGGTGCTCTAATTTGACCTTTTGGGATGTATAATGATGAGAAATAAATTCAGTGATGTCTCGTCTTATACCTAGCCACAAGAATCATCGCTGCATATCAAATAAAATATTTTTGGTCTTTGGGTGCACTAACCACTTGGAACTATATAATTCCCCTCGTCACATACTTTTACACGTGAAAGGGTATTGTGTTGTAACAACTCTATATTTTACAAGTACACCATATTTGATATCATATACTACCAATCATTTTTGTATTTTGAAAAGACACTATTTGGTTAAGTGGGAACTAAAACATTATATAATACCACGCATTAAACCCCAAAAAACAAGATTCAAATTTCAAATTTCATAATTCATAAATCAAACTACATCACTAACTTAGACCACACCCTTCTTCGTGTTTCATAACTTGATAGAAAGAGAACATGTCATCACACCAGATATTCGGTGAGGAACAACCACTGTCATCCACTGTTTTCATCAAAAAATCACCACTATCTTCAAAAAAACACATATACTGGGCATGACAGAACATAAGAACCATAATCGATGAAAATAGTCAAGGGATAAATCACCACCACCACCATAGAAAATGAGAAATGTTCACCAAAAACCATCAAAACCACTAAGTGAAGATACTCCACAATCCATCATGAAGAACATCCATCTAGGAACCCAGGGATAGAGACAAAGACACCACAGAGAAGCACCTCCTGAGATGCCATCTACTGATCAAACATCACATCCCAAAACTCCTTGAGAACCACTATAAAAATCCAATTGGGAGAAGATTAGAGGAAACTAGGATCTAAATCAGAGTATGAAACTGAAAAGGAATCGAAAATGAGAAGTGAAAACCCCCCATGACAACGTAACCCTACCTTTAGAGTGACCACTTGTGAAAAAAAACTAGGAAACAAATTTTCATGTGATGGAAGAACACAGAATACAACCATCCAAAACCAAGAATAAACAATGAATCATCATCGACATCATCATCCACTGAGTTGAACCATTCATCGGACCCCAAGCCCTTCATTGAAAAAACAATGTAGTCATCGCTATCAATAAAATCAAGAAAATAGAAAGTGGAAACACACCAAAAATGGAATAGTAAAACACCACTATTAAAGAAGAGGAACATCACAGGAAGAAAGTGAAACACCATCAAAGGTAATAGATCCTGGACCACGATCAAATGCTCAATCTAAACATCCTAATACACCATGATATCCCCTAAACCTAACAAATATTAGGTCCAAAACGAAGTTTTAAGAAGAAATAATAGATAGGAAGAGACCTATGGGATCCAAAGATCCATGACTATAGGAACAAAACAAGCAAAAAAACATAACAAAAAAACATAAAAAAATAATGGAAAACCCCTAGATCCAAAAGGGAATTTTAGGGCAGAAGAAGAAACTAAATGGAAAACCAAAGCCATAAACCAATACTCCACCTTCACTATCCCATGCTGGCATCAGAATCATTGCACTGGACTAATATGGGTTTTAAGCACAATGGGGAATAAGAAAATGGAAGAGGAGGAGAGAGTCCAAAACATCATCTGAGAACACCACATGAGTCCATAAAAGGAGGAGGAAGCATTATTGAAGGTGATTGTAGATGGAACCATAACAAGCACTTAGAGAGAATGGAGCACTACACCAAGGAGGGTGAGTGTCCATTATAACAATTTTTATTTTGTAGAATATACAACACGAAATATTGGGATTAAATAAACTTTGATATATTATTTTTTAAATATGAATGTTATAACCCAGTAGCTAAAATGTTGGGTATTAATAGGATTAACTAAAAAATGAAATATATAAAAAGTTAAAAATTAATACAAATTTGTTGATAAATTATTTATAAATAAACACACAATTTTTAGTAAAGTCGTTTTTTCTTCAAAAAATAGATTAATTCAAAAATAATTTTTATTTATTTTTATCAAGAAATATTATAATTAATTTCTAGAAGATTTATAAAGTATATTTGATAAATTAAACTTCATTTTTTAACTTATAATATCAAAATCTACATAGGGTGGGATTTTTGAATTTATCTGAAAATATTTATTTTTTAGTGAACAAATAAAAATACAGATTTTTTTAAAACTATCATTACTTCTTAATAAATTTAGTAATTTAAAAGTCTCATTATTATTTAAATTTTATTTTAGAGTAACATAAGTATAATTTATTTATATTTATTAAAATAAATTAAATTTTAATAGTATTTGTACTAGATTTTAGTATAATTTTATTGTAATATCCAATATTTTTAAGATGATAAAAACCCCCATTGTTAATAATTTATAAGTATTTTTTTGTGAAAAAGTAATTTTTTAAACAAAATTTTCTTAGTAAATGTTTTAATGGCTTTATATCCATGTAAAATCCCATTTAGCATCTTGGAATATTCTAGTTCCTCGATGCAAACAAAATGAAAATGTTAAATATATTATATTACACACACATGATTTATCTAAAATAATTGAATATACCTAAAAGGGTGAATTGTATGAAAAATATGAGACTACCGTTAGGTCAGGGATGCGGTGTTTATGCTAGGTGTGGTATATCATTTTTGAGCATCAAAAACATGGTCATATCACATGTGGCGATAAATTGTTTAATATTTTTTATTTAATATTTTTCATAAATAATTAAATATCTCTTAAACGTTGCATTGTATGAAAAATTTAAAACCACAGTTAGGTCTAGAATGTGGGGTTTATCATAGTAAGAGTATAAATTTTATTCATGTTGGGTGTTTGGAAACATCACACATGATAATACTTTTTATTTAATTAATTTATTATTAAATATTTAAATAATAAATAATTAAAATCTCTAAAACAATCTGTCGTATGAGAAATATGATACCATCGTTAGTTCTAGGACATAGGGTTTACCCTAAGCAAGGTATAACTTTTGTTTATGTCGTGTGTCTGAAAACATCGCACACAATAATACCTGTTAAAATTTTTATTATATTATTATTGTGATTTTAATTAATTATAATAATTTAGTTAAAAATTAATTCACCTTCTTCTACGTCTCAATGTGGAGACCATCATTGTTAATTCTGCATCAATCCAGAAAATTAAAAATACAATAGTTTTGGCAGATTTAAAAAATATAACACCTTAATGGATGATTTTATACACTCCATCACAAACATTATGTTGAATCATTGATTAAACATGCACTTTCAATTTTTTTTATTTAAATTTTTAAGGATGGAAATGATTTGAGATATTTAATAATAATAGTAATTATTATTGTTAATATTTTTATCATTAAATTGGTAAAATTAATATTAGTGTGTGGAAAATTAAATTACAGACACACACACACACACAAATATATATATATATATATATTCACATATGCAGGTGTATATATGGATGTGTATATATATATATAATGAGTATATATGGGTTAAATGAATATATTTGTGGATATGCGCGAGTATAATAAATAAATAAAAATAAATGTGTATATATATAGATTACATATAATATATTTCTAAATGTATGATTAAATGTGATTTATAGAATTTAAATTAAAAAACATTTTAAGAGGCCATTAAGTGTGTTATATAGAGTTTTTTATGGAGGTTTGTAATGAGATTGAGTGTGTTGCATGAGGAGATAGAATAATATTCATTGAGGAGTTAAAAAAATATTTAAAGGGGAAGTGCCTAAGGAGCCACACATGCATTCCTCTCCCCCATTATCATTTTTATCATGTCCCTCTACCCCTCTATCTTCTCCCTCTCTCTAATTTATTCATTTTATTTGATTTTTATTATTTATTCAAACTTTAGTCCTCAATATATTCTCCAATATTTATCATATTGACAAGCCATCAGTGTCATTGGATTCATCTCATCAAGTAGAAATTTATTCTTAATGTCTTTTTTTAAGGTGGTGGGATTATTTTTCAAAATTTAATTTATTCATTTTAGTTATCAAAGATAATGATAATTTTAAATTATTTTGAATCAAGTATGGTTCAAGGATTCATTTGTGTGCAAAAATGGTTTGGGTGGAGTCACATTTGATGGAATTTTCCATTGGCATCGATGACTTCTAAGGTAGAAAGTTACTTACCTATTGGGCTATCATTTTCACATGTTTCAACATTTTATTTGTGTGTTTTCTTAATTGATACTATGATTGATTATTATTGCATGTGGGTGTGTGTGTAGCCCATGAGACCTGTTGTGATTCTAAAATTGATATTAGTGTAGTCTTTTCCATGTTGTATTCTTATTGCATGATGTTATTTTTGCGGCTTTATATCACATGATGATATAGAATGATATGCTTTACATTGTATTATATACCCTCTATGTATGTTATCTTGGTTTGGAGGTATCGTTCTTGGTTTTTAGAACAGGTGGATTGTCATGACATGTTTTCCCCTTAAAGGTGGAGTATGCTTGACTTGTGTTGTTTTGTGACAATAGCCCCAGCCATAGGGTGGAGATATGGTAGAATTTTATGTCGAGGCTATACTCAACACCTATGTATCGATAAACTCAATGCCTAGTTTATTTTTGAGTGACTTACTTGATGCCTTATTATTTTTCGAGAAGAATTATGTACTTGAGGTTGGAGAAATGATGATACCATGGAGCTGTGTTGAGGATGCACTCAAGGAACTAGAAACCATGTATCAGGTTGCTCGATGTCTATTTGATTTATGATTAGTTCACTCGATGACAAATTGATCTGCGAGTAGCATTCTTGATGCAAAGTTGATTTTTGAGTGTCGTCTTCGATGCCTAGATTTTGAACAACAAGCCATACTTAAGGCCTAGGGGGATTCAAGTTTCATGTATACATGATTCCATGAGGTTTTCAAGCAATAAATTTACTAGCCTGGTTGATAGTTTGGTTACTAATAAATTTTCCAAGAGATAGATTTTGATCTCTATACACTATTCCATGCTCCTTGAAACATTACATGGTTATATTTTTGGAATGGAGTTGAAGCAAGTTTGGTCATGAGTTTGGTGGAGGCATGGTTAGTGCACTACCGCTTGGTTTTGATTTGTATTCTTTTATACTTGTTAAGGATTGATTATTATTATGGAATACACATGTATGCTTGATCATTTTAGGTAAGGATGTATTGGTGTTGTCCTACTGAGTCTTGTACTCACACACTACTCAGGTATTTCGATGCACTTATTGATTCCATGTGAAATCTGGCGATGGGAAAGGGCCCTGTGGTGGATGGATGAGAGAGTGTAGCATAGAGATGGAGTGGACATGGACATAAAGTGGAGGATCTTGCAGTTCTTTTATTTATTATATTCTTTCATTACTATGTACAACTTTCCACTTTGGGAGATATTATTTATATAAAATGTATTCCATCTGTAGTTTTCACATTTACTCTGATTATTTATTCATTTTCTTGTTATTATTAATTATTGTACTACCTTATGAACTGATACATAGGGTACAGTCTCACCACTATTGTATTTAGACCCTCACTACTATTCGGAAGCCTTTTTTGTATGGGGAAACATGTATGAGATCTTGTGGCCTTCTAGATTGGACTCGGTGGTTCAATTTGGGAGGGTACAAAATGGTATTATAGATTTGGATTCACTAACGTTTTCTTATCTATGTCTATAGCTAAGACAGGATACAGAGGGAATATGATGGTTGGGAATCAGGAAGGGTAACTATGAGTTTTCCTAGCTATCACTCTATAGTAGACCTCTGTGTTTCCATAAAAAGTAGGAATTTATGTTTTATCATTACGGTTGATTAAATTCACCTTGAGTGATACACATGATGCTGATATGTGATTTATGATATTTTTCGTATGTTAATTCATAGTGACTAGGCACATAGGTTCACATGTAATATATATACATTTTTTATGTAATGTAGTTCATTAATATAATTCCTTGAAATTTATGCTATCTATTTTGGATAGTGTCTCTGATTGTGTGATATATCTATTTTCGTTATTGTTGTGATATATATTTTTTGGTATTAATTAGTTGAATTGACCATGATGTTGTGTTAGTATATATATGATGACTGTGACTAGCATGAACGGACAGAGACAATGGTTAGTTCTTGGATAGTTACTCCATGGGTTGGGGTATACTCTTAGAAGAACCTTGTGTAATTCATTAGACTGGAAAAGTTATTTTTATGTTCCTAATGTTCGTCCTGATGAGAGAGTGGGAGTCTGATGTTTGAACTCAGCGGTTTTAGTTTCTTGAACAATACCACTATGGATACTTCTTAAGGATGAGAATTTCATATAGGGGGAGAATTGTAATATGATGAATTTTTAAGATAATAAACACCCTCTTTGTTAATAATTTTTATGTATTTTATGTGAAAATGTAATTTTTCCAATAAAATCAATTAATAAATATTTTAAAGTATTTTTTCCATGGTAAAAGATAAGTTAGCATCATGGAATATTCTATAGAGTATTTTAGGAGTTAGGTACTGAGTTGGTGAGAGATTCTGAGCCCTATATAACCTAATCATAGATGAAATAAAAATGTTAAATATATTTTATTATGTGCACATGATTTATCCAAAATAATTGAATATCCATCAAACTATATTTTGTATGAAAAATATGAGACCACAGTAAGGTCTGGGATGTAGTTTTTATCCTATGAAGGGGATAACATTTGTGAGCTTCAGGTGTTTCGTCAAATCACATTCAAGGATAAGTTATTTAATATTTTTAATTTAATATTTTTCAAAATTATTGAATATCTGTCAATGGGTGCATTATATGAGAAATATGAGACTACGGTTAGGTCCAGAATGTGGGGTTCACTATAAGAAGAGTATAAATTTTATGTGTGTCGAGTGTTTGGAAACATCACATGCAATAATACTTTTTTATATTTAATTAATTTGTTTTTACATTTTTTAAATAATAAAAAACTAATATCTCTCAACCGGTGTGCCATATGAGAAATATGAGACCACTTTTATGTCCAAGAACGGGGCTTTATCCTAAGTGGGATATAATTTTTTGTGTGCGTCAGGTGTTAGACATTACCACACGTGATAATACCCTTTTAAATTTTAATTATATTATTATTCTGATTTTAATTAACTAATATTCATTTATTTTAAAATTAAGTCACCTTCTTCGATGTTTCAATGTGGAAACCACCATTGATGAGAAACATCAATATGAAAGATTGAAAATACAATGGTTTGTACTAATCTAAAATATGAAATGCCACTAATCGATTAATTTATACACTATATCATTAACGTTTTGTTGAATCATTGATTAAATAGGCATTTTAAATTTTTGGTATTTAAATTGTTAATGGTAGAAATTATGTGACATATTTAATAATAATAATAATTTTTATTATTATTGTTATTATCAAATTGAGAATAATTATATTGGTCTGTGGAAAATTAAATTATATATATATATATGATATATATATATCTATGTGAATGTTTGTGTGTATATACAAATGTGTGTGTATATATTGTGTATAAAAGGGCTAAATATATATATATATATATATATATGTATTGGTATAATAAATATATATATATATATATGACATTTAATAAAATTTTAAATTTATGATTGAATGTCATTTATAGAATTTAAAATAAAAAATTCTTTAAGAGTCCATGGAGGCATTGCATGGAGTTTTTTATAGAGGTTTTTAATGATTTTGAGTATATTACATGAGGAGAGAAAATAAATTTAATTGTGGATTAAAAAATATTCTTTAAAGGAAAGGTGCCTAAGGAAGAGCATATGCATTCCTCTCTCGCCTTTTTCATTTTTATCATGTCCATCTATCTCTTTATCTTCCCCCTATCTCTCATATATTCTTTTTATTTTATTTTTAGTATTTCTTCTAACTTCAAGCATCAATATATTCTTCAATATTAATTGGATTGACACACTTTTGGTGTCGTTGGATTCATTTCGACCATTAGAAATATATTCTTATGATTTTTAAGGTGGAGTGTTAATTTGTTCATATTTAATTTATTTTTTTAATTATCAAATATAATTAAAATTATAAATAATGTTAAACCAGAGATGGTTCAAGGATTTTTTAGTCTGTCAATGTGATTCGTGTGATGACACCTTGGACCGACTTTTCCATAGATGTTAGCGACATTTGTGGTAGGATGTTCCTTATATATTGGGCTCTCATTTACATGTGTTTCCATATTTTATTTATATTTTGCCTTAATTTATATTATGTTTGACTTTGATCACATGTGGGTTTGTGTGTAGCCCATAATACATGTTGTGATTCCATAAGTGATATTAGTGTGGATATTTCCATGCTTTCTTATTATCACATGATGTTATGTTTTTTGATTTATTTCTTATGATGATATATTATGAAATGATATTCATTATATGTTAGGACCTGTAGGTAAGTTTCCTTGCTTTGGAGGTATCATTGTTGGTGTTTGAAACATGTGGACTATCATGAAATGTTTTCCCCTTAGAGGGGTGGGGGTACACTTGACTTGTGTTCTTTTGTGATGGTAGACCTGAGAATAGGGTATAGATATGATATAATTCTATGTTGAGGTTTTTTTCAATGCCTATGTATCAAGATGATCGATGCCTAGTTGATTTTTGAGTGATCTACTCGATGGCTAGTTGTTTTTCAAGAATCATTCCATACTTGAGACCAATGAAATAATGATAACATGGAGACATGTTAAGGATTCACTCAAGACACTCAAAGCTAAGTATTGGGTTTCTTGATTTCTAATTGATTTTTGAGTAGTGCACTTGATGGATAGTTAGTATAAAAACAACATGATTGATGCCTAGACGATTTTTGAGTGGCACACTTAATGACTAGACTCTGAACAACATGTCGTACTTGAGGCCCTGGGTTAACCAAGTTGCATTTAAACATGATTCCTTGATTTTATTAAGCAATAAATATACTAGCCTGGTGGCTAGTTTGGTTACTAAAAACTTTTACAAAATATGGATTTTGAGTGCCATGTATTGGTCCATGGTTCTTGATACATTCCATGATTATCTTTCCAGCATGGAGCCAATGCAGGTATGACTGGGGTTTTGGTGGAAGCCTGGTTAGTGCACCACCACTCAGTTTTGATTACTATGTTTATATACTAGTTAGATATTGATTATTATTATGGAATAAAATTTGATACATGAGAACACTAGAAAAGTATGAATCCATGGTGTCTTACTGATTCTTTTAATCACACCCTACTCAGGTATTTGGATGAACTTTTAGATTCTATGAGAAACCTGATGAAGGGAAAGGTCCCCATGATGGATGAATGAGGAGGTGGAGCACAGAGCTTTAGTGTAAAAAGATAGACATAAGAGGACCCTGTAGTTATTTTATTTATTATCTAAATGATTTACTATGGATAGATTTTCACTTTAGGAGGTCTTATTTATATACCATGTATGTCATATTTAGTTTCATCATTTACTCTGATTATTTATTCATTCTCTTATTATTATTATTTATTTTCATGGTCGATGACATGATATATAGGGTATAGTCTACAAAATAATGGATTTAGACCCTCTATTATAGTCAAAAGCCTCTTATGTACATGGAAGAATGAATGAGGTCATGTGGTATTCCTTAATGGACCTGGTGGTTCAGTTCAGGAAGTTACATTTATTCTTAGGCTTAAAAAAGAATTTTTTTTAAAAGTTTTTTAAAGCGTGTAACATTTCTCCATTTTAATTAATTTAAATAACCCCTAATAGTGAAATATTTAAATGAAATTTATAGATTATATATCTTAATTTATTATTTTAAATTCATATAAATAACATTATTAGTCATAGAGTTAGTGTCATATCATCTTTTCCTTGAAAAATAAAATATTCTAAAAACTAATTTTTTCATTGTGCTTGTGGGTTTTATTTTAAATTAAATTATGAAAATTATTTTAATTAAATTTTATAAAATATATTTCACATTTTGAATTAGAATAAATTATATTATATAATATGGACAACTTAATTTTATTCATAATTAATATTAATAACAATAAAAAAACTATAGTTGTGGTAGAAAAATTAATGTGGTAAAAGCGAGTAACCTTAGATTTATAGTGGATAACATGTTTTAAAAATATATTTATTTTTAGTGGGGGAGGTGTTTCTCAGCCTTATATCTCCTCCATTCCTTTATTTTTAAATTTTATATCCACTTTTCTTGAGAGTGACATCCCATTATTGAATAATTTTTCATATTTACCACTCCTCAATTAGAAAAGAGAACTCCCCGCACCCTCCCCTAGTTTACACACAGAAAAACAATTTGGTTAATAAAAAACCAACAATAATTACTTTTTTACGTTCCTCCCCACATCCTAGAGGCCTTTTATTGATTAGAAATCTAATCTAATATGGATTTAGGTATAATTATAAAGAAGTGGTCTGAAGAAGCGGTATCGTTCTAAATTTAGCATTTTGTATTATTTATTCCTCCACATAATTAAAATATTATTAAATAAGGATGATATAATATCATAATTATCTCACATATACAAAAATTTTATTAATTTAATTGAATAACCTGCATCCATGTCCTCTTCCATCAAATGGGAAACCAACCCATCATTCATGTGTATGGTGGACTACCGCCTCACTAACCAATGTAATAATTTTCCATCATCACATCTCATGTATATTTATGATGATAGAAATAATGTTTATATATGATATTAATTAAATTTTAATTATTAATCCATAGTAATATATCATATACTTTCTTACCTTATCATCCCTTGAAAAGTTATAATGTCACCCGTGTGTATGGCATACTTCCGCCTCACGAAACGATGTGATTATTTCTTATTACCGCGTCACATAGATGGTATATATAAGTGTATTAAAATAAATAAAATTATATTTATAATTTGAGGAAAATTAGTTAAATATAAAATAACAATTATATTATTTCAATCATGATCTTTGAAAAATAGATTTGTTAGACATGCGTACATATGACCTATAGTCTCCATAATTGTACCGTAGTTCATTTTTCATAACCATATTATATGGTTGGTTTTAAAGGTATAATTTTTGTATAAAAATGATAATTTTTTATTTTTATTTTGGAAATGATGGAACAATGACCTCTTTGACCATGATTAACGCACCAATGCTAATTTGAATTTATGAACTGAACATCCACAAAACACATGATGTGGAAAAAACTAATTATGTAATTAAATATGTCATTAAAATAAATGAATAAAATGGTTTATGAATAAGGGATTAAAATTGTAAAATCTTATTAGGAATAAATAATTGATATAATTGTATTATGCATGAGAAAATGGGAATACATGATAAGTTTGGGCTCAAAGTAAGGGATTTCTAGCCTCACTCTTATATATGGGAGACTTATTCCACACTCACAACTATTTTATTTTATGTGGTATATATAATACCATATTGACATGAAATATAATGAATATACTTCTTTTCATGATATTTAAATTTTCATTTTGTTCTTACGATTCAAAATTTTGCAAAGTGGTAAGGGATTTCCCATCTCATTTTTTACTTCCATAAGACATATGTCATATTCATAACTTATTGCTTTTGTTTGGTGTATTTATTTACCCTTTGAATTTTATATCAAGAATAAAATTATATACATGTTATTTATAGTTTAATTTTAATTTAATTATGTAATGGGGGTTATTATTCAAATATTATCAAATTGGGAAGGGATTCTTTAAAAATATCATTATTATTCAAGACTACTTAGGTTTAAGCCCCTTAAGAGTAATTGCCTGATATTTATATGATAAACCTATTATACTTATCCTATTCTTATTAATGTAATTTTAATGTAATAGTAACTTTTACCTCTATTTGGTACTTAAAATTATTGAGAAAATGTTTTTAAGAAAAGATGACTTTAATTCTCTTTTCAGCTGAAAAATCCTATTTCATCCATATCCATGTCTTCTAGAAATATTTACAAGAATTATTTTAACATTTTCCATATGATTTATTAATAAAAATTTATCGCATATATGATTTTATTCAAAAAAATTCAAGTAATATTATTTTCATTTTCTAAATTATGTACTTTTTAACTTCATTGCAATAGTGTGAAAGGAAAGTTTTTTAACTTATACAAAATGTTTGGAATTACCGATCATCGTGATCACTAAATTCATTGAAGATTACATTATAATTTTCCATGGATATTTTTAATGAAAATATTTTCTATAATATTTTTGGAAAATTTTAGATTATGAATAAGAGATTTCAATGTGAAAAGGGTATTTTTCTCCTAAAATGTTCCATGTATTTTTTTAATGACATTTTCAGAAATTAAAAAAAACCTTTTATGTTATGTATTAGTTATAAATTATGTATATATGTCTCTCACATATATACCTATCATATTATTCAATACATATATAGGTTAATACACTCCTTTTGTTCATATCTCAAATGCATGCATAATAAATTTTAATTTATTAGAATATATGAAAAGATTATGTACCCCATTTTTTTCCATGAATAATCCTTATTTTTAAGCCTTATGATTGACTTTCTTTTTTGTACCATACATAAATCATGAACTTATTATGATGGTTCCAACCTTATATAGATCCAATGCATTGGTTAAATCTTTAGTCCCATGATACTTAATGTATGAGATTATTAAGTAAACCTAATCTGTTATGGGACTTTGTACACATTTTGATATTGTCTAGGAAGTTATCCAAGAATCATGTATATTTTATGTCATATGTTTCTATCACATTTTTATGATACCATGTTCATTATTTTATGTTCCCATGTAATTACTCATATGAATTATCTTTTTTGATATCATGTTATACCTTGAACCAAGACACTATGTTTCTTTTTCATGTTTATTCCCTTACTAGGTTTTTTAGCTCACCACTTTCTTTTATATATTCCACAGGATATCCTATACAATTTTATGATCTCAAGTAGATTTTGGAAGATCATTATGGGGAATAAAATAAGGCTATTATGTTTCGGTATCCTGTTGCTTTTTTACGAATCTATCCTTACAAAGACACTATACCTCACGATAATTGGGTTGTAATTAATGGATGATTATGATAAAAATCATGAAATAATATGTGTTAAAGGATTGTTTCACTATAATTTGTGTTAAGGAAAGGTTTATTTATGTTTTGGTATTATCATTTGAGAAATATAGTGAGTGTTTTAGGGATAAGAAAAAACCTAGAAAGATAACCCTAAATTTTGGAAAAATATAGAGTAAGTGGTTTTCAAGTAA
This sequence comes from Viscum album, assembly GCA_963277665.1. Lineage (NCBI taxonomy): Eukaryota > Viridiplantae > Streptophyta > Magnoliopsida > Santalales > Viscaceae > Viscum > Viscum album. The sequence continues at coordinate 394,133,233 of OY728147.1, read as the reverse complement.
ATATATCCCTGTCTAGATACTAAAAGTGGATGTCACTCCAGCCAAGTTATACCCAGGGGTAATAACCCCCAAAAGGGTGAATTTAACTAGGTTCAATAATCACCTGGTTTAAACCAATGGGACTTCTTGTGCATATAGTTTGACACTCCATAGGGATATGATTTGGTAAATTAATAATCTCTTTACGAACCATTATGATGGGAATGAAAATGACCATAAGATTTTATATTAAGAAATAGATCATGGATAGTTTATATGTAAACCCATAAATTTATAGGATAAATAATATATCTCATTTATGATTTATCCATTAGTTTTTATGGTTTCCCATTTATGTGTTTAATAGTTTAAAAATACTTATCTATAATTTTCCACTTTTTTAGTTAATTGATGGAAATATGATAAGGAATTCCAACAACCAATGTGATGGGAAATGTGAGGATCTTCCTAGTGAGATACCTTCCTAATAGGAATATAATTTATACAACTTTTGATCATTATAAATGATCTATATTGAATTAAAATTAACAACTTGAAGATAGTTGAATTTCCAAACAAATTAATGAAGATAAGGATGGTGTCTCAAGGAAGTTCAAGTGTTAAAGGTGATAAATAAAATAAGATTTAATTTCTAACCTATCAAAAATATGGGAAGAGGAAACATATAAAATTAATTAAAGGAACTAAAAGATGATTTATGTGTAGAAAATATGGGAACTCAAGAATATAATTTAATCGGAATGATTGAAGTGCTTATGTGTTGTAACTCAAGAATCATGTTGTTGAAGTATTTTTATCGATGATAGTCAGTTTATATGAATCATGAAACTTATAAGGATTGTTCTGAAGTAGCTTTTTATTTATGAATTCTCAAAAATATTTTGAATAATACTAATGAACAAGAATTTTGAATTAAAGTTAAGATGATATTTTATTGAAGAACACATGATTTAGGAAAAGATAATCTTTAATAGGTTCTTTAGGTTGAGGTAGTTATAGTTAATTAAAATTATATAGAAGAATGAGATGGATAGAAAAACTTAGAGGTTAAAAAAGTGATTTGATTAATACTATTATTTTTAAATATTTTAAGCATATTAATTAGAATGTCTTTAGAAAAAGATGAATTATTAATTTTATTATACCATTTTTCCCATACTTTTAGAAAATAGAAAACCTGCAATCCAACTAATAACCCATCACATTAACCAAGTATTCTAGGCTTGGACCCACATACAATGAGTAATAAGGGTTTTTATCCTACCACTACAACATATTATGTATTGGTTAGTATTCCATTGTTTTTTAACAAATTATTTTATTGATAAATATTATGTTGATTTTGGGAAACATATTTTATGATCTAATATATTTATAATTTTTAGAATTTTGTGGTTATTAATGATATTTATGGAAATTATTCATTAAGTTTAGGTATATTTAACTCTTAGGTATAAAATTTGATTTATCATGAAATATTATTTATAAAGAACACAAACAAATTTTTTAATGTTGAGGATATTTAGGGTGTAGGGTTATTTATTTATCGAATGACTTATGTTGAACATTGGATTTGGAGATTCATATGAAGGTGTACTCATTTTGGGAATTATCTTATATTATTATAAAAATATATTTTTTTAGTTAATTTCTAAATACAATATTAATACCTTTATATGTATATTTTCAAATCATGTGATATGTTAGAAGTTAATTTTGTTTCTTTGGGCATCAAGAATTCATCTATATTACTCATCATTTTAAGAAAAAATGAGATTGTGGTGTAAATTGATTAATGGATGAAATTATACATCTAATTTAAGTATATTTATTTATTTTCGTATTTCATATGGTAAATTATCCCTCAAATTTAGGAATATGATTTTGAAATAAAAATGTTATTCATTTTTTATAAATCAATGGCGTCTTCTCTCTTAAGAAAAAGCTATAACATTATCTAATAAATGGTTATTCGTTACAAATCCATTTTTTCACTTACCTCTAATGTTCCCCTTATCTGGATCCTAATTTTGTGTTATTTCATACAACCATTGTATTTCCCTTTCTATATTCTTAAGAGAAATTTCTATTAACCGATTTTATGATGTTGGTTTTCCAAAGGGAATTTTCAAATGTCCAAACCTTGATTAGTGAAAACAAGTTCAAATTTTGAGGAAAAAATTTATTTAAGGGTATATAACATAACACCATTGGATTTTAATATAACACTATGATTTATAGCCTATATAACACAAAACACTGAGGTTAAACAAACAGTGATATATTATTAAAATATTATAATTTAACAATTATTGATATAAACTATCTGTAAAATTGGAAGATATGAATAGAATTATTTAATTTGTGAAATATATATACAAAGTTAATTCTCAATATAAATGTATTGGTAAATTATTAGTAAATAAACACCCAATTTTTAGTAGTCATTTTATTCTTCGAAAAATAGATTTGTTCAAAAATGATTTCTATTTACTTTTATGAGAAACTGTTATAATTAATATTTAGAATGTATAGAAATTTTATTTGATAAAAATAAATTTATTTTTTAAATCATTATATCAATGTTTTATTAGGGTAAAATTTTGGGATTTTTTGAAAAATATTTATTTTTCAGTGAATAGTGAGAAATATCGATTTTTGTGAAAATATCATTTCTTATTAAAAAATCGTGCAATTTAAAAGTTACATTATTATTTTAACTTGGTTTAAAATTAATATAATTATACTTTAGTTATATTATATCCAATTAATTACACTTAGATAATCTTTATACCATATTTTGGTATAATTTTATTTTTTGGCTTAAAAACTAATCTTTCTAAAAACAGTTTTAAAGAGCATAGTGTTTCCCCATATTAATTAATTATGAAAAATATAATTAGGAATTATTTAAATGAAATTAATATATTATATATTTATCTTTATGAATTTAAATTCATGTAATTAAAATTACTAGTCATAGAGTTATTGTAAATTCATATTTCCCTTAAAAAATGCATTTTTTGTAAAAATGCCTTTTCATCGTGCTTGTGGGTTTTATTTTAAATTAAGTTATGATAATTTTGGGAATTTTATTTAATAAAATAGAGTCTATATTTTTAATAATAATAATTTATATTATATAAAAAACTAGACTTATTTTTTGGTCATAATGAATGGTGAAAGAAATAAAAAAAACTTATTACTGTGGTAAGAAAAATTAAAGTTGTAAAAGTGAGAAACCTTACTGGTAATGGAGATAAAATGTTTAAAATATATTTATTTTTAGTGGAATAGTTTTTTATGGAACATATTTCAATACCTCTCCTTTATTTCTCAATTTTGGAGGTACTTTCCTTGAGATTGACTTCCCCTTATTGAATAGTTTTGGGTATTTACAAAAATTCCATTCCTTCTTACTTATTAATGGGATCCTATTATATTATCCTTTACACACATAAAAATCACAATGTTTCATATAATAAAAACACAAATTACTTCATTAATTTCATCCTCATGTCCATTAATCCTTTTTTATGAGAAATCCAATCTCGGGAGGATTTAGGTATAATCTTAAAGAAGTGATCCAAAGAAGAGGCAGTGTTCTAAACCGAGTGTTTAGTTTTTTTCTTATTCCACATAATTAAAACATTATCAAATAATTATTATATAATATAATCAATATATAACATGTACTGAGATGTTAGAATTTTATTTCCAAAATATACATCTATCTCCTATTCCATCAAATGGGAAACGAAACCATAGTTCGTGTGTATTATGGACTATTGCCTCAGGAACCCAATAATTTTTTTCCATCATCGCCTATCATAGATATTTATGATGATATATTTGATTTTTATATATTATATACAAGACATATTAATAATTCTATAAATTTAATATATCATATACTTTCTTACAATACTATCGATTGAAAAATGATAATGTCGTTCTTCTATATGACGGATTACCACCTCATGAAGCGATGTGATTCATTTATTATTAATTCATCAAGTGGATGATATATATAAGTGTATTTAAATAAATAATAATATATTAATTATTTATTTATCATTCTATAAATAAAAAATAATACTTACCTTCTTTCCATCACGATCCATGAAAAATTGAAACCTTAAAAATGTATAAGTACGGCCTTTCATTTCCATGATTATAATGTAGTTCATTTTTCATGAGAAAATTTAATAGTTTTTTAAAGTATAATTTATTTATAAAATTATAATTATTTCTTAATTATTATTATGTTTATTATGAATCAAACACACCTTTTCAACATGATCAACACACAGATGCCATTTTGAATTTATGAAGTAAACGTCTTCAAAACGCCCGATGTGAACAATATAGGTTATGTTATTAAATATTTATTTAAAATATATTAAGTAAATGGTTTAATTAAAATGTAATAAACCTGAAAATTTGATAAATAAAAAAATAATTAAAATAATTTTATCATATAGGAGTTAAAGGATATACACGACATGTATGGACTCAAGGTAAGCGATTTCTAGTCTCACTCTTATTTCTAGGAAAATTAATCTATAATCACCACAATTTTTTTGTGAGTATATAATGAAAATTTAACATGATATATAATTTATATACTTATTTTAATTATATTTATAGTTTCATTTTATGTTATTATTTAATAAGGATTATGATTCAAATTTTCACCAAATCAGTAAGGGATTTCTCAACTCACTTTTACTTCATTGATATATATGTTACATTTAACACTTATTTATTTTATGTGGTGTATATAATACCCCTTTTAATGTTATATCATGAATCTATATATCTTCATAGTTTTTAAAATTTCATTTGATGTTACTTATTTCATGGGGGTTATGGTTCAAAATTTACAAATGTTATAAGCATTTCTTTCACAATCTCGTCATTATTTTAGATTTCTTATGATTAAGCCTCTTTTGGAATAATTTTTTAATATTTATATCTTAATAAAACTATATATTCTAATCCTCTAATTATTCATTATGTTTAAAATTAATTGTACCATTTTCTTTTCTATGGTACTAAAAATGACTGAGAAAACAATTTTCAGAAAATAAAACATTAATTCTTTTTTCAGCCAAAGATACTATTTCTTACATATCCATGTTTTCTAAAAATATTCTAAAGAATTTTTTTAACATTATCCATATTATTAAATATTTTTTTATACATGTATGAATAATTAAAAAAATTGAATGTAATCTTCTAAATTAGGCAGTTTTAATCCTTTTTACAAAGTGTTCAAGGAATGTTTTTTAACTTATAAAACATGTATGAAATTACCTACCATTATAACCACTCAATTATTTGAATATTTATTTAAAAGTTTATATGGTTTTTTTTAATAACAGTTTTATATAATATTTTTGAATTTTTTAGATTTTAAATAATTGATTTCAATGTGAAAAGAGTATTTTTCTCATTAAATATTCCTAGAAAACTTTTTATGACATTTTGGTCATTAATAAAAACATTTTATGTTATAGGATGATTTTAAATTATTTATATATGCCTCTCACATATATACCTAGATTATTCTCCCTTTATTTGATAGGGTAATGCATTCCTTATGATCATATCTCAAATGAAATCATTATAAAATTTCCTATCATTAAGATTCAAGAAAATATTATGCAACACATTTTTTCTCCCTGGATAATTTTTATGTTTATTAATTATGATTGATTTCCTTTTTTCTGAAACACATAAATCATAAACATGTCATGGTGGGTGCACATAGATAGCACTCCAATTAATTGGGTAATTTGTTAGTCTCATGAGACATCATGTATGGGATTATGGAGTTAACCTAATCTATTATGGGATATTTTACACCATGTGATATTGTCTAGGAAGTTATACTTAACTCATGTTTATGTTATGTTGTATGTGTTATCCAAATTTTCTATGAGTACATTATATTATGATATCATGTTCTCTATGTTATTCTCCCAAGTGATTACTCATGCACCTTATATTTTATGATATCATGTTATTCATTTTACTCACACATTATTTTTCCATGTAATGTTTATTCCCTTACTAGGATTTTTAAATCACCACTTTCTTTTATGTATTACCTAGTTTTTTCAATGTATTTTTAGGAGATCAAGTTAATTTTAGGGTCTAATTATGGGGAATAAAATAAGGATGCCATGTTTTGGTTTTATATTGATGTTTTCTATACCTAGTCTTCCAAATAGACTATACCTCATGATATTTAGGTTGTAATTAATGGATTCTTAGGTTAAAAATCATGTTATAATATGTAAAAAAATTATTATGTCACTATAACATACAAGTTCTAAAAACATAGGATACCCTCTCAATAGAACTTCCACTCACCAATGGTATCCGTATTATAAATAGCCTCCCTATTTCCACAAAATTCACCATGAAGTAGAAACTCCCAAGGAATCATCTCTAGATGAGTTGATTTCAACTAGAAAATTTTTAACAAAACCTTAGTCTTATCCTCTTATAATCACAAGTTAATATGAGAAAATATATTCATCATGTTCCACTCTTTTTATTATATCTTTAAGACTTGGGTTGGAGGTTTCCTACTTAAAGAATCAGAAACAAAATTCTCCTTTCTAGTGGTGTAGGAAATATAGAAATAAATATTTTTCCAGTACTCTATCCAATTCCTCTATCATAGATTCAAATATTTTTGTGAGAGGATATAACTTAGGATTTTGTGGTAAAAAATATAGAAATACTTTCCCCAAAAATGTAATTCCTTCAACTCTTAAGAGAATGTGTCACAGTTGAAAGTTTGAGATCATGGGTTAGATAGTTATTCTCTTATGGCCTATGATTTCTAGAACCATATACTACCACATGATCATTATACATAATGATTCATCCCATAACTAAAGATGATATGTTACAAAACTTCACATATCCATACCTATCCTTTGAAATATTCAACGCTAGTACAAAAGTCAAAAGTCATTTCATCTCATCAAAATAAATATGAAATTTTAGATCCAAAATGATATTAATCCTTTCTAAGTGAGTGTAGTCCTTATAAAATCTATATTTTATAAATCATTGACAAACCTATGGTAGTACCCTTGTAATCTTAATAATATATGAATCTTGAAAACATTACAGAGTTGTTCCCATTTCATAATAGCCTTCACCTTCTCATGATCAAATAAAATAATATGTTTTGAGACCTCATATCTTAATAACTTCACTTAAAAAATCCAAAAAATACATTTATATATATTTTTATAATTTCTATGATTTCTCAAAATTCTTATAAATAATCTCAGATGAATTTCATGATCCTCCTCAGTCTTAGTGTAAACCAATATATCTTACCCAAATAATATCATTAGAAAGTCAAGATACTCCTGGAATATCCTGTTTATAAACACATTAAAAACTAATTTAGAATTTCTTAGAACAAAGGCATAACAAGGTACTCTAAAGTCTATACCTACTCCTCAAGTCAGTATTCTAAATGTCAGATTCATTAATTCTAATCTAGTGGTAACCATATTAAAGATCCATATTTAAGAAAAAAAATTCACCTTTCAATAGATCTAATAGATCATCAATTTGTTCCAATAGATACTTGTTATTTTCAATTGCTAAATTGAGTTTCTAGTAATCAACAAAAATGAGAATTATCACATCACCCTTATTTTCAAAAAGCATAGGCATCACAAAAGGAGATACACTTGGGTGTATAAATCCTATATCCAACAAATCATAAAGTTGAGTCTTTAAATCTTTCAATTCAATAGGTTCCATATGATAAGAAGGAATAGAGATGGATTATATACCCAGTACAAATTCAATACAATACTACACTTCCAACATTGGTGGAAATATTGAATTGTCAGAAGAAAACACATCAATAAACTTGATGAAAACTGAAGTTTTATTTCCACTTATATATCCATTCTCTAGATAAAAATTCACATATATCTCCCTATTAAACTGTGTAAAGGAAGATCCATTCCTACTCGACCCTCGGTCCCATTCTCCCAAGAAAACATAGCACACCTTATCAGGTGTAGTAAATGATAATTGATAAATATAACACTCAATTTGGTGTTTTTAGTGACCCATCCAATCCATATCAAAAAGATGTCAATAGGTTTCATGTAGAGAACTAGAAAATTTCAGTTAATCTCAATCTCAGATAACGTGAAGATGTAATAGGGGCATCGAAGACCCTGCTCTCTCTTCATTTCGAGGGGAATAGTAATATCCATCACATAAGTAAAAATATATATAGGAAAGTTTAACAGGTTCACAACACAAGTCAATATTAATGAGTGAGATTCATTATTTTAAAATAAAATAATCTCTAAAGATGAATTTATAGTGATTGTACCTCTCACAGTCACTGGACCCACTTCAGTTTCCTCTGTAGACTCTTCCACTATATGAAGAATATTTATTCCAAATGCCTATGGATGTATTCTCTTTTTTCTTGAATCATGTGATTTAACTATAGTATATTTTGGTGATGATGAGTTCATACCATTGTTTAAGGTTGAAAATATATGGAAAAACTTATGTAGGTGTCCTAAACGATCACAAGAACTACATATCTTCAGTGCCTCAGTACAAAGACACTTTAAATTTCCAACCTTAACACACTGAAAGAAATTCATAGGGTTTCTTCATGGAACTAAAGGAGGTATTTATTATTCCTACTATCAATAACAACCATGAGACTCATCACACTTTTTCCATAATTTAAAGAAACTCATAAAACTTAGACTGGACAAAAATTGAACTTATTTTAACCATGAATTTCCATCCATGTTGGTCTTAGTGGTCAATTATCTATCTAGAATGTTAGTATAAGAAGTTAGATTTATTATAAAGTCTTGATATCAATATCATAATGATGAACATATCAAATCATTGGGCCTAATGTTTCATATTCATCACCACCTTAAGGTGAAACTGAACAAGATCTTGGAGGATGATAAACTCCATATAATTTTTCCAAGACAATGAACTGTGGATAAAACTGAATAGTGAAAAGAACTCTAATTACCTTCCACCCTAAGTCCTCATGCTTATTCACCATCTCCATAAAATCCAAGAATATTATTATATTTCACTAAATCATAAAGGATGATCATTTCACATTAATAGAATTAGGCATTTCCAAGAACTCAAAAATATCTTTCTCTTTTTCAACCATTCCTATACACTTGGGGATTATTAGAGCCTTAAAAAGCTAGTGGTTTATTATTTATAAACTTTTGAACATGATATACTTGATAAATCCCTTCAAGGTTCCAAAAATATATCCTTAATGAGAATGGATTCAATTACCCTCCATAGATATTGGATAGAACACACCACCATCTCAACAATATTATGGTCCAATAGTGGATTATCTCATTATGGTTTACCAGAACATTTCTCTTGTGGAATATTCAAACTTTTTCTACGAGGAATGATGCTACACAACATCAAAAAAACTATTGTAGCAACCCGACCCTAGTATGCTCATATCTAGTGTCTACTACCATTACATTAGCATAATATAAAAGTAAATTTTGTCCCGAAGGACTGAACAGTTTAGTATTCTTGGTAAATAAAATACATACATGAGTATTGTATTACAAATGAATGCACAAATTATAACATAAATTTTTTCCTTTTTAGGATAATAACTTTATTTCATCTAGTGTATACTTTCATATCATTCTTATTACACTTCTTGTAATTATGGGGAATGGAAAAAATATAACAGTTATCCCAAATGATTGGTAAGGGTAATGTATTGTGAAATAAATAATAAATCAATGAGAATAGTCAATATGAAAAATGTAATAATAGAAGACACGAGACATGTAATCAATAAAATGAGAAGGAAGTGCATAAAAAATATTGAAAGTTAAATAAATGGAAACACATCCCATTCAAATAAATATATAGGGACTAATAAATATGGCATGATAAGAAATAGAAAACACATTCCATTTAATCAATGAACTGACAGTGAAATGAATCCATAGATATGTCAATGAAAAATCTCATGGGTAAATAATAATTGAATCAAAATGAAGGAAATACTTAATTATTGGATGTCATGTATCTGGCGCATGAACCCTTATACAATCAAGATATATCCTTAAGAAAGTTTAATTATATGGATAGAAACCCGTATATTATTCATGGAAACAAACTCTAGGGGTTTCTTCCAACAAATTTTGTCTCATGATATGACTGATGCATCATTCTGATTTCATTAACTGGTACCCAACACATAGGTCTTACATTAAATGGTCCCCAACCCATGTAGTGCATGTCCAAATCATTCTTTATATATTGAAAAGTTGATTTAAATAAATAAAGTGCCTTATCAAATATTGTATTGAGTAAAGAATACAGATTTATCAAAATTTCCCCAGTCAATCAAATAACTTTCGAAGTAAACATCATATATAAAACTGATACACATTTTTGGAAATAGATATTTCCATGATGAATGATATGGATAACGAGGGAAATTCAATGTTTGATGATCATAGGAAATATAATATTTCAAGGGGAATAATAAAGGAATCACAGTAGTGAATGTCAATGTTATCCTTTTTCAATGAAATCATAAACCATCTAGAAAAATAATAAGGATGTTATCAATACAACATATCCCATGTGGATTAAAAATTATAGTTTTGTTGTGGATGAATAGAAATACTATAAAAATTTCAATTGAAAAAAAAAATCTTAAGGAGCGTATACTTTTTATTTTGAAAAACAATTTGAATGTCCTTTTCTTTGAAATTAACTTTTAAGGAAAAAAATTCCTTTAAAATTTAACCTTTTAAACTTGCAACGGATTCTTTGATGGAATTATGGTTTTTAAATCCATGTACGCTATATAAGATAAAAATAATATTCCGTTTTTATAGTAAAAAGGTTAGAAAAGTGCCTTGTTAAGAAAGTGAAAATATGATTACTTTTGAAACATTTATAAAAGAAAAATAGGTAAAAATAAATTTAATAGATCATTTTGGAAAGGATAAAAACATTTTTTAGAACCATTTTAGAAAACAAGGTTTCTATAAGAAAACGGGTTCTCCGACTAAAGAGAGAGATGAAGTCAGGTTGTCCAAAAACATTTTCCAAAACAATTTACGTGCCAAAGAGTTGGAAAATTGTAATATTACTTGAAAATTTTCTTGAATAACCAGAGGAAAATAAAATTATATTTTTTAATGAATAATGATCAAATAATTACCTCGAATGTAAATTCAAATGTTAAAAATCCCGAAGAGAATGAGATTGTGAAGTAAACTCTTGAAAATACAATGACATTGATGAGAAAATAAATCAATTAACAGATTATGCATGTAAAATTTAAATCAAAATAAAATAATAATAATAAAATTAGATAGTAAAAATTTATTACACACATAATCTTATAATACTAAAGACAACGAGGAAGTCATTTATTCTAATGAAAAAGAAATCGAGTTATGAAATTCTTTACCACCTGGTAATTTTATGTATAAATCCCCATCAATGAAATAATTAAGCTGAAACTAAAAATACCATGAATAATTAATTATTCATTATATTAAATTTCTATGTGGAATTATGTGCACCATATATAATAAATTAGGTTCACAATAATAAAGTATGCCTCAAGGGAGGAAAAGTGAGACAACAATCCGTTACCACTGTGGTAACATTTGAATCAGAAAAAAAAGTAGTTGTCATAAAATGAAACATTTAAATACCATGAAGGAAAAAAATTGTGATATTATATATAAAAAGGGGTAGTGGATAAACCACATAAAATAATTGAGTGGTGAAAATTAAATTTATCTCACAGATGTAAAAAGTGAGATGAAAATCCCCTACATTATGTTTCCTTTTTGTGTAAGCATCCATTAACCTAAATTATAATGGTTTTAAAAAATTTATTAAATTATTAAATAACCACATAAATATTTATGATATCATACATGATCTTATTATAATATATTATTACCCTTTTGTTAGTAATATTTCTTAATTTTCATTATTTCAAGTGTTAATCACCTAGTTTCTTGAGTAAGTTTTGACTTGTTTTTGGTTATTCCTATTTATGAGATCATGATTTCATCATATTAAGAATTTAAAACATTATTTAATTATAATATATATTCAGTATATATTTATTTCTAATAATCCATAATATTTGGAGATAATAAATGAAATGCACTGTTCATGGAGACGGTAGGTTGTACATATGGAGGAATGATACTTTCATTTCATAGTCATATTAAAATAATGAAAATTAAAGTACATATATGTGTATTATAATTATAGTGTCATATTCATGTCATATATGTCACTCATTTTTATTAAAATCATTCTTAACACATCCCATGTATTGTATGACTGTGTCTTATCACTTTGAGGGGGCAGTAGCCACTCATCCACAAGCAATGTTATTGTATTTAAACAAAATGGAATGAATTAATCTATTTGTTATAAAATAATTAAATAAGTATAAATATGTAATAAATATCAAATAAAAAATATATAAATAGTGTTGTCATCATAATTCCCAACCATGAAATATGTTAATGGAAAAAACGAAAAACATCCTTTTGTACGATCGTAGTTAGTAGTACACAAGAATGGTAAATTTGTTACCATTAGATTGAAGTGTGTGTATGTTGAGGTATAAAACATAAAATAAAAATAAAATAAAAGATCTTGAGGAAGGATGTTATTTTTTATTTGGGTAAATCCTTTGGGTTTCCATCAAAGGGATTCCTTGGATGGATTTATGCCAAATTTTAGGCTTATAGGATGAGTGTATTTATTTTTTTGATCTATTTTGGTAGATATTGGCCGCTCCAAAGTGTCTTGATAGGTATGAGGATGTGGGAGTAGAGGAGGCCTTTTTATAGTGGAGGAGGAGTGGCACTCTTGTAATTTTTTGGAAATGGAATTCCACCCATGTTTCTACCATGTCAAGTGGCTCCAATAATGAAAATAATTAGAGAAAACAGAGTACAGAGACAAAATATGGCCATAAAATTTCTTTTTTACAAGTTTTTAGGTCATTTTGGTTATTATGTTTAAGGTTTATTCCTTTTTTAAGATGTTTTTTCTCTTAATCGTTGTAAATAATTTCAATCAATTTCACTAATATTTTTGGTCAAAAAATATGTCAAACGTATGATACATTATAAATTATTCTTATTCTAAATCTATAATCCATTATTAAAAATTCCAATCACAAAAATTTTTAGAAATTAATTTAAAATTAATATCGTAGATGTGACGACAAAGAAGGGTTTTAATGTATTAATGTTCAGAAGATTGTTATGGTTTTATATCCAGTTTATAAGTGAAATTTATTAAAATGATATAAATTGGATTAATTGACGTAAAATTGATCTAATTTAACTTTATAAACCATTAAAAAAATAATTTATTATCATAAATAAATTAGATTAATAAACAGTTTTGAATCAAAACTCAGTATTTTTCATTATTCATCAAAAAATAAATCTGTAATGAAAAATACCAAAAAATCACCCTAAGATAATTTTTATGTTCCTCATTCAAGGATGAAGTTTATTTTGACACATAAATTCTATAAAAGATACAAAAAATTGGTTTAAAATAGTTTCTCCATTAAAAGGTGGAAAACTACCTTTATAATAACATAGGTTTTTATGCATAAAATTGGGTTTGTTCTTATCTTATGCCAATAAAATAAATTGGATGAGTATAAAAGTTATTTTATTGAGTATCGAAAATATATATTTCATTAATATCATTCAAATAATTGTAATTAATTTATTTAATTTTGACCAAAATATTTTGATATTATAAAAATAAAAATATTTCTGGTATATTCAATTGGTTTATATTTTCATTTCTAATTAATTGGTAACCAATTAATTTGTCATATATTTTTATAAAACATATATTTTCATGAGTTAGTTACTATTATTAATAAATACTAATTTAATGTCTAAGTTATATATTATTATATTAAATAATAATGTTTTAATTATATATTATTATTCTGTGAAACTCGGTCTTGTGTGTAATGAAATCCATTGAAGAAACTCATATTTTCATGAGACACACACTAACCCTATATCACATGAATTGAAAGATATATTATAAATTGAATTTATTTAAAATATTTTATATATTTTATAAATTCTTGGGATAATATATCCCCTTATGTGCTTGGTGTTGGGTGTCATACACGTTATCGAATACAATTTTCTAACTTTATAATTTTGAGGCATTAAATTCTCCCCACCTTAAATAAATTGAATCTTTACAATTTAAACTCAAAATTGGTAAAATATTGTTTTATAGTTTTGATGTTTATATCCCACATTATTAGAAGGTTTCGTAAAACATGCACTGGAAAAGAGATAATGGGAAGTACAAAGATCACATGGACTAACGTATAACTAGGTCTCAAAGTATGAAAAAACTAGTGGAAATTAGAGATTAATTCATGGAGAAAAATAATTAATAATTATAGGGATTTATTTAGGTATTAAATCAAATATAGTTTAATGATAAATGAAATTTTTAAGGCCTGAAATCATTGAGAATACTCAAAAATGGAAAACTAATAACTGAATCATTGAGAATACTCAAAATGGAAAAATGATAACTGAAGACACATTCATTGTAATCAATCAAATGATAATGAAGTTCGTCAATAATATATAAAGGTAAATAAATGGAAACACATTCCATTAAAATAACAAGATAAGGCATAATAAATATAGTAAGGTAAGAATCTTAAAAAACATTCTATTTAATCAATGAACCAAGAATGAAATGAATCTATATATATGTTGATAAAAAATCTTAGGGATAAATAATAATTGAATTAAAATAAAGGAAATGATTAATTATTGTGCATCATGTATCTGGCACATGAACCATTATACAATCAAGATCTATCATCAAAACAGTTTAGATTTATGAATATAAACCAGTCTATTCTTCTTAGATACAAACTCGAAGGGTTTTTTAAGAGCTAATTTGGTCTCATGAGGCTACCTATACATCATTGGGCTTTCATTAACTGGTCCTCAACCCATAGGTCTTACATTAAATAGTCCCTAACTCGTGTAGTCCATGTATAATTAATTCCTTATATATTAAATAATCTATTTACATAAACAAAGTGCCTTATCAAATATCTATATTGAGTAAAGAATATTGATTTATCAATATTTCCTCAGTCAATAAAAAAACTATAAAAGAAAACATTATATGTAAAAATTATATAAGGTTTATAAAATTAATATATCCATGATTAATGATATGCATAATTAGGGGAAATTTAATGTTCAATGATTATAGGAAATTGAATATTTCAAGGGCACTAACAAAGGAATCAAGGTAGAGAATTTCAATACTATCCTTGGTCAACGAAATCATAAAACAATCTATGGAATAACAAGGATGTTATCAATATAACATATCCCAATTGGATTAAAAATTAGAAGGTTTTTTTCATTTATGTATATAAATATTATAAAAAGTTCATTTGAAAACATTCATGAGGAAAATATTTTTTCATTTAGAAAAACAATTTGAAATTAATTTTCATTAAAAATAAAATTGGAGGAAAAAATTTAATTAAAAATTTACCTTTTAATATTTCAAATAAATATTTGATGGAATGATGGTGGGTAAATATATACATGTTGTACTAGGTAAAAATAATAGTCCTTTTACATGGTAAAAAGGTTAGGAAAGTACCTTGTTTGAATGTGATAAAAAAGATCCCTTTGAAAATATTTGTCAAATAAAAAAAGGGTAAAAATTTATTTGATAAACCACTTTGTAAAGTGTAAAAAAAATTCCAAATTCTTTTTATAAAATAGGGTTTTTAGAAGAAAACATGTTCTCCAAATGAAGAGATTAATAAAGTCAGGTTTTCATAAAACATTTTATAAAGATTTTTAAGTAAAAAAGAGTGGGTAAATGTACTATTACTTGAAAAAATTAACGAATAACCATAAGAGAATAAAATGAAATGTTTTAATGAATAATAATAAAATAATTTATTTTAATGGAAATTAAAATGTAAACAACCTATAATAGAATGAGATTATAAAATTAACCCTAAAAAAGACTATAACATTGATGTGAGAATAAATAAATGAATATATTATGTGTGTCAAATGTAAATCAACATAAAAACAAGTGTAAATAAGAAATATATTGTTAAATGTTTCTACACATTTAATATCATAATATTAATGACAATAAGGAAATAATATAACCCAATGAAATGGAATCGGGTTATGAAATTATTTACCAATTGGTAATTTTATGTATAAATAACCTAAGGTGAAATAATTAAAATTGAAACTAAAAAACAATGAATAAATAATTGTTAACGATATAACATGTCAATGTAAAATTATGTACACTATATATATAAAATTATGTGAATGATAATAAAGTATGATGTATGATAGGAAAAGTGAGACAAGAATCCCTTGTAACTATTGTAACATTTGAATCAGAAACCAAAAAAGTAATAGTCATAAAATGAAACATTTAAATACCATAAAGATATAAAAAATAATTATATTATATATCAAAAAAATTATTATATACACTACACAAAATAAGTGAGTGGTGAAAATTACATTTTTCTAACATATGTAAAAACTGAGATGAAAGTCGCTTACCTTGCGTTTCCTTTTTGTTTAAACATCCTTTAACCTCATGTATAATGGTTTTAAGTGTGTTTAAAAATTATTAAATAACCATATTAATATTTATGATATCATATATGATATTCTTATAATCTCTCATTACCCTTTTCTTTTTAATCATTCATTATTTTCACTATTTTGAGTAATAATTACCTAGTTTCTCAATTATGTTTTGAATTGTTATTTGTTGTTCATAATAATTATATCATGATTAAATAATATTAATAATTTTAAATTTGATGTAAGTATCATAAATATTCAGTATATATTTATTTATAATAATCCAAAATACTTGACAATAATTAATGAAATTCATCGTTTATGGATATGACAGACCCTACATGCACATGAACGCTGCTTTAATTTCTTTATCTTATTAAAAGAATAAAAATTAAATGATATATTTGTAAATTATAATTCTATAATCATTTTGATTTAGTATATTTTACACATGTTTATTAAAACAATCCTTAATACATCCCAATTATTTTGTGAACATATCACATCGCTTTGAGGAGGTCGTAGTCCACTAGCCCACAAGCTATGTTATCATATTTACACAAAATGGAATGCATGAAGCAGTGTATTATAAAATAATTGAAGAAGTATAAATATATAAAAATGTATTATATAACATATATAAATGGTTTTTTCATTATAATCCCATTCAATGGAATCTGGTAAAAGAAAAAAGAACAAAATCGTTTCGTGAGGTGGCGGTGTGCCGTACACAAGAACAGTAAGTTCATTACCTATTAAATGAATGTGTGTTTAAGTGTAGGTAAAAAAATTAGAATAAAAAAATATAATTTTATTAATTATACTTGTTTAATTATATATTCATGGAATAGGGAGATTTGATATAGTGGATAATGAAAATAAAATAAAAGAGTTCAAGGAAGGATGTTACCTTTTATTCGGGTAACGCCTTTTGGTCTGCACCAAATGGATTACATGGATGCATTTATGCACAATATGACACTTCTAGTAAAATTGTTCTTATTTTGAATATATATTTGGGAATATATTTTTTGAGCCAAATTGGATTGATAGGTGCGAGTTAGTGGGAGGAGAGGATGCCTTTTATAGTGGAGGACAAGTGGCACTTATTTAATTTTTTTGGTAAGTGAATTAAAACCATGTTTTTACTATGTAATGTGGATAAAAAAATTAATAAATTCTATAAAATTTATTATTGTGTCTAAATATGTCCAAAAAAATTATTTCGGACAAGTTTCTATATCATCTTGGTCCTTAAGTTTAGGGTTTATTCCTTTGTTAAGCTAATTGTTCTCTTAATTATTGTAGTTAATTTTAATCACATTCACTAATATTCTTGGAAATTTTTTTTACCTTATTAGAATTATAAATTATTATTATTCCAAATATGAAATATATTTTTCTAAATTCCAATCACATAATTGGTAGAAATTAATTTAAAATTAATCCTGCAGATGGGATGACAACCTGGGTTTTTAAAATAAAAATGCTCAAAAGTTTACTAATTTTTTATATCCAATTTAAAACTGATTTTTTTTTAAAAATGATCTAAATTATATTAATTGATATAATTAATATTTAAAACCAATTAAAAATATAATTTAAACAGATAAATAAATGATATTAAAAAGAAGTTTTGAATTAAAACTCAGTATTTTTCACTATTCATCAAAAAATGAAACTTCACAGAAAAATACCAAAAAATTACCTTAATTTTTTTTATATTTAAAATATGAATTTTTTTTTGAAATATAAAATTTATAAAAGTTATAAAAATTTTATTTAAAATAGGATCTTCATTAAAAGGCTATAAAACTACCTCTAAAAATATAGGTTATTATGCATAATAGTGGGTTTGTTCTTATCTTATCTCTATAAAATCAATTGGATAAGTGTAAAAAATATTTTATTTAATATATAACGTATATAATTATTTAATATCATTCACTAATATTAATGAATTTATTTTACTTGGACAAAAAAGCTTGTAGAGTATAAAAATAAAAATATTTCTTTTATATTCAATTGATTTATATTTTTGTTTCCAATTAATTGGTAAAAAATTAATTCATATTATATTTTTATAAAACATATATTTTATTAATTTAGTTGATATTATTCATAAAAATTAATTTAACAGTTAGGTTATATATTATTATATTAAATAATAATGTTTTAATAATATATTGTGGTTCAGTGAAACTCAGTCTTGTGTGTAATACAAGAAATTAATGAAACTCTTTGTTGTGTATGATGTATGCTAACTCATTATGATTTGAATTTAAATATACATAATATATTGAATTTATTTAAAATAGTAAATAGATTTTTATTTATTGGGATTTTAAATTTCTTTATGCACTTGGTGTTTCATTTCATACATGCTATCGAATAAAATGTTCTTACTTTAGAATTTCAGGTTGTTACAATAACGTTACATCAATATGTATTAATAGATAAATAACTCAAATAAGAGATATAGGGATATAAAATCCACCATATTATAAAAATACTAGAATCTGATCAAAATATTCCTCAAAGACACTTTTCACAAACACTCATGTTGACTAAAGACTTGTTAATATGACTAATTGGTAGACACTTACTCATAACTACCTCCTATTTCCCATAAATATTACCTAATCTCTACCACAATGACCCAAAATACATATTGGAATCAAGGAAAGATGTATAAAATACCTTCGATATAGCTTTTTAAGGAACCATCTTGGATACCTTGGTACATTAATACCCAATCCAGATCTAACATGGACTAAAGAGAATTCTCGATCCTCATGAATTGAATAGTAACACCTGAAATCATATTTAGATCAAGGGGGAATGATTTTTCCACAAATATTTTAAAATAGATGAATATAAAAAAGACATAGTTGGTATTCTCAACAATGATCAAGGATAAAGTACTCAAATCAAATGTGAAAAATAATACCCAAAAAACACATTATCAATCAGAACTGCACCTATTAAGATAATGCTCAAAGAAAAACAATATAACAGGTGGATCACATCTCCACCAATCACCTCCATCACTCCAGCTCCAACAAATCAAGTACACATTCCTCCTCCAAGTGGTACATTCCATTTACATAAAACTAGCATAAGAAAATCTATAAACACCCTAAGTAAAAGGTGGGATGTGAGAAAAAGAGCCTAATGGGATACCACTAAATATTCTATAATAAATTCCATAGAAATGACCCATTTAGTTTTTCAATTTAAATAAAACAATGCATGGTAGGGATTTTTTATACATAAAAAAGCATGATTTCACTTCAAAAGATGGTAGATATATCAAAAAATGATTAAAATAAAATTTTATATAAAACATTTATTTAATATAGTTGGAATGAATAAAAAATTTCAATAATCAGTGTAATGTTTAATAAATTCAAATAAAAAAATAACACCATGGTCATAAGCCTTAAGGTGCATTAGTTTATGGTGGTAGGATCATTATCACCACTCAGGATAGGTGTGCACGCTCAAAGTAACATCCTAACAATGGACCCTCACAAGAAGTCAGTTTGTGCCCCATTATGGGAAAACATGTTGAACCTAGTTTAGTTAGTGTTCTCCTCATCAATCCATTTCAATGGAGTGATAGTCCTAGTGTGATTATCCTAATAACAAAAACTACCCACTCTAACATGTTTTTCAAAAAAATCAATCAATCAATCATGAGAAAATCATCTATTTTAAATAATTTCATCATTCACAATTCAATTTCTAAAATTTTAGTTTCAACCTGTCTTTCAATTTTAAATCAAAATCATTGGTTTTAATAAAATTCATTCCTTTCAAATATACATTCATTTTAATCTATTTTATTAGAATCGAGCCAAATCATTTTATCAAAATAATTTCCATCACAAGCCATCTTCTCTCAAAATCATTCAATATCTCAAAAATAACTCAAAATGGGGTTTTATTTCAAAAATATATGCCCTTGAAATCAAACATCAAATTAGTTTTAAAATGATATTTAAATCAATCAAGTAATTAGAGTTTCCATTTTAAGGAACAATCATTATGGAACCAACTACCTTTAACAATGATCAAGAAAGTCCCAACAAGGGAAATGCCAATGTGAAACTAAAGGCAAGGAAGATCAAGAGGAATAACTAAAATCATAAGTCTAGTGAAACATGGATACATACCATCATCAAAATGAGTATTAAAAAATCTTAAATAGGGAGAGAAGGAAAAATAGAGGATTACAAATCAATGATAGATCACTTATTTAAGAGGAATAAAATGGATCCATCAGTGCTTTGATCTATAAAGAATAAAGATTAGAGGAGGGAAAAGGAGTCTTGGGACTATTCAAGGAAAAAAAGATCAAATGTGGTTTGAGTAAGAGGTTATTAGATTTTAAATGGGCTTGGAGAATTTATGTTTTCAAAACAAAACACCATATTGTATCCCCTCTGTGGCCATGGAATGGTCTTACGAAATATTGTCACAGCATGGAGAAACCACTTCAGATATTGTCACATACACTCTTGTTCAACAGAACTATAAAACAACATGGTGTAGATCTACTTTACATAGGAAAGGGAAACACTGAAGCTAGTAAACTATGCCATCAGGGTGTCTAAATTCAAAGAACTGACCAAATCCTCCCAGAAAATGCTTTTTCCAAAGTATCCTCCTCCACACTGCAACCCTACCTAAAATGGCAGTGGATCTAAAACTTTTTATGTCATATCCCGAAGAACCATAATGCAACCCCACAAACTCCACATCATATCTTCTACACAATGATGCATCTCCCAACAGAAAACCGAACATTCTCCCTCTAAATAATAAAATCTATAAAATCACCTAGAAACACACCCAAACAAAAGGGTAAAATAGAAAAGGAAAAACATGTACCTGAAAGTGATAAAGAGATCTTATATCTCATACAGGTTTGAGTATATACATACCTAGTAGGAAAACCTAAAATTACCAAACACAAATAATCAAGAAAGGGTAGTCAACTCATCACAACAAAGTCATGTCAACTAGAATATGAAACAACAACCATAAAAATAACCCAGATATGATAAAAAAAGAATCCAAAATGAAGAGATAAATAGGGTCTCAATATTCATGTCCTAGATAATAATTATGAGTCATCATTTATCTCCAAAGGTCCATCTTAGATGCTCATAATCATACACAATTGTACGAGAATCTATGCATAGGTCCTATAGCTCACTATTGTGCTCCACATACAAGGGGCACTATCTGATATCCATCAATACTGTAAAAGCTCTCAAGAATACATGTGGAGGACCTGAACCTCACCACTATGCTCTAAACTTGAGGGGGAACAATTCCTAGTAGAGGAGATGGTCCCAACCAGAGAATGAATATAGGGGTTGGTGCCACTATTTAGATAGGGGACCCATTCCTAATGTAGTATAATGGGTTTCCAACCATACATATGTGAAGAGATTATAGGGAGCTATGACTTGGTGAGATAGAGGGTTCCCAACCTCGGGAAAACTTTTATGATCACACATGATCATTTCCATTGGCAAAGATTCACTAAGAGAATCTTTACCTGGATTCATATCACTAATTTCGAAAAAAAGATTCCATCGCATTCTACGTAGATAACTACTACGACTAGGATACTCATGGGACCATATTTGAGTCATAAAAAAGGAGATACTCAAGGAGGAAGATGAAATGATTTAACTCACCCAGATAGGTGTCCACAGTGTGTCCCATGGGGTACACGACAAGTCAATATAATGTTGGAACTTCCCATATCTCACCATTTCACATGGAATTTCTTTTTCTAGAAACATAGAATGTTCACTAGGGGTAAAAAGCATATAGAGGTTAGTGAAAATAGATGTTTTGTGTGCTTCAGCCCTTGTACACTGGCTCTTGCCCATGTACACCGAGTGTTCTTGTGTACCTGGACTGGTTTGAGTACTTTTCAATGACATGGTGTCTGCCCCTATATAAATGACATGTGGGTTAGAGATCTCACTCAGTGTGGTGTCTGGTCAATCTTTTGTACCTTATCCCATGCCTATGTTCTTAGAGAATGACCAAATATAGTGGATGTGTCTATCCTTATTCTTGAAAACTTTTTATAGTACTCATAATGTTCCCTATTGTATTTTGAATGTGGGGCAAAATGGTCTCTCGGTTGTGTACTCCATGTACACGACAAGCCATATGAAAAGGGTTACACTATGTGTGAATTGGAATATGCAGTGTGTATCACCACTTACCATCATGGGAATATACTTCTTAAACTCACTGATATGGAAAACTAAGGTTCATGTGACATGTGGATCTACCACATGACATTTTATATTTATCATCATAAGAAAACCATAGCCGCAACATAGAGAATACTACACGACGTGTGTTCCTAAACTACATGTCGTGTAGTCCAAATTACTTAAGAAATCAAGAAAATTCAAGAATATTCTAATAAGGATACCTCCACCTCCCAATCCTCCATGATTATATTCTTTAATAATGGATCTTATTCTCATAGGGACTTACCATCACTGGTAACTAGATTTCTTCCTTCCAAATCTCTCTTGATCTAATCTTGATACATCACCCCGCTTTGATTCGTAACCCATGAACATAGGTCCCCAATCAACTTTAGATCCATTTATGATCTCCCATCACAATGAATCACTCCTAGATCACACAATCATTTCCATACAAAAACTAACAACATCAACCTCTTTTTTCATAGAGTGATTGCACAACAAATTTCAACGGGGTATTTATCGAATCACTAGTCAAATGAAATATTGATAATGATCACATGTAGAATGTGTAGTAAAATTCACAAAAATAAAACTTGAGGAATTAACCTTGGACAATGTTTGTATTATCCTATGTCATTTTTTGTGAAGATAATAAACAAAGAGGATTATCAAATGAATATCCAAATTTATATTTCTAGATAGGTAAAACCATATCCACAAAACATGATTGACCCATGAATACAAAATTTTGAAGAATTGATTCTTGTTAATCCTGTGATATAAAAGGGATTAAATCCACACCAAAAACATCCTACCTCATGTTCGGATAAATCAATAATAAAGAACGGTCACATGTCATAGCCATTGGTGAGATCCATAATCTCAAATTTTCACTCCAATTGTCTATCCCCGATCCGTCATTGATCACCCAAAAATCCTCCTCCAATGACCCCTCTCTATCTCTAGTGTTATATATATAACCCTAGGGATTTGGAATAATAGGGATTATATAAGAGATGATTAGGTTAGGATCAATTAAAATAAATAATTAAATTAAATTATTTAATTAATTATTTTTTTGACCGTGATGTCACTCAAGAAAAAAACATGATGCGCACAAAGGTTATGTCACTACTAGGATAAAAACCAAATTATAGATTTAATGGAAGTCTTAGAATACCCATTCGAGAAATTGTTTTTGAGTTATTCCATTATTTCTGTAAAAAAAACTGCATATGCTTGATATAATATATTAAATAATTTTAATATATTCACATCAAGGCTCTCCATGCCCTGGAATCTGACACCATCTATGCTACTTATTCTAATAATACTCCTATGAATGTTACAAAAGTGTGACATAGATATTTTAGAGACGATAAATTCTCCCAACCTTCAATATTATTTGTCTTGAAAAGAAAAAACTTACTCACAATTGAGGACACTAAGCTCTCAACTAGGTATCCCAGTGCCTCAAGCTCTCTTCAAGATTTATGTGTTGTTAAAAAATACACACCCAAGGGAAACTCATACCCACAAAGGATCTCCTCCTACTAGTTCTCAATTCCATAAAGAACCTTGAAAAGATCAATTCATCCTCAATGTGTATCTTATCCAGGTTAATATCATATAACTATTCATGAACATGTCCCCTCACACGTGACATGTGGAATAAATTTAATTAATGATGTTTATGGGGTCATAGGGTCAAGGGGTACACCACCTCACTATCCAAAAAATGGTAACTAGAAAAAGGGCCTATGAACCCTGAGCATATCCCCCAACCTTTTAACTACCCATATCGACATGATTTGTTAAAATCTAGTGAAATTTGGTCCTTTTTGTTCCTAGGTGTGTTATAGGGGAGAATTTTATTTTCACCTATAAGATAATTTTTCATAGTTTTTATAACCACTTAATTGGTCTTTTAAATATTTTTTTACCCTAGGATAGGAGTTTGGTGGAAAGATAAGTTGTTAAAATTTTCATATAATATTTCATATTTAATTAATTAATTATTAATTTATTCGCGCATGTTAAATCAATCATATACTTTTAATAGAGATTCATTTTAAGATTTTTTCTCTTTTTTTGAGTTTGGAATGGGTATTTTTTCTTAGGTGAGGCATAACCTGGCATCGAGTGTTGGGGTCAGGCCCAAGCGCACCTTTTATATTCCATTTCATTTTCTTTTTCCCTTCATTTTTATTTTTCCTTCTTTTTTTCTCCCTTGGATTGATGTGTTCACCCATGGGTGATTTATTATACATGTATGATAGAGGTATAGGGACATAAGTGGGAGATTAATAGTAGGATATTACTCCATGTTTCTTGGTTCACACTGGATCGTTGTGTGGTAGCTGCAAATTGTGGATCGGTGTGAGCATACAGTGATTTCTTCCCGGACGTAGGCTCATTTTATTTTCTTCCAAAAATCCTCATATAATAGTGGTTATAAATATTTATCCCTATTTTGGGTTGTTTTAAACCCATTGTGGGTAGATTTGGGATATTCTGGTAGAAAATAGGGGTTTCAGGACGTTTTATTGGTTTTCCTTTTGGGAAAACAGGTGTATACGACATGTTGTTTCATGAACACTTTCCTTGTGTTCATCCTATTCAAGGAATAGAAATTTTTTATAAGTAAAATCCATGTACTTTAAGTAAATTATGTATAGTTGTACTTATCCATGTACCTAACTAGGTGGTTGAGTATATGGGAAAACTGGGTTTTTTGAAGTACATTCCATGCACTCTTGGTACATTCCATATAGTGGTACATGGACATGTACATGGGTAGACACCCCATGTGAGGGGTACATGGAAATGTATAAGTACACTATCAGACCCCATATATTCCCTAGACATGTAGTAGTAAATGGGAAGAACCCATGTCTTCTCTGGAGATGTAAAAGTACATGTTTAGGTTCATGTTTGAGAGTACATGTCGTGTACTTTTTCCAGGATGGGGGTTTTGGTTGTTTTTTCCCCAGAGTTAGAATTGGAATTGTGAGAAGTCTATTATGAGAATTTTTTCACGTATATTTATATGGTGATAACCTTTTGGTATTCAGGGACCATCTAGATGGTTTTTTAGTCAACGATATTTCCTTATGAGGTTTTCCTTGAGGTTTGGTTTTGGAATCCTCCTTGGGGTTTGGGTTGGGAGCTGCAAGGCCCAGGTGAGTTTTGAGAGCTCAATGATTGTCCTAGATAGAGTGTGACATAGTGATCTATTTGAGTTTAGTTGGAAATATTCTTGTCGGTGGGATAAATTAGTACCTTTTAGGAGATCATTGTTTATCCCAATGTGTTGGGACCGGTTGCTTGGGGTTAGAGTAGTTGAGGTTTAACTTTCATTTTTGGAGACCAGATCTATTGGATCCATTAGAATGGTTGAAATATCTAGTTGAAGGTTTTGTATAGGTGTCATTGATATTTTTATATGGGTTTGAGGGACTCTTAAGGATGTCCTTTTGTTATAGTTTTAGATCAAGAGATCTTCAGTTACCATAGTCACCTGTTTATAATTATCTTATGAATTTTTTTATTTTAGTTTTTTCTAAAGAACCCTTATGTAGGGTATCTTACTTTTTAATTGGTCTTGAGGATAATTTGGATGCCCTTACAAAATATATTTCACTTTTGGATTCCCTGTTGGGTGTGTTTTTATCATGGATAAGTCGAAGGTCACTGATGGTAGTTTGGGATGTTTCAGAAATGGGCAAGTCCCCTGAGTTTGGATGAGATAGAGAAACCCCTTGTATATTTTCCAAATCATGTTGTGGCCTTTGAGATGGTTGAGGTTGTTTCTGATGGCTTGTCCTAATATCTTTGTTGTAGTATGGGAGTCCTATGGTGGAAATCAAATTATTTTTTGGCCTCAAGGAATGTGTAAGCCCCGAGTTTGGTTTTACCATGAGTCGGGTCATGGAGAAGACTTGGTAGATTTTTTGTTTGATGTTGAGATCTAAGTGAACATGAGAGCCCCATGCCTATTTTCTGAATGGCCTGAAGGCCTTCATTTTTTATTGATTTTTGATAAACCCCCCCCCCCCCACTTCAATGGATGAGGGGGAACTCTTACAAGGGTCGTAGGCTTAGAGATTACATGGCCTGTAGGCTTAGGAGATTACATGACCCGAAGGTCTTAGGGAATTCAACCAGACTATCTACAACGAACTGCCCCTCCCTAGCATCTGCATCTTGAAAGTATCTCTCCACCTTTGCATGACCGTCTGGCTAGGCATCCTGTGCAAGCACATGCTAGTACCGATGGAATAGCTATACCCTCTCATTCTGACAATCCATTTGTCTCTGCTCTAGTGAGTGCACCTGCTCTAAATCCTCTTTTGGGGATGCTCTTTTTTTTAGTGTGTCTGGGGACTACATTCATGTGGACTGAAGGCCTTGGGGTTTCCATAAAGCCTTAAGGTGGCCCGAAGGCCTTAACAATCAACTGGCCCGAAGGCCTTGGGTGGCCTGAAAGCCTTGCAGGACCCGAGGACCAAACTGGTGGCCCAAAGGCCCAGATGGATAAAAAGTTCCGGCTGCTACAATACCAAACAATACCTACTACAGTACCTGCTACAGTACTACTACAGCAACCTGGAAATAAGCCTCCACCCAGATTTGATCTCGGGTCTCTTGGATGCACCTAGCGAGTCCTCACCAACTGGGCTGAGGCTCTTGTTCCCCCATGCCTATTTGAATATAATTAATCAACACAACTATTTCAGTTATTTTGATGGTGTCTTCTTGGTTGGATCAACCCACATTCGGTTGGCCTTTTGTCTGGATGTTTGAGGTAGTTTTTATCAATATAGTGGTTTGAGGAGGTGACACTTGGGATATTTGGGATCGGATGTTGTCCCTGAGTTTTGATTTGGTTCTCTCCTTCATTGGATGGTTGTGGTTATATGGGATAAGTGAGCTAGTGGATGATCCAGATGAGTTCCACCCCCATTTAGTTTAGTGTTTAACATGACTAGTGTTTCTTTGGTCTCATGAGGTTCCAAGGAACTCATATAGCGGGTTATGTATACCATGGATTCATTTATGATTCTAAATTTTTGGGTGCTATTATATCCATATTTCTATAGAGCCCATAGTAAACCTTGTTTGGGTCTATAGTTGGTGCCTGGTTTGTTCTGTAGGACCTTTGGGACTGAAAATTTTTCTAACTGTGTTGATGTAGAAGTCATTGTCACCAGTTCAGATTGTGATGTTGGAGTCCTAAACCCTAGTAGATATGTGTTGTTCATGTGGATTCATATGGTTAAACCCTAGGGTTCATTATTCATTATTGTTGCATTTAAAAGTCTTGAATATCCTTTTTAGATCCGGTGAACGCACCAATTATCATGTGGCTATGTGTTCTAGATGCTATAAATCCTATGTTGGAGTCAAAGAATGGGTATATTTGCAATGGGTGTCAGACTAGAACCTACTGGTTGGTTGTTTTCCTTGTGTTTATTTCACCTTTGTATGAATTTGTTTATTTTATGCTAGATTTTATTAGTTTATTTCTGGGTTATAATTTTCATGTGTGAATGTACTTTCTATGATAGCATATTTATAGGTTTATCATTGGGGGTGGCCTACTAAACTTATTTTTCATCCCTTTTATGTGAACCTCAATTCACGTACAGAGCCAATGTCTATTTTCAAGTCGAATTATCAATGGGGATGAGGCCCAGTGTTTCTTGAATGAGTGGAGCTACTCATTAGGTGTATTAGGATCATTTTGGTGCATCTTGAGCATTATGGATACCACGTATGTGGCCTAGTACATCATAAATAGTATAGTTGATTGTATTTGTTTTTAGTTTGTATATTTTGTATATGTGGTCACCCAGTGGGAGATATGATGTTGTATTTTTTTAATGTGTTGAGAGTCTTTATGATTATATGCTGCATTCCATTTATTATAGCACGCTTTATTTTAGTTTATTTATTATATGTACTTTGATGTTGATTTCTATGTACGAGTTTAGTTATTTTACACTGTTATTGCTCTATGAACTAAGGGTATAGTCTCTCCAATTCACCTTTTAGACCCTTAACACTGGTCTGTATCCTTTGGAATTCATGGAGGTGTGTTTGAGGCCTTGTTGTAGTCTGAATCAGGTGATGTGTCATCTAAACTCAGGCTAGTACATTACAAAATGGTATATGAGATTTGGGTTTTTTGATTTGGGGAGTTTTATAGAAAAGTGGTCAAGGAATGTGTCGGGACATGTGATGGATATCATACATGTGTTTCATGAAAAAAATATGATTTTCAACCCATGTTCCTATGGAATGGGATATTGTTCTTGGATTCTATTTTTACATTTATTTGATTTCACCTGACTTGGTGCACTTGATTTTTTGGATTAATGTTTTATTCTATTTTTTGGCTCTTAGCCTCTGGGTAAGAGGCCAATGTTCATCATCATTATAGGAATGTAAGATTCACATGAAATATTTATGTTTATTGTTTTTTAAATTTTATTTTGATGAAATTTCAAGTGGATCATGTGGTGATATGTTTTTCGGTGTAGTGATACAGTGCCTTCGATGAGTGATGAATAGAGACCCATGCAAGTTGGGATGGGGATCTGAGTTCCATGTTATTTTATCGATGAGGGAAATTATTACTAAGGGATATTTAGATAGGGGTCAAGTTTCCAAAAGTTTTTGGTTACCCGATATACCAGGTTCATGTTTCATTAGAGGGAAAAAAATTCCATGTGTTGTCTGCTAAGTCTTATAGTGGGGCACGTGGTCCTATTATCACTTATGACTTTAGTGGGAATGAAGGTTATTCCTTTGTGGGGGAATTAAATTCTACTATCACCAGAATATTTTCATGCATGAGGATTCATGGTGTTTTAGAATTGGAGTGATGGGAGTAATCCCTATCTAATGGCTATCTTGAGAAGGAAATTTTGGTTAGACCCTCGGACCTTCTCATTTTGGTTATGCTTTGGGAAGCATGGTGAGAGGGTGGTTAGGTGCTCGTGGTTTTGGATTGATGCCTGTGTGGAGAGTGATCCTATGGTTGATAGTGTCATGAGGTAGATGCCTCAGTCTTGAAGGGGAGTGTCAAAGGTTCTTTGGTTTTTTTTAACTTACCTTCACATGAATCTTGGCTAGTGTATTTAGGTGTGTTAGCCTGGTTTTGTTAGGATTTAGCAAATGTGAGTGGGAGTACTATTGTTTAATCAGGGAGTGGAGTAAGGAAATCCTTGTGATGGGGAGGGAACCATAGGCTATTGGAGATTGTTATACTTTTTTAAGTGTTTTATTGACTATGGTTGTTGTAGTTTTTCATGTTGGTGCTATGGTGTGACCATTCCATCAATGTATATCCATTATGTTTTGTGATGGACATAACATGGGCTAAGTTGTTTTTCATTGCGCATTGGGAAAATTATAAGGATACTAATATTAATGGGGAGCATTAGATCAGTCATAATGGAATATCTATCATGTGGGGAGAGATTTGTGGATGTTTCAAGATCGTTAGTTGGATAGTCGAGATAGAATCGGTTACACCAGTTCATTGGTGGAGAGCATGGCTACAGACTATCTACCCAGGCTTCTTGGGGGAGAGAAGAATTTGTGGTGGGGGGTTTGTGACGACCTGCATCATCATGGGTTTTGAAAATCATAGGAAATGAGAAACTTTTTTTCTTGAGTGTGTTCAAGTGAAAAATAGTAATTTCACTACTAAGATTATTTAACATAGTTTTTCTAACCACTCTATTGGTCCCATGACATGGTGTTTAACCTAGGAAAAGCGTTTGGTGTAAATATGAGATGTTTGAATGTATATAGATCATTTAATATTTAATTAACTAAATATTAATTTATTCATATGTTTCTATTCAGATCTATACTTTAAATAGAGCTTTATATTGACATTCTATCTCTTTCATTGAGTTCTGAATGGGGGTTTTTCCTAAGAAAGGTGTAACCTTATGTTGGGTGTTGGAGCTGGGCTTAGGACCCTTTTTAGTTTTATTTTTTTCTTCCTTCTTATTTTTCCTTATTTTTTATACCTTTTATTTCTGTGTATGACCATGAAGGATTCCTTTTGTGCAGATGAGAAAGGGAAAGGGAGAGAAGTGGAAGAGGGAGAAGGCGAGGCACTACCATTCTGCTCGGGTCATGGTGGATTGTCATGTGGCTACTGCAGATCTCAGACTGCTGTGAGGATTTGGTTTCTTCTAATATGAGGTAATCTCTTTTAAATTATTATTATAAAATCCCAATATCATAGTTTTTTTAAAAGTATTAAACCCATTTTTAGGTACTTTGGGACTCCTGTTGGGGTTATCTAGGAATTTTATGGAGAACTCAGGGGTTTCGAGCTATTTTGGGTGTTTTCCATTTAGGAAAGCTATAACACCCCTAGCTTCCACATTACACTTCTTTTTTTCTGAAACATTCAATAACATGCGGTGTACGCAATACCGAGTTCAAGGGCACCACAACCTATCAAACGAGTCGTTTAAAAGGCATTTATGAATAGTAATACCTACTTTTTGAAATTTTATAAACTTTATTTTTCAAAATGGACTTCATTTCTTAATTCATAATATCAAAATTATATTAGGGTTAATTTTTGGTATTTTTCTGAAAACTTTCAATTTTTGATGAATAGTTAAAAAAAATACGTTATTGTTTAAAACCGACTTTTTATTTAAATATTTTTTTAATTTAAATTTATTTTAAAGTAAAAATAGATACATAATACCTATATTAGTCTAATGTAATTCATTGAAGTCATTTTATAATAAGATTATACATATATAAGTTTGTTGAACTTTTTAATGTCTTTTACCCACCTTCTAGGCACATTTGAAAATTTGCAAAAAAAATGTAATTTTACCGCTTCTATCAATTGAATTTCAAAAAGACAATAGACACTGTTTTTATCAATAAGTAAAATTTGATTCAATAGGATGAAAATAATTTTTTTTTTAATAGTAACTTTTATATTTTATTTACCACAGTTAAAAGTAAATAGCGTCATTAATGGTAAAAATAATATTTTAATAATATAAAATTACCCCAACACATGTACTAATTCTATTGGATAAGTTTTTTTCGACAAAAATCAACCTTACGATAAAAATATGATATTTTTTATCCACTTGGGTTAGATTAGGACATTTATTATATTTTATTTAAAGAAGAGTTAAAATTGTCAAATTCAAATTTTAATAACTAAATCCTTTTTAATATATGGGTATATAAAAGATAAATTCGACTATAAATATTAATTATAAAGATAAAAATATTTCCAACATCATGGTATTTTTATTTATAATTTTTAGACATTAAATAATTAAATTTATTACTGACACAATGATGATGTAGTAATTACCTTATTAACGAATGATTTAAATAAATGATATTATAAATATTAAAATTAAGGTAAATTGAAACTTTTGATGAAATACATGAATTTTATAGCTGAATATGACATGTTATAGTTGATTCAATATATTGTTTTTTAAGGAATCAAGTTTTTATGACTTTAACAAAAATAAATTACTAAATAGTGTCAAAATTGACATAAATGAGTTTTTAAAACAAATACTATTTTATTAAATGATATAAAAATCCAAAAAAATAATATAAGATTCGCCCAACTGACTTAGATAATGAAAAAATGATATTATAGATCAAATTGAGGTTCCCTTATAATTTTATAGTAACTAAATTAATCCTATAGTATAAAAATACAAGAAGACATGGTAAGAGTTAAACTATATAACTAAGGGTTAAT
Organism: Viscum album; assembly: GCA_963277665.1. Classification (NCBI taxonomy): domain Eukaryota; kingdom Viridiplantae; phylum Streptophyta; class Magnoliopsida; order Santalales; family Viscaceae; genus Viscum; species Viscum album. The sequence continues at coordinate 394,100,447 of OY728147.1, read as the reverse complement.
CCCAAAAAATAACGATACTTTTATGACCTAAACATATCTAAAACCTATTGGTTGAAAGGATTTATACCTATACTCATCTTATCCTCTAAATAAATCAATTTTTATCTTTTATAAATTTAATATCATTTTATAATAAATTAATATTTCAATCTTTTTCTAAAGTTCCCCTCACCTCACTTATAAAAGGGAACCACCCTTTATTTTTAATTCACACTTCCAAATTCCTTTGGATGAGCCAAACACTGCCCAAATCTCCTACAAATTTCCCTCACTTTATCTTAGAAGTAAAACTTTGGGTATAAATCCAACTTAAGGAGTCATTTTGTGGAAATCAAAAAGAGACACCCGAAGAAGTGGTAATCATTATATCCCATCTTTTAAAGTTCATTTCTTCTTCTACTTCCTATTACTAAGTTTTTACCATACTAATATAATAACTCCAGAATATAATATATTCTGAGATTATTTTAAGATTATGGGACAACAATATTCCTCTTTTCACTCTTCCTATGAAAAATAATACCACCATGTGTGCGTGCGTACGACTTACCATCTCCTCGTCGTGGTGTAAAAATTTTATCATCTATAATTTATTTTGATGGGTATAATGATGAATAGAAATGACTTAAATAATAAATATAACATTATATTTTTTCTTTACAATTTATATTACATAAAAATCTATACCATTTAACCATTAACGAAATGAAATCGTTGCTCGTGCATACGTACGGATTAACGTCCCCATGATGTGATTAGGCTCATCTTCCATATTCACCATCCAAGAATGATTATAAGAATAAATATTATTAATAATTATGAAATATATGACATAATAATTCTACTGGGATGATATGTGTATATATATAAATATATTCCATTCACTTACTTCCATACGATATGAAAACAAAAACAACGTTCATGTGTACGTACGACCTATCGTCTCCATGAACGATGGGTTCCATTTTATATGTCTATCTATTATATATATTTATATTAGGAATATATATATATATATATATATATATATATATATATATTATATATAAATCATATTATAAATTCTTGAAGTAATTAAATCATGATCTATGTAATCAATAATAACAAGTCAAAAAATGTACAATAAACAAAGCGATATTACCCGAAATGTTGCATTAACTAGGACTTGTTAATAAATGGGTAATATAAAGTCATAAAATAATCATATATGATATCAAAAATATTATTATGATTCTAATATAAGTTAATAATATGTTTAAAAACATTATACAGAATTTTACGTCATTATCCACTGAATGAGGCTAATATTCATTGTTAATATATATAATATTCATGTGCTTCATTATTCATAAACACCATTTTAGTGAATTTTACACTTTGAACATCATTTCAAATTATGATTGTAAATCCTTCTTAAAATTCACTATTACATGGTATATTTTTGAACACCATATAAAATACACAATGATCTTGATTTTATTTTAATATTTAATTTTTAGGTTTTTCATTACATTGGGAACAATTAATACTTTTAGAGTACTTGAAGATTCATATTGGAAGACCACCAAAGTGGGCCTTTAACTAACAACATTCAGGGTGAAGTGAACTGGACAATATCCCAATAAAACTACTGTAGAGGCCAAGCTCACAGCCCAATACAACTAAAAACTGAAATGAAAGTATAGGACATCAAGGGGAACATTTCATCCAATAGTGAAAAGAGATAATTCTGCTATTTTAATGGAGTTCCAGGAGGCCCAAGTTGGAGATAAAATTCTAGGCCAGATTCTGCGGCCCAGAAAAATAGTCCACCATTTTACACATATCTCAAAAACCCAAATTCTATGTGGTCTTTAATTTTACAAGAAGTTAGGATACATTTGGGGATCCATTTTCTTCTTTAATGTATCACTCTAATTTGTCCATATAAATGGTAATTTAGGAACCTCTGTTCAGTGGATAAAAGATGGATTCCACTTCAGGTCAAGGATAAAGAAGTCCAGTCTCCCATACTTTCCACCACCCTAGGTATACCATACTCAAGTGGTATGCTTTATACTATTGGGATCTCAACCCATGCCTCTTGAAATTCTAATTTAAGGCAGTGGTGGTGAAGGATTTGATAATATTTGGGGCTTTCTTTCATTGTAATGTTATGTTGCGATTTTGTTGTCTTAAGTTTGTCTTTCACATGTAAGTTGTTCTAATTCATCTTAGTTTCTTAATAAAAGTTCTTCTTATCCTATTATTCTATTCTTCTCCATATCATGTTGATACCATTTCCAAAACATGTGAATTTAATCACACCAAACCTTGTGAAATTATTCACCCAATGGTTGAGTGATCATTTTCTTTTTATTGTTTTTTTACTTCTTCAATTACTCTCTCAGGAGTCTACTTCCCACTTCAATTGAAACCATAGCATAAATGGTGGGATAATAATCTTATGGGTTGATCTAAGGGAGTAGTAAGGGTATGAATTGGATTTTATTTTTCACTCTATTAATTTCTAATCAATTATTTTAATTGATAATTTCATTTGATGATTCTAAAATTTATTCATCCTTTTTGAATTTTAAGGCTGCACACTTCAAGTGTTAACACAAAACTTTACATTAGAGTGCTCAAAACATTGATCATACAAGTGTAAATGTGATTATTATTAGGTTTTTTATGTATTAAACTGGTAAGTGATGATATTTTTTGATCTTCTTAAATGAACCCATCTCAAATATAATAATTTGAAATAGTTGAAAAAGGAATGAATCCAATCCACCCCAAGTGATAAACTATAATCAAAAAACTATTTTAAATTGAATTAACTTAATTCTCTTAGAATTCACTTAAACCCATCTAAAATCAACCCATTTTGGCCACTTCATAGCCAAAAAAATCCATAGAATGTATGTGTTTGTAGGTTACTTCTTAGGTCTCTAAGGATTTGACAACCCAGGCTAAGCTACAGGAGACCGCTTAACCCAAAAAACTAGGGTTAATTTGGGCGAGAACAAATTTTGGAACCATTTATGGGGACCTAATTAAGTTATCTTAGACACTATCATACTTTTCTCACCCCAAGTTCTCTATTCTCACCCCCATTCCTCTTATCTTTTCACCTTTTTGTTTGTCTGTGTCATAAGAATCTCAAATCCTAGTATCAGTCTAATCCAATGGAGTCTCTTCAAAATTAACCTATCATAAACCCATATTGGAATTAAATTTTAAATCATTATTGGGAATCCCCTAATAGAGTGAATTTATTTGATCAATCCTTTAATAATCACCCCACACTCGATGATATGAAAAATAATTTAAATGATGACTATTTAAAGGATAAATTTCCAGCCCTCTCAAGGATTGTTGAAGAGATCAATCTTGGAGAATATCATGATTTTCAACCTCATAAAAATTCTATTCCTCAAAAATTGATTGGAAAATTGTGTAATAAAATGGAGATAATGAATTCTGATGTTTCATCTTTTATATTAGAACTACAATGCATGAATACTTGTGAGGAACTCATCCGTACACTGAATGTCCCTTCCATAACCTTATGTGGAGTGTCTAGTTTCCCAGAAACCTCTTATGAATTTATTGAAGCACTAACATATGGATTTGGGGTAGAATAAGTAAATCAAGAAAATTTTGAAGGGTCTTTAAATTAGGAGGAAATTGATTTCATGTATTCATAAGAGGTAAATTTGACATTGTGGATTGAGTGTCCCTATTATAGATCCATTGATAATTTTTCAGAAACACCAATCAATGAAAAATTGGTAGAAATAATAAAATTTGAGTCCATACCCATTCCTAACACTGATTTGTATAAATTGGTGGTTTAATATTCTGTTAAAAAAGAACCAATTCTATTGACAATTTTTGAAAATGAAATCGAGTTTGATTCAAAGTCCCAACCAGTGTCTCAAAGTGTTAGAAAATTTGAGCTCAAATTCAAGGTCCTTACATCCTCTCTCATGTATTAATTTATTGGGGATAATCAAAAACATTATATCATAATTTCATCCTATCTTGATTCTAATAAATATAAAATTATACTTGATGTATTAAGAAATATTAAGAAGAAAATTGGATGGACCCTTATCAATATTCATATGATTAACCCATTCATTGGGACCTATATAGTTTTTTCATGAATCAATTTCAAAATTGTCCTGTAAACCCCATTGGAGACTCAATCACAATCTAATTAAAGTGGTGAAAATTTTAATCATTAAAATTTTAAAAGTTGGTGTCAGATAATTTCGTTATGTTCGGGGTTCATGTTGAGCAAGCGACGTTAAACAAAAGCGCTGCATGAGAGGCAACCCATGGTTTTCATGTTTCCAATCATTTTGAATCATCTTTATTTTTAAAATATGATTAATGAATCATTTTTTTATTTTAAAAAAATCAACTCTGAATATGATAGTAACTTAGAATATTTACATGTTCTTCTATTATGAGTATGGATGGGTATGAAAGGGGAGCATCGTATTCATCTGTGTCACATGGTATGATCCCTAAGTAATACCTTAACCAAAAATCTAAAAATAAGACAATGTATCATAAGTTTATTTTATATTATATGTGTTTTAAGGTTAAAATAAAAATACAAAAAATAATAATAATTAAAAAAATAAGATGACACGTCATAGGTCATGAGGAAAACCCTGTCACAACCGGCGAAGCCGCGGGGACTCGAACCCGAGACCAAAGGAAGATAGGGGAATGCACTTTCCACTGACCTACGAATTATAGTGCTTCCTTAATCTATAATTTTTGTATATATACTTATATTTTACTTTTTTATATAAATATATATATATATTGTTTTTTTTTTTGTTTTTTGTTCTTGTTCTACTATAAAACTCTACGAGTGACATGGATATCAAAGGATTAAATTAGAGCAGCACAAACCTCATCTTCAACCACCAGGTGACTTCATTCAATGATTCTCATTTTCAATATGCTCTTTAAACTCCTCTCCCCTACCCCATTCTAAGTTTTATTTTTTTTAAACATTGGGGATAGTGTTATTCAAAGTTGGGGGTGAAAATAAAGGAAAAAATACTTCTGAAATAAAAAATGTGTATAAATAGAATGAAAAATTCATTTAACTTTGAACATGATAATATACATTGAAAACTTTGAAACTAAATAACAAATAATTTATCATGCCCAGATTCTGATTTTAATACATGTATAATTTCATGAACATAGATTTTGGAAAGTGTGGCTATATAATGTTATATTTCATCATTTATATTTTCATCCAATTAAAAAAATATCATGATGCACGCCTTTTGGATAGTGGGGTATTATTTTGAGTTCAAGAGGTCCCCCAAATAAATAGCATAGGTTCGGTGATCATTTTAGTTTTAATATGAGTATTCAAAATATATATATATATATATATAATTGAATACTCATATTAATATTGAAATGTGATTTCACCTAGCGCTTCCATCATTCCCCCACTAATAAAGATAAACCCCCATGTCTATTGTGATGCACAACACATCATCATGCTGAATTGATATTGGATGAAATATGGGGATGAATTTGAACAAAGGAATGGGCATGGGATTGAGATATAATTATGAAACTATCTTGTATTAAAATATTTTTATGGGTTTCATGATTGTTTGGTATAATTGTTTTTGGTGATCATTGTGAATTAAAATGTATTTTGATAAGGGAATTTGAATATCATATTTCTAAGATATATTTTGCTCGGGACTATCACAATGTAAGTTAGGGGGTGTGATTATCTACTGAATGAGGATAATATTCATTATTAATTTAAATAATATTCATGTTATTCATTATTCATAAACACCATTTTAGTCCATTTTACACTTTGAACATCATTTCACATTATGATTATAAATCGTTCTTAAAATGCACTATTACATTGTATATTCTTGAACACCATATAAAATACCCAATGATCTTGATTTTATTTTTATATTTAGTTTTCAGGTTTTTAAATACATTGGTAACAATTCATAATTTTTTAGTACTTGACGATTCATATTTTAAGACCACCAAAGTGGGCTTTGAACTAACAATATTCTGGGCGAATTGAACTGGACAACAGTTGAATAAAACTATTGTATCGACCAAGATCCAAGTCCAATAAATCTTAAAATTGAATTTAATATAGATAAAATCAAGGTAAACATTCACAAAATATCTATAATAGATAATTCTGATTTTTTAATGGTGTTCCAGGTGGTCCAAGTTAGAGATAAAATTCTGGGCCAAATTCTGCGGCCCAAAAAAATATCCCACCATTTTACACATATCTTGCAAACCTAAATTCTATGTCAGCTGGAATTTTACAGGAGGTTAGGAGACATCCAGTGATCAATTTTAATCTTCTATAGACCACTATTATTTGGCCATATATAAGGCCATTTAGGTGCCTTTGCTCGGTTGATGCAAGTTGGCTTCCACTTCGGGTCGAGGATAAAGAAGTTCAATCTACCTTAATTTTCACCACCCAAGGCCAACCATACTCAAGTGGGATGATTTTTACTATTGATATATTGACTCATGGAACATGAAATTCCTATTTAAGGGAGTTGTGTTAAATAATTTTATCATCTTTGGTGCTTTCTTTCATTGTAATATTATGCTGCGATTTTGTTGTCTTAAGTTTGTCTTTCACATGTAGGTTTTTATAATTCAACTTATTTTCTTAATAAAAGTTCTCCTTATCCTATTATTATGTTATTAACCATATAAAACTGAAACCTTTTACTCAACGTATGAATTTTTTCACACCAAACCCTGTGAAATTATTCCCATAGTGGTGGAGTGATCGTTTTCTTTTTATTGTTTTTTTACTTCTTCAATTCCTCCCTAATGATTCTACTTCCTGCTTCCATTGATACCATAGCATCAATGGAGGCCTAATCCTCTTATTGGTTGATCCAAGGGATTATAAAGGGACTGGATTGGATTTTATTTCCCACTCTATTAATTTCTAATCAATTATTTTAATTGAGAATTTCATTTGATGATTTTAAAACACCTTCATCCTTTTTGAATTTTAAGATCACACACTTCAAGTGCTAATACAAACCTTTACATTAGAGTTATCAAAACTTTGATCCTCCAAGTATATTGTTGATTAGTATTAGTTTGTTTAGGTATTAAACTAATAAGTTATGATGTTGTTTGGTCTTCTTAAATTAACCCGTCTCAAATATAAAAATTTCAAATAGTTGAAAAAGGAATGCATCCAATCCATCCCAAGTGATAACCTAGGATCAACTAATTATTTTAAATACAATTCAATTAATTATCTTATATTTCACTTAAACCCATCAAAAATCAATCCGATTTGGCTACTTTATATCCAAAAACAATCCATAGAGTGTACGTGTTTGTAGGTTACTTCTTAGGTCTCTAAGGATTTGACAACCCAAGCTAAACTACAAGCGACCGCTTAACCCTAAAAACATGGGTAATTTTGGGCAAGACCATTCAGACAAGTACTGAGATTATTAGATCTAAGGTAAGGGTTAATTCCTCAATCTCATTATTATCCAATATTATTTATGTGTAAGTATTTTCTGGGACATATTTATCATCCATGTCCATGTTTCATAAAAATGTTTTCAAAAAGGAACATTTTTAGGTTTTATGGAAGGGACTCTTTAACTATATCATCATTTTAAATGTTTTAAAGTTTTATTTTTTGAAATATTTTTAATTCATGTCCATGTTTTCAAAATGATTTTAAGGATTTATTCATATGGACATGATCATTATAAAATGTAAATTTATTTGAAAAGTTTCAAAGTGGTATGGGACACTTTGATTCAAAAATCTCTTTTAAATGATTTCCTTTATAAATTTTGCGACTTTTAAATGATTTTATAAAAAAGGATATTTCTCTCAAAGATATTTACTGATCATTTTTAACTATTTCAGAATCCTTTACTGGAAAATTATTCTTAATTGAGGTTGATTTATTATAATACAATCTTCCATATTGTATTTAATGAGTTATGATGTGTTTGACTGTGGATGTGATATTTTTTTTTACCATTCATGGTTTATGGTTAAAGTAATGACATTTCATATGATAGTTTTAATATGAAGGATTATGTTATGTTTCCCCCTTTTCATAAAAGGAATGCATTGGAATTATTATGTGACTAAAGATCCCCCTATAGCCCCTCGATGCATCGGTAGGTCTCATTACACAAACTAGTGTCTTGGTGCAAAGTCTTGACATAATATTTGTGAATGGTCTTAGCACAAGGCCTTGACGTAGTGGTTATTATCTCCAGTATTATGCATTCCATATTTATGAAATTAGTTTTTACATGTGATTATTCAACTATTAGAATATCCATGTGCATGTTTATATGGTAATGTTTGACTTATTTTTACCATATTATGTTCATGTTTTATGTTTAAAAGGCTTTTGTTTTTATTATACATCTTGACTTAAAAGTTTATAGCTTCTATAGAATTATTTACCCTTACTGATCATCTGAGATCACCCCTTACTTATATTTTATTTTCCCAGGATTCTAAGAAGTGTATTATGATTGATATGCATGGTTAAACTAAGGGAATAATGGAGTTATAAAAGGATTATTTATGTTGTGTTTTACATTAGAAAGTGTAATGTGACATTCATGTATGTAATCTATGTTTCAAAACTGCTAAATCGATCGGTCCTTCAGGACTTGATTACTTGTAATCATGAAAATGTATTAAAATAATGCACCGTATCTTGGCAACTGGGGTTGGGGTGTTACAGTTGGTATGAGAAGAATTTTAGCAATAACCTTTGAAATAGATTTATAGAAATTATATTAGGGATCATAAATATAAGATATAATTTGAGGATAAGTATAAAATAACTCCCTATAATTTTTGTAAAGTAGGGATTACATGGATATTTCAAGAAGTACATCATTTTTAGGATACTACATGTGGATGTGATTCTCGAACATATGTACCTTGGGCTAAAAACACTGACAAGGTGTTATGAGTTTGACTCAGGGTAACCTGGTACATGATAACGAGTCTTACTACTCACCCGGTTTGACACTCTTGGGGGATATGCTTAGGATAATTCATATTTTCTTTACAAACCATTATGAAGTATTTATGAGTAAATATGTCCTCAAAATAACCATATTTATGATTATGGATTAGATATGCATAATTTTTTCAATTTATGTTACACATTTTAATAGTCTGGAATTATGGATTATGATTCATAAACTAATCTATTGTATTCCATTGTTTATAAATGGATCATAGTGGAAGAAATGGAAATCGTATCAACACAAGAAATCCATGTAGGGATTTCCCTCCTACTCAAGATAATGATAGTAGAGCTGGTGACACAACTGGTACTAAACAACATATAACCATACAGAGACAGCTGACTCTGGTTATGAATAATAACCTAACCTATATATATAAAACTAATTCACAATGTAGAGGATCAATTTTAGACCACTTCATGAGTAAAAAACCTACAATATTCAATGGGACAAAAAATCCTTTTGTAGTTGAGTAGTGGATAAGTTCCTTAGAGAAAATATTTCTTTCTTTCGGAGGTAACAAAAGGGAAAAGGTTATCATGGTATTTTATCATCTCTCAAGTGATACAGAACAATGGTGTTCATTAATTCAAAATAGAAGGAATGATGAATAATTTCTAAATATGGAATGGAGTGAGTTTAACAAAATTTTCCAAGAGAAATACTTTCCTCATGAACAACGAGCTGATATGGAAAGGAAATTTCTAAGTCTGAGACAAAAGGAGGATAAAAATGTTGAAAAGTATGAGGCTAACTTCACAAGGTTATAAAGGCATGATATAGACTATATACGTAACCCCAGATGTACTATTGATCGATTCTTTTATGGTTTAAAACCTTTCCTCAGAAGGGATTTGGTATCACAATATTTCTCACCATAAAAAAAAATATAGTTTCATGTGCTATCAAGACAGAAAATGAATTTTCTAAGTCTTATGACATTAAAGTAAAGAAAGAGAAGAATAGAATGGTGGAGAAAGAGATAGATAAAGTTAAAATGTAAAGAATTATTTTCCCTTATGTGATAATTGTGGGAAGAAACACCCTGGTAATTACCTAAAAGGAATAGAAGTTTGTTACAAATGTGGAGAAAATGTCACCTGGCTTGTGATTGTAAGAGAATTAAAGAAGTTGTGTAATGTTATAATTGTAAATATATGGGACATTATGAAAATTATTTCCCAAATAATCAAGGAAATATATCTCAGAAAAAGAAAATGGATCAAGTTCAAGCTTATGTTGTTACTATATTTAAAGTGGAATAATTAATGTATTTGTGTTTTTGGATTCAAGAATTATATTCTGGTTAAAAGAAGAATGTGATATATATAAGGATTGTACTGTAGTAATTTTTTTCATTAAGGTTTTAATATGATGAAGGTAATAATATATTCATTATGTGACAATAAGAACAACATTACGTTTTTAGGGGAATCTGATGTCACAATTGATTTTGGAAATTTGGAGACCATTTAGACAGAGATTGGACAGATGTGTTTTGGATAAATCTAAGGGTTGGAATAGATTAAGTTGAACTTTGGATAGTATTTTTAATGGTTAAAACATTTCTCAATGTTTTTTTGGAATGTTATAATACTATATTTTTAGATAAAGGAAAACCTACAGGTCGGGCGATAACTCATCGCGTCGGACAAAGCTGTGGGAATCGAACACACGACCGAAGTAAGACAAGGATTTTTCTCCTACCACTAGCCTACAGGAATTACCTGGTTATTATAACACAATTTTCTTCATTTGAATTGTATTTTTTTATATTTGGAACCTTATACTATTAGTTTAAATATAATATTTTTGAATTTTATTATCTTTTGAAAAAAAGATGAGTTTGTGGTTGAAATTAGTTAATGGATGAAACTCTACATGTCAATTAAGTATGCTTCCTTGTGTTCTTAGTATATGAATTAAATTAATTCTACAACACTAGGGAAAGGATCATAAAACCAAAAAAAATCCTTAGCACTTTCTTTTGAGATGAATCAAATGGTCCCTTAGATCATCACAGATTTATAGCTTTCTTGTTCTTAACTTTCTCCTAATAATATTCTCTATCACTCTCTATCAGAACTTGATGGTTAGTTTTCTCTTCTAGATCCATGTTTTCTTACATGGAACCATAGTAAGTGTAATTTCTGATAACCTTCTAACATCCCTTTCTTTATTTAAAAATAGAGATCTCATTAATCCATCTTACGACATGGGATTTCAACTAAGAAATTTTGAAATGTCAAATACCTAATTTTCAATCCCGAGTTTAAATTGCAAGGATAAAATTTTTTAAAGGAGGGGATAATGTAACACCCCATGCTTCCACGATATGCTTTTTTTAAATAATTCAATAGTGTTCAATGTACGCAATACTGAGTTCAAGCGCACCACAACCTTTCAAACCAGCCGTTTAAAAAGCAGTTATGAATAAGTAATACATACTTTTTAAAATTTTATAAATTTTATTTTTCAGAATGGACTTCATTTTTTGATTTGGAAAATCAAAATTATCTTAGGATGAATTTTTGGTATTTTTCTGAAAACTTTCATTTTTTCATGAATAGTGAAAGACACAACGTTATTGTTTAAAATCGACTTTTTATTTAAATAATTATTTTTAATTTAAATTTATTTTAGAGTAAAAATAGATACATAATACCTATATTAGTCCAATTTAATTCATTGGATTCATTTTATAATAATATTATATATATAAACTTTTATTAAACTTTTTAACGTCTTTTACCCACCTTCTAGGCACATTTGCAAATTTGCAAATTTGCAGAAAACGTAATTTTACCGCTTCTGTGAATTGAATTTAAAAAATCTTACATACATGGTTTTCATCAGAAAGAAAACTGTGGTTCAATAGGATGAAAATAATTTTTGGTGAATAGTAACTTTTGAATTTTATTTATCACGGTTAAAAATAAATAGGGTAATTAAAGGTAAAAATAATATTTTAATAATATAAAATTACCGCAACACATGTCCTAATTCTGTTGGATAAGTTTTATTCAATGAAAATAAACCATAGGAAAAAAATATTATCCTTTTTTATTCACTTGGGTTAGATTAGGACATTTATTATATTTTATTTAAAGAAGAGTTAATAGTGTCAAATTCAAATTTTAATAACTATAAAATTTTTAATATAGGTCTATACATAAGATAAATTTGACTATAAATATTTATTAGAAATATAAAAATATTTACTACATCTTGGTATTTTAATTTATAATATTTAAACATTAAATAATTAAATTTATTTATGACACAATAATGATGCAGTAATTACCTTATTAATGAACGATTAAAATAAATGATATTATATATATTAAAATAAATGTAAATTGAAACTGTTTATGCCATATATGAATTTTCTAGGTGAATATAACATGTTATGGTTGATTAAATGTATTTTTTTCTAAGGAATCAAGTTTTAATGACTTTAACAAAAATAAATTACTAAATAGTGTCAAAATTGACATAAATGAGTTTTTAAAACAAATACTATTTTATTAAATGATATAAAAATAATAAAAGCCTAAGATTCATCAAAATGACTTAGATAATGATACCAATGTCATTAAGGATCCACTTTAGGTTCCCTTGGCATTTTATAGTATCTAAATTATTCCTATAGTATAAAAATGCAAGAAGACATGGTAAGAGTTAAACTGTTTAACTAAGGGTTAATCCCAAAAGATAAGGATAATTTTATGACATAAAAATGTATAAAAACTATTGGTTGAGATTATTTATATCCATAATAATATTATCCTAGAAATAAATAAATTTGGAGCTATTAGAAACCGAATATCATTTTATAATAAATTAATATTTCATTCTTTTGCTAAAGTACCCCTCACCTCTCTTATATAAGGGAACCTCCCTTTCTATTTAATTCACACCTCAAAAGCACTTTTTCTCGTCAAAACCCTTCCCAAAGCTCCTTCCAACATCCATCAATTCATCCTAGAGGAAAAAATTTGGGCACAAATCCAACTTAAATAGTCCTTTTGTGAAAATCAAAAGGAGACACCCGAAGAATAGGTAATCATTTTATCCCTACTTTCAAAGTTCATTTCTTCTTCTATTTCCTCTTACTATGTTTTTACCATACTAAAATAATAAATATATCATATAATATAATATGAGAATTTTTTAAGATTATGGGGAAAAAATATCCCTCTTTTTACCCATCCTATGAAAAACAATACCACTATGTGTGTGTGCGTACGGCTTACCATCTCCTCACTACGGTGTAAATAGTTTTTCATATATACTTTATTTTGATGGGTATAAGGATGAATAAAAATTAATTAAATAATAAATATAACATGATATTATTTCTTTAAAATTCATTTTCTATCCAAATCCATACCATTGAACCATTAAGGAAATGGTATTGTTGCTCGTGCGTACGTACGACTTACCGTCTCCACGACGTGATGAGACTCATCTTCCATGTTCACCATACAATAATGATTATAATAATAAATATTATTAATACTTATGAAATATATGACACAATAATTCTAATGGGATGATATGTATATATATACATATATTCCATTCACTTACTTCCATACGCTATGAAAACAGAAACAACGTTCATGCGTACGTACGACCTATTCTCTCCATGAAGGGTGTTTTCCATTTTATATATCTATATATTATATATATTTATATTATGAATATATATGATATAGAAATCATATTATACACTCTGAAAGTAATTAAATTATAATCTAAGTAATCAATAATAACAAGTCAAAACACGTACGATAAACAAAGCGATATTACTCGAAATGTTGCATAATCTTTGAATTGTTAACAAAAAGGTAATATAAAGTAATAAATGAATAATATATGATATCATAAATATTATTATGATTCTTATATAAGTTATATTTTTTAAAACATTATAAAAGATTTTCGGACACATACACAGAGTATCATATCTAAGTTAATGGTTATTTCCTCAATCTCATTATTAATTGAGATTGTTTATGTGTAAGTATTTACTGGGAAATATTTATCATTAATGTCCATGTTTCATAAAAATGTTTTCAAAAAGAATATTTTAAGGATTTATGGAAGGGATAGTTTAACTAGATCATCATTTTAAATGTTTTAAAGTTTTATTTTTCTAAATATTTTTAATTAATGTCTATGTTTTCAAAATGGTTTTAAGGATTTATTTATATGGAAATGATTGTTTTAAAATGTTAATTTATTTCAAAAGTTTCAAAGTGGTAAGGAACACATTGATTCAAAAATATCTTTTAAATTACTTTCTTTATAAATTGTGATAATTTTAAATGATTTCATAAAAATGGATATTTCTCTCAAAGAGTTTTACTGATCATTTTTAACTATGTCAACAACCATTAATGGATATTATTCTTGATTAAGTTGATCTATTATAATACAATCTTCCATGTTGTATTTAATGAGTTATGATATGTTTGGTTGTGGATGTTCTATTATTACAACATTCATGGTTTATGGTTAAAGTATAGGTATTTTGTATGCTATTTTTAGTACTAATACTTATGTTATGCTTCACCCTTTTCATAAGAGAAATGAATTAGACATAGTAAGTGGTGGATGGGGCCCGCTACAGCCCATCGATGCATCGATAGGTCTCATTAGACAAATTAGTTTCTTGGCACAAGGCCTTGACAGAATATTTGTGAATGGTCTTGGTACAAGGCATTAATGTAGTGGTTATTATGTCTTGCATTATGCATTGCCTAATTATGCAATTAGTTATTACATGTGATTATTTGACTAGTAGAATATCCATGTGCATGTTTATATGGTAATGTTTGAATTATTTTTACCATATTATGTTCATATTTTATATTTAAAAGGATTTTGTTTTTATTATACATATTTCCTTAAAAGTTTATAGCTTCCGCTGAATTATTTACCCTTATTGAGCATCTGAGCTCACCTCTTTCTTATGATTTATTTTCTCAAGATTATAAGAAGTGTATTATGATTGATATTCAGGGTTAATCTAGGGGAATAATGGAGTTCCCAAAGGATTATTTATGTTGTGTTTTATGTTATAAGGTGTAATGTAACATTCATGTATGTAATCTATTTTTCATGACTGCTAAATGGATCGGTCCTTCAGGACTTGATTCCTTGTAATCAATCCAATGTATTAAAATAATGCATGGGCTCTAGGTAACTAGGGTCGGGGCATTACAAAAAATAGTGTACATGAGGCATGGTTTTATGAACATACATTGCATGTCCTTCATATTTAGGGAAGTTTATCTTTTTATAAGTACACACCATTTAAATAATGTACATTTAATGTATTAATACTTGACCATATACCTATCCTGGTGGTCGAGTATGTGGTAAGTCAAAGTATTTGGAAGTACATTCCATGTACTCTGGATACATGTCATGTAGTGGGACATGGCCATGTGTCCATGTACTTGGTAAGACACCCCATGTGAGGGGTACAAGGTCATGTAGAAGTACACATGTAGACCCCTTGTATTCCCTAGTTAGGTTTTAGTACATGGGTAGAACCCATTTCATATCTAGACATTTAGAAGGACATGGTCATGTTCATGTTTGAGAGTACACATCATGTACTTCAAAGTACATGCCCTGTACTTTTTCTAGCTTAGGGGGTTTAGGGGGTTTTCTGCCCCAAAGTCAGAACTAGACTCGTGAGTAGTCCATTCTGAGAATTTATATACCTAGATCATGATGGTGATATCTTTTCATTTTTCAGAGACTATATATATGGTGTTTTGAACTGTGAGAGTTTAGTGGGATTTTTCCCTTGAGTTTTTTTAGAATCCTCATGGGGTTTGGGTTGTGAGCTAGGATGCCTGGGTGAGGATTCTGAGGTAGAGTATTGACATAGACCTAGTATTCCATGGAGATCTATTTGAGGTTATTTTGATAGATTCTAGTAGAAAATATCATGTAGTATCTCTGAGGATATCTTGGTTTGTCCCTAAATATTGGGACAAGTTGCTTGAGGTTAGAGAATTTAAGGTTTAGCTTTTGTGTTTAGAGAATAGAGCTCCAAGAGAATGAGTATTCCATTGAGATATGGGTTCCATTGAGCTACTAAGAAAAGCCTAAGGTACTCGTGAGGATTCCCTTTTGGTCTATTTTTAGATCATGTGATCAGTGGTGGTGGTATATATCTATTGAGAATGTCCATATGGAAGGTTTTGTTTTAGGTTTTGTTGAATTACCCTTGTGGAGGTTCTTCTAATTTGGAGGTTCTCATGAGGTTCATTGTAAATTCCCCTATAGTAAAGCTTGTGCTTTTTTTTGGTTCTTTGGGTTCATTTTTTATCTAGGATTAGTTAGAGGCCACCGAGGGATTTTTGGGATGTTTCAACACTATGTGTGTCCTGTGCTTTTGGATGATCTAGAGGAACCAATTATAGGGTTTCATTTTCTTGTTATGGATTTTGGTCCAATGGAGGTCATTTATGATGGAATGTCCCTAGATATTGGGTGAAATAGGGGAGTCTTGTGGTGGATTATGATTTATGAGGTTATCCTGAAGGATGTGTGGTCCCCGAGGTTTTTTGCCCTTAGGAGGGTCATGGAGATCTTGTGGAGGCTGCATTGTTGGATTTTAATATTCAGGGTAACATGAGAGCCGTGTGATTATTCTATGAGATTGTATCAGTACTCCTTGTTTAGCTATTTATATGGGGGTTTTGAGGTTGTATCATCCCACATTCATTTGTTATTTGGGAATGATGTTTGAGGTAGTTTCTACTTAGGACTATGGTTTGAGGAGGATACCCTTTTGATATCTTAGATCAGGTATTTCCCCTAATTTTTTATTTGGATCCATCCTTCATTGGCTAGTTATTATTACATAGAATTAGAAATTTGATGGATGATATAAATGAGTGAAACCCCCATCTAGTTTAGTATGATCACTAACTAGTGTAGATTTGGGCTCATGAGGTTTCCAGACACTCATGGAGTGGGTTTTGTGTACCGTGGATGCCTTTATACTCCTGGATCCATTGATTCGATGAGCTCCTAGTTCTTTGGGAGCCCATGGGACATTGTTTCAGGTTCATATCTGGTTCCCAATTCATTCTCTAGGAACTTCGGTACTGACAGGTTCTCTAGTTATGTCGACATAGATGTTCTTATCACTATTTCAAATCATGATATTGGAATCATAGATCATATTATATTTATGTTTTTTGCATGGATGCTTATGGTTATGCCTTAGGGTTTATCATTCATGACTATTTCATTTAAACATCTTGGAGCTTCTTTGTAGATATTTTGTGCATGCCATTTTTCATATGGTTGGGTAGGACTCAAGCTTTAAATCCTCTAGAATAGGATATAGTGGGGGTATATTTACTATGGGTGTTATTATAAAACTTGATGTTTGGTTGTTTTCCTTATTTTCCCCCTCTTTGTAGTTTTTTTATTATAGATTCTATTAGTTTTCCACTAGGATGGTTATATCACATGTGCATTCACTTGTTAAGATAACAGATTTATAGGTTCACTATTGGGGTGGCCTAATAATATTTATTTCTCACCCCCTGTATGTTTATGTCAGTGTGTGTGTATCCCTGATGTCTGCTTTCAGGTTGCGTGAAGGGTGGGGCCGAGGCCTAGGGTTTCTTGATCGAGCAAAGCTTCCCATGTGGGGTCTGAGGATAAGGCTAGGAAAACTGAACATCATGGAGACTGAGTATGTGGTTTTTATCGGTGTTAGCAGTACAGATAAATATATTTATTTTTAGTTTTTTTATTTTCTTTATGTGGTTAGCCTAGTGGGTGACCAACTTTTGTATGTTTTACATGTTTTGAGAGTCTATATGACTTTATGATGCATTCCATTTATTATAACATGCGTTTTTACATTTTATTTATTTATTATTATTTTGATGTTGATCCATGTGTATGAGTTTATTTATTTTCATCTGTTATTTTACTTTGATCATAGGGTATAGTATCCCCACTACACCATTTAGACCATCACTAATTTTCAGAATCCTCTGGCATTCGGAGAGGTTTTCTTGAGGCCTTGTGGTAAGCCAGATCAGTTGATGTGTCAGGTCGACCCGAGTGGGTTCGTTTCACACCCCATCTAAATATCCATAACCCATTAAAGGGAGGACCCATAGGAACTTGTGGTCTCCCTCATAGACCCTCAAAATCCTATACTCTCAATCCATAAATGACCCTAACATGTTGGGGTAGTCCTTATATGCACCTAAATGAACTATACCTTTCATGACCTCACTAACAATATCTCTGGAAATAAGAATGATGTCTCCCACTAACTCCAACAAATATTGTGGTGACCTATAGTGTCTCCCATAGATGTTCTAAAAATGGTTTCACACTGATGGGTGATTGATAACTATTATGAAACATAAATCTCCACCGATGATAGATGAACCTCCCAACTCTAGCCCATAACTATAATAAAAACCCAAACCAAATCCTCTAGAACCTGAAAAGTTCACTCTACCTATCCATATATACATGGTAGTTACACCATGATCAAACATAACTGAGTCCCCAAAGGCCTCCTGCATCCTATCATATTTATACCGTGAGTTAAGAATCATAGTCTGAAACAATCATTGAGGTATTTTCATGTATCTGAGCCATATATTGAACACATAAGCATCACAAAAACTCTATAAATATATATCCATGGATGATTAGGAAGTGTTATAACTTGGTGAGTTAGTCTATGATCTCTTATATAAGGTCGTGACCTATCACTAATCAAGGAAGTCTCTTCACGAGAAGCACAAAAATATTATACCATTTTCACTTCCATATGAGAACTTTGGTCTTCACCTACCGATAATTGTGACATAAATATTTTAACTCAGAAACATTCCACTATACATATGCCTTGCCAAACTGATTTCAAAGGATCCTGATACATCTTCACCTCTTCTGGTTGTACTTCTAGGGGAATGTAACCTCCTCAATACATCCTCTCATAGTGTTTCTAGTGTTATTTTATATCCTAAAACATAGGTGATGTTCTCCCCACCTTTAGAAAATTCATTAAGAATATATACAGTTGATATCTATTCACACAATATCTCACAATCAATGTCCAAAATTCATTCCTCCATGGATCTATGAAAAAGTGGATGGGTAAAAACAATCGACTGAAGGTAAAATGCACCATCCTCACCCTCAAGGGACAACTGAAAAGTTTCCAACTAATCCATCATATTTATTAACAAAAGAAGATGGAAAACTTCATAGTGAGTATCTTCTTCCAAGGAAACTCCCTCAGGTTACTCATAAGAAATCAGTGCCTCAAACTTGAATGGATCCACATTCTCTACCATGTCATAGAATACAAATCCCAAGAAGTGGCACTCCTAAATATATAACTAAATATATGAGATCTCTACATAAATTTAGTACTCTCTAATAATGTTCCAAACTATCCTCAATTATATCGCGTGCTCCACCTCGAATGTTGAGTACACAAGGATGTGTCCAAAGAAGACTATGATGAACTAATCCAAGAAAGATTAAGGACCCTATTAATAAGTCTCACTTGATCTATTGTGATAATAAACACACTGAAGGGTGTCACCATGAACTCAATTTAACCACAACGTATTTGGAAATCCACCTTCATTATAACGTCCTCATGAACCTAGAGTTGGTGATAACCCATTTTGAGGTCAAACTATGAGACCCACTTAACACCTAATCACTAGTCTAAGAAGTCATTGATTCTTGAGGGTTGATACTCCACCCTAACATTCAAATAGTTTAAGTGACATCAATCCACACCTAACCTCAAGATATCATCTGCCTCCAAAGTGACAAACACTAGGATTCCCATGGAAACACATTGGTTCTTACAAATTCACTACTCTACATATCCTCTAAATACACCTTTATCTCTCACAGATCTACAAGGCAATCTAATATGTTGGTGAAAATATTGTCCCATCCCTGATGAAAGTATATGAAGAAAACAAAACTCGATGGGGTGGTGAGCATGAAAAATCCCCAAGGAATTTTCCCACATACTCTTCCAACACTATAGATAATATAAAGTTAAAATAATCTAATACTCCAAGGGACGCACTCAGGAACTAATAAGAATATCAGTTATATCCTCATGCATGTGATCTCATCCTTCTTCGCCTAAGTCTCCTCACCAAATAAAGAATACTCCATCCCAATAACTCTGGTACACAGAAACCCTCACTGGTAACAATAAACTAGGCACAAACAATAGGAAACTATCCCAAATCAAGGAAAACATCATAGGGTCCCACATATGTTATATTAATATTTCATATGAGGATCTATATCTTTCCTTATTTAGGTGAAACTATTGATAGAAGTGTGTGATCAATATTCCCCTCTTCATGAGACTCCAATATATGGGTCAATCTAAAAAGGTTCCACTTGCATCACAGGGCCTACAAAATGGGATATGTTATGGAAATGTGGCTTACTGTTATGTACCAAAACTTTAAATGGATCAGAGAGAGCGCATTTCATACCTAGAACCACAATCAGAAACATTATATCATAGGCATTTACTGCATGAATCCATCATTCCCATTGTCTACCTATCCTTAACTAGGGCCTAATATTACACCTTATCACATCATAAGGACCTCAAACATAGAATTAAAAGGAACTCATCCTTCGTAGCTTGACATTGTTCTCTTTGGGCAGCACTGACTCACCTGCACTATTTTGGTTTGTGTTACAAGAACTCCTCTTAGTGGTGGAAGCATCCCCCTTCACTGTATTACCAAATCCATGTCAAGAATCACCAACATAGTTCTCTATCGACACATCATGTCACCTTAGTGAAGTATCACCTCCAGGACCACCATCGAGAGGAGTCCAAACCAAGTGGGACACATGCATGACTAGATCGAGACAACCCTATAAAACTAGAGAAAGGGGGTCTATCTCACCATGAAACATGGTAAATATCCATCTCTACATCTCACTAAGTGCACATATAATAGGTTTATTATCTTTCAGTAACACCAGATCCAACTTCTTCTCCAATAAGAATATCGGTCTCTAGTGCATCCATCCGATCATTTGGGATAAAAACACTAGAAAACCTGTACCACTACCTTGAACCAATCCTCTACTGTCAGAGGTGTTGGCTCACAAAAAATACAAGTAGTCTATATCACTCGAAATCAGACAAGATTCTAATCCATCATGCACTACCATATTATCTTACTAGATCTATGCATTACTCAACATGTGGAATATCACCTACATGGACCATTGGAGATGGGTACATGCATTTCTCAATAGGGGGTATCATGTCTCAAGGTTTACCTAGAGGAAACACCCCATGAATGGGTCCCTGAAGATTGGTCACATCACTTGAGTGGTTATCATCATGACACTGTCTTAGAATCCTAGTTATCTTTCACCATAGAGACATCTTTAAATTTATCAAGATATACCAAAGTAAAAAAATTATATCTAGGGAGCTGACACATGATGAACATAGAAACCACAACACTTTCCTATATGATGCATGTAACAATTTTTCCCTATAACCAGTGAAAACAAGATTCAAGTCAAAAAACCAGTTATCAGAGTCCTGGTGAATGGATACACTGGTTTTCACACCAATGGTAGATTCCCAAGACAAAAATATTCACTAAATACACTCCAACATTGTTTCCTTGAGTTCCCAAAACAATCCTCATATAAAGGTCAAAAACCCAAATACAGACTAGTGGAAAGAAAACATATGAAACCACTCTTTGACAACCTAACACACCAGGGCCTGCCTTGAAGGTAGTAAGCTGAGTGAGGTAACCCCAAGCATGCCTCTAATAGACTAGGGGATAGTGACTGGAAGTGATAAGGAATATCACACACATGGGTGGATTTATCCTAAAGTACATGCACACACACATACAACTAAATCCATGCAACAATGTCAATGTATAATAATTTATTGAATATCTAGAGTGTAAAAAATCATGAAATAACCTATAATAAATACATATCAAAACACAAAAACATATTATAAATGAAATAAAGGGTAAAAGTACATTCCCAACCAAAAATATAGGTGGAAACCCAAACTAACAACCACTGTACTGAGTAGAGTGGTAGAGATCCTGACTCTAGATCCAAGAATTTTACCAATGAACATGGTCAACACCACCACATACTACAAGGCTCTACTGATACCAGTTCCTCTATAGTCCTTGATAACATATATATTTTCTTGTTAAGACATGAAAAATGTGGTAAAATGCCATGCAGGTTTGAGTATATACATACCCAGTTAGAAACCCCAAAATCACCCAACCTAAATCATCAAGAGATAGTAGTAAACTCATCACAATGAAGGAATATCAATCAGAATGTGATAAAACCATAATAGTAACCCATATATGATAAACAATAATCCCATTATAGAGAAGGTGGATCTCCATATCCATATCCTAGCTAAGAATGATGAGTTAGCCAACATCTCCAAAATTTAATCACTGATTTCTGACATCATACACAACTATATGAGAATCTATGCGGAAGACCCAAACCATGCTACTATGATCCAAAACCAAGGGGGAACTATATTCTGGATATTTATCTCATGTAACCTCTCAAGAATACTTATTAAGGAATTGAACCTTACCAATGCACAATAGATCTGAGGGGGAATAATCTTTAGTGGAGGATTTACTCCATTTCATAGCTCGAAGATGGGGGTACCACTCCATTGATTGCAGACTCACACCCAATATAGTATGGGGGTCCAAACCTACCTTTGTAAATATTTCATGGGGGACTCATTCCCTATTGCAACATGGTGGTTTCTATCTCTAAGAAAACTTCGATGATCACACCTAATCATTGATATTGTCTAAGTGTCACTGAGATAAGCATCTCACTAGCATCACCTTGTGTTATATATATACTGCTGAAATAAAATCCATCATCACATTCAATATGGAAAGATACCCAGGACATGCTATGAATGGGCCCAAATATAAGTCCTTAAGAATGAATAAACATAATGTGGAAGATCAAGGGATTCAACTCACCCTGAAAGAATTACATGGTGTGTCCCATGCAGTACATGACATGTCTCTCTAAGTCTGGAACTACCCATTTCTTGTTGTTTCACATTGAATGTCTTCCTCCAAATACATGGTGTGTCTACTAGGGGTACATGGCATGTCGAGGTTGGAAAACACTCAGCATGACATCTAATTTATCATATGTACTCTAGACCATGACCATGTACATTAGGTGTGCCCATGTACATAGATGTGTTTTGAGTACTTTTCAAAGTATAGGATGCATGCCCCACCATACACGGGTTGTGTGGGTCGACTTAGCACTTGGTGGGACATCTAGTCAATACCATTTACTTTATCACATTTCCATGTACTCAGGTCATGACTAGGTACACTGGGCATGTTCGATTCCATGTCCATGCACTTTTCATAGTACATGGTGTCTGCCCCACCATACATGGAATGTGGGGCCATAGGACTCTTGGGCGTGTACTCTCTGTACATACCAAACCATCCACCAAGGTTTACATGATGTGTGACTAGACACACATGGAATGTAGAATCATGTAGATTCCTATATGTGTAGTCTCTATACTCATGGATCTAGCTGGCTAAGGGTCACACGTCATGTGGCTCCACCATAGATCATGTGATATATTTGTACATGAAACAACCCTAGCTTCCACACAAAGGGGTCTACAGGGAATGTGTTCCTAAACTAAACATCGTGTAGTTGGAATTTATTTAGAAATATGTATCACTCAATTGAATTCATCTTGTTCTTCTACCACCACCAAATCTGTCATTCGACTCATAGTTAATCACAAATATTTGTCTGGTCGAGACTTTCTATCACCAATTATTGGATTCTATCTATCCATGATACTCCCAATCTAATCCCAATATACTTCCACTTCGTAATTCATAAGCCATGAATAAAGATCCTTGATCCACTTATGATACATCTTCGATATAGCATCACAATGCATTTCACCTAGATCACACCATCAATCCTAAACCCAAACCTAAGGTATCAATCAATTTCTCAAAAGATTAATTTCACAACAATTGCCTACTGGGTATTTGTCGAATCACTGGAAAAACAAAATACTGATGATGACTGCATGTAGAACAGGGATATAAGTCCATCAAACACAAAAATGTGGAAATATATTCATCCAATGTTCATGTCGGCCTTAATTTGTTGTCATGAAGATGATGGACAAAGAGGATTATCAAATTAGATTCCAAATTTCTATTTCTATAATGATAAAAAAAATATCCACACAACATGATTGACCTACGAATAAAATTCTTAGAATAATTGACTCATGTTCATAATGGGATAAACAAAAAGCATAAATCCACATAAAAAATCTCAAACCACATATTGGAATCGATAATTGATGAAAATAGTCAAACATTTCATTCATTGGTGAGATCTACAAGCTTCGATTGGCAATCTGATTGGAAATCCCTAATCTATCATTGATCGCCTATAAATCCTCCTCCATTGGCTCCACTCAATCCATAGGGTTATGCATCTAACCCTAGGTATTTTTCATAATAGATATTTTATAGGAGAGGATTTGGTGAGGATCAAGGAAAACAATTAATTAAATAAAATTATTTATTTAATTATTGTTTCACCCATGATGGTGCCCAAGCCAAACACCTGATGCACAGAAAGGTTATGTCAGGCCTAGGGTTTCACCTAGGGTAAAAATTGAATTCTATATTTAATGGAGTTCTTATAATATCCATATGAGATATTTTTTGGGATTTATTTTATTATTTTGGAAAAAATGAACGAGCATGATACAATATTTTTAATATTTTTAATATATTCACACTGAGGACCTCCAAATCCTTGAATCATGCATCGGATCGACACATTACTTCAAAATTATTCCTAATACTATTCTGAAGTGCTGCAAAAAAAATTTAGAGTAGCTACAGATAGATAGACAGACATACAGGCAGACATACATGCATAGATGCATACATACATAGATACAGACATACAAACATTCATGCATACATCTATTCATACATCCATACATACATATATAAATACATGCATGCATAAATAAATATACACATACATACATAAGAAAACATACATACTTACATACATACATACATATATACATACATACATAGATACATACATACATGAATACATATATACATACATCCATACATACATACATACATACATGTATGCATACATACATACATAAATTCATGCATGCATTCATGCATGAAAACATACATACATATATACATGTATACTTACTTGATTACTTTCTTACTTACATAAAAATCACCTTATAAATGATTTCTATTGAAGTGACATCATAGATGGGTAAAATCCCCATGAACTCTTTAGAATATTCTAGGGAATATTTTTTGAGTTAGGAAATGTGCTGACATGAGATTTCATGGCCCATAAAGCCTCAATATTGATATAATAAAAATATTTAATATATTATATTGATTGAACATATTTTTTTTCCAAAATAATGAAATATCTCTTGAACAATGTCTCAAATAGTAAATATGAGACTGTCATTAAATTTATAATGTGTGTTTTACCATAGGTGTGATACATACATTGTGCACGTTGGGTGATTCATTAAATAAAATGTAAGGGTAATTATATTATACTATGTATGCATTATTTTTCCTTTAAAATGAAATATCTCTTTAATGGTGTCTCATATGAGAAATCTGAGGCTCCTGTTAGGTTTGAAATGTAGGTTTTACCTTATGTGCAACATAACATTTTTATGCATCGGGTCTTGGTTTAAATCATACATGAGGGTAAGTTTAATAATATTTTTATTAAATTTTAATTATTTAATATTTATTTTTATTCCATTTTCCTCTTCTTTCCATTACACACACCCACAAATTTCAATTCTATGCAGCCACCATTTCAAAACCTTGATAAATAAACTGTTTTGAACCACTAAAATTAGAAAAAACATTAATAGGGTTTAATTTAGGACCCCACAATCAATTTTTGGTTGAATAAAACATTAAATATATATTTTTTATTTTGGGGTTGTAAATACTCCATTTTTTGGGGTTTTAAAATAACCGAACCAATTTGGCTTCAGCGTCAGTTAATTCCGTCAAATCTGAGGGGGCCAGATCACCCTTGCATGTGGACAATAGAACCTAAGTCAATAATTTTAGTTTCATTATCTCAGTTTTAAGGATGGAGGGAGACCCTTCATCTTCTTCTTGTTAACAACAACCAAACGAAAGAGTCACTTTTTATTTCATTTATTTTCTTCTATTATTTTCACTGTTTTCAAATTCTTGGAAAAAGTGTAATTTAAATTAAATTGATAAAACATTGAATTATAAAATGATATTTTCAACGAATTATCAAATGATAATTACACAATATTATTGAAGATAATATTCTACAATTATAAAAGTATAATTTTTATTAAATTTTCATAATATAATTATCAATGGATAATTTATATAAATAATCAAAGGATAATTTAAAAAACAATTTATCAATAGGTAATTATGAAAAAATGTCAAATATATTTGTAAAGAATTATCAAGTGAAGGTTCCGTCATTTATTAAACGAATATAATCTATAAAAATTATTATAAATTTTTTTTTAAAAATGATAATCACATGGAATAATCAAGGGATAAACTTTCAAATGATAATTACACTGAATTATCAAAAGATAATTATTAAAATTATCAAAAGATAATTATGTGACTGTATTGAAGTGAAATTATAATTATTATAAAAATATAATTATATCATATTATTAAAAGATAGATTATGAAAAAAAACCAAGGGATAATTATAAAAAATGTCATGGGATAAATATTTTTTTTATAAAACAATAATTATTAAAGGACTACCACATATGATCTTGGATTAATCTAGAGAGTTTTAAATTTCAAAAAAATTAGTTTTTTAATTATTCATGAAGATAATATTGCAATAATATGCATTGGAATAAATATATATTTTGGTAATTATCCAAGAGAGAGAAAGTACCATCAAAGTTAATGTTTAATTTCATTTTGAAATAAAATTACTGGTTTTGGTTCTAGGAGCCATTGACAAATTGTGAGTATTAACATGATGTGTGTCATCTCATCCCATTATTTGAGGTATTGTTACAAACTTATTTTAATATCCTTTCATTTTAGGCTTGTAAAGGGTAATTTTTTGTGACTATTGGTAAATTTTGGATGCTTATTAGGTGGTTCATGGTTAGAGCATGATTTTCCCAAACCATGCAACCACCCAATGCAAACCGTACTCCCTGGATAGTTGGGATTGCATGGTTGGCACACTGTTAAACTAACCATGCTTCCAAACCATAAAAACCCTTTCACAATTCTTATTAAGGGTGCATTTCTAGGGTGAATAATATCTTATAACCATGTTACCCAACAAAGAAACTGTGTGCATATAATTTTAATCTGTTGATTTTTTTTAAATATGGGACCCACGTATAACCTCTAATAATCCCCATTAGACCCTAATAATTTTTCTTTGATTTTATAGGATCTATATAGGATTTATTATCACCTAAAACCTCTTATATTTCAAATTTAAGTGACTATATAATATCTCTATCCCTCTCTGGTATGTGGTTTCTCCTTTGATTTGGGTTTTATCTCAACCTCATCCCTTCTCTCTCTATAAGAGTGGTGAATCCTCACATTGTTTTTGGATTTTATCTTGGTTTTGACATGTCTTTTTTAAATGATCTTGATTATTTTCATTTCTATTTAGTCTCCTTCACCATATATCTTCGTCGGTGTTCCTTTTGTGGGTATTGATTTGATCATGTGATTAAAGGTAGGTGGTTCCATAAGATTTTTTCCTAAAATTTAATGCTTGATTTTCTTGAATGAGTTGAAATGAATTTTAAACTAATTTATAAAACCTTTATTTGTGATGATTTTATGTATGATTTAAAATTTAATGAAAATTTTGAAAACCTCCAATTTCAAAGGTATTGAAATTTTTTGTTGTATTTTGATAAATATGGAATGAATTTAAGAATATTATTTTATGAATAATTTGATTATTCGTTTTTGAAAAAATGGATTTAAATGAAATTTTATTTTTAATGGAATAATTTGATAAAAAACTATGATTTGGGTTTGAAATTTCAAATGGAATTTTAAAACAGAAATTGGGCATTGAAATTTTGAATGAATATTTAATTTTAAATGAAAATAATTTCCCACTATTAATTGATTTATAGATTGAAATCACATGTGAGCTTTGTTAATTATTGGGTGAGTAGGATAATCATGCTAGGAAAAGGTCTCCCTAGAAATTGATTGATGATAAAAATATTACTAAAGAATGTTTAGTATGATTTACCCTTGTGGGGTATTGATTGATTTTATTCTAATGATCTGATATTAGGGAGGTGTGCACACATTCTGGGCTATATTGATTTACTGGGAAGTGTGAGGATCTTATAGCCTCGAACTAACTAACCATAGGGATTATGAAATATGTTTCTTGGTTAGACTTTATTATACATTACAGTTATTATAAAACTATTTTATTCAAGCTAGTTGATTTATATAATTGATTTATATAAAATTTTCATTAAATCAAGTTTTGATATATTTTCCATGTATTGTTTTGAATGAATATTTTGATTTAAAAATATGTAAATGTTACTCCATGACTTATATTATTTAAATTGAAATAATAAATGGTTTAATTGTTTTGGAATTGATTATGGAAAACATGGTGAGACCCTACTAGGTTGTTTAGATCACACCCTACCTTTTCCTTCAGGTGTTTGTAGATTTTATACAACCAGGTCTAGGAAAAGGAAATGTGCCACTTTGAGGTGGTGTGTGTGATTGATCTTGGGAATTGGGTGATGATGGAGACCAGTAGGGCTATTTGAAACTTTTTTTCATGTATTTTTAGACCTTTTCTAGTTTTATGTGGTTGTCTTTTGGATGATGTTTTACTTTGGGATTTTTATTTATCTTATTGTGGTTCTTTTATCCTTCATAAGTATTTGGAATGCCAACTGTGTGTTGTTTTATCTTATTTTATTTCTTATTTATTAAGGAATAATTATTCCATATGATTTATATTTGATTCCAAGTCCTATTCTCTAACCCATGGTGATGAGGAATTCCCTTCAGGCTATGTCAGGTCCATATTATTTATTAGTATAATAAGGTATTGAGGCTATTTTGTGAAAAATTGTTATCAAAGGAAAGTGTTTAGAACCTTTCCTTAAAGTCAGTATGTAGTATGGGATGTTCGAGTAGATATTAAGAAGTAATTTTATGACTTATTAAGTTTTTATGAGTAATTTACTAGCCAACACTTATTGTAACGAACCTTAAGTCACCATGGGTGCCTGAGAGAAGTGTCTTCAAGGAATAATTTGATCATATTCTAGTATTTTACATACTATTGATTTGATTGATTTGAAATACTAGAAACTTTAATTCTGTTTGATGTAATTTATATTATCCTATTTCATAGTTTATTAAATGATTAATTCTCTATGATAATGTTATCATGTTGTCTATTAATGTTTTATATAATCATTCCCCCATGAAGACATTTGAACAGTCCTTGGTATGGAGATATTGATGAACCATGGGAAGAGAAATCTCTTATTGATCAAAGAATTATTGATATAGTGGTGTGTGATTTCCAATATTTGGGAAAGGTAGTTGAACCTGTTCATGTTTAATATTTATTGAGGGAACCTTGAAGATATGAAATTAGAGATCATTCTTATGAGTTTCTTTCCCAAAAACCTCCAGCTTTCCAAGGCTTAAATGACCCTCAAGAAACTGAAGATTCATTTAATAAGACTTATTCTTTTGAGTTCTTTTAAATTCTTGATTCTGTTAAAGTGGAATATGATGCCATGAAACTTGAGGGACCTTGTAAGATATAGTGGTATTTATTTGTTATAGTGAAGAAACATGAGGTCTTAGAGTGGCAAGACTTCAAGGACCATTTCATAGAATAGCTATATCCAGAGATGATTGTTTTGTAAAATTTTATAGAGTTTATTAACCTTATATATGGTCATATGTAATATCCCATGACTTTAAAAAAAACAATTATGTTTGATAGCATACAAAATATACAACACCAAGAGTAAACGAATCGAGAAATATTCTTATTTAAAAATGACTCTTATAACCTAGAAAATAAATTACTGGGTATGAAAAGGATTAACTAATTTTTGAAATGTAGATTAATTTTATAATCAATAATAATTTATTTAACAATTATTCATAAATAATCACATATTTCATTAGTAAATCCATTTTATTTTTCAAAGATATGTTTTCTTCAAAAAAATATTTAATGTTTTTTTAGAAAATAATAACAATTGATTTATTGAACTTTTATAAATGTTATTTGATAAAATAGTTATAATTTTTTAATTCATAATATCAAAAATATTTATGCGTGAAATTTTGGTTTTTCTTTGGAAAATTGATTTTTCAATGAATAGTGAAAAATAACGATTTTTATTGAAAATAATATTTTCATTTAAATTATTTTAAAAGTAAAATTCAATTATGGATTATTTTTTAAATTTTATTAGTTCATTTTTATTTAAAATAATTCAAATAAGGTTTTTGAAATGAATTTTATACTTGAATTTATTATAAAAACATTTTATATTTAAAAATGGAATTTTCTTGAAAAATGATTTCATCGTGTTTTTTCAGTTTAATATTAAATTAAAAAAATTTAATTTTATGTTTTCAATTTTGAAAAAAGGATACAATATTTTTAATTAGGAGTTCTATATTTGGTAAGTAGTTTTTTTTCAATATTAACAGTGACCTTAGTAATGTATTTACCACGGTAAAAGGTAAATTAGGTAATTAAACTTAAAAATAATTTGATATGGGCTTAAAAATGACCCTAAAACGTGTTATGATTTTATTAGTTAATTCCATTTTATCCATAATCATAATTTTTTCATTTATATGGCCTTCTTTTATATTTGGATGTGATTATGACCTTGATAATATTTTATGTAAATAAAATTCAAAAATGTCACATTCTTATTTTTAATAACAATAATATTTTTAACATGGGGATAAAAATTGTATAAGTCTAGTTATTATTTTAATTTTTAAGGATAAATTATTTATATTTATCATGGTAATTTATTTTTTAATTTTTTAGAGAATACCATAAAAGCTTACACAACATTGATGAGGTAATTATTCACTTAATGGAAAAATAAAAAAAATATTAAAAATATAAAAATAAGTACAATATGAAAGAATAAATGTGGCCCATTAATCTTATAGAATTTAATTTCATGTTTAAGATGTATAAATATATTTTATTTAAATTTATTTCATTTTCATGATTTTTTAATGTTATAGTAAATGAATAGTTCTAAAAATGTCATTATTGATATTTTATGAAAATAATATTTTATTAAATGATATAAAAAAATAATATATTAGAAACATTTATGAGTATATGATTTAAATTAATAACCATGGACTATTTATGGTAATTTTTTTCATTTATTGTAACTATCATGACCCTCAAAGATTAAAAAAATATTGTTGTCGTGACAAGTGTGAAAAGGGTTAATGTGGGTTAAAAATAAAAATATATGAGTAAAAACGTAGATAAAATATGTAAAAAAATATTTTATGAGAGTTTTTAGAATCATACTTATCTTAGATATGAATATTATAAATTTTTATCCATTTGGAAACCAGGATTAGTGAATATAAATTTAATATTTTAAGAACTTTTAAGAGTGCCCCTCCCCTCTCTTATAAAAGGGAACACGTTCTTCTCATTTCATTAGAATTCATGAAACACTTTTTTCATATAATACATATCCAAATATATTTATAACATCCCTAAACATATTCTATTGGTATTATTTTGGTAATAATACCAACTTTAGAGGGATTAATTTGTTGTGAAAATGAGTTTGTCTGAAGAAGAGGTATGGTTCAAAACTAAGAATTTTCATTTTATTTCTTCATTAAACTCCTCAAAATCATATTCAAGAATGATTATATAATAAAATTATTATCTAAAATATTATAATATGTTATATTTTTAATTTTATAACCTATATTCATCTCCAAATTCCATCAAATCGGAAAGAAATCTATCATTTGTGTTTATGGAGGACTATTGCCTCATAGACTGATGTAATTCATTTTCCATCAGCACATCTCATGGATATTTATAATGATGAATTTAATGTAAATATTTCATATTAATGACATATTTTTTATTTTTAAAATATATTATTTCATTTCCTTTCTTATGTTTCCATTCATTAAAAAATGATAATGTCATTCGTGCATACATGTGGACTACAAACTCCACAAAGTGATGTGATTAATTTTTCATAGTCAAATCATGTAGATGATATATATAAGTATGTTTAATGAATTTATATGTTATTAATGAGATTATGATAATTCTGTTGAGATAAAATATTACTTACCTTCTTTCCATAAGGATCATTTAAAAATCAAAATTTTACTCATGCGTATGTATGGTCTACCATCCCCTTGATTTCATTGTAGTTAATTTTTCATAACCATATTTAATGTTTGGATTTAAAAGTATAATTTAATTATAAAAATTATAATTACTTAATTATTATTATTCTGTAAATCATGGAATAATGTCCCCCTTAACCATAGTCAACCTAAAAAATCCATTGTGGAATTGTTAAATGAATATCATCAAAACATCTAACATGAAAGTAAATTATTAAGTAATTGTTTTTAAAAGTGTAATAACTCCATTTATTAATTATAAATTTAATGATATGATATTTTATGTTCTCTTCTTCTCAAATTCTATTTATTTGGGATATATATTGATGTTATGCACCTATCTCCTTGTATAAGGTGTATATACTACACCTTTGTAATGTTTTTAATGAATCACCTTATGTCCATGATATTTAAAGTTTCAAATTATGTTATTATTTCATGGGTCATATTATTAAAGAGATACCAATGTGTATAAGTATTTATTTAACAATATATTTTCTTTTTAGGATTTTTGTGTTCTAGGTTCATTGCAGGGAAATCATATGATATTATTTTCATAAACCAAATATCTTTTTATATCCATTGGTTATGAATGTGGATTACATATAAAATTTCCAATTCCTCCCTTATTGATTAAAGAAACATTAAGAAAGTCATTTTTAATTAATACTGATCTTATACCTTTTAGATTGGGAATCTTGCTATTCCCCAAAAAGGTTTTATAAAATGATTTCAAAAATGTTCTTTTCTAAAAATATTTGATTTCATAAACCTATTTCACATGGTATTTGTTCTTATTTTAAAAGTTTTTAGAAATTAATTTTCTTAATGTTTTATAAATGGGTCAATTTGTACTCTTTATAAAAAAAGGTTTGAAAAGAATTTTTATTTATAATAATGAAAACATGAATGAATTTTTCCACTATCATGACCATTAATTTCTTTAAATATTATTTTATAAATTTCCATGGTTATTTTCAAAGAAATGTATTTTCAACATATTTTTTTAAATTTTTAGCATTTAAAAATTATTTTCAATGTGGAATGCTTATTTTTAATAAGAATTATCTTAATGATATTTTAATTGTATCTTCATTCGTCAACATCAAAAAAAACCTTAATGTTTGTAGTGACTTGATCTTTTGAATAATATTTTGTTTCCTAAAAATGTATGTCTTGCTATGTCATAATCAATAAAAAATATATAAGTAAAATTAAATGTGACCATCTGGTTTTTACTATTATATGACCATAGGTAAATATGACCGTTCGAAACAATAATAATTTTTAACGTTATAATTGATGTTTAAAATAGGAATAATAATGGATAATTAATGTAGAAATAAGAGTTGATGGCCTCATACGGTAAACTCAAGCCATACGTAGACCATCTGTTAGAGCTTGGGAAAGAGGTGGAATCACTAGGATTTTCTCTGGACTAATCCCGAGATGAGCTTCAACATGTTAATCATGAACGTAATCACTTATAGGAAAAATTCAAGTTGATAGAAATCACCACTCGGGTAATGTTGTCCAAGTCACCCCAAGATTCTATAACCATTACACACATTAATCTTATGTCATATGCGGGTGTTATAAGGGGTCATGTAATGAGGCCTTAGTTAATTTGTGTAATCCTTTTATGTAAATAAATTTTTTATTTCTCATTATGGTAAAATAACCATCTTTTTTTAATTTCAAATGTCAAAATAAATATAGGATGAATTTGTAGTTTTTTCTAAGAAGTTTTATATTATTTATGAATATTGAAAACAAAATAGTATTTTAAAATATATTTGTTATACTTTAAATAATTAATAATGTGAAATTATTTTCAAAAAAATGGACATATATGGTTGTGATCAGTAAAAAATTTAGAGTTTGATAAGATCAACTTACATTTTGGTAAATAGTAAATTATGAATAGTAATATTACCCTTATAAATAGTAATATGACCAATGGTATAGTAACCTCACTTAATTAAGTATAAATATAATTTAGGCATCTTGAATGGCAATGTGATATAATTGTATAAGTAAATAACTATTTTAGAAATTATTAGTTAAGTATTATTATTTTTTTCAGGAAAAAAGTGATTTTAGTTAAGATTTAAATTTATCATGTTCAAAAATTATTTTCCTAAAATAGAGTTCATTTATTAATTCAGAACACCAATATTTGTTTAGGGTAAATTTATGATATTTTTATAATTTTTTTATTTTTCAGTGAATAGTAAAAATACGGTTTTTGAGTTTTCAGTGTGTTTTATGACATCATAATGATATAATATGTAATTTAAAATTCTGTTTGACTCATTTGGATTAAAATATTATATGAGGTGTCACAATTGATTGAAACCATGGGCATGTACCATGGGAAATCCCATGGTTTTTCTCATACCACTGATGAGGTGTCCTTGAAAATTAATAAAAAAACTCCCTCTCATTTACTATAAATACCATGAAATTCCTTCATATTATTTCATTAAAAATTCATAACCCTCAAATATATGATAATTTTACCTCCCAAGGAGTCCTCACAAAGTTTCACTAAGCCCTAAAGGACCTGATCCTATAGTTTTAGATGTTACTCTTCAAGGTAAGAGAGTTCTAAATGTCTCTTTTTTCCATTCAAGTTCTCTTCTATGTGGTATATATTTAAAGATTCCATACAATGTTCTTAATTCCATTTTATTTTGTCCCTATAGTATATTCTGATTCTTTTATGAATGGGTTACCCCTATTGTAAGAAACCGGTTCTTATTTTTGAGGTACAGGTTTCTTCTTTTCTCTTTTCCTTAAGTGTTTTTGAGAAAATATGGAAAATGGGGGAAAATCCCAAATTTTGGAAGTACACGCCGTGTACTTTTCCACATGTCGGGTACTTTTGTCCATGTGGGATGAGTACACAGGGTGTGTAGCCATGTCGGTGACGAAGGGTGTAAAGACCGACTACAATTCGTGTAGTGGTACCTTACACGCCGTGTAGTCATTCGGCAAGTGAATAGTAAGGCGGTGTCCAGCTATGCGATAGAACACTCCGTGTACTCAAGGAGACATGTCATGCAGTCATGTTGGCAGATGAATAGTGCCACACTGGTGGGAAACCGCCAGAGGGACAGTTAAAAAAATGGGAAGTAGACGTCGTGTACTTTGTTTTTTTTCTTAAAATGGGAAGTAGACTCCCCTGTTCACAGGGAAGGATTAGAATCGGATAGGAGCTCAGGATGGGACAACGAACCTTCAAGGATCTCCAGATCGAGCGTCGGGAATCCGTTTCCGCCTCGGATGATCTCGTTGGAACTGCATGGGTAAGGCCCCTCATCTCTTGGCATTGTTCTTTCCAATTATTCATCTAATGGAATTTATTTAAGTTTAAGCGAGTTTTCTTTCACCTCAGATCTACCTTGTTCTAGGACGATTCGTGGAAAGTCATTCGAGAATACTGATCAGGGGCGTATATGGTAGGTGGCTTGGTGTTTATTTTCCAACTTTCGTGTGTTTTTGTGTGTTTTGAGCTACAAACCCATATTTGGGGTGTCGTGTCGATGAGGTCATGGATAATTTAAATACCAATAATTGTATAGGTAAGTAAATGTGATATTAAAATGTTGTTTGGGATCGCTGCTTGGATCCAGGACCACCACGGGGGTGCGTTCCTCTGTTTAGTCGTTTTGCCAAGATACCTGAGGGTATACCTTTAATGTAATGATTGTATAATTACCTTGAGAGTAATTGCTTGTTAATTCTTGTTTACATGTTGATCTTGGCCCGGTTACCTGTTTAGCCTAAGGTCAGTGTTGTTACTAGCCTGTGGGCATTGTACTACTTAGCCTGTGGGCAACTTCTTCGGTGCCTGTGGGCAGTCGATTCTGTGCCTGTGGGCAACACTTATTACACCCGTGGGCAATATTTATATGCCTGTGGGTAGATTCTTGTGTTGGTTTCTCTTTAATTGAGGGTAGGAGTTTACATGTCTGAGGACATTGGTTATTTAGATAGAATATTCACTGTGGTGATATTTTAAATTAAACGATTAAATGATATTAAAATGGAAATTTAACAGGTTAAGTTAGTTACTTTTCAGTACTGCTTACTTTATTTCATTTTTTTACTGCACAATATTGTTTCATGCTCTCACACAGTAGGGCCCGGGCCTTTGGTGGGTGCCTACTGGGAATTTATTTCTCACACCCTGTATGGGTCATGCTTTTTGGCCCAAACAGATTACGTTTCTGCAGGTGTGGATAGGGGTAAGAGTCCCTATACAGGTACTTTATTGTTGCTGAGGAGTAGGAGGGAATGGGACTGAGCCTTGGCTCGCGATGTCGCGGGCTGTTCTGATTTTCTTTTCTGTACTTGTACTTCAGTTGTATTGTATTTCAATGTAACATGTTCTGGTTGTTTTATAAGAATAGTGACATGCTGCAGCATCATATATATATGACTACTGGTTTCCCTTTTTGTTATCAGTTATCAATTTCAGTTATATATATTGTTGCTGCTTCCGCTGTTGTTGTATGCTTTATTCTTTCCGCTGCGCTACACTTTGACAAATGAGGGCATAGTTTCCCCACTATCAGACATGGGCCATCGCTGCTAGTCGGTAGCCTTCGGCGTTTGGGAAAATGCGCTTGAGGTCACGTGGCAAACCGGGTTCAGGGCACCCGTTGAGTGGCACCCATAACCAGGACGTTACAAAGTGGTATCAGAGGCAGGTTCTTTTCTTTGACTTACTATTTGGAGCCTTAGTCAGGGATAGAACGAGAATAGTGGTTGGTAATAAGCTGTGCCCGGGCGTAGCTAACCCATGTACAGGGAAAAGCCAGTCTACCTCGTATTTTTTCAATTCTTTTGATTTTTGGAAATTTTATAGTTGATTTGATTTCACCGTTGGGTGACGCACTTCAGATTGTGCTGTTTATATTTTATTTATGGGTTATATTGAGTTTCAACCCGATGAGATGAGGGTGTTCCATCTTATGCATCATTTAGGCACATTCTTAAAAATCACATTCCATGCATAGTTTCATGCCATGTAGGTGAATTAGAATGTGCATGTTGTTGTGATAGTAGTTGTTCTAGAAAAGCATGTTGTTGTGATAGATTCTTGATAAATACCTGCTATGTGATAGGGTATTATTGTATAATCTTGTTGAAATAATAGATGCCAAACTTTGGTTTTTGCGTAGTATGGGCCCCCATTGCCCGGAATTTTGTGGATCATTGACTGTTTATTATGTTATAACACAGATAAGATGTCAAACTTTGATTCGTGGGGATTATGGCCCCCAACAAATCGGAATTTGACACTTAGGTGTTGTTTTATAGTGTTTTCTGGGTTCCGGGGAAGTTTCTGAGGCATACTATCAGGAAAACCCAGTATACACACCATGAAGTACCTTCAACACGCCGTGTATGGTCTTCTGTTCGGGAAGAAAAATAAAATTTTTTAATACACACCGTGTACCCTGAGTACACACCACGTAGTCTCTTCCTGTGTCGCAAGCCGTGTGGGTGGCGACACGGGGTAGGGAGTGTTTGGGGAGAACACGTCGTGTACCGTATGTACACGCCATGTAGGGTTGACCCAAAGACCCGGCCGTGTAACTAACAAAAACGGGCCAGTGTAATATTTTCTTGAACACTCCATGTCAATGATGACCACGCTGTGTAGTCTGACCTGGGGACCCGACCATGTAAGTAACAACACGGGTCGGTGTAATCCCTTTGTGTACACGCCGTTTGGATATATAACACGCCATGTAGTGTGAGCCGTGTGTCCGGCCGTGTAACTAACAACACGGGTCAGAGGAGCTTGTCTAGTACACGCAGTGTACCTGTGGGACATGTCGTGTAGTCTTGACCAGTGACAGACTATGTGGAGTTAGCTGTGTGGCTAGGGAAACGGGGTAGTGTATACACCGTGTGCGGGTGTAACACATCGTGTAGTTCAAGCTGAGTAGTCATTCGTGTCACAAACGACACGGGCAGTTGAAAAATTACACCATACACATCGTGTATATGTTATACACGCCGTGTAGTTTAGTTCTATAGGATCTGTGTGGCTTAGCAGTGTAGAAGGACAGGGGAAAGGGAAAAGGAGTCAGTTACACGCTATGTAATCATTATACACGCTGTGTAGTCTTGTTTTGAAAATCTTGAAATTCATTCTTCCTCTTGTTCCCCTTATGGTTCCTTCACTTTCAATCTTGATAATCTTAAATCTAAGGTGTGTTTTGACCTTTTAGTGTCAAGACGTTGAGACGACCACGCGTTGTTTTCCAGGAGAGCGGCGATGACTATACTCCAGAGATGGTGGGCCATGGGCTTCTAGTGGACCCTCCAGAAGATCCAGATGTGGCGCCAGCTGTTATACCAGACACAGGCGCGGAGGCACAGTTCCGTGAATGTTTTATGCGGTTCATGCAGACCTTTTAGGGATTACCGCTGGCTGCCACATCTATGGCAGAGCTGACTCATATCTTCCAGCAGCAGCATCCATCTACGTTTTTAGGGGATGGCGGACCACAGGCTGCGGAGTCTTGGCTAGGATCGATGCAGACTATTTTTGAGCATATTGAGATGCCTCCAGGGAAGAGGGTCAAGATCGCGACGTATATGCTATGTTATTCCACCAAGAGGTGGTGGGATGTTACCACCCAGTCATAGCATCACAGGGACATGGCGTGGAAAGATTTTCAGGAAGTCTTCTATGAATTCTTCTTTCCAGAGACGTTGAGGGAAGATAGAGCTTGAGAGTTCATGAATCTGCAGCAGGGCGCTATGTCGTTGATGGATTATTCTGCTCGCTTTACCGATATTCAGCGTTTTTCACCTGTTCTGGTGGGTGATGAGACGTTGAGAGTCAGACGCTTCGAGTATGGTCTTCGATATGACATCTGACAACTAGTGAATGTTTTTAGGTTTCCTATTGTACATGCTATTATGAAACAGGTGCTGATTACAGAGAGGAAGCTTTGGGAAGCTAGTGGTGTGGGCCAGGGCGGTTCAGCACCAGTTTCTGGTACTATTTCTACTAGTAAGAGGAAGAGACAGATGGACTTTTCTCAGGGTGGCAGTACCAGCCAAAAGAATGCTTCAGGTGGCCAGGTCATGTGCTACCAATGTGGTAGAGAGGGGAACAAGAGGCCACAGTGACCACGAGACCCAGTGGAGTGTCGAGTTTGTGGTAGGATGGGTCATCTGCAGTGATTTTGCAGGGCGTTTCCACCGATGGCTAGTGAGAGGGGTTCTATGCAGACTCCGTGTGCGGGAGCAGGACCAGCATCTTCTTACCAGTCAGGGAACTGGAATACGTCAGGGCGTGCAGGTAGAGATGGTGGTCATGGTCGTGGTAGCCAGAAACTAAGATCGCAGAGGTAGTATGTCAGGACAGCTCAGGGTAACCAGGCTGTGTCGTAGGGCTGCGGTACTGGGTAGGCATATGCAGTGCAACAGACCCAGCAGGAGCAGGATCCCAGACCTTCTACAGTCAGAGGTACTATTCTAGTAACTTCTATTTTATCTTCAGTACTTTTTGATACGGGTTATACACATAGTTTCATATCTGTACCCATGGTGGATAACCT
The DNA here is from genome assembly GCA_963277665.1 of Viscum album. NCBI lineage: Eukaryota > Viridiplantae > Streptophyta > Magnoliopsida > Santalales > Viscaceae > Viscum > Viscum album. Next base: position 394,060,136 of record OY728147.1, on the reverse strand, counting down.
TGGGCTCTGTGTTTCTTCTTCTTCTGATATCATGATGCTAGACACTCTGTTGGGGACTAGAACGGCTGGTGTGCATCAGTTCATGGAGTTCCCCCTTGAGGTTTGTGGGTGTCACTTCCTTTGGGACCCTTATCTCTTAGAGATGACAGCTTATGATGTCATTCTCAGGGTGGACTGGTTGGTTCCCTTTCGAGCCTTTCTATATTTCTATCATCGCAAGGTGAGTTTCACGTCACCAGAGGGCGAACAATTTCTATACAAGGGCGAATGGGATGTTCGGGAGACTCGAGCTGGGATAGAGCATTGTGGGCGAGGTGGAGTCACAACCCAGATTTCTAGCTTATATCTGGATGATTAGGGGACTTGTCAGATGGATTTCCCTCCAGTGGTTGATCGTTTCAGGGATGTCTTCCCAGACGACTTTTCGGGTCTACCTCCAGAGCGTGAGGTGGATTTCTCTATTGAGTTTGTGCCAGGAGTAGCACCGGTGTCCATTCCTCCTTATAGGATAACTACACCAGAGTTGCAGGATCTCAAGAGGTAGTTAGAGGAGTTACAGGCAAAAGGTTTTATCTGACCCAGGACTTCTCTGTGGGGTTCTCCGGTCCTTTTTGTGAAGAAGGTAGATGGTACCCTCAGACTCCGCATGGATTATCGAAAGCTGAACCAGTTGATGGTTAAGAACCGATATCCCTTGCCGAGGATTGATGGTTTTTTGATCAACTTAGTGGGGAACGAGTGTTCTCGAAGATTGACTTAAGGTCATGATATCATCATCTATGTGTGAGACCATCGGATATACCGGTTACAGCATTTCAGAGCAGATATGGTCTTTACGAGTACTTGGTTATGCCATTCGGACTCACGAACGCGCCAGCGGTTTTCATGGATCTGATGAATCATGTGTTCCATCCTTATCTAGATTATTTTGTAGTAGTATTCATGGACAACATCTTAATGTACTCTCACACTCTAAACGACCATGCCACTCATCTTGAGATTGTATTGGGTACACTGAGAGAGCATCGGCTATATGTTAAGCTCTTAAAGTGACACTTTTGGATGGACCATATTCACTTCCTGGGTCATATCATCTCAGAGGCAGGAGTTGTAGTAGACCCAAGGAAGGTGAGAGTAGTAGTTTCCTGGGATCATCCCAAGAATGTGTTTGAAATACGGGGTTTCTTGGGACTGGCTGGTTACTACAGATGCTTCATACAGGACTTCTCCCGCTTAAGAGCGTCGTTCATGGGTCTGACTAAGAAAGGTGTGAAGTTCGTTTGGTCAGAAGCTTGCGAGACAGCCTTTCAGGACCTGAAGGGAAGGTTGACATCAGTACCAGTCCTGATACTCCCTGAGCAGGGGAAGACCTATACAATTTACTATGATGCATCAGGTATTGGGCTGGGAGCAGTGTTGATGCAGGGAGATCAAGTTGTTGCGTACGGTTCTCAGCAGTTGAGGCCACATGAGAGGAATTATCCAATACATGATCTTGAGTTGGTTGCAGTTGTGCATGCGTTGCGCTGTTGGAGACATTATCTCTTGGGGGAATGTTTTGTGGTTTTCACCAACCACAAAAGTCTCAAGTATATCTTTACTCAGCATGACTTGAATTGGAGGCAGCGAAGGTGGGTCGAATACCTTCAGTACTTTGACTTTGAGCTTACCTAAACACCTGGTAAGGGTAATGCAGTAGCTAATGCACTGAGCATGAAGACTCAGATACAGGTTGTGTAGGAGGCCAGTGATGAGTGGTAGCTCATGGCTTTGTTCTCTGAGATGCATTTGGAGGTGCAAGACAGTCAGGGACAAACTTATCTTTCATCTTTATATGTGACTTCTACCCTCCTGGATAGAGTGAGGATAAGAAATCTATCTAATTTGGAAGGCCTAGTTCTATGGGAGTCGGTGGCAAGAGAGTACCCTTCTCTTGCATGTACGATAGGTGGTGATGAAATTCTGCATTTCCATGGACGAGTATGGGTTCCAGGGGATATACACGAGGAGATGATGCGGGAGTTTCATGTTTCAACTTGGGAAGTTCATCTCGGGGTTACCAAGATGTACTGAGACCTGAGACATCAGTACTGGTGGTTGGGTATGAAGAGTTATGTAGTTGGTTTTGTTGCGAGTTGTTCCACCTGTCAGCAGGTGAAGGCGGAACATCAGAGGCCAACCGGACTATTATAGCAGTTACCCATCCTGGAGTGGAAATGGGATGATGTCACGATGGATTTTTTGACTGGTTTGTTGAGGTCACCTCGAGGCAATGATGTCGTGTGGGTTGTTGTGGACAGACTCACAAAGGTAGCTCACTTTTTTCCAATCAAGGAGACCTTTGGTGTTGACGTGCTCGGAAGGTTATATATCCGAGAGATTGTACGTCTTCATGGGGTTCCTCATTCTATCATTTCAGATAGGGATGCCCGTTTTACATCTCGTTCCTGGTAGAGTTTTCAGAGGGAACTGGGTACACAGGTGCATCTAAGCATGGCTTACTACCCTCAGACAGATGGCCAGTCAGAGCGTACGGTACAGGTGCTTGAGGACATGATGCGTGCATGCGTCCTAGACTTTGGTGGCTCTTGGGAGAAGCACATACCCCTAGTCTAGTTTGCCTACAATAACAGTTTTCAAGCAACTATCGAGATGGAACCATACAAGGATTTATATGTTAGTCCATTCTGATCACCTTTGTGCTTGTTAGAGGTAGGTGAGGCAGCTTTACTGGGACCACGTCTTGTACAGGAGACTTCTGAGCAGGTCCAGTTGATTCAGAAACGGATGGCTACCGAACAGTCTCATCAGAAGTCTTATGCTGATCACCGCAGACGACCTTTGGAGTTCATAGCCAGGGATCAGGTTTTCTTGTGTGTTTCACCAAGGCTAGGACACAAACGGATCAGGAGATAGGGTAAACTTTCACCGAGGTATGTGGGGCCATTTGAGATTCTGGCGAGAGTCAGGCCATTTGCCTATCGGTTGCAGTTACCACAGAGGTACCGGGCCATGCACGACGTCTTCCATATATCTCAGTTGCGCCGCTATCATTCAGACCCATCTCACATCCTTCAGCCTGAGGAGGTTCAGCTTCAAATGGATGTGTCCTTTGAGGAGCATATGATTCGTATCGTTGACAGGAGCATGAAGGTTCTCCAAATCCAGTCAGTTCCTCTCGTACGGGTGTTATGGCAGCATTTCCGAGTTCAGAACGAAACCTGGGACTGGGAGATCGATGTATGTTCTTAGTGCCTGGAGTTATTCACGGCTATATCTTCACCACCCTTGGAAGGGAAATTTTGGGATGAATTTCTTTAAGGGGGGAAGTTTGTAAGAACCCGGTTCTTATTTTTGAGGTACGGGTTTCTTCTTTTCTCTTTTCCTTAAGTGTTTTTGAGAAAATATTGAGAATGGGGAAAAATCCCAAATTTTGGAAGTACACATCATGTACTTTTCCACACACCAGGTACTTTTGGCCATGTGGGTTGAGTACACAGGGTGTGTAGCCATGTCGGTGACGAAGGGTGTAAAGACCAACTACACGCCGTGTAGTGGTCCCTTACATGCCATGTAGTCAGTCGGTAAGTGAATAGTAAGGCGGTGGCCAGCTTTGTGATAGAACATGCCGTGTACTCAAGGAGACACACTGTGTAGTCATGTCGGTATATGAACAGTGCCACGCTGGCGGGAAACCACCAGAGGAACAGTTAAAAAATGGAAAGTACATGCCGTGTACTTGGAGATACACGCTGTGTACTTTGTTTTTTGCTTAAAATGAGCAGTAGCCTCCCCTATTCACAGGGAAGTCTTAGAATCAGATGAGATCTTGGGAGGGGAAGACCAGACCTTCAAGGATCTCCAGATCTAGCATCGGGAATCTATTTCTGCCTCGGTTGATCTCGTTGGAACCGCGTGGGTAAGCCCTCTCATCTCCTGGCGTTGTTCTTGCCAATTCTTCCTCTAACGGAAGTTATTTAAGTTTAATCGAGTTTTCTTTCACCTCAGATCTACCTCGTTCTAGGAGGATTTGTGGAACATCGTTCGAGTATACTGATCAGGGGAATATAAGGTAGGTGGCGTGGTGTATATTTTCCAATAGTCGTGCATTTTTGTTTGTATTGAGCTATGAACCCATATTTGGGGTGTCATGTGGCTGAGTTCGTGGAAAATTTAAATACCTAGAATTGTATAGGTAAGTAAATGTGATATTAAAATGCTGTTTGGGATCACTTCTTGGATCCAGGACCACCCCGGAGGTGTGTTCCTCTATTTAGCCGTTTGGCCAGGATACCCGAGGGTATACCTTTGATTTAATGATTATATAATTTCCTTGAGAGGAATTGCTTGTTACTGCTTATTTACATGTTGGGATTGGCCCGGTTACCTATTTATCCTGAGGAAAGTGTTGTTACTAGCCTATGGGCATTGTACTACTTAGCCTGTGGGAAACTTCTTCTGTGCATGTGGGCAGTCGATTCTGTGCCTGTGGGCGACACTTCTTACGCATGTGGGAAATATTCGTATGCCTGTGGGTAGATTCTTGTGTTGGTTTCTGTTTACCCGAGGTTAGGAGTTTACGTGTCTGGGTACATTGGCTATTTACTTAGAATATTCACTATGGTGATATTTTAAATTAAACGATTAAATGATATTAAAATGGAAATATAACTGGTTAAGTTAGTTACTTTTCAGTACTGCTTACTTTATTTCATTTTTCTACTGCACACTATTGTTGCATGCTTTCACACAGTTGGACACGGGCCTTTGGCGGGTGCCTACTAGGAATTTATTTCTCACACCCTGTTTGGTTCATGACTTTCGGCCCAAACAGATTACCTTTCTGCAGGTGTTTATAGGGGAAAGAGTCCTTATACAGGTACTTGATTGTTGCTGAGGAGTAGGAGGGCATGGGACCGAGCGTTGGCTCGCGATGCTGCTGGCTGTTCTGATTTGCTTTTCTGTACTTGTACTTCAGGTGTATTGTATTGCAGTGTAACATGTTCTGGCTGTTTTATAAGAATAGTGACATGCTGCATCTTCATATATATATGACAACTGGTTTCCCTTTTTTTAGTAGTTATCCATTTCAGTTATATATATTGTTGTTGCTTCCCCTGTTGTTGTATGTTTTATTCTTTCCGTTGTGCTACACTTTGACAAATAAGGGAATAGTTTCCCCACTATCAGACTTGGGCCCTCGCTACTAGTTGGTAGCCTCTGGTGTTTGGGGAAATGCGCTTGAGGTCACGTGTAAAACTGGGTTTGGGGAACCAGTTGAGTCGCACCCATAACTGGGACGTTACACCTATCTCTACTCTTTTTTAATTTTTTGTAAAACCATGTTTCATAGTGATTCTGCTGTAGAATTTTTGTCTCAAATCTCTCTATTTTTCTCAAGAAATTCCATTATTTTCTTTATGTGAATAACCAAACCTATTTCATTTCTAGGGGCATTCATCCAAAAATAAAAATGATATATTTTATATTGGATTTACATAACTAATACCCTCATTCCCTTTCCTAAGGTTATGAATGACATAATGATCATATTTTTAATCACTTTTTAAAATGTCACAATTTTGATATGGAACTCATTTATTTTATTGTCTTTAGGTTATTTATGAAATTTTTTATTTTGATCTATGTGGATAAAATTAAAATAAATAAATATTAATGGTGATACTTTATATCACTTCAATGTGTAGGGTAAATAAATTAATCTTTAGAGATGAAAAGTTTTATGATACCTTACTGAATAACCTTGGTAATTTATTTGACAACTTGATGATGGAACTTGGTGATATGATTATGAATGTCTAAATTAAATGTTTTAGACACATTTTCAATAAATTATTAAAGTTATTATTATCACTATATGTCTCTTCTCATTACTTTATGATATTTCATCATTTTTGTATTGTATTCTCTCAAGTTCACATGTAAACTCTTTTCCAAGTTTTCTCTTGCTAGGCCTTATGATCACCCTTTCCTTTGATGTATGTCCCCAGGTTGTGATATGAATTAATTCTACATAGTATGAATATTTCAAGAATCCTTTCAATGGTATTAAAATAATTTTATATTTTTCCATGTATTATGTACCCATTTTCAAAGACACTAGACTTTAAAGATCCTATGTTTGTAAAATCTAATGAAATGTTATGTAATAAAAAGGTGGGATTACATAGTTGATATCAAAGTATAGTTTCATTATTTGTGGACATTTGGTTATGGAAACCTCAAGAAGAACCCTATAGAGACTACTGGAAAACTAACCTATACCAGTGGTTTGGAACCGTTGGTATAGGCCTCCAAACCATTGGTATAGCCTATACTAACAGTTTGGAGAACCGTAGGCAAGTAAGCCATTGGGATAGTTCTATACCAACGGTTTTTGGAAAACCGTTGGTATAAGTAATATAAAAATCTATACCAACGATTCCATAAAACCGTTGGTATATGTATTTCCAAAAAAAACATTCGCTGGGATTTGATCCCAAGACCTCTAGTTTATCATTGAACGACCTAACCACTAACCTAACATGAATTTTGTAAACATAATTTCATAAATATATATAAGTATTATCAAAATTATTTTAAATTTTCATTTATAGAATGTTATGGTTAAGAGAATCTGATAAAAAATCAAAGGACCTATACCAACAGTTGTCAAAACCGTTGGTATAGGTTTCTGGATATTTGGGAGTGATGTTGATATTCTGGCCACTTTTCCCAACGGTTTGGCCAAACCGTTGGGAAAAGTGGCCACAAATTGGACCTTTCCCAACGGTTTTGGCAAACCGCTGGGAAAAGTGGCCACAAAGTGGGCTTTCCCAATGGTTTGGCCAAACCGTTGGGAAAGGGGGTATATAAGTGTTGGGAAAGGTCACATTTCTAGTAGTGAGAAATTTTTAAATATAGGAAAAATTCCTGGTATTTTGGTGAAATATTATGTAAGTGGTTTCCGAAAAAATAAATCCTTGTCTAGATATGAACAAGTGGATGTGGCTCTGGGAAAAATGTATCTAGGGGTAAAACCAAAAACACTGCTCTAAGCTAGACTCGAAAAGGAACTGGTTCATGAAAATGGGCCTCGTAGCACTCCTAGTTTGACACTCCCATGGGATATTTTTGGTTAATCACAAGATTTTTATGAATCATTATGAATGATTTATAGAGAAATGTAATTGTTGTTAAAGAAGAATATATTTAAGCATGAAGTTTTAATACATAAAAATCCTTTACAGATAAAAGATTCATAAATGAAAAAATTTTCTCACTAAGGTATTATTATTTTAGAAAATGGTGAGAAATAAGAGGAACTGTGACAATGGTGACCACAATGGACCATGCATTGACAGCCCTCTGATGGAAGCCAGAATAAAAACATTCATGAGAATAATGAACCAAATGACTCAAGTTATGGGAACTAACATGAATCAAGCTAAGAGAGCAATTTCACCATGAAGGGAAAACTTTATATTTAGTCCTTTATGCATCAATGACCACCAACCTTCAGTGGATATACTGACCCATTGAAAACTGAATAGTGGATCAGCTATATCAAAAAGATCTTTTCTGTGCTCTACTATTCAGAAAAAGATAAGGTCATCCTCATTGTTTACAACTTAGAGGGAGAAGCTGATCAGTAGATGGAAATAATTAAAAACATGAGGCCAATAGTAGAGGTGGAATATATGGATTGGGAAGAGTTCTGATTGATCTTCTTCAATAAGTATTTCTCTTATTCGATGAGAACAAAAATGGAGGATGAGTTTCTTGAGCTAAAGTAGAAGAAGAATGAATCTGTTGGAAGCTAAGAGATGAAATTCAAAAGACTTTCCCGTAACACATCAAGATTTTTCATTGATCCTAATGGGAAGGTTGATTCATTCTTTGGCAGACTAAGACCTCGTCTGTCGAAGAATCTATCCAACCGAGACTATGATAGCTATGAGGAGATCATGTGGAGTTCTATGAAAGTCGAACTGGAGTTCGGTGAGACGCAGTGGTCTCATAATACCAATGACAAGAATAGATAAATGGATACAATCTTAGGGAGGATATTTGATCAGGGAATAGAAGGAAAGCATGTGCAACTTAGCACATGCAAAAGTTTGGAAAGAATAATTTGGGGAACTGCTTGCTCGAAAGAATGAAGTGCTACAAGTGTGGAAGAGATGGTCATATCACACAAAATTGGCATAGTGTAGTGAAGCCTCAACTTCCCAACACTAATGACAAAGGGAAGATGGTGCATTACCTGCCTGAAGTCAAATTCTTTAAGTGTGGATAGCTTGGGAAATTTTCCAATCACTGTCCAAATATGAGGGCACTAAAGGGGAATCACCAACAACCTCAGCAAATGCCAAGGGAGAAAAGTCATGCTTTTACTATCATGACAACTGAAGTTGAAGCTCCAAATGATGTGGTGGAAGGTACTCTTTTTGTTCTCTCAAATCTAGAAAGTACTTTGTTTGATTTTGGTTTAACACATTCTTTTATTTCCTCAAAGTTTGAAAAGAATTTGGAATCAACCCCTAAATTTCTAAAAGTAAAGTTATCGGTCAAGACTCCTTGTGGGATTATCCAAGAATCATTATTGTTTAGAAACTCTAGTATTTACTTTAGTGAGTAAAATATTATCACAAATATAGTATTAATTCTGATGATGGAATTCAACATTATACTAGGTATGGAAAGTCTCTCAAGGTATAATTCTAAGATCAAATGCAGAAGAAAGAAAATATTAGTAGTCTTGAATGGAAAACCTACAGATATCTTCTAAGGAGAGATATATCAACCTGATCATGCCTTGAAGAACCTCAAGTATCCTTATATATGGAGTTGATCGGTGAAGAAGAGGAAGTAAATTATATTATAAGGATAGAAAATGTCCCCATCGTCTAGGAATACATTGATTTATTTCCTAAGGAGTTACCCATACCTCCCCCAGAAAGAGAGGTAGAGTTATTTATTGATCTCATACCTAGATCTCATTTGATATCAAATACCCCACATAGGATGGAAAATGTGGTTCTGAAGGAATTTAATAAGCAACTCCAAGAACTTTTTGAGAAGGGGTTTATCTGACTAAGTGTGTCTCCTTGGGGAGAACATGTTCTATTTGTGAAGAAGAAGGATGTATCAATGTAGCTATGCATTGATTATAGAGAACTGAATGGGATCACAGTGAAGCACAAATACCCTCTTCCAAGAATTTATTACTTATTTGACCAACTTCATGGGGCTCAATTATTCTCCAAGATTTATCTTTGATATAGATATAATCAATTGTGGGAGGAGAAAAAAGATATTCCAAAAACCACCTTCCAATCAAGATATGGGCATTATGAGTTTATTGTTATTACCTTTATACTGACTAATTCACCTATTATTTTTATGGATTTTATGAATAGATCATTTAAGGACTACCTTGATAATTTTGAGGTATTTTTCATTGATGACATTATGATATATTCTAAATTTTGTGAATATCATGAAGATCATCTAATGGTTATTGTGAAAACTCTATAGAAGGAGAGTCTTTTTTCAATGTTAAGCAAGTGTGAGTTTTGGTTACAAAAAAGTTTCTTTATTGGGGAACATTGTAACTAATAAAGAAATCACAATTGACCATAAAAAGGCAAAGGATGTAAAGAGTGTCCTCAGCCTACAATAATAACTAATATTTGTAGTTTCCTTGGATTATCAGGATCATATAGGAGGTTTGTGAAATAAAATCACTAATTTCTAATCCACTAACCAAGTAAACTAGAAAAGGGGTTAAGTTCATATAGAAAAATGATTATGAGGAATGTTTCCAATAAGTGAAGAAGAGATTACTTACTGCACCTATTCTAACTCTTCCCTCAAATGGATAAGGATTCGTTATTTTTAGTAATGGATCTATAAAAGGGCTTGGGTGTGTCCTCATGAAAAAGGACAAGGTGATTGCTTATACATCTCAACAGTTGATGACTCATGAGAATAACTATCCTATGAATGATATGGAGTTTATTATAGATTTTTTTTCACTAAATATATGGAGGAACTATCATTATGGGGATAAGTGTGATATATAAATATTGAAGTATATTTTCACACAGAAGGAATTGAACATGAGATAGAGGAGATGGTTGGAACTTCTTAAATACTGATTGTTCAATTCATTATCATCATGGATGAGCAAACAAAGTTGTTGATGCATTAAGTAGGAAAGTCCATGTTTTTATGTATATGATGAGGATCCAAGGAGACCCTTTATCAAATCCCTAGTGAAACTAGACATGGGAATTGTAAGGGAAGGGACATAATCAACCATATCCCAAATGATTTATCAACAGTTAGTACTAAATAAGATCAATAAAGCTTAGAAGGAAGATCCTTTGTTACCGAAGAAGTTTGAGGCTATGAAGGATGGGAAGTTTCTTGAGTTCAATATTGATCAAGAAGGTGTACTAAAATTTCATACAAGACTATATGTTCCATATATTTCAGAAATAAAAAAGGTACTGATGGATGAAGCTCATAGAACTACTTTCACTATACATCCTAGAAGCATGAAAATGTATAGGGACTTTTGTGATCATTATTAGTGAGATAATATGAAAAGGGATATTTTTAACTACACTAAAATGTTCCTTCTATGTCAATATGTGAATGTGGAGTGAAAAATTCCTAAAGGGGTATTAAAACTACTACCCATACCAGCATGGATCTGGGACAATATCACTATGTAATTTGTCACTGGTCTCTTGAGAAAATCCAAAGGATACAATGCAATATGGGTTATAGTGGACCGTATCACCAATAGAACCCATTATATCTTTATTTTGGAAGATTTATCTCTGGATCAACTTGTCATAATTTATGTGAAGGATGTGGTAAGGTTGCATGGAGTTCAAAATTCTATCATATATTGTAACACCCCAGGTAAATAAAGAATATGACATCTTTATATTTATCCATATTTGTGAATAAAATATTAATATTACTTTAAAGGGGATGCTATGCTCGATGGCGTACCCAATACGCAACAACGAGTTTCTTGGGAATCTTACATTGCACTCTAATAATAAAATAATATTATTTTAAATGGTAGTTAACGCCTAGACATTGTAATGGAGGGAATGAACAGAAATAACTACAAAATTATTATATATGTTTTTCAAATATTTTTACTCTTTACAATAAATGTTAGAGGATTATAAATGCGAATAAATCCAATTTTAAGCGTAGACATTCTAATATTCTTTAAAAGGTCGATTAACCGCCTTTTGATGGCGAACCTCTTTTAAATCCAATTTTTGACAATTTTATGTGTTATATTTGAAAAAATAAAATTCTTCTTTAGAATCGGGAACTCAAAATTTACTTTGTGTAAATTTTTGGTATTTTTCCGAAAAAGATCAATTTTTAATGAATAGTGGAAAATGTTGTATTTTAATTCAAAACCTCTTTTTAATATAATTTATTTATATTATTAGATTATCTTTTGAATTGTTTTTAAAGTTAAATTAGAATATATTTTTACCATTTAATCCAATAGTGGTCATTGAAATTAATTTCACTTTGAAATCGGACTTAAACTAGTGTCAATCTTTTGATACTTTTTGTTTCATAAAAACACGCTATTTGCTCTGACAGTGGGAATTAATTATTAAATTAATTAATGAAACTAATATGTTTTGAATTTTTTAAAATAGACATAATTTTTTAATTAGAAATATCAAATATAGCTTAGGGTGAATTTTTGGTAATTTTCTGAAAAACTTCAATTTTTGATGAATAGTGAAACCACTAAGTGGTACTTATAAAAAACTGATTTTCCGTTTAAATGAAATTTTGCCATATTTGTGTTTTAAATTTCAAAAATCAGACATACATGGTTGTAATTAAGAAGTAAAATATGGTTCAATGGGATTAACATAATTTTTTGGTGAATAGTAACTTATTAAGTTTTTAATCGCGATTAGAGGTAATTAGAGTAGTTTAAGGTAAACATAATGTTTTAATAATATTAGATGAGCATGAAACATGTTCTACCCTCATTGTATGTGTCATTTAAGACCAAGAAAATCCATGGGTCAACTTGGGGACCCCATGGATCCACTTTGGTTGAGAAATGACATAAATAACTTTTTATTTAATGTTCTAGTAAAAATGACACAAACATGAGATGTTTTACTAAAACAATTTTTAAAAGGGGTTATAAAAGTCATATTTTTCACTATAAATATTAATTGGAAAGATAAAATTATTTCCTACATCATAGTATTTTTATTATAATTTTTAGACATTAAATAAATATATTATTTATGACATCATGATAATGCAGCGATGACCTCATTATTTAACGATTTAAATAAAATGGAAAGACAATGTAAAATCTAAGACCTACACATTTCCAAAACCTATTGGATGGGTGTATTTCGAACCCTTATCGCCTTATCCTCGAATTTTATCAATGTGGGACCTTTTAAATCTGAAAATCATTTTAAAATAAAGGAACATTTCCTTACATTCCAAGAGTGCCCCTCCTCTCCTCTTACAAAAGGCCCCCACCTCTACCTCCTTACCCATACTTCCAAAGCCTTTGGCTCTACCAAACCCTGCCAATTATGTCTCTCCACATCCCTCTATAACTCCTTGAAGCCTCACTTTGGGCATAAGTCTTCCCAAGGAAGCCTTTGAGCTCAAACCAAAGGGAGTTACCCGATTTTAAGGTAATGTCTTCACTTGAGTCCTTTTGTTTTATTTTGCTTCTCCAACCCCCTAAACTATTTTTATTAATTTCTTTTGTAACAACTACAGTATCTTAAATATACTAGGATGTTGTTATAAGAATTATTAGAGCTACACTTACACACACCTTCGTCTAATGGTTAAATAACATACTGTTTCTGTGGTTGGCGATTTTCTGCCTCACGAAACAATGATTGTTCAATATTCTTTTAACACCTTTAAAGGTGGCCATTAATATGTCACTATATATATATATTATATATAATATTTTTATGTTTTACTTAATCTTCTGTATTTTTCATTTATGGCATATCCTTTATGGTTACCATTATGAGTAAACGCGATATCTTCATTTTAGGAAGTGCGGACTACCGCCCCCTCAAAGTGATTTGATTCGTTAATGCCATATGTGGGACGTATAAAGGATTTAATTAATGTTATTATATATGATATTATACTGGAATTATAATATACCTTTATATCCTTATGATTCTATTCTATAAAATACGAAATAGAAATGAAAGTAGCGTTCATGCGTACGTACGGCTTACCGTCTCCATGAACGGTGCATTTCATTTCTTACCTCTAAATGATTATGTAATATTATAAATGCATGTATATACTGGATATATATGATATATATGATATATAAATCATGATTATAACTCTGGATATAATGGATACATGAACAACTTGTATTTATAAAGAGCATATTTTGACTCAAGTACCAATGATCGTTTAAACGACCGTTATTAACTAAAATAATTACATAGTGTTCATGACAAGGTAATAAGTGATATAAAAGGAATAATGAACTTCAAAAAGGTTCTTAAGGAAGTATAAATTAACTCACGTTTATTATTCAGGATATTAAATAACGATCGAGTCAAGTCGGACCCGAGGTAAGGGATCTTACTCCTCTCTTTCTTTTTAAGTACACTCTTTTATGTCATTCCTTTCAAACCTCATCTTTCTTGTTATTGGGATGTTATTTTATATTACTCTTACTGTAATTTTTATTTTCATATGATGAGAGACCCTATTCTCTCTCATCAATCCATTTTGAAAGTTTTGAGTGGCACCATTAGGCTGCCGAATTTTCGTAAGAGATCTAACCTCTCTCTTTCTTTTTAAGTACTCTCCTTTATGTCACTTATTTTAAGTTCATATTTGTTATCTTGGGGAATGTTATTTTATATTACTCTTTCTGTAAAATTCATTTTAATATGATGAGAGACCCTATTTGATCTCATCAATCCATTTTTGTAAGTTTTAAGTGGCGCCGTTAGGCTGCCAAGTTTTCGTAAGGGATTTTTCATCTCACTATTATTCCCGTGAGATTTATGATACATTTGCCACAATTTCCTTTGATTGGTGTATGTACTGCCCATTATTTTATTCATTGTGTAATATAATTTCATTTATGAGTATTTACATCAATGTTTTATTGTCCTTCTTTCAAGGGGTTTATGTTTCGAAAGTTACCCAAGTCGGTAAGGGAACCTTTCACCCTCCTCTTTTTAAAAGACTTATTTTGTTATGTCTTTTAATTCACATAATATTATTTTGGGATATGTTCTTATATATTCTTATTGATGTAAATTTTAATACCAAGTGATGAGATACACTTTTTATCTCTCATCAACTCTTTTTCTGAATTTTGAAGTGACACCGTTAGGCTGTCGAATTTTTGCAAGGGAACTTCTTAACCCAATTTGGATTCTTTGGGATAAACTTGTACTCCTTGAATATGTTGTTATATGATTATGTGTGAATGTACTCTGATTGTATTACAATTAATACCCACTTATATTTCGTGTATTCATTTGTCACACATAATTATGTAATTGATTTATCCTTAATCCAAGGATACCGTCTTTGTATGGGACTTCGTCTCAATCTCCTTTCATTGAGGCATATTTTGTTTTATACACAACCATCTTTTATATGGTGTATAAACCCCTTTGACTTTTAAGTTTATTCAAAAGGGATCTTTTTTATACAAAGCGTTTAATAAAATACAAAAGGGAATGTTTTTGTCATACGTATGCGGTGACAATGACTTCTCCGCCGCCGTGACCATTATTTGAGTTTAGGATTCCTCTACAAGCCATACCTTCTTTTTAAAAGACAAATAAATACCATGTTATACTTTTCTTTTATTTTGGTATTTAAAATGGTTTTCATAATTTTTTTATTATATCAATGTGTTGTATTGATATCTTTGGATTGAAATGTGGAAATGTTATGTTTCCTTTATGCATGTTTTATGTGATACGATTATGTTGAGGTTCTTGGGAATTATTATGAAGACGGGTGGTTCCGTGATAAACTAAGGGTGGGTGAGCCCGATATAGCTCTCCAATGCATTGCGTAACGCGAAGGAGTGAAACGTTAAGGTTTCTCTGAAGAGATTTAGGGAATATACTGTGGTGGGTATTCCAAACGTAACCAAGAGGGTTACTCCCTACGTAAGAATGTTATGAATTCCTCAAGTTACCTTTTATGTCTTATTAATGCTATGATTTATTCATGATTTGATGAGGTATGTTAAAGTGCCTATGTTTTATGGGTAAATTATTATTTCATTATTATGTATATATGAACTCATGTTTCCTTTCCAAATTTTTATATCCCTTACTGAGCTTTTTATGCTCATCCCAAGTTTTTTTGAAATGTTTTTCACAGGTCAAGGGAAAGGTACATGATATGATGATATTGTCAAGGAAGTTTCAATAAAGAATCCATGTTTTATTTTAAATATGTTTCCGTTGATGGGAAAAAATGAATACTATCTTTATGTAACCACTTTGATTAAATGTGGAATGTAATGCAAGTTTTATGATCTAATTCTCTAAAACTATAAACCTGAAAAGATCCTCAATGTGTAATCTTGTATTAACTCAAGATTAATTAAGGTTTAAGGCCGGGGCCTTATAGTTGGTATCAGAGGTCGGTTTAGATAACTTTAGAGGTTAGGGTATTCTTTAAGCATAAGTGACATTACCATAATGGTTAGGAATTTAGAAAGAGTCCTAGTTTTAGATAAAGTGAATGAGTAAGTATATCTTAGTGTTTATCTTCCTCATTAATACATGATGGTTTTCTTGATATACTCACATTGACCTTTTTGGTTTTAGTAAAAGACTGGATCTAGGAGGCACAAAAGTAATAGTGGATGTGAAGGAAACTGTGACAGTTTTTTGAGCAAGCAACTGAATGATATGGGAGCTGCAATGAGAACTCTTGTATTTATCCTCAACCAACTATCTGGAGTCATGATTGACCACCTAAACCTTGGTGATTTCTATAAGGAATCATATATGTGAGAAACAAATCCCTACGGAACTATGGGTAATAATCATAAAGGTAAGTATGTTCAAAAACCTATGGGTCAAAGATGTGGAAAGAAACACCTAGGAAAATGTTTCAAAGGGACAGAAATATTCTATAGATGTGGAAATGAAGGTCATAAAGCAATAACCTGCCATGGAAAAAGGAAGCATCCAGTTGACTCGAGGAAAGGGAAAGAAGTTCTTTCTGAGGGATAAGTTGAATGTTTTAAATGTGGTGTGCATGGTCATTATGAAAACACATGTCCTATGAAGAAGTTTCTTGAATGGAATCACCAAGATCGTACAAATATTCGTTTACCAATACCTAATGCCATTCCGATTGAGGATGAAGAAACTGACAATGACCAATCAAAGGTATGGATTATTTCATAACTTTTGTTTTCCTATTTTGGAATCTTAGGATATGATTCATGATTTTTTTTGTAGGAAAGAAGTATTTCAGAATAAGTTGGAAAGGAATGGTTAATGGATCATGAAGAATGTTGAATGAGTAAGAAGTCAACATATAAGGGCTTCAAGAGTTATGGTGAAATTATTATGAGTATTAAGTCTCTTTTAATGATGGGGTTACATTAGAAGACTTTTTATAGTATGTGTAACCCTGATGTTTAATATATAAAAATTTTATTCAATGAATAGTTATCTGTTCTTTTGTGGACATAGTTATAAAGAACCATTTGGGTTTATATGATCCTTACTTTTGAGGTAATTATGGGTTACTATATGTTATGATGGAAGTGAAAGGAATGAGATTAAATTGAGGTTAAATTATTTTATGGTTATTTTTGATGATTTTATATCTTTTTGGGAATGATTTTATAATTATATAGTTTTGGAAAAAAGGACAACACGCAGACCGTGTGACAACCCGTCACGTCGGACAAAGCTGCAGGAATCAAACCCACAACCAAAGTGCAACTGGTATTTATCGCCTACCACTGGACTACGTGAAGTCCCTGGTTAGTTTGACGGATTCTTTCTAGTTAGATGATTTTATGAATTAAGAGTAAGTTGATTTTGGGTTATCTATGGAAATTTATTAACCTATCATGGAGGATATGTGATTAGGTTAATTACTTTTCAATACGAGACATTAAGAGCAACTGATGTTGTTTGGAGATAAATGTTACGATTTTACTTGGAAGACTATGTGACTAAATCCTTCAAATATTTGGTTTTCAATCTTATTTTGGTTTACTTTGAAGAATTTTATGGACAAATTGTTTATCGAATGGTCCTCGTTGAACTTTGGGTTTTGTTGGACAAATTTTAGAGATTAAGAGTAGATTTTCTTTTTATAAAGGGTTATCCTTTTCTGGATTATCTGATCTTGTACTAACCTTTTTGGTTTTGTTTTTGGGTGAAGTCTAATGACATGGGAATTATATAGTTCTCTTTTGTGGATTAGTTGATTCTCTAGAAGTTGATTATAGTACTCTTAATCTGAACAAGTCTTAATAAATACTCGTCTTTTGGATAAAATATGAGTTTGTGTAAGGAATCTAATAAAAGTTGAAAGTCAACATGATAAGTGATTATGTTTCCTTATGGATAAATTCCTCAATAAAAAGTAACTTAAAACAAAAATGTTTTCTATTAACTTTTCCTACTGGGGAATCGAATACCGTTTAACCCATCACAATTTTGTGATTTTCTTGTGGTTAACTTTCTCCTAAACATGTTTTCTATCACTCTCCATCAGAACATGACCCTATGTTTTCTCCTCCATGTCCATGTTTTCCTACATGGAATCCTAGTATGGGTTAACTCGGGTGACCTCTGTACTTATCTTTCTTTATTTTAAAGTGATTTTTTTACCGACTCTTTTTCCGATGTGGGACTTTCAAGGATGTTTCCAAGCCCAATTTTATAATTGCGAGGACGCAATTCCCAAAAGGGGGGAAGGATGTAACACCCCAGGTAAATAAAGAATATTACATCTTTAAATTTATCCATATTTGTGAATAAAATATTAATATTACTTTAAAGGGGATGCTATGCTCGATGGCGTACCCAATACGCAACAACAAGTTTCTTGGAAATCTTACGTTGCACTCTAATAATAAAATAATATTATTTTAAATGATAGTTAATGCCTAGTCGTTGTAATGGCAGGAATGAACAGAACAAACTACAAAATGATTATATATGTTTGTCAAATATTTTTACTCTTTACAATAAAGGTTAGAGGATTAAAAATGCGAATGAATCCAATTTTAAGCGTAGACATTCTAATATTCTTTAAAAGGTCGATTAACCGCCTTTTGATGGAAAACCTCTTTTAAATCCACTTTTTGACAATTTTAGGTGTTATATTTGACAAAATAAAATTCTTCTTTAGAATCGGGACATCAAAATTTACTTTGTGTAAATTTTTGGTATTTTTCCGAAAAAGTTCAATTTTTAATGAATAGTGAAAAATGTTGTATTTTAATTCAAAACCTATTTTTAATCTAATTTATTTATATGATTAGATTATCTTTTGAATTGGTTTTAAAGTTAAATTAGAATATATTTTTACCATTTAATCCAATAGTGGTCGTTGGAATTAATTTCACTTTGAAATCGGACTTAAACTAGTGTCAATCTTTTGATACTTTTTGTTTCATAAAAACACGCTATTTGCTCTGACAGCGGGAATTAATTATTAAATTAATTAATGAAACTAATATGTTTTCAATTTGGTAAAATATACATCATTTTTGAATTCTAAATATCAAATATAGCTTAGGGTGAATTTTTGGTAATTTTCTGAAAAACTTCAATTTTTGATGAATAGTGAAACCACTAAGTGGTACTTATAAAAACTGATTTTCCGTTTAAATGAAATTTTTCCATCTTTGTGTTTTGAATTTCAAAAATCCGACATAAATGGTTGTCATTAAGAAGTAAAATTTGGTTCAATGGGATTAAAATAATTTTTTGGTGAATAGTAACTTATTAAGTTTTTAATCGCAATTAGAGGTAATTAGAGTAGTTTAAGGTAAAAATAATGTTTTAATAATATTAGATGAGCATGAAACATGTCCTACCCTCATTTTATGTGTCATGTCCGACCAAGAAAATCCATGGGTCAACTTGGGGACCCCATGAAGCCACTTTGGTTGGGAAATGACATAAATAACTTTTTATTTAATGTTAAAGTAAAAAATGACACAAACACGAAATGTTTTACTATAACAATTTTTACATGGGGTTATACAAGTCATATTTTTTACTATAAATATTAATTGGAAATATAAAATTATTTCCTACATCATAGAATTTTTATTATAATTTTTATACATTAAATAAATTATATTATTTATGACATCATGATGATGCAGCGATAAACTCATTATTTAACGATTTAAATAAAATGGAAAGACAATGTAAAATCTAAGACCTACACATGTCCAAAACCTATTGTATGGGTGGATTTTAAACCCTTATCACCTTATCCATGAATTTTATCAATGTGGGACCTTTTAAATCCGAAAATAATTTTAAAATAAAGGAACATTTCTTTACTTTCCAAGAGTGTCCCTCCTCTCCTCTTATAAAAGGCCCCCACCTCTACCTCCTTACCCACACTTAAAAAACCTTTGTCTCGGCCAAACCCTACCCATTTGGTCTCTACACAACCCTATATAACTCCTTGAAGCCTCACTTTGGGCAGAAGTCTTCCCAAGGAAGCCTTTGAGCTCAAACCAAAGGGAGTTACCCGATTTTAAGGTAATGTCTTCACTTGAGTCCTTTTGTTTTATTTTTATTCTCCAACCACCTAAACTCTTTTTATTAATTTCTTTTGTAACAAATCTAGTATCTTCAATATACTAGGATGTTGTTATAAGAATTATTCGATCTACACTTACACACACTGTCGTCTAATGGTTAAAGAACATACTATTTCTGTGGTTGGCGATTTTCTGCCTCACGAAACGATGATTGTTCAATATTCTTTTAACAAATTTAAAGGTGGCCATTAAGATTTCACTATATTTATATATTATATATAATATGTTTATGTTTTACTTAAGCTTCTGTATTTTTCATTTATGGCATATCCTTTATGGTTACCATTATGAGTAAACGTGATATCTTCATTTTAGGAAGTGCGGACTACCGCCCCCTCAAAGTGATTTGATTCGTTAATGCCATATGTGGGACGTATAAAGGATTTAATTAATGGTATTCTATATTATATTATACTTGAATTATAATATACATTTATATCATTATTATTCCATTCTATAAAATACGAAATAGAAATGAAAGTAGCGTTCATGCGTACGTACGGCTTACCGTCTCCATGAACGGTGCATTTCATTTCTTACCTCTAAATGATTATGTAATATTATAAATGAATGTATATACTGAATATATATGATATATACATCATGATTATAACTTTGGATATAATGGATACATGAACAACTTTTAATTATAGAGAGCATATTTTCACTCAAATACCAATGATCGTTTAAACGACCGTTATTAACTAAAATAATTACATAGTGTTCATGACATGGTAATAAGTGATATAAAAGGAATAATGAACTTGAAAAATGTTCTTAAGGAAGTATAAATTAACTCAAGTTTATTATTCAGGAGATTAAAGAACGATCGAGTCAAGTCGGACTCGAGGTAAGGGATCCTACTCCTCTCTTTCTTTTTAAGTACACTCTTTTATGTCATTCCTTTCAAAGCTCATCTTTCTTGTTATTGTGATGTTCTTTTATATTAATCTTACTATAATTTTTATTTTCATATGATGAGAGACCGTATTCTCTCTCATCAATCCATTTTTGAAGTTTTGAGTGGCGCCGTTAGGCTGCCGAATTTTCGTAAGAGATCTAACCTCTCTCTTTCTTTTTAAGTCCTCTCCTTTATGTCACTTATTTTAAGCTAATCTTTGTTATGTTGGGGGATGTTATTTTATATTCCTCTTGCTTTAAACTTCATGTTAATATGATGAGAGACCCTATTTGATCTCATCAATCCATTTTTGTAAGTTTTAAGTGGTGTCGTTAGGCTGCCGAGTTTTCGTAAGGGATTTTTCATCTCACTTTTATTCCCATAAGATTTATACTACATTTGCCACAATTTCCTTTTAGTGGTGTATGTACTGCCCACTATTTTACTCATTGTGTAATATACTTTTATTTATGAGTATTTACATCAATGTTTTATTGTCCTTCTTTCACGGGGTGTATGTTTCGAAAGTTACCCAAGTCGGTAAGGGAACCTTTCACCCTCCTCTTTTTAAAAGACTTATTTTGTTATGTCTTTTAATTCACATACTATTATGTTGGGATATGTTCTTATATATCCTTATTGATGTAAATTTTATTACCAAGTGATGAGATACCCTTTTTATCTCTCATCAACTCTTTTTCTGAATTTTGAAGTGACGTCGTTAGGCTGTCGAATTTTTGCAAGGGAACTTCTTAACCCAATTTTGATTCTTTGGGATAAACTTGTACTCCTTGAATATGTCGTTCTGTGATTATGTCTTAATGTCCTCTGATTGTATTACACTTAATACCCACTTATATTTTTTGTATTCATTTGTCACACATAATTATGTAATCGATTTATCCTTAATCCAAGGATACCGTCTTTGTATGGGACTTCGTCTCAATATTCTTTCATTAAGGCATATTTTGTTTTATACACAACCTTCTTTTATACGGTGTATAAACCCCTTTGACTTTTACGTTTATTCAAAAGGGATCTTTTTTATACTAAGCGTTTACTAAAAGACAAAAGGGAATGTTTTTGTCGTATGTATGCGGCGACAACGACTTCTCCGCTGCCGTGACCATTATTTGAGTTTCGGATTCCTCTACAAGACATACCTTCTTTTTAAAAGAAAAATAAATACCATGTTATAATTTTCTTCTATTTTGGTATTGAAAATGGTTTTCATAATGTTTTTATTATATCAATGTGTTGTATTGATATCTTGTGATTGAAATGTGGAAATGTTATGTTTCCTTTATGCATGTTTTATGTGATAAGATTATGTTGAGGTTCTTGGGAATTATTATGAAGACGGGTGGTTATGTGATAAACTAAGGGTGGTTGATCCCGATATAGCTCTCCAATGCATTGGGTAACGCGAAGGAGTGAAACGTTAATGTTTCTCCGAAGAGATTTAGGGAATATACTGTGGTGGGTATTTCAAATGTAACAAAGAGGGTTACTCCCTACGTAAGAATGTAATGAATGCCTCAAGTTACCTTTTATGTCTTATGAATTCTATGATTTATTCATGATTTGATGAGGTACGTTAAAGTGCCTATGTTTTATGGGTAAAGTATGATTTCATTCTTATGTATATATGAACTCAAGTTTCCTTTACATGTTTTTATATCCCTTACTGAGCTTTTTATGCTCATCCCAAGTTTTTTTGAAATGTTTTTCACAGTTCAAGGTAAAGGTACATGATATGATGATAGTGTCAAGGAAGTTTCAAGAAAGAATCCATGTTTTATTTTAAATATGTTTCCATTGATGGGAAAAATGAATACTATCTTTATGTAACCACTTTGATTAAATGTGGAATGTAATGCAAGTTTTATGATCTAATTCTCTAAAACTCTAAACCTGAAAAGATCCTCAATGTGTAATCTTGTATTAACTCAAGATTAAGTAAGGTTTAAGGCTGGGGCCTTATATATATGATCATGATCAAAGGTTCACATCAAAATTATGGAGAATTATTCAACATGATTTGTGTACCGAATTGGATTTCAGTATGGCCTATCACCCCCAAACTTGTGGCCAATCTGAAAGGAATATTCAAACACTAAAGGATATGAGAAGGACATGTACAATTGATTTTTAAAATGGATGGGATCAACATCTCCCATTAGTTGAGTTCTCTTACAACAATAATTTCCACTCTAGAATTTAAATAGAACCCTATAAAGATCTATATAGTAAGAAATTTAGAACTCTTACTTGTTGGGATGAACCTAAGGAAGGAATGCTTCTTGGGCTTGATCTTGTGCAAGAGATGACAGAAAAGGTTCTGGCCATCCATCAACACACTAAGGCTACTCAAAGTCGGAAAGAGAGATATGTCGACAACCATAGAATGGACTTGGAGTTTGATGTTGGGGACAAATTATTTCTTCAAATTTTACGTTGGAATAGATTATTGAGGTTTGGGAAGAAATGGAAGTTCATCCCTAGGTACATTGGCCCCTATGAAATCCTTGATCGCATAGGAGCAGTGGCCTATCGGATTGAACTTCCTCCAAATCTTGTATAAGTTCATGATGTATTACATGTATCCCTACTGGGGAAGTACATACCTGAACCTTCACAAGTACTAAATCCATAGGTGGTATAACTTGAACATGACCTCTCTTATGAGGAGAAGCCGGTGGATATCTTGGATCATAGAGACAAGGTTTTATGAAATAAGACCACCCGCCTTGTTAAAGTGTTGTAGAGGAACCAAAAATATGATGAAGACATGTGGGAACCAGAGGAGTCTATGGGGTATATGTACCAAAACCTTTTCTCTTCTGAGGGTATGAGTTGAAATTTCTTGGATGAAATTTATTAATGGCGAAAAATGTACCGACCCAAACATTTGAATAATATTTTTTCCCTGAAAACGATTGTCTTACTATGTCATAATCAATAAAAAAATATAAGTATACATGAAATGTGACCATCGGGTTTTGATCATTATATGACCATTGATCAATATGATTGTTGGAAATAATAATAATTTTTTACATTATAATTGTTGTTTAAAATAGAAATAATAATGGAAAATTAATGAATAAAGAAGAGTTGATGGCCTCATCCAGTATGCTTGGGTAGTACAAAGCCCATTTGTTGGAGCTTTGGAAGGAGGTAGCATCACTGAGAATTTCTCTGGACCAAGCCCAAGGTGAGCTTCAACATGTTATTCTTGAATGTAATCGCATATGGGGGAAGTTAAAGTTGATATAAATCACCACTTGGGAAGTGTTTTTTGAGTCTCCCTAAGATTTTATCACCATTACACACCTTACTCTTAGGTCCTATGTAGGTGTTATAAGGGGATACGTAACAAGGGCTTAGTTACTTTTTGAAATCCTTTTGTATAAATAAAATTATTATTTCTTATTATGGTAAAATAACCATCTTTTTTGAATTTAAAATGTCAAAATAAATATAGGATGAATTTTTAGTTTTTTATAATAAGTTTCATATTATTGAAGAATATTGAAAAAAAGAGTATATTAATATATTTTTTTATATATTAAATAACTAATAATTTGAAATTATTTTCAAAAAAATTGACATATATGGTTGTGATCAGTAAGAAATTTAGAGTCCAATAAGATCAACTTACTTTTTAGTGAATAGTAAATTATGAATAGTAATATTACCCTTATAAATAGTAATACGAATAATGGAATATTAACCTTAATTAAGTAAGTATAAATATAATTAAGGAATCTTGAATGGTAATACGATATAATAGTATTGACATTTTTGGAGTCGGGGAGAGCAATGCTTCGCGTCCCGAGGAACTCGATGAACCCTAGTCCACTGAATTTCTCTCAAAGTTCTGCGTTGTCCCCTTGATTCGTTCTATTATGGATGGATTCGACCCTAATTGGGAACTCGCGGTGGTTCTTCAAAAGAAAAATGTAAAGAAAAACTCGGATATGGAAGTTCCAGACTCGGGGAATGCTCTTCTGGATTCTAGATCTAACCCTCCAATCAGTGGATCACCGCGAGGTATTTCATTCCTTGAAGCTCTTAAAGGATCTCTTGTTTCCTCTTCTACAGGTGAAAAATCTCGCTCGACCATCAAGAGACTGGACGATGGAGGTTTTGTCGTTGAAGCAGATCCTGATGGAATTTCACAACGCCAAAATCTCTGTAAGTTTTCTTTAATGGGACGTGTCTCGTATGCTAAAGGAGACAAACCCTGGTCCTATGTTGAACTGAAACAAAAAATATCAATCTGCTGGGGTATTACAAACTGTAAAATGATCCCCTTGGGAAAAGGTTTTTTTCATATGCTTCTGTACTCTCAATAGGATCTTAATTCTGTTTGGAATATAGGTAATTTATTGATGAAGCCTGGATTTATGAGACTCTCAGATTGGGATTTTTCTTTCAATCCAAATACACAAAGAGGTAAGTTTGCACAAATTTGGGTTAGGTTCCATAACTTAAACTGGTTTTTTTGGCACCCTAGAATACTGAATGATTTAGCAACCTGCATTGGTACCCCCCTCAAAATTGATCAAAGAACCATTAATGCTGACTTGGGCATGTATTCAAGGGTTTTAGTTGATGTCAATATTGAAACCAAGCCTCCTAATACTATCAATTTTCAGGCCAAAGATTACAAGACTGTAATTGACCTTGAATATGAAAATATTCCCTCCTTTTGTGACTTCTGTAAAATTGTAGGGCATTCTGTTCAAATTTGTAGATTGGTTCATAGAGCCCCCAATCATCATAACCCTTATGATTGGTCTGAAGTTAGAAAAAATAAGAAGGATAGAGTCCCCCCCACTAATAAATCTGACCCTTCCCAAGTCAAACCTGGAAAGTGGATTCCTAAAACTCCAAAAGAACCTGGGGTAACCTGGGCTAATCAGGTGGAGAAACAGGAGCAGGATTTATAGGATCAATCCATCAAGGAAAAACTGGAAAATGTTGATAACCTGTTTAATCATACCCCCTTGAATGGGTCTCAAGATGACCTTGATTCCTCCCTAATTTTGGGACATGGCTCCATTCCTGAAGATCTTCCTCTAGTTCCCATATCACAGACTCATAAGGGTGAGTCTTCCTTGACCAATTGTATGGTTGGACCATCTCTTGGAACCCAGTTCAATCTCCCTCTTCCTTCTCCTATGTCTGACAGTTCACCTGCATGTATTCAGGACTCATGCTCTTTTGAAAAGATAGAATGCATTAGGCGGGTTATCTCTTCAACACCTGGTGCTATTCCCTCTGAGACATTGGCCAAAAACAATCCTTCCTCTTCAATTGTGCAGTCTGTTGTTCCTGGTAACCAACCTGCCTTGTCTGCAGATTGTTCCATCATTGTTTCCTTGCAGAATCCTTTCAATGTTGTGGTTGAAGTGAATCCATCAATCTCCGAACCTTCTAAAACAGATCCATCTTCTGATTCGATGACCCTTCATCAGGGGATTTCTGTTTTGGATGGAAATCCCCCTGTTTTGGTGGCTACTACAGTTTCAGACTTGGATCCTTTAAATCCAGTTTCAGTTATCAATCTGGTATGTGTGTTGACTAATTCCGAAATTATGGCAGGATGTAACACTGCCAATCCTGAGTCTTCTATGGCCATAAAGGATAAAATCTGTTCTTCCAACAAAACCACTTCCCCTAGGAAAACTAGAGGTCAAAGTGCTGGTAATAAAAATAAAGGTGGGTCAAACCCAAAGAGTAAATAATAATGCATATTCTCTACTAGAATTGTCAGGGGATTGCAAACCCTGGAACACTTAATTTTTTGAAGCGTTTTATTTTTACCCATCATCTTATGCTGATTTACATTGGTTAACCTAAAGTTAACTTTTCACCAAAATTCAGGCATCTTTGTAACCTTGTTTTCTCTTTCTTGGGTACTTGTAACAATGGTTATGTGGATTCTCTTTGGATTTTCTATCACTCCTCTCTGCAAAATGTCAACATATTTAGTCTCTCTGCTCAAGATTTGACGTGTGATTACTACCTTGATAGCACTCACATCTTCAATACCTTTTTTATGCCAAAAATAATTACATTGATCGAATATCTCTTTGGAAGGATATTTTTGACATCAGTACCAAGATTCAAGATCCCTGGGTATTGGTTGGGGACTTTAATACTATTTTTTCACCCTCTGAAAAAATTGGCCACTCCTTCTCCTCTATCTCCGCCAGATAATTTAAAGCTTCCATAGAAGGCAATAATCTCATTGAGATTAACCTTAATGGTGCTCAATAAACTTGGTACAGACATCACTACAATCGCATGGTGGCGAGTAAACTTGATAGAGATTTCACTAATGAGTCTGCTCTTGATAAGTATAACCAGATCTTGTGTGCTACCCTTACAAAACTTGCTTCTGATCATCATCTGATCTTAGACAGCTTTCCTCAAAACTCTCGGAAACCTTCCTTTCCTTTCAGATTTAATTTTTCCTGGTCTTCAGACTCGGATTGTGTCTCTCTTATCAATTCTTCCTGGACTAATATGGGCAATCACAATGATGCCTTTGCGTGCACCACTAAGTTGAAAAACATTAAAAACATTCTCAAAAAGTGGTGTGCTGATAAAACTTCTTTAATTGACAAAGATATCCAAGATTTGGAAAAGGATTTGTCTCTCATTCAAAATAATAACATTTTATCCAGTTTCAATTCTGACCCCCAGGATGAAATCAACATCTCTACTAAATTGATCTCTCTTCTAAACTTTAAAGATAACTTAAAGAAGCAAATTTTCAAAACTAAATGGCTCAATGATGGGGATAGAAACACCACATTTTACAACTCTCTTAAACGGGTTAGGAAAGCTTGTAAGCCTCTCTCTTGATTAAGATTTGAGGGTAATCTCATTGATTATGAGTAACAGATTGCTAATCATGTTGTTTCCTACTTCACTGACATTTTCAATGGTCCTAACATCAACAGAGATATCTTAACAAACATTATTCCATGCATGGTTACTTCTAAGGATAACTGTCTGCTCAACTACATCCCCCTTGATTCTGAGATTAAGGACACTGTCTTTGGTCTAAATCCAGACAGTGCCTCGGGTCCCAATGGTTTCAATAATGGTTTCTATCAAAAACATTGGGATGTCCTTCAAAATGATGTCTGTAATTTAGTTAAATATTTCTTTGAAAAAAGGGTTCTCCCCCATGCACTCAACTCTCAATTCCTCACGTTAATTTCTAAAGTTGATAATGCTGATGAAATTCACCTCTTCCGTACCATTTCCCTTTTAAATTCTCTCTTTAAAATTATTACTAAGATCCTTGCTAATAGGCTTTCTAATATTAGCAACAAAATTGTCTCCTGGAACCAGTTTGGCTTCATTAAAGGAAGATCTATACAAGATTGTATTTGCCTCGCCTCAGAATCCACTAATTTATTGAACAGAAATACTAGAGGTGGGAATATTTCTCTTAATATGGACATCACTAAGGCCTTCGATACGATTGACTGGACCTTCATTTTTAAGGTCCTCTCCAGTTTTAGCTTCAATGATTCCTTTATCAATAAAATTAAAATCATCTTCAACTCAGCCAATATCTTTATTCTTATTAATGGATCACCTAGGGGATATTTCAAATGCTCTAAGGGTGTTAGGCATGGATACCCGCTCTCTGCTATCATTTTTTCTATCGCTGAAGACTATCTTAGTATACTGCTCTCCCTCAATGTTGAGTGAGGCAGAATCAAACCAATCATTGCTTCTAGAAATCTTCATGCTCCCTCTCACCTGCTCTATGCCGATGATATTATTTTCTTCCTTTAGGGAGACAAAATAAATGATAATAACCTTAAATCCATCATTTCTCACTACGAGGAGGTTTCTGGCCAATACATTAACTGGAAAAAATCTTTCATTTACTTTGGTAAAAACTTCCCCTCTAATAGGAAAACTCATATCACCAATGTCTTAGGGGTTAAGGAAGGATCCATCCCTTTTACTTATCTTGGTGTCCCCCTTTTCTGGGGTCGACCCAAAGATTGTTTTTTTCTTAGCATCGTTGATCAAATTCAAAAGGAATTTTATTCCTGGAAAGGTAAATCCCATTCAATGGCTGGAAGAATTTTCCTTGTTAAATCCATTATTGTCTCTAAGCTAGTCTACTCCATGATGGTCTAAAAATGGCCTTTGGGGCTGATAAAAAGATTAAATACAACTATAAGAAATTTCATCTGGAGTGGAAGTACTTTGGAAAGGAAATTGGTAACGGTCTCTTGGGCCACTTGCTGTAAACCTATTGAAAATGGAGGAATTGGTATTAAGAATCTTAAAATCTTTAATGAGGCCCTTCAGGCCAAACTCACATGGTCCCTCATTCATAATAACTCTCATTCCATGAGATTCTTCAAAAACTGATTCCTTGATAATCTTAAGTCTGGTTCTTCTAGTTACATGACTTCTTCTATCTGGCCATCGATCAAAGCTTCTTTTCACTCTATCTCGGAAAATTCTATATGGCTTGTTAGTAAGAATTATTATTTAAATTTATGGTTTGATAACTAGACTATCTACCCTCTCATTTCTGATATGCCTAATACATTTTCCCCTAATCCCCCGAACTGCACTATTAGGGAGATGATAAATTCCCCTGATTCTCAATTTCTGAATCCTATCATGGGGATTGTGGATAATTATTATTTCACTTACAATGAGGATCTCCTTGTTTGGGAACCTGCTCATAATGTCCTGTTAGACTCTAATAAATTTTATCGCTATAACTTCCCTAATGAGGATGAAAATTTTAATTGGGTGTCCAAATTCAATAAAGACGGTATCAAGCCTTCTCGTCTTACTCTTATGTGGCGTATTGCGCATCAAAAAATTCCAACTAATGTTTGCCTGCAATCTTATGTCTTTAATCTTTTCTCTAAATATAGATTATGCAATCAGCATCGTGAGGACATCAATCATCTTTTTTTATCTTGTGATACTGCTATGGCCCTTTGGCATTACATCTTTGAACTTTTTGGATGCAGATGGATTTTAGATACATTTATTTTCTCTCAACTGAAAAGAACGTTGGAATTCCAAAGATCTCCCCAAATCAAGAATCTATTTCTTACTGCTGTTGCGGAGCTTCTGCATATACTATGGTATGGTAGAAATGATTCTTTTTTCAACAATAAATATTTTAATATTAGTACAGGTAAAATGAGGATTCTTCTGGCTATAAAGGAAGCAGCTACGATCCAAAAAGAATGTTGTGACAATTCTGTCATAGATTTTGAAACCCTTCGCCTAATTGGTGTCAAAGGTATCTTCCCAAAGCCATGCTACACTATTGAAGTTTTCTGGCAGGCACCTCCTCCAGGATGGATTAAGGTAAATGTGTACGGAGCTTCAAAGGGAAATCTTGGACTTGCTGGATACGAAGGAATTTTCAGAGACCATCAGGACTGGATCCTCGGATGTTTCTTTGGAAGCTGCAGAAATGCTTCTGTGCTGGAGGCAGAAATGGTTGCTACCATTCATGTCGTCTCCTATGCAAAGGTTTTCAACTGGAAGAATATCTGGATCGAGAGCGACTCCACTACTATTGTGCAAGCCATCTGGAAGGGTGATTTACATCTTGCATGGTCTCTTACCCCCAGATGGATGGACTGCCTCTTTGCACTCAACGACCTCAACTTTATTGCCACTCATACCTATCAGGAGGCTAATATGATCATTGATGGGCTTTCCAACATGGGAGTCTCTCATGAGATCACTTGGAAGAATGAACTCCCGCCAGAGTTGATTCCTTCATTTATTAAGGACTTTAGAAAATTGACCTCTTTCCATCTGTTGTAACTTGTTTGTGCCTATTTCTATTTGAATAAATCTCAAAGTTCTGGTCTTTTGACCAGAACCCACTTTAAAAAAATGATATAATAGTATAAGTAAATAACTGTTTTAGAAATTATAAGTTAAGTATTAGCATTTTTCGGGTTAATAGTGATTTTAATTAAAAATTACATTTATCATGTTCAGAAAATCATTTTCATAAAATGGAGTTCATTTTTGAATTCAGAACACCAATATTAGGTTGGAGTGAATTTATGATTTTTTTTGGTGAATATTAAAAATATAGTTTTTGATTTTTCAATATGTTTTATGAAGTCATAATGATATAATATGTAATTTAAAATTCCGTTCAACTCATTTATATTAAAATATTATATGAGGTGTCTCAAGTGTCCAAAACCATGGGAATATACCATGGTCAAGCCCATGGTTTTGAAAATACCATCGATGGGGTTTCCTTGAAAATTAATAAAAAAAACTCCCTCTCTTTTACTATAAATACCAAGACATTCCTTATTTTTATTTCATTAAAAATCCATTACCATTGAATATATGATATTTTTACCTCCCGGGGAGTCCTCTTAAAGTGACCCAAGCCCTCAAGGTCCTAATCCTAGAGTTTTAGAAGTTACTCTTCAAGGTATGTTAATTCTCAATGTCTTTTTTTTTCAATTAAATTTCTCTTCTATGTGGTATGCATTTCAAGTTTCCATACAGTATTATTACTTCAATTTTATTCTATCCCTGAACTAAATTTTGATTATTTTAAGAATGGGTGACCCCTTTCCCCATTCTTTTTAATGATTTATAAAACCATATTGCATAGCCATTATGCTACAGAATTTGCATAACAAAATCTCTCTCTTTTTCCAAAGATATTATCTTATTTTATTTTTTTAAATACCCAAACTTATTTCATTTCTTGGGGTATTCATCTAGAAATAAAAATGATTTATTTTATTCTATAATTTACATACATAAAACCCTCATTCCCTTTTTGAGGGTTATGAATGGAACAATGATCATGTTTTTAATCACTTTTGAAAACGTCAAGGTTTTGATATGAAACCCATTCCTTTTATTCTATTTGGGTTATTTATGAAATGTTTGATTATGATCAATGTGGATCACATGAAAATAATGAAATATTATGGTTGTTCTTTAATAGGGCCCCAATTAATTGGGTAAATAAATTAATCTCTAGGTATGACAAGTTTTATGATACCTTGGTGAATAACCTTGGTAATTTTTTTAACACCTTAGGGATGGACTTTGGTAATATGCTTATGAATGTATAAATTAAATGTTGTAGAAAAAATTTCAAGATATTATTAAAGTTATTATTATCATTATATTTCTCTTCTCATGCCTTTATGATATTTCCTCGTGTTTTTATTGTATTATCTCAAGTTCACATGTAAATGGTTTTCCCTGTTTTCCCTAACTTGGCCTTATGCTCACTCTTTCCTTTAATGTGTGTCCCCAGGTTATGATATGCATTAATTGTACTTAGTATGAATATTTTAATAATCCTTTCAATATTATTATAATAATATTATATGTTTTCATGTATTATGTACCTTTTTTCAAGACACTGGACTTTAAAGGTCCCATATTTATAAAATGGAATAGAAAGTTATGTAATAAATAAGTTAGGATGCAATAATGTTACTTATGTTTCACTATGAATATTTTATATTGATACCACCATCATTCTTTATCTATAATCATAATTACTATTTCAAAGATATTTTTATGGAACCTATTTCTTTTCCATGGGTTACTCAATTTATGAATGAAATATTGGGTGATTCTAAGAGTTTTACAGTGAAATTAAAGCTATATATACATTATTTATGTTATGGTTCTTCAAAATTAATTAATATGATGACTAGTTCCATTATAAACCAAGGTCATGTGATCCCATTATAGATCTCCAATGCATCAGTTAAAGGGAATAAGTAAACAAATTATGTTTCTCTTTCCTGATTACAGAAATATATTATTATTATTATTATTCCAAATATAACTTTGATAGTAATTTCATGTCTGAACCTGATAGTCACTTAAAGTGAAATTGTGACATTTACTCCATATATAACTAGGATGGTTACTCCATATGTATGAGTGATATTTAGATGATTCCCCAAGTAACCTACATATTTTATCTATTATTTATATGAGATTTTATGTAAGTATTATGATTTCTCAAGGTATGCAAATGAGCATATATTTAAAGAAATATATTTTATACTTCTTATGGGTTAGTGGTTATGGTTTTTTAATGATACCTTTTATCAAGATTGAAAAAAAAATATCTCATAATTATTTATTCAAATAAATCTTTCCTTTTTTAAGATTTATAAAAAGTTTCATGATTTATTATCCAGGTATAGAGGGGTATAAATTCCCTTATATTGTGTACATGCACTATAATTATTTCATCATAACCTCATTCTCATCATACTCTAACTGATGATATTCAATTTTTAATGCTTATGTATACCCTTAATTAGCATTTGAGCTCACCCTTCTTAAGTTTCTATTTCTTCATGTTATGAAGAATGTTTCTAAATGATTTTTGATTTTTAAATATTTCATATGTGAAGAATTTTATGGGATTTGTTAATTACACAACATGGAATATGAAAATATTGGTATAGTGGTAGATGGTGATGATATTTATAAACTAGTTTTTTATGAATCCAAGTTGATAATATTTTTTTATAATTCTCAAAAAATATATTACTAAAAGTTCCTTGGTTATGTAAGTGATTCAATATTTCCTTTTGACGTTGTAAGTTTAGGTTGGAAAAAATTGGGTAATATTGATTATTATCAAAGTTAGAAATGAAAATTTTATGCTCGTAGCACTGGATCTGAGATTTCTGATTTTTTGATGTTACAATTGGTATCAGATCATGGTTTAGATAGATTTAGAGATTAAGATGTTTTCATGTTAGGTTATCTTAGGAGTTATGGATACCATCATTGATTTATAATTTTAATTTTGAACATAATTTCAAAGTCTCATAAAACCCTTCTAAGGTTTTAAGTGAAGGTATTTTATGATGACCAATTATATTTTGGGAGATGTCTTATTAGGTTAAGGTATATGTAACCCTTAGAGTTAACATGGATTATTATTTGAGTTAGTATGTGTTTATATTTTTTGGACATAATTTTTAAAGTTATTTACAATATTTATGGTTTATATGATCTTTTCTATTGAGGTGATTAGGGGATATTACAATTCTGAAACATAAGTTTTTTCCTAAAGATAACCTTGAATTTATGACTGCTTTTGTGTTTTAATTATTATAATTTTTTTCAGAAGAAGATAACTTTAATTATTGGGAACATTATGTGATATTATGGGATATTATTTGAGGTTTCAAGGTTGATTTATGTTTTTAAAGCATATATGATCATAATGTGTCTTTATGGGGATTTAGGTTACATATGTAAATGAATAAAATGTCTTGTATATTATGTGATTAAGTCATATAAATTTTTTATATAAGGCTTCAGGAGTGATTGATGTTAATTAGAGATAAGTTTACCATGGATGAATATGTGATTAAATCATTCTAATTTTGGGTTCCAAGCTTGGGCTATAATATTTTGAAGAATTTTAAGGATATTTATTTATGTAATGATTTAGTTGGAATTTTTTTTATAATTTAATTTTGGATAATCAAGAATTTAATCTTCATAAAAAGGTTTATTCATTTTGGTAATTATCTTACCTTATGCTAACTATTTTAGTTTTTGTTAATATCAAATGATATGAGGAATAACTTTTCATAATTTTTAAAAATTATGTGATCTATTATAAGTTGATTCTAAGGATCCAATAATGAAAACTTCATCTTAAATACTCATCATTTCGAGAAAAATATGATATTGTGGTAGAAAATGATTAGGGGATAAAATTAAACTTCTTAAGTAAGTATATTTACTTATTATTTTATTCTAGATGGTTAATAAATTCATCAAGTATAGGAAAATAGATCTTGAAATAGAAATGTTATCCTATTAATTTCTCTTCCAATTAATTGATGGTCGTTTTCACTCCACTTTGGTTTATGATTTTTTGATCATTGACTTTCTCATAATCAATCAAACTATTATGATCAATAAACTTTTTCACTATCCATCATTATTTAGAAATTATGATTTTATTCTATTCCATAATTTCACATTCCAATAATTTTTCCATATTTTGAAACCTAGGATGTGTTATCTTAGATAACCTTCGTACATTCTGTTCTCTATTTCAAAGAGGAAGTTTTATCAACCCTTTATATGATGTGGGATTTCAAAAAAGTTATTTTAAAATAGAATCCATTGATTACAGATATTGAGTTCAAAATTATTATGAAAAAATTCCATGAATGGGGATAATGTAGTATCTCAATATGTTAAAATGAATGACTATGTTCGATAGCGTACAAAATACGCAACATCGAGCAAAAAATGAACCGTGAAATATATTTATATAAATATGACATGTATAAAATAAATGTTAAATTAGCATGAATTTATAGTTTTAGAAAAATTAAATATATATTAAAGTTCTAATAACTACAATTTTTTAATTAATTCCTAATAAAAAATCACTCATTTTTTTAGTAAAACCATTTTATTCCTCAAGTATATGTTTTCTGTAAAAATTGTTTTTATTTTCTTTTATGAGAAAATGAGTATAATTAATTTACTAAACTTATATAAATTTTATTTTTTTAAAAAAAATATTCCATTTTTGAAATAATAATATGAAAATTATCTTTCGGTGATGTTTTGGTTTTCTTCAAAAGTGACTTTTTTCAATGAATATTGAAAATACTGATTTTTATTGAAAAGTTTATTTTATTTTAAAGTATTTTCAAATTAAAATCATATTTTGAATTTTTTTTAAAATTTCATTAGTTCATGTTGATTTATAATAACCCAAATTGTGGTTTTTTAAACAAATTTTATATTTTAATTTATTATAAAAAAATTATATTTAAAAAGAACATTTTTTTGAAAAACTATTATTCATCACCGTTTTCCTATTTCATTTTAAATTAAAAAATTTCATTTCTATGTATTTAATTTTTAAAAAATTTTAACATATTTGTAATAATTAGGTCCATAATTTGAAAATTAGTCCCTTTTAGTTTTGCTCAATATGAATAGTAACCTTAGTAATTCTATTATCATGGTAAAGGGTAAATTATGTAATTAAAGTTCAAAATAATATGAAAAAGACTATAAAATGACCCTAACACTTACCATAATTTTATTGGTTGATTAAATTTCATTTATAGCATATAATATTTGGTAATATGGCACTTTTTCCATTTTTTTGTGATTATGACCTTTATTATATTTTTTAATGAAAATTCAAAAAAGTAACTCTCGAATTTTTAATAAATAAAATATTTTTAACATGGGAATAACTAAAGGATATGTTCAGTTATAAATGATATTTTTAAATATAAATTATTTATCTTAATTATGGTAATTTATTTTTAATTTTTTGATAAAAAATAATTACTTTAAATTATAACACAACACTGATGTAGTAAAAATTCAATTACCGAAGAAATAAAATAAATGATGTTAAAAATATTAAAATTATTTTATTTTGAAGCAATTTATGTGAACCGATAATTTAATGTATAAAAATAAAATTTAAAAGATTTATTAAAAGACTTTATTCAAATTTATTTTGTATTATTGATATTAATAAATTCAAAGAAAATGAATAATCATAAAATTGACATTATTGATATTTTATTTAATGATATAAAATTATTAAAAATTATATAATTTTAAATTTTATGAGTATATGGTTTGAATTATTAATAATGGTTCATTTATGGTCCATTTTTTCTATTGTAGTAACTATGAGGACCCTCAAAGAGTATACAAACTTGTTGCGGTAAGTGTGAAAAGGGTTAATGAGTGATTAAAAGAAAAATTATGGGAAAACATAGTACAAACATGTAAAAAATTAATTTTATAAAAGTAATTATACTCATCATCATTTCATATTCTAAAATTATATATTTTTATCCATTTTTAAATCAAAATTAATTTATATTAATTTAATATTTTATGAAATTCTAGGAGTACCCCTCTTTTCTCTTATAAAAGGCCACCCAATTTTATCATTTCATCATACTTAAATTACCATTTGTTTTATAAAATACATTAAAAAATACCCTCCTAATATAACTTAACAAATATTATAGGTCATATTTTTGGAATAATATCAACCTTAGAGGGATTAAGTTGTAAATCAATGGACGTTTTCCAAACAAGAGGTATGGTTCTTAATGTAGTGTTTTCTCTTTATTTCTCCTTACACCCCTTTACAATACTCTTAAAACATGATGATATAACAATATAAATATCTTCAATATAATATAATATTATTATTTTAAGGTAATAACCTATATTTATCTCCATCTTCCATCAAACTTGATAGGAATCCATCATTCATGTGTACGAAGGACTACCACCTCATAGACCGATGTAATTTTTTTCCCATAACCACATCAAATATATGGTTATACTGTTGGATTTAATTTTTATATATTATATTAGTGACATATTTATCATTATGTAAAAATAATATATCATTTACTTCCATGGGTTTCTATTTACTAAAAAATGACAATGTCGTTCATGAATACGTATGGAATACCACCACCACTAAGCGATGCGATTCTATTTTCATCACCACATCACATGGATGATATATATTTATATTTTTATTTAAATAAAAAACATTATTTTTATGATATTATGATATTTATATAAAGATAAAATAATTCTTACCTTTTTTCATAATGATATTTGAAAAATGTAAATGTTACTCATGTGTACGTACGGTCTGACGTCTCTATGAGTGTAATGTAGTTCATTTTTCTTAAAACATTTAATGATTGATTTTAAAATTATAATTTCTCTATAAAATTTATAATATTTTATTATTATTATTTTCTATATGACGTAATAATGACCTCTTTTACCCTAGTCATCCTACTGAATTCATTTTTGGACTTATGAAACAAATATCATCAAAGCATCTGATGTGAACATAAATTTTTATGTAATTGTTAATAAAAAGGTAATAAGTGAAATAAAAGTAATAAAAAAATTAAAAATGTTATCAATCAGGTAAATAATTAACATAATTTTATTATTATGGAAGATAAATAATTTACATGATGATTCAGACTTGAGGTAAGAGATTTCATCTCAATTTCCTTTCATTGTGGAATATTTTAATTTTATGAACTTAATTACTTTTATATGATATATATACTGACCATTTTATATGTTATATAATTCATTTTTAATACTTCATTATACTTTATGTTGTATTTTTAATTATTTTATCCAAGGGGATTTGAATTTACAATTACCAAGTGATAAAGGGTTTCTTAACTCAATTTTATTTTGTTGGGTTATAACTCTATCATTTACTTTGTTATGTAATTATTATGTGTGTATTGATATATAAATTATTTTATTATATATAAAAAAAATTACGTATTTTCATTGGTTACAAATAATCACTCCACTGATTAATTCTCAATTCAATGATATGATCTTTGTAAGGTTTATTCATCTCAAATTGTCTTTCTTTAGAACAGATATTGATTTTACAAACATAAATTATTTTATGAGGTAAACATACTACCACATTGTAATATTATATTAGTAATTGAATTATTTTAATGATATTATGATTATAGATTTATCAAAGTGGAAAAAGATTTATGTTACAATCCATTTTCATTTCGGTATTTTTTAGGTTCATGGTTCCTTATGGGGAAATCAAGTGAAACTATTTTCAAGAACCAAATATATTTTCATCTCCACTAGTTATGAATGTGTTGTAAAAGTTTAATTTTCAATTTATTCCTTTATTGATTAAACAAACATATATAAATTTGTTTTATAAGTAATATTGATCTTGTATCTTCTTTTAAATCATGAATCATTTTCTTCCATATCCATGTTTTCTAAATTATTTTAAAAAATGTTTTTTTAAACATAAATGATTTCCAAAATATATTTCACATGGTATTGGAACATATTTTAAAAGGTCATAAAAATTAAATTTCTTATTGTTTTCCAAATGGTTCACTTTATACTATTTTTACAAAATGATTGAAAATAATGATTATTTATAGTGAAATTACATGAATGGATTTTCTCATTGTAATAAACATTATTTTATTTTAATCATACAATATGTGTATCTAATTTTATTTTCAAAGAATTTTATTTTTGAAATATTTTATTAACTTTTTATTTTTAAAATTGATTTTCAATGTGAAAATGTTATTTTCTTAAATAATGATGTTAATTATATTTTAATTGTATTTGCATTCATAAACATAAAAAACCCTTGATGTTACTTATTATCCACTGGGGTTATTTTATATTTATAACATCCTCATTCTCTCTCTATATTGATTATTATTATTGCAATTTTTTTCATGAAACCCATTTTTTCCATGGTTTAATCAGGTTATGAAAGGAATAATGGATTTTTCTAATAGTTTTTTAATGTAATGAAATATATGTGTACTTTATTCATGTTATGGTTCATTGGAATTATTTATGATGATAGATGGTTCCATAATGAACTATGGTCAGGTGTTCCCATTAGAGCTCTCCAATTCATTGTGTAAAATGATAGAGTTAACTCATTATGTTTCTCCTAAGATATTAAGGGAATAAATTGTGATTGATATTATAAATATAACCATAATGGTTATTTCAATTGTTACTATCGTAGTTACTCTAAGTGAAATCATGATGGTTAACCCTTGTATAACTGTGATAGCTATTCCATATATAAGAGTGATATGAAAATGATACCCCATGTTACACACTTGTTTTACCAATGATTTCTATTGGATTTTATGGAAATATTATGATTTTCAAGGTAATATAATGAGTTTATGTTTAAATAAAAGTGTTTTTACTTTTTTTGGGTGAAAATATATTTGTTTTTAATGATTCCATTGATCAATATGTACATCCCATATCTCATGATTATTGATTACAATGACCCATTCCTTTATCTAATATTTATGTTATGTTTCATGTATAATGATCGAAGTACCGATGTGTATGAATTCCCTTATGTTGTGCTCATGAACTATGATTATGTCATCATACCATTATACTTATATTACTCTCACTAATGAAATTAAATTGTTAATGATTATGTGTATCATTATTGAGAATTTAAGCTCACCCTTCTCATGAAGTGGTGTCAAATGAGGAACTAATAGATTGAAGAATTGATATGGTTCTTCGACCTGATATTTGATCAAAGTTTTTAATAGTAAAGCTCACTTATTATGCTGATGTGATGGACATATCATTGATGGATAATTTTGTCCTTAACGGTAAGCCAGGGTTGATGGAATCCCTCTTACTCCTAGTGGTGTTTGTTTTAGTTCCTTTGAAGTAAAGAGAAAGTGTAATGAGTCTCATGATGGATCTCAATAGTGGGATTCGTCCAGACCTCCTATAGTGCCTATAAAAGGCCCTTTGACTTGATTTCATTTTAAAAAGGCTGGGCATTTAAAATAGATTTTCATAAAGGCACCCAAGATTTGTGGTTCAGGTGGTCACTCAGGAAATATTCATAAGTTTTTCAATATATTCTGTTTCTCTTGAAGTTTCATGATCTCATCAGCTCCTAAGAGTACTATGAACCAATCATATGCTTCATAAAAAATGGTGCCAACCATATGTATCTAGAATGAAGATTCTTCATGTAATGGAAGAGTCTCCAGAGGAATATGATGTTGGTCTAACAATAGTGAGAGGTACCTTCAAAATAGATTCATCTTTAGTGACTAATTTATTTTATATCATTTAATCTCACTTATTCATATCAAAATATGTGGTTAAATTGATAAAACTTCCGATGTCTCTTATGTCTTATGTGATGGATATTATTGTGCCCCTTAGAACTAAGAGATATCAGGGTCTCTAATGCCCCTCTTCTATCTTTATTTTATCAGATATTGATCTCTCATTGGATTTTATTTCCCTTTATGAAACTGTTTGATGTCATTTTAAGTATAGAATGGCTGGTTTCCTATAAATCCCATATTTATTATTATATTCATCGGGTCTCCATTACTGCACTCGATGGGGTATGTTGTGTTTTCTGGGGGAGAGTGGGACCTAAGCTTGAGTAGGTACAAACCATATTTTTTGGATTTTGGTAGGGTAATATCTATGTTTTCATTTGATATAGAGAAATAATCCTTGAGTAGTGATCATTATACAGTGTTCTTCGTGTACCCTAACATGTTTCCATTTGATTTCTCTAGCTTACCAATGGTTAGACATGTAGAGTTATCTATTGATATTGTAACATATATAAAACAAATTTTGATTGTCTCTTATCATATGGAACCATCTAAATTTAAATATTCAAATACTCAATTGTTTGATTTGATAGAAAAAGGATTTATATGCCCAACTGTGTCACCTTGGGTGACACCTATTCATTTTGCAAAGAAAATTATAGGACGTTTCATCTTTGTGTTAGTTACCAAAAAAACAATCAAGTTAAGGTAAAGAACAAATAAATATTTCCTTGTATTGATTATTTATTTGATTATGTGAAAGGGTTAAAGTGGTTCTTGAAGAATTATCTTCTATCTAGTTACCAATATTTGAGAATTAAAGAATATGTTATTATGAAAATATCCTTTAGGAGTATGTATGTCCATAATGAGTTCTTTATTATGCCTTTTTGTCTAACCAACAATCCTATGGTTTTTATTTAATTAATGAATAGTATATTCCATGATTACATTGATTCATTAATAGTGGTATTTGTGGATGACATCATTGTTTACTCTATAACCACGGAGGATTATGTGTGGAAACTGATATTGGTTTAAGAAATGTTGAGGAATCATTGAGATTATGGAAATATTTTGAAATAATGTTTTTGGATTCAAGAAGTGAATTTATTTGGGAACATGGTCTCAAAACATGGTATTTCATTTAACCTTAAGAATTTGAAAGCTATTATGAAAAGGGAACAATCACAAAACATCTTTGAGATTTAGAGTGTCTTGGGTTTGACAGGGTATTACCACTATTTCATTAAATATTTCTCAAATTTGGATTCTCCTATGACAACTATGACTCATAAGGGAGTAATTTTTATATAGAATGTAATATTTCATAGTAATTTTTATTATTTAAAGCATATATTGACTTATTCGCTATTTTTGACTCTTCAAGGGGATAGAATGTCTATGTGGAATTTTTGACACTTTAGGTTTGGGTTTGGGTTGTGTTCTAATGAAGGATGATCACATGGAAGCCTATTATTCTGGAAATATTAGGTCACATGAGAAAAATTAAGTACCCATAAATAATTAACTTACAATAATGATGCATACATTAAATATTTGGAGACATTACCTTTTCAAAGAAAGGTTTACTATCTTTTCGAACCAAAAAGAATCATGAGTTATATATTCTCTAAAAAATATTTGAACAATTGATAGAGATGATGGGTGGAGCACCTATAATCATTTTATTTCAACATTTATTACACCTCATCTAATATTAATTTCATCTATGATGCCTTGAGTAGGAAACTTCAAACCCATATTGTGAAATAATCAATTGAAGAGTGGAATATGAAGGCCCTCAATAATTAGTTGTGTTTGGGTGTCTAGGATAATGAGTATGAGGTTGTGTTAGATAGAGTGTAGTAAAAATATTCTCTTCTTTAGATGATTATTTAGTAAAGGAATAATGATGATTAATTTGTTGGCATTATAGAAACTCTTTTTGATGTTGATATCATCAGTGAGTGGACCTTTTATTCATATGGACTCCTTTGTTTTTGGAACCTGTATGTTGTTCTAACACCTATGAGCAAGGTTGTGATGTAAGATTTTCATAGTTACATGTTTCCAATTCACCCAAGTACCATGAAGATGTTCTATGATATGAAACTACGATTATGGTGGATAGGTATGAGATGAGGCATCGCTAAATTTTTCTCTCATTATTATACCCACCAACTAGTCAATGTTGAGGACCAAAAAACTTTGGGTTTGCTTCATCCACTTCCTATTTTATCTTAGAGGTGGGATAAATCTCTATGGATTTCATGGTTTTGTTTTCGCATTCCCCTTGAAAGAATAATGTGACATGGGTAGTGATCAATTGGCTGACTAAATCAGCTCACTTTATACCCATTCATGACATAACCATAGTTGAGGACTTGGGAACCCTGTATGTGTAGAGGATTTTTAAATTGCATGGGTTTCTATATATTATAGTCTCTGATAGGGATCCTGTTTCACTTATCATTTTTAGATAGACCTCTATGAGGTAATTATATCCAAGGTTATTTTGAGCACATCTTACCATTCATAAACAGATGGTTAACTAGAATGAGATTTATTGATTTTGGAAGACATGCTTCGTACTTCCATCCATGATTTTGGTGGATCTTGGGATTCCATTTAGGATTGGTTGAGATTTATTATAATAACAGTTACCAGTCATCCATAAGGATGGCACCATTTGAGGCCTTATTTGGCCACCCATGTGAGTCTCTTATGTGTTGGTCAGATATTGGTGTAGCTTCCTTATTCAATCGAGCATG
Organism: Viscum album; assembly: GCA_963277665.1. Lineage (NCBI taxonomy): Eukaryota > Viridiplantae > Streptophyta > Magnoliopsida > Santalales > Viscaceae > Viscum > Viscum album. Next base: position 394,016,825 of record OY728147.1, on the reverse strand, counting down.
GTCCAAGAGATGATGAAAACGACTCAATTGATTCTTTATAGAATATTTACACTATATTTTTGGAAAAATTCCTACACTGATCATTGACATATAACATTGGAGTTCCCAGTTGGTGACTAGGTTTTTTTAGATTTTCACCATGGTTGGGTCGCCTATATCTTGTGAAATAGGGAAATATTTCACCAATATTTTTAGGTCCCTTTTAAATTATTTAGTGGATTGGGAATACATCTTACAATCTACCCTTTCCACTTTAGTTTACATAAATCCAAAGCATATTTCAGGTATTAAGGCTCAGGTGGTATTTATTGGACCCTTCTCATGTCTTGAGTTGGGAAGATCTTAGTATAGAATCTAATTTATTGATGACTAAAAAACCAGTTATAATCATTGATTCCAAGACCAAGGTTCTTCATGGTATTTCAATAAATTTGGTCAATGTTTTGTGGAATCATGGTTCTAATTTTTTTGATACTTGGGATTGTAAGGAACTGATGAGAGATAAATGACCTCATATCATCGACATTCAGTCTATTTGATAGGATTTATGGGGAAATAATTTTTTTATATTAGAGAGGTTGAAACATATCATTACTTCATTCAGGTACTTTTTCATCCTTCATTTGATCTCCTTTAATTTTGGTCTTGTTAAGGGTAGTTTTGGGTGACTTCTGAAATTTTTTTAGGTTTCTTAGGAAGTGCACGGTTGGATCAAGGTCATACCAAATCATGTACCCTAGACAGTAGGTATTTTAAAGATGGTTCATGGTTAAACTAAAAATGGGAAAAAACTGTGTACCCCCTTCTAGAATGACCAATAAGGTACATGGTTGGGGAACACATTTTCTTCTAACTATGTGGCCCAACCAGGAAATCATGCACAAGGAATTTCAATTCCCTATTTTTTTAATCCAAGGACCACTGTTTTAACCTCTAATCACACCCATTCTACCCTAATTACTTTCTTTGCCTTTTGAGGCTATCTGGAGAATTTTTAATCCTCAAACCTATTCTCTTTTGAATTGAAATATTAGGGGAAGATCTCAATCCCCCTAATGTATGTGGTTTCTCACATGATTTTGGTTTTCACTTACACTCCTTTATTTCCCATTGAGAGTGGTTAATCCTTGAATTGTTGACAGATTAGATATCAATTTTGATTTATTGTGTTTTTATGGATATTAATTACAGGGATTACTACTGGATGTCATTTACCTTGTTTATTCTTTCAAAATCCAAATGCGGGTGTTGATTTGAACTGCTGATAAAATTTAGGTGGTTTCATAAAATTTTTCACTAAAATTGAATCCTTGATTTGATTGAATGATTTTAATGGAATTTACAATTTATTTATAAAAAATTAATTTTTTATGATTTCATGTTTAATTTAAAACAATATGGAAAATGTGAAAAAAAACCACTTTCAATGGTATTTAAATTTTAGGGAGGATTTTGAGAAAGATGCCTTAAATTTTAGAAAATGATTTGATGATTGATCTTTGAAAAATGGATTAAAATTAAACATGATTTTGAAAAGAATAAAATGATGAAAACCTATGATTTTGTTTTAAAATTAAAAATTTCATGTTGAAATTGAAATCGAGTCCTAAAATTTTGAATGATGAATTAATTTTAAATGATATTAATTGAATATGATTGATTTATTTATTTATTGTAATAACGGGTGAATCTAGGTTGTTAGTGGGTGACTTAGACAAGACCATTAAGAATCTAACTCCTTAGTATTGTATTTACAATAATAACTCTTACTAAACCAAGTTTAGAATGATTTCTCTATGTGGGGTGTTGATTCATTCTCTCCAAATGGCTTAATCCTAGAGTTTTTGCACACATACTGTGTTGTGTTGATTGAAAGAGAAGTTTGGGGGTCCTATAGCCTCAAAATAACTATCTGTAGGTCTTATGAAACATGTTTATTTGTTCGAATTGATTATTAATGCCAGTGATTAAACAATTGTTTTATTCATGCCTGTTGAATTATATAAACCATTTTTATAAAATTTTCAATAGATCTAGTTTTGATATATTTTCCATCTATTGTTTTTAAATCATGTTTTTGATTACAAAATATTTAAATGTTACACTATTCCTTTTTTTATTTAATTTGAAAGCATAAATGGATTAATCATTATAGAAATGATTATGGAACACTTGGTAAAAATATGATAGGATATTTATCTCACACCGTACATTACCATTTTGGAATATATATAAATATTTTACTTGCCAGACCTGAAAAAGGAAAAGCACCACAATGAGATGGTACGTGTTCTTGAGAACAGTACATGGGTATTGATGGTGATTGATGGATATATGTTCCACCTATTAGAAAAGTATTTGGATACATTGTCTAGTTTTATATTACTTTATTTTGGATGATGTTTTTATTTTTGGATGTTTATCTATCTAGAAATGGTACTTTTCTCCTTGAGGAGTGTTTGGTGTACTGATAGTGTACTATTTTATCATCTCTTGTTTATTAGTTATTTTGGTAAAGTAAAAAACCTTATATTTATATATGATGCCAAGTGCTAGTTCCAAACCCTTAGAGATCAAGAACACCCTTTGGGATATGTATGGACATGCTTGGGTATTATAATATCAGTGTATCTGGGTTGGTTCATGACATGTTGTTAACTATAATAATAATTCCCATCGGTATTTGTTTTTTACTATTGATGTTTCCACTCAATATTTCAAAACAAAAAAGGTAAGTTTATCCTTTTAGTTGACATTGATGATTTTGAGGTAGGAAGTTTCCTATCTCTTGGGGATTTTTTTACACATGTTTCTATATTATATTTAATTTTTTTGGAATAACTTGATGTTAGTTTTTTGTTATGATCACATGTGGGTGTGTGTGTGTATATCCCATGAGACCCACCTTGAAATTATTTTCCAATGAATAATATTAGAGAAACTTGTTGACATGTTTGATTATGATCACAGGATGTTTTGTATGGCTGCTTAATTGACATTATGATATGTTTGTCATTTCATTTACTGTTTATACTCTGGTTTGTTTTACCACTTTGGGGGCCACTTTTTATTTTATGACATGTATGTAATTATTTAGTTTCCACATGTTTACTCTAGATATTTATTATATTGTTTACTATTTATTATTGATCCTATGATGCACTAATGATGGTATAGTCTCCCCATTTATGGAATCATACCCTCACTTCTATTCAACAACCTCTTTCTTGTGGGAAGATTCACATAAGGATATGTGGAACTCTGGATCGGACCTAGTGGATTGCATCAATACATTGCAAAATGATATCGTGGGACTAGGAATCACTAACTTGTTCCTTAAATTTTATTGGGGATAGGGTGGAAAATTGATAGGAAAGTGGGGACATGGGAAGGAGAAATAAGAAATTGATTAGCCATAACTGTATAGTGGACCTACAAGTTTCCATAAAGTAAGATAAGTTATGTTTTGCTATTACCGTTGATTAAATTGACATTGGGTGATTCACTTGATATTGATATGTGATTAATGAGATTTTGGGTGAATTTATGCATCATGACTAGAAATATAGGTTCACATTCAATATATATACCTATTTTTGTGTTTTATAGTAGTTCTATAATTAAATTCCATTATTTTTTCTATTTATTCAAGATAGTTTCTCTTTGTATGATATATCTATGTTGTCATGTTTTATGATATATCTTTACTGGAATTTATTATATGAACAAATCATATTGTTGTGTTAGTATATATATAATGAATATGACTAATGTATAGGTATGGAGACCAAGGTTAGTGTGAGGAGGGTAATACCTTTTCTTAAATGTAGACTCCTTAGAGAATACTTGTGTGATCCCGTAGACTGATTACGATTTATCCTAAAAACTATATTTTTTTCAAAATGTTTCCTTCATGTCAAGGAAGATGTCACCTAAAAATATTATTGTGGGACTACATGTGTAGTTTTTTTGAATAATATTTTAGGGGAGGATGTTACTTCTTTACCACAAGATGTGTAGAGTAATGTAGTTTATCATGCCCTTGCACCTGCTCTATGGTTTAGGTAGTAAGGCCTCTTTAACTATAAGTCTTTATCTTATTGTCTATCATTGGAATAAAAATTAATAAATATGGTCAAATATTCAATGAATTCTATTTCATCATTATTTATCCTTCCAGGGAACTAGAGGCCCTCAAGAATTTAAATAATGGGTTTAATTGTTTGTGGGAATCTTTGACCTAGTGGAGACTCTGAAGGATTGGAAAGTTAATATTATTTTGAGCTTCTGTCAAGTGAACATCCAATTTTGATACCCCTATCATATGGTTACAACTGATATAAAGGATCTCAAGGTGTATTTTTATGACTTGTATCAGAAAGGATTTACCTATTGAAGTACTTCACCATGGGGTGCTACTATTTTGTTCACTAAAAGTAAGAGGTTAGTCATAAAATCAACGTGAACTACCAAAAGTTGAACTAGGTGGAAATGAAGAAAATATTTCCATTTAGTAAGATCAATATAATTTTGATCAGTTATGGGGAGACCAATATTTCCCCAATATTGATCATTGATTGGGATATCACCAGTTGTGAGTTAGAGAGTAGGACATTCAGAAAATGGAATTTCAGAGTAGGTATGGGTTATATGAGTACTTGGTGATGTTGTTCAGACTTACGAATGTGTTGGAAGTGCTTTTGGGTATCATGAACATGAAATTACAACCATACCTAGACTCATTCATCATGTTGTTTTTTAGCACATCCTCATATATTTACTAACACCTATATATCATGCTAGGAAGCTATAAATAGTCCAGAGTATGCTTCGATCACATTAGCATTATGCCAAACTATCAAAGCCTGACTTATTGATATGAGAGGAGTGATTCTTATGTAATTTGGTGTGTGATATAGAAATATTCATCAACCTAGAGACAATATAGGAAGGTATGTATTATACATGTCCCTCGAATGAGTTTGATACTAGGAGAATCATAGGCCTAGAATGTTATTACTAAAAGTTTATTTTGGACTTCTTCCAACTATAAACACCCATGATAGTTTTTAAAAATAAGGGAGATATGTTTTAGGGGTCAGAACTATGTGATGAAACATTCCTTGAGATGAATATAAGGTTTATGAAAGCTCCAGTATTGACACACCCTGATCTTGGTATTAGTTTTGCAATGTACTATGATTCATAAAGAATTTGTCTAGGAGAGGTACTGATGTAGAAGGAGAAGGTGGTTTCTTATGGGTAATGTCAGTTATAACCTAATGAGTGGAATAAACCTATTCATGAATTTTAAATGGAAACTTTCGTCCACACTCGAAAGTTTTGGTGACACCATCTTCTTGCTGAGAGATTTGTTTTTGACACTGACCATAAGAGAATTCAATATATCTTCATCCAGTGGGACCTAAATTTGAGATAGAGGTCGTGGGTTAAGTATCTACACATGGTTGACTATGAGATATATTATTCAATAGTTAAAGTTAAAAAAAATTATAGATTATATTAGCTATAATATTTATACAATAGAAGAGATTAGTGAGAGGCCTTCAGAGGTGAAAAGGTGCTTTATGGACTTCTTGGATAACTAGAGGGTGGATGCCTCATAGGATCAAGGATTGATGACTTATTCCACTTTATTGGTCACATCCTTACTTGTAGACTGATTTAATTCTAGATAATATTCATACCCATAGTGTGATTTGATGTAGAAAGAGCTATCTGGAAGTGACCCAATACCAGGACGATTGTTAGGCGATGAATATGTGATCATTATACAAGAGAAATAGTAGTCCATGCTTTAACCAAAGAGGATATGATGAGATATTTCTATACAATTAGACTGTAATGGCCAAGAACCAGTATCTTGGTGGGTTAATCCATCCACTCCTAGTTCCCATGTTGGATTCATAAGACATCATAATGGACTTTATGACAGTGTTACCTATAACTCTAAGGAGTCATGACACTGTCAAGGTGGTTGTTGATAGGTTAATGAATATTTCCCACTTTTTAACAATCCAAGAGACTAACTCAGTGGATGAGTTTGGAAATATCTTTTTCCATGAGATCATACACTTACATTTATTTCCATTGAGCATTGTATCAGACAGAGATTAATGCTTCATGCCACGATTTTGATAGGTCGTGAAGAAATCCCTAGGGACTTAGATGATATTGAGCACATTAAACCATCCCCAGGTAGAAGGATAGTCTGAGTGGATGGTGCTTATATTAGATGATTTTAATTTTGATTGTATTCTAGACATTGGTAGAGTATGGAATGATCATATATCCTTTCTTTTGTTCGTGTACAACAATAGTTACCATAATTAGATTCAGATGGAACCTTATGGGAAATTTTATGGGAGACCATGCTGATCACCACTTTGTTGGAATGAGATAGGTGAGGAAATGGTTGTGGGTCCTATTTTGGTTCCAGATGACTCAAATAGACTGCATCTGATTTAGAATTGGTTTATCACCACTTAGAGTTGTAAGAGATAATATGCTGATTAAAGGAGGATACCTTTGGAGTTTGTTGTAGGTGATTAGGTTTTCCTGAGTGTGAATCTCCTGTTAGTCCAACAATTTTTAAGGAACTAAGGAAATCTAGAAAAATATATTTTAGATATTTAATGATAACTGGAATGATTGGGATAGTGGTGTACTATTTGGAACTTCTCCACATTATCGAGGTGTGCATGATGCGTTTAATGTGTCTCAACTCTAGAGGTACATATCTAATCATGTGCATGTCATCAACTATGAAGATGCTGAGATAGAGGCCTATGCATCTTATGAGGAGTGTCTAGTGAATATTATAGACCGAAGTGAGAAGGTCCAATGAGGGAATATTATACCAATTTTCTTAATTTTGTGGCAGCATCGATAGATTTATGAGGAGACGTGGGAGTGAAAGTATAATTTTGGAGATCAGTGACTTATTTTTTAATCCAAGACCTCTAGAGATACTTATAGGGGAAAATAAGTGGATAGAGGGGGAGAATTACAATATTCTAGATTTTTATTAATAATAAAACCCTCTTTGTTAATATTTTATGACTGGTTTTATGTGGAAAATGAATTTTTTCAAAAGGATTTCTTTTGAAGTGACTTCACATAAGGGTAAAATCCCTATTAACACTTTTGGAATATTTTATGAGTTAGGTGATAAGTAAATGTGAGATTCAGAGGAAAGTAGAATCTTGATATTGATATAATATAAATATTAAATTTATTATGTCATGCATGATAATTTTTTAAATTAATGGAATATCTCACAAACGGTGTCTCAGATGGAAAATTTGAGAATCCCATTAAATCAGAAATATGGATTTTACCCTAGGAACAATATAAACATTTTGCATGTCAAGTGTTTTTTTAGATCTCACTTAAGGGTAAATATATTATATTATGTGTGCATTATTTTTTTGATAGAAATATATCATGAATGGTGTCTTTTATGAGAAAATTGAGACATTAGTTAGGTCTAGAATGTGGTTTTACCCTATGTGTGATATAACATTTTTGTGTGTGAGTTTTTTTGTTAAATTTCACATGAGGGTATGTTATTAAATATATTTATTACATTTGGATTATTTTATTTTTACTTTTATTCTATTTTCCTCCTCCTTCCACACCACATTCCCTCTGCCTCCATTTTCACAAATACACCAATTCAAAACCTTAATAAATAAACTGTTTTGATCCTCTGAAGTTATTAAAGCCTTAATCAAGTATAATTTGAGACCTCACAATAAATTTTTGGTGGAATCTTAGATTAAATTAGGGGTTTTAATTTTGGTTTGGATATGATACATTTTTTGGGGTTCTATAATAAATCAACCATTTTAGATTTGTTGTTGGTTGATTCTGTTGAATCTGAGTGACTTGGATATCCCTTTCACATGCTCGGTGGAACCTTAATTTATTGTTTTATTGTTATTATACCAGTTCTAAGGGAAGTATCAGTCCCTTCCTCTTCACCTTGTGTATGGAACCCACATGAATAAGGTGAGTTTTATTTTATTTATTTTCATATTTTATTTTCACTCTTCTCAAATATTGGGGAACAAGAGGAATTTAAATTAAAAAGATAAAACATAGAATTATTAAAAGATAATTTCAAGGAATTATCAAAAAATAATTTCAAAATATTATTATAGATAATATTATATAATTATCAAATGATGATTTATAATAAATTATCATAAGATAATTTTCAATGAATAATTTATATAAAAGATCGAAGGATAATTTATAAAAAATAATTATCAATAAATAATTACATGAAATTATCAATAATAATTATAAAGAGTTATCAAATGATGGTTACATAATTTATTGAAAGCATATAATCTATAAAATTATCACATAAAATTTAAAAATGATAATCACATCAAATTATGAAGTGATAATTTATTGAAATTTCCAAATGATATTTATATTGAATTATAATAGGATAATTATTAAAATCATAAAATGATAATTATGTGAGTTTATTAAAGGATAATTATAAGAATTATGAAAATATAATTATATCAAATTATTAAAGGATAATATGAAAAATTATCAAAGGATAATTATTCAAATTTCCATAGGGTAATTATTTAGTTTTATCAAAGAATAATTATTAACGAACTACCAAGTATGATTCCATATTAATCTAGAGAGGTTCAAATATTATAAAACCTAGTTTTATAATTATTCTTAAGGTTAATATTTCAAGCACATGCATTGTCCTAAAATGATAATTCATAAATTATCCTGGTGAGAGAAAGTATCATCACATGTAATATTTCACTTCTTGAAACAAAGTATCTGGTTTTTGTTATAGGAGCGTTTGACAAACTATGAGTGTCCACATGTCATAATCTATGATAATATGGCTTACAATGAGGTTTTCTTTAATATTAGGGTTTCCACTCCAGATTTCGAACCACACTAGGTGGTTTATCCTTGTCATTGATGTTGAAGACTTTAGGGTAGGAATTTTCTTATCTATTACGGTTTTTTACACATGTTTACATGCTATATTTTACATGTTGGCATAACTTGATATCTGTACCTGATTTTGATAAAATGTGGGTGTGTGTATATCCCATGAGAACAATTTTTATATTCATTTCCCATTAGTACTGTTAGAATAAATTTTTCACATGTTTGATTATGATCACATGTTGTTGTGTGCTCCTGCATAATTCTTATGATGATATTCTTGTCATTATATGCTCAATCTTATATGTAAATTAACATTAATTGGAGGTATTGTAATGGTTCATAGAATAGGTGGACCTTTGTAATATTATTATCCTTTAGAGGTAGAGTGTGATTGTCTTACGATGATGGTGATGGTGGACCTGAGCATATGGGAGGAGATACAGTTATCCCATTGAGGCTTGTTGAGGATGTACTTGATTTCATGTTTCAAAGAATCAGGTTTCTTGAGGCCAAGTGTTATGATGAGTAGCTCTCAATACCTAGATGAAGATCAACACTTCATACTTGAGGCCTAGAAAATGATAAGCCTACATGTAATCAAAATTCCATGAGGTTTTTAAGAGAAAAAATCACCATCCCTATGGCCAGATTGGTTACTCCTGACACATGTTCTGAATAATCTTCTAATATAGAGATGAAATATGTAATTTTGAGGGTTTTACAGGCTTGGTTATCTCATGATTACTCAATTTTTGGATTTTATTGTTTTTCTTATTTATGAAATTGTTATTACCATTGAATACGCTTTTTATACTTGAGAAAATTTGAAAAGGATGCATCGATGGTGTCCTACTGAATATTGTACCCACACCCTACTTTAGAATTTCAATGCACCTATATATTTCATGACTATAGATCTATTTAAGGGAAAGTGCTCTGTAGTGAACATATGAGTAGGTGAGCATGGAACATGTAGCAGATCTCTATGGACTCTAAAGGACCCCACTAACTATTTATATGTTTATTTACTTCTTATACTCTAGGTTGTCTTTCCACTTCGGGGGAAACTTTTTTATTATATGACATGTATTTCATTATTAAGTTTCCAAGTGTTTACCATAGATATTTATTATATTTTTAATTGTTTATTATTGATCCTATGATATGATACTGAGGGTAGAATCTCCCCACTAACAGACTCGGAACCTCACTACTATTCAGAAATCTCTTTTATATGGGGAGATATGCATGAGATCATGTGGAACTTTATCTTGGAATTAGTGATTAGGGTCAAGATATTACACACAACCTAATGGAATGTGGCATAGTGTGGGTTGTCTGAGTGAGATTACACCATAGCCTAGTTCATGTAATGTTGTGTAAAGGAGGTTACTTCATGGAGACTCGGACCACTTCACAAAGGAATCTCTCCATGTTAGTTATTGATGGTTAGAAATTATTCAGTATTTTGGACTTAATGCCTTTAATTAGATGTTAATAATTTAGTCAGGTTAATCCATTTTAGAAATTAGGAGGAGTATTAATGTGGGGTTTACCATGTGGACATAACCCTGACATTTACCCTACATATACCTAATTTTCACTCTTTATTCAGAACCATATCAGAGTCCCAAAGGGATACAAGACAACTCCATGATCATGGTCCTCTTCCTTATACCATACTGGTGCATGACCTATCCTAATTATATATTATAAAACCCCCTTAAACACTATGTAGGTCAATCTCTAGTGTCCTTCTATGCGACAACATTTCTTCCAATGCCATAGTGGTTTTCATCTAATACCGTAGTCTTATTGCTTGTACCACAAGGGTTTTTTCTCCCATGACACCCACACCAGAGTGGTTTTCACTTCATCATACAGTTTCTCCCAATTCAGTAGGGCACCATTCTGGTTTTATCTGTAGTCGTGGTGTTTTATGACCTGAATTCTATATTGAAACCTATCTCCCAATAGCATAGTGATACCCTTTCACAATAGAACTTTTTTAAATGTCGTGGTGGTTGGTCACTATGTACCCCCATTCCATAACCCATTTCTTATTTAATGGAGACTACCATATTTCTATGATCTTTAGGTTTTTCTAGTGGGTGACCTTAGGAGAAAATGGTAGGTAATCGTGTTCTGGTTGATGTGGGAATGTGGCACGGTTATCAACACCTCCAAAGAACCTCAACATGTATGTTAATGACTTGTGATAGGAATTTCATTACATTATTATGATCATTTTACACATGTTCCCATGATATGATTAATTGTGTTATCATATTTGATAACCATGCTTGACTTGAGATCAGATGTTGGTGTGTGTGTAACCCGAGTGACAGTTCTGACATTATTTCCATGAATTTTTTTGATGTAGATAGATTCCATATTCAACATTGATTCACATTTTGTATATATTATGTTTATATATTTCTCATGATGTGTGGTATAGTTTTTATAATTCTATTACTTGTTATGAATCATATTTTTTTTGGATTTATGGTGGTTGGTGCACATGACAGGTGACTGTCGTGGTATATACCTGCTTAAGGGGAAGCATGCATGGTGTGTGATGAAGATGATTATGGAGCATGATATAATTATGTATATATGTTACTCAATTCCTTGAGGATTTTGAGGAAATGTGTTGATACATGATTCCTTGTAGATTCCATGTATCTCTTTGACTCGATACCTTGTGTATTATGAGTAGAATTTCAACTCAATGCCTTGTGGATTTTGAGTGACTTTCTATCTTTATAATATCCTTGTGGATATTTGTGATCTTTTGATAGCCTTTTATCTAGCTATAATTCCCACATGATTCCATGTGTATTATGAGTGGCAGGCTGACAAACTTATTGATAGCATGGGATCGTTTTGATGACATTTTATCATCATTCTAGTTTGAGTCGAAGTAGGTACGACCAGGGTTTGTGGAATCTTGGTTATCACATGACTTATTAGTTATGAATATTATGATTATGTCATTCTTAATTTGTTATTATTATGGAATACACTTATTATAAATGAGAATTATATGTTAAGGATGCATTGGTGGTTTCCAACTAAGTCTTATACTCACACCATACTTGAGAATTTCAGTGTTCTTATAGATTTCTAGACTAGAAATCTATCAAAGGGTCAGGGACCTATGGTGGATGATTGATAAGTGGAGTATGAAGTGTGTGTAAGTTTTGGATGGACTCCATAGGACCAGATATTTATCTATTTATATACTTATTTTTTGGTTTGTCTTCTACTTTGGGAGCTATTTATTTATATGACATGTATGCCATTTACTAGTTCTCATCATGTTTACTATGAATATTTATTATATTATTTACTATTTATTATTGATTCAATATCATGATATTGAGGGTGTAGTCTCCTCATGGTTCCACTTGAGACTCTCAATACTATTTGGTAGCCTCTTACATACAGTGAGGCACAAATGAGGTCATGTGGCACTTGGATTAAACTAAGTGGTTCAGGTGGAGTGTTAAAAAATGGAAATAGAGCACCATGATCCACTAAATTATCCTTCTATTTGTCTTGGGATGGGAAACAATAGATAATAGATAGGTCAATTGAGACTCAGGTAGGAGAAGAATGACATTGCATGGCCATCACTATATAGTGGACCTCCATGTTATTATAAAATGGTACCTCCTCATCACTATATATGTGGTTATGGAAAGGATTATACCTCTACACCACAATGCTTATGATAAATTGCATAGGTCTGAGTACCAATGTAGTTCCATACCACAGAACCTCTATCTGTGTATTAGGGTTTGTGATCTAGCATTCCCTATACTTTAGTAGTCCCAATCTTGTGTTGTAATTATACCTTCTACACTGTAGAGGTACAATCCACACCGAAACGATACATCAAATGCTAAGGAGGTCTCTTCTAGTGTATCCTTGCATTGTGGTTTTCTACCCTATATCATTGTGGTCTATTTTTTCCCTAGTGTTGTGATTGTATCATGGGGAATTTCAGATTCTAGAGAAATAACCTCTTCTTCCTTGTTAACCCCTCGTTCAGTTCTTGTGATACTTCTACCAAGGTAGGAGGTTTCTAAATATATTCTAATTATTTAAAACCATTGATGTTTCTATATTTTAAATTTTTTTATAGCTCAATTTCTAATACTTGTGTTGGGGTTTTTGATAAATATATTTTTTAATGGCATTGTGTATGGAAATGTGTTAATGATTTTTAGGATAATGTTCTTGAACAATATTTTTTACTATTGTATAGTTTTTTATGAAATTAAAATGCATGAAATATTTGTTATTTGAAATGTGTTAATTAATTAGATTTAAATAAAAATTGATTTGATGTTGGTTTTGTAAATAATGGAATTAAATATGATAAAAACCATTTGATGTTGATTTCTAAAAGGAATGGAATGAGATTTGGTAAAAACCATGTGATTTTGGTTTTTGAAATAGTGAAATTAGTTTTTGATAAAAACTGTTGAGCTTGTTTTTTTAAAATGAAAGGAATGTTTTGGAACTTGAATTTGGGGATGAATCAAATGATGCTCAAAATTGTTTCATAACTAATGATATCACTTTGTAAATTGTTTGTATTTACCCTAAATCACATTGGAGATTGGGTATTTGTGTGATAAAAATACATACTAGGTATGTATTAGCTCTACCATGCAACATATTGATGATGAAAACACAACTAAACTACATGAGGTTGGGGATATTATTCCTTAGGTATATACTATTTTCAACCTTAAGGATGTTCCTTGTGCATATTGGAACCTGTATTTTACAAATATGTATGATAATTCATGATATCATATCCCCCAAGTCTCTTAACTATGGTTCAATGATCGTAAATGATTCTACATTCCATATGATAATAATGTTCTTCTCATGTTTGTTTTGATATAAATTCTTATTCATTCCCTCTTTTGATAAATGTTTTATTCATTCCTATTTGAAAAAGATTCTTTATTATACCTTCTTTAGTACAAAACATATTGAAACTATTTTCTAATAGCCTTTTAAAATGTTATTTCAAGTATATTTTAAATGAATTGAGAAAATTTTTCCATGATGTGTTTTATGTTCATCAAGATTAAATGTATTATCAAATATGTAATTCTTTTGAAATGATTAGAGAAATCCTACTGGGCTTGGGAGATTACACCCAACCATTTCATTCAGGAATTTATATATCTTCTCATTTTAGGTTTAGGTAAAGGGAAGGAACCACTTAGTGATGGAGATTTTAACTAACTTGGGGTAACTTTGGGAGTTGGTAGCATAAGATAGATTTTTTGATCCACCAATTGTACTGTATTTTCTTGATGTATTTGGATGTTTTTATCACAATGTTGTGGAAACTTTTCTCCTATGGTTTTTTTGTCAAACTGATAGATTTTATCTACTTATTTTATTTATTTTTTATCTCATTTTGTTAAATCGTTCCCTCTTTACTCTTATTTATGCCATGGTGGTCTTTCCCCATCCCATAGGGATCGAGAACACCCTTTGGGTCATTCCATTATCAAATCAAGTATCATTTAGATAGTTTATCCAGGTTGGTTCATAAAAAAAATCAGTGGATTGAATTATATTCCCAATCATATTACTTGAACTAGATGGATTGTTTCTATAGTTCTACTAATTCCCTGGCATTTTTTCCTACACTATGGATGTTCTTCTAGTAGACCAATTCACCATGGTGGTTTTCTCTACACCTCTGGTGTTCACTGATAGGAATCTAACACTACTTTTACTCTCCTTTTGTCATAGTGATACCCTTGTGTTGTAGAACTTTTTCCTACACTATGGTGGTTAGTCACACTTCACCTCCATTCCAAAGCCCCTACCTTTATCCATGGAGCCTCCCTATTTTCTAAGAGCTTGATTTTTTTCTATCAGGTGACCTCATGAGTCATTGTCAGGTGATTTCATTTTGGTTGGTGTGTGAACATGTTTTGATTGTTGAAACCTCTAAAGAACCTTGACACGGACATGAATTATTTGGGTTAGGATGTTCCATTCCTTCTTTTCCCCATGTTACAAAAGTTCCCATTGTATGACTAATTGTGTTAGCATATTTGATAATCATGATTCACTTATGATCACATGTGGGTTTGTATGTAGCTCATGAGATCGTTATGACCTTATTACTATGAGAATTATTAATATATGTTGATTCTAGGTCTGATGTTGATTAACATGTTGGATATATGATGATTCCATATTCATCAGGATGTGTACTATAGTTATTATCATGTTATGCCTTATTTTTTATTGCATTGGATTTAGAGGTATGGATTTTGGTTCATATGATAATTGACTATTGTGTTATATTACCCCTTGAAGGAAAGTGTGCATGGTGTGTGATGATGAAGAAAGTAAAGCATGATCTGATACATAATTCCTTTTTTATTCTAAGTGGACCTTTGTGTCGATTCCTTATAGATTCTAAGTATCTTGTTGACACAATTACTTATGGATTCTTAGTGACTTATAGTCCCATAAATAGCCTTAAGGATATTTTTGATCTTCAAATATCATTGTGTCTAGATATCATTCACACTCAATGCCTTGTGGATTCAAGATGGTATGTTGATATCCTTGTGGATATTCTAAGAACATTTTGACAACATATGATCATCATTCCATCATGGATTCAATGTAGGTACAATAAGGGGTTTGTGGTAGCATGGATAGTACATGATCACTCAGTTTTGGATTTTAAGTTTATACCATTATGAATTTTTTAATTATCATTTAATACACATTTTATACATGAGAACACTAGTTTAAGTTAACATTGGTGGTGTACTACTGAGTCTTGTACTCACACCCGACTCGAGAATTTTGGTGTACTTATAGATTTTATGACCAGTGATTTGGTGAAGGGGAAAAGCCTTATGGTGGACGATCGAGTAGCAGAGTACAGAGCATATGGTAGACCAATACGGACTCTAGAGGACCTTATATTTATTTATTTATGTTCTTATACTTTGGTTTGGAATTTCACTTTGCGAGTCATTTATTTTTATGACATGTACACCATTTATTAGTTCTCTATATGTTTACTCTTACTATTTATTATATTTTTTATAGTATTTATTGGTCCTATGACATTATTATTAGGGTATAGTCAACCCATGGTTCAACTAGAGACCCTCAAATCTAGTCGGTTGCCTCTTGAATATGGGGATGTTTACATGAGGTCATGAAAACCCCGGCTAAAATATAGTAGTTCAAGTGGGGTGTTAAAAAAATGTATTAGAGAATCTGGATTCACTAACTTTTTCATCACTTTTACTTGGTAAGGGACATAATAGATATGAAATGGGACCATTGGGACTTAGGTGGGGGAGCTATAATAGTACATATCTAGCACTATAAATTGGACCTCTGAGTTTCCATAAAATTGATAAATTATGTTTTTTTTCTTACCATTGATTAAATTAAATATGGGTGATTCAAATGATGTGATAAGGGATTTATGATATCTCAAGTTCATTCATTCACGAAAACTATGAAATTGGTTAACATTTCATATATATATATACATTTTTTTGTTTCTATAGTATTTTTTTAATTAAATGCATTTATTTGAAATATATGTTCCTGATAGTTTTTCCTTCTGTGATATATGAATGTTATTATCCTGTTATGATATATCTTTACTGACGTTAATTAATTGAACTGGGCATGATATTTTGTTATTATATATATGATTATTGTGACTAATGTGTAAGGATGGAGACCATGGATAGTGCTAGGATGGAACACCTTGGGTTGAGGGTTGACTCATAAGAGAACCATGTGTGATCCCATGGAATGTTTATGATCTTTTTATACTTATAATGTTCCATTTGATGTAGAAGATCCCACCTCGTAGATGTTTAGTGGGACCACCAGCTTAGCAGGTCACTCCCGAGCATGTTCACGCACCTACCCCAGTGGTGCATGTAGTGGTCCCATTTCATCCGCCCCTAAGATCTATGGTAGACTATTCCAAGGATTTTCATCTCTAGAATCCACCATCCTTTTAGGGAATTGGTGTAACACATAATGCTAAGGATTGGTTTGACATTATAGACATAATTTGTGACCTCATTGAGAAATTATTGAATATAAAGGTGAATATGGCATCATTCATGTTGTAGGGACTTGTTAAGAATTAGTGTGGATCTATGGGTAGGGATAAACTATGGGAGGGTCTCTCATGGGGTCCTTCAAGGGATTTTTTTAGAGAGTTCTTCCTTGAAACACTGATAATCGACCATGATGAAGTTTCTCAAGGTGTAGTTGGATGACTTGGAGCTCAACTGATTTATCAGGTTGAGTACTTCATCACGGGGTAAATCTGTGTTGTTTACCAAGGAGGGTGTTAGTATTTTACTCTGCATTAATTACTAGAATATAGACCAGGTGATGGTGAAAAATCAATCTCCATTTCCCAAGATTTAAAATCTTTTCGATCGGTTATGGGGATCCCAATGGTTATACAAGATTGATATTTGATCAGGCTATCACCAGTAGTGAGTTAGAGAGGAATAAATACTAAAGATGGTGTTTTCGAGTATGTTTAGGCTTTATTTGTACATGGTGATCTCATTCATACTAAGGAATGTGTAGAGAGTGTTCATGAATCTCTTGAAAAAGATCCTCCACCCCTACCTAGACTCATTCATAATGGTGTTTTTTGATGATATCCTCATCTACCCAATGACACCAGAATAACACACTAGGCACCAAGATATAGTCCTAAGTACTTCGATTACATTATCTTTATGACATGTCTGTGAAGTGTGAAATATAGATTCATGAGTTGATGTTTCTAGGATATGTGGAATCTAAGACATTCATCTCCTAGATGTGTCTGTAATTTTTTTTTTTGAGATCAATTGATTTATAAGCTTAGTAGGATATTACTTATGGTTTATCTAAGACTACACTAATCTATTAGAACTGATTACATTTCTAATGAAGAAGGGAGTGAAATTCTATTGGTCACATCATTATATAGAGTCATTAATTGAGCTAAAGGGAAGGTTGATGATAGCTCTAGGAATGAAAATCCCTGAGCTTGGGATTGGATATGCAGTGTATTGTGATGCATCAAGTATTGGTCTAAGAGTGGTACTGATATAGGGAGAGAATGTAGTACCCTATGAGACTCATCATATATGACCCCATGAGTGGAACTAACCTAAACATGACTTGGATCTTGTAGTTATATTCCATGACCATAATTTTTATAGACACTATATATTTGGTGATAGAATTGTTATATATATAGACCATAAGATCCTTAGAAATATCTTCACACAAAGTGACCTAAACTTGTTACATAGGGTTTTTTTTGAGTATCTGCAAATGTTCAACATCCAGATGGAGTATGCACCAAGGAATTGAAACATCATTGAAAATGATCTTTGTAATATCTCATCATTATTTAGGTTCATTTCTCTTTGAGTTTTTCATTTGATCCTTGGTTTTTAATTCTTGTTTAAAGAGGGAGATCATTTTTTGGAGGATAGTACTTAAAGTTTGGGGGTGATTGATTGAATTAATGGATTCCAAGTATAAATAGGATTAAGTTTTAAAATGGGTTCTTGGTATGTTGAGAATATTTAAATGAGGTTTGGGTTTTTTAAAAGGAAAATGGGCTGAAAAAAAATGTAGAACATTTAAACATCATTTTATTTTTAAATGTTTTTAATAAAATAAATATGAAGTGATAGTTTTTTTGGAACATTCCATTAAAAACATTTACATAATGTGTATTCACATTACATGACATGTAAATTCTTGACCTACTATTTTAAACATATCTTACAGGTGATTTTCATTCTAATCCACTACAGATCCTCCCCTATTAACCCTAGGGAATTCTCTAGGTGATTTTGGGGTTCCAACATCCCTTATGGACATTCCGTTTCTATGAGAAATCCCTAGTAAGTGGTTTTGGTTCTATTTTTCCCTTATCTTCCTTCTTCTCCAACCAATACAGTGAAATCCTTTAACCAATTGCATTGTTGGTTTTTATCTTGATCATCTTTGATCTAGGAACCTCTTCAAAATCATCTGCACCTTCTTCCTCATGGGCGTTGGACATTGCAAGCATTATTGAATCATTCGTTAAAGGTAGGGAGTCTAAATCTTAAACCTATGGTTTGATAATTTTCCAAGTTTATGCAATATTGGGATAGCACCAACTTAGTGTGTTCCAAAATCAACTAAACAAAGGGATTGATTTATTCCTTGAAGTCCTATATTTTCATTTGGCTTCTAACCTGGCTTATGACTACCCATTGTGTGAGAAAACCTTCGAATGTAATTAAATTGGCTATTGGATTAAGGTATGATTATCATGACCTCTGTACTAGGGTGATTTATTGTTATAGAATCCCTAATTTTAGGCTCATTGCTTATTAATATAATTGTTGAACAATTGTGAAATTTTAATGGAAAGTGACATATGAAAGAAGAATGGTAATTCTCATAATTGACCATTGATAATTGTGAAATGGTATTTTAATATCCATGTTGAATGATAGGGATTGTGTTCTATGTTGTAATGCTTATATATGAAGTTTGGCCCTAGCACTTGCACACTTATATGTTGTAATGTTGATATTGAGAAGGCTCGACCTAGTTCCATGTTTTAATGCTTATAGGGAGTGGGGTATTCCTAGTCCAATGTTATAATGCTTATAGGGATTTTAATAGGATGGAGTATTGTGACTATACCAAGGTTATACGGTTATGGTTGGAATCTTTGTAAGACATGAATAGAGATATTCTAATATTGCATTGATACAGGTTTTCTTACCTTGGTTATATGGTTGTGGTGGACATGGTTGTAAGACATGCTCAGAAATATTCTGACATGGAAGCGAAGGAGGTTTTTTTACCTTGGTTATATGGTCATGGTTTGCATGGTTGTAAGAAATGCTTAGAGATATTTCAACATGGAGCTGAAAGCGGTTATGATTGAATTTTATTAATTATTGAATTAATTAATAAACCTATTTATCACTTTATTGCTTACACTTTTTATCAGGCTATTTTTTATTCATTGTGGTGTCAACCTACCTAGTTTTACTCACACCCTATTTGGACCACCATTTGGTACCCGAGAAGATTATATCGATGCTAGTTTGGATAAAGGAAAGGGACTGTATAGTTGATTTATTGTTTGTTGTTGGCCTAGAGCATGGAGATGGGACAAACATGGGGTTTGAACCTAGGAATTAGAATGTTTTATTTGCATTTTATAGTCTTTTTCATGTAGTTTTCTATCATGACATTTAGTTACATTTCAACACGTCATTACATTATTCCTTTATTATTGTTGGATTATTCAGTTGGCTTTTATTATTCTCTTCCACTACATCTTTACTTTGATTATTTCCATTTTATTATTAATTTTTCTACTGATATGACACCTTATGCCAGGGGATATAGCCTCCCCAATATCTATTACACACCCTACCTAGTATTTTTCAACCTTCGTCATATGGAAAGGTGCACATGAGGTATCATTACCAACCCTTTCTACCCACATGAGAGAGTGTCAGATTAGGGGATGTTACAAAGTGGTATCAGAGAATCTGATTTTATTTTCTTTTACCTTAAAATTTGGGAAAGGTATAAAGGATACAAGGATGTTTCGAGACCTGGTATTGAGTTTGGGCATAGGAATAGCTAACCCATGTACAGGAAAAAATATGATTACATGTGGAGGGGATTTTTTTTTCTGCTGTGTGATTTTTACAATTTGTGATATTTCACCTTGGGTGATTAACATGTTGTGTGAGGTTATTTTTTACTGATTATTGTTTCTTGAGATTTGTACTCATGGCATGATATGGTGCAAGATGAGAATACATTCATCATAGTAGGTATATAAGGATATATTGACATGAATTGTTCATCTTAGGTACATATCTATTTTTTACATGTGATATATACTTTTGGGTAGAACTATTATATGAAATATCTATTTCACTTGATAAATGAAATGATTTTTCATGTCATGCTAAAATAATTGTAATCCATATCTAGAGAGACCAATAGTTAGTGGTTCTCTGTCATAATCACCTTTTGGGTTAACCTAATTGTTATCCAATTCTCTGAGTGTGTGTTTGTCTTGTAATGAAGATTCCTTCTCATCATATCCAACTTGGGAATTATGAGATTGGAAATCATCACACTCATAATGCAACTAAACTAGAGATTCTTATAGTTCCTGAGGAGATAATGGATTTTTATCTTTGGAACATATTCCTGAGGGTCATGTGATCTATGGAAAATGAGAATGTTCTTACCATTCATTTAATTTATAAACTGACCAAAGAATTTTAGCTTCAACATACTTCTGTGTTTATTGGGGATGAGGGGCCTCTAAAAG
Source organism: Viscum album (assembly GCA_963277665.1). Lineage (NCBI taxonomy): Eukaryota > Viridiplantae > Streptophyta > Magnoliopsida > Santalales > Viscaceae > Viscum > Viscum album. Next base: position 393,995,440 of record OY728147.1, on the reverse strand, counting down.
TTGAGTTCTAGATCAAATTAATACATAAAATCATAAAGAACCTCAATACCCCCATGGATAGGAGGGTGAATAATTCTATGTATTTTCTTTATGGACCTTCCAAGCATTGGTAGGATATTCTGGAGGATGCTGGGTAGCCGGATGGGCTATTTTGTAAGGACTTAGAGATGAAGTTCCTTAGCCATTTTTATCCTGTTACCTTGAGGGATGAAAAATATCATGAGTTCATGAATCTGACACATGAGGGTTTTTTGATCCTGGACTGTACAAGACGTTTTACCGACCATCAGTTCTTTGTTACAATTTTGGAAACTGATGAGATCTCCAAGGTAATATGTTTCCAGGATGGCCTTTGTTATGAGATCAAGTCACAAGTAAACATTTTAAATTTAATAAACATTTAATAAAAGATGAATTAATGAGTCATTATGGAACTAAATATAAGATATGTTTTGAACATCGGCCATGCTATTTCAATAGGGTGATCAGGTAGTTTTTCTTCCATTGGTTTAAATCTCCACTATGACAGTTTCCTTTAAAGCAGTAGTGGGAAGAGTAGTAAGGGTAGTGAAAAACCATATCAAATTCAAGTTCCATTCCAGTTCTATCAGTGTGGAATGTTTGGCCACAAGATTCAATAGTTTCCTTTCCCCCATAGTAAAGTGTCGTATATGTAGCAGACTAAGTCATATTCAGAGGTCCTATGTAAACACTCCATACCAAACAATACATAGAGGATCGAGATAGGCACCAGGGTAAGGAAGGGGCTCAGCTACCCCTCAACTGGTTGGTAACAGGAGTTCTATAGGTCTCTCAAGGATGAGGAAGGGGATGTGGTACCCTTGGGCATGATCAAATGTACAATGTGAGGTATGTATCTAAGGGTATTCAGACTGGAGACCATGTCAGTGTGACAAGTCATTTTCACTTTATGAAACTTCTCTAACTATCATGGATGTAGGACCATCTACTGTTAGAGATATGATTCTGGTATCATCCACCTTATCTTGTGTTTTTTTATATTGGAGAATCAAATTATTTTCTATATGCTCTTTTTTAAATGGTTTTGGATTGGTTGTAGAAATCTTAGATGGTGTTTTAATAATTGACACATCATTGGGAGTGCATTAAGAGAATATAAAACATTTAAATCCATGAACTCTAGATATTGGTGGTTACCGCTTATTTTGGGAACCGTTCATGCTGGAATTGATAGGGTTCAACATAATTCTTGGTATTTATTGGTTTGTTCTATACAAGGATCATATCGACCGTTATAGGAGGAGAGTAACTTTCCAATCTCCAGAAATAAGTATCTATTCTCACTAAGGTGACTAGGATATTCAAGTAGGTCATCTAAGACCAATTCAATGAATATTGGATTATCTCATAGCTTAGATAGTGGTTCATTATTTGGATAATGGTGTAATGAAACATGATTATTTTTCTCCAATGGTTTATTATTTTCAAGATGTATTTCTTGATGAGTTCTATGTCTTACCGCTCGAGCGAGAGATCATGTTCACGATCAAGTTGGTGCAGGGAGCAGAGCTAGTTTCAATACCACCTAACTGAATAGAACCAGTAGTGGTTCAAGAGTTGAAATTTTAGTTTTAAGATCTAGAATCTAAAGTCTTCATATAGCCTATTACATCTCCTCAGGGTCCTCCAATTCTCTTTTCCCAAAAATCTAATGGGTCTTCACACTTATTTGTAGATTATCATTGGTTGAACATGATGGTGGTCAAAAAATGGTATTCTATTTCATTTATTGATGATATTTTCAATCATTTTATAGGTGATAAGATATTCTCCAAGATTGAATTTATATCAGGATATCATCAGTTAAGGGTGATACTATCGAACATACCTTGAACTTCTTTTTGGAGAAGGTATGGATTGTATGAATTCATAGTGATGCCGTTTGGGTTGAATAATTCACCTATGATATTCATGGACTTAATAAATAGGATCTTTTATCCTTTTATAGATCAATTTTTAGTGATTTACATCAAAGATATATTAGTATACTCTAGGTTAGTATATGATCATGCTAAACATCTTGACATCATCCGGAGTACATTGAGAGAGCATCGGCATTACGCCAAGCTAACTAAATGTAGTTTCTGTAAAAATAAAGTGCAATTCTTGGGCCATGTTCCTTTATAGAAAGAAGTGTAAGTGGACCTATAGAATTTAAAAGCCATGATATCTTTTAAACATCCCAATAATGTTTTCAAAATTTGGAGCTTTCTAGGTTTGGTAGGTTATTACCGCCATTTTATCCAAGATTTCTCCCAGTTGGAAGAACCAATGTCTAGGATGACTAATAAAGGGGTGAAGTTTGATTGGTCTGATGCATGTGAGAGAGATTTTCAAGACCTAAAATTTAAGATAAACTCAACACCTATCCTTGCTTTACCTGTTCTAGGTAAATCTTATATCGTGTATTGTGATGCGTCTAGAGTTGGACTCAGAGCAATTCAAATGCTAGAGGATTATGTGGTTGCTTATGGATCTAGATAGCTAGGACATCATGATAGGAATTACCTTACTCAAAATCTATATTTAGTAGTAGTGGTATATTCCCTGATATGGAGACACTATCTAATGGGTAATAGGTTTTTGTATACAAAAATCATACGATTCTCAAGTACATATTTTCTCAGTGAGACCTGGACCTTCAGCAAACAAGGTGGGTCGAGTATCTATTGTCTTTAGACTTTTAATTAGATTATACACCAGGAAAGGTCAATTTCATTTCCGACATTTTGAGTCAAAATACATAGATATAGGTAGTGTGAGAGTCGTGGGATGAGTAGAAGATAATATTCTTCTTTGAAAACATGCATCTGGATATTCAAAAACATAGGGATGAGTAGCTCTGACCTCAACATCTATTATACCCATGCTTTAGGACTGAATTAAGATTGAGTAGTTTTCTGATCTGGATGGATTATTAGTTATGAAAGGAAAATTATATGGTGGGGTTACGCCATCTGGTTGGTCTTTCAACAGTGGAAATTATCTTCATTTGTCTCTTTGTTGGTTGGAGGCATGTGAGTCAGGACTTATATGGCCTAGTATTGTACAGGATACATCTAAACAATTTCAGTTGATTAGACAGTGGTTATTGACCACGTAGAGTAGGAAGAAATCATATGTTCACCATCAAAGAGGACCTATGGAATTCAAGGTTAGTGATCATGTTTTCCTTTGGGTATCGCCTAGGTTGGGGAAATGTCATGTCCAGAAACATGGAATGTTAGCACCCATGTTTGTTAGGTTTTTTGAAATAGTGGAAAGGGTTAGTATATTGGTGTACCATCTAGCCCTTCCATAGTGATAACATTATATGCATGACATGTTCCATGTGTTGTAGATATAGAGATCTCATCCAGACCCTTCCCATGTTATATACGTAGTATACCTTGATATTTGTGATGATGAGACCTTTAAGAAGAATCTGATATGGTTTATGGATCTCACTGAGAAATATCATCAGGGTAGGACTACACTGTTAATTCAGGTGTAATGGAAACATGGGAAAGTTTAAGAGGAGACCTATGAGAGGGAGTTTGATATTGGAACACAGTGCCTAGACTTATTTTATGAGACCTCACAGTGATTCTTTGAGAATCTCAGGGACAATCTATTAAAATGTGTGGAGGTTGTAAGATCCCATCTTTATCCAAGTATGTTTCTCTCTGAGTATCTCGTTTGATCCTTGGTGGTCGAGTCTTGTTTGGAGATGGAGATAAATTATTGGAGGACCTGAATTAATGTTCAGGTATTTGTGCTTTTTTGAATTAATGGAGCCTGGATATAAATGTGATTAACTGTTAATATGTGTTCTTGGTAAGTTGAGAAGCTCTAAAGAAGGTTTGGGTAGTTTTAAAATGGAAAATGGGCTGAAAAATCAACTTCTGAACATTTACACATCGTGTAAATGGATTACACATCATATAATTATGGAAGGGTTTAAATGAAATAAATATAAAATGACATGTTTTTCGGCGTATTCTATTAAAAAGATTTACATGATGTGTAATCACATTACAATACGTGTAAATTCTAAACCTATAATTTTAAACATGATGTCTGGGTTATTTTCCTTCTAATCCATGGTAGATCCTCTCCTATCAACCCTAGTGAAGTTCTCCATGAAATTTTTGGTTTCCAACATCTCTTCTGGATGTTCTATTTATGATAAAAATCCCAGGTATGTGGTTTTGGTTTTGTTTCTCCCTTCTCTTCCTTATTCTCTAATAGTTTAGTGAAATCCTTTGACCAATTTCATTTTTGGTTTTCATCTTGATCATTTTTTATCTAGGAACATCTTTGAAATCATTCAAACCTTATTCCTCATGGGAATTGGCTATTGGAAGCATTTTTTAATAATCAGTTAAAGGTAAGGAGTCTAAATCTTAACCCTATAGTTTGATAAATATCAACTGTATGAAATATTGTGATAGGTCCATTATATTGTTCACCAAAATTAATTAAATAAAAAAAATAATTATTCCATGAAATCCATTATTTTCAATTGGCTTCTGACCTAGCTTATAGATACCTGACTGAAAATCCATTTTTTTGAATTTTGAAAAACACTTTTTGGCTAAGTGAGAACCCACGAGTACAAAATCACTTTGAGGCTAAGTGAGAACCAGCAAGCCATCACCATGAGCTATAGATGGGATAGGCAAAGAACCCTGTCCAGAACCAATCCCATCCAGAAACACCACAAAAACACATGCCCATGAATTTATGGATAAGTGTGAACCGAACAAGAAAAATGAGATGCAAACCCCAAAATCAGACTCTTGTCACTAGAACCAACCAACACCATCCCCAAATTCCATGAAACCTTCGACCCTAACTAGTATAGGGTCGTGCGCATAGGAACAATGCAATAAGGGCAGAGGAGGGCTCATGAACAGTAGATCGGAAGCAAAAGTAGCAAGCCACACGGGGAAAAACAATGCCGGGGAAAGACCGCAAGCAAACCAGAACGCAGATTCCCACATACAGAACCAAAAAAGGAGGGTGCACAATGGAAGAGGCTTCGTTGATAGAGCTCCAAATGTGGGACTAGGGGATCGCTCCGAGAGGCTAAGAGAAACCCACCAAGACCATCCAAAACATCATGAAATCTTTTGGAGTCGTGCGCAAAGGAGAATGAGGCAATGGTCGGAGAAAACAAGAACACACAAAACAATCAAGCCGTAGAAACCACAACAACAATATGCACCACAAACCAGACCTGGTCGAACCATTGTCGTCCTTCAATGCACCTGTGAGCGATCAACACCGTTGCTGCCCACAAATGCAAGGCGTCGATCCGCAAAGGCGAGAGAGATTGGGGAGTCTGGTAGGGCATCACTGGCAGGGGGAAAGAGGTTGTGGTGACGTCTCCTTCTGGTACTTCAAGCAAGTCGTCGACAGTAGCATACTCACATCCGCGATATTCGGGAGGACAACGATTCGTCAGATCTACTTCACGCGAAGGGGAGGACGGTCCGAGGTGGGGTGAGAAGCTGATGCAGGGAACAAGAGGGAAGTCAGGGCCAAGCGGCGGTGGACCTAGCCACCTGAAAACTCCCCCCTAGAGACTACGCACACCACCATACACAGGATCAGGGGAGAGGAGGATGCGCTCGATGGCAGCGACCTCACGGTGGCGGGATCCAGGAGGGAGGTTATCATGATCGGCACCGCTCGGGGAGGAGTTGCGAACAGCGCCGCACGAGGAGGTTGTGGGTTTGTCGTCGGCGACAGGAACTAGGGGTGGCAGTGGGTGGGATGAAGGTGGCGCAAACCCTAGGAAGTGGAACCCTAGGTTGCCTCAGGGAGATCTCTCACAAAATGCCCCTTATATGCTCATCCTTTTTTTTACTTTGGGAAAAATAAATAAACGTAATAAATTTCTAATCAACATACATTAAATTCATGGTTCTGTCAAAGTATGAAGGAAGTGGACACCCATGAGCAGCTTCACATATCAGTACCTGACGCCCTTGTGATCATGCAACTGGACAGCCCGAATCCCGCTCCTCAGCTCCGTCACTGGCTGGCAAGCCTGCCCCTCGAACGTATTCCTCGCAGTGAAGTTGTAATCCTTCACCTCCACACGAACCACCGCCAGCTCTGGAATCATCAACCAGAATTTGAACTCCTGGTCCCAGGTTGGCACCCACTTGTCCTGCACCACTCTGGTCCACCTCATCATCGTGTCTACCGGGGCTCCCGCGATCCCCACCTGCACCCACCACCATCCACCCCCTCTAAAACACTGGTTTCCTTGGGATTTTATATTACATATATTCCAATTACCCTCACGAATAATTCACGAGGGGAGAATTGATCAAAATTAGTACAAGAAAAATCGAAATTCTATCCTTCTCCTAGGTACACCTTCACCCTCAAAATGGTCTTGACAGGTAACGGTGCACCGGGGTCGAAAACTGTGTTATCAGAACCCGAGCTCAGCAAGAAATATGGCTTCTTCACATACCTGCACCCACCATTGGCTCTGAACATCCCATGCATGATGTACAGGTATTTCCCATACCCATGTATATTGAATTCAACCATCTGAGCTCTATGTATCCATCCAATAAAAGGATTGTAATTAGATGAATCAAATCATGTACCCGGGATATAATTGAATTGTATATTTTCTTAAGGTATGATTAGCATGACATGTGACCTAAGGTGACTTCTTGTTATAGAATCCCTAATTTGTGGCTTATTATTTTTTGATATAATTGTTAATAAATTGTAAAATTTAAATTTTAAGTGGAATGTGAAAGAAGAATGGTAATTCTCATAATTAACCATGGAAAATTGTGATGTGATATTATGATATCCATGTTGTATGACAAATATTTTGTTCCATGCTGTAATACTTATATATCGGGATCATCCTTAGAAATTGCACACTTATATTTTTTAATGCTTATATTGAGTGGTCTCGGCCTAGTACCATGTTTTAATTCTTATAGAGATAGGTCTATTCCTAGTTCCATGCTATAATTCTTATAGGGATTTGACCTGGAATGTTGTAATGCTTATAGGGCTTTGACCCGGATGGATTTTTACGACTATACCATGGTTATATGGTTGTGGTTGGCATGGTCGTAAGACATTATCATAGGTATTTCAACATAAAACCGAATATGGTTATCTTACATTGGTTATATGGTTGTGGTTGGCATGGTTGTAAGACATTATTAGATATATTCTAGCATGGTGATGTAACTGGTTATCTTAACTTGGTTTTATAATTGTTGTTCGTATGGTCATAAGGCATTCTCAGAGATATTATGGAATGGAGCCGAAGCAGGTTTTGGTTGTATTTTATTAATTATTGAATTAATTAATACACATTTTTATCTTTTTTTTTTCATACACTTCTTATTAGACTAGTTTGTTTAGACACAGTGGTGTTGACCTACTAGTTTATACTCACACCCTATTCAGGATGCTCTTTGGTACCTGAGGAGATTACATGCATATAGTTTTGCACAAGGGAAAGGGACCATGTAGTTGATTTCATGTTTTCTGTTGGGTTGGATTTTGGAGATGAGACCGGTGTGGATTTTGGACCCATGACTTTTTGAGTCTTTTATTTGAGTCTGATATTATTTTTCATGTATTTTTATAGCATGAAATTTAGTTACATTTTCTCATGTCATTACATTATTCCATTAATATTTTTGGATTATTTAGTAGGATTTTATATTTCTCTTTCGCTACATCTTTACTTTGATTATTTCCATTTTATTATGAATTTTTCTACTACTATGACACTTCATACAAGGGGGTATAGTCTCCCCACTCTACATTACACACCCTCGCTACTAGTTGGCAGCCTCCGGTGTACTGGGAGGTTCACTTGAGGTATTGAGACCAACCCTTTCTCGCCACATGAGACAGTTTCAGATTGGGGTACATTACACTCTTACCTGTAAAATAGAGGATGAGTAGGAGCTTACTGGGAGGCCCTTATAGGAGCAATGGATTTTGATGAGCTTATCGGGTGACTGGAGGATGGATGCTTCTCTGGATGAGGGAGTTATAGATTTTTCCCCTTTTGTGATCACATCCCCACATGTGGATCATGTGAATATAGGTATGGATTCTGATATATAGTGGGCTATGTTGACGGAATAGCTGGATGGTTGTAATTTTATGCTCGAATGGTCAATAGAAAATGATGATGTGATATTAGTAAGTGGTAGAGTAGTAGTACCTACTTCCATGAGATAAAATATCATGAGATATTCCCATAAATCTACATGGGTAGTATATCTTGGTGAAAATAGGATGTACCATGACATCAGGATACATTTATGATGGATATGAATGTAGAGGGATATTGGTGGTTTTGTATTCCTATGAATTACCTTCTATAGGGTGAAGATCAAGTATCAACTATTTAGTGGTTTTCTCTAGCCACTTCATGTACCCATGTGGAAATGGGAGTTCATCACAATGTAATTTTTGATGTGGTTTACCAAGACCCCGAGGAGTTGTGACACTGTCTAGGTGATTATTGATCAGCTAACAAACATTGCTCTCTTTTTACCAATTAAAGTGACAAACTTAGTGGATGTGCTGGGAAAGATCTATGTCTATGAGATCATATGATTATATAGAGTCCCCTTGATAATTACATCACACATAGGTGAAAATTTTACAATTTTCCTTTTTTATGGATTTCATAAATCATTAGGGACTCTATAAAAATTGAGAACAACATTCCATCTTCAGACAGATAGAAAGTCCGAGTGGGCTATATGTATATTGGAGGATATACTTCAAGATTTCATCCTAGGATTTGGTGAAGTGTGGGATGATCATCTATTCTAGGTTGATTTTTAATGCTAAAATAGTTACCAAGCATCGATTTAGATGGTACCTTACGTGGATATTTATGTGATTCTATGTCATTCATTGCTTTGTTGGCTTGAGGTTGGTGAGGGAGCAGTTGTTGGCCCCAACATGGTTTAGGAGACCTCAGAGAGATTATAGCTAATTTAGATAAGGTTGATCACTACTTAGAGTATAAAAAGATCTTATGATGATAATATGAGAATACCTTTGGAATTTAGTATGGGTGATCGGGTTTTCTTGAGAGTGAATCCTTGGTCATGGAATCAACGTCTGAGGAAACATGGCAAGATGGTATCTCATTTTGTGGGAACATTCAACATCACTAAGTGGATAGGGATAGAAACATACCATTTGGATCTTCATTTTCACTACCAAGGTATGAATGATGTGATTCATGTGTCATAACTATTTAGGTACATGGATAACCCTACTCATGTTAATGAATATAATAATGTTTAGTTGAATCCAAGGGAATCTTACAAGGAGCGTCTGATGCATATTTTAGACCTAAGTGGGTAATTCCTATGAAGCATGATGGTTTCACTTGTCCTGATTAAGTGGAAGCATTGGTGGATCCAATAGGAAACTTAGATGTGAGAGGCTAACGTTTGAGATCAATTATCTAATCTGTTTTGTTAGGAACCCTAATGATAATTCTTAATGATATGATTTCTTTTAATAGGTGAAGAATTATAAGGAATTGAAATTCTTTCCCTTTAATAAAATCCTTGTTCCTCATTTTTTTTGATTTGATCTCATATTTAGATAAAGGCCTTTGGGATTTAGGATATTTTCAGAGTCATGGATGTTTGGGAAAATTTTATTTCCAAAATAGGAGGTTCTATATTGTAGAATACAACACCATTCTACATAGGACTCTACTATAATGTGGTGGATATGGCTTCACCATAGGGGAGCTATGCATTTAAGTCCACACTAGAGTATGAAGGAAATCACCATAACATGGGTTGTTGTTGTGATATTTCACCATAGCCTAGGTCATCGAAGGATGGTTTGAGGAGACTACATTGTGGAGAATCAGATAATGTCATAGAGGCCTCTCTCGACATCAGTTACAGATAGTTGGCTGGTCTTTATTCCTTAGAAGTTAAAACCTTGAAATGGAATTTATGAATTGAATCAATGTAATCCTATTTAGAACATATGAGGGGTATTTATATGGGGTTTCTAAAAAAATGAACCTCAACATTTACCATGCATATACCTGATTCCCCCTCTTCATTTAGAATCATCTTAGAGTCCTGAAGGGATGCAAGACAACTCCAAGGACATGGTCCTCTTCCTTACACTGCAGTGATGCATTCCCCAACCTAGTTCTATGTCAAAGTTCCCCATTCAACACAATGGAGTTTGATCTCTAGTGTTCTCTTATGCCAAAACTTTTCTTCCTACACTCTATCAGTATGTATCAGACACCACAGTCTTCTTCTTTGCACCACATGATTCATTTATTCAGTTTCTTATACACCATAGTAGTTTTCCCAATACCATGGTGGTTCTTCTAGTGCACTAATACACCATGGTTGTTTTCTCAATTCACATGGTGTTCACTAAAAAGAATCATATTCCCCAAATGTGCTACTTGCACCATAATGATACCCTTGTGTTGTATAACTTTTTCCTATGTTGTATTGGTTAGTCGTAGTGCACCACCATGAAAAAGGTTGTTCTTTATTTCATGGAACCTTCGAATTTTTTAAAATTAAGAGGCTTTCTAGTAGGTAACCATGGGAGACCATGGGAGGTGATGACGTTCTGGTTGGTTCGTAAACATGGTTCTCTTATTAACACATCTGACAAACCTCGACATGGACATCAACATCTTGTGGTAGGAAGTTCATTGCCTTCTTAAGATCACATTACACATGTTTCCATTGTATGACTAATTTTGTTACAATATTTTATAACCATTCTTGACATCTATTCCCATGTGGGTGTGTGTATCCCATGAGATTTTTATGACCTTATGGACATAATAATTTTTTATATAGCTTGATTTTATGTTTAATGTTGGTTGAAATATTGAATATATGATAATTATATATTTATCAGGATGTGTGTTATGGGTTTTATCATGTTATTCCTTATTTTATATTGTATTTCCTTTAGTGGTATGGTTTTTAGTGCTGGTGAAAGGTGACAATCATGGTATGTTACCCCATGAGGGGAAGTGTGTATGACGTTCAACGATGTTGAATGTAGGGCATGATAACCTTATTTATGGATGTTTCTCGATTCCTTAAGAATTTTGAGGGAACATGTCGATGCTCAATGCCTTTTGGATTCTGATTAGCCCTTTTACTCAATACCTTGTAGATTCTGAGTAGCTTATCGACTCGATGCCTTATAGTTTATGGGGCTATCCAGCATCCTTGGCACTGGTTGTGATCTTATGATAGACTTGTGTCTTTTTATCATTCCCAATCGATGCCTTATAGACTCCGAGTGTCTTTCCAAAAGCCTTGTGTCTAGATTAGGGTCATTATGACAACTTGTGATCATCATTTTGGCATGAATCCAAAGTAAGTAAATTCAAGGGTTTATGGAAGCTTGGTTATTACACAACCACTCGATTGTGGATTGTAAGTTTATGTCATTATGAATTTATTATTATTATTATGTCATACACTTGTTATACTGGAGAACACTGTATTAAGGATGTATCAGTGATTCCCTACTGAGTCTTGTACCTTTACCCTACTCAAACATTTTGGTGTACTTGTAAATTTCATGACCAGAGATAGGGCGAAGGGAAATGGCCCTTTGGTGGATAGTTGAGAAGCAGAGTGTGGAGAAGATATGTAAATCCCTTGAATTATTGTTCTTAAATAAATTTATTTTTTTCCTCTTTGTTTATGTTAATACATGTATGGAAATGAATTGAGGTACAGGAGAAGGATTGGGAAGGTTAAGGTTATTTTTTAACAAAATCACTACCAAAACAGGGGTCATTGTGCCATAATGCATATGTACATTCTACAAAGGGTTCTCCTATGTCCTGTTGGATAATAATACACCATAGGGGTGTTGTGAATTTAATTACACACCATTTTAGGAAAAATTACATCATAATGAAGTCTATTAAAGTATAGATTCACTGTATACTGGTCTTTGGACTGATATCTCATTGGAGGTTATTTCATAGCGCCTCAAACTGCACCATAGAGCTAACTCTACATCATTTACAGATGTTGGTCCAACCTATTGGTCATAACAGGTTATTCAATTCAAGGTTTTAATGAGGATTTATGAGGATCATTCAAATGGTTTGGAACCCTCCAATTTATTAATTATCCTCATCCCTTCAACGATTATGTGTGGTTATACTTTTCCCAAAAAGATATAGAGATAACTCCATGTCACAGACCTCGACCATATGCCACAACAGTTCGATTTCTAGTGAACTACAATACTGTAGTGCTCATCTTATGATGAAATAGTGCACACACCCTCTTAATTCTATGTTGTGGTCCCCCACTCTACACTATGGTGTGTTCTTCTAGTCATCTTTGTACTATGGTGGTACATCTTGTGGCTATGGTGATAAGGATTCTATGTCGTAGTCTTCATCCATGCACTATGGTGGTTCTATTCACAATGATTCTACACCACAATTATGGTCTTACACCATTGTGGCCTTCTTCACATACAACCCTACATTATAGCGAGTTTTTCTGCACTCTGGTGGTGGCCACTAGGGAACCTCCATGTTGAAGTCTTCTATTTTATTCCATGGATCCCTCTAGAATTGATCAAGTAACCTACCCCATGGTAAGAATTGGTTCTCCTTCATTTAAACTCTCCTCAACGTAACACCCCGACCCAAACCACCGGGTTTGATCTAGAGGGAAATATGGCCTCTTTAATGCCTCCCTGGAAGCATGTGGATACCAACTACAAGAGAGGGTATGAGTCCATTAGTGGGGAAACTATATCCTCAGTATCTTGTCATGGAATAAATAATAAACAATAAAAAAATATAATAGATAATAAGAGGAAACATGTATAAAATATATAAATAGAAAATATATTATATAAATAAAATGGATCCCAAAGTGGCATACATATACAGTGTAAATCTATAGGTAGTAAATAAATAAACAACATTGATGGTGTCCTATAGAGTTCATCCCAGTCAAACACCCATTCAATGCTCCTCCACTCATCCATAAACCACAAGACCCTTTCCCTTCACCATATCCCTCATGAAATCTACAAGAAAAACAAAATTCTTGAGTAGGGTGTCAACACAAGACTCATTAAAACACCACCAATAAATCCATAAACTATTGTATTGAATTAAAACAAGCGCATTCCATAATGATTATTAATGTATAAATAAAGTAATAATACTATCCAAAACTAAAAGGTCATTCACTAACCAAACTACCACAGACCCATGGTTATATATACTTAATATCCATATTGGAAGACTAATATATGATATTAGTAGTAACCAAAATAAACCCTATACAGTTCCTCACAGAGTCATGTGAACATGCAACCTGACTCCCTCTATCCATCACAAAGGGAATGTGTCCTGGTGTCCTCAATTTTAGAATATCTGGTACTCACATTGACCAGGATACCTCAAGGGCATGAAACTCTAAAAATACCAAGATAACTCAAGTGAATCCTCAATAATATATCCACATATACCTCATACATCCACCCTATGATCAAGTCCCTCTTTACTACATTCATAAGTCAAGCACACTCTACCTTTAAGGGATAAACATGTTGTGATAGTCCGCCTATCTAAAATACCCCTAACAACCACCATGAAATATTAACACACATATAGGGTGAAGCATACAAAAAAGAGTAACATATCATCATGACTTTATAGTGGAACATATAACATCTTGTGATCATAATTAATCATGGAAAAAATACTCTAAAATCAATTATAGAGTCACATATCACAAGGGTACCATGGAATATAAACACACCCACATGTGATCACAGTCAAGCATGATATCACATATGAAAAAACATATGATCATCATGGAAACAAGATTATATGTGATCCCATGAAGGTAAGGAACTTCCTACCTTATGGTTGTCAATTCCAATGTTCCTTGGAGTTGTTATCACCCATACATTTCTCACACACAAGACTGGAAACAATCGTTCACTAATTACTTCTAGAACCGGTCCAATCAAACACATCATGGGTTCCATATAAGGTGAGGATAAAAATACCCAAGGGTAGAACCATTTCTCACCTAATGTAAATTGTTGGAAAACTATAAGATCTTCTAAAAGTGATTCTGGAAGTGAGGATCCACAATTCAAGGCAGGGGCTTCGTTGTGGAGGTGCGCTAGAGACCACCACCACGGTGCAGGATAGGGATACCAAGGGTGTAGGGGAGGAAAAGTTGGTAAAAAAAGGCTACCATATTACATGGTAGAACACCACGATGTAGAGGTCAGCCAATATGGTGTAAATATACTAACCACAGTACGGTGAACACTACTACGTTGTTGAGAATCACTAGAATTTGTACCGTTGTGGCGTAGAGACATGATTTGCGGTGTGGAGTTATCTCTAAATCCCTTTAGGAATACTAGAGCTACATAAAATAATCTAATAGAGAAGGAAGATCAGTCTTTTGGATGGTTTTATACCACATTAAGACTCCTCATTAAGCCTAATGAAAACCCCATCTTCAATTCCAAAAATGGATTTCCTGAATTCAAGATCAAAATATAAATTTAAAAGATTAAATGGATTACAACCAATAGGATATACCATTATTTGTAACTATTATGGAATGGATTTTGTGGTGTGGTGCAGGAAACCATGGTATAGTCTTCTCAAATCCATGGTGACAACTATCGTGCGAACTACTTCGAACAACAATGCTATGTCACAGACTTCTTCCACTATTGAATAGCCTCAACCCCACAATGCACTATGATTTGGTCAGTCAAGATACAAAACATATTTGTCCTTTTCAGCATGATCATATAGGATATGGTGAATCCACCCTAGTTTTAGAAGAAAGATTTTGAAAAAAACACTTAATCCACTTTTAGCTTCTCTAATCCATCGATACTTTTCCAAAATATGGCCTCACATCAACAAATGTAGAGATATAAAGAGAAAAAAGATCCTAATTAAGACCAAAAAGTTTTAGGGTTTTAAAAATAATTCCATATAAAGACTTATCATCCACCAAAAGAATCTATAAGGATCCTTCTTAAATAACTCTATCCACTGAGCTCAAACATCAGCCTTCCTCTCCCAAGTATCCTCCTAAACTTTCCCATTCTACCACCAAATCTTGAAAATTGGTACCATCTTACCTTGAATTTAATCCTCTCTTTGTTCTATAATTTTCTCTAGACATTCCTCCTAAGACACATTAGGATCTAACTAAACATCCTCACAGTCGATAACATGCACAGGATTAGCAACATACCTTTGGAGCTATGAAAAATGAAACAATTCGTGCATACCTCGATAGTAATAAGGAAGATACACATGGTATTCCTCTACCCCTTTCCACTCAGTGATATCAAAGTTCCAATGAAACTTTGTTCCAACTCACCATTCTTCCCCAAATTTTGATGCCCTGGTTGAGTAGTAATCCTCATGAAAACTTAATCTCCCACACTAAACTCTAAAATCATCCAACTATGGTCAGAATAAGATCTATTTATTCTCTAATAGGTGATAAAACTCTTTAAAATTAGATGCACTCTCTCAGTGGTCTCCTAAACCATACTGGTCCCCACGACTGCTTCCTCACCTTCCTCATGCCAACAGAGTGGTCAAAAACATGAACTCCCTTATAGATCATCATAAGGTTTCATATGAATCGATCTCTAGTAACTATTGTTATACAAAAACTCAAAAAAATACTTGGAGATAATTCCATGCCCCCACCGAATTCAAGGATTCACGCTTTAGGAATATCATTTAATATTTGTATAGTCCGCTTGAACTGTAATACTTTCAGTGGATTGTACACTGTACTCAATCTCAACTGAGTCTCTATGGTATTCTATAATCCATACAAAAAGGGTGACATAAAATGTGTCTCTTTATTAAACAATGATCAAGGGAATTCTCTGTAAGATTACAATCATGGGGACATATAGCTTTCCCAGATCCTCTATGAAGTGTGTCTCTTAGATCAGTGGAAAGTGGGCAGTCTTCATTAGCTAATTGAAAATTTCCCAAACTATGTCATGAATCCTCGAGGACCTTGGTAATCCCATCAAAAATTCCATCATGATTCCTTCCCACCTACACCTGGATATAGAAATTGGTTGAATCATCCCACTATATCACTATTACATGGTTTTCACACTTTTTTAGGTAAGGCATATAGAGATAAAACTACCAATGTCCCTCTTCATCCCTAGCCACTAGAACTGACGTATGAAGTCATGATATGTCTTTTTCGCATTAGGATGTATTACCCACCTAGAGGTATGGTACTCTCTCATCAACTCCTCTCTAATTAAATAAGTGATGACCACTCTCCCATTTACCAATATCACATCGTCATTTTCCATCAACCATCCAGGTATATGGTCACCCCCAGCTAGCTTCTCCCTCATCAAAGCACACTTTTCATCTAAATACTAACTAATTTCCACCTTATCCATAAGTGAGGATGTGAAAACTAAAGGGGAACAAGTCACATATCCCTAATCCTTTGAATCTTACATCCTCTAGTTAGGTAAAAATTTCATCAAGAACCACCACTCCTCTAATGTCCTCCCACCAAGCTCCTAATCAACATATGTACATCTAATGTCTAAGATCATCTGCAACAATGTTACCTTTCTCAGGTGAATATGCCATCTCAAATTCAAACATCTACAGTTACTCAACCCAGTTCCTCTATATCATGCTTAGGTCCCTCTATGTGAAGATATAGAGAATCATCTTCTGGTTTATGTATAAAATGAATCTCTCACTGAATAGATAATTTGGGAAACACATTAGATCATAGACCACAACTTTCAACTCAAAGTCATGTGTAGAGTTATTTTTCTTACGGGGTCATAGATTTTATGAACCATAGTAAATTACTTTCTCTCTCCATATCAGAACATCTCTCAGACCAACAATTGATGCATCACAGTACAAAACATAGCCGATCACAGGCTTAGGGAGTGTCTGTAAAGTCCCAACCCCAGTTTCCCAGAGCCGATGCCTTAATTCGTTACATTAGAATGATTACAAGAAAGTTGTATCCTGAAGGAACAAATAGATTAGTATTTTTGGAAAACCAGATACATACATAAGTTCAACATTACAACTTGAAAGGAAAAAAATATAGAAATTCATTTAACAACATCCATAACTCTTAGGTTTTTCATTCATAATATACCTCTTATTGTCCAGGGAAACTAAAAAATAAGAAAGGGATGAGATAAAATTCTCATTAAGGGAAAGAAATATAGTAGTAGATATCATAAAAATAAACATTAGGCATGGTGAATAACTAAAAACACATGCCTTTAAAAATAAACCTAAACACATTATGGAAAGAAAAAGAGTTGAATAAATAATGCCATAATCAAGCATAATCATGGGTATTCTAATAGTTGAACAACCTCGTGAACCTTCAATATCTAGTTTAATAATGAGGTAATGAATAATTTTGGACATCATAACCATACTTTCAAGGCCTCGTGCCAAGACCATACATAACCATTTTGTCAAGGCCTCATGCCAAAACCATAGTTTGTCTCGTGAGACATACCGATTAATCAGGGGCTATATCAGGATCCACCAGTAACTTTTTTCAGGTACGTTCAGTAAACGTGCGAGCAGGTTTTTATAACATTTGAACTGGTGCTCGGAATTGAAATCTGAGCACACCGTTGAACTCGTAGTGTCGATATTCGCTTAAGGAGATCTTTACCTCAATAGCAGTAGGTTGAGGGTGGAAGTTAGTTTTTCACTTTTTCGTGAGAGAATAAAATATAATAAAATTGTGTAACATTTTATTTTTATTTTATATTCAAACTCCTTGTGGATGTTGAGAGGTGGGGACCACAAGAATTAAACCTCCCCTTGAGGTTATGGAGGTGAGGACCACCGAACCTAAAACCTGCCATGAGAGGTTATGGTGGTGGCGACCACCCGAGATTTAACCCTTTCAATCCTTGAACTTAAATTATGGGAAGTCTCTTGAACTTCCCCTTAATTAATTATGCCACCCCCCCCCCATTTAATTAATACACCAACTCAATTAATTAATTATTCCAATTTAAAATTATGCCAACATATTCTATAATGTTGGATAATTCATTTTTGGTGGATTGGGGGAAACTATTGGCAAAAGGGAGAAACTTAGAGCATTGGGAGAAATCTCACCAACGAAGAACACCAACTTCGACTTCGTGTTCTTCCTCAGGACAATCATTGATGAGGAATGTCTTCAACATCAACGAATCTACGATCAAGGTAATGCCGAAATCACCGAAGTCTGTCTATCCCCAACAACTTAGTCTCCTTCCTCACGACCTCTGTCGATGAATCAAACGAGGTAGGGAGGGTGTTTGAATTATTTACCTTACTCGTTCTTGATATTCTTGTGATTCAAGTATTATAGCGGCTTGCTACCACTCTAATGCGGAGAGCGCGGGCCAAAAAAACATGGCTCAACCTATCCGAATTTCTTGGGATAATTCTTGTGTTCTTCGCGATGGAGGAGGATGGATATCAACCACGACGAAGGAGAAAAAGGCGACGAAGGCAATGGTGCTGCCCCACAACCAGTGTCGCCGTCCGCGGCCTGTCGCGCCACCCTGCGGCCTCATCGCGCCACCTCGCGGCCTGTCGCGTCGCCCGCGGCCTGTCGCACCGCCCGCGGCCCTTTGAGCTATCGCGGCCCTCCGAGTCGACCCACGACCTCACACCGTTCGTGGCCAAGACATCCCATGCCCTCACGGCACCCCCGTGGCTGATCCGCCCCACGGCCGAGCCACCCCGCTGCCGAGCCGCCCCGCGCCCTCGCGGCACCCCCGCGGCCGAGCCACCCTGCGACCTCACGTCGTCTGTGGCCGAACCGCCCCCACGACCTCATGGCCCCTATGGAAACGTGTTGTCCTCACGGCCCCAGGGCCTCCGTGTCACCGCTCCATGGCCCCCGCGACCACACACCGCCTTCGCGACCCTCACGGCCTGCCGAACCGCCCAGTGGTCACGGCCTGACGAACCGCCCAGTGGACCGAGCCAAACCAAACAAGTTGGGCCACCCATCGGGCTGGGTCGGACCCAGAAGGTCGGTCCGGGTTGACCCAGACTAGGTTGACCTGAGCCGGGTCGGTCCGACCGGGTCAGACTAGACCTGGACCAGCGGCGAGCTTTTCGCTCTAATGGCCATAACTTTGGAACCATATGTCCACTTGACAAACCTTCAATGTCGCTGTAAACCTTGGGGCGAGACAATCCATTTGGTATACCCCCACTAAAGTTTTGGGTAAAGTTGAGGTACGATCGGGTTGGATCGAGCACGAATCCAACCGGGCCCCTAGGACTAAAAGGCTAATAACTCACAGACCGGGCATCTGATTGGTGCACCGTCTATTATGTTGAGACCCCTATGACATGTTGGACCTTTGAGATACTTTTTTGTGGGACTTCATGGTAGTTGGAGTATTGACTAGTGGCTTGTGGAGCAGACCCTCTCGGAGACAAGTGAGCATAGTTCGGGAACCCTGTAGATGGTTGTTACTGTAATATTGAATGCATGAAACACTGAGTCATGGATAATGTAAGAACACTAGGGTCGAGCTAGAGCTTTAATGACCTAAGAAAAACCTTTTTTAACACCATTTAATTCACCCTATAAGATTTTGGAAAAGTTCCATCATTTAACTGCCAACTTCCATCGGTGATCCAGTAGTCATGGTGGATTTTCTTAGGTACCACCTTCCTCCATCGGTTAGCTGATGCTACTCCACTGGCTAGCCAATGGACTCCTGGAACTTGGGGAAGCTTCTATCTATTCCATCATATTTTCAGTGTCTCTACACCAGCTGACCAATTCTTCTTATTGTATTCAACTTCAAAAAATGGCACCACCACTTCCTTTAAAATCCTTCAATGGTTCTTCCATTCTTCAAAATATCCTTGAACATTCCTTATATGGATTCAAAAAATCCAAATAAACTTCAAAAATATCTTCAATTATTCTTTAAATACTTTAATAATATATTTAATATGTTATCATGATAATATGAATTTATCAATTGATTCCATTAATCTTAAGACTTGTAGATTAATAAAATAACTAAAAATCACAAAATGAAATTATTAAAATCATAATAGAGTGTTTGTGATCCTGAAAACACCATGATATAATATATTTACAACACTACAACACTTCACACCCAAAAAACAATGGTCAAATTGATGTGTTAAATAGAATACTTTACACATTATTGTGTTTCATCCTTTAGAAAAATTAAAAACATTATAAAAAATGTTTACCTCACACTAAGTTTTCTTGTAATCAGGTGGTTCATTCTACCACAAAACACTCCCCTTTTTAAATTGTATATTTTTTTAACCCCTTAACTCCCATTAACATTTTTCCTTTAAAAACAAATTATTATTATAATCTTAAATGTTTTTAAAAGTATAATATTTTTCAATAATTATATGTAATGGTAAAATAAAACATTGATGAAAAGAATTAATAATTCTCCAAGAATACCAACAAGGGTCTACAAAATATGGTTTTTGAACTATGATATTGGATGTGGGTACACTTGAGGAATGATTTTTTTCCTTAAAAAATAAAATCAAAACATCATCTATTTGGATATGGTCATTTCCAAGCCTTAGATAATATCAATGATAATGACTACAAGTTTTACTTTCCTAACATGTATGAAAATGTGAGTATTACCTTTAATGTTGTTGATCTATACCCATTTGAATATATAGATTCAAGGATAAATACTTTTTAGGGGGATGGGATGATGAATATCATGGAAAAAATATGAATCAAGGAGTTAAAGGTGTATATGACATCATGGAAAAAATATAGATTAATGTACAATACCCTTTTCATGGAATTCTAGGCTCAATGATGAGAGGAATAATGAGAAGGATGTAAGAGGATTTACTTGGTCTTATTTTAAAATTAAAATCAGATTCCCAACATACAATCATGAGTGAAGTAAATGGGATTATAATAGATTTTATTAGATTCCAAAATGAATCTTAAATAGACCAACCAATTTATCATAGGAATTTAAATCCACTTTTATAAAGTAAATATCCAAAGTTAACAGTGGTGGGCCTCTTGTATCTAGATTCATGTTGGGGATCTACAAAGTATTTTAAGTGTTGTCGCAAATTCTTCTTAGTGGAAAATATTATCTCCTAAAGAAATAAACATGTGTAAACAAAGTAAAAATTCTTTTTTTAATATTTAGACTTTTGTGGGTAGGTACTTGACATGTATCTCCCACATTTGGCTACAAATAGCCACCCTCATTATACTACATTTGGTTAATTACAAATTTATGTTTTTTCTAGAATTATTATGCTTGTTTTACTTGTGTTATTATGTGAATTCAAGTAAGTATTATTAAAATATTGATAAACTTGTACGGACCTTTATAATTAGGGTTTTAAGGGGAAAGCCTCCTTAGAGTCTTAATTGATCACCCACCCCCTTTAATTCCCCCTTTACTTATTATTTTTATATCATTTCCTTCACATCTATCACTTGTGTTTTTGAATTTTCACCAATGAATACCACACCCCATACAATACCATATTTGATGTATCCTTATAAATTAACAAAGAGTATTCATAGAATATTTTAGAGAAAGTATTTCACATATAATTTATAATTAATTTGTATACTATAATTACCTCTCTCTTGATAATTATTTATATATTGAAGATGTTGATCAATTAGAATGTTGATCAAGTTGTATTTTCATTGTGTAGAAGGATCCAAATTAGAATCTCTCTAATGGTGTACAGTGACCCTCATTTTTCATACTTTAACATTACATCATTTTTATGGAATACTTAATACATTACACAAACAGATTCCCAAATACCGTATTAGTTTAGTGCCTTTGGAAACATGAAAACGTAAATGATGGTACATTAGTGAGCTAGATTATCTCCCACTAGATTCTACAGGACTATCACCCCTCCTAGACATATCATAAATAAAATATATATTTATAACCTGGGGAAGGAAACATAAAAATGGGTGATCTCAGGTGCTCTGTAAAGGTAAACAAGGGAGATATGTAAGAATAAACATGATAATAAGGTTATGATAACATGATCATAACATTATAAGATCATAACCTGCATATTAAAGGTAATAAAAATGAATAATGTCATAAAGATTAGTAGTTTATAAGTAATGAATCATAAGGGAATCAAAATCATAATCCATGAAAGTATAACATAGGAACAAGACATGTAATTGTGGCATATATATCATCTTATATCATTGTGAACATGTATAAGTAGAAACATGTTCACTCACTAAGTTAAGGACATGAAATAAGGTCCTAAAATAAACTAATGGACATGAAAGTAGATCCATTCATAACATTGTGAACATGTAATCAGGTTCACGCATAACATTTTGAACATTTAATCAGGTTCATTCATAAACTTATGAACATACAACTAGGTCCATGCATAACATTGTGAACATGTAATCAGGTTCATTAATAAAATTTTGAACATGTAATATGATTCACTCATAACATTATGAACATGTAATTAGGTTCACTCATAAACCTATGGAGACGCAACCAGGTCCATGTATAACATTATGAACATGTAATCTGGTTCATGCATAACATTGTGAACACATAATATGGTTCACTCATAACATTGTGAACATGTAATCCGGTTCATGCATAGACTTATGGACATGAAACCAAGTCCATGCATAACATTATGAGCATGTAATCAGGTTCACTCATAACATTATGAACACATAATATGGTTTACTCATAACATCGTGAACATGTAATCAAGTTCACGCATAAACTTATGGACATAAAACCAGGTCCATTCATAACATTGTGAACATGTAATCAGTTTCACGCATAACATTATGAACATGTAATATGGTTCAATAATAAATTTTTGAACATGTAATTAGGTTCACACATAAACTTATGTACATGAAACTAGATCTACACATAACATTATGAACATGTAATCAAGTTCACGCATAACTTTATGAACATATAACATGGTTCACTCATAACATTGTGTCCATGTAATTAGGTTCACGCATAACATACTCATGAGTCATCCATCATTACCCAATGAATTGGAGGGAGATATAGGTCCCACCCATCATATAATAAAATCATACATATATCTGCCACAAGATAATAAACAATCAGCATATCATGACCTATAAAAAATATGAATTTCATAATCATTTCATCAAATCATAACCCATGAAAGGAAGTGGGTTTCAAAAGCATATGACCCGTGGAAGAGAAATAGGGGTCACAAACACCATTCCATCAAAACATAAACCATTAAAGAGGAATATAAATGGTATTCTTAGATCATATAACCAATAAATCATAAACTATAACAAGTATTTTATCTTAGTTGGGGGAGGGTTTTGAAAGATCACATGGAACATTTCCTAAGGAAAATATCCTTTCTTTGAAAATAATTTTTATAAAACCATTTAAAAAATAATTTTTTTATAAATAAGTCTTTAAAATTTTATTAAATAAATTTATTGAGGAAAATATATTTTCATATTTGAAAAAAACTTTTTAAAACATAAAGCATTTTGAAAACCATTTTTAGAAAAAACCACTTTAAAATAAAAAAAATTACATAATATTAAGAAAATATTTTCTTTAAAAATAAACTTATAAACTTAAAAATGAATTTTCAATGAAATGATGGTCATGATGGTGTTTAATTATATACATGATGAACATTCTTTTTGTACCATAAAAGTTCATAAAATTTCCTTGATTGGAAAATAATAAGAATATTTCTTTTAAACCCATTTTTTAAAAAGGTAAAACATGGTTAAATTTTTCATTTAAACATCATATGATAATATTAAAACATTTCAAAAAACATTTTTATAAAATATGATTTTTAAATAAAACATATTTCCAACCGAAATGTGGAATAAAGTAGAATTTTCATAAAAACATTTTCTTAATTATCTTAAGTAAGAAAGAGTATAAAATGGTAATAATATATGAATATATCAAGTATAACCATAGGATAATTAATTTCATGAGTTTTATTGAGATAATTATCATAATATTTCATCAATGGAGGCATAATCATAAACAATCTCAATAAATGACGAGATTGTAGTAATAAACTATTACCACTTTGGTAACTTTGAACCATACTCTACATGAGATAATAACATTGAATGAAGATAAAAATATCATGAAATAAGGAT
The DNA here is from genome assembly GCA_963277665.1 of Viscum album. Classification (NCBI taxonomy): domain Eukaryota; kingdom Viridiplantae; phylum Streptophyta; class Magnoliopsida; order Santalales; family Viscaceae; genus Viscum; species Viscum album. Next base: position 393,971,093 of record OY728147.1, on the reverse strand, counting down.
ATTTATTATATAAAATATCATAGGGAATTATGTAAACCCCATAGAAAAAAAAATATAGGTGCATAACATGGCATGTATCTCAAATAATGCAACATGAGACAAACCTTACTTTACCAATTTGGTAACTTTTGAACCATAAACCCTATGAAATAAATATCATCAAATGGATATGTAAATAACCATAAATTTAAGTATAATAATCATATAATACGTTCATGGGAAGTATATACACCACATAAAATAAATGAGTTGCAAATAAGGAATGCATCTCACATATATAAAAAGTGAGATAAGGAAACTCTTACCTTAATTCTTGACTTTCTTCATACACATTCAAACATCATGTATAATAAAAATATGTTTATTATAATTCAAACACATAACTATATTACTATATCTAATACCATATATTATTTTTTTTATGAATTTATATTACCTATTTATTAACAACTCTATATTAATGTTATGTTTCAGGTAATATCCGCCTTATTTTTCTTATATGTTTTGACTTTTTATTCTTGTTCATATTACATATATAAAAATTTAATTATTCATAGAATGTAAAAAATTATATAAATATCTTATATATTCATTATATATTAATTTATAATAATCTATAAAATATATAATTATGCAATTGAATACACCATTCATGGAGACGGTAGGTCGTACGCACGCATAAACATTGTTTCCATTTTATAGTTGTATTGAAAGAAAATTAGTAAATAAAATATATGTGTCTATATATATAATATCATTCCAATAAAATTATTATTCCATATATATCAAATAATTTCACTAAATCCATCCTTAATTCATTTCATGTAAAGTGTGAACGAAACACATCGCTTTGAGGATGCGATAGTTCACACATCCACAAATGAAGTTATCGTATTTATACAAAATGGAAATCATGAAGGTATATTTTATATAATAATTAAATAATTATAAATAAATCATAGATATCAAATATAATATATAAAAATATAGTTTTCATCATAATTCCCAACCATGATGGGTGGTAAAGTAAAAACAAACAACGTCGTTTCGTGAGGCGGTAGTTCACCGTATACAAAAATGGTAAGTTCGTCACCCATTAGATGGAAGTGTGTGTAAGTGTAGGTTAAACCCTTATAATAAATAAATATTAGTATAATTAGGATAATGAGGTTATTATATAATCATTTAATAATAATATTTGAGGTGGTGGAGAATTAAAATAAAACAAAGGAGTTTAAGGAAGGATGTTTCCTCTTCTTTGGGTAACTTCTATTGGTTTTCACCAAAGGGCTTCCTTGGTTGAATGTATGAACAAAGGGAGGATTATAGGTAAAAGGGAGGGATTTTTGGAGGATATTTTTCCTGGTTTTTTTGAGCCAAAGTTTCTTGAGAGGTTTAAGGAAGTGAGGGGGTGAGTGACCTTTTATAGTGGAGGAGGAGTGACATTCTTGTTAATATAAAAAAGGTAAACACTATTGAGAGGACTACCTTACATCCTGAGAATCTAATAATTGATAAAATTATATCCCAGAGGGAACTTGGTATAAATTTTTCCATAAAATGTCTTTTTGACATATGTATATAGTATTTGGACACTTAGGATTAAGGATTAATCATTAAGTAAACTAATTTTTACCTTAATTGTTATAATTAGTTTTAATTACTCTCACTAATATTTTTTATCAAAAACAAAGTTAAACTTATTATATATTTTAAATTATTGTTATTAAAAATATGGAATCAATTTTTCCAAATTATAATCACATAATTGGTATAAATTAATTTAAAATTAACCCCACAGACATGTTGAGACGGTAGGTTTTTAAGCGAAAATATTTTAAAGATTGAAATGATTTCATATCCAATTTCAATGTGAAAATGGTTCTAATAACCTAAATTATATTAATTGATATAATATTTATCTAATTAAACTTTAAAACCAAATTAATATTTAATTTAAATATATAAATAAATTAGATGAAAAAATAGTTTTGAACTAAAATTTAGTATTATTCACTATTCATCAAAATATGAAAATTCTCAGAAAAATACCAAAAATTTAACCAAAGTAAAATTTGATATATCTATTTCAGAAATGAAGTTTATTTTTTAAAATTAAAATTATAAAAGTTCCAAAAATTATATTTAATATGGGTTCTCCTTAAAAATGTGGTAAAATTGTCTTTTATAAAAATACGTCTTTTATTTATATAATTGGATTTTTTCTTATAATATGCCTATAAAATTTATTGGATGGGTGTCAAAAATATTGACTGAATATATAATATATATATATTTAATTGAAAAGATTTATCAAAAGTGGTTTGTTTAATTTATTGATATAAAATGTGTTTGTACAAAGAAGAATAGTTTTCTTAGAAAATCAATTATTTTCAAATAGTTCTTACTTTAATTACTAACTAATTGATAAAAAAAGAATAATTTTATATACATGTTTAAATAATATTTTTACACTTTAGTTAATATTATTTTTAACTTCCATTCCAATAGCTAAGTGGTATCTATACTAACATTTTAATAATAATATTAATAACACATTATATTTTGGTAAAACCAAGTCTTACGTGCAACACAAGCTATCGATGGAACTCAACATTGTTTATTAGACAAGCCAAAAAATTTGTTGATGTACCACAATCTACTCTAAGTGTTTCATTTAATGAAATATTAACTTGGTGTTGCATAAAATTCAAGCCAAACTTAGTGCTTTCATATAACACAATCTATATCTAGTGTTGCGTGAAATGAAAAATATCAAAAAGATTAAATTAATTCGAAAAAAAAATTCACAAAATCTTGGGGTGTTATAGGTATCAACATATGCTCTATGAATCTCAGAATTTTACCAATGGAACTCTAGGTTCTAGTGTGAAAGTCTCGATCACCTTGCATCGCTTTCCATTGATCGCAACAAGAATCCCTTCACGGATAAAGGATTCTTATCTTGTTCTCCCAGTCATTTGAGAGGGAGGAGGATCGACACTCACATTCTTGAGAGTGTTATTGGGTGAGTTATCTCTCAACTTGAGGGGTTTCTCTAGTGATAAGTCATTGTGCACAACCATTCACCCATTTCCCTAAAAATGAGAAAAAAACATATTATATACTCATGGTTAGAAATTAATCACTGTAAAATGATCCTTATCTAGTTTATATATTCTAAGTAAACTCTAAACAAAATAAAATTATTATTATTACATTTATTATATTCCTTGACGTTCACTAACTTTTAGATTTTTAAATATCATTTCTATCAGACCCTTAATTTAGCCCCACTATGCCAACAAATCCATTTAGCAATGGGTTTTTAGTGTATAGCATTGGTTTACATTGCTGGTAAATGATTAAGATGTTTTTTTATTTTTTTTAAATATCATTTATTATTTAAAATTTTTAAAATATTATTTATTATTTATTATTATTTATTTATTATTATTACATATTATTTATATATCATTTACTTAATATTTATTTATCATTTACTTATTTAGATATCATTATTACATATTATTTATTATGTATGTATGTATGTATGTGTGTATGTATGTATGTATGTATGTCTGTATGTATGTCTGTATGTATGTCTGTATGTATGTGTGTATGTATTTCTGTTTGTATGTGTGTCTATATGTGTGTTTGTATGTGTGTCTGTATGTGTGTTTGTATGTGTGTGTGTCTGTGTGTATGTGTGTATGTATGTGTGTGTGTCTGTGTGTATGTTTGTTTGTATGTGTGTTTTTCTGTGTGTATGTGTGTGTGTGTGTGTGTGTCTGTATGTCTGTATGTGTGTCTGTATGTATGTGTGTATATGCACGTGTGAGTGTTTTCTAAGATTTGAACCTATGACCTTTTGATTATTCCACAAAGACTTTACTACTCTAGCAAGATCTTAATATGTTGACTAAACAAACTTTAGTCTACTTATATATAGAGAGATAAGTATATATAAATACATAGGCATACATATATTTATTTATTATTTATTATGCGTGCATATGTGTAATATATAAAATGAAATAGTAAATAATAAATAAATAATAAATAATAAACGATATACAATAAAAAATAAGTAATAAATAATAATAATAATAAATAAATAAATAAATAAATAATGAATAAATAATAATCAAATAAATAATATAATTATATATAAAAAGTTAAATATATGTCAATGCATATGCATACTCATATTTATTCATAATTTATAAATACATACACACGTATAAACAAGGATGGTGAAGCTTTATTCTTTTAGGATATGGTGTGAGAATGGAATCCTTCAATCCAGATTGGGAGAGATCATTCACAGTAGTAGCCAACGGTAGAGATACTCACCATATAACTTGTGGGTATATTTCCTTTATGGAGGTGCTCATTGGTGGTGAAAATGGTGTCTCTTATTCTTCAATTGCACCTATGCTTAAGCATGCAGAGGATGGATCTATCACGGTGGTGGTGGACCAGGATGTGCTTCATCATAGAATGGAGCTTTTCTATTTATTGGTACTAGGTAAAACCTCTTATGACAAAGGTATGAATCCCTGGTCATTATCTAATTTGAAAATGAGAATCTCTCATTGTTGGGGTTTCTCGAGATGGAGTCTTATACATATTGGAAAAGGGTTCTACCATAAAATTCTGTAAAGAAAAGAGGACCTGGATACTGTACGGCAGACTAGAAACCTAAACTTAAAACCGATCTTCTTGAGGCTGTCGGAATGGGATGAAAAATTCAATCCCTTTAAGAAAAAACACTTTATGGACCAGGTTTGGACAAGGATTCATGGGTGGCCGTGGGTCTATTGGCACCCGAATATTATGAACGATCTTGCATCAGGCATTGGTACTCCTCTTAAAGTTGATCATCGTACTATTAATGGTGATCTCAGCCTCTATGCTAGAGTTATGATTGAGATTGAAATGGATTTGTAGCCCCTGTAATGCATTTTTTTTTATGTTAAAGATCATCAATTAGAGATTAACTATGAGTTTGAGAATTGTTTTAAATTCTGTAATCATTGTAAGATGGTTGGCCATGAATTCCAAGCATGTCATGTGGTAAAAAATTTGGTTAATCCAACTCCATCTATTTAAATCCACAGAGAGGTGGCACAGAGAAGGAAGAGAGATATAGAGGCAAATGAGAAAGGGAATACCCAAGTTTAGGAAGCGGGCTATAGAAATAAAACATTGGTAGGAACCTCATCAGTAGCCTTGGTTGAAGAAGAGGAAAATCAGCAGGCAAATACTGAAATTCTTGTTGCTAACCCTGACAGTGGTGTGAAAGATAGTCCTCCAGAAGATATTACTAACCAACTACTAGGATTATTTTTTGAGGTATTTTCTATTGTTTATGATTTACAGACCGAGGACTTTATTATAAACTACATTGATTCTGAAGTAGAGGCACAGTTAGATTTATTCAGGCTTTACTCAGAGGTGAATATGTATTCTCCACAAACTAAGATAGAGATTCTACAAAAACATGTCTAGTTTAAGGAAAATGGTGAAATTAAGGAGTCCCGGGAAAACATATAGAAGGACATAAAATTTAGCATTCAGATTAAACCTGACATGGATAACAAGGAGCATAGTTTGGATACTACTACATTACAAGTAGAAACACCCAAAAAATCAGCAAGAAATCTTGGGAAAATAGGAGGTATGCCCTCTAAAACAAAATCAAAATGAGAATTCTATTCTAGAACTTTCAGGCATAGACAACCCTGACACTAAAGGTTCCTTCATGATCCTTATAGAAATGTGTAAACCTGAGATAATTGGTATTTCATAACCCAAGATGAATTTCAAAAGCCTATGAAATTTTTTTAACAGTAGAGGGTACAATCTTATGGGCACTAACCGAGCTTCTTCAAGCCCTGATAGGATTTGGCTTTTGACACACCATAAGGTTGATTCTCCAAATATGGTTAATGAGGATAATCAGATGACCACTTGAAATTTTATAGAGGGTGGAAGCCAATTTTTCTACTCTATTGTGTATGCTCACAAATACTATGTTGACAGGATACTATTATGGGAGAAGATTCAGAATCTGGAGAGTAATATTTGAGGTTCATGTATTATTATGGGTGATTTCAATTCCATTCTCTACGCAGATGAGAAAATTGGTATAATGACAAATATCACTTCTACAAAAGATATTAGAGAATGTATTGAGAAATTAGGATTGGTGGAAATTAATCTCATTGGTGCTAAATTCACATGGTATAGGAGAAAGATCCATGGTATGAGGATGAGTAGAATTGACCGAGCATTCATGAATCACAAAATGCTTGGTGCTTGGATGTCAATATCATGTGTAACTTTTTCTAAACTCAATTTTGATCATCATTCTCTTCTAATAAGTTTTCTTATGAAAGAAATTGGGCAGCCTATTCCTTTAAGGTTTAGTAATTATTATGCCTCTCTTATGGATTTCTCTAAGATTGTTCAAGAGACATGGAATTCATCAAGTTGTAAGGGAAGTCCATTGCTATGAATTTTCAAGATCAGATTTCTCAAGATCAAAATTTGGGAATAGAGAAAAGAAAATTTCATCTCACTGGATACTAAAATTGAGGGAATTGAATGCTTTATTCATGACATTCAGGTAGAGCCTACTAGATCCAATTTCTTGGGGGTATCCAACAGGAGGTCGAGTTGTCTCTAAAGCTAAAGAATCTTATAAAGATCAGGGAAAACATCAAAAAGGACATATTCAATGTAAGGTGGCTTAATGAAGGGGATATAAATACAAAGTTTTTTAATTCCATTTAGAGGGCAATAAGAGTAAATAGAATCATATACCTTCTAAAGGATGGTGATATAATCCTGAAGGATAGAAAGAAGCTTGCAGATCATATTGTTTCATTCTATATGAATCTTTTTAATGGGACAACATGGACTAAACTGGTTAGAGAAAACATCATTCCTAAACTAATTACTGAGGAGGAAAATAAACTTATTACATAATTTATGATAGAATTTGAAATTAAGGAATTATATTTTGGTCTCAAAAAAGATATCTCTCTTTGGCCCGATGGTTTCACTAATTGTTTCTTTTAAAGCTATTGTAAGTGATTCAAAATGAGGTGTGCTTGCTTATTAAGAAATTTTTTCAGGGGTGGGAACTTCACTCTAGGGTTCAATTCTCAGTTCATTTTCCTCATACCTAAAGTGTAAAATACAAGTGAAATTGGCCAATTTAGTCCAGTTGCCTTGGTGAACACAATTCACAAAATCATTACAAAACTCTTGGTGAACATGCTTGATCGGGTCTCTGAAAAAATTATATGCTAGAATCATTTTGGTTTTTTCAAGGGAAGGAATATCCAAGACTACCTTATCACTGCCTTAGAGTGCTTTAACCTTCTCAGGAAGAAAAAATTTGGAGGAAATGTGGATATTAATCTTGACATTATAAAATATTTTGATACGATGGATTGGGGTTTCATTAGAAAAATTCTCCACATATTTGGATTCAGTGTGGTGTTTGTTCAATGGATTACAAAGTTGATGGAGTCAGCTCACATTTAAATTCTGGATAATGGGTCACTGAAGGTCTATTTCACATGCACAAGGGGAGTGAGGCAGGGGCATCCCCTATCTACCCTTATTTTTTCAATTTCTAAAGATTTTTTGAGAATAATTCTTATTTACATGGTGGATAAAGGTAAACTCACCACTATAAAAGTAGAAAGAGCTATTTCTACCCCATATCACTTGTTTCCTGCTGATGATATAGTTATTTTTACACAGGGGGATAGGAAAAACAATAAACATCTCAAATAGTCCCTTCTACATAATGAGAATGTGTCCGGATAAGAAATCATCTAGAGAAAATCCTTTATTTATTTTGGTAAGAATATCCTGGCTACAAAAAAGACTCACCTCATCATTAATATTGGTCTTAGGGAGGGATCTCTACCGTTCATTTATCTTGTTGTTCCAATGTTTGGGGGAAAGCCTAATTCATCACACTTTTCAAAGTCCTTATCCCAAGTCAGGAAATCTCTTGCCTCTTGGAAAGGAAAATCAATCTCAATGGCAGGATAGATGTGTCTCATCAAACACATTATTATCTCACAACTTGTTTATTCTTTCATGGTGTACATGTGGCCTACCTCAGTCGTTAATAAAATCAACTCAATGCTGAAGAACTTTGTCTGGAGTGGGAACTTGTAGGAAAGGAAACTCATCACATACAAGTGGAGAAAATGTTGCATGCCTACTATGCTTAGAGGACTAGGAATTAAAAACCTGAGTTGTTTCAATCAAGCATTGCAGGATAATTTTCTCTAGTATCTTATTGGAAAAAATCTGACTCTCTTGATTTCCTAAGAAGAATGATTCTTTCAAGGCTCATTTCTGGGAATCATGGTTACATGGACTCATCCATTTTGTCTGGACTACATTCTATTTTCCATAACGTTATGAGACACTCTCATTGGGTGGTTAATGAAAACTCATCACTTAAATTCTGGCATGATAACTAGAATGGAACCCCTCTTATTGATAGTTTAAACAATTAAGAACACCAAATTGACAGCAGAATCACTATCAAAGAATAGCTTGATCATGTGAATGAACTTCCAGATGAAATTTTATCCATGTTTGAAGGATTTGATTTTATAAAACAAGATGACATGCTATTATGGGAAGGGTCTTTGAGTGGAATTCTAGACTCTAAAGGTTTCTATATGCACTTGATGCATGGATATTACAACTGGATTGGTTCCTTGGACCGAAACTGGTTACTCCCCTCAATATTTACACTACTTTGGATACTTTTTCATAACAAAATACCAGTGGATGAAATCATTCAGAAGGTTGGGATCTGTATGTGCTCGAGGTGTGTTCTATGTCATCAGCATCATGAAGATGTTGATCATTTTTTATTGTCTTTCAACACAACCTCCTCCCTGTGGAAATCCATACTCAACATATTCAAGTTGAATCCCCCCAATACTGATTATATTTTGGATTTTTTGGATTCCTTGTTTAGAATACAACAATATAAACAACTCAATGCCTTAGTTCGAGTTGCCTGCTTTGAATTTATACATTGTGTTTGGAGAGCCCACAACAACATAATTCATCTCCAAGCTTAGTTTCATGAAAACACTACTTACACCAACATTATTGTCTCTATCCATAATGAAAACTCCATGATCAACGAGCATTACAGCATCTTAGTTAGGGAGTTTATGATTCTTTATAATCTGAAGGTGATAGGTTTCTTTCCAAAACCAAGGGGCATAATGGAGGTTTTTTTTGACTACCCCTTTCAGTGGATGGTTGAAATGCAATATAGATGGGGACTCCTAGGTAAATTCAGGACCATCAGGCTTTGGGGTGATTTTCAGGGATCACCTGAGAGATGTGGTGGAGTGTAGTTATGGTCTATGTGGACATGTTATTTCCTTGGAAGCTGAGATAATGGTGATTATCAGAGCGGTGGACATTGTTTGTTAAAGGAATTATAAAAATATCTCATTTGAGTGCGACTTGTTCATGAAATAAGGATGGGCCAGAAGCAGCTATCATGGAAACTGGTAGGTAAATGGATCAACTGCCTTGAAAGGATTTCCTCTTTGAACTACTTTATCACACACACTTTTTAGGAAGTGAACTATATTGCGGGCAGTCTCGCTAACAAAGGAGTATTGGAAGAGAGAAACATCCACCTGCCTAATGTGCCTAATGACACGATGCCTCTTCTTGTTCAGAAAAAATTTAAAATTCCCTCTTTCCATATTCTGTAACTCTTTCCTATTTTTTTCAATATAAGAGCCTTTGTGCTCACTTTTCTCAAAAAAACACACATATAAAAAATATAATCACATATAAATTTATTTAAATACTTTTATATATGTATTTATTGATATATTTAAATATATATAAATATTATATATATATATATATATAAATTTATATAAATATGCACAGATATATGTGTGTGTGTGTAAATGTATATAAATATACATAAATAGATATAAATATCTATAAATATATATACATATAACTAAATTTTCATAAATACATATAAACACACACACATATAATAAAATATAATTGTATATATATATGAATATAAATATAAATAAATATATTTAAATATATAAAAAAATAATTACATATAAATTTATATATATTTATATATATATACCCACATAATTTATATAAATATATATTTATAAATACACACAAATATACATATATATATACATATAATTATAAACAAATATAGATAAATATATATAAATTGTAAATAAAAATACCTAAATATTTTTAAACACACACACACATAATAAATCCTCAAAAGAGGTAAAACCACTGAAATTTCAACACCATCATATTAATAGGAATGAAAATCCATGGAATAAAATCATTGACTACCCAGTAAACATAAGAAGACCATCTTAAAATAAGTTGAAAAAAATATCGATGGATAAAAAATCAGGACATCTCAACTAAAAACTTAGTTTTAAAGACCTTCCAAACCTTTTTGAATGAGAAAAAATAATTATAATTTATCTCCTTGGACTAAATGATGTAGATATCATTCTATTCTTTGATTTGACTAGTTGCAGAGCCCAAATGGACACCCAAATCAAAATTTATTATTGTTTGAAGATGAAGAATGATATTCAACTTCTCTGATAGCCTTGATATTTTCTTCTTCTAAAATTTACCAAATTATTACTCAATGTGATTATAGTTCTTTTCATAAGAATCAACTTGAAAGGACATAGAGAACAAATGAAAACTCTGTTCAAAATTCATAGTCACTTGATGCTGAATATCGATCTTTAACTTCTCTTAAAACATTTGTAGGTAAGAATGAGTGTGTGTGCACATACATGCATGTGCGCACATGTGTGAGTGATAATGTGTGTGAGATAAAGAGAGAGAGAGATAGATTGTGTGTGTCTTTGTAATATACTGAACATTGACGAGGTGCATTTTTGTTTTAATTTTCTTTAAACTCGTTTTTAAAATGGTTAATGGAATGATTCACAGGAATAGGGAGGGTCTCAGGGGTGTCCCAGGGGCTTGGGGCTTGAAAAGAGGAGAAAGGGGGCATATTGTTATGGGAGAATGGATTAATCATGGTTTCCAAAACTATGTTATTTCCACCAGAAAACAGTGTGGCCAACTCCCTCGTGGACATAGAGGACTGCACGATTGGTGCACAGTTTGGACAACCATGCATCCAAATTGTGTACCCATTAAAAAGTTGAAAATTTCCCATTTTACATCTCATGATTAAATCCTTATAACTTGATTTTCACTCCCATTTATTCCCTATAAACCTAAGGTGCATGCTAGGAGATATCCCCTCTTATAAGGATCAATATCCTTCGATTATTAGGTGTTTAGAGTTCCATTTAGTGCAAATTGAAGTTATGGGTATGTCCCTGACTTTATTTACTTATATTTTATGAAAGAACCATGGTAGGTTATTATTTTTTTATAAATATTATAAATCCTTTTTTCAGGGAGTTCTTCACCATAGTTTTTGAGTCCTTTTTTTTGAATCAATAGTTGTGGTGGGATGAGTAGTTGCCTATGTGTTTAAGGTAGATGGTCTACAAGATTTCTCCCATAGTCTTGATGATTTACATTTATATGTAGTTGTGATTTTTCAATTCTTCAATGAATATTTTTATTCTTGATTAAGAATAGTAAATTGAGTCTTAAATTAGTGTTTCAGACCATTAACAGGCCCCATTGGGTCCGTTGACGATTATATGTCTGAGCTTAAGTCCACCCATGGGGTGTATCCATACCTTAAAAATAATGAGATGTCTTGAAATTTTTGTAATAGAGGGTTTAGATTATTAAACCAATTATGATTGTTTATTGGGAAGTAGATTTACATAAAGGGTTATTTCACTTGAATTTAAATTTAATGATGATATGATAATGAAGATGGATAATGGGTAAATGGTTAAAGGGGATTGGGTATGTTGTCAAATGGATTAAAAGAACCTTATTGGTTATGTTAAATTAATTAATTGTGAATGGATATGGGTTAAAGATGTTGAGTGAGGTAAACCCCTTGAATATTGATAAATAGAAGAGGGGTACCCATGATGTAGTGATACATTTAAAAGACCACATAGGTTGGACCTTGAAAATCATGAATTGATGAAATAGTTAGAAACAATGGAAGTGACATTCCATATCTCCAAATTGTGAATGGTGGACATGATGATCCACAACCATGGGTAACGATGTTGGACATGGAATTCCTCATCCTTGATGTAGGATGGATTGACATAATATTTTGAATCCTTAATGTGATATTATGGGCATGGAACTCCTTATTATTAGCTATGGTTCTAGTATGATGACTGAGAACTCATGGAATTTGTTACGGTATGGGTAATTGGGCTAATGAACCTCAGTATGTGAGATTTAAATGATTAGTTAATACCCCTCATTATTTTAAAATTTATAACCTCATTTGATTAATTGTTCAGACTTCCAACATGGACTAAGAAGTTTTGGTGGGTTGTGCCCCAATATAATTAAAGTTCTAATTGATTGATTGAAATGATATTTAATTGTGAAACTTGTTCATTATTTACTTGTTTACATTTTATTTTATCTTTTTTATACACCATTGATAGAATGGATATTTCTTAAGACACCATTAGTGGTGGCCAACTGAGTTTTAGGCACACCCTGATCAAGCGACCATTGGTACTCGAGCATATTTCATGGTTCTGAGTCAGGGCAAGGGAAAAGGCCCTATGATAGATATATGAGTTGGGATTCAAGATAAATCATGGATGAGGGGACCAAACGAGATTTCAGGACCCATTTTGGGGATTTTTAGTGTTTTCTTATTTTGGTTTTTCTGTTGACATTTGACACTATTATGACATGATATATTTACTATATTGGTTGTGAGAAATCACCTGGTTTTTAGATCTTGTTATGAGATGCATGGTCATTAGTGGTTATTGATTATTATAATATTGGTTATTCATTATATTTATTTCCACTATTTACTTAATCTGATAAAGAGGGTATTGCCTCCCCATGTGCCTTATCAAAACCTTTCTCCTAGTTGGAAAATTCTGGTATATGGGGATGCACACCTGAGGTCATGTGGTGAATCATCTAAGGGAACTAGTTTAGTGTCACCCAGTTCAGGATATTACAAAGTGTTATCAAATCCATTTTCTTTTTTTTTGTTTTACTATTTTTAGAATAGGTAAAAAGGATATTAGGAAATTTTAGTCCTTGAAAATGAGTTTTTTCATTGTAGTAGCTAACCCATATGTGGTATGAAAACCCAAGTTCCTCAGGGTGGGATTTTAGTTCTTCATGTTTTCCTATTACATTTGGATGTTATTTCACCTTGGGTGATTCACATGTTGTGTGATGTTATTGTTTCCTAAGATTTTACTCATGGTTTGGAATGGAATGATATTTGGTATACATGAATCATTTTAGGCACTCAAGTATTTATATGACATTCATCATATTATGAACACATGGGAGAGCATGTTACAATTGGGTTATTAGAAATGAAAAATGATATTATGTTTCTTTTATTTTTTAAAATAAGTAGTTCCTAATAAAGAGTTTGAAATTTTTTAGATTATGAAAGTTTTAAATTAAAATGGTTAAAATGGTGTCTAATGAAAATATCATAATTATTTAAATTTTTTTACACTAAGTTATCCATGGCCCGGAATAGGGGTGCTGAGGGTAGTGAAAGTGTTGTGGTTATGACTGTACAGATAGTGTATATAGAGTTGTTTATTTATGGATAGTTTTGAACCATGCTTGTTATGTGTAAATTAAAAAATGATATGTTATGTGTATTGAGATTTTTATTTGAAATTATAGAGAGATTCATCCATGATGATGTTTTCCAGTTGGGAGATAGTAGGACATTGCTGAGAATGAACCTCTGGTAGCAGGACAAGTGGTCCCAATGGTTCCAAGTGAGAGGGAGGAAGGAAAGTATCATGAAATCCTTTCTCGTTTTATGTAGTTTATAGATAGATCCCTGGTTCAGAATTCATCAAGTATTTATGATCTTACTAGGGAGTTTTAGCAGTAACACCCTCCGATGTTTTCCGAAGAGGGTGGACCTGAGGTGGTTAAGTTATGGATTGAGTCTTTGTAGATGATTCTAGAACAAATGGATAATCCTCTAGATAAGAGGTTCAATTTAGTAGCTTATATGTTGTGAGGAATAGTTAAGCGTTGGTGGGATATTCAGGTTCATGATAAGAAGCTAAAGGGTATGTCTTGGAAGGTCTTCTAGGATAAGTTCTTGGAAGACTTTCACATAGAGACCCTAAGGAAAGAATGTGCTATAGATTTTATGCATCGGACTTAGGAAAATATGTCAGTGATGAATTATGCTAGAAAATTCATTGGCTTATAGTGCTTTGTTCCAAAATTTGTAGGGGATGAGGTAGTGAAGAAAAATAATTTTAAGGATAGAATTAAATGTGAAATCAAGTCCTAGGTGAATATCTTCTGTTTGAAGAAGTTTTATGAGTTGGTGAATCAAGCTATAATTTCTGAGGGGAACCTGAAGGAGTTTTCTAGTGGTGGAAAAGTGGTTCTAAATTAGTGATTAGGTGGTATATATTCCGATGGTATAAAGAATAATTGTGATAAATTTTACTAGGGAGATGGTGGATAGAGTACCCAGGGGTGTGGACCAGTCCCTAAGGGAAGTGGACGTGTGGTTTTCAATCAGTGTGGTAATCTAGGTCACGTGAAAAGACAATGTATTCAACCAATAGTGGAGTTTCAATCTTGTGATAGGATATGATATATACAGAGTTTCTGTAAGAACCCTCAATAGTAGGGTCTTGATGGAGGACCTAGGCTGAATCAGATCACTAATAAGGGATCTGGTACCACATATTAGTCTAGTAGATGAATTTTTACTAGACATATTGGTCAGGGTGGAGGACATGGTGCTTCAAGACAAGAGAATCCATATCTATATGGATGTGTAGCATAAGGGGCTTAGATAGGATCACAATGTAGAGAGATAGGTCAGCTGCATGAAGTTAGACCTACACATGTTGTTGGCAAGGCTGGGATGTCAATTATTTGAGGAATGATTATGGTAGATTTCATGATTTATAGTGTTTTATTTGACATAGAATCTCTCATTATTTTTTATATCTACTCTTTTTATGTAGGGTTTGGGTTTAGTGGTGGAGTTTTATTTTGGGTTGTGTCAATTGATATGCCATTATGGGTGTGATAATAGGGCATCTTTCTTTATAAGGGGTGTGCCCTTGAGGTTGGTAAATGGTATTTACTTTGGGATTTATACATTCTTGAGATGTTAGGTTTTGACTTAATATTGGGTATGGATTAATTGGTCATGTATCAAGATCATATTGACTATTACCATCAAAGGTTATTATTCACATCACCAAAGGGTGAAATTTATGTTTACCTTAGGGGATGGGATATCCAGGTAGGCTGTGTAGGGCCAGTTCATCAGCAGTTGGGTGAGCTCATATCCCAAGTTGAAATTTTATTATTAGATGATGGGGGATTGAAGCATGATTTATTCCTTCCTATAGTAGATAAATTTTAGTATGTGTTTCCTAAGTAATTCTTAGGGATACCACCTGAGAGAGAGGTTGAGTTTATGACTGATCTGATTCCTATAGCTGAAACAGTTTCCATTCCACCTTATTTGATGAAACCAATGGAGATTCAAGATCTCAAGACTCTGTTATAGGGATTATAGAGTAAAGAGTTCATCTGTTTGATTATGTCACCATGGGGATCTTCTAATAATGTTGATAAAAAATTTCATTTGTGTGTTTATTATAGAAAGTTGAACCAAATGATGATTAAGAAACAATATCCTCTTCTACATATTGAAAGCATGTTTGACTAGTCGAGGTGTGTTTTTGTATTCTCCAAGATCTATTTTAGATCAGGGTACCATCATATGAGGGTGATACCTTCTGATATACTACAGAATGTTTTTAGGAGTAGGTATGGCCTGTATGAGTTCATTTTAATGTTTTATGGGTGGATGAATGATCCTTCTATGTTTATGGACTTGATGAACTGAATATTCCACCTGTACATGGATCAGTTTGTGGTTATTTTTGTTTACGAAATCTTAGTGTACTCTCAGACACATGGAGATCATACCAAACATCTTGAGATCTTTCGATGTACACTAAGAGTGAATAATCTATATGAGTAACTATCTAAGTGTCATTTATGGATCAATAAAGAATATTTCTTGGGCCACATTATTTTAGAGGAAGGTGTGTTAGTAGACCATGTGATGGTCCAAGTGGTTGTTTCTTGGGAGCATCTAAAGAATTTTTTTGACATTATAAGATTTTTTTGGGTAGGTTATTAATGAAGGTTCATCAAAGACGTTTCCCACTTTAAAATTCCACTCTTGATCCTAAAAAAGAAAGTAATTAAGGTTGAATAGTCTAGAGAATGTGAGAATTATTTTTAGTATTTAAAGAATAATTTTACAACTATACTAATTTTGATCATACTCGAGATGAGAGAGGAATATACCTTGTATTATAATGCATCTTGAATTAGAATTAGGTTAACATTCATGCATGGATATTGATTCATGGGGTGTGTATCGAAGTTTTTGAGTCCACACCAATGAAACTATCCAACAGACAATCGCGAGTTAACCACACTGTTTTATGAATTAAAATGTTACTAGTAGAACCTTATAGTTGAAAGTTTTGTTGTTTATACTAACCATAAAATCTTTTAGTATATTTTTCTCAAATGGATCTAAATATCAGATAGTGGAGATGGGTTTAATATAATAAATCATTTGATTTTGATCTTGCTTATACACCCAATAAGGGAAATAATGTGGCTTATGATTTGATCCAAAAGGCACAGACTAAGATGGTCTAGGATTCTAGTTTTGAGTAGAAGATAATGGATTTGTTTGCTGAGATGCACTTAGGTGTTCAAGGGGATAAAAATATAATGACCCGTGTGTCTTTATCTATTGATCCCACACTTCAGAGTTAGATTAAGGAGAGTAAGTATGAGGATCTATAGGTTTTGGAGTTGAGGGATATTTTTAATTTTGGGGAGATACCTTCCAAATGTACTATTTATGATGATAATGATGAGATTATCCATGTTCATGGATATTTTGTTGTACCTACTTGTATGCAAGAGGAGTTGATGAATGAGTTTCATGCCTCGAAGTGGGAAGTGCATCCTAGTATAACCAAGATGTACTGTGATATTCATAAATAGTATTGTTAGCCGGTAATGAAGAAGAATATCATAGGTTTTTTTATGAGATTCTACACTTGTTAACAAGTGAAGGTTGAGCATCAGCAGCTGGGTGGTTTGTTACAGCCATTTCCCATTCTGGAGTGGAAGTTGTTTGATGTTACTATGGATTTTATAGTATTTTTTCTAAGGGTGACTCATAAGAATGATGTAATCTAGGTGGTTGTGGACAGGTTGACAAATTAGCTCATTTCTTCTCAATTTAGGATATTTTCATTGTTTAACAATTGGTTGACTTGTATGTTTAAGAGATAGTGTATTTTCATGGGTTTCCTCAGAGTATAGTTTCATATCATGATACAAATTTTACTTCATGCTTCTAGCATGGTTTCCAGGAGGAATTGGATACTCAGGTGCTTCTAAGTACATCTTTTCACCCACTTATGAATAATAGATCAGAATGTACTATCTAGGTGCTAGAGGACATTCTAAGAGCATATGTCCTGGATTTTTGTGGAAATTTGTAAAATCACTTAGCATTTATTGAGTTCACCTATAGAAATAGTTATCGGGAAACTATTCATATAGAACCATATGAGATATTGTATGGTAGGCCATGTGGGTCACCTTTGTGTTGGATGAAGGTAGGGTAATTAGAGTTGTTAAGACCGAGTCTCATGTAGTATATGTCAGAATAGTTTTAATTGATTCAAATTCTTATGGACATGGATTATATTAGATATAATTCATATGTTGATCTACTACATCGACCAATAAATTTTATAGTGTGAGATCATGTGTTCCTTTGGGTATCACCAAGGTTGGGTCACCATTGGATTTAGAAATAGGGTAAGTTGAAACCTAGGTATATTAGGCCATTCGAGATTGTGGATAGGATTAAACTAGTAGTATATTGGTTGGACATTCCATAGTAGTATGGTTCTATAAATAATGTTTTTCACGTGTCACAACTTTGACAATATCACCCCAATTATTCTCATATGGTTGATGCTTATGATGTTGAGCTTGAAGTTGATGTGTCCTTTGAGGAGAACCTGATTTATATAATGGAACACAGTGAGAATGTTTTGTGGGGTAAGTCTATGTCGTTGGTCTAAGTGTTGTGGTATCATGGTCATGTTCAGGAGGAAACTTGGGATAGGGAAGCATATATAAGGGCACAATGGCCCAACCTTTTTACTATAGAAGCATAGTGATTACTAGGAGAGAAGATCAATGGAAATCTATTATAAAAATGGGAGGTTATAAGATCTTAAACTTTTATGAGGTGATTTTTCATTTTAATTTTTATTAAAATCATTTTTAAAATGGTTGATGGAGTGATTATCAGGAATAAGGATGGTCTTGGGGTGTCCCGAGGGTTCAGAGTAAGAAAAAGAGGAAAAAAGTGGCATATTGTTCTGGTATCAAGGTTTCCGAATGGGTTTCCAAAACCATGTGGGTTCCCCTAGAAAACCATGTGGCAGGCTTCCTCATGGGTAGAGGGGACTGCATGGTTGGCACACGGTTTGTCCAACCATGAATCCAAACTATGCACGCCTTAAAAAGTTGGAATTTTCCCTTTTCCCCCTTGTTCTTAAATCCTTCTAACATGATTTTTACCCCCATTTCCTCCCCAAAAAAATAAGGTGTGAACCAAGAGATCTCCCCTCTTCCAAGGATCAATATCCATCAATTCTTAGCCGTTTTAAGCGTCATTTATTGAGAATCAAAGCTCTAGGTAAGTCTCTAACTATATTTCCTTCTATTTTTTAGAAGAACCATAGTGGGTTGTTTTCTCTTCTTATGAAGCTTATAAACCCTTTTTCTAGGGAGGTCTTAAACTTGGGGTTTTTGGTCATTTTAGTTTGAATCAAGGGTCATGGTTAGATGATTAGTTATCTATGAGCTTGAGGTAGGTGGTATTCAAGATTTATCCCATAGCCATGATGGCCATGGAGTTCCTCATCCTTGATATAGGATAGCTCGAAAGGAATTTTGGAATCCTTGATGTGATATGTTGAACATGGTATTCCTTATTCTTGTCTAGGGTGCCAACATGACCACCAAGCACTAATAAAATTTGTTATGGTATTGGTAATTGGGATAGTGCACCCCACTATGTGAAATTGAAATGATTAATAAATTCCCCTCATTGTTTTAAAATTATTAACCTCTTTTTATTGGTGGTTCAGACTTCTAGAATGATCAAAGCGGGTTTGGTGGATTGGGTCCTGGTATAACTAAAGGGAAAAGTGATTAATTAAAAAATGTTTAATTATGAAACATTTTCATTATTACTTTGTTTACTATTTCTTTTATCTTCTACATACACCATTGTTAGATTTGATGTTTCTTTAGATATCATTGGTGGAGGATTACTAAGTTGTACTCACACCCTTATTGGGTTGTCGTTGGTACCCAATCACATTTCATGGATGCATGTTAGGGCAATGGAAAATTTCCTATGTTAGAAGGATAAGTTGGGATTTGGGATGAAGCATGGATGAGGGGACTTAACAAGATGTCGAGACCCATTTTGGGGATTGTTGTTGTGTTCTTATTTTTTGTATTATATTGACACTTGACAATAATATGACAGGACATATTTACTATATCGGTTGTGGGCATTAACATAGTTTTGGGATCTTGTTCTGAGATGCATTTTCATTGTTGATTATTTTTTATTATTATCTTGGTTAATGATTATATTGATGTCCACTATTGTATTACGCTATTAATGAGGTTATAGCCTCCCCGCATACCATATCAAACCCTATATACTAGTCGATAGACTTTGTAGTATGAGGAGACATGCTAGAGGTCTTGTGGTGGCTTGGGGAACCAGTTTAGTGGCACTCGGGTTGGGACGTTACAATGTATGTTTGTCTTTGTGTGTGTGTGTGAATGCATGTATGTATAGATTTATGGATGTATATATTTATTTATTTATGTGTGTGTGTGTGTGTGGATGTTTTTATGTATATATGTTTGTATGTAGATATGTATGTATTTATGTATGTTTGTATGTATGTATGGATTCATGTATGTATAACAACCAAGGATTTTCATACATAGATATTACATCTTAATAGATGGATATTTAATACATTTCACAAATATATGTTTGGGGACTATAAAATTTTAGTGTCTTCGGTAACTAGATACACTGTCTTCTTATTTCTTAAAATATCATCAACATCACCCATAAAGATCTTCCCATTTAGTACACTTCATAGACATACCCTACTTAATCATTTCTTTATAACCTAAGGAAAGGAAACATAAGAAATGTGTGATCTTAGATACCTATTGAGGGTAAACATGGAAGATATAGATCGATGATCATATGAAAGCATAAGATAATCATAAGGGTATGATATTATGAAAATAAATTAAAAATTTCATACCCAATATATCATGAACCATAAAAATGATCCATAGTATAAAAAATTGTCATTTCATAATACATGAACCATAAGAGTGAGAAATCATCATAAATCCATCATGAACCATAAGTTCATGTCGTAAAAGTGTTTCATGATCAAAATTATAGAAACCATTTAATATGTAAATGTCATCATATGAGACCATAAAATCATAATGTATCGGGAATCAACACATATTTTACATTTCCCAATAGATCAGGAATTATCATCTATTTCCCATAGTGGATCATGCACATCATCATGTTTCTCATAGCAGGGCTTGTTTCTCATCATTATCTCATGAGATATAGAAACTTTACCCAATGAATTGGAGGGAGATATAGGTCCCACATGTCACTTAATCCATAAATATTCATTCCATATGATCATAAAACATTCATAATCTCATAACCCATGAAAAAAGAAATGGGTTTCATAAACATTTCATCATAGCATAACCGGAGGAAAATAAATGGGTTTCATAAACATTTCATCAATTCATCATATCATAACCCATGGAAAGGAATGAGTTTCATAAGAATGTTTTCATTATATTCATAAACATAAACCATCCAAATAAGTAATAAGTATGGAACCTTTGGATCATATCCCCAGTAAAACACAAGCAACAACAATGGAATTTTTCATTAATTAATATAAATTCCATAAAAGATAATTAAAACATTGTTGAAGAAACTATTTTTTTATTTTGAAATCAATAATTTAATATTTAAAAAATTAAAAAAATTTAAGGAAAATTTTTTCTTTTAAAATAACCTTTAAAACTTTTAAATGAAGCTTTAAATAACTAATTGGTCATGATGGAAAAAAATTCAATTCATGCCGCACATGTTAAAATAAATATTCCTTTTACAATTTTAGTAAAAAGTAAAAACTATCTCATTAAGAAAACAGAAGGAAGATTACTTTTAAAACATTTTTTAAAAATTAAAAAATGGGAATATATTTATTTAAAAATCACTATAGAATAGTAAAAATTTCTTTAAAATATTTTTATAAAAAATGATCATAGAAGAAAAAGGGTTTTCGGCTGAAGAGAGAAATAAATTCGATTTTCCTTAAAAAAATTGTTTGGAGTATTGGGTACATAAAGAGATTAAAATGAAAGGAAAACATGTATTTTTATGAAATAAACATAGGATAATAAAATTCACGAGTTTCTTGAAAGTTAGATCATAAGATCTCATTATTTAAATAAAATCATATAAAATCCCAATAAACAATATGATTGTAACCTTAAACCTTTACCACTTTGGAATATTTTGAATTTTAAGTCCCATGAAAGAAAAAAATAATATAGATATTTATATAACATAATTATCATGATAAGGATTAAGAAATTCATTCATGGGTAGTATATACACCACACAAAAGAAATTAGTGGTGAATATGACATATGACTCCTAGAAATAAAAGAGACTATAAATCCCTTACCTTAAGTCTTGAATTCTTTCATACACATTAGAACATACTGTATAATAAATATAAGTTTTTTATACATATATTCTATAACCATATTCATATATCATACCATATCTGATTTACTTACAACCTTTTGTTACCCGTTTATTAAAATTTCCATGTTAAAATCACATTTTGGGTAATAACTTCTTTGTTTTCCCTATATATTTTGGTTTGGTATTTTTGGTTATTTTAATTTGATCATGGTTCTATCATATCCTGAAGTTTAACCATGATATAAATATAATATATATTTTTTATATATGGTTTTTTAATAATCAATTAATGTTATATATAAAAAATGAATTACACCGTTTATGGAGACGGTGGGTCGTACATATGCATGAATATTGTTTCCATTTTCTCTATGGATGAAATAAAAGAAAGGTAAATAATATATTACCTTAATAGAATAATTTTTATTTCATATATCTCACATATTTTTATTACAACAATTTTTATTACCTTTCATTTAAAGCGTAAGTTAAGAGTGAATCACATCGCTTTGTGAGGTGGTAGTCTGTTGTACACATGAGCGATGTTATCATATTACCACAGAATAAAAAGTAAGAATGAATATTTGATATTATAATTAAATAAGTATAATTATTTCATAAATATCATATAAATATTTTAAATCCATAATTATATCTATCCATGAGAGGTGGTTAAAGAAAATGAATTACATCGGTTCGCGAGGTGGTAGTCTGTCGTACACACAATCGATGATTTTTTTCCATTTGATGGAATGGAAGGTGAATATAGGTTATGAAATTAACATAATAACATATCAATATATAAGAGGAAATTTTTTTATTATATCATCATAATTTAAGAATATTTTAAGGAGGTGTAATAATAAATAAAATAAAAATTCTCGGTTGAGAAGGATACCTCTTCTTCGGATAACCTCATTAGGTTTACACCAAAATCTTTCCTAGGTTGAATTACTGGTAAAAAAAGACTTTAGGATGTGATTAGGGAATTAGGGAAATTATTTGGGAAGTTATTTACTAAAAATATAGGGTTTAGAAGTGTGAAGAGAAGCAGATATTGGTTGTTGTTTTATAAGTGGGGGAGAGGACTCATATTGAATTTTTTAAAATAATAAAGTGTACTCACGTTTTTCACTTACCAAAAGGATCAAAAATGGATAATTATAAAAACTTAGATGAGATAAGGTAAAATTTTGGCTATAAAATTAGATTTTTACAAGTTTTTAGGTCATTTTCTCCGGATATTTTTAGTCTAACCCCTAGTAGACCCATTTTAACCATAACTATGGTAATTGATTTTTACTATTTTTACTATTCATTTTGAAAAAAATTAGGTTGAAATTATTATATAATATTACTTATTCTAATTATAAATAAGTAATATATTTTTTTAAAATCCATTAACATAAGTGGAAATTTTTAATTTAAAATTAATCTTAAAGACCTGATGAAAAAGTCGTTTTCTAGAGAGAAAATTTTCATAAGTGTAGAAAGTTTTAATATCAAAATTCATTATAAAAAATATTCTAATGAAATAAAGTGGATTATTAAATATATAATTTAACTAATTTTTATATTAAAAACATATTAAAATAAAATAGAGATTATAATTTATTTAAACAAAAATATAGTTTTAAATAGAAAACATTATTTGTTTACTATTCATCAAAAAATTAATCTTTGCAGAAAATTATGAAAAATTCACTCAAAGATAATTTTGAAATGTATATTTCAAAAATAAAGTTTATTTTTTCAAATTCATTTTATAGATGTTTCAAAAAATTAATTTTATTATTTGTTCAAAAAAATCAATAAAAACATTTTTTGTGAAAATAATATTTTCAAAACATATAAAGAATTTACTAAAAACTAAGTACCTTTTTATCAATATGATTTTAATATAATACAATTATACTTAATATTTAAAAGGTAGTTATTCCTATTCATACCACCAAATTTAATGACTAGGTTATAACATTCATGTTTAAATAATAATATTCATAGTATATCATGGTTCATTAAAACTCTGTTTCATATAATGAAAGCTATCTAAAAAATTATTCAAAAAACATTTCATAAAAACTATGGGTGCTACTTTTTCCCACCATTAAAATTAATTTCTCCCTCAAAATTTTTCACTCCAACACAAATAAATGAGGATAATTATGCCTCATCATATCCCCAGGTTCCTACATAACTTCCTCAAGTTGTTGGTTTCCCCATAAAACTATGACCAGGTGAGTGGTATTGTTTTGCAACACTTTATCTGTATGATTTAAGATCTCCATCATTTTTTCCTCATAATAAATATCATGATTTAGTGGTATTATCTTTATGTTTATTACATGTGATGGATCAGGTATGTACTTCCTCATGAGAGATACATGAAACATATTGTGAACCTGAGAGGGGTTCGGTGGAAGCGCCAAGCGATAAGATATGGTCCTGATATGATAAATAACTTCAAAGGTACTGATATACTCAAGGATTAGTTTTCCATTATTCCCAAATATCATTACCTCCTTCCATGGATAAATTCTTACAAACACTTTTTCAACAACTTAAAATTCCACATCAGACTGACAACTACCAGCATA
The DNA here is from genome assembly GCA_963277665.1 of Viscum album. NCBI lineage: Eukaryota > Viridiplantae > Streptophyta > Magnoliopsida > Santalales > Viscaceae > Viscum > Viscum album. Next base: position 393,946,313 of record OY728147.1, on the reverse strand, counting down.
ACTTTTCTACTAACTTTGTGTTACCCTTATATGTTGTTGAATAGATCAAACCTTATATAGAATTTATTTAAATACCTCAGGTTCTAATATATTTATTTCTCTAATTTCATCCTGACATGTTTTATTTCAACACTTTTTTTTCATATAGGGCTTTATAAGGAGCCATCTGAATGATTGAATAAAAGCCATTGTTGTATAAAAACTCAACTAGAGTAATGTGTTAATACCAACCACCTTTTAAATCCATAGAACAATATATAAACATATCTTATAAAGTTTAAATTATTTTCTCAGACTGACCATCTTTATGAGGATGATATGTAGTGCTGAAACTCAACTCTATATAAAGATCTTATTGGAGGATTTTCCATAACTTTGAGGTAAACCTTAGATCCTGATTAGATACAATTGGATGTGGTACTATATATAACCTTAACACTTAATGTATATTATAGAAATTTTATTTAGAGATAAATCTTATCTGATAGTGATGGAGTGTTCTAAATTTATAAGTCAATCGACTACAACCCATATAGCATTATCCCCTTTAAATTTTTAGGGAGTCCAATGAAAAAATCTATAGTGATTTTTAAATATTTCCATTTTGGTATAGGTAATGGTTGTAACATCTCATTATACTTTTTACAATTTTCATTAACATGATTCACACCAAACACTCAGATACAAACTCTATAATATCTCTCTTCATTACATCTAACAAAAATACTTTTTCAGGTCACTGTACATATTTATACTTCCAAGATGAATATAGAATGAAGAAATATGAGCTTCTACTAACAGAACTTTATTCAAATCTAATATGGATGGAACATATACATGGTTACTAAACCTTATGATTCCATCATCACCAAAGTTAAACTCATGAACATTTATCACCTTCTTTCATAGCTCCATATCATCCTTCTGTGACTATTTTATCCTCACATGGATAGATGGTTGAACACTTACTTGTGAAATATAATATTTAACCCCTTCCTTTAATATTTAAAGATCCATCCTTTAAAAATCCATAAATATTGAATATTTTTTATCCTCATCCTAGATAATCTATTAATATTCTTTTAACTCAAAGAATCATCCACCTTGTTCGCTTTCCTAAGGTGGTAATGTATTAAGCAGTCGTAATCTTTAATCATCTCCAATTATCTTCTCTAGAACATGTTCAAATATTTCTACATGAATATATACTTTAATTTTTTTATTGGTATATATATATATATCACAATTTTCTCTTTAAAGATAATTCATCTATATATTTAATGCTAAAATTAATTTAGCTAACTCCAAATCATGAATTGGGTAATTTTTCCCATGAACCTTCAATTTTTGTGAGGAATAAGTTATAACCTTGTAATTCTGAATGATAATGGATTATAATCCCTTCATGGATTCATCAATATAGATTAAAAACCTTTATACACTATAGGGTAAAGTAAACACAAGATCACTAACTAATATTCTCTTTAGTTCATTAAAATTTTCCTTAAATTCATCCATCCATAAGAATTTAGCTCCCTTATAAGTTAACTTGGTGAGTGGATTAGATAGATGTGAGAAATTATACACAAACCATTGATAATATCCATTCAAACCAAGAAAAATTTAGATCTCAGTTACTATGGTTGATCTATTCTAACATTCAGTAGCCTCTGTATTTTATTGATCCTCCTATATACCCTCGCTTGAGATTATATGACCCAAAAATGAAACCTTTTATAGTAAAAATTCATACATTGAAAATTTTTCATATATTTTATCCTTCAATAGGGTCTTTAGTAAAATGTTAAATTTATCTTCATGCTATTACTTTCTATTCGATTAGATAATAATACCATCCATAAATACTATCACAAACCGATCAAAGTAATCTCTAAAGACTCTATTCATTAAATATAAGAAAATAGTAGGGGAATTAGTAATACAAAATGTTATCCATGTATATTCATAGAGTCTATACCTTTTATGTAATATTTTATTGGGTATATCCCCATTATTAACCAATAATTTATGATATCCAAAATGAAGGTCAATCTTGGAAAAGTACTGAGCTTCATACAGTTGATAAAACAAGTCATCAATACGGGGCAGAGGATACTTGTTCTTGATTGTGATCTTTTTCAGTACCCAATAATCAATGCAGGGTCACATTGATCTATCTTTATTCTTATAAAAAAGAACTTTTACACCCCAAGGTGACACAATTGGCTGAATGAATCCATTTTCAAGGTTCTCTTGGAGTTTCTTCTTCAATTATTACAACTCAATCGAAGCCATTCAATAGGGAGTCTTTGAAATAGGTGTGGCACCATGTATGAGTTCTATTGAGAAAACATCTTCACATTTTTTGTGGAAGACTAGTAAATTATTCCATAAATACATTAACAATCCACTACATAATTATAATATCATTGATGTTGAGTTCCTCCCCAACCATCTTAGATAAAATCCTTATTTAAATGAGAATCAAGAACCATACAATGGATTGGATCTCTATCAGAATTTTATATCTATTTTTTCACTAATATGTGGTCATAGGTTAGTTTGGAATATCAAATGTGACTTCCCTTACTTATAAATTGATGTGGGATTTATGTAGAGAAATACAATCCATTCCTAAGATAACATTAAATTCAACCAGATGGAGAATAACAAGGTTTATAGGAAGAAAATTCCCACAAACTTCAACTAGAGAAAAATAATAGACTTGAGATGCGATCATCAAACCATTAGGGGTTTTCAATTATAATTCAACATATAATCATTGAGGTTGTACAATGATACCCTTATCAAATTCATCAAATATAAATGAGTGGGTAGATCTAGAATCAAATAAGACATTAACAGTTCTAGATTATATGGTAAGTGTACATTTCAGTACATTATTATCGCACCCCTTATCAGAAATAGTGATAGCATGATATTTCCCTTTTTCCCTTATCTTAAAAGGTTACTGAAATCGATCATAATCATTAACCATTGTGTTGTATAATTGGTTAGTATAATTCCCATACTCCATGCATTTGAAACACTAGAGTGTGGGCGGTGAGTTAGTGGGTGTCTTCTTCTCTTCCACCAGGTTAATTGGACCATTCATTTCCTTTTGACATTAACAGAATTTATGACCTGCCCTTCCATATTTAAAGCACGCCCCATTTCTATTCAATTAGTTCCCTTGATTTTTTCCCATTTTCCTGGAATGTAGATGGCTATAATTTCTTTCCACTATGTGATTTATTTTAGTTTTAATGAGACTTGATCTTCCTTTTCCAATAAATACCTTGGTAATATTTGGAATCTCTCATTTCTATTTCCACCTTGAACACACATTAAAAAAATTCATTATAGATATTAAGGTCTCTTATAGCTAACTTCTTTCAAATACTTGGTTTTAGGCCACCAAATAATCAATCAACCCTTCATTTAGGTTAGATGATAATACCAAAAACATACCTCTAAAGTCTTGTAAAATTTTCCTAATAGGTACCAATGGATTCATTATCCTTTTGCTTTAGCTCAATGAATTCCTTCTCCATCTTTTTATGAAGAATATGTGGAAATTACTTATTGAAAAATAATCTCTTAAATACATCACACTCCATGGATTCGATTTTATCTTATTGAATCATATTCTCGATAAGATTCCACCATTGACCCGCCTCACCTTCCAAATGATAGACAACCAAAATGAATTTTTCATGATCTGAACACTAGATAATGGAAAATATCTTTTCAATGGAACTGTTCCATTACTTGAAAACTAGTGGATCAGTGGAACCACTAAAAGAAGGTGGGAGTGTCATCATTAATAACTCAAAAAAACCTTGTTAACTCCTTTTCTCATTTGTAATCTCATCATGATTCATATCTTGAGAGAGTTATGTGAGCATAATAACAAAGTTTTTCATCCCATTTTTCATATAATTTGGTTCCTCGGGTGGAAAATCATTACATTTTCTATCACATTTATCATTATTATGTTTCCTTCAAGTTTCATCAATAGACTTAAATAAAAAACATAGTGTAATAAATGTTAATCATAGTGGAAAAATACCTAGTCATGAAGAATTATTTATAGATTGTCTAAATCAAGTCACCTTATTTTAAATCTATGAAACCTTAGGTTTAACCTAGGCCATCCATGATCACAATCTATTCAAATCCTTCACGATGGTTTGTAAATAAAATGTTAATTAACCAAAGTATATACCCCAAGAGTTTAAAACCAGGTGTGTAGTAGGTCCCATTATCGTGTACCAGGTAATGCTCAAGTCATGCCTGATGTGCCTTTTTTGGAGTTATTATCCCTAGATACATTTTTTCAAGAACTACATCCACATTTAGTATCCATATATGGATGTATTACTAGTTAAACCACATAATATCTTCCTTACCAAAACTTTAGGATGTTATTCTATACTTATAATTATCTTAATGGTTCTTCCTAATGTTTTCTCATCCTAGAATCAAAGGGTTAACTAAACCATACTTTCATACCAACTATAATGACCCAATATTTTCATACATAGATATTATATCTCAATAGATGAATATTAACTACATTTCACAAATACATACTCGAGGACTATAAAAGTTTAATTTCAAAAAAGACCAGATACACAATCTTTTTATTTCATTAAAGATCATCAACATCTCCCATAAATATTTTCCCATTTAGTGAAATTCATAGACATACCCTACTTAAACCTTTCATTATAACCTGGGGAAAGGAAACATGAGAAAAGGGTGAGCTTATATTCTTAGTAAGGGTAAATAAGGAAGATATCAACCTATGATCATATAAAATCATAAGATAAGAATAAGGGTATGAGATTATGAATATAACTTACAAAGTTCATACCTAATATATCATGAACCATAAATATGATCCATGGTATAAAATATTATCATTTAAAAATACATGAATCATAAGAGTGAGAAATCATCATAAATCCACCATAAACCATAAGTTCATGTCATACAAGTGTGGCTCCATCATAAGTATATAAAACATTTCATATTTCAAGGTTAACAACTGAGAACATCAAATAATAATGTATCGGGAATCAATACATATTTCCCATTTTATAAGGGATCAGGCATCATCACATTTTTCTCATAGTGGATCAAGCACATCGGCCTAGGAAATCTCAAAGCTATTTTTTTCATCTATTGCATAGTGTGATAGAGTCTAGATCTAGACATGACACCAAGTCATGCATAATAGATCACCATTAATAACTATGATGGAAACTATAATATCATGATAATTTTTATAAGAACAACAATATCTCAAATAAAGTAGAAAATTTATAAGAAAATGTGCATGTGGTTCATAAGAACTTGAAATAAAAAAACTAAAATTATCCCAAAGAGATTATCAAACATTATTTCTAGTATAAAAAAATAAATAAAATATTTATATGACTTTAATATGGGAGGTAATATATTTGGGTTTTTGGATATTTTTTATGATTAATGGAACACAAACTCCCTTTTACAAGGTATTATACCACCCATATAATGCAACTAGATATAGAGATAGTATGATGTTTAAGATCCCATGTAAGAGTGAACAAAGAAAAAAATAATAAAGGTACAAAAAATACTTCTATTTGGGTTGTTTTTTACACTAATAATTGAAAATTATTTATAACACAAAATTATTCATAACACATATTAATTATACCTTGTGTTTTTGTATAATTTTTTCATATTAATCATTGAAATGTGTTTTTATGTTGCTTATTTAAGTGGTTTTCTTCAATAATTTAATTGAAAGTTGAAGAAGAAATAAAACTTGAAATCATACAATTTGAATGAGACTAAAACTCTTTATTTATACATATAAATAGATATAAGAGTTGAGATATATAGGAAATAAAAAATTCAAACTAGAGACAAATTAAGGCTGATAGGGTTAACTAGGAATGTTGAATGGGATCTTATCATAAAAAAAATTATAATGAATCAATAGAAAATAATAACTAGTTGTTATTACCAAGGAATTGGACTTATTAGTAATGAAATTTGTTAATTTTATCTAGAATCCTTATGTATAAGGTATAATTAAAGAGGGGAAATGATGAGGGATGAGATTAAGACTAATTGGAAGGGGGTCAGAAATATATCAAGAGAAGAATACGAATATATACAATCAAAAGGTTTGTGTTACTCTTATAATATGAAATATGGAATAAATCACAAATTTCATGGAAAGGGGCCCCTTCTAATGGTGTAGGAGTGTGTTGAACCCCAAGGAGATGAAGAGACTAATCTAGGAAATGAATTTTTGGGGGGATGTGAAATATATGAAATATTGCGGGATATGAAATTTTAATAATTATCATTATGTGTTAGGAAAGGGATAGTGTATTGAGGCACTAAATCCATGATTATAGAAGTTAGTGTTGAAGGTGTACCAATTTTGGTACTAATGGACATGAAATAATTTTAAATAGAGAGTGTGAAGTTATTTCTATAAAGTTGGGTGACCTAAAGAGTGGAAACTATGCTTTTCTATTTGATACTAAAGGAATGGATTTAGTACTGGGAATGGTATAGTTAAAAATTCTTGGGTTCTTTATTACTCATTATAAGAAACTTACTATGATCATTTAATTTTAGCGAAGTATAATTTCTCTTTTGGGAATGAGGAAATCATTGGATATACCTTTAGCTTTGAAAAATATTTTGGTAGGGTAAAGTTCTTTCTCAAGGTTACCAATAGGAATCTAGTTTGGAAGAAGAAGTATAAGAATCAAAACTGATACCCAAAAAATTGGATTACTTGAAAAAACATTTTATTAAGTATAATTAGATCTTTGATGAACCCAAAGGGTTACCACTATAGAGATTACAAATCATACAATAAAATATAAAAAAAATAGAAGCTATAATCAATGTTAGACCTTATATAATTTTACATCAATTGAAAGATAAAGTGGAAAAGAAAGTGGGAGAGTTCCTTGATCACTAAATAAGATCACAATACCAGATATGTTCCCATTCCTTTAATAGAGAAATTGATAGATGAGTTATATGGGACTAGGTATTTTATAAAACTTAATCTTAAATAAGGATTCAATCATGTGAGAGTAAAGGAATGAGATGTTATATAAAATAAATTTAGGACTCATGAAGTTAAGGTTCTGAGGAACAGCGGAAGTAGTGGGCTAGTTCTTAACAATTGTTTCTAATCAGTTTCAATGGATATTATCTGAAAAATATTGATTAAGGTAACCCCATAATCTCCTAGATAGGGTCTTCCAAATTTAACATATAATTAATTTAAACCATAAATTACCTTGAACATGATAATTCTTCTCTATCAATTCAGATGTTTCTCTTTTCTTATCATTGTTTAAATGGAGAATCAAAGGGAGAATTACTCTAGTTTTATCCATAGGTACTCTAAAAATAAAAAAAAATTATCTTGGTATTTTTAATTATAACATAGAGGATCCTAGTGTTTCATATTTTTCACCATTGATTACAATGAGAGGATTATATTATTCACTATTTTTCTTGAGAAGGAGAGAGGGGTTCTTTTATCTCTATAGCTTGAGATAATTTTTATGGTTTCTCTACTGTTCACAACAACTCTATTTCTTTATAAAATGATACAAGATAGGATATATATTTAGGATTAGTATTTGATAATTGTGCTAAGGATATTTATAAAATATTATTGCTATGTTATTCTCCATTACTAATTTTAATATTAATATTATTATATTACAAGAGATACATATATTTAAATATCATTTATTAAATAAATAAATTTGTAATGTCCCACGTTTTAGACTGGGTTAAAAATTCCAAGTGAATTTGAGATTTTCATTTAGTGTATGGACAAGATATTAAAATGATCCTTAGAATTTAATTATGATAGTTTTAACAATTAAAAGTGTTTTTTATAAATGAAGTTTAAGTAATGAGAGGTGTATCAAGTGTTTGGAAGTGTTTTGGGAGCATCAGACTCTGAAAACTTAGTTTCGGGAGAAATAGGTAGGGGCACATGGTTTTTTCAAAACTATGTATCCCACTAGGGGAAACCGTTCAGCCCTATAAGTGGTGTCACATGGTTTAAAAAACCATGAAATATAGGTCCCATGATCATGAATAAGGTCTAAAAAAATTTGCAGAGGGGAATTCAGGGGCTACACATAGTTATTTAAATTTTTTACCTAGCCATATGAGGGGGTTTCCCTTGGGATAGTGTAATCACATGGTTGGCACATAGTTTTCCAAACTGTATGGTGATTTAAAGGTATGGGGATTACCATTTATTTCTCATATTATTTTAAACCAACACTCATCTTGTCTCCTCCCATCTATGAATAAAATACACCACATGAAGCTCTCCCTCCTTCCTCCTTGGCTTTGGAACACCTCCTCCATCTGAGCTCAAAATCAGGTGTCATTCATCGCATTGGTGTCCAAAAGGTGTTTGTTTATTATTCTAATTTCTCTTGTTATGGATAAAATAAAAGCCATATAATGGATTATTTAAGCATAATAATCTTGAGTTAGGTCTTCTATATTCATTTCCTTTGTATTTTTGTCATTTATAAATATTTTCATTATGCCACACACCGAACCTTCTGCATGTTGTTTTAAATTATGAAATTATTTAAATTAAATTGTAATACCATTACCTTGATTCCCTTAGACCCCCTTATGTGGTTAGAGGTCAATAAACCCAACCCAAACCACCTATTAATATGTGTTCTATTATATATTTTCCTCAACCATCTTGTATTTTGGCTAAAACACCCTTGGGGTGTATTCTCTAAATGCCTTAGCACTTTTATAAATGCATTAATGAGTTAAGTGGTTTGGATAATCCCCATAGTCCTTGATCACATGTGGAATGATTGAGAATTACAAGGAACCAAGATTTTATACTTAATTTAGTTTATTAAGATGATATGAAAACAATTCCCCCAATTTATAATAAAATCACCTTTGAGGTGTATTATTTTATCTAATGAAAAAGGATTATTATTTAAAGATAATTGAATTTTTTATGACATGGGTGATTCACATGAACTTCTTGTTTGTTTATAAATTAATTGGATTAATTTTATAGGTTTAATTGATAATGGAATGTATGATATAATGTCCTATGAAACACCTTGTTATTTATAGTACTCATGCATGACGTCCCTTATTATTTGTGATACTCGGGCATGGTGTCCCTTATAAATTGTGATAATAAGGCATGGAATCCCTGATTATTTGTGATAATTATCCATGTAATCCCTTATAAATTGTGATACTTGAGTACATAATCCCTTATTATTCATGATATATATGTGAATAATTAACCTTATTTAAAATATGTGACTGTCATGGCTTGACATGGACACTTGAGTTACGCCTCAGGTCCCGGTCAGCACTATGTATATATATATTTCTAAATATATAGTATGTATATATTCATAAAAACTTATATATATATATATACACATAATGAAACTTGTTCATAGACATTTTCAGATTAGGTTGAAGCAGGTATGGTCAGCTAGGTTTCCCTGAGGAACCTGAACCTAACATGATTTCATTTATGTTTACTGTGCTATTTTAATTTCGATATACCTTCACACAAACTTATTTTTTATTAATGGATTGTATTGATTTATACACCATTGATGGTGGACTACTGAGTATATCTCACACCCTGTTTGGGCCTCCAGTTGGTACCCAGATAGATCTCGTGGTTACAGGATCAGGATCATGAATTATACTATGTATTGTTACCTATGTACATGGAAACTTAGGAGCATAATACTGAGCTGGTTATTAGGATACTCATGGATACAAACTTTTATATTTTTTTCATTTAATTGTTAATTTTTTTGTATTACCTACAATATGACTTAATTCCTATATTTTTGTCATAGCATTTTCACTCATAAAACATTATTCATTTATTATTGATTGTCAGTTGTGATTATATTACTATGATCTGTTATTTATATTGCTACATATGTTGATTATCTTATATTCAACTATTATTCACTATACATGAGGGTATATTCTCCCAAACATGCAACATTTAGACCCTCACTACTAATCGGCAGCCTCTGGCATATGGGGAGGTGTGCTTGAGGTCATGTGACTGGTCGGCTTGAGGCGCCATTTAGTGGCTCCTGGGTTAAGATGTTACAAAGTGGTATCAAAGATTCTTTTGCTTTTGTATTTCTATTTTGGTATAGTATCTAGGAGACTAGGAATGTTTCAGCACTTGTTAAATAGATCAATTTTGGGTTCAACCAACCCACACATGAGAGAAACATCAAGTTGTCTAGTATGGGACTGTTGTTCATATTGTTTGTTATTATAGCTGATTATTATTTCAACTTGAGTGACTGTTATACTTCTACTAGAAATTTATTTATTAATTATAGGATTTTACCCTTGAATCGATATATAAAGTATTCTTACATGCATTATGATAGGCACATAGAGATTCACATGTCATGTATATGTCATTCCATGTAAGTTACATTGCTTAACTACCTAATTATGTGACATGTTTATTTGTATACCTACTTAGGTGGTTATTTAGCATACTTTCCCATATAACATGATTTTTTGATTTATCATCATGCTTATCTATTTAATATTCCTCATTGGTTATTCCACATGCTTAGTTCTATATTTTTCTTCTGTGGTTGCATATATATGCGCCTATTTTTCTTGCTCGGTGATAGGATGACTTGATATACTTATGATATATATATATATATATATATATATATATATATATATAATTGGTTATTAAAGTGTCTTCATCAACCTAAATATTGTTTTTCCTTATATCTTGATGGTGGCACCTTAATTAACCAATTTTGACATGTTTGAGCCATGGACTATTGGTTTCATGGGCTGAAACATTTATAATTTTGATTAAATGGTTTGCAATAATAATTTATAAAGTGAATGGGTATTTATAATTTGGTAAGGGTAACACATATAATCAAACCATCATATATGAATTTGTTATATTCTGATACTGAAGGTGAAAACTTTATTACAGTTACATTAAGTTTATATTTTAACTTATAAAGGCATATGCCTTTATAATTTGGGAATGATGACTCGTCTAAACAAACCAAGATATATATATATATATATATATATATATATTTAAAGGCTTGTACTTATATGTTTTAGGCATCATGACCCATATGAATAAATTCCTAGATGAACAACTAGACCTATATCGGTTAGTTGGTGTACGATGCTTATGAGATGAACTAGATAAGGGTGTTTTGAAAACTTAATAAAACAACTACTAGTTTCTTGCACTTAAATGGGTCCAAGGTAGAATGAAAATACCCTAATAGGTTTTCCTTATCTTTTATGGGGTATATTCATTATATCTAGGATGTTTATTTAAAGTTTCAACAACCACTTATATGGTTTATGTATAAATTTTTGGTGGCATCATACTGAACTGATCCCCTTTAATGGATAAAGACATTTTATATTTTTTGAGCATTATTATTATGAATCTTTTGTTAATTAAATCTATAATTACAACCTAAAGGGTATTTTCATCTATATTTTTCAATTGAAATTTCCTTTAACTAAGCCTATTATGACAACTTCACAGTTTAATAAATAATTTTTAAGTTCTTAACATGGAAATTATGGAATAATTTTCCTATTATGTTGTATGGTGTTAGTTAAATAAAGTGCTTAATATGGTTTGTTGTTATAGGTGGTGCTTGATATCCTTTATGAATGTGCTTCCTTATATGTTTTGATAAATGGGCATTGATTAAATTCCATAAATCTAAAACCATAATGTGGAATTATTAGTCTGAACCCTTGAGTAAGGTTAGTTTGAAAATTTTTACCTTGGATGGGAACATGGATGTTTCCCATAGGTCTCAGTTGACCTTTTTTTTAGTAAGCAGAGAGGTTAGGTTGGTGATCCTAGTGACCTTCTTAACATGACCTATTTATGGTTTGACATTTTATTCTTTATTAAGGGTGTATCTCGGTTGAGGTATCTCCCTCTAAGGTAAATTATTATTAGTAGATGCTTCTTTCATTTTTTAGATGATAGGTACCATTCAGGTGTCATAGAGTTAGGTGGGACTCTAAGTTTATAGAATGACCCCTGAGTAATGTGAGATATCATGCACTAGTTGATATTTGTTGGAATCATGAGCATCCTATAATGCTCTATTTAAAAAATTTATGCATGCCTCAGGAATGGTCAACTATTTTTTTTTTGGTCATGTGACCTTTATTTTTTTTCTGACAGAGTACGAATTGAGATTCGTCAGCCTGATAGTAGTTGTATGGATGATACGTCTCTAACATGATCTATGTGTATGATATCCTGTGCTAGAAATACATAGTGACTATTATGCTATTTTTATATTTCTTTAGCATGCATTTTTTATATTTGATTCCAATTACACTAATAATTGGTGCGTTAAATCATAAACTATTCGACTGACAGGGTCACATAACTCCATAACTATTTTTCTTCATGAATGCTTGGAAAAAAAGGGTCATGAATTCAATAATCCCATGTCACAATTCATCGTTGTGGTTTATTAACCAGAGCATTATAGAAATTAAGTTATCCCAATAATGGGGGATAATGTTGGATAAATGATAAGGTGTTGTAACACCACGGATCAGAGTTGTTTTTTCCTTTTAAGTCTGATATAGCATGCTTTTAAGTAGCTGTCTTTTCTCTTTTCTTTGATTGGAACTTTGTACAAGTGTATTATCCACATTCATAAACTATGTTCAATGGTGGATGGAGTGTGTTACATGGGATGAGTTCCCATTTTTAGAAAATTATGACTATGAATATCTTAAGGTAGGGAGCACTGCATTGAACATGTTTAAGTGTGTCCCTCCAAGTAGAGAGAATGAAACCATAAAGGAATAATTTCAAATGGTCAGAACAAATTCTTGAAGCTGATGAATTTGTAATTTAAATCATTTAAGTCTTGATAATAGCGATGAATTTTAAAATTCAGGTGTGAGTTTAAACCGAGTCTAGATTCTAGATTCAGTCTCGGGGGGGAACAAGTGATCTAGTAGTTTGATGGGTCAGTAGCGCATCTATGCTTTTAAGGTATCACAATGATAGGGTCTTTGGTTGAGTAACCAACCATTGAAGAACACCAAGAGTCAAGATGAGACTTTAGTGGTTGTTTAGAATAATCAAGGGCACCTTAGTATTTAAGGAAAATTTATCGAGCCTTCAAATATTACATCATCTCTTAGGTTTGGATTATATTGGACAATTCCTTCATAATTAAATAATGATGGTGAGATGAGGCCAACAAATTTGCATCACATTCTGTATGACATGCAAGTTAGGGGTTCTTTCATATAAAGAACCCATTCTGATGGATTGTGGATTGGGAAATCTATAAATTCCATCGATGGTAATCCTCGATAATGTCTTGGTGCACTCCTGGTTTAATAACAAGCATGTTCCCTACATTAACATCATTTTGGAGTATGTTGGGATAGTGTCAGATTTACATTGAGAAAATCAAATGATTTTTTGGTTTAATGGGTGGAACCATGTGTGAGAAGAGTCATGGAATCATGAGCACAATCATTGGATGGTTTTTTTGGTACTTTGATTCCATTGGATTATGGAACCAGGGATGGTTCATCCAAGATACGTTAGTGGAATTCAGTTACAGACTTCAGTGAGCATACTTGAAATGATCCATGTGTGCCTTATTTAAAGGAATTGGGAACTAGTTTCAATAATATGTAAGCTCCTAAAGCCAATCTTTTCAAATATAGTTAGAAAGAAGTGGCTAGAATTGTTTTATCTTATTGGATCAATATGGTCGGGTGAGGAACTACATCAGGCACATCATTAGAGGAGATGAGTGTAGTGTAAGAGTTGTCCAGTGATTTTTAAGGAAAAACTGACACGGCCAATTAAAGTGTGTTCAATTGGAATTCGATCATCTTGATCTGTCCAAGGAATGGGATCAGATTTCTCATGTGATACTGGGTTTTGTGAGTGTATAATTTTTCCAAAAGTTTTGTTAGGTTTCTAGGGTTTTGTTTCAATAGAAAATTTCAACATTGGGAGTACCATGGCTTGAAATTGGTTGTGGAAAGATAGAGCCTATGGTGGGGAGTTCCATATTCTAGATGAGGAAATATATAATTATGTTATATTTTCTTAGGTTATAAATACTTGAGTAATCATTTTCTTAATGTTTTAGTTTTTTATATAAGTGTTGGATCGAATTATAAAGGCTCAAGTACCACATGTTTAAAGTATAACTTATAGGTGTGTTGGGTGTGGGAAATACAACACAACTATTTGAGAGGAAATTATTAACCCAAGTAGGCTTGGTGATGTATTTTTTTTTCAAGGCTTATAAGTTATGATATATTCTAAGGTGGAGAGATTGTAATGTTCTGTGTTTTGGATTGGGTTGATAATTCTAAGTGAATTTGAACTTTTCATTTGGTGGATAGACCAGATATTAAAATGAGCCTTAGAATGTAATTATGAGATTTAGAGAACTTGAAAGTGTTTATTTAAATGGATTTTAATTCCTGAGAGGTGAATCAGGTTTTTAGAAGAGTTTCAGGAGCATCAGGCTCTGAAAACATATTTTCAGGATAAATAGTCAGGGGTGCATGTTTTGTTCAAAAGTACGCATCCCATTAAGAGAAACTGTGCAACCCTCCAATGGATGTCACATTGTTTGTAAAACCATTCAACTAAGGTTTCAAGACCATGAGTTAAGTATGAATAAAGTTATAGAGTTCTACACATGGGCTATAAGCAGTTAGTTTAACCATGCACCTAGCCATGTGAGGTGGGTGTCCCCTTGGACAGTGGCACCACATGGTTGGTGCACGAGTTTCCAAACCATATAGCCAAACCATGAAACTCTTTAAAGGGATAGGAATTTCTATTTTTACTCCTCTTATTTTAATCCTAAAACCCTATTTTCTCCTCCCATTCATGAATATCATACCCCTCATGGATTTATCCCTCCTTCCTCCTAATTTTTGGCATGCCTTCTCCATATGAGCTCAAAATTGTATGTCATTTGTTGTGTTAGATAGCCAACAGATGTTTTTCTGTTCTTCTAATTTATCTCATTATAAATCAAACCAAAGCTTGATAATGGATGAGTTAAGCATATTAATAACAAGGTAGGTGTTCTATATTCCTTTTCCTTAAATTTGTGTCATTTATAAATATTTCTATTATACCGAACACCAGACCTTCCATGTGTTGTTTATAAATTATAAAATGATTTAAATTGAATTGTTATACCATAACCTTTATTCCCTTAAACCCCCTTATATGGTACTAGGTTTATGAAACCAACCCAAACTACCTTTTTAGGCATTTCTGATTACATGTTTCCCTCTATTGTCTTGTCTTGTGGCTAAACCACCCTTAGGGTGTGTTATTTAAGTGCCTTAGCACTTTTATAAATTCCTTAATGAGTTATGGAGTTTGGATAAGACACATAGTACTTAATAACATGTGACATGATTGAAAATTATGAGGGAAATATCTTGTATAATTAATTAAATTGATTAAAATTATATGACAACCATATCCTTGATTTATAATAAAACCACCATTGAGGTGCATTGTTTTATCTAATAAAAAGGGATAATTATTTTAAGATAATTGAATTTTGTTATGAAATGGGTGATTCCCATGAACTTCTTGTTTGTTTGTAAATTAATTGGACTAATTTTATAGTTTTAATTGATAACATTATGTATGATCTCATAGCCTATGAAACACCTTATTATTTTTTATACTCAGTCATGGTGTCCATTATTATTTTTGATACTCATGAATGAAATCCCTTATAAATTATGATACTCAGACATGGAATCCCTTATTATTTGTGATAATAGGGAATGGATTCCCTTATAAATTGTAATACTCAATCATGGAGTCCCTTATTATTCATGATACAGATGGGAATGAAGACCCATATTTAAAATATGAGACTATTATGGCTTGACATGGATGCTTCAGTTATGACTCAGGTCATGGATAGTACTATGTGTATATATATATATATATCTGTGTGTGTGTGTGTGTTTCTATATATATAGTACACACACACAGTCTTATATATATATATATATATCTACATAGTGACACTTGTTTAGAGACATTTCTGGCTTAGTCTAAAGAAGGTATGGTTGACAGGGTGTCCTTAAGGGACCTAAGTTCGACTTGATTTCATTTATATTTACTATAATTCTTTACTTTTGATATAACTTCACAATATATTTTATATATATGGTCTGGATTACATTATAATCCATCAGTGGTGGCCTACTGAGTATATCTCACACCATGTTCGGGCCGCCATTTGGTACCCAAACAGATCTCATGGTTGCAGGACAGGGATCATGGGTTATGCTATGTGTTGTTACCCGTGTACATGGGTTCTTAGGAGCACAAGACTAAGTCGGTGCTCAGGATTATCATGAACACAAATTTTGGGGGTTTTGTTCATTTTTTAGACATGTTTATGTATCACCCACTGTATGAATGACTCCCTATATTTATGTCATAACATGTTCATGCATTGACATTATTAATTTATTAGCTGTGATTATCTTCTGCTACACAATTATTTATATTGATTCCACTATTAATTATATTTTATACCATTTTTCTCCTCTGATTATGAGGGTATAGTCTCCCCCATTGTACCACCTTTAGACCCTATCTACTAGTTATCAGCCTCTGGCATATGGGGAGGTGTGTTTGAGGTCATGTGATCGATCGGCTCGGGGCCCATTTAGTGTCTCTTGGGTTGGGACATTACAAAATTAATATTTATTTAAATTTTTTTAAATAAAATATATTATTTATTTCAGGCCCTTTAACATGACCTGTCAATCCTCATCAGAATTTATCAAGCCTTGAATAATAAAATATTTATTTAAATAAATAAATATTTTCTAATTAATTAATTAATTAATACTATATTCATTAAACTCACAAATAATTATTTATTTTGACCTTCATGTAACTAAAAAATATCTATATTTATTTATTTATTCACTAAACTAGTGAGTAAATAAATAATTATTTATTATCTTATAAATAATAATAAAAATATAATATTCAATACGCATATTTTAAATTTGAATATATAGTGATTGAATTTATACAATCAATGATACTTGAATAAATATTATTTCATAAGCTGAGAATAATATTTATCCATAATATTTAAATTCAATAGAATTTAATGATATTCTAGATACACTTAGTGTGTAACCCTCTAGGCCTCTTTCTCAATTACATTAGGTGAACTTAAATTCCAAGATCAGTGTCTAACAACACGCCAAGACACCCCTAAAGAAATAAGTTGATGTTGGAATGACAACACCTTCCTACTAATGATGATGTCTAATATAATACATCATAAAATCTCATTAATCAAGATGCATACTTGTATCAATATCCTTTATGCTTGATTTATCTTTTTTTAACTTTCCTTAATGAACTCATAGTGAAATACCATGGACATGGATTTAATCAAAAAATTATATTTCAATTAAAGGGCCAGAGATATAACATCCATTAATTCAGAAAAGAAAAATCCTTTCTTGACTTATTAAATTAATTTCATATCATTTATGATGCACCTAACATATGTTACCTCACTATGAGTAGATGTGGTCACAGTTTTCATCTATACATCAACGTACATGATTCATGATACATACTAATATTAATATCAAGTCTAAGGACATTGTAAAGGTTCCTATTCGATACTCTCCCTCTAGATGTAGATAGGATCCATCTACATTGTAAAGATTCTTATTCATTACTCTCACTCTACATTGTAAATGTTTCTATTCACAGTTAAATTTGTTCAAGTTCCTCTTCCAATGGTATTTATTTCCACATGTGATGCAGATAGGCTCCTATTCATTACTCTCCCTCTAGATATTTTATTTCATTGAAGGACATCATAAAGGTTCAATTTAATTCTATCATAGGATTTTTAACCTTGTCATTCACCTCATTTTCCATAAAGGGTGAGGTGCCATATTTACACCAATCCTAATCATCTTAGAGAAGCATTGTCAAAAGAATCTTGAGTGGCCTCTCCATGTTGTTCATTTTATAATTCAAAATAAATTGGAAGAATCTTGTTAGTAAGGATTATAAAATGAGATTAATGGATAATTTATTATCCATATGGAATCCTGACTTTAATAACTTATCAATATAATTCTACATCTTAAAGGAAAAATCACTAGATAGATACTTGTATTCTAGTTTATACTTGTACATCATAGTGAAAATCTCATTTATCTTTATCCTCTATTTTTTCCTTTTCAAAATCTAAGATATGAGTTATCATGGTGTATGCATATATGTTTTTATGTTGCATCTTCAGATCTCAAAATATAGATGATAACTGTTGGGAATTTATTGTCTCAACAATACTCTATAATTTATTATTGATTTTGATGTTCACAAATACCCTTTTTTGTTTTACTAATGATATTACTTTAAGTTTATTTAAGGAAATTGTTATTAATTTTATTATTTATTCTAGAAATATATTCGTGATTTTAATTCACTGGGAATATTTGTTAAATTATTCGGAATTCTCTTAAGTGTATTCTGGAAACACTGTCCATACCCTACATTCAAAACATAATGTAAGGAATAAACCCTACGCTTGTACAACATTTATGGATTGTGAACCTTACGTTTTTATTCAACCTTACATTAGAAGAAGGTGTATATGTATCATCAACCCTACGCTTGAAGGAACATATGGATACAGAACATTACATTTGGATGGAACCTTACGTGTGAGAAGAGAAGAATGTATGGTTAAAGAACTCTATGTTACTAAGGAACCCTACATTGGAGGACACAAATGTATGGTTCATCAACCTTAATTTTATGATCAACCTTATGTTGTAAACCTTATGCTCAGAGAATGAACTCTACATAGTTGAACCCTACATTTGGTATTTTTTTCATTTATCAAGGAACCCTATGTTTGACTTTTCAATGTTAGAGATTTAATTTCAAAATTTTATCTAAGATTTCTACAATGGTCTTTATAGAATTACATGATGTTTTAAGATCATTTTAGACCAATTCAAATCTCTATATAATTTATTCAAAGAATCCTATTCAACATAAAAAATATCTCTTATTATCATGGGAAGTTACAACTCCCCAGGTCAATTCATATTTAAATTTGCGTGATCTATCTGGTGAATTTTGTAGATCTAAAATTCTGGAAAACAGAATATCTTCTGTATATACTCTACTAGTGTATTATTTCTCAATACAGGATATACATTTCACTATTTTTATATATTATTTAATTCTCATAAACATCTATTATAGTAATTCTACAAAAAATGATCGATTCTGAAAGAAGTTACAATTAAGAGGCATACATGTTCAGTCTTTTACTGTTGTAAGATTACTACTTCTATTTCTTGATATCATTAATGAATATATTTTTTCAACTGGGATCACGTTAGATATACTCTTTCTTGAATAATTTCTTTTCTGAAGAAGAAGATCCATCTATTGTAATTGCTACTGCTAAAATTGTGAAGTTCAACCTAGTCCATCTTAAAATCAATCTTTTTTGATTTGTTTTAGTTTCAACTACTCAGGCTTAGTTTTGGTGTAGTATCGTCTTCTTGATCTAAGCTATGGATAACCAGTTCCCTGTTAAAGAACCAGTAGGATATATTTAGACTTATTTTTTAAATATGTCAACTACCTATACTCATTTGTCAATTTATGGTCTTATGATAAGAGT
This sequence comes from Viscum album, assembly GCA_963277665.1. NCBI lineage: Eukaryota > Viridiplantae > Streptophyta > Magnoliopsida > Santalales > Viscaceae > Viscum > Viscum album. The sequence goes on along the minus strand of OY728147.1, from coordinate 393,926,460 downwards.
ACCTTGCTAGTAAAATTCTCTAAGCTCACAGATATAGTGATTGGTGGAGTGGACTAGGGGATTTTTGTACCCCAAACCACTATAAAAAGCTATTTTTTTTATTTCTATTTATCTGCTACTCATTTTTTTAACAAAAGAGAATGCTACTTATCCGCATAAATTATAGAGGGTGTTAAACACCATAATTGTGGAATTTTTTGAAAAGACACAATTCACCCCTCCTCTTGTCTTACTTTGTATTATTTCGACCTAACAATTGGAATCAGAGGTGAGATTTTTGGATAAATCTATAAAAAAATAAAAGTATATGGTCTATAAAAAGATGAAAATGGATGATCTGGGAGAAGGAATGTCTATCATACATGATCCATATTTTAATGATAAAAATTATGGGTACTAGAAATAAAATATGATTATCTATATGAAAAATATTGGATTCAAAGTTTACTAAAAAGTCATTACTCTATAAGATTCCTGAGAAACCAGAGGCTTGGACTACTAAAATAGAAGATGAATATGATATCAATTAAAAATAAATGAATTTTATTATTTAAGTCCTTGAACTATAGGATTTCAATTTTATATCACATTTTCCTACTTCCTATGATATGTGGAAAACTATTACAATTGACTATGAAGGAATGAAAAATGTTAGACAAATGAGTTATGAAACTACTAAGATGAAATTTGAAACCTTTAGAATGTTTGATGGAGAAAGTGTCATGTAGATGAACAGAAGGCTTATAGAAATTTTCAAAAATATAACTTCCTTAGTATAACCCATAAAACAATCTGATCTAGCCTTGAAAGTACTCAAATTACTACCTTCAAAATGGAATGGAATATCTTATGTTATTCATCAATAATCACCTATCAAGGATATGACAATGAAAGAACTAATTGGGACATTGATGATGTATGAAGATGAGATGAAAGATGAAGCTGAAGATCATAAAATTACATTGAATAAGAAAAATAATTTTCTAAAAGTAACATCTCATAAGCATATCAGTAAAATAAATCAATAAGTCAAAGAACAAAAAAAAATCAGATTCCTCATATTCTTAAATAGAAATGAATTAGCTAGACAGAAAATTCAGAAAATTAAATTAGAAGAAAAGAGGTTTCAAAAAATCCTTCAAGAGAGATGAGAAAGAACCAAGAGAATTTTGATGCTATGAATGCATTAAATTGGTTCATATTAGACCTTATCTTCCTGAACAGAAAGATAAAAAGAAAAGGCCAGAAAAGAAATATCATAAGAATGTTGATTATGAGCACAAAGGAAAAAAGAGAAATGAAATCTTATTGGATTGTATTTGAAGACTCCAAAAACTCTTAAAAATATGATTCATAAAAAGAGAAATCAAATATCAAATCTAAATATGTTCTTTATGGCCAAGGAAGAAGAAGAAAAGGTACAAACTTATTACTCTTCTAACTCTGATTCTACTAGTTTCTCAAATAAAAAATTAGCTGCCTACTGCTCTATAATAGAAGAAAAATATGATTCTTTACTAAAGAAGCACAAGTCATTAAAAAATATTCATAATGTTTTTTTAAGTGAAAGAGAAACTCTACTAAAACAAAATAAGGAGCTAGTTGATAAATTCAACTCATCTGCAACAAACTTCATTGATCACGAGAAAGGGATTAAATAATTACAAGATGAAGTAGAATCCTATAAAATTACTGCAATAACATTTAACAGAGAAGAAAAAGTGTTAAATTAAATTCTTGGAAAGGATTCCATTAAAATAGAAATATTTGGAATAGGAATCAAGGGTGAGAAATAAAAATTATATAAAAATTATTTTTTCCCAATTAGAAAAATACTACCTTTTATTATTGTGGAAAAAAGGTCATTTCACTAATAATTATTATTTGAAAAATAATCAAATTAGTGGTATTAAAATATCCTTTATAAATTTTTTTCTAAAGAAAGTAATATGAATTATGGAAAATTAAAGAAGATATGGATTCCCAGATCATTGCTAGCTAATATTGCAGGACCCAAGAAGATATGGGTACCAAAAAAACACATATTTAATTACTTTTGCAAGAAATAGGCCATAGGAACAAAAATTATATATGGTATATGGATAGTGGCTATTCCAAGAACATGAGTGGAGAATCAACGAATTTTCATACACTAACTCAAATCAATGGAGGTTTAGTCACCTTTGGTGACAATAAAAAATGAAATATCATTGGAGTTGGAACTATTAGAGATCCAAAGACTATATCAATCAAAAATGTTTTGTATGTGAAAAGTCTAAAACACAATCTGATAATTATCTCTAAACTTTGTGATGATGTTTTTTATGTTGATTTTTCTAACAATTCTTGCTCAGGTCTTAAAGATAAACTACTTAAGTTTAGAGCACCAAGAACTGATAATGTTTATACTTTGGATTTAAATTACTTGTGTAAAAAAAAGTGAATTGTTTAACTACTAAGACAAATGAGTTATAGATCTGGAATATGAGACTTGGTCATTTTAATATTTATTATTTACATAAATTATCTAAGAACCAATTAGTTTCTAATTTTCCTAGTCTTAAATTTGATAATGAGAATATCTATGATGCATGCCAAATTGGAAAACAATACAAATATTATTTCAAATCTATTAACAAAATTGATACATCTAAACCCTTAGAACTTATCCATATAGATTTATTTAGACTATCCAGAGTATAAATTTTGTCTGGTAAATTATATGTTTATGTTTTAGTTGATGATTATTCTCGATTTACTTGGTTATATTATAAAAAATTTAAAAGTGAAGTTTTCACTATTTTTGAAATTTTTTGTAAAATTGATCAAAATAAAAAAAGGTTTTAAAATAATTTCATTAATAGGTGATCATGGTGTAGAATTTTATAATCAATAATTTAATTCTTTTTTCTCAAATATGGGTATTAAACACACCTTTTTTCACTAAGAACATCTCAACAAAACAGAATTGTTGAAATAAGAAATATAACTATTCAAGAAATGAAAAGGACTATGCTAAATGAATATAGTATTACTACCTATTTTTGGGAATAATCTGAAAGAAAATCCTGCTATATCATGAATAGAGTTTTAATAAGGCCTATTTTTAAAAAAAACACCCTATGAACATTGGAATAACAGAAAACTGAAAGTAAAGTACTTTAAATATTTTGGATGTAAGGTTTATATCTTGAATAATAAGGAAAGTCTTGGTAAGTTTGATCCAAAAGATGATGAAGTAATATTCTTAGGATATTTTGATACTTCTAAATCTTATAGAGTGTTTAATAAAAATTCAAGGATTGTTGAATACTCAGTTCATGTGTAGTTTAATGAAACTGGCCCTTTCATTAAAGATAAAGATAAAACAAATAAAGTTACTAATTAATTTGATAACATGAGATTTGAAACCCATAAAACTGATTTTTGAAAATGATATTAATAAAATTCAGTCCAGTTCAAAAGAACATGAAACTGAAGAACCTGAAAGTGTCTTGCCTAGACAATCTAGAACCCAAAATGATCATCCTCTAGAAACTGTTATAGGAGTTCTAGATATAGGAATTAGAACAAGAAGAAATTTTGGAAACCTAGTAGAATTATTTTGCCTTTCTATCTCAGTTATAACCTAAGTATGTTTAATAATCCTTGGAAGATTGGAGTTGGATGTTAGTAGTGCAAGAAGAACTAAAAAATTTAGAAGGAATGAGGTTTGGGAATTAATAGAAATACAATCCAATTATCCAGTTATAGAAACTAATTGGATCTTTAAAAACCAATAGGATCATGAAGGGATCATTACTATAAATTAATCCAGATTAATATTTAAAGGATATAATTAGAAAGAAGGGATAGATTATGATGAAACCTTTTCCCCTGTATCTAGATTAGAAGCTATTATAGTCCTTATATTTTATGTATCATATATGAATTTTAAATTATATTAGATGGATGTTAAATCTTCCTTTTTAAATGGTTATTTAATGGAATAATTTTATGTTGAACAGCCTCATAATTTTGAAAATCCTTAAAAACCATATTCTATTTTTAAACTTACTAAAACTCTCTATGGACTAAAACAATCACCATGAGTTTGGTATGAAAGATTGAGTTATTTTTTTCTTTTTGAAAAATGGATTTTCCATTGGATTTGATGATCCAACACTTTTTAAGAAAATTGTTTTTTCTAATATTCTATTAGTTCAAATTTATGTTTATGGTGTTATTTTTGGTTCAACAAATAAAAATCTTTGTAATTATTTTTCAAAACTAATGAAAAAAAGAATTTAAAATGAGTATGATGGGAGAACGGGATTTATTTTTAGTATTTAAATTTATCAAAAAGATTATAGAAATGTTTTAAATCAAATTAAATATATTATATATTTACTAAAAAAGTTTATAATTGAGAACAAAAGTGCATACACAACTAATATGTGTAACAATATAAAATTTTATTTGGATGAAGCTGGAAAACTAGTGGACAATAAGTTATATAGAGGTATGATTGGTAGTCTGTTATATCTTACTGCTAACAGACCAGAAATTATTTTTTCTATATGTTTATGTGCTAGATTTTAGTCAAATACAAAATAATCCCATCTTATTGTTGTTAAAATAATTTTTAGATATTGAAAATTAATTGTTTTTAATCTCTTCTTTACCCCAAAAATTCTAATTTTAAGTTAATTTCATATTATGATGCTGATTTTGGAGGTTGTAGAATAGATAGAAAAATACCTTAGAAACCTATAATTTTTTAGGAATATCAATAGTTTCATGATTGAGTAAGAAACAACACATATTTTCCTTATCAAAAACTGAGGAAGAATATATTTCTACAGGTATTTATTGTGCACAAGTATTATGGATGAAAAATACTCTACTATAATTTGAACTAAATTTTTATAGTCTACCTATTTTATGTAATAATACAAGTGCTATAAATATTTTAAAAAATACTATAAGTCATTCTAGGACTAAGAACATTGATATAAGTAATCATTTTATAATATATTATGTTCTTAAAAAGGATATATATTTAGAATTTATTAATACCAAATATCAATTAGAAGATATTTTCACTAAACAACTTCCTACAGTATGTTTTTATTTTACTAAGGGGGATTTTGGTTAATTTAATTTTAAATAAATATTTATTATTTTATTACAATTAATTTTTTTAAGTTTTTATTTATTTTAATTAAAATTGTTTACGATTTTTATTTATTTATTTATTTTATTTTCACTGTCAAATTTAGTATTTTTTTATTTACTTAAATAAGTTTTTGTTCATTTTTAATTTCAAATATCATGTTTTCAAAATCTAAAAACTAATGATTACCCTTCTTAATAGGAATGAAAAACAAGATTACAACATTACTTATCAGAAAAACCTATGACTTATCTTACCTTTTCATTTTAAAACTGTTTTGCCTTCCAAAACCCCTCATCTTTCTCCTAAACCCTGGAATCCAAAAACCTTTAACATTCAGATTCTCAGAAATAGAGAAGACCAAGTGAACCAATGAAGGTGAACCCAATGCACCAAAGCATTAGTGTGTTCCTTTGAGAAATATTATTCAAGGAAAGGTTATAGAATTTGAATAGTTGTGTAAGATGAACATTCTACTCAAGTAGGCACTAGTATTTCAAGGTTTGGAATTTCTATTCAATGAGGAAAATAAAAACTTTCTTTACAAAGTAGAACTGAAGAATTTCTATAGTAGTGTTTAGTTTAGTTTTAGTAAAACCAAAGATATTGTAACTTCAATAATAGAAGATATCAAATTTTCAATTTCTTCATTTGAAATAGCTCAAATTTTGAAATGTCCTCATGAAGGTGTATTTCATTTTGACATTCGATCTATTGAAAATCAAGATCATAAGTTTGAAGATATTATTTCCTTTATTTTTTGATCAAAAAATTTAAGGAATATGTTTGTTAAGTATCTTGAAGAAGATAAAAGTTTTACTTAAGATTATTCAAACTAAAATTTCCCCAAGAGTAGCTGATATGGAGAATATCCTATACCCGAATATGTATATCATGATTTTGTTTATTAGTGATATCAAGCTGAATTTCCTAGATACATGCTGAGGTATCTAAATTATTGTTTCTAATAAGAAGTAAGAATTTTATTTTATCCTTATGTAAGGATACTTTCTCTAATTATATTTAGTAATAACATGATTCATATTTTTAATACAAGATTGAAGTGTCATCATAGCAATGTACTAAATGTCGGGACTCTAAGAATGTTTGGATTTTATCGAAGTAATATGAAAGGAAAGTTCATGCTAGTTGGTGCAGATGACCAACAGGAATATGGATCCTTATCTCAGGGGGTGGGGGAAGTGATTTAAAGAATGAAGGTGTTGAAGAATCTAGGACATGAATTGTTTCTAAATAAACCAAGATAAAATTAAGATTTTATGATACAACAAATCTTACTGAGGAAGAAGAATAAGTTCAAGAGGACCTTGTTTTAAAACCAATAAATAGAGAAGAAACATATATTGAAGAACCAGTGTTAGGTTCTGGAGAATCCACTCACTCAGTTCATTTGGAATAATCGAATAATGTTGAGGATCAATAGGTAGAGAGACAACCCCAAGAAATTCAGGTTTTTGTTCGACCAGTTGTTCAAGAAGAAAATACTCAAGGAGAACAACAAGTATATAGATCGGTAAATGAGGCCACAGATATTGTTGAGAATCAGGATATCTCAGACATTGATCAATCATTAGAGATACCTTCATTAGTTTCTGGAGAAAGAACAGAAGTGTTAGATGGTATATCCTATTTGAGTGAGAAGTCTGTTGAGAAATATTCTGCTAATCCCTTATCAATTTTTGAAGTTATTGATCAGTCAAAGAATCTAGATGAAGGAACATATGATTCCCTAACTAATCAGATTGAGAATGTTGTGATCAAGTTTAATAAAGTTCAGGAAGAAAATTTGAATATTAGACATTACTTGGAAGTTACAAGAAAATATTTTGATGATTTGAAAAATTTATCTGCTCTAAGGGTGGAGTTTAAATCTCGTCAGACTCAGATTTAAGAACTTAAAGAGAATTTTTTGTTAAAAAAATATTTTTATGATTTTATGAGGGAAATGTTGGATGATATTGGGAAGATAAAATCTAAATATTCTTCTAAAATAGATTTTGTAGACCTAAAATGGTATTTAGGGAGCCATTTCAAACCCATCAAGGGAAGTGTTAGTCAATTCAGTGATTCTACCTATATCCCTTCAACCTCACCTGATATGATAAAAAGATTTTAGGCTATCACATCTATTATGGATGATATGAATGACGAACTACAGAACCTTTAGTGCAATAATGAACCTTTTTCAATGATGTTAGATAATCATAAGTTTCTCTATGAGAAACTGACTTCAAGTAAACTAGGTATCAGGATATTGCTAAATAAGTCTAGTGATAAGTCTTCCCAGCTTTTACAAATAGAAGAAAATTTTCATGACTTTTTTAAAGTCAATTTGATTGATAATCTAAAATTAAATCAGGATTTAAGAATTTTGATAAGGAAGTTGGGAGATAATCTTGAATAACAGTTACAGGCTTAGATGACAGAACTGAAAGTGGTTTTTGAAGTGGCCCAAGCTTCTATAAAACTAAAACCAACAACCAACCCTGACCAAACCCTTTAACCTTTCACCTGACCAACTATCCACCTTGTTTCTCTTCACCCAAAACTTGTCTTAATGTATTTGTATAGATTTTATTAATAAAAATCCTTTGTTCTTTTTATTTTCTGTTCTTTATCTTTATTTTTATATGTTTATCTCTATTCTAAGAATCAATTTTTTATATTATCCAAGAACTATACTATAAAAAATCATTTACTGACTTTGAAAAAATAAAATTATTTTAATATTTTTTTTACTTTCTTTTTTATATCAACAAAAGGGGGAGAAAATTGTATGAAAAAAACATTTCATTTTATATCTAAATAGTTCTATGAAATAAAAATAATAATAAATATTTTATTTAAGTATGTTTAAAAATCCTATATTGTATTAATTATTTTATATATTTTTTTATCATAAAAAGGGAGAGATTGTTGGGCATGTATTGTCTCAACAATATTCTATAATTTATTATTTATTTTGATGCTCACAAATACCCTTATTTGTTTTACTAATGATATTACTTTAAGTGTATTTTAGTAAATTATTACTAATTGTATTATTCATTCTAGAATTATATTCATTTTTTTATTATTCACTCAGAATATTTTTTAAAGTTTTTGGAATGCTCTTAATTGTATTCTGGAAACACTATTCATACCCTATGTTCAGAACATGACATAAGGAATAAACCCTATGCTTTTATAGCATGTATGGATCGTGAACCTTACATTTTTATTCAACCTTACATTAGAAGATGTTGAATATGGATCATCAACCCTATGCTTGAAGGAACATATGTATATAGAACCTTATGTTTGGATCAAACCTTAAGTGTGAGAAGAGAAGAAAGTATGGTTAAAGAACCCTACATTAGTAAGGAAACCTATGTTTGAGGACACAAACTTATGGTTCCTCAACCTTCATTTTATGATTAACCTTATTTTTTCAACCTTATTCTCAAAGAATGAACATTTCATAGATGAACCCTACATTTGGAATTTTGTTGTTTTTTGAAGGAAACCTAAGTTTGACTTTTCAACATCGGAGATTTAATTTCGCAATTTTATTTGAGATTTCTACAACAGTATTTATATAATTACAGGTTTTTAAATATCCTTTTCAACCAATTAAAATATTGATATAATTGATTCAAATAACCATATTTAACAGAAAAAATATCTTCTATTCTCAATAGAAGTTAAGACTCCCCTGGTCAATTTAGATTTGAATTTCCACGATCTATCTGGTGATTTTTATGGATCTGAAATTATGTAAAATAGAATATTGTTTTATATATTATACCAATGTATTGTTTCTCAATATAGTATATACAAGTCACTATTTTTATATACAATTTCATTCTCATAAACATCTCTTACATTTATGTTGCAATGAACGATCGATTCTAAAAGAAGGTGAACGTTGGAGGCATACATGTTCAATCTTTTACTGTTGTAAGATTATTGCTGCAATTTGTTTTTGTTATTATTGAAGATATTTTTGAAACTGGGATTGATTCAGATCTATTATTTCTTGAATAATTTCTTTTCTGAATAATACGATTCATCTACTATCAATTGTTGCTACTGCAATTGGGAAGTTCAACCTAATCCATCTTCAAATCATTCTCTTTTGATTTGTTTGGGTTTCACCTGCTTAGAATCAGTTGTGGTGGAGTATAAGATTCTCAATCTAAGATATGGATAACTTATTACCTATTAAAAACCATAAGGATCTATTTATCCTTATTTTATAAAGGTGTCAATTTCCTGTGCTTAGTTTTGGATTTATGGTCTTATGATAAGAGGACCTTGCTAGTAAAATTCACCAAACTCACAGAGAGAGTGATTGGTGGAGTGGACTAGGGGATATTTATGCCCCGAACCACTATAAAAAATTTTTTCTTTATTTCTATTTATCTTCTACTCATTTTCATTACAAAAGATAATTCTTCTTATCTGTATAAATTATAGAGGGTGTTAAAATCTAGAATTGTGGAAGTTTTTTGAAAAGACACAATTCACTCCCCCTATGTTACTCTATATTATTCCGACCTATAAATAACAAGATGAAATAGATATTATAATAAACCTTGAAAAACTAAATTATTTTATGATATATTTATCTTTAAATAAATTTAATTTATTTAATAGCTTTCTTTACATGCAACATCGAGTTTTAATGAATCACGATATAATTTGAATTTTTATTATTTAATGTTATAGTGATTGCCTAACTATTAGATTGGATGGTATGAATATTAATGAATAAATTATGAAAAAATATTATTTATAAAATTATAAAATTAATTCATTGGTTATCAATTGGTTATAAATTAAACTAAAATCGTTTGAAGGGAAATAGAGATGTGTTTCTAAAAAACAGTTTTTATGTTCCCATTGTGTTTTTATATTAATAAATTATTATATTAATCTCTATTGATGAAATATTTTTAAGAAATTTATAGTTTATATATTCAATAAAATGTTTTAACATTCATCTAATAGTTTCTACTAGGCTTAAAATAATAATAAATCTAGTTTTATAATTATAAATTCATTTTTAAACGGTTTTCATTGCGTTTTGCTTGCTTATTTTAAAATTAATTTATTCTACTTATAGAAATTTAATCTTGTAAAATGGATTCCATGTTTTTAATAAATATTTTAATATAATTTAATAAGGTCAAATTAATCTTTTGTTATAATGAATAGTAAAAATAGTAACATTTTGTTACCATGGTTAAGGTTAAAATGGGTTTGGGGGGGTTAACCAAAGAAATAAGGTTTAAAATATTGAAAAAAAGACTTTATTTAATTTTATTGTTTGATGAGATTTATAAATTATCCTTACTATATTTAAATTTTCAGAATTTTTTATCCTCTTAACTATATCAAGATATTTTTATATTTAAATCTTTCAAAAAATTACAAGTGTGTCCTCTCACTCCCTTATAAAAGGATTTCGCTAATCTTATCTTCCTCACACTTCATGAGACTTATATATCATCCAATGACTACTATAATAACTTATTAACATCCATACCCATGTTTAATAGGTACTTTTTATCATAATACCATCCTTTCAAGTCTTAAGGTGTAAGCTGAAGAAGGTTTCTCAATGAAGAAGTATAACTCTTAACAGTATACTTTCAATTTTATTTCTTCTTATACCTACTCTAAATATATGATATCAATTATAAAATAATGAATTAATTATATTTAATATATTTAATTTTTATTATGATTATGTATTAACTATGTTCGCCTCCTTTACATCAAATGGTAAATAAAAGTATCGCTCCTGTGTACGTGTGGACTACTGCCTCCACCTAACGATGTGATTAATTTTCCATCACTGCCTCACAAAATTTTTTATTATGAAGGATTTAATGTTTATATATGATATTCATTACATAATTATTCTTCTATAATTAAAATATCTTATATAACTTCTTACCTCTCCATTCATTGAAAAATGATAATGTTGCTCGTGTGTACGTGTAAACTACCACCCCCACATAGTGATGTGATTCTTTTTTCATCACTGATTTATATGAATAATTATAAAATTGTTTATGATGAATAAATATTATATTTATTTCATGATTAATATTATTGAGATAATTAAACCATGATCAAGGTTTAAGTACTAGAACCATCGAATTGAACATGCATGGGAAATAGACCACTTTTCACCTGAATGTTAATTTTAATGAAGAAATTATATATAAAAGGATAAATAGAAATTATAAAGTAATGATACATAAAAATTTGTGAATAAATATCGTTTTTAAAATATTTATAATAAATATATATTTATTATAGAAGATATTTTAACATGTATAAAGAAATATGGGACTTGAGGTAAAGGGTTTATGTTACGATCTCGTTTCTTTTCGGGATTGTCTATGATAAATTTCCATTGAGGGAAATTATAAGGATATTATCCTTTAAGACACATATATTTTATTATACTCTATTTATTCTTGTAATTTTTATTCATTAATACCATTTTCCTCTCTTGGTTACTTAAAATGACTAAGAAACTGTTTTTAAAAAAAGTTTTCCTTATTTTGTCTTTGGTCGATGAACTTTTTATTCCATGTCCATGCAATTTAAGATTATTTTGTTAAAGTTCATACCTATATTGTAAATGTTTTATAAAAGGTAATTTTAACTTCATTTTACATTATTTAAAATGTTTTAAAAATTAATTTTTTTAAGGAAAAGTTTATTGAACAATTCATTTTTGACTTTTTTACAAAGGTGTGAAAGGAATGTTTTATTTTAATGTATACAACTTGAATGGTTTTTCCTCCTTGATGATCGTTATTTTCATTGAGTATTACTTTATAAGTTTCCTTGGTTATTTTAAAATAAAATGATTTTTCTCAATATTCTAGAAATTTTTAGTTAAAATATTATCAAAAGGAAAGGATTTTTTCTCATGTTTTCAACGAAAGGTTTAGATGATATTTTAAAGATATTTTCATCTATGTCAACATCTTTTAAGGATTTTTATTATTCACTGGGGATATGATCTTATGATACCATACACTATCCTTCTTTGAATGGATTATGATTATGATGATTTAAGGATGGTTCTATAAAACTTGTTTCTTTACCACAAGTTAATTAAGTTTTAAATAAACCTTTATGAAACCTGTTTCTTTTCCATGACTTATGACATGGTGGAATGATGAATTTTTGATGAAATCATTTCCTTTCCATGAGATATGATATGATGATATGATTAATGTTTTATGATCTTTTTTCACACATGTTTATGGTTTTCATTATGTGATGGGTGGGTGGGGAATTGTATATCCCTCTAATGAATTGGGTAATGATGAGGGAGTAGAGAAATTCCTTAGTGATGATAAAATTTATAAACTCCTAAGAGATGATGGAGTTAACATGATGAATGTTACTCCTAATATATTATTGGAAATTTATGGATAGACATTTCCTTTATAGTATTTTTTCCATAATTATAGTCTTAGGATTGAACCTTGAATAAGGAAGTGATTTTATATTCTTATGTGTATACCACAAACCCATGTGTTATTCTTATAATATTATCTCATAGATTATGATTGATTATTGATGATTCTAAAAACATATGAATTATATCTTTTCTTATGAAAAATTTTATTCCATGATTTATGATTAATGATATTCAACTAATTAAGTGTGATTATTGTATGTTGCGATCATTTTCTCATACCCTTATGATTATCATATGATCACTTATGATCATTAATTGATATCTTCTATATTTACCCTTACTGTTCATCTAAGCTCACCCTTTCTTATGTTTCCTTTCCCTATGTTATAAAGAAAGGTTTTAAGTAGGGTATTTCTAAGATGTGTACTATGTGAGAAGATATTTTTGGGAGATGTTGAAGATATTTTAATAAATAAGATCATTATGAATCTAGTCTCCAAATACACGAAACCTTTACGACCCTTAGGCATGTATTATTGTAAAATTATTTGAATATTCATCTAAACTGATGAAATATTAATGTATGAACTTTACATACCACCTCGATCCTCTATGTATCTTTTTGTAAGCATCCTTTTCACCTTCGCTCACTTGTTTAAATGGATGATTAGGAGTTTATGATTCTGACACATAATAAAAAAATTCCTTTAATAGTGCAGTATACAAGAAACTACACCTTAGACCTTTGTGATGGTGATGAAATTTTATCTTCTTAGAAGTGATCATAGTGTTCTCATGGTTTTATTTCCATTTTATACAAAAATTAAAACATATTTTTTACTTTATCTTGATTATAATCTATATCTTAGGAAATTAATTTTATTAGTCTCTCATTGTTTTATAAAATCCCAACAACCCTTTCTATTAGATTCAAAATATCTTTTCACTCATATATTCTAGTGTAATGGATCCATATTCCTCTTCAAATAATCTAAACAATGGCCTGAAAAATTATTCAAAATTATTGAGTTAGGATTTACTTTCAAACTACATTAACTCACAGTTCCTTGATTTTTTGATTGGACTCCCTAACCATGAAATAAAATACACAGACTTCTACATTTCTTGCCTCTAAATTACACCATGTTTTTCTAGAAAAAAAACCTTTATGATAACTAGGTTAAGTGGACCCAATAATTTCATTTATAACTCCCTGATAATTGAAATCTCCCTAATAAGGGTTAGACAAGTACTTTGAACTATGATTGTATTCTAAATCAAGTGATGGGAGGCGTTTATTGAATTCATGTTTTCTTAGAGTGATTTTTTTAACTTATGTGTAATTATTGTTTATTTTATTCCTAAAAATCTTGTTAATATTTTGTAGATTTTATATAATCAATTAACCATGACTGATAAAATAATTTACTTATAATAATTTTATTTTATTTCATCTTATCATGTTTGTTAATTTATTTACATTATGTGATTGTGTTTAATTAACCAAATAAAAAATGAATTAAAATGCATAAATAAATAACTATTAATTTAAAAATAAAATAAATATGCGATATTATCATGATATTTTATCTACTAGTTATTTTATCTAGAAAATATAAACTGAACTTGACCTCCTAAGGGAAATAAAACCTTAAACTGATGTTTAGATCAAGTTGAAACATTCGTCTATTAACCTGTGTATATCCTTGGTTAGTTTTACATCGTCTTGGGTCATGAAACATCTCATATAATATGTATATTCATCCTTTAAAAAAATTTACTCACTTGTAGGTGAGGGGTACCGAAAGTTTACGGTTAGAAAAAATAAACTTTGGACACACATATTCACAAATAATAATGGAGAAATGTATCATGAATAGATCATTACATTTAATTTAATAATAAATTATCACATAAAAACTCATGAAATATATAATTAAATTAATTCAACACATACATATACAAAGGTCAGTAAATCTCTTGATCTATCACAACATGAAACGACTACACACTAAACTTGCTGGAATTCATTTTAATTCATTCTTATTAAGAAAAGTTTACTTTAAATAATAAATTAATAATTTATCAACTAATTTATTAATTAACTCTTTATCCTAATAATATATCAAAGTAGAACTTGAGATTCATATAATGTTATGAATTTAAATAAATTAAATAATTGAATTTTAATTTAAAATTAATTATGCACACAACGTGTACTAATAGGGTCACCCAACATGTACCCCCATGTTAACATAAATTAGTTATGATAATTTAATATATACACAACATATATGAGAGGAAACATAGCGGGTGATCCTTATAAATATGATTGAATCCTTTTTTGGAGTTAAATTCTTACACGTCATGATTTTCACTCGACATGTTTCATATGATCTTTATCATGTATTGTGTACTTACATGGCATGTATTCCCATACGGCATGTAACGATATTCATGGTGTGTTGTGTTCTGGGTTAAGTCATATAGTTTGTGCATCATGTATAATGACATGAAATTCCATAAATATACATAGTATGTACCAATGGAAATGTGTGTGAAGTAACAGTGTGTATGATGTATATTACACGTTGTATAGTTATAGAATTATGAGAATAATAAATATTAAGCATTTATATCCACAAAAATCTTAAAAAAATACTTTTTTTGTATCTAGTGAAACTAACTCCTTCTATATAAAATGTACAACAAAATATACATAGTGTAATTAGGTCTCACTTTAATTATCCTCATTTTGACTCACACGACATTCTTATCTTAGTGTGTACCCTTTGTGCACTGACTTGTGTTACATGGCATGTATATCAAACTACACATCGTGTAATCTATTTTTGGACACCCACATGACACATCTAAGATCTTGGTGTGTATCTTTCCTGGGTTATCACATGTTACACAACAGGTATGACCAGAGACATGTCATGTAATCTATAACTTGTCATGTCGCTCAGCTGGTATTCATTACACGACATGTAATGATGCAGCATGCTTTGAACACATGACTTTCCATGATTTACATGGGATAAAAACCATGTGGGGTTACACAAAATGTACTCTAGTTACACACCATGTACTTCCTATCATATGGTATGTTGTTTTGGTGGTTAATATACAGTGTGTAATGATACAGTGTACCGATCCACTTGGCCTACCATGATAGATACGAATCACACCTTAGTGGTTCACCATGGGTACACTATAACATCCTAAAAATTTTAATGATAATGAATTCATCTTTGTTAATAATTTATGATTATTTTTATATGAAAATGTAATTTTTACATAGAAAACATGTTATAAATTATTTAAAGGTTTTATGTAATGTTAAAAACCTTGTTAACACCATATAATATTCTATAGAATATTTTCTAAGTTAGGTGATGAGTTAGGATGGGATTACAGGGCTCGTAGATCCTCAGCATTGATAGAATAAAAATATTAAATATATTATGTCACATACACATGATATTCTGGAAATAATAGAACATCACCATAATGGCGTTTCATATGGAAAATATGAAACCACTATTAGGCCCAGAGTGTGGATTTTACCCTAGGTGCGACATAACCTTTATTTGCATCCGGTATTTGGTTAAATCATATGTAAGGGTAATTTTTTCAATACCCTTTTTTAGTTTAATAATGTTATTAAAAGGTATAATATATGATTGTGAAGGAATTTATAAAATTATTTTGATAAATTTAAACTGATAAAATTAATCAGTGTCTATATTTTTGGTAGGGCCGTAAAATAATAATAATAATAATAATAATAATTGTATTATTTTTGTTATTTATGTCAAAAAAAATGGAAATATATTTTTTTAATTAATAATTGTGTTGTAGTGGAAATACATTATGATCAACATAATAATGATGATATTATTACTTGTACTAAATTAATGAAATTATGTGGTTAATAAAATTTTTTTTACTATTTTGGTTCTTAATAAAAGTTATTTTTGTAATGTTTATGGTGGAAATTATGGAGAATATTTAATAATAATAAAAATTATTCTTTTAATTATTATTAAATTGGGAAAATAATATTTATGTGTGTTTAATTAAAATTTGTGTATATATATTGGACCAATATATATGTATATATATAGATGTGTAGGTGTATATATGTATATAAAGATGCCTATATATATGTATATAACTTGTATATATATGTGTTAAATATATATGTGTGTGTGTGTGTGCGTGTGAATGGACGACCTTTTAAATATAATTAACAGATGATTTAATATGTTTAAAAAAATAATTTAAAAATAAAATTTATAAGTGGTTATGGGGGGTGGCACATGAGATTATGATGAGGGAGAAAAAATAATAAATGATGATCCAATGGGATCAGTTGACCTAGTTCATGGCCTGGGGAGGCGGGTTGTAACAAATGGTATCAAAGCACTAGGACTCATTAACTTGTTTCTTCTCTTTTCTTGATTTGGGATAGGGTAGACATGAGATTGGAAGGTTGGGACTTGGTTCGGATAACTATGATAGTTCCTAGACAACATTGTACAGTGTACCACTGAGTTTCCATAAAGTGGGGGAAATTATGTTTTGTTGTTAACATTTATTAAATTCACCTTAGGTGATGTGCATGATTTTGATATGTGATTTATGAAATTTTAGGGGTGTTCATGCCTCATGACTAGGAACATAGATTCACATTCCATGTATATACTTGTTGTTGTGCTACATATTAGTTATTTAATTAAATGACTCAATTTTTGCTATTTGTTCAGGATAGTTTCTCTATTGTTTGATATATTTATGTTTCCATACTATTAGGATATATATTTATTGGAATTAATTGGTTGAACTGGTCATGTTGTTTTGGTATTGTATATATATTGATTGTGACTAACATACAAGGACATAAACTCAGGATAGTTCTAGGAGGGTTATACCTTGCATTATGGTTAGACTCCTAGAAGAACCTTGTGTGATCCCATGGACTGGATAAGGTATGTTTACATTCCTTATATTATCTCTATTTGAGAGATGGATCCTTGGAGACATGAGAGTGGGAGTTTGATTTTCAATATTAGTATTCCGGGTGGTTCAATAAAGACCGCTAGAAATACTTCTTGGGGATGAAAAGTAGTTATATGGGGAGAATTGTAACATCCTCAAATTTTTAATGATAATAAAACACTCTTTTTTAATAAACTGTGAGTATTTTTATGTCAAAATGTAATTTTTACATAAAAATCACTTTATAAATGATTTAAAGGCTTTACATAAGGTTAATAACCCTGTTAGTACCTTTAAATATTCTATAGAATATTTTCAAAGTTAGGCGTTGAGTTAGCACAAGATTTTGGGGGTCGTAGAGCCTCGGTGTTGATAGAATAAAAATATTAAATATATTATATCACATGTATAAGATCTTTCTAAGATAATATAATGTCTCCCTAATGGTGTTTTAGATGGAAAATATGAAACCATCGTTAGGTATAAAGTGCAAATTTTACCCTAGGTGCGACATAACCTTTGTACACATTGGGTGTTAGGTTAAATCGCATGTAAGGGTAATTTTTCCAATACCCATTTTTTGGTTTAACAATTTTATTAAAAAGGAAGAATATATGATTGTGAAAAAATTAATCAAATTTTTTTGATAAATTTGAATTGAAAAAATTAATAGGTATCTAGATTTCTAGTTGGGTAGTAAATAATGATGATGATGATGATGATATTTGTGTAATTATTATTATTTGTGTTGAAGAAAAAACTGGAAATATACTTCTATAATTAATAATTTTGTTATAGTTTAATTAATTGGTGATCAAAGTAATAATGATAATATTACTACTTTTTCTATATAAATTCAATTATTTGGTTAATAAAAAGTTGTTAACTATTTCAGTTTTTATTAAAAGTTGTTGTTGTAATGTTTATGTTGCTAATGATGGAGAATATTTAATAATAATAATAATAATAATTTTTGTTTTTGTTGTTATTATTATTATTAAATTAGGAAAATAATATTTATGTGTGTTTAATTAAAATGTGTTTATATATATATGGGATAAATATATGTGTGTGTGTGTGTGTGTGTGTGTGTGTGTATACATGTCCAGGTGTATATATGTATATATGGATGTGTATATATATGTATATAACTTGTATATATATGGGTTAAATAAATAAATGTATACATATATGGATGGAAGTTAAATGTAATTAATATATGATTTAATATATTTAATAGGTGAATTTATAAAGAAAGCGTATAAATGGTTATGGGGTGTGACAAATGAAATTATGAGGAGAGAAGAAATAATAAATGATGAATTAAATAAAATGAGGAAAAATAATAATATAAGATGGATTTTGGGGCCATACATAGCATATAGGGGAATTTCCCCCACTCTCACGCCTCTCTTCCTCCCCATGCCACTCTCTTATATTCTTTTTATTTTATTAATATTAATTTTTTATTTATTCTAAACTTCTCTCTTCAATATCTTCTCTGATACTAATCAGATTGAAACATCTTCAGTGTTGTTGGGTTCACCTCAATGAGTATAAATTAAATCCTAAGTTTTTTTTTATGTCGGTGAGGTATTTTATTCCGATTTAATTTAATTTTTTCACATTATAATTATAAAAATGACGATAATTCTAATAAAAGATCAGTTGACTAGGAAAAGTCTCTTAGTGATGAAATTGGACTTGGTTAGTGACCCTTGTTGTTAGAACATCATTGTACATAAGGTAAGAAGTTTCATACCTCTTGTGGATTTTTGTTACACGTGTTTCTTTATTATAATTTACGTGTAGGCATAATTGATAACCCTACTTGATTTTGATCGTATGTGGGTGTGTGTGTGTCTACCTTGAGAACCTTATGTGACACTTATTAACATGAGTAATTTCATAGCTTATTATTCATGTTTGATGTTGATCACATGTATTTAATGTGATAATTTACTTATGATAATATGTTATGCTTTCTTGTGTATTATAGCTTATTATGTGCTCCCTTATGGTTATGTTCTTAGAGCCCAAGGTAGGCGGTCTTATGTTCTCCACCCTTTGGTTTTTATGCACATTTATTTTCATGAGATATGACATTCACCACATTGGGTGAATGACCATTAGTTCATGTTGTGTCATTAATGATAATGATTCTTAATTAATTAATGAGGCTTGAGTATTAATTAATTAAAGGAACAATGCCTAATAAATTGACAAGGTTCTAAGGGCCATGTTGGACCTTGTGTGATGGCTTGTTGCCTAGCTGTCGATGGTTGAGGCTTGATCACATATGAGTGCCTTATACTACATGGACACCATGAGGAGTGTTTTTGTGCTAGTTGATACCTAGATCCATGAAACCATGTGTGTTGATTTATTCCATGAGTATGATTAGATATCTTGATAGACCATGTTTTATTTTTTATCACATATGTAGCCTCAATAACTAATGATGTTTTCTATGATCTATTTATATGTTCACTATTTCCTTAATGTGATACATGTATTAACATAACTTATTGACCATGATTGATAGTGATCTCATATTGGTGCGTATGTAGCCTGTGAGTCCCTTTATGATGTTATTTCCAGGAGGATGCCTATGTAGCTTGTTATGTCATGTTTGATGTTGATCATATGTGTTTATTTATTTCTACCAATACCCATGATGTTATTCCATAATATGATTTCCTTGTATGTTATACCTTGTTGTATGTTATTATGCCTCCAGAGGCATTGTTCTTGGTGCTCATAACAGGTGGACCATCATGAAAGGTTTATCCTTTAGAGGGAGTGTGCGTATGACATGTGATGATGGCGATGATGAGTCCAATCATAGGGTGGAGATAAGATGATGCCTTTGAATTTCCATATTGAGGATGCACTCAATGCCTAGATTCCAAGTACAATGTTATTTGATGCTCAATGAACTACCGAGTAGAATACTTGATGTCTGGTGTTATTCTGAAAAACATGTTATTGAATGCCTAATGAACTGTCAAGTAGCATGATTGATGCTTGGTGTCATGCTAAGTATCATGTTATTAGAGTCCAAATGAATTTTCAAGTTTCATGCTTGATGCCAGGTGTTATGTTGAGTATTATATTGTACTTGAGGCCTAGGGAATGTAGAGTTGCATGTACACATTATGCCATGAGGATATTGAGAGACTTATTCACTATCCATGTGGAAATCTCAGTTACTCTAGACATTCTTTATGATCTATCCTTATGGAATAGAGCCTAAGAAGGTACAAAATGGGTTCATGGAGGATTGGTTAGCTCATGATTGCTCGATTTTGGATTGTGTGTTATTATACTTGTTACACATTTTTTATTATTATGTCTTACACTTACATAATTGAGAACATTAGGTTAAGGATGCATTTGTGGTGTCTTACTATGTCTTGTTCTCACACCTTACTCAGGAATTTTGGTGTGATTGTAGATTTCATGACTAGATATCTGGTGAAGGGAAAGGTCCATGTTGTGGATGGTTTAGTGGATGAGTTTGGAGCTACTAGAAGACCATGATAGACTCTGGAGGACCTCTCTATTTATCTATTTATTTATCTTTATTTATTTACTCTGATTGGATTGACACTTTGTGTGTCATTTTAGTACTTTTGTGACATGTATACCATCATTTTAGTTTCTATGTAAACACTAATTATTTATTATATTGTTATTATTATTATTCATTCATTATATAACATGATATTATGGGTATAGTCTCCCCACTGATAGACTTAGACCCTCACTACT
Organism: Viscum album; assembly: GCA_963277665.1. Lineage (NCBI taxonomy): Eukaryota > Viridiplantae > Streptophyta > Magnoliopsida > Santalales > Viscaceae > Viscum > Viscum album. Next base: position 393,905,068 of record OY728147.1, on the reverse strand, counting down.
ATTCAATAGTATCTTTCATATGGGGAGGTGTGAATGAGGTCATGTGACCTTCTGGATTGGACCCCATGGTTTGGGCTGGGATGTTACATACACAATGTGTAATTTATCGGTACACATTGTGTGTCCATTTCATGCAAAAAAAACTTTAGTACCTTTGGATGGGATATTCGAGCATTCTTATTTTGTTCTTATGTTGTTCTTGGTTATATGAATTCAAAATAATGTGTTAGCACAACTTTTGGATTAAAAATTAAATTCTAAAAATGAAAAGAAATCAAGAAAACACATAAAGTTATCAAACAAACAATAAGTAATAATAATTTATAATGTGACTACTTGGATACCAATTTAAAATTATGGGGCATAAAAATGTGGTGATCCAGTGACCAATAATAGTTATTCATCAGTTTCAATCGATATTATACAAAGAACATAATGAAGACAACCCCAAAATATTCTAGAGAGGATACTACATATTAAATTTATAACTAATTTTAAAGAAGAATTACCTGTAAAGTGATAAATCTTATTAACCAATCATGATGTATCACTTTTCATGTATTCACTATAGTGAAGAATCCAAGTGATGATTCCTCTAGTTTTTTTCACATGTGCTTCACAAATCTCCAAACTATGCTCTTGGTATTCTGGTTTCTAGTACGAATGAACTTAGTGTTTCATATTGTTCAAATTTGATCACAACAATAGGATTATCTTATTATCCCTTATTCTTACAGGGGGGTATTTTTCTCTCTAGGACTTGAGATAGTTTCTCTATTGTTCATAATAACTCTCTCTCATACTAAAATTTTATAAGTTGGAATATACACTTAGGGTTAATATTTGATAATGGTGATAAGTTCCTTTATCAAATATTATTTCTAAGTTATTCTCTATGTATATTATTATTATTATTATTATTATTATTATTATTATATCTCTTGACATGAAAAAATTTCAATATCATTTTTAAATTAAATAAATATTTATTTATTTAAATATTATTAAATAAAATATATCATTTTTTAGACCCTTTAACCTGGCCCATCAATCCTCCTCTGAATTTATCAAACCTTGAATGATAACATTTTTATTTAAATAAATAGATATTATTCAATAAATAAATAAATAAATATTATATTCACTAAATTTGAAAATAAGTATTTATTTTAATATTCATGCAACTAAATAAATATTTATATATATATATATATATATATATATTCACTAAGTTAGCTAGTAAATAAATATTTATTTATTGCCTTGTGAATAATAAACAAGAGATAATATTCAAATCACATATTCTAAACATTAATATTTAATGATTGAACTTATGTGATCAACAATACTTAAATAATTATTACTCCATAAACCATGAATAATATTTATTCTTAATATTTAAATTTAATAGAATTTAATGAGATTCTTCATACACTGAGATCACCATTTAGCAACATGTCAAGGAACCTATAGAGAAATATGTTAATGTCACAATGATAATGCCTTCCTATGGATGCTACTATGTAATATAAACTCTTTGTTGTAATATCAAATCAAGCAGGATGCATACCTGTTTCATTATCCTTCATTTTTTATTTATCTTTCTTTGACTTTATGAAATGAGCTTGCCGATGAACTACTATGGTCATGTATTTAATTAGATAGTTCCACTTCCACCAAAGGTCTAGGGATATCATATTCCTTTAACTTGGAAGGGACACATACTTTCTTGACTTATTTTATTAATGTAATATCACTTATGACACACCCAATGTATGTTACCTCATCGTGATCATATATCAACATGGTTTTCATCCATACATCAAAGTACATGATTCATGATACTCTAATAATAATCTCAAGTCTTAGTAACAATACATGCATTCAAAGATAGGAATATATAATGACACGCACACAAATATATATATAGATAGAATTATTATTGGCAGTTCTATCCCCATAACCTTTTTTCTTAGAGATTTCCATGTGTAAACTTAATGAGAAGAAGTATCAATATATTATGGGCCTCCAACACCTGATAGTGAAACATCATTTGTGTCACATAATAAATATGTTATATAGACCATAAGATATATGTTAAATAATATTATCATATAATTTATAAGTCCCAATATAGAAAAGAACCTCTATAACCTATTGATGTAGAAAATACTGACATTATCTCATTAATATTATTAAAAAGAACAACCATCATGTGATAAGATATTATTAATATTCTGGTAATAAAAAATAAAAAATTTAGTTGGTTCTAGGGAACCAAATCTAATATGATGGTCATTAAAAAAACTTAGTTATTCCTTTTAGACTAATGAATGCTCCAAATACTATTCAAACTATAATGAAATCCATTTTCAAGACAATCCTTAGAAAAAGTGTACCAATATTCTTTGATGATATACTAGTATACAATAAAAATTATAATGGATATTTAAAGAATTTGAATCAAGTTTTTTAGATGATATATAAGAATAGGTTACATGTTAATAAGAAAAAATTCTTCTTTGGGATGAGAATTGTAGAGTACCTTGGGCATTTTATTTCCTAAGAAGAAGTATTAGTGGATCCTAAGAAGGTATCTCATGTTCAAATTTTTTCTACTTCAAAAAAAGGCAGAGAAGGGGTTTCTAAAGGCCATTAAATGATATTAAAAGAAGTTCATAAAATATTATGGGATGATTTATCATCTATTAATAGTTATAACTTGGAAAATTTCATGTATAATAAGTAATCTAGGACCACATTTGAGACATTTAAGAAGTGTGTGGTGAATGCTCCTATTTTGAGAAGAAGTTGGCTAGTGGTTTTTATTGTATAGGGTTGACCAAAATTATGTTTAAATGTGTTCATTAAAGTGATGTGTGTCCAAGGATTAAGTACCAACTCTTAGAACAGATGGAATTTGGCAGCCATTACATATTCTCAAGAAAATATGGGTGGAAGTTTCAATGGAATTTTTTGTCCTTCCTAAATCTCAGGGTTTTGAATTAATTTTAGTGATGATAGGTAGATTGGATTTCAAATTATACTAATTTACTACCTTTAATGATTCCATATACCACTAAAATTGTGGTTAAACTATTTATAAAAGATATATAGTAAATCTATATGGCATGCTTAGTGCTGGTGATAGAGATCTATAATTTACTAAATTACTTTGGAAGAAATTATTTAGGCTACAAGGGACTATGTTGAAGATAATTTCTTCATAAAATCCTTATTCGGATAGTCAAACTGAGGTTGTTAATAGGAGCATAGATTGTTTTTTAAGATTTTATTATTCAAAATAGCCCAAGCATTGGATTATTTGGTTAATGTGGGATGAATTTTGTTACAACACATCTTTCCATGTTTTAGCTCATAAAACCTCATTTAAAGTTGTTTATGGATGGAAATAAACCAATATGACCTATTATACTAAATGAGATATAGTTATTGAAGCAGTATCCACTTCTTTAGTGGATCGATATGAAGTAATACATAAATTGAAGTTGAATCTAAAAGTGGATCAACATGCTATGTAGATATCAAATAATAAGAGAGAGGGAGATGGAATTAAAAGAAGACTTAGTATTCGTTGCCTGAATGGCCCGAAGGCCTTCATTTTTTTATTATTTTTAATAATCCACCTTTCAAGGGGTGAGATAGAACCCTTACAAGGCCTGAAGGCTTAAAGACAATTACATGAACCATAGGTCTTATATGGAATCACCCATACAAGACAACTTCGAACTGCTCCACCCCAACACATGTCATGATATCAACACTCCACCTTCACAGGGCTAGTTGGCTAGTTGTCCTATAAAAAGTTGAATAGGCCCAGTACCGATGGAAATGTCATTCCCTCCCGTTCTTCCAATTCTGGTTAGCTTTGTTCTAGTGAATGCGCATGCCTAGAATCCTCGTCTAGATCCTTGTCCTTTTGTAGTCTAACTGGTACATCTACATATTCATGTGGCCCGAAGGCCTTGGGGTGGACCTAAGGCCTTAAGGTGGACTGAAGGCCTTGAGAGACAACTAGACCGAAGGCCTTGGGTGGCCCAAAAGCCTTTCAAGGTCTAAGGACCAAACCAGTGTCCCAGAGGCCCAGATGGATGAATAGTTTTGGCTGCTACAGTTCCTACTACAGTGCCTACTATAGTACTGCTACAGTAACAAAAAATATGGTCTTATCAACCAATTAAAACCTCTTTTAAAATATTTCCTAAGATGGATACATGATTTTATAGACCATTTCCAGTTGTTGGGGAGGTAGTCAACAATGCATAAAACTCATGCTTCCAAAAGATAGTATAATTCATTGAGTATTTCACATTTCCTAACTTAAGTAGGTTGTAGGGACCATCCAATGGAGGAATTATAATTTATTTCAAGATCAATTTTCTTACTAACACCTTGAGGAAAATATGGTTCTTCAAGAGTAAGGTAATGATAATATTATTGATAGATATAAATTTTAACATGTGAATAAGTAATTTGAGACCTCTTTTAGGATGAATAAGTGTATAATTAAGGTATAAGGATGGGATGGTAAAAGATCATATTTCAGTTAATTTGAATTGGGATAACCTGAAAATTAAGCTCCTTTGTTTTTTCAGGAGATCAACTAAAAGCGGTATTTAAAGAAACTGAAATTAATTAAACAAATAGTTGTAGTATAATACTATATCAGTGAGTTCAGGAGGGTGGATTTATGCATCCTTAGGCTCACAAAACTGTGGTATATCAGTTTTTTCATGGGGATCTTGTTTCATAAATTGAAAGTATAATGATGGATCATGACCCAAGAGGAAAATCAAGGCTAATATTGTGAATTATAATTTTTGAAAGGGAGAATAAGAATTATAAGGAATCGTGAGAAAATGAATACCTATAATTTTTACCATAGATACCTATTAGAAGTAAATTTGTTAAGTTAATCCAAAATTCTTTTAGACAAGATAGAAATAAAGAGGAGAAAGGAGGGGGGAAGGAGAGATTGAGCCAAAGTAAAAGGGGACTAGGATCATATCAAGAGAAGGATATGAAAAGAAAAGATCCAAAGTTTAAATTTTTTATTTTGGTGTGAAGTATGGATCGACTCAAATATTTCATTAAAAGGTGTTACATTTAATGAGAGAAGAATTATAGGGGTAAAATGAAGAAAACCCATAGTTGATTATAGATTCGGGTTATATAAGTTACAAAATCCAGATGGATGGGCTTTATATTTTTGTTATAGGGGTTAATGGGGAGGTAATCAAAGAAAAAAACAAGGTTGATTATGTAGTTTTGTCTTTGGACTCTGAGAATTCTTTCTATATGACTTTTCCTTTATATAACATTCTATATAGATGTTTTCCTTTACATTCTATTAAATAAAATCCATTACCTTTCTTTGTTTTTCACATGGATTCTTTATTAATATCATATAAGCACCAATATTCTTATCAAACATGATAATAATTGTTTAGATATCCTCTATCAAGACTCATTTAATAATTCTTGTTAGATATTTTAGTGTTTCTCTAAGAAAATTTAAAAAAATATGGAAAGGATTCATGACACTTTATTGAATTGAAACTCTAAATTTATGGAGACAAATAAACAGATAAAGGACTCAAAATACATAGGAAATACAAAATTCAAATTAAATAGAAATGGGGATAGAATAGTCCAATAAACCTATTAAAAAATAAATAATCTAGTCACACCCATTTCCTAGATACCTAATTTAATCTAACACAAGTAATTTTTAGGAAATTAACAAACACCATTTTTTAACTATTTATCATAAGTGATAAGTGATATAAAAAAATCCTTTAATTAGAAAAAGGTAAAATAAAAATGTGAAATTAAAATATATTTATACTAATATGATAGACAACATGGTACTTTTCTTACAATCCCAATTGTGGCTGAAAGAGAAATGAATCCACCTCTTCAATAACCACATACTACATAATATAGATATCAATAATAAATTCTATTAAGAATAACACCTCTAAAAAAATTTGTACATTGATATAGAATAATACGGAAAATAGAATGTATTAGGTATCATGCCAAAGAGATGAGTTGTCATATGTAAATTAAATAAGATTTCATGGAACAAAAATGTATATAGATGTTATTTGACCAATAATTAATATGAAAAAAATCTAGTATGAAAAATATGAATGAAAACTAATGATGAATGTGCTATATTTTTTTACCTTCATTTTTAGATTCTATGAACACATGATAGATAAAATAAAACTATCATCAGATGCGACCTTTCTTTTAGGATCACTGAGATGCAACTAATCAAAAATGAATAACAAAAATTACAAAAAAAACATCAACTTAGTGCTAAAAATTCAAACATCAGTGTTGAACATAAAATTTCTTTTTTGACTGAATCAGTAAGAAATATTACCTATGGCTCAGTTTTATACTTTAGAAACACATATAAGGCGTTAAATAAGATAAAATACTGATTTAATACATTTTACCATAGTTGACACTAAAATCAAAAATTCATAAGTGGCATATTCTATTTGTTCCTCTTTCTCTTCACATTCAGGGGAAAAGATATGATTTTTTTTAAAGATACAGTGTTTGATTTCAATGATTTACCAAATACTATAAAAAATGTGACTACAATACCCACTACTTACTCAAGAAAAGTAGATTAAATGAAACGTAAAAAACTATATTCACCTTATGAAAAGATCAAAATAAAATTTAAGGAATTATAAAATCTATAACTCCTTTGGTCACATATTTTACTAAAAAAACAATCTAAGGTTGTGTATTTTTTTTATAAAAATTTTAATGTTTTCATTTTCTATAAATGCATCAAAAATTCTACTACAAAATATTTTAGATAGTATTAAAAACCTAAAACATATGATTTAAATCATGAATTTATTTTCTATGAAACATGAAAACAAGTTTTGTTATCACTCATTTCATTTTTCATTTTATAAAAAAATAATTTACATAATGTATTACATTTTTGGAAAATGTAAACTGGAAACAATTATCATAACCAAACATAGCCCAAGTTCCCATGCCATAATGACTGATCCATTCTCATAAGTCCAAGAATCATTATCATTGCACTACCAAAATTTTTAATTACACCATTTAATACAACAAATAAATTAAGGTAACCGATCAATTACTCAAGCAATGATCAGGGTCATAAGTCACAACTCTCAAAAATATTATTGGATGATAAATTCTATGTAGGAAGCATTTGGTTATAAAAAACATTTTTTTTCTTTCATTTTATAAAAAACATTCAAGATGATCTTGTTCTAAATTGTTTAAATGAAAAATTGGTATTCAATAGAGATAATTGGAGGTCTTTGATCCATGTTTTAGATCACATTTAATTATGTTTACGATTTATTGGTTATTGTTCTTGTTGTTATTGTTTTATTTTCAAAAAATATATTAGAAAATATGATATAAAATTTTTTGGAAAGTAAATGAAAGAGTATGAGAGATACTTATCTAAGTGTCTTCATTTTCCATAAAAGATGAAAATAATATTTTTTTTCTAACTAAAAATCTTTCATTTTCATTTTCACCTTTTGAAAAAAAAAATGACACTACCCCTAAGCCAATTTATAAAGAAAAACTAGGGTGTTGTCTTATTCCAAATTTTAAGAAAAAGTGTGGCATTTTATTTCACCTTTCTGTAGAACAACATTCATTTATAATGTGAGAGAATAATATTGAATTTAAGAATAACCCCAACTATTAGGACAATGGGTGACTGATATAGAAAGAATAAGTAACATTGATATTTATATTTATTAGTAAAAAATCAATAAAATACAGTGGGAGAAGAGGAATAGAATTATAGTGGAAAGGAGTAAGAATAGGAAATGAAAAAAAGAATATCTCAATGGAAGAAGAACACTATCCTAAGATCCAGGTGTGACCACCCAAGGCCAACACCTCCCAACAAATAGATGTAATTCCAAATACATTTGTAATCCTCACCCTCATCCTGCTACCCTATTTATTAAAACACCAAACACTAAAAATCACCTTCTTACTTTAATCGGACCCAACAACTAATTAAATTATAAAATACTAAACTCCCCCTTGGAAATTACTAACACTCCCAATAACATAAATTTCCCACCTACCCACCTTGAGGTCCACACCCCCACATACCTAACACCAACCACTTATAACTATTGGAACCAAGTCTATTATTTGTTGGAAATTGATTTTGGTTTGTGTTTATTGTTAATCCACACTGGGTTAATCAAGGAGTTTACAAGACAAATGATCTTATAGTACATGCAGGAAATAGTGTTAAAGGTGGCATCGTTTCCCATTGTTTGCCAAATTTTTGGGCTCAAAATCCTGAGGAAGTTATTTCATCATGAGGGGTTGTTTTCTGGAATCAAATCTTCATAAATATGGTAAAGGCATGGGTTTCTCAAAGATTGGGATGAGTTTTGTGAAGATGTAGATCATAGCTAATGGAGACGGTGTTCTCTATGATTATGAGAATTGGATCAACATGAGTGCATGATGGTTTGACGGAGATCTTTGCGATAATTACAAATATAAAGAAATATTTACGAATAGAGTAGAATAATAAAGATGTTTTTTAAAGATCTGAAAAATGAACTGAAGGTATTGGAGAATTGTGAAAGGCCGAGCGTATAAATATATGACTACCCCCACTTCATTTCATGTGAAGAATTTTATAGGAGATTCAGAATCGCTCTGATTTCAAGAAAGAGCTTCATGAATCTTATTTTATATATGAGCTTTAGAATCATGAAAAGACTATCTTAGTCTTTATTAATGCCAATTATTCTAAGTATTGAGTGCTTCACGATGATGGGGTATTCTATGTTGGCTCAGTGAGCGTCACGAAGGCAGTTTGTTCTGTGAAGGTAGGTTGATTCATGAATGAGTGAGATTTGTGAAGGAGCTTCATGAAAGGTAGTTTTGAACATTATCTTTTCAGTGAATAGTGATTTCAAGTGCATCAACTCATTTCTATTGTTCAATCATAGTCTCATTCTAGTTAGGTACAAATACTTTGCTTTCAATCTACTGAAGTGACCTATAAGTCAATAAACTAAGTAAGACTTCACCCAAGGCAGTGAGTAAGGGAGAGCCGATAGAAGTGCTCTGAGGGATGCATTGTGCTATCCATAAAATATTGTAAAAGAAGCATTAATAGCATAGAGTGACTATTTCTGTACTTTAGTATTCCATAACTAGTGAAGATTAGTGGATTTTTTTATGACTGACACACTTTTGATGTATGCTCCTTGGACTAGCCCTTAGTGTTGAGCCAAGTAAAATTATTGTGTTGTCTCTTTGTATGTGAATGTTTAAATTACTACACATTTCCATCAGATAGGTTTAAAATATTACTACCAATGTGAGAAAAATATCTATTACTTTAGAAGAAAAAGTTGACATCCTGAGTCACTCATCCCCTCTCAGGGTGTTTCGGGGTCCTTCAAATGGTATCAGAGCCTATAGGTTTCTAGTGTTAAATTTTTCCTTCTTTTCTATTATGGATAATTCAGTAAATTTAAGGGTAGTCCTCCTCTTTGATGGAAGAAACTTCTAGATTTGGAATAATAGGATGATATCTCATCTAATATCTCTTTGAATGGAAGTACTCTTTTCTAATACATAAGTAATTTAGGTCACTAATGAAAAAAGACTGTCTATGACTAAAACAAACATAAAAATTCTTGATGAAGATTCCAAAGAACAAAATGACCTTACTATAGCTCTATTTGATCAAATATTTATGAATTTGAAGAGTTTTACTTCATCCAAGTATATGTGGAAAACCTAGAAAATATATATGAAGGTGAAAACAAAGTGAAGGTGGTGAAACTCCAAGTTTTTTATAATAGGTTTGATGATCTAAAAATGAATCCTAATAAAAATGAAGATACCTTATTTAATCAAATCACTAAAGTTGTTAGAGAAATATGAGGACTCGGTGAAGAAATCAAATACATTTACATTGTGAAGAAAATATTAATAAGGCTTCCACCTCTCTACAAAAAAAAGTGTTAGACCTTGAGAAAATGGATCTTTATAAACTTTAACTGGATGATATACTGAGCAGTTTGGTGGCATGTGAAATGCGATTCAAACCTGGGGATGAAAAAAGTTGAGTAAGAGAGGAGATGGCTTTCAAATCCAGGGAAAAACTTAATTGTTTTGGAGATATTTTTTATAAAGATAATGAGGAAAATTAACTTCTTTCTCTATTTTCTAAAAAATCCAGGATAGGAAAAGTAATATTTGAAGGAAAACTACCTATGGTATGTTTTCATTATGGTAGATTTGGGAACATTGAATTTTTATGTTCAAGGAAGTTAAATGATGAATAAAGTGAATATAAAAACATGAAAATCATCATAAAAGGTTCTCATAAAAGGGAGACTTAAAATCTGGAAATAAATTATAGAGAAAGAGTTTTATCTATAAATAATAAGATGATATGATGAATTTCTTGAGGATGAAGAACCGGAGTTTAAATCTAGAACTCAAGAATCCATGATGGCTATAGTTGAAAAGTCAGAACCATAAAATGATAAATATAGAGATAATCGATTGAAATCTGATATTGATCTCATGTAGTAACTTGAGGATGCTCTAGTTAAGCTTAAAAATCAAAGAAACAGAAGCAAAAAAGTGAGAAATTATAGAAGAGTCATTAGAATATTTTGATCGGCATGAAGAAAAAAATAATCGACTGGAATAATTAGTTAAATAACATTCAAAAACTATTGAAATCTCAGAATATTTATTTAGATTGAATAATAGGAAAAGTTCATCAATAACTTTACATATATACTAGAGGATAAGTCTAATACAATTGAGATTATTGAGGAGGAATATGTTACTCTAAGGAGTAAACTAAAGAGTGAATCAAATTCAAAGGAAACAAATAAGAAAATATAGTTTGTAATATTCTCAGATGCTGAGTTGTTAGAGAGATCTAAGTGTGATTATTAAAGAGTATAGAAGGATTTGAATGATCAAAGATCCATTTTTATGGGAAAATTTTTAGTTGTTTATGATGCTGAAACATCAAAGGTCAGAAGTAAAATGGGGGAAAATAAAGGGAAGCTGAAATTTGGGCATATCACAAAGTCACATGAAGTCCTAACAAAGAAAGCCTCGAAACAAACTGAAATAAGAACTAAAAACTAGTAAAAAGTATCTATAAATGATTGGAAATTAAACTATTTTCATAAATAATGGGATAAGAGGAGGAATAGAAGTGAGAATTTATTTTCCCTTATGAAATGTCAATTTCATGGCTATTTGGGTCATACCATGTCATACTGTGAATAGGTAAGAAGTTATTTGAATGGGGAAGATCTAGGAAGTCAACAAAGGAGAAAAAATTTATATCTTACATATTATAGAATAAATATATTTTATGGATATTGTTTTATATTCTCTAACTATGTCCATAAATATATTCATTTCAGGCTGAGGAAAGGTGAGAACAATACTTATAAAACTCATAGACAAGTCAATACCCACCAACCAAGAGGAGTTTCTCTGGAAAATAGATATTCTCCACTAGAATAAGAATATGAGTATGATGAACCTATGAATATGTAAAATATATTAGAAATTACATCATTATCCACAACTCAATAAAATATTTCATGGAGGGAAAAGAAGAAAATTGAGAAGTCCATCCTTGCAGAAGTAGCTCTCAAAGCCACAAAGAACTGCAAAACCTATATTATTGATAGAGGGTGATCTTCTCATATGAATTTAAATTTATAATTATTTATGAATGTTAGGAAAATGGTTGATGGAATATTAAGGTTTTTAAAATGATGGTTCTTTGAAGATCAAAGGTAATGGAAGTACAGAATTGGAAAATAGCAAGTTAAAGAAGACTGAAGTTCTCTATGTGGATGGTCTGTATCACAATATTCTGAGTGTGAATTAACTCTATGACTATGGACTAATAGTGAAATTCAATAGATGGGTACTACACTTTCATTTATCAGGAAAATTATGCAAGAGAGTTTATAAATAAATTCAATATGCATGACTCCAAACCAATCTTGACTCTGATTGTAATTGGGAAAAAACTTGGAAAGAATTAGGATGGGACTTATGTGGATCCCAACATGTACAATAGAATCATTGGAAGTTTATTTTACTTGACTATAACATGACCATATATCATCTCTGCAACATGATTAGTGGCCCTCTTTCAAAACAACCTGAAGGAAGAAAATTTGGCTGCAGTTAAAAAATCATGAGTTATATTCAAGGTACTCACAATTAAGGCTTATACTTTGCTATAAGAAGTGATAATGAAATATAATAATTTTATGATTCTTACCAAGATATTGATGTGGTGGATAGAAATTCTAAAAGTGGTAGAATTTTTTTTATTGTCAAGAAATGTGTGGGGTGGTTGAGTAAGAAACAAGAAATCACTTCTCTTAGTACTACTAAAGTATAGTATATCTCTGCTACAAAGGCTTTCACTCAGCTATTGTGGATGAAGAAACAATTGACTGATATTGGTGATGAGGTGAAATATAATATGATGATTCGTTGTGATAACAAGAGAACAATTGATCTCATGAAGAATCATATTCATTATTATCATATGAAACATATTAAAATTAGATATCACTTCATCAAGAAAAATTTTTTAACAAAGCATGATTAAAATGGATAATGTTAGAACTGATGATCAAGTGGATGACATTATGACCAAGCCATTGTAAGCTCGTATGTTCGAGAAACATAGGTTAAACTTCAGTGTTCAACCACCTCACAGTTCATGAGGAGGTTAATATTTTTCCCCTCTCTTCGGTTGTGTTAACTATTTTAATCTGTTTGTGGAAGTGATGCTTGTTTATGGGGGAGATAAAATCTAAGTAGAGTGTGTTTTATGCTCTATAAGTTCAAATTCAAGTTATTTGGGTTTATTGTCAATGGGGGAGAATGGAGAAATTAAATGTAATGAAGATTTAGGAGAATGAATAATGGATAACTTATGGAGAAATTCAATGTTATGAGGAAATAGTTTAGGGCATGCAATGCTTCTATGGCATGATCATAGATTATCTTGTATATATTTAAGCATTCCAAAACATGAGAACACAATTCATGCTTCCCCTCTTGTTTTCTAAACTGATATTTTCTCGCGTAGACTTGGAGAGTTGGATGAGTTGTTTCTTGTGTATCAGGTTTTGATAGTGGTTGGTGTTTTATTGAATTTATATGAATATTTTGAAAAAATACAAAGGGGGATATTGTTGGAACCAAGGTTGTAATTTTCTAGAAATGGAGTTTGTTTTTTGTTTGTTGTCAATCCACACTAGTTTTATCAATTAGTTTTCACGATAAGTAATCTTACAGTATGGGCTGTAAACTGTGTTCAAGGTGGCATTATTTCCTAGTGTTTGTCAAATTTTTGGGCTCAAAATCCGAAGGAAGGGATTTCATCATGAATGTTTGTTTTCTAGAATCAACTCTTTATAAATATGTTAAAGGTATGTGTTTCTAAAATACTAGGTTGAGGTTTGCGAAGATGTGCATCATCACGAATGGATACGGTGTTCTCTACAATTATGAGAAGTGGATCATCACAAGTTCATGATGGTTTGAGAGAGATCTTCACAACAATGAAAAATCTCAAGGGATCTTCATGAATAGAGGATCACAATGAAGATGTTTTTTAAAGATCTAAAAAATGCCCTGGAGTTGGTGGAGCATTGAAAATGGATGAACCTATAAACATAAGGCTACCCCCCACATCATTTCACAAGAGAAATTTCAGAGGAAATATATAATCGCTCTAATTTAGTGAAGGAGCTTCGAGAATATAGTTTTCTATATGATCTTAAGCATTCTAAAAAGACTATATTAGTCTTGAATTATGCCAATGCTTCTAAGTATTTTGTGATTCTCAATGATTGGGTATTCCATGTTGGCTCGGTGAGATTCATGAAGGAATTTTGTTCAATGAAGGAAGGTTTCTTCGTGAAGGAGTAAGATTCGTAAAGGAGCTTCATGAAAGGAATTTTTGAACATTATCTATTTATTGAATAATGATTTCAAATTGAATCAACTCATGTATATGGTTCAATAATAGTCTTGGGATATTCAGAGATAAATACTTTAATTCCAATCTACTAAAGTGACCTCCAATTCAATAAACTGACTAAGATTTCACCCAAGGCAGTGAGTAAGGGGTCCAACAGAAGTATTCTGAGGGATGCAGTGTGTTATCCCTAAAATATTGTAAAGGAAGTGTACCTAGCATATATTTATTGTGTCTAAACTTCAGTATTCCACAACTAGTAAAGATTAGTATATTTTGGTACTACTGACAAACTTTCATCATATGCTCCTTGGACTATCCCTTAGTGGTGAACCATGTAAGATTGATGTGTTTTCTATCTACGTGTGAATGTTTAAATTATTATAAATTACCATCAGATAGGTTTAACAGGTTCCTACCAACAAGGGAACAAGATCCATCACTTTAGAAGAAAATTTTAACACCCTAATTCACCCCTCCCCTCTCAGGATGTTATGGGTTCCTTCACTAGCCAATTTCCTTAGTTCATGTATGTATAAATAATACACTAGAATCCATATCTTCTAAGTGAGGTCATGTTATTCTATTTGTAGATGAAGATAAAAGTTAAAATTACAATGTAGTTGAATATTTAAAATCCTAAATACATAAGATAAGATTGACCAAATAAAACCCCATTTCCTAAATATTTAATTACTCTAACACTCATACTTATGATAAATTTACCTACATTGGATACATAATAAAATAAAATAAAAACTTATTTTTTAATATTCCCCTATAATCTATGAATGACCAATTTAACCATATAAAAAAGACAATAATGAGATAAATAAGAACACTTGTTGCCTCCTCTCATGACTCAATGGATCCCTCCTTCTTATTTGGTTTAATCCTCTATATAGAATCCCCCACATGATAAAAATTATTTAGAGGAAGTATAAATTACTATTATTATTGACTAATATATGGAAAATGAATAACCCCCATATTGATGATGGTTAGCACTTGAACATGTTGGATAAAATGACAATGATGGGTGGCCACAAAATGGATGGGAGAAATAGATTTTTTCATGTGAACCCAAATGACTATGGAAAACAGTTTCTGGATTGAGAATCTAAACAATCAAGTGAAATGAATCCCAAATTATGGATACAAAACACTGGGTGAAATGGATCTTATTATGATGACCCAAATAGTCGAGTGAAATGAAACCCAACTTGAAGACCCAAAGGTCTAAGTGAAATGGTAAACATTTTACGAATCTAGAAATATGGTTGTCAATAGTAAAGAGAACCAATGGAGGTCCAAGTAGACCAATTAATATCCTAGAAATAGTAAATATTATCAAAAAATGTCAGAGTAACAACAAAGAGGGTTAAAAAATGTTTAGGAAATTATGAATGCATGTTGAATCAATGGATGTGACTTATGTAGTGGGAGCCACTAGATAGGAGCCTCGCAAGTCATTTAATTGAAGATATGAAAAGTAAAAGTAATATGGGTTCTTGCTTAAAAGATGGACATGTAAAGGAATCACCTTAGAGAGCCTATACATATCCTTAAATGTATATAAATTATTTAATTCAAACAAAAATATCTCTCATATACACAAATAAGTATTCGTCGATATTTGTTCCATGCAACAGTAGACTTTCTGCTATTTTTTTAGAAATATTCAACCCACACAAACACTATATGTGGAAAATAAAAAGGTATAAATTATTTATGTACCAATTTAAATTTTAAAAACTATTATAAGACCAATTTTAACATTTAATAGAGCCATCAACTCTAAAGGTGGCCACAATGTGATCGATTACATGCCATGATTCTTAGGTTGTGCTTGATATCACTTATTGAAAAGTACTTAAAACAAAAATTATTTATGATTATAAGTTTAAAAAAATTGATTTTTTTGTGTTTATTAGAAAACAAATAACATTAATTTCTATAAAAACACTTTAATAAGGAGAAAAAAATATTTTTTTTCAATAACCAGTATATGAACACTTTTTTAAGAAGCAATCAAGATAATTGAGAAGTATTGTAAGCAATTTAGTGATGTCAAATGTGGTCGTAGTCTATTTAGTATGGTTTTTATTTAACACATTGAGTCTCCAAATATTAAATACTTCATATGGCCTTCTAATGCCAAATCAACTACTTGAACACACTTTTATGCTTTCCAGATGAACCTAATAAGATATGTTTTTTCCAAGTAAAGTCATAAAAAATATTGATAAGTGTGTATGAATAAAATGTTTCATAGATACATGATGGTTGGGTTTTTTTCATGAAACCTCACTCAATAATTTCCCCTTTATAAATGAAATACATTGGTGACCACGGGGTTGTCTCACGAGGAGGTTGCATACTAAGCTGTCAAATTGTCTTTTTGTTAATTTTTTTGTTAAAGTTAAAAATAAAAGTGGGGATTTAAAAGGACTTAAAATATGTTAAATAACAAAAAATCACATTAAAACTAGAAATATATGTTAGATATTAGAAATTGAAAGCAAACCAAACTGAAAAAAGATAATCTAAAGGTAGAAGCAATGGACAAGATTCGATCCTTAAACACTCCATTTATCATTGTCAACAAATGTTTTCCAATTTAATTACCCAATGTATACTTAAAGACATAAAATTAAACACATAAATTAACTGGATTCCATATTGAGACCTCAATTATGGGTGTCTATCCCATTGTGAAAGTGATCTGATTACTCAAAGACCTCTGAGAAACCAAAATAGATTAAACTCATCATGCTCAAAGGAGAGACCTCACCAAAGATATTTAAATAATGAGAGTAAAAACTTCACATTAATAATATTAAAAAAAATTGGGAATAGTTTATAATATAATTAATACAAGAATTAAATACACCTCCTTCAATCAAGAAAATAGTTCCCATAATAATTCAAAATGAAACAGTTTATAATGAAAAGCACAATCTCAAAAGGGGAAATGTCATCAGATCATTTCAGCCCACTAGAACTTGGATTTTAGTACTTAATGGATTTTTTACTTCATGTAGTATTCCTATTATCCACTCAATATTCTTCATAACATCCCAATCCCTCAATATAACCATCCTTTGAAATAAAGTGAGGATGAAAATATAAAGAAGAGGAGGGGTGGAAATCAGTTATTCAGTTTCTATATCCCAAAAGATTGATTGATTTTGGACCTCCTCCCAACAAAATCTTTTTGAGGTGTGCCCATAAATGTTATCTTTATATAGATTAAATTTTCAACCATAAAATTTGAGATTCTTCTTATAGGTGGTGAAAATTTTATAGCCTATTTAGTGAAAAAAATATTTTCTAGCTAAATTGACTCTTCAACTTCATCCAATTTTACGTGCCCAATGACCATATTAATGACCTAATTTAATATTGGAATTTAACATGGAGTTGAGGATTAAAATAATATTTATTTTCTATGTATAATCACCTCAGTTAGAGACCATTTTTTAGTTATGTACCGTTTACTTAAGGAGTATCAATTTTGTCTGAAATTTTATTTTCAAAATTGATTGATTTTTTTGGGCCTCCGAATGATAGATTCGACATTTGGACTAGTTAAAAAATTTTAATCCCACAATCCAGGGGTTCTTAAAAAATAATTACAAAAATTGGATCAATATTAAAAAATTTATTCATAAAACACCAAAGTGATGAAAAAAAATAAAAAATTTAGAATTAGGGCATTTTCAAAATTTAACTCAAGACTCATAAAAATTACAAAATTGATGAAATTTCCCTTATAATGATATATTGGTATAGATTAAATCATTGAAATTCATATGTAAATTACTGAAAATATTATCTCTATCAATTCCCCCACAGTTACCACTTAGGATCCTAGACAAGTGAGCACTCAAAATAAATTTCCAATGACAATTCAAAACACATGTCAATGAAATTTACAAGATTAAAATCAAAGAACCTAACTTATCACACCTATTCAATGGATTAAATTCTAAATTATTCATTATTTTCATTCATTCCATTCCCATTTCACTCATTATTCCATACATAAGGATGCCTACCTCACCTTTTTTTCTCTCAGTGCATGGTTTTGATTTTGAAAAAAAAAATCTCCATCCAAATAAATACAAGGGTCACCATAGGCTTGAAAATTTTATAAATATCCACCCAATTGTTTCAAAGATTGTATCCATAATTAGTATTAGAAAGGGTTGTTCTAAGGTTCTAAGGTTTCTGGGTTTTAAATGTTAATAATTTTGATGTAGAAAGATATGGCTTGACTCTTTATTGAAGCAAGATTTCATGATTCTAGTTTTTAATCAAGTATGGCCTCCACCCTGCTTCCCTTTATAGAAAACCAACTCTAAGTATCTTTGAAAGTCTCATGTACATGAAAATACATCAAAATTTCAGAAGAATAATTTCATTTATCTTCTCTCTCTTTTTCTTAAAAGCATTAGATAGGGACAACTTTCTTTCTTTGGAATCTCCAGAAAGACACGAATCCCTTTTCCTTGAAATCTCTAGAAAATCACATCTTTTAGTAGAAAAAACTTTTTTTAGTAGAAAAAATCTCTTTAGAGTTTTATTTTCCACCCAAATCACCACCAAATGATTCAACACACTACAAGATATATTCCCCCACACTTAAGTTCAACTAGATCATGCATTTTCACTTCTAGAGCAGGTTGGAAAGGGAAAATTGGCTTGTAATGTGGCTGACCTAACAAGGTTTACATGGCTACGAAGGGATCACAAAGATAAAATGTGTAGTTAAGGAAAAATAAAAAAGGATTATTATAAAATTTTTGGCTTTTATATCCAAAAAATGTCTCAATCATTTTGAACATAATTTTTTTAAAGATCACAGGTTTTGAAAGAAAAATAGAATGTTATAGTTAAATCAGGTTTTATTTGGTTCACTCAAAAAATTGGGTTATTGTAAAGAATATGTATAAATGGTTTAGAGTCCTCATGGGAAATTAAATTTCAACATTGGACAATATTCATGGCATGGAATTAAGATTTCAATGATCTTATCATGAATTTCCATAATTTGAATCTAGAGAAAATTACATTTTAGCAATCATTTAAGTTTAGTTCCATGAATCAGGATGGATCATTTCATTAAAAAAATCAATTCATAAAGTAAATTACTTCTAAGTTCATAGGTGTCACAAAATTTGAAAAGAAAACACACAAAATTGAAAATTAAAACCGAAAAATAGAAATTAAAAAGAAAAAACACAAAATCCTAATCTAACCAGAATATTCCCCCTCCCCATGCTTATTTTTTACAATGTCCTCATTTTTGATAGTTTATATTGATAATTGAAAATCGATAAGATAAGACATGACAAAAATAAGTGGTAAGAAAAGACATAACCTGGTTTTTATTGAGAAATAGCCTTGAGATATCCTCCTAAAAGTTGTAACTTGGAAACCTATAATAAAAAAACAAAAACAAATCATCAAAATTTTATTGAAAGTAAGTAAATAAAAAATGAAAATTAAAGTTTAGGGAAAATATCCTTGGAATGAACCCCAAAGTGGTTTCTAGGATTTAACCACCCCTAGTCGGTAGTTCCATCTAGTCATCCCTAATATGAAGGTGTCACGACCCCCTCCCTCTAAAGATACCCCTTCTGGATGGAAATGAATAAAGGGAGATAATGACCCCCCAAGTCCCACCTCTAATAGCCCCCAGGTTGGCGACTAGCACTAAGGGTGTATAGATATCACAATATGGGAGGCATTACCCTTTATAAGAAACAAGATTAGGAGATAGAATGAATCATCCACAGAAAATACAAGGAATAATATACAAGATAAAGGCAAAAACCATCCCACATACATGAAAAAAAGTAGAAATAATAAAAATAAAATAAATTCTCCAAAGTAAATACCCAAAGGTAAAGCTAAGGTAGTGACACAACAACTATCAAGATCCAGACTAGTAAGGTCCATCATAGTTTGGGATGTCCTCATGGAATCCTGAAAATTGTTTTATATATGTAGGGTGATCATAAAAGTATACTCAGTATAAAAAACTGAAGTCTCTCATTCACATGTGAAAGAACCATACTAATTCTCCTGTGAGAAAACAGTAGAACCAAACAACACCTAAATGGGTATACTGACCATCCAAACCTCACTAAGGTATTATCATAAAATAACACAAACCAAATAATATAATATGATATAAATAACACAATTGATAGGGTACCACACACCACTTTCTCACGAGTATGCCGCTCTCACCCTACATCATACGTCATGGTGCTCCCATCACTTCTGTACACCACATCACATCCCGCCCTTACACACATGGATCTCACAACACATCCTGCTCATACACACCTAGGCCTCACAACACATCCCACCCTCACACACATGGGCCTCACGGCACATCCCGCCTATAGAAACCTGGGCCCCACAACACATCTCATCCCGACAACACCTAGGAAACCATTTCTCATCACAACTCATCTCGAAGACAATTAAGAAGCACGTATCATCACAACTAATCCTAAAGAAACTTGGGATACCACATCACAACCACCATATAATGCACTATCAGACCTCCGGTCATCACAGCTTTTGAAATACCTACCTCACCTGGAAGAGAGAGTGGAAAAAAGTGGGTACCCAACCATTTGAACTTCTCACTAGATGTTTTGGAAAGAAACCCTCCCTCATGACTATATGGGTGTTTGGAACATAGTGATCAACTAGGATAAGGATCATATAGAAATCAAAATTTAAAAATACAATTTTATATATATATATATATAGTATCAAACACTTAATCCCAACCTATGGGTTTACAATAGATCATTAAACAACTCACTATATTCCCCAAAACTACTGCCAACACTAAATGCTCAACTCCACACAAAAGAACAGAACCATTGTTCATTTTTCAATCTTAAATGTACACTTAACCATTATTCTGATTTTACCATTTTGACCCCCATTAATATTTATTAATTTAACCATCCATATTAGTTGAGTAGCTATTAGGAACAACACATATCAAGTAGGATAGTAACAATTGTTTTGGAAGATAAAGAGCCTTGATAAATTAAAGAGACTTCACATTGCCTCTATGTTCAACACACATTCATGATATATCACACACCAACCTCTAGATATAGGGTGAAGCTTTATGCATGTTACTATTGGAGAAAAATCTAGGATAATTAACTAAACCATTTCAAACATTATTTATCATTTATTTATTCCATCACTACCCAGGAATTTAGTAAAAAGAAACCACATTCCACAAACAGCTCAACACATCACCATCTCACCACCCCACAAGCATGGTCAAACAAAATAATAACCCCACATTCCCCAACCACACACCTTCATCCCATGGCCACGCTAACAAATCACATCAATATCATTTTTTTACATATTTTCTAAGGGGTTTTTATGACATTCCACTTTAATTTTGGGGTTTTTTCACACAAACCAAATCCTAGGGAAACTAATTCATTATCCAAGTATATGTGGTTATCCAATTTCTATTTTAGGGTAAAACCAAAAAATTCCCACAAAAACAAAACACATATCAGACATATCCATCACAAAAAATCCACCAATGACCACAATTTTTAGTGGGGCATCAAGCCCGTATAATCGAAATATCACAAACAATATCGAAAGTATAAAAACATGCAGATCAAACCCCATTTCCCCTTTCAATTAAATTAACTGATTCTTTATATTTGATTTAAGATAGAACAACCATTATCCGTAGATGAACAGAAGTAAACCCCCTCCCACATGATGCAAAATAAAGAGAAATTAAGGGAATCCTACCTCAAGGAATATTTTCACACCATAGGGTAAGGAAGAATGCCTAAAAACCATAGTCACACCACGAGGAACCACGGATCAACCTACACTACATCTCAAGACCATCAAGCACAACCTAACACATACCCAAACCAAAGAAACACCACCATAGTGGATTCATGAGAGAAGAATAGAAGAAAATCAACCCAAAATGGGTATAACTTACCATAGACCAACCACAGATCATCGATGAACAACCACCGGGGTCAATGAATCAAAGAGGGACAAAGAAGGGCTTAAAGGACACCTCGGGGTGCCTACAGTTTTGTAAAGACCTGTAAAATTCAAGGGAAATTTTTTCTTAATTTTCTTTGGAATTTTACAAGAGCGCGGTTTCTGACGGCACCTGATTCCGAGGCCCGGTGTGCCCGGAATCAATTTTCGAAGTTTGGCTCGGGTACGTTCAGTGAACGAACGAGCGGGAATTCCTAACTTTTGATCCGGTGCTCGGAATTGAAATCCGAGGGCACCGATGAACTCGCAGCGCCGATATTCTCTTAAGGAGACCTTTTCGGAAGTTGCGTTTATTGCGGGACGAAAGTTAATTTTTGGGAGAATTATAAAAAGTTGAATAAAAATGTTGAACACTTTTTATTTTACTTTTGTTGGTTAACTTCTCTCAAAGAAAGTTAAAGGTGGGACCCACATCCACTTAACCTCCCTTGGGAGGATTCAGTGTGGTGGGGCCCACACGAAACCCAACTTTTCAACTTCTCCCAAAACTCCCTTTAACCCCTCTTTAATTGTTTTGACAACTTATCTTATTAATGAGATTGAGTTGTTTAAACTTTTTCAAACCTTTGAAATTCAAAAAGGTTTGGTTGAGTTGATAAAATAAGCTCTTAGCTTATTTTATTTTGTTAGTTTTGTTTAACTATCTTGAGAGGTTTGAGAGCTTTTCTTTCTTCTTCAAACTTTGACGAAGAACGCTCAAGCTTTGACGAAGAACGCTCAAGCTCCGACGAAGAACGCCGCTCCTCTCTTCTTCGTCTTCCGTGTCAACGAAAGGGAACGCCGCTTCCTCCTCGGACTTTCTTCGTCGGCTTACGAAGATTCGCCAAAGACGTACCTCTTCGGACGTACCTCCTCGTCATCGGATTTGACGAACGTTTACCGAGACGCCTGACCTCTGCGACGTTGTCTTCCGCGGGTCGTTGACAATCTTCGAGCTTGAACCCAAGGTAGGGGTTGTTGTTATTCGTTTATTTATTTATTCTTGTTTGTGGTTCTAGCATGACAAACGTGAGAATATTGAATATTTAAATATGTGTTATTGTTTAACGTGAGGGGGGGGCGGACCGCATGAACACGGCCGAACCCCCTCCTTTGTTCTTGATAATTTATCCTGCGGTTGAAACAAGATGGCGTGGTGTCGTCGCACCACGCGGATATTCGCACTTATATTGCACGGCGCTGTCGCGCCGCGCCGTGGAAGGATCATCAAGAACGCGACGTCGTCGCGCCACATCGAAGGGAATCGAAGGCGCGACGGAGGGGCGCGGTGTCGTCGCACCGCGCCGGACGACGAACACCGCGGCCGGTTTCGGGCCGCGGCGAGACGGGAAGACCGGCGGCACGCCGGGCCACCGGCGTCGGAAACCGGAAGGGGACCGGCTTTCCGGTCCCGTTGGAGAA
This sequence comes from Viscum album, assembly GCA_963277665.1. Classification (NCBI taxonomy): domain Eukaryota; kingdom Viridiplantae; phylum Streptophyta; class Magnoliopsida; order Santalales; family Viscaceae; genus Viscum; species Viscum album. The sequence goes on along the minus strand of OY728147.1, from coordinate 393,881,484 downwards.
AAAACCGGCCGGCCAGGTGGCCGGCCAGAAGGTCAAAGACCGGGGGAATAAATTCCCCCGGTCAACTCTCTAAACCCCCCCCCCCCATTTATGAGGGGGGGCGGTTTCTTTGAGGGGGGAAGGCGGCCCCCCGGTTTTCCTCAAGGAGGCCCCCACGAAGGGGGGCCGGTTCACATAAAGGCGCGGCTAAAAGCCGCGCCGTCCTTTGAAGATGCGGGGGCCTTGCCCCCCCCCCCCCCCCCCCCGCGCGCTGCCTCCGTGCGGCGCCAGGCCGGCCAGTCGGGCCGGGTCGGGTCGACCCGGTTCGGGCCGACCCAGGGGGGGTCGGGCCGGGTCGGCCCGGACCCGGACCCCCCCGTTTTGAATCAGTTTCGGTCTTTTGGCCATAACTTGAGCCACGGACCTCCGATCAACGAACCGTCAGCGGCATTGCGATCCTTGGATCGAGACGGTCGATTCGGTATATTACACTTAGGTTTTCGGAATACTTTGAGTTCGGCCGGGTTGGTTCGTACACGAAACCAACCGGGCCTTCGGAGCAGAAACGCTCATATCTTGAGCTACGGACGTCCGATTGACGTGCCGTCAGCTTTGTTGTGTTCCTCTTAGTGAGACGGATCTTTTGGCATACTCCTCCCGAGGTTTGGACGTAGGTGGAGTACGGTCGGGTTGGTTTTGCCTTAAAAACCAACCGGGCCCCGGGGACGAAAATGCCAATAACTCTCAGACCGGACGTCCGATCGACGCGTCGTCTGTTGCGTTGAGTTCCTGTTGACGATACGGAACTTTTGGATACATAAACTCTGGACTTTGTGATAGTTGATGTATCAGCCTCTCGGCTCGTGGAGCGGACCCTCCGAACGAGCTTGCTGTGTGCGGGAACCCTAGTACTGGCTGCGACTGTTACTGTGACTACTACTGCTATTACTGCTACTGTGACTGCGACGACGACAGTACAGAGATCCTGTGTGGATTCGACGACTACGACTACAGCACTCAGCGATCCTACGTGGATCAGTGCTACAGGTCCTGTGTGGGCCCGATCCTGTGTGGGTCCGATCCTGTGTGGGTCCTTGCGCTCAGCAGTCCTGTGTGAACCAGCGCCTACAGGTCCTATGTGGGCCCGATCCTGTGTGGGTCTTTTGCGGGGGTTAGTTACCTATCGATCCTTCGTGGGTCCGACGACTTAGATGGATCAGAGATCATCTTTATCGTCTTCGAAGAAGTATACCTGTGTGAGCTGAATCCTGTTGCTTTCCTGTGTGGAGTGTGTTGTGCTTTCCTGTGTGGATTACGTTTTGCTTTCTTGTGTGGAATACGTTTACTTTCCTGTGTGGACTGAGTTGTACTTGGGCTCGGAGGTTGGAGCGTATTTGGAATTGATGACTTAGGTATATGTATGGGCATATACCTAAGCAGTGTCGGTTGTTACTTCGTGATTGTACCTTTCTTTGTGGTTTATCCTTTGTGGATTTTGAGAGACCTTCAGGGGTCTCGGGGTCCCTACTGAGTAGCTTATACTCACCCCTGCACGGGCTATGCCCGCACTACGTTGTGTTGGTTGCAGACAACGGACAACGTTGATCTTGGCTGAGGCTTGCAGAGCAGGACGGTACCTGGAGGTGGACCACTGGGCGGGACGTGTTCGGAGCGGACGACGGGACCCGTGGAGCAGTGGAGCTATCTGTACCCACCCTTCAGGTGGGATTTCCAGTGGATAGCTCGGTGTTGCAGCTTTTACTTTTCAGTTGCTGTTTTTCCCTTTCGAGTTGTACTTTACTTTCAGTTTGGGTTTGTGTACTGGCCCATTTACTTTTCCGCACTTTCAGTTGTACTCTACTTTTGCTTAGTGTTTACTTTCCGCTTGCTTACTCTGTGGTGTTTGTTTATTTTACAAAGGCAATGCCTTCCCTTTTTACCGGGATTTACGCCTTGGTGCTAGTCGCCAGCCCCTGGCCTATGGAAGGCGGGCTTGGGGTAGTCACGGCACGGACCCCGAGGGCGGGTCGTGACAAATTGGTATCAGAGGAGTTCGGTTCTACCACGAACTCTGATCTTTTCTATGTGAAGCAATAATGTTTAGCGTATTGAGTGTGGTTCTCAGTCCAGGGAGTCCAGTGTTGGTGCGGCGGCCGACGTATCCATACACCAGGACCCTGACTTCTGATTTCCGACTTAATGCACGAAAACATTGATTGCATGTGTGTTTTAAAGTTTTCTTTGTGATTACTTATATATCAGCTCATCAGGTATACTGTTTGACCGTGGCGCACCTGTTTCCTATTCAGGATGGCCCCACGACGGCAGCCAGCTAGGGTTCCAAGAGTCGAGTGTGACGACAGCCCACCGAGCGACGAGGCCTCGGTGCAGGGCCCTTTGTCAGCAGTGGCACCGGCGGTAGCACTACCCGCCGAGCCCCCGATGCTTCCAGCGCCAGCCGCTGACGATGCACGTCGCCTCAGCGCACTGCATGAGTTTCAGCGCCAGCGACCACCCAGGTTTCGCGGGGAGACGGATCCCCAGGCAACCGAGGACTGGCTGGAGGCCGTGGTACGTGTGTTTAGGCTAGTGAGGACACCAGCAGACCTCATGGTGATCCTCGCTGCGATCCTGCTACACGCAGCAGCAGGACGATGGTGGAGCTTGATGCTCCAGGTGCACGATGAGGCATCTCTACTTTGGACGGACTTTGAGAGCATCTTCTGCTCGAGGTTCGTCCCAGCCACCCTTTGTGCGGTGCGTATCCAGGAGCTTCTTCAGCTGCGGCAGGGCAGCATGACGGTCGCTCAGTACTCGGCGAGATTTACTGATCACTCGCGCTACTCGACCGACATGGTACGGGACCCATTCTTCCGGGCCCGGACCTTCGAGCAGGGTTTGAGACACGAGATCAGGGCATCGCTGATCTCCCTCAGCATACCGACTCAGATAGGAGTACTGGAGCGGGACCTTCTAATCGAGAGCTTCCTTGCTGAGTCTACACCAGCGCCGAGACCCACCGCAGGTCGGCACGTGGCAGAGTCATCTGCAGCAGGCAGTCGACGGATGACTCAGGGGTCCAGACAGACCAGACCTTCAGACAGACGACCTCAGGACACTGGCTTAGCAATGCGGGGCACACAGCGCGGAGCCAGTCTTTCGAGTGGAAGACAGTGCTATGCATGAGGCGGGCTAGGCCACATGGCTCGTGACTGCCTGACCCGCCATGCGGAGGAGCAGCAGACGGTTGAGGAACCACCTAGGCAGAGGCAGAGGTTCGACCGTGGCGGTCCGCAGGGAGGAGGCGGACGAGGCAGAGGAGCTGGCCGAGCAGCAGGTGGTGGGCGACGTTTTGAGGCTCTACCACCACCACCACCAGGAGGTCCACCCCGACCTCAGGGGAGAGCACAGCTTCAGGCAGCTGAAGCTTACGATCATGGAGCTCCAGAAGCGGGTGGACTAGTGCGGGACTAGCTCCAGGCATAGAGGCCTTTGCCCATAATGCCTCTAGCTTTGTAGTTTGTGTTGCTTTGTGTCCTTTTACTTTAAGTTGAAGTAATAAAAGACACTTGCCTTGGTGACTTTTGTTATCTTGTCTTTTGTTTGTTTTTACTAAGAGGTGCCGGTTAAAAATTGTTGACTTGACCCTCACTTGCGAGATTCTTACTGGAGGAAACCCAGTGACCACACACTGATGCCGACAGTGTGACTCAACCCTTGGAGGCGAGAGTAATGGTTGGATCTCTTGGTAGCAGCGTCGAGGCCTTACGATGTCATCCATGCCATGAATTAACTAATCATGATGGGATTGACTGTATTAGGCAAGGAACGTGGTTCATCCAGGGGATGAGACCGGATTTCACTTTTCAGCAAAGGAGGAATCTTTGCAGCTAGCCTCTTTGTAGATATCCTTCGTGGATAGAGATGGAGCAGCCTTCCTCCAGTCTCTCACAGTCACCCCTCCACTACTGCAGCGGGTCAGAGAGGCACAGCGTGAGGACGCTGACTATGAGACACGGCGTGCTCAGATATCCTCGAGACAGGCACCTGATGGTTTCTCCCTTGGAGCAGAGCACGACATCCTTTTCAGAGGACGTACCATGGTACCAGTCGCTTTGTGAGAGGAAGTGCTGAGAGAGTTTCACACTTCTCCTTTGGCGGTACATCCTGGAGTGGCAAAGATGTACCAGGACCTCAGACGACAGCACTGGTGGCCGGTCATGAAGAAGGCTGTAGCAGAGTTCGTTTCTCGATGCCTCACCTTCCAGCAGGTGAAGGCAGAGCATCAGGTACCAGCAGGCTTGGTATAGCCCTTGGAGGTTCCGGAGTGGAAGTGGGACGGCATATCTATGGACTTCGTGACTGGACTTCCACGCACTTCCAGAGGTCACGACTCCATCTGGGTGATTGTTGACCGACTCACCAAGTCGGCACACTTCTTACCCATCAGATAGCAGGGCTCAGTGGAGAGCTTGGGACGTCTCTACGTTCAGGAGATTGTTCGGCTCCACGGTGTGCCATCATCTATCGTCTCCGATCGAGATGCTCGCTTTACTTCCCGGCTTTGGAAGGGGTTACAGGAGGCGTTCAGGACGCAGCTACATCTGAGCATAGCCTTTCACCCTCAGACGGATGGTCAGACAGAGAGGACCATTCAAACTCTCGAGGACATGCTCCGCGCATGTTTCCTCGACTTTGGTCATAGCTGGGAGGACCACCTACCCTTGGTGGAGTTTGCGTACAACAACAGCTACCACTCCACCATCGGGATGGCACCTTATGAGGCGTTGTATGTCCGACCTTGTAGATCTCCTTTGTGCTGGACAGACCCTGGGGAGTCAGCACTTGTGGGACCGGAGATGGTCCAGGCCACGACAGAGAAGGTCCAGGTCATCCAGAAGCGGATGAGGACAGCACAGAGCCGGCAGAAGTCATACGCTGACAGGAGGCGGAGGCCACTAGAGTTCGAGGATGGCGACCATGTCTTCTTGTGGGTCTCACCTCGACGTGGTATTCGGAGATTTGGTCGAGGCGGCAAGTTATCTCCGCGCTTCATCGGACCTTTCCAAGTCCTCAGCAGGATTGGCGAGGTGTCTTATCGCCTGGCTCTGCCACCTCAGTTGCACCGGGTGCACGACGTCTTCCACGTATCTCAGCTGAGGAGATACGTGCACGACCCAACGCACATCATTGACCATGGGGAGCTTGACGTTGACGATGGGGCGACTTTTATGGAGGTCCCGGTGGATATAGAGGATCGACAGAAGTGGGTCCTGCGTGGGCGATCGATTCCTCTTGTGCGCATCAGATGGAAGCACGGGAATCTCCAGGAGAGCACATGGGAGCGGGAGGCTCAGATGCGTGCTCAGTACCCTCATTTGTTTCCCTAGTTTTTGATGTATCTTTACGGGGACGTAAAGCCCTGAGGTGGGAGTAATTTAAAGACCCGTAAAATTCAAGGGAAATTTTTTCTTAATTTTCTTTGGAATTTTACAAGAGCGCGGTTTCTGACGGCACCTGATTCCGAGGCCCGGTGTGCCCGGAATCAATTTCCGAAGTTTGGCTCGGGTACGTTCAGTGAACGAACGAGCGGGAATTCCTAACTTTTGATCCGGTTCTCGGAATTGAAATCCGAGGGCACCGATGAACTCGCAGCGCCGATATTCGCTTAAGGAGACCTTTTCGGAAGTTGCGTTTATTGCAGGACGAAAGTTAATTTTTGGGAGAATTATAAAAAGTTGAATAAAAATGTTGAACACTTTTTATTTTACTTTTGTTGGTTAACTTCTCTCAAAGGAAGTTAAAGGTGGGACCCACATCCACTTAACCTCCCTTGGGAGGATTCAGTGTGGTGGGGCCCACACGAAACCCAACTTTTCAACTTCTCTCAAAACTCCCTTTAACCCCTCTTTAATTGTTTTGACAACTTAGCTTATTAATGAGATTGAGTTGTTTAAACTTTTTCAAACCTTTGAAATTCAAAAAGGTTTGGTTGAGTTAATAAAATAAGCTCTTAGCTTATTTTATTTGGTTAGTTTTGTTTAGCCATCTTGAGAGGTTTGAGAGCTTTTCTTTCTTCTTCAAACTTTGACGAAGAACGCTCAAGCTTTGACGAAGAACGCTCAAGCTCCGACGAAGAACGCCGCTCCTCTCTTCTTCGTCTTCCGTGTCAACGAAAGGGAACGCCGCTTCCTCCTCAGACTTTCTTCGTCGGCTTACGAAGATTCTCCAATGACGTACCTCTTCGGACGTACCTCCTCGTCATCGGATTTGACGAACGTTTACCGCGACGCCCGACCTCCGCGACGTTGTCTTCCGCGGGTCGTTGACAATCTTCGAGCTTGAACCCAAGGTAGGGGTTGTTGTTATTCGTTTATTTATTTATTCTTGTTCGTGGTTCTAGCATGACTAACGTGAGGATATTGAATATTTAAATATGTGTTATTGTTTAACGTGAGGGGGGGGGCGGACCGCATGAACACGGCCGAACCCCCTCCTTTGTTCTTGATAATTTATCCTGCGGTTGAAACAAGATGGCGTGGTGCCGTCGCACCACGCGGATATTCTCACTTATATTGCGCGGCGCCGTCGCGCCGCGCCGTGGAAGGATCATCAAGAACGCGACGCCGTCACGCCGCGTCGAAGGGAATCGAAGGCGCGACGGAGGGGCGCGGTGTCGTCGCACCGTGTCGGACGACGAACACCGCGGCCGGTTCCGGGCCGCGGCGAGACGGGAAGACCAGCGGCACGCCGGGCCGCCGGCGTCGGAAACCGGAAGGGGACCGGCTTGCCGGTCCCGTTGGAGAAAAACCGGCCGGCCAGGTGGCCGGCCGGAAGGTCAAAGACCGGGGGAATAAATTCCCCCAGTCAACTCTCTAAACCCCCCCCCCATTTATGATTGGGGGCGGTTTCTTTGAGGGGGGCAGGCGGCCCCCCGGTTTTCCTCAAGGAGGCCCCCACGAAGGGGGGCCGGTTCACATAAAGGCGCGGCTAAAAGCCGCGCCGTCCTTTGAAGAAGCGGGGGGCCTTGCCCCCCCCCCCCACCCCCCCCCCCCCCCCCCGCGCGCTGCCTCCGTGCGGCGCCAGGCCGCCGCGCCGCCAGGCCGCCGCGCCGCCGGCCGGCCGGTCGGGCCGGGTCGGCCCGGACCCGGACCCCCCGTTTCGAATCAGTTTCGGTCTTTTGGCCATAACTTGAGCCACGGACCTCCGATCAATGAACCGTCAGCGGCATTGCGATCCTTGGATCGAGACGGTCGATTCGGTATATTAAACTCAGGGTTTCGGAATACTTTGAGTTCGGACGGGTTGGTTCGTACACGAAACCAACCGGGCCTTCGGAGCAGAAACGCTCATATCTTGAGCTACGGACGTCCGATTGACGTGCCGTCAGCTTTGTTGTGTTACTCTTAGTGATACGGATCTTTTGGCATACTCCGCCCGAGGTTTGGACGCAGGTGGAGTACGGTCGGGTTGGTTTTGCCTTAAAAACCAACCGGGCCCCGGGGACGAAAATGCCAATAACTCTCAGACCGGACGTCCGATCGACGCGCCGTCTGTTGCGTTGAGTTCCTGTTGACGATACGGAACTTTTGGATACATCAACTCTGGACTTTGTGACAGTTGATGTATCAGCCTCTCGGCTCGTGGAGCGGACCCTCCGAACGAGCTTGCTGTGTGCGGGAACCCTAGTACTGGCTGCGACTGTTACTGTGACTACTACTGCTACTACTGCTATTGTGACTGCGACGACGACAGTATAGAGATCCTGTGTGGATTCGACGACGACGACTACAACACTCAGCGATCCTACGTGGATCAGTGCTACAGGTCCTGTGTGGGCCCGATCCTGTGTGGGTCCGATCCTGTGTGGGTCCTTGCGCTCAGCGGTCCTGTGTGAACCAGCGCCTACAGGTCCTATGTGGGCCCGATCCTGTGTGGGTCTTTTGCGGGGGTTAGTTTTCTATCGATCTTTCGTGGGTCCGACGACTTAGATGGATCAGAGATCATCTTTATCGTCTTCGAAGAAGTATACCTGTGTGAGCTGAATCCTGTTGCTTTCCTGTGTGGATTGTGTTGTGCTTTCCTGTGTGGATTACGTTTTGCTTTCCTGTGTGGAATACGTTTACTTTCCTGTGTGGACTGAGTTGTACTTGGGCTCGGAGGTTGGAGCGTATTTGGAATTGATGACTTAGGTATATGTATGGGCATATACCTAAGCAGTGTCAGTTGTTACTTCGTGATTGTACCTTTCTTTTTGGTTTATCCTTTGTGGATTTTGAGAGACCTTCAGGGGTCTCGGGGTCCCTACTGGGTAGCTTATACTCACCCCTGCACGGGCTATGCCCGCACTACGGTGTGTTGGTTGCAGACGACGGACAGCGTTGATCTTGGCTGAGGCTTGCAGAGCAGGACGGTACCTGGAGGTGGACCACTGGGCGGGACGTGTTCGGAACGGACGACGGGACCCGTGGAGCAGTGGAGCTATCTGTACCCACCCTTCAGGTGGGATTTCCAGTGGACAGCTCGGTGTTGCAGCTTTTACTTTTCAGTTGCTGTTTTTCCCTTTCGAGTTGTACTTTACTTTCAGTTTGGGTTTGTATACTGGCCCATTTACTTTTCCGCACTTTCAGTTGTACTCTACTTTTGCTTAGTGTTTACTTTTTGCTTGCTTACTCTGTGGTGTTTGTTTACTTTACAAAGGCAATGCCTTCCCTTTTTACCGGGATTTACGCCTTGGTGCTAGTCGCCAGCCCCTGGCCTATGGAAGGCGGGCTTGGGGTAGTCACGGCACGGACCCCGAGGGCGGGTCGTGACAAGTTCATCCAAAATGAGAGAAAAAATGGAGCACATCCTAATGAATGAAAGTTTGGCTGAAAAGTATTTTTTTAACTTCACATGATCAGGGTATTACACTGCATGTAATCCCCTTTCATGTTTTTTAATCCTCGGTGTTCGGTTTCCACCAAAAAAGACATCGCCTCTTCATTTTATTAATTAATTAACCCCAAAAATTATCACGTCATGAACCAGCCCTGGATAATTCATGAAACATACTTCCACCTTTTCTGTAATCCTGTTACATGACATGTAATGCCTGCAGCACCTCTACTCCACCTCCAACTTCCACCAAACTCCCAGAACTTCCCCCAAACACCTCCAACAACAAACCCCAGCAAAGTAACGGACTTGGAGGGAACAAAAAATTACATCAAATACCTCTCAAATGATTCTCACCCTTAAGAATTTAAAAAAAAATCCCAGAAAGAAAAAGGGGGTCTGAACAACCACCCCGCAAGATACCTCTCAAGGATCTCATTATACCTAAAACACTACCACTGGCTAAACATGCTAACCCAAACGGCCACAAAACACACCGAACAACCACAAGTCACCTCCTCTCACACAACCACATTTATACACAGCCACTACACAACAATCTCAACCCCCCAGGTGACCCAAACCAGCAACTGCTACAACCAACAAACCATAGTTTCCTAAATACACAAATCAGGGAATTATTTCCTCCATGTCAAGATATTATTCTCTATGCACTACACTGACATGATGGAATAGGTTTAATTGCATCAAAGTTCATGTGACTCGATTAGGAATAAGTTCCTACCCTTTTCACATGTTAATAATTTATCATACATCACACCATACACATCATAAACCAAGAAAAAAATATCTCATATCATAAAAAAAAGATCCAAATAGTACATCATATTACAAGGAAAATGGAACAAGGTAAAACTCAAAACAAATTTCAGTAATGGGAATGCATCTGTGTTTATAACTCTCAAGTACTCTCCTCCTGGACACCATGAAACCACAACACACGAACCAAAGGAATGGTATATCCACAAAACACCTTCTCTTGATGATCTTGGATCTCTACTGGCCATTCAACAAACATCTTCTCATCCTCAATATCTAAATCTCCCCAGTCAATGAAATGGGAGTCATCGTGTAGATACCAATGAAGCTAAGATATGTGAAAAATGTTGTGGATCCTTTCTAACTATGGTGATAATACCAACCAATACTCCACTTTTCCAACTCACCCCAACACCTCAAAGGGTCCAATGAACCTAGGAGAAAGCATAATCCCTCTGCCAAACCTCTACTACCCATGTCGAGGAAGAACCTTCAAGAACACATGGTCCCCAACCTTGAACTCCAAGGATCTCCTTCTGTGATAGGTATAAAAATATTGTCGATCCTACACTTCTTTAATCCTTTCATGAATAATCTATACCTTTTCTTTCATTATTTTCACCACATCAGGACCAAGAACGGTTGTTTCCCCAACCTCTTTCTAACACAATGTTTAATGACACAGTCTTCTATAAAAAGCCTCAAATAGGGCCATAATAATGGAAGAGTGATATATATTATCATAAGAAAACTCCACCAAGGGTAGGTTTAATACCCTAGATCCACCAAAGTCCAAGACACACGACCCCAACATATCCTCCAATGTCTGGATATTCCATTCCAACTTCTCATATGTCTGAGAGTGGAAGTCGGTGCTAAGGCGTAACTGAATGCCAAAAGCATGCTGAAATCCCCTCTAGAATCATGAGTTAAAATATGTTTCCCGATATGATACAATGGACCTTGGAACTACATGCAATAACACCACCTCATACATGTACCTCTTATCCAAATCATCCACTACGCCCGACTCCTTGATCGCTAAAAAGTGTTCTGATTTTGACAATTGATCCATGACCACCGAGATAGCATCACAACCTCCCTAAGAACTGGGTAACCCAGTGAAAAAATCCATCCAGATTTTATCCTATTTCCACTCAGGAATATCCAAGGGCTTCAACAAACCACCAAGAACATGATGTTTTCCCTTTACCTGCTAAAAAACCAAACACTTTTCCACAAACTCTACCACTTCCTATTTCATCCCATGCCACTAAAACTATATTCTAAAGTCATGATACATCTTATAAATTCTTTAGTGTACCAAAAAAGGTGAGTTATGTAACTCATAAAGAACTCCCCTTTGAATTGATACCAGAACAAACAACCTCCCATAAAACAACATCTGGTTCTGATCATCGTCCATCAATCCTTCAGGAGCATCATCATGGCTAACACGATCACGCATCACCTCTGCCTCTGAGTCTCCCCACTGAGACTCCTCTACCTACTGCATCACGGAAGACTGTTGCATCATCTAAAACATATATCCTTTACCACCATCCACCCTTTCATTTAAGTGCAAGGATTCCAACTCCTCAATCACTCTCCATGCATCCTCAAATTACTAAACAACATCCTTATGTGAATTTATACTCAAATCATTGGCTATGAAATTCCCCTTTTGTGAGGTGTAAGAGATCTCAAAATCATAGTCCTGAAGAAACTTCATCCACCACCACTTTCGTAAGTTCAAATAATGTTGTAAAAAGATGTACCACAAGATCTTATGATCTATGAAGACCACAAAGTGCTCCCCAATGAGGTAATGTTTCCACAAATTTAGCACAAAACCCATTTCTATTACCTCCAGATCATGGGTGGCATAATTACTCTTATGAGGACGTAACTTCAAAAACCTATAAGGGTTCACTTCTCATTGTTGCATCATTACACATTCCAATCCCATATGTGAAGCATCACAAAACATCTCAAACATCACCCCTTCCTTAGGAAAATGATGCACTAGAGAACTAACCAACTTCTCTTTCAGGAAACTGAACGCTACATGGAACTGATCACTCCACAAAAAATATTGATCCTTTCTAGTCAAAGCTGTCAATGGGGCTGTAACTCGAGATAAATTGGGTAAAAACTTCTAATAATAGCTTGTGAGACCAAAAAACTATGAACATATGCCACGTTCTTGGGTTTTTTCCAAGAAAAAACTGATTTTACCTTTGACAGGTCTACTTCCACACCCTATTAAGACACCACAAGCCAGAGGAAATGTGCCTCTCATGTCTAGAACTTACACTTGGACAACATTCCAAAGATCTGGTAGCTTCAAAGAACATGTAAGACAATTATGATATGCTTGGAATGATCCTCCTCTAACTTCAATTAGATTAAGATATCATCAATGAATACGATGATGAAATAAACTAGGAAATCACATAACATGGAGTTCGTAATCCCTATGAACACAACTAGTTCATTTGTAACACTGAATGGCATGAATAAAAAATCTAAGTGTTCATACCTTCATATGAAGGCAGTATTCGGGATATTTCCCTCCTTCACCCTCAACTGATGATATCCATACTACAGATTGATCATAGAAAACTAAATCACCCCTCTAAATTGGTCGAAAAGATCATCTATTCTTAGAATAGGGTAATTATTTTTGACTGTCACCTAATTCAACCTTCAGTAGTCTATGCATTACCTCAGAACACCATACACCTTCTTTGCGAACAACACTAGAGAACCCCATGGAGACACATTGGGCCAGATAAAACCCTTCTACATCAGATCATCTATATGAATCATCAACTCCTGTAACTCATAAGATTCCATTCGATAAGGAGCCATCGAAATTTGAGAAGCACCAGGCTACAAGTCTATCCTGAACTCAACATCACATTGAGGGGGTAGCATCACAACCTCCTCAGGGAAAACATACAAGAACTCCCCAACAACCCCGGGAACTTATACCATCTCAACATCCACTAATTCCACTAACAACTTAGACAATAAGGAAAGAAGGGGCTCCATAATCTGAATTCCCACCTGACAACTCCGCTCACCAACGAAAACCACAAGTTGGCCATCCACATCCAAGAACATGACTCTCCTTCAGAAGCATTCAATAACAACATGTATGAAATACAAACAGTTGATGCTGAGGATGAAATTGTATGATTTCATCTTAATAAAGAAGAGATTCCCACATGACTGATGTAGTCCCATCATCAGTCTACACCCTTTGCACATGTCAAACAAAATGGTCTAGCCTTCAACTAGCGTACTCAACACTAGGGGCATGGGAAGCCTCTCTATGTCTACCCCCAGAGCATGGGATAGAGCAGGTGAAACAAAAGAGTGTGAATCTCTTGAATCAAATAAGGCACAAACAAGGGTACTAAAAAAACTGATTATACCTCTGATGATATTTAACCCCTCTAGAACCATGGTATCCACTACATGAAAATGACCACACCCGGATCCTATTCCTAATTTATGATGAACACCTCCATAAAAATGATTGGGTCGCGGTCTCTGAACATGAGGAACATTTTGAGGTTGGCCTCTACCCACTCCATATCTCCTTGGTGGAGAAAAAGACTGATTCCCCTGCTGCTAAAATAGTGTCACTAGAAACTATTGCTGAGGATGGTGTTGAATTTGTCCACCTCCACCAAACTAAGCTCAGGAAACCACTGTTCACTATCTCTAGAGATGACCATGAACCCCAAAACCAAAACACACTGGTGAAAAGATCTCAAGAAAATCATGGAAACTATTGGCTCTAGAAGTCCAGAAAGTAAGCTGTTAGGGTTGACTCTCTGCCGGTCAAAACCTTGAAGGTCTTGGAACATGATATTTTCCATGGGTAACTCTACCTCTCAAAGAACTATGTTGCATCCCCTATAGCAGTAGATTTCCTCATGAGTGCATCTGCTCGACCACCTCTTCCTTCTTCTTAACCTCCAGATACGTCAGCAACGTAAAAGGAGTAACTTAAAACTAGATAAAAGGATAGAGTTCCTACTCAATATGTCTCGCATGATACTAATCATCTAGAAAAAGGTCTGGGAAAAAATGTAGAAGGTCCTTGAACTTGATACCCAGCTCCCGCACTAATATGATCCCCAATTGAAGAGAAAGAAACTCCTGCCTCTTTACTTCCTTCATGATCAATGGAAGGAAATCTACCTAGAACTCCTTTTGAAAGTCAACCTACAAAATATATACCTCCTCTGACTCCCCCAGATACAATGACCACCACTGAAGCATAGCTCCCCGCATCTGACTGACTGCCAAAGGGACCCAATAATTCGTCGGGCCCTGGATTAAACTAAAAGTGATCTACATCTCCTCTAGCCAACTCTGTGTATCTACATCTGAAACACTTCCCTCATACTTCCCCAAATCCTACTACTATAAAGCACGCAACATCCTTTTCCACTATTCATCCTCCTTAACTAGATCAACCCTATGATGATCAACTGAATCAACCAATCGAGCCTCCACTACCTGATCCAAAGGCAGATGATGACCAAGATCCATAGTTGAAAGGTAAACAAATATTTCCTAATCCCGGTAGTATGGATTTTCATTAAGATTTATTTTAATTCATTTTACTTATTTCATCCATTTTAACCTTACCAAAACAACCCAATTCAAACAAGAACACAAGTCATTATGATGCATGTAGCTTTCCTAGGTCTCTACCTTTCAAGAAGTTCTATCTCACTTGGTTTTTTAATAAGATTAGAGTCTTTGTATTAGATAATAGGGGGCCTAAAATCCCATTTCCCAACTAGTCTCCCTAGCCTATGTTATACACCAAGGACAACTAGAACTATTTCCATAACACCCCATCAAATCCTCACTGTGCATAACTCCAAACACCATCCTATCTCTCAACTATCAGCTTTTATGAAACTTTTTTACAACCCCCTCCCTCCAAAGATACCCCTCCTAGGATGGCTATAAAGAAAGGGAGATAATGACCCCCGAGACTCACCTCCAGTAGGCCCCAAGTTGAAAAATAGCACCAAGGGTGTACAAATCTCATAATATGGGAGGCATGTCCCTTTATAAGAAATAATATCGGGAGATATAATGAATCATCCATAACAACTCCAAGGCATAATATACAATAGAAAGACAAAAACCATCCCACATGCATGAAAAAAAGTAGAACTAATACAAATAAAATAAAGTCTCTAAAGTAAATACCCAAAGGTGAAGCTAAGGCAGCGACACAACAACTATCAAGATCCTGGCTAGTAAGGTCCAGATTAGTCTATGATGTCCTCTTGGAAACCTGAAAACAATTTTATATACGTAGGGTGAGCATACAAGTATACTCAGTAGGAAAACCCAAATTCTATCGTGACATGTGAAAGAAGCATACTAATTCTCCTATGAGAAAACAACAGAACCAAACATCACTTAAACAGGTATATAACCATCCAAACCTCACCAAGTCATTCTCACTAAATAATGAAAACAAATTAATATAATATGATACAAATCACACTAATTATTGGGTACCCCGCACCACTTTCCCACTGGTATGTCGCTCTCGCCCAAGGTTGTACATCCTAGTGCTCCCATCCCTTCCATATACCACATCACATCCCACCTGCACACACCTAGGCCTCACAAAACATCATGCCCGCACACACTTTGTCTTTACAAAACATCCCTCTTGCACACACCTTGGCCTCATGGAATATCCCACCCACAGACACATGGTCCTCACAACACGTCTCATCCTGCAAACACTTAGGAAAGCACATCTCATCACAAGTCATCCTGAAGACACCTGGTAAGAACGTGTCATAACAAATCATCTTAAAGACACATGAGATACCACATCACATACACTTTCTAATGCACTATTAGACCTTAATCCATAAAAACATATGCAATACCTACCTCTCTAGGAAGAGAGAGAGGAAAAGAGCAGGTACACATCCATTTGTACTCCTCACCAGATGTTTGGAAAAGAAACCCTCCCTGTGATGATGGGGGTGTTCGGAACATAGTTCTCAGCTAGGGTGGGGTGCGTATAGAAATCACAAGAAAAAAATAAAATTATATATATATAGTATCAAACACTCAAGCCCAACCTATGGGATTACAATAGATCATTAACCAACTCACCACATTCCCCAAAACCACTGCCAACACTAAATGCATAGATCCACACAAAAGAACACATCCACTATTCATTTTTCAGTCTTAAATATTCACTTAACCATTCCCCATATTTTACCATTTTGACCCACCCCATTAATATTTATTCATTTAACCATCCATATTAGTCTGCAAACTATCATACACAACACATATCAAGCAGTATAGTAATAGTTATTTCGGAAGACAAATATTCATGATAAACTAAATCGGCTTCACATTACCTCTATGTTCAACACCCATTCATGATATATCACACACCAACCTCTAGATACGGGGTGAAGATTTCTTCATGTTATTAATGGAGAAATTTATGGGTAAATTACCCAAACCATTTCAAACATTATTTATCATTTATTTATTCCATCACTACCCAGGCATCTAGTACAAAGAAACCACATTCCAAAAACATCACAACACATCACCACCTCACTGCCCCACAAGCATGACCAAACAAACTAACAACCCCACATGACCAAACCACACATCATCATCCCATGTCCATGCAACCACATCACATAAAGATCATTTTTAACAGATTTTCAAAGGGGATTTTATCAGATTCCACTTTAATTTAGGGGTGTTGTCACACAAACCAAATCCTGGGGAAACCAATTCATTAGGAAAGTATACATGATTAACCAATTTCTATTTTAGGGTGACACCAAAAAAATTCAACCAAAACAAAAAAAAACATAGTAGTTATATCTTGTACAAACAAAGCCACCAATTGCCACAATTTTTAGTCGGGAATCAATCCCATATAATCGTAATATCACAAACAATATAGATGGTGTAAAAACATGGGGATCAAACCCCATTACACCTTTCAATTCAATTAACTGATTATTTAACTTTTATTTAAGTTGGAACAACCATAATCCATAGACAAACAGAAGTAAAACCCCTCACGTATGATGCATAATAAAGATAAATGAAGGTAATCCTACCTTGAGGAAGCTTTTCGCACTACATGGCGAGGAAGAACGTATGCAAACCACATTCGTACCATGAGGAACCACAGATCAACCTACACTACATCCCAAGACCATTAAAGGCAACCTAACACATACCCCAAACCAAAGAAACACCACCACAGTGGATACCCAGAAGAAGAATAAAATAAAATCAACCAAGAAGGGGGGAGAACTTACCACATACCAACCATGGATCGTCGAAGAACAACTAGAGTCAACATATTAAATAGGGATGAAGAAGGGATTGAAGGAATCCTCAAGGCACCTAGGGTTTTCCTAGAATGGTATAAAAAGTATAATGGTCGAATGAATAAAAGTTAAGCCGAAAAGAATTTTTTAAAACTACACATGATTGGGGTATTACACGATGCATAATCCACTTTCACATTGTATAATCCCCAGTGTTCGGTTTCCACTGAAAAATGTGTCGCCTCTTCATTTTATTATTTAATTTACCCTGAAAACCCTCACATTATGAAACAGCCCTGGAAAAGTCGTGAAACATACTTCCACATCGTGTGAACCAGTTACATAGCATTTAATGCTTGTAGTGCCTCTACTGCACTTCCAACTTCCACCAAAAACTCCCATAACTTCCCCTAAACTCCTCCAAAAAAATTGACAAGGTAACAGACCGGGAGGGAATGAACCACTACATAAGGATGGGGTGGTTTCTTCCTCATGAACCACCAAAATGATTTTTCTCCAGTCTTCTTCGGCTCACACGTCTTTTAGAAGCCCCCAAAATCAAATTTATTTAGGTTCCCCTCCATGAATTTATAGTTCCATTGATGTTGTTAAAGGGGGGGAAATGTAAATGTAACTTCCCAAAACTTTACCCTAGTAAAAAAATTCCAATGGTTGTTGAAATTCAATTCTAGGATGTGGTTTATCTTCAATTTCTTCTAAAAAATGATTTCTTATTTAAAAAATAGATTGATACCACCATCCAGATGTATACTAGTGTACTCATCAATTGGGCATACCATTATTTCTTCAATTTCATCCTTGAACTCCTCTTCATCTGAAGAATTAGTCCACTCAAAATCAATAGGCACTAAATCTTCATAGGGATAAAAAATTAGAAAATTATTATCAAAATAACCTAGAAAACGTGGATTAGAATTTGAGACTTCTCTATGTGTTTATCAGGCTCCAGCTCTGTTTCACAAGAAATTTCCTTAATTTAAATCTTGAAAATAATTTTATTAAGATCAACTGCCAGATTATCAAAAAAAATTGAAATCATTTTCAACATTTCCAAAATTAGATGGTTCACACTCATCAATTTTAGTAGGCAACACCTTTGGTTCCTCCAAATTCTCTTCAAAAGTGAATTCATCGAGTGTTTAATTATCTTTAACCAAATTTTGATATAAAGGTTCAGATTTTTCATCTTCAAAATAAGGGATTTCACATGGAATTTTATTTTCAATAAAGTCATCCCAATAATTTTCCATAGGAATTTGATTTCCGAAAGACACATCAATTGGTGAATCAGTGATAATTTCTTCCTTTAAATTTGAAAAAAGAGATTCCAAATCATTTTTCAACTCACCAAAAAAAGGTTCCTCAATATCATAAGTGGGTGGGACAATATTTTCCATTTATTTAGCATATTTTTGAGATTTCAATTATTTCAATTCTTCTAAATCATTGGAAAGAATTTCCATTTTGTTTTCTTTATTCTTGAATATTTTGTTGAATCACCAAATTATTTTGTTGGATCATGAAATTAGTTTCATTGATTATGAAATAATTATATTGGAATTGAAATTTTAAAAATTATTCATTACTGGACTCTACAAATGGTTGATAATCAAGACAAGAATATGAGTGGTTTTTTGAAAAATCCATTTTTTAAGACTCTAAATTAGTGGTTGAAATCTGAGAAGTTCAAAAAAATAAAGAAAAGTCTTAGAAAAACTCCCTAGAAATGGAGAAAAATTGATGATGAGGTTTTTTTTGAAAAATCCCACTCAGTAATTTCCTCTTTATAAAAATAGTATAGTACTGAATGTGGGGTTTTCTCATGAGGAGGTTGGAGACTAAGCTATCAAACTGTTACATTGTTAATTTGTTTTTGTTAAAGTTAAAACTAAAAGAGGGGATTTCAAAGTAGTTAAACTATGTTAAATAACAAAAAATTAGATTAAAACTAGAAATATATGTTATATATTAGGAATCTAAAGAAAACCATACTAAATAAATACAAGATAAAGGTAGAAACAATGGACAAGATTCGATCCTTGAACACTCCCTTTATCATTTTCAAAAAATATTTTCCAATTGAATTACCTAATTTATAATTCAAGAACTCAAATTAAACACCTAAATTAATTAGATAATATATTGAGACCTAAATTATGGTTTTCGATCCCTTACGAAAGTGATCTGATTACCTGAATACCTCTGAGAAATCACAACAGATTAAACTCATCAAGCTCAAAGGCGATACCTCGCCAAAGAAATTTAAACAATGAGAGTAACCAATTTACTTTAATAAGATGAAAAAAAATATATAACAATTTATAAAATAATAAAAACATGAATGAAATATACGTCCTTCAATCAATAAAATAGTTTCCATGATAATTCAAAATGAAATAGTTTACAATGAAAATCACAAACTTCTTTCTTTCTTAAAAGGGGAATTCCCATGTGTGGCCTTTTCAAACCCTCCACACATGGAAACCCCCTCCCCAATGAAGAGGTCACTACCCTGAGGTAGACCCCCAACTGGGGAAGGATCCATTACCATCTAAGATGGAAGAGCATCCTGGAGGGTAACGGCTTGGTCGACGATGGTTCGTCAAAGAAAGTCATCAGCACAAACTTAAAATGGAAAATGTCATCGGATATTCACTACCCACCGCCGCTTGGAGTTTATCACTTCATGGATTGATGAATTCATAGAATAATACTCTTATATATCCAATATTCTCCATCACATCCCACTCCCTCAATCTAAACATCCTTTGAAATGAAGTGAAGATGAAAATATAAAGAAGAGGAGGTGTGGAAATATATTCTCCAGTTTCTATATCCCAAAATTTTACTCGATTTTGGAGCTCCTGCCATAATAATAATGCTAAAATGTCTTCATAACTATTTTTCTCACGTGTCTTAGCTTTTCAACCACAAAATTTTCTCTCCTTTTGACATGTGGTTAAAAAGTTATAACTGATTTACTTAAAAAACATTTTCTCGTTGAAGTGACTATTCAACTTCATCCACTTTTACGCTTCAAATGACCATCTTAATGACCTAATTTAATCTTGATAATTAATTAGAAGATGTGTATTAAAATTATATTTCTTTTAAAAGTATAATAACCTCAATTTGAAACCTATGGGCCGAGTTATTCCTCATTTACTGAAGAAGTACCAATTCTATCCAAAAAATGATTTTCCAAATTAAGTGATTTTTTGGGCCTCTAAATGATCAATTAAATTATTAGACCGGTTAAAAAAGTTAAATCACACAATCTAACAGGGTTCCAAAAAAATTGACAATTGGATCAGTATTAAAAAAGTTATGCCCAAAACACCAAAGTGAAGAAAAACTGTTAAAATTCATGAATTAGGTAATTTTCACAATTTAGCTCAAGAATCATCAAAATAACAAAATTGATGTAATTTCACTTTTAATGACATATTGGTGGGGATTAAGTAATTTAAATGTATATAAAAATTATTGAAAATATTATCTCTATCAATACATGTAATGTCACTAGGATACAACATGAATAAATAAAATAAAATCATGATTTGAAATTGATATACCATTTTTTAAAATTATTTTATCATAATTAATAAATTAAATTATTATTTAAATTTTTCTTTCATCTATGACCACCAAACTTCATTATTCTCCATATCATTTCACAAAATTTCATAAGCCAAATAGGTAGTGAGATAAATTCAGTAAAGAATTTTTATTCAAACGGTTTTTCATCCCTCTTAAAAAGATAACATAATTTGAAATTCCCCCTCTCACAATGTGAGTGTGGTTAATAGAAGAATCTAACCTTTACTGCCTTGTCTTTTAGAACTGGTAGCATATAACTTGATTATTCTTCAAGTTCATCAATAAATTGTTCATATCTTCATTAATAAATGAAACTATCAAAACTAAATAAAATGTATCACCCATAAAACTATAATAAAAAACATTCATAAATGTTCATGAATTCACCTAAATAGATTTTAAGTTAATAAACATTACACTTTTAGAAAAACTCAAGGTTTTTTCACTCAAAAAAGTATAAAACTATAGAATCATATTTCCCCATCAAAATTCAACTAATGGTTTGTAATGAAACCACCTAGAAACTTATTGAAATGGAAATAGGAATAAAGCGTAGATACTTATACCTTATCTTTAGGAATTCTTCCCAATACCAAAAAATTATAAGTGAATAAACATATTTGTATTTGAGAAGGAGATTTATTGGATGATGAAAGAGGATATTTAGCTTACGGTTAGGTATAAGGTTATAAAAACATTAAAGGGTGTTATTTTAAATATTATTTTTTTTAAAAAAATTGAAACTATAAAACAAGAAATTCTAAAAAATACTTAGAGTAATTTTTGTAAACTATAGACCACTATGGGTCAAGAATAATAATTCATGAGGTATTGGTTCTCATGTTGGGAACACAATACTAAAAATTTTCTATACTTAATTCCAGTGATACCCCATACCCATTCATGGGCTAATTAGCCTCTTGATATATCTCAAACTTTATGAGCAGTAAAGGATACTTTATTAAGTCCTCATCTAGTATGGTATTGTAAATGGAAAAATAAAAGGATAGAAAATTGTTTTACTCAAATGATGAAATTTTGGTTTTTAATAAATTAAAAATAGTGAATACCAAACATTATAAACCAATATTCCACTTATCATTAGTTTTACCTCACCATGTTTTCTCCCTACCAAACAAACCCTTAAGGGAAGACATCATAGGCTAGACCAATTAATAGGTTAAACACATTGAGGCCTTAATAAAATTAACACTTAAATAATGTAAATAGGGTTAAAAAGATACGGATCATACAAATGATTGGAATTGTAATAAAATTACTATTTGCATTAGTTAGAAGAATTTATAAGTATAAGTCTCCACAGCTAGTGGTTGTAAGGATGATTGGTGTGTGTGTGTGTGTGTGTGTGTGAAAACCCAAAGAAAGTAGATAAATATTGAGTGAAGGGTGATCAAATCTTGATATAAAAATTTATTAGTGATTAAAATCCATACAATGCATGATGTTTTCCCACTTTTGATGTCACCATTCATGCAATGAAAAACCATACTTAAAATGGTTATCCTTGAGATATTATGTTTATATTAACACAAGTTTTAAAATATTAAGAGGTTTCTAATTAATATTGAATTAGAAATATGATGTTTTTGATATTACATTTGAAATCATAACACCCTCTTAAAGTATTTTTCTACAGCATTGAATAAAGCACAGAAAAGAATAAAGAGATTCATTAAAGGAATTAAACTAAGAAAGGATGGCATAGAATTATAAGGAATATAGAGCAATATTGATTTTGGAGAAGTAACCTATATAGGGATTCTAAAATTGTACATAATGTTGTTACAAGTAATAAACCTATCCCACATGGATAAATGAATTCAAAAATTTAAGTACATAAACCATAATCATCATATAATCCTAATAAAGTCTGAATTGAAAACATTATAAAATGGAAAACATGGGCATATTAGTAGAAGAAATTCAATCAAAATCCTAAATAACCTTATTCACTACTAATAAATTAACCTTAGAAAATTCAAAAAAATAAACATTGAAACCAAAATTAAATATTTTTTTAATCAATTTCCCATAGTAATACAACCAAAAAATTAATAAAAATAAACTACACATAGAAGGGAATATAGGGATCTCATATTGGTAATAGGATTTTCTACTGCCACAATCGATAAGGATGAAACCTTATTAGTAGTGGTACCTAACCTCTTCACTGAAATATGCATCTTAATATCCTCACTCTCCCTCTTTATGCCTCATAATCTTACATATACTATGAGAACATCCTCCTATATATCTCCTTCTTATTCTTTACAAAAGTATTCCAATTCTTTACATACTCAAACTCAAACCAGTTTCCTTCACTTCTAAACATGTTAGCCTCTATATCAATAACATCACTATTCCATATGGTCAATGTGTTTAGTTTCAATTATGGGTGAATTGTGTGATTATTGAAGTAAATGATGGATTTCGATCGATCGATGGGAGATGATAAAACCCTATCCATGGGTTTCTTCATGGTGGTCAACATTGTCATTGTAAGACAATTCAATCAACACATTTCAATTATGGAACCCCAAAAACCGGTGTGGATGTGTTTTTTATTTTTAATATAGATTTAAAAATAAATAAATTTGTCCCAATTTTAATTTATGAGAATATAGAGATTGATATGAAAACCGCGTTAATGCAAATTGTCTGACCATTATAGAAATTCTGGTAAATGATTTCACAGAATCTATCCTGTGAGAATTGTAAAACTTGTTAAAGGGTTTTTGGAATGCACTAAAACATTTCATGTATCATATTTAAATAGAACCTATCTACTTTTAAAGGGTTATTTGAATAAGTTTCACACAACTGGATAAAACCTATAAAATCTCACCCCCCATTATTTTTCCTCTATTATGATATTGACACTATTGGCGGTAGTATTCTTTATCAATTTTTTATATTATCCAATCAGAGGAGTATTTTTTGTTTTAAATTTTAAAACTTATATAGAATTAATAATTTATTTATTTATATTATTTTTGTATTGTTATTCAATTATTAGTTTGATTTGTTTATTTTTTTTCTTGATTGAGAATATTGAATCTATGTCTAGGAATGAATTTTCATGTTATGTTAAAAATTATGGATGATGATATAGATTTATATTTACATGTTTATGTTTGGAAAATTAATTATCATGAGTAAATCTCATTATATATTTTTTGTGATCACATATATTAGAATGATTAACTCACATTAGATAAAAATGATAAGTGAACAAATGGTGACTGATCTTGAGATGAGAAACCAATGTATTTTTTAATTTATTTATTTTAATTATAATGATTAAATAATTTTATAGTTTATAATATTGAGCAATGATTTAATTTTTTTATGACCGATATATCATTCATAGCTCTCATGATGTAAGAACCCAAGTTACCATGTTTAATTTTGATGGGATTATGCACTAAAACAAGCATGTCTATAGCCCAGCCTATGTTGAGTAATCCAAAACATAGTGAAATTAACTATTTCATGGTACTATGTGCATGGAATTATCATGTAGAATTATAACGTGATGGTTTCATCCTTCTATCACTCCAAATTCTACCATGCCTGGTGGATCTGAAGGCTTCGGGGCACAATGGAAGCACACTAGGCCTGTGTCCAACAATGTTTTCTTGATAGATTCTTCGAATAATGATGAGGATCATGGAACAAATATGCATCGAGGAGTTAAAGGCGTACATTAAGTGGAAGGTGAAAGGCACATTCATTCATAAGACCCATTGCATAGAATTGGAGGCCCAATGATGAGAGGAATAATGAGAATGATGAAAGTGGATTTGCATGGCCTTATTTTAAAATTACAATAAGAGGCCCAACATGCATGAATGGGAAGAGAAAATGGGATTATAATCAATTTTATTAGATCCTAAAACCGAACTTAAATTTCTCATCCAATTAATTCCACAAATTTAAATCCACTTTGATGAAGGAAATATCCAAATTCAAAAGTGGTGGGCCTCTTGTCTCCAAAGTCATGGTGGGAATATTCAAAGTCTTTGTAGTGCTTCCACAAAGTCTTCTTAGTGAGAAATAATGTCCTCTAAAGAAATGGACATGTGTAAACAAAGTCAAAATTTGTTTTTTAGGATTTATACTTTTTTGGGCAAGGTGTTTGACATGTATCTCTCTCATTTAGAAATAAATAGTCACCCTCTTTGTACTCCACTTAGTTAATTATGAATTTTAGTATTTTCTAGCATTATTATGATTACGTTCCTTGTGTTCTTATGTGAATAAAAGTAAATTTAATCAAATAAATAATCAACATTTGTGGTGATTTATAATTAGGGTTTTAAGGGGAAATTATCCTTCTTTTCCTAATTGATCTCCCCCTTTAATTTACCCCTCTGTGGTTCATTCAGATCATGAAAGCCTAGAATTTCTAAAGTCACGGGGAAAGTTGAGTGGGTGACATGCTAGATGAATTGAATTCATTGAAAAGTTACATTATTTCATTAAGAGTAAACAAGTTAAATAAAATTTTTATGTTGATGCTTTTTCTATGAGATATTATCTTATCACTTCCATGCATGCTAAAATACTTGGTTTTGAAATGGTGAAAATCATGTATGAAAATGATGTTGACTTTTATGAAATCTAAAAAATTTCTAAAGAACATGGGGAAAATTATTTTTACAAAATGATGGGTTTATTTTTTGGAATAATAAAATGTGTTTTCCATCTTTCTCCATGTGTGAATTTCTTGTTAAAGAAACTCATGGTGGTGGATTAATGTGGTATTTTGGGGTTAAGAAAATTGTTTCTTTCTTATATGAACATTTTTGTTCACCTAACATGTGTAAGGATGTTATTATTGTTTTTGGAAATTGTAATGTGTGTAAACATGATAAATCTAAAGTTATTCCATGTGGATTATATACTCATTTAATTGTTTCAACTAATCCTTGGATTGACATCTTGATGGATTTTGTGCTTGAATTCCCAAGATCACAATGAGGGAAGGGTAACATTTTTGTGGTGGTGGACATATTTAGTAGAACATCACACTTTATTATATTTTCTAAAACTAATTATTCCTATCACATCCCTGATTTGTTTTTTAGGGAAATTTTTAGGTTCCATGTGTTACCAAAGACAATTGTGAGTGATCGAGATTTCAAATTCATTAGTTAGTTCTGGAGAACATTATAGAACAAATTTGTTGTTAAACTTTTCTTCTCCATATTAGTCAGAGTATATGGAAATGGGGGGTATATTTCACTTTAAAAATAAAATAAAATGTAAAAGGTAAATTCAAAAATTAATTTTTTTTTTAGTCGATAAAGAAATAACATGATAAATTTGATAAAGAGATAATTGATAAAATCAATAAAGCAATAATGATATGCATAGACAAATTCATAAATTCAATACATATTAAAATTTTAATTTTAATATTAGATAATGTGAGTATGCGTAGTGGAAATGTTCATATCGAATTTATACAATTATGTTTATCATTGATGAATGGTAGAATGTGTAAAATAAAAGAGAGAGAAAACACGTTTTGATAGGGAGTTTGAAAATAACTCGGTATGATCACATATATCTCCACCCATCGAGTTGAGAGTTATATGTATTAGTCCATTTATTTTTACAGAGATCAAGTAATTGTATCCTCCCTTTATTTTTTATGGAGATAGAAAGAAACCAAACTTTTCTTACTTTTTTATGGAGAGAGAAAGAAACTGAACTTCCCTTAATCTATGATAGAGATATCAAGAAACCATAGGTAAAAGGTAAATTATAGAAAAATATCTTCTTGATACAAATACTTTATAATTCTTCTCTCATGTCTCTCTATAAATATTGAATAATATGAGATAGAGATAGACAATAGTGAGAGTCTTTGAGATTTGTAAAAGAAGAATGACACATTGAGATTGGGCTTGCAGATTGAGAGAGAATAGTAGAGATCCATCGTTGAAGTGTTCCAATTCCACCATCATTGTGAGTTGCGTTACAATCCACCCAAAGACTCTAATTATAGGCTTCTTTTCTAATGAGGTAGTCTAGGGTTGATCCAAAGCATTAATGGCCTGATCCAATCCTTTTTTACCACCATTTAATGCACCTTGAAAGCTTCTAGAATGATGCCTTTGACTAGTCGCCTGATACCACTAGTGATTTGGTAGGAATTCTGGAGCTTCCTGGGTATTTCCTTACTCCACCAACTAGCCAATTCTCTTCCACCAACTATTAGGTGGACTCTTGGGGCTTGGGGAAGCTTCTATCCATGCCACTGATAGGTCGGTGGCTCCGCATGCTGGTCGGTGCTTCCTACTATCTTCAACTTCAATGAGGGGAACCACCACTTCTATAAAAGGCCTTATAAGGTACTTCCAACCTTCAAGATATACTTTAATCTTCTTTATATAGCTTCAACACATCCAAAAAAACCTCAAAAAGATCTTAAAGGTTATTTCAAATACTTGAACAAGATTATCAAGATGTCATCATGATCTTATGGATTTATCAACTAAGTCCTTTAATCTCAAGGATTGGAGATTAATCAAATAACTAAAAAGAACTCAATGAAATTTTTATAATCATTATAGAGTGTTTGTGATCATGAAAACACCAAGAGATGGAGAGATAGGTAAAATAATATCCCTATTTTTTATTATCACAAACACTTAATATGAAAATATATATTAAGAGTAAATAAAGAGTGAAAAAAATATTCAAAGTAATTCAAGATGTTAGATATTAAGATATTTAACATGATAAAGGGATTAAAAATATATTCAACATGCTCAATGGATAAAAAATATATCCAACATGCTCAAGATATTGATAAAAAATATTCAACATACTCAAGATGTTACAAATATTTTCAATATTCTCAAGTGATTAACACAAAAATATTCAAAAAACAACTCACCATTTACAAAACATTTCCTTCCTCCTTTGACCCAAAGGTCTCTTTCCCTTTTTTATTATCAAAAAGTAAATAAGGAAAGAAAAATAGAAGACTATAGTAAGAGCATAATTGCACATAAGGTAAAAAAATATAAAATGCAATACCATATCCACGTTAATGATTATCATAAACTTAAAACCCAATATTAGAGAATAAGCATGTAAATCATATATAATTAATAATATAGAAATAATTAAAGCACACGAAATAGATCAAGGTTAAAAAACTTAAGAACATATCATCTTAATTACAAAGTAAAATATAAGAGATAATTTCAGTATTTCAAAAAGATAAAATATTTTGAAAAAGAATTTTGAAAAATATAGTAAAAAATAATTTTAAAAATAAAAGGAAAGAAAATTTGAAAATAAATAAAAGAAATAATAAAAAGAAGAATATTGATTTGAAAACAAGTTAAAGAGATAGAAAAAGAAAAAAATTAAAAAGATAACCTCCCCACTTTTAAGAATCAAGAATACATAGATTATAGAGAGAGCGGAAAATATTTATGTTCAAGAGGGAAAAATTAAAGATATTAAAAAACATTTTCCCATGAGATGAAAGTTGATGTCCAAACTTCTTCAGAATAGTAAAATTTAGGCTCCCCCTCAATTGGGTCATTTAACAAAGATCTCAATAGGTAATAATAGATCAATCAATTCAAGATTTTATAGTCTATTTGTTTCCTTTATTATATATCCACCATATGATATGATAATGAATCTTGGTGGTGTGGGCTTACAAGATATAAAATGTGAGTGTCTTTTGGTACCAAGATTTTGGGTTTGGCAATGTTAGCACTAAACAAATTGGGAATCAAAACAAATTTCGGTCCAAAAATATTGGAAAGTAAATATTTAGGAACCCAAATTTGTTTGGTGTGAGATGAAAGATGAATAGATTTTGGTCTTCTATGTTTAGCATTTTTGAAATCACACTCATAAATTAATTTCCTGAATTTCCAAAAATATTTAAAAAATATTTTGCAAAATGAATTTTACAAAAGCAATATTTTTGGAAGAGATGTATTTTTTTTTAAACAAAAACCATGAATATTTCTTTTAACACATTGATAAATAAGGATCATGTTAATATTTTTCTCACCATGGGTGAATTTAGAATGAGATATTTTGAGATCCTTTATTTAAGATTTCAAAACATCAACATTTGGTTGATATTTTGATTTCAAAACCAAAACATATTTTTATTTTGAGAAAAGATAATTTTTTTTATAAAGTTTATTTTCCTAACTAATAACTTGTTTATATTTCTATCTATGTTCTTCATATTTTTAAATAATATCTTTACAAAAAAAATCATGTTCATCTTGTTGATAAAAAGGTATGAAGAAGAGGATGAATGATAGGAAGACGAGGAATGATAAGGAGAGTGAGAAATAGGAGAACTAACCTCATCACCTAACACGATATAAGACATGAGGCATTTATGTCTTGAGTCACTTGAGGAGGTCGAGTCCAAGGAATCGTCACTTACACTCCATGTTGTGACTTTAGGAGATTTTTTACCATTCTTATTTCCCTTCAACTTCTTTTTGTAGATCGGGAATTCTTGTATAATATGAACCTTCTTATTGCATTCATATAAAGTCACAACTAGTGCTTCAATTTGATCTTTCTTATTGTCAAGTCAAGATGATTTCTTATTCTAGAAAATTTTTCTCTCCTTTTTGATAAGTTTTTCAATTCCACATTCATCATTGGTGTCACTTTTGGAAGAATCACCATCTTTGATTGCTTTAAAAACTATTTTCTTATTAGTTTCCTTGGATTTAATTGATTTTTTTACCGCTTAGCCTTTCATGGTTATATATTATATCATAAGGGATCCAATTATCTCTTCGACTGGTTTTTTTTTGTTCTTGGATTCTAGTATTTTTGTCACTTTAGGAGCCCACGAATAAGGTAAAACCCATAGGATTTTCTTTATGAGTGTTTCTGTAGATAAGTCATCATCAAGATACTTTTGACCATTTCAAATATCAATAAATCATATAAACATACTATCAATAGATTCATTAATATTCTTATAAATGATTTCAAAATATTGTCTAAACATATCCAATCTAGTATCTTTAGAATTTTTGGTTCCTTTATGGGTAACTTCCAGTAATATTCATATTTCATGATCCTAATTACATATAGAAACATAATTAAATTCATTTCGACTATGACCACATTGTAAGGTTCCCTTAACTTGTCTATTAAGTTCAAAGTTTTTAACATCATCAGGACTCCACTAATCTTCTGGTTCATGGAATATATTCATGAATAACCATTTTCTAGAAAGGATAACTAATGCTACCAAGAAAGGCTAACATACGATTTTTCCAATATGAATAATTCATTCCATCAAAAATAGGATCATGTGAATAAGAATTATATGTCATCATAAAAATATTAAGCTTTGAAATTTCTTAATATTTAACAAAAAAATCTGGAAAATAAACACATTATGGAAAACAAAATATTTTTTAAAAAAGAACACAAAGAAACATATGATACCAAAAGTTGGTCAGAGTAGATGAAAGGGGGTGAATTGACTTTTAAAAATTAAATCAAACAGGAAAATTAAAATAAAAAATAATTGATTTTTGGGTCGATAAAGTGATAACATGATAAAGTCGATAAAGTGATAATTGATAAAATTGATAAAGTGATAACACAATAAATATATAAATTGTTAAATTCAATATGTATTGAAAATTTATTTTCAATATTATAAAAAGAAATTATTCATAATAGAAATGGTCATATCAAATTTATACAATTATGAGTATCAATGATGAATGATGCAATACATAAAATAAAATAGAGAGAAAACACAGTTTGATAAGGAGTTTGGTAATAGTTCAATGTGAGCCCCTATGTCACCACCCCTAGAGTTGAGAGGTATGTGTATTAGTCCCTTGATTTTGATGGAGATCAAGTAACCACATCCTCCCTTTATTTTTGACAAAGATAATAAGAAACCAAAGTTCCCTTGGTTTTTTGATGGAGATGGCGAGAAACCCAAGGTAGAAGGTAGGTGAGAGAAAAATATTTTATTGATGAAAATCTATTACAATTTTGGTCTCGTATCTCTCTAGAAATATTGAAAAAGATGATATAGGGAGAGAAATGTGTGATCCATTGAGATTCAGAAAAGAATAATGGCTCTTTGAGAGAGGTCTTGGAGATTGAGAGAGAATGTTAGAGATACATCATTGAATAATTCCAATTCAACCATCATTGAGAGATGAGATCCAAGTTACCCAAGGACTTTATTTATAGGCTACATTATTGATAAGGGAGTCTAGGTTCAATCTAATGCTTTAGTGGCCTGATTTGAACCTTTTTTACCACCATTTAATGCATCTTAAACCTTTATTGTTGATGATCTCTCCCCATTTGAATATGTAGATTCAAAGACAAATCCTTTTGAGGGGGGAGTGGATAATGAGTATTGTGACACACATATGCATTGAGGAGTTGAAGGAAAATATGACATGGTGGCCAGAATGCATATTAATTTAGAAGACCCATTGCATGGAATTGGAGTCCCAATGACTGTAGGAAGAATGAGATGGATGAAAAGTCTTTGTATGGTCTTATTTTAAAATTAAAAATGGAGGCCCAACATACAATAATGAGAGGAGAAAATGGGAATATAATCAATTTTATTATAGCATAAAAGTGAACTTAAATGACTCACCCAATTGATCCCATGAATTTAAATCCACATGAATGAAGGAAATCTCCAAATTCAAAAGTGGTGGGTCTATTGTTTATAAAGTCATGGTGGGAATCTTCAAAGTATTTGGATTGTTGTCATAATGTATTCTTGGTGGAAAATATTGTATCCTAAAGTAATGGACATGTGTAAATAAATTCAAAATTTGTTTTTTAGGATTTAGACTTTTGGGGGATAAGTGTTTTACATGTATCTCTCTTATTTGGCTATAAATATCCACCCTACTTGTACTCCAATTAATTAATTAAGAATTTGAGTGTTTTCTGACATTATTGTACTTGTGTTCTTGGGTGAATTAAAGTAAATATTATAAAAGGAGTGATCAACCTTTATAGTGCTTTATAATTAGGGTTTTAAATGAAAAGTCTTCTTGGGGTCCTAATTGATCATCCCCTCCCCCTTTAATTTCTCATTGAACTTCTTATTTACATCTCATTTCCTTCACATCCATCGTTTGTGTTTCTAGATTTTTTTCCAATGAATTCCGCACCCCATATGGTATCATATTAGATAAATCCTTAGAGCTAAACAAAGAGAAAACCTAGAAGATTCGAGAGAAAATATTTCACATATAATGTATAATTAATTTATATACCAAAATTACCTTTCTCTTGATAATTATTTCATCATTGAAGATTTTGATCAATTCAAATAATGCTCGAGACGTATTGTTGTTGCATTGAAGGATCAAAGTAGAATCACTCTAGTGGTATCCACACGTGCTCCATGAATCTCAAAATGTCACTGATGAAAATTTGGGTTCTAGCATGGATGTCTCGATTGCCTTGCATTATTCATCATTGATCACAATAAGAATCCCTTCAAGGATGAAGGATTCCACTCTTATTCTCTCAATCTTTTGAGAGGGAGGTGGATTAGATCTCATGTTCTTGAGATTGTTCTTGGGTGAGTTCTCTCTAATCATGAGAGGATTCTATATCAAGAAATCATTGTGTATAACCATTCACCCATTTCCCTAAAAATGATAAAAATCAGATTATATGCTCAGGGTTAGAAATTATTCATTGTACAATGAACCTTAACCAACTTCCTTATTCTAGGTAGACTCCACATCAAATAATATTATTATTATTTCATTTATTATATTCCATAATGTGTGCTAACTATATTTAAATATCTTTTCTATCAGACCCTTAATCTAATCTCACTATGCCAAAAAAGACATTTAGCAGTGGTTTTTCCGACGTTTAGTGGCGGTTTAAATCGTTGCTACTCTTAAGATAATTTTTTATTTTTTAAAAAATATTATTTTTTGCTGGGATTTGAACCCCTTATCTCTTTGTTATTCTATAAAGACTTTACCACGCTAATAGACTCCTAATGTGGTGACTAAATAGACTTTAATATACTTATATATATACAGAAAAGTATATATAAATACATATGCATACATAAATTTATTTATTATTTATTATTCATTATATATTATTTATTATCAATTATCAATTATTTATTATTTATTTATTATTATTTACTATTTATTATTTATTATTTATTATTATTATTTATTATTATTTATTATTATTTATTATGTGTACATATGTGTAATATATGGTAAATCAATAGTAAATAATAAATAAATAAATGATAAATACTAAGTAAATAATAATAAAATAATAAATAACAAATTATTAATTATTAATTATGAAAAATTAATAATTAAATAATAAATAATTGAATAATTAAATAATTACTAAATAAATTATAATAAATGAGAATAATAATAATAATAAATAATAAATAACAAATAAAAAATAAAAAATAAAAAATAAAAAATATAATTATATATAAATATATAAATATATTTAAATACATATACGTACATATATTTATTCATAATTTATAAATACATACATACATATAAAAAATATGATTACATATAAATTTATTTAAACTCGTATATAAAAAAATAGTAATATATGAAAATATATATAAATATCTTATAAATATATATTAACATAAATAAATTTACATAAATGTATATAAATACACACACGCATATATATATATACATACAGCAAAATAATATATATAAATATATATGTGTAAATGTATATACATATACATAAATAGATATAAATATCTATATATATATATAACTAAATTTACATAAGTACATAAAAACACACACATATAATTAAATATAATTTTGTGTGTGTCTATATATATATATAAACACATATAAATATACATAAATACATTTAAATATATAAAAATATAAATACATATAAATATCTATATATATACCCACAAAATATATATAAATGGGACGTCTCGGGTCCGGATGCCACTTAATGGGTGCCCTGAGCCTAGTGGGCCACATGGCCTCAATCGCATCTCCCCAAATGCCAGAGGCTGCCGACTAGTAGCGAGGGCCTAGGGTGTGTCCGTGAGAAGACTATGCCCTCATTACCAAAGTATAGTGCAGCAGATGGATGTAAACATAGGTAAATAGCATAAGAAATATATATATAAACAGAAGGAAAAGTGAAAAAATAGAGATAATAGTAATAATAATTGAAACAACTGGAATAGCGTTCAACAATAGATGATGATATGTCATGTACTAGAAAACTGGAAAACATGGATACAAGACAGCAGACATAACATGTTCCACAACAGTATAAAGGAAATAAAAGACTATCCCAAGAATCCTGAGCTCTGGCTTGGTCATCTGCTATCAAGCTCCATCCTAAATAGTAAAAAATCAAGTGTTTGAAGTCATATGCTTCCCTTTGTCAACACCTGCAACCATGTAATATGCCCTGGGTACCAAACGGCGCCCAGAGAGGGTGTGAGATAAATCTCAGTGGGCCACCACCAATGGTGTCTATAACATACGGCATGTGTAATGGAAATGTAACAGTGTGAAAGCATGCATATATAAAGTGAAGCAGTATAATGTAACTAAATACCCAAGTACCTACTTCAGCCCTCGGTTGGTGCCTGAACATGTTACCAGTTCATTTAATTAAGTAATTACCAATTTTATATTGATAGGTCTCGTAAGGCATAGCCAAAACTGAAATCACCTAATGATAGTATAAGTAGTGAAATTTCCAAAATTTAACAAGGCAACCATGATCAATGACATTTAATAGTGAAGTCCCAAGGTAACAACCAAGGAAACATAGACCTCAAGGGTTTCCAACTCAGTAATAATTGTAGCCTAGCATGGGGTAAGAGTGTAATCCAAGGAGCGTAATCCAAGGCATTCCACAATGAGACACCTATCGGGTCCAAGATGATCAACCAAGGTAAAACAGGGCTAATCAATGACTAGGCCCAATGGGATTTAACCATGGAACCTACTTGTCAATGCTGGATTCAAAGAGTGTATCCAAGGAATCCTATAATGATATTGAAGGGATCCAATGAGTGTATCCATTGCATCTTGTAATACTACATGAGGGATCCTACATTATCATATCGGGCATCCAATAACATACAGGGATCGAGATCTAAGTGGGTCTCAACCTAAGCAAGTTGTATCCTTGAATCAGAATGGGGTTCCTGAGTTCTCATGCAATTCTCCCATTAGAATCCAAGCTGAGCTCAAGTTAGGCCAATCCTATTTTATTTTGAAGTCATTTAATATTTCATTTGGTTCAATTCATGCCTTTAGTGTGATAAGGTCAAGTAGCATGCAACCGTTTTATCAAGTCATTTGGTTCAAGCATTGCCTTTCATTAGAGTGACAAGACCAAGTAGCATGAAACCCTTTAATCCATTTAAGGCATACTCCATATTCAAGGTTCATTCCTCTACCATCCATTAATGTGGTAAGGGGTGTTATGGATATGCAACCTACTATTCATTCACATTCAATGCAGTCAAGTCACATACTCAATATACTTTCCAAATTCCATTTCACATTTAATTATCCAATTGAAACACTTACCTTAGGTGGGTCAAGTGGTACGCATACATGGTACTTTACATTATGAAATTCAAAATATAAATCAGACCAATTAATATAGAAACACTTACCCTTAGGTAGGTCAATCCAAGGCACACCCGAATGGTGGTGCAAGCGTGTCAAAACACTAAACAATTATGGCATAACCTTCAACATGGAAGGGATGGAGTTGTGGTTATAACCACAAAAAAGTAATCACATATACAGAAAGAGCATATCCATATGGTTCTGAAAAGTATAAGCATGGAATATTAATTCCATAAATGGAACCCGATGAAATCGGTGGGCCCCACATGACAAATCCAAAATCAACAAACTTTATGGATGAGTTATAGACCACCTAACTTAGGGTTGTATGACTCTCCTCCTCCAGTATTGTCCCTTGATTTGGCATGTATCATAGTAGATCTAAGAAAAAGATAAAAACACTCATACCCTGATATCTCGGTCGAGAGAAAAAGAGAAGGAGAATGGTTCAAGAGGACTAGAGTACTTACCATTTCACATCCATCGTGACAAACATAAGCTCAGTCGGTTTCCGGATGAAAGATATATCTTGATTCCAAGGTTAGATCTTCAAAAATCCCCAAATTGAGAGAGAAATAGGTTAATCCCGCATAATCTCGGATTAGGGAAGATGGACGTGGATTAATAGATCATTAAGGGCAAAATTGTAAATTTACCTAGAAAAATGGCTTGTATACGGTTTGTCCGCACTGTTTGAAAAACCGTGTGTGGTTTTCTAGGTAGAAGGGCACATGGCACCATTAGGCCGCACGGCCATGCACAAACCATGCGAAGTGGTTCTGTTTGGAAATTTCAATCTGCACGGTTAGCCAAATTGTGCACCAACCATGCGCTAACCGTGAGACCTCCCAGTTTTCACAAAAAGATAGGTTTCAGGCTCCAAACTTGCCCCAAACACCCTTGAGACCTTTTCTAACTCATTGGGCATCCATATTAGGTACAAAGTAAAGATTTAGACAAAAATTTAAAGGATCCATACCTAAGTGAAAAAACTGGTTTCTTACAATAAATATAAATAAATAAATAAAAATATACAAATATACACAAATATACATAAATATATATAATTATATATAATTATAAATAAATATAGATAAATATATATAAATTATAAATAAAAATACATAAATACTTATAAATAAATACATACATACATATATATATATATATAATAAATCACCAAAAGAGATAAATCCACTACAATTGTAACACCATCATATTAATATGAATAAAAATCTATGGAATAAAATTATATACCACCCAAAAAGAATAAGAAGATCGTCATAAACAAAGTTGAAAATTCATCGATGATTCAAAAATTAGGGAATCCCAACTAAAAACTCAGTTTTGTAGGCCTTCTATGCCTTTTTTATTGGTAAGAAATAGTGACAATGGCCACCTTTGGTTTGAAAGATGTAGAGATCGTTGTAATCTTTTATTTGATTGGTCATGGAGCTCAAACATACACTCATATCAAAAGTTATGGTCATTTGATGTTGAAGTCCAATTTTCAACTTCTCTTAGACCAATAATAAATTTTTTACTATTAACTATTACCAAAATATCATCCATTGTGATCTTAGTTGTTTTTGTAAGCTTCAATTTGATAGGTTGCGAAATACAAACAGACACTCTGATCAAAATTCATGGTCATTTGATACTGAAATTCGATTTTCAACTTCTCTTAAAACATTAGTTAAGTGAGAATGTTTTTAGCATGGTTTACATATATATATATATATATATATACATATATATGTATATACACACACAAATATATATAAATGTGTGTGTGTGTTTATATGTAAATATATACATATATAAATAATTAATAATTTCTAATTAAGAATTAATTTAGTTTTTAAATAATTATTAATTAATAATTAATAATTAACACCTTATATTTAATTAAGTGTAAATAATAAATAATAAATGACTATAAATAATAATTATTAATGAAAAATAAGAATTAATAAATAATAAATTATTATAAACAATAAATTATTAATTATTAAATAATTAATAAAAAGTAATTATTAAATACTAATAATTTTTATCATTAATTTTAGTGGTGATTTATTAAAAAAACCTTCTCTAATTAGCAGAGGTTTTCTAAAATTTCTATAAAAAAATAAATATTTTTTTAAAAATAAAATTTCAAATTTAGTGATGTTTTAAACCGCTGATAAAAATTTACAAACGAAGCATTTAATAGTGGATTTAAGAACTCCCTCTAAAGACATGTTTTTCTGTAGTGTTCATCAATCCTTTTTTTATATTAATTAAACTAGGAATAATTGCCCCATAGGACACTGTCTAGTGGTTGCGTGCATGTGGTAATGTTTGGGAGGTGTCGATTTTGAGCCTCCCCACACTCATGTAGGGTTGATTTTTGTTGTTTCTCCCCCTCCCTGCACTGATGTAATAATTAAACTAAGAATAATAAATATTTATTTAACAAAAAAATATCTTTTTATTATTCTTTCAATGAATAAATATTTATTATATTCACTAAATCAATGAATATATATTTATTTAACATATACATAACTAAATAATATTGATTTAAAGAAATAAATAATTATCTATTTCCTAGAGAATAATTAACAATAGATAACTAAATATTATATATTTACAAAAATGGAAAATAATATTTATTTAATATTTAACTCACAGATATATTCTAAACTAGAATAACCAGTGATAGAATTTATGTGATCAACCAAAGTGAAATAATTATTAAACCATAAATCAAGAAAAAAAAAATATTTTGAATATTAAATTCAAATAGAATTTAATCTGATATTTTGAATAAAATTTAGGTGTGACCCTCTAGATTAATTTCTCAATGACATTAGGCAAACTAGCCTAAAGTCCAAGATTAGCATTTGGAAATATGTCTATACACCAAAAGTGAAAGAAGTTAATGTTGCAATGATGAAAACCTCATATGAACATTCCCTAATATAATATAATCTATTTGTCTTGATATATCATCAAGAAGGTTGTAACTCATGTCATCAACCTATATACTTGATATATCTTACTTTAAATTCCTTAAATGAAATCATAAATGAATTACCATGGCTATGAATTTAATCAGATAATTCTATTCTAATCAAAGGGTCAGAAATATTGCAACACCCTATGATTTTTAGTATATATTTTATTTTAAATAAATTTTATCGATAACTTGTTTTGCATGAAATACCAAACTAAAATGAATTATGATGCATTTTATTGAAAAATAATATTAAAATGTTGGATAAACATTAATACACTACGAGGATGCAACAATAAGCGACAAAAAGAAAAATACAACTGGAATAAACGTGCATGTATATAAAAATACCACAAACATATAATCTTTATCCTCGTGGTTTTCCATGAAAATCATGGTCATGATCATGATTATGGAAAGAAAAGTAAGTGAAAAAACTATTATAGGCATATTGAGAGAGATGTGAATGAATAGGATGAATGGTTTTAGTAAGGCTATATATAGGAGTAAAATAGGATCATTATATATATAATCATTAGATATACAATCGTTGGACATGTGGTCATTGTAAATAGGGTCATTGAATAAACATGTATCTAATAGATATATTGTAGGTGAGTAATTATTTGTAATTTTTTTGAAATAATATAATTCATAAATAATAAATACTGAATAAACATTTAATTAAGATATTTTGTTGTAAAAAATGTATATTTTTATGTGTTGCGTATTATTATTATTATTAAAGAATGATATGGTGCATTTATAAAATTTAAAGAAATATTTTAATATTATAAGATTGATAAAATTAAATGTTAATAATATAAATAACTAATTTTAATGATATGTATATCATTTAATATAAAAGGTATATTTTTTTCAAAAGAACTATTTTTATAAAAAAATTATCTTAATAAAATTAGTCACAACTAAAAAAATTATTTTAATGATATGTGTTGATAATATATATATATATAATTAAATATATTAAAATTCATCCAATAGTTATTATGAGGCATTAATAAGAATAAATTTATTTTAAGCATAAAAATACATTTCTTCTAAAAAAAATGTTTTTATGACTCATACAAGCTCATATTAAAATTAATTTTTATCACATCTAAAAATTGAATCTGATGAAATGGTTTTCATATTTTAAATTATCATTTTTAAATTATTTAATAAGTGTAATTTCATTTTTAGGCATAAAAATAAGTTACTAAATTTAATTACCACAGTAATGGTAAAAAAGAGTTATTTTCAAAGAATCGTTTTTAGGTGTTGTGTATTTTTATTTGAAAAAATTAAATTGATATATTTTAAACAATTACTCTAATTTAATGTTTTAATATATATATATATATATATTCATTTAATTAGTAATTTATAGGAAATAATAATAATAATGGTCAAGACTTAAAAATTCATTTTTCTACAAAAAATCTTTCGCTATATATTATATGTTTTAATTTAAAAGATATATTTTTTCAAATGTAGAAGTTGAATTAGATTAAATGGAGTCTGAATTTAGTATCTACATGTAAAAATTTGATAAAATTTCTATATTATATTTTAGTAAAAAAACAATTACCATGGTAAAAGAATTAAAAAATTTAACAAAGGGTAAAAAGAGGTAATCCACCACAGTTCAAATTTTATTAAATAAACTTGACACATATACATTATAGAAGAAATTTTTAGGTGTATAATTAATATCCACATGTATCATCAACATT
The DNA here is from genome assembly GCA_963277665.1 of Viscum album. Lineage (NCBI taxonomy): Eukaryota > Viridiplantae > Streptophyta > Magnoliopsida > Santalales > Viscaceae > Viscum > Viscum album. Next base: position 393,841,424 of record OY728147.1, on the reverse strand, counting down.
TATTTACTTAACTCATCTAATTATCATGTGATTTCATTCTTACCCCTCACCCAACTCATGTTTCCAATGAAATGTCCATCATTTTCACTTATAAAAGGAGCTCACTTCCACCCACTCCAAAACCATTGTACTCCTTTGAATTATTCTTAAATATCTAACCTTTTATACTCTTCTAAATACCTCTTACTCATTTGTAATCCCCCAATCACAATAATGTTCCCCAAGTCCTCCATTTTCAAGAGGTCCTTCAAGAGAAGAATAAAGTCCTCAATGTAAGTATTGTCATCTCCCAAGCCTTTTCTACTTTGTCTTCTTTATCTAAATCCCCTATAATATGATTCATCACCTTAATAGAATAAAAATAATATCATTATATTCTATAATGATGATACTATGAAATAATAATCACTTTCATAGCCATAATCACCCATAGATTATAGCATGTTTATATTTGGGGCAATTTAACCACCTACATGAATGATGCTATAAATTTATATCATGGATGACAATGGAAAATTAATTATAGTTAATATTGGACATAAATGAGTAGATAATTTTTTTATAGTTTTTTAAAGGTAATATTAGTATTTAACTCATTACCAATATACCACCTTTTGTATGTTAAAGATTACTCAAACAATCCCATTATAAATTTTATCTTTATGAATCCTAACTAATAATCTCATGAGATAAAATTAGAACATTATTAATAATTATGGAAATTCTATTAAAATCCCTTGAATCATCTAGTAATGATGAAATTGTTTCAAATGAATGAGGATCGACAACGCCATTACAAAACTCCTATGAAACAAACAAAATTACTAACATTCGATGATAAAGATAAACTAATTTATGTCTAATAAATGGTTATTAATGAAGAGTATAAAGGGTAATATATATGAATAAGTTTATTAAATAAGTGATTAATATGGTTATGTTTATTAAATAGGAGTTTAAAATGCTTTTATAGAAGTTGGGACCAAAGGTAAGGGTTTTTTATCTCAATTCCCCTTCTTTCAAACATATTTCCTATTATGCACCTATTTTCATTTATATGGTGTATATACTGAATTTTTCACATATTATATTCTTACTATATTTATATTCATAGAATTTAAAGTTCCATTTGAATATCTCTCTTTCAATATCTTTCGATTAAAAAGTTACCAAATTTGTAAGGGTTTTCTCATCTCAATTTTCCTTCATTGAGATACACTTCAATTCACCACTTATTTTCTTTGTGTGGTGTATATAATTCTCATGGATGTATTTTTATCATAATTTTCATGAAATTTGATAAATTTACAAATTCATCTCAAGTTCTATCTTTCATAGGCATTTGATTCAAAAGATACCAAAGTTGTAAGATTGTCTCTTCTAATCTCATTTTTAAATCGAGATTACTTATGAATGAAAATCCATCCAGGGAATTTGTATGTTATTTATATATATAACCCCAACCATTTTATTCTAATCACACTATTCTTGGGTTTTTACACGTCCCCTCACAATTTCATTTCCCTTTGGTTCATAATTTACTCGATGTGATTCTTTTAAGTGAAACTGACCCCACCACTTATTTTCAATCGAGAATCTTTATTATCAATGTCCATATTTATTAGATGTCATTATCTATCATTCAATAATTAATTAAGGTCATTTTATACAATTTTGACTTAAATTACAAAATTCTAAAAGGAATATTTTAATGTTTTCCATACGATTCGTTTTTGAAAAAGGTATGACAAGAATGTATTTTTAATGTTTTCTGTGTGAATGAATTTTTACACCATTATGACCAACATTCCTTAAAAATATTCCTCTATAAGTTTTTTTAATAGTTTTCCAAATAATCTAAATTATTAATTTTTTATTGAAATAAAAGGGTATTTATTATTATTTTTCTAAGTGACTATCCAATTATCTAAAATGGGGTTTTCCCTAGATATGTTAAAATCCTTAAATGTTCCTTATGTTACACTGAGATATTTTCTTATACTACTATCCATATTATTTCTCTGGATGGATTATGGAGTATTCTATGCATGTATTTATGAAACATGTCTCTTTTCCATATGTTAATTAAGTGATGTTAGGAATATAGATGATTTCATGTTCTTATGACACATATATATGATTTTCATTATGTGACTGGTGGTACTAAAATTATATGGCCCTCTAATGCATTAAGTAAAGTTTGATATCTCATGAGATAATGATTTCATGTGAATTCATAATTATGGTAAACTATGTTTAAAGGACTGTGTGTGGATATAATTTCAGTTATCCATGTTTGCAAGACTATGTGTGGATACAATTACAGTTAACTATGTTCACGTGACTATGCATGGACATAATTGAGGTCAATTATGTTCATAATGATATGATTTTCTATGCTTATGTTTATGCCGCGTTCATATGTTTTACAACAAACTCATGTCATGATGGATCATATCTTATGTCATGCTCTGATCATTATGTCTTGATTTATGATTTATGATCCATGTTTATTTGGGTATGATTTCCTAATGCATGTTCGTAGACCTTGAATATGTTATCATACACACATGATGATCTTATGATCACCTGTGATCATTGACCGTTATATCTTATGTTTACCTTTACTGAGCATTTGATTTTACCCTTATGTTTCATTTTCATATGTTATAAAAAAGTATAGTAAGTATGGTAAGGATAACACGTGAAAAGAATTCAATGTGAGATGTTGAAGATGTTGTGGAATAAGATGATTATATAGCTAATATCCAAAGAAACTAAACCTTTGGGTTATGAGATTGTGTTATTATTTGTGAGATGTATTGATTAAGTATCAAGATGGAATGTTTGTATTTGTTCATATTAGTTGGTGTCAAAGATAGTATGCAAAGTATATGTTTCTATCACTAAATCCGGGAGTGCATGTGTGAGGCATTTCAGATATCAACTTCTATAAAGATGGAAAGAAACAATACTTTATTTACTTATTCATTAAAATCGTATCACTCATGAAACATCCAACATATCCTACCTCTCTATGATCATATGTTATGATGGTTTTCATCTATACATCAAAGTATAAAACTTATGATATACATTAATAATAATGTCAAGTACAAGAACTAATATACACATCCATAGATGAGAATATTCAATGACACATATATAATGTGGAATTCATATTGGTGGGTCTATTATCATAACCTCCTCTCTTAGAGATTATCATGTGAAAATTTTATGAGAAAAGTCTTGATAAAAAAAATTTGTCGAATGTTTTATTGATAATAAATGAAAAAAAAATCTTCACATTGAGTTAAATATGTTTATTTATAAAATATTTGGGATTAGATCATTCATTTGAAAATTTGATGAAATTTCCGGTTTTACCCTTTAAAAAATCATTGTATTATTTTGAACATAAATAATTTTATTTGATTTATTTTAACTTAATATTTTGTAAATTTTTTCCTGAATTAATTTTCTACAAATTTTATTCAGGATATCTGAGCTAAATCTTGCATTTGGTTAGAGCAAATGGGCCCTGAAGTCAAAGTTGGTCTGGACTTTCCAGATTGGACATGATTTCTATATTTAGGCCATAACTTCTACATACGTGCTTAAATTGGGTCCAAATTTAGAGAAGAGCTTGAGAACAAAATTTCACACAAATCATAATTCTGGAAGGACAGCTGGTTTATGCGCTTTAAAGGTCAAACAAGCAGGGAAACTTGAAATAAACTATTTGGCCGAATTTCCCCGTTCACACTTGAAACCACTTGAAACCTAGCCTCTCCTCGACTCTATAAATTGGTGTTTTTCTCATTTGGAGGGGTTGGGATGTGTATTGGGAGATTTAAGGAAGAGTAGAATTGGTTTCACTCCATTTATACAGGCATTTCAAGAGGGGAATATTTTGAAGCTGGGATCCCTTCATCGAAGTCTTCTTCTTCTTCTTCACTTTGTAATATTGTTGTGCTTTCAATAATCTCTTAGTTTCTCTTCCAATTATTTTTTTATTTTAAATTTTATTATTATCTTAATCTTCCTATTTGGGTTGGAATTCAAGAGTAGAAATGATATTGGGTTATACGAATGCAAAATATTTTTGAATGCAAAACCTTTGTGAATACAAAACGTTTGCAAATGAAAAATTTTTATATGATGACTACACTATCTATGGAAGAGTAGTTCTTTTTAGTAATTGGTCTACCTCTTACCTTCTTCGTTCATTTATTTTGAATCAATGAGATACTGTAATTCACTTAAAATGATCTATGAATTGAGTTTTTAATTTAATTGAAACTAAGCAAGCAATTGAACGATTCAGGCAAAAACATGCGAGGTCGAGTAATGTGTGAATTTTGAGAGCACGACCTTAATCAGTGAAACAAAAACACACGGGATAAATTTGTAGAGTTCAGATATAATCCCTAAACACAATTCATCCTCATTTTCTAAAATGGATATTTTCCCTAATTTACCAATGACCATAAGATGGGCTTAGAATGTCAATTAAATCAGGGTGTTACGATTGCATGTTCTCAAACTACCCTAGGGTTTAATTCACTTCATCTTTGTTGTAATGTTATTTCGCGTAAGGTTTGGGAATTAACAAATTAAGGGATCATAAATAAGTGGGTATTAAATTAAATAATAATTATTAATAAATGAATAGGTAGAGTTAGATCGATTACGCCTTTTAAAATATTTTCTAAAAAAACACCCTCTCGTGTTTTATTAATCAAGTTTCATTTCCAAAATAAAAAACAAAAAAAAAATACAATATTCTTATAGCATACTTCTTCTTATTTTATAAACATTGAAAACCCCCTCATCCTACTAAGTTATTTTATTTTATTTTATTTTATTTTCAAAATACCTTTAATATGTTGTTTTAAATTACTTCCTCCTTTGAAAGTGGACCTTAATCAGCCACTCTGTTGCACCTAAATAACCTGAAACTGGATATCATTTGAGAGCGCCCATGACAGAACTTTTCAAATTGGCGCAAGTAATTTATTCAACCAATTAGAGGTATTTCTTTTATTTTTATTTTTATTCTTTTCTTCTCCTCTTTCTTTCTTCTTTCCCCGTTCTCAAGTTTTTTCTCTCTTCTTGTATTTTTATCAGACCAACTCAAACTTCTTTTCTTTTTATTATGGTCCACTTTTCCTCTTTTCATTTTTATTTGATTTATGACATGAACTAATCCCAAGAATCTCTTAGATCGTAACCTTGAGATTGAATGTAGCCTTCAAGATCGAATCAGACAATCTCAGTCTATGGGAAGTTTCAACATTCAATCAGTTGGAGAATTCCTTCATTCTGGTAACATTGAAATTGGAAATAATTCTGAATCAAACATAAAATAAGAACCAATGGCTGAAAATAATAACAATGAACTTAATAGAACCATTCAAGAATTGGTTGCACCAGATATTAACTATCAACAAAATTATATTACATACCCAAAATCTCGAATCGGACTTTGAATTAAAATCTGAGTTAATTCACCTGCTTCCAAAATTTCATGGAATATCTGGTGAGGATCCCAATAAACATATAAAAGAATTTAATATGGATTTCTCAACGTTAAAACCAAGAAATGTATCTGAATATCAAATAAAACTAAGAGAATTCTCATTTTCACTTGATGGAGCAGGAAATGATTGGATGTATTATTTACAACCTAAAAACGTAACCATGTTGGAACGATTTGAAACGTTTTTTCTTGCAGAGGTTTTTTCCAGCATCAAGGACCACTTACATTCTTAATAAGATCTCGAGGATCAAGTCAGCCCAAGGGGAGTCAATGTATGAGTACTGGGATTGATTCAAGAAGTTGTGCACAAGCTGTTCACGTCACCAAATTAGTGAGAAACTCCTCATCCAGTACTTCTTTGAAGGACTCACACCAATGAAGAGAAACATGGTGGATGTCACAGTTAGAGGGGAATTGTTTGACAAAATACTGGTAGTTGCACTTGCATTGATCGACATGATGGAACAAAACTTCCAATAATTTGGTGATCGAGGTACACCACATGTTAGAGGAGTACATCAGGTAAGTCCTTCCTCTCTTGAAAATCATTTGATTGATACTAAGTTGGAAGAATTGACCACTATGGTGAAGAAGATTGTTTTGGCTCAAAAGACATCTCAACCCACTCTTATGAGGCCATGTGGCATTTACACTAAAACAGACCACTCAACTGATTATTGCCCCCAATTACAGGAGTCAGAGGATTGTGTAGCAGTATTCTCTGAGAGACCATATCAGCAGCAACAACCACATCCCCAAAAGAAGTATGATTTCTTTGCACTAACATAAAACTAAGGGTGGAAGGATCAATCAGAATGAGATATGGCTCTGGACAACAACAAAGGCCTCCTTTTCAACAAAACTTCCAGCAGTCTCTGTCTTACCAGCATGGTTTCCAACAACCCCAAAGGAGATTTGAAACCCAAGCAACAATAAGACAATAACAAGGAAATCCCCCAGCCAAGGTAGATTCTAACAATGATGACCTTTTGAAACAAATTGTTCTTAATCAACAGAATGAGCTGAAAAGTCAAGGTTTGGAGTTGAGAGAGTTGAAGACTCAAATGAGCCAGATTGCCACTTCTCTCCATGAACTGGTAAGTAATAATTTCAGAAATCTACCTTCCCAACCTACTCCTAATCCCAAGGGGAATGTCAGTGTCATCACATTGAAAAGTGGGAAGAAAACAACTAATACATCTGCACATGTCGTTCCATCGGGATTCACCTCAACTCCGAAGAAGCCCCATTCAAGAACCACTGATGAGCACCCCAAGGAGAAAGATAAAGATAAGAAAATAATTGATGATGTTCTTCCTAAACCTCTTCCATTTCCAAATAGAGTTGTTCAAACCAAAAGGATGGCTGAAGAGGAGATTCAAAAGGAGGTTTTGGATACATTCAATCATGTAAAGATCAACATCCATCTACTTGAAGCCATCAAGAAAATCCCAAGGTATGCCAAGTTCTTAAAATAACTTTGTACCAATCTAATATGGCTCAAGGGAAATGAGAGGATCAATCTTGGAAGGAATGTGTCAGCACTCATTACACCAACTCTAGAAATACCAACAAAGTGCAAGGATCTGGGGACATTCATCATCTCATGCACTATAGGGGAGTTACACTTTTCTGATACTTTATGTGATTTAAGAGCTTCCATAAATGTGATGTCTCACTTTGTTTTCTCTTCTTTATAGGTTGGTGAGTTGAAGCCGACGAGACTAGTGGTGCAGTTGGCGAATAGAGCTATAACATATCCAGCAGGGGTCCTTGAGAATGTACTTGTTCGGGTAAGAGATATGATCTTCCCAGTAGATTTCTACGTGCTTAACATGGAGGATGATTAGGTGAGTTCTCATGCTCCCATTATCTTAGGTAGGACCTTACTCAAAACTGCAAAAACTATCATAAATGTCCATAATTGTACACTTTCCATGGAGTTTGGAGATAGAGTTATGATATTTAATGTTATGGACTCCATGAAGTATCCCTCAGAGGACCATTCTACTTTTGTTATCTCCTATTTTGAACCACCAAATAAAAACCCCGCGAAATTTGATTATCCTATGCTTAGGAAGATTATGAGCATTGGTTCTAGTTTGATGTCTAATAACACTTCCACATCGATTTCTAATGCACAAACCTCTCTTAGATTTGATTTTGAAATGGATTCATATTCTGATTTTGATCATGTGAACTCTAATTATGGCATGGTTGTTGAGTATGATGATGGATTTGATGCTTTATTCTCTGATTTTTATGATGTATATTCTGAAATTGATGCTCATTGTGCACATATTTCAGTTCCTTCAATTTCTTCATCCATACATCACCCCCCTACACTAGAACTCAATCCATTGCCACCGAATCTAATGTACTCAAACTTTTGAGTGGTGAGAAATTACCTATTATCATTGCTAACAATCTCCCTTTTGAACATGAAGAAAAACTTTTAAATCTTTTGAGAGAGAACATCAGGGAAATTGGGTGGAGCTTGGATGACATATCAGGTATTAGCTCCTTCATTTGCATGCATATGATTCTTTTGGATGATGGGGCTAAACTAGTTAGGTAGCCACAAAGTAGACTCAATCCAACCCTTCTGAAAGTTGTTAAAAAAGAAGTTGAAAAATTGCTCGAATGTGTAATTTATCCCATTTCAGATTCTCAGTGGATGAGTCCTATTCAGGTTATGTCTAAGAAAAGTGGTTTAACTATTGTTAAAAATTATAGAGGAGTTATTTCTAGTGAGGGTGAAAAAGAGTTGGCATGTGTCTATTGATTATAGGAAACTAAATCAGTCCACTCGCAGGGACCGTTTCTCCCTCCCATTTATTGATCAAATGCTTGAGAGACTAGCTGGAAAAACACACTTTTGTTTCTTGGATGGATTTTCTGAATATTTTCAAGTTCCTATTGATCCAAAGGATTATGAGAATACAACATTCACTTGTCCATTTGGTACGTTTGCCTACCGAAGGATTCCATTTGAACTTTGCAATGCCCCAGGTACCTTCCAGAGATGCATGGTGAGTATTTTTTCTGACTTTATTGAGATCTGTATGGAGGTATTTATTGATGATTTTATAGTGTATGGGTCTTCATTTGATGATTGTATCTCTAGTTTGGGAAAGGTTTTGAATCATTGTATTGAGAAGAATCTGGTCTTAAACTTTGAAAAGTTTCCTTTCATGGTAGAGAATGGCATTGTCTTAGGGCATGTAGTGTCAAGACATGGGATAGAGGTTGATAGATCTAAGGTAGATATTATTTCATACTTACCCTATCCTTCGTATGTGTGTGATGTTAGATCTTTCCCAAGGCATGCAAGATTTTATCGGTGCTTCATCAAAGATTTTAGTAAGATTTCTTTTTCTATGTGACGATTACTTCAAAAGGATTCTGATTTTGTGTTTGAAAATTCTTGCAGGACTTCCTTCGATGAGCAAAAGAAGTGTCTTACCACTCCACAAACCATACAACCCCCATTATGGGAGCTTTCTTTTGAGCTTATGTGTGATGCATCCAACTTCGCGGTTAGAGCTGCCTTATCTCAAAGGGTAGAGGGACATCACATGTGATTTCATATGCATCGAGGATATTGGATTCAGCCTAATCAAACTACATTACCATGGAAAAAGAGTTTCTTGTCGTCATATCTGCTTTAGATAAATTCATTTCATATTTATTGGGCTCTAAAGTAGTAGTTTTTTCTGACCATGCAGCTCTGAGGTACCTCTTAAAGAAGCCAGATGCGAAACCCAGGCTTATCCGATGGATTCTTCTTCTTCAAGAATTCGATATCAAGATAAAGGATAAGAAGGGTTCAAAAAACCTAATAGTGGACCACATTAGTAGGATTACTCACACATCGGAGGTTGACACCTTAGACCAGGTACCACTTCAGGACACTTTCCCCAATGAGCATATTTATTTCATCTCAAGTACACATCCTTGGTATGTTGATTTAGTTAACTACTTTTTTACCTATGAAATTCTTGCAAATTTAAAGAAACATCAAGTCCAAAAGTTAAAGAGTGAGAAAATTCTATGTTTGGGATGATCCATACCTCTGGCGCATGTGTAGTGATCAAATTATTAGAAGGTGTGTTCCTGATCATGAGTTTGAATCTGTTCTGCATTTCTATCATACACTTTCATGTGGACACTTTAGACCCCAACGAATGGCTAAGAAAGTCTTATACTCCGGATTACATTGGTCTATCTTATTCCATGATCCCCATGTGTTTTGTAAGTCATGCTCTCGTTGCCAACACACTGGGAACATTTTTAGGAGACGAGATGCTCCAACAACCCATACTATTCTGTAATATTTTTGATGTATGGGGCATCAATTTTATGGGTCATTTTCCTAGTTCATTTGGTTTTTTGTATATTTTGGTTGTTGTTGATTATGAGAGTAAATGGGTGGAGGTTAAGGCCACCAGGACTGATGATTCTCATGTTGTAGTAGACTTTGTCAAGACACGGATTTTTTGTAGGTTTGCAGTACCAAAGGTCATCATCAGTAACCAAGGAAAACACACTTTTGCAATCAGAATTTGGCTTCCCTCCTTCAGAAGTATGGGGAGACACACAAAACATCAACATCATACCACCCTCAAACAAATGGACATACTGAGGTTTCAAATCGTGAATTGAAACAAATTTTGCAGAAAACCGTGCATCCAGATATGAAGGATTGGAGCAAGCGCTTGGATGATGCACTATGGGATTATAGGACAGAATACAAGACCCTCATCTGTATGTCTCCATTTTGGATTATTTTTGGGAAAACTTGTCATCTCCCTATGGAAGTCAAGCATCCGACATATTGGGTAATAAAGAAATGCAACATGGATTTTCCCCAAGCTGGAATCCAAAGGAAGCTACAAATTCAATAGCTTGAAGAGATTCGATTGTCATCATATGAGGACTCAAGGCTCTACAAGAAAAGATCAAAAGAAGCTCATGATAGAATGATCCAGCAAAGGGAGTTTCATGTATGAGAGAAAGTTTTACTCTACAGTTCATGACTAAAACTAATGTTTGGTAAGTTGTGTTCTAAATGATTATGTCTTTATGTTGTGTCTAATGTTTTTCCTTATGGTGAAGTGGAGATCACACAAGAGGAGATGGTAAGGAGCTTTATAGTCAATGGGCAATGTTTGAAGAAATGCATTGAGAAACTTTTTACTGACACAATTGATTTCATTACACTGCATGACCTCATCATCACTTGAGAATATCAGGGTGTTTCTAACCCTTTCACTTTTATATTCTTTTTCCTATTTAAAATTCTGCATTTTATGTGCACGTATCATTTCATAAGTTCACATCAAGGACAATGCAATATTTTAAGTGTGGGAAAGGGGACAACATTTTGGGATAGTTATTTTGGATTTTCATTTGTGTGTTGTGTGTGTGTTTTCTGATAAGTTTTTTGTTAAAAATTTTAAAACAAAAAAAACATATCATGTAACATGCTCATTTAGATATGGAATATATGGAAAATGTATAATTTCAAAATTCATTAGTGGCATGATACCATGAGTAAGATTTCATCATCAATGTTTGATTTTAATAAAAATTAAAGTTTTCAATGATATGATTGGTTATGTCATTATAAAACCTTTTAGATTTTGACATCATTATTTATTATATGTGTTTGTGGTAAATTGTGTCATTAATTTCTCCACGCAAATTTTCACTCAACCATGACTTGTGAAATTTTTCCTACTCAATTGAAGGTATAGTCAAGTTAGGTAAAAAAATCATTGGTTGATCCATACATTTGTTTCTCTTCCGATCGGTTTCATTATTGTACTGAATTGACATGTGTTTGTACCTGTTATCCGACTGTTGTACGGCCTCAAAAAAATAAAAAATATGGGTTGTGTCTTAGGAAGGTCAAAAACCACTTTTTCTCGACCTTTGATCTTGTTATAACTATTATAATTAGTGTTGTGAGAAGATCAAACACGTGATTTGTACAAATCAATTATCTTGAGTGGGTGGAATAAGATGGAAGGTGTCCAGGTAGAAGTGATCTGAGTTGCCATTGCACATGTGTACAGATAACTAGGAATGAAGAATGGTCTTTAGTAAACAAGCCTGATGTTGTATAATAAAATGGCCAAGACCAACAAAAAGATGGGGGATTGAACTGAGAAGAGCATATGGGCTTGAGTATAAGAGTTGGCTGAAGTTGGATGGGGATTTCAAGGGCATGTTGAAGCTGGAAGAGCACATCCAAAATTATGAGGATGAGTGAAGGAGCTCTCTGCGGGATTTCTTGAACTCTCTTTTCCCTGTTTCTACTATTTTATTTGATAGTCATGTTATCTCAGTTTTTTTATAATATTTTCAGTGTGGAATAGGTTTTTCATTTAATTGACTTTATTTTATCCATTGTTAGTGTTGGAGTTGGTGATTCTTACCTTTACACTTGATACTTTGCTCATGGGGCCAGTGGGTAGAACATATAGGGATAGAGGTGTGAGTAAGGGAATGATGGTTGAAGTTTACACAAAGCACCAAGGTTAAGACATTATCACTTGAGGGAGGAAGGTATAGCCTGACAATACACACAACAAGCCCAACTTCTTGAGGCAGTGGCAGCGCAACACCATTGAGAGTTAGAACTTCAATCTCTGATGTGTGGCATTATTAATTGACGATACACAAAAAACATATAAGCATAACAATACCAAATAATAACATAGATAACCTAAAAGGAACAAATATAAAAGATCATGAAAATAAATAAATTCAACAATATAACCCATAAAGTACTGACATAAACAAAGATAAAAACAGAAGACATCTAAAGACCAAGTATTATTGAACTATCACTCTTAAAATCATCATGATTCATAAATACAAAATGAGCATAACATATTTCCAAGATTTTTCGGGATAAATGGATCAAATATTACCTAATTGTTGATGTTTTTGATGATATATGGCAGAATGGAGACTTTGAGAGACTTTGAGACTTCAGAGATGATTCGGAAGAAGTTAAAAGCTGATAAGAGAAAACAACGGAGTAACACACATGCATCAAGGTGTGATGAATCAAAGGAATAAAATTTTGCTATCCTAATAAAATCATGGTGTAAGACATTTAAATCATGCTACCGTATTTATATAGGAGTAAAAAATCTGGAGTCACTAGAAAGACCCATTTCACTGGGAGACCCTTATGTTGTGAAGCTTGTGTAAGATTAAAAGGAGAAGAATCCCAATCAAGGAACGATTATGGTGTGAAGGAATCCATTATGATGCAATTGAAGAAAACAGAGAGCATCACCTTTCATTACACCACAAGCATCAGTCGATATGCCATAATATATCTAAGGCAGAGTTTTGAGGCTCAGGTTACAGCTAAAATCCTTAGGATACTGCAACGTGACCGCATGAAATTTGAAGATAAAACAAAGGAGATACATGTATTATGGCATAACACATTGACATTACATCATAATGAAAAAAGATCAAGAGGTATGAATGAGAAGATATAAGAAGCCAAAGGAAGAAAGATAAGGGGCGATCGCTTTATGCACCCATTACAACATAATGGATAGCATTACGTACCCATTCCAGAGAAATCATCATCTTCTTCTATTCTTCGTCTTTATCTTGTTCTTCTTCTCCATTGTTATGCCACTATATTTCAGCCTATTAACATATTTCTATCACTTAACTCTCTCACACCTATCAATTGGTGCTTTCAGTGAGAGAAAAATTGCAGCAGGATAGGGTGATTAAAGAGAGGAAATACTGAAGCATAGTGACATGTCTACACAGCTGTTACTTTTTTCTTCACGCAACTGCTTTCTCATGCCACGATAGGAGTCATCCACACAGCAGTAGAAAAAAATAGACATTATAGAGGCAGCGGTACTTGCGCCTGACACCATTTCCCTTGAGCAGTAGAGGAAATGTAGCAGCAAACGGAGAGAGAGAGAGAGAGGGAGGGAGGAAAAAGAGGGGGGAATCTTCACGGTTGAGGTGGACATACATGGACACGCAAGAAGGTTTGATAAAATTTGTGAGAGATGCACTTGAACAGAATGAATAAGAACTTTTGGATCTCAGGAAGGAGAATCGCATGTCACTGAATGTAATGCAGCGTTTCTCAGACTGAGTTTGGCATGGAGTCGTTGAGGCATGCTGAACTGGAGTCAGTGTAGAAGCATGTATAGTGAGCAAAATATGTGTGGTTAATTATACCTCTTCTGTTGTTGATAAAACTGCAATGGGAATTATGAGTTCCATTCGTGAGGTGGACAGACCGATACAACTGCAATAAGTATAGACGGTGTGCAATACTGAACAGGAAAAAATAGCAAGGAACCAACTGATTCCCATCCGAAGCGGTTGGGAAGGCAGTGAGAAATGCAAGGGAAGCAGTGAGAGCAAGCAACTGGATTCGAGACTTGTTAAAATGTCAGGAAAAATTGGAGTGGATGAATCAGTCACAGGCAGCGGACATATTTCAGTAGCATGAAATATTGCGTAAGCAAGACACATGACTCTTTGTTTTGTGCAAAGGCAAGGAAACAAAAGTTTGTTCAAGCGACAAAAGTGTTATTCCAATAAGTTGTGTGATCACTGGTAGAGCATCTTTGGGTTGCTGATGTAGTAGAGGATGATGACATCAGTGAGGGAGTTGAGTAGTCAGGTTACAAAGGTTGAATGGCAGGTAAGAGTAGTCAGGTTACGAAGGTTGAATGGCATACCTGCCATTACAGTGCACAACTTGTGCAATAATTGTAATGTTTCTTGGTTTCCAAGGCCATTGTTGGAGCCTCCACTGTGGAGGCCACCACCTCAAGGACAAGGTGGATCTTCAACTGGGAGGAAATGATAGGAATTTGAGACTGTTGTACAGGGGGGTGGGTCGAGTAGTGGGAAGTTGTTACATAATGTTAGGGGGTAATGTTGTAAATACCATGGTATGATGTTAGGCAGTGGAGTAGGGGTATTAAATAAGGGCAGAGTTGATGAAGTGGGGAATTTTATTTTAGGAATTGGTCTTCCATAGAAAGATATCGAGGGGTTAGGCCTCAGCTTTGGGAGCAGCAGCTTCTAGAGAAATCATGTTCTTCTTCTTCTCCTTCTTCTTCTCCATTGTTGTACCACTGTATTTTGGCTTGTTAATATATTTATCTCACTTAACTCTCCCGCACCTATCAGGTTTCCCATGCTTTTTACAGAGAAGTTAATAAATGGGTTATATGGGAGTAAGTATTTTATAAAACATGATCTTAAATTGGGATTCCATCAGGTGAGAGTAGAGGGGGATGTTGGAAAAACATCATTTTGGCATCATGAGGTGAAGGTTCCATCCGAGGTACAACGAAAGAGGTGATCCGGTGACCAACAATGGTTTCTTATAGGTTTCAATGGATATTATCTAAAAAACTTGATGAAGGTGACCTCAGAATCACTTAGAGAGAAATCATTCGTATTTGATTTATAATTAATTGAAAACAAGAATTACCTCAGACATGATAATTCTTCTCAATCAATTTTGATGGTGCTTTTGTCATGTCGTTGTTGCAATGAAGAATCCCAGCAAGGATTCCTCTAGTTTTATCCGTAGGTTCTCCACAAATCTCTGAATAGTGCTCTTGGTATTTTGGGTGATGACGCAGAGGAACCTAGAGTTTCGCATTGTTGATCGTTGATCACAATGAGGTTCTATTGTTCTCTCTTATTCTTGAGAGGGAGCGGGACTTTTCTCTCTAGGGCATAAGAGAATTTCTAGAGTTTCTCAGTTGTGAACAACAATACTTTCTTTCTAAAATGATATAAGATGGAATATATGCTTGTGATTAATATTTGATAATTGTGCTAAGAATCATTATCAAATATTTTTTCTATGTTATTCCCCATGAAAAATTATATTATTACTATTATTATATCACCAGACATGCCTATATGTAAATATCATTTGTTAAATAAATAAATCAATATTTATTTAAATGATATTAAATAAAATATATCATTTTTGTTGGTCCCTTTAACACGGCCCTTCAACCCTTCTCATAATTTAGCGAGCCTTGAATAATAAATTATTTATTTTAAAAAAATTAATATTATTCCTTCAATAAAAAAATACAATATTCACTAAAATCACAAATAAATATTTATTTTAATATTCATGAAACTAAATAGATATTTATATTTATTTATTTATTCACTGAACTGGTGAATAAATATTTATTTATTTATTATCTTGTAAATAATGAACAAAAGATAATATTCAACTCGCATATTCTAAACTTGTATATATGGTGATTGAATTTATGCATTCAACGATAATCAAATAAATATTATTTTACAAGCCAAGAATAATATTTATTCTTGTAGATGAGTGAATTCCTCTTACCTCAATGTGAGGTGAGGATATTCTTTTATAGATTAGGAAACCAATATACAAGACGGGTAAGTCCGATGTGGGACTCACCCATTTACACTTAAATGGGTTCCAACACTCCCCCTCAAGCTGGACATGCCCAGATTGGATAGAGTCCCACACAAAAAGAATAACAAGACAATCTCAAACTCCCCCTCAAGCTGGGCCATGGAGGCTGTGAATACCCAGCCTCGAAGTGAGAGACTCAAGACGAGCTCCAGGAAGACCTTTGGTGAAGAGATCGGCAAGCTGATCGGTCGTCGGGATATGGCCGAAACCGATATGGTGCTGCTCCAGATGGTGGCGGAGAAAATGACAGTCCACCTCGATATGCTTCGTCCGTTCATGGAAGACGGGATTCAAGGCAATCTTCGTGGCGGCCTGATTGTCACACCAGATATGAGCAGGAGTCGATGCTGGGAAACTGAGCTCCTGGAGAAGATGACGAAGCCAGAGGATCTCAGTGGTGACAGTGGTCATGGCTCGATACTCGGCCTCGGCACTCGAACGGGAGACCACAGTCTGCTTCTTGCTGCGCCAAGAGATGAGATTACCGGCGAAGAATACGGCGAAACCCGAAGTAGACCTGCGGGTAGCGAGGCAACTGGCATAGTCCGCATCACAAAAAGCTTCAATATCTAGGTGAGCATGATGTGAGTACCGAAGGCCACGTGCAGGGTCTTTCTTGATGTACTTGGCAATGCGGAGGACAGCATCCCACTGAGAGCAGGTGGGATGTTCCATGAACTGGCTTACTTTTCCAACGGCACAAGCAATGTCGGGACGCGTCATGGTGAGGTAGTTGAGTTTACCGACCAAGCGTCGATAGCTCTCGGGATGAGGAAAGAGTTCCGAGTCGGCATGAAGGGAGCGTTCCCCAGGCTCCAGGGGAGTGTCAACTGAGGTGGCGGTGCTCAACCCGGCATCCTGCAAGATATCAAGAGCATACTTGCGCTGGCAGAGAGAGATAGTGTCCGTAGTTCGGGAGACCTCGATGCCAAGAAAGTAGGTGAGGGGACCAAGATCTTTGGTGTGAAAGTGCTGGTGAAGATGCGTCTTGAGGCTGGCGATGCCTCTGGAGTCGCTCCCTGTGATGATGATGTCATCAACATACACTACAAGCAAGATACAGCCGTGTGTCGTCGTACGGAAGAAGACGGTGTGATCTTTCATACTCCGAGAGAGGCCAAAGGCGGTGACGACAGTGCTGAAGCGGCCAAACCAGGCGCGAGGAGACTGTTTGAGGCCGTAGAGGGAGCGACGGAGACGGCAGACATGGGAGTCGGCACCAGAGGCAGAGAAACCAGGGGGCTGCTGCAGGTAGACTTCTTCGTCAAGAGAGCCATGGAGAAAAGCATTCTTAACGTCGAGTTGATGAAGCGGCCAGTGGTGATGAGCAGCCAGAGAGATGAAGAGGCGGACAGAGCCCATCTTGGCGCGGGAGAGTAGGTCTCAAAGTAGTCGACGCCATATGTCTGAGCAAAGCCCTTGGCGACAAGCCGGGCTTTGAGGCGACAGAGAGAGCCATCAGGATTGAGACGGATTGTGAAGATCCATTTACAGCCGACCGCCTGTTTGTTTGTCGGAAGGGGAACAAGATCCCAAGTATGGTTGGCATCCAGAGCCTGCAATTCATCCCGCATTGCGGCTAGCCACCCGGGGTGAGATTTGGCTTCACCGACCGTTCGAGGAAGCGACACGGTCTCCGGAGCTGACAGACCCCTGTAAGAAGATACAAAGAGAAAAGTAGTCTGACAGGATCGAGTACCTTTCCGGAGCGCAATCGGTACATCGCCGGGAGCTGTGTCAGGAACATCAGTCGAAGCGGGAACAATGGTTTCCTCGACCGGGATGAGGGGTACAGGGGAAGGACGACGAGAGTAGGTCTGTCCAAAGAGATGACCGGTCGGAGGAGACACCAGAGGTGGGTGAACCATGAGCGGAAGGCAATCATCGATGGTAGTGTCAGGAGGAGGAGAGGGGAGAGTGAAAGGAGTCTCGACAAACAATACGTCGGCAGAGGTGATATACCGGCGGAGGTCTGGAGAGAAGCACCGGTACCCACGCTGAGTGCGGGAATAACCGAGAAAAATGCAGCGAAGGGATTTGGGTGATAGTTTGGAGAGATTTGGGCGAGTGTCCCGGACATAACAGAGACATCCGAAAACGCGGAGTGGAAGGGAGTGAGGAAGGAGAGAGGGAAACAAGGTATGAAAAGAAGTCTCCCCCTGAAGGATGGAGGAGGGAAGACGATTGAGAAGGTAAGTAGCAGTGAGGATGGCATCCCCCCAGAAAAGAAGAGGTACCTGGCGGTGGAAGAGGAGGGCACGAGCGGTTTCCAAGATATGTCGGTGTTTGCGCTCGGCCACCCCATTTTGCTGAGGGGTATCAGGACAGGAGGTCTGATGGATGACGCCGTGGGCCCTCATAAACTGCTGAAAATGAGTGGATAAGTATTCTCGCCCATTGTCAGATCGAAGACATTTCACAGGGATAGAAAACTGTGTCTGGATTTCCTGAAAAAATGTCTAAAAGGTTGAGAGAAGCTCTGTTCGATCTCGAAGAAGGTAGAGCCATGTCATACGGGAATAATCATCGATGAAAGAAATGTAATATTTATAGCCGGATTGACTCGAGGTGGCACAGGGACCTCAAACATCAGGATGCACCAAATCAAAGGGTTGGGCGGCCCGTGTGTCAACTCGAGGAGGATAGGATGTGCGATGGTGTTTCGCAAACCGACACGACTCGCAAGGAAAAGATAAACGAGGGCTAATATCGGGAAAGAGCTGATGAAGTGCTGTGGCGGAGGGGTGGCCCAACCGAGAATGGAGGTCGGCGGCACGAGCAGGGACAGACGCGCAGGCGATGGAAGTCGGGCCATCGAACATGTACACCTCATCCCGAAGCTGGCCTCTACCAAGTTCCCGGTTCGTCGTCCGTTCCTGAAACACAACAGAAGACGAGGTAAATATGGCATTACAGTTGAGGTCCTTGGTTAGCTTGCTGATGGAAAGTAGGTGAAATGGACTGCGGGGAACATGAGCCACCGAGGAGAGGTGAAGGGAGGAGGAAAGGGAACAGGTGCCAAAGCCGGCGATGGGGAGAGTGGAGCCATCAGCAACAGTGATGGTCGAGGATCCACTATAAGGGCGGTAGTCGGAGAGTATACCTGCATCCCCGGTGAGGTGGTCAGACGCACCTGAGTCAAGCATCCATGCAGGGGTGCGATGACTGAGAAGAGCAGTGGGACCCCCGGAATGGGCAAGAGAAGCGGATGAAGAGCCCGGCATGGTGGTGGCCCGGTGATCGTGAATCAGCTGGAGCTCAGCCAGCGAAAGATCCAATGATGGGGAAAGAGCAGCAGGTGATGATGCATCGCGGATCGCAGTCTGGCCCTGCCGGGGGTGCGAATCGGGACGACCATGTAGGACCCAGCAGCGGGCTATCAGATGGCCGAGTTTGCCGCAGTGCTGGCAGAGGGGGCGAGGTCGGCCATCTCCACGGCCGCGTCCTCGTGGGCCGGTAGGGCGGCCACCACCACGGCCTAGGAGCGCAGTGTGATCCAGGATGGGAACGGGTGGGGCAAGGGCCCGATGAGCCTTCTGCAGGCGATGATAGACCTGCGGGATATCCAGTGTAGACGGGCTGGCGAGCATCTTAGTAGCCGTCGTGGCGTAGTCCGGTGCGAGGCCATTCAAGAGATTGAAGAGGCATAGCTGGTCCCGTTGAGTCTGCGCCTCTGCCGGAGTCTGAGGAATAGGCCAAAGTTCTTGCAGCTCGTCGCAGAGACCCTTCCATTCCATGAAATAGTTTGGAAAGGTCCGGTCCTGCTGGCGGATGTGGGAGAGACGTTGTAGAACATCTGAGACCCGAGCCAAGTTATTGGTCTCGGAGAACATTACAATCAAGGAATCCCATAGCTCTTTGACTGTGTTGGCAGTCCTGGTGACATCCTTCACGGACCGGTCCATGGAGTTGACCAGTAAGGCGAAGATTTTGTTGTCCGTCAGCTGCCAAGAATCGAATTTGGGGTCAGTGAGGGCAGGGGGGGTTCTCAAGATGAGAATGAAGTCCCATGCCGCGGAGGGACATCAAGACTGTCTTCCGCCAGACGGAGAAGTTTGTGGCATCCAGGCGGTCATCAACAAGCCGTGAGGAGGCCGTGATCAGGGACGGAAGAACGGAGGAGGTGTCCATGGGGGATGGGCGCTGGACCTGGCGGCCGGAAGTCGCCAGGTGGAAGGGAAGCGGCCTGGCAGGGGCGCTGCGGGGGCGCAGGCGCAGGGGCTAGGGCGCGGGCGCCGGGCGAGAGGCCGGCGAGGTTGAGGGCGCGGCTGGGAATGGGCGCGCTGTGGGAGGGCGCCGGAACCGGGGCCGGGAGCCACGTCGAGAGAAAGAGCGCCGGGAGGGGGGGGGGCGCTGAGGCTAGGGCGCGGGCGTCGGGCCGAGGGCAGGAGGCCGGGGCGCTGGGAAGGGAGCCGCGGCGGAGGGTTGGTTGCAGGAGGAGCCGCAGGCGGAAGAGTCCCGAGCGGGAGGGGCCGCGCCGTCGGGGAGGAAGTCCGCAGGGAGGAGCGCGACGGAGGAGGCGCGGGCCGCGTCGGGGAGAGAGAGGGTCGCCGGGGAGAGAGGGTTGCCGGGACGGGGGCCGCGCGGGTGAGGGCGTTGAGAGCCGCGGGGAGCCGCGGGGAGGGAGCGCCGTCGGGGAGGAAGTCCGCAGGGAGGAGCCGACAGAGGAGGCGCGGGCCGCGTCGGGGAGAGAGAGGGCCGTCGGGGAGAGGGCCGCCGGGGAGAGAGGGTCGCCGGGACGGGGGCCACGCGGGTGAGGGCGTCGGGAGCCGCTGGGAGGGAGCGTCCTGGGAGGGAGGGCCACCGGGAATGGGCAGGCCGGAGAGGAGCTGGGCAAGAGGGCTGCGCCGGGACAGGAGAGGAGGCCTGCCGGGAATGGCTAGGGCAGTAGGGAGAGAGGCGGGGCCGGGAGGACGCCGGGAATCCGCAAGGGAGGGAGGGTTCGGGATAAAAATCCCTTTGATACCATGTAGATGGGTGAATTCCTCTTACCTCAATGTGAGGTGAGGATATTCTTTTATAGATTAGGAAACCAATATACAAGACGAGTAAGTCTGATGTGGGACTCACCCATTTACACTTAAATGGGTTCCAACAATTCTTAATATTTAAATTCAATAGAATTTAATGAGATTTTGAATACACTTAATATGTAACTGTCTAGGCCTCTTTCTCATAGACATTGTGTGAACTTACCTTAAGTTCAAGATTAGCATGTAACACATCAAGACACTCAAAGAATGTAATTAATTTCACAATGACAACTCCTTCCAATGAGTGATATTGTGTAATATAATTCATTTGTCATGATATCTCAACAATCATCATCGTTCATGCTTGATTTATCATTCTTTGACTTTCCTTAATGAACTCATCAATGAACTACTGTGGTCATGGATTTAAGATAGTTCTATTTTAATCAAAAGGTTATATATATATATATATATATATATATATATATATATCTTTCATCAACTCAAGAAGGATAAATATTTTCTTGACTTATTCAGTTAATGTCATATCATTTCATCAAAACGAATATCTCCTGAGCATAATGTCTTCTTTAATCCATAAATGGATCTCTGCAACTTATATATCTTATTGGCTTTCTTTGGTGTCATCAACCCTTTCTGGCTGCATCATATAGACATCTTCCACAGGATTTCCATCAAGGAAGGTGGTTTTGACGTCAATTTTCCAAATTACATTATTATAGATGGTTGTTATAACAAGTATAATTCTAATGGGTTTTAGAACGATGACAGGTGAAAAGGTTACATCATAGATATGTCTAAACATCATAAGAAACCTTCAGTAACCAATCATGTCTTATAGGTATGAACATTACCATTCATGTCTAGTTTTTCTTGAATACCCACCAAGAGATTTACATCAACCGGAGAAACAACCAAAATACCGAATTGAATTTTGGAACATGGAATCCATTTCTAAATTTGTATAAACATGCCACCTTAGCTTGTTGTCATTTACTGCTTCTTGTAGGATTCATTATTCTTATCAAATAATATATCACCTAACTTGGTTAATATAAAAAACCTCTTAGTTCCATTTTCCTACATAATATGCGTCTCTTGAACATTTCCTCCCACTAAGTCTTCTCTCACTGACAAAAGAGAAGTGCTTCCCCCTTATAGAAATATAGTCAATCACTTGACTAATGTCGTTTTATCTTACGGGATAGTTATATCTTAAATAGATTTTTAGAATAATTAACTAAGATGTACTTGGTATTTTCTTTTATATAAGTTTGTTATTAAAATTACCTTTAACAAACGGTTCTCATCAAAACACATAAAACTGTAACATAATGGATTTCTATCATACTATAAATTATATGATATCCATTAGTCAATATAGTGGGCATATTGTTAAGTGTTACATTGCTATTTTCAAAACATGTCTTGAAAGAAATTGTGAAGACTTGTGATACTTATCGTTGTCGATCCTCCTTTTACTTTCATCATTGTCGTGATGTGTATAAGGTAATGTGAGTTTAGGAATAGCTTTACTCTACACTTAAATGATCAATGAATGCTTGGTTGAAATATTTTTCGGCTATCCTGTCCAGAGGATCTTATATCTATTACCACGTATATTGATTACTTCCCACTTTACATTCCAAAAATATCTTAAAAGGAATCTCATGGAGTATGAATTTACCTCTAGTTTCCCCTTATTAGAATAGTTCACACGTATCTTGCTGAACTCTAGAATATTTATGACTTTATGACCTTTAATATCTAAAGGTTTATTTCACTTAAAACTTGATAAGTATTTCAAAATACTTAGTCTAAACACCCTTCTGAGTATATATATATATTTTAAACAGGTTGAGGGTCAAGCCCCCTAAATTAAAAAGAAAAACAAGAGCCCCTTTTGACAAATGGGGTAAGAGAGGACCCATTACAATCACCATAGAAAAATCCCAATAAAACCAAACCCAAAGGAAAAAATGGTCTCGAGTGTTCAATGAGACACAGACATCAAGATAAGAGAAGGATAAAATTTCATCCCCCCCCAACAGATAATGGAATTAGTCAAAGAAAAAGCATCACCCCTCTGCCAAGAAGTTGTGTCATGCTGGACATTGATATAAATACTTACGAGAATCAATCCACTTGGCAGTGTGAAGTTGTAACCTTCTCCAAACTAACTTAGTAATCACCCTCCTTTAGATACTTAGAGAGTCCATGATAGAGACCATGGTTGGGCATAATATGTAATAAAGGGTAAATGGGTCTTTAGAGGATAAGTTTGTTATTCTATTAGGGAGAAGGTTCTGGACCCACAGATAGTGTCGAGACTGTTATATAAGGCAGGGGTAAATAAGAGAATGGGGAGAAAAATAATTGGGATTCAGCCTATGGCTAGGGAAGAGGCCTGCAAGCTTGGGCGGGGATTCTCAGAGTCTTCTGATTGTTCTCCCTCCACATGTAATTCTGGTTCCTTCATACTTCAATACAATTAGTCAGTCTCGAGTTCTATCAATTGGTCCGGCCTGCCGGATTCCCTCAAAGGCCGCGCTCTATTTTCCATTCGTTTCCATTCATCTCCAGTACCAGTTTCTTTGCATCCAGAGGCAGCGCACACTGCAGTGATGGACATTTCCATGACGGAGCTGCTCCTGGCCTGCGTGCACAACTGTTTTCACTCGCGCAGGCAATGACGTTCGGTCAAAACGGTGATTATTTTTTTCTGACGCGCACAAGAAAGCTCCCACCAAATGCGAGGTCAACTTTGCTGGAGACAACGCTGCAGCATGAGACTTCCGACCTACAGCAACCGCGCCAGCACCGTCGGGCACTCACGCATCGCACGAACCGTCTGCTTCCTTTCTGCTGGTGTGCGCACTCTCTCTCAGCTTCGCACACCGCTGCGACGTCAACTTCGACAGGCACGACCGCTACATCTGGCGTTCCCGCTTTCCGCTGCAGCAGCACACAGGTGTCGGCGTTTTCTCTCGTTCGATGGCGGCGAAGTTACCAGGTCGCGACACACGGGGTTGCGCCCAACGTAAGGACCACCCGGTCGGCTACGAGCAGGTGCTCTACCCTACCGGCCAAGTTACTTTTTCAGGAAAAAAAGAAAAAGAAAAAAAGAGAGACAGGCGGGGCACAAAAACACAGGAGGGCCGCCCGTTTTTCTGCTTGGGGAGAGAAACACAGCTGAAACAAAAATAAATAAATAAATAAGAGAGAGAGAGAGAGAACTATCCACATAAGCAGCATCCTATGGCGACTCAAATGCCAGAACTATGGGCCTCATTGGCCTGGGTGACCATAAATCAAGAAAAATATTTACAGGAAGAGTATCTACCGGAATTTTCAGCCACACATCTGGAGACGTGGATCTCGAGGGCTGAGGAATATTTCTCACGCAATCAAATGTCGGATCAAATGAAGGTTCCAATGGCACGCTTATGCATGTCAGGACCATATGAACTTTAGTTTTTACTAGCTAAAGGAACTGCACCTACATTTACTTGGGCGCATCTGAAAGAAGCACTGCTTGAGGATTTTGGCGACTCCGCTGGAGAAGCCTCTACTACTTCATCTGAGTTCCCACCAACGTTAACGTCGATGTCTGCATCACACTCCGGGGGGGGGGCCTATCGAACATGTGACACATAGCAGGAACACGAGGATGCCTGACCTGCCTAACGACACTACCTCCAACCAGTTTGTGCTAGCCCTATCACCCAATGAGGAGTCAGACACTTCAACGTTCGTTATGCAGGAGCACAAGCCATCGCAGACTGCATCGGATCAATCATGGGCTCTTGTTATTTTACCTCCAGCTGCATAGGTCACACTTGTGGTGTCGGGTTGGGGTCCCCAGGCTCATACAGACGGTAAATATAGTTTTTATTCATCAGATGTCGGGTGGTACCTGTCGTACTTGCAGCCCACTTCATGGAAGCACACAAGGGGCCTCTCCAATGGAATGAGGGAAATCATTACGGAAGGAGGCATTCTCAAACTCATCCATGATGAAGGCAACGCATTTGGGATATTTCTTGGCATGCACCTGTGGCACAGGAGCCTTATACAGGACCACAACGGCTTGGTCCTCCGTCGACGGTGTTGCTTGCTTCGACCTGACGCACCAGAGTAGAGCGCCGAATATGGAAGATTGCTTGGCATACCAACACCCCTTGTGTGCAGTTCCCTGGAGCACAGCTAGTATGGGAGATCGCTTGGCATATCTGCGTGATCCACCACCTTTAGGACAAGGTGGTTTCAGGACAGTGGCAGTGATAGAGACTACGGTTGGGCATAATATGTAATAAGGGATAAATGGGTCTTTAGAGGGTGAGTTTGTTATTCTGTTAGGGAGAAGGTTCTGGACCCACAGGTAGGGTCGAGACTGTTATATAAGGCAAGGGGAAATAAGAGAAAGGGAAGAAAAATAGTTGGGATTCGGCCTATGGCTTGGGAAGCGGTCTGCGGGCTTGGGCGGGGATTCTTAGAGTCTTCCGATTATTCTTCCTCCTCCACATGTAATTCTGGTTCCTTTATACTTCAATACAATTAGTCAGTCCTGGATTCTATCAGTCCACCTCACTTCTTGTAATCTTTATGAATTTCCTTGGTTATGGTATTTGAATACAAATATGTGAGTTACATGTTGTATTTAGTGCCCAAGTAGTAAAACAAAAATATTACATGTAATGATGAATATACCTAAAATAGAATCTTTGTCCTGCTTCTTCTGTTCATTGCAGTTCCTCTTCGAGTGATATTTCTTACCACGTGTGAAGGAGATAAGCTCCTAGTCAATTTTATGCCTCTGGATCTTTTAAAGGCCCCATTCACTTAAAATTCATCATAGGTTTTTCAACCCTGTATTTCTCTTCGTTCGTCATAAGGGGTGAAGAGCTATCTTCCCACCAATCACTATCAGCTTAGCGAAGCATACTCAAAATAGTCTTGAGTAGATTCTCCAAACTATTCATTTTTGTAATTCTTAATCAATATGAAGAATCTTGGTAGTAAGGATGTTAATATGAGATTAATGGATAATTTATTATCCATAAGGAAACCCAACTTTGCTAACTGGTCGATATACTTCAACATCTTGAAGGCAAGATCACTAACTAGATACTCGTCTTCCAGTTTACACTTGTACGTCGTAGTAAAAATCTCGTTTATCATAGTGTATACATCCATGTATTTATGTTTTATTTTCAACTCTTTGGAGATAGCTGATAACATGATGCAATAGACATTTGAAGCATCCTTGCAACACCCCAAAATTTTATGATATATTTCTTTTTAAATAAATTTAATTGTTACGCCTAGCCGTTGGATTGGCATACATGAATGTTATCAACTAAATTATGAAAAATTATTGTTTATACATGTATAAAATGAATTCATTGGTTATCAATTGGTTAAAAATAAAAATAACATCATTTGAAGGTAAATATAGATGTTTTTCTAAAAAAAGTTTTCATGCACACATTATGTTTGGATATTAATAAATTAAATTAATCTCTTTTTATTAGAAACTTTGGTATTTTAGTAGGATTTCGAACAGTACAAGAAGTTTCTCTAAGGGAGTCGCTCCCTCCTAGAGCCTCTCTCTAACCGCCACAATTTTCAAAAAAATACAGATATCCCCCAGGACTGCCCCATGCCTCCCTTATATTCCGTCCATCTAACAAACTAACTAACAAACTAAGAACTAATTACAAGTTCCCCCCCCCCCAAGATGTTAAAACAATTAAGAGGCAGTTACACCAGTTGTAGCAGCAGTTAAGAGGCAGTTACACCAGCTGTAACAGCAGTCTGATTCCCCTTCCTTTGGTAAGTATGGACTATCGGTGGCCTAACTCCCCTATCATCGCCACCCTTAAGAAATATCACCTTGTCCGCAAGGTGAAAATTAGGAAAATGGGACTGGATTTCAGATGCTTTTTCCCAAGTTGTGTCATCTGATGGTCGACCATGCCACTGAATGAGCCATAATAAATCCCTCCCCTGAGTCTTGTATGCCAAGATAGCAAGAGGAAATTCTCATTCAGCAACAAATTTTTTAGGTAAAGTTCCAGTACCAACATGTTGTCCAACTGCAGCCTCTAGCTGAGAAACATAGAACACCAGATGAATTTTGCTATTAACAGGAAGTTTCAATCGATAAGCAACCTACCCAACCATCCCAAGAACTGCAAATGGACCATAATACAGAGCTGCTAGTTTTGGATTGATCTTAGAAACAACCCCTGGATGATTGGGACGTAGCTTAACCCAAACCAAATCCCCGACATCAAAAGCTACCATCCTCTGATGTTGGTTCACAAAACGTATCATAAGTAAAATTCACATGAAGTTGTCGTAATGCCTCATCTCGATCAATTCAGGCTGTTGTTGCAGCCTCATCTTCTGCTTCCCCTATACATAGTGAAAAATATGAGGCGGTATACATCCGTAGAGAGCCTCAAATGGTGTTTTTCCTATAGATGTATGGAAAGATGTATTATAATGGTATTCTGCCCAGGGAAACCAGTGAACTCAATGCTTTGGATGGTCATAAGAAAAACACCACAAATAAAGTTCCAAACAACGATTCACCACCTCGGTTTAGCCATCAGTCTGTAGATGGTAAGAAGAGCCCATCTTCAAAGTTGTTCCTTGCAACTTAAACAACTCTTTCCAAAAATGACTAATAAACAATGGACCTCGATCGCTAACAATAGTTGTAGGAATTCCATGTCTTTAACAAAAATTTCATCAATTGGTTTAGTTGATTATGGATGTTTAAGCAATATAAAATGAGCATACTTAGTTGATCAACCACCACGAAAACAATTTCATATCCTTGGGATTTTGGCAGACCCAAAATAAAATCCATAGAAATTTCCTTTCAAACCAAAGGTGGCAGTGGCAATGGTTGTAGAAGACCTTCTAGACTCATTGCTTCATACTTACTACGTTGGAAAATGGAACAATATCGGACATATTGTTGGATTGTCTGTGTCATACCCGTCCAATATACCCCTTAAGCAAGGGGTTTATAAGTTTCAAGGTACCCTGAATGGCCCCCTTTCAGAGAAGAATGATAATGCTGGAGAAGTTTTGGAATCAAAACCGAACCTTTAGACAAGACTAGACATTTTTTGAAGAAGAGCAGTCCCTCGTGGTAGGTGTAATTGGAGCTAGAAACTGGATCAATGTGCCAAGCTTTAATTATCATCTGTAGCTGAACATCTTCCTAGATTTCATCTGTCACTGTTTGGAGATCCAACCAAGTTGGTTCAGAAATGGCCATTTGCAAATATTCTGGTTGTTCCCCGGCTCTAGAAAGAGCATATCAGCACTGTTTAATTTTCCAGGTTTAAAAATGACATCAAAATCATAGCCCAAAAGTTTAGCATGTCAACATTGTTGATTCATAGAAATGACGCGCTGGATAAGAAAATCTTTGAGACTTTGATGATCAGTAAAAACTAGAAACCGTCGGCCCAAAAGATATCGTCTTCAATGTTGAATCGATAACATTAGAGCCATGAGTTCTTTCTCAAAGATAGACTTTCTCAAATTCTAATCGGACAAAGCCTTGCTAAAATAAGCAAGTGGTCGTTTGTCCTGCATTAATATAGTTCCAATACCAGCCCCTGGAGCATCACATTCTACTACAAATTCTTTAGAAAAATCAAGCATGATAAGTAAAGGTGCAGAAATTAAACAATTTTTTAACCTGTCAAAAGCCTCATGTGCTTCTGAAGTCCAGATAAACCAATCCTTTTTGGTCAATACTGTCAAAGGATGCGCTATTTTACCATAATCTTTAATAAATTTCTTGTAATAGCATGTTAAGCCCAAAAATCCTCTGACTTCATGGGCATTACGTGGGTGCTGCAACATGGATACAGCTTGTATTTTTTTTGGATCCATTGAAACTCCATCTACAGAAATAATATGTCCTAAATATTCCACACTTTTTTGTCTGAACGAGCACTTTTTCTGGTTGGCATATAATTCATTCTGTTTCATAGTCAGCAGAACCTGTTCCATAGCTTTTATATGATCCTCCCAAGTCCTGCTATAGTCAAAAAAACCAACACCATTTTTCACAGCAAAGTCCAAAAAAATTTGTTCATTGTTGCCTGAAAAGTTTTCGAAGCATTCGTTAAACTGAAAAGCATAACAAGGTGTTCGTAGTGCCCTTCATGAGTTTTGAATGTCGTTTTTTCTACATCTTCAGCCCTCATCCGAACTTGATGGAATCCTGATTTCAAATCAATCTTAGTAAAATATGTCGCTTCATTCAACTCATCCATAAGTTCCTCAATAACTGGTATAGAATACCTGTCTGGCACAGTTTGTCGGTTTAAAGTACGGTAGTCTACACACAAACACTACCCGTAATCCTTCTTTCTAACTAGTATTATAGGACTAGAATAAGGACTGGAACTATGCCTTATAAACCCCCGATCCAGCAGCTCCTTAACTTGGTTTTCTACCTCATTTTTCATGTGAAAGGCAAGCTTATACGGATGTTTATTCATTGGTTCTGCCCCAGCATTCATCCCGATCGCATGGTATGTTTCTCGATGAGGAGGTAAAGCCCTTGGGATTTCAAATACCTCATAGTACTGCTTAACGGCTTTTGCTCCTCCTGGCACCTTGATAACTCTGAAAAATCCTTAACCATGCTTCCAACCCTCACCCACTGCAGTCCCTGCACCTAACATTTTTCTCCCCCAAGATATTCTTGCAAAGCTCCTGGTACCGCCATTGAACAATGTAACCCTTGAAGAATAACTTCATTTCCCTACCATACAAACCTCATATTCATATTACCCCAATGAGTTGTTACATACCCCAACATTTCCATCCATGATATGCCAACTTCCAAATCTGGACCAGGGGTATCAAAAATATAAGCATCTACAGCAAATTCCAGTTCTTCAAGTTGCACCTTTAACACCTTGCATACCCCATTCGATTTCAACCGGTGATCATCTCCCAAGCGTATATAAAAGGATCTTGTATCTGTAACAAATGTTGTAAATTATTTTAACAGCTGATTGGAAAGGAAATTATGACTTGCTCCACTGTCAATGAGTACCAACACCGGTACCCCTTCTATACTCCCTTCCAACTGCATTGATTTTGATTGAGTCGTATGTTTTCCTCCTACTGCACAAGTTGTGGTTCCCTACATCACCATTTCTCAGTCCCCCTCACGATGATAACCATGCACAACTTCGTTTCCAGCTACTTTTCCCTCTCCAGGTTCTTCACCCCCAACATCCTCTTCATTTTCCCTAGGTTCAATACATTCTCAAATCATCAATTTAAATCCCCTCTCTGAACATTTATGCCCTGCCTGAAATCGTTGACCACAGGTGTAGCATAAACCTTTCTTTCTTTCTTCAAATTCTTATCTGGACAGGTTTCGCACTCCCTTCCACTTTAGCATAATCTCACTTCGCTAACCACTATCCCCACTAATTTCAGTAGGGAAAAATTTCACTGAATTAGTGTTCCAAATTCACCCTTGTTTCACAGCAATATTCCTTCCTCACAACTCAGAATATTTAACATCACCTTTCACAATCAGTTCACACTCTACTCTTCTAGTTTATGTCAATAATCGAACCTTACTCTGAGGCACATGAGTCAAAACAGTGCTACTAATCTCTGAACATAGTCCTCCAATTAAAAGGTTGACATACCATTTTTTAGATAAATCTGACAAACGCATAACTATTCACTCAAACTCATCAATATAATCATCTATTGTTCCAGTTTGTCATAAACCTTTTAAGAAAATTATCGGATCTTCCTCAGTTGCATTTCCATATCATCCAAGGAGCTCTTCTTTAAACTGTGTCCGAGATAATTGTGACTTCATGTTTTTCAAAGATATTATCCAATATTGTGTCCTGCCTTCCATACAAAGTTGCGCAAGTGGCACCTTCAATTCCTCCCAAACTCTGTAAATCGAAAAATACATTTAAGCTCTCACGATCTGTTAGGAATATTGGGGGTTGCCTAGGTGTAGGTTGAACTTGGGTTAGTTTGTTAGCTGCCAGTTGTTAGTTTGTTACAGCCAGCTGTTTAGTGGGGGAAGATTTGTAATTTCTTATAGTAAGTGGTTGGGGTTTGTTAGCTAGCCGGTAGGAGAATAAATAAGGGGAGCCAGCAGAAGAGAGGGGATATGAATATTCTTCTTCTTCTTGCTCAGATTGGGAGTTGCTTCATGGGTCGGTCCTTGGGAGGACTCGGATTACTCTTCTGGAAGTGGTCTTCCAGGGAGCTGTCTATCCCCGTCTTCTCTTTCCTCCACACCTATACTTCTCTCCCTCCCTGTTGTATTCTTGTACCTCTGTTGCATACAAATTGTGGATATACTAATACATTCTGTTTACTTCCCTTTCTCTCTCACTCAATATTTTTATGTAACACGATCCAAGACACTGGATCTTCCCCAGAAAAATTCGGCATCTCCAAAGGTTTGGTCTGCTCACATCCAAAATGCTCGCAGAGCACTACCTTAATAGTTCCATGTGTGCCACTTACATCTACCACTTCCTCATTTTGTAAACTACTTCCTACTTCCTCTGCAATAACAGACTTTCCTCATTTTTTTCCTCGTTCTGAACGATCCATCTGATTTGCTACAAGGCGAGACACATTTAATGCCAAGTCCCGCATTTGAATATCCAGTCGCCGAAGCGCCTCCTCCTACTGCAGCTGAGCTTCGTCCCGACGGAGTTGCCCTGCCTCCTGGCATCGGTGTTCGTTCTGCAACTCGGCGATCACCGATTCTATTCCTGACACTTTCTCTTCCATTCGCGTGGGCATGCAGTAGTTCACAATTCCCTTTCCTATCTCTCAGCAACATGTTCTCAATGAAAGAACCAAAGTTGATAGGAAACATTGGTATTTCAGTAGGATTTCGAACAGTACAAGAAATTTCTCTCTAAAGGAGTCACTCCCTCCTAGAGCCTCTCTCTAATAGCCATAATTTCTGAAAAATACAGATATCCCCCGGGACTGCCCCACGCCTCCCTTATATTCCCTCCATCTAACAAACTAACAAACAAACAAACTAGGAACTAATTACAAGTTTACCCCCCCCCCAAGATGTTAAAATAATTAAGAGGCATTTACACCAGGTGTAGCAGTAGTTAAGAGACAGTTACACGAGTTGTAGCAGTTACACCAGTTGTAGCAGTTACACCAGCTGTAGCAGCAGTCCGATTCTCCTTCCCTTGGGGTAAGTAGGACTACCGGTGGCCTAACTCCCCTATCACTTTTGATGAATGATTTTAATGAAATGTATGATATATATACTTAACAAAATGTTTTAGAATTATTCTAATAGTTTTTACTATGAATGGAATAAGAATAAATCCAATTTTATGCTTAAAAACCATTTTTCTAAAAACGGTTTTCGTTGCGTTTTGTGTATTGATTTTAAAATGAATTTCTTCCAATTATAGAAATTGAATCTTGTAAAATGGATTTCATATTTGGAATTAGTCTAATTAACATAATTTAATAAGGTCAACTTAATTTTTGATCATAATAAATGGTAAAAATTGTAAAATTTTGTTACCACAGTTAGGGTTAAAAAGGGCTTACCTGGGGGTTAACTTAAGAGATAAGGTTTAAAATATCACAAAACATTGATTTAATTTGATTGGTTGAGGGTATTTTGACCTGAACCTTCATATATTCTAATTTTTTTATTTTGAGGCACTTTACTTGATTAAGGCATTTTCATATTTTAATCTTTTCAAAAATTTCAAGCGCGTCCTCTCACTCTCTTATAAAAGGATACCACCTCACCTGTTTTGCTCGCACTTCATGAGCCTTTTAGCTCATTCAATTCCTACCCTAATATATTCCTAAAATCTTTCCCCATGTCCTAGATGTGTTCAAAATATCATCCTTTGATGTCTTAAGGTATAATCCAAAGAAGGTTTCTCAATGAAGAGGTATTACTCTTAACCGAGTACTTTCAACTTTATTTCTTCTTATACCTCATCTAAAATTTATGGTATACATTATAAAATAATTATTATAAATATAATTAATTATTATTATTATTATTAAAGATAAACCATTTTCCACATCCTTTCCATCAAATTAGAAATGACATTATCGCTCGTGCGCATGTGTGGACAACCGCTTCCACATAGCAACATGATCATTTTCCATCACCAACTCACAAGGATATTTATTATGACGAATTTAATGTTTATATATGATATTCATAAAATAATTATTCTTATTTAATGATAATATATTATCTACCTCATTACCTTTTCATTCGTTGGAAAATGATAATGATGTTTGTGCGTACATGTGGACTACTACCTCTATACAACGAAGTGACTCGTTTTTTCATCATTGCATTATATGAATAATTATAAAAGTTTATATGATGAATGAATATGATAATTATTTCATTATTAAGATCCTACATATGATGAAACTAGGACCAAGCTACTTGCACCAAAACCATCGAACCGAAACATGCTTGGAAAACGGACCAGTTTTCACCTGAATGTTCATTTTAATGAAGAAATTATTAATAAAGAGATAATTAGAAATTACAAAAGAATGATGAGTAGTAAGTTATGTATGAATATGGTTCTAGAATATATGTATAATAAATAAATATTAATTATACAAGATATTTTAACACGAATGAAGAAAGACAAGACTTGAGGAAAGGGGTTAATGTTACAATCTCATTTCTTTTTGGGATTGGATATGCTAAATTTCCATTAAGAAAAATTATATGAATATTATCCTTTAAACCACTTATATTTTCTTCTCATCTAGATATTCCTGTAATTTTTATGTATTAATACAATTTTCTTCTCTTTGTTACTTAAAATGATTGAGAAAATCTTTTTAAAGAAACAATGACTTCATTTCCTCTTTGGCAGATGAACTTTTTATTCCATGCTCGTGCTCTTCAAAATTGTTTTATCAAAGTTATTACCTGTAAAGACCCGTAAATTTCAAGGAAATTTTTTTTTTAATTTCTTTGAGATTTTACGAGTACGCAGTTTCTGACGGCACCTGATTCCGAGGCCCGGTGGGCCCGGAATAAATTTCCGAAGTTGAGCTCGGGTACGTTCAGTGAACGAACGAGCGGATTTTCCTAACTTTTAAACCGGTGCTCGGAATCGAAATCTGAGGGCACCGATGAAACCGCAGCGCTGGTAATTGCTTAAGAAGACCTTTTCTGGAGTTGCGTTTGCTCGGGAGGTGTTGTTAAATAAATGGGTTAACTGAAGAGTGAAATAAAATTTGTGCTACAATTTTATTTATATTCTAAGTACTTATAACCTATGTGTGGAAGTTGGGGTGGGACTCACTACATCCTAACTCCACTTGATAGGATATTAGTGAGGTGGGGCCCACACGAGCCCCACCTGTAACAGCCCAAGATTTTATGAAAAATATTCTTTTTAATTTCACTAATGTCTTGTGTTGTACGCTACACCAAAAGGAGCTTGCACAACACGCATCCTTGACTTGCCTTGCATTACACGCAATCGCAACCTTCCTTGATAGCGTGTGTAGTACGCAATACTGAGTTTCACGAAACAACGATATGCTATTAAAATATTATTAAAACTAGCCGTTATGAATAGTAATAACCACTTTTTAAATTTTAGAAATTTTAGCTCTCAAAATGGACTTCATTTTTGGATTCGGAGTATCGAATTTAGCCTAAGGTGAAATTTTGGTACTTTTCGGATAACTT
Source organism: Viscum album (assembly GCA_963277665.1). Lineage (NCBI taxonomy): Eukaryota > Viridiplantae > Streptophyta > Magnoliopsida > Santalales > Viscaceae > Viscum > Viscum album. The sequence goes on along the minus strand of OY728147.1, from coordinate 393,806,622 downwards.
TCATATTCTGATGAATAGTGAAAATTACTAAATTATAATTAAAAACAACTTTTTTAATCGAAATAATTAATAGTGATAAATCATTAATTTGAGTGGTTTTAAAGTATATTTAGAATATATTTTTACAATTTAATACAATGTTGGTCATTGGATGTAATTTCACATTTAAACCAGACATAATCAAGTGTCAATCTTTTGATAGATATTGTTTCTTAAAAACACGCTATTTGTTTTAACAGCGGGATTTAATTATAAAATTAATTAATGCAATTTCTATGTTATGAATTTGGTAAAATAGACTTCATTTTTGAATTCGGAATATGAAATATAGCTTAGGATGAAATTTTGGCATTGTTCTGAATAACATCAATTTTTGATGAATAGTGAAACTACTAAGTGGTAGTTAAAAAAACTGAATTTTTCATAAAACTTAATTTTACCGCTTCTGTGAATGGAATTTCGAAAATCCGACAGACACGGTTAATATCAAGGACTAAAATGTGGTTCAATGAGATGAAAATAATTTTTGGTGAATAGTAACTTTTTATTTTTTTTTACCACGGTTAATAGTAAATAGGGTAACTAAGGGTAAATATGATATTACTATTACCCTAACACATGTCCTAATTCTATTGGATAAGTGTAATTCGACCAAAAACAACCTTATGAATATAATATGACCATTTAGGTCCACTTGGATTAGATTATGACATTTAATATTATTTTATTTAATGAATAGTTAAAATAGTTAAAATCAAAGTTTAATAACTAAAACATTTTTAATATGGGGTTATACATAAGATAAATTCGACTATAAATATTCATTAGAAAACTAAAAAGATTTCCTACATAATGATATTTTATTTATAATTTTTAGACTTTAAATAAATTAATGTATTTATGACACAACGATGATGCAGTAATTACCCTTTTAAGGAAATATTAACATAATTGATGTTATAAATGCTCAAATGAATGTAATTTGAGACTTTTTATGAATTCCACTAATTTTCTAGGTTACTATGATATATTAGTGTTGATTTAATCAACTTGGTTCGAACATATAATTTTGTTATGACTTTCACAAAAATCATATATCAAATAGTTTCAAAATTGACACAAAATAGTTTTTAAATCAAATATTATATTATTAATTGTTATTTTATTCCTAAAAATCTAAGGTTCGGCCAAATGACTTAGAAAAGGATATATATATTAATAATAAACAATTTGGGGTTCGTTTGGCATGTTATAGTAAGTTTATTAACCATATAGTGTAAGAAAACAAAAAGACACGGTAAAAGTTAAATTATTTAACTTAGAGTTAAATCTAATTGATAAGGTTAAAATAATAACCTAAACTTGTCTAAATCCTATTGGATGATAGGATTGCGACCCATCCCCACTTTAGCTTCGAAATAAGACCCTTTGGAACCATTATAAACCGATTTTGACTTTAATATAAAATAATATTTTTGAGATATTCCTAAGGTGCCCATCTCCTCCCTTATAAAAGGACACCTCCTCCCCCTCCTCCTCACACCAATTTGAGCACTCAAGCTCGGCCAACCCCTGCCAAAATCTCTTCTCCACTTCCCTAACAACATCCTAGAGGTTCTGGTCTTCCTCAAAGACCAATTTTAGTGCCCTAAGAGGAGGTCTCAAAGAGGCACTTCAAAGAAGAGGTAATTACCGTTACCAATTCTTTCATCTTTATTTCTTCTTCCACTTCTTCTTCTTAGGTTGTTTCATTATGAAGTAATAACATCAGTATCACTCATATACTGATATGTTATTATAAGTATGAAACAACCCTATTTCACCATCTATCCATCCTACGGGAAAAGAAATCACCGCGCGTGCGTACGTACGGAATACCGTCTCCACGCCGTGGTGTAATCTATTTTCCACCACCACCTTACATGGATGGGTATAATGGTGTAAAGAATAACTATACATAGTTATTACAACATCATATTGATTCTGATATATTGTATAATCCACTCCAATTCAATTCAATAATTATGGAAATGATATCATTGCTCGTGCGTACGTACGGACTACCGTCTCCACGACGCGATGAGATTCATTCTTAATGATTAACCATTCATGAATGATTATAAAGTATATATAATAAGTACTAATGAAATATATGACATAATAATGATACTGGATTTATGTATATATATATATATGTATGTCATCTACTTACTTCCATTCAAGACAATAAGGAAAGAAAAACAGCGTTCATGCGTACGTACGGACTACCGTCTCCATGAACGGTGTTTTTCATTTCGTTTATCTATCTATTATATATATATATATACTGAATATATATGATATATAAATCATATTTTATATCCTGGAAGTAAGTAAATCATGATATAAGTAATAATAATGTCAAGAACAACAAGTCAAAACACCTACGATAAATGAAACGATTTTACCCAAAACGCTTCTTTAACATGGAATTTACAAAAGAACGGGTAATATAATGTCATAAGTGAACCATATATGATATCATAACAATGAATATGATTCTGTAATAAGTCAATGACATTATTTAAATCATTATACAGGAGGTTCGGACACATACGAAGCAAATCGGACCTAAGGTAAGGGAAATATCACAATCTCATTTTTATCCGAGATTGTTTATTCGTAAGTATTTACTGGGGTGTATTTTATCATCCACATCCATGTTTCATAAATATGTAATATTATTTCCATCCACCTACAATTGTTTAAATCCAATTTTACCCTTCGGTGAGTTTTAGTAAAGAATATGAAAGGAATCTTTTGTCATTTTTCATACGAGGTACTTTTTGACTTTTCCGACAAAAGTACGAAGAATGTTTTTTTTAACTTATACGACATGAATGGATTTCTAAAAAAATATTTCCAAGAAGCTTCCTTTACAAGTATTCAAGTTTATTTTTAATCAACTTCTTTTAGTTTAAAATTGTATGACATGTTAAGAAAGGAAAAGTGTTTTTGAAGTAGAAATGATATTTTCCTCAAGAATAGAGTTCAAGTATTTTATCAAAATTATTTTCCATCTAAGATAATAAAAGGGTTCTGTTTTTATCCCTATTATTACATGGATTTGATTATGTTGTGATGGAAATATTTTTATGAATTCCTTTATCTTATATGAATTGTTTTATGATGTCATGTTGTTTAAGAATCCAATTTTTATTACATGGGTTATGCTATGATGTATGGTTTATGATTTTGTGGCACACATAAGAATGGTATCATTATGAGATGGGTGGGACCTATATCTCCCTCCAATGCATTGGGTAAAGATTTTATATCTCATGAGATAGACAGGGCTGGAACGGTAGGTTATACCGGTTCAGTGAAACAGGACTGAAACGAGGGTTACTCGATTCAGAAAGGGACTTTGTCCACTAAGATAGTCTTGGCAATGAGTCTTGACTAACAAGAAATGATTCTCTATGATTATGTGTGAATGCCACAAAGTTTCATGTTTTAAGTTATGATTATTGTGATTACATTTCACTGCCATGATTTATCCCATGTTATGAAATTATGCTCTCTTTTGCAGGTTAAGATTTCCAAAATGTTATGTTCTTATGAATACGATGTGATTGATATTTCTTTTGTTTACCCTTACTGAGCATTTGAGCTCACCCTTTTATGTTTTCTTTTCCCCAGGATATAAAGAAAGGTTTTAGGTAAAAAAAAGGGAAGATCTTTATAGGAGATGTTGAAGATCTTTCACCACGATTAGAAGATTACGTTCCGAGTTTCCAAAGACACTAAACTATTACGATCCTTGTGTGTATGTACTAAGTATTCCGCAAATGTAATGTAATGTCAATGTACGTCAAGCTTCGGGTCTTTACACCACCCCTTCAATTTCCCTAAACCCCCTCTTAATTTTGGCAACCCCCCTTTATTATGTAACTCACCCACTCCCCCTCTTTATTGCATGTCAACCCTCAAATTAAATTGATTGATTAAAGCTATTCAATGAATTTAATTTTGAGTTTGAGTTTTTGAAGTTTTGAAAACGCATGGCATGTGTTAATAAAATAAGTCTTCCTTATTTTATTTGGGGTTGTTTAGTTGTGTGGGGATTTTGGGAGAGGATACTCAAAGCCTTGAGGATCTTCATCTTCTTCATTGGAGAACGCGAAGAACGCCAAGACTTCGACGAAGAACGTTGTCACCGCAAGGAGAGATCGACGTGCCGTCTCTTCTCCTCTCCGCAACCGGTGTGTGACGCCTTTCCCGAAGGACGACGACGCGTCTTCCTTCGTTCTTCTTCTCGCGTCAAAGGAAGGGAGACGCCGCTCCTCCTCGAACGTTCTCCGTCAACATATACGGAGCTTCACCTCGCGACGTCGTTTTCCCGCGACGATCATCGTTCGACAACTTCGAGGTAGGGGTTTGTTTTTACGTTCGTGATTATTTCTGGCGTTCATCGTTAAATAATTAGCCGCTTGTTATCGAATTAACGGGAGGAGGTCGGACCGCACAAACACGGCCGACCCTCCTCTCCTTTGTTGTTGTACTTCGTTATGGATTGGAACGGAGGCGATGCGGTGCCGTCGCACCGCGCGGAAACGAAGGAACCGCGGTCGGTGCAGGCCGCGACGAAGGAGCACGGCGCCATCGCGCTGCGTCGTTGAGACCGAAAGAGGCCGCGGCCGGAGTCGGGTCGCAGCGGTTCAGCAGGAAGGCGGCTGGACTCAGCCGGCCGCCGGCGGACAGGGAGGTGGGACCGGCTGGTCCCGCGGCAGCAACATCGGTCGGCCTTAATGGACGGTTGTTACCCGAAAAAATCGGGGGTTTGAACCCCCGGTCAGCGTAGCAAGGGCGGACCCCTGCGGGTCCGTTGTTTCGTCAATCAAGGGGGGCAGCACCCCCCCCCCTCTCTGCACTTCGCTCGGCCGAAGGCCGAGCCGCTGGCCACACGGGCCGGGCCGGACCGCGCCCAAGCGGGCCGGACCCGGACCCGGTTCGGGCCGACCCAGGGGGTTTTGGGTCGGGTCGGTCCGGGCCCAAACCCCCCTAAAATCGGACAGGTTCGTTCAAACGCCCGTAACTTGGGCTACGGACCTCCGATCGACGCACCGTCAGTTGCGATGCGATCCTTGGATCGAGACAGTCGTTTTGGTATATTACACTCAAGGTTTCGGAGAACTTTGGGTACGGTCGGGTTAGTTCGAACACGAAACCAATCGGGCCCTCGGAGCGGAAACGCTTATAACTTGAGCTCCGGACGTCCGATTGACGTGTCGTCAACTTTGTTGGATTCCTCTTAGTGAGACGATTCTTTTGGCTTACTCCGCTCGAGGTTTGAACGCAGTTGGAGTACGATCGGGTTGGTTTTGACTTAAAAAACAACCGGACCACTGGGACGAAAAAGCCAATAACTCTCAGACCGGGCGTCCGATTGACGCGCGGTCTGTCGCGTTGAGTTTCTTTTGACGAGACGGAACTTTGGGATACATCAACTCCGGACTTTGTGTCAGTTGATGTAACGACCCCCTTGGCTCGTGGAGCGGACCCTCCCAGAATAGAGCATGCTGTGTGCGGGAACCCTAGAGCTGGCTACGGCTGCGACGATGACGACGACTGTACTGGGATCCTCCGTGGGTTCGGCAGCGACGACGACTGTACTAGGATCCTCCGTGGGTTCGGCAGCGACGACGACCGTACTGAAATCCTCCGTGGGTTCAACGGCGATGACTACTGTTCTTGTATCCTGTGTGGATCCGGCAGTATTTGACTCTGTACTTGTATCCTATGTGGGTCCGGCAGAGTGGCTGGTCTTGTATCTTTTGTGGATCCGACAGCTTAGCTGGTCTTGTATCCTCTGTGGGTCCGACAGCTTAGATGAATCAGTGGCTACATCTGATCATCTCTATCATCTTATGAAGAAGTATACTTGTGTGAGCTGAGTCTTGACTTTCAATCAATATCTTCGATATGATTGACTTGCTTTCCTGTGTGGATTGAGTTGTGCTTTCCTGTGTGGATTGGGTTGTACTATCCTGTGTGGACTAGATCGAAATTGGGCTCGGATGTTGGAGTCGAACTGGAATTGATGACTTAGGTATATGTATGGGCATATACCTAAGTAGGGTTGGTTGTTACTTCGTGATTGTAACTTTCCTTTGTGGTTTATCCTTCGTGGATTCTGGGAGACCTTCGGGGGTCTCGGGGTCCCTACTGAGTAGCGTATACTCACCCCTGCACGGGCTATGCCCGCACTATGTTGTGTTGGATGCAGACGACGGACAGCGCTGATCGAGGTAGGAGCTCGTGGAGCTGGACGGTACCCGAAGATGGATTACTGGACGGGACGTACATGGAGCGGACGGATGGAGCCGATGAGCAGAGGAGACTATCTGTACCCACCCTTCAGGTGGGATTTCCAGAGGACGGCTTGGTGTTGCTGCTTTACTTTTCTGCCGATGTACTCTCTTTTCAGTTGCACTTTACTTTCAGTTGGGTTTGTATTCTGACCCATTTACTTTCCAGCACTTACCTTTGTACCCAGTTTTCTTAGTGTTTACGTCTGCTTGCATGCTCTGTGGTGTTTGTTTTCATACTTAAAGGCAATGTCTTCCCTAATATCGGGATTTACGCCTTTGGTGCTAGTCGTCAGCCCCTGGCCTATGGAAAGCGGGCTTGGGGTAGTCACGGCACGGGTCCCGAGAACGGGTCGTGACAAATTGGTATCAGATGAGTTTGGTTCTACCGCAGAACTCAGGACTCTGATCTTTCTTCTATGTGAAGCAATAGTGTTAAGGGTATTGAGTGTGGTTATCAGTCCAGGGAGTCCAGTGTTGGTGCGGCGGCCGACGAATCCATACACCAGGACCCTGACTTCTGATTTCCGACTCAGTGCACGAAAACATTGATTGCATGTGTGTTTCAAAAGTTTTCTTTGTGATTACTTTGTGTCAGCTCACCAGGTATACTGTATTGACCGTAGCGCAACTGTTTCTTTTCAGGATGGCCTCACGACGGCAGCCAACTAGGGTTCCGAGCTTTGTGCGAGATGACAGCCCACCGAGTGACGAGGCCTCGGTGCAGGGCCCTTTTACAGCAGAGGCACCGGCGGTACCTCTACCCGCCGAGCCACCGATGCCACCAGCCCCAGCCGCTGAGAGTGCACGTCGCCTTAGTGCACTGCACGAGTTTCAGCGTCAGAGACCGCCCAGGTTCCGTGAGGAGACGGACCCTCAGGCAGCCGAGGATTGGCTGGAGGTTGTTGTTCGAGTTTTCAGGTTAGTAGGGACACCAGCTGACCTCATGGTGATCCTTGCAGCGAGTCTCCTGCACGCGGCAGCAGACAGATGGTGGAGCCTGATGCTCCAGGTGCACGACAAGGCATCTCTCCTTTGGTCGGATTTCGAGAGCCTCTTTCGCTCGGAGTTCGTCCCAGCCACCCTCCATGCGGTGCGCATTCAGGAGCTACTACAGCTGCGGCAAGGCAGCATGACGGTAGCTCAGTACTCGGCGAGATTTACCGATCTCTCGCGCTATTCCACGAACATGGTACGGGACCCATTCTTCCGGGCCCGGACCTTCGAGCAGGGACTGAGGCATGAGATCAGGGCTTCGATGATCTCCCTCAGTATTCCGACGCAGGCAGGAGTACTGGAGCGAGCCCTTCTTGTAGAGAGCTTTCTTGCTGAGCCTACACCAGCAGCGAGACCTACCGCAGGGCGGCCCGTAGCAGAGTCTTCTGCAGCTGGCAGTCGACGGATGTCACAGGGGTCCAAGCGGACCAGACCATCGGGCGGACGACCTCAGGGTACTGGCTCGGAGGTGCGGGGCGCACGCAGTAGAGCCAGCCTTTCGAGGAGCAGACAGTGTTATGCATGCGGCGGGCAGAGCCACATGGCTCGTGACTGCCCGACCCGCCGTGCAGAGGAGCAGCAGACAGTTGAGGGACCACCCAGGCAGAGGCAAAGGTTCGACTGTGGCGGTCCACAGGGAGCAGGCGAACGAGGCAGAGGAGCTGGCCGAGCAGCAGCTGGTGGGCGACGTTTTAAGGCTCTACCACCACCACCACCAGGAGGTCCACCCCGACCACAGGGAGCTGGCGGACAGAGGCAGGCTCAACTTCAGGCAGCGGAGGCCTACGACCACGGCGCACCTGAGATGATTCGAGGTACTATCTGTGTCTACTTCATCCTTGTTGTAGTTCTTATAGACACAGGAGCGAGTCATTCTTTTATTGTCGCTGCCCTTGTTCGGAGCTCGGAGATTCCAACGGAGTCGTTAGCTCGATCTTTACGGCTAGAGACTCCTACGGGAACAGACTCAATGATTACGCACTGGTGCCGGCAGTGTGAGCTTACACTAGGAGGCGAGAGCTTCGGCTGGGATCTTCTTGTAGCGGCGTCGAGGCCTTACGACGTCATCTTGGGCATGGATTGGTTATCCACAGTCCATGCTCAGATCGATTGTATTAGACGCAAGGTGCGGTGTGTCCGCACTGATGGGAGCAGGTTCACCTTCACCGGTGAGAAGGGAGCCTTTGCAGTGCAGGATGGACTCACGCAGAGGAGAGGACAGTCGATCACTCATCAGTTGGTTAGCCTCATCCTAGGAGCAGTTGACGTGCAGAGTCCGAGTTTTCCTGTTGTGGTAGATCAGTATGCGGACGTTTTTCCTAACGACATTCCAGGACTACCTCCTCGCAGAGAGGTAGACTTCTATATTGACATGTACCCCGGGACAGCTCCGATATCTACTCCAGCATATCGGATGGCTCCCGCTGAGGTTCGAGAGCTATGGGTACAGCTGGAGGACTTGCAGGGCAAAGGATTCATCCGACCCAGTGTTTCACCCTGGGCTTCCCCGATTTTGTTCGCCAAGAAGGCGGACAGGAGCTTGCGACTGTGTATCGATTACCGACGCCTGAACCAGGTGACCGTGAGGAACAAGTATCCGCTTCCAAGGATCGACGACCTCTTTGATCAGCTCAAGGGAGCACGATGGTTCTCGAAGATAGACCTCAGGTCAGGCTATCATCAGCTCAGAGTTCGAGACGAGGATGTGCAGAAGGCGGCCTTCAGATGTCGGTATGGCCACTATGAGTTCTTGGTTATGCCTTTCGGCGTAACCAACGCTCCAGTAGTGTTCATGAGTCTCATGAACAAGATCTTTCAGCCTTACCTCGATCGATTTGTCGTAGTCTACATCGACGACATATTGATTTACTCGACTACTGAGGAGGAGCACGCCCACCACTTGCGGGTTGTACTGGACACACTCTGAGAGAACCAGCTTTAGGGTAAGCTCTCGAAGCGTCAGTTCTGGATACGTGAGGTCCACTTCTTGGGACACGTCATCTCTGAGGCGGGAGTTGCGGTGGATCCTGCGAAGATCGAGGCAGTGCTAGCTTGGAAGCCACCTAGGAACGTGACGGAGGTGCGGAGTTTCTTAGATCTGGCTGGGTACTACCGGAGATTTGTGTCAGACTTCTCCAGAGTTGCAGCACCGCTCACAGCTTTGACGAAGAAGGGGAAACCCTTCGTGTGGTCAGACAGATGTCAGCAGAGCTTCCAGGAGCTGAGACAGAGATTGACCAGTGGACCCATCTTGAGGCTACCGGAGGAGGGAGTAGGGTACATAGTCTACTGTGATGCATCAGGGACCGGACTCGGGTGTGTCCTGATGCAGGAGCGGGCAGTGATCGTCTATGAATCACGACAGTTGAGGCAGTATGAGCAGAACTACGCTACCCATGACCTGGAGTTAGCAGCAGTGGTCTTCGCTCTGAAGATGTGGCGGCACTATCTGATGGGCGAGCGCTTTACAGTCTATTCTGACCACCAGAGTCTCAGGTACATCTTCTCGCAGAAGGACCTGAACCTGAGACAGCGGCGATGGCTCGAGTTCCTCCAGGACTATGACTTTGAGATAGCCTATACTCCTGGAAAGGGGAACGTAGTAGCCGATGCTCTCAGCAGGAGGACGGACATTCGGCTACTTGGAGAGGCGACAGAGCAGCTAGCCGCTTTGCAGATATCCTTCGTGGATAGTGATGGGGCAGTCTTTCTACAGTCGCTCACAGTCACACCTCCACTTCTTCAGCGGGTTAGAGAGGCACAGCGTGGGGACGTTGACTGTGAGACGCGGCGTGCATAGATATCCTCAGGACAGGCACCTGATGGATTTTCTATAGGAGGAGAGCACGTCGTCCTTTTCAGAGGACGTATCATGGTACCAGCTGCTTTATAGGAGGAGGTGATGAGAGAGTTTCACACTTCCCTTTAGCGTACATCCAGGAGTGGCGAAGATGTACCAGGATCTCAGACGACAGCACTGGTGGCCGGGTATGAAGAAGGTTGTGGCAGAGTTCGTTTCTCGATATCTCACCTGCCAGCAGGTGAAGGCGGAGCACCAGGTACCAGCAGGCTTAGTACAACCCTTTGAGGTCCCGGAGTGGAAGTGGGACGGGATATCTATGGATTTCGTGACTGGACTTCCACGTACTTCCAGAGGTCACGACTTCATTTGGGTGATTGTCGACCGACTCACCAAGTCGGCCCACTTTCTACCCATCAGAGAGCAGGGCTCAGTGGAGAGCTTGGGACGCCTCTACGTTCAGGAGATTGTACGGCTTCATGGTGTGCCATCATCTATCATCTCCGATCGAGATGCTCGCTTTACTTCCCGGCTTTGGAAGGGGTTGCAGGAGGCATTCGGGACGCAGCTACGCCTGAGCACCGCCTTTCACCCTCAGACGGATGGTCAGACGGAGAGGACCATTCAGACCGTCAAGGACATGCTCCGTGCATGTGTCCTCGACTTTGGTCGCAGCTGGGAGGATCACCTACCCTTGGTGGAGTTTGCGTATAACAACAGCTACCACTCCATCATCGGGATGGCACCATACGAGGCATTGTACGGCCGACCTTGCAGATCACCTCTGTGCTGGACAGACTCTGGGGAGTCAGCACTTGTGGGACCAGAGATGGTCCAGGCCACGACAGAGAAGGTCCAGGTCATCCAGGAGCGGATGAGGACGGCTCAGAGCCGACAGAAGTCTTATGCTGAAAGGAGGCGGAGACCACTAGAGTTCGAGGATGACGACCACGTTTTCTTGCGGGTCTCACCTCGACGTGGATTACGGAGATTTGGTCGGGGCGACAAGTTATCTTCGCGCTTCATAGGACCATTCCAGGTTCTCAGCAGGATAGGCGAGGTGGCTTATCGCCTGGCTCTACCACCTCAGTTACACCGGGTGCACGACATCTTCCACGTATCTCAGCTGAGGACATGCGTGCACGACCCGACGCATATCATCGACCATGGGGAGCTGAACATTGATGACGGGGCGACTTTTGCGGAGGCCCCGGTGGAGATCGAGGATCGACAGGAGCGGGTCCTACGTGGGCGGTCGATTCCTCTAGTGCGCATCAGGTGGCAGCACGGGAACCTCCAGGAGAGCACTTGGGAGCGGGAAGCTCAGATGCGTGCACAGTACCCTCATTTGTTCCCCTAGTTTGAGATATATCTTTACGGAGACGTAAAGCCCTGAGGTGGGAGTAATGTAAAGACCCGTAAATTTCAAGGAAATTTTTTTTCTTAATTTCTTAAGGATTTTACGAGTACGCAGTTTCTGACGGCACCTGATTCCGAGGCCCGGTGTGCCCTGAATCAATTTCCGAAGTTAAGCTCGGGTACGTTCAGTGAACGAACAAGCGGGTTTTCCTAACTTTTGAACCGGTGCTCGGAATCGAAATCCGAGGGCACCGATGAAACCGCAGCGCTGGTAATTGCTTAAGAAGACCTTTTCTGGAGTTGCGTTTGCTCGGGAGGTGTTGTTAAATAAATGGGTTAATTGAAGAGTGAAATAAAATTTGCGCTACAATTTTATATCTATTCTAAGTAATTATAACCTATGTGTGGAAGTTGGGGTGGGACCCACTACATCCTAACTCCACTTGATAGGATATTAGTGAGGTGGGGCCCACACGAACCCCACCCTTTCAATTTTCCTAAACCCCCTCTTAATTTTGGCAACCCCCTTTATTATGTAACTCACCCACTCCCCCTCTTTATTGCATGTCAACCCTCAAATTAAATTGATTGATTAAAGCTATTCAATGAATTTAATTTTGAGTTTGAGTTTTTGAAGTTTTGAAAACGCATGGCATGTGTTAATAAAATAAGTCTTCCTTATTTTATTTGGGGTTGTTTAGTTGTGTGGGGATTTTGGGAGAGGATACTCAAAGCCTTGAAGATCTTCATCTTCTTCATTGGAGAACGCGAAGAACGCCAAGACTTCGACGAAGAACGTTGTCACCGCAAGGAGAGATCGACGTGCCGTCTCTTCTCCTCTCCGCAGCCGGTGTGTGACGCCTTTCCCGAAGGACGACGACGCGCCTTCCTTCGTTCTTCTTCTCGCGTCAAAGGAAGGGAGACGCCGCTCCTCCTCGAACGTTCTCCGTCAACATATACGGAGCTTCACCTCGCGACGTCGTTTTCCCACGACGATCATCGTTCGACAACTTCGAGGTAGGGGTTTGTTTTTACGTTCGTGATTATTTCTGGCGTTCATCGTTAAATAATTAGCCGCTTGTTATCGAATTAACGGGAGGAGGTCGGACCGCACAAACACGGTCGACCCTCCTCTCCTTTGTTGTTGTACTTCGTTATGGATTGGAACGGAGGCGATGCGGTGCCGTCGCACCGCGCGGAAACGAAGGAACCGCGGTCGGTGCAGGCCGCGGCCAAAGTCGGGCCGCGACGGAGGGGCGCGGCGCCGTCGCGCCGCCCAGGACAACAAGAGTCGCGGCGGTTCAACAGGAAGGCGGCCAGACTCAGCCGGCCGCCGGCGGACAGGGAGGCGGGACCGGCGGGTGTCGCGGCAGCAACATCGGTCGGCCTTTACCCGAAGAAACCAGGGGTTTGAACCCCCGGCCAGCGCAGCAAGGGCAGACCCCCGCGGGTCCGTCGTTTTGTCAATCAAGGGGGGCAGCGCCCCCCCCCCCCACCCTCCGCTCGGCCGAAGGCCGAGCCGCCACCCGCGCCGAGCCGGATCGGGCCGCGCCCAAGCGGGTTGGACCCGGACCCGGGTCGGGTCAACCCGGTTCGGGCCGACCCAGGGGGTTTTGGGTCGGGTCGATCCGGGCCCAAACCCCCCTAAAATCGGACAAGTTCGTTCAAACGCCCGTAACTTGGGCTACGGACCTCTGATCGACGCACCGTCAGTTGCGATGCGATCCTTGGATCGAGACGGTCGTTTTGGTATATTACACTCAAGGTTTCTGAGAACTTTGGGTACGGCCGGGTTGGTTCGAACACGAAATCAACCGGGCCCTCGGAGCAGAAACGCTTATAACTTGAGCTTCGGACGTCCGGTTGACGTGTCGTCGACTTTGTTGGATTCCTCTTAGTGAGATGATTCTTTTGGCTTACTCCGCTCGAGGTTTGAACGCAGTTGGAGTACGGTCGGGTTAGTTTTGACTTAAAAACCAGTCGGGCCCCTGGGACGAAAAAGTCAATAACTCTCAAACCGGGCGTCCGATTGACGCGTCGTCTGTCGCGTTGAGTTCCTTTTGACGAGACGGAACTTTGGAATACATCAACTCCGGACTTTGTGTCAGTTGATGTAACGACCCCCTTGGCCCTTGGAGCGGACCCTCCCAGAATCGAGTATGCTGTGTGCGGGAACCTTAGAGTTGGATGCGACTGCGACGATGATGGCGACTGTCGTGTTCCATGAGAACCAGACGATCGAGGACATTCAAAATCCTAGAATGACTCGAAGGGAAAGTGTCGATGACTCAATTCATGATCCAACACCTATACCATCACCACCTATCATTGAAGAGGAGGAGGTGCAAGAAGACTCATCGGCAGCGGACCAGGAGGCTATGGAGGAGGATATTGAGCAGGGGGAGACTCGATCCTCTCAACAAGAAGTTGCAGAACCATCACAGGAGCTAGGTGATGTTATGCCTCCCGAACCTAACATTTCAGAGGTTCGAAGATCTTCACGAGGAAGGATTCTGTCAACAAAATATTCGGAGTCAGATTACCTACTGCTGACTGATGAGGGGGAGCCAGAAGGATACCAGGAAGCAGTGTCTCATCCCGAAAAACTCAAGTGGCTGCATGCAATGGAGGATGAGATGGAGTCTTTGATGAAGAACCAAACATACGATTTGGTGGAATTACCCAAAGGTAAGAAGGCACTAACGAACAAATGGGTGTTCAGACTAAAGAATGATGGAAGCAAAAGGGAGGTCAAGCACAAAGCTCGGTTAGTTGTCAAGGGATTCCTTCAGAAGAAAGGAGTCGACTTTGATGAGATTTTTTCACCCGTGGTGAAGATGACTTCAATCCGAGTCATTTTCGGATTAGTGGCTAGCTTGGACTTGGAGCTTGAACAGATGGACGTGAAGACAGCTTTTCTTCATGGTGACCTCTCCGAGGAGATCTACATGAAGCAGCCTGAAGAATTTGAGGTTTCTGGACAAGAAAACCTCGTCTGCAAATTGAAGAAGAGCTTGTATGGATTGAAACAGGCTCCCAGGCAGTGGTACAAGAAGTTTGACTCATTCATGGTAAGTCATGGCTACAAGCGGACACAGGCGGACCAGTGTGTCTACATCCAGAGATTTCAGGATGGTAACTTTGTTTCCCTTCTACTTTATGTTGATGACATGTTGATCATTGGGAAGGATGTAGTGAAGATCAGCCAGTTGAAGGAGTCATCCAAGTCTTTTGATATGAAAGACTTGGGAGCAGCTCAACAAATTTTGGGGATGCAGATCATTCGTGATAGAAAGAGGAAACTGTTATGGCTATCTCAAGAGAAGTATGTTGAACGTGTTCTGAAACGTTTCAACATGGACAAAGCCAAACCAGTGAGCATTCCTATTCCCGGTCATTTGAAGTTGAGTAAGAGTTCATGCTCGTCGTCCAAGGAAGAAGTTGAGGCGATGAAGATGATTCCATATTCCTCAGCAGTTGGAAGCTTGATGTATGCTATGGTGAGTACGAGACTTGACATTGCCCATGCAGTGGCAATCGTGAGCCGATTTCTCTCCAATCCCGGGAAGCAGCACTGGGATGCAGTCAAGTGGATTCTGAGGTATCTTAAAGGTACTTCAAAGTTATGTTTGTGCTATGGGGGAGCTGAACCTATCTTGGAGGGCTATACAGATGCAGATATGGTTGGAGATCCTGATAGCAGGAAGTCTACATCAGGATACATCTATACTTTTGCAGGAGGAGTTGTATCATGGCAGTCAAGGTTGCAAAAGTGCGTCGCTTTATCCACGACGGAAGCAGAGTACATTGCTGCTTCAGAAGCTAGCAAGGAGATGTTGTGGCTAAAGCGTTTTCTTCAGGAGCTCGGATTCAGCCAGAAGGAGTACAGGGTTCATTGTGATAGTCAAAGTGCTTTGGACTTGAGCAAGAACTCCATATACCATTCCCGGACGAAGCACATCGACATTCGCTATCGTTGGATGCGCGAAGTGATAGATCAACAACTACTGCGACTTGTGAAGATCCACACGAAGGAGAACCCGGCAGATATGTTGACAAAGGTAGTTGCTCGGGAGAAGCTAGAACTTTGTAGATGCTCCAGCGGATTGCAGCTGGAGGGGGAGAATTGTTGGAACTGTCCAGCTGCATGGTAGGTGGCTGGTGCATCTACCTCACCAACCAAGGACTTCAAACAAGGCTGCTGCACATGCAGTCCCTGTTTTTGGCAGTCATGGGAGAAGTCCATGGTAGGTGGAGGATTGGTGGGAGTTGTGTCAAACTTGACACCTCCCACCATGGCTATTTAAGGAGAGCCAAGAGAGCTTCCTTCTTCATCACCAATTCGAGCCAAGAGAGCCGGGAGAGCTCCATGTGTGAGAGAGAGAAGTGTAGAGAGGGAGTTTTGTAAATGCTTTGTTCTTGGTGAAATAAAGGTTGATTTCTCCCTCCATTTTTCTTTCTTCGTGGTCAGCGAACCACAACAATATCCAAACAGGATGCAAACTATCCCAAGAAGACTTACCAACCCAACACCTCGAGGTGGACGGGACCCAAACTCACATAACGTCAGTTGTGAATATTACACACCGAACCTGCTGATAAACCATGCTTCCTAGGTAACCTGGGTTCTTCAGAGCTAGAGTTATAGTCATTCACCTTCATTTCAACTTCCCACTGTTTCTCAAGCAAATTTCACATGGTATGCAAACCCTGACCAGGCTGTTGTTGCATTGTCGCCCTGCCTGACTTCAACGAATGGACTGCAGCACCGCAAAATTGCCATGCAGCTATTGGCGAAGGAGAAGAAGATATAGTTTGGAGACTCCTCAAGAACTTTTCTAGTTTATTTATCGATGATAAGTAATGTTTTACATGGATGGATTCATACCCAGACTCTGTAACACCTCCTCCCCCTTGAACACTAGTACCATAATTTTCTGAGTCTTCTACTCATGGACCAGACTCCAACATCTATGCTCGCATGGCCTGTGTTTCTAGGAATGTGTGTATAACAATAACGAAAGTCTTGATTGTCGAGATTCCACTACTAATACCCTCTGCTCTAAACACATAGCAAAATAGGACATCGGTAGCGGCAGTTCCGAGATTACTAATAACAACTCTACCAGTATCTGCCTCAGCTTCCTTCACAGCTCCAGCAACAAGAACTTCCAAAAAAATAGGTTTGTCTCCTACATAAGCAGGATAATCATCTACTTTTGAAAGTTCGTCTTCATCCACACTTGAAACTACGTGTCTTGAACTAGGAGAGGAGACACAATCTCCCCTATCGGAGAGAATAGAAGTGAAAGCGTATGTTTCTGTAACTTGTTCGCAACCGTCTATTTTTTTGTTTCCACCACTGTTGGGAAAATTTGTAGCTGCCTTACACTGTTTCCCAGAATCTAAATGGTGTTGCTCCAGTAGTCCTGGTCCCTTGATCCTCTCTGTTGCTTAATCCTCCACGGCTCACGCTGTCTGTCCAGGAGTCCCCTTGACATAGAGTAAAAGATGAGGCTTCCTCCTTCATTCCTTGCCAAACCTTTGTAACCGGCGGTTTGCACAAACTCAGTTCATCTACAGTCAGTGGTTCCAAAAGACTTAAAGTATGTTGTTGTACAGTAAACTCAGTAGGTTCCTATAACTATGCTCGAACTGCAGGTGCTCACGGAACCGCCTCGTATGCTCCACCTTTTCCCTTGACAAAACCTTTGAATACCATCAAAACTCCTGCACCATATAGCTTGTGAAGATTCCTCATATATGTCGTCTCTCCCCTGCTGGAAGATTGTTCCTCCTTGCGTCCACCATAGTACTGCATCCCATGGGAAGGTTTCTAGAAATTAGCCTCCCGCTTCTGCTCCAACTATTCCAACAAGTCCATCCAAACATCAACCATTCAGCAGTGACAGTACGGCTATGTACATCCTCTCCTCTCATCAACCTATCAATGATCATCCTCATAATTATCGTAGTAATCAGCTAGCTTTGATCATCCACTAACTCACACATGATCCCTAGCGGAGTCGCCAAAATGTTAAGACAATAGGTGAGTGAGAGAGAGAAAGAAGAAACACTGTTATTTCTATTTAGTAGCAATGGAAATCAAGAAAAAACATTGGGGGAAGAAGAACAGAATTACAGTGGGGAGGAAGGTAGAAGAAGAAGAAGGGAGGAAGAAGATCTCAATGGAAGAAGACCACTCTCCCAACAGCTAGGCGTGACCTCCCAAGGCCAACGCCTCTCAGCAACCAGTTGTAATTCCAAATACATCTGTAATCCTAACCCTCAGCCTACTACTGTATTTATTACTCAACCAAACACTAAAAAACCCTGCATGTTTTAACTAGCCCCAGCAACTAACTGAATTCCAAAATAAAAAATTTCCCCTTGGCAATTACTACCACTCCCAACAGCACACGAGCTCCCAACAGCACACGAGCTCCCACCTGCCAACCTTGAGGTCCACACCCCCAAGTTCCTAACACCAACAACTTCTAATGGACTTCCTTAATTCATGTATATTGAAGGAAAAGTCCGAAGATCCATACCTTCAAAGTGAGGTCGGGTTGTTCTATTTATAGATGAAGATAAAAGATACAATTCCAAGATAGCATAAGATTTGAAATCCAAAATACATGAGATAAGATTGACCCAATCAAACCTCATTTACTAAATATTTAAATACTCTAACACTCCTCCTTAACCTATGTTTACCTAGTTTGGATACATCATAAAAGAAAACAAACTACTTTTCTAATATGACCCCGCAATTTGGGCATGCCCAATTTGACTATATAAAAAGAAAAGAATGAGATAAATAAGAACACTTGTTGCCCTTGCTTGCGACTCAATGGAACCCTCCTGCTTGTTTGGTTTCGTCCTCTGTATAAGCTCCACCACATTATAAAAATGGTTTGAGCAGAAGTAAAAATGACTGTTATTACTGAAGAAAATGTGGAAAATGAAGAACTCCCATGTTGATGACGATCGGTGCTTCAACATGTTGAATAAAATGGCGATGATGAGCGGCCTTAAAATGGTCGGGTGAAATGGCTTTCCTCATGTGAACCCAAAAGGCCAGGTGAAACGGTGTATCAGGTGAGACATCAACCAACTTGTGGATACAGATGACTGGGTGAAACAACGCCCGTTACACTGACCCAAATGGTTGGGTGAAGCAACACCCAACTTGAAGACCCAAAGGGCTGGGTGAAACAGTATCCATTTTACAGACCCAAAAATCTGGTTGTAGGCAATAAAGAGGCCCGACGGAGGTCCAGGATGCCCAAAGAATATATAGAAAATAGTAAAGAGTCCCGACGAATGTAGCAAAGAGGGTCGAAAAAGGTTTAGGCAATTATGAAGGCACGTTGAACTAGTGAGTGCGGCTTATGTAGTGGGCATTGCTAGACAGGAGCCTCGCAAGTGGATGAATCAAAGATCTGCAACGCACAAACAATATGGGAGCATGCTTGAGAGCTGACCCGGTGTAAAGGCATCTCGCCTTCAAGAGGTGCACGAGTCAGAGTCACGAACAGAAGGTGCGCTGGTCGCTGGTTGGTGGGAGAGGGTTGAGTGGGGGGAACAGCGGGATAGCAGGGGAGAGCAGAGAGACCTAGACGGCAGCATTAAAGGGACTATTGATTTGAGTCACGCGGTGTGGAGGGTGATTAGACCACGCTATTGAGATTTATCGCATTTATTGGTGAGAGAATAAAATTATTAATAGAGTGATTCATCACATCTATTGATCAAAGATGAAATTTATTAATAAGAATATTTATATCAGCATTAATTGATGATTTTATCTCAACATTAATGAATATTTAATTCTCAATATTAATGGATGTTGACTGCATTAATTTGTTATTATGAACTTGGTGTCTATATAAGGAGAATGCATAAACATATTTTGAGATAGAAGGGGTGTGCCACCAAGATGTAGCAGACAAGGGAGACCCAGGAAGGGGTTGCCGCCTTTGCGGTGGCCCGTGTGGCACGACGACGATGGTGCGTCGGCGTTTGACAGGTGCGGAACAGCGGTGACACAATTGATGATAGAGGCCACGTATCGAAAGTCTTCCTGATAGCGGTGATCAGGTGACGTGTCCCGATTGAAGATCGGTGGTACATCATGATAGTGAGATCATTCGGGTGTCGCAAGTTGATGCGGGGTCGATGCGTGTCCGGGTGAAGATCTCCAAGGTAGTGACGTTTCGTTGACAGAATGGTGGCGTTTTGTCACAGATTGATCTTCTGATACATGACGCCAGCGGAATGTTTATCAGAGAGATGGCAGAGGCGTATCGGGGTGTGGATTTCACACATGTTTTCTACGTTCTCTCATTTGTAATTTAAGTTCAGACATTACTTGGATTCTTGTATTCTCTGATTCATAGTGATATTATTGGGAATTGCCCCGTGGTTTTTTAATCCTCCGCATGGGAGGGTTTTTCCACGTTAAAAAAACCTGCGTGTTGATTTCTTCATTCTGCTTATATCGCTTCGGGTTTCTCACGATATTTTTTGGCAAACAATTTTCGATCTGGAATCGGGATTCTCCCCAACACACGCTTGGTGGAGCAGCGTTGAGAGAACGGTATAGAGAAGTCATGGCAGGAGATGCGTAGCAGGGGACAACATGTGAGGGATGGAGGGGTGCATCAGGGGGTGATGCGACGCGAGTGGCATGGCCAGTATGAGAGGCGCAAGGTACAAGGGTTGGTGTGAAGCCCAGGAAGCTCTAGGGATAGCTAAGAGAGGAAACTATAGGGATGACTAAGAGAGGAAGCTTTGGGCCTCAATAAACTTAACACTTAAATAATGTAAAGAGGGTTAAAAATCCAGACATTCGTATATATGATGGGACTTATAAAAAAAACATTATTTTCATCAGCCAGCAGAATTTAACAGTCTAAATCTGCAGAGCTAGTGGGTGGAATACGGATCAGTCTGCATGTGTGTGTGAAAACCCACAGAAATAAGAGACAGATTGAGAAAAGAGTGACATAACCTTGATATAAACTATTCTTTTAAGTGATTTAAATCCAGACAATGCATGGCATTTTCTCACTTTTGATGTCACCATCCCTGCAATGGAAATCCATCTCTAGAAAAGGTTGTGCATGAGACATTGTGTTCAGATGAGCGCAAATTTTAAAATCTTAAGTGATTGCCAATTAATATTAACTTAGAGATAAAATGGGTTTGACATTACATGTGAAATCATAACACCTTCTTAAAGCAGTTTTTTGTAGTATTGAAGAGAGCATGCAAAATAACAAGGAGCTTCTTAAAGGACTTGAACCAATGAAAAATGGTGTATTGTAAGGAAGATTGAGCAAAGTTGATGTTCGAGAATCAACCTATACAGGGATTCTAAAATTGAACTTGTTGGCCTTGTAAGCGATGAACCTGGTCCACATGGATAAATGACTTCAAAAATTGAAGGACGTCAATCATAATCATCACAGAATCCTGATGAAGTCTGAATTGAAAACACTATGAAATGAACAGCATGAGAATATTAGTAGAAGAAATTCCATCAAAATCCCAAACAACCTTATTCACCGCTGAGAAATTAACCTTAGCAACTCCAAAAAACTTTCATTATTGAAACCATAACTAAATCTAATTTTAATCAAATTCCCATTGTAATACAACCAAAAGATTAAAAATTAAAAATGCACCAAGAAGGGTGTCTAAGGACCTCACATTGGAAATGGGATTTTGGGCCACCATAATCGAGAAGGCCGAAACCTTATCAGAAGCGGTACCTGACCTCTGCGCCACAATAACCATCTTAATGCCCCCACTCTGCCCCCTCGATGTGTTGTAATCCTACGTATATTGTGCCAATAACCTCCCAACTAGCTCCTTCTTCTCCTTCGCTAAAGTATTCCACTTCTCCACATCCTTGAACTCAATCCACTTACCTTCACATCCGAACATGTTATCCTCTAGCTTAGTAACATCCTTGTACAATTTGTTCTCTTGGAGATTCAGACGATTATTGAAGCAACTGACGGATTTTGATCGATCAACGAGAGATGATAAAACCCTGGCCATGGGTTTCTTCATGGCGGTCATCGGCCAGTGCTTCACCTGATGCCTACTTTTCATGTCGTCTCTAGTTGGTCGGTTTTGACAATACAGTATAGTTAGGATTATGACTCGTGGTAAACAAAAATGCAATCTGTCTCATTCTCTTAAAAAAATTCAATTGTCAGTTTTTTTTTAAAACCCGTTTTTACCTTTCTTTTATTATATACATATACAGTTGTAATCCATCATAAAATAAAATAATATTTTCAATATTTAAAAAAAAACATTTAAACAATTAATGAAATTAATTTATACGTAAAAGAGATATTCTTTGTGTTTAAGATAAACGGTAAATTAATAATTTTAGAAAACTTAAAAAGAACAATAATTATAATTCAAGAAAATAATAATTTTTCATAAAATTATAAAAAAATATTTAATGAAAAAAAATAACATAATGTAAAAAATTGATAAATTTCAATGTCTATAAAATGTAATGATTTATATTTATATCTATTTAAAAAAAAGTGAAAAAATATAAATTTCTCATAAATTACTATTTTTTAAAACATATCAATTTTTTATTTTTTAAATAATGTTGTAAAAAGAATTAATCATTGCAAGTTTAAAAAATATTTTTCTGTGAAAGTCATTAAAAATACGTACTTAGAAAAATATAACAAAACATTATTAGATTTAAAAGTTTTATAAAAATATTCTTTTGAAATAACAAATATTTATCAAGTAAAGAGAAACTCCTTTTATTTTTTAAGTGTACAAGCATTTTTATGGTGCAAATATTTAATGGCATGAAAAAAAAAATTTAGTGAAACTAAAAATTATATTGTAAAAGTTAAAAAAATACTAATTTGAAGAAAAAAACACATTTTTATTTAAAGAGGAAAATGTCATTGAAGCATTTCCATTATAAAAAACAAAACAAATAAAAAAAGGGTAAAATGTGGAAAATTTCAATGGAAAATTCTTTTAGAAAAACTATTAGAAAAAACCACTAAAAATATTATTACAAAACTCAATTCAAAGATTATATATTAGAAAAAACAATTGTCTAGTCGACTGAAAAAATCCATGAAGACATTTTACTAGAAAAATATAATGGAAAAAAATCATTGACAAATAAATTGAAATATGTCATTGAAAAATACTAGTGTAAAAAACAAATCAAATTCAATGAAAAATTTCTGTGAAAAACTTATGTCAAAAAATTCATTAAGATGTTCACTGAAATTCTAGTGGAAGTTTTACGATATAAAAAAAGTATATATTTATACAACTACAAGATATATTAATAAAAATTAAATTTTAATAAATATATTTATATTAAATACAATTATATATAATGTGTATTACATTTTTTACATAAAATTTATAAATATATGTATATAATTTTCCAATTAAAATGTATATAATACAAAAAATAAAAATGTAAATGAAATGTTTATATTTAGGAAAATTTATAATAAATGTACTTATAAGATATATTGAATATTTTTTTTACAAATTCTGTATAAATAGCAATTATAAATTCATTGAGAGTTCGAGTGGAAGTTTCACAATACAACAAAAGTATATATTTATAAAACTACATGATATATCAATAGAAAATAAATTCTAATAAATATATTTATATTAAATGCAATTATATAAAATATGTATTACATTTTTTAAAATAAATTCTAGAAAAATAATATAATTTACCATTTAAAAATGTATATAATACATGAATAAAAATGTAAATAAAATGAATATATTTAGGAAAATCTATAATAAATACACTTATAAGATATATTGAATATATATTTTTACAAAATATGTATAAATAACAATTATAAATTCATTAAGAGTTCCAGTGGAAGTTTCAAAATACAATAAAAATATATATTTATAAAACTACAGAATATATTAATAAAAATTAAATTCTAATAAATATATTTATAGTGAATGTAATTATATAATATATGTCTTACATTTTTTAAAATAAATACTATAAAACAATATAATTTAACATTTAAAAATGTATACAATACATGAATAAAAATGAAAATACAATGTATATATTTAGGAAAATTTATAATAAATGCACTAATAAGATATATTTAATATATATTTTTATAAAATCTGAATAAATAACAATTATAAATCCATTAAGAGTTCCACTGGAAGCTCCACAATGCAACAAAAGCATATATTTATAAAACTACATAATATATTAATAAAAATTAAATTCTAATAAATATATTTATATTAAATTCAATTATATAAAACATGTATTACATTTTTTTAAATAAATTCTATAAAAATAATATAATTTACCATTTAAAAATGTATATAATACATGAATAAAAATGTATATATTTAGGAAAATTTATAATAAATGCACTTATAAGATATATTGAGTATTTTTTTAAATCTGTATAAATAACAATTATAAATCCATTAAGAGTTCCAATGGAAGTTCCGGTGGAAGTTCTAGTCGGAGTTTCAGTGGAAGTTCTAGCAGAAGTTTCACAGTACAACAAGAGTATGTATCTATAAAACTACATAATATATTAATAAAAATTAAATTATAATAAATATATTTATATTGAATGCAATTATATAAAATATGTATTGCATTTTTTAAATAAATTCTATAAAAATAATATAATTTACCATTTTAAAATGTATATAATACATGGATAAAAATGCAAATACAATGTATATATTTAGGAAAATTTATAATAAATGCACGTATAAGATATATTGAATATATATTCTTACAAAATCTGTATAAATCACAATTACAAATCCATTAAGAGTTTCAATGGAAGTTCCAATAGAAGTTTCAGTGGAAGTTCCAGTCGAAGTTCCAGTCGAAGTTCTAGTAGAAGTTCTAGCGGCAGTTTCACAATACAACAAAAGTATATATTTATAAAACTACATAATATAATAATAAAAATTAAATTCTAATAAATATATTTATATTGAATGCAATTATATAAAATATGTATTGCATTTTTTTAAAATAAATTATATAAAAATAATATCATTTATCATTTAAAAATGTATATATTACATGAACAAAAATAGAAATACAACGTATATATTTAGGAAAATTTATAATAAATGCACTTATAAGATATATTGAATATATATTTTTACAAAATTTGTATAAATAACAATTATAAATCCATTAAGAGTTCTAACAGAAGTTTCACAATGCAACAAATGTATATATTTATAAAACTATAGAATATATTAATAAAAATTAAATTTTAATAAATATATTTATATCAAATGAAATTATATAAAATATATATTATATTTTTTAAAATAACTTTTATAAAAATAATATAATTTACCATTTAAAAATATATATAATACATGAATAAAAATGTAAATAAAATATATATATTTAGGAAAATTTATAATAAATGCACTTATAAAATATATTGAATATATTTTTTTACAAATTCTATATAAATAACAATTATAAATCCATTAAGAGTTCTAATGTAAGCTCTAGTGGAAGTTCTAGTCGAAATTCCAATTAAAGTTCCAGTGGAAGTCCGAATGGAAGTTTCAGTGGAAGTTCCACAATACAACAAAAGTGTATATTTATAAAACTACAAAATATATTAATAAAAATTAAACTCTAATAAATATATTTATATTAAATGAAATTATATAAAATATGTATTACATTTTTTAAATAAATTTTATAAAAAAATATAATTTACCATTTAAAATGTATATAATACATGAATAAAAATAAAAATACAATGTATATATTTAGAATTTTTTTTGATAAATGCACTTATAAGATATATTGAATATATTTTTTAACAAAATTTGTATAAATAACAATTATAAATCCATTAAAAGTTCTAATGGAAGTTCTCGTGGAAGTTCCAGTGGAAGTTTCACAATACAACAAAAGTATATATTTATAAAACGACTGAATGTATTAATAAAAAATTAAATTTTAAAAAATATATTTATATTAAATTAAATTATATAGAATACACATTACACCTTTTTAAATAATTATTATAAAAAAATATAATTTACCATTTAAAAATGTATATAATACATGAATAAAAATGTAAATGTTGAATCAAAGAGTTTTTTAAAAAAAATCATTTTTATCTATAATGAATTCAATGTTTGCAACCAAATTTAATCTATATTTTCTAAGTTCATGTAATAGTTACAATCCATACAATCATAACCATACCAATGTAAAGTTCATAGGATACAAGAGAGATAACATGCATGACCAATTCAATATGCCAAATATAAGAAATAAAAATGAAAATACAGCCACAAAATGCTAATCAAATCTCAATTGATCATTCTTCAATGAGGACAATCATGGTTGATCTCTGTTGTAGGTAATTTTACAAGAGCCCATTTTATTCCAAGCAGTAGAAGTGATTGTGAACTCAATAATGCATAGAGATTTGAATAAGAAAAACCGATGATTGTCACAATATTCACATGTCATTGGTTATACAAGTGGAATATTTGGATCAAACAAAATTAAATAAAATCAATTCCTGCAAAAAAACAAAACAAAACAAAAAACTGCTTCCAGATATAAATTATATTTGCTTACTTGATTCCAAGATCAATGTGTTCCTGAATACCAAATTTGAAACATCATGTATCACTGAGATTCCTCTGCATCAACTCGCACTCATTGAGCCTGATCAAGAAAGATCTCACGGTGTATCTCCCTAATCATCACAGACAACAAATCCACATTGGAACATGAATCTTCCATATTCAAACACTACAGGAAAAATGGTCTTTGGCGACGAGCCGATTGTCCTGTCGCAAATAATATATATTTGTGATGGGAGGGTAAGGACCCATCGCAAAAGGTTTGACGCGAAATGTGCGCCAAACTACAAGCAGAGGTATTTGCGACGGGTTCTTATTCCCGTCGTAAATGTCTGACGACGGTTTTTAGTATTTGCGATGAGATTTTTGCCCCATCGCAAATAGTATGTCGTCAGGTACCAATTTGCGATGAGTCCCGTCACAAATAACTTTTTATCGACCGACCGTAATTAATGCGAGCAATGAGCATTTGCGACGGGGTAACCATCGCAAATAATCCCGTCGTAAATAATATAACCTATATATACCCCATCTGTTTTTCCTCTCATTCTACTCATTTCTCAACTTTTCTCTCTCTTCTAAAAAATTTTCTTCTAATTTTTTTCATGATTTAAACTTTTAAATCAGAGCATAATCCACGACTTTTATAGTCCAAAAGCTTCAGTTTCAAGGTATTTATCTGTTTTTTTATTGTTTAGTTAATTTATTTTATTTTCAAATTATTTATATTTTTTGTTAATTATATGCAATTAAATTAAATTAGAATTAGATATTTGTTTTTTCAGTACTTATTTTTATGAATGATCATGCGTAAGTGTTAATTAGAAATAATTAGTAAAAAATTGTAATAATTAGTAATAAATAGTAATAAATAGTAATAATTGGTGATAAATTTTAATAATATCAATAATTAGTAATAATTAGTAATAATTGGGATTAATTAGGATTAATTAGTAATAATCAGGATTAATTAGTAATAATCAGGATTAATTATTAATAATTAGGATTAATTATTACTAATTAGTACTAATCGGGACTAATGAGTAACAATTAGAAATAATTAGAAATAATTAGGAATAATTAGTAATAATTAGGATTAATTAGTAATAGTTAGGATTAATTAGTAATAGTTAGGATTAATTAGTAATAATTAAGAATAATTAGTAATAATTAGGATTATTTAGTATTAATTATGATTAATTAGTATTAATTAGGATTAATTAGTAATAATTAGGATTATTTAGTAATAATTAGTATTAATTAGTAATAATTAGTAATAATTAGTAATAATTAGTAATAAATTGTAATAATTAGTAATAAATTGTAACAATTAGTAATAAATTGTAACAATTAGTAATAGATTGTAAGAATTAGTAATAAATTGTAATAATTAGTAATAAATTGTAATAATTAGTAATAAATTGTAATAATTATGAATAAATTGTAATAATTAGGTATAATTTGTAATAATTAGTAGTAAATTGTAATAATTAGCAATAAATTGTAATAATTAGCAATAAATTGTAGTAATTAGCAATAAATTGTAATAATTAGCAATAAATTCTAATAATTAGCAATAAATTATAATAATTAGTAATAAATTATAACAATTAGTAATAAATTGCAATAAATGGTAATAAATTGTAATAATTAGGATTAATTAGTAATAATTAGGATTAATTAGTAATAATTACTAATAATTTGTAATAATCAACAATAAATTGTAATAATTAGTATTAAATTGTAATAATTAGTAATATATTGTAATAATTAGTAATAAATTGTAATAAATTAGTAATAATTAGTAATAATTAGTAATAATTATCAACAATGAGGATTAATTTGTAATAATTAGTCATAAATTGTAATAATTAGTAATAAATTATAATAATTAGTAATAAATTGTAATAATTAGTAATAAATTGTAATAATTAGGATTAATCCGAAATAATTAGAATTAATTAGTAATAATTAGGATTAATTAGTAATAATTAAGATTAATTAGTAATAATTAGTAATAATTCAGATTAATTAGTAATAAATTATAATAATTAGTAATAATTAGTAATAAATTGCAATAATTAGTAATAAATTGTAATAATTGAGATTAATTAGTAATAATTAGTAACAATTAGTAATAATTAGTAACAATTAGTAATAATTAGTAATAATTAGGATTAATTAAGATTAATTAAGATTAATTAAGATTAATTAGGATTAATTAGTAATAATTAGTAATAATTGGGAATAATTAGGAATAATAATGAATAATTAGAAATAATTTAGAATAATTAAGAATAATTAGGAATAATTAGAAATAATTAGGAATAATTAGGATTCATTGGGGTTAATTAGGATTCATTAGGAATCATTAGGAATAATTAGAAATAATTGGGAATAATTGGGATTAATTAGGAATAATTAGGAATAATTTGAAATAATTAGGAATAATTAAGAATAATTAGGATTCATTAGGATTAATTAGGATTCATTAAGAATCATTAGGAATAATTAGGAATAATTAGGAATAATTAGGAATAATTATGATTAATTATGATTAATTATGATTAATTATGATTAATTATGATTAATTATGATTAATTTGTAATAATTAGGATTAATTAGTAATAATTAAGATTAATTAGTAATAATTAGGATTAATTAGTAGTAAATTGGAATAAATTCGAGTATATTGTGATAAACTAACACAATTTCTAGCGGATTGGTGACATTCCTTTTGATCGACGTCTGAGCTCCTTGCAACTTTCTCCTAATGAAATCAGTATGAAAAATCTACTTTGACGTACGTCAGAGCATATTTTTTAAAGTGATTTAAGTCAGAGAAAGTTGGAGAGAGGTGAGCCGTCGAAAAAAGCGGCTCTTTTGTCCTACGACTCATCTCCTTGGAACTTCTCCAACTAAAATCATTATAAAAAGTAAGCTCTAACGTATGAAAATGGGTATTCGTACATTAGAGCAGATTTTTCATAATGATTTGAGTTAGAGAAAGTTGCAAGGGGATGAGTCATCAGGAAAAAGAGCTGTTTCCAATCCGTTGGAAATTATGTCGATGATAATTAACAATAATTAGTACAAAATACCTATAATTAATAGTAATTAGTGGTAATTAGTATAAATTTTTACAAATGAGTGTAAATTAGTATAAAAGCTTAAAAATAGTATTAATAACTATAAAATAATATAAATTATTATAAATTGATAGAAAAAATAATTTAATTGTCTTATATTTTTTGGATAGTGTTTATCTTATATTTAATTATACAAAATAACTAATTATTTCATATATTTTTTTAAATATGGAACAAGAAAGTCGACAACAATCATTATTAGATGATCATGCTTGGATAAATCAGCACAAGAATCCAAATGGTTCTGATTTAAATCCTATATATATTGAGGGTGTTAAAGCTTTCTTATCATTTGCATCATCAAAACCAAAATTTGTTTCGGAAGAGACAATTAAGTGTCCTTGTAAAAAATGTGCTCTGAGGATGTATGACACATTTGACAACATTAGAGGCCATTTATTGCGTTTTGATTTTCAACCAGATTATATTTTTTGGTATCAACAAGATGAACACAGTTCTAGAGAAGATACTAATAATTTGGTTCCGGATCCAGCATGATTTCAAAATTTAGTACATGATGTGGTGGGTCCATCTTTTCAACAAACTGAAACTCAGGATGATATTGATTTAACTCTTAAGTTGGAACCATCTCATTTATATGAGTTATTGAGGTCCACTAAGTATGCCCTATATCCTGGTTACAAGATAAGCAAGTTTGAATCAGTTTCTAAATTTATGACTATTAAATCAGATAATAGAATGTCAAATAGTTATTTTGATCCAATATTATATTTGTTAAAAACACTGATACCTGAAGAAAATGTGTTGCCTAAAAATTTCTATGAGAGAAAAACGTTGGTTCATAATTTGGGTCTTGGTTATTAGAAGATTCATGCATGTTCAAATGACTGCATCTTATATTATGGTGAAAATGAGTCATTGGATAGTTGTCCTACATGTGGACAATCCAGGTATAAAGAAGCTCAAGAAGGGAATTCTGGATTTATTCCTGTAAAAAAATTGAGATATTTCCTACTCACACCCAGATTGCAATGTTTATTTATGTCTCAGAATACAAAAACATTGATGTCATGACACAAAACTAATATTTAAACCGATAAAATCTTAAATCATCCCTCTGATAGAGATTCATGGAAACATTTTGACCAAGTGCATTCTTCTTTTGTTTTCAAATCCTGAAACATGCGATTGAGTCTTTCTACTGACGATTTCTATCTATTTGGTTCTTATAGTAGTCGGTATTCATGTTTACCTGTCTTTATAACTTCGTACAATTTACCTCTATGAATGTTGATAAAGGATCCATATATCTTTTTGACCTTATTAATTCCAGGTCATCCAAAAAAGAATATTGATATTTATTTGAAACCATTGATTGATGAGTTAAATTCACTGTGGAGTAATGGTGTTAGTACATATGATGTTGCTGCGAAACAAAACTTCCTACTGAAAGCTGCATTGATGTGGACAATTAGTGATTTTCCAGCATATGACATGTTATTTGGTTGGAGTACACATGGTCCAAAATCATGTTCGTAATGTATGAGAGATAACAAAACGTTTATGCTCGTCAATGGAAAAAAACTTATTTTTTCGACTGTCATCGTAGATTCCTACCAACCGATCATCCTTTTTGAAGAAACAAATATCATTTCAGAAAAAGAACAGTTGAAAAAGATGGGCCTCCAATAATGATATCAAGTACAAAGTTAAAATAAATTATCTCTTCATTACCTCCCATCACATTTGGACCACCAATAAACTAATAAAAAATTGATGGGTTTGGAAAAGACCATAATTGGATAAAACAAATCATTTTTTGGGATTTTCCACATTTGTCTGATTTGTTGGTCCGACACATGTTGGATGTGATGCATATTGAGAAGAAATGTTTTGATAATTTATTTCATACAGTTTTGGATACACTAGGTAATACCAAAGATAACATAAAAGTACAATTAGATCTTTCCCAAATTTGCAAGCAACCAAAACTTAAACTGTTTGAAAATGTCAGATCACAGAAGTTAATAAATCCAAAAGAAGATTATACACTATCCAAAGAGAGTAGTTTATTATTTTGTCATTGGATTACATATTTGAGACTTCCAGATGGTTATGCTTTCAATTTGGGCTGATGTGTTAGAAATGGTCATATTACCAGATTGAAAAGTCATGACTGTCATGTTTTAATGGAGATGCTTCTACTGATTGGATTAAAAGGTTTGTTAAATCCTATTATTTGGGATTCACTAACACACATTTCATATTTTTTTCAAGGCATTTGTGTATCGACAATAGACTACGATGTAGTAAGCAAACTGCAAGATGATGTTATTTTAATTTTATGTAAACTGAAAAAAATCTTCCTACCTGCTTTGTTTGACTCAATGAAACATTTGATATTACATTTGCCACATGAAACAAAATATGGAGGTCTGGTACAGTTCTGATAGATGTACCCATTCGAGAGATGCATGCATAAATTGAAGAAAAAAGTACTTAACAAAGCATCAGTTGAAGGCTCAATTGTAGAAGTTTATTTGTAAGATAACATTTCTTTTTTCTACTCTCATTACTTTCAATCTGAATATCCCTAAAAACAAAACTGCATGGGCCATAATGAGGAAAATTTTGAAGATGAGATGAACAATCAATTATTAGTTTTCAATCATCCTGAACTTGGCTTTAGTAGAGTTCATGAACGATGATTTTCAGATGATGAACATCACAGAGCTTATAAATATATTCTTCTCAACTATGAAGAAATGAAACCATTTATAATGTGAGTGCTCTTATGAATTATTCTATAATTTTTGTAATAATACATTAATCTTATTTTATTTGTAGGTTATATGATAATCATATCAAGAAATAGTTTCCCCAAATTACAACAGCTTCTCTTGAAGAATGACGTCGATTTTTTTTTCTATTGGTTTCAAAAACTGGTAACATAAATTATTTTTTATTTCACATAAAAAATCAATTTAATACTTGTTATAGTGATAATTATTTTAAGAAATTTTAGGTATCTCAATATGTTGATAAAATTGACAATCAATTGTATGTATTGAGTAACTCACTATCCAAAACGGTTAAATCTTATAATGCATATGTGGTGAATGATTTTTGATTTCATACATGTGTATATGAGGAATATAAAAAACAATGAATAATGGTGTTTGTTTGAGAGGATCTCATCATAGAGAAACTGAAGTTGACTTTTATAACATGCTAGAAGAAATCATTGAACTGTGTTATCTGGGACAACATTACATAACGATATTTAAATGTTAGTGGTTGGATACTGAGAGAGGCTTACACATTCATCTGATCCATGGAATCATTGATATTAAATATAAAAGTATTTTTTCAGTAAATGGACCATTTTTATTAGCTCATCAGGAACATAAAATTTATTATGAAAATTATTTTGCTACTTCAAGAGAGTTGGGTTATTGGTAGAGAATAATAAAAATTAAATCTCGAGAGAATCAGTTTACTGAAAGTGAATGTGGTTCTACTGAGGTGTAAGAAATTGAAAAATTTCAAGAGACTAGTTTGAATCCATTTTTTTCACAAAGAGACACAAATATCATTTATGACACCATATAGTTAATGGCCAATGGTGATGATGATGTTAATGATGTTACAACTAAATTTTAAATGACAAGAGATGATGAAACTGAAACTAATATGGAAATTGATGATACTAAGGAGGAAGATGAAGACATTAGAATCGACAGCTATGAAGATGAGGATGAATATGAACATTGAAAAAATTAAATTCTTGTTATAATCATATATAATATATATCTATATATAATAGTTTTTTTCAACTGTTTACTAACAATAGTCATTTTGTATTTCAAATGGACGAGGATCTGTATCATCTGTTGCAGGAGGCTGATCTACCTTTGAACGAGAAGGATGTCGGATCATCTGACCCTCAGACTGTTGGTGGTCCAAGGAGCACTCAGAGGGGGCGTGGTCTTGCCCGAATGATGATTCTCAACCCTATACCCGAACAACGTCCATGTCTTGGGTTTGATCTACGCACGTAGAGGTATGTTTACCTGTGTATTTTAGTTAGTTTTCATCAATTTTTTATATTCTAATTGTTTGATTAATTGTTCTTTTTTTTCACAGCTTTATGCATATAGTTTTTGAATATGGGAGTGCTATATTACACAATTATTTTTCTGAAGCATGAGTTTCATGGGATCAGATTCCCATTGATGTTCAGCACCACATGTTCGAGCATTGGCTAGTACATAAATAAATAATATTCATTTTGAAATTAATTTAATTAATAAGTTGATATTATAAATTATTTGTAGGGTTTATGGTATCCCATTGATGAGATCATGCATGCGGATATTTGGAAGGTATGACATGGAGCTATGCATCTGCGTTGCTCTCAGTTTCTGTACAATTTGAAAATAAAAACAATGGAGAAAGTAGGAGCGACAGAGTTTGATGAGACACGTCGTGTCCACCGACATGATTATATTTCATCTCAGGTTGGGATGAATTATGTACACACTGGTTGAGTAGGCGGTTTCAGAGTAGATCATCAGTAGCTGGAAAAATCGGGGGAGACAGGAGGTGACACATTGAGCTGGTAGTCGTACCTTCAGTACATATAGAGAGCATATAGTAAGTACATTTTTTAAATATTGTATACAACTTTAAATGTAAAAAATTTAATTTATATTCATATAGGTGGTCACACAACCCGATATTACAGAGTATGATGTTTATAGGAGGATGTACAGTGATCCAGCCACTGGAGAGATTAGAGGTGCTAGTTTGCGTCAAATTGTGGTCAATATAATTTCTTTTTGAGCTTTAAATATAACTACAAACAATATTTTAAATATTTTAATTTTAAATTACAATTGAAAGAGTTATATGAGGTCGCGACGTCTCAGACACATAGTGAGAGTCAGGCTGAGACCGATAGTCAGACCAGTGCCCCCTGATTTGATGAGGCAGTATGGATGCATGCGACCCAATATGCATTTGAGAAAGGTTGAGTTGTTGGTATCGACTCTCGATTGACCCTTGTGGGTTTTTATGGCACCTCTGTGATGTCGACATCTAGCTTGAGAGGAGCTCACAGAGAGTCATCATCATCTCATGAACAGTATCAAGAGCAGCTGTGAGCTTAGAGTGAGCTTATAGAGACTATGCGTAGAGAGTAGGAGGAGATGCGTCAGTGACAACAACAACAATATGAAGAGTTACTACGACAACAAAAACAACAACAAAAATAACAACAGAAGATGCATGATGAGATGAATCGATGATGACATCGAAAGGAGTATGAGAAGATGGAGTACATGCGACGCCTGACTCATAGTTTAGGGATAAAGTTCCCTCCACCATCTCCTCCAGCTCCTCCAGACGACCTCCCCCTCAGTGATGTATTATTATTTTGTAATGAAACATTTGAATGTAATTTTTTTTGTAATATTAACTATTTAAAGTTTAAAATAGTTCATTTTTATATTGTTGCGAATATTGCAGTTTTTATTATTTATTTAATTATTTATTATATTTTTTATTTTATTAATTAATACATTTTTTTTATTTTTTCGAATAATGAGGTTTTTATTATATTACTAATATTAAAATTATTATTTCATTAGTATTATTAATAATAATATTATTATATTATTTAATTATTTTATAATTAATTTTATTTTACTAATATTAATATTATTATTTTATTTATATTAATATTATATTATATTATTATTAATATTATTTTATAAATAATTTTATTATACTAATATTAATATTATTATTTCATTTATATTAATATTATATTAATATTAATATTAATATTACTATTTTTTATTTTCCCCACTATTTGCGATGAACCTTTCACAAATACTAATTATGACGATCCGTCGCAAAAAGTTTTTACAAAATCAGGAAAACTATTTGTGACGGGTGGCCGACCCGTCACAATAGATTTTTTAAAAAACTCACTAAACCTATTTGCAATAGACAGTGGTACCATCACAGAAGGTAATATTTGCAATGCCCTTTTCCGCAATGGGCCATTTGGGATGGGACTTCGTTGCAAAAGACTATTTGCGATGAGAACCCATCGCAAATGTACCATCACAAATTACCCTTTTTCAAGTAGTGAAATCATGTAAGAAAAATAATTGCTTTGATAGTCAAAACATACATGCATAAAATCATAAATTTATTTTAAAAAATTTATATAAATAGTTTTATTATGATGAATAATAAAATTATAAATTAAGAAAACAAATTATTTTTTTAAAAGAAATAATAAAATTTTATGTTTACAAAAAATATCTTCTATATTTGTTCATACAACATTATTTTTTATACTTTTGAATAAATAATATTATTTTAAGATGATTAGTAACATTTAAAAAATTTAATTTCTCAAAAAAAATATTACACGTTTAAAAAAATTGCATGTCTTTACAAATATTAAAGAAAACTTATTAGTTTTATTCAAATAATTAAAAAAATATTTTTTAAAGATAAATTATTGTCTTTTTTAAATGGAATAAAACCTTTTTACACAAAAAATTCAATTCATTTACAATTTCAATTGTATTTACAGTATAATAAACTCAATATTCTTTTACACATTTAAAAAAAATGTATGACTATAATGATATCAAATAAAATCTATTAATTTTTTCCTAACTGATTAAAAATCTATTTTTATCACATATTTTTTTTAATTCCTTTTAAAAAACGTAACACACATTTCTAAACAAAATAAAAATTCTTTCAATTACAAATATAATTGGTTTTAAAATACAATTAACTCATTTATATTTAACATATTTTTAAAAAATGTATTCACTTAAAAATATTAACTAAAATATGTTGATTTTATTCAAATAATCTAAAAAATAAAAACACATATTATTTGATCATTTTTTAAAAATATGTAATAATTTTTTTATATAACACAAATATAATTTCATTTAAAAATGTATTTGATTTTAAAATATATCACAATTTTTATTATTTGTTTAATATGAAATATAATATTATAAATTGGATAGAGGGGATACCGTTGATTGGAGAGTGGGAGAATATGCGCGTCAATGATTTTTTTCCACAAGACCAATATACCCTTCACTATATTTCTTTATCTGATTGCTACATGTGTAAAAAATACCAGATATCATCATCCTATCATGTCACCAAATGATCCATTATTTGAAGGCATTGGATTCGATGTGTTTCAATTTAACACTTATCCCAAATCATCCTTAACAATGAGGAGTTTTTTATTTTTTATTTAGATTTTTTTAAAAATCAACACTTATCACAGATTTGATATATAAAAATAAAGTGAGGGATACACAAATCACATTAATGAAAATTGTCACTTTTTGTGAACATATTTTACATAAGATATCCCATGAGAATTGTAACACTATGATTGGAAATATTTTAGTAAAGCAAAATAAATGATTTGATAGTTTATAAAAGAAAAGAGAAGAAATGAAATGAAATGATTGTGATTTCTCTCCTTGTGTTTGGATAGATAATTTAGTAAAATAAAAGGAATAATCCGAATTTCTCTCCATCTTGTTTAGTGAAACTTTTTAAAATAAAAGAAAATAAATTCTTTTGCGATACATGTAGAAAATAGGGATAAATTGAAATTTTAAAATATCAATTTTCCTCTATCATAATTTCCTTTAAAATCATTCCAATTTTAGGATGATTTAAAAACAATAACAGAAGAAAAATTTATTTCTCTCCATTTATCCCCTTATCATTTCTTCCCTCTAAACATTACCTCACCAAACATTAGAATTCCATTCCCCCCTTCGTATCATTTTTTTATCCCCATATCACATGCTCCAAATAAGTAGTAAAACCTATTAAAGGTTTGTGTGAATACACTAAAATATTTCCTGAACCACATTTATGTGGACCTTATCTCCTTTTAAGGGGTTGTGTGAATGCGTTTCTCACAGCCAAACCAAAGCTATAAAATCTCAACCTCTCATAAGTTTTCATCTGTTATGACATTGATTCTATTCGTGGAGGTATTCTTTCTCAATTTTTTTTATTAACTACTCAAAGGTGTATTTTTTTTGTTTTGAATTATAAAACTTATTTAGAATTAAGAATTTAGTTATTTATAATATTTTTTTTATTGTTATTCAAATATTAGTTTGACTTGTTTAATTTTTTTTTGAATGAGAATATTGAATATATGTTTGGGAATGTATTTGCATATTATGTTAAAAATTATGGATGATAATAATAGTTTTATATTGACATGTGTATGTTTAGACAATGAATGTTCATGAGTTAAATTGATCAATGTATTGTTTATTTTCTTAATTTAATTATAGTTATTTAATGGTTTTATAATTTGTAATGGTAATTTTTAATTTGATTATTGATGATATATGTATCATCCTTCTCTTTTAAAATGTGAGAATCTACGTGTTTGTGGTTAATTTTATGTATCACCATACTCCTAATACACCTCAATGGCATGTTAGTAATAGTGTAAAAAATATAGATTAAATGAGAGGTGGGGTGTTTAAATTATCTAGCTAAAGCTAATACAAATAATATGACTCAAATTAGAACGATAGATGGTGAAATTCAAGTCAAGAAAGCCTTAAGAATTTCCCCTCTTAGATCTCAATTGGTTTATCACCATTTAGTGAACCAATTAATAAATAATAACTTATGATCACATAACTTTTTTTAATGTGAATGTTTGATTATTTATTTTTGTGATCATATATATTAGAATGATTAACTCAACTTAGATAAAAATTATATGTGATCAGATGGTGATTGATCTTGAAATGAGTGACCAATGTATGTTTGAATTTATTTATTATAATTGCAATGATTAAATGTTTTTATAATTTATAATAATGACCATTAATTTAATTATTTATTGTTGATATATCATTCATCGATATCATTATGTAAGAACCTATGTGTTCATGGTTAGTTTTGATGGAATTATGCACCAAAATGAGCATGGTTATAGCATAGGCTATGTTGAGTGCTCCATGACATAGTGAAAGTCACTATGTTAGGGTGTCGTGTGAATATAATTTTCATGTAGCATGATAACATGATGATTTCATCCTTCCCTTCCTCCAAATGCTACTATGCTAGATGGATCTAAAGGTTTTGAGGCATGACAAAAGTGCACTGAGCCTATGACTAACTATGTTTTTTCGATAGATTCTTAGGATAATGGTGAGGATCATGGCACACATTATTTTTTCTTTTAAAAGTCCAATAACACTTATTAGACATAGTGGAAAAAATTAGAAACCAAATATGAGGATGTTTTTTTTAAAAGTTGGGGTCAAGCCCCTTGAATTGAGAAAAAGACCTCTTAAAAATGGGAAAGAGGAACCCATTATAAGAATGGAAAAAGCAAAAATGCACAAGTCAAAATGATCCTACAAGCCCAAAAAAGGAAACATCCATGCAGGTGAAAGAAAATATCATTACCCCCTTCACGAGACAACACACCAATGAGATCATTCAAAAAAATGCATCACCCCTCTGTCAAGAATTTGCACCGTACTGATGATACAACGAGGCATAACACCTATCCAACCAACATGAAAATACTGATGAGAGCCAGATGAAAGGTGCCAACACACCTTTCTCTCTTTCGAGCCATCCACCTGATAAAGCATGAGAAGAATCTCTACAGTGTCAACCTGATGCAACACAAGCAATGACTAAAACCCACTGAGCAAATTTATAAGAAAAGAACCCATCCATCCATCACAAGATGACGCATGATAGATGATGGGTGTCAACACACCCATCCCTCGAATGAGGTCTCCCACCCAACAGTACCAACGATGTAGCACCATCCAAATGCAATGAGAGAATAAAGTATCCTAAAGGATATCCGCTTCAAGAGAACACGCAGAATCATTGAGACCAAGGGATAATAGACTGGGTGTCCAATACACATAAAATAATATAGCCAATGGCATGAAAATCTTAATTTTCATGAAAACTGATATATGTGACATATATATATATATGTATCATATATGATGTAGATATTCCCTAAAGACTTATATATATATATATGTGCGTGTATGTATCTGTGTGTGTGTGTGACAGCCACCGATTCACTGGTATGTCTAATTTTGAGTTTTATTTATCTTTGAGTGTGTTCTTTGACTTTTTAGGTGTTGGGGATTGGAAACGAGAGTTTTTGGGAGAAATATACCAGACACACGATTGGTGAACAATTTTTGTAACCATGCGGATAACCATGTGAGGGGGTTTTAGGTTGAGATAGTGGGGTTTTTCATGGTTTGGGAATGATTTACAAAACTGTATGACACCCAGGGGTAACCGTGCACCGAATTTTTTGGGAGAGATTGGCTCTAGCATAGTTAGCGCACAATTTTCCAAACCGTGCGACCAAAACATGTGGCCCTGTCTAGCTCACTTAAAAAGTGTATTTTTACCATTTTCCCATGTAGAGTTTTTAACCCTTAGACCCCATTTTTACTCCCCCATTGTAACATCTCGTTACACTTTCCATGTACCCACTTTCTCATTCTTTGTTTATCATCCTTGTTTGGGCGCATTTGTGGGATTCTCGGGGATGTAGAGCCTTTGATGGGGAAAATGATCTAAAGTTTGGTTTTTTTTTGAATTAATGGACTTTGGGTATAAATGTGTTAGTGGATTAATGGGTTTCTCCCCATGTTTAGAGAATGTCTGGGGTGGTTTGAGTCTTTTGTTGAAATAAGAAATTTTCACTGTCAGTAGGAATATTTCACGCCGTGTAAAATTTACACATTGTGTAATGGATGTCAGGAAGAAGTTGTAAATTTGGTGCACAACATGAAATAATTACATGTTGTGTAAAATTTACAATTTTGTAATGGTTAAAATCCATTTTTCAATAAAAGGTGACATGTTTTTCAGTGTTTTTTGTCATGGAAACTGCATTAGCTGAATTTATGGTTCAAATTCATGATCGATTGATGTTTTCTATTGATCTTTTGTAGTCTCTTGTTATGACTTGTCTTTTTTAGGCCAATCCATGGTTTTTTAGTCTCTATTGTCAAAGATGGATGGGGTTCCAATGTTCTTGAGGTAGGTGTTTCTATACAAAGGGTTAATGTGATGAATTTCTTATTTTTCTTGTAAAATTACTTTGGGTTGTTTATTGAATTGAAGTGATTTGTTCTTTCAAGGGATTTCATGGAAATATATATGTTTTTAAAGGGAGTTTTCTTTAAAAACAGGTTTTTTGTACTCTAAGTGTTTGTTTAAATGATTGTGTGGTGGTTTTGATTTTGGAAATGGATTTTCAAACACCGAAG
The DNA here is from genome assembly GCA_963277665.1 of Viscum album. NCBI lineage: Eukaryota > Viridiplantae > Streptophyta > Magnoliopsida > Santalales > Viscaceae > Viscum > Viscum album. The sequence continues at coordinate 393,765,968 of OY728147.1, read as the reverse complement.
AAAATTGGATTGGATTTGAAAATGTTTTAATAAAATGTGATCATGGTTTTGAAATGGTTTGATCAACTTAACATAGTGGAAACCCTAGGTGCATTGGGAAAGAGACGTGGGTAGCCTTAGTGAGTGTGGCACTACTAGGTGGTTAATTTTGGTATATCGATGGACTGTGGCATGACTCGATATTGATTGGTACCAACTGTTGGGAAAAAATCCCTCAAGGAAACATTGAATAATTTTTGGGTTGATTGTGTTTGTTGAAAAATAAGGTTTCCTTAGTCAAGTTGTGGTGTTCTAGAGATATTTTTAACAATATATATTGACAAAGAACCATGAAAAAGTAATGGATGATCCAGAGGCAGTAAAAAATAGCTCAACACTTAGAGAAAATTTGAGCTCAGGATCACGTGAGATTTTAAGTAATGGGAGTCGCACGAAAGAACTAGAGTTGTGCGCAAGATAAGGAAGTTGCAAATAAAATTTGAGTTGCGCACAAGATTTAAGTTGCATGAAAAAGATGTTTAATAAAAAAAGTGGAATCTTGCATGCAAGGCATTAAAGTTGCACGTAAGATGCAATAAGGGTTGCGCACAAGATTTGGAGGTTCCCGACACATCTGTGGTAAAGTGGTATTCATCAGTGGATGAAAGTGGGATATCAACAGAGAATATACATACAATGGAGGATGTATTCATTAGAAATAATGAAGGGACCCATGAGTCTATAAATTGTGAGTGTATATTCTGAATAAGAAGTGAGCACACTTCAGTTGAGAGAGTAGTGAGCTTTCAAATTGTTTTTGGTTGTAAACCAGGAGGGACAACAAGTTCACTCCAAACTTTGTAAACAGAAGTGTGCTTTTAGTTTATTTGGTACATCGAAACATTGCTGTTGTATTCTCCTTGGACGTATCCCAATGAGGGTGAACTAAGTAAAAATTGTTGTGTCTCGTGCATGCTTTAATTTTTGTTTATAATTTTCTACGAGAAAGAGAGAGAAGAGAGTTTTGTTTAACAATGAAATAAGATCAAAAGGGGTATCTATTTTAATTTTTCATACCCTAATTCACCCCCCTATTAGAGTATCTTACCTAGTGGACCTAACAATTGGTATCATAGTGAAATGTTAATATCAGTTTTTCTATCTCAATGGAGGTCATCAATCATAAAGGGATTTTGATCTCCGACAGGAATAATTTTCAGTTATGGAAGAATCAGATTCAACACTACTTTCGATCCTTAGGAATGGATGTCTTCACAACAACACTGCATGGTATTTCAGCCGATATCAATAGTGGTACTTTATCAGAAACTGAAAGAATGGAATTGGATGCTGACGCTAATGAAATCAATGATTTAGGGGGATCCCTATCTAATGCAATATATACAAAGGTGATGTCATATAAAACATCACATGCCATGTGGGAAAAGCTGTTGAATATATATGAAGGTGATTCAAAGGTCAGAGAGGCAATGATACAGGTTCCGTGGAACAAGTACAAAGATCTGAGAATAAACCCAAATGAGTCTGTTGATGCATTCTTTGATAGGGTAAATGTTGTAGTGGAAGAAATGCAAGGTCTTGGAGAATTCATTGAAGATATAAAGATTGTGAAGCGTATCTTGAGTAAACTTCTACATTGGTTCAATCCGAAAGTTTTAGTATTGTAAGATAAAGATCCGAAAGAGTTGACATTAGATAACTTGCATAATACCCTTGTAGCATATGAAATGAGAAATGATGATAATAATGCTATGAACAAGGGGAAATCTAAATAGGTGGAATTTAAGGCCATGAATAAGATCAATATTGAATATTATCAGGTAGAATAAGAGACATACGAGGTGATTTCATTCCTTTCTTCAAATCTACAAAGAGGAAAAGGAAAGTTCAAGGGGAAACTTACACTTGATTGCTTTATATGTGGAAAGGTTGGTCATATTGCAGTAAGGTGCTCCAAGAAGTTCCAATAATATGATAAGGATGAAGTTGAAATCCCTATTAATGTTGGAGTTTGTGGTCTAGAACCAACTAATTTGTACTTTATTCATTAAATAAAAGCCTTATCACATCTTGATTGTTCTTCTTCATGACATGTCATGTGATAATTTCCTAAGGACAACTGTTTCATTAAAGGGTCGTAGAGGATCCTTGCTATGATGAGAACCCGGAAGTGCCATAACACTGTTCTTGAATGTATGTTCTATGGCCGAATGATATTATTTGAGGGACACAAATAATACAGGTCATTAGGGGTGAGGACTCATAAAAATTTGAGGCACCTTCTCATGGTGTGCGCCCTTGGTAATATCCAGGAGGATATTATGAGAACGAAACCCGCCAGTAGGAAATCCACATTTCATAGTGTCATTGGATGTTCCTATCTGTGGATGTGTGTATTGGTCCTTAGACTTTAAGATTATTATTAATGGGTATTACAACTCACACACTTAGATGTATTGACGAAAACTGTGACGACACACTGTTCGCAGCGAGGTAGGATACGTTGGGTGCGTCACGAGTAATACCACATTAATAGATAATGCGAGAAAAGATTTATCCCTTCCATTCCATAACGGAAGTAGATATATCAGGCCCTTTGATGGAATTGATATAGCCTAAATAAATCCATGGCCATGGTAAGGTATGGGAAAGTTCAATTCCGGGAAGTCAAAGAAAGAATAATCAAGCACATGAGTTGATGGCACTAGCATGCAACCCGCTTGATTGGAGATATCGAGACAAAGGGATTATATTACACAGTAAGAGTTCGTAGGAGGTGACACGTCATTGCGGCGTTAACTTCTTTATCTATGGGTGCCTTGGCGTGTTTCTAGATGCTAACCTTGGACTTTAGGTAGGCTCAGCCTAATGCCACTGAGAAAGAGGCCTAGAGAGTCACACACTAAGTGTGTCCATGTATCACAGTTAAATATTAATTTAACAAATTAAATAAATATTATTCATGACTGTGGTTTAATAATTATTTAAGGATGTCTGATTGCATTTATTTTGACACTAGTTATTCAAGAGAATATATTGTGGACGAAATAATATATTTATTAGCGAGTAATGCAGTTACATTTATTTAAGAAATAAATAGTCATTACTCAAGGTCTAATAAATGTGGTGGAGAAAAATGGAAAATAAAAGTACACGCCGTGTATATTAAATATACACGCTGTGTAGTTTTATGGAAAACAAGTACACGCCATGTATTAATTATTACACGCCGTGTAGTTTTTCTAGTTGGGATTTTGAGGATTTAATATTGTTTTAATAAATGATATTTATTATAATCAGCGTGGGTGCATGTCAAGGAATTAATAATTCGACATGGGGATTTTCAATAAGAGTTAATGAAATAAATAAAACAAGTAACGCGTTTATTTATTATCATAACTCTATTAACCTCAAACCCGATTATAAATATCCTTGCAACACCAAAATTTTGGATAGCCATTGTTGTGCACAACGGATTTGGAAATACTCTCAAGCCAAGAGAGAATCCCCTTTCCACCAAGAACACCCTCAAGTTATGAGAGCAAGATCCTCCACCGGATCAAGGCGGTTGAAGGCGGACATCGCATGTGAAGGTTCTTCCGCGCTAGCACCCAGAGATCCCTTCGGTGACGTCTGGAGATACGTGACACACGTGTGGATCACCGCTATAGGAATCCTACACTTGGATTCTACGATGCAACGACGGATCGCCGAATCATGACCGGACACATCAACAAAGAAAGAAATCCAACGAGTTAATTCTTATGTATTAATTAAATTAATTATAATCAACATATGATGATAATCCTCAAGGGTTCCAGGACTCTTCTTTTCTATTCGTTCTTCGTTCTATTCCGAAGATTCGACATTTTATATCGTGACGGATCTCGGATTGAAAGTTGTTTAACGTTAAAATTAAAGTTGGGCAAACTGACCAACGCACTTCTGCTGCGCCCGGAACCTACAAGTGGTATCAGAGGGATTATATCGTTGATTATAATTATTTAGTTTTTCGTTGGTAATTACGCATTTAATAATTTAGTTATTTCAATTCATGTTTAATCATTCTGGAAATCTGAATATCGAGATCTATTCCTCCTCCCTTGTTTCTCGTTCACCTCATAAAAATGAATTTTTCTTTTAATTTTGATTAAAATAAAATAGAGGAACTCATCCAGAGGAGCCAAACGTTTCTGGCCATATAACACCAGAATACACGGCGTGTATTCGGAAGTACACGCCGTGTAGTCTAGGTTCAATGCATTGACTGATCCGCCAAATCAGGCCGTGTATTGGATTTTTTCTAAGAATTTAAGACACCGTGTGTTGACCAGAAACAGGTGGCACATAGTTTCTGGAATACACGCCATGTGGTCCAATGAACACAGTGTGTAGTCCCTTCAGGTTAGGGTTGGGTCGTGTACTCCGTACACGGCCTACCCGACTAGAAACCGTGTAACTCGGAAACTACACGGCGTGTGTCCCACTGTACACACCGTGTACTCCGAAAATTTCCGAAGTACATTAACATACCCTGTCCCCGGGCGTGTACTTCGGATGAACAGTGAAGAAAAGTACACGCCGTGTAGTCGGAACTACACGCCGTGTACTCACCCAAATTACACATATTTATTAAAATTTATTATTATATTATACAAACCCTTGAGATGTGTACCATGGTGCAGGCGTAAAGCTGAGGCACAACACGTGATAGGTGTTTTATATATATGTGTTTAATTTAACATCTGCGTAATAAATGGGAATTCACCGGGTTAACTCCAAGGTACAAGTTACGTACAAGGATAATTTTAAATGAATTTATTTGTTTAAAATTATGATGGATGAGAATCTCAAGGAAATTCAGAACAGGGATTTAAGATAAAAGGATTGATTAATTAAAGAAAATTAATTGATTCGAGCGTGATTTATCTTAAACAAGAACGATTAAAGAATTGAATGATAGTTTTATTTATGCGTAAATATCGTTGCATGTATGGATGATCATGAGCTAGACCTAGACCTTTGTATGTGAATGGTTTTTTTAATTTATTTATTTAAATTAAATTTGTTGGCCTGCGAGCCATCTCCTCATTAATATGTAGGGCCTGCACGCCCAATGATTCTTTTATGTAAAAACCCCTTTTACCCCTCACCTGCGTGTGAGATAAATGCATATGTAATGGATGGAGCTCCCAAGCTAGTAGAGGTGGCTCAAGTTAGGAGCCAAGGTGGAACCAATCCAAGGAGATACAAAGGTGGACATGTGGAAAGCTGTAAACATGAACCCGAAAGGTTCAAGGTGTTTCTCCCCTAGGTCTTTGGTTAGTTTATCAACCGCTAGATAAACTAACTAATAGAAAAGCTCATGATCATACCATTTATTTTATTTCTGTTAGTTGCATGGTTTATTTATTGTGGTGTGTTTTCACGATCACACAATTAATGAATTAAACGAGCATGTAAGATGAAACTAAAATAAAACCAGCTTATACGTAAATATTATCTTAGACATGGTTAATCACTTAAGTATATCCCACTTAATATTAACAAGCATGTAATCAAAGATAATAAAATGGCAATTTACGTATAAGGATAAAATCCCTCAAAATAAATATCAAGTCGGCATAGCCTTCCATAATCTTGGTTAGAATCAAACCATAGTTCAAAGTGCTTGACCAACCCTAGTTGGGGTGCTTTCAATTATCAGGGAATTCTAATTCAAGGTTTTGGGTTGACTTGACTTGGTTCGCATCAAGGGTTGACTGCCACAACAGGACTTGGTGTGACCAAGAGGAAAAGGTTGAGGAAATCCAAAAAGTATTTCAGGATTGGGGAGTCCACTCAGCGGATCAAGGAGCTGCGAGTTAATGCAGTTGGAATTTGGAATGCCTACCTAAAACCCTTCAAGTTGCTTGACCAACACTAGTTGAGGTAATGCGAAGGGAAATATGGATCCTTGCCACTAGAATATTCACGCAATAGAATATTCCAAAGTCAATGGTGAGGGCTATTGGATTTCGATAAAATAGTGGGAGACTAATAAGTATTAATTTATTTATTTGTCTCAATTTTTGTAATAAAGTACTAAACCTTTGCTCACCTTAATTTGTAGAGACGACAAGAAAATTACTTCAAACATATCATTGTGCACCATACTTGGAAAAGAAAACCTTCTCACCAGCACCAATTTTCAAGAGTGGAAGAGGCGTTTACGCGTCGTCCTTCGCCATGAAAGGAAATTATATGTGCTGGAAGAGCCTATTCCAGCTGCGCTTGGGAAAGAGGCTAGTGATGAGGAATTATATCTCTACATGAAACACATGGATGATGCCACAGATGTACAGTGTTTCATGCTATCGGCCATGTCTAATGAGCTCTTGAAGCAACATGAAAACATGGACGCGTATAGCATGATGTCTCACCTAAAAGATCTCTACCAAGAGAAGGCAAGACAGGAGAGGTATGAGATCTCCAATGCTTTGTTTACCATGAAGCTTGGAGAGTCTGCGCCAACTGGGCCTCATGTAGTCAAGATTATTGGCTACATTGAATGCCTGAACATCTTAGGGATTAAATTCCCAGATGAGTTGCGTACAGATCTCATCCTATAATCACTGCCCAAGACATTCTCTAGCTTTATTGTCAACTATAACATGAGAGACAATGAGAAGATTCTATCGGAGATTCTGACCTTGATTCTCCAGGTAGATAAGGACATGGGGCATGACAAACCCACGGTCCTTATGGTGAACAAGAAAAGGAAGGACAGGGCAAAGGGGCCAAAGACTTATAAACTGTCTGAAGCCCTCGAGCACCGTCCCTCCAAGAAGGGGAAGATCCAGAGGTAGGGCAAGGAACGGGAGGCAGTGTGTTTTGCATGTGGCAAGCAGGGCCACTGGAAGAGGAACTGCACCCAGAAGTGTGGGGACGCTAAAGGTGCGTTTATTATTGAGTGAAATCTTTCTATTTCTACACATTGGGTATTAGATACAGCTTGTGGGGCTCACATCTATATTTAAATGCAGGAACCAAGTAGATTTAGAAAGATCACCAGAGGAGAGGTGGATCTTCGAGCTACCAATGGCGCAAGGATGGTTTCATTGGCTATTGGCGACTACCACCTCTCATTGCCGAATGGGATGATTTTGGTTTTACATAACTGTTATTATGTGCCTAGTGTTACCAAGAACATAATTTCTGTATCTTGTTTAGATATGGATGGATTTGTTTTCAAATTTGGAAATAAGGGTTGTCTATTTTATAAGAACAATGTATGTTATGGTATGGCACATTTAAATAATGGTTTGTATGTATTGAATTACGAAAACCAAGTATTGGCAATCAATAACGAAACAAACTAACATGACTCATACATCACCTAGTTATGGCATCACCGCCTTGGTCATGTGAACGAGAAGCATTTGACAAAGCTCTGACAAGATGGCTATTTAGACTCTACTGAGCTAAAACCACTTGATAGATGTCACACTTGTTTACAAGGAAAAATGACCAAGCCACCTTTTGGTGGACAAGGTGAAAGGGCCACAGAGCTTCTAGGATTGGTACACACGGATGTGTGTGGACCATTTACAGTAGAAGCTAGAGGTGGATATTCTTACTTCATTACTTTTACTGATGATTTGAGTAGATATGGCTATGTCTAATTAATGAGGTATAAGTCAGAGTCCTTATAGAAATTTAAGGAATTCAAGAATGAAGTAGAGAATCATCTCGGTAAGAAGATAAAGAAGCTTCGATCAGATCGAGGTGGAGAATATATGAACCAAGAGTTCATCGATCTTCTACGAGAGTCTGGGATTCTATCTCAGCTCACTCCTCCTTGTACACCACAGTGGAATGATGTTAGTGAAAGGAGGAACCACACCTTGTTGGACATGGTGAGGTCGATGATGAGTTATGCGGATCTTCCATTATCCTTTTGGGGATATGCATTACAAACTGCAGCATACACATTAAACCGCGTACCAACTAAGGCGGAAAATGGAATTCCATCCGAGTTATGGAATGGAAGGAAACCCACTTTGTCGCACACACATGTATGGGGATGCGAGGCATTTGTTAAGGCCTTCTTAGGAAACAAACTAGCACCCAGGGGTACGAAGTGTATCTTTATAGGATATCCCAAGGAAATGAAAGGATATTACCTATATAACCCTCAAGACAAGAAAGTGATTATCGCCAGACAAGCCGTCTTTCTTGATAGGGAACACATCCTCAAGAAGGATAGTGGGAGCAAGATTGACTTCAACGAAGTTGATGCTCAAGATACACAAGAGTTGTTACAGGAATAAGTTCCATAGGTCCCTGTGGAAGAGGTTCCAGAAACACAAGTACTGCGTAGGAGCTCAAGAGAGGTAAGGGAACCAGAGAGATTTGGTTTCCTAGTCACCGAGGATGGTGAATCATTATTGTTGGACAATGATGAACCTCTCTCCTATAAGGAAGCAGTAGAAAGCTCAGAAGCTGCAAGATGGCTAGAAGCTATGAATTCTGAGATGGATTCCATGTATCAGAACCAAGTTTGGGTTCTGGTCGATGAGCCAGTTGATGTAAAGCCTGTTGGATGCAAATGAGTATTCAAAAGAAAGCTGGACATGGAAGGTCAAATTAGCACCTATAAAGCAAGGCTAGTGGATAAAGGATTCAGACAGCGTCAAGGAATTGACTATGATTAAACCTTCTCACCAGTTTCCATGTTTAAATCCATAAGAATCATACTTTCCATAACAGCTAACCATGACTACGAGATTTGGAAGATGGATGTCAAAACAAAATTCCTTAATGGGAACCTTCAGGAAGATGTCTATATGACACAACCAGAAGGGTTTGTGACACCAGGTGAAGCCAAACGGGTTTGCAAGTTGCAGAAATCCATTTATGGATTGAAGCAAGCATCCAGGTCATGGAACATTCGATTTGATGAAGCCATAAAGGAATTTGGTTTCATTAAGAACGAATGTGAGCCATGTGTTTATAAGTGGTTTAATGGGAATGCGGTCGTCATCCTAGTGGTATATGCTAATGACATATTGCTTATTGGAAATGACGTACCAGCCTTACAGTCAGTTAAGGACTGGTTGAACAAGTGTTTCTCCATGAAGGACTTAGGAGAAGCAGCCTACATTCTAGGGATCAAGATCATTTGTGACAGATCCAAGAGGCTTCTTGGACTAAGTCAGGGTACATACATTGACCAGATAATAAAGAGATTTAGTATGGAAAAATACAAGAGGGGATTAGTTCCAGTGTCACATGGCTTACATCTTTCTAAGAAAATGTGTCCCCAGACACAATAGGAGAAAGATAGGATGAGCAAGATCCCATACGCTTCAGATATAGGATCCATCATGTATGCCATGTTATGTACCAGGCTTGATGTTGCCTATGCACTGATCATGGTAGGCAGATATCAAGCAGATCCAGAAGAACAGCATTGGACTGCTGTTAAGACTATCCTTAAGTATATTAGAAGAACTAAGGATATGTTATTGGTGTATGGAGGAGATGAGGAGCTTGTCATTAGAGGGTATGATGATGATGGTTTTTAAATAGATCAGAATGATCTGAAGTCGCAATCTGGATATGTTTTCTGTCTCAATGGAGGAGCTGTGAGCTGGAAGAGTTCAAAGCAGCCAGTTATCGCCGATTCTATAGTGGAGTCCGAGTATATAGAGGCTTCTGATGCATCCAAGGAAGCCGTCTGGATTTGGAACTTTTTCCAGGAGCTTGATGTGGTGCCTAGCAGTAAAGATCCCATTACATTGTATTGTGATAATACTGCAGCAGTGGATCTTGCAAAAGAACCAAGGTCACATCAACGGACAAAGCACATACTCCGGAAGTATCACCTCTTGAGGGATTTCTATCAAAGGGGTGAAGTTACAGTGAACAGAGTGTCTACGGAAGAGAATGTGGCAGACCCCATGACTAAAGGCATATCTCAGCAGAAGCATGAATATCATGTGAGAGCTAGCGGGTTAATGGTTGTTAGCAGTTGTCTCTAGTCCAAGTGGGAGTCTGTTGGAGTTGGTGTTCTAGAACCAACTACTTTGTACTTTATTCATTAAATAAAAGCCTTATCACATATTGATTGTTCTTCTGCGTGACATGTCATGTGATAATTTCCTAAGGATAGTTGTTGTATTAAAGGGTCGTAGCAGATCCCTGCTATGATGAAAACCCGAAAGTGCCATAACACTGTTCTTGAATGTATGTTCTATGGCCGGATGATATTATTTGAGGGACACAAATAATACAGGTCATTAGGGGTGAGGACTCATAAAACTTTGAGGCACCTTCTCATGGTGTGCGCCCTTGGTAATATCCATGAGGATATTATGAGAACGAGACCCGCCAGTAGGAAATCCACATTTCATAGTGTCATTGGATGTTCCTATCTGCGGACGTGTGTATTGGTCCTTAGACTTTAAGATTATTATTAATGGGTATTACAACTCGCGCACTTAGATGTATTGACGAAAACTGTGACGACACACTATTCGTAGTGAGGTAGGATACGTTGGGTGCGTCACGAGTAATACCGCATTAATAGATAATGCGAGAAAGGATTTGTCCCTTCCGTTTCATAACAGAAGTAGATATCTCATGCCCTTTGATGGAATTGATATAGCCTAAATAAATCCATGGCCATGGTAAGGTATGGGAAAGTTCAATTCCGGGAAGTCAAAGAAAGAATAATCAAGCACATGGGTTGATGACACTAGCATGCAACTCACTTGATTGGAGATATCGAGACAAAGAGATTATATTACACGGTAAGAGTTCGTAGGAGGTGACACGTCATTGCGGCGTTAAATTCTTTCTCTATGGGTTCCTTGGCGTGTTGCTAGACGCTAAACTTGGACTTTAGGCTGGCTCAGCCTAATGCCACTGAGAAAGAGTCCTAGAGGGTCACACACTAAGTGTGTCCATGTATCTCAGTTAAATATTAATTTAACAAATTAAATAAATATTATTCCCGACTGTGGTTTAATAATTATTTAAGGATGTCTGATCGCATTTATTTTGACACTAGTTATTCAAGAGAATATATTGTGGATGAAATAATATATTTATTAGCGAGTAATGCAGTTACATTTATTTAAGAAATAAATAGTCATTACTCAAGGTCTAATAAATGTGGTGGAGAAAAATGGAAAATAAAAGTACACGCCGTGTAGTTTTACGGAAAAAAAGTACACGCCGTGTATTAATTATCACACGCCGTGTAGTTTTTCCAGTTGGGATTTTGAGTATTTAATATTGTTTTAATAAATGATATTTATTATAATCAGTGTGGGCGCATGTCAAGGAATTAATAATTCGACATGGGGGTTTTCAATAAGAGTTAATGAAATAAATAAAACGCGTAACGCGTTTATTTATTGTCATAACTCTATTAACCTCAAACCCGATTATAAATATCCTTGAAACCCCAACATTTTGGATAGCCATTATTGTGCACAAAGGATTTGGAAATACTCTCAAGACAAGAGAGAATTCCCTTTCCACCAAGAACGCCCTCAAGTTACGAGAGCAAGATCCTCCACCGGATCAAGGCGGTCGAAGGAAGACATCACAAGTGAAGGTTCTTCCGCGCTAGCACCCGAAGATCCCTTCAGCGATGTCCGAAGATACGTGACACACGTGTGGATCACCGCTAGAGGAATCCTACATTTGGATTCTACGACGCAATGAAGGATCACTAAATCGTGACCAGACACATCAACGAAGAAAGAATTCCAATGAGGTAATTCTTATGCATTAATTAAATTAATTATAATCAACATATGATGATCCTTTTCAAGGGTTCCAGGACTCTTCTTTTCTTTTCGTTCTATTCCAAATATTCGGTGTTTTATATCGTGATGGATCTCAGATTGAACGTTGTTTAACGTTAAAATTAAAGTTGGGAAAACTGACCAACACGCTTCTGCTGCACCCGAAACCTACAATTAATAAGTCTTAAACCTATGTGAAAGGAAATAAAAAATTTAAGAGAAATTTCTTCAAGAAAAAGAATCTTCTTTCACAAGAATGTGATAGTTCGGATAAATCAAAGGTTGAAAAGGATGAAGAGATAGAGAGCTATAAAGATTTTGGAGAAAATGTTATGGTGGAAGTTGTTAGTAGTACTCAAGAAAAAGAAGAAACCAACGTTGATAAAGAATAAGTTGAAGGAAGAGTTGATATGGAGGCTGAATTAGAAGCATCTCTTGAGGATATAGATGTTTAGAGATCTAAAACGAAGAAATCCAACAAAGTGGTTCGTGATGAAAAAATCTACATGCAGTAGCAGGATGAAGAGAAGTATGAGTTAATGGAAGAAATTGAGAATCTCAAGCCTTCATTTCCAGTGGACTCAGAAACAGTTAGTGAGCCTAGACTCAAGTTTTAAGAACAGAGAAGTGATATTGATGGTTTGAATAACACAGTGAAAGATAAAATCAAACACATTGAATAACTTGAAGAAGAAGAAGTCATCGGTCTGCTACACAAAGTTAAGGATCAAGAAAAACTCTTGACCCCCAATGTGACATCGGGAAAGTGGAACATTCAAAAGACATAAAATTTGAAAGTAGAGCATAGAGGTCCATAAGAATGAAAGCAACAGTCAAATCTAAGTGATAAGGCTGGTATGGGGCTTGATTAAAAATAGAAAGCAACCATGGTTGAAGTCAGACCTCAAGAACCTGCTCCGATATTGAAAGTTGGTTTGGGTATGAAGTAGAATTAGAAAATTCAGAGAACATAAGGGATAACTAGTAGTGCATAAGTAACATATAGGGATGCACCTTACATTAGGTATTATTACTTTGGAAAGACAGGACATTCACAAAATGTGTGTTCTGTAACAACCAAATAGATTTCAATACTCTAGAATATCCTTCAAGGGACATTTTTATTAGTGCATAGGATTTGGGCACATTGTTAGATATTGTGCATTAACCATTCAGAGGAATGTTCCAAAGTAGAATCATAGTTGTTACAAGTATCAAATCAAAGAATCAACAGGTTAGTTGAAAATAAAAAATTGATTTACAGATTTATAGGATGAAGTTGGTCCATCATATTCTGAAGAATATAAAGGTTTTCGATCTATACTGAGTATGAATTTAAAAACATGGATCAAGAAGAAGAGAGATGAGAAGTTAGTGGTTGCTGAAATTTCCCTTAAAGCATCAGATCGTTTTGGTGTATATATCCTTGACAACAGTTGCACATACCATATGATAGAGAATAAGGATATTATTATAGACATAAAGTATGAAAAATAAGGATTTGTCAAATTTATAAACGATGAAGGTCTGAAGATAATTGGTTTGGGGAAGGGCAGGTTTGGGGGAAAATAAATGAGACGTGATGTTGTCTTAGTAGTAAAAGGTCTCAGTCGCAACTTGCTTACCATCAGTCAACTATGTGACTTAGGGAATTTTATAATATTTACTAATAATATGTATATCTTCAAAGGAAGAGATGTTGTAGTTGTTCTACAGGGAAAAAGGACAAAGGGAAATCTATACCTTGTAAGCGAGGAAGAAGATATGTGCCTTTTGTCTAAAGAGGAAGAAAACAAGTTGTGGCATAAATGACTTGTTCATCTATGCCAACCATAAATGGAAGATATGGTAAAGTGTGATGCAGTTAGAGACCTCCCTAAGCTATCACATGATTGTACTCATACGTGTGATGCATGTCAATAAGGGAAGATCATTAGAAATACATACAAGGAAAAGGAATAGAGGTCAACAAGAGTGATTGAACTAGTGCATGCTGATGTTTGTGGACCTATCACACCAAAATACATTGAAGAAAAGAGATATTACATTATTTTCATTGATGATTATAGTATAATGGCATGGTTATTTTTCGTTTCCCACACGTTCGATGTGCTTAGTTGCATAAAAAAGTATTAAAGGGAATGTGAAAGGATGATCTAATAGAAAATTCTGAAGTTTCATACTGATAATGGTACTAAATTCACAAATAGTTAAGTGAAAGACTATCTTGAGAAACATGAGATAAGGCATCAAGTTTCTTCAGTGAAAACTCCTCAACAGAATAGAGTGGTTGAGAGGAGAAATCGGGTCATTAATAACATGGCCAAAACTATGCTTATTGAAAAAGACCTACCAGAGAAATTTTGGAAGGAAACTGACTTAACATCAGTCTACATCTCTAATAAGGATCTATTATGTCCGAAGGAAGGAAAAATTCTATATGAGATATGGTACAAAAAGAATCCAATGTTAAAATACTTATAAATCTTTGGAAGTAAGTGTTTTATTCTTAATAAATAAAAACAAAAGAAATTTGAGTCACATGGAGACGAGGGTATATTACTTAGATACTCAGGAAAAAGTAAAGTATATAAATTCTTTAATAAGAGATTGGGAAAATTAGTTTAGATAAATGATGTCACTATAGTGGAAAATGAAGAGAATAGTAGACAACACATGAACGGTTTCCTGATGAAAGTGATGAGGAGGAAAACAATATAGGGGGAGTAGAAGTGGAAGATGCTGATTCAGAAGAAGACACTGACGATGAGTAGGAGGAAGTCAAGTCTGTGTCTATGAAGAATCCAAAGAGTTGAACCGAAATTGACATAAAAAATATCATTGGTGATCAGAAAACACCTGATCAAACAAGAATAATTAAGTCATTATACTAGGAATCTTTCCTATATCAGGTAGAGACTAAATGTTTTGATGATGCGGTTAGAGATGAAAACTAGGTTCATGCAATGAATGATGAGCTATACCATATTGAGAAGAATCATATGTGGGAGATTGTTTTGAGGTCAACATATAAGAATTTCATCAGGACTAAATGGGTCTTTCATAACAATATGAATGAAGATGACACAATGATTAAAAACAAAGCACAACTGGTGTACAAAGGTTACTCCCTAATAGAGGGTATCGATGTCGATGAAACATTTTCTCCTATTACAAGGCTGAAGGCAATCAGATTATTTTTTTCCATTATAGTGCAACATAAGTTTAAAGTTTTTTAGATGGATGTCAAGTATTCATTTTTGAATGGGGTTCTATAAGAAAAAGTGTATATAGAAAAACCATATGGTTTTATCATTCATGAAGATGAGAACAAAGTTTTTTGGATGAAGAAGGCGTTATATGGTTTGAAACAGGCAACAATATCATGCTATTCAAGGATTGACTAGTTTTTGAAGAATCTTGTTTTTTAGCATGGTAGAGTTGATTACAATGTATATGTGACTAATGAAAGTAATAAAAGGATGATGGTGCTGGTATATGTCGATGACATAATCTTCAGTGGATCAGATGAAGCACAATGTAGACAGTTTTCTGAATTCATGAAAAATGAGTTCTAAATGTCAATGATTAGTGAGATGATGTTTTTTTCTTGGTTTACAGGTGAAAAAATGAAGGAATTACACATTAATTTCTCAATCTAAATATTAAAATGAGGTTTTGAGAAGGTTTGTAATGGACAATTACAAGGAGATGAAGACTCCGGTGGCTACCCATATAAAACTGTCATGGAATGATGAAGGCAAGACAATTAATATCGCAGAGTACAGACAAATAATTAGAAGCCTGTTGTACCTGACAACAACAAGGCATGATATTATCTTTTCCATGTACCAAGTAGCATGATATCAAAGTAATCCTAAGGAAATACATATGATTATAGTGAAAAGAATACTTCAGTATATTAAGGGAACTGTGTATTTCAATTTGATGTATAATGAAAGATATAAGTCAAATCTTTTGGGATATACAGATGCATATTGGGATGGTTCAACAGATGATAGGAAATCAATGTTAGTAGGTTCTTTCTATCTTGACAGATTGTGTATTTCCTGGATAAGTAAGAAACAAAATTTCATTTCATTGAACATTGTATAAGCTGATTATATTGAAACCACTCAAGTATACACATAGTTATTGTGGATAAAGAAGCAGTTTGAAGATATAAGTGTTGAAGTGAAGTATTCAATCAGAATCCATTTCAATAATTCAAGTGATACAAATCTTATAAAAGCTCTCATCCATCAATCAAGGACAAATAACATTTAAATCAAATATCATTTTATCAAGGAGAAGTTGGAGCAAGGTCCTACGAAGTTGGAGTATGTGCCTAAAGAACTACAGGTTGTAGACATCCTAATAAAGGACTTACCCAAAGAAGTATTTGAAAGACATAAAATGGATTTGGGAGTTTATTCTACTCCATTCACTTTAAAAGTGTGGATGTGGCCCCCCTCTCCCTGAGATATGGTGTGTTTTTCCCTAATGTACTGATATGTGTTCTTCACTCTGTTGCATACCACACAAGAGTGACCTTTGAGTTCGTTGACAAAGGGGGAGAAAGTGTGTCTCTTTAATAGGGATAAATTGCGGCTAAAGAAGGGAGAAAATTTCTTAGTCAAGACACATAGATAAGTTGACAGGTGGAGCATCGAGATAGGGGGAGTTAATCAAGATAGAAGAAGAAGATGATAAGGGGAGTAACATGATGATAATTTCTTAGAATTATGAGGAAACAACCAGAGCTTAGCTTGGAAAACTTTAAGCATTCCAATACATGATAACCCAAACAATGAGATAGGGTGAGTATTAAATATGAAGATTATATAAGCGTTTTATAAAAGGGTATATATCATGACAGCTGAGGTTCGTGATGAAAGTATAAGAGTAGTTTTGGTTTCAGGAATTGGTGTTGGGAATGAAGTGATTCATTGATGAACTTTTCATTATACTCTTGTTTATCACATCGATCATTTCTCATGTGGGATTAGAGTATGTTTTGAGTAAGTCTTTTATCACTATCTAAATCGCGAGAGGCGAATAGAGGTAGAATATGGAAGAATCTTTAATGAGGTATACAATTAAATAGAGTTGTCAACAAACCCAAAGGGGGAGATTGTTGGGAAAAAATCCCTCAAGGTAACATTGAATCATTTTTTTGTTGATTGTGTTTTTTGACAAAGAATGCTTCCTTGGTCAAGTTATGGTGTTCTAAATATATTTTTGACAATCTATATTAACAAAGAACCATGACAAAGAAATGGATGATTTGGAGGTGGTAAAAACAAAAAGCTCAACACTTAGAGATAATTCAAGCTCTGGATCACATGAGATTTTAAACAAAGGGAGTTTCACGAAAGAATTAGAGTTTTACACAAGCTAAGAAATTTGCGCATAATATTTGAGTTGCACGCAAGATTGAATTTGCATGAAAAAGGTGTTTTGAAACACGCAAGGCATTAAAGTTTCATGCAAGATGTAGTAAGGGTTTCATGAAAGATTTGGAGTTTCCCAATACATATGTGGTAAAGTGGTATTCATAATTGGATGAAATTGGGACATCAATAGAGAATCTACATACAGTGGAGGATGCATTCATTAGAAATAATTAAGGGACCCACAAGTCTATAAATTGTGAGTGGATATTATGAAGAATTAGTGAGCACACTTCAATTGAGAGAGCAGTGAACTTTCAAATTGTGATTGGATGTAAACCAGGAGGGACAATTATTCTACTCCAAACTTTGTAAACAGTAGTATTCTTTTTGTGGATTTGGTACATCGACATATTGTCGTTTTATGATCCTTGGATGTATCCCAGTGAGGGTGAACCAAGTAAAAATTGCTGTGTCTTGTACATACTTTAATTTATGTTCATATTTTTCTATGGGAAAGAGAGAGAAGCAAGTTTTGTTTAATAATAAAACAAGATCAAAAGGGGTAGTTATTTTAATCTATCATGCCCCGATCCATCCCCCCTCTTAGGGTATTTGACCTAGTGGACCTAACACCAACATATGCCTGTTTTAGGCTCTTTTATGTCTAGTATGTATTCTCATAGGCTAAGACCCAATACATAGTGATTTTTAATTTATGATTTATATATCACATTATGGATTTTGTAATGGATTATTGCTCACATGTTTTTATATGAGGTTGTAGCACATAGCTTCACATGATAGGTTATTTCATGGATTCATGTTTACTTGCTTACCTATTGACGTATGGATTTTCATTCCTATTTTATCACTTCTAATTATCATATTTCAAGCTTTATAAATATGAAATAATTTTATGAAACTAAATTAAAATGATTCACAAATGGATTTAGATCTATGAAAATTTCTTTGTTAAAACTGTTTTGTTTTAAAAGATAGATCTATTGTATTATTTATATTTGACCTTATATATATATTTTGTGGTGGTATCCTACTATTATTTTTAGTCACACCCTACCTTTTTTTGGGTGGTTGTAGATGTTGTATTGTAGGATACAGGTAAAGGGAATGACATCTTGTAGCATGTTAGCTTCTCTTTTGTCATTGCCTTCATAACAGGATGGTTTGGAGGTAACAGTTGGTCACATGGGGACTTGTGGTCTTATCTGGTTCATATTTTCTTAGTTTATCCTATTTGTCTTTATTTTTATGGATCTAGTTATATCTTTTATTCCACTATGTACTCGGGTTGGATGTCTTGTTTTCTTATATTCAAGACTTGTTCTGTTATCTTTTTTTATACCTCACTATGGTGGTTCGACTCGGGTGGATTATCTAGTTGACTTGAGTTTCTTTATTAAAAATTGGTATAAAAGCGAATAATTATTTTGAATTGAATTAACACTAACTCAGTTGGGTTTTGTGTCTTAGGTAGACAGGAGTTAGGACCATCAAAATTCGGGTAGTAATTATGGAAAAGGGGCCTAACCATCTCACTTCCATGTCTGAACTTGATTTACCATGGGTGGTCGGAAAATTTTTACTAGGTATGAGACTTGTATTTTGAGGTTTTTTGAATGAAATATATGGGAATTTTATTTAGATGGACCTATTCTTTCTTAAAGTATTGTCTTTTGATTGGTAAAATTTATAATTGATTTAAATTATTACTATTTAAAAGATTTGATTTTGATACCTAAAGTTGGTCCTATGATTTTTGGAATATACTCATGAATGATTGGTTTTTTCTTGTGATTGCTAGATAATTCCTCTTATAAGAGCTTTTCCAAATTTGAGAAAGGAAGTTATGAGATATGATTCGTAGGAAAATCCTCCAGTGGAACCCTCCTTAGTTAAAGATGTAATCCTCACTATTCAGAATCTAGGTCAAGTGGGTATTAGGAACCCAGGATGTGTGGTGGATCATGGCTCATAATTCACTAAGCAGCATCCACCCATTTCCTATGGTGACAAGGGACCCCGAGAGTATGAATAATAACTTCAGTGGATTAAAAAGATCTTTAACTTCTTGAAGACTCATGAGGACTCTAAGGTGGGTTTTCCACGTATATTCTTGAATAACCATGAAGGAGATGGTGGGAATCTATCATGAAATCTAAGTTTTATGAGTATTTTACCCAGGGTCCCTTTAATAAAATTTTTAATTAGAAGTTTTTTATCGATATGTTACATGTGATGAATAATAGGAAGTTTCTAACCTTGGAGTAGAGGGAGCGTACTATTCTAAAGTATTCTACCCATTTTTTTGATCTGGTGAATCTGGAATTAGATCTTATCATTAATGAGTATCTAAAGGCTCAGAGGTTTGAGTTTGGATTGAGGTTTAATATTTGGCCGATGTTGATTATCATGTGCCTTCCCACCTTTGTGTAGGTAGTTGAAAAAGTAGCTTTGGTTGAGGTATACATAGCTGGAAGGAATGGTTTGGGTGGAGCTTTAGTTGGTGCAGTTGTTATTTAGATTATATCTTATGACCAGAAATGGAAATACAAGTGTGTTCAATTATCTTTGGGAATAGTTTTAGGGGCTTCATTGGGATAGTAGCATATCATCTGCTATCAGTGTGGGAGACATGGTCATACCAAGACTAACTGTACAGAGGCTCCTAGGGTTTGTCATCATTGAAAATTATCAATCTATTTAAAGAATTTTTGTGAAAGGATATCCCAGGGTAGTAAGTAAGTATCCACTATCACTAAGGTTTCACAGTTATATGTTGATGCTTCCAAGGGTGGTGGATCGAATCCTCAATCTAAAGTAGGTCCAACTATAATTAGAGGTATGATGTTTATTTCATATTCTATAGTGCTAGCTTTTTTTTGATAAAGTTGATACTCACTCATTTATATCATCAAAGTTTACATGTTAGGATTGCGTTTATAGCTTATGTCATTATTTTTGGATATTTCCATGCCTTTGGTAAAGAGGTCTGAATAAGGTTTTAAATGTATCGCATGTTGGGTGAGGTTAACCAACTTTGAGGTGGTGTTTGACTTCTTAGATCTTGATCATGACATCTTCGACTTGATTATCTACACGAATTGGATGATCAGTGTTAAGTTCTATAGAGACTATTATCATTGTTGGGTTTAGTTTTTATCTTTTGATGGGGTCGCTTAAATTTTCAGAGTGAATGAGACTCTAGATTGGGAAGGGAAGGGCATGTTATTCCTTATGTTGGGGTAATATCATGCCAGTTTTCAGAGATGTTTCTTGATTCATCTGACCTTTGCTTGGGAAATCAGCAACTTGTGGTGGTGTGTTCCCATCCTGTGGTATTTTCAGATGATTTTTCTAGTTTACCCCAATAGATAGTGGGTAATTTTACTATCAACCTTCTCCCTGGTATGATGCCCATTTATATTCCATCTTATCATATGGAACCTATTGAGTTGGTGGAAATTAAGTTCCATCTTGTTGACCTAGAGGCTAAGGGATTTATTCAAACTAGCGTGTCACTGTGGGCTTCACCTACCCTCTGTACTAAGAAGGCAGATAGGTGACTCATACTTTGTATTGACTATTGGAAGTTAAATCGGGTGATCATCAAGAAAAAATATCCCTTTCCCAGGATTGATGATCTATTTGATCGACTTAGAGGGGATCATTGGATTTCTAAGATCGAACTATAGTTAGGGAACCACTAATTGAGAGATTGAGAAGAGGATATACCTAAGATATCATTTATGAGTCAATATGGTCATTTCAAGTTTCTAGTTATGTCATTCAGACTAACTAACTCGCCTGCGGTATTTATGGAATTGATGAACATGATCTTTCATTGGTTCTTTAAATATTTTGTTGTTATGTTTGTAGATGATATTTTGGTGTACTCCAAGATAGAGGAGGAGTATATGGGCCATTTGGATATCATTCTTTGAACATTGAGAGAACATTATCTGTAAGTTAATATTTCAAAATGTGAGTTTTGGATTATGGAAGTGAGGTTTCTAGGGCATGTATATCTAAGTGGGGAATCTTAGTGGATCTAGAAAAAGTATAGGGAGTTATATCTTGGGAGAAACCCAGAAATGTGTTTGAGATCCAGAGCTTCTTGGTCTTGGTTGGTTATTATAGGCGGTTTTTAGAAATTCTCCAATATTTCATCTCTAATGATAGTTTTAACCCATAAGGGTGTCAAGTTTGAGTAGAATGACCAGTGTTAGAGATATTTTGAGGATCTGAATGTGATGTTGACTTCATCTCTAATTTTGATTCTTATAGGATTAGGTTCATGTTATGATGTTTTCTGCAATTCTTATAGTATGGGTTTGGGATATGTATTGATGCAGGGGAAACATGTGGTGGCCTATGGATCTTACTAGTTACGCTCTCATGAGAATAACTATCCTATCTATGATCTTGAACTGACAGCAGTTATGCATACACTAAAAACATGGTGTCACTATCTCTTTGGGGGGGGGGGGGGGTGATTTACAATGTATTTATATCCTAAGATCCAAAAATATATTTTTACTTAGAGGGATATGAACTTATTAAATATATGATAATTTATTTGATTTTGATATTACATACACTCCTAGAAAAGGGAATGTGGTTTCCGATGTGTTGAGAAAAAAATTACCAACTCAAGTCATGAAGGAATCAATTGAGAAGTGGTATCTGATGAGTTTATTTGCTGATATGATCTTTGGAATGGAATAAGACAATGGGAAGGTATGTCTGGATTCAATGAGGGATGAATCATTATTTGATGAGTAGGTTCAACTTGAGTTGATGTCTGACTCAGAGTGCCAGAGTTTTAGTAAAATCCTTTATAGTGGGAAGACCTCAGGTGAGTGGTCTCGGTCTCCCAGTGGAGCTTTATGCTTCCATAGTAGGTTGGTTGTTCCTTCTTCCCTAAGGAAGGAGTTTATAGACAATGGACACCAGTTTCATTAGTCTATGCACCCTAGGGTGACCAAGATGCATCATGACTTGAGATTTCAATATTGGTGGTCAGGTAAGAGATGATCAATCACATATTTTGTTTTGTGGTGACTTACTTGTCATAGAATTAATGAGGAATACCAGAGAACTATGGTTTTTTTTGTATCCATTACCCATTCTATTATGGAAATGGGATATGATTTCTATGGATTTCGTCATTGGTTTTCCATGGGATCCTAATGAGAAGGATGTGATTTGGGTGATCATTGATCAACTCACAAAATTGGCGCATTTCCTACCTATCAAGGATACAATGAAGGTAGAACAACTTGGGGAATTATATGTATAAGATATTTTGAGACTTCATGGGGTTCCCTCTATAGTAGTTTTTGATAGGGACCTGGGGTTCACATCCAGGTTTTGTAAAGGTTTGCAGGAGGCGATGGGTTCCCAGTTGAAATTGAGCATGGAATATCATCCGTAGATAGATGGATAGAAAGAGAGGGCTATCCAGGTTCTTGAGGATATGCTCTAGTCTTGTGTGCTTGATTTTGGTGGATCTTGGGAAAATTATTTACCTCTGATCGAATTTTCCTATAACAATAGTTATCAAGATTCAATAAAGATAATTCTCTTAGAGTCTTTGTATGGGTAGCCATGTAGATATCATTTGTTATAGGCAAAGTTGAAAGAGTGTTCCTTGGTTGGTCCAAGAATTTTTCAAAATACCACCAAGAGGTTTTAGTTGATCTAGAGGAGATTGATCACAACACATAGTCATTATAAATCGTATGTAGACAATCATCATCGGCCGCTGGAGTTTGAGGTTGGTGATCGGGTCTTTCTCAGAGTTTCACCTCACTTGGGACATCATCTGTTGGGTAAGTAGGGTAAGTTTTCACTGAGGTTTTTGGGTCCCTTTTATGTTATTTTATGACTAGGGAAAGTTACATATTGGCTGGACTTACCCTCATGTTTGGATTTCATTTACGATGTGTTTCATGTTTCCTAATTGAGGAGGAATATACCAGATCCTTCCCATGTGATTGAATGAGAGGATATTGATATTGAGAATAAAATCATTATGGTTGAGTAGCCAGTTTAGATTATGGATCACTGAGTGAAGGTACTATGCAGTAAAATGATTCCTATGGTCTGGGTACTATGGAAGTGTAGACAAGATAACCACTAGACGTGGGAGAGGGAATTATTGACGAGGTAATAATGGTCTTCACCTTTTGCAGATCCAGAATCTTGAGGACTTTCTAGGGATATAAAACTTGTATGGTGGGGAGATTGTAACATCCTGTTATGCTTTTAAGGCACTCCCTTGACCATTCTTTGTTTTTCATTCTTGTTTGGATGTGTGTGTGGGATTCTTAGGGATGGAGATCATTTTCTGGGGAAAATGACCTAAATTTTGGAGGGTGTATTTTTTTTTGAATTAATGAAATCCAGGTATAAATGTGTTAATGGATTTACAGGGTTATACCCAAGTTTGGAGAACGTCCAGGGTGGTTTGGAGACTTCTGCTAAAATCTGGAATTTTTTTTGTCCGCGGGAGGATTTCACACTGTGTAAAACTTACACACTGTATAATGGCTACTGAGAATAATTCATGAATTTAGTGCACAAAATGAAATGATTACACAGCATGTAAAGTTTACACAATGTGTAATGGTTAAAATTATTTTTTTTAATAAAAATAGACATGTTTTTTAGTGTTTTTAGGATTTGTGTATTACAAAACATGAAAAGGGTATTCACATTATGTAATTCTTGTGAGATGTGGTTTTTAGGGTTCTGTATGAGAAATTTTCATTTCATTCGACTGTGAAACCTCCTTCTCACAGTCCATATCTCTCTCTAGTATATTTTGGATAACTTTGTTCCTTCTGAATCAATATTTTGGTGATTGATCCTCATTGTGGATGTGGTGTGCCTCTCCGGGTAAGTATTCCTTCTAGTTATTTATTCCTTTGGTAATGGATATTGTGTTGGCTAAATTTATGGTTTAGATCAATGATCAATTAATATTTTCTAATCAATCCTTTGTAGTCTCTTTTCATTCCTTGTCTTTTGAAGGACAATCCTTGGTTTTTTAATCTCTATTATCAAAGTCAGATGGGTTTCCAAAATTCTCGAGGTAGGTGTTTCTATACAAAGGGTTAATATGATTAATTAGTTATTGTTCTTGTAAAATTAATTTGGATTGTTCATTTAATTTAAGTGATTTTTGGTTTCAAGGAATTTCTTGGAAAGATAAATGTTTTTAAAGGGGTTTTTCTTTTAAAAACAAGTTTTTTCACACCAAGTGTTTGTTTAAATTCTTGTGTGGTGGTTTTGATTTTGTAAATGGATATTTAAACACCTAAAAAGATTGAATTGGATTTACAAACATTTTAATAAAATATGAGAATGGTTTTTAATTGTTTTTTAAAAACTTAGCACATTGGGAACCTTAGGTGCATCGGGAAAGAGATATGGGTAGCCTTGGTGAGTGTGACACCACTATGTGGTTACTTTTGTAATATCGATGGACTGTGGTAGGACTCAATATTGGTTGGTATCAACATATGACTATTTTAGGATCTTTTATGTCTAATACGTATTCCTATGGCTAGGTACCAATACAAAGTTCTTTTTCATTTATGATTTATATATTACATGATGGATTTTTTTATGGATTGTTTCTAACATGTTTTTATATAAGGTTATAATGCATAACTTTACATGATAGGTTATTTCATGGATATGTGTTTAATTGTTTACCTCTTGATGTATCATGTTTTATCACTTATACTTTTCATATTTTAGGCTTTGTAAATATGATAATATTTTTTGAAAACCAAAGTAAAATGATTTAAAAATGAATTTAGATCTTTGAAAATGATTTGTTAAAACTATTTGGTTTTAAATGCTAGAACTATTGCATTCATGGAATTGAACCTTGTATAGACTCTATGGTGGCATCCTTTTGGGATTTGTTCTCACACCCTAATTTTTTTTCCTTTGGGTGGTTGTAGATGTTATATTGTAGGATACGGGTAAAGGGAAGGACATCTTGTAGCATGTCAGATTCTCTTTGGTTGTTGCCTTCATAGTGGGATGGTTTGGAGGTGATGGTTGGTCACATAGGGACTAGTGGTCTTGTTTAATTAATATTTTTCCGGTTTATCCTATTTTTATTTCTTTCTATGGATATGGTTTTATATTTTATTTCTCTTTGTACTTTGATTGGATGTATTGTTTCTTTATATTCAAGAATTATTCCATTATCTTTTTTTATACCTCACCATGGTGGGTTGACTTGGGTGGCTTGTCTAGTTGACTCGTGTTGGTTTGTTACACACATCTTGTGCAACCCCTCATTCTTGCCCATGGATCTCTCCCTATACCTTGGTGGTTATTTATCCTTGGAATCTAAGTGATTTGTCTTGAGACAAGTTAATTTCTTTGATTTTTCTTCTTCCTTTCCCCCTTCACATGATTTTTCTTCCTTTTTCCATGAAAGTGTGCAACCCTAGTTGGTGGGGATGGAAAAACATAGGGTTTTAATTGGGTTTTTGGATTGATTTATTATGGATTAGGTGTGTGAGGTCTTATTTTACCTTTTATGGGTGGTTATTATAAGAGGCGATGAGTATTGGACTGAATTCAAGGTAGATGTCTCTATTTAAAGGTGTTTTCCATGGATTACCATTAAGTTATGAATTATAATTTTCTTTATATTCACTAAATTTCCAATTTATTGACTTATGATTAATGTTTATCCCTTTATTTATTTGTTTTATGACGTGGTTTGGTAATTTGGGTGTTAAAGAGGGTTTTACAAATGGGGGTGGCATATGATCACCCCAAGTGTTTGAAGAAATTTCTCAAAGAGGTTTTATGTTTTAAATTGGGTTTCTAAAATGATTTTAGAAAAAAAATTTCCTTGTTAAGGGTTTTTTGATACATTTTCATGTTTATTGGTGAATTTTTCTTGTGAAATGGCTTGATTTATATGGAATATGTTTTGTGGCTATGTGTCATGGAGTAGCACATGGGTTAACCAGAGTGTGATAGAGGGGTTTTCCAAGGGATTGTGAGAGACTTTGGGGAGGAAGACTATGAGAGCATCCATTTTGGCTTACAAGGTACTATGAGATCCTTTGGGTAGGAAGACTCTGAGAGATTCTCTCTGGTTTCCAAGAGTCTGTGAGAGATCTTGGAGTTTGGCCCAATGAAGACCATGAGAGCTTACACTTTGCTTAGTTGGATATCATACATGTTATACTCACTCACAATAGGCCTGATAGTTAGATAACTAGGTTCACATTACTCATACCAAATTGGTTTATATTATTTATGCATTTTATTAGTTCCATGTCTGATGTGATGTGATATGTTATGCCCATTTCCCATTCTTCTTCCATTTATATGGTTTGATGACGATGATGTGTGAGCTCATTCTTCTTTTCCATGTTGGTTATATTGAGCATGTTGTGCCTTGGGCCTTGTTTATTTATTTGATCCATGTGGTTTTTTTTATAAAACTAGATTTTTTAATGGAAAAACAAATGGGTTTTAAAGGTTATTTGAAAATAGTATGTCTTCAAAGTGGTTTATTTTTTAAGATTGTTTTAAAACTAGTTTTTTGTCTTACATGGGTAAAAGCCTTAAATAGATTCATGGTGGTATCCTACTAGGATATGTGTCTCATACCCTAATCGTTCCTTAAGGTGTGTGTAGAATTTGTTTTTTCAGTACATAGGTAAAGGTAAGGGTACCATGTACCAGGGTGGATCTTCTTGGTTACCGTAATTTGTATTTTTTGGGGGAGACATGGTTTCACATGGATTGGATCATGAGGATTCATTTTTGGTATTTTTTACCCATTGGGATTTATGTATTATAATTGTTGGTCTTAGTCCCATTTCTTTTGAGTTTTTCACTATGATTTGAGATACCATGTATATATGGCCTTTATGGCATATTTTTTGTATGATATTAATTTTGGTTTATGGTATCTTATTTTCATATGCTGCATTGCTCTGGATGTTTATTTTTTATGTATTTTAGTCTGAGGATGTTGGTGTGGCCATCCAATTTCATTGATGGGTCATACCAGTTTACCATGGTTGAATCCATTCCCAAGAGATTGTTGATTATTCCCAGTGCTTGTCATCTGCTCATGGAAATCAAGAATGTGCTTCAACCCTTCTAGAGGGCCAACTTGGGTAACGACATAGGTTAAACTGGGTTGGTTCATTACTATATATATATTTATATTTTATGTCTTACATGAAAACATTAATTTACATACATATAGAGGAATATATTTTATACTGCCTATGATAATAGTTATCACATGGATGGTTTGGTCTTCTATGTGACTATCATTTAATCAACTATTTCATAAGATGAAACACTTAAAAAGAAATTCATTCATGAGATGAATACATTTAATATCAATAACATTTATCTATGTGTTACAACTCATGAATAAATGAGACAACACCCAAGGAGTGTCCTCAGGTGATTATATATATTACTGCCATGTGATAGTGGTGTGTGCGCTTCGATTATTCCTGGAAAAAACACCCAAATATCCACATATCTCTTCTTATTATTCCTTTACATTCTAAGATGCTAGAAAATCATGGGAGAATGAAGAATCCTACATTTATGACATGCAAAACATTTGACATATGGATACACCAAGGGGTGGGATGCTTTTGTTTTCTACTTAGTGATCTCTATCAAACCCATGTGATAGTGTTTGAATATATTTCAATGGCTCCTCAATGTAAGGTAAACATATTTAAAACATGTTCTTCATTTTAGTTTTTTCATCAGTTTTATATTTCTTTCATGGGAGATCCTCATACAAGGGTTTTAATTGCTTCCTATTGATCTGATAATCGTTAATAAACTCCAAAAAAATCCACTAATGCTGTCAAATGGATCTATGATTAAGTTTTATAAAAAATAAGATGAAACGAAGCAGAAAAATAAAAAATAGTATAGCGTATCATTTTTTGGAATTTTAGATTCATAAAAGGTTTTACCCTTACATGGTTGGGCTACGTAAAGGTAACTAACTCCTTACCCTTACATAACTGATATGCATATGGATAACCAAGACATTAAACTTATGTAGAGATGTCTATATAAGGGTCATCACAACTTACCCTAATGTGAATTAAGACCCGTGTAAAGGTATTTGAATTTTTAGAAGGTTTGTGTAAAGGTAATCAACTAATTACATGAAGTATCCATATACCTTATGCATTTGATGAATTTAAATATGTGTGAATATACTTGACTTATAATTCTGAGTGAGAAACACAAACATATGGGTTATGTAAAGAGTTACACATAAATATGGTTTGAACATATGGTTTAGTGGAGGGAATAGAATTTCAAAATAAAATACTAGAATCATTCATACATAAAAGGGAATAACATGAGAAAATATGGTGAGATTAAAATCCACTTGAAATACTAAGTGTGATATTCCTTCCAAATTATCACTTTTCAAGACCTCAATCATTCAACTGGTTATTATTGAGATCAATATGAGTACCCCCAGATTATCTTGTGCAAGGTAAGAAAGTTATAAGTTACTTTGGATTATCTTGATGGTATTTTAGATCTTATAAAGAGTATCACTTAATTTTACTTTATTGGATTTTTCTTGGAGTTTTCTTTGAGTTACACTAGCTTTAAATCCCTAACGGTTATGATACTAGTGAAATAGATTTGAGTATATCCATATGGTGAATCAGATAAAGGGTTTTCCACTAAACTATCCAAAATTAAAATATTATATGGTTGATAATTATTGTCTACCATATTTAGTCATGGATTATTTACATGATAACCATTTTAATTCAAGTAAAAATATGGATTTTGGCCCACTAATGGATATAATGTGTTTTTAAAAGGGGTCATCATTTTAGTGGAAGACCATTTAATAAAAGTCTTTATTAAATGGTTAATAATACATGATACCCCTATAATAAAATCTTTTTCTATAGATAATATCATAATTATCATTAAGATACACTTTTTCATCAATAATTTATAAGGATAATCTTAATGTAAGTAGGTCTTAAGACTGGTAACTGAAGAAAGGTTCTTAACCAAGATTGGTGATTTAAGAAAAGTTATTTAAAAATATTCTATATGTTATAATAATTCATTCCTCAATAACTAAGTGTTGAAATTTCTAAAAATGTGAATTTAGATTCTTATGGAAGTATAGAGTGATTCATTTAAGGTTTCAAAGGCATTAGATTCAAAATTACCAAAGGAATCTTAGTCTCCACTCATGTACTCATTATGAATGGGTACATCGATTTTAGTCTTATATACTCAATATGATTGGGTGTGTCAACTGATATTATATATGATTGAATATGTTAAATGACTTGGTGATACTAAAATTTTCCTTAAATATTTATTGGTTATAGAAATCAACTCTATTATTATGACATATATATGATATAATTTGTATGTTTTACAAAGTGTTGTAAATATATAGATGGTCAGAATATGAAAAGAATTGAAGCTCAATTTTTTTCAAGTAATGGGGAAAAAGAGTTGCTACATTGAAAACTTAGATACTTTAATCTTGGACAATATTATCATAATATGTTTATTTTATCTCATTTAGATCTTGGGAAGATCATGTTAACAAAAGTTGTTTAAATGAAAGGAGTGGGTGTTTTTAATAGACATGGTTTATGATTTGTTTGATTATATAACATGATTTAATGGGAGACTAAAAATAGTTTTTTTGTTAGGGAATTTACCCTATTATCATATATAGAAATTTTATGACAATGTGAATGAATTCAAGAAAATTTTACTTGATATTATAAAAGTGTTGAGAATAGATGAACTAGGCATATTATGTTTGGATTTCGGTACCATATGGATAGTACACGTTGGTAAAAGTTCAAATCTAAATATGAAAAACTAGTTGAAAATTTTAGCAATGTTTCTTTAAGAATCCAATCAAGTTCATTGAAACCTAGTTCTTCCATGATGGAAGATTAATAATTCAATATGATTGGATTATACAAGATATTCCTGAAGGAGTTTTTAAATCTCCATGGAATGTCCATGTGAGGTATGTTATTGAAATTAATTCTTCTTTTTTGAAAGGTATGTGATACCAAGTGTATATTTTACAAAGTGTTGTAAATATACATGAGTTTAAAATAAATTTAAGAATTTATCGATCTTGTGGTTTATATTCATGAGATGAAGTAAATAATTACTTCATTAAGGATTTGAATATAAAAGATTTTATTAATCTCGAATGAATCTAAGTAAAGGATGTGCATTTTCGTTTAATTTCTCATATGTGATAAGAGAAGATATTCGATAATAAAGTGTTTTTATGAAAATGTATGATATTATTAAATTAATACACATGGTTTACGATTCATCAATTTTTATAACATGTTTTGATAAAAATATTTAGATAAAAGTGTTTTTTCACGATAATAAATTTTATCCAGATATTTGTTAAAATATATGGGAATGTGTTCCTACCACCCATCGGTGGTATATTTTAATAAATCATAATTTTAAAATTAAAAAGTTCCAAACACATAGAATACCATATATAATATGTAAACGATAGTTTATTTTTTTAATATTCCTACTGAAAGGAAATAAATATTATTTCCTAACACAAAAGGGTTTGTGTATCTTAGAAATATATTACAAATAGAATATAGTGTTTAAGAGGCTAGTGGGAGTATGTTTGGATTTAAAGAAGTTAATAACTAATAAATAAAGGATAAAACCAATATTAAGTTAATTTTTTTCCACTTAATATCTTAAAATGTTTAGGATATGTAATGATAAAGAAAAATGTAAAGTGTTACAATTAGTTACCATTTAGAAAGTGAATATCACTATTATAACAGTTTAAAATAAAGTTTTTTTCACTCAATATTCCAAAAGATTTTAGGGTATGTAATGATAAATAAAAATGCAAATAGTTACTTTTAATTATCATTAAAATTAAAGATACTTTTTTTTAAGGATTGTACCAGTTAAAATAAAAAGAAAATTACACTTGATGTCCTAAAAGAGTTTAAGGTGTGGTGGTAAAGAGAAATGTAAAAAGTTAAATTAGTTACTATAACAAAGTTTTAACACTTTATCCTAAAAGATTTTATGATGTAGTGGTAAAGTGAAATTTAAAGAGTTACACCGACTACTATATTAAAGTGATTGCTACTTCATCCTAAAATAGTGTAGGAGGATTGATAAATAATAATGTAAATAATTATAGTATTTTAATGAAACATTTTGGTGGAATAGGGTTCAAAATATGAAAATGATGATGAAAATAGAAAGAGTTAAATTATAAAACATAATTTGACTTCATAAAATTTGATGTTGTGTAGTTAAGAAGTTTGAATATGTTCAAGAGGTTGAATAGTTAGGAACATGACTCATAAGTCTCACCATTATTCAAACTAGATTACTTCATAGATGTTTCTCAGTAAAGATTTTAGTGTGAGGAATTTATCAGATGGTCACATAGATATGTGACATGTATTACATGTGATGTAATGTGTTAACAAAATCCAAAAAGTGTAGCAAACATAAGGATGATATGGTAGTTTATCAAATATGATATGATAAACCAGTGCTTATGTTGGTTTTGTTAAATATCATTAAATAGTTTAAGAATATTAAAATATATCATGTTAAAGGTAATATCTATGTTATAATTATTTCACATTGGCAACATAAATTCACACACACACACACACACACACATTTGGTGAAGTGTAATGATAATTGACCCATCAAAGTACGACTTTGAGTTTGTCCCTAACTAATGTTCATCTTGGTGTATTATAGTTTCTAGAAAAAATTTAAGGTTAAAATGAGTAGTATTCTTATATAGAGATATATAATATGATCATTAGGCATAAAACAAAGAAAAAAAAAATTCTTTGGGTGCATTGGATGGCCTACTAAGTACACCACATGGAGTTTCATACAAATTTATTTGGATTACTAGGGGTGGATGTATAGTATACCATCTTTTTATAACATAAACTTTCATTTCATTACACGGAACTGAGGATCTTTAAGGTTTAGTGTCTTGGAAACAAGGAACATAATACATGAAAACAACATAAAACATTATTATTAAACACTTGAAAGGCTTCTCCTTAAGTTCATCCTGGGTTCATTACTGAATCTCATAACCTAGGGACATACATCAAAATAAAGGGTGAGCAGAAGGCCCAGTAAGGGAAACAAGAGAAACATTTTGCATGTGAACTTGAGATACTTCAATAAGGACATGAAAAGAACTTCAAGGCATGAGAAAGAAATCATGAGATACATCATAATAAAAATAATATTTTTCATAACTTGAATATGTGGCTACAACATTTAATATTTAAAATCATTTCGTTTCACCAAGGTCCATCCCCAAGGTGTCATTAAAAATTACCAAGGTTATTCACCAAGGTATTAGTCTAAAAAGTCATCTCTAGAGATTAAGTCTTTACCCAATGCATTGGAGCGCTATCTGGGCGCACCATTGAAATGTCTTTATTATCATGTGATCCACATATATCATCATCAATAATTTCATAAACAACCCATATGGCATAAAAGAAATGGGTTTCATTTCATAATTATAACGTTTTAAAAACTGCTTTAAAGACATGATCTTTATGTCACTTTAAACCCACGGAAAGGGAAAGTGGGTTTCATGTATGTAAATCCTAGAATTTAAAATAGAACATTTTTATATATATGTGAATACCCCTATAGAAATAGGAGCTTTGAGTATTCACTTAATAACATAAAATAATTTTGAGAAAAAGAGAGAGGCATTTTGAGACGAAAATTCTGCAGCATAACGGGTACGTTACAGGGTTTTAGAAAATGTTGAAAAGAGAGGGGACATGGGTAACCCACTCATAAATGATATATAAAAATAGTATAGGGACATAATATAAGGGATATGAATCATGGTAATGAAATTTTAAGGACATACCATTTGAAATGAAAAACATGGAAGTAAGACAAAAATAAGATTTCTCTTATAAAAATTCGACAGCCTAACGACGTCACTTAAACTTCAATAAAAATGATTTGAAAAGATAAAATAGGGCCTCTCATCATATGATAATAAGAGATTAGTATTATAGATATAGAGATCATACCCTAAAATAATAAAAAGGAACTTGAAAGACTTGACATGAAAATCAATCTTGAAAAATGAGAAGGGTGAAAGAATCCCTTAAAAATTCGGCAGCCTAACGGCGTCACTTAAACTTTCATAAAATGAAATGATGAGAGTAAGAGGGGATCTCTAATCATATAAACATGAAAAGGGAAGTAAGATGAATATAAAAGAACATCATCTCACATAATAACATGGATCATAAAAGGAATGACATAAAAGAGATTACATGAAAAGAAAGAGAGAGGTCGGATCCCTTACCTCAAAACGTAACTCTTAAAACTCAAAGGTTTGGACCTTGAGGGCTTGGGGGCACCTTGGGAGGACTCCTTGGGAGGTAAGGAGACCAGAACTTTATTGGGGGATAGTTGGTAGTGAAAAATAAAGGAGGAAAGGGTGGGTATTTATAGAAAAAGTGAGGGGACAAGGCATTAATGTCTAAGGGACACCTCACAAGTGCTTTTCTCAAAACCATGTGCTCTCCCATGGCATTTACCATGGAGTTAGGCCACATGGCCCCCCAAATACAATAATTCATCACCCTTGTCCGGCCAACCCTTAAAATATCTCATGACATCATCATGACACAGTTATGATGTCATTAAACATACCAAAACCCTAAAACTGTATTTTTACTATTCATTGAAAATTCAACTTTCTCAGAAAAATCCCAAAATTTCACCTTAACCAAATATAGATGCTCTAATTAAATTTATGAACTCCATTTTATAAAAATAATTTTCTAAATATTTTTAATTTAATTTTTAAATAAAATCACTATTCATTGAGAATTCATTTTTTTCAGAAAAATCCCCAAAAATTACCATAACATAATATTGATGCTCTGAGTTAAAAAATAAAGTCCTTTTTATAAAAATAATTTTCTAATTATTTTTAATTAAATTTTTAATTAAAAAACACTATTCACTCGAAAAAACTAATACTTGACTAATAATTTATGAAACCGTTATTTACCCATTTTATTGAATCACATTACTTAATCTAGGTGTCTAAATTATATTAAAACTTTCTTTGAGTGAAATTACTAATCCATTTGGTCACATTACTAATCCTAAGCATAAAATCACTATTCATAATTTACTATTCATCAAAAATTAAGTTGATCTTATTAGACTCCAAATTCCTTACTAAACACTTTTGTAGAAGACCATTTTTTGAAAATCATTACACATCATTAATTATTTAGGGTTTACATAAATATTTTAAAATATCCTTTTTTCAAAATTCATCAATAAAATACATCCTAAAATTATCCGGACATTTGAAATTTCACAAACATCACTAAAGGAAGAAATCTCAATTCATTCATCCCAAAGGATTACACAAAGAAGCTAGGGTCTCGTCACATAGCCCCTTATAACACCAGCATATGACCTAAGTGTAAGGTGTGCTATGGTGAGAGAATATGAGGGAGGCTCAGATAATATTGCCCTAGTAGTAATCTCTACTAACTTGAACTTCTCCCGTAGGCGTTTCCGTTCAAGCTTGACACACTGGAGTTCGGCTTGGGCTTGGTCCAAAGCGAAGCCCAAAGATGCCACCTCCTTCCCAAGCTCTAATAAGTGGGCTTCATAAGGTTCGAGTCTACTGGATGAAGCCATCGACTCCTCTTTCTGCATTAACCATTAACATCTCTATTAAATCATTAAGAGTAAGTTAATATACTATTTAAAAAGTTTGGGTCGTTACATTCTTCCCCCCTTAAGAAATTTCGTCCCCGAAATTTATACTTGAGGCCTAGTTGAAAAGGTGAGGGTATTTTTGCTTCATCGTTTCCTCAGGCTCCCAAGTCGCTTCTTCATATTTATGATTCCTCCACAACACTTTCACAAGGTGGGTAGTCTTACTTAGTAGAACCTTGTCTCTACGGTCTAAGATCTCCACTGGCTGCTCCTCATAAGAGAGGTCATGTTCTAGTTGTACCACCTCTGGGTTCAGTACATGCGAAGAGTCGGGTATGTACTTCCTCAAGAGAGATACATGGAAGACATTGTGAACTTGAGCTAGGTTCGCTGGAAGTGCTAGACGATAGGCCACTACTCCTATGCGATCAAGGATTTCATAGGGGACAATGTACCTAGGGCTGAGCTTCCCTTTCTTCTCAAACCGCATGACTCTCTTCCATGGAGAAATTCGAAGGAAGACTTTGTCACCAACACCAAACTCCAAGTCCCTTCGACGATTGTCAGCATAGCTCTTCTGCCGACTCTGAGCAGCCTTTATGTGTTGTGGGATAGAATGAACCTGTTCTGTCATCTCTTGCACAAGATCAGGCCCAAGAAGCTTTCTCTCACCAGTTTCATCCCAACAAGTAGGAGTTCTACATCGCTTTCCATACAGAGCTTCATAGGGTGCCATCTGAATACTCGAATGGAAGCTGTTGTTATAGGAGAACTCAACTAATGGGAGGTGTTGATCCCATCCACCTTTAAATTCCATTGAGCATAATCTCAGCATGTCTTCGAGTGTCTGAATAGTCCTTTCAGATTGGCCATCAGTTTGAGGATGATAGGCCGTACTAAAATTCAATTCAGTATTCAGAGCATGTTGAAGACTTCTACAGAATTTTGATGTGAATCTTGGGTCACGATCAGACACGATGGATAGTGGTACCCCATGCAGCCTTACCAATTCCTTCACGTATATCTTGGAAATATGATCCAGAGATAAATCTTCCCGAATAGAGATAAAATGGGTTGTCTTGGTGAGACAGTCCACAATAACCCACATCACATTGTTTCCTTTGGATGTTTTCGGGAGACCAGTTACAAAGTCCATAGTGATATTATCCCACTTCCATACTGGTATGGGTAGCGGTTGTAATACCCCCTTAGGAAGTTGTCGTTCTGCCTTTACTTGTTGACACACCAGGCACCTTGTAGTGTAATCAACAATCTCCCTCTTCATGTTATCCCACCAATAATGATCACGAAGGTCTCTATACATTTTAGTGCTTCCTGGATGTATAGAGAAAGTAGAGCTATGAGCTTCATCCACCAGTTCTTTCTTTATCTCCGGAATAGATGGAACACATAGTCTTGTACAAAATTTCAATACACCTTCTTGATCAATATTGAAATCAGGGAACTTCCCATCTTTTACAGCCTCCAACTTCTCCTGCAACAAAGGATCTTCTTTTTGAGCCTTCTTGATCTTCTCTAGTAATGAAGGTTGAGAAATCATTTGGGATAGGGTTGATGATGTCCCTTTCCTTATAATTCCCATGTCCAGTTTTACGAGATCTTTAATCAAGGGATCTCCTAGGATCCTCATTGTTTCCAGAACAACAGGGTCTTTCCTGCTTAACACATCCGCAACTTTATTTTCTCTTCCAGGGTGATAATGAATTGAACAATCATAGTCTTTAATAAGCTCCAACCATCTCCTTTGTCTCATGTTCAATTCTTTATGTGTGAAAATATACTTTAGACTTTTGTGGTCAGTGTATATATCACATTTCTCCCCATAAAGATAGTGCCTCCATATCTTTAGAGCAAAAAAAACTGCCACCAGCTCTAGATCATTCATAGGATAATTTTGCTCATGAATCTTCAACTGTTGAGATGCATAAGAAATTACCTTGTCAATTTGCATGAGGATGCACCCAATCCATTTCAGAGATGCATCACTAAAAATAACGAATCCTTCTCCGATAGAGGGTGGTGTTAACACAAGTGCAATAACCAATATCTTCTTCAGCTCTTGGAAACTTTCCTCACATTCCTTTGTCCAGATGAACTTAACCCCTTTTCGAGTCAACTTGGTTAGTGGATTAGAAAGCTGTGAAAAGTTTTTCAAAAACCTCCTATAATATCCCGCTAAACCAAGGAAACTATGAATCTCAGTTACTGTTGTGGGTTGATACCACTCCTCCACAACCATTGTCTTTGCGGGGTCAACCGAGATTCCTTCATTGGTTACGATGTGCCCCAAGAAAGCCACTTGTTGTAACCAAAACTCACACTTTCTGAACTTTCCAAAGAGCCTCTCATTCCATAGAGTTTTCAAAATAACCCTCAGATGATCTTCATGCTCCTCACAACTTTTTGAATATATCAAAATATCATTAATAAAAACTACCACAAAGTTATCAAGGTAGTCCTTAAAGACTCTATTCATCAAATCCATGAAAATAGCAGGAGCATTAGTCAAGCCGAAGGGCATAACAGTAAACTCATAATGCCCATATCTTGATCGGAAGGCAGTCTTTGGAATATCTTCCTTCTTCACCCTCAGTTGATGATAACCAGATCGAAGGTCAATCTTAGAGAAGAATTGAGCCCCACGAAGTTGGTCAAATAAATCATCAATTCTTGGAAGAGGATATCTATTCTTCACTGTGATCCCGTTCAGTTCTCTATAATCAATGCATAGCCGCATTGATCCATCCTTCTTCTTCACAAAGAGAACTGGTGCCCCCCAAGGAGACACACTCGGTCGGATAAACCCCTTCTTCAACAAGTCTTGGAGTTGTTTCTTTAACTCTTCTAGCTCCACATTTTCCATTCTATATGGGGTCTTTGATATCGATTGTGATCCAGGTATGATTTCAATGGAGAACTCTACCTCTCTTTCTGGGGGAGGTCCAGGTAACTCCTCAGGAAATACATCCATGTATTTCTGAACAATTGGAACATCTTCTATTTGTATGCTCCCTTTTCCTTCTTCATCATCACCGATTAACTCCATAAAGAAAGATATAGGATGTGCTTCTAGATAGGGATCAGTTTGGGATATCTCTCCTTAGAAGATAACTGTACGTTGTTTATTAAAGACTACTGAGATTTCCTTACTTCTGCATTTGATCTTAGCATTATACTTTGAGAGCCAGTCCATCCCTAGTATAACGTCGAATTCCAACATGGGAATGACTACTAGATTTGCGATAAGATTGTGCTCACTAAAGTAAACACTAGAGTCTCTAAACACTGTTGATGCATGGATAATCCCACTTGGAGTCTTGACTGACAACTCTACCTCAAGAAATTCGGGGATTGATTCTATATTCTTTGCAAACTTGGAAGAAATAAAGGAATGCGTAGAACCAGAATCAAACAAAGTAGTTGCTAGTTTTGAGAGGACAACAAGAGTACCTGCTACCATGTCATTAGGAGCTTCAACTTCAGTTGTTGTGATAGAAAAAGCACGACCTTGCTCCCCTGGCCTTTGCTGAGGTTGATGGTGATTCCCCTCCACTGCCCTTGGATTTGGTCATAGATTAACATAGTGCCCAAGCTGTCCACACTTGAAGCAATGGACTTCGGGTAAGGCCAGAACCATATTTCCTCTGTCGTTAGTGTTGGGGAGTTGAGACTTCACCTCACTACGACAATTCCGAGCAATATGTCCTCCTCTTTCACACTTGTAGCACTTGCCACTTCCGACCAAGTAGTTCCCCAGATGCTTCTTCCCACATTTATTGCATGTGGTAAGTTTCATTTTCTTTCCACCTCTTCCCTAATCAAAAGTCTTCCCTAAACTAGGCTCCAACGATCTCTTCTTGTCATTTGATTTATAAGACCACTGTGTCTCACCAAACTCTAGCTCGACTTTCATTGCACTCCGCACGATCTCCTCGTAGCTATCGTAGTCCCTGTTGGCTAAATTCTTCCGCAGATGAGGTCTTAGTCCACCGAAAAATCTATCAAACTTCCCACTTGGATCCATGACAAAGCTAGAGATATATCGTGAAAGTCAGTTGAAGTTTATCTCATAGCTTCCGACAGATTCGTTCTCCTTCTGCTTCAGCTCGAGAAACTCTTTCTCCATTCTCATTCTCATGGAATGAGAGAAATACTTGTTAAAGAATATTCCACAGAATTCTTCCCACTCCATAGCTTCCATCTCTCCTCTAGGCTTCTTGTTTTTGACCAGTGACCACCACTGATCAGCTTCTCCCTCTAGGCGATAAACAGCAAGGGTGACTTTTTCTTGTTCCGAACAAAGGAGTACAGAAAATATCTTTTCAATGGAGATTATCCATTTTTCTGCAACCAAAGGGTCAGTAGATCCACTGAATGATGGTGGTCATTGACTCATGAAGGACTCAATAGAGTGTTGTTCCCTTCATGGTGAGGTCGGCCTCTCAGCTTGATTCAAGTTATTACTCATAACTTGAGTTAGTTGGTTCATTATTCTCATGAATGTTTCCATTTCGGCTTCCATCGGAGGGACGTCAGCACATGGTGCATTGCAGTCACCATCGACACGGTTCCTCCTATTGCCCGCCATTTTATAAAAGAATAAAACCTTAGTGATAAACTTATTTCATTTATGAATCTTTTAACTAAGACTTCATGCTTAGACAATTACACTTCTCTATAATTCCTTCATAATGATTCATAAAAATATTGTGATTAACCAAACATATCCCCCGAGAGTGTCGTAACCAAGAGTGCAGCAAGGCCCGTTATCGTGCACCAGTTCCCGTTCGAGTCTATCTCAAAGCGGTGTTTTCGGGTTTTACCCCTATGTACATCTGTGCCAGAGCCGCCTCTACCTGCTCGTATCCAGACATGGATGTATTTGTTTGATAAACCACTTACTCAATACTTACCAAAATACCAGGAAGTTTTCCTATATTTAAAATTTTCTATAGGGTTATTCCTAAAGTTTTTATATCCTAATTTCCACAAATAACTAAACCATCCTTTGATACAACTATATCATCCCGTCTTTTTATAACATAAACTTTCATTTCATTACACAGAACTGAGGATCTTTAAGGTTTAGTGTCTTGGAAACAAGGAACATAATACATGAAAACAACATAAAACATTCTTCTTAAACACTTGAAAGGATTATACTTAAGTTCATCCTAGGTTCATTACTGCATCTCATAATCTGGGGACATACATCAAAAGAAAGGGTGAGCAGAAGGCCCAGTAAGGGAAACAAGAGAAACATTTTACATGTGAACTTGAGATACTTCAATAAGAACATGAAAAGAACTTTAAGGCATGAGAAAGAAATCATGAGATACATCATAATAAAAATAATATTTTTCATAACTTGAAGATGTGTCTGAAAAATTTAATATTTACAATCATTTCGTTTCACCAAGGTCCATCCCCAAGGTGTCATTAAAAATTACCAAGGTTATTCACCAAGGTATCCGTCTAAAAAGTCATCTCTATAGATTAAGTCTTTACCCAATGAATTGGAGCGCTATCTAGGTGCACCCTTGACATGTATTTATTATCATGTGAGCCACATATATCATCATCAATCATTTCATAAACAACCCATATGGCATAAAAGAAATGGGTTTCATTTCATAATCATAATGTTTTAAAAACTGCTTTAAAGACATGATCTTTATGTCACTTTAAACCCACGGAAAGGGAAAGCGGGTTTCATGTATGTAAATACCAGAATTTAAAATAGAACATTTTGATATATATGTGAATACCCCTATAGAAATAGGAGCTTTGAGTATTCACTTAATAACATAAAATAATTTTGAGAAAAAGAGAGATGCATTTTGAGACGAAAATTCTGCAGCATAACGGCTACATTACAAGGTTTTAGAAAACGTTGAAAAGAGAGGGGACATGGGTCAAACACTCATAAATGATCTATAAAAATAGTATAGGGACATAATATAAGGGATATGAATCATGGTAATGAAATTTTAAGGACATACCATTTGAAATGAAAAACATGGAAGTAAGACAAAAATAAGATTTCTCTTATAAAAATTCGGCAGCCTAACGACGTCACTTAAACTTCAATAAAAATGATTTGACAAGATAAAATAGGTTCTCTCATCATATGATCATAAGAGACCAGTATGATAGATATAGATATCATACCCCAACATAATAAAAAGGAACTTGAAAGACTTGACATGAAAATCGATCTTGAAAAATGAGAAGGGTGAAAGAATCCCTTAAAA
Source organism: Viscum album (assembly GCA_963277665.1). Classification (NCBI taxonomy): domain Eukaryota; kingdom Viridiplantae; phylum Streptophyta; class Magnoliopsida; order Santalales; family Viscaceae; genus Viscum; species Viscum album. The sequence goes on along the minus strand of OY728147.1, from coordinate 393,724,658 downwards.
ATTCGGCAACCTAACGACGTCACTTAAATATTCATAAAACGAAATGATGAGAGTAAGAGGGGATCTCTCATCATATAAACATGAAAAGGGAAGTAAGAGGAATATAAAAGAACATTATCTCACATAATAACATGGAGCATAAAAGGAATGACATAAAAGAGATTACATGAAAAGAAAGAGAGAGGTCGGATCCCTTACCTTAAAACGTAACTCTTAAAAATCAAAGGTTTGGACCTTGAGGGCTTGGGGGCACCTTGGGAGGACTCCTTGGGAGGTAAGAAGACCATAAATTTGTTGGGGGAGAGTTGGGAGTGAAAACTAAAGGAGTAAAGGGTGTTTATTTATAGGGAAAGTGAGGGGACAATGCATTAATGGTCAAGGGACACCTCACAAGTGCTTTTCTCAAAACCATGTGCTCTCCCATGGAATTTACCATGGAGTTAGGCCACATGGGGCCCCCAATACAATAATTCATCACCCTTGGCCGGAAAACACTTAAAATATCTCATGACATCATCATGACACAGTTATGATGTCATTAAACATACCGAAACCCTAAAACTGTATTTTTACTATTCACTGAAAATTCAAATTTCTCAGAAAAATCCCAAAATTTCACCTTAACCAAATATCGATGCTCTAATTAAATTTATGAACTCCATTTTATAAAAATAATTTTCTAAATATTTTTAATTTAATTTTTAAATAAAATCACTATTCATCGAGAATTCATTTTTTTCAGAAAAATCCCCAAAAATTACCATAACATAATATCGATGCTATGAGTTCAAAAATAAAGTCCTTTTTATAAAAATAATTTTCTAATTATTTTTAATTAAATTTTTAATTAAAAAACACTATTCACCCGAAAAAACTAATACTTGACTAATAATTTATGAAACCGTTATTTACCCATTTTATTGAATCACATTACTTAATCTAGGTGTCTAAATTATATTAAAACTTTCTTTGAGTGAAATTACTAATCCATTTGGTCACATTACTAATCCTAAGCGTAAAATCACTATTCATAATTTACTATTCATCAAAAATTAAGTTGATCTTATTAGACTCCAAATTCCTTACTAAACACTTTTGTAGAATACCATTTTTTGAAAATCATTACACATCATTAATTATTTAGGGTTTACATAAATATTTTAAAATATCCTTTTTTCAAAATTCATCAATAAAATACATCCTAAAATTATCCGGACATTTGAAATTTCACAAACATCACTAAAGGAAGAAATCTCAATTCATTCATCCCAAAGGATTACACAAAGAAGCTAGGGTCTCGTCACATAGCCCCTTATAACACCGGGATATGACCTAAGTGTAAGGTGTGCTATGGTGAGAGAATCTGAGGGAGGCTCAGATAACATTGCCCTAGTAGTAATCTCTACTAACTTGAACTTCTCCTGTAGGCGTTTCCGTTCAAGCTTGACACGCTGGAGTTCGGATTGGGCTTGGTCCAAAGTGAAGCCCAATGATGCCACCTCCTTCCCAAGCTCTGATAAGTGGGCTTCATAAGGTTCGAGTCTACTGGATGAAGCCATCGACTCCTCTTTCTGCATTAACCATTAACATCTCTATTAAATCGTTAAGAGTAAGTTAATATACTATTTAAAAAGTTTGGGTCGTTACAGGATGGATCATATTTTAGTCCTCGATACCTGAGGTTGGTGATATAAATAGTATGATAAACTTCATACTTTGATACCCTACTAACACAAGTCTACATATTGACTTAGAAAATACAGGGGTGGTTGGGTATAGTGCTGATCATATGGTCAGTTAGAGCTTAACTAAGATGAGATTTATCCTCTTATATGATAAGTATGAGATATGGTCCTTCGATTGAGATAGAATATCAGAGTGTGTGGTCACACCTAGATATTGTATATCTATTTGTATATGGGACATGTGATGTGTTTATCCATAATGATGAATGACATGTGTTGTATCTATCGATCAGGTCTGTATACACTTGAATAATTGAGAATAGTTGAGTTAGCTACATGGGATTGACATGATTTTATATGTCCCATGGTCAATTAATGTCACAAACAAAGGGAAAATATAATAATTCACATTTTCATATGATTAAAACTGGTGGACACAAGTATAGAGATACACGTGTTTGATGGAGATCACACTAGATCCCTTTATTGCTTGAGTAGTGTTGATGATTTTTTAGAAGCTGCTATTTGATTACATATATGGATTTGGATATTCACAATTCTTTCCAATACTAAAAAGGCCCGTAAGGTTACACTTTATGGGTGACTGAATTGGGATTGATTTTTACTCAAATAGATCCTCTAAAAGTGCTTTAGAGTTAATCCAAATCTATTTTGTATGGTATTTACAATGTATTACATGCGATGTAATATAAGGTGAAGTTAATGATATATTTACAAAAAGTGTTTTGGAATATATCCAAAAGGATTTTTGGATATGGTTTCATAATTTATTTTATATGATATAATATAAGGTGAAATGATACAAAGTCTATTAGGATTTAGTGTAAGTGGGAGATTAATAGAGATATGGACAAAAGCCTTAAATATATATTTTATGGATTGCTTAAAAATATTGATATGCATGTTGATAAATGAATATCATTTATACTACCTATGATAATAGTTATCATATGGAAAGTTTTATATTCTATGCAAATATAATTTAACCAACCATTTCATAAGATGAAATTCTTGGGAAGAAATGCATTCATGAGATGAATTCATTTACTGGCCATAATATTTATTCATTTATTACAATGCATGAATAAATAAGATAAAACCCAAGGAGTGTCCTCATGTGATTATATATATTACTCCCATGTGATGGAAGTGTGTTTTCTTTGATTATGATTGAAAAAAACTCCTAAGTATCTATATTTATCTTCTTCTTCTTCCTTTTCATGTTGAGATTCTAGCACAACATGGGAGAAAAAAGAATCCTCCTTTTAAAACATGTGATTCATTTGACCTATGGATAAACCACAGAGGTGGGATGATTTTTTTCCACTTATTTATCTCTATAAAACTAATGTGATGGATTTTTAAGATTTGGTAGTGGCTCTTTAGTGTAAGGTACACATATTTAAAACATGTTCTTTATTTAATTTTTGACATAGGTTTTATATTTATTGCACAAGAGATCTTCAAATAGGGGTTTTAATCACTTCTTCTTATTATGATAATCATTATTAGACCCTAAAAAACTATTAAATATATATATATATATAAGCATAAACCTATATATATCACACACACACACACATAAAGATTTAGGGTCTATTTCCATCAATCTCCCACTTTCACTAAATCCTAAAGACTTTGTCTCATTTCACCTTATATTGTATCATATATAACAACTTGTGAAACCATATCCAAAAATACTTTTGGATATCTTATAATTTTTTTTAAAGATATCATTAACTTCATCATGTATCACATCATATGCAATAACATGTGAATACCCATCCAAAACACTTTTTGATTAACTCTAAAACACTTTTAGAGTAACTCTCCGAGTCAAACCCAATACCCATTCAGTCAACAAAAAAGTATAACCCTAAAGGCCTTTATATTTTTGAAAGAAATTACAAATATATGAATCTATATATGTAATCAAAGAGTAACATATAGAAAATCATCAATTCTATATAATCTATAAAGGTATTTGGTGTTATATCCATCAAACAAATTTATCTCTATACCTGTTTCCACTAGTCTGCATCACATATAAACATAAATTCTCATATTTTCCCTTTTTCCAAGACATGAGTGACCATGGGAAACTAAACATGTCAATCCCATATAGCCAATTCATATGTTCTCTATTCTCAGAGTATAGACTAATTTGATCGATGAATACATCACATGTCATTCATCCATATAGATAAGAACATCACATATCTATTATCTAAATAGATATATAATATCTCGGTGCAAAAACACACTCCCACGGTCTATATCAATCAAGAACCCAAAATGTCATATGTAAAGACCCGACCCACTAGGACCAACTTAGCCGGTGGAAGGCTGGGCCTTCACAACCCCTAGACCACCTCCAATAGGCTAGGTGATAGAGACAAGCACCCAGTAGGCATAATATTTAATGATAGGACTTTGCCTAATATACTTGTACACACACACCTAACCATCTCCATGCATAAGTGCAGAGGAATAAACATAAAGACTATAATATCTAGAGAAAATCATGCATGAAATAAACTCTAGGGAATACATCAAGGTATGATAATATAAACCAAATTAAAAGAGAAAAAATACATGCCCGATAAGAAATAAAGTCCCAACCTAACAACAACTGGAATAAAGTAAACTGAGAAAGTTCAACTCCTGATCTCCAAGTCCCAAACACTGTATGCGTTCAATACACCCATGTATCCCTAAGCTCCACCGATGTATCTATTGATCATCTTGTTGTCTACATAAGACATGACACATGTGGGCGAATCCCATATATGAGTGAGTATATACATACCCAGTAGGATTCCATACAAACCAAAAAGTGAGCAATAAAAAGATATGAAAATTGTCATGTAAACCCATAGAAAAGGTAAAACAATACTAACACACACACACACACTCATAAAAGAAACCCATATGAGAGAGAAAGGGGATATCTATATCAACAACCCATCCTAGGTTGATGAGTCTGCCTATACCCTAGTGTGTCAGGGGTTTCACTCAAAAGATAGATGACCGGTGCCCTAGTGCATCATGGGGGGGGGGACTTAGAAGATAGAGGACCTACTCCCTAGTATGATAGGGGTGACACTAGATAGGTATAGAGAGAGGAATCTTTCCCTAGTGATTTGGTGGGGTTTCACTCAGTAGATAGAGGACCCACACCCTAACATGATAGGGGGTTTAGTGGATATAAGACCTATTCTCTAGTATGATGGGGGTTCCACTTAGTGGGTAGAGGACCCATGCCCTAGAATGATAGGGGGTTCCACTAAACTAGTACAAGGAGTATAGGGGACTTGCACTCTGGTGTGATAAGGGGATTTCTAACCCCGACCTCTCTGATGATCCTTCCTAATCATGGCCATCATCAAGCATCACCTAAAGAAGCATCAAACTCAAAAAAATTATACATCATATATATAAATCCACTACAAAGGACACCATCATATTATACATGGGAAACTTCTTAGGATAGACTACTCGTTGATCAAAATATGATTCCATACAAAGGATATACAAAAGGTGGAAGTTATTGGGTAAATCACACAACATGCACCAGGGGTCACATGGCCTGTGACCTCACCTGGATTTCTAGTCGTGTCCTCACCAACACATGGCTTGGATGGTTATGTAGCACTATATGATGTGTAAGGGTACTACATGGTGTGTATTGGCCACCCCAAACCTACCCATGTTCTCCTAGACATAGCTATGTACTTTGGGTCATGCATGTGCACCTAGCCATGTACCTAGCCATGCCTGGGTACCAGGTCGGGTCTGTGTACCTTAGGGTGTGATCGTGTACTCTCAGAGTGCATGACATGTCCTCCTGCATAGGGTTGTGGTGTGTGATAGCTGGCACATGGCTTGGAATATTATGGAGAGTCACATAGTGTGCAGGTCTGGTGACATGATGTGTGATCCTTATCTTCCCTGAAATCCTAGAACCACAACCATGGGGGGCTACATGCCATGTGTTATTTTGGGTTACATGACGTGTAGTTAGGGAAATTTTTAGAATCTCCCATTCTATTATAAATCTTCTATATATGGAATCCCTACCATTATTTTTGATGTTTTACTTCTTAGAATTGGTGGGGGTTACCTCCGACCATCAATTTCTAGCCTCATGTGGCCAAAAACCAAATTCCGTTGATCTAAATGAATCCCACACACCACTCAACACACCTATCATTGTTTCCCATATGATCCCATCACCTCTCTAGACCCCAGATCCAAAAATTATCGCTCAAAACCCATGATCCATCCTGATCCATCCTTGAATCACCAATTCGTTCATTGTACATGAAAATAGCATGAATCTTGGGGTTTGATCACGCTCAAATCTATCCTAAAAATGTCAAACTATGAACTTGTAGTCTAGTGGTTAAGAACATGAATAACATCACATAAACAAAGTGAATCTATCACTGGAAATTTTTTTTTCCAACGATCACATAATCAGGAAATTAGGTGTGAAAGTGAGGTTAAATAAGGAATACAATTGGATTAACATAACCAATAATTTTATGGGGATCATGTGAAGTAAAAATAAATCACATATCAAGAATATCAAGTAAAAACATGCTCATTATTTTAATAAAATTGTAAAAACCAAAATTTAAGAGTCCTACCTCAATTATGGAACAATCATTGGTGAAGAATGCATTCACCAGCAATGAGGATGACCTGCTGCATTTGTTTCATCTTGATTCTCCTCGATCTAATCACTGTTCATCATCCAATCTCGATCTTCCAACAAATAACATAAGTGTCTCCTCTCAAATATACCAGGTTTATGTGGATAACCCTTTTGAATTTACATAAATTGATATTTAAAGAGTAAATTAGCGTTTTGGGTATTAAATGAATTAATTAAATAAATTTATTAATTGATCCACTTAACATACCCACCAACGAATGCCTAATTTGAACGATCAGTGTCAACCAACTTTAGGTCATGAAAAGGGTAAACCCTACATTATGGATTCAACCATGGTCTCATATTTTCCATATTAGGTCCCAAACAATGGAAAAAACAAAACGATGTGTATGTGTGATATAATATTTTAAATATTTTTAATATATTAAATTTAAGGCTCTTTGGGGACCAAAATCTCACATTGAATCAACGCCTAGTTCCAAAAATATTCATTAATATATTTCAAAGTCTTATAATGGAAAAAAGTCACTAAATTCTCCCCTCCTTCATGGATATTCACCCTGAAAAGCACAAGATAAAAAAAATGTGGGTATACTTAGCCCATATCTGGCTATTATGCTCCTAGGATCTCTCCTGCATGCTCTGGTGCTGCCACAAAACATAAACCAAGGGAATGATCCATCCTCATAGGTTCCTCTCATGCTGATCCTCGATCGCCATTGGGTATTCCACAAAGGTGGATCCATCCTCGATTTCTAGATCACCCTAGTCAATAATGTGCATAGGATCATGCATGTATCTCCTCAGTTGTGACACATGGAAGATTTCATGCACCCGATTCGACTGTGGGGCTAGGGATAGGTGATAAGCAACCTCTACAACACTTCATAGGATCTCAAAAGGCCCAATGAACCTCAGGGATATCTTTCCTCCCCAGTTGAATCTCCACAATTCTCACCATGGGGAGACTCTCAGGAAAACATGGTCTCCTTGATTAAAATAAAAAGTCCTACGACATCAATTTTCATCATATTTATATATTCTCTAGGTATTTATCATATGATTGTGGATCACCTAAACCTTCTTTTTCATTTTCTCTACCATCTCTATCCCAACAAGAGATACCTCACTAATCTCAGTCCAATATAAGGGTGACCTGTAGGGTTTTCTATACATGGATTTAAAAGAATACATGTCAATAGTTTAGTGATAACTATTATTATAAGAAAAATCTACCAATGGAAAGTAATCCTCCTAGCTCTGACTAAAGTCTAAAACACAATCCCTTAGCATATCCTCCAACACCTAGATAGCATGCTTAGTCTTCCCATCAGTCTGGGGGTAAAATGTCATACTCATCCTCAACTAGGACCTGAATGCCTTTTGTAGGTCTCTCCATAATCATGATGTAAACTACAAATCATAGTTGAAGAAAATTTCCTAGGTTAACTCATAAAGACAGATGATCTCCCATATGTACAACTGCTCCAAACTCTCCACCAAAATTTTCTCCCTAATGGCATGGAAGCGTGCCGACTTGGTTATCTAGTAAACTATCACCTAGATGGAATTTTGGCCTATCACTATCCAAAAGAACCCTGTTATAAATTCCATGGATATTTAATCCCATTTCCACTTCAGGATATCAAGAGGTTGTGTTAAATCTATCGAAACCTGGTGCTCAGAGGCACCAAGAGACAAACTCGATGACACTCCATCTCATGCCAGCCCACCAAAATTGATGACGAAGGTCCTTATACATCTTTTCCATGTTAGGATGTATAAAAAATGGATAAGTGTGAAACTATTTCATCATATCCTCTCGTAACATAATCGAATCCATCACCCATCCATGGAAAAGGATGACATGCTCCCCTCTTTCAGAGAATCCATCTGGTAAAACTCTTGAGGATATTTGGTCATAGAGAACCTCACAATTGATGTCTCCAAATTGAGTCTATATAACATGATAAAGAAGTGGAAGAGTCACCACTATCAACTAAAAAAAACCACACCACTCTCCTCCATCAAGGTCAGCTGTAAAAAGTCAACTGCTCAGATGCTTCCTCCACCAAGTGAGAATGTGACTTCCTGCTAAGGGAATATTCCACCAAATTTCCCTTCCCATAGGTATAGACTATCTCAAAGTCTTATTACTATAGTAAATCCAACCAATGCCTATATATCATTTTAACATCTCTCTACGTGAAGATATACGTAAGACTTAGATGGTCTGAGTAAACAATGAAATGCTCGCCCATAAGATAGTTCCTCTACATCTTCAGAATGAAGACCACCATTACCGATTCCAGGTCATGAGTCACATAGTTATGCTCATGGGGTATCAACTAAATTGACCCATATGTGATAAATTTATACCTTTTAATCAACAAAAAGATAATCCTAGTCTATAGGAATCATAAAACACCATGTACTCCACACCCTCCTCTAGTAGTCTCAACATAAGAGAACTGGTCAACCTCAACCTTAACTACTCGAAGGATCTCTAACACATATTTTTTTAGATAAATGGTCTCCCTTTCCACATAAAGGTGGTAAAAGTGGATACTAATCTAGAAAATTTATCCATGAACCTCCTTTAGTACCCTCCCAATATAAGAAAACTATGCATCTCTATCACACTCTTGGGTGGATCCCAATCAAGAAATACATCAATATTCATTGGGTCCATAGCTAAAACAGGATCATAAATGAAATGCCAAATAAAGTGAAACTCACAGATCCAAAACTGACACTTTGAAAGATTAACTTAAATTTAGTGCTCCCATAGTAATTCTAGGACCACCCTCAAGTGCTCTTTATTCTCCTCTGATGCAAAATAGACGAGTATGTCGTCAATGAAGACAACCACAAATCGGTCCAAGTATGGGTGGAATACCTGGTTCATCAAATACATAAACATTGTGGGGGAATTAGTAATAATAAAAGGTATCACCAAGAAATAATAGTGTCTATAGTGACATTTTAATTCCATATTTATAATATCATCCTTGCAAACCCTCAATTGATAGTAGTCAAACCTGAGATCGATCTTCAAGAACCAGCTCACACCTTACAACCAATCAAAGAGTTTATAAATCCTTAGAAATGGGTAACTATTATTTATTGTTACCTTGTTTAGGTGATTATAATAAACACACATCCACAAGATTTCATTTGCCTTTTTCGTGAATAAAATTGGAGCTTCCCAAGTGGACACACTGAGTTTAATAAGGCCCTTATCCCGTAGGTCCTCTAATCGTACCCTCAGATCCTAGAACTCGATAGGGGCCATATGATATGAAAAATAATATATCAGTTCAGTACCTAGGTGAAGGTCAATATAGAATTCCATCTCCCACATCAAAGGTAGTCCTAGAACATCCTCGGGGAAGACGTCCATATAGTTCTCCACTATTGAAAGAATCCAAATGCTCGAAGAGCCCACAACACTGAGGGATATACTCTGCAACCAATGGGTGATGGGATATAGCTTTGTTATTATAATACCCACTCTCTTTACTATGAGATATCTCTCAACTACAAAGGAGTATATCTCCCCATTTTTCCAAATGCATCTAACTCACCTATGATGATAGTCAATCTAATATTGGACCATGGACAACCAATCCATACCTAGGATGATGTCATAAGGTTTCATCATGGTAGATAAGAGGTCCCATGTAAAACTCTCTCCACTAAGTTCCATATCACACTACTGGTGGATAAGTGATATCAAAGAATCATTCCCCATAGGAAACTTAAGCTGAAGCTGCTGGAATAAAGTTTCAACTGGAAGATCCAACTCCCTCACCAGGTATAAGGAGATAAAGGAATGCATCACACCTCTGTCTACTAATATTAAATCAAGAGTAAAATAAACATAGATCATACCTTTGATCATCTTGTGTGTAGCCTAGTTATAAACCTCCACATCCAAAAACCACCCCGTAGTCCCACCCTCTAGCTCCCAGAGTCTGGCGTGGGCCAACTAGTGGTGGTGGAAGGAGTAGATTGTAACATTGCCCCCACTAGAAGATACTCCCTCCAAATCCACACCTACTCTTCTTATAGAACTACCTCACCAAGGTATGCCCTAGCCTTGCTTAGGGGATCCCTGACCATGACAATGTCTCTGCTATGGAAGTTTATCCACTACCTTCTTGCCCTCCTCAACACATCGGGTAGGAAAATAACCTACCATGTGACCATGCTGGTCACATGCATAACATTATACCACTCTAGGATGACTTGGTACTATACGATGTCCATGCACTATATGACTATGTGCCTGAGTACTACTATGATGAGGTCTCCCTTTCTGAGACCCTGCTAACTGGAACCTACTAGCTACCACATAAAACTCATCCACATGATGCCCACTTCCACCTCCAGCTACATGGAATTCCTCAAATAAGAATATATTCATCACCAAAACCCACTATAGCACTCCAACATAGGTGGAAATGTACAAGGGAACCACACTGACATAGATGTCTTTGTGGAGACACTGCTCGAACTTATTCACCTGGAAGTAACCATTTTGTACCATGTTTAAGGAGTACTATGTAAGTTTAGTGAATCTTGAAGAATACTCAAAAACTATCATAATACCCCATTTCATCTCTAAAATCTCTTGAATATAAACTGATCACAAACACGAGGGGTAATACTCCTCATGAAACAACTGTTGGAAGTCAGTCCATGAGAGTGATGAATCATCACGAGTCTGCATGCCCAGACTTTACTAGGACCCTACTACTCCATGGAAAAGACTGGATACCATCACAACCATCTAATCAATCTAGGAATATATGATCCTATACACTTTTATCACAAACTCATGCTAGTACTTCCCTTCTTAGGGATCTAGATCACCATGGAACCTCAACGGCCTCTAGCGTTGGAACTCACGGAGTACGCTAAGCTCGCGTGCATCCTCAGCCCACCCTACTAGTATTATTTGATACTAAATAGGTAGGGGTGATACTCCCTACCTATCTGGAGAAAACAAAACATGAGATATCACCTAAATGGAGGCCTCATCACTCATCATATCATCGTCATGATCCTAAATTAGTAACCTGGATGAATATCTTCCTAGAGGCATCCTAAAAGTTATCTTGGTGTACCATGGTTATATGATCATATATATGGGGACCTGACTCAAGAAGGTCATTAAAAGGACTCAATACTATATGATTTATATACCAATATTCCTTAAAATCTATGTATCATCATGTCGAGTTGACAAACAGGTAGTTGGAGTCCTAGTGAATGGATACATCGGTTGTTGCACCAATATTGGGTTCCTTAGCCTGAATCCACACTCAAGACACTCTGACACCATTTCCCTAAGTTCCTAAATAATACTTACTATGTGTCCAAATCTAAACTACAACCTGAGGATGAACCACCTTTGATACCACTCTATAATGACTGGACACACTAAGGCCCACCTGGTTGGCAGAAGACAGAGCCATCGCAACCCCAATCCCACCTCCAATAGGCTAGGGGTTGTATTCAAGCATTGAGAAGGCATAATATAGAATGGGAGGCTGTTTCCTAACATACTTGTATGCACACACCCTACCATTTCCATGTAGAAGTGTAGAGGAATAAATATAAAGACTGTAATATCTAGAGAAAAACCATGCATGTAATAAACTCTATGGAATACATCAAGGTACGATAGTATAAACCAAAGTGAAAGGGAAAAAAATACACACCCAACCAAAAATGAAGTCCCAACCTAACAACAAATGGAATAAAGGTAATTAAGAGATCCTGATTCTTAATCTCCAAGTCTTGACTACCATACATGGGCAATGTACCCAAGTATCCCTAAGCTCCATCGATGTATTTTTTGATCATCGTGTATTATTAATAAGACACAATACATGCAGAAAATCACCATGTAGTGGTGAGTATATGCATACTTAGTAGGATTCCCTAAAAACCAAAAAGGGATAAATATAAAGATACAACAATGGTCAGTTCAACCGATAGTAAGAGGTAAACAAAACCCTATATATATATATATGTGTGTGTTTGTGCTCATAAAAGAAACCTAGATGATATGGAATGGGTATCTCCATCTCTATATCCCATCCTAGGTAGATGAGTTTGCCTACAACTCCAAAGGGTGCATCTCTGATGCCCAACATCTTGTGTGTCTGTCTGAAAAATCCATGCAGAGGACCCAAACCTCACCACTGCTCCACATACCAAGGGGGAGTAATATACAATAGAGGACCCATGCCTTAATATGATAATGGGGTGGAAATCAGTAGATACATGACCTACACTATAGTGAATTAGGGGGTTTACACTTAGAATATAGAAGAACCATGCCCTAGTGCATCAGGGGGTTCCACTTAGTAAATATATGACCCATTACCTAACACAATAGGGGGTTCTACTTGGTAGGTATAAATACAGGACCCACATCCTGGTGCGTTGGGGGGGGGTGACACTCAGTAGATAGAGGACTCACACCCTAACACGATATGGAGTGCCACTCAGTGGGTAGAGGACCCACACCCTAGTACAATAGGGGGTTCTAATTAGTGGGTAGAGAACCTATAAACTAGTATGATAAGGGTGCCACTAAAACAGTGTAAGGAGTATAGGGGACCTACACCCTAGTGTGACAGGTGGGTTTCCAACCTCGAACTCTTTGATGATCTGGCCTAATCACTACCATCGTCAAGAATCTCCTAAAGAAGCATCATGATTGTAATATTCTAAGTCATATTTTTAAAGTCACTACAAAGGATACCATCATGTTCTATATAAAAAAATGACCAGGATAGGCTACTAATATTCCAAAATATGAGTTCAGATGAATGAGATATGAAAGGTGGAAGTTACTAGGAAAAGTACACGATGTGCGCTAGGGGTCACACAACATGATATCTAACCTGGTCTCATGGCCATGTCCTCTTTATCACACAACTTGGCTATCCATGCAGCACTACATGGTGTGTCTTGGACACTTGGGGCCTACTTGTGTTCTTCTAGTTGTGTATGTGTACTTTAGGCCATTCCCATGTACCTGATCATACCCAGGTACCGGTCCATGCCCATGTACTCCCGAAGTACACAGAATGTCCCCCCCGCATGGGGTATTAGGTGTTTGATAGCTAGTATATAGATTGGATACCTAGGGAGGGACACAAGGCATATGCGCCTTTCCACATGGCATGTGATTCTTATCTTCCTTGAAACCCTAGCTCCACATCTAGGAGGTTACATTCAGTGTGTTATTTCAGATTACATGGTGTGTATTTAGGAAATTTTCATATTATATTGTTCCTTCATGGGTCTTCCAGATCCTGCCTCCCTATCATGATTTTCACTATTTGACCTCCCAGAATTAGCAGGGGTCACCTCCATACATCAATTTCTAGCCTTCGGTGGCCAGAAATCAGATTAGATTGATATGTAGGAATCACACATGTTTCCCGACGTGCCTCCCTTTGTTTTCTATATGATCCCTCCACTGCTCTGAATCTTGGATCCATGAATCATCACCCTCAACCCATGATCCATATTGATCCACCCTTGAATCACCAATTTTTTCATCACATGCATAATTTCTGTGAATCCGGGGGTTCGATCACACTTGAACTCACCCCAACAATGTCAAATTGAAACCCCATAGGACAATAGTGAAGAATGATAAAAATAGAGGGGGGGGGGGTGAAGAACATAAACAGAGTGAATCTATCATTTTCCAAGATTCCTTGGACAATGATCATATAATCTTGAAACTAGGGGTGAAAGAGAGGTTCAACAATTGATATAATTAGATTAACACAACCAATAAGTTTACAGGGCTCATGCAAAGAACAAATAAATCACCGATGAAGAATAATAGATGAAAAAATATTCAATATTTTAATTAAAGGGATGAAAACCACAATTTATAAGTCATACCTTGATTATGGATTGATCATTGGTGAATAATGCATTCTTCAATAATGAGGATGACTATCTCCATTCGCTGCCTCTCGATTCACCTTGATCTGATCACTGTTCATCATCCAATCTCGATTATCCAATGAAGAACGTCATAGAATACTCTCAAATATCTTAGAGTAATGTGGATAACCCTATATAACTTCCTTTAATATGATAATTAAAGAGAAAATTATGTTTTTTTTTATTAAATGAACTAATTAATAAATCCACTTAACATACCCACCAATGGATACCTCATACAAACGTATGGAGTTGACCAACTTTAGGTTACACCTAGGGTAAACGTTGCATTCCATATTCAACCATGGTCTTGGATTTTCTGTCCGGGTTCCCAAAAAATGGGAAAAATAAAATTATACATGCATGTTATATAATATATGTAATATATTTAATATATCAATTCTGAGGCTCTTTGGGGCCTAGAATCTTACACCGACTCAATTCCTGGCTCCAAAAATATTCCTAAATATATTACAAATTATTATAAGAAAAAAAACATATTCATTACATCATACTCGTCATATGAGAAAAAAATACCATCTTGGTTAAGATCTAAGAGAAGACAGGATTAACAACATACCCAACCACCCCCATATTAGCTAAGTCATTATGTATACATACATAAGTAGGGTATCAAAGTATGAAGGTTATCATGCTAGGTATCTCACCAACCTCAGGAAAAGGGGAATCAAATATGATCCACGCACCCCTAGTATACCAAATCCATCTATACGACACTCCATGTGGTATACTTAGTAGGTCATCCAACATACATAAAGAATCTCACTATTTGTTTTTTTCCTCATGAGCATATTTTGTATCTCTATACAAGAATTTTACTCATGCTAACTTTATTTTTTCACAACCTATAATAATCCATGATGAAAATTGGTTAGGAATAAACTCAATGTCATAATTTGAGAGGTTAATTATCATTACACTTCACGAAATGTATATCTATATATAAATTTATGTCATGAACCGACCCACCAGGGCCCGGCTAGCTGGTGGTAAGCCAAGTGTTACAACCCCAAGCCCACCTCCAATATGTCAGGGGATGGTATCCAAGAATGAGTAGTCATATCACACACTAGTAGGAATTATCCTAAGATACCTATGCACATGCACATGTCCTAAACCCATACAATGCTGAAAGGTAAAGCAACCAATACCATAAGTGCATGCATAACATCTATCCCACATTATTATATGGAAAAAAGTATTGAAAATCATAAGGTCTAAATAAAAGTCCACAAAAACTACAAATAAGGTAAAACCTGGTTAGAAGGAGGGGACTGTTGTCAAATGAAACTATGGTATACACCTTAGTCTTTCTAGGATAAACTATGATCTACCTACTCTTGGTCCTATTAGGAATCTATCAAGAGGCATGTGGATTTCATAGGACATGAAACGTGTGGGTAGGGCCCATGTAGGGTTGAGTATAATAATACCCAACATGGCTCCCTGAAATCACCAAACATAAAGCATCAAGAGTAATCATCTCATCAATACATAGTTATGTCAATCAAGATATGATAAATAATGATAAATAAGAATAACCCATGTATAATTGTAAAAGAATCTCAGTCTCAAAGAGGTCTCAACCACTGTCATCCACAAAATCCTACTTGAGGCTTCAAGGTAATGCTCATCTAGGAGAATTCACTCCATGAACTAAGCTTTCATTGATAACGCTCATCTGAGGGGTCAAGCTTATTGGGCCTCACCCATAAGTACTCACTGGATCTCCAAATATCTCAATACACAGATTGGGGATCACACTTAGGGTTGTTGTGGGACACCACAAACCCAATATGGAACCCTATAGATCTCAATACTCAGATAGGGGATTACACCCAGGGCCCATATGGGACAGAAAAAACCCAATATAGAACAATCCTCTAAGTATGAAATCATATTACTATGTAGTTTTGGTCATGAATATTCCTCAAACCCCACCTAGGGCAATTGATATGATAGAGAATCCCACCCCAGGACTCATGGAGGGATACCATGAACTATATCCAAGGAAAAACCCATAGAGGGGATCATAATCCTATGATGAGGATATAATGTTGCAATGTACCCTCATAAGGATGGACCAAGGGAACAATCTGAACTGATACTGGTCCACACTGAAGAGTCGAAGGGACTCAAACTTCCTTGTAAAAGTACATAACATATACCCTCAAGGTACTTAGAAAGCAGCTACCACCATGTCACATGGTGTGTGACACATGTCACATGGCGTGTGATCTTTTTCTCTGTATGGAAACCCTAGTTCCGTTGAAGGAGCTACACGACACATGTTCTTATAGAGTACACACAATGTACCCAAGATTTATCCAGAACCCATAGGTTTTTAATGTGGTTTTCTCATGCCACTACCACCACTATATCTTCCATCTATTATGATACAAATCACAGATCTCAGTTTGACTGATCCTCATCGTCACCACTCGTTGGATTCCAATAATCCAAACTGATTAGGAATCAGTTCCCATCACTCCACACCACATGTCGCATTCCCAATCCATAATTGAGAAACTCTAAACCCACACTCGATCTAATTTCATCACCAAACATCACAACCACATCATCAACCTTGATCCTAAAACCTCAGTATTAATCCATTGTGATAGAGAGAGGTTTCACAATGATCAAATACTAGGTAATTGTCAAACCATTATCCAAACAAAATATCGATGATGATCACGCATATACTGGGGAGAGAAATGAAAAAAACTTGAGAAATAGGCCTTGTAAATTTTTTGTATTGGACTCGATTATTTTTCATAGAGTGATAAGAAATGAGGAAATAATCAAAGCAAAACAATTCCCCCAAATCTAGGATAATGAACCCATACTCACAACATGATCAGCCCATGAATCAAATTGTTAGTAGAATTGATTCACATTCATAATGGGATAGACAAAGGGGAAATAAAACATTAAAAACAATTCCCTACCTCACATTTAGATTAATCATTGTCAAATAATGGTTTTATTCCATTGTCATTGGTGAGATCCACAAACTCCATTGGTGAAGGCAACCCTCAATTTGTTGTCATTAACCATGATCTCCTCCAATGGCTCCTCTCCTATACTAGGGTTATGTGGATAACCCTATGTATTTAGAATAACCGTGTTTAAAAAGGATATAATTGGGTTTATTCTCTATAAAAAAATAAACAAAATAAATTATTTTATTTTATTATTATTTGTGCCTGTAACTTCACATTAACAAAATGCATAGCCCCAACAAAGGTTATGTTTCACCTAGGGTAAAATCCATATTTTGGACTCAACAATGGTATCAAATTTTTTATCTAAGACTCCATTCAAGATTTATTCCATTATTTTAGATAAAATTCATGCATGTGATATAATATATTTAATATTTTTAATATATCAATATCAAGCCTCTTCGTGTCTTGGAATATCACACAGACTTTGCACCTGGCCTCAAAAATATCCCTTTAAATATTCAAACTTTTATAGGGAAGAAAAAGAGTCATTATAATTTATGTTTCCAATGAGGAAGAATGGTAAAATTGAGGTTCCATTTAGTATGATACATTTTAATATTATTAAACTCTTTATTTTTTTTTCACAAAACCAACATAAACACCAGTTTATCATATAATATATAATAAACTACCAGATCAACCTTATGTTTGCTACACTATTTGAATTTTTTAACTCTTTATATCATATTTGATTATTATCACATCTCTATGTGGTAAACTAATAAAACCCTCTCATTAAAATCTTTAGTGCGAAACATCTATGATGTAAGCTAGTTTGAATAATGGTGATACTTAGGAATCATATTCCAAACTATTCAAATTCTTAAATATATTCAAACTTCTTTACTTCATAACATCAAATTTTACAATTTCAACTTTTATTATCTACTTAGAACATTTTAACTTCATCACCATTATCCTTGGAATTCAATTCCATCAAAATCATTCTTTTAAATAATTTAACTACTTACATTATTGTTTATCCAGTCCTCCTAAACTCTTTTAGGATAAAGAGACAAAAAATTTAACTTAAGATTAGTTTGATCATTTTTTTAATTTAAACTTCTATAAGTCCAAACATATTTCCAATATCCTCTGAGATACTATATTATTTTCATAATATCCTAAAAATATACATAAACCCTTTTGAATTAGGAAATAACATTTATTTCCTTTTTTGTAGGAACATTTAAAAAATAATCTTTTATTTTCATATCATATGTGGTATTATTCTTTTTTAAAATAATAATTTATTAAAAAATATCACTAGTGGATGGAGAAAACACATTCCCTCATATTTTAATAAACATATGGATAAACATTTTATCCTAGCTAAACACATTTATCCAAATATTATTCTCAAAAAATATTATAGAAATTTATTAATCATAAACCATGTGTATACAATTAAATCATATCATGTTGTTCATAGAAACTATTTATTATAAAACAATTACTCTTATCATATAAGATAAATGAGATGAATATATGCATATTTTACTAACATTCATATGTGATCGACACTATATTTAATATTTTATTTTTAGAAACTCTTTGCTTCATGGATGTAAATTACAATCTCAAACAATTCTTCATTTGTTTTTGAACTCATTTATATTTACAACACTTTTAAAATATACATTTGGTGTCATATATATATCAAAAATATCAAATTAATTTGTATAACATCTATATCTGACATAGATACCACATGGAGTTTCATAAATTTCTTCAGGTATATCTTGGATAATCCAATCATATTGAATTATTACTCTTCCTTCTTGATAACCCTATATTTTAATGACCTTGATTGGATTCTTGAGGAAACAATTTTGAAACTTTTCAACTAACTTTTCTATTTTCAGTTTGAACTTTTACTCACCTGTACTGCCAATATAGTATTAGAATCAAGACATCATATTACCAAGTTTATCTATTCTCAACACATTGAGAATATTGTGTAAAATTTTCTCAAATTCATTTACTTTTTCATAATATTTCCATAAATGAAAATAAGTCAAATTCCTTAACTAGAGAAATCTATTTTTAGTCTCCCCTTAAAGTATGTTATAGAATTAAACAAATCATAAACCATGTGTATTAAAAACACCCATATCATTTCATTTAAACTAATATTGTTTACATGATCTTCTCAAGAACTAAATGAGATAAAATGAAAATATTATGATAAGTTTATCCAATCTTGAATCATCCAATTTATCAATGAAATAAATCCCTTTATCCATTACTTGAAAGCACCATTCAAGCTCTAAACTTCAATTATTTTTTCTTTTTGAACTTCTGTATATTTACAACACTTTTAAATCATAAATTTGATATCATATATCTTTCAAAACAATATAATTTAATTCTAAAACCAAAAATACTTAAGGAAACCTTTATTATCAATAATTAATTTAACATATTCAATAATATTGAATATAATTTGACACATCCAATCATATTGATTATATGTGGCTAAAATCACTGATGTACCCAATCATATTGAGTACATGGGTGGAGACTAAGATTCCTTTAGTCATTTTGCATTTAATGCCTTTAAAACCTTAAATTAATCACTCTATGATCCCATAAACATCTATATTCACTTGTTGAATAACTTAAACAATTGGTTACTGAGGAAGGAACCGTTCTGACATATAGAATTTTCCTTAAAGAACTTTTCTTAAATCACTAATCATGCTTAAGAACATTTCTCAAGCTACCATTATAAGGAGTAACATACATTAAAATTCTATTTATTAAGGATTAATCACAAATTTTAGCATGATTATGATGATGATATTATTTATCTACAAAATAATCTTTTATCGGATGAGTATCATGTTTTATAACCATTCAATAATAACTTTTATTAAATGGGATCCCACTAAAATGATGACCCCCTTTTAAAATTCATCATATTCATTTGTGGTCCAAGATCCATATTTCACCAAGACTTACATCAGTTATCACATAAAATAATCCATGACTATATATATCAAACAATTATTGTCAATTATATCATATATGACTCTTGGATAGTTGGGCGGATAACTCATTGTACAATCCATCATATGGATATAATAAACTATATTCCTATGGTATACTAATAGTTAGGGTTTCTCAGCTAAGTGTAACCCAAAAAAATCACCAAGAATTAGCTGACAAAGAATAATTTAGGGTTACTTGGTTGATCTTGACAATACTGTCAAGATAATCCAAAGTTACTTATGACTTTCTTGACTTACTCAATATAATCCAAGGGTACTTGTGATGATCTGGAAAACAACCTATTGAATGATTGAGGTCTTGAAAAGTGCTAATTTGGATGGAATATCACACTTAATATTTGAATAGAATTTTGGTCTCACCATGTTATCCATGTTATTATCCTCATGTATGCATGATTTTAGTAATCTAGTTTGTAATCCTATTCCCTAAACCAAATCAATATATTTAAATCTTATTTATGTGAAACTCTTTATAAAACCTACAAGTTTGTGTTGATCACCAAAATAAAGGTCAAGGTTAATAAAAAACTAAATTCATTATCATACCTGGCATGTAATGAAAGGCTCTATTTAGATGAAATTTAACAATTAAACTAAATAATACATCACTCATCATATAAAAATTTATAACTATAAATAAAATTGGGAATAAATTTTAAATAAATGAATAATTTAGATATTTAAATGTGAGATAAACATTTATGAATAGTTCATAAATGAAATCTAATTATAAATAGTTTATAATTTTAGATTTATATTAGATACATTCTGTAAACTTGAATATAAACCCTTTATATTCATTAAAATATGAACTCTTTCATATTTATCATTATATAGAATTTATATTTCAAATATATGATATTTTATGAATTATAAATAATTTACAATTAAATTTATATTATATAAACATTTTACATATTCTAAATATCATATAATTAATCATTATTTAAACCTTGATCATATCAATCATCAAAAAAATTTTAATGTGGCTTAAATAATATCCAAATAAGGCCCCCTTTTATTTTGAACAATCCAAAATAATTAATTATGATCAATTCATAATTTAAATATAATTTTTTTATATTTTGGCCTTATCTCATAATTTATAACTCTTTATAAATGTTTTATTATTATTTCTAGATAAACACTTTTATTTCTAAATATAAGTAATTCCATATAATTTGGTTAAAAGGTATTTTAAATATTAACTTTTAATATTTAGGAGTAAAATGTTTCATAAACATTTAATTAATTAAATTATAGACCAGTTATAAATAATTAATTAATTTAAAATTACTTATAAATTAAATATTCCCAAAATAACCTTTATAATTATTTATAAACATTTTCTAAATCATTAAAACCATTTACGAATTTTAAAAAAATCTTTAAAATATTTAATATTTATCCTTATGCATAGGGGTATGCGTACATAAGGGTAAAGTCTTATACCCTTATGCAGTCCATCTAGAATCCCTTGTGTAATGTTAAGTCACTAATTGCCTTTATGCAACTTAAATATAACATGTCGTGTGAAGGTAATACAGATATTACCTTTATGTAGCTCATTCTGCGTAAGGGTACTAAAGATATTACCTTTATGTAAATTCTTCAATAAGGGTAGGTCTCAATTTACCTTTACATAGCCTCTTAGTACCACTACATAAGGGTACTAAATTCATGAAAACCACTTGTATAAAAGTCATAAAGTGGTCACCCTTACGCAAGCCTTATGTGTAAGGGTGTGACCTTTGCGTAACCCCTTTATGTGTAAGGGTAAGATCAAGTGACCCTTATCTTGACCAATCTACATAAGGGTAAGGCTAGATATCCATTATGTAGACCACTCTGCATAAGGGTAAATCTTTAGTTACTTTTACTCATCCCAACTATGTAAGGGTAAACCATTTTTATAGATTTTCTTAAAACCTAAAAAACAATGCTCTGTTCTTGATTTCTTATTCATTTTAACATAAGTTTTCATAAATCTAAATCATGGAATACATCTGATACTATTGTTAGGTTTCATATGAATCTAATAATACTTATTAAACACAATAAAAACAATTAGAAACCAAATATGTGGATCTCCCATGCAAAATAAATTAAAATTGCATGTAAAACTGAAATAAAGAAATATTGTAAAATGGTGTACCTTACACTGAAGAGGTTTCTAAAACTCTTGATATTCATTTGATGAATTTGATAAAGATCAAAAAAATAGAAAAAAATCCCCATCTCTGTAGTGTATCCAGAGGCTGATCTGAATCGCTCGACATTCAAGCTGGATCCTATCTTCCTCCATGGCCTACTAGAGCCTCGGGAAGAAGATGAAAAGGGAAACAAGTTCTAAGGATATTTGGATAAGTGTGAAGCAACCAAACACACCTATAACCATTAAATATAAGTATTATAAATAATCCATGATAACGCTTCTCGAACTATTGCATTTACTCATGCATTTATAACGCATGTGTAAATACTGCTTTGGCCAGCTCAAGAATCAAATGCATGAATATATAAAACTCCCACATGTTTTATCTTATGAAATTATTTCTTTAAATTATAGCTTCATTGGATAATATATTGGGTGTCTAATTCACATATAATAATAAACCCAATGGAATGAAAATCATAATTTTCATAAAAACCAATATACAAGATATATATATATATATATATAAGATTATATATATCACACACACATATATAAGGATTTAGGGAATATTTTCATCACACATATGCATCATGGAGTTGAAGGTAGACATGATGTGGATGGTGAAAGGTTCATCAATGCACAATTCCCATTTCATGGAATTGGTGGCCTAATGACAAGAGGAATAATGAGAAGGATAAAAGAGTCTTGATAGGGACTTAGTTTAAAATTATAAGTGGTGGCCTTATGTGCATGAATGGGAGGAGAAAATGGTCTTATAATCACTTTTACTAGACCCCAAAAGTAAACTTAAATGGATCATCTAATTGATCCCATGAATTTAAATCCAATTTCATGAAGGAAATCTATGATGTGAAATGTGGTGGGCCTCTTGTCTCCAGAGTCATGGTGGGAATATTCAAAGTGTTTGGAGTGTTTCCACAAAGACTTATTGATGGAAAATAATATACCTTAAAGCAATGGACATGTGTAAAAAAAGTCAAAATTCATTTCTTAAGCTTTTATGGGCTAAGTGCTTGACATGTATCACTCTCACTTAGATATAAATAGCCACCCTCCTTGTACTCCACACTACAATAAACACACTAATTAGAAATTTTATTTTGGAAAACACAATAGTTATAACAATAGCCTATTAATAGGTAGTATTTATATTTATATTTAGGGTGATTCAGTGAAACCATTGTCCATCCATATTCAACGATGATTAAAACCACCACAAATAATATAAATAGTGTTTTTTTGAATTTTTTTCCTTACATAGAAGTGGTTATAACCCCCACTAAAATATTTTCAATGGATTAACATCATTTTACAATAGTTTTTAGTGGATCATGGTAATTTTAACTACCAATAATTAAAAATAAGATATTAGTTCCTTTAAATATAACGTCACCAACAATATAAAAATACAACTATATCTATAACATATAGAATTTAATAATTGCAATAATCAAATGAAACATGAAAAATACAACATTTACGTACATTAATAGATCATCTAAACATAAAAAATATTATATAAATACTACATAAGCATCATATATAAGTTTTATCCATAAGTAAAACCGATAAAAAGATAGATCCTACATCAACACTACAATACTATCTTTTACCAGGTACCTATAGATGATACATGATTTTGATTTTAATATGGGTTAGCATCTTCCACTGCATTTGGTACCTGTATTAAATAAAATTTAGAACATAAATTAGTTTTAATTTGATAGCATATAAAAAAAATATTTATAGGAATTATTATAATAATATAATCATATTAAAATAAATGTAATAGATTCAATATTGTTATAATCTGTCATATTAGGGATGCAATGTCTGCATGAATTTCCCTATCCATTCCCTAAAATAACACATCCAAAGCACTCCTCACCACTGCAAACTACTCATCATCATTTATCGGTCATGTCTATTTTTCCTATATTCTATTATTGATAATCACAACTTTATTTTGTGATTATAAGGGATAGAGATCAGTAATATTACTCAAAACTATAGGAGGAGGTGTCATAGTGAATGAAGAAGAGATCCTTCCAAATATTCGTGAGGTGGATGGTCTAGAACCTAATCCTATAATAGGAGCAACATACTACTTTCCCAAAACTTGGGCAATAACATCACTGTGGGAGACTAATGAAAACTTCAAGGGATTTTCACCTCATGCCTCTTTAATTTTTTCCCACAAATAAAACAAATTTTAACCAAATATATTTATACAAAAAAAATAAACTATGATATAGATTTTTTACCCCAATGTTTGTAGTAGGATTATTTACATAATTTCCATCAACTTTCTTGTGCACATTGAACCACAACTCAGTTCAATGAACCTTGTGACCAACTTATTTATCCCATATCATCAATGAAAAAAATGTAAACTATAAAAATTAATGTACTTAAAATGCAACAAAATTATAATTAATAAATATCTACAATATTACCTTATTCAAACATTATCTTGAAAAACTTTTAGAACCAGATATGTGTGGTATGACTTTTTTCTCCCAGTTTGATGATTTTTTTGAGAATATTCCTAAAAAAAATGTTAATATTAATAAAAAATAATTATTTTTAATAAATTAATATCAAAATAGTAATAAAATATCAAATATATTATGTGAATTAGAATAATTCATATTCTAAAAGTACTTACACTGATCCTGAGGTATTATTTTAGGTACCTTTTCATACATTTTATAGACATCAAGGAGGTGTCATTGAACTCACATAATAAATTTTACTTAAAATCCTTCCAATTTTACCCCAAACTTTTTTATGTTGATTAACGAACAACTACATCATGCACACAAAAATGGAAAATAATCTACATATTATATATGTTAAAAATAATTAGACCGACATTTTATAGGAATATTAGAAAATAACTATAATTATTATTTTTTACACACTTTCAATTATTTATAAAAAATATCATTTTTACAATTTGTGATAACATGCCTCCAATCATGATAAGTGATGGTAAATAATGTCATTTTTCATTCTAACCAGCCAAATATATGCCCATATAAGCTTCTGACACCACCTACTAGCTCCCCAAACATATCAAATGGCATAACTGCTTTAAAATTGCTCTACCTCCAAACATATGATGTATTCATGTTCATTTCTATCTTGTTATTATCTAAATATATTCAATATATATATGAAAAAATTAGTATACATATCTAATAAATTATTTTTCTACATTAAAAATTACATACCAATAATGGTGACCCCCCAGTAGTCTTATGATGGTAATTGTGGTATCATAAGCACAATATGTTAGAACTATAAAGAGTATTACACCCTAAGGGTGTGTGTGTGTGTGGGGGGGGGGGTGATTCAGGGTATAGGAGTTTAAACTAATTATTCCTTATAAGAGGATTTTGTTCTCTCACCTTGAGGTACACTTTAATTTCTCTCCATATTTCCTCTCAATGAGCGATAAAAGTAGTAAATAATATGAGGAATTTTACTTGGTTCACCCGCACTGGGCTAGTCCAAGGAGCATGGATGAAAATGAATTTTTTAACTGAATACACTAAATATCACCACTTTACATGTGAAATTTGTAGCGATCTCACTGACCCTCCTATTTCACTACCACAAAAAAATTGTAGAAATCACTGCTTTCCTTCAACAAGGAACTCACTACTCCATTTATTGAATCTTTCCTTATTCACATGAAGATGATGAAAACATACACCAATGATGGTGTTTCTCTTTAAAATAAATAATATTGACTAATATTGATAATAAGACTCCTATAAAAACACATTATTTTACCTTCAACCATTCATATGAGATCTAGAATCACCCTATAAAATTCTTCTCCTAGAAAACTACTTGTGCATCTCCCTACTCTTCACAATAGGTCTCTCTCACTTTTTATCACAATAAAATGGTTATTATTGATTATTCCTCCTTCTAGGATTATTAAAAGTGCCCCAAATGATTATTGGGGTTATCATTCATCATTAAATTCAAATTAACCATCAGGAGATTTAACCCATAAACCAATTTATTTTGATTACTAGTTAAAACTATTAGCAAACCGAAACTGTTTGGCTGTGGCATAATCATATATGTTACGACATAGTATTACCCATACTATGGTGTGATCACTTCCACTATGGTTCAACCTCACTATCTTATCCTCTTCTACAGTATGTCCAAGGACACTATGTCATGGATACCCGTGTTTGATCATATCTACAAAATCCACATTGCCTCTAAAATCTCCACGATCTCTATATGATCTTCTTCAAAAACCACTCAAAATCTATGATAAGATCATATCTAATTTCTTCACTCACTATACTTACAGTGGTGTGGGAACTTTTCTATGGTATGGTATCCTATAGTAATGGAGATACCTTAATTCTTTACTTATACTAAATACAGACCCACTATGATGCAAGGAATGGATGTAGTAAAAACACCCTTTCTTCCAGAGTAACTATGGTGTAGTAATCTCCTTTTTTTGTGTACACCACTCATATGGAAGTAAATAGAAAATAATACACACTCAAATTTTCAATATATTAATAAGATCCATGGTGAAGTTCCCTATATGAATCGTTCAAAACACTTCTAGAATGAAATATATGTCTTTACAATGTTTGAAAATTCTCAGCATCTCAAATTCATAAGGGCTATAACATGGTAAGTTCTGCTACATCGTATCCTTAACTTCTCACCCTGAAATGACATGTAGAAGCACGAATATACCTTTATGAAGGTATCAATTTACCCTTACATGAGTAATATAATCCTAGTATAACCTTATTAGAGTTTGTATTGACCTTTATGTGAGCATTATTACTCATGGTCTACCCTTACACAAGTCAACTTCTTCATCTTTACTATAGTGTAACCTCCACACTACGACATATCCATGAGAAGTATGGCATGTGAAAGTTTTCATGTCCACCGTGGTGTAATATCCTCAAATTTACCACATACTACAATGTGGAGTATAGGATATAGCATAGGATCTATCTATGAGATATAACTCTTCTTAAACTATATCATTCTTCACCTTTTCTACAAACACAACACATACTAACTTCCAAAGGTTTCTTTCCAACAATATCCCCCTTTATGTTTGCTAAAAATACTCAAAATGCTCTATGAGTGTATGAATCCTCATTTTTAAAACACCACTTTAAAGAAGTGTATCAATTAACCAATAACCACAAATTCTAAGCCCATGTGATCCATGCTAAGTGTGAGAAACAATAATTGAGTAAAAATTATTTCACAACCACCTTTGAACCACTAAAACCACATCCATACCCCATATTTTTCAGTGAAACTAGTACTTACCCGTGCATTCACACGACAATACGTTCAATGCTTAATTTCAAGAAGACAAAATTGTACTTCAATATTAATAAAGAACATAAATACTGTATATATTGAAAAAAATTGTGATACTTAATATTGAACTGTAATAGGATATAATATATAGAATTAAAAACATAAGAAAATAAGAAAAAGAAAATAACATAGAAGAATATGTAGGATAATATTGAAAATATATTAGAGAATATATGATAATACATAATAAAAACATAATCATACCATCACTATACAAAATCAACCATACAAATGCATGAGTGATAATATAAGGAAATCATATAGTAGAATATATAATGGAATTAAAATTATTTGAAAACATATAAAACATAATGGAGAAAATAGTGGATAACAATCAATTGAAAATAAAAACAACAATTTTGAAAAAAAAATGAAATGAACGTGCATGAAAACATTAAAGAATAAGGAAAAGTAAATAGCTCATGATGCAGAAAAAAAACAGAAGTATCAATTTTCAAATACATGAATAAAAAGAAGAAATGGACAGTAATTAGATAAGTACACTAAAAAACAAACATGAATGAAATTAAATAAGTATTAATTTCACTAAGATATTATGACAAGTACATGAAATAATTATTATAAACTAATTCTATAAACAACACAATATTACAATGAACATGAATGAAAAGAACATTCAAATGGACAATTACATTTGAAGACATACATCAGAAGTCTTTATGTCATCGAGAAACTATGTCACAATGTACAAATATCCAACTTCAAATGCCTGAAAAACATTTCTGCATAGAAAAAATCCTTACAATAAGAACACCTGAATTTGTAGAATAAAAAAACGATTACATAAATGTAATAATTGGAAATCAAAATAAAAGAAGTCACAATTTACCTTTTGAAGCCTATAATGAAAACCAGTGTGCTCCTTCCATACATTCCCTCAGCTGGTTGAGTGACAGTGATACATAAAGCACCTCTTGGGCTAGTGATACCTAATTCACCTCACGGGCCAAAAGCGAAGACAATAAATGATGCAACGATAGAATCAGATCACAAACATGGACATCTTTATTCTCATGTTTCTGCCAGGAAATCAGCTAACTGGGCCTACAAACTAAAAGTTTAAGATAAAATTGGTTTAGAATAATTGGTAGCTCACGCAAGACAATTAGAGCTTTGAAAAAACATTAACACTCCATCTAAGTACACATAGTAACAGACTCCTTGCCGAACTACAACCAATTACATCATCTTCAAGGGGAAAAACAAAGAAAATGAAAAGGAAAAATTTGAAAATACCACTTGAAACTTAATACTTAATTTGAATACTATAATAGTATGGGAACATGGCATGGCTATGGCCTACAATCACAAAATAAAATTCTATTGGAACAGAAACAAAAACATGATGAACTGATATCTATGCAGTTGAGATGTCATGTATATGAGAAAATAAAATTCTATTGCAATAGGAAACACATAAACAGGGAACATATGTTTTGCAGTATCCAAGCAAGAGGCTCATTCAAAAAGCAGGGTAAACATAATCCATTAACCCATATGTAAAGGGCATAGTCTAATACAGTGATTACTATAAAAAATATTGTTGAAATAAAATATGAAAATATATGAAGCAATCAAACTATCGTATTAACTTGCAATTACAACTACAAAAATTAGTGAGTTTTCTCAAATTTCACATTAATGGGATAGTGTAGTTCGTACTGAATCCTTTTAAGCATTGTAATATAACAATAGTGGGGTAAAAATTCCTACGTGGTTACCATATGAACACATGGAGAAGTAATGTTACTTTAAATCAGATAAGCTGACAGAATTCTTATTTAATTTAAAAGGATAAAATAAAATAAATAAACCATAAAAACTAATATAGATCAATATAGTAATATCAAACCTTATATACAATACATGCTATGAAATCAAATAAGAAAATGAAGCAACTTAAAAGAAATACATCATTTGACATTACATTTCCATCAAATAAAAAATAAAACCCTTTATCCTAACTTATGCATGTTTAATAAACAACAATGATATAATGGAGTCTACCTGCTTCGTATAATTCATGTGGCTTGAGAGATAGTATGGTATAGGATCTCTTTTATCACCCCCCAAAGCGGTCTCAATTGAAATGAATACACTTCATCTTATCCGTTACTGTAAAGAAAAATGGATGAGTCATAGAAATTAATTTAGGTCATACAAATTTGTATATAAAAACACAATTAACAATTTAAGGTAGTTAGAGAAATATTGGATCTATACTATGTGTGAAAATACATTGAAAAAATCATATACTATGAGCACAAACTATTAGAACACATATAAAGCTAGAAAAACTTATGTGGTATAGAAACACACCATATTATTAATGAACTGACAAATAGTGAGTACAATATTTAGATAGTGAATAGAAAGACATACTTGTTGCAGGGTGAGAAACACGTTGTTCAAACCTTGATTGGGTAGAAAGAGTCGACATCTGTAGATGTGGATGGAAATCACGAGGTGAAGGGAATCAAGGAACGAGATATAGTGAATTTGGAGGGTACCTGACAAAGGTAATCTTATCTCTGGTATTAATTGCCTGTTCACATCACTCTCAACTACCTAAACTGCCAAATGAAACAGATATATTATTCCTACATGAAATTCATCCCCTACCCGACCTCAGTACTTCGAATCATGACATTTGACCACTCCATGGTCGTTCTGGTCCCACTTTAACTGCATTACCGAAAACTTGTAATAATAATATTATACTGTGATGTGACAACAAAACGTATCTACTGGTGTATGATTAGGATAAAGGTGGAGAATAAATAAGCATTACGATCTAGAAAAAAACAACAAAACAATATAATGGAGTAAATGTTCACCAATTCCTTTAGGGAAAAAAGCTGCCCAATCCATTTGTATTGCATCAATTGAACTAATCCACCGTTTACCTTCCCAATGAATTTAATATTGTCAATATCAACTAAGTTCAACTAATCATCAAAAGGCATTATTGGTGGTGGCTGAAATGATTTCCTCGGATGGTTATTGATGAATCCTAAAACATTGTAGATGGATGAAAGAGCTTGAGTGAATATTTTGTATACCTCACGAAGCACTGTCCTATTAATGCAATGAAGTATAGTCATAGCAACATGAAAGAAACAAGTGTAAATTAGACTGAAATTAGACTACATAATATGCAGTATGAATGTATTATAATATAATGCATTAATAGGTACCCATAAATGGGTTGCAGTTGTAACTGTATTATGCACAGTGGACAGTAAAGTGACTTTATATATGTTGAAAACAAAAAAATCAAACCAGATACAGATGTAATATAAATTATTGTGCTAATATTAGTAGCATTTACAGGAATGCTACAATTAGTGGTATGCTTTGATGTGTTGTAAAAGGAAGCATACATTTATGGAATCGTAAGCCTTAATGTGAACTGTACTATTGAATACTCTAATAATATGGGAACATGGCATGGCTATGAAATCTGAAATGTGCGCTCTATATGAAACCTGCTTCTATCAACCATAATCTGCAGTGACTGATGGTTCAAAAAAAGAATTGAAATGAAATGAATAGTATACATCACTCTATATGTAATGTATACAAGCAGGTCACATACAACCAGCTATATGTACTCTATGCATTTATAGATATTCAAAAATTCTTAAAGTTCAGTGTATACAACACTGTGTAATGTATGTATTTATAGAAATATATGGCTATATTTATATAAATTTGTTACAAACATGAAAATTACAAAAGTTCTGTGTATACAGCACTGTATATGTACTATATACAACCAGGACACATACAACCGGCTATATGTACTGTATTCATTTATATAACTTCAAAAATTATAAAAGTTCACAGTGTATACAACACTATGTACTGTAAGCAGTGATAGAAATTCATAAAAATCATTCATAAAAATCAAGGAACACATATTTACAAAGGAAAAACTCAAAATAAGGAAAAAGAAAGCAAGGTATTATAAGAATCAGTACCTCCAGTCCTGTTTTTTTCCTAGAAATTGAAATTGGAAGTGAGATTACAGTTTGACGATGCACGGCCGACGTTCATAACACCACCATAAGTTGTACCAGAATAGTTGAATATTTATACCAGAATAGTTGAATATGTACATATCTTGAAGTCAACTGTCATCTCAATGCTTCCACCTGCTGGAAGATGCAAGTGTTCTCCTTCCATAGGAGTTGAATCTGTACATAATGAAAACACCCATGGAATACCATATTTTGCTCGTAAAATGATTCATTGATCTAATAAAACACATAAACACTGCTTGAACAAATAACATAATACAATACCCCAAAATAATGCATGATTCACATGCTGAAACAGTGTTAGTCATAGTAAAATGAAGATCACTCTTAAAAATTGATCTATTTATTAATTTAGTGTACTTTAAACTAATGAATTGTAAATAGTACCGTGTCATTTAAGTATTGAAAACCCCCAACCTTGAATGTTGTTTGCTCCAGAATATTTGTGTTCAAAACCAGAAGGTCAGAAGGTTTAATTATACAATGTGAATATAACCAAAGGGAAATAAATAATACTAATTTATCAAAGTGAAACAGCCATATGTATACTAAATTTTAAGAGTGATCATACTATTCATCTAGAAAAATTACAGCTGTCTCCAAATACGGTTGTTTATGGTACCTCAATGCAAAATCCCTGTGAAAAAAATGGCAAACGACAAGGTATCCAAATGATTTAGTATTCATAAAACATGTTTTGACCTTAGAAGAATATGATGGAATGCACCCTAAAAAATAAAGTAACCATAATTAATTTTGACTATCATCCAAACAGCAATTAAAAACATAAATAGGGAAACATATCCATAAAGATCCTTGAAAACTGATACGATAATGTATCTAGATTACATAACAGTCATGTATCCAAAAAATAGACCAGATCGTAATTTTTCAACTTAATATGCTGAACAGAAATTTCCTTGAAGAGGCTTCAGGGAGAAGTTGTCGAATGGCATTGGTAAACATCCATATGAAGAGGCAAATCCACACTGCAATGCACAGACCCAATTAATCACCAAAGACAAACAGTAAGAATTGAAATATAATTAAATAAAGATATCTAGAAATGAAACAAAAGTAATAAAAAATCTACATTCTTCATATCTCAAGAATGAAGAAAACCTAATTAATATAGCATACAACATGCTACATCACACAACAATGCTAATTAATGAGACAAACTAAACATAATTAAACCAATTATATAGTACATAATACAGTAGTTATTGCACTTTTGAGATATGAAAAATAAACAAACCGACAAGGAACACTTACTGATAAAAGGTTTACAAACACAACCTTAATACAGTTTAGAGACTTCGCATGAATTATGTATAGAGTTAAATTTGTAATGGCAATTTCAAACAATTAGATAGAGTTAGTTGTAAAAACTACCTTGGGTCAGGCATATATACATTTAGTATATTTTTGCTGTTTTTTTGTTTCCCATTTCCACTATTTGGAGATGATGTTCATTGGCAAAATATGATACAGGCTTCGGGTCTGGAGACAGGGAGCCTTCCACAGTAGCTTCAGCATCGAAGTCAGTCATCAATTTTTTCTACACGATGGTTCAATTATAACGAATGAGAATAAGCCAATACGTATTATTAATACCAATGTAACATGATATTATTTTTTAACAGATGGAAAATCACCAAAAATAGAGTGTTATGAAGATTATAGGTAATGGGAAACAAATATGAAGAAAGATACTTTACTGTATTAAAGATGTACAACATTAGTGTTACAGAGATAAAATTTTGAAAATTTATACCTGGGTTGAAGAGACAGAAGTAGTACTTATATCAACAGCAGCAGATATGTTCAAGCTGAGTCCTGAAGAAGAAGCGCTTTGATGTTCCTAATAAAGATGGTTAAAAGAGGTTAGAACATTTCAAGTATGTGGTCTATGTTTTGTTAAATAATTGAATTGTAAAAAAGTAACTATAAAAACATTTTTGTTATGTAATCTTCAGCATGCTACCTCGAAATTCCTGTGGAAGTTTGAGACTGCATACCTGGTTGTGTACAGAACTCTGATTATAGTTCATGATAAAATCTTCATTATCACTGATGAAGAGCACCATGTATGTGTTCTGTTCAGAACTGCGTTTTCGATTTTGAATGTTGTACTCTATCACGTCAAGTGACAACAAAACTTTCTTTGATTTGAAAACATTTAGCTCAGGGGGGAAACCAAACCCATCATGGTCCTATGTTATAATAAAATGGGAAAGTGAGTTAAATAACATTATTTACATGAAAAAAATAGAAATGTGAAGAAGCTTACTTGTATCATATCATCTCTCAACTGTGAAGCTGATTTGCTTATAAACTACATGACTTGCTTATTAAAGAGAACAACAGATAGCGAGTCTATATCATCTTTAATCAGCAGTTGTACTCTAAACTTGATATATTTATATACGTGTACTCTCTTTACAACTTCTGTCGTATAAGAACCATACTAATGAATAAATAGTTAGAAAATATGGTAGAAAGTAGATGAATACCTAGGATTAGTGAAGGATGGTGTTTTCTTACAACTTTGGCACCAAAATTTTCCATCGGATACTTGTATTTTTTTTGTGCATGAGTTGCACGATTCAAAATACCAGTGATGAGTGCTTTGAAGTTTTACTATTGTTGCATCAATCAGACACCTTGTCGGCTATTAAATAATTAATAATATAAATACAGTTATCAAAGAAGATATTACATGTAGTGCATGATAGTTCACATCCTGAAATAATGGGAAATGGATACTATACTGACCTGTAGCATCTGTTTAACATCAGAAATGAATTTTTTGTTATTCCAATAAGGAATCGTTGTAATGAATTTGTTTGATCTTGTTGATGGAGAACTTTGAAACTGGGAATGACTTATGAATCCAGTTCTGATTAATGAAGTAAAACCATTATTCAGGAACATAAATAATGTTAATTTTAGACATATGGAACTTATTTGAAGGCAGAATAAGTTCGCAAATACTGATAGTTGATAGTTTACCTGCTCCTAAACTCATGGACTACTGGGTTGTCAAGGTTGAGTAGTATTTTCGAAGAATTAATTGAAGTGGTGATAATAACAGATGCTAGGAAATGTAGAACAAAATGTGACGGAAATCAAGTTTTCATATTAAAAAAAATACAGTTCATTAAGATAAACATGTAACGAATTTTTTTAACACATAGATAGATTTCTTACATGTCAACCACTTCGCCCTGACCAACTGCAAGATCACTACTGTAGAGGTTTCCATGTTGTTCTCTAAGTACTCTGACATGATGTTCGCAAACTCCCCCCACAAGATACAATTTATTTTCAATCCTCTGGAAGAAATCATAGTAGATGTTTTAGTAATTACAATAGTACTTGTAAATTGTAGTGGGAAGAGCAGGATGCAAACCTGTCATCCTCTTAAATAACTTGAAGCTTTTTTTTTGTAGTACCAGCAGAATGTGTGGGGTATGATTGTCGTAGATGTCCAATAATTTCTAAAATAGGTATGAATTATTTTGAAGGAGTAGTTTTTCAAGAAGAGTGCATTACTATTAAGTAATGTATCAAGACTATAGAATTTAAAGAAATTTAATAGAATTAGAAATAACAGTTTCTGTAGAAAGTAAATAATTTTAACATGCAGGAATTAATGTTTTCTGAATCATAGACTTTAATTAAAAATTGGTGTTATTTAATGTACCTATTAGATGATGTTTCAGAATGGATTTGTTGATGATGTCATCAAAATTAATGAACTCGAAACAGAATAATGGTAACTGAGCATCCGTTGGTCGAACAAATGTTGTTGTTGTGAAAAAAAATCTGCTAGAATGTCTTGCCCCCAAGTAACTTCCTTGATTAGGAGCAATATGTAATTTCTGTATAATGTAGCAAAGGCCTTCGCACAGGACTGGTTTGTACTTGTTAATTGCATGGAGATTGTTTATTGTACACTGAATTTTTGTATCCTGCATAAAATAATAAAATTTCAAGGTGAATATTTAAAAACCAGCTGTCACATTTATGAAAGATGAAAAAACTTACTACAGAATAAATACATATAGTTGGTGTTATGGAAATAGTACATGAACTGTAATTTTTGCAATAGATAAACTCACTTGGGCATCACAGATAATCAGATCGACAGCCGCAACACCGTATTTGGGTGAGAAGTTCAACCACAAATTCAATACACACACTTCTATTTTCAAAGTTTCGTCAGCATCAACAGTAATCTCATTTAGAGGACAAATTCTGCGTGACATGCTTACAGTTCTGCATGATTACAAATATTGTACAGATATGACAGATGAAGCATCCATTATAATGTTTTTGATGATATATAAGAAAATAATCAAAGCATCGAATTGTATTAATTTAAAATGAAAAGATACCTATCATAGGTTATAAAAAATTTCCCTGTAGACAACGTTTTCTGTACAGTTAGTAGTGTTTTTTTCTCTACCATCAACTACAATTTTTAAACCACCTGGTGACGTCACTCTAGATACGGTAACATAAAGTTTCCCATGACAAAATACAGTTTTGCGAAGATACAAACATACAGAAGATAGATACTGGCCTTGAATTTTATTAATAGTCATTGCATAAGAAACAGTCAAAGGATATTGTCTTCTTTGTAATTTGAAAGGCCATCTTATGTCATTGTGTGTCATATTTATTCTTGGGATGAATGCATGATATCCTGAATGAAAACCAATTAAAATCTTTGCTCCAATGACATGGTTACCCAAATTTCTAACGATAAGACGTGTACCATTGCATAGCCCCACTGATTGGTCAAAATTTCGAAGCAACATTATGGGTACTCCAATTTTCAAAGTAATTTTATGTCCAGGTAACCCAGAGGCAGTGATACCATTCAAAACATCAGTTGTATATATGTTCTCTGGCTGATCTGTATCAAAACTAGCATTGCAAACAGAATCAGAGCTGAAATAATCTTTTCCTTCAGAAGTAGTAAGAGATAACATGTAGTCATTGATTTCCTGCACAACGTCACGTGTTGGTGCTAATATAGCACGAACTTTCAAATACGAAACATCTGAAAAGTTTTCAATGAAATCCGGGTAAGCAAATGCAATAGATGCTGTTAGAGGGGATTTATTTTTTGCAAGAAGGTAGGTGGATGGTATTTCAATGCATGCACCCCCATCAGAATGCTCTCCAATGCGACCCTCTCCAATGTCCAAAATCCACTTTGCAAAATCTCGAACTTTGGTTGGATCGTCAACAGTATCGGGTGATTTCAACCTCATGTTCTGTGTCAATGTTAAAACCCGACAGTGCTGCCATAGATATGATGAGCGTATACTTGCAAAGATAATGTCCCTTCTCACTCCGCTAGGGATCACCGGTAGTATTTGTCTGAAATCTCCACCCAGGACCACTGTTAGACCACCAAAAGTTAGATTTGAATAGTTTTCATTATTTAATGACATAATATCTCTTAATGTTCGATCAAGAGCTTCAAAACAGTGTTTATGAATCATTGGAGCCTCATCCTAGATAATCAATTTGGTTTGCTGTGGTAGTTGTGCAACATCACTCCCCTGTTGAATGTTACAGAATGACTGGTCGTTTATAGAAATTGGTATTTGAAATTTTGAATGATCAGCTCTACCTCCAGGTAAGAGTAATGATGCTATTCCACTCGAGGCAACTGCTAGAACAAATTTTCCTTCGGACCTTAGTATACATGTTAAAACTCTCCTGATGAAAGTCTTACCCGTACCTCCAAATCCATGCAAGAAAAAGAATCCACCATCAGGACAAGATAACGCATACATAATTTCTTGGATTACATTTCTCTGTTCATCAGTAAGCATATTTTCTAATGTTGTGTATTCAAGATGCATCTTATCCCTATCATAATTAAGCTCTTCCGCAATAAGTCGATTCGGTTGAGGAGACACTGTATACTCTGGAAGGGGCATTGGAGGATAACACTGCTGAGATTTTCCATTGATGCGAAGAATGTTGTCTATTTCAGATAGTGCATACATTTGTTTTTGATGATCTGTCAATGTCAAGTCTAAAATAAAGTGTATTAATGTTAGAAAGAACTGAAAAAATTTCAATATATTGCAGTCAAGAGATTAAAATGTTTGTACCTTTTCGTTGTAGTCGCTATTGTTGGGCATATAAAATGTCCTCTGTTAGGATTTTCCAGGTTGCAAACCAAACAATGTCAGGTCGATAAACGGAATTTGAGAATAACATTTCGGAGAATAGTCTTCGCAAAGAATATCCCATTCCCCAAGTAGATACATCTTGTAGTGCTTGTATGAATTCATTGTCTTCAGATAAAAGTCCCATTGCTAAACATGTTTCTCTGAATGTAAGATGAGTAATGTTATTCACTATTCTGATAGATTCATATGAAGTTGATCCTCTGACCTTTGTTAATAGAATACGCAAGTAATGTAGTTCCCCAGAAGAGGGTGCCACATAGTAAAGTCTCCCAATACTGAAACCCTGTTTGTGCGGGTACCATTTCTTTTCACGACAGTGGTAGACAAACTGTGTTGAAAATTCTGCATAAGTAAGATTTCTGCCCTCTGGATACAATTGATTTGCATTAAACCATGCTGTGAACATGGTATCAGAAATGTTGGCCTTATTCAAGATATCTTCAATTTTATCACAGTTTGCATATGTGACATTGTTTTATCCTAGTAAATGAAATTGCAGTCTATCAACTGGAGGATATCTATAGTGGATATCATAAGATAAAATCCTCCAAGAAGCTTTATAAGGTGAGATGTACCAGCAGTCATAATACATTTTTATCTCATCGACACCCTTTTTCTGAAGATCTTTATTGCTGCTGTCAAAGAGTGTTGTGGTAACACGACCGTGCCCCTTGCTAATATATTTAAAAAGGTATTTGATAGAGGAAGATTGATTGAAAACTTCTATATTCAGACGAGCTTTATATTTTAAGAGTAAAGTAGGATTGTACGGCACCACAAACCAATTGTCTAATGCTAAACCATTTTTGAGAATAGTACAACCTGTATTTCTTCTCTGATAGACGACATAACCGTCATCATCTGAAGTTGTCCGGGGAGAAAATTTCTTTGGATAATGATTTGAGCATTTTCCACTCCTCATACAAGGCGAGTGACGGTTGGCTTCACCACAAGGTCCATGGATCATAAAATTGCCGACCACTGCATGTAGTTTTGGGAAGTCACATTTGTTTGGTATTTCTGATGAAACAATTCTGTTAATGTCTGCTGGAGCGACGAACTTGCTTTCTTGACTAAGAAATAATAGAATGTGCACATGCGTCAGTCCTCTTTTTTGAAACTCTACTGTAAAAACAACTACATTGAAAATTAAACAAAATAAGACAATTTAAAAAACATTTAACAAATTCTGGTTGAGTTAGTAATAAAAAAA
Source organism: Viscum album (assembly GCA_963277665.1). Taxonomy (NCBI): domain Eukaryota; kingdom Viridiplantae; phylum Streptophyta; class Magnoliopsida; order Santalales; family Viscaceae; genus Viscum; species Viscum album. Next base: position 393,685,162 of record OY728147.1, on the reverse strand, counting down.
CACGAATAGATTATCGATGTAGTTACACACCTGATCGAGAATTTCTGAAGAAGGATCCTTCTCATAAATCTTTCATGAGTTGTTGGAACTTTATGTTGAAAATTCGCGATAGTATTTGAGGACAGTCCGATGGGCGCAGGTTGTTTAATTTAACATATCGATAAACTTCAGGCCACATTGGATTGCATGTAAATGTTAAAAAAATATTGGGATACCCTGCCCAATTACAGATTGACATTGCATCTTGGTAATTCTGAATCATATATCTTGGGCCTCCTGTAAATTTTGAAGGTAAAATGATACGCTTCCCACATAAGGAACCATCCCGATAACCCCTAAGGAAAGCATCTTGCAACCCATTGTATAGTTCTTCCCTTAAGAGCTTCTGGTTGTAGCGAATAAAAGATAATCTCTGAGACTCAATCATTGTGTATGCATCTACAATAAACTGCTGAAGAAGACTCCTAGAGAATAGAAGGCTGGAAGAATCATTGGAATGGGAATGAAGGTGATAGGAGAAATACTCTCGCATTGTAACATTCCTGACTTTTGCATTGTCATTAAATGGTGTAGTGCGATGGGATATATTGTCAACATATCCATCCTCTCCACCCGTGAAAATCAATGGATATTGAAGAGGAAGGTATAGTGGGTAAAGAGCATCAATTCATTGATAGCCTCCATCTTTTCCTTGAATGATGATATCTCTTTTATTATTTAGATCTTCAATGTCGCTGACAATGAGCATTGCAATCTCAGAAGTAGTCGGTAAGTTGTATTTTTGTGCATCCCTTCCTCTTCTTCTAAGTAGTTGCATTTTTAAATTTGTAATGCCATGCGTCTCAATAATATCCCTTGCTGTTTTGAAATGATGTGATAAACTGTTATGTTGATGAAGCATATTCTGTAGCTTTTGAACAATATTGACATCAATAATAGACTCTTTGTTTTTGTCATCAAAACTGCATAAGATAGTGTCAAGTAGTGGTGAGAAATGAAAGAGACAATGTTTATGTATTACTATATACAACATTACATACCTGATTTTCCGTACTCTATTCTGAGCTTCATTTGCAGTATCATATACATAGAGTTGAGAAAAATTGGGTGGTTGTCCATCGGAAGGACACAAACTACCAATGCGATGGTAGTTTTGTCCGTTTAATCTAAAAATATTTGGAGAACCACCACAGTTCAGAGATTTGTATACTTTTCCTCCCAATGACGTGAATACACACATAGAGTTGTATATGTGCATGTGATCTTGGAATGATTTAGAAGTTGGACAACTTTTACTGAATAGAAAAGTTCTAAGGTATAGGGGACATGCAGGCAAAGGATGTAAAGATATTTTTCCCAGTGAGCAACATATTGAGTAACGGGGGGAATGTTTATGGCTATATTTTTTATTCCTCTCTTCAATCCAGAAGGTAGAACCGCAATTTTCACATATGTTCGAAGGGTCTCCACAGTCGAAATATTCTGAATAGAAAAGGATTGGAATAGATAATATGAAATAAAAAATATAGATTCTGTTTAACTTTAAATCCCATAAGGACTATGTGTAGTAATTAATGATTTTAGTTAATGTAAACCACCTGTTTGTTCAGCAGTTTGATGATGTATTGGCATAGCTGCATCATTAATCATCTAGTTAGTTGCTGCTGGTGAATATTTAGTATTATTATAAAGAGTTAAAAAGTGGAATATTGTTAATAGTATGTCCAAGTTTACATACCTTCGTTGTTGATTGCAGGATATATCTCACACGTCATTGAAGGAGTAGTATCCATGTATGTACCTATCATTGAAACTTGTTCACCAGTTGTTTCTGTGAATCCTGCATGGTCGGTAATATCTCCTTTGGAAGAAACGATATGTCAAGATGTTAGACGATATAAAAAAGGGTGTATATATGAAGGGATTTATACATAATAAATGAGAGACAAAAGTTGTAATGTGAAACATACCTGTGGATGACAGATGTATACAGTTTTCAGTTGTAGTATAATTAGGACTGTTTGAAAAAGTAGAAGTATTCATAAAAGTGAATATTTTACCATATAGAAGACTACACATAGTGGGTTGTTTGGTGCTTACTGTGATGAGGATGCATCATTGGACCCCCTAATAGTACAACCAATAGAATCCATACCTTGTAAGATTGGTATTAGGACTATAAGTTGTGAAACTGTAATGTATAGTATTCACAATAAATGTAACAAAAATTTAAATGCAGAGTTGTTTACTGAAAGGAATCCCATGTCGTATCGTGGTGTTTGTTCGTCTTTTTTTGTTCTTTGAGCCGCCGTATGTCGTTGATAGCTCTGAATAATCTCGAGGGACTGTGGAATAGGGAATGACATAGTTGTACGAATACATGGTTAGTATATTTTCAGATAGTAATCATAAATAATTCAATGGGAGACAGTAAGCAGAACTAACCGTTGATGGATATAGATGATAAAGGAATGCGATGACGTAATACAGTGTCAGTAGCTGGTGTGACCAGTTCTGGTGTAAAACAATTTCCTATAGGCATTATTAACATAAAACTGTCATTACTCTAAGATTATACCCTGTCAGACATCATTGAACTTGTTTAAACAGTTTGAAGATAATGTTTGGATATATTGATCAGAGTTGAAAAAGTCATGGAAAATGAAGACATACCACTTTCTATTTGTTTCCGCTCATATGGCGTTAGAGGTTCAGGTGCAGTAATGTTTTCAATGGTCATTCTACCTGTCGATTTGGTAATATAGTAAACATGTAAGTTGTTGATTCTTAAATAAAGAAAATATTTCAGCAGTGGATAGTATTTAGAAGACAACCTGATTGACGTTGTTGTCGTAGTAATATTCTTTGAAATCGTGCGTCTTTATATCTTGACAGTGAGTGCATATTTGTTCATTTTATCTATTTATTTGCGTGTTAAGAAACTGAACAGGACCGCGTAACCATGATAAACAGTGTTGTCATCTCTAACAAAATAAGTATAATACGAGAAATATAATGTAAACCATTACAGTAACAATTTTTCAAATAAATAATCGTCGGTACTACTATTTCTGTATAATTAGTTGTTCTAATGTGCATATAGCATATTTCATGTAAAAATCAGTAGTCAAGTAATACTTAGATTGTGCTTGTAGTAAGTGCTACGGTTAGTTGAACAGTTGTACTCACATATTTAGAATATAAGAACATAGATTCCTTCAAAAAAAAATGAAACTTAATCCTATTGAAGTAGGATTAAGTACTATGATAGTTTAGTAAAGTAATGTAAACCTGTTAACAATATATTATAGTATTGAATGGATAGATATCCTAATGGACTTAGATAACAGACCTTGCAGTAGGTACCATAATTGTTGAACCAAGGACAACCTGAGTAAATTGTCCATTCATATTAGTACACATTCCAAAGGATTAACCAACTTAAAGGAGCAGAGTACTTTATCAGGCTTACCGTTACTTGTGTAGCCGAATGAATTTCTGCTGGTCAATGTATTAACGCAGACATATCAGTAATGCACTAGAATCCTCATTTTCATACAAAGAAAGTTAATGTCCTAGTTGTGTTGCTGTGAAGGTAAGAAGAAATGTAAGGTCCAATAAATAACTAATTACACAGAAATTATGACATTAATTACAGTAGAGAAATAGGACTCCATAAACAGAGAATATTGCAGAAAGGTTAGGCAAGAGTAATTTGCAACAGATGGGAAACAATTGAAACGGGTTTAAAAAATAATCAATGTTCTAGGAGAAATTAAATGTTTTGTTGTGTATACTGAGGTATACACAGAAATTATCAGCATCAGCTGCCAGGCCGATGATTTTGTAAGCAGTGAAGATCGAGATACAGAAAATAAATTCAAACCGTAGCTTTTTGACGGGTTAACCAACAACGGAATATGGAATGCATCGTCTGTGCATAGTACAGGAGGACGATGCGTGATGTACCTTCCCACCTGCTGAAACAGCAACCAAATTTTAGAATATACTAATTGTAGGTAGAAACATATGATCAGAACTGATGGGATAGAGTTTAGATCATACCGTCGAGGTAGAGGTAGCCGCAGATATGCAGAAGCTGGATTTTGATGGATGATCTGAAACCCTATTCGCTGGGAACTAGATACGCCGGAGGTAATCCAAGGGGAGTGGATACGCGGGAGTGTTGAGGGTAGCCACAGAAATGTAGGAGGTGGGTTTCCGCGGAGGAGGAGAAACCCTAAATGATGGCCATTTCATACGATGGAGCAAAGCAACGGGCAGTGGATAGGTAGGAGTGTCGGGGGTTGGATTTGTGGATTATGGAGGAGGAAACTGGGGAATTTCGGGCCTCAGTTGGAGGAGTTGGAGGTGGAGGAACTGAATGAGGAGGAACTGAAGATCGAGCATGCAGAGCGAGATATTTTGACAATGACGAAGGAATATTGGAGTAGCAGATACCAGAGATTAGGGAGAGGGAAGTCGCGACAGGGTCAGAGGTGGAGAGGACGGAGTAGGCGAGGGGGATGGAGGTAAAGATTGTGGAGGCAGCTGTGGAAGGAAGACGCGAGCAGGAGAGGAAGAAGGCGAGAAGTGGAACCCTAGAAGAGTCGGAAGCCAAATGAGAGCGGTGGATCGAGGCAGTCGGGGTCACGAGAGATATGTGAGGAATGAAGACATGTATTGGGAGACGTGGCTTCGTATGGTGGTGACACGTCTGCGGAAAAATGCCAAGTTTAGAAGATATATAGATACTCTCCCCATTGACTCTTCTTTCACCCCCTTTCAAACATACATGGATATTCCCCCATTTAGAAATGAACCCAAAGAGATTAATTCTCTTAAAATTTTATAAGATGTTGTTAAAAATACAACAAAGTGATGCAAGAAAATATAACTAACTCATTAGAAAAACCATAAGGAGTGGGGGTTCCATCTTGGAGGTAATTAAGTGTATGTATATGATTGGACTCCAAGATCCAATCGATGTTTCTTGAACACAACTTTGGGTTGTTCCTTTATTAAAATATCGATTACTTGCTCTTGAGTTGGAACATACTCCAAAACAATAATTTCTTGGTCCACTTTCTCCTTTATGAAATGTTATTTGATTTTGATGTGTTCTATACTTGAATGTGAATAGGATTTTTAATAATATTGATTTCACTCAAATTTTCACACATGATTGGAATAGGATAAATCACTTCAACACCCACATCATAAAGTTATTTTTTCATCCATAACAATTGGGTGCATGCTTTAGTAGTATCAATGTATTAATCCTCTATGGTGATCAAAGATATGGAATCATTCTTATTAATTTTCCATGATAGGCATGATATAATAATATAAATCACACCACCTAAAGTTTATTTTGTTAATCTATCAAACCAATCAAATCTGCATCAATAAATCCCAAAAAATTATATTGTGAATTGTTGTTATAGAATAACCCGTAGTCCATCGTATAATAGATATATCAAATTATTATTTTCACACATTTCATGTTTATTTCCTTAGGATCACATTGAAAATGAGAATCTTGACAAGTAATGAATAAAATATCCAGTAGAGTGGCCATAAAATAGAGTTAACTCCAAATTATTTTATGATATATGGTCACATCGACTATGTTACCCTGCTCATCTTTTGATAATTTAAGTCTCATCTCTATCAGAGTTTCCATGGGCTTCCAATAATCCATATATAATATTTTTAAAACATAATTTTCATATTTATTTTGAGAGATAAATATCCTATCCATTCTTTTAATTTCCTACAAGAAAAGTAAAAATGAAATTTCACCAATTAGAGACATCTTGAATTCACACCTCATTAGTTATGAAAACTTATTACATTGGTTTTAATCTGAGCCTCCAAAAATTATGTTGTCAATATAAAAAAGAACCATAAATTAATAACCATTATTCTTCTTGATATAGATGTTTTGATCAAATTATGCTCTATAGAAACCAAGATTATTTATACATTAATAAAACATAGAATACCATGCTCTCAATTATTGTTTGAGACCATACAAATACTTATTCAATTGAAACACTTTGTCTTCATCAATGAGAATCCATCTGGTTGCTCAATATATAATTTTTCTTTAAGAAAACCATTAAATAAAGTATATTAAATATCCATTTGATATATTTTAATCCCTTATGAATATCCATGGATAATAATAATCAAATAGTTTCAAGCCATGCTATGAGCGCAAACATGTCATCAACATTAATTCCTTCAATTTGGGAATACCCTTTGCACACAATCCATACTTTGTTCTGAATCACTTATCTATCTTTTTTAAGTTTATTTTGGAACACCCACTTGGTCTTGACAATATTATTATCACTTTTACTTGAAACAATTTCCCATGTATCTATTTTCTCTATTTAGTTAAGCTCTACATTCATATACTTGACCTATATCTCATCATTTATAGCTTCTTTAAAATATTTTGGTTCCACCAACAATAGTAAAGATACCTACTGCTGAGCTTTCATTCTTATGGTTTAAACCTGGGAAGTATGGTCTCCAATAATATTTATTTCTGTGATTTCATCCCTTCTCATTTCACTTATTAAGACTAATTTAATTTTGATACTTTTTTCACAATTTTAGTCTTCATAAGAATTATCTTTATTCTTTATAACTCTCCTTGAACCTTATGATTCATCATAATTTTCAGAATTAGAAATTGGTTGGTTGTATCATAAAATATTCTCATGTAAATTTGTCATTTTCCCACTTTCAACCACCACAACATCATTTCTATCAATCTTTTTTCCAATATCTTGTTGTAACACTTGTAAGATTTACTATTTGATGAGTATACAAGAAATATGTCTTCATCTCCCTGATCTTCAAATTTTCTACTATTTTCTTTATTAAAAATAAAAAATTTACCTCCAAACTCTCTAATTTACTTGATTATAGGTTTTTTTAAACACCCAATTTCATATGGTTCTCTCCCTTCATTTTCACATAGAAACACTTTATTGGAGATGTAAACCAATGTAAGAATAACTTCTTTCTAGTATATTTCTACAAGATACTTTTCAATAAACATTGTTCAGTCCATGTTATTGATTATGTGATTTATTCTTTACACTACCCCATTTTATTGGGGTGTTCTTATATTCAAAACCTAATTTTAAATTTTATGCTTCTCTAGATATTCTTCAACTTGATGATTTTTAATTTCGTTCCCATTATCAGTTCAGTATTTCTAAGTCTTCAAAATAAAATATTTTTATCTCTCCTATGATATAGAGTGATACATCTATACACCTCAGTCATGTGTGTGATAGTAATAATCCATGACATGTTTCTAAAATCATTAATAAACAACACATAATACCAATTTCTATCATCTCTTTGGGTGATATTGGCCCTTAAACATCCACGTGCACAAGCTCGAGCAACCTAGATGTCTTTATCTTCATTGGATTATAATTATTCTAGACAATCTTACCCTTTTTACATGAATCACATATGTTTCTGTGATCATATGTGAGATGGGGAATATCACATGCTTCATTACTCTTTTTCAACCTCTCTGGATATGTTTGGCTCAAATGGAAAATATTTCTATGCCATAGCTTCTTCTAATCCTCTTTGGATAACATAATTTTTTCTCTCTCCAACAAGATAAAAATTTCCATTGGTTCTTCTTCTCTATAGAATAAGTGAACTATATTTGGATTTGATAGTACATACATTTTCATTGAACTCAATTGCATGTCCATGGCCACATAGTTGGCTAAAATTGAGATGATTATGAATTTTACCATTAACCAATAAAATTCTAATCCACCTGATATATTTTCCTCCAACATTTTATTTTCTAGAACCAATAATCTTAATGCCCTCATCATTCTTAAAAAAAATACACCATCCTTTTTGTGCTTGAAATTCACAATGATGTTTTTATTTAAAGTCATATGTGATGTTCATTCATTATCCAATGTCCATAATCTAAGCTTGTATATTTACCTCAAGAAAATATCAAAAACATTATCCTTATCTAAACTACCTTTCATCACCCATTTTGGTGATGAGTGTGCCTCCTCAATGGATAGCTCCATGAAGTCTTCTTCTTCTTAAAAAACTGAAAGATTTTTTTGAGTTTCAATGTGTTTGGATGAAGGTTAAAAAATTTGATTTATTCAACTTTGAGGTATTCATGATGATGTTTATTTCATTATTAGTGCATAATTTATTTCCTTATTCACAAATACGTCACAAAAAAACAATATCCATTGAAATAAAAATAATGATTTGAAATTATTCTGGTCTATTTGGATTGATGTTGCTCCCAAAAGGACCTCCTAGCAATAGAGCACACATTATAAGTGTTTCCCAACCTTCCATATAAAAAAATATAACTCTTCAAGCATTATAATTCACTTTGTATAATTGGTTTATTTCCTTTATAGTGTCATTAAGATCTACCTTATTCTGAGGAGTTAGTTATTATGTCTTTAAAAAAACCAATTTTTTTCTTTATATTTGAATTGCTAAACTTAAAAATAGGTAAGAATTATTATTTATAAACTAATTTTACTTGAATTAATGATGATTTATTTTTATTTTTTTCATCATTTTGGGTGTAAAAAATCATTCTTGATCTTCAAACTTCAATTTTGGTTTATAGCTTCTTCTTCTCACTCCTCAATTCTTCTCACTTTTTCATTGATAGTTTTATTCAAACCATCAATGATTTAGGTTTGTTCTTAAAATTTAATTTTCAACACTAATTCCTTCCTTGGGTTTCCTTAATTTCTAGATTTGAGTTTTTCAATCTCATAATTCAAATATAACTTTTATTCTTCTTGTTTATGTATATAGATCTTGGAATCATGCACCACTTCATTAGCCTTATTATTCTTTTCTCTCTACACATAAATTTATTCAAGGTATTACTAAAGTTCTACCTATACAAAAACCCTTCTTATAATTCATTTATATTTATCATCACTATCATCATCTATTGGTTTATTTTCAATATCCATCAACACACCTTCATCCTTAAAGTTTTCAAATTTTTTATTTCTCTTTATCTAGATCTATCTTCTTCTTTAGAAATATTTTTTTCCTTTTAAATTTTTTTCATTGATAATTCATTATACCTTACTTTTTCATCTTATTGGGATGTTTTTCTTCACATCTTCATCTTAATAGTTCTTAGGAAATTTGTACACAATATGTCTTGACTTTCCACATTTGAAGTAAGTAATGGGAATAATACCCTTAAACCCTCCTATACCTATTTTAATATTAGAGGAAAAAAATGAAATAACCTCATAAACTTCATAAACCTATAGATTTTATATGATTGAGTTCTTATTTATAGAATTAAAGGCCACCTATTGGGCACTTTCCTTCATTATTAACTTATTTTCTTTGTTTCACATCTAATTGGACATAAGAGTACTATAAAAACTGTTAAAATAAATCCTTTTTATTTATAGAACCATTACATTTTCTTTGAAACTAGTAGGGATTCCTCTCATGATCCTCTTCATGATCTTCTCGTTTTTTAGATATTCACTAATGTAAGATCCAAAACTTTGATGAGGTTAATTTTCATTTTTAATTTCTGTAAAAATAATATTAAAATGGTTATTAGAATGGTTCCATGAAACAGGGAAGGTATCTAGGGAATACCATGGGTTTGGGGCATGAAAAAGAAGAAAAGAGTGGCATACTATACTGGGATCATTGTTTCCACATGGTTTTCCTAAACCATGAGGATGCCCCTAGAAAACTGTGTGGCTGAATCCCCATTGGACAATGGTGAACAAATAGCCTTCGCATGGCTTTTCAAACCTTGTGGGTCGATATGGGAAACTATGTGGCATAGATCCATCATAGAAATAATGTGTAATTCATGGTTATGGAACGATTTGGACAACGATGTGGCCAAATTGTGCATCTTTTAAAAATTGAGAATTTGATGATTTTTCCTCCCAAACTTTATATGATCCAACTCATTATTCACCCTCATTTCCTCCCCAACAACCCAAGGTGTGAAATGAGAGCTCTCCCCTCTTCCAAGGATCAATATACTTTGATTCTTAGGAATTTTTAGTTTCATTTAACTCAAATTGAAGCTTCAAGTAAGTCTTTGTCTTTATTTATTTCTATTTTCTGGAAGGACCATGGTGTGATATTTTCTCTTCTTATGAAGATTATAAACCCATTTTTCTAGGAAGTTCTTCATCTTGGTTTTTGAGGTCATTTTAGTTTTAATCAAGGGTCATATTTGGGCTAGTAATTTTCTATAAGCTTGAGGTAGGTGGTCTATAAGATTTCTCTCATAGTTTTAATGTTTTCCATGTGTATGTAGTTGTTCCTTTGCACTGCCTCATTTTTTATTTTTTTCCTTGATTAAGAATAGTAAATTGAGCCTCAAATTGGTGTGTGATACCTTTATATACCCCATTGGGTCCCTTTATGATTATATGTTTGAGCTTAAGGCCACCCATGGGGTGTTCCATTCCCTTAAAATTAATGATATGGATTAAAATTGTTGGGATAAAGGGTTTAGATGATTAAACCGATTGTTCTTTTCATTTTGGAAAGTGGCTTTACATAATGGGCTGTTTGTCTTGAATTTAAATTTAAAGATGTTATGATAATGAAGATGGATAATGTATTAATGGTTAATGGGGCTTAAAATATGTTGTCAAATCGATCAAAAGAACCTTATTGGTTGTATTAAATGAATGATTTGTGAATTGATATGGGTTAAAGAGTGAGGTAAATGACATGAATATTGATAAATATAAGAGGTTCACCCATGATATATTGTAAAATCCATGTAGGTTGTACCTTAGAATTTGTGAATTGATGAAATGGTTGGAAATCATGGACATTACGTTCCACATATTTCAGTTGTAAAGGGTGGACATGATGATCCACACCCATGGTTAAGGATGTTGGACATGGAATTCCTTATCCTTGATGTAGGATGGATCAAACATACACTTAGAATCCTAGACATGATATTATGAACATAAAATTCATTATTATTGGCTAGGGTGATGGAATAATGACTAGCCACCAATAACATTTTATACAACATGAGTAATCGGGAAAGTGCACCCTGATATGTGGAATTGAAATGAATTGTAAATCCCCCTAATTGTTTTAAATTTTTTAACCTATTTGATTGATGGTTGACTTTTAGTATGGCCGAAACATGTTTGGTGGGTTGGGTCCTGGTATAACTAAAAGGCCCAAGTGATTAATTGGAAAGATTTTGAATTATGAAACATGTTCATTATTACCTTATTTACTATTTCTTTTATCTTATTTATACACTATTTATCACACTATATATTGATTTCACACTATTTATGGTGTCCTAATAAGTTGTAATAACACCTTGATTGGGCCACCATTGGTACTTGAGAAGACTTCATGGTTGCAAGTTAGGATAGAGGAAAAGGCCCTATGTTTGATCAATGATTTGAGATTTGGGACAAAGCATGGATAAGGGAAAAATACATGATGTTGGGACCTATTTTAGGTATTTTTATTTTGTCTTTATTTTTTGTTTTCTTTGGGTACATGAAACTACTATGACATGGAATATTTATTATACTGGTTGTGGTAATTTAACCATATTTGTGAAACCTTGTTATAAGATTCAATGTCATTGTTGGTTATTGATTTTATTATCTTGGTTATTGATTATATTGAATTATACTAATGTTTTACTCTATTAAAAGTGGTTATATTATTCTTAAATACCTTATTAAACCCTTCCTATTAATCAGAAACCTCTAGAGCATGGGGAGGCATGCCTGAGGTTATGCAGAAAATTGACTCAGGGAACCTGTATAGTGTCACTTGGGTCAGGAAATTACAAAGTGGTATTAGAGCTATTTTATTTTATGTCATATTACTATTTTGGAAAATTAGATAGGATACTAGGATGTGTCATGCCTTGGAAATGAACTCATGCATGGGAGTATCTAACCCATGTGCGGGGGAAAACCCAAGTTCCCTAGGGTGGGATTGTAGTTCTTGATGTTTTACTATTACATTTGGATTTCATTTCACCTAGGGTGACAAAATTATTGTGTGATGTTATATTTTCATGATATTATACTCATGGGAAGACATGTTACTATATTGGATATGCATGAATCATTATAGGAACTCAAAGATTTATGTGACATGCATCATATTAGTCATGCATGGAAAAGCAGGTTATGATTGGGTTATGGGAAATGAAAATGATATTCTTTATCTTGCATGATTTTAAAGAAAATGTTTCTAATAAAAAAAGGTTGATATTGTTTAAATTTAAAGGTTTAAATTGAAAAGGTTAAAAAGGTGTCTAATTAAAGGCTTGTAATTATGGGAAGTTTTTTTACCCTAAGTCATCCATGTACCATGATAGGGATAGTCGAGGGTAATGAAAGTGTTGCGGTTATGACCATTTGGATAGTGTATGAAAACTGGTTTATTTATGGCTAGTTGTGAACCTCCACCCCTATTATGTGTTAATACGAAAGTGATATGTTATAGGTCTTGAGAATTTTGTTTGGTATTGTATATAAATGTCACCACGACATCATTTTCTGATTGGACAATAAGAGGGAATTACTGAGAATGCATATCTATTAACGAGGCAAGAGGTCTTGGTAGTTTCAAGTTGGAGGTTGAAAGAGTATTTTCTTGAGAAATTTTATCAATTTATACATTTTATTGGGAGAGACATAGTGCAGGATGCACTGAGTATGTTTGATCTGACTAGGGAGTTTCAGCTATAACACCATCTGACGTTCATTAGAGAGGGCGGACCTGAGGCAGCTGAGTTTTGGATTGAATCTATCTAGAAATTTATAGACCATTTGTAGACTCATATAAATAAGAGGGTCATGTTAGAATCTTATATGTTATGAGTACCATCAAATCTCTAGTGGGACAATTAGGTCCTGGCTGAGTAGTTAGAGGGTATGTCTTGGAAGGACTTCTAGGAAAAGTTCTTGGAACACTTTTACCTGGAGACTCTGAGGCAGGAAAGAGCTATAGGTTTTATATATTTAACCTATGGGAATAATTTATTGATGGATTATTATGGAAACTTCACTGAATTAAAATATTTTTTTCCAGTTTTGTTTGGGGATGAGGTTGTGGTGGTGAATTGTTTTCTGGACAGACATAAATGCGAGATCAAGTCTCAGGTGAATATATTTCATTTGAAGAAGTTTGATGAGGTGGTTAATAAGGATATAATTTATCAGGGGAACATGAGTGAGGATTATAGTGGCGGAATTTTTTTTTCAATTATGAGATCTGTTGGTACATATTTCTATGGTAGGAAACATCGTTATAAGAACTTTCACCGGGGCGGTGGCCGATAGAGTAGCCAGGGGAGAGGATCAGTCCCTCAGGGAAGTAGACATATGATATACTATTAGGGTGGAAATCTAGGTCACATGAGAGAATATTTTATTTTAATACCATTGGATTTATGAGATTTCATTAGGATGGGGAACCTATATAGGTTTTGCAGGAACCCTCGATAGATGGGTAGTGATGGAGGACCTAGGCCAATGCAGGACACCGAAAAGGGATCTGCTACCCTATATCAGTCTATAATTTGGAGTTATATGGGTTGTATTAGCTGGTTTGGTGGATGCGATACTTTAGTACAAGATCATCCATATTAGTAAGTAAGTGAAATAAAAAGGTAATCAGATAGGAGCTCAGGGTAGAGGGACAAGTCAGCTATATGTAGTTCAGCCTACACCTATTGGTAGCGAGGTGGGGCTGTAAACTATCTAAGGTATGATTCTTGTAGATTCCATGATTTCTAGTGTTTTATTTGAAATAATAGCCTCTTATTTTTTATATATACTAAATTTATGAATGGTTCAGTTTTGGTGGTGGAATTTCTGTTTGGGGTTATATCAGTTAACACACTATTGAGGGTGTGATCAGGGGGCATCTGTCTTTATAAGGGGTGTTCCCTAAAGGTTGGAAAGAAATGATTCCTTTGGGATCCATACATAATTTATATTTAAGTTTTGGAATTGATACTGGGCATGGATTCACCAATCATATTGAATGTTATTGTTAAAGGGTAACATTCACATCACCTAAGGGTGACACTTATGTTCACCGCGGGGAATGGGATATCTAGGAAATCCATGCAAGGCTAGTTACTCATAAATTGGGTGATTTCACTGCCCAATTTATGAATATTAAACTGGATAATGGGGTAGTGGTTCATGATGTATTACCTCCGATAGTATATTAGTTTCAGTATGTGTTTCTTGAGGAATTATCGGGGAATCTGCATAAGAGAGAAGTTGAGTTTACTATTGAGCTGATTCCTAGAGTTAAACCAATTTCCATTCCACCTTATCAAATGGAACCAATAGAGTTTCAAGAGATAAAAACTCAGTTGGAGGAATTATAGTATAAAGGGTTCATCCATCTAAGTACATCACCATGAGGATCTCTAATTTTTTTTCCAAGAAGGCTGATGGAACATTGTGTTTGTGTGTCCATTACCAAAATTTGGACTAGATAATGATTAAGAATTGATATCCTATTCCATGTATTGATGATATTTTTTACCAGTTCAGGGGTGATTTCATATTCTCCAAGATCTATTTGAGATGAGGGTATCATCAGCTAAGGGTGAGACCTTCTGATATACCACATACTACTTTCCAAAGAATACATGGTTTGTATGAGTTCATCATAATGCCATTCAGGCTGATGAAAGATCCTATAGTGTTTATAACTTTGATGAAAAAAATATTTCACCTATTTTTAGATTAGTTTGTGGTTTTCATTATTGATGACATCTTAGTGTATTTTCAAACTCATGAAAATCATGCCAAACATTACATTGAGAAATTATAGTCTATATGACAAGATATCTAAGTGAATTTTTTGTATCTTTAGGATAAATTTATTGGTCTAAAAAATCTCATATTAAGGTGTGTTATTGGACCATGAGAAGGTCCAAGCGGCTATTTATTAGGAGTGTCTTGAGAATTTTTTTGACATAAAAAGTTTTTTGGGTTTGGTGGATTATTATTGATGGTTCATTAAATAATTTCCATGCTTGGAAGAACCCCTCTCAGGACTAACCAAGAAGGGTATTAAGTTTTAATGGTCTAGAGAATATGATAATTCCTTCCAGGATTTAATGAAGATTTTGACCACTACACCAATTTTGATCTTACTCAAGTTGGGAGAGGAGTATATCATGTATCATGATACACCCAGGACTAGACTTGGGGAAGTGTTGATATAGGGAGATTGATTTTGGCATATTAATCATGGTAGTTAAGGATACAAAAATAGAACTATCCAATGCATGATCTTGAGTTTTTCATAGTGGTTTATGTGTTAAAATGTTTGAGGCATTATCTTATGGGTGAAAATTTTATTGTTTATACCAACCAAAAAATCCTTAAGTATATCTTTTCTCACCAAGATTTAAATCTTTGATAGTGGAGGTGGGTTAAATATATGAAATCATTCCATTTCTACTATATTATATTCTTAGGAAGGGAAACAATGTTGTTAATGCTTTAATCTAAAAGACACAGACTCAGACAGTCTAAGAATCTAGTTTTGAATGGAAGATGATGGATTTATTTACTGAGCTAGACTTAGATGTTCAGGAGGAGCGAGGGTAGACGACCCTTATGTATTTATCCACTGATCCCACACTTTTGATCCGAATTAAGGAAAGGAATTATGAGGATCTGAAGTGTTTTTAATTGAGGGATATTCTTAATGGCGGGGAGCTACCACCCAAATGGACTATTGATGATGATCAGATTATCCACGTTCATGGTCGTGTTATTGTTCCTACTTATATGTGAGAGGAGACGATGTTGGAGTTTTATACCTCAAAGTGGGAAGTGCATCCCCATTTGACCAAGATGTACCATGATCTTCATAGATAGTACTGGTGGTCGAGAATGAAGAAATATGTCATAGGTTTTGTGACATGATATTACACCTTTCAGTAGGTGAAGGCTGAGCATCAGCAACCCGCTGATCTTATACAACCATTGTCTATTATGGAATAGAAGTGTGATGATGTTTCCATGGATCTTGTAGTAGTTATTTTGAGTACTCCTTAGAATAATGATGTGATATGGGTGGTTGTGTACTGGTTGAAAAAATTATCCCATTTCTTTCCAATTCAAGAGACTTTCATTATTGATCATTTGGGTGAATTTTATGTTTGAGAGATAGTACGGTTGCATGTGGTACCTTAGAGTATAGTTTTAGATCATGATCCAAGTTTTAATTCACGATTTTAGAAAGGATTTCAGAAGGTTTTGGGTACTCATGTGTTTTTGAGTATAGATTTTCACCCATAGATGAACGAGTAATCTGAACGTACTATCCAAGTGTTAGAGGACATGATGAGAGTATACATCCTTGATTTTGGTGGGAATTGGGAGAAACACTTAGCACTTATTTATTTCTACTATAATAAGATTTATCAGGTGACTATTCAGATGAAACCATATGATGCATTGTATGGAAGGCCATATAGGTCACCCTTGTGTTGGATGGAAGTGGGAGAATTAGAGTTTTTGGGACTAAGTCTCATGAAAGAGACATCAGAGCATGTTCAATTGGTCTGGAAGCATATGGATATAGAAAATAGTAGAAAAAGTCATATGGTGATCTATGTAATTGAACTCTTGAGTCTATAGTGGGTGACTATGTTTTCATCCGGGTGTTACCAATTTTGGGTCACCATTGGATTCAAAAACAGAGTAATCTAGAACCTGGGTATATTGGGATGTTCGAGATTATGGAGTGAATCAAACTGGTATAGTATATAATGGATCTTACACAGTGGTATGGTTCTATTCATGATGTTTTTCATTTATCACATCTTTGGAAGTATCACCCCAACTCTTATCATGTGATTTATGTTGATGATGTTGAGATTAATGTTGATGAATTGTTTGAGGAGTTTATGATCTATATTGTGGATCATAGTGAGAAAGTTTTTCAAGGTAAGATTATGCCTTTGGTCTAAGTATTGTGTTAGCATGGCCATGTTTAGGAGGAAAAATAGGAGAGGGAAGTGGATATTCAGGCTTAGTGGCCTAACCTTTTTACCATGAAAGCTTACTGATGCATAAGAGGTGAGATTAAGGAAGGGATTTTATAAGGTGGAGAGGTTGTATAACCCTGAAATTTAATTAGGTGTGGTTTATTTTTTAATTTTTGTCAAACTCATTTGAAAATGGTTATTGTAATGTTTACTTGAAATAAGAAAGGTATTAGGGGGTGTCTAGGGATTCAGTGCATGAAAAAGAGTAAAATAGGGTCATACTATGCCGGGGTCATGGTTTCAAACAGTTTTCCAAAACCATGTGGGTTCCCCTAGAAAACTGTATAACCAGTTTCCCCTTGGAAATTGGAAAATGCACAGCCTCCACATAGTTTTTCAAACCATGTTGGTGGCTAGGGGAAACCGTATACCCTAGATCCCTCATGAACAAATGGCACCCCATGGTTGAATCATGGTTTTTCCAACCATGTGGCCAAACCTTTAACCTCTTAAAAAGTGTGAGTTTGTTATTTTTTTTCTCCTAACCTTTATATTAAACAAATTTTTCTTCACCCTCATTTCCCCCCAACAACCTAAGGTGTGAATAAGGATCTCTTCCCTCTTCCAAGGATTAATATCCTAAAATTTATAGGTGTTTGGAGTGTTGTTATGTGAGAATCGAATCTCCAAGTAAGTATTCAACTTTGCTTCCTTCTATTTTATAGAAAGAGCATGGTGAACTATTTTCACTTCTTCCAAATCTTATAAACCCCCTTTTTTAGTAATTTATTCACCTTGGTGTTTGAGTCCATTTTAGTCAGAATTAAGGGTCGCGGTTGGATGAGGAATTATCTATGATCTCGAGGTAGGTAGTATACAATATTTCTTCCATAGTATTTATTCTTTCCATGTGTATGTAGTTATTCCTTTACACTACCTCACTGTATATTTTTTCCTTGATTAGGAAAAATAAATTAAGCCTCAAATTGTCGTGTGAGACCTTCATAGACCTCATTGGGTCCATTGACGATTATATGTCTGAGATTAATGCCACCCATGGGGTGTTCCCTTCCCTTGAAATTAATGAGATGGATTTAAATTATTGGGATAGAGGGTTTAGATGATTAAAAAGATTATGGTTGATGTTTGGGAAAGTAAAATTTACATAAGGGGTTTTTTGGATTAAATTGAGATTTAAATATGATATGATAATGAAGAGGGATAATGGGTAAATGGTTAAATGGGATTGAGTATATTGTAAAATGGATTAAAAGAACCATATATATTGTCTTAAATGAATGATATATGAATTAATATGGGTTAAATATGTTGAGTGAGGTAAACTATGTGAATATTGATAAATGGAAGATGTGCACCCATGATGTTGTGATATATCAGAAAATACACATAGGTTGTGTTGTAAATATTATGTTTTTCTAACATATATTAGTTTTTATGATTCAAAAAATCCCTAATTTTATTCCAAAAAGGTTATATTAAGTGTTTCAGACAACAATTTTGAGAGTTTATCTTACATTGAGTGAAGTATTCAATCTACGCAAAAGTGTTTTATCTCATGAGAACCAATAATGTCTTTCACCTTCTTAGAATTAGAAAAAATCTATATTGGAATTTTATCTAACTATATAAGAATTTATCTTATGAAGAGAATGGTTGAGTTTCTAAAATGATCAAGTTAGATGCTTTATCTAGAATGAAAATATGAGAAGACATTATCTTATGAAAATGATTTTCATAGAATATTATCTTATGAGAGTCATATAAGTTATGAAAGATAAGTATCAAACATATGTAACATATTTACCTTATGCTGAAGAATTATCCTATGCAGTATTGAATTTAGTTTATCTTATGAAGAAGATGAAGATTTGTTTTATTTTATTAAGTCCCCCGTAAGTTTATCTTATGGAGAACAGTACTACCAGTTGAATATCTTAAAAATAATTAGCTATATGAAAAAAATGTCATGATTATTTTTCCTAATCTCTTGATAAGTTATTTCATGATTTTTGAGCATATAAGAAGAATGATTTCTTGTTTAAGGAAAGGTCATATTATATAAAGTGTCACTTTGATCAAAGTGTAAAGATATGAAGAAGAAGATCCCTGACAGTGCTACTGTAGAAGCTTATTCCATATTTGGAAGGAACAGATGTAATGACCCAAACTTTTATTAATGGAATTATTTCCCTTCTTATAATTATGTTATATGATATAAAACACTTACATATCATAAATATCCCAATAAAAACTTTATTCTCATAAATGAAGAATGAAATAAGTGATATTTAAAGAGATTAAGGAACCTATACCAATGGAATAGTAACTTGACCTTTGGAATATAAACATGACCCTTAAGAATAGTAATCAAATAGAATAGTAAACTCACCTATGAAATTATAAATAAAATTTAGGCATCTTATAAATGAAAATATGATATAATCATATCATTTTATAAGTAAATAAATGTTTTAAAAATGATAAATTAAGTTTTGGTATCTTTGTAAAATATAAATATTTATTTAAAATTTTGTAATTAATATAATAATTTAAATGAATATTTATTTTCATTAATCATATTCATAAATTAATATTTTTTGTCTTATAATTATAAGATAATCTTATGAGATCTCAATTAATTTTTCAAAGTGTCATAAAATAGATTATAATTTTGAAATCGGTATTTTTCAAATAAATGACAATTTTAATTAAAAATTAAATTTCTCATATTTATAAAATTATTTTCATAAAATTTATTTTATTTTTTAATTATAAATTATTAAAAATGGTTAGGTTTATTTTTTGGTATTTTTCTAGAATATTTGATTTTTTGGTGAATAGTGATATATGGTAATTTACGGTATATATACATTATATGCTAAATAAACTATTCCTTGATTCATTGATGATGTAAGAACCATAATCTAGAATTTAACTTCTTTATTTAATATATTTAGTGATAAGTTTAAAACTATTCATTTTCTTGAGCCAAAATAATAAAATAAAGAGAAAACACTCATCCCCCTATAAATACCACCCTTCACCACCTCTTCTCATCAAAACTCCAAAACCTTGAATCTTGTACAAATTATTCCAAAACCTCTTCTAAATACCCCCCACATATCCAGGATCCCTTGGTCTCATCAAAATACCAAACCCTTTACCCTAATGAGGTTCTTAAGGAGGATATATTCAAGAGGTAAAATCCTCTTTCTTTTCATTTTAATTTCTTTTCAATTTCATTTATTTTCTTATCCCCTCCTCACCTCCACTTATACAAGTGGAATTATAAATATATAATATTTATATAATGTAATTTTTTTATGTTAATATAATAATTAATCTTTAAATATTTTCCCCTTTTCTTTTTATTCTAAAAATGAAAACATCGTCTGTGGTGTGTTTATTTACCGCCACCGTGGACGATGTGTTTTCATTTTTCAATACCGCCTTAAAGGCTGGTCATAAAACCATTATTATGGTTAAATAATATTTTATTATACATATTATAAGTTATATAATGTTCTGAAACAAATATATAAACATGATGTTAAATAAAATGATATAAGCTCATAATGGTCAAAAAACCCCGCCAAAATAAATTAAATCATTTTTCTTAACGTTCTATCTAATAAATGATACTCATAATATTTAAAAAAATGATATATAAGACCAATTAGACTTCTTTATGTTCATTAATAACATAAAATTTCAATTATGGATAATCATTCTCACTATACATGAACTGCCATACTTATAAACAAGAGAATCGATCATGAAAACCAAGAAAATGAACACTTCTGAACGATGAAATTGAAATATATAACTAATTTAAAATCCCATAAACGAACTTAATAAAACTATAATGATTCTAATTAATATATAAAGGTGTTTTTATTTATTAATTAATGAATCTAATTTTATTATCCAGTATATTAAAGTGAATAAAGCATTCAGACATAAGGTAGGGGGATTCTCAAACCCAAATCCATTTTTAGTATGGGTGTTCCTTTAATGTTCCTTAAATATAATTTATTTAGAATTAAATTATCATTTATGAGATATTAATTTTTTCAATATGGTTTTATGAAAAATAAAAATATTTTTCTAGAAGAACTCTTCTTTCCAAAAATACATCTTTTACTTCTCATGAGATTGTTTCTTCTTCACTCAAGATTTACGATTCTTATACCAAGTGTGTTATTACCTATTTATTTTTAGAATCCCAAAGTCTTTTCATGAATGTGTTATTTATGAAATTAAACCCATTACTTTCCATGGGTTATTTTATGTCCAAGATTGATATATGTTCTATGTGGCATGCATGATTATGTAAATGTTATGATATGATGGGTGTGCCCAGAATTATATAGTGCATGTAAATGTTATGACATGACAGGTACGTCCAAAATTATATATCACTCCAATGTATTAGGTAACGTGATATTTATCATGTGATTAAGTGAAATATGCATGTTATTTTACCACTAAGACATGATGTTTCATTTTTATGAATTTCCACATTCCATGCCTTTATCTAATGCTTACTCTCATGATTATGATGACGATCCAATGATTATATGATGATGATGATAATTATGATCACCCCATGTTATATTGATCCATGTTCTTATCTATCCTATTTTTGTGATTTTCTCTCACCCCTTCTTTGTTTTATATCTTTAGGTGATTACTTGTACTAAGTATAACATGAGGGCCATTAAGAATCTAGAGAAGTATGAATTAAAATATTTATGTCTTATTATAAAGAAGTGATGTATAATACCATTTTTCCAAAGACGTTAAACCTTTGGATTTGGGTTGTGTAATGATTTTATTTTCTTTATCTTTAAAATGATATAATAGATATGTAATAAAAATTAGGGCCTCTATAGTAGGTATTAGAGTACGATTTAGTAAATTTGGGAATTAAGATTAGATTACATCAGTTAAAACCCTTAGTACGAGACTACGTATATATAATCACCCAAGAATCTTTTTTTAAAGGAAAAAATTCTAAACATAGGCATCCCACAATATATGCATTTATATTCAATTTCATAATAAATTATTTATTCATGACTTGTTTACTTATGTTTTTTCCAAGCCTTTTATATTTTAGAAAATGGTGGGAACCAGGAGAAACCAAGCCAACAACCCATGCAAGGGAAAATGCAGTGATTGCCTAAATGACACCCAAATGCCTTGAGAGGTGGAGTTAAAAATTTCATGGTGATACTTACCCAACTGTATTAGGATATAAACAAAAACTTGAACAATGTGGAACATCCTCCTTCACCTAAGATGGAGCAAATGGATATCAGGTCTTTTATGTGGAAACAACCATCATCATTTAGTGGATATTCGGATCCACTAGTCACAGAAAAGTGGGTTAACTCAATGGAGAAGATATTTTATGATCTTCACTTTTTGAGAAATAAAAATTGACTCTATCCATATATCATTTAGATAGAGAGGCTGATCAATGGTGGGAGTTGATTAATAACACCAAGCCTAAGGAAAAAATTTAAGATATAGGGTGGGAAAGCTTTAAGATAATGTTTCTTAATAAGAATTTCCCTCACAATATTCATACAAAGATGGAGAGAGAATTCATAGATCTGAAGAAAAAATAAGGAGAATATTTCATGAAATGAGAATAATATTTCATAAGGCTTATAAGGTAGGCTTTAGGTTTTTTTATCAATAATGATAGAAAATTTAATATATTATTTTTTGGTTTAAAACCAACTTAGAAAGGATCTAGGAATTCAAGACTTTATGAGTTATAAAGAACTTTTTTAATGTGATCTCAAAGTAGAGATGAAGTTTTGAGAATGGTCCCATGGATATAGTGATAAGAAATGAAATATGGAGTTTCAAGATGGAGGATCTAATGAAAAAGGTGGAAAGAAAGCTCAACCACTCACTTGTCAAAAATGTGGGAAGAAGCATCATGGGAATTGTCACAAAGGGATAGAGAAATGATATAAGTGTGGGGGAGAATGAAACCAAGCTCATGAATGTTGAAGAGACATAAATAATATGACTGATATGATGGAGGAAAGAAGAGTACCACCCATGGTTCAATGATTCAACTATAGAGATCAAGGGAACTATACAAGCTTGTGCACTAAACCTTGAGTTCTCGAGGGTAATTAAAGCCAATGTCCACTAAATCCAAAGGAGAAAGGGAATTCTTATGGAATCACTACTGCTGAAGTGGATAAAGAAAATTAATTCATACAAGGTACACTTACTATTCCCTCAATAATGAAAAAATTATTATTTGATTATAGCTCTATGCATTCCTTTATATCTTACAAGTTTTCTAGAACTATTGAATTGAAGCCCTGAAACCTTGAAGTAAAGATATCTATAAAAACACAAAGTGGAGAAATAATTGAAACCCAAGTGCTAGACTCTTCTCTTGTTGGAGTATGTGGGAATATTCTCTCAACGAATCTCATAATACATCCCTTAGTGGAATTCGACACTATACTGCAGATGGATTAGATCTTGTTATATAGAGTACACATCAACTATTGGGAAAAGGAAATATATTTTCATACTTCGAACCATCCCATGATCCTATATAAATTCAATGAAGATCATGAATCTCTTATGGAAAATACTTCAACAATGTGGGTGTTAATTCCCTATAAAGAGGCATACCTCGTTCAAATGGTTGAGTTAAAGGAAGGTATCAACTTAGAAAAAATTCCCATCATGAGAGAATACAATGATCTATTTCCTGAATATATACCCAGACTTCCCCTAGATCATGAGATAGAGTTATCAATAGAACTCATACTCGAAGCTACTTCTATCTCAAAATGTCTTTATAGGATGGCCTCTATCAAACTGGAGGAGTTAAAGAAGCAGCCACAAGAGCATTTGGACAAAGGGTTTTTATTCCCTAGTGCATCGCCTTAGGGTGCGCCGATGCTCTTTATGAAGAAGAAGGATGGATCAATGTGGCTATGTATCAATTATCAAGAACTCAACAAAATCACTATAAAGAACAAGTATCCTCTTCCAAGGATTTATGACTTGTTCGATCAACTATGAGGAGGTCAATACTTCTCAAAGGTGGATCTTTATTCGGGATATCATCAACTAATGGTGAAGAAGGAGGATATTTAGAAGACTACCTTCCATACAAGGTATGGTCACTATGAGTTTCTAGTGATTCCCTTTAGACTTACTAACCCCCCTTCAATCTTCATGGATTTGATGAATAGAGTTTTTAGACACTACCTTGAAATTTTTTTGGTAGTGTTTATCGAAGACATTCTCATCTAATCCAAGAGAAAGAAGGAACATAAAGAACATATAAGGATTGTGTTGGTGACATTGAGGAAGGAGAAATTGTACGCCAAGTTCAGCAAGTGTGACTTTTGGATATAGCAAGTCACATTCTTGGGACATGTGATCACAAGTGAGGGAATTTATATGGACCCTTCAAAAACAAAGGCAATTGAGGAATGTCCCAAACCCACGAGTTTCATAAAAATTTGTAGTTTTCTTGGATTAGAAGGGTACTGTCGATGTTTTGTGAGAAATTTCTCATGATTTTCTAGCCCACTAAAAAAGTTAATAAGAAAAGGGGTAAAGTATGTTTGAATGAAAAAATGAGAGGAAATCTTCAAGGATCTAAAGAAGAGACTGATCACTACACCTGTACTCACATTTCCAAAAACTAGTGAAAGTTTTATGGTATAAAATGATGCTTCAAATAAATGCTTGGGTTTTGTACTCATGATAATGATAAAGTGATATCCTATGCCTCATGGAAGTTTAAGATCCATGAACATAACTATCCGATACATGATCTAGAGCTAGAAACTATGATTTTTGCCTTGAAAATCTGGCGGCACTATCTATATGGTGATAAGTGTGAAATATACACCGATCAAAAGAGCCTAAAGTATATATTTACACAAAAGGATCTCAACATGTGTCAAAGGATATGGTTAGAGTTAATCAAGGACTATGATTTATCTATTCACTATCATCTTGGAAAGGTGAACAAGGTAGCTAATTCTCTTACCAGAAACAAACCCACAACTCTATCCATGATGCGGATTGAGAAATACCCTATCTTCATGGATATGAAAAGGATAGATTTAAAAATCATAATGGCAGGGAATACATCCTACATTTCCCAAATTACTTCCCAACTGTAAATATAAGGGAAGATTAAGGAGCCACAAATGGGTGATCTCAATATTCAAAAGAAGGTGAAATAAGTAAAGGAAGGGAAGCTACAAGAGTTCCATATTGATGATGTTGGTGTGATTTAGTTTAGAACAAGGCTTTGGGAACCTTCATCATCTGAGATAAAGAAATATCTATTTTATAATGCACATAGCTCAAATCTCTTTATCTATCCTGTAAGTACCAAATGTACCATGATCTTTGAGAACACTTCTGGTAGGACAACATGAAGAAGGATATTACTGAATATATATCAAGGTGATTGATATATTAGAATGTTAAAATATAGTGATAGAAGTCCAATGGGATGATGTAACCATTGTATATACCCATGTGTAAATGGGAGAATGTCACCTTGGACTTCATAATTGGTCTCTTGGAAACATACAAAGGAAATAATGAGATATGGGTTGTGGTGGATTGGCTCACCAAGACTGCCCACATTATCACTATTTAGGAATATTCCTCACTCAAACAAATTTCTAAAATATATGTGAAGGAAGTGGTGAGGTTTCATGGAGTTCCACTTTCGATCATATTTGATTGTGATCCAAGGTTCACATCCAAATTCTAGAGGAGTCTTCAACGTACTTTAAGTATTGAATTGAATTTCAGCACGAACTATCACCCCCAAACTGATGGAAAATTTGAAAGGACTATTCAGATTCTCAAAGACATGCTAAGAGCCTACTCAATGTAATTAAAATTTGAATGAGATTAACATTTACCATTGGTTGAGTTCTCATACAATAATAGATTCCACTCAAGTATTCAGACGGATCCATATGAAGCTTTGTATGTAAAGCAATGTATAACTCCAAACTGTTAGGATGAAGTTGAAGAAAAAAAGATACCTGGACTTGATATTTTGAAAGAGATAACTGAGAAGTTTCAAGACATCCAGAAACACATTAAAGTGGATTAGATTCAGAAAAATAGATATGTTGAAAACCGTTTAAGGGGATTGGAGTTCAATGTTGGACATAAAGTCTTAATTTAAATATCACTATGGAAGAGAGTTATGTAGTTTGGAAATAAAGGTAATCTTAGCCCAAGGTACATTAGTCCCATTGAGATCCTTGATTTCATAAGAGAAGTAGCCTATCTACTTTCACTTACAGTAAATATGGATCAATTTCATGTGTTTCATATATCTCTTCTGAGGAAGTACATACCAGATCCCTCACATGTACTGAACTTAGAGGTGGTACAAATGGAAAATGATCTCTCTTATGAGGAGCACTCGATAAAGATCCTAGATCAGAGAGATAAGTTTCTATGCAACAACATAACTCATATTTTCAAAGTGTTTCGGAGGAACCATAAGTATGAAGAAGAGACCTGGGAACCGGAGGAGGCAATGAATGAGAAGTACCCTCACATGTTTATTTAAAACAAAATTTTTAGGGTGAAATTTCAAAAAGGGGGAAGAATGTAACAACCCAAAATTTTATCAATGGAATTATTTCCCTTCTTATAATTATGTTATATGGTATAAAAAACTTACATAGAATATAGAACCTAATAAAAACTTTATTCTCATAAATTAAGAATAAAATAAGTGACATTTAAAGAGATTAAGGAACCTATACTAATAGAATAATAACTTTACCTTTAGAATAGTAACATGAAACTTGGGAATAGTAATCCAAACAATAGAATAGTAAAATCACCCATGAAAGTATCAATAAAATCTATCCATCTTATAAATGAAAATATGATATAATTATATCATTTTATAAGTAAATAAATCTTTTAAAAATGATAAATTAAGTTGTGGTATTTTGGTGAAACATAAATGTTTATTTACAATTTTATAATTAATATATTTATTTAAAATAATATTTTTTTCATTAAATATATTCATAAATTAATATTTTTTTGTCTTATAATTATAATATATTCTTATGAGACCTCAATTTATTTTTCAAAGTGTCATAAAATCAGTTATAATTTTAAAATTGGTATTTTTTTGAATAAATGACGATTTTAATTAAAAATTAATTTTATCATATTTAGAAAATTATTTTCATAAAATGGACTTAATTTTTGAACTATACACATTGAAAAATTTTTAGGTTGAGTTTTTGTATTTTTTTAAAATAGTTGATTTTTTGGTGAATAGTGAAATACGGTAATTTATGATATATATACATTATATGTTAAATATACTATTACTTGAGTAAAAACTGATATAAGAACCATAATCTAGAAATTATATTATTTATTTAATATATTTAGTTATATGGTTCAAACTAATCATAGTCTTGATCCAAAATAATAAACTAATGAATAAAATAATGAGAAAACACCCCTCACCTCCCCTATAAATACCACCCTCACCACCTCTTCTCCTCACAACTCCAAAGCCTTGAATATTTTCCAAATTATTCCCAAAAATCTTCCCAAGACCCTCATCCTCCTCCAAAATCCCTTGGTCTCATTAAAATATCAAATTCTTTTCCCTAAGGAGGTTCTTAAGGAGGAGAAAT
The DNA here is from genome assembly GCA_963277665.1 of Viscum album. NCBI lineage: Eukaryota > Viridiplantae > Streptophyta > Magnoliopsida > Santalales > Viscaceae > Viscum > Viscum album. The sequence continues at coordinate 393,657,352 of OY728147.1, read as the reverse complement.
TCAAGAGGTAAAATCCTCTTTCTTTTCCTTTTAATTTATTTTTCAATTTAATTTATTTTCTTATACTCTTATAACATCCACTTATCCAAGTGGAATGATAAATATAGTATATTTTATAAAATTTAATTTTATTATTTTAATAGAATAATTCATCTTCAAATCTCTTCCCGTTTTTCCTTTTATTCTAAAAATAAAAATATCATCCATGGTGTGTCGATTTACCACCACTGTGGATGATGTGTTTTCATTTTTCACTACTGCCTTCAATTATAGTCATAAAACCATTATTATAGTTAAATAATATTTTAATATACATATTATAAGTTATATAATGTTCTGGAACCAATATATAATCATGATGTTAAATAAAATGATATAAGCTCATAATGATCATAAAAAAAACGCCAAAATAAATTAAATCATTTTCATTAATGTTCTATCAAATAAATCATCCTCATAACATTTAACCAAATGATATATAATACCAATTAAAATTATTTATGTTCATTAATAACATATAATTTCCATTCTATATAATCATTCTCACTATACATGAACTTCCACACTTTTAAATAAGCGAACCGATCGTGAAAACCAAGAAAACAAACATTCCCAAAAGTTGAAATTGAACTCTATAACTCATAAAAAATCCCATAAATAAACTTAATAAAACTATAATTATTATAATTAATGTATAAAAGGTTGTTAATTTATTAATTAATTAATATAATAAAATTATATAGTATATTAAAGTGAAGAAATCATTCAGACATAAGGTAAGGGGATTCTCAAACCCAACTCCATTTCCTTGGGTTTTCCCTCATTCACTACATTTTCAGTATGGATGTTCCTTTAATGTTTATTAAATATAATTTATTTATACTTACCTTATCATTTCTTGTATATACATGTTTTTAATTTGATTTTATGACAAATTCAATTATTTTTACAGAACTCTTTTTTCCAAAAATACATCTTTTACTTCTCATGATATTTTTTCTCCTTTACTTAAGATCTATGATTCTTATACCAAGTGTGTTATTATATATTTATTTTAGGAACCCCAAAGTTTATTCATGAATGTATTATTTATTAAATCAATCACATTCCTTTCTATGGGTTATTTTATGTCCAAGATTGATATATGTTCTATGTGGAATGCATGATTATGTAAATGTTATGATGTGATGGGTGCACCCATAATTATATATCACATGTGAATTTTATGATGTGATGGGTGCACTTGAAATTATATATAACTCCAATTCATTGGTTAATGTGATATATCTCATGAGATAAAGTGAAATATGTGTGGTAGTTGACCATTAAGACATGATGTTTCATTTTTATTCATTTCCACATTCCATGCCTTTATACAATGCTTCCTTTCATGATTATGATGATGATACAATGATTATATAATGATGATAATAATTATGCTCACCCTATTTTATATTGATCCATGTTTTTATCTATCATTGTACTGGGCTTTTATCTCACCCCTTTCTTTGTTGTATATCCTCATGTGATTACTTGTACTAAGAAGAACATGAGGGAAACTAAGAAGCTAGAGAAGAAGGAATCAAAATGTTTATGTTTTATTATGAAAAATCAATGTATAGTCCTAATTTTCCCAAAACACTAAACCTTTGGATCCTGGTTGTGTAATGATTTTATGTTTTTTATCTTTAAAATGATGTAATAGCTATATAAGAAAAAGTAAGGTCTCTATAACGGATGAAATTCATTAATTTCCAATCTCATAAAAGAATTATTAACTCAATAATTAGGATCATATCACTACTTAAGTTCAAATTTAAATAGGATATATAAAAGGAAGAGTTAGCCTCTGCATGGAATGAGATGATAAAAAAAATATGGATGGGTGAGAAGAATGACTAGAATGCATGCACACACAAATAATTTTAATTCCTATACATAGAAAATATCAATAATAAATTCTCATGTTATGATTACCAGTTTTATCGATTTCATTGAAGATCATACCGAGATATACTTTCAAGACTCATATTCTCAGGATGAATCTTTGACTACTGACAGTTTTTTCTTGAAATTGTGTGGTGTAAAAGTTATATAAACGTTTATTCATTATTTTTTTTGATTACACTCATTATAAGAGTGTGTATTGAGACCACATATAAGTATTTTAAAGTGATATCCTAGTTGAAAGTTCTTGGACCTTTTTATTAAGTTACAAATGCTTGTACTCAGTTGGGATTCCCTAGTAAATGGGCTGTTATAGTGAAAATCACCAAAATCGTGGAGTAGAGTGTTGGTGGAGTAGACTAGGGAATTTCTGTTCCCCAAACCACTATAAATATCATGTGTTTGATATCTTTACTTGAGTTTTTATTTATGTTTCCTATATTTATTAAGGAAAAGACCATAACTCGCATATCTTGAAGAGGGATGTTTTCTGTAAATAATTTTTTTAGAAACTCAATTCACCCCTATTGAGTGTTCATCTAGCCATTATTTGGGACAAAAATTGGTATCAAAGATTGTGATTCTTGTGTTCACAATTTTCAAAGGTTGAATTCCAAATATCTATTCTCAAATGGTTTCCATGGATGATAATCGATAAGGTATGTAAATGGTTAGAGATCCATACTTTAATGGTGAAAATTATGGTTTCTGGAAGGATCACATGACTATCTATCTGAAGAATCTTGGATTGAAAGTTTATCTCAAATCAGTAAGTCACTATGAAATTCCTAAGACAGACCCTCAAACATGGGCTACTACAACTGAAGAAGAATATGATATAAATTCCAAATCTATGAATGATACAATCTATGGATTTGGATCAGATGAATTCAATAAATTTTCTCAATGTCAAAAATCACATGAAATATGGACTACTATATCAGTTGCATATGAAGGTACCGACAATGTGAAGTCTCTTAGATATGATACAACCAAAATTAAGCTTGATACATTCAAAATGGATGAAGGGAAACGTATTAATAAAATGAATAGAAGGATAAATGAGAGTTTGAATAAAATTTCTACTCTAGGATCATCTATCACTGAGCCAGAACAAGCATTCAAATTTCTCAGATTATTACCACCAAAGTGGAGTGGAATCTCAGCTACCATCAAATAATCTATATAGGTAAAAGGTCTCAAGATAAAGAATCTAATCGGAACCCTTATGATGTATGAATCTAAAGATGGAGAACCTAAAATGATAAAAAATTAAAATTTTACCTTGAAGTTTTCTACTTATAAGGATGACATGAATAACAAAAGCATAAAAAACTATGAAACAACCAAAGAAGAAGACCCCTCAAGCAATTCTAGAACAAATTATGAGCTTCCACAACTTTCTCAAAAGTTAAAAAAATTATATAACAAGAGAAAAGGAATTATGAGACCTTTCAACAAGTACAAAATGAATGGTGACAATTATAAAGAGTTTAGAAGATATAAGTGCAATAAACTAGGAAATATCAAGCCCAATTGTACAAAAATTAAGGATAATAAGAAGAAAGAAAATAAATACTTCAAGAAGGATGATTATAAGGAAGATAATAAAGATATTAAGTCCACCTTGAGTGCTTATTAATATTCTAGTGAGTGAACATCATCATAATCAAAAGATAAAAATATTAATCAAAATGACAACATATGATTTATGGAACATTCATATGAGGTATATTCTTACTATTCTTATAATCATGAATTTGAATCAGAAAATGAAAACTTCTCACATGAAGAAATAAATGAATATTTTACTTTTCTAGAAAATAAATATGAAAGAATAAAGAATAAAAACAAGGATCTTAGGAATTCTTAAAATAACATTGTTAATGAAGAAGAATACTTGAACAAAAAGATTTCAAACTTGAAAAATCAATTAGAAAAATCTACTACCTCAAATATTGAACAAGCTAAAAAAATAGAGAACCTAAAGAATGAGGTTAAAAACTTTAAATATGTCACAAGTGTCTTTAATAATGGATAATATTATCTTAATAAAATTCTTGGTAAAAATGAAATTAGGAAATAAAAGTTTGGAATAGGAAGTCAGGGTGAAAATCTCAAATTCTATAAAAAATATTTTGTATCTAGTTCTAAAAAAAATATTTCTAAAGTCACTTATTTTCATTATGGTGAAGTAGAAAATTATGCTAACATATGTAATTTAAAAAATACTCAATTTTTTGGAAACAAAAATTCATTTCTTAAAAAATATTTTTCAAACAAGTTGGTAAGTTTTATGGAAAGAAAAAAAAAATTTGGATACCTAAATCTCTTATAGCTAACATTTTTGGACCCAAAAGAGTTTAGGTACCAAAAAAATTTGGTGTTTGATTTTTAATTTTAGGTAACAAACCACATGAACAACAATAAAAAATGGTTCATGGATAGTGGTAGTTCAAGACATATGAGTGGTTATTTATGAAATTTACACTCACTATCCAAGATTGATGGAGGTCATGTCAAATTTGGTTACAATGCCAAAGGAAAAATAATTTTCATTGGATCTATTGGAAATACTCAATCTATTCTCATCAACAAAGTTCTTTATGTTGAAGTCTTAAATCAAAACTTGATAAGTATCTCTAAAAATTTTTATGATGGTTATTATGTTGATTTTTCTAACAATGCATGTTTATTGTTCAAAGATACGTTTCTCAAGTTTAAAGCATCCAAATTAGATAATGTTTACACATTATATCTCAATTCTTTGTGTAAAAAAAATGTAAATTGAATGAATTCTAAAATTGATGAATTGTAGATTTGGAATAGAAGACTTTGACATTGTGATATTCATTATCTAAAAAAGTTTACTAAAAAAAATTTATTTTTGACTTACCAAACATTAAATTGGATAAAGAGAAGATATCTAGTGAATTTCCAATGGTAAATCAAAAAAAGTTATATTTTAAACCAATTAAAGAGTTCAATACAGCTAAACCTCTAAAATATTATCTATATGGATCTATTCGAACCTACTAGAAATTTAAGTCTTACTAGAAAATCATTTGTTTATATTTTAGTTGATGTTTTTTAAATATTTACATGGGTTTACTTTTTAATACTTAAGAGTGAAGTGTGTTATATTTTTATTAATTATAGTAAGTATGTGCAAAACAAAAACGATGAAAGAATTGCGACTTAAAGATGTGATCATGGAGGTGAATTTTAGAATCATTAATTTAATTCATATTTCTCAAAGCAAGGAATTAAACATACATTCTATTCCCCAAGACAACTCAATAGAATGGTGTTATTTAAAATAGGAATAGAAATTTTAAAGAAATTTATTGAACTATGTTATGTGAATATAACATGCCCACTAATTTTTGGGATAAAGCTGTTAAAACAGTATGTTATGTCATTAAAAAAGTTATAATAATACCTATCTTAAAGAAAACACCATATGAGTTATAGAATAATAAAAAACCCAAGGTAGTATACTTCAAAGTATTTGGATGCATGGTTTATATCTTGAATACCAAATATAATCTTGTAAAATTCGATCCAAAGGATGATGAAGGTATTTTCATAGGTCACTCTACTACTTCCAAAGCCTATGGAGTTCTGAATAAAAGGTCAAGGATTATTTAAGAATAAAATCATGTGATGTTTGATGAAAGTGATCCCTTTGATCACAAAATGATTCAGACTAATGAACAAAGTTATTCGCACAAGGATATGATACCCAAACCCCTCTTTAACAACAACAAGGATGATTATTTGGAACTTTATTACTTAAAACCAAATCCAGTAAGGGTTGATACTAGTGAACTAGAAAGTGTGTTGCCTAGAATACCTAGAAATATTAAAGTCTGTCCTCTTTAAATAGTTATAGGATGATTAGATGAAAGAGTAAGAACTATAAGAAATATAGGAATCCTAGTAGAATTTTTTCCCTTTTTGTCCCAAATAGAACCAAAATTTGTAGAAAAATCTCTATCATATGAAAGTTAGTTCTTGTATATGAAAGATGAGTTAAATCAATTTAAAAGAAACAAATTTTGGGAATTATTTGAAATACCCTCTAACTATCCTATAATTGGAACAAAATGGGTTTTTAGTAATAAGAAATATGATCACAGTGTAATAACTATATATAAATCTAGACTAGTTTTAAAAGGATACAATCGAGTAGAAGGAATAGATTATGAAGAAAAAAATTCTCCTATAGCTAGGTTGGAAGCTGTTATAATCCTTCTAGAATATGCATCCTATATGAATTCTAAATTATATAAAATGGGTGTTAAATATTATTTTATAAATGGATTTTTAATGGATAAAATTTATGTAAAACAACCTCTTGGTTTTGATGACCCTCACTTTCAAAATTTAGTTTCTAAACTTACCAAGGCTATGTATAGAATTAAACAAGCACTGAGAGCATGTTATGAAAAATTAAGCTATTTTATTTTGTAGAAATGTAATTTTTTTGATTAAAAAAGTGCTTTGAATCCTAAAATTATATGACTCTTAATAAAGTGACAACATTAAACAATTATAAATAAGAATAAATTAGATGCATTCCACCTTTTAGACTTACATATCAATAGTTAAATGGATGTTTCTTAAAAAATTTACCTACACAACATATAAAAAATCATCATTCAAGTCAAATAACTGAGGTACAAACATGAATATTGGTATCTCAAAAAATGTGAAAATCTAGAAAAGTAAATATTTTGAGTGATTTACTAGACCACAAAAAATTAAATAATAAACAAAATAAAGCTATCAAGTCCTATTTTACTTCAATGACACACAATTCTATGAAACTTTTTCCCCTAAAAAATAAACAATATGGTGTACCAAGTGAAAAATAAATTAGAATTGACATGGAGACTCAAAAAACATGGAAATAATAAAAACAAATACACCAATAAAAGAATACACTAGTTGTGAAAATAATATGGAAAATTCATTGAAGGTTTTTATGATCAAAATAAATATCAAGGATGAGATTTAACATGAAAACTTTGGACATATCATTGGGAGGTGAAAATCAGTGATAATCATATTTTATAATTTTTTAAATTAATATTTCTTACCAGTTGGGTTAATGAAATCACTGTGAATTTTATTTAAAGAGAAAAAATGAAATAAAACAAGAAACCAACCATAAAAACACACACAATATTTACTCGTTCTGTCATGATATTGCTAACTACATTCATAGTGAAGTTGGTATCATCCAAGTCACACATAATCCACCAATATCATATATCGAATACAAGGTGTGACCACTTTTTAGAAAAATGTGCCACTTGTTTTACAAAATAAATGAGAGTTTTAAAGTTATTTTTAAAGTTTTAAAATCCTATCATCTGATATTCTATCTCATAAAAAACTAAAAATCATCTTCACACACTTTTTCCAATAATGTCCCAAATCTTTATTTCTCCATCATCAAAAATAATTCACGGATTTTAGTCAACTTTAGAATTAATTTTTATCCTTTAAATCATGGAACTAGTTGAACTTTTGTTTTAATATCCATCTAATAAATATTGGAGTTAGTTTCCTAGGACCAACTATTAGTAAATTTTTTACATGTATATAATATGTATTTAATATTAATAAAACTTCTTATTAAATATCGTTCATTTTTATTCATGAATCTAATATAATAATTTCCTATAGTATACATCGCATTGATAAGGTCATAGTAGTTCCCTACTATGATGATAAATTTGAATTGCTATGATGATATTCATAAAAAATGTTCTATTATTGGATAACATACTATGATGAAACATATAATAAATAGATTTTATGGTGTGAGTACTCATAAATGGGTGGGGCTTTGCAACATCAAAAAATGTTAGAGGGATAAAAGGATAAATGATATTACTCATGTCAAAAAGGTGTACCTTTATTTTTGGGAGCCTACCTGATTAGAACTCTATAGTTAATCATGATTATCCTAGAGCAGTGATCAGGATGGGTGACCTTCTGAGAAGTTTCCCAATATGTGTGTGAGTGAGGGAAAAGTGCACTGAAAAGAACATGTGTTGGATAGTGGGGATAGTCATTAGTCTAATGATCCATCCAGGCATGTGGGTGGGACCCAGGGAGGGGACCACATGTATGCGGGACAACCATTGTTACCTGGAAGGCTAGGATCTAATGACCATCTGAAGGTGGAGTGTTTGTGCTATTAGTGGGGCCCAATTTTTTACATTGGTTTTAGATCAGGAACCCATCCTTGAGTGTGGTGGCACTGTTTGGGTTGAGATATATGGTCCACAATGAGGAAATTGTCCTCTAAAGGGGGGTGAATATAATACCCCATAATATTAAAGGGTTAAATGGATAAATGATATGACTCATGTCAAAAAATTACACCTTTATTTTTGGGAGCCTACCAGATTAGAAATCCACAGTTAATAATGTTTGGCCTGTAGTAGTGATCAGGATGGGTGACATTTTAGGAAGTTTCCTAGGATGTGTGTAAGTGAGGAAAAATTACATTAGAAAAAACCTGTGTTAGAATATGGGGACATTCATTATTCTGATGATCCATTTGAGAATATTGGTGGGCCCCAAAGAGGGGACCATGTGTCTTCGGTGAAAATGGTTGTACCTGGAGGGCCATGACCCAAAGACCATGTAATGGTGGGGTGTCTATACTGTCAGTGGGGCCCATTTGTTACAAGCTTCTTCTCCTGAAGTTTTCACTTGGTAATATCCAAGATAGAAGAATATGAGAACAAATCCTCTAATAAGAATTCTGCATGTTTTAGTTTCATCGGATATTCCAATATGTGAACATGTGTAACGTTCTTTAGAATTTAAGATTATTATTGGTGCATGTCATGACTCACACACTTAGATATATTGATAAAAACCACCATGCCATATATTGGCGGGAAGTAAGGTATGTTGGGTGCTTCACGATTGACATGTCATTAATGGAAAAGTCTTGGAATGATTTTTACCTTCCATATTTATGGAAGATGATATCTCAACCCTTTGATTAGAATAGAACCGTCACCCTAAATTATATGTCCATGGTATAAAAACATATTTATTCCAAATAGTCAAAAAAAGATGTATCGAGAAAATAGGTTGGTGAAACAGATGTGTAACCTGGTTGGTGAGATATTACGATAAAGGGACTATATCACATAATAACCATTAGTATGTGGTTGCTAATTTTGTGACATTAAGTTCTTTTTCTTAGGTGCCTTGACCTGTTGCTAGATAGTAATCTTGGACTTTAGGAAAGCTCATCTAATTCCAATAAGAACGAATACTAGAAGGTCACACTAAGGGTTTTCTTTGATCTCGATTAAATTCTATTTGAATTTAATTAATGAAATAAATATTATTCTCAAGACCGAGAAATATTTTTATTCTAGTTAAATTGATCGCATAAATTAAATAAATATTTATTTACTGACATCTGAGTAAATATATATATATTTGTTTTATTGAATATTTAATAGATATTTTTTCACCGGTATGAGAATGAAATATTTATTTATGAATAAAATATTAATTTATGAATAAAATATTTATTCAGGTATTCAATAAATACCGAGGAGTTTGAATGGACCAAGTCTGTGTTTGGTAATAAATATTATTTATAAATTTTCACAAGTTGGTATGAACTAAAATATCATAACAATACTTTTATTATGTGGAGTCAGGTTTCATTAAAGGTTATGATATTATTTAATGACCGAAATACAATTTAATTACTATTTTAACCTAAACCATAGCTCTATAAATAGATAGTTATCTCTATTGTATGAAACATTAATGTAAAATTGAAAGAGATAATTATTGCACACAAAAAATTCTATTTCAACTCATCCATATCTCTCCCTATCAAGAATGAGAACACACAAGAGATTTATTTTATACCAAAGAAAGAGTGATAAAAAAAATAAACAATATAAGACATTCAATTCACTGCGCTAACACATAAAGATCAAGTGGCATTTCTCAGAGATCATTGGAGCATGTTTAGATCATTTCTAGAGGGATTATTCCCTTCGTCCTCACAAGAACAACAAATGCAATCCAAAAGGGTCTTTTTGGGTGATCATCATCGACTATGAAGAAAGAAAAATATGATGATGTGATTTCTTTCTTCCAATATAAACAAATTAATTATAAACTTAACATGCAAGATCCTCAAATTGGGTTCTGGGAAATTGATATTAAAAGAAATTTTAATTATTAAATTGCCCACCACATGCTTCTGCTGTCCCAAAACATACAACAGAAACCTCGAAATGAATTTTTAGGTTCATTAAATCAGAATCAACACTATTGACTAGAATAAACTCATGCCATTAAATCTAGAAATCAAATTTTCTAGGATCTCAAATATGGTTTCATTCAATGATTATCCATATTAAATCATTTCTAATCTTTAAAAATCTACTAAAAAACATATAATTATTTCACTCCAAAAGACCTTGAAAATTTTCCCAAGTCAAAAATATCACATTATGTATTTACATCGAGTAGTTTCTATTAGAGATCAGTTATATGTGGTTCAAATATTAGCCTAAATACATTTCAAATATTCCATATATTACACCCAAAAAAAGGAGGAGGGGAAAAGGGAGAAATTAGTTTGTGGATAAAATTAGTTAGTTCTAGAAAGAAGGGCCTCTATCTATAAAAAGGCCAATTGTTCTTAGAGTTGAAGATGCTTGGTTAAATACAGTTTGGGTGATCAGTTGGATCTATCACAATGGAGAGGTGGTCATTCTCTGGTCTCATACACATGAAACAAGTAAGGCGTCCAGGGTGATAGTCTTTCCCTAGTTCCATTCGCATTGTAATATTATTCCATACCCTCCTAATGTACTAATCTTATACAGAATTATAGAATTAGAATATATAGTTTTTATATTTTCTTGTATTTCTCTCTCTAAAATTCATTTACCTAACATTTTGGTAACTTCATTGGGGAACCTATGGAGTGATGAATGATGAGTGATAGACACATCATAAGGACATACATGGTTTGACAAAAAAAATTGTTTTCCTTTGGAGTTTCTTATTAATTATTGGATGAAAATGAGGATGGAAAATAGAATCACAACAATCGAGAATACAATAGAGAGTATTCATTAAATTATGTAAAAAAATAAAGTAATCATAGATAGACTGATTCATGATAAATCTGAGAAAAAATGTGTTGTGTGCGATCTATTACAACAGTTAGAAGAGAAACCACGTCTACAAATTTGAGATATGGAGGAATAGATATTATAAATAATCAAGTGGATAGAGCTACAGGAAAAACCATGATAAAAATTTGGAAAATAAATTAAAGTTATTCTAGTAATTCTTGGGGTTAGTGGTTTCATTAGTTCTCAGGATGGCTGAGTAACATGGAGTAATTTAACTCTGGAGTAAGCTGCTCTCCTCAATGGATTACACAGTGTAATAAGGAGAGTGAAGCTACCTTCATTCACTATAGAGGATCCTTTTGGTTGGATCACTAAATCTAATATGTACTTATTAATTAATCAAACACCTAATGACATGAAAATTCATATGGTGCAAATTTTAATAGAGAATAATAGTATATATTGGTTTTTGTCATGGTAGAGTTCTTCTTCGAGTTCTTTTTGGGAGCAATTCAAGCCCACCCTTATGGATAGGTATGGTAATTTTATTGAGTGATATTCTCTTAGGTACATGAATTATCTATGACAATATGAAATGTTGATGAATATATTGACGTGTTCAAAAAAATTACATTGAGAATGCATTTTTTTTGAGATGTGGTACATGAGCATGTTTATAGGAGGATCATGGATTGATATTGAGAATCAAGTATCAACTCATGAACCAAGTAACAAGTAATAGTTTCTCACTATGGATAGTAAGGTTGGGAGATAAATAGAAGGAAAATACATAATCCAGGGATTTTTAGGGGGATCATTTTGTCATTGGTTCCTCGGGGAACTAGAGTCACGGTGCTTAATTACTCTTTCAGCGTGAAAGTGGTGGACTGAAATAAAATAGGAGGTATTAAGGAATTTAGTGGGGGAGGAACATTGGAATGGGGTGAAGTACCTTAGTCAATAGGAAAGGGAAAAACAAAAACAAAAGGGCCTATGTTTTTATTATCTCCAACCAATTACTCCCATAACTAGATATCTAGAAAAAAACTAATTTTTGACGTGGAAAATAGAAGATCTAGCTGTAGGAATAGGGGAGGAAGTGGTCATGTGTCACAATCTAGTGTAGAGTGATTTAAGTACAGAGATACAAGAAATCCAAGATATAGATACCTAGATCAAAATGGTGGAATTCATAAGTATGGTACAAGTGTGTGCTAATTCACTAATGATTTAGGGGCACCTATCAAGAATACCAATATTCATCCTCATTGATAGTGGATCAAGTCACAAAATAATTTCTAAATATCTCACCAAAATGGAAAATGTATATTTTTGGATGACCTGGCGATTTGGAATTAAAATAAGAGATGGATACCAAGATATGTCTCCATGAGTTTGCAAGGAAGTAGTTATTTGTTTGAGAAGTTTTAAAATTCTAGTTGTATCTTATATTTTTTATACCAGGGGATATGGTTCTAGGAATATAGTGGTTAAATATTTTGGGTTTTGTGTTGATTAATTGGAACCATAAAATTATGGAGTTCTTGTGGGAGGGTAAGGGAATTAAATTTTAGAGGATTAATGAAATTTAGAATTCACCAAAGAGATTCTGATAGGTTTTTTAATCCATATCTCTACTAATGGAAATGTGGTTTTAGTGATTCTAGCTGACATCACTAGTGGAAAATAATGATCTGGGAAAAGAGTTTGAATATCAGTAGTTGGAGTCTCTCCTATAGGACTACCACACTTTATTTGAAAAACCAATGTGGTTACCACTAATTTTACTAATAGATCATTATATAACCTTGGTATAGGGGTATCTAACAGGAAACACCATGCCATAAATATTAGCTAATTACCTCAAGGATAAGGAAGAAAGACAAGTAGAAGAAATATTGGTAATCATAATTATTTTTCATAGAAAAATCCTTTATGTTAGTCATATACGTTTTATTCAAAAATGAAGAAAGATAGTTGGATAATGTGTGTGGACTATTAGGGCCTCAATAAGATTACTATACTAGATATACTTCCTATACCTATGCTAAATAAAATATTGGATGAGTTTCATAAGGAAAATTATTTCACTACTAGACCTAAAATCTGGGTTCCATCAGATTCAAGTGTAGTTTGGGTATATTAGCAAGACTGTGGACCATTACGAATTCATTTTGATTCCATTTGGGAATATGAATTCCTTGATAACTTTCTATTCCACTATGAACATGGTGCTTCAAGACTTCATGAGGAAGTATATTTTAGTTTTTTTTTCAATGACATTCTGGTTTACAGTATGATGTGGTTGGTATACATGGTGCATTTAAAGTCAGTATTACAATTGATATATTCCAAAATTCTTAAATTCAATAGAAAAAAATGTTTTTTTTTCTAATAATTAGTAGATTATCTTGACTATATTACCAGCACAGATGGGGTTTCTATTGACCTGAAGAAGATCAAGTGTGTTTTTTTGTTAGATTAGGCCGCAGTCTATGAAAGAGGTTCATGGATTTTTGGGTCTTAATTTTTGGATTGTAATATAGATGTAAATGTATATGAGATGACACAATACAAGAGGGGGGGGGTGAATTGTATGTTTAAAAACATTGTATTTAAACTTTTAAGAACGAACTTAGTTTAAGAGGTCTTAAACTAATACAATTCACAACCAATACGAATGACCATACGGGTCTTGGATCCGATGGATATGATATGATGTAATACTACAAGTAATGAAAAATAATTGTATTTTAATTGAATAAAATGATTAGAGTAATACAAATGTAAATGATTATACCATACAACATATAGAATCTCTTAATATAAAATTTAATGAAAGAATTGTAATTGAAATAATTACAATAGAAAATAATATGAATAGAAAGAAGAAACAAAATGATTCCCTTTCTATTACAAATAGCATTAGAAATGTAAAGGTATTACAATTATTTTATCCCAAAGATTAGGGTATCCTTTCACCTAGTATAAAAGGTCTGTCTTACCACCACCCCGGTAAGCCCTCGATATAATGATTGACATGACTGTCTTCCTATCCCCAAAAGCCCTCGATTAAGAAGGTACTCAAAACTTATGTCTTTCAAACAATTTAAATCCATCAATACAATGATCGACATCACGTCTTCCTATCAATGGAAGCCCTCGATCGTTATCATAATGATCGGTCGCACAAATAAAAATAAAGCACTTATATAAATATAAGAACTTGGAACAAGCCGTTCACGTCTTGTATCTTCAATGATTTCGCACGAAGAAAGAGAGAAGTCACACTATATATCTCTATAACTTTATAGAATCAAAAGTTAATGATCTGGTTTGAATGAAATCCTATTTATAAGCCTTAGGTTGCAACAATCTTATTTCTTTAAAAAATTCGAAGGGACTTGGACACCTGGCATTATAATGGTCAAAACAAACGAAACACATGACATCATTTTGATTAGTATATAACTAACTCAACGACATCGTTTCAGTTAGAAAACAATAAGTATAGAAGTATGAAAGAATGATTAATACATGAGTTCAATGCATTTCATGAGTATGATTAATAATATGGTTATAATTCTTAACATGATTACGATGCATATAGTGGTTATGATTCATATCGTAGTTACAATTAAATTACAATGATTAACATGGTTATGATGCATATAGTTATTACGATGCATATCACGAATATGATGCATAACTTGGTTATAATTCATGTGGTTATGATGTATAACATGAATATGATACATAACCTGGTTACGATGCATGTGGTTACGATGTCGATCAACAACATGAGTGGTTATGATGGAAAAAAAATATGTGATTATGATTTTAAAACATCAGTATATGGTTACAATAAGAAAACAACATATATTATTACAATATATGTGATTATTATGAGAATACAAAATATAAAAATCAAGAAATAATTTATGATTTCCAAAACAAAAAGATCAATGGGAAAGGAGAAACACTTTTTGACTCAACATTACTGTCTATTATTGAAAGTATGTCAATGGATATGGAAATATTGTCAAAACTTTGATAGAGTTAACTAAGAATTATGGGTTTAAGTGTACCCTAGAAGCTGAGAATGAAATTTTAGAGCTTAAAAGTGGTATGGTTTCAAATCTACTATTGGATTTACTAGATTTTCAATATATTTTTAAAATAGAATGCGATGCATCTGGAAGAAGGGTCAACATTGTGCTTTTTTAAAAGGGATGAATAATTGTTTATTTCAGTAAGGCCTAGGGTGAGGAAACTCTCTCAAAATATACTTATGGAGAATAATATATGGCCATGGTTTTGGATTCATGTCATTAGTAGTAATATTTTATGGGAAAAAATTCATAATCTACATAGAACATAACGTGCTCAGACATATGATTAGTCAATGTTCCCACACTAGTGTTTAGAAAAAATGGAATGAGAATATATTAGGATAATATTTTGAAGTGGTCTATAAACTTGAGATGTTTAATCAGGATGCACACTCTCTAACAAGTTTTTCCAAGGAATATTTGGATGACCCATCAACAAATAAGCTACTTTAAATATTCTGGATCATCTTCTTGCTTGTAACTCTCTATATCTTTCCCAACATCTACACAATATCTTTATTGTGACTATATTGGAGATTATTAATTCTATTTGGATCATCCATAAACAAATGATTCATGAGGGTACTTCTTAAAGCATTAAGTCGACTTCGATAGATATTTTCTCTATTTTGAAATATGAAAATGATGGCCAAAATGGGTATTGTGATACTTAAATTCATGATTTTTCTAGGCTTAAGAATTTTGGTATTATAGGGAACTATCACAATACTTTGGTTACCTTAGGGTTCATGTGGATTCCTCTATTTTTTGGCTGGATTAAATGTAACATGAATGTTGCATCAAGAGGAAATCCAGGTCCTTCTATCTATGGTGAAATTTTCAAGAATTATTGTGGTGAAACTATGGGATGATTTTATGGTCTTTGTTGTATAACCACTAATCTTTTTTTCTGAAATTATTAGTATGCTCAATTTAGTGGATTTTTCAAAGCATTGATGATTTCTCAATTTGTGTCTTGAGTGTGACTCCACTATTTTTTTAGGCTATTAGAAATGCTACCATTCATTTTTCACGGGAATTGACTGTAAGATAGAGGAATTGCCTAAATGCTCTTTCTTCTATGAATTATCTTATCACACATACATATTGTGAGTTCAATTATATTGTTGATGGGATTTCCAATAAATGGGTTACTACTCCTGAGTTAATATGGTGCAATAATGTTTCTGATTAGCTTGTTCCTTTTTTTGGAAAAATGATTATTGTACAAAATATTCCTTTAGAATTTTGTAATCTTGTTTTTATTAAATAAATGAGACTTGTCATTTTTGGATAGGATCTCATTTTACAAAAAAAAAATACTTTGGACAATAGTTTCTAAGCCATTCCAGATGAAATCAGCTACTATTACATCATAACTTCAGTAAGATCTAAAACTTTCAAACATCATTTCAGCCATCATCTAGCAACTAGACTCTAAACATGGATACTCTTTCCAAGAGGGGTTGTTGTTATATCAAGGTAGATTTGTTTTTCCCTAAAAATAAATATTCATTCCCAAGTTCCTTCACTACTACCATTCCTCTAATGTATGAGGCCAAACTGGTTTCCAAAAGACTTATTAAAGACTATAAGACAAACTCTTTTCGAAGGGTACGACACATCAAATTCTACAATATGTTCTATAATGTGATAATTTCCAATAAAAATGTATTGGGTTGTATGTTATAACACTACATAGGCCCTTATCCAAAAAATTTAAGGTAAAAATTAATATTTAAATTAATAGGAAAACTTATAGAAAAATAGGAAAATAGAAGAATCAAGAGCTAGCACGGCCTTCCCACCTAAGCTTACAACCATAGAAAATAATCCTCAAAAGTATTATTCATACCTCCCATGACCTGTACCCCTACCCACTTTATCAAATATAATCTCCTCTCTCACCCAATATGAAAAATCTACTAACAAACTCCCTTGAATTTTTTCAACCCCCCTAATAGACTCCCCTAGATAGTTAATCCCCTAACAGACTCCCCTGGATAGTATTTACCTTTATTACCCTTCTAGAGTACACCTGCCACTCTCTAGGTATATCCTGAGACCAATTATTTCTGACCTCTTAAGAAGTTTTCTCTTCCTAAAGACTTAAAGTGGGAAACTAATTTCAGATGGTGAATTCATCTTCCCATGTCACTTCCTCCACTAGACGACCCTACCATTTCAGAAGGTATTGGTGTTGTTTGATCCCATAAGTGGTATGGAGGTTCTTATCCATATCAACCTCTAGTAGGTGATATTCACAGTTATCAAGGTCCATATTAGTGGGTAAAGTTGGATTCACTGGATAAGAACCCACCATTTTTTTATATTGTGATACATGAAAAACCGGATGTATACAGGATGTTTCTAGAAGGTCCAGATTATATTCCATGAGCCTAATTCTTTTGTTAATGGGAAAATGTATGTAAAAATGAGGTCATAATTTTTGGTTGATATTTTGTAATAATAAATGTTATTTATGTTTCCAAAGGTTTACATATACAAGATTCCCAACCTGAAAAGAAACATCATGGTGATGGTGCTTAGCTTTTTAGAACATTTAATCATGGGAATGAGCCAAGTGGTGTTGGAGATATTTTAATTTCTCATTAGGGCCCAATAATGAATTTTTGATGGCTTCGACACATATTTCAGAGGGAAAACAATTGAATAGCATGGGCAGTTTCCTGACATAAACAACCTCAAATGGGGTAGAATTTATAGAAACATACCAGGTGGTGTTGTAACTGAGATCAGACAAAGGTAACCAAAAATACAACTTTTTAGTTGTTCCTTAGTAAAAAAACATAAGTATGTTTCCAAACAGTTATTAACCACCTCAATTTGGAAATTATACTATGGGTGATAGGAAAAGATGAAATATAAATTTGTTTCTTAGAGAATAAACAATTCAGTCCAAAAATTACTAATAAAAATGGGGTCTCTCTCATTGACTATGGATGTTAGAGGCATTACATGTAAACGAACTACTTCCTACACAAAGACGGTATCCACTGTTTTGGTAGTAAATGGGTATTTAAGTAGACTGAAATGTGCATACTTGGAAATCCGGTCAATGAACACAAAAATTACATCATGATCATGAGACATTGGTAAGTCTGTAATGAAATCTATTAAAAGGTCATCCCATAGTAGCTTTGGAATCCCAAGTGGTTGTAACAAACCAGTGAGGGAAAATTAGTGTATTTATCCTATTAGAAAACTGCACAACTGGGGACATATTACTGAATCTGGGTATTCATGTTGATCCAGTGTAAATTGGAAGAATGTTTTTGTTAAGTGTAGAAAAAACTAGAGTATCCACCTTGGGGAGTATAATGAAACTAATCCAAGAAAATTGGTTCCATCAGGTGGAAGTGGGAAGAAACAAATTTCCCTTATATTGCAACAATCCATGGACAACTTGAAAATATGGGTAATAGGAAGAACTTGATTGGAGTGTTGTAATAATTTTGGAAATGATTATATCCTCTAAACTCTCTTAGTAAGGAACCCAACATATTACTGTACCAATGTGGAAATGAACAAGTTGGAAGGCAACAAGATCATCCCTGTGAGAAAAGGTATCTGATGTAGAATTTTATCGACTAGGGTTAAATTTAACATCAAATTGGTATCCTAAAAGTTTTTCAATGTGGCATTTTTGATCAGATGAGGTGATACACTATTGGATGAGGAACTTGAGGCTATGATGGTCCAAATAAATAGTGAAATTATGACCTAGAAGATAAGGGTGCTAATGTTTGATGGTAAACACCAAATCTATGAATTCTTTCTCATATGTGGATTTTGCTAGAATTTTTACCCCTAATACCTTGCTGAAGAAATAAATATGATGAAGATTTTGAATTAGGATAGCTCCCACTCCCCCCAAGGAACCGCATTCAACTTAAAATTCTAATAAATTTTTTGTTAAAGTGAGGACAAAATCTTGATTCATTAGTTGTTTCAGCAGTTGAAAAGCCTGAATTGCATTGTGTTCTCAATAGAAGTTATTCTTTTTGGTAAGGGAAGTGAGAGGTTGTGAAATTTTTCCATATCATTGGATGAACATGTGGTAGTAACCAGTGAGGCCAATAAATTCATGGATCCTCTACATTGTTGTAGGAGTAGGACAATCTATCATGGCTTGTATCTTTTTAGGATCCATGGAAACTCTCATTTCTATAATAACATTCCCCAAGTACTCCACCTCATACTAACCAAACAACCACATCTTAAAATTTGAAAAGAAACATTTATCATAGAGAATTTGTAAGATAGTATCTAAGTTTTTTAAGTGGGATTCCCAAGAAGTGTTGTAGACAAATATATCATCAAAAAATGATCATTGACTTATGAAGAACCGGTTGGAAAAAATAATTTATGGAATCTTGAAAAGTGGACGGGATATTAGTAAGATTAAATGGAATGAATGCATATTCATAATTGCCTCTATGGTTTTTTAAAGTGGTCTTTTCAATATTGTCATCCTTCATGTGAATTTTCTTATAGCTAGATTTGAGATCTAATTTTGAGAACTAAGTAGCCCTATATAATTCATCTCATAATTCATCCACCACCAGAATATGAAATTTATCTAGAATATCCACTTTATTAAGGGGCGATAATCCATATATAACTTCCATGTAACTTATTTTTTATTTACTAAGATCATCGAGATGGAAAATACACTAAAACTGGGTCATATAAGGACTGAATCAGTTAGCTCACTACCTTGTAGCTCAATATCATTTTTCTAAAAATTTGGGTAGCGGTATGGTCTGAAGGAAACCAAGGGTTGACCTGGGAGTAGCTAGATGGAGTGAACATAGTGGCGCAGTGGGGGAAGACATGTAGCAGCTGGTGTAAAGTGGTTTACTAATGTGCATTAAGGAGTGATGCAGTGGAAATAGATTTGGCACCCAACATTAGACAGTTTCCAAAACTTCTGCCAAAAGGGTTGGGTCCTTTAGATAAGGAGGAGGCAACTTGGTTGTTTGTAGAAGATCCCTAGAGGATATATGTTTTGTTATCAGCAAAAAATTTCATGGTCATTATCTCCCAATTAGAGACCACTTCCCCAATAGTCCATAATGAGGTGATATTAAAAATAAGTTTAACATCATCTATATTCAATATGTGAGCATCGATCAAACATTTTTACTATCCTATGACTAATTTTAAATTGGTACACACCCCTTACAAACCGATGTGTTGTCCTTCATCCAATTTGATGTCCAGGAGATGTGGTTAGTTCATCGGGCAGTGTAACAGATTAATCACCTTGGGGGATATGAGGTTATGAGTCACCCCACTATCCTAGAGGATTATAATGGGAATACCGTCCACACTTCCAACCAATTTCATGGAGGAAAAATTTTATGGGTGCCAAGAAGAAACAAAGGTTGAGTTTTAGAATATTTGATATTCCATAATCATGCATTCTATATCAAAAGGTAAATACTCAACGTATTGTCCAATATCCTCATATGGTAAATGGGGGTGATTATCAGACAAGTCATCATCCTCATTAAGAAGTAAAACACACATGTTAGACTTATCACATTTATGAAAAGGTGTATTTGGTAACCCATAATGAAAAAAGGCCATGTCTATGGAGATATTACCATTATTGTGTAGTGATCTACTGAAAACCTATACCCCTAGGCAATTCTAGTTATGGAACCTCATGGACCAACCCTAAATATATAGGTTCCATACACCGAGGTGGTTGAAAAAAAGTGACAGGCTGTTGAGATGGAAACTGACGTACCAGAGTAGCTATCGTAACACTTCTAGTGGGTACGTTAAATAAATTAGAACCCCCCCACCCATGGGACTTTGGTTTGATTCCCTTACAGGATTCCACTTCCACATTTCATGTGAGATGCATAACATGAAGATGTGTTTCTGGATCGTGAATGTGCAACCAATGTCAAATATATTCATGTGAACTATAGAGAAAGTATCCAACATATTGGGGTTCTGGTTGATGATGTATCAAGGAAGAAATGTATTAAAATTTCTCGTTATAATCTTATGCCACACCCTATTGGTGAAGTGTGGCCAATTCATCATTGGGATTTTGAATGCCTAGACCACTAAAACACTCAATCAATTCATCATTAAATATTGTTCATGACATATGATCAGGAACCTACATTAAAATTGTAAACCAATGGATGGAAATGACCTTTATACTAACTTGGGCCAAAGAAATTTTTTAATCCACTATAATGTGTCAAATTCTAAAATATAGCTTAGCCCAGTTAATCCAGCCTCGAGGATCAATGCCATTGAAACTAGGAAGGTACACCCCCTTGTCGAACAAAGGAAAGTCCTATGCATGCCCTTCAATGTGTGGGATTGAAACATGATTTACTATAGAATAATTGTAATTAGAATCTATAGCACACTCCTGGGAGTCAAAAATTACCAATGAAGGATGATCGTTATCCTGTGAAAGTTTCTTTTCCCACAAGCACAATACGCCAGAGTCATATTTGCATAATTTTACCATTTCTTGTGTCTCGTGATCCCAACATTTCTCATGATTTTATAATGAATTCATAGAAGAGTAAATATATCCAAATGTGTAATTTAATTAGAAAATTTTAGTTTCTAGTCTTTTTAGAAATTTCTCCAGAACCTTCACATAAGAATGAGTGCGAGTAACCATTGGAGCAGAAATTGTGGGGGGATGGATTGAGTGGCGGGTCAGGCCAAATTGTTATAACACCACACATTCCCTTCTTCAAAAATAGAGAATGGAAAAATAAATATTGAAATTCATAGTAAAACTTATATGAAAATAGGAAAAAATAGAATCAAGATCCAACAAGGCCTCCCTGTCCAAGCTTACAACCATAGAAAATAATTCCCAACAATATTTTTTCGACCTCCCATGACCTGAATCCCTCCATACTATATTAAACATAAGATCTTCTCTATCCTTCCACATGAAAAACCCTTAACAGACTCCCTTGCATGGGTTGAATCCCTATAATAGACTCCCCTAGCAAGTTAACCCCCAACAGGCTCCTTTGTCTAGTATTTACCTTTCTACCCCTTCTAGAGTACACCTACCACTCTCCATGTAGATCAACAACCCTATTACTATATTGTCAGTTGACCTCTTACATCCATTTTTGATTTCAAATTTATTCCAAGATCAAATTTATATATAATTTATTTCTATTTTACCTTAGTCACAAGACTATGATGTATTACTAGTCATTATGGATAGACTCTCTAAGCATGAAAATTTTCTACTGTTACAAAATATGCACACTTATAAGGTTGTAGAAGAGGTTTTTTTAAGGAAATAATCAATCTGAATGGACTTCCTAGCTCTATTCTTAGTGATAGAGATCCTATATTTTTTTGTAATTTCTATAAGTAAATTTTATGGCTAGAGGTAACCACTTTGAAAATGATTTCTTCATACCATCCTCAAATGGATGGACAAATAAAAATTGTCAATAAATGTTTAGAAACTTATCTAAGGTGATTTTTTTGAGAGGCCTCTCACATGGGCATGATGGATTCATTAGAATGAGTACTACTATAACACCACTACCCATGCCTCTACCCTATTGAATCCCTTTGAAGTGGGTTATGGTAGAAAACCACCTACTATTATTCATTTTGCTATAAGGAACACCTCAATTGACTTAGTTGCAATATATATTTAAAAGTGGGATAACATACTGACCCAGCTACAACATAATCTTATTCCATCTTAGCTTTTGATGACTAGTTTTTATAACAAACATAGGATAAATGAGATTTTTCAGTTTGTGACTCCATTTCTATGATTCTCAAGCCTAATTTATAGATTTCAAAGTCCAAAAAGTTGTATAATAAGTTGGAAGCCATATTTTATGGCTCATATAAAATTATGGCTCAATTGATTAATATAGAATATTGACTGTCATTTCTCAAAGATACATAGATTCATATGGGGTTCCATGTTTCCTAACTCAAGAAGACAATGGACAATTCAATAGTGCACTCAGAGCTTCCTGGGTTTCAAGATAGTGTCCCTTCTACTGGACTTGAACCAGCTTCACTTTTGGAAACTAAGGGGGTTTTCAGTTGGCCTCACAGTTTGTGGTTGATTTAGTGAAAAGGGAATCTTGATGAGGAGTCAAACTAAGAGGATTTTGAATAGATTATTTTTCAATTTCCAAGTTTTCAACTTCGGGACAAGGTTCCCTTTAACAAGGGGTAAAATGGTAGCGATCAATAAGCTGGTCTAGATTTGGTCCAACAACTTTTCTATAACCCCCGATATTACACACATACATAAAGGGGATGGGTAAAAGGGGGGAATTGGTTAGTAGAGTCAGTTATTTATTTATAGAAAGGAGGGACTATATATATAAGAAGGCGAGTTTCTCTCAAAGTAGGATACACTTAGTCAAATACAGGAAGGGAAATAAACTAGATCTAGCACAATAGAGAGGTGGTCTATTAGGTTCTAAAAGTATAATTGAGAGATTATAACAAGAAATTTTTTCTTGAACATTTAATCCCCAAGTTTCTTATAGCTTAGAACCTTTGAGAATAAGGATGAGAAGGATGAGAAGTGAAAAATAACTCCCCCATACACTGTTCTAGGATCCAAGACCAACACCTTCAGTTAAAAAAGATAAATACAGAACCTAATCCCCCTACCAAAACAATCACAAAAGATTTATATCCCTAATAAAATTACAATGACTAAACTACCCTTTTAGTATATATTGAACCCTTCCCCCTAGAATATGTGAAAAGAGAATAAAATTCCCAGGTTTTATCCTCAGCAAGTCTCCCACCCCACTGAACTAACCATTCTGTGATCTTTCTAGAGTCTTGGGTGGTCAAATATATAGAGAATGAAGCTTAATAAACACATCATCACCTTCATGGAACTAAACATGCCAATGTTTTTTTATCAATGTTATACTTCATAGACAAATAGGTAGTAGATAAATAGGACTTGAGTTTGTGCAACACCATATCACAATCCATAAGTGTTGTGGCCACAACCTCTAAAATGGCCCCCCCTTAAAATATTGAAAAAAATGAGGAGGTTTTTGCCCATAAAAAAATTAAATAGGAGTGGCACTAGAAAAGACATGGAAATAAGTATTCAAATAATAACCATGCCAAGGAAACTAGTGGACCCAAATTTTAGGTTGATCAAAAGATAAACAATGTAAGTTTGTCTCAAGGCTCCGATTAACAACCTATGGCTGACCATAAACTTGCAGGTGATAGGAAGAACTCATCCAAAACATAGTATCATGAAAAATAAATATTTATTTCCAAAATAATATGGTAAATAAAGAATCATGATCACTAAAAATGGAACTCAGAATGCCAAGAAGACATAAAAATTTTCACATAAAAAGGGAACCAACATCCTTGGGCATATATGGATGCTTCAATGGTAAAAAATGGAAATATTTCAATAAGTATTAAACCAAAACTAACAAAGCCTTATACTAATGAGAAAAGTTATTTCCATAGATAAAAACCATAGATAACTCTTCCTAAATTAAATCTAGATTTGGGAGAGGCTGCATTAAAACCACCATAGTAAGGGTTTGGTAATTATACCACTGACACAGATCACAACTTCAAATGAAATGAATCACTTTTAGCATAATTATAGATTAATATAACCCTCTAGAAAATTGATTATATATTTTCATAAAATCTTCATGGCCACCTTCAACTGTAGAATGATAATATTGAATTAGGGTTGGAATCAATTGAGATGTATTAGATAGTACCAACCACCCTTGAAAAATAGAAGTCCATTATAAAGGGTATAACTGGGTTTGGAATCAGGATTATGTTTTAAATTAGAAATAAGAATTTAGAGTACTATATCCTAGTAAATATTCCTAAAAGTGATATCAACATCGACCCAATATGTCTCAAAAACAACAAGTGATAATTTCTTTTCACCTGTGACATGGGAGAGAGCATCAGTGGATACATTGGCATTGACCAACCAATAAAAAACCTCAAAATCATACCCCAAATTCTTTTCTTGCCAACATTTTTGGTCCATGGATGTAATATGTTGTCTAAACTAGTGTTTTAGACTCTTATGGTCTATAAGAAAAACAAATTAGAATCCCATTAATTACTCTTTCCATTTTTGAACGACATGAACCAATGCCATTAATTATTTCTCATAGATGAACTTGGAAAATAAAAAATCATACAAAGAATTTCTATAATAAGAAAGCAAAAAACCACCCTACTTAAAGTACCAAACTGATCCTGCCACCTGAAGAATTACATTCAATATAAAATTTCTATGAAAAATCCAATAACCCCATCATAGGAGATGAAACTGGACACCATTTCAAAGTATCAAAAGCATCTTGGGAATTTTGGTCTCATTTAAAGTAATTATCTTTCTTGGTATGAGTTGTGAAAGGTTTCACTATCTTCATGTAATCCCTTATAAATCAACTATACTAGACATTCAAACCCAAAAAACTCCATACTTCCTTTATAGTTTTTGGTACAACCCAGTGAAGAACAGTTGTAATCTTTTTGGGGTCCATGGAAACCCCATATTGAGAAATTAGGTTCCCTAAATACTCAATCTCTAATAGGCAAAAGAAACGTTTCTTTTTATTAATATTAAAGGAGTTACACTACAAGTGGTCTATAGATTGATTTAGATGTTCTAAATGCATGGACTGGATAACACTATAAATTAGTATATCATCAAAGAAAACTAACACAGATTTACGAAGCAGCTACATGAAGATAGAGTTAATCATCATTTGAAAAGTTGTAGAGGTATTCATTAGACTAAAATGCATGACCAATTTTTTTTAGTTCCCCTCATGAGTCTGAAAATTTGTTTTCTCAATGTCTTTCTCACACACTCGAACTTAATGAAAAACATATTTCAAATTTTGTATTGAAAAGTATCAATATCAATGAAAATTATCTAACAAATCTTCAATTAATTTTACTAGAAAATGATCAGGAATTGTGAGATTATTTAAATATCAAAAACACACACACATGTGCCACCCACCATATTTATTTTTAACCATAATAATTGAACTAGATTATAGAATTGTACTATTTTGTATCACCCATTGATTCAGAAGATCATCCACCCATGATTCCACTTCATCCTTCAGCTGGTGAGAAACTTGATAGGGTCTAATGTTTACAGGAATAGCTATAATAACCAACCATATAACATGATCCATTTCCTGTTTTAGTAACAACCTCTTTTGAGTTTACATTGTGTCTGTATATTGAACAAGAAGGTTTTTATATGTGATTCAAAAATCGAGTTAGTCTGGTAAATAAAGATAATGTCCCTTCCTCAAGAATCACACTGGAGCCCCTTTACGAGCAACCTTTTATAAGCAATGATTGATTGCAAGGCCAAAGGAATATTTTTAATTGAATGTTTCCCATGTATAGTAACCCAAATTCCATGACAATCAAAGATCATCATCATGTTTTTCTATGGGGAAGTCACATATCTGAGAGTCTCAAGCCACTCCATACCCAAAATGAGATTTAGCCAGACCATGTAAAACAAATAAGCATCCATAATAATCTTCAATTCCCCCAACTCCACAAGAAATACCTTACACTTCCCTCTTGACTATATATGGTGTCCATCACCTAAACAGACAACAAATAGTGCATTGGGAGTAACAAGAACCTACAAAACAACAATGAAGCCTTAGAAATGAAATTGTGGATAGACCCACCATCAAAAATTAAAAAAATTAGAACACTAAAAACTATACCTTCCAACATCATAGTTTTTCATCCCTATAGATGTTGAACTTACATGACACCAAGAAAAAAATCTTAACAAGTTGCTTCCCACATCATCGCATTGCCATCACTCTATTCAGGAACCTTTTCTCCAAGAACATATTATTAAAAAGGATTAATGCATTCCAAAACCATAAAAATAATACCCATCTTAGAGTACTTATAAGAAAGACCAAACATTAATCCACATAAAAATACTTTCCCTTAGCTCAACTTTCTTTATACTCATCATTGGATAGATTTTGAACCCCCTTACACTTAGCAGAGAACACTTTTTTCTCTGTAGCCGCAACCTTCTCCATAGGAATCGAGTGAGAAGATCCTATGTATAAGCCAAACCTAAAATGGAAACCACTGAAAGAATGATAAGGATGAAAAAATGAACAAGATTTATATAGAACTTATTCCCTAAGAACTATAGAAATTATCAACTCTCACTCCATATTCCTAGTTAAGGTGATCAGTTAAGCCTTGGTAGTTGGTTCACGAGTTTCCACTACACTTTTGATCTATGTACATAGGACTCCCAATATGAAACTGATGTAATAAGAATCTAGAATCCTAGTAACATAGTAGGCTACTATTTAAAACTCATCTAAATTTTCATTGACTTATCCAGTCTTCTAAAATCCTTTTAGTTATTTCAAGGTATTTCTCTCCAGTGCGGTCTAAAACCAATCAAGAAATGTTGTCTTGAGATATTCCTAAACAATATATGGATTCTTTTAAAATAAGTAAATTTCTCTGCAAAACTATGCTATAGCCACACAAAGGATACTTTGAGTTTGATGAATCATAAAATATGTCTCGACTCTAGAAATATAGGTGACCAGATCTTCTCCAGAATACAATGGTAATTCTACTCTCCTTTCAAAAGAACTCAATTCATTATACAGAACATCCACATCATAATATTTTCCACTTTCCAACCATAGGAATGAATTTGGAACCTCATTTTCCTTATTCCTATGATACCTTTGAGTACTTAGTTTGAAATTGTCTTCATCCTGCTATATTGAATTTGAGTCGAAGTGCTCCTTTTAATTCCATCCCATCTCCTCTCATTTTGGACACACTCCTTAATCTTCTCCATTAAACCAATTTAAGGGGTTTGAATCCATAGTCTGGTCAAAAATTTGAGCAACAAACTTTGACTACTATTGGACTATATTCTTGATCCCAGTGAAGATAACAAAATATTCAGCCAATGTCATCTTCAACTCTTTTATCCTGCCATCCTATTGTTGATTCTTCTCTGTGTAAACATACATAAATTTTTATATGAAATACACTCGTTTCTATCATAGTCATAATCCACAAACCAGAGTGTAGCCACCTAATTCAATAATGATCCTCCCATTACCACTCTAACTAACAAAATAGCTCTCTAAGAGAGCACCAAACATCATATTCTGGAAGAATAAATGAGATATTAGAAGAAGATATGTATTTTTGTATATTATTTATCCTAGTTTCATACAGCTAATAACCTTCATGAATAAGGATAAGAATTAAGGAAATTCAAAGATTACTTTTTTTGGGAACTTCTCTAGGAGCCTTTTGGAATTGAAAACCAAATAAATCTGGTGGAAATTCAAATGATATTCTCCATGTGGCTATTTCATTTATTTAGTGTTTCCATTTAATGTGACTGATTCATTTATTTAATGTGCATGTTTAATGTTGCTGTTTTATTTCTTTAATGTGTTCATTTAATTTGGTCGTTTTATTTTTTTAATGTGTCAGTTTCATTTCTTAATGTTTCTATTTCATTTATTTGTAAATTCCTATAATTTTTTGGAAATTGTAGTCCAAAAAACACGTGCAATACAAGCTTGAAATATCCTTTGTTTCTCTTACATTTTTCTTTCTCACTTTTCCCAGCTTGTATAACCAAAAAAATAGTATTAAAGGCAGGTACCAAAGCATGCTCAATTTTCCGAATATGGTCACCGCAATTAAACCGCAAGTTCCGAAGGTGGTGCATCTAAATGAAGGCATTTTTTAGATCCCAATAATTATGGGAGATCATCACTTAAGGGTACCCACTACAGAGGAAGAATCCACCTTCACAAATGAAGAAAATATAGCTCTCAAAAATCAAATGAAGAAAGACAACAAGGTGTTGTTCCTCCTCTATCAAGGATTGGATGAATCAACATTTGAAAATATTTCCAAAGTAAAATCAATAAAGAAATATTGGGATAAAATTGGAACCATATTCAAGGGTGTTGATCAAGTGAAGTGGGTTCATCTTCAAACACTAAGAGTGGAGTTTGAAGCGTCACACATGAAGGAGGGTGAGAGTATCTCTGATTACTTCTCATATTTAATTGTTATTGTTAAAAATTTGAAAATAAGTATTGAAAAAGTTGAGGACATTCACGTCATTAAAAATCACTTCAATATCTCACAACCAAATTTTATCATGTTGTTGTGGTAATCAAAGAATCAAAGGATTTAGAAAAACTATCCATTGAAGAACTGATGGGATCATTACAAGTACATGATCAATGAATGAAAAAAATATGGGTTCAATGTTTGACCATGACTTAGAGTCTAATTTGACTATACAAGAACAAAATAATGAACAAAAGTAACAATGAGGTCATTGTGAAAGAGGAAGAGGTCATGGATATCATTCAAGCTATCAACAAAAGAAACAAAATTTTACCAGATTTTCTGGAAGAGAAAATAGTGGAGGTCGATTCACACATGGTCATGGAAACTAAAAGAACATTAAATGCCACAATTGAAAGAAATTAATCCATTATGACTCTGAGTTTTGTAAAAAAATGGATCATGATGAATGATCCAACTATGTTGAAGCATCACACTATGAAGAAGAATCCACCACACTCCTCCTCACACAAGAAAAGGTATGTGAATGTATAGATGTTTGGTATCTCGACATGGGTGAAAGCAACCATATGAGTGGTAAAAAGTAACTATTCGAGGAACTCATAGAAGAAGTTTGTGGCGATGTGAGTTTTGGAAACTCATCAAAGGTACTCGTGATTTGAAAAGGTAAAATCAAAATCTATCAGGAGAATGGCAATTCAAATTACATCTCTAATGTGTATTACATGCCAAACATGAAATGTAATATTATCAGTATTAGAAAACTCCTTGAGAAGGGGTATGTCATACACATGGAAAAATCTTCTTTTTATATAAGAGATTCTCATGGGAGACTTGTTTCTTAAGTCCTAATGGTGAATAATCGCATGTTTTCACTGCATATCAACACAAAGGCTAAGGATTGTCTCTTTGGTCTCATAAATAATGACTCATGGAGATGGAATCTACACTTTTCACATCTCCATTTCAGTGGCCATAAACTTTTATCTTCATCAAGCATGGTGCAGGGCTTTATGGAGATTGAAGTTTCAAATCATGTGTGTGAGGCGTATACACTTGGTAAGCAACAAAGGAACTCCTTCCCAAGTTGAGTGTTCAGAAGAGAAAAGGAACCACTTCAGTTGTTTCACACTGATATTTTCAGACCACTTGATACACCCTCACTTGGAGGGAATATGTACTTTATTACCCTCATTGATGATTTTAGCAGAAAACTTTGGCTGTATTTCATCAAATAAAAATCTTCTGCTTTTACTATCTTTAAAATTTTCAAAGCCCGTGTTGAAGTAGAAAGTGGTCACAAAATCAAATTACTCATATATGATAGAGGTGTAGAATAAAATTCATATTCATTTCAAGATTTTTGTAGGGAATAATTCATTAAGCAGTAATACACTGTAGCCTACATGCCATAGAAAAATGGAATTACAGAATGAAATAACTACACTATCCTCAACATGATGAGTACCATTCTAAAGGATAAAGGGATTCCAAAGAGCTTCTGGGTAGAGGCAGTTGTATGTACTGACTATTTTCTCTATCAGTGTCCAACCTAGAGCATCATAAATTTGACACCACAAGAGGTGTGGAGTGGTTACAAACTGAGCGTGGTGCACCTAAGAATCTTTGGGTGTGTTTCCTATGATCAAGTTTCCTGAAGTAAGAAGAAGTAAGCTTAATGATCATGGTGAGAAGTGAATCTTCATCAGATATAGTGAAGCATCTAAATCCTATAAAATCTAAAATCTACTAACCAATAAAGTAGTGGTGAGTAGATATGTGGTCTTTAGTGAGGAAGAAGCATGGAAATGTAAGGTTGAGAAATCAAACAAAGATGTTCCAGTTGAAATATAAGATCCTAAAGAAAGGCATGATAATCAGGAGAAAATGCCTGCATCAACCTCCCCAGGTGTATCGTTAGTACACAGGAGTCCAAGAGTACATTTCATCACTCCTTAAAGCACTCCATCAAGTCAAAATTTGGCTAGATTGTCCTCACCTATGGCGCCTATAAAAATGAAAAATTTCAGAGACATCTATGAGAAAACATAAAAAGTAAATCTTTTTTTTCTTTTATGAAGATCATGGGCCTCTGAAGTTTCAAGAATCCATAAGAGAAGAATGTTGGAGAATTTATATGAAAGAATAAATTCATTACATAGAGAAAAATGACACATAGGAGCTGACTACACTTATGAATAGCTAGAAAACCATTGGCGTCAAATGGGTGTATAAGATCAATAGAAATGATGATGGTGAGATCGATCACTATATGGAAAGGCTCATAGTAAAGGGATATAAGAAAAAGTACGGGGTGGAATATTAAGAATTATTCACTCTTGTTGCTCACCTTGACACTTTGAGGATGATTATATCCCTTGCATTACATCACAGTTGGATGATGTACCAACTGGATGTGAAGTCTTCATTCCTGAATGGAATTATAGAAGATTAAGTCTATGTTGACTAGCCTGAAGGCTTTGTTATTCAAGGGGAGGAAGACATTGTGTATCGACTAAAGAAATCCATCTATGGGTTGAATTAATCTTCATGTGATTGGAATGAATGCATTGAAAACTATATTCAAGAGAATGGATTCTCACAATGTCCATATGAGCATGCGTTTTACATCAAGAAAAATTCTCATGGTGATATACTTATAGCATGCATGTATGTTGATGATTTTTTATTTAAAGGGAACAACCGACCAATGTTTGATGAATTCAAGAAGGCCATGATTAAGGATCTTGAGATGATCGATGGAGGTCTTATGTCCTTTTTTCTGATCAGAGAAGTAAAAAAAACAACATGGATGCATCTATATATCTCATAATAAGTATGCCAAGGAATTGCTTGAAAATTTAAAGATGGACAATTGAAACACTGTAAAAACTCCTGTAGAAATGGGCTTAAAACTGAAAAAAGACAGAGAAGGAAGAGGTTTTGACTTGAATTTGTTCAAGAGACTAATTTGAAGCCTAAGGTACCTCACAATTAGAATGCCAGATATCATCTACAGTGTTGGGATTCTAAGTAGGTACATGGAAGCACCAAAATAATCGCATTGGCTAGCTGCAAAAAGAATCCTCTGGTACGCTAGAGGAACAATGGAATTTGATCTTTTATATCCATACAATGATTAATAAAGGCTATATAGATACCCAGACAGTGATTATGGAGGTTACTAAGATGAAAGAAAAACACCACTAGATATGTATTATTTCTTAGAAAGACTGTTTTCACATGGAATTCGAAGAAGAAAAGTGTGTTTTCCCTATCCACATGTGAAACATAGTACATAGAAGCATAATCCTCTATTTTTGAAGTAATTTGGTTGAGAAACCTTCTAAAGGAGTTGAATCATCCGTAGGATGGATCCACAGTCATAAATGTGGATAATAAGTCGACAATCAAACTGTAATGACCCGACTCTTTGGAAAAGGTAAGGATCGTTATTTTTTCTTTAAAAACTTTCCTTTAAGCTTTTTTAAGGTGTGTAACGTTCTAAGGAAGGTTCGGGGAGTGTCTGGGGCTTTTTCGGAGCCCAGGAGTTGGAGAAATGGACTTACAGACAGGGGCGCATGGCCTGCGCATGGTTTGGGTAAATCGTGCGGCCTTTGGTTTGAAGGTAGTGAGATGCGCATGGTTTGTGCATGACTTGAATAGTAAAGTCACACGATTTGGGTAAACCATGCATCCCTACTTTCTGGAGGCAGTGAGGTGTGCACGGTTTGCGCACGGTTTGGTAAATCGTGTTCCTAAACTGTGTGACCCTGATCTGGGTAAAAATTTACATTTTTTCCATTAATTCTATTTAAGCCTAAAACTTATTCCTTTCTCCTACCCGCGGACAGAACCAGAGGGGAGCCTCCTTTGAGCTCCAAAACCCTCTCCTCTCTATTTCTCTTGTTGTTTCTTCCCCCAGTGTCCGTTCTTAGATCCGTCGAAGGCGTTAGATCACCAAAGGTAAGGCTAACCTCACACACTCTTTTCTCCTCGGCAAATCTTGCTTTCCGTCGTGTTATTTTGATGCAAGATCATATGCCCTATTTTTAGGGCATTGGACTAAAACTCAGATCTCTCCCAATCTACTTATAATCTGAGGTCGATATCGAACGATCCTACGTCTACAGCCCTAAGGTAGGTGGTCACGTGGTTTACATTTTGGGTTTTCATCGTTCTTGAGTTTATTTTGTCATGTCGTGGTTTGCCTTTTTCCAAACCCCTTTTTTATATTGACTGCTTACTGTCTAAATGACCCTTGTGATAGGAGGGTATGGGAACCACCCTCATTTGGGTGTTTGGGTATCGTATGACCCCGGTATGGACACCCATAGGTGTTATACCTTGAGTTTCAACCCTTTTTCACCTTTGGACCTTATGGGTATGTCTTGAAATCCATTTTCCATGTGAGGCAATGGGATGGTTTGGTTAGGGCTTGGCTAGGATGAGTTAGCCTAAACCCCTTTTATTATTTTAAATTCATGTTTGCTTGAAATGTGATTATGTGATGTTGTTAGATAGAAATGCCATGTTTTATTGATATGAATGTTATAAGAAGTGTATGACTTATAACCTATACTATTAAATGATTAAGCTTCGAGCTAGGGGCAGACCGTGAGAGCTCCCCTAATTGAATGATAAAGCTTCGGGCCAGGGGTAGACCGTGAGAGCTCCCCTATGTTACGGATTCACGCTAAGGGTAGACTGTGAGAGCTCCCTTGAATCATTCTTAAGCTTCGGGCCAGGGATAGACCGTGAGAGCTTCCCCAAGGTTGGGCCAGGGGTAGGATCGAGAGCGTTGCCCCTGGGTTAAGGACGTCTGTGAGTTCCATCCCGGTCCTACCCAACGTATTATATATATATATATATATATATATATATATGTATATATCTATCTATCTATCTCTAAATATGCAGGTGACTTGTTCATATTACCAGCCATGAGCTGAAGCAGGTAGACCCGCCAGGTGTCCTTCCGGAACCCGAGCGGGAGAGTTGCTTATTGTTTTACTTTACTTACTTGCACTCTATTCCTCACTATTACTACGAACACCTATTTGGATTACACATAGACCCCGTTGGTGGTGGCCTACTGAGACTTGTCTCATACCCTACCTGGCGGCCTCCTGGGCCCCCGTGTAGACTTTACTGCTGCAGGTACTAGCAGGGACAAAGGCCCGACATCAGGTTGTTGATACATGTATGGTCTAGCTGGAGTTCTCAAGCAGAGGATCGATCTTGGCTAGAGATTCTCGTGGACTGATTTGTGTTCTTTTTTATTACTGCATAGCATTCTTGTCTTCTATTTCCATTGTATCAGCATTCCATGCATCCATTTTGTATCAGACACTGCCTATGAGGCTTTTGTATATTTATCACGATTTCCTTACTTCTGTTGTTTGGTTTGTATGTTTCCCCTTTTCTTCTGTAATCCATTGGTTGTGCTTCCGCTATCTATTACTTTGCTACTACTTCCGCTGTGTACTCTGACATGGGGGTACAGTCTCCCCACTGACTTACCATTACACCCCTACTGCTAGTCAGAAGCCCCTGGCCTATGGGGAGACGAGCCAGGGGTCATGTGGCCAACCGGGCTCGGGGCTCGGGTTGATGGGGAGCCGGGTCCGGGACGTCACAGAACTATCCAAGAATCTGGTGCAGTATGAAAGAATCAAACACATTGATACATGATATCATTTTATGAGAGATCATGTGAAGTTGAAAATGATAAAATTTTAGTATTTACATACTATGGAATAGGTGACTGATATTTTCACAAATGAATTACCGACATATGCATTCAAACATCTAAGAATGATACTCAGAATGAAGCCTATTTTGGTTTGAAGGGGAGTGTTGGAATTGCAAACCAAATACATCTGATGGAAATTAAAAGGGTGTTCTCCATGTGGCTATTTCATTTATTTAATGTGTCTATTTAATGTGGTTGTTTCATTTCTTTAATGTGGCTATTTTATTTCTTTAATGTGTCTATTTAATTTGGTTATTTCATTTCTTTAATGTGTCAATTTCATTTCTTAATGTGTTTGTTTCATTTATTTGTAAATTACTATAAATTGTTGGAAATTTTAGTCCAAAAAACATGTGTAATACAAGCATGAAATCTCATTTGTGTTCTCTTACATTTTTCTTTCTCACTTTTCATGTCTTGTACAGCCAACAGAGCGAAGGCCAACACCTCCTATCAGACATGATAAACTCAAAACCTGATCCCAATCCCAAAATAGACACTAAAAAATTTAAATACTTAAAAGTAAAATGAATAAAATTCCCTTTTAGTATCTCTCATCTCCTTTCTGATGGTTTACGTATTAATGGGTAGTTTCCTATCATGGTCTATCTATAGTCTCAAATACTTGCAGTAAGTAAGATATACAGGGTTCTAGTCTCTCTCAGGTTTTATTCCCACCGTAATAATATTCCTTACCCTCCTAATGTACTAATCATACATGGAATTAAAGAATCAAAATATTAAATTATTATATCTTCTTGTATTTCTCTATCTAAAATGAATCGATCTAACTATTTTTGTCTCATAATTGTGCCTAATAGAAACATAAACAAACTTGCATGTTTATTTTGAACCAGGTAGACCATGCCACATTTCTTAATCAGGAAAAATCAATGAACAATTGAGTATTTGATAAATTTTCCTTGGCAGAATGTTTAGTATATTTTATATGTGTTGGTGTTATATTGAGTATAAATGCATTAGCGCTGTGTTGAGAAGTGTTACGATGAAAAAAATGTACATACATTGCAATTAATATAAAAAATTTTCCTTTTAATCAGATGTTATTTCTGCGTCTAATATAACTATTTCAGCTAAACTCGCACTTCAGTTGTGTTTGGTATCATTTTATCTAGTAAAATTATCAATTTTTGTGTCTAGTAGATATTCATTAAGTAGATCTGCACAATACCTAGTGGAGTTGAATTGTAGTCTATATAATTTCCATATATGTTCTATGAAAACTTAACTTCATCAATTTTCAATGATACACCTGATAGACTTGATCAAATGTTGCATCTTGTGGATTTTCATAATTCCACCATATGGTGGAATTTGATTATACTTTATTAAATAGGTACTTAGTTGAATTTTTGATCTGCTATTCAAAAATCTGGAGCATCAAGCTTCTTCTGGATTTATTCAACATTTTCATAAATTCTTCTAATCATCATTAATGGAGAAAATTTTTATTCTCATCTATATAAACACTGAACATGAATAATAGAATATTTTATGACCTTTTCTTCATTGTTCTAAAAATCCATTTATTCATCATAACAGCATGGTTGATTCACATGATCTACATCGACAATCTTCCTTCATAATTTTCAATTCACAACTGATCTACAATCATGTTTTTTTTTCAATTCTTCATTAATATACTGAGATTATTAAACTATATCCAATCACTATTAAATAACCTCAACAACCTTCTTCCTGTATTCATATCTTCACCCATATCTGCATCTTTCTTATGGGATTATCATGTGATACATCATGCAAAACAATTTTCAAGGATGCCACTTATTTTGACAATGAATATAATTTTATAATCTCATGAACATTTTATAGTAATTCCATGGAAACAAGACATGTGAATGTATTGAAAAAAGAAATATGTTGCATAAGCTCGATATGGGAACCATAGTTATCAATAATGCATGACGCACAATGGCAACAAGGGCCTTGATTAGGGTGATCTTGTACTATTATTCCCTATCATTTTATTGTGTTTTTTGTTTTATTTTCAATACAAACACCCTCAATTATCATTGATTATGTCATTTTAGGACACACATATATCATCTTATAAAACATGAGATTTAATTCCAAATTCGAATCACTTTAAAATATAATTGATTGATTAATTTTGAATATAGTTTTTTCGTACTCAAGTACATTTGTTTAAGATGTTTTTTCCCTTTTATAGCATAATATAACATTTCATTTGTCTTTTTATTTAATTATTTAGTATTTATTCACAATTACTAATATATTTATCATTCCATTGACCTTATTTACTTAAGTGTATACTTGAACATTTACTTATGTTAACTTAGTTTTATTTTTTTATTTGATTACTAATTTTATTATATAATTCATTATGGAAAAGAAAACCAACCAATTATAATAGTATGTTGTGACACACCCCATACATGAAGTAATTATGATATCATGGGAAACAACAATTCCATTTATTTTCACACATCACAACTAAAGAAAGCAACAAACCAACATCGTTGTTTTTGATACATGTCACCCAACACGATTACCCAATATCAGGAGGTTTAGAAAACTAAAAGGAAAAGAAGAATCCTGTCACAATGGATGATATAATCATATCATAAAATTAGTGGGACATCATATGGAACTACACACCCCATGCATAAAGAAACTAAAATATAATTGAAAACGACAATTCCATGTCGTTACCCACGTCACAACTATAGAAAGTGACCAACCAACTTCAATAGATTAAATACATATCACCCAATATGATTAACTGATATCGAGAGGTATAGAAAACTAAAAATAAAAGAATCTTGCACATTGCAGCTGATGATATGAGAATATCACTACTAGAGACACTAAACAAACCACCATTCCTGCTTATGATATCATAATATCATTTAATACAACTCTGTACAATATAACAATTCAGTGATATCACATTTTTTGTTGAATCCATACATGTGAATGATCCTAGATACATCCATGGATATTTTAAAATAAATAATAAGGTCTGGGAAACATGAACAAGATCCCTTGATCACATCACCGAGCCACATGACCATGATGAATAAAGAAGAGTGTTATTGTACAATGATTTTTCAAAAAAATGGGAAAAATGACTACTATTATTCTACATGTAATGATAAAATGAAAAGGAGAGTGGTGGAGTTGTACAAATAAATTATCTCAAGTGGGAGGAATAAGATAAAATGTGCCCATGTGGAATTAATTGGAGCTTCCATTGCACATGTGTACATATCACAAGTAATGAATAATGATCTCAAGTGAATGATCCTGATATCATATAATAAAAGGGCCAAGACCAAAAAGGGGATGGGGGGTTGAACTTATAAGAGAACATGGGATTGAGTATAGGAGTTATTATAAGTTGGGAGGATATTTTTCAAGGGCATGCTGAAGTTAAAAGCACGTCAACAATCATGAGGATGAGTGAAGGAGCTATCTTTAGGATTTCTTAAACTCTATTTTCCCTTTTTCTGCTTTTTTATTTGATTGTTGTGTTATCTCAGGATGTTTATAATATTTTAATTGTGGAATAAGTTTTTCCTAGAATTGACTTTATTTTATCCATTTTTAGTGTCAGTGGTAGTGATTCTTACCTTTACACTTAATTCTTTACTCATGGGGCCAGTGGGTATAATATCTAGGGATGTGAGTGATGGAATTATGGTTGAGGTTTTAAATAAGCAACTTGGTTAAGATAATTTCACTTGAGGGGTAGTGGTGTTTCTTGAAAATTAATACAATAATCCCAACTTATTAAGGTTGTGTAAGTACACACAACACCATCAAGAGTGAGAACTTCGATATTTTAAGTGATCCTTCATAGAAAAAATTACAGGGACCTATGGATTCATTAAAAAGTTTTGGTTTGACTCAATGAAGCATCCTTAAGGGTACAGTGGTGGATTATCACTACATTTTCATGAGAAGTGGATAGGTGAGGGTGGTTCGGTTGATCTCTCTTTCCCCTTATTAAATCCACTCTAATAGAGGTAAGTTTCTTGGTTAGGTTGGGTGAACTTATCACCATTTATTTTAATATGTTCCTTGTCAAACTACCGGTAATGATAACACCACAAACTTATCCCTATAGAGAAATTATTTAGTACTAAATGATGTTTGACCAATCAATATAGGTCCCAAGTGCAAAAGTGAATTGTGCAACACATGACGCATAGAATTATTGATTGATAGTTCACAAAGGAAATATAATCATAAATAAAATACTAAGTAATAACATAGATAACCCAAAATTAATAAATATAAAAGTTCAAGCTGATAAATAAAGTCAAAAATATAACTCATAAAGTATTAATGCAAACAAAGATAAAAACATGATACATATAAGGACCAAGTATTCTCAAATTATCACTCTTAAAATATTTATTATTGATAGATCCAAGATGATAATAACATATTTCCAAGATTTTCATCGATAATTGGATCAAATATTGCCTATTTTTTTTTATGTTTTTGATGATATAAAGTAGAATAAAGACTTTGAGAGAGTTTTGAGGGAATTTGAGACGATTTGGAATAAGTTAAAAGATGATAGAGAAAAAAAATTCACAACACACATGAATCATGGTGTGATGGTTCAAAGGAATCTAACTTTAAAATCCTGAAAAAATCATGGGTTTAGACATTAAAATCATACTAAAATGGTTACATAGAAGTAAAAATCATAGAGTAACTAAAAATAATCATTGTTCCATGAAACATACCCTTGCGTCATGAAGCTCACATAATATTAAAAAGATAAGAAGAATTAATTTCAAGGAATGATTACGGTGTGATGTAATTCATTATAACGTGATTAGTGAAAATAAAGAGAACCTCTTTTCATTGTACCACATGCATCAGTCGTGTCGCAATATGTATGAGGTAGAGTTTTGAAGACTATATCACAACCAAAATCCTCAATATGCCACAATGTGACCACATGATATTTGAAGATAAAACAAAGGAGACACAAGTATTATAGAATAACATATTCACATTACAACATAATGAATAAAGATAAAGAGATATGAAAGAGGAGATATAGGAGGAAAAATGAAGAAACATAAGGGTAGATTGATTTACATACCCATTACAATATAATGGATGGCATTACTCCATAATGTATCTAGTAGTTTATATATTCTATAGTTTTCATGTAGTAAAAAATAGAGCTACTTTTGATGAATTTTATCATTTTAGAGAGATTTAAAATGTGGAGAAAACTATTTTGGATGACTTGAATTGGGGTTTTGAATTCTAGATGAATTTTCTTAATTCTCTTACATAAGTTAGTTAATATTCTCTTCTACATAAATGTCTCTTATATCTCTTAAGATGAACTCTTCACTTGTGAGTGGTTGTTAAAGGTGGTGAATTAAGAGTAAAAGGATGGTGATTTATTTTGAATGATTTTTGTGTGTGGATATATTTTTTTATTAGGTATTACATTATGATAAATTCTTATCTTATCTATCATTTATTCTTCGAGAAATGTAATGAGTAAGGTAGGAAACTCAATGTAATAGTGGAGGATTTTTGTAATGAGAGTAGTCTTGATACTTCTTTTTCAATAGATATTGAAACTCAATACATCTTATTTTAAGTAGGCTCTTTTGGTGATCAGGAATTAAATAAATTATGATAGTATTGAATCTAATGAAGATTGATTTCCTTTTATAAATCCATGAACTAATAAATTCAAACTTGTCAACAAGGAATAAATTCCTAATATTTAGAAAACTTATCCTTTGAAAACAATTCATTATCCTTTCTTGTCAGTATAAGTACTCATTGTCCTAAGTTTAACTTGCTTGATTGTTTTCATTTTGTTTTAAATTTTTAAATTTATGATCAATAATTAAAAATGAAAATAGGTTGGGATTTTTGATGTGATATTTTTTTATCAGTGTTTTGAACTCAGATTTCCATAGTTATACTACGTTATAATAGTTTTAGTAAAGGTTTTTTGTGATTTAATTTATAAAATTTGACCCACATCCTTGGGGAGTGATGATTCCATGGGGTGGGTTAATTATAGACTTCATTGTCATAATCATCATTATCAGAAAAAAAAAGATAAAAAACACAAAGCATTTAACAATTAACAATAAATCTAAAAAAATAACACAACCAATAAGATAATTAGACATGAAAACAACCACCCAAAATCCCAAAAAAAATAAAATATAATAACAAAATGAAATAATGATAAAAATTTGTGCGTATGAAATTAAAGTATGAATCTAATGTCAAAGGAAATAATAAAAAAATATAAGGTTCAATGAAAAATTATAAAAAAAAAGATAAATAAACTGGTTAGGTTCGTTGGAATTTCCTGTATGGTTCTTAATCTGGAATAAAAGTAAAACTGATTGGATCGCATGGAAAAAACATATTGTTGAGAAGAGGTAAAGTCTCACTAGCATGATTTCAGGAAGGAAAGATATCATAGGAGATGAAAGGTTTGGGCTTATGGGTCCCACTTTTTCATGAATGTGGTTGTTTCTCATTGGGTTGACAAGTTGGGTATATGTTTTATTAAAAATTGAGGATAAAAGTTGTCCAGGTTGGTTGAGTTATGTTTTCCTGTTTGAAAAAAATTGGATAGTTTTGTGGTGCATGAAATGCAACACTACACCATGGCGCACACCATATTTGGAAATATTAAAATAGTAATTGTTCATTTATTATGTAGCGAGATAGAGGCTAGATCTAGACATGAAACCGAGGTTCACATAATGGTTCACCATTAATAACTATACTAAAAACTATAATGGCATGATTATTATGATAATAACAACAATATCTAAAATAAAGGATAAAATTTATAAAAAAATGTTCATGTGGTTCATAAGAACTTTCAATAGATAAAAAACTAAAATTCTCTCATATATAAGATCTAACATAAGTTCTAGTATGAAAAAGACAAAAAAAAGATTTATATGACTTTAATATTAGAGTTAAGATGTTTGGATCCTTGGTATTTTTTTGGTGATTAATGGTACACCACCTCCCTTTTCCAAGCTATTCTACCAAACATATAATGCAACTATAGAGATAGAGAGAGAGTATAAAGTTTATGATCCCCTGAAAGAGTGAAAAAAGTAAAGATAAATAATGGTTCAAAAAAATCCAACCATTTGGGTTGTGTTTGAACCCACTAATTGAAATTTTTTCATAACACAAAATTTTTCATAACAAGTATTACTTATGAAAAGTGTCTCTGTATAAGTGTTTCTAGATTACTTATTGAAAATGTGTTTTCATATTTATTATTTAAGTTTTTTTCTTAAAAAATTAAGTACAAGTTAAATAAGAAATAAAACTTTAATTCATAATAATTTAATGAGACCAAAACTCTTTATTTATATAGATAAAGAGATACAAGACTCAAGATAGATTGGAAATAAAAATATCAAACTAGAGAAAAAGAAAGGATGATATGGTTAACTAGGAATGCTAACCATAAAAAGAATTATAAGTAATCGAGAATAGAGGATGATCAATTGGTCTTACTATAGAAGTGGACCTATAGGCAATGAAGTTGTTAAGTTGATTCTGAATCATTCTAGAAAAGACAGAACTAAGAAGGGAAAAGGAGGGGGAGGAGAGATTGAGACTAAGTGTAAGGGGATCGGGAACATATCAAGATAAGAATATAAAGATAGATAATCCAAAGGATTGTGTTACTCTTTTAGTATGAAATATGGACTAACTCAAAAATTTCTTGGAAAGGGGACCCTTATAATGGAGTATTGTGTAGAACGCTAAGGTGATAAAGAGATTAATTTATAAACTGAAGGGTAAGACTGTGAAATAGATGAAGTATTGTAGGATATGAAATTATAGGAATTATCACTATGTGTTATGAAAGGGATATAGGCTTAAGGAAAAAAATCAATGCTTATGGAAGGTAACGTTTAAGGTGTGCTAATTCTGGTATCGATTGATAGTGTAGTTAGCCATAATTTTGTTTCTAAGTCTTGTTAAAGTATTTTAATTCTCAGTTTACTAAAACTAATCCATTTGGTATTATGTTGGATGATGGAAATAAAATAGTTTTAATTGGAAGGTGTAAAGTTTTTCCTATAAAGTCAGGAAACCTAAATATTGGAAGATATTTTTTTCTATTTAACACTACATGACCCAATTTAGTACTGTGAATTTCATGGTTGAAAATTCTTGTGTATTTTACTACTCATTGGAAGTAACACACTATGAGAATTGAATTTTAGGGGAATAGAAATACTCATCATATTATGAAGAAATCACATGAGTTTATTTTAGCTTTTGTAAGGGTAAAGTCTTTTCTCAAGGTCACCAATGGGAATCTAGTTTGGAAGAAAAAGAAGAGGGATCCAAATTGAGACCCAAACAAGAGGATGACTTCCATAAATAGTTTATTATGTATAATAATATGTTTGATAAACCCAAAGGATTAACACCATAGATATTAACATATCATACAATCAAATTAAAAAAAGGGGGATGTATCCAATTAATGTGAGACCTTATATACTTTCACATGAATTGAAAGATAAAGTGGAAAGGAAAGTGGGAGAGTTCCTTGATCCCTGAATAAGCTCACAATACTAGATAAGTTTCCCATGAATTTAACAAATAATTTGAAATATGGGTTTTATAGGATTAGGTATTTTACAAAACTTGATCTTAAATCAAGATTCCATCAGGTGAGAGAAAAGAAGGAAATGTTGTAAAAATGATATTTCAGACTCATGAGGTAAAGTTTTTAGGGCACAATAGAAGTGGTGGGATTGTTCCCAAAAATAGTTCTTCATAAATTTCAACAAATATTATTTGAAAAACTAGATGAAGGTAACCTTGAAATCTCCTTGATAGGATCTTCTAAATTTAATTTATAATTAATATAAAATAGGAATTAACTCAAACATGGAAATTCTTATTAATCAATCTTGATGCCTTTCTTATCGTTTCATCTTTTCAGTGGATAATCCAAGAAAGGATCCCTATAGTTTCATCCATAGGTGCTCTAGAA
Source organism: Viscum album (assembly GCA_963277665.1). Lineage (NCBI taxonomy): Eukaryota > Viridiplantae > Streptophyta > Magnoliopsida > Santalales > Viscaceae > Viscum > Viscum album. The sequence continues at coordinate 393,613,138 of OY728147.1, read as the reverse complement.
ATATCCTAACTATTCTCTTGGTATTTCGGGTGCTAACACAGAGGAACCCAGTGTTTCACATTCTTCAATAATGATCACAATGAGACGATTCTATTGTTTTCTCTTATTATATAGAGGTAGGGGGTCTCTTTAGGGATTGAGAGAATTTCTAGAGTTTCTCTATCATGAACAACAACTCTCTTTCTTTATAAAATTATATAAGATGAAATATATGGTTTGGATTAATATTTGATAATTATGCTAAGTCACTTAATCAAATATTCTTTCTAAGTTATTCCCCATGTCTAATAATAATAATAATAATATTTTATCACATGAAAAAATGTATATTTAAATATAATTTGTTAAATAAATAAATATTTATTTATTTAAATGATATTAAATAAAATGTATCATTTTTTGGGTCCTTTAACACAGCCCGTTATTCTTCCTCAGAATTTATCAAGACTTGAATAATAAAATATTTATTTAAATAAAAAAAATATTATTCATTGAATAAATAAATAAATACTATATTAACTAAAATCATAAATAAATATTTATTTTAATATTCATGTGACTAAATAAATATTTATATAAATTAATTTCTTCACTAAACTCGTGAATAAATGAATATTTTTTTATTATATTATGAATAATAGAAAAGAGATAATATTTAACTAACATATTTTAAATTTTAATATATGGTGATTGAATTTATTCTATCACTGACACTTGAATAAATATTATTTCACAAGCCAAGAGTAATTTTTATTATTAATATTTAAATTCAATATAATTTAATGAGATTCTTGATAATCTTAGTGTGTAACCCTCTAGGAATCTTTCTTAATGACATTAAGTGAACTTACTCAAAGTCTATGATTAGTTCCCACCAACACATCAAGTCACTCACAAATAAAGAAGTTAATATCATAATGAAAAAATCTTCTTATGAATGATACCGTGTAATATAATCCATTTTTTGTGATATCTCAACAAGCTGGATTCATACTTGTATCATCATCATTCATGCTAGATTTGTCTTTCTTTAAAGTTCCTTAATTAAATCATTGATGAACTACCCTGACCATGGATTTAATCAGATAGTTCTATTTCAATCGAAGGGCCAGATATATCATTTCCATTAACTCATAAAGAAAAAAAATCCTTTCTTGATTTATTCAATTATTGTCATATCATTTATGACTCACCTAACATATATTACCTCACTGCGAGTATCTGTTGTCACAGTTTTTATCTATACATAAAAACATGTCATTCATGATACACAATAATAATAATCTCAAGTATAAGGACCAATACACATATCCATAAATAGGAATATCTAATGACACATATACATATGGAATTCTAATTGTCATAGTATTTATAAGTCCCATAATATACTTTCTTGGAAATTACCAAGTGAGGACTTAATGAGAAGAAGTATTAATTTATGAACCTCCAGCACCTAATAATTAAACATCACATGTTCCCCATTATAAAAAAAATTCTAAACCAAAGTACATACATCAAAGAATATTTTTATATAATTTCTAGTTTCTTGTTATAGTTGGGAACTGTTATAACCAATCAATGAGACAAATACTCTAAGATCATTATCACATTAATGTTACATAAAAGAATAATTGTCATGTGATAAGATATTATTAATACTTCAGTAATAAAATGTTGTTCTAGGGAAACAACTCCAAAAGACTCCCACTTTCACTAGAGCTAACTAATAACTATCAAATTTAATGCTTCTAATAAGGTATGGATATAGTTTTTGGGCCTTTCATGTTCACTATTGTGGATACTCTGGTTACTATGACTTTAATACTTTGAGAAAATACCTCAAAACTTGGTATCACCTCCATTATAAACCTTACATATTAGCTAATCCCATAGACATAATTTTTTCATAATATATATTATGATAATTGTTTACTATCTTAGTAAAACTCCAAAATATGAAACAAATCATTGGGAAACTATTTTTTAAGATGAATCAGAAGCCACAACGTTCTCAATCTATGTAAATATGGTAAGCATCAGATATAATAACATTCAATTGATTATTTACATAGCCTATATGTGATACTAGATCAAATTGATCTAAAATAAGACTAATTTTAAATCATCTTTATAACTATTATTCTCACTTCTCTAAGTACCAGGAACTTATCCTTTTTACTTTCTAAATTATTATTGGATAGTTCTAACAGTAATCCTATGCAGTTTTCCTAGTCCTATTTAATATTTTTACATTATTATTTATGAATAATAAATATAAAATATCAGTACATGTCACGACATATATGAAGGATTCAAACACTTAACCAGTTGGAATTATATTCATCATAATAATATCCTCATGTTCTTTAACATGTAATATTGAAGAGATTTTACACCATGTGACAAAGGCAATAATATTACTCTTGAGTTATTATATATTTTATTTTTAAATAACTTGTCAATACATGTACTATGAATAGATCTAAGATACCCCATAAATCTATTTTAGTAGATCTTGTTTCTTAAAACCTTGGTTGCTACTTTAAATCATTTTTAGAGAATTATCTTCTATCACAACCTTAACTAACTATAAGGATTAAAATCTATTTTTCATATGTTATAAAAATGTTTAACATGTAAAACTATGATTATCTCACTAACCACTTGTATACACATGGATCAATTTCATTATTAATAAAACCAAACTCTTGTATGTCTTCATCAAAATAAATATTCCCTGGTCATAATGGTTTCTTTAATCAATAAATGGATATATGAAACTTTCATACCTTATTGGATTTATTTAGTGACACCAATCCTTTCTAGTTGAATCATATACACATATTCCACTCTATTTACATTAAAAATTTTTTTCTTTGAATCCATTTTACAAATTACATGATCATAGAAGGTTGTTACAACAAGTAGAATTATAATGGATTTTATCATGATAATTGGTGAAAAGGTTTCGTCGTAGACTATGTCTAAACACTATAATAAACCTTAAATAACCAATCATGCCTTATAGGTATGAACTTTACCATTAATTTGTAGTTTCTTCTTGAATATCCAATAACATATTAACATCAACTAGAGAAACTGCCAAAATATAGAACTGTATTTTGGAACATGGAATCCATTTTTGAATTTGTATAAACTCACAAATCTTAGCTTGTTTTCATTTAATTATTCTTATAGTATCAATTATTCTTATCAAATAATATATCACCTAAATTTATGAATATAAAATAAACTCATGGATTTATATTTCCTATATAATATTTTTCTCTAGATTAATTACTCCCACTAGCTCTTGTGGGATTTAGTGTTTATATAACAACTCATGTGAATCTGGAGCTCTAACTTCAAAGAATTCTACATTTCTCCCACTCTTAAAAGATAAGTGATTCCCTCTTATAGATATATAGTCAATAAATTGACTAATACCTTTCTATATTTGGGATAATTATGTTTTAAATATATTTTTTAGGATAATTAACTGAGACAACTTTGTGTTTTATATGTAAGTTTGTTACTAAAATTAGCTTTAACAAACAATTCTCATCAAAATACATAAAGTCGTAATAAAATGGATTTATATCATACTATAATTTATATGATATCCATTAGTCAATGTAGTTTACATATGGTTAAGTGTTATGATTCTATTATTGAAAAAATTCTTGAAATAAATTATGTAAGACTTACAATACCAATATGACTCAACATAGATCCTCCTTTTTTACTACCATCATTACCATGATTTGTACAAGGTAATGTGATTTTAGGAATAGATCCACTCTAAAATTAAATTAAAGATGAATGATTGGTTAAAATATTATTAGACTAGACCATTTAGAGGATCTTATATATTGTTTAAAGTATATTCATTACTTCCACATTACATTTCTAAAATCTCTTTAAGTAATCTCATCTCCTTAGAATAGTCCACACGTATCTTGTTTAACTAACTCTAGAAGATTTGTGGATTTATTACCATTGATATATAAAGATTTATTTTTCTTAAAACATGGTAACTACATCAAATTACCTATGAGTTTTAGCACCTAAGAGTCTAAGTATCCTTCTAAGTATATATACTTGGAAATTGATTTTAGTTTTAACTTGACCATGAATTATCTTACCACAATAGGGTATTAATTAAGTCATATTTATTACATATTCATTATTAATTTTTGATTTTTGAAATATGTGATTTAAACACTATGAAACTATTAATTACATATGAAATACCACAACAAATTTCATTTCAAATATGAAATAATATCTACATGTGTCTATAACTAGACATTGATATAATTGTTTTGGTAACACTCAATATAAAAAAAATATTTTTATGAGAATCAATCAGCAGTGTGAAGTTGTAACCTTTTCTTAAATAACTTCAGAATCAAACTCCTTCAACTACATAGATAGTTCACCTCACTTCTTGAAATCTTTATTAATTTCCCTAGTTCTGATATTTGAATACAAATATATGAGTTATATATTGTATTTAATACCCAAGTAGTAAAACAAAAATATTTCGTGTAATGATAAATTTACTTAAAACATAAGTTTTGGCTTGATTATTCTTCAATTCATTGAAATTCCTCTTCTGGTTATATTTCTTATCACATGTAAATCATATAGGCTCTTATTCATTACTCTCTTTATGGATCTTTTATTTATTTAAATGGTGTTGTAAAGGTTTCATTGACTTAAAACCCATAATAATATTTTGAGCCCTATTATTCAATTCATTCTCCATAATGGGAAAGGATCCATGTTCCCACCAATACCAATCATCTTAGTAAATAATTGTCAAAATATTCTTGAGTGGTTTCTCTATACTATTCATTTTTCAATTCATAATAAATATGAATAATCTTTGCATAAAGGATGATAATATGAGATTAATGGCATATTTCTTATCCATGTGGAATCCAAAATTTTCTAACTAATAGATAAAATTAAACATATTGAAGTTATGATCACTAGCTAGATACCCATCTTCCATTTTAAACTTATACATCATACTATCAATCCCATTTATCTTTAGCCTCACTTTTTTTCCTTTTCATGTTCTAAGAGATGAGTTATCATAGTGTATGCATCCATGATTTTATGTTGCATATTAAACTCTTCAAACATAGATGATAAAATGATGAAATATAAATTTTAATCACACTTGTAATGACCTATGATTTTATTATATATTTATCTTTAAATAAATTTATTTTATTTGATAACTTACTTTACACACAACATTGAGTTTTAACAAACTGTGATATACCATTGAATTATTATTATTTAATATGATAGTGATTGCCTAGACATTAGATTGACTAGTATTAATTGTAATAAAAAATATATGTAAAGATATTTTTTGTACATTTATAAAATTAATTCATTGGTTTTCAATTGGTTATAAATGAAAATAAAAGCATTTAAAGGAAAATAGAGATGATTTTCTGAAAAAATAGCTTTTATGCGCACATTGTTTATATATCTTCAGAAATTATATTAATTATATATTGATGGATGATTTTTATGAGATTTATAGTTTTTATATTCAATAACTTTTTTATCATTCATCTAATAGTTTTTACTATTCATAGAATAAGAATAAATCTAGTTTTAAGCATAAAAATTCATTTTTCTAAAAATAGTTTTCATTATGTTTTGCGCAAAAATTTTAAAATGAATTTCTACCATATATAGAAATTGAATATTTTAAAATGGATTATATATTTTTAATAATTATAATTTATATAATTTAATAATTTTAAATAAATTTTTTGTTTATAATGAATAGTAAAAATAGTAAAATCTTGTTATCACGGTTAGGGTTAAAAATGGTTTGTTGATGAGATTAACTTAAGAGATATGGTTTAAAATATCACAAAACACTTGATTTAATTTGATTGGTTGATGGTATTTACACCTTATAATTTATATATTTTTATATTTTTCATTTTTTATCCACTTAACATGAGTAATAAATTTTTATATTTTAATCTTTTGAAAGATTCTACATGTGAACTCTCCCTCCCTTATAAAAGGATATCACCTATCCTTTCTTCCTCACACTTCTTGAGGCTTCTAGAAAATACCTACCCTAATAACTTAATAAAATCCATATAAATTTCTTATATTCCCTTTTTTATCATAATACAATCCTTTCAATTCATAAGGTAAAATCTAAAGGAGGTTTCTCAATGAAAAAGTATAACTCTTAACCGAGTATATTCAATTTTACTTCTTCTTATACCTCCTATAAATATATGGTATATATTCTAAAATAATTAATTTAACATATTAAATATATTGAATTGTTATTATTATGATTTATTAACCATTTTACTCCTCCTTTCCATCAAATGGGAAATGAAAGTATCACTCGTGTGTATGTGTGGACTACCCCCTCCACTTAGAGTTATGACTCATTTTCTACCACCGCCTCACACTACTATTTATTATGATAGATTAAATGTTAATATATTATATTTATGATATAATTATTATTCTATAATTATATTATCTTATATACCATTTCGTCTTTCCATTCATTGGAAAATGATATTGTCACTCATGCAAACATATGGACTACAACCTCCACACAATGATGTGATTCATTTTTCATCACTACTTTATATGAATAATTATAAAATTGTATATGATGAATATATATGATACTTATTTCAAGATTAATATTATGTATAATATTAAACCATGACCAAGATGCAAGTACCATAACCATCGAACCAAAACATTCATAGAAAAGGACCAGTTTTCACCTGAATGTTCATTTTAATGAAGAAATTGTCAATAAAAACATAATTGAAAATTATAAAGGAATTATGAATAGTGAGTTATGTATGAATATGGTTTTTGAATATATATATATATATATATATATATTACAATGGATATTTGAATGAGTATAAAGTAAGATGAGACTTGAGGCAAAGGGTTTATGTTACAATATCATTTCTTTTTGGGATTATTTATACTAAATTTACATTGAGGTAAATTATATGGATATTATCCTTTAAACCCCATATATTTTACTCTACTATGTATATTCCTAGAAATTTTATGCATTGGTACCATTTTCCTCTTTTTGTTACTTAAAATGACTGAGAAAATATTTTTAATGAAACATTGGTCTTATTTTCTCTTTAATTGACGAAATTTTTCTTCCACAACCATGCTCTTTAAAAAAAATTTATGAAAGTTATTAACAATATGGAAAAAATTTAAAAATTTTCATTTTCACTAACTTTGAATTTACTTAGAAAGGTTTAAAAAATAATTTTTTTAAATAAAAGTTTTTCAAACAAGTCTTTTTTAGAATTTTACAATGGTGTGAAATGAATGTTTTCATTTAATGTATACATCATGAACAAATTTTACCACCATTATGATTATTATTTTATTTTACGATTAATTTAAAATTTTCCTTATTTATTTTCAAATGAAAATATTTTTCTCAATATTATAGGAATTTTTAGGTAAAATATTATCAAAAAAATGATATATTATCATGTTTTAAAAGAAAGGTTTGAATGGACTTTTAAATATATTTTTATCTATATCAGCATCCTTTAAAGATTTTTATGACTCCCTAGGAAAATGATTTTATGATACCATCCACTTTCTTTATTTGGATGGATTATGATGATGAATATTTATGGGTGATTCTATAAAACTTGTTTCTTTACTATAGGTTAACTAATTTATGACAAAACCTTTATGAAATATGTTTCTTTTCCAGAGGTTATACTGTAATGGAATGATGAAATGTTTATGAAACTTTTTCCTTCCCATATGTTATGATATGATGATACGATGAATTTTTTATGATCTTTTGGAACACATGTTTATGGTTTTCATTATTTTATGGGTGAGTTAGAATTATATAGTCCTCTAATGCATTGGGTAATGATGAAGGTGTTAAGAAACTCCTAAAATGGAAAAGTTAATAAATTCCTAAGAGATGATGGAGATAACTATAGGAAAGTTACTCATAAAATAATGATATAAATGATTGGGTAGGCATTTTCTTTATGGGAATTTATCCACAATGATAGTATTGGGAGTGATCCTTCACTAAAGAAGTTATTTTATATCCTTATGCATGTGCCAAAAACCTATTTATTATGCTTATAATTTGATATCATGACTCGTAATTGGTTATTGATGATTATACACACTTATGACTTACAAATTTTCTTATGAAAACGTTTATGCCATGATTTAGATCACCGTTTAGTAACACATCAAGCCACCCATAGAGAATGAAGTTAATGTCAAAATGACATCACCTTCCTACAAATGCTACTATGTAATATAATCACTATGTCATGATATCTCATAAAACAATATTCATACTTGTATCAATATCCTTCATGATTGATTTATCATTCTTTAAATTTATGAAATGTACTCATCGATGAAATACCTTTTTCATGGATTTAATTAGATAGTTCCACTTCAATCAAAGGGTCGGGGATATCTTCTTCCATTAAATCAGAAGGAAAAATAATTTATTGACCTATTTAATTAATGTTATATCACTTATGATGCACCAAATGTATGATGTCTCTCCTCGAGCATATGTTGGCACAGTTTTCATCTATACATTAAAGTGCATGATTCCTGACACACTAATAATAATGTTAAGTCTCAATAAAAATACACACATATGTAGATAAGATTATATAATGACACTTATATATATATATGGAATTATTATTGTAAGGTTTATCCCCATAACCTCCTTTATTATAGATTACCAAGTGTGACCTTTGGGAGAAGAAGTCTCAATACCTTATGAGACTCCAACACCTGATAGTCAAACACCATCTACATCCCATTAGATAGATATTATCTAGACCATAATAAATATGTTAAAGAATATTATCATATAATTTCTAAATTATAATTATAGTAAAGAACCATTATAACCTATTAATGTAGGAAATACTAACATTATCACATTATTATTATGTAGAAGAACAACCATCTTGTGATTATATATTATTAATATTCTTGTAATCAATAATAAAATGTTAGTTGGTTCTATGGAACTAACACTAAAATTTGGGTGATTACGAATACTTAGTTATGCCTTTTTGCATAATGAATGATCCAACAACATTTTATGCTATAGTGAAATCCATTTTCAAGACAATCCTTAGAAAAATTGTACCTATATTATTTGATAATTTACTAGTATAAAATAGAAATTAGAATAGAAACTTGAATTATTTGAATCATTTTTTGGAGAATTTATAGAATAATTGATTACATGTTAATCAGAAAAAAAAATGTTTCTATTAGAGGAGATATGTAGAGTACCTTGGGAATTTTATTTCCCAAGAAGGTGTATTAATGGATCCTAAAAAGGTATACCATTTTCAAAGTTTTCATAATACAAAAAAAATAAGAGAATAAGTTTTTAGGGCCATTGAATGATTTTATGGAAATTTCATCAATGATTATAGGAAGTTTTCTTGACCATTAAAAGTTATTATAAAATTTCAAGTAGAATAAGGAATCTAGGCTTACATTTGAGATGTTCAATAGGTGTATGGTGACTGCTCATGTATTGAAAAGAAGTTTTCTAGAGGTTTTTATTATGATGAGATGAACCAATTTGTGTTGAAATATGTTCATTAATGTGTGGTGTTTCAAAGGAATAAGTATAAAACTCTTAGACCAGCTGGACTGCTGCATCCATTAACTATTCTTGAGAAAATATGGGAGGGAGTATCTATGGAGTTCATTTTTTTTCCTTCCAAAATATTAGGGTTTTGATGTAGTTTTAGTGATGGTAGGTAGATCATATTTCAAAGTATGATCATTTAAAACCTTTAAAAAATCTCTATACTACTAAAATATATATATTGAGTTACATGGAATTCCTAGTGCTGGTGATAGAGATCCACATTTTACCAGTTTACTTTGGAAGGAATTTTTTAGGATATAAGGGACTACATTGAAGATAATTTCTCCATATCATGCTTAGTTTTATGGTCAGAAAGAGGTTGTTAACAAGATTATAAAGAATATTATAAGATTTTATTCTTCAAAATATACCAATAATTTTATTATTTGGTTGTAGTGGGTTGAATTTTTCCAAAACACGTCATTTTATGTTTCAGCTAGTAAAACTTAATTTATAGTTTTTTTATGGATGGAAATTACCTACTCTGACCCATTATACTAAAGGAGAGATTTATTAGAGTAGTATACACTAGTTTGGTGGATAGAGATGAATTAATACATCAATTGAATCTAAATCTACAAACAGTTCAACAAGTTATATAGAGATCAAGTAATAATAGGGATGGAGGTAGAATCACAAGAAGGAGACTTAGTGTTTATTAAGATAAGGCCTCATTAACTAATTTATACCTCTTATAAAATAATTCCTAAGTAGGATTCATGATTTTATGTACCATTTATAGTTGTTGAGGAGGTATTAATTAATTCATACAAGCTCAATCTTCCAAAATATAGTATAATTCATCGATTATTTCATGTTTCCCAGCTTATGTGGGTTATTGTAGACCAACCTATGGAGGAATGGTGAGTTGTTTCAAAATTAATTTTCTTACTTACACCATGAGTAGAAGATGCTTATTCAAAATTAATTTAATGATAAGATTTTTGATAGCTCTAAAATAAAAAATTTAAATAAGTAATTTTGAGGAAATTTTAGGGGGAAGAAGCATAGAAGTAATGTATAATAATGGTATGGTAAAATATAACAAGTTAGTTAATTTTACATGGGATGATTTTAAGACTAGGATCCTTTGTATTTATATAACAACCTATAAAAATTATCCTTTAAAGTAACCAAAAGTAATTAATCAAATAGGTTTAGTAGAAGATTATATTAGTGAGTTTTAGAGGGTGGATTTACGCATCTATGGGATCACGAAACATTGGTATATCAACTTTTTATTGGGGAGCTTGTGTTTAGAAATTGAAATTAAGGTGATGGATCATGAGGCATGAGGAAAATAAAGGCTGATATCATTAATCAGAAATATTGAATGGGAGATTAGGCATTATAAGGAATCATGATAAAATCAAGACCTATAATTTCTACTATGGAGACCTATTAGGAGTAAAGTTTTTACATTGATCCAAAATCTTGTTGTATAAGAAAGAAATAAGGAGGATAAATGAGGGTGGAGGAGAGATCAAGCCTAAATAGAATGGTAATATGATCATATCAAGAGTAAGACATGAAAAGAAAGGAGCCAAAGGATAATTTTTCTCCTTTAGTGTGAAGTATGGACCAGCTTATAAAAGTTGTGAGAAGGGGTTATATCTAATGGGTGAAGAAGTACACTGGTAGAATGTAAAAAATGATTTTTTTTATAGATTTAGGTTGTGTCAATTACAAATTATGGCTATTTGGGCATTACATATTTGTTACAAGGGTTAGGGGGAGGTCATAGAAGAACAATAGCATGGTTTCTTCATAGGTTTCATCCTTGAACTTAGGGAATTCTCTCCAAGGGATTATCCTTTCTAGAACATTCTATAAAAACATTTTCTTTTACATTGTGTTCAATAAGATCCATTTAATTTCTTTGTTTTTCACCTGGATTCTACTTTAATCTCATATAATCACTTATAGTATTATCAACCATGATAATAATTCTTTATATATCTTCTCTAAAGACTCATCTAATGTTTCTTGTTGTATATTTTTGCATATCTCTACAAAAATGTTGAATAAATATGGCTAGAATCCATGTCATTTGAATGAAGTGTAACTCTAAATTTATAAACACAAATAAAGAGTTAAAGGAAATTATATATATATAGGAAATAAAAAATTCAAATTAAATGGAAAATGGGGATATAATATACCAATATAAAATATTCAAAAATAAATAATCTATGCACACCCATGTCCTAGATACCTAATTTACTATAACACAAGTGATTTTTATGAAATATAATAAACACTATTTTTTAACTATTTATCGTAAGTAATGAGTACTATCAAACAAATCCTTAGATACAAAGAGTTAAAATTAGATTTCAAAATTAAAATAGATGTATAATAATAGGACATGCATCATGGTACTTCACTTCCAATCCCAAATGAGGATGGAAGAGAAATGAATCCACCTATTCAACAACCACCAACTACAGAATGTGAATATTAATAATAAATTTTATTAATAATAACACCACTCGAAAAAAACCAAATTTTTTACATTAATATAGAATAATTTATAAATACTAATGGATTGGGTGTTATTCAAATGAGATGAGTTACTATATAGAAAATACAAAAGATTTCATGGAATTAAAATGCATGAAGATGTTGTTTGACCAATAATTAACTTGAAAACAATTCTAGCAGCACATATAGGTGTTCTAAACAATTATGGATGTTCTAGATAGTTTTACCTTCATTTTTGGTTTCTCAAATGAAGTATTAGATAAAATAAAAATATAATTGTATGTAACCTTTTCCTTTAGGATCACCAAGATGTAGATCATAAAAAATTAATGACTGAAACTACAAAAAAATATCAAATTGTTGCTAAAAATTCAGATATCTATGCTCCACATAAACTTAGTTTTTTTACTAAATCCACATTCAATCGTACCTATTTCTTAGTTTTACACTTAATCAGTACATGTAGGTCCTAGAAAGAAGCTAAAATACTGATTTAATACATTTTTTGTAGATTATATTGAAATACATAGTTTATAAGTGGTCTATTCTATTTGTTCCTCTTTTTTCCTCTCATTCATAGGAATAGATAGACAAAAAAATACCAAATATACAATATTAAATTTCACTGATTTAGAAACACTACCACAAAGTTTACTATGATACTTTCAACTTACTCAAGCAAAGAAAATTAAGTGAAAGGTAAAAAACCAAATTCTCCTTATTCTAAGATCAATATAAAAGTGAAGGAATCATAATATCCATACCTCCTATGTTCACACATTTTACTAGAAAAAAATCGATCTAAGACTGTGTTTGGTTTTAGAAAATGTTTCATTTTTTCATTTCCTATAAATGCATCAAAAATTTTAATAAAAAATATTTTGGATGGTATCAGAAAATAAGAAATAATATGACTTACATCTTACATTTTCATTTTCTAGTAAACATGAAAAAAAATAACTAGAATTTCATTTTTTTTATTCTCTAAAAAATGTTTTAATTTACTTAATGTAATGAATTTTTGGAAAATGTAAATCAGAATTTTTTTCCAAAAACAAATGCAGCCCAAGTACCCCCACCATAATGATTAATTTATACCCATAAGTCCTAGAAACACTTTCACCACACTACCAAAATTTTCAATTACATAATTTAAAACCAAAAAATAAATTAATAATGTTCATAAATTCCTCAAGGAATGATCATGGTCATAATTAAAAACTCCTTGCAATATCAGTGAATGAAAAATTTTGTGTAGGTTATATTTGGTTATAAAAAACATTTTTTTCTTTCATTTTCTAAAAATCAATCAAGATATGGTCTCAATGAAAACATGGTCTTTAATAGAGATAATTAGCAGTCTTTAATCCATGTATTTGACCCAATTTGATTAGGTTTAAGTCTTACTTTTTTGTTTTTATACTATTTTCTAAAAATATACTAGAAAATATTCTATAAAAAAATTTGGGATGTAAATGAAATATTATAGGATCTACTTATCCAAGATTTTTCTTTTTCTTAAAAAAATGAAAAAATATATTTTTTATTTTAAAAAAATCTATCATTTTCATTTTCACTTTTTGGTAAAAAAATTAAAATATTGATACCCCTAAGACAATTTATAAAGAAAAACTTGGATGTTTTCTAGCTCTAAATTATAAGAAAAAGTGGGCTATTTAATTTCACCTTTCTACAAAATAACATTCATTTTTAATGAGAGAGAAAAGTAGTGCATCTAAGAATGATCCCAATAGTTAGGAAAATGGGTGAGTGAGAGATAAAAAATAAGAAACACTACTATTCATATTTATTATAAGTGAAAATCAAGAAAATATGATTGGGGAGAAGAAAAAAATTACATGGGAAATGTATAAGAAGAAGAAGGGAAAAAAGAATATCTTGATGGAATAAGAACACACTCCTAAGAGACAAGCATGACTTCCCAAGGCTTACACCTCCTAGAAGAAAACCGTAATTCCAAATAAATCTGTAATTCTCCCCCTCAACCTATTACCCCATTTATTAATAAAAAAACATACAACCCCTGACCTGATTTAACCAAACGGTGACTAATCCCAAGATGATCGATCAATGTATGTTTGAATTTATTTATTTTAATTATAATGATGAAATGTTTTTATATTTTATAATAATGACCATTGATTTAATTATTTATAATTAATATATCATTAATCTCTCTCATGATGTATGGAACTATGTGTACATGTTTAGTTTTGATGGAATTATGCTCTAAAACGAGCATGGCCATAGCACAACCTATATTGAATCCACCAAGACATAGTGAAAGTCATTATTCTATGGTGTTGTCTACATGTAATTCTCATACATCATGATAACATGATATTTTCATCCTTTTCTTACTCTAAATTCTACCATGATTAATGGATCTGAAGGTTCCAGGGTGCAGTAGAAGCATGTTTTTTTGAAAGATTTTTTGAATAACGATTAGGATCAAGACACACATATGCATCAAGGCATTAATAAAGTACATTACATGGAGAGAAGAAGGAACATTAATGTGAAAGACCCATTGCATGGGATTGGAGGCCCAAAGATGAGAGGGACAATGAGATGGATGAATGAGGCATTTCATGGCCTTATTTTAAAATTATAAGAAGAGTCCCAACATGTATGCATGGTAGGATAAAATTATCCTATAATTACTTTTATTAGTGCCAAAAAGTGAACTCAATTGGATCATCCAATTGACCCCGTGAATTTAAATCCATCTTCATAAAGGAAATATCCAAATTCAAAAGTGGTGGGTCACTTATCTCCAAATTCATGGTGGTAATATTTAAAGTCTTTGGAATGTTGCCACAAAGTCTTTGTGGTAGAATACTTTGTCCTCTAAAGTAATGGTAAAGTTTAAACAAAGTCAAAATTCGTTTTTTAGGCTTTATAATTTGTTGGGCTAGGTTTTTGACATGTATATCTCTCATTTGACTATAAAATGCCACCCTCCTTATACTCTACTTGGTTAATTATGAATTTGAGTATTTTCTAGAATTATTATGGTTATGTTCCTTATGTTATCAGGTGAATTAAGTGAGGCTTATAAAAGGAGTGATCAACCTTTTTTGTGCTTTATAATTAGGGTTTTAAGTGGAAAGTCTCCATGGGGTCCTAATTGATCATCACCATCCCCTTTTAAATTTCACCCTTTGTGATTAATTCGGATCATGAAATTATAAAATTTCTAAATTCATGTGGAAAGATGAATAGGAATCATGCATGATGTCTTGAATTAATCGAAACATTCCCTTATTGAAGGTTTTAGGCACAACGGAAGCATGTGATGGGTCATTCCTAACATTTATTTTTATCATGATCAATGATTAGTCTGATATTTACACGAAGAAAAATTCTATTATCAACATAATTGAATCAAGGAACATAGAAAATGTATAAAAATCTAGAACCAAAGTGCAGGATCATCACATATTATTTATAATTAATTTAAGAAATTAAAGAATTACCTTGTGATAAATTCTTTCATTATTGATGGATATGACAATTGATCTATGTTGTACTATCATTTAATTGTAGTATTCCCTCTAGTAGTGATCCACACGTGTTCCATGAATATTCGAATGTCACCGTATGATTCGTTGGGTGCTAGCATGATAGATCTTATCTCTTACATTGTTCATCTTTGATCTCCTCGAGAATGTCTTCCAAAGGATTCTCTATGATCTCTATAGAATTGAGAGTGGAAGGTTGAGAAAGATATCTCTCTGTTCATGAGAGCATTCTTGTAGAACAGAAGCTCTCTAGGTATTTGAGAGGATTCTCTAGATTTCATTGTGTAAAACTAGTCAAATGAATTCGCTCTCTTGAAAAATAATATAATTAGGTTTATATACTGCTGGTGTTTGAAATAAATAATTGAAAATGTGTCCTTTAATGTTTATTTAATCCACATGAAACCCCATGTCTATAATAATAATATTATTATTATTTCTTGACATACACTTAACTCACAAATTAAATTAAATATTATTTAATAAAATAATATTTAATATATATTATTTCTCACTGGTCATATTAACTCAGTCTTCTATTCATCCACAATTTTTATTGGGATATGAATAATTACCATTTATTTAATAACTAATTATCACTTCATTATTCACCAATAAATAAATAAATATTATATTTACTAAATACAAAATAAATATTTATTAAACATTATTCTCACATAATATTCTCTCGAATAACTGGTGATGGTATATATGTGATCAAGAAAACATGAATAATTTTTAAACCACTTATGAGAATAATATTTATTCAAATTGTTAAATAATAAATAATAATATATATTATTTAACTGAGATTCTAGATACACTTAGTGTGTGACCCACCATGCCTCTTTCTCAGTGGCATTAATTGAAGAATCCTAAAGTTCAAGGTTAGCATATAGAAACACACCAAGGCACTCATAAAGAAAGAAGTTAATGTCACAATGACATAATACCTCATATGAATTATTACTATGTAATATAATTATTTTATCACAATATCTCTAATCAAACAGGTTGCATGATGGTGCCATCAACCTATGTGCTTGATGTATCTTTCTTTTAACTTCCAAAAATCGAACTTTCCTATAGAACACCATGGACATGGATTCATTTATACTATATCAATTCCATTAAAAAGACTGAGATATCAACTTTATTTAAATAACAGAATATACAAATCCTTTCTCGCATTATTCTTTAATGAAATATTACTCATGACACACCCAATATATCTTACCTCGCCTCGAACATATGTTGTCATAGTTTTTGTTAATACATAAAATTACACAACTTATAATAATAATTAATAATAATAATAATAAATTTCAAGGATCAATAAACACGTACACAAATAGAAACATCCAATGACACATATAAATGTGTATTTCCTACTGGCATTTCTCATTCTCATAATATCCTACATTGGATATTACTAAAGGCATACAACATAAGAAGGTGAATCAAAGTCCTATGAGTCTCCACCTCTGATATACTATATCATCAGTGTTCTTAAAATGATATCATCCATCTATATAACATATATTTATGAATACTATCATGGAACTTCTGGGTTCTCATCATAAAAGGTAACTGTTGTGACCTTTCAATGTGATAGTTACTCTTAGGAAATTATCACATACTACGTTACATAAAATAATAATCATGATGTGATAAAGAGTTTATTAATATAAAAAAATATGGATACAAGTTTTCATAAAGTACACTAAAGTTGGTTCTAGGTAACCAACTCCAACAGACTCCCAATTGCACTAGATCCAACTGCTAACAATATTCAGTCTGTTGTCTTTCACATGATACCCATGATTCTATTTAGATAAGCCTTTATTCAAGGGTTCTACAATGTTTTCTTATATAAAAACTTTTTATACAGTAACTTCCCCCCTTTGAAAAAAATCCCTCAAGAGGTGATACTTACAAAGTATGTACTTTGTTTGTTGGTGTGACCTTAAGTCTTTTGCAAGATCCACCACTATAGTATTACCATAATATAATGTGATAGGGTATTTACTACTAGGTACCACATCAAGCTTCTGGATTATGTTTTGTATTCAAATGACTTCCTTGGCTATATCATAATCCACTATATACTCAAACTCCACTGTGGAATTAGTGAAAAATGACTGCTTTATACTCTTCTAACTCATAGCTCCTACATTGATAAATAAAACATATCCTAAATATGACTTTAGATTATTATTATTTATTCGAAAACTAATATCAGTATAACCCTTTATGACCAGCTCCTCTTTTTCACCATGCACTAGGAAAAAATCCTTAGTTCTTCTCAGATACTTAAGTATAGCCTTAACTGCAGACCAATGTTGTTCTCCTGGATTATATTGATATCTTCCTACCATGATCAATGCATAGGAAACATCAAGTATAATACATAACATGGAATACATGACAGATCCAATAGTTGAAGCGTATGATATCTTACTCATTCTCTCTTTCTCCTATTGTGTCTGAGGACACATTTTCTTAGAAAGATTTATATCATGTGACACTGGAACTAACCCCCTCTTGGATTATTCTACACTTAATCTATTTAGTATCTGGTTAATGTATGTACTTTGACTTAGTCCAAGAAACCACTTGGATCTATCATGAATGATTTTAATCCTTAGAATATAGGCTTCTTTACCTAATTCCTTCAATGAGAAACACTTGTTTAACTAGTCCTTAACATACTATAAGACTTGTATATCATTTCCAATAAGTAATACACCATCAACATATACTTCTAGGATAATAACCCCATTCCCACTAAACCTGTTGTAAACACATGGCTCAAATTCATTCTTAATGAAACCAAATTCTTTTATTTCTTAGTCAAATCGAATGTTCCATTACCTGGATACTTTCTTAAATACATAAGTGGATCTCTACAACTTTAAAATCTTTTTGGCATCACCAGGAGTCATAAAACCTTTTAGTTGTGTCATGTAGAAATCTTATTTAAGGTTCCCATTAAGGAAAGCTATTTTTACATCCATCTTCTATATTTTATAGTCATGGTAAGATGTTATATAAAGTACATGGAAACTGGTGAAAAGTCTTTATCATAGTCAATTCATCGATTTTGTTTAATCCCTTTAGAAACTAGCCTTGATTTATAAGTACTTACTTTACCTTACATTCCCAATTTTCTCTTGAATACCCATTTTCACCCTACATGATTTACATTAACTGGTGCATCAACCAAAATCCAAACATGGTTTTAATACATGGAA
Organism: Viscum album; assembly: GCA_963277665.1. Taxonomy (NCBI): domain Eukaryota; kingdom Viridiplantae; phylum Streptophyta; class Magnoliopsida; order Santalales; family Viscaceae; genus Viscum; species Viscum album. The sequence continues at coordinate 393,594,119 of OY728147.1, read as the reverse complement.
TCCATTTCAGAATTCATGTATTCTTTCCATATTGCATATTTTAAGCTCTATACTACCTCTTTATAGAAGATAGGTTCATCATTATCAACCAATAATGAGTTATTATCATCATTTACTAGAAGACCATATCACTCTGGTTCTCTTATCTCTTTATTTCTCCTATGTAGTACTTGTGTTTCAAGAACTCATTATTATATGGGGACCTGTGGAATCTCTTCCTATACCAACTATTTTATATCTTGATCATCAAATTCATCAGAGTAAATATTTATCACACTAACCTATTTGAGGATGTTCTTCCTCTCTTGAGATATGGATTGTCTGTCCACATTCACTTTCTTTTCTGAGGGGTTGTATAGGTAGTATCCCTTTGTTTCCTTAGTATACCCTATAAAGATACACTTTGTTCCCCAGGGTGCTAGTTTGTTTCAGGAAAAAGGCCTTAACAAATTTCTTATAACCCCATAAACATGTATGAAATAAAACATGTTTTATTATGCTCTATAAACGTGTAATGAATATCCCAAAAGGATAATGGTAGATCTGCATGACTCATTATCGACTTTAACATGTCCAACATGGTACAGTTCCTCATTTCACTCACACCATTCCACTATGGTGTGTAAAGTGGAGTGTGTTGAGATTGAATCCCAACTCCTATAAAAATTTGACAAACTCTTGGTTAGGATATTCAACTCCTTGACCTGATCGAAGCATCTTTGTATTCTTTCCAAGTTTATTCTCTAGTTTATTATTTAATTCTTTTAATTTATCAAAGGACTCGGACTTATACCTCAACAAGTATACATATCCATATCTACTCAATTCATCAGTAAAAGTTTTAATGTAAGAATACCTGCCTCTATCTTATATTATAAATGGTTCACCCACATTAGTGTGTACCAATCCTAAAAGATCTGTGGCCCTTTCACCCTATCCACCAAATGGTGGTTTGATCATTTTTCCTTGTAAACAAGAATTACATATTTCAATTGGTTCTAGATCAAAAGAGTCTAAATAACCATCTTGATAGAGCTTTGTCAAACGCTTCTCGTTTACATGACCAAGATGGTGATTTCATAGTTGGGTGTTACATGATTCATGTGAGAATGATTCATTATCTATTTTCAATACTTGGTTCTCATAATTTAATGAATAAAGGCCATTATTTGAATGTGTCATACCATAACATATTTTGTCTTTATACAATAAACAACTTGTATTTCCAAACATGAAAATAAAACCATCTATATCTAGGAAGGATATAGAAATTATGTTCTTGGTAACCATTGGTACATAATAAAAAAATCTTAAATAAAATATCATTCATGTTCTTGGTGAATGATGGTATTCACAAATGGATAGAGGAGACAACCTCTTACCATTAGGAGCTCAAAAATTTACCTATCATCTATTAATCTTTCGAAATCTAATTGGTTCCTATATTTGGATACATATGTGAGAAAAAAAATCTATATCTAATACCCAATGTGTATATATTGAAATATTACAGTAGATAACAAACAAATATTTAGATTCCCCTTACTTCTGGGTACAATTATTCTTCTAGTAGCCTTTCTTATCACATAAAAAACATACTACCTCTTTTTCCTTTCCATGCCTCTAGATCTTTCTCTTCCTAGAAGGGTGGTGCTTGGGAGGTTTAGAATTTTTATGAGTCTTGGGCCCCTTCTCCATGTTCTTCCTTTTATTATTCGCCATAAGAACTATGGGTTTGTCATGCCCTATGTCCTTATCCACTTGGATAATCAAAGTAAGAAGTTTAGAAAGTCTCTTATAATTATTGATCATGTTATAATTAATAATAAAACTAGAGAAGGTCTTGGTTGGTGAGGAAAGTGTGATATATGTGTGCAACTCATTTGGGGATTTAATCCATAAGATGTCTAAATGTTCAATGTAGAAAATAATATTGACTACATGAGTCCCAGTTGGTGCTGACTCTCTAATATTAGTTGTAAACAGAGCATTTGATATCTCATATCTTTCTTGTCTCACCTTCTCTTGATAGAGATCCCAAAGGTGATACATCATGTTATACACATCCAAGTCATCATTTTGCTTTAAAAGTTAATTTTTCATGAATGATAGAATAAAACACTAAACATATATGGAATCATTCAAATGTTTCTCATAGAGATATAACTATTCATCACTAGCCTTATTTCTAGGCACATCAGGAATAGGTTCTTCCAACACATACAATTTCTTTTCATGGTGTAGGATAACTTGTAAGTTACTTTTCCACTCTTGGAAATTTGTGCTGGTGATGATGTTATACTTCTCAAGTATGGGTTTTAGTGATATGTTTGAATCCATTTTATTACTATTTCTACAAATAAGATGATTAGAGTTTGAGTACTTTATCTGATAAAATTTAGATAAATAAATAAATATAATGTTTATTAATCTTCCAATTTTTTATTTAAAACTAATAGTGCTCACCATTGGCTTTGGAATATCCTTTTTCTTAGACATTCTCATTTTAAGGATCAATATTCTCATTATCATCAACTCAACTCTGGATGGTCAAGAAATTTCAAGGGTTATAGGTAGAAATTCCAAATTCCAACTACATCAACTCACAGTTCCTTGATCTATTGAGTGGACTCCCCAATATTTAAATAATTAAATTGTATTTTTTAAAACTTTTCCTCTCAATTGCACCAAGTTCTGATTTGGGATTCATCCCTTGATTTGAACTAATTTATGTCAACCCAAATCTTAATGTTCGAATTACCTAATAATTAAAAGCATCCCAATTTTGGCTATTCAAGCACTTTCAACTATGTTTCAATTTTAACTAAAGCTGTGGAAGGTTGTAGCAATTTAATATATATAATTTATGTATTTTTACATTTTCTTCATAAATTTCCAATTACTATCTTTATTACATGCTTTTTAATATTAAGTGGATTTACTTGAGTGATTAACCATGTCTTAGATAGTATTTACATATAAGACAATTTATTTTACTTATATCTTTCATGCTTTTTAATTAATTAATTCATGTGATCATGAAAAAAAATCCATAATGAAATAACAATTTTACTTGATAGATTTAAAATAATAAAGTGGTGTGATCATGATCTTTTACTAATAGTTATTTTATCTAGCATATGATAAACTAATCTTCGACCTAGGGGGGAAACCTTGAACCAATTAAGGTTCATGTTGCAGTTTTCCACTTGTCTACCTATGTATCTTTCTTGGATTGGTTTCACCTTTAATCTTAACTAGAACCACCTCCACTAGCTTTTTATTTCCATCCATTACATAATCTTTTACTCACATGTAGGTGAGGGAACCAAATAATTGGTTAAGGGGTTTACATAAAAAAACCATGGGTATGCATGCCATTACATAACGAGATGAGATATGACATGTAGGCCAAAAAAATAATTTAATAATAAATTAAAATAAACTATTATCATGAAAATATCTAGTCTAATCTCATAATTATCCATATGCATGTAAAAAATTATGCATTTAATAAAATTAAAATTCAATTCTAATCATTTTTATTTAACATAATTCACGCTCGAATCAATTAATTATATTTTTTAATTAATCAATTATTTTATCATAATTCTCATTTTAATTTACTTCATATTATCATCCATCATAATTTTTAAAAAATTAAATAAATTTATTTAAAATCAACTATGTACAATAAAAAAATGTACCTTGGAGAAAACACGGTGAGTACCCATCCGAACTACCCATCGTGTATTATACTCATATATCGTTTACTATTACAACATATGTTATACATGACTTATCATGTAATTTCACAACATGTACTATAATATTAATGATCACACAATTTACATGGTATTTACGTTGCGTGTTATTATTCAATGCATGTGGATTAATAATTATAATATGACTTATACGTGATATGTATATTTGAACATTTCACAGAAATTAATTAGACATTTATACGTATATAACTGGTCACATTGAGTGTACTATCAAATTAATAACCACACAAAACACATGTTTATAAGGTTTTCTAAATATATTAAATTAATTTTCAATTCTGTGTAATTTGGTCAAAGTACATGACATGTACATTGAAGTTTACACAACACATATTATTCTTATTTTCTATCCACAACACATGACTAGGGACTCTATGTGTAACTGTGCCATGGAAAATATTTGAGTACATGGTGTGAACATGGTTTATATAGTCTGTGGTCTCTGAGTTACATGTCCACTAGTCATGTAGGTCATGTAAAAAGATACATGATCCATCTGTGACTAAAGGACTACTCGTTGTGCACAAAAGTTACATGGCATGTACTCTATCTAACCATGCACCAAGATGGTTAGGTCAAAAAATGGTGTATAATTAAACTCACAATGTATAATAAACACACACACATTGAATTAATTCCAAATCAATTCATAGATAATTAAACACCAGTACATGGTGTGTACCTTCGGGTTACACGACATGTACTCTTGTGTTATCCAAATAGATTCCTTGGCACCTCCGAATGAGATCTTTGAATTTATTTCATTAATTAAATTAATTAATTTGATTATATTTATGATAAATGGTGAGGATGAAAGTAGATCTCAAAAACTGGATTAAATAACAATTAAATTGGAATTAAAAACCAATAATAAATGATAAAATAAATAAACAATATTTAAATAATTATAAATAACTATGTGCTCCCTCTGATACCACTTGAAGGATCCAGGCCCAGTGGAAGCGTGTGATGGTTGGTGAAAAAAAGTTCTATCTATCATGATAAATTATTAATCTAATATTTACATGATGATAAATGCCATGATCAATGTAATGGAATCAAAGAAAATAGACAATATATAAAACATCATAATCAAAGCATAGGATCATCACATATTATTTATAATTAATTTAATCAATTAAAGAATTACCTTGTGATAAATTCTTTCTTCATTTATGGATCTAATAATGGATATTCATTGTAACATCATTTAATTGTAGGAATAAATAATGTATTCCCTCTAATGGTGATCCACATGTGTTCTAAAAATCTCTAAACATTATCATAGGAATATTCGTGTGCTAGCATGGTAAATCCTATCACTTTCATCATTCACCTTTGATCGCCTTGATAATTTCTTCAAAAATATTCTCTTTGATCTCTCTATGCCCGAGAGTGGAAGGTAGAGGAAGATCACTCTCTTTCTTGAGGGTGTTCTTGGAGAAAGGGAGATATCTGGGGCTTCAAGGGGATTCACCAAATTTCATTGTGTAGGACCAATCAGATGAATTTAGTCTCTTGAAAAATAATATAATTGAGTTTATATACCACTGCGGTTAGAAATAAATAATTTTACAAGTTCGATTTAATATTTATTTAATCCCTATGGAACCCCATGTTTATAATAATGTTAATATTATCATTTATTGACATTCCCTTAACTCACAAATTAAATTAAATATTATTTAATCAAATAATACTAAATATATATTATTTCTCATCGGAACTATAAACTCAGTCAACCATTCCTCCAAAATATTTACTGAGACGTGAATAATGACTATTTATTTAATAAATAAATATCATTGTGTTATTATCCAATAAATAAATAAATATTATATTCACTAAATAGAAAATAAATATTTATTAAATATTATGCTCACATAATATTATCTTGAGTAATTGGTGATGGAATATATATGAACATGAAAACATAAATAATTATTAAACCATGTGCAAGAATAATATTTATTCAAATTTTTAAATAATAAATAATAATATATATTATTTAATTGAGATTCTGGACACACTTAGTGTGTGATCCTCTAGGACTCTTTCTCAGTGGCATTAGGAAAAGCAGCCTAAAGTCCATGGTTATAGTTTAGTAACATACCAAGGCACCCATATAGAAATAAGTTAATGTCACAATAAAATTATACCTAATATGGAAACTTATTATGTAGTATAATCCCTTTATCAAGATGTCTCTAATCAAGCAGGTTGCAAGCTGGTATCATCAACCTATGTGCTCGATGTATCTTTCTTGGACTTTTTGAAAATTGAACTTGCTTATAGAACACCATGGACATGGATTTATTTAGGCTATATAATTTCCATTAAAGGGTCTGAGATATTAACTTCTGTTAAAGAATATAAGGGACAAATAATTTCTCACATTATTCATTAATGAAATATTACTCACGATGCACCCAACATATCCTAGATCACTATGAACATATTTCGTCATGGTTTTCATCAATACATCAAAGTATGCATCTTATAACACTAATTAATAATGATCATAATGTATAAGGATCAATACACACATCTGCAAATATGAACATCCAATGACACATATTAATGTGGATTTTCTACTGGCAGTTCTCATTCTCATAATATCTTACACTGGATGTTACCAAGGGTATACACCATAATAAGGTTCCTCAAAGTCCTATGAGTCTCCACCCTAGATATCCTATATCATTTGTGTCATTAAAATTATATAATACATCTATAGAACATATATTTAGGAATTCTGTCGTGACACTTATGGGTTCTCATCATAGTAGGGAAATGCTATAACCTTTCAGTGAGACAGTTACTCTTAGGAAATTATCACATACTATGTTATTCATAAGAATGATAATGATGTGATAAGGAGTTTATTAATATTCAAAACTTTTGATACAAGTTATCATAATGTACAAAAAACTTGGTTCTAGGGATCTAACTTCAACACACTTGTCATTAAGTATAAACAAGGAAAATAAAATGTTGGTGTTGATTATTTGTCTTGGAGATATTCTATTATCACTTATATTAATGATAAAATACTTGGTTTTTAAATGGTGAAAATCATGTATGTAAATGATGTTGATTTTTTTGAGATATGAAAATTGTGGGATGAACATAGGAAAATGATTTTTACAAACATGATGGGTTTCTTTTTCAGAAAAATAAATTTTGTGTTCTATCTTGTTCCATGCATTAATTTCTTGTTAAAGAAACCCATTTTCGTAGATTAATGGGGAATTTTGGGGTTGATAAAACTTTTTCTTTATTATATGAACAATTTTATTCACCTCACATGTGTAAGGATTTTATTGTTTTTTGTGAAAATTATATTGTGTGTAATCATGCTAAATATAAAATTCTTTCACATGAATTATATATTTCTTTACCCATTTTAACTCATCCCTATATTGACATATCAATTTATTTTGTGCTCATATTTCCTAGAACACAATCAGGGAAGGATAATATTTTTTTGATGGTGGATAGTTTTAGTAAAATGTCTCATTTTCTTACTTATTCTAAAATTAATAATTCCACTCACATCACTGATTTGTTTTACAGAGTAATTATTAGGTTTCATGGGTTACCCAAGAAAATTTTGAGTGATCAGGATTTCAAATTCCTTAATTTCTTATGGATACCATTATAGAATGAATTGGGTGCAAAAACTTTGTCCTCCATGTTAGTCAGAATAGATGTCAAGAGGGGTTAGAATTTCCTTTTAAAAATTAAATAAAATGGAAAAGTTAAATTCAAAACTAAATGATTTTTGAGTCAATAAAGTGATAATGAAATAAAGAAGATAAATTGATAATTGATATAATAGATAAAGAGAGCACATGAGCATTATCTCGGTTGGTAAGGACTCTGTAAGTGTATCCGGGAGACCCGGGATCAAATCCAGGCGGAGACATTATTTCTGGGGGTACTGTAGTAGTACTATAGTAGTATTGTAGCAGGAACTGTAGCAGGAACTGTGTAGTACTATAGCAGGTACTGTTTGGCACTGTAGCAGCCAGGAATATACCCCCATTTGGGTCTTCGGGCCACCGATTTGGTCCTCGAGTTCTTTATGGCCTTCAGGCCACCCATGCCTTTGGGTCAGTAAGGCATTCGGGCCACCTTAAGTGCAGATGCAAACCAGATAACCTATGAGGAACAAGCTCTACAGGGAGGATGAGCAAGGAGCTTTCACCACAGTAGAAGCTAAACGGATTGCAAGAATGAGAGGGTATGGCACCTTCCATCGGGACAAGCCCGTGCATGCACGGGAATGCCTAGCCGAACATCCATGCGAAGGTGGAGAGCTTATATCACGATGAAGATGCTGGGGAGGATAGTTCCAAGTAGTTATTCTGGGTTGTATGTAATTTTTGAAGCCTACGGGAAAATGAATTCCTCTAAGGCCTATGGGCCATGTAATACTTACGCCTATGGGCCTTGTAAGGTTTCCACCTCACCCCTTGAAAGGTGGATTATCAAAATAAATAAAAAATTAAGGTCTTCGGGACATTGGAGGATAAAGAGATAATGTGATAAATAGATAAATTGATAAATTAAATATGTATTGAAAAGTTAATTTCAATATTAGATAAAGAGAGTATGCATAATGGAAATGGTCGTATCAAATTTTTGAAATTATTTATATTGATATGATACAATGTGTAAAATAAAAGAGAGAGAAAACACACTTTGATAAGGAGTTCAGAAATAGATCGATGTGATACCCTATGTCTCCACCCCTCAAGTTGATAGGTCTATGTATTAGTCCCTTGATTTTTATGGAGATCAAGTAATCACATCCTCCATTTCTTTTTTACAGAGATAGTAAGAAACCAAACTTCCCTTACTCTTTTAAGGAGACAAAAATAAACCAAACATTGCTTGATTTTTTATGGATATAGTAATAAAACAAAGGTAAAAGGTTTGTGAGAGAATAATATTTTTTTAACACAAATATGTTATGATTTTGGTCGGGTATCTTTCTAGAAATATTGAATAACATGTGAGAGAGTGTGTCATGAACCAACCCACTAGGGACCACTTGGACAATGTTAAGCTAAGTGTGACACCCCAAGATTACCTTCAATAGGTCAAGGGTTGGAGACTAGCGTCAAGTAGGTGTATTAGATGCATGAAAGGCCTTAGCCTAAGGCACCTGTATGAAAGCACAAATCTCCAATCCATAACACCATACTGAAATATAAAATACAGTTAATTCACAAATCCATTAATATATATATATCCCACAACCAGAGTATGAAAAAGGTATTGGAAAGCATAAAATAAAAATAAAATCCCACTAAAACTATAAAATAGTTCAACCTTATAAGGAGGGGACTGTTGTAAAATATGACACTTGGTACAAACCACGGTCTATCTAGCCCAACTATACTTCTCCTTCTCCTAGTCCTCCTAAGACTCCATTGAAGGCTTTGTCATCTGTATAAGACATGACATGTGCAGGCAGAGCCTATGCATGGGTGAGTATAATAATACCTATTAGGATACCCCAAAATCACCAAATATAAAGCATCAAGAGAGTAGTCATCTCATCAATGATAAGGCATGTCAATCAGTAGTATGAGATATATCAATAACAATAGTCCATATAAACTCAAAGTAGAAACTAAGTATCAAGGTAAATCTATAACCATACTATCGGCCTAGGATTCCTGCTTGAGGCTTCAAGGTAATGCTCATCTAGGAGAACTCACTCCATGAGTTTGATGATGTTGATAGCACTCATATTAGACTTTATTATCATTGGGATTAACCATGAAGAAGTGCCCACTGAAACTCTAAATATCTAGATATAAATATAGAGGATATCACCCAGGAACTCTAGGGTATACCAGACCCTACCTTGAGTAACCCTCTAAGTAGGGGATTGTATAATCATGTATGTTGGTCACAATGATTCCTCAAACCCCACCTAGAGAAGAATAAGGAGTGATTCTGGGTCACACTCCAGGTCACACAGAGGGATTCCTGAACTCTATCCAAGACTAATCACATGGAGGGGATCACACCCTGATCTCAGGTCATGATTCCTCATAGTACCCTCATGGGAAAGGACCAAGGGAATGCACCAAACTGATACTGATCTATACTGAAGAGACAAAGGGACTCAACCTACCCTGGAGAAAGTACATAGCATGTATTGGGAGTTCACTGTGTGTCTTGGATACCTCAGGTCTTCCCATGTACTCTGGTATTGTGCCTATATAATTAAGATCATGCCTATGTACATTGGTTTTGTTCATGTACTTGGTTGCGTATAGGCACTCTAGACATGTCTGAGTATGTCATTCCCATGTACTATATTTATGCATGTGTACCTAGCCATGTTCATTCCCATGTACCTCTAGGGTATACGTTGAGCTACCATCATTGAGATACATTATGTGTAGTAGGTAACACACGATGTGTGGTATTTTTATTCATGCGTAAACCCTAGATACCACATACAAGTTCTACATTGTGTGTGTTCATATGGAGTACACGTGGTGGAATGTGGTATTTTCCATAAATTTCATAATACTCACACATTTTCCCCTGTGTCTCCACCAAATTGATCCAACTGCAAATCTCACTCAAAAATCATCGTTCTGGGTTGACTAAACATTACTATCACTAATTAATAGATTATATCCATCCAATCCTCTTGGGAATCACCTCCCATCACACTGTGATTTTGTCTCAAGCCAAACCACAAATCGGGTCTCCAGATCCAATTGAAATCCATCCTTGATCATTCGTAGTCACCAAAAAACCTCAATTGTGCCATCAATCTTGAACTCAGACCCATGAAAATGATTATTTTCTCTATATATTGAATTTGAAATGATCATTTTCTAGGTATTTTTTGAGCCATCATCCAAATTGGATGCTCACAATGATCTTGCAATGAAAGGTGGGGGAAATGAAAAAAAACACAACAAGAGGAAAGAACCTTGGTCATTATTTAGGATGACCTCAATTTTTTTTATAATGATAAATGAAGAACCAAAATTAATAAAATCAATTCCAAAATCCCATAAAGATAAACACACACCTACAAAGAATGATTGACCCATGCATCAATCTGTCAGTGGAGTTGATTCACATTCATCATGAGATAAAAAAAATGGGGATTAAACCAATGTAAAAAAAATCTCTACCTTGGGTTTATATCAATCATTGATGAAGAATGGTCCCACTTCATTTTCATTGGAGAGATCCATAAGCACCATAGGCACACCAATTTTTAAACCATGATCCACCATTGATCATCCAATAATCCTCCTCCAATGGTCCTCTCTTAATCTCTAAGGTTATACAGATAACCCTAGGGATTTTCCATAATAGTTTTTATATGGAGGAGGGTTTAGGTTTTGGCTTTAATAACATATAAATAAATTAAATAATTTTTTTAATTATTATTCTTCCCATGATGGTGCTCAATCCAAACGCCCAATGCATGTAAGGGTTAAGTTGTTCCAAGGGTAAAACCTACATTCTAGATTTAATGATGGTCTCATTTTTACCATCCAAGTATCCATTTAGTATTTATTCCATTATTTATAAAAAACTACATTTGTGTGATATTATATATTTAATATTTTTATTATATCAATACCAAGCCTCTCTAGGCCTTGGAATCCAATGCTAACTCAGTGCCTAGCTCCAAAAATATTATTTAAAATATTTCAAATCTTTACGAGGAAAAAACCGAGTTGTTACATTCTCCCCAACTCAGATATTTTCATCCTGAAAAGAGAAATTCTACTAAAATAGGTGAGGGTACTTATCTCACATCTTGTTCTCCCACTCCCAAGTTCTCTCCTAGAGATTAATGAGCTTCCATAAGACACATACCAAGGTAATGACTCACCCACAGTGGATCTTCTCCTACCAAAACTTGATCTCTATCAGGAACTCATTAAAGGTAGATCAATCCTCAATGTTCATCTCACCCTAGATTATAAGATGTGATGAGTCATGAACATACCTCCTCATCTACGACACATGGAAGATGTTGTGTACTTGGTCTAACTATGGAAGTATGTCCAAGAAGTACACCACCTCACCAACCCCACACAGTATTTGGAAAGGATCGATAAACCTTGGAGATAGCTAGCTTCCCCAGAATAATCTCCAAAAAACCTCATTGAGATGAGACCTTCAGAAACACATGGTCTCCCTCATCAAACTCCAAAGGCCTCTTTCATCAGTTTTCATAAAACTTATGATAGATCTGGGAAGTTTTCATCTACCCCAGGATGATCTTCATCATCTCTATTATAGCTCACACCAAATATGGACCCATGAGTGATGAATCTCTTGGATCATCCCAACATAGTGGTAACCTACAAGGCCACCCGTATAAGGCCTTGAATGGTGTCATACTGATGGTGGAGTAGTAACTATTATTATATGCAAACTCCTCTAAGGGTGGGTGATCTTTCCAACTATGGAAAACGTCCCACGTGAAATCTAGAAAAATTTTATTCAGAATGACTTAAGATAAGTAGTCTATATTCTATGGATCAAGATCATTCATGATAGATCAAAGAGTATTCTTAGACTAAGTTAAAGTATATACATTTACCAGATACTAAAGAGGTTCAATATGGAATAATCCAAGAGAAAATTGGTTTTAGTGTCACATGGTATACATTATTCCATGAAGATGTGTCCTCAAACACAACAAAAGATAGAGAGAATGAGTAATATCTCATACTCTTTTGTGATAGGATCAATCATGTATGTTATATTATGTATGAGTATTGATTTTTCCTAATATTTGATCATGTTAGGTAGATATCAGGCTAATCCAAGTGAACATATTTTTATTTCTATTATGGATATCCTTAAGTATCTAAGGAGAACTAAGGATATGTGTATGGAGGAGATGAAGAGCTAGTCATCATGAGTTATACAGATTCTATATTTTATAATTATTATAATGATATGTAATCATAGTCAGGATATGTCTTTAGTCTCAATATAGGACCTTTGAGTTTGAAGAGTTTAAAGTAGTCAGTTATTGCTGATTCTATAGTAGAGTCTAAGTATATTGTGGTTTCTGATGCATCCAAATAAGAATATTGGATTCTTAACTTTATCCAAGAACTTTATGTGGTTCTTATAATTCAATAACCTATCACAATTTACTTTTATAATAATACAGTAGTGTATCTTTCCAAAGATACAAGGTCACATCAAAGGGAAAAGCATATACATTGTAAGTTTTATCTCTTGAGGGATTTTTCTCAATGAGGTGAAGTTGAAGTGAGTAGAGTATCCATGGAGGAAAATGTGGTGACCCCTTTATGAGGGTTATATCTCAGCAGAGGCATGAGTTTCATGTGAGATCTAGTGGACTGGAGTATATTAACATTTGGCTCTAGTGCAAGTGGGAGTATGTTATAGTTAGTTCCCTAGAACCAACTTTTAAGTACTTGATGATTACATGTATTCATTTACTTGAATATAATTGAAGTTTTTATCAGGCCGTGAAAGTTCCTCTAAATGGAATAGTATGTGATAATGTCCTAAGAATATCAGTCACCTTAAAAGGGAATAGAATTTTCCTATAATGATGAGAACCTAGAGGTTACATGACAATATTATTGAATATATATGTTTTGTAATCAAATGATATCATTTTACATGAAATAAATGATACTAGATATTGGGTGTAGAGAATCATAGGAATTTGAGGAACCCTCTCATGGTATGAAACTTTGGTAACTTCCAGAGTAGGATATTATAAGAACGAGACCTGATAATAAAAAATATATATTTATATGTCTAATTGTATTTTCCTATTTGTGCACATTTGTATTTATCCTTATACTTTAATATTATCATTAATTAATATTATAAATCATGTACTTTTATATATTGAATAAATCTATGATGACATATGCTTTCAAAGAAGTATGATATGTTGGGTGTTTCAAGAGTGATATTTCAATTATGAATAAAGTGATAAAGTATTTATCCCTCCCATCCCTTGATATAATTTTACATCTCATACCCTTTTATGGGAATGGAAATTCTTGTATAAAACCATGTCCATGGTGTTCTATGGGCATGTTCAACTCTAGAAATTCAAATTAAGATACATTAATCACATAGGTTGATAACACCATTATAAAACCATTTGATTAGAGATATCATAATAAAGATATTATATTACACAGTAAGAATTTTTGGGAGGTTGTATTCCATTGTGACATATTTTTTCTCTATGGGTTCCATGACATTTTTCTATATGCTAACCTTGGACTTTAAGTGTCTCTAACCATTGGCACTAAGAAAGAGGCCTAGAGGGTCACACACTAAGTGTATTTGCCCATTTTCTTTGAGAAAGAGTCCTAGAGGGTCACGCACTAAGTGTATTAGGAATTTCAGTTAAATTCAATGTTGAATTTAATAAGTTAGAACAAATGTTATTCCTACTTTTTGGTTTAATATTTGTTTGGATTTAGTTGATCGTCAAGATTTAATCAAAATTTATTTGAATGAATAAGTGAGTTAAATAATAATAATAAATATTTATTTTAAAGGTATTGTAAATATAATATTTATTATATTTATCGCTGAATAATGAAGTGATTATTATTTATTAAAAAAATAATCATTTTCAAGGTTTAGTAAATATTGAGTAGGATAAGCAGGTTGAGTTTAATGGTCTAATTGAATATGATATAAATGGTATTTATTTATGTCAAGTGAATAATAATTATATTATTTTTAATACACTGGGTTCACTAAGTGTTAAGGAATTGGTAAGTGGTATTATATGTAAATAGGCAACCCTAAGTGTTCCTTAATATATATATATATATATATATATATATATATATATATATATCGAGTTATATCTCTTTTATAAGTGATATTAGTTGTTCTATATGGATAGAGAAAATCTATCTCATCCATAGAAAGGTATTAGGAATAAAATCAATATCTAGAGTGTGAATACTCCTCACCTCTCAAGTGGTCTATAAAGAGAAGAGAGTTATTATCCAATGAAAAACTTCCTGCTGTGATAAAAAAATTACGCAAGCAATCTAGATTGACTATGCTATCACTCAATGATTATATGGTGATGTTTAGAGATTCTGGTGCACTTTTGGATCACCCCTAGAGGTATTTTTCACTTTTATCCTATAACAAAACAACAGTACAATGATATTGAGTTAACCAGATCAACAAAGAATAAAGAATTACAAGTTCAGGTAATTCTATATTTTCTTAAAAATTAATTATAAATTATATGTGATGATCCTCCTCTTATGGTTCTGATATTTTAAAATATCAAGTCAAGTAATATATAATTTTAATCCATTTTTCATGATGTAATTTTCCATGTACATTTTGGATCATGCATAAATTAAAACTAAAAGTTGAGGTGGTCATGCCAAACATACACTTTTATTGCACCTAGAACCTACAGTATATGGCATAAGAAAATGAAAGGGGTCATCATATCACATGGAGATGTTAGGGTGATAACCTCAGGTCACATGGAGATGTTCATGTGGTATTTTTGGTACTTTTTCATCATTTGGATATATCATGTACCAGACATGTATGTATTGACCTTACATTTTGATCTTCTTTTTGTTATGGTGCAACACTTATTTACAGACCCCATGGAGTGTAGTTCAATGGTTCTACCCCTTCTATACCATTGGTGGTGTTTGGGTGGTCTCGATTTTGAGACTCCCTGATTTCATTTTATCTTTTATTTCTACCCCCTCCTCGAACATAATGTAAATTATTTATATTTTGTTGTTAATTATTATGTGGAATTATTTATGTAGAGTTTTGGGTTCATGTTTGTGGGCCGAGTTATAGTTAAACCTAAACCATCGACCCATGTAACACGCATAAAAAAATTAGGTAAACCTTGGCACTTACCACCATATTTATAAGGTGAAATCATTCCCAAAGTGTATAGTTGGAACCCTTGTCACTTGTCACTATCCCATGGGGATTAAGAATGTGTTTTTTTATTTATGAAACATCTAATTAGGTAACTTATAAAGTTGACCTAGGTCAATCAGCTACATAGACCACTGAATCAAAACCAGGCCAACTTGAAGAGGACCATTTATATTCTAGAAGAAAAATATCTTAAATAATTAAAAGAAAAACATGTTTCCAATTAGTAATCTATAAAAATCTACAAAAAAATAATTGAATTTTTATAAATGGTTATTAGTAAGTTTCATAAAAAATTGGTGCCATGAATAGTAAATATTATAATTTTTTTATTATTTATCAATTATTTATTTTGAATTACATATACATGTTATGTCCATTGTATAATAATATATAATGAAAATAATTTATTTTTTATGCATTATATAAACACACATTTTACAAAACATATGTTTGATACATCATATTATATATATTACAAACATTATATCCATTATAATAATATATATATATATATATATACTATAACATAATAATAAAAACAAAAAATAAAATTTGAAGGAAAAAATAGTAAAATATGATCAGTTGTAGAAAATTAATATGAGAAATATGAGAAATATTCATTTTTATATTGATGTAAAAAATGAAAAAAAAAAGTTATGATGTGTCCCAAATCATATGATTCTGGAAATAAATAATTCAAAATTCTATAGAAGGATATTTTCTTTGATTATTTGTACTAGTAATCAAATTCTCGTATTCTTCCATGCTAGAAAAAGGGAAGTCTTCTGCCTACCCTCTAGAATTATGCTTATTTTCCTTCCAACCTAGCACCTCATCACCACCATCCTCCCCTTATTCTCATTCCACACCTTCCAGAAATCCCATCTCTAGGATTCCATCCATTCCCACATCACTCCCATTAACCAACTCATCATCATCCTCATAAATGGAGAGTTTACTTGATTCTGGTATCTGATTGATCTCCTCACTATCACTATTTTCACCAATGCCGTCCTATTTTGATTCACTAATAATAGATAAATGGAACGAAGGAAGAAAAATGGGGATAAAATGATCTTTATTTAAACTTGTAAAAAGTATTTCAAAACTCCCTCTATACACCTCCACTCTCTGAAAATGGAGTGCTCAAGGATCTCACACCGAATTTAATGATATCTGTTGGCACAGATGATGAATGCAGGAGGCTCTCTAAGGCCTCCTTATATAGACTTGTAAGGAGGAGTACAAACTTGACAAATCTCCCACCAATCATCCACCAACATTATACCATGGAAAAATTCTCATTCAACATGTGTAGAAACCAACATTGAAGTAGCTAAGGGGCTATGGGGTAGGTGCACCAACCACCAAATAAGGTTTCTAGGAAACTCTATCAATCATCTCCCTCAAGTTTCAATCCACTGGATCATCTAAAAAGGTCCATATTCTATTGATAAACCACCTTTTTAAATATATCTATCAGGTTCTTCTTTTTGTGGATATTCACAATTCGTGGGATCAACCAATTCATCACTTCATATATCCAATGATAGATAATGTCTATGTGCATTGTCTAAGAATGGTACATGGAGTTATTTCTCAAGTCTAAATCACTTTTACTATCACAATGAAAACTATATTCCTTTTGGTTGAATTTTAGTTTTTGAAAAAAAAAAGTGATCTATCCAAAACATATCTCTTCTAGAATTCATAGTCACAATGTACTTGTCTTCCATCATGGATAAAGCAATACACTTTTTCAACCTTGATTTCCATGATACATCCCTCCAAAAAAAAGTATAGATGTATCATGATGTAGATTTCTAACCATCCAAATGTTAAACCATATATGCATCTATATTGATCTCCAAGTCAGGGTAAGCTATCCTATAGCACAAACATATCTTTTAGGCACCTTTAAGATGCTTTAGAATCCACCTATATTAGACCACATACATCAGAGTTCACCATATCCAATAAACCTAATCTCCTTGATGAAGCAGTATTGAATGAGACTCTATGTTTCATCTCATACAAGAAATATTTACAAATATTGAGGGATTCTATAGTGACACTAGATTTTCATACATTAACATTGCATCATTTGTTTTGGAATACTTAATACATTACACAAACAGATGCCTAAAGATTGTAATAGTCTAGTGCATTTGGAAACATGGAAACATAAATTCTGGTACATAAGTGAGCTACATTATCTCCCACTAGGTTCTTCATGACTAGAACCCATCTTAAAAACATAATACATAATACATATCTTCATAACCTGGGGATGGAAAACACAAGAAAGTGTGATCTCAGATGCTATGTGAGGGTAAAAAAGAGAGATATGTGAGCATAATCGTGATCATAAGGGTATAAGAACATGAGCATAACATTAGAAGATTATACCCTATGTAACATCCTGTTACAGTTTTTAGGTATTCTTAAACCCTCCTTTTAATTGATCTTTGGTTGGGTTTCATTTGGGGTTATTTTGGGTTGAAAATTTATGAATTTTTAGAATTCTGGGCTAGTGCACGGTTGGCACACAGCCTGTGCACAGTTTGCTAAACTGTGTGCCCTGCTACAAGAAAATGGAAAGTTTTGGATAGAGAGTGTAACGCCCCGACCCCAGTTACCTAGAGTCAGTGCATTATTACATAACATTGGCATGATCACAAGAAAGATCAAATCTCGAAAGACCGATTGGTTTAGTAGCCTTGGAAACACTAGATATATTTATAAAGTTTTACATTACATCATAAAGTGAAAAACTACTACAACAACATTCCATAGTCCACACTATTATCTCCTCATAATATCCCCGCAGGTCATTCATAACTTACTTCGTCACATCTTGGGAAAAATAAAACATAGAAAAGGGGTGAGCTCAAATGCCCAGTAAGGATAACAATATAGCGGAAACTTTCCAAAATAAGCATAAACATTTAAAGAAATGTATAACTAAAACAAAATCCTATTAAACTTGAACTTAAACATAGTATGGAAGAAGTAAAATTAAATAATTCCATTTACTTATTCACATGGATATTCTACTAATCGAATAATCACATGCAATATCAATAACCACTTTCATAATGATGGAATACATAATGCCAGACTATCATAACCACATAGACAAGGCCTCGTGCCAAGACTACAAATAAGATTTTTCCAAGGCCTTATGCCAAGACACTAGTTTGTCTCATGAGACCTACCGATGCATCGAGAAGCTATAGCGGGCTCTACCCGTTACATATTAAGTCCAATGCATTCCCATATGAAAAGGTTTAAACATAACATAAACATTCGTATTAAAACTAGCATACGAAATGTCAATAATTTCACCATAAACTATGAACGGTATAAAAATAGCACATCCACAGTCAAACATATCACAAAACCTTCAATACAATATAGAAGTTTTGTATCATAATAAATCAACTTCAAATAAGCGTAAAATCCATCAAAGGATATTGACATAGATTAAATCAAAACTCTTTTTAGAGAAATATCTATTTCTATTTGGAAATAATTTAAGAGTCTTATATTTATGAAATAAAACATTTTCTTTGAAAATATTCTTATAATCTTATAAGGGAAGCTTCGATGATTTTATAATGGCGGAAAATAACCACACCCACCGTATAAGTTAAAAAAACATTCTTACCTTAATTCTGTCGAAAAGGTTAAAAAGCACCTTGTTTGGAAAACGATGGAAATATTCCTTTATAAAACTCTTATAAAAAGTCAAAAAAGGGTATAAATGAACTTAACCCATATTCTTTTAAATATTAAAAATGTTTTGAAATACATTTTTAAGAAACATGGATGTGGATGATAAAGAGATCCCAGTAGATTATTACGTATAAACAACCTCGGATAATGAAGAGATTGTGAAATAACACTTACCTTGTACTTTTCCTTGTTTGGGGTAGGTTAAAATCCTGTATAATAGTGAAATAATTGTTATTAAATTATACAATAATCATATACATTCATATGATATCATATATGATCTTTTAACATTGCTTTGTTAATAATATCTTAGTATTATCGTTGTTTCGGGTGTTAACTTACTCGTTTTCTTTTATATGTTTTGTTATGTAAGCCATGTTTGTAATGGATAGGTTGTATATTATTCATATACAGAATGATATCAAGTCCTTAAACATTATTTTTAAATCATCAAATGATAATTATACTTGAATGGATACGATGGAGAATAAATCTCATCGCGTTCGTGGAGACGGTAGTCCGTACGTACGCACGAGCAACAATATCATTCTTTTGATATTAAAATAATTTATAAATGGATGGTATATCATATATAAATAATAATTAACATGTTATATTTATTATTTACATGATTTACACATCATTATTATACCCATCCAAATAATAATATATTGAATAACAATTAAACCACGACGTGGAGACGGTAATCTGTACGTACGCACGTATGGTGACATGTTATTCAAAGGGTGGATAGAATAATGAATATGGTTGTAACATATTTATAATAACATCACAGTATATATATGATACTGGAGTTATTATTTTATAATGGTAACAACAAAGGAAGAAGAAGTGGAAGAAGAAAGGAACTTGGAAAAGGGTGGTGAAATCATTACCTCTTCTTCGGTTTCTTCCTTTTGATTTGATCAAAAGGGATCCTTAGGTTGGCTTTCTGATCAAACTAAGGACTATAGGTTGTATTGATGGATGTTGGGAGAGTATTTGGGCAGATTTTGGCCGAATAAAAAGGCTTTGAAGGTGTGAATAAATGAGAAGGAGGAGTGCCCTTTTATAAGAGGGGTGAGGGGAACCTTTGGAAAAGCTAGAAATATTAATTTATAATAAATTCATATTCGGTTTCTAATGGCTCCAAAAGTTGATTATTTAAATTTTAAGGTGGGTATGGGTCGAAAACAACTCAACCAATAGAATTTAGACAGGTTTGGGTACTTATATTAACCTTATTTTTAAGTATTAACTCTAAGTTAATTAGTTTCACTTTTACAATGTCTCTTTGTATTTTTATATTATATGGTTAATAAACTTACCATATACATCCAAGCGACCCCCAAGTGGTCCATTAATGATATAACTATCATGATATAAGTCTCTTGGACGAACCTTAGATTTTTAGTAATTTAATATCAATTAATAATATAATATTTGTTTTAAAAACTCTTTTATGTCAATTTTGACACTATTCAATAGTTGATTTTTTTGAAACTCATAACAGAATTATTACTTTGAAAAAAGTTAATTAAATCAATCCTAATATGTCATATTATCCTAGAAAATTATTTTAATTCATTAAAAGTCTCAAATTATATTTATTTGGGTATTTATAATATCAATTATTTTAAATTTCCACTATTATGGTAATTACTGCATCATCATTGTGTCATAAATAAATTAAATTATTTAATCTCTAAAAATTATAAATAAAATATAATTATGTATTAAGTATTTTTATCTTTCTAATGAATATTTACAATCGAAAATCCAACATATATAACCCTATGTAAAAATTGTTTTTCTAAAAGATATATGCTTGTGTCATTTTTGTATTCATTTTAACTTAATTAAAATTAAGTGTCCCTATCACCTACAAGTGGCTTCATGGGGTCCCAAAATCGACCCAAAGATGCCTATGATCGAACATTTATCAACAAATAAGGTTAGGACACGTTTTAGGGTAATTTAGTATTATTATAATATTATTTTTTAACCCTTATTTAACGGATATACCCTTAACTATGGTAAATAAAATATTTACCGCAGTAATTATTCGAAATGCCTAAAAATAAATGTTAACTATTTACACATTTTGAACATCCTGATTCCAAATATGTAATCCATTTTTCAAAATTCAAAACACAGAAGTGGCAGAAATTAGTTTAAAATTAATTCCCGTTGTTAAAACAAAAAGCATGTTTTTAAGAGATAATAACTATCAAAAGATTGACACTTGTTTATGTCCGGTTTAATTGTAAAATTATGTCCAATGACCAATATTATATTAAATGGTAAAAATATATTCTAAATATACTTTAAAACCACTCAAATTCATAATTTATCACTATTAATTATTTTGATTAAAAAAGTTGTTTTTAATTAAAATTTAGTAATTTTCACTATTCATCAAAATATTAAAGTTATCCGAAAAGTACCAAAATTTCACCTTAGGCTAAATTAGATATTCCAAATCCAAAAATGAAGTCCATTTTGAAATATAAAATATATATAATTTCAAAAAGTAGGTATTACTATTCATAACTGCTAGTTTGATTGGTTATGGTGTGTTAGAACTTGGTGTTGCGTACAACACACGCTATCACATTATTCAAAGAGAAGCGTACCGTAGAAGCTTGGGGTGTTACATTCTCCCCTCCTTCAAACAATTTCATCCTCAAAATTTCTAGAATACTTATCACATGAAAAGACTCAGGTGGTTCTTCATCATAAGTTCCTCGGGTTCCCACGTTGCATCTTCCATCTTATGGTTTCTCCACAAAACTTTTACCAGACGTGTTGTCCGGTTTCTCAGTACTTGTTCTCTCGTATCAAGAATCCTGACGGGCTCTTCGCAAAAAGACAGATTGGGTTCCAGTTCTAATTCTTCATAGGTGAGTACATGCGTTGGGTCAGGCATGTATTTCCTCAACAGAGATACGTGGAACACATCGTGAACTTTGGAGAGACTTGGCGGCATTGTCAATCGGTAAGCTACAACCTCAATTCGTTTTAGAATTTCGAAAGGTCCGATGTACCTTGGACTCAATTTACCTTTCTTACCAAAACGTATGACTCCCTTCCATGGAGATACCTTCAGAAAAACATGATCACCGACTTGAAATTCCAAATCCTTCCTTCGATTATCGTCATAGCTCTTCTGCCTACTTCGAGCTGCTTTGATGTGATTTTGGATTACCTTCACCTTTTCCACCATTTCCTCCACCAGTTCTGGGCCTACAAGTTTTCTTTCACCAACGTCATCCCAACAGGTTGGTGTACGACATCTCTTTCCATATAACGCTTCATATAGTGTCATCTAAATACTCGAATGGAAGCTATTGTTATAGGAAAATTCTAACAGAGGTAAATATTGATCCCACATACCCTGAAAGTCAAGTGAGCAAGATCTCAACATGTCTTATAAGGTTTGAATAGTCCGTTCTGATTGTCCGTCTATCTGAGGGTGGTAAGCAATGCTCAAATGAAGTTCAGTATCCAGGGATTTCTGAAGACTTTTCCAGAATCTTGAAGTAAAACGGGGATCACGATCAGAAACAATCGATAGGGGTACTCCATGAAGTCTCACAACTTCATTAATATATAGTCTTGCTAGACGTTCCAGGGGTAGATCTTCTCTTATAGCAAGAAAATGTGCTGACTTGGTAAGATGATCAACAATAACACATATTTCATTATTCCTTCTAGGAGTCTTTGGTAGCCCCATGACAAAGTCCATCGTAATATTGTCCCATTTCCACTCCGGTATGGGAAGAGGTTGCATGACTCCTCCAGGCTGTTGCCTTCCAGCTTTCACTTGTTGACAAACCATACATCTTGACACAAAATCAGAAATCTCTCTCTTCATGTTGTCCCACCAAAAATGTTCCTTCAAATCTCTATACATTTTGGTGCTCCCAGGGTGTATAGAGAAATTGGAACTATGAGCATCATCCAGCAATTCCCTTTTTAGATTAGGTATATCGGGAACACAAAGTCTCTTCCCAAATTTCAAAATTCCATCTTCATACACAAAGTCTCTCAGTCTCCCATCATTCACAGCTTTAATCTTCTTTTGAAATTCTTCATCATCGGTCTGAGAACTCTTAATTATTTCTAGTAAAGATGGTTTGGAAACCATTTGAAAAAGCATTGATGTTTCACCTTCCCTGGTTATTCCCATGTCCATCTTCACTAGATCCATCAAAATTGGATCCCTTTCAATTATCATCACATTCAAAACTCCATGGTCTTTTCTGCTCAAATCATCTGCCACCTTGTTTGCTTTCCCCGGGTGGTAGTGTATCGTACAATCATAATCCTTGAGTAATTCAAGCCATCTCCTTTGCCTCATGTTGAGTTCTTTTTGTGAGAAAATATACTTCAAACTCTTGTGATCAGTATAAATCTCACATTTTTCACCATAGAGGTAGTGCCTCCATATCTTCAAAGAAAAGATCACAGCTGCTAACTCGAGATCATGAGTAGGATAGTTTTTATCATGAATTTTCAACTGTCGTGATGCATAGGCAATAACTCTATCATTCTGCATAAGGACACAACCAAGTCCTTTCTTCGATGCATCACTATAAATAACGAACCCATCATTCCCTGATGGTAGAGTCAATATAGGAGCATTGACTAACCTTCTCTTCAGTTCTTAGAAACATTCTTCACACTCTTTTGTCCAAACAAATTTAACCCCTTTACATGTGAGCTTCGTTAATGGGTTAGCCAATCGGGAAAAATTCTGGACGAATCGTCGATAATAACCTGCCAAACCAATAAAACTACATACCTCAGTTATACTCGTCGGTGCTGGCCATTCTTGGATTGCCTTGGTCTTAGAAGGATCAACAGAGATTCCATCTTTAGAGACAATATGGCCAAGAAAAGAAATCTCATGAAGCCAGAATTCACACTTGCTAAACTTCCCATATAATTCATGTCTTCTCAGAGTCTTCAGGATAATGCGCAAGTGATTTTCATGATCTTCATAACTTTTGGAGTATACCAAGATATCATCAATAAATACCACCACAAATTCATCGAGATACTCCTTGAAAACTCTATTCATCAGATCCATGAATACAGAGGGTGCATTAGTCAATCCAAAAGGCATTACAGTAAACTCGTAATGCCCGTACCTGGTTCGAAATGCTGTCTTTGGAATGTCTTCCTTCTTTACACACAAATGATGGTATCCAGATCGAAGGTCAATATTTGAAAAGTATTGAGATCTATGAAGTTGGTCAAATAAATAATCAATGCGAGGTAGGGGATACTTGTTCTTTATCGTTATAGCATTGATCTCCCTGTAGTCGATACATAACTTCATAGATCCATCTTTCTTTTTAACAAAAAGAACAGGGGCTCCCCATGGAGAAACACTAGGGTGAATAAATCCTTTATTACTCAATTCTTCTAGTTGTTTCTTTAGTTCGACTAACTCTAAACTGGACATTCTATAAGGGGTCTTCGATATAGGACTTGATCCAGGAATTAAATCAATGGAAAACTCAACTTCTCGTTCTGGAGGATGTCCAAGTAAATCTTCCGGAAATACATCTACAAATTCTTTCACAATAGGTACATCCTCTATTTGAACATTCCTTTCCTCACCCACAGTTATTTAATTCTCTTTCTCCCCAATAATTGAATTTAGTTGAGCTACTGGGGGTGGATCTAGATAAGAATTAGGTGGTGATGATTCTGCTCTAAAGATAAGGTGTTCCTTATCATCATCATCAAGAATTGTAACCTCTTTCTTCTTACAATAAATCTTCACATCATAGTCCGAAAGCTAGTCCATACCGAGGATTATATCAAACTCAATCATAGGTATGATGATGAGATCAGCAGATAAAGAAAATTTATGTGCTCTAATGGGGACTGATTCACAAAACTTTGTTGCAATGATACTTCCCTTAGGAGTTTTAACTGACAACTCCCTTGTTAAATAAAATTGGAAATATCTAATTTTCTTAGCAAACTGGGAAGATATGAAACAATGCGATGATCCAGAATCAAATAATGCATTTTATAAACTTGAGGAAACCATTAAATTACCTAACACCATGTCTTTCGGAGCTTCTACCTCAGCAGTAGTGATAGCATAAGCTTGGCCTTGATCCCTTGGCCTTTTCTGAGGTAATTTCTCCTGACGCTTAGGACATTCATTTACATAATGCCCCATCTCCCTACAATTGTAGCACTGAACGTTGGTGGCTTCCTTCTTCCCCTTGCAATCACAAGCTTGGTGGCCTTTTTCACCACACTTGTAACAGACTCTCGTTCCCTTCAAGCAAGTACCAGGGTGTTTCTTCCCGCATTTACCACAGGATGGATATTCAACCTTTCCCTTCTTCCCCTTATTTCCATTCCTAGATTGATCAGAAGGCCTCTTCTTCTCTTTCTTTGCTTTAAAGTCATAAGACTTAGAGAATTCCTTTTCGGTCTTGATAGCACATGAGACAATGTCTTCGTACGACGAGAAGGATTGTGAGACTAATGATCGACGGAGAAATGGTTTTAACTTATCAAAGAAATGATCAATCTTACTTCTTGGGTTACATATATAATCTCCAGCATACCTTGCTAACCTTGTAAAGTTATCCTCATACTTTGTGACATTCTCATCCTCCTTCTGTCTCGGACTCAGAAACTGCCTTTCCATATCTGCTCGGTGGTCGCGAGGAAAGTATTTTTCTAAAAACAGATCTTTGAACTCCCTCCAATCCATATTTGATACTTCATCATCTTCCTTCGTATTTTGAATCAATGACCACCATTGGTCAGCATCTCCAGTGAGGCGGTAAACTTCCATGATAACTTTTTCCCTTTCACTACTCCCCAAAGCCTGAAATATTTTCTCTAGGGAAAATATCCATTGCTCAGCTACTAAGGGATTTGTACTCCCATTGAACGTTGGTGGTTGTTTCCTCATGAATCGATCTAACATTGATCTTCCACGCTGCGGATCGGGGTGCTCCATATGGGTAAGGTTATTATTCATAACCTGAGTGAGTTGTCCCAGTATGGTGATTAGCTGATCGGAACCAGTTGCATCACCAGCTCCACTATAATTTTCTTGAGCAGGAGGGCAATCCCTACATGGAGTGCGTGCATTGATATGGTTTCCATTTCTTCCACTAGGTGCCATTTCTAAACAATGGCATAAACTAGATCAATTTATGAATCAAAATACATAATTCCATACTTATAAAACACTTAACATAAATTGAACTATTTATGGATATAATCCATAATCATAAAAATGTTTTCTTTGATGAAGTATATACTCATAAACCCTTCATAATGATTTGTAAAGAAAATGAGAGTTGTCCTAAGCATATCCCCCGGGAGTGTCGTAACCAAGAGTGCAGCAAGGCCCGTTGTCGTGCACCAGTTCCCGTTCGAGTCTAGCTCAAAGAGGTGTTTTCGGGTTTTACCCCTAGGTACATCTGTGCTAGAGCCACCTCTACCTGCTCGTATCCAGACAGGGATGTATTGCTCGGAAAACTCACAAAATCTCTACAATACCAAAATTCTAGGAAGTTCTTCTATACTAATCCTCAAAGTTCATCTTAGGTCTACGTTCTCTAATCAGAGTTTATCTAAATCTAGCTTCCAAGGTTTGTACTAAACCTCCTCTGATACCAACTGTAACGCCCCGACCCCAGTTACCTAGAGTTGGTGCATTATTACATAACATTGGCATGATCACAAGAAAGATCAAATCTCGAAAGACCGATTGGTTTAGTAGCCTTGGAAACACTATATATATTCATAAAGTTTTACATTACATCATAAAGTGAAAAACTACTACAACAACATAATGTCTCCATAGTCCACACTATTATCTTCTCATAATATCCCTGCAGGTCATTCATAACTTACTTTTTCACATCCTGGGAAAAATAAAACATAGAAAAGGGGTGAGCTCAAATTCCCAATAAGGATAACAATATAGCGGAAACTTTCCAAAATAAGCATAAACATTTAAGGCAATGTATAACTAAAACAAAAGCCTTTTAAACTTGAACTTCAACATAGTATGGAAAAAGTAAAATGAAATAATGTCATTTACTTATTCACATGGATATTCTACTAATTGAATAATCACATGCAATATCAATAACCACTTTCATAATGATGGAATGCATAATGACAGACTATCATAACCACATAGCCAAGGCCTCGTGCCAAGACTACAAATAAGATTTCTCCAAGGCCTTGTGCCAAGACACTAGTTTGTCTCATGAGACCTACCGATGCAGCGAGGAGCTATAGCGGGCTCCACCCGTCAAATATTAAGTCCAATGCATTCCCATATGAAATGGTTTAAACATAACATAAATATTCATATTAAAACTAGCATACGAAATGTCAATACTTTCACCATAAACTATGAACGGTATAAAAATAGCACATCCACAGTCAAACATATCACAAAACCTTCAATACAATATATAAGTTTTGTATCATAATAAATCAACTTCAAATAAGCGTAAAATCCATCAAAGTATGTTGACATAGATGAAATCAAAACTCTTTTTAGAGAAATATCTCTTTCTATTTTGAAATCATTTAAGAGTCTTATATTTATGAAATAAAACATTTTCTTTGAAAATATTATTATAAGCTTGTAAGGGAAGCTTCGACGATTTTATAACGGTGGAAAATAACCGCACCCGCCGTATAAGTTAAAAAAACATTCTTACCTTAATTCTGTCGAAAAGGTTAAAAAGCACCTTGTTTGGAAAACGACGGAAATATTCCTTTATAAAACTCTTATAAAAATTCAAACAAGGGTATAAATTACCTTAACCCATATTCTTTTAAATAGTAAAAAAATTTTGAAATCCATTTTTAAGAAACATGGATGTGGATGATAAAGAGATCCCAGTAGATTATTACGTATAAACAACCTCGGATAATGAAGAGATTGTGAAATAACACTTACCTTGTACTTTTCCTTGGTTGGGGTAGGTTAACCTCCTGTATAATAGTGAAATAATTGTTATTAAATTATACAAGAATCATATACATTCATATTATATCATATATGATCTTTTAACATTTCTTTGTTAATAATATCTTAGTATTATCGTTGTTTCGGGTGTTAACTTACTCGTTTTATTTTATATGTTTTGTTACGTAATCCATGTTTGTAATGGATAGGTTGTATATTATTCATATACATAATGATATCAAGTCCTTAAACATTATTTTTAAATCATAAAATGATAATTATACTTGAATGGATACGATGGAGAATAAATCTCATCGCGTTCGTGGAGACGGTAGTCCGTACGTACGCATGAGCGACAATATCATTCTTTTGATATTAAAATAATTTATAAATGGATGTTATATCATATATAAAGAATCATTAACATGTTATATTTATTATTTACATGAGTTACACATCATTATTATACCCATCCAAATAATAATATATTGAATAACAATTACACCACGACGTGGAGACGGTAAGCCGTACGTACGCACGTATGGTGACATGTTATTCAAAGGGTGGATAGAATACTGAATATGGTTGTAACATATTTATAATAACATCACATTATATATGATACTAGAGTTATTATTTTATAATGGTAACAACAAAGGAAGAAGAAGTGGAAGAAGAAAGGAACTTGGAAAAGGGTGGTGAAATCATTACCTCTTCTTCGGTTTCTTCCTTTTGATTTGATCAAAAGGGCTCCTTAGGTTGGCTTTATGATCAAAATAATGCCTCTAGGTTGTATTTAGGGAAGTTGGGATAGTATTTTTGAAGAGTTTGGCCGAAGAAAAAGGCTTTGAAGGTGTGAATAAATGAGAAGGAGGAGTGCCCTTTTATAAGAGAGGTGAGGGGCACCTTTGGAAAAGCTAGAAATATTAATTTATAATAAATTCATATTCGGTTTATAATGGCTCCAAAGTTGATTATTTAAATGTTAAGGTGTGGATGGGTTTAAAACAACTCAACCAATATAATTTAGACAGGTTTGGGTACTTATATTAACCTTATCTTTAAGTATTAACTCTAAGTTAATTAGTTTCACTTTTACAATGTCTCTTTGTATTTTTATATTATATGGTTAATAAACTTACCATATATATCCAAGGGACCCCCAAGTGGTCCATTAATGATATAAATATCATTATATAAGTCTCTTGGACGAACCTTATATTTTTAGGAATTTAATATCAATTAATAATATAATATTTGTTTTAAAAACTCTTTTATGTCAATTTTGACACTATTCAATAGTTGATTTTTTTGAAACTCATAACAGAATTATTAATTCGAAAAAAGTTAATTAAATCAATAATAATATGTCATATTATACTATAAAATTATTTTAATTCATTAAAAGTCTCAAATTATATTTATTTGGGTATTTATAATATCAATTATTTTAAATTTTCGCTATTATGGTAATTACTGCATCATCATTGTGTCATAAATAAATTAAATTATTTAATCTCTAAAAATTATAAATAAAATATAATTATGTATTAAATCTTTTTATCTTTCTAATGAATATTTACAATCGAAAATCCAACATATATAACCCTATGTAAAAATTGTTTTTCTAAAAGATATATGCTTGTGTCATTTTTGTATTCATTTTAACTTAATTAAAATTAAGTGTCCCTATCACCTACAAGTGGCTCCATGGGGTACCAAAATTGACCCAAAGATGCCTATGGTCGAACATGTATCAACCAATAAGGTTAGGACACGTTTTAGAGTAATTTAGTATTATTATAATATTATTTTTTAACCCTTATTTACTGGATTTACCCTTAATTGTGGTAAATAAAATATTTACCGCAGTAATTATTCAAAATGCCTAAAAATAAATGTTACCTATTTTCACAATTTGAACATACTGATTCCAAATATGGAATCCATTTTTCAAAATTCAAATACATAAGTGGCAGAAATTAATTTAAAATTAATTCTCGTTGTTAAAACAAAAAGCATGTTTTTAAGAGATAATAACTATCAAAAGATTGACACTTGTTTATGTCCGGTTTAATTGTAAAATTATGTCCAATGACCAACATTATATTAAATGGTAAAAATATATTCTAAATATACTTTAAAACCACTCAAATTCATAATTTATCACTATTAATTATTTTTATTTAAAAAGTTGTTTTTAATTAAAATTTAGTAATTTTCATTATTCATCAAAATATTAAAGTTATCCAAAAAGTACCAAAATTTCACCTTAGGATAAATTCGATATTCCGAATCCAAAAAAGAAGTCCATTTTGAAATATAAAATATATATAATTTCAAAAAGTAGGTATTACTATTCATAACGGCTAGTTTGATTGGTTATAGTGTGTTAGAACTCGGTGTTGCCTACAACACACGCTATCACATTATTCAAAGAGAAGCATACCGTAGAAACATGGGGTGTTATAGAGAGCTCCGCACTACTTTAAAATGACTAGTAAATACATTTTTTATACTTAGGAGAAACCGTGCGGTCCATTTATAACAGGCACACATCCTGTGCATGGTTTTTCCAAACTGTGCGTCGTTTCCTAGGGAACCGTGCAGACGGTATTTTAATTAATCCGAATTTTTGTTAAAAAATCATGAACCCCTATTTTGGGTCCCAGATAGACCTCCTTCAATACAAACTAGTTTTTATTAACCTTGGATCTCCCAAGAAAGATTCTTGGCCCCTCTAACCCCTTATAAATGTGATCTGAATCTAGGAGAACATTGGTCGATCCTTCTCCGGTTAGTTTCCTCCTCCCACTCGTGATCTCCCACAATTTCACTCTTTCTACCTAGGGTTTTGTAGATATAGGTATGTTTTTTAAGGATATAATACCCACTTTTATGGATCTAAACCTAGTATTGAATCTTTTTAATCCTAGATCTCGCTATTGTCATCCTTCTTTGATAAATCTCGAGTAGGATTTGGTGATCTGAGATCCATTGATCCTGAGGTAGGTGGTTCTGTTACGAAGCCTGAATTTTATTAAACCTAAATTGATTAATTTAATCTCAAATATTATAAATTAAATTCAATAAATTGGTTTTAATCATGTGGCTTTCAATTTTTTATTGTAAAGACCCAATTCTGGTGAATTGCAGTTTTTATGAAGAATGGGTTTTGTCTTGAAATTAGAAAACCCCCAATTCCATTGAATTGGGTGTGGTTATGGAAATTGTTTAATTTAAAATGTTATATTTAAATTATAGTTTGGATGTAAATTTAATAAATTTAATTTTTTAATTTAATTGAATAAAACTTTTTGATGGAAAATTTTATGAAAATCCCAATTCCAGTGAATTGAGGGTTTGTGATGAAATTGATGGAATTGTTTGAAAATTAAATTTATAGAATTTAATTATGTAATGTATTTTGTAATTTAATGAATTTGTTTCAAATACTTATTTAGGAAAATTTTCTTAAGAATAATGTTGATGGAAACCCAGTGTTTTCATCTTTTTGAAAAAGGCGTGTTTTTTATTAAAACCCCGTTATGGTTTTTAAAGGGAAAATTTCCATATTGAAATAGAGTATGGGATTTAATTATATTTTAAGTAGTCTTAAAATAAATTTTCCATCATTGTTTTATAATATAGCACATGAAAATCTTAGGTAGTTAGTGTGTTATGTTGGAAAACACTTCATGGCTTACAATGTTCTAAAACATCATATCAGCACATCACATTCCTTAGGCGATGGTGATGAATTATATTGGACTTGGTTAAAGGGGTGTATGTACATACTTTATTGTATTCATAGTGTTGGATCCCTATATCTATAACTATTGTACCTACTTGGAAAATTACCATTTTTCTCACTTGTTGTATTTGAAATATATGTATATTCCATTGTTATAAACCATTTTAAATGCCTTAAGAATTTATATAAATTGTTTTTTATAAATGTGTTTATTTAAGTCATTTTGTGAAAAGGTGCCATTTTTGTAAAGTATCCTTTTTATTAAAGGTAAATTTCTTCTTTTGAAATTTATTTCCATCAATTGAAATGTGAAGCATGAATTTCTAAATTTATTTCCATATTTTAAATTATAAATCATGATTTTTTTAAATATGCTTTTGTAAATGCCAAACTTGTTTATTTGAAAATTTAATGAACATTACTGGTTAATTTGATATTGGAATATTGTTATGGAATATTTGGTGAAATCCTATCGAGATTTGGCTCACACCCTACTTGTGTCTTTAGGTATTTGTAGATTATCTCCTTCCAGGTTCGAGAAAGGGGAAAAGATCTATTGGAGGTGGACCTAGTTGTTGAACCTTGGACTTGGTGAGTTGTGTCCTTAGGGACTTGGGAATTGTTTTTCTATTTTGGTACTTCGGTTGTAGTACTTTGGGCTTTAATGCCTTGTTGACTTCTGGTATACTACTCCCAGTGGAGTTTCTTTTGTATGCATATTATCTTGCTTGTCCTGCTTCTGCTATTTTTTGTGGAAATTTTGTTTCCACCTTCATGTTGTATGATATCAAGTTCTAGTCACTGACCCATGGGGATTGGGAATTCCCTTCGATATATGTTAGGACTAGCTCAGTTATTGGGTTACCAGGGTACCCGAGATGGTTCGTGACAAAGTGTCAATTGAAACTACCTCCTAAGTCCTAACAAGATTTCACAAAATCATACTGACTTCAAGACAAAATATGAACCTTAAGTCTCCAGGGGTGGTTAGGGAAGGGTTCTTTGTGGATTAGTTCTATTATTTTACCTATTTTTATTTGGATTTATTTAAATCCAAATATTTTTTGTCTATCTATTGGGATTAATTTCCCTTGCTGCTCTATTTGAGTGTTAATCTAATGTCTTCTCTATTATCTACTGATGTTGTGTAGCATAATTCCTCCTAGAAGACATGTGAATCGGATCCAAGAGAAATATGTTGATGAACCTTAGTAAGAGAATCCTCTTGTGGAACCGAGTCTTGTTGAGGTAATTGTGCGTACTGTCTAAGCTATGGGACAGGAACCACCTTCAGTTCTCGTTCAGGCACCAACCAAGGAACCTCAAATAGATATTCTCAAGAATAGTTATCACAAGTTACTTCACCAGAATCCTTAACCATTCAAAGGCTAAAATTAACCTCAAGAGGATGAGGAATGGTTGAGCATAATGGAACATTTTTTTGGGCTCTTGGACACACTCGATGAAATCAAGGGGACGTGTCCCACCTTCATGCTAGAAGGACCAAGAAGGAGATAGTGTTACATGATGGTAATGGAAAAGAAACATGAGGGATTAGAGTGGAAAAGATTCAAGGTTATTTTCACCAACCATTTCTATCTTAATTTGGTTATTTTGGCCAAGTTTGTAGAGTTTTTCAAACTCGAGCAGGCTGACGGGACCATGACATGTTATGCAAACCATTTTGTTGAGCTTGTGCATTTCGCACCTGAGATAGTATCAAATGAGAGGATAAAGTCTCTAATATTTGAGTTGGGGATTCAACCAGATATTTTTTCTTAGATTTTCTTGATGAAACTTCCTTCTTATGCTGATGTATTAGATAGAGCGCTGATGGTCGAGATGGACCAGGCTAGAAAGTTAGGGTTTTTGGGAATCTCTTTTCCTCCCAGTGGAAGTGTGAATTCCTCTAAAGGAAAAAAGTAAGTGTGATGACTCTCATGTTGGTTCTCAATGTCAAGGTTTTTCTAAACCTCATATGGTGCCTGGTAGAGGTCCTTTAGTTTTCTAGCAATGTGGCAAGTCGGGACATTCAAAGAGGGTTTTCATTGAGTCTCCTAAGAACTATGGCTCCTAAATATGTTCAAGAAACTTGTAGAGGTTTTTCTATGTTTACTACACTCTGCATAGTGGCATGGGATCATTTTTACCTTCAAAACTGTGGCATAATTAGATGCTTCACATGCAAAAGGGTTCCAGCCACAGGTATCCTAAATGAAGCTTCTTCATGCAGTGAAAGTGTCTCTAGAGGAAAATGATATGGGTCTAGTGATCATGAGAGGTACCATTACAATAGCCTCATCATTAGTGACTACTCTTTTTGATACCGGTGTGTCTTATTCATTTATTTCAACCCGTATTGTTAATCTATTAAATCTTTCTATGGATATTTTATCTTGTGCAATGGATATTACTACACCCCTTGGTATGAAGAGTGAGAAGGGTCTATGTAGTTATGCTTGTGTTTTATCTCTATTAGATGTTGATCTTGCTTTGGGTTTTATGATTCTCAAAATGAAACCTCTTGAAGTAGTTTTTGGGATGGATTGACTCATTTCCAATAAATCTTGAATTGAATGCTATCTTTGATGGGTCTCCTTTACTACACTTGATGGTGTATGTTGCGTCTTCCAAGGAGAATGAGACATGAGGTTGAGGAGATCCGGACCCTCCAACCTAGATTTGGGGAAAGTGATATATGTGTTTTCTTTTGATTTGGAGTGGGAATATTTGAGCAGTGATCTCCCTCTAGTTATCTTTGAGTTTCTCGATGTATTTACTTCATACTTATCTGGTTTTCCATTGGTAAGGGAGGTTGAGTTTACTATTGACTTGATTCCTAGTACTCAACTAGTTTTTATTCCATATTACCGCATGGACCCAACTGAAATGAAAGAGATGAAGTCCTAGTTGGACTATATTTTAGAGAAAGGCTTTATATGCCTGAGTGTGTCACCTTGGGTGGTGCCTGTTCTCTTTGAAAATAAGGATTATGGTTCACTTCGCCTATGTGTTGATTATCAAAAACTCAATTGAGTAAAAATAAAGAACAAGTACTTGTTACCATGGATTGATGATCTGTTTGATCAATTGAAATGGGTAAAGTAGTTCTCGAAGATTTACCTTCGATCTGGTTACCATCGATTAAGGATAAAATAATCTGACATTCATAAAACCACCTTTCAGAGAAATTACAATCATTATGAGTATCTTTTTATGCCCTTTGTACTAAATAATACTCTGTCAATTTTCATGGCTTTGATGAACAGGATTTCTATGAGTATCTTAATACTTTAGTGGTAGTATTTGTTGATGAAATCCTTTTTTACTCTAAGACTGAATAGGATCATGTGCATCATTTGAGATTAGTTCTAAGTTTTCTGAGAAATTACAAACTTTATGAAAAACTATTGAAATATGATTTCTAGATTTAAGAAGTGAAGTTATTAGGGAACTTGGTGTCAGAACATGGAATATTAGTTGATCCTGAGAAGGTGAAGGCTGTTATGACATGGGAACAACCACAAAATTTCTTCATGATTCAAAACTTCTTGGGATTAGCTGGGTATTATCATCGGTTTGTTAAGAACTTCTATAAGTTGGATTCTCCAATGACTTCACTAACTCAGAAGGGAGTAAAGTTTTATTAGTATGAGAAATGTTAGAGTTCTTTTGTTGAGATGAAACATCTTTTGACTACGATGTTGGTGTAGACTCTTCCATAGGTCGAGTAGGGCTATGTGGTCTTCTGTGATGCAATCTGGTTCAGGTTTGGGATGTGTTCTAATGAAAGGTGATCATGTTGTTACTTATGGTTCTCATCAAATTAGGACGCGTGAGAAGAATTATCTAACCCATGACCTTGAACTTACAGCTATGATTCACATGCTGAAGAGTTAGAGACATTACCTTTATGGAGAAAAGTTTACCATGTATTCAGGCCACAATAACTTGAGTTATATATTCTCTCAAAAATATTTGAATCTCTACAATAGGTGTTGGGTGGAATACTTGTAGTCTTTCGATTTCAACATCACCTATACCTAGGGGAAAGGGAATGTCATTGTTTATGCTTTGAGGAGGAAATTTCCGAACCAAACAGTGAAGGAATCATCGAAAGTGTGTAACTCGATTGATCTTTTTTCACAGTTTCACATCAGAGTCCATAAATTAGGGGTCGAGGTTTTCTTGGCCGAAATTCAGTTGACATCCTCTCTTCTCAAGTTGATTCTTCAGGAGAATCATCTTTATGATGGGTTTTTTAGTATTAGATACTCTCTTTATGGTGGGGAGGTCATACTTGATTGTTCATTCTCCAAGTAGGACATTCTATGCTTTCAGAACTATTTTGCATTACCATATTTGGTAAGAAAATATGTGATGGGGGATTTCTATAGTTCCCAGTGGGCAGTGCACCCAGGAACTAAGAAGGTGTTCTATGACATGAAGCAGTAGTTCTAGTGTCAAGGTATGAGATGGGGAATTTCTGAGTTTGTTTCTCATTGTTATACATTCCAACAGGTTAAGGTTGAGCATCATAAGCCTTCAGGTTTTCTTCATCCACTTCTAGTCCCTACTTGGAAGTGGGATGATATCTCTATGGACTTTTTGGTTGGGTTTCCTTATACCCATAGAAATAAGAATGTGATATGGGTTGTGATCGACAGGCTAACCAAGACATCTCACTTTATACCCATTCATGATACAACCAAAGTTGAGGAGTTAGAAATTATCTATGTGAAAAAGATTGTCTGTTCGCATGGAGTTCCATATATTATAGTATCTAATAGGGATCCTCAGTTCACTTATCATTTTTTGAGAGACCTTCAAGAGGCACTGGGATCTCACATCTGTTTGAGTACGGCATACCATCTGCAGTCGGATGGCCAGACAGAAAGAGATATACAGATTCTTGAGGATATTCTTTGTGCTTCTGTGCTTGACTTTGGTGGGTCATGGGATGATCACTTGGGACTGGTTGAGTTTTCTTATAATAATATTTATCAGTTCATGATCATAATGGCTCCTTTTGAGTCCTTGTATGGTTAGCCTTGTAAATCTTCATTGTGTTGGTCGGAGATCAGTGAAAGTTCCTTGGTTGGACTGAGCTTGGTCCAAGAGAAGAAAACAAATATTCGGTTGATTCGTCATAGGATGATGATGGAACATATTTGATGTAAATATTATGTTGATCATCACCATAGTCCTTTGGATTTTTCAGCTGGTGACCAGGTGTTCTTGAAAGTTTCACCCTGGTTGGGCCATCGATATCTTGGGAGGAAAGGGAAGCCTACTCCTCATCTTGTTGGACCTTTTGAGGTTTTTAAGTAGGTGGGGAAAGTTTCTTACCATTTAACACTATTATCACAGTTGATGTCAATACATAACATGTTTCATGAATCGCAGCTAAGGAAGTATCTATCTGATCCATCTCATGTTCTGAGATGGAGTGATCTTGAGGTTGAGCCTGATTTATCCAAGACTGAACGACCAGTCAGGATAGTTAATTCTGAAAACAAGGTACTTCATGGGAGGAAGATACCTTTGGTTCATTTTCTATGGTAGCATGGTTCTGATTCTCATGATATGTAGGAGAGAGAGGCACTTATGAGAGATCAGTGGCCTCATATTTTTGACATGGAAGTTTCATCGTAGGATTTATGGTGATAGAAAGTTTATATGGTGGGGAGGTTGTAACATCCTATTACTATTTTCATGTATTCCTAAACCCTACTTTTAATTTACCCTTGGTTAGTTTTTGTTTTGGGTTGTTTAAGGTTGAAAATTTATGAATTTTGAGAATTCTGGGTTGGTGCATGATTGGCACATGGCTTGCACACAGTTTTCTAAATTATGCGCCCTACTATAGGAAAATGGAATGTTTTGGAAAAAGAGATCCACACAACTTGTTCATGGTTAGTCAAGATATGTTTCCCCTTAGGATAAACTGTGAACCCCATTTATAATGGGAACATGACCTCTGTATGGTTTTTCTAAACCGTGTTCCATATCCTAGGAAACCATGCGAACAGGATTTTAGTTAATCCTATTTTTTTTTAAAAACTCTCGAACCCCTGTTTTAGGTCCCAGGCAGACCTCCTTTAACTCAAACTAGTTTCTCTTGAAATTATAGCTCCCAATAAGGATTATTGGACCCTCAGACCCCTCCCAGATGCGATCTGAAGCTAGGCGAACATCGATTGATCCTTCTCATGTTAGTTTCCTCCTCCCTCTCTTGATCTCCTACGATCTCTCTCTTTTTTCCTAGGGTTTTATAGATATCAGTATGTTGTTGAAGGATCTAATACCTGATGTTATGGATCTAAACCTAGGTTTTAATCTTGTTTCTCCCAGATCCCATTGTTTTTGTCCTTATTTAATGAATCCCAACTAGGGTTTAGTTATCCGGTATCCATTGATCCCGAGGTAGGTGGTTCCATTATGATTCCAAAATTTTATTAAACCTAAATTGATTTATTTAATCTCAAATATTCTGAATTAAATGAAATTTATTAGTTTTAATCATGTGGATTTCAATTTTACTATTATAAAGACCCAATTCTGGTGAATTGGGGTTTTTAAGAAGAATAGGTTTTTGGCTTTAAATTAGAAAACCTCCAATTCCATTTAATTGGGGTGTGGTTATGGAAAATTTTTAATTTAAACTATTAGATTTAAATTATTATTTGGATGTAAATTTAATCAATTTAATTGTTTAATTTAATTGAAGAAAATGTTTTGATGGAAAGATTCGTGAAAAAACCCAATTTCGGTGAATTGGGGGTTTGTGTTGAAATTGATGGAATTGTTTGAAAATTAAATAATGTTGAATTTAATTGTATAATTTATTGTGAAATTTCATGAATTGGTTTCAAATCCTTCTTTATGAAAAATTAATTAAGAATGGTTTTGATGGAAACCCAGTGGTTTCATCTTTTTGAAAAAAGGATTGTTTTTTATTAAAAACCCATTATGGTTTTTAAAGGAAAAATTGGCATATTGAAATGGAGTATGAGATTTAATTGTATTTTAAGAATTCTTAAAATAAATTTCTCATCGTTGTTTTATACTAGAGAACATGCAAGCCTTAAGTAGTTAGTGTGTTATATTGGTAAACACTTCACGACTTACAATGTTCTAAAACATCATATCAGCACATCACATCCCTTAGGAGATGGTGATAAATTCTCTTGGACTTGGTTTAAGGGGTGTATGTACATACTTTTCCATATTCATAGTGTTAGGTCCCTATAGCCTAAAACAATCATAACTACTTGGAACATATCCATGTTTCTCACTTGTTGTATTTGGAATGTATGTATATACCATTGTTATAAAATGTTTTACATGCTTTATGAATTTATATAAACTGTTTTATATAAATTTGTTTATTTAATCCATGTTGTGAAAAAGTGTCATTTGTGTAAATTATACTTTTTATTAAAGGTAAATTTCATCTTTTGAAATGTATTTCCATCAATTGAAATGTGAAGCATGAATTGCTAAATTTATTTCCATCTTTTAAATTATAAATCAAGATTTGTTTAAATATGCTTTTGTAAATGCCAAACCTATTTATTTTAAAATTGAAAGAATGTTACTAGTTAATTTGATATTGGAATCTTATTATGGAATATTTGGTGAAATCCTATTGGGCTTTTTCTCACACCCTACTTGTTCCTTTAGGTGTTTTTATATTATCTCCTTCTAGGTTTGAGCAAGGGTAAAGAATCTCTTGGAGGTGGATCTAGCTGTTGAACCTTGGACTTGCCGAGTTGAGTCCTTAGGTACTTGGGCATTGTTTCCCTATTTTGTTACTTGGGTTGTAGTAATTTGGGATTTAATTCCTTGTTGACTTCTGGTACATTACTCCCAGTGGAGTTTCTTTTGTATTCATACTATCTTTCTTGTCTTTCTTCTACTATGTTTTTTGGAAAACTCATTCCCACTTCCATGTTGTATGATTCCAGGTGCTAGTCGTCAAATCATGGGGATTAGGAATGCCCTTTGGGATATGTTAGGATTGGATCAGTTATCAGGTTACTAGGGTACCTGAGCTGGTTCATGACACCTTGTATATCAAAGATCATATACATGAGTCATGGCATAAATATTGGAAGTTCATAATATATAAATCATGGGGGATCAAGAGAATAATCCATGAAAGCATAACATAAGAATAAGACAAGGAATTATGTAAAACATATAAACATGTAAACTCGTTCCCAATAAGTCAAGGCGCATTTTCAAGACCTAACTAGGAACTTCATAGGGACTAAACCTACTGGGTGGGACACACCACCATCCCCAGTCACATTCCTCTCCTTTTAAGCGATCAATTTTTCCCATATTCCCATAGTGGATCGGGTTTCCCCATCTTCCAACAGTGGATCGAGTTTCCCCATATTCCATAGTGGATCAAGCCCATAAAATTGATTCTAATCATTATCTCATGAGATATAAATTTTTACCCAATGCATTGGTTGGATATATAGGTCCCACCCATATAATAATGAAATCATACATACATGTTCCACAAGATCATAAACAATCATATCATAACACATGAAATGAAATGGGTATCATAAACATGTAATAATATCATAGCATGTGGAAAATATATATGTTTCATAATCATTTAATCAAATCATAATCCATGAAAAGGAGAAGTTTTCATAAGCATATGACCCATGAAATATAAACAGGCTTCATAAACATACAACTCGTGAAATATAAACCGGTTTCAAAAATATAATTTCATAAAACTGTAAACCATTCAGAGAAAGAATGTCAATTTAACATTTGAATAATTTCCCCATAAATACATGAGTAACACCAACAAATTTCATATTATATGGAAAATAATTTAGGAATATCCTTTAAAAACATTTCTTGAGGAAAATGTTTTTTATTCTTTGAAAAAAATGCTTTTTAAAACATAAAACATTCTTGAAAACTTTTTTATTTGAAAATAGATTTGAAAACATATAAAGGGGGATTTGAAAACCATAAAAAAAATATAAATCATTTTTACTTGATAATTCACATAAAATATAATTTTAAAAACGTTTTTGAAAACACTTTAGAAAACATGGATTTTTGGATAAAACGGGTTTTTGACCAAAAAGGGAAATGAGGTCATATTTTATTAAAAACATTTTCTTAATTATCTTAAGTACTATAGTGTAAATATGGTAATGATACCTGAAGTTATAATGAATATCCATGGGGGAATAAAATTTAAGTGTTTCCTTGATATATGGATCATAATATTTCTTCAATGTAAGCATAATCATAAACAATCCTGATAAACGATGAGATTGTTGTAATAAACTATTACCACTTAGTAACTTTAAATAAAACTCCCCATGTAAAAAATGATATTACATGAAGCTTGTAATATCATTAAAATATATTTATTCATGATATAACATGTCAAATGGAAGTAAATATATCACGTAAAATATTATATGTGGATAACAAAACATGTGTTGCAAAGAAGGCAAATTGAAACAAAATTAATCTACTGATTTGTTAACTTGTGAACCATAAACCCCATGAAAGAGAGATGCTAAAATTGAAATGTAAATACCCATAAATTTAATTATAATAATAATATAATATATTCATGGGCATGATATGCACCACACAA
The DNA here is from genome assembly GCA_963277665.1 of Viscum album. Lineage (NCBI taxonomy): Eukaryota > Viridiplantae > Streptophyta > Magnoliopsida > Santalales > Viscaceae > Viscum > Viscum album. Next base: position 393,552,246 of record OY728147.1, on the reverse strand, counting down.
AATAAATTAGAGGTGAATAAGGCATAAGTATCACAAAAATAAAAGTGAGATGAGAAAATCCTTACCTTGTGTCTTGAATATCATCGTACTCATAAAAACCTCATGTATAATAAATATGAGTTTTACATACATCAATTAAAAGCCCATATTAAATTATATCATATCATTTATGATTTGATTACGACCTTTTAATTTCCTCTTATCAACTCTTCCATGTTAAAGTTATGTTTCAGGTAATAACCACTTTGTTTTTCACATGTGTTTTGATTTGTTATATTTTTAGTCATAATACTTATATAAAGATATAAATAATGTAAATAATGATATAAATATCATATATATGTAATTATATATGTAATTATAATAATCTATAACATGTAGTAATATGAAATGATATACACCATTCATGGAGATGGTAGGTCGTACGTACGCATGAACGTTGTTTCCATTTTATTTTCATGTTGAAAGAAATAAATTAAATGGAATATATGTATATACATATATAGTACCATTATAGTAGAATTATTATATCATATATATCATATATTTTCACTTTGAAGAGGTTGCGGTCCACACATCCATAAACGAAGTTATTGTATTCACACAAAATGGAAATCATGAAGGTATGTGTTATATAATAATTAAAAATAATAAAGACATCTTAAATAACATATATATAATATAAAAATAGTATTTACATCATAATTTCCAAACATGAGAGGTGTTAAAAGAAAAATGAACAACATCATTTCGCCAGGCGGTAGTCTGTCACACACATGAACGGTAGGTCTGTTACCCATTTGATGGAAGTGTGTGTAAGTATAGGTAAAACCATTGATAAAATAACATATATATATATATATGATACTTATTTTATTAATTAATCATGGAATAAGAAAATTTTAGGGGGTGGAGACTGAAAATAAAACAAAAGAGCTTGAGTAAGGATGTTGCCTCTTCTTTGGGTAACTCCTTTTATTTTTCACCAAACAGCTTCCTTGGATGGATTTAATCCCAAAAGTAGGATTCTAGGATTAAGGTATGGATTTATTGAGGATATTTGGTCAGGTTTTGTCGGAGACAAAGGGATTGAGAGTTGTGAATAAGTGAGGGGGGTGAGTGACCTTTTATAGTAGAGGAGTGACATTCTTGTAAATATAAAAAGGTAAACACTATTGGGAGGTCTCTCTTACATCATGGGCATCCAATAATTTTCCAAATTAGATAAAATAGGGTAATTGGTCAAAATATGTTCATCCAATGACTTTTTTACATGTTTATAGGTCATTTTTTACTTAATATTAAGGTTTGACCATTAAGTAAACACATTTTTTACCTTAGTCACTGTAATAAATTTCCATTACTTTCACTAATATTTTGGTAAAAAAACTAATTTAGACTTATTAGACATTATAAATTATGATTATTAAAAATATGGAACCCATTTTTTCAAATTCTAATCACATAAGTGTCATAAATTAATTTAAAATTAATCCTTCAAACGTGTCGTGACAGCGGGGGGTTCTAAGCGAAAAGGTTCAAAAGATTGAATTGTTTTTATACCAATTTTCAATATGAAATTGGTTACAATGACCTAGTTATATTAATTTAAATAAATTATATCTAATTTCAATTTAAAATAAAATTAAAAAATAAATTAACTATGTAAATACATTAGATGGAAAGTAGTTTTGAATTAAAATTTAGTATTTATCACTATCCATCCAAAAATGAAGTTTTTCAGAAAATTTATAAAAAATAACCTTAAGATAATTTTAAAATTATGAATTCAAAAATTAATTTTATTTTATCAAATTAAATTTCTAAAGTGTCTAAAATTAATTTTATTATTATTCACAGGATAAAAAAAGCAATTCTTTTGAGAAATAATATTTTCAAAAATATAAAGACTTTACTAAAAAATATGTTTATGATTATCAATATGTTTTATTTATATAAAAATATTATAAATAATATTTAAAAATTATTTATTTATATTTATATTACTAAGTTTAACAATTAGGTTATAACTATCTCATTTAAATAATTATAATTATAAAGTGTTGTTTCGTAAAAACCCAGCGTTGCGTGTAATGCAAGATAAGTCAGTTTTGCATGTAGCACAAGTTTATATTGGTGAAATGTATAAATAAACCATAATTTTTTGTATCATTAAATTAAATAAATTAAATAAAATTATTTTATTTGAAAAAAAACATAAAAATCAAGGTGTCACATTCTACCCCCTTAAAATGAATTTCACCTTCAAAATTCATCATTCCGATACAAAAAAATGAGGATACTTCTACCTCATCAAATCCTTAAGTTCCCTAGTATCTTCCTTTAACTGTTAATTTTTCCATAAAACTTTGACTAGGTGAGTGGTCTTGTTTCATAGAATTTTCTTTATATGATCCATAATTTCAACTCATTGTTCCTTGTGAGAAAGATCCTGATCCAGTGGTATGACCTATGAGTTCATTACATGTGAAGGGTCATGTATATACTTCCTTAATAAAGATATATGTAAAACATCATGAAATTGAGAGATATTTTGAGGAAGTTCCAAGTGATGGGATACCATCCTGATATGATCAAAAATATAAAAGGGACTTATATACCTGGGGCTTAGTTTCCCTTTCTTCTCGAATATCATAACCTTCTTTTAGGGAGAGATTTATAGAAACACCTTCTCACAAACTTAAAATTATATATCATTTTTTTGGTTGTTAGCATAACTTTTCTTCCAAATTTTACCTATCCTGATATTCTACTGAATGGTTCTAACATTCTCTACCATTTCTTCAGTAATCTCAGGTCCCAATAGCTTTCTTTTTCTAACTTCATTCCATCACATTAGAGATATAAATTTATTTCCATATATGGATTCATAAGGAGCCATTTAAATTCTTGATTGAAAACTATTTTTGTAAGAAATCTCCACTAGAATAAGGTTTTGTTCCCAACCATCTTTGAAATCCAACGAGCAAGATCTCAATATATCCTCTAGGGTTTGAATTGTTCTTTTATATTGACTATCCATCTGAGGATGATAATCAGTACTAAAACTTAATTCAGTATCAATAACTTGCTGAATAATTCACCAAAACTTTGAGGTAAACATAAAATCCCAATAAGATACAATGAAAAGTGGTACTCCATGAAACCTTACCACTTCCTTAATGTATATCCTTAAAATCTGATCCAGAGAGAAGTCTTCTCTGATAGAGATGAAGTGTGTTGAATTTGTAAGGCGATCGACTACCACCCATATAGAATTAAACCCTTTACAGGTTTTAGGGAGTCCAATGATGTAATCCATAGTGATGTTCTCCCATTTCCATTTTGGTATGGGTAATGGATGTAATATCCCTTTAGTCTTTTTTCTTTCAGTATTAACTTCCTGGTATACCAAGCATCGAGATATAAACCCTATGATATCCCTTTTAATGTCATCCCACTAGAAGTATTCCTTAAAATCTCTATACATCATCATACTTATAGGATGAATAGAAAATGAAGAACTATGAGCTTCCTCTAATAACTCCTCTTTAAATTTGATATGGAAGGAACACATACACGGTTCCTAAAGCTTATCATTACATCCTGATCGAGGTTAAACTTGGGAACATTTCTAACCTTCTTTTACAGCTTTACATCTTCCTTTTGTTCCTCTTTAATCTTCATGTGGATTTAGGGTTGAACATTCAGTTGAGTAAGATAATAATTTTACCCTTACTTTAGGATCTCTAGATCCGTCCTTTGAAAATAAAGAAATATTGGATATTTTATGATCCTCATCATGGTTAAGATTAAAAAATACTTTCAACTCAAAGCATCAACCACCTTGTTTGTTTTCTCAATTTGGTAATATATTGAACAGTCATAATCCTTTATCAGCTTGAACCATCTTCTTTGGCTCATGTTAAACTCATTCTATGTGAATATATATTTCAAACTTTTATGATTAGTATATATATCACAATTTTCACCATAAAGATAATGCCTACATATCTATAATGAAAAAATCACCACATCTAACTTCAAATCATGAGTTGGGTAATTTTTCTCATGGATCTTCAACTATCATGAGGAATAAGAGATAACCATGTTATTCTACATAAGAATGAATCTCAATTACTTCTTGGATACATCACTATAAATTAAAATCCCTTCTCCACTATAGGGTAATGTAAGAACAGGTGTACTGACCAACCTTCTATTTAGTTCCTTGAAATTATCCTCACATTCATCTATCTAGAGAAACTTGTAACCCTTTAGAGTTAACTTGGTCAGAGGATTAGATAGTCGGGAGAAATTCTCCACAAACTGTTGATAATATCCAGCTAAACCAATAAATTTATGGATCTCCGTCACCGTGATTTCTCTAGCCCAGCATTCAATAGACTCCATCTTTGATGGATCTTTTATTATACCATCTCTTGAGATTATGTGACCCAAAAATGAAACCTTTTGCAACCAAAATTCACACTTTTTAAATTTTTCATACTGTTTATCCTTCCTTATGGTCTTTAGTACAATTCTCAAGTAGTCTGCATGATCTTATTTTCTCTTTGAATATATGAGAATATCATCTATAAAGACTAACACAAACTGATCGAGGTAATCTATAAAGACTCTATTTATCAAAACCATTAAGATACTAGGGGAATTATTAAGACAAAAAGGAATATCTATATATTCATATTGTTCATACCATGTACATAATTCCCTCTTGGATATATCCTTCTTCTTGAACCTAAATTGATGATATCCAGAATGATGTTCAATCTTCAAAAATTATTGAGCTACATGAAATTGATCAAATAAGTCATCAATACGGGTAAGAGGATACTTGTTCTTGATCATGATCTTGTTCAACTCCCAATAATCAATACAGGGTTGCATTGAACCATATTTTTTTCACAAAAAGAGTAAGTGCACCCCAAGGTGACACACTTGATCGAATGAATCCCTTATTAAGATTTTCTTGGAGTTTGTTCTTCAATTATTGCAACTATATTGGGGTCATTATATAGGGAGTCTTTGAAATTGGTGTAGAACTAGGTATGAGTTCTATTGAGAACTCAACTTTACATTTTGGTGGAATGCTAGGCAACTCTTCTAGAAATATATCAACAAATTCATGAACAATAGGCATATCCTTGATGTTGATTTTCTCCCCAACCATTTGAGATAGACACACCTTTTGAGTATGAATTAAGACCCGTACACTAGATGTAATCTCCATAGGAACTCCATACTTATCTTCACATTGATAAACAATCATAGTTTGGTTTGAAACATCAATCGTAACTTCCCTTCCTCAAAAAATGATGTGGTTTTTATGAAAATAAAGATAATCCATGACTAAGATGACATCAAATTCAACCAAAGGAAAAATTAAAAGATTTTCAAGAAGAAAATTCCCACAAACATCAACTGGAGAGGAATCATAGACTTGGGATGCAATCATCATACTATTGGGGGTTTGCACTGCTAATTCCACATCTAATCATTTGTGTAATCATAATACCCTTATAAAATTCCTTATATATGAAAGAGTGGGTAGATCGAGAATCAAATAAGACATTAACAATTCAAGAGTGGATGGTAAGTGTATCTTTCACCACATCATTATCACACCCCTCATCATAAACATCAATTGTATGAGATTTCCCCTTGTCTCTTAGTTTAAGAGGTTGTTGATGTCGATCATCATCACCAACCCTCAAGTTTGGTCATTGGTTATCATAATGCCCATTCTCCTAACACTTGAAGCACTGAAGTGTGGAAGGTGCATTTTGGGCATCTTTCCCTCTATTTGCATCATTATCTAACTTCCTCCCATCAGTTCGACAATCAATTGCCCAATGACCTTCCCTTACATAATTAAAACACTTATTAAACCCTATAAGACAATTTCATCCATGATTATTTCCACACTTAGAGAATAAAGAAGGGATTATCTTCTTCTCTCCATGGTTTTTAGATTTTATTTTGAACACCATATTCCTTATATTATTAAAACCATGATATTGATAAGTAACTCCAACCTCCATTTCAACCTTGATTTCACAATGCACAATATCTTCATAGCTAATAAAGTTTCTTATCGCTAACGTCCTTATGATACTTGGATTCAGGCCACTGAAGAATAAATCAACCGTACTTTCTGGTTGGATGATAATTCCAGGAGTGTAGCTCATAAGTCTTGTCAAGTTAGCCTCATAGGTACCAATGGATTTATCATCCTTTTGCTTCAACTCAAGGAACTCCTTTTCCATGTTCGTATGAAGAACATGAGTAAAGTACTTATTGACGAATAAGTTCTTAAACTCATCCCAATCCATGGATTAAATTTCATCTTTCTTTCTCATATTCTTGATTAGAGTCCACCACTGGTCTGTTTCACCTACTAAATGATTAAACAACTAGAATGAATTTTTCATGTTCTAAGCATTGGAGAATGTAAAACATATTTTCAGTTGTATGGATCCATTATTTAGCCATAAGTGGATCAGAAGACCCAATGAAAGAAGGTGGATGTTGCCTCATGAAGGACTCAATTTAATGATGTTCCCTCATTTTCTCATTTAGGATTCTGGTATGATTCATAGCTTAAGAAATTTGGGTGAGCATAGCAATGAGATTTCACACTCCATCTCCCATAGCATTCAGTTTCTTAGGAGGATAATCATTCCATTTTCCATTGCAATAACCACTAATGTGGTTCATTCAGGTTTTATCCATTGACTAAAACCAAAAATCATAGATTAGAAAATATCTATCAAAGTGAGGAACCACATATCATGAAAAATCACTTATAGAATGTAAAAATTATGACACCTTTTTCAATCTATGACACATTAGGTTTATCCTAGGTTTTTCTTAACCAACTTATATTTAAATCCTTCATGATGATTTATAAAGAGTTTTTGAATTCCCAAAGCATATCCCCTAGGAGTGTCAAACCAGGTGTACAGCAAGGCCCATTGTAATGCACCAGTTCTCGATCGAGTCTAGCTCAATATGGTTATTTCAGGGATGTTATACCGATGTACATCTATTCCAGAGCTACATCCACTTGTAATATCCAGATTAGGATGTAATATTATGAAACCACTCACTCTATCCTTTAAAAACATCTTAGGAAACTTTCCTATACTTTTCATCATACTTAAACATATCCTTAGACATGACCTTAGGGTTCTCAATAAGGTTTTTTCATCCTAGTTTCCAAAGGATAACTAAAATTTTTCTCTAATACGAACTATAGAGAACCTTTATTTTCATACATTAACATTACATCATTTTTATAGAATACTTAATACATTACACAAAAAGATTCCCAAAGACCGTAATATTCTAGTGCCTTTGGAAACATGGAAACATAAATGATGATAAATAAGTGGGCTAAATTATCTCCCACTAGGTTCTTCACGACTAGCACCTTTCTTAGACACATCATACATAATTCATATCTTCATAACCTGAGTAAGGGAAACATAAGAAAGGGTGATCTCATAAGCTCAATAAGGGTAAACAAGGGAGATAATTGAGAATAATCATGACCATAAGGGTATGATAACATGATCATAGCATTAGAAGATCATACCCTACATATCAAAGATCATATATATAAGATATGGAATAAATAATGGTATTTCATAAGACATGAATCATGGTGGAATCAATAGCATAAGTCATGAAATCATAATATAGGAATAAGACATGGAATTGTGGTATACATATAAACATGTAACATCATTCCCTATAAGTCGAGGCATATTTCCAAAACATAGCAGGGCACTTCATGGGGACTACACCTACTAGGAGGGACACACCACCATCCCTAGTTGTAGTCATTTCCTTTTAAGGGGTTTTGTTTCCCCATCTTCCCATAGTGGATTAGGTTTCCTCATCTTCCCATAGTGGATTGGATTTCACCATCTTACATAGTGGGTCAAGCCCATCGACTTGATTCCCATAATTATCTAATGAGATATAAATCTTTACCCAATTCATTTTAGGGGGATATAGGTCTCACCCATCTCATAATTAAATCATACATACATGTTCCACAAGATCATAACCAATCATATCATAACTCATGAAATGAAATGGGTATCATAAACATGTCATCATATCATAACCTGTTGAAAAGAGATAGTTTTCATGAAAATTTCATCAAATCATAACTTGTGAAAATGAGCGGTTTTCATAATCATATAACCCATGAAAGAAAAACAGGCTTCATAAACATACAACTCGTGAAAGAGAAATGGGTTAATATCATGTAATTAAAACATAAACCATTTAGAGATAGAATTTGAATGGAACCTTTGGATCATTTCCCCAGAAAGGAAAAAGTAACACCAACAGAAATCGTATTATATAGGAAATGATTTGGAAATATCCTTTAAAAACATTTCTTGTGGAAAATATCATTTCATCTTTGAAAAAAACACTTTTTAAAACATAAAACATTCTTAAAAACCATTTTCTTTGAAAATGGATTTGAAAACTTATAAATGGATGTTTAAAAACCATAAAACATTTTTAAAATCCATTTTCCTTGAAAACTATATTAAATGATCATTTAAAAAAATTGAAAACACTTTTGATAACATGGATTTTTGAATAAAACGGATTTTCAATCGAAAAGAGAATAAGGTCATGTTTTCTTAAAAATATTTTATTAATTATCTTAAGTACCAAAGAGTGTAAAATGGTATTAATACATTAAAATATCATGACTAAACATATGAGAATAAAAGTCGTGAGTGTACTTGAGATATGGATCATAATATTTCATCAATGTAAGCATAATCATAAACAATCCCGATAAATGATGAGATTGTTGCAATAAAATCTTACCACTTAGTAACTTTAAGTAAAACTCCCCATGTGATAAAATGAGATTAAATGAAGATTATAATATCATTAAAAAAAGTATATTCATGATATAACATGTAGAATGGTAGTATATACATCTCATAAAAGAATATAAGTGCATAACAAAACATGTGTCTCAAAGAAGACAAATTGAGAGAAAATTACTCTATTGATTTGTTAACTTTTGAACCATAAACCCCATGAAAGAGGGATAATCAAATGGAAATGTAAATTACCATAAATTTAAGTATAATAATCATAGAATACATTCATGGACATTATTTACACCACACAAAATAAATGAGTGGTAAATAAGTCATAAGTCTCACAGAAATAAAAGTGAGACGAGAAAACTCTTACCTTATGTATTGACTCTCATTGTACTCGTACAAACATCCTATATAATAAATATATATTTATTATAAATATATTAAATAAATATACTCAATTATATCATACCATTTATTATTTTATTATGACCTTTTATTATCTGCTTATTAACTCTTCCATGTTAATGTTATGTTTCGAGTAATAACCGCTTTGTTTTTCACATGTGTTTTGATTTGTTATATTTCTAGTCCTCATACTTATATCATGATCTCCAGAATATAAAACATAATATAAATATCATATATATTTATTATATATTTAATTTTAATAATCTATAAAATATAGAAATATGAAATGGAATACACCGTTCATGGAGATGGTAGGTCGTATGTATGCATGAATGATGTTTCTGTTTTATTGTCATATTTAAAGAAATAAAGTAAATGAAATATATGTATATACATATACAATACCATTCCAGTAGAATTATTATTTCATATATATCATTTAAGTTCACTAAACTCATCCTTAATACATTCCATGTAAAGTATGAACAAATCACATCGCTTTGAGGAGGCGGTAGTCCACACATCCACAAACAAAGTTATCATATTTACACAAAATAGATAGCATGAAGGTATGTTGTTGGTCGGAGTGGATACTCAAGAGGGGGTGAATTGAGTTCCAATTTAAAAATTTCTGTTAAAAATATTTCTATTAAAATCCCCCAATTTTAAATACAAAGTTAAACTATAGTGAATTTGTAAAACTGTAAAGGTTCAATTAGGTTCTCAAAAGATTGATTAGGTCTCAGTTAATTTAATCAGAATATTAAATTATCTTTTGAAACTAACCTACTAATTTACAATAGTTACAAACACTTTCTAGATTAACTATCAAAGTAACTTTAAAACAGTTTTATATTTCAAAATAATTATCAGCGGAATATTCAAAACAAATAATTTTAACAAAATTAAAATGCACAGCAATGTAAAACAAGTGGTTCAGTATCAATCCGAGACTTAGTCCTCTCAAATAGTTTATATAAACTTGATCCACACCCTGGATCTAAGTTTTACAATAGTGATCAGACTATCCAGGTCCTCTGACCTCTACCACAGTTCTTCGTGGGAAAATAACAACAACAGCACACACGATGTCCAGGTCCTACTTGACCTCTACCACTATCCAAAGTGGTACACAAGAGAGTTATAGAAGTTTTTTGTGAGGATTTAGAAATCCTCCAGTCTAGCACAGGATTCAGTGTGTGTATGGAATATACAGAGTACACACACTGCTCAAAAAGTAAGTAAAAGAATCACTGAGAGAGAGTAGATATGAGTTTAGAATGATCTAGTGATTTGAAGTGCAGCTATGGACTCCTTTTTATTAATCATAAATGCTTCTGAGTCCTTCTCTGGTTTTTTTCTGAAAATAGAGTGTCGTCTGCTTCCTTGACTTTCAGGTTCAGTTTTATCAGCTTGAGTGCATGAAGAGATTTTTGTAGTTCTTCACTCCTTGACTAAGGTTCATCTTGTGTTCTCTTCTTGTATGAATGGCCTCGTGTATGTCCAGTGTTCTTCAAGTAAGTGGGGGTATGGATGTCGCTTTTCTATTGTCTATATTTTTCTCACTGTAGCTTGATCTTCCTTATGTTCCTTGAGATCTAGCAAAGTGAATGATTACTTTATGGCAGGTATGAGGTACGGTTCCCTGACATCCCAACAACCATCATTAATTAATAGAAGTTGCATTAAATTAACCAAATATGACCATTAGTATAATTTAAATAAAGCACAAAAGATCAAGAAGCAGAATGCTTGTAACGGTCTACTTGTATCGGTAGCTGTTTGTCTCTGTAACGGTAGCTCCTTGTACAGGTCGCTTTATGTAGCGGTAGGTCTCTGTGTAGCGGTGAGCTCCTATCAGTAGCTCTTTGTTCTTGTATCGGTAGCTCCTATCAGTAGCTCTTTGTTCTTGTATCGGTAGCTCCTTGTATCAGTAGACTTGAATAGCGGTGACTTCCTTATACCGGTGGACTTCATAATGGTAGACTTATATAGTTGTAGCTGTCACTCTGTATTGATAGCACTCTTTCTTACCAGTAGACTTATTCTAACTGTAGCTCTGTGTGTAACGGTAGCTCTCTTTGTACCGGTGACCTTTCTGTAACGGTAGACTTGCATATCGGTAGACTTATACATACCGGTAGCTCTGTGTGTACCGGTGACCAAGAGTCTGTTTATTCATTCTATTCACAGAATGAGTTAAGTTAGAATATATTGAATCATATACACATTTAATTAACCGAATGACTTAAATATATCACAAACGATTTATCATTTGGACATATTTGAAAGTATTCATATTTTGAGGTTTAAAGACTTAAAAATTAACTAAAATAATGCAATTTTTAAATAATAAACATCATTTGCGATTATCAAAATAGGTGAGTCCAAAGTAAATGTTAGAATCTAACAAAGTAAATATTTTGAGTGATTTTTCTAGACCATCAAAAATTCAATACCAAACAAACTAAAGCTTCCAATGTCTATTTTCCTTCAACGACACACACTTCTATGAAATTTTTTTCCCTCAAAAAATAAACAATAATGTGTACCAAGTGTAAAAGAAATTAGAATTGACATGGTGACTCAAAACACATGGCACCAATAAAAACAAATACACCAGCTGTAAAAATAATTTGGAAAATACATTGAAGGTTTTCAAGATCAAAAGAAATATAAAGGATGAGATGGACTATAAAAACTATGGACATATGATTGGGAGGGGTTAATAGTGATAATAAAAATTTATAATTTTCTAAATTAACATTTCTTATAAGTTGGGTTAATGAAATCGCTTTTATTTTTTATTTCATGTGTAAAAATGTAATAAACCAAGAAACCGAGCATAACACAACACACAAGATTTACTAGGTCTATCCTCATATTGGTGACTACATGCCTGGTGTAGTTGGTATCATCCAAGTCACACATAATCCACTAATATCATATAGATATTAGAAGGTTTGGTAACTCTTTACAAAAATATCCCACTTGTTTTACAAAATAAATGAGAGTTTTAAAGTTATTCTAGAAGTTATACAATCTTCTCAACCAATATTCTCTCACATAAAAAACTCAAAATCATCTTTACATTCTCTTTCCAACAATGTCCCAAATAATTATTTCTCCATTATCAAAAATTATTCCTGGACACTGGTTAACTTTAGGATTAATTTTAATCCCTAAAATCATGGAATTGGTTAACCTTATGTTTTAAATTCCCTCTGAAAACTGTTGGAGTTAGTGTCCTAAGACCAATTGTTAATACTTTGATTACATGTATATTTGATGTATTGAATATTAATAAAACTTCTTATTATATATTTTTTTAATTTTATGCATGAATCTAATGTAATAATATCCTAGATTATACATCACATTGACAAGGTCATAACAGTTCCCCACTATAATGAGAACCTTGAAGTGTTATGACGATATTCTTAAATAATGTTTTTCGGTTAGATAGCGCACTATGATGGAACATATTGTACATAGACTGTCATGTGAGAGTACTCGTAAGAGGGTGAGGCTTTGTAACACCCTAGAACGTTAAAGGGTTAAAAGGATAAATGATATTACTCATGACAACAAGGTGAATCTTTCTTTTCAAGAGCCTATCTGATTAGAACTCCACAGTTAAGTTTTTTTTGTCTAGATTAGTGATCAGGATGGGTGACCTTTTGATAAGTTTCTCAGGATGTGTGAGAGTGGGGAAAAAGTACTCCGGAAAGAATTAGTATTGGCCTGTGAGGACAGTCATTAGATTGATGATCCATTCGAGCATGTGGGTGGGCCCACGTGTCTACGGGAAAACTGGTGGTACCTGGTAGGCCAGGACCCAATGACCATATGGAGGAGGGGAGTATGTGCTGTCAGTGAATACCGGTTGTTACATTGGTATCAGAGAAGAAACCCTTCCTTGAGTGTGATGGCACTGCCTTGGTTGAGATGTAGGGTCCACAATGTGAACATTATGCTCTAAAGGGGGGTGAATGTAACATCCCAAAATGTTAAAGGGTTAAAAGGATAAATGATATGAATCATGTCAAAAATGTGAACCTTTCTTTTCAGTAGCCTACCGAATTAGAATTCCACAGTTAAATGCGCTTGGCCTAGAGTAGTGATTGGAATGGATGACATTCTGGGAAGTTCCTTGTGTTGGATTGGTGTAGCCCGATCCAGTTGGGCCGAATGCTTATGGCCTGTACTGCGCACCAGCCCACAACTTTTGCGGGTTGAGCTCCTTTGTGAACTCGTTGGGGGTTGCAGGGGGCAATGCACCCCTGCTCCGAGGGTTTGGGGGTCCAGGGGGCGAAGGCCCCTGACTCATATTTTGGGGACTGTAGCAACTCTAACCACTGTAGAAAAACTGACCAACTGACACCAACAAAGCACTGTAGTAGTACGGACTTCGGAGTCAACTGTACTGTAGCTCCTTGGACTTCTAGCCAGCAGCCACTTGTAGCACTTTTTACTTGGGTGTGCCTTTCACTATAACAACGCGGACTTTCAGCCGCCTTTTACTATAGCAACGCGGACTTCCAGCCACCTTTCATTGTAGCATAGCATACTTTTTAACAGTTGGTGGAATAGTGCTTTGTCCTCTACATTAGCCCATTTTCGGGCTAGGGTTTCAGTGTGTGTGTGTGAGAACTCTGAAAAACTCCCTGTAAATTGTGCTCCCGAATTATAGTGATTTTCTGTCTCTCTGTGGATGTAGGGATTATTCCCGAACCACGTAAACCATTGTGTTCTTGTTATTTTTTTTCCTTTTACTCTTCTCTGAATCGTTGTTTTGTCGTTGCGACTCCCGACATTTCCACAACAACTGATATCAAATGTTGAGTTCAGGATTCTCTAACGATGGCTATAGAAGAAGGCAAGGTGAAGATCGATCGCTTCGATGGAACTGACTTCAATTTCTAGAGGATAAAAAGATGAATTTGCCGCTTCTGGGTCTGAAGCCAACGGACATTGAGCAGTCGGAGTGGGAGCTACTGGATTGGAAGGTTCTAGGTGTTATGCGCCTTATGTTGGCCAAAAATGTGGCATTCAACATCATAGAGGAGAAGACGACAATTGATCTGATGAAAGATCTCACGAATATATACAAGAAGCCTTCTACGACAAACAAGGTGCACTTTATGCGATGATTGTTCAACCTGAAAATTGTTTAAGGGAGAATTGTTGCAGATCACATCAATGAACTCAACACCATTATAAGTCAGCTGACATCAATGAAAATTGATCTTAGTGATGAGGTATGTGCACTGGTCTTACTATCCTCTTTACCTGACAGTTGGGAAGAAACTGTAATAGCTGTGAGCAGTTATTCGGGAAATTCAAAGTTGGCTCTAAAAGATGTACGAGACCTGATCCTCAGTGAGGATATGAGAAGAAGAGAATCAGGAAGATTCTATGGTTCTTCTCTGAACGTTGGAGGAAGAGGAAGGTACCCACAGCGAGACAATCGTAGAGGGCGATCAAAGTCAAGAGGGAAAAGCCGAGACAAGGCAAAGGGTGTCGGTTCTACCTGCTGGACTTGCAGGAAGAAAGAACATGTCAAGGAGTTCAGGGATAAACGGAAGGTGTCTGAAACCAGTGGGGTAAACACATCAGCTGAAGGAATCGATGATGTACTGTTGTTGAGCGTGGATAGCCCAATGGAGTCTTGGATTTTAAACTCTGGGGCGTCTTTCCATTAGACATCGGAGAAGGGTTTCCTGAACAATTATGTTTCTGGAAATTTCAGCAAGGTACATCTTGCTGATGATGAACCCTTGCAGATTGCGGGTAAAGGAGATGCACAGATCAAGACCAACAATGGGAGTTTGTTGGTTCTGGAAAACGTGAGGTATATCCCTGGTCTAAGGAGAAATCTCATTTTTGTTGGGCAAATTGATGATACAGGTTTCAGTATCATGTTTACTTATGGTGCCTGGAAGATTACCAAGGGAGCTATGGTCATAGCTCAGGGAGAAAAAATGATACTCTGTACAACATGACAGAGACTTTCATGAACATGGCGACATTAGTAAATGTTGTCGGGGATTCTCAACTATGGCACTACAGGCTAGGTCACATGAGTGAGAAGGGGATGAAGGTGATGACAACAAAATGGCTGCTACCAGAGCTGAAATCGATGGAGGTTGGTTTATGTGAAGATTGCATTCTTGGAAAGCAGAAGAAGGTATCACTTGTAAAAGGAGGAAGAACACCGAAGGCTGGGAAGCTGGACCTGGTGCACACTGATGTTTTGGGGCATGCACCAGTACATTCCCTTGGAGGGTCACAATATTATGTGATATTTATTGACGACTCAACAAGGAAGGTATGGGTTTACTTTCTAGAAAGAAAATCTGATGTGTTTAAGATGTTTCAAAAGTGGAAGGTCATGGTGGAAAATGAGTCAAGAGTAAAGCTGAAATGTTTTAGGTCTGACAATGGTGGAGAGTACAACAGTAATGATTTTAGGGAATTTTGTGCAAATAAGAAAATTCGGTGGGAGAAGACTAACCCAAGAACACCACAGCAGAATGGTGTAGCTGAAAGAATGAATAGAACACTGAATGAACATGCCAAGAGCATGAGCCTGCATTCGGGGTTACCCAAGACCTTTTGGGTTGATGCAGTGAACATGGAAGCATATCTCATCAATAGGAGTCCATTTGTACCAATGGAAGAATGTCTATCTGAGGAGCTCTGGTCTGATAAGGAGATAAGACTCTCACATTTACGAGTCTTTGGAAGTTTGTCTTATGTACATATTGATGTTAACTCAAGGGACAAGCTTGATGCTAAGTCCAAGCCATGTTTCTTTATTGGCTATGGTGCTGAGGAGTTTGATTACTGCTTTTGGGATAATCTCAATAAGATGGTCATTAGGAGCCAGAACGTGGTATTCAATGAAGGTGTTATGTACAAGGATCGTCATACAATTAAAGATGAAAATGGGAACATTGAATCAGAGTGCAAAGAGCAATTAGATCTTGAAGGTGTACCTGATCATGAGACATCGGAACTGATGGAACCTACTACTCTAGTAGAGTTAAGGAGATCAACAATGGTGAGAAGGCATGTGCAGTGGTATTCATCATCCTTACATTATCTGTTATTGACTGACGGTGGAAAACACCAGAATGATTTGAAGAAGCGATGCAGTTGAAGGAGTCGAGAAAGTGGAAGTTGGCCATGAAGGAAGAAATTTCTTCACTATATGACAACAATAATTGAGAGTTGACACATCTGCAACAAGGGAAGAAATCATTGAAGAACAAATGGGTGTACTGGGTCAAGGAAGAACGTGATGGAAAGAGGAGGTTCAAGGCAAGGCTGGTGGTGAAAGGTTTCCAACAGAAGGAGGGAGTGGATTTTAATGAAATATTCTCACTATTAGTGAATCTTACCAACATCTGGGTGGTTCTCAGCATTGTGGCATCAGAAGACTTGCATCTTGAGCAGCTTGATGTTAATACTGCTTTTCTTCATGGAGATTTAAAGGAGAACATCTACATGCAGCAGCCTAAGGGATATATTGAGTCTAGGAAGGAAGACCTAGTGTGCAAACTTCAGAAGAGATTATATGGATTGAAGTAGGCACTCATGTAATGGAACAAAAAGTTTGATTCATTTATGTCTAAAAACGAATATAAATGATGTGGCATGGATCAATGTTGCTACATCAAATCCTTTGGTGATGAATATATTTTTTAAACTCTGTTTTATTATTTTGGGTATTTTTGAGTCCCACATCGGAATACTCCACCTTGTATTCCTTTTTAGTCATATATAAAAGAATTTCTTCACCTCACATTGAGGGAAGGGGAATTAGACATCTACATGGTATCAAAGGGTGATCTCTAACCCGAACCTTCCCTCTTTTTTTCTCTCATATCTAGGGTTTACAGAAAATCCCTGGCCTCCCGATTCTATCCGGCCCCGCCCTACCTACAGCCTCCCAACTACGGCTGGCCTGCCTCCTTCCCCGGATCCCTCCAGGCGAAGCCTCCCCGCTGCGCACGACGACCCCGCCCTCCATGCTTCCTCATCTGTGCACAATGTCCAGACCCACTCCCTCACGTTGTTCCGCACGGGCCTCCTTCCACATCGTGCCACATCCAACGATCGGCCCCGACTTCCAGCGGGATCCCATCGGCCAGCCTCCCCGTGCGACAACTCCTCCTCCATCGCAGCTCCCGACCAGCCTCTCGTCGCCGTTCCTGACCTTCCCTCCCATAGGCTTCCTAACTCTGTCCGGCCCTACCCTCCCACGACGGACCAGGCGCCTTCCATCCTTCCCGACGGAATCCACCTACGTGACGCCCCTCCCACAGCACTCCTGATGCAAACGACCGGCACCAACCAGCACCCTTCCTACGGTGCTCTTCTGGCCCCAGCCTGCTCATGCCCCGCCTGATTGCGGACTCCCGACCAGACCTCCTGCGCCCTCCCGATATGACTCCCAGCTCCCAATCCCGATGAGGTATCCCGACCACCATCCACTCCCGTTGGCCTTCACCATCCGCTGCTCAATGGTCTCCAGCAGCCCTTCCTGCGAGGCATCCCCCTCGCGTCAACGCAGAAGCACCTCCTGTGGCTACCCCCCCGACGCACCCTTTCTTCCTGGTGACTCTCTCTTGCAGCATCGTCTGGCCCCGCTCTCCACTGGCCACCTCAGCGCTCCCCGGCCCACCTCCGATGATGCATCCCGGCCTTTCCCTCCTCGGAACTCCTACGGTGACATCTCGGCCCCTGCCCTACTCAGCGACTCCCAGCCCACCATTCCGCGGTGCAGCCCCATGCATCATTCGGCCGTCTGTGCGCCCGCCTACGCAGTTGTCCCGTGATCCACCTTCGACTATCCCGCAAGGCATCCCCCCTTCATCTCATACCCGTTACAGAATGGCGCTCTCAACGGAGGAGATTTCCTTGATACA
The DNA here is from genome assembly GCA_963277665.1 of Viscum album. Taxonomy (NCBI): domain Eukaryota; kingdom Viridiplantae; phylum Streptophyta; class Magnoliopsida; order Santalales; family Viscaceae; genus Viscum; species Viscum album. Next base: position 393,534,014 of record OY728147.1, on the reverse strand, counting down.
CTCTTATCAGGAAACTCTGCCACCGTCTTGTTCTCCATCCCCCATTGCTCAGACTGACGGCTCTACTGCCTGTGTTTCTCATTGAAAGACAGCTTGGATACTTGACTCTGGTGCGTCAGAACATCTCACAGGGGACTCTGGTATGTTCACTACCTATAATCCGTACACAGGTGCCTCAACTATTATTGTTTTTAATGGCTCAATAATCCCCATTACCGGATTTGGCACATGTCTCTTGACCCCGTCTATTCACCTGGCATCGATCGCTCATGTTCCTCAAAGTCCATTTAATCTTATCTCTATCAGCAAACTCACCAAAGACATAAATTGTGTCGCTAATTTTACCTCATTTGGTGTTTTTTTTCAAGATCGGATGACAAATCGGAAACTTGGCTGAGGTTCTCTTCAGAATGGGGTCTACATGTTTGATACCCCACCATCTCTTGTTTGCTCATCCACCTCTACCCATGTCATTGACCTACATTCTCGACTTGGTCATCCACCAGCTTCCATCCTACATAAACTTTTCCCCCAATTTAGTTCTCACCTATCTTTCCATTGTGAATTCTGCATGTTTGCTAAACATCATCAGGTGACATATGTTCCTCGACTGGAACCACGTGCAGCAAATCCTTTCGATATTGTTCATTCCGATGTCTGGGGGCCTTGCAGGGTTCCTAGCCAGTCCGGGTACAGTTATTATATCACCTTTATTGATGACTACTCCCGCATGACTTGGCTTTACCTGCTTCATGATCATTATGAAGTATTTTCTACCTTTCAGACCCTTTATAATGAAATTCATACTCAATTCTCCACCTCCCTTAAGTGTCTCCACTCCGACAATGGACAAGAATATTTATTCACTTTCTTTGAGAAGTTTCTTAAGGATAAAGACATCATTCATCAGACATCCTGCCCTGATACACCTCAGCAGAATGGAGTGGTTGAGCAGAAATATCTTCATATTCTGGAGACTGTTTGTTCCCTCCTATTCCACATGAAGGTGTATCTCCTTTTTTGGTCTGATGTCATCCTGACTGCTACCTACCTCCTAAATCGTCTCCCTTCCTCTATCCTTCAGGGGGATAATCCTTTTCGGACTCTTTTATCTCTCCCTTCTCACTCACTTCCACTTCGTGTGTTTCGGTGTTTGTGTTATGTTCGGGACACTCACCCCAACCTCTCTAAACTTTCACTCAAATCCCTCCATTGCATTTTCCTCGGTTATTCCCGCACTCAGCGCAAATAACGGTGCTTCTCTCCAGACTTACGGTGCTATATCATCTCTGTCGATGTGTCATTTGTTGAGAGCTCTCATTTCACTCTTCCCTCTACCCTCCAGACACCACCCTCGATGATTGTATTTCACTCATTATCCACCCATCTCTGGAGCCCCACTCTGATGGTCACCAGTTTGGCAATGTCTACTCCCGCCGCCCGTCGACTGTATCCCCCGTCCAGGATGAAGACACCATAGTTCCAGACTTGTCTGATGCTCATGTCCCAACACCAAACAGCTTGACTATTGCACTCTAAAAAGGTACTCATTCTTGCCTGAATACTCATCTTCATACATCTTAATACAGAGGTTTGTCGGCACAGGAGACGATATTTATTCCCCGCATGGTTGGCGATGCCAAATTTTACCCGGGGTGGCTACAGGCGATGCGGGACAAACTGCAGGATCTAGATGACAACCATACTTGGGATCTGGTCCCCCTTCCAGAAGGGAAACAAGCGGTCAGCTACAAATTAATTTATTCTCATGAGGTTGAGCCATTTTGGTTGTGCACAACGGATTGGAAATAATCTCAAGCCAAGAGAGAATTCCCTTTCCACCAAGAACGCTTTCAAGTCACGAAAGCAAGATCCTCCACCGGATCAAGGTGATCAAGGACGGACATCGTAAGCGAAGGATCTTCCGCACTAGCACCCAGAATTCCCTTCGGCGACGTCCAGAGATACATGGAGCACGTGTGGATCACCACTAGATGAATCCTATACTTGGATTCTGCGACGCAACGATGGATCACGGGATCATGACTAGAGACATCAACGAACAAGGAATTCCATCAAGGTAATTCTTATGAATTAATTAAATTAATTATAACCAAAATATGATGATCCTATCTCAAGGGTTCTGGGACTCTTCTTTTCTTTTTCCGTTCTTCGTTATATTTTAAAAATCCGGCATTTTATATCGTGATGGATCTTGGATTAAACGTCGTTTAACGTTAAAATTAAAGTTGGGAAATCCCACCAATGTGCTTCCGCTACACCCGGAACCTACAAGTGGTATCAGAGGGAGCATATCGTTGATTATAATTATTTAATTTTTTGTTGATGTTTTACGCATTTAATAATTTAGTTGTTTAAATTCAAGTTTAATAGTTCTGGAAATCCGAATCTCGAGATCTATGCCTCCTCCCTCATTTCTTGTTCACCTCATAGAAACGAATTTTTCTTTTAATTTTGATTAAAATAAAATAGAGGAACTCATCCGGAGGAGCCAAACGTTTCCGGCCGTACAACACCAGAATACACGGCGTGTATTCAGAAGTACACACCGTGTAGTCTAGGTTCAATGCATTGACTGATCCGCCAAATCAGGTCATGTATTGGATTCTTTATAAGAATTTAAGACACCGTGTGTTGACCATAAATAGGTGGCACACGGTTTCCAGATTACACGTCGTGTGGTCCAATGAACACGGCATGTAGTCCCTTTGGGTTCGGGTTGGACCGTGTACCCCATACACGGCTTGCCCGGCTGGAAACCGTGTAACGCGGAAACTACACGGCGTGTGTCCAAAAGAACATGCCGTGTACTTTGAAAATTTCCGAAGTACATTAACACGCCCTATCCTCGGGCGTGTAATTCGGATGGACGGTGAAGAAAAAGTACACGCCGTGTAGTCAGAACTACACGTCGTGTACTCACCCAAATTAAGCAGATTTATTAAAATTTATTATTATATTATACAAACCCTTGAGACATGGACCATAGTGCAGGCGTAAAGCTGAGGCACAACACGTGATAAGTGTTTTATATATGTGTGTTTAATTTAACATATGCGTAATGAATGGGAATTCACCGGGTTGCCTCCAAGGTACAAGTTACGTACAAGGATAATTTTAAATGAATTTATTTGTTTAAAATTATGATAGTTGAGAATCTCAAGGAAATTCAGAAAAAGGGTTTAAGATAAAAGGATTGATTAATTAAAGATAATTAATTAATTCGAGCGTGATTTATCTTAAACAAGAACGATTGAAGAATTAAATGCTAGTTTTATTTATGCATAAATATCATTGCATGTATGGATGATCATGAGCTAGACCGAGACCTTTGTATGTGAATGGTTTCTTTTAATTTATTTATTTAAATTAAATTTGTTGGCATGCGAGCCATCTCCTCATTAATATGTAGGGCCTGCATGCCCAAGGATTCTTTTATGTAAAAACCCCTTTTACCCCTCACCTGCGTGTGAGATAAATGCATATGTAATGGATGGAGATCCCAATATAGTGTAGGCGGCTCAAGTCAGGAGCCAAGGTGAAACCAATCCAAGGAGATACAAAGGTCGACAGGTGGAAATCTGTAAACAAGAACTCGAAAGGTTCAAGGTGTTTCTCCCCTAGGTCTTGGGATAGTTTATCAACCGCTAGATAAACTAACCAATAGAAAAGCTCATTATCATACCATTTATTTTATTTCTATCAGTTGCATGGTTTATTTATTGTGGGTGTGTTGTCATGATCACACAATTAATGAATTAAACGATCATGCAAGATGGAACTAAAATAAAACCGTCTTATATGTAAATATTATCTTAGACATGGTTAATCACTTAAGTAAATCCCACTTAATATTAACAAGAATGTAATCAAAGATAATAAAATAAAAATTTACGTATAAGGATAAAATCCCTCAAAAGAAATATTAAGTCGGGTTAGCCTTCCATAATCTTGGTTAGAATCGAACCATAGTTCAAAGTGCTTGACCAACCCTAGTTGGGGTGCTTTCAATTATCGGGGAATTATAATTCAAGGTTTTGGGTTTACTTGACTTGGTTCGCGTCAAGGGTTGACTACCACAGCAGGACTTGGTGTGACCAAGAGGAAAAGGTTGAGGAAATCTAAAATAAAAGGATTTCAGGATTGGGGAGTCCACTCAGCGGATCAAGGAGTTGTGAGTTAAATGCAGTTGGAATTTGGAATGCGTACCTAAAACACTTCAAGTTGCTTGACCAACCCTAGTTGGGGTAATATGAAGGGAAATATGGATCCTTTCCACTAGAATATTCAGGCAACAGAATATTCCGAAGTCAATGGTGAGGGCTATTGGATTTTGATAAAATAGTGGGAGACTAATAAGTATTAATTTATTTATTTGTCTCAAATTTTTGTAATAAAGTACTAAATCTTTGCTCATATTAATTTGTAGAAACGGAAAGAAAATGACTTCAAACATATCACTGTGCACCATACTAGAGAAGTAAAACCTTCTCACTGGCACCAATTTCCAAGAGTGGCAGAGGCATTTACGCGTCGTCCTTTTCCACGAAAGGAAATTGTATGTGCTGGAAAAGCCTATTCCATTTGCGCCTGGGAAAGAGGCTAGTGATGAGGAATTATCTCTCTACATGAAACACGTGGATGATGTCACAGATGTCCAGTGTTTCATGCTATCGGTCATGTCTAATGAGCTCTTGAAGCAACATGAAAACATGGACGCGTATAGCATGATGTCTCACCTTAAAGATCTCTACCAAGAGAAGGAGAGACAGGAGAGGTATGAGATCTCCAATGATTTATTTACCACGAAGCTTGGAGAGTCTTCACCAGCTGGGCCTCATGTAGTCAAGCTTATTGGATACATTGAACACCTGGACATCTTAGGGATTAAATTCCTGGATGAGTTGCGTACAGATCTCATCCTATCATCGCTGCCCAAGACCTTCTCTAGCTTCATTGTCAACTATAACATGAGCGACAATGAGAAGAGTTTGTCAGAGCTTCTGACCTTGATTCGCCAGGTTGACAAGGACATGGGGCGTGACAAACCCGCAGTCCTTATGGTAAACAAGAAAAGGAAGGACAAGGAAAAGGGGCCAAAGACTTATAAACAGTCTGAAGCCCCCGAGCACCGTCCCTCCAAGAAGGGGAAGATCTAGAGGCAGGGTAAGGAATGGGAGGCGGTGTGTTTTTCATGTGGCAAGCGGGGCCACTGGAAGAGGAACTGCACCCAGAAGCATGGGGACGCTAAAGGTGCGTTTATTATCGAGTGCAATCTTTCTATTTCTACGCATTGGGTATTAGATACAGCTTGTGGGGCTCATATCTGTATTCAAATGTAGGAACCAAGTAGATTTAGAAAGATCTCCAGAGGAGATGTGAATCTTCGAGCTGCCAATGGCGCAAGGCTGGCTGCGTTGGCTATTGGAGACTACCACCTCTCATTGCCAACTGGGATGATTTTGGTTTTACATAACTGTTATTTTGTGCCTAGTGTTATCAAGAACATAATTTCTGTATCTTGTTTGGATATAGATGGATTTGTTTTCAAGTTCGGAAATAAAGGTTGTCTCTTTTATAAGAACAACATATGTTATGGTATGGCACATTTAAATAATGGTTTGTATGTATTAAATTACGAAAACCAAGTGTTGTCAATCGATAACAAAACAAACTCACATGACTCATACATCACCCAGTTTTGGCATCACCGTCTCGGTCAGATAAACGAGAAGCGCTTGACAAAGCTCTGCCAAGATGGATATTTAGACTCTACTGAGCTAAAACCACTTGATAGATGTCACGCTTGTTTACAAGGTAAAATGACCAAGCCGCCTTTTAGTGGACAGGGTGAAAGGGCCACATATCTTCTAGGATTGGTACACACGGATGTATGTGGACCATTTCCAGTAGAAGCTAGAGGTGGATATTCTTACTTCATTACTTTTACTGATGATTTAAGTAGATACAGATTTGTCTACTTAATGAGGTATAAGTCTGAAGCCTTAGAGAAATTTAAGGAATTCAAGAATGAAGTAGAGAATCATCTTGGTAAGAAGATAAAGAAGCTTCGATCGGATCGAGGTGGAGAATATCTGAACCAAGAGTTCATCGATCTTCTACGGGAGTCTGGGATTCTATCTCATCTCACTCCTCCTTATACACCATAGTAGAATGGTGTTAGTGAAAGGAGGAACCGCACCTTGTTGGACATGGTAAGGTTGATGATGATTCATGTGGATCTTCCATTATCCTTTTGGGGATATGCATTACAAACTGCAGCATACACATTAAAATGAGTACCAACTAAGGCAGAAAATGGAATTCCCTTCGAGTTATGGAATGGAAAGAAACCCATTTTGTCGCATACACGTGTATGGGGATGCGAGGAGTTTGTTAAGGCCTTCTCAGGCAAAAAACTAGCACCCCGGGGCACGAAGTGTATCTTTATAGGATATCCTAAGGAAACGAAAGGATAATACCTATATAACCCTCAAGAAAAGAAAGTGACTGTCGCCAGACAATCTGTATTTCTTAAGAGGGAGCACATCCTCAAGAAGGATAGTGGGAGAAAGATTGACTTCGACGAAGTTGATGCTCAAGATACACAGGAGTTGGTACAGGAACAAGTTTCACAGGTCCCCGTGGAAGAGGTTCCAGAAACACAAGTACTGCGTAGGAGCTCAAGAGAGGTAAGGGAACCAGAGAGATTTGGTTTCCTAGTCACCGATGATGGTGAATCGTTATTGTTGGACAATGATGAAAATCTCTTCTACAAGGAAGCAGTAGAAAGCTTAGAAGCTGCAAGATGGCTAGAAGCTATGAATTCTGAGATGGATTTCATGTATCATAACCAAGTTCGGGTCCTGGCCAATGAGCCAGTTGATGTAAAGCTTGTTGGATACAAATGGGTATTCAAGAGAAAGATGGACATGGAAGTTCAAGTTAGCACCTATAAAGCAAGGCTAGTAGCTAAAGGATTTAGATAACTTCAAGGAATTGACTATGATGAAACTTTCTCGCCAGTTTCCATGTTTAAATCCATAAGAATCATACTTGTCATAGCAGCTTACCATGACTACGAGATTTGGCAGATGGATGTCAAAACAGCATTCCTTAATGGGAAATTTTAGGAAGATGTCTATATGACATAACCAGAAGGGTTTGTGACACTAGGTGAAGCCAAACGGGTTTTCAAGTTGCAGAAATCCATTTATGGATTGAAGCAAGCATCCAGGTCATGGAACATTCGATTTGATGAAGCCATAAAGAAATTTGGTTTCATTAAGAATGAATGTGATCCATGTGTTTATAAGCGGTTTAATGGGAATGTGGTCGTTATCCTAGTAGTATATGTTGATGACATATTGCTTATTGGAAACGATATACCAGCCTTACAGTCAGTTAAGGACTGGTTGAACAAGTGCTTCTCTATGAAATACTTAGGTGAAGCAGCCTACATTCTAGGGATCAAGATCATTCGTGATAGATCCAAGAGGCTGCTTGGACTAAGTCAGGGTACATACATTGACCAGATACTAAAGAGATTTAGTATAGAACAATCCAAGAGGGGATTGGTTTCAGTGTCACATGGCTTACATCTTTCTAAGAAAATGAGTCCTCAGACACAACAAGAGAAAGATAGGATGAGCAAGATCCCATACGCCTCAGCTATAGGATCCATCATGTATGTCATGTTGTGTACCAGGATTGATGTTTCCTATGCACTAAGCATGGTAGGCAGATATCAAGCAGATCCAGGAGAACAGCATTGGACTGCTGTTAAGACTATCCTTAAGTATCTGAGAAGAAGTAAGGATATGTTCCTGGTATATGGAGGAGACGAGGAGCTTGTCATCAGAGGGTATGTTGATGCTGGTTTTTAGACAGATCAGGATGATCTGAAGTTGCAATCTGGATATGTTTTCTATCTCAATGGAGTTGTGAGCTGGAAGAGTTCAAAGCAGCCAATTGTCGTCGATTCTACAGCGGAGTCCGAGTATATAGCGGCTTCTGATGCAGCCAAGGAAGCCATCTGGATTCGGAATTTTTTCCAGGAGCTTGATGTGGTGCCTAGCAGTAAAGATCTCATTACATTATATTGTGATAATACTGCAACGGTGGCTCTTGCAAAAGAACCAAGGTCACATCAATGGACACAGCACAAACTCCGTAAGTATCACCTCTTGAGGGATTTCTATCAAAGGGGTGAAGTTGCAGTGAGCAGAGTGTCCACAGAAGAGAACATGGCGGACCCCATGACTAAAGGCCTATCTCAGAAGAAGCATGAATATCATGTGAGAGCTAGCAGGTTAAAGGTTGTTAGCAGTTGTCTCTAGTCCAAGTGGGAGTCTGTTGGAGTTTGTGGCCTAGAACCAACTACTTTGTACTTTATTCATTAATAAAAGCCTTATCACATCTTGATTATTCTTCTGCGTGACAATGCATGTGATAATGTCCTAAGGATAGCTGTTGCATTAAAGGGTCATAGCAGATCCCTGCTATGATGAGAACCCGGAAGTGCCATAACACTATTCTTGAAAGTATTTTCTATGGCCGGATGATATTATTTGAGGGGCACAAATAATACAGGTCATTAGAGGTGAGGACTCATAAAACTTTGAGGCACCTTCTCATGGTGTGCGCCCTTGGTAATATCTAGGAGGATATTATGAGAACGAGACCCGTCAGTAGGAAATCCACATTTCATAGTGTCATTGGATGTTCCTATCTGCGGACGTGTGTATTGGTCCTTAGACTTTAAGATTATTATTAATGGGTATTACAACTCGCGCACTTAGATGTATTGACGAAAATTGTGACGACACGTTGTTCGCATCGAGGTAGGATACGTTGGGTGCGTCACAAGTAATATTGCATTAATAGATAATGCGAGAAAGGATTTTTCCCTTCTGTTCCATAACGGAAGTAGATATCTCAGGCCCTTTGATGGAATTGATATAGCCTACATAAATCCATGGTCATGGTAAGGTATGGGTGAGTTCAATTCTGGGAAGTCAAAGAAAGAATAATCGAGCACATGTGTTGATGGCACTAGCATGCAACCCGTTTGATTAGAGATATCAAGACAAAGAGATTATATTACACGGTAAGCGTCCGTAGGAGGTGACACATCATTGCAACGTTAACTTCTTTCTCTATGGGTGCCTTGGCGTGTTGCTAGACGCTAACCTTGGACTTTAGGCAGGCTCAGCCTAATGCCACTGAGAAAGAGGCCTAGAGGGTCACACACTAAGTGTGTCCATGTATCTCAGTTAAATATTAATTTAACAAGTTGAATAAAGATTATTCCCGATTGTGGTTTAATAATTATTCAAGGATGTCTGATCGCATTTATTTCGGCACTAGTTATTCGAGAGAATATATTGTGGGCGAAATAATATGTATTTTTAGCGAGTAATGCAATTACATTTATTTAAGAAATAAATAGCCATTACTCAAGGTCTAATAAATGAGGTGGAGAAAAATAAATAAAACTGGAAAAATAAAAGTACACACCGTGTATGTTTATACATACACGCCGTGTAGTTTATTTTTCGGGATTCATGAGAAAATATTATTTATTTAATTAAATGATATTAAATGTGATACATTGGATGCATGTCAAGTAATAATGATGGTCAACTGTCATTATTAAGACATGGGGTATTACTAAGAATTAAATGAAATAATTAAATGCTTTTGGGCAATTAATTCATTTTATTATTCTAAGTATTAAAAATCCCAATTACATTATTCCCATGAGGTTGATCCATTCTGGTTGTGCACAACGGATTGAAAATACTCTCAAGCCAAGAGAGAATTCCCTTTCCACTAAGAACGCTTTCAAGTCACGAAAGCAAGATCCTCCACCGGATCAAGGTGATCGAAGACGGACATCGCAAGCGAAGGATCTTCCACGCTAGCAGCCGGAATTCCCTTCGGCGACGTCCAGAGATACGTGGAGCACGTGTGGATCACCGCTAGAGAAATTCTATACTTGGATTCTGCGACGCAAGGACAGATCACAGGATCGTGACCAGATACATCAACGAACAAGGAATTCCATCGAGGTAATTCTTATTAATTAATTAAATTAATTATAACCATCATATGATGATCCTATCTCAAGGGTTTCGGGACTCTTCTTTTCTTTTTCCATTATTTGTTCTATTCCGAAGATCCGGCGTTTTATATAGTGACGGATCTCGGATTAAACGCCGTTTAACGTTAAAATTAAAGTTGGGCAATCCCACCAACGCGCTTCCGCTGCGCCCGGAACCTACAGATCAGACATATGGAATTGACTATTTTGAGACTTTCACTCTGATTGTCAAGATGGCCTCAGTCTGATTATCTATCTCTCTAGCCGTTCATCGTCACTAGTCGCTTCATCAACTGGATGTCAAGAATGTCTTTCTCAATGGCTTTCTTGATGAAGAGGTCTATCTGCAGCAGCCCCCTAGATTTCGTGCCTCCGGAGTAGACTCTCATTTCTATCGAATTCGTCGATCTCTTTACAGTCTCAAGAAATCCCCCCGTGCTTGGTTTGGCCGCTTCAACACCATCTTCACCACCTTTGGTCTCTCTCACAGTATGAAGGACCACATTGTCTTCCACTGATTAGCCACTAAATGAGGCTAATATTCATTGTTAATATATATAATATTCATATGATTTATTATTAATAAACACCATTTTAGTGCATTTTACACTTTGAACATCATTTCACATTATGATTGTAATACCTTCTTAAAATGCATTATTATGTGGTACATTTTTTAACATCATTTGAAGTACCCAATGATTCATATAATTTTAAGGAATCTAATTATACATATTTTAATTTTATATTTTTGTAAATTGATCTAAACTTCAATATGAACATGTTTCATTCAGGGATCAATGGAGAATTCATGGAAGAAGATGGGGATATTTTGTTATGAAATGAAGCAATTCTAGAGAAGGCATATTGGACATCAGCCCACTGATGAGACTGTGGGGCCCAACATACAGGCCCAATGAATCCCAAATTTGGTGAGATGCTAGAAGACATGTAGAGGAAAAAATCACTCTTCAGGATCCAATGCTAATTCGGCTTTCATTGTGGTCATTTATACGTCCCATGTTAGAGATAAAATTCTGGGCCAGATTCTTCGGCCCAGAAAAACAGTCCACTAATCTAATCATATCTCCGAATATACAACTCCAAATAGGCCCAAATTTTACAGGTGAATAGAAGACATCCGGGGATACATTTTCTTCTTCTATGTCCCACTCTAATTCGGTCATCTAGAAGGTCTTCCAAGTGCGTCTGTTCGGTGGATGAAAGTTGGATGTCACCTCGGGTCAAGGGTGGAAAAATCAACTCTTCCTCAACTTTCCACCCACCTATGGCCTACCAAAATTAATTGAGATTCTTTGTACTATTGGAGGATCGACCCAAGGCTCCCAAAATTCCTATTTAAGGCAGTGTTGGTGGAGGAGTTGATAATCTTTTGTGCTTTGTTCAATTGTAATGTTATGCTGCGATTTTCTTGTCTCAAGTTTGTCTTTCACATGTAAGTTGTTCAATTCACCTTAGTTTCTTAATAAAGTCCCTTATTTTCCTCTTATTCTATTTTTCTTCATATTACTTTGATACCGTTGGTTAAAGGTGTGAATTTATTCACACTAAACCTTGTGAAATTATTCACACAACGGTGGAGTGATTATTTTATTTTTTGTTGTTTTCTTTACTTCTCAATTTCCTCCCTCATGAGTCTACTTTCCGCTTCCATTGAATCCATGGGATCAATGGAGGGATAACTCACTTATGAGTTGATCCAAGGGAGTAGAAAGGGGCTGGATTGGATGTTGTTTATCACCTCATTAATGTATAATCACTTCTTTAATTGATATTTTTATTTGATGATTTTTAAACCTCATTATCCTTGTTGAATTTAAGGTCACACACTTCAAGTGCTAATACGAACCTTTACCTTGAAGTGCTCAAAACATTGATCTTTCAAGTGTATAGGTGATTAGTATTAAAGGTTGTAGGAATTAAACCAGTAAGTGATGATGTTGTTTTATCTTCTTAAATGAACTCATCTCAAATATAAGAAATTGAAATCATTGAAAAGAAAATACGTCCAATCCACCCCGAGCGATAACCTAGGATCAACTCATTCTTTTAAATTGAATTTACTTAAATCTGTTAGTTATCCTTTAAAATCATCTAAAATCAACCCAAAGTTGGCCACTTAATAGCCAAAATCAGTCCATAGAATGTATGTGTCCATAGGTTACTTCTTAGGTCTCTGAGGATTCGATAACCCAAGCTAAACTATAAGGACCGTTCTACCTTCATCTCTTGGGTAAATTTGAGCGAGAATCATATTTTGGCGCCGTTGTCGGGGACTCAAGTAAGTCATCTAAACACCCATTCTATTTTCTATTCTCACCCCCTCACTCCTATGGAAATCAATTTTGAACAAGCCCAAACATGGGGAACCTCTCCCTACATTGATCACCCCACACCAAGTGTGATGTACAATGACCATCCTAGTTTCTACTGGTGGGATAACCAACAACCAATTGAGAAACAATGTTTTAAGTCCTATTCTCTACAAAACATTCTAAAATATAATGAGTTTCAATCCCCACAAAGCCAATTTGAACATCCTCCTATGGAATTCCAACAACATAGTTATCCTCCTGGAATAGACCATCTGTCTCAACCCCTTATCCATACTAATCCATATCCATTACTTGAAAAATTGTGTCAATAAAAAGAGATAATGAATTTTGAGGTTTCATCATTTATGTTAGAACTACAAAGCATTAAAAATTGTGAGGAACCCATCCCTACACAAATTTTCCCTTCCATAACCTTATGTGAAGTGTCTAGTTTCCCACAAACCTCTAATGAATTTACTGAAGAGAAAACCTTTGGATTTGGGGAAGATGAAGAGGATCAAGGAATTGTTGATGGGTGTTTAAATAAAGAGGAAACTGATTTTTTATATTCACAAGAGGAAAATTTGACATCATGGATTGAGTCTCATGAATATAACTCCAATGATGATTTTTCAAAAACACAAGTCACTGAACCATTAAGAGAAATCACAAACTTTGAGTCCATACCCATTCCTAAAACTAATCTTTCCAATTTGGTGGTTGAATATTCTATTCAAAAGGAACCAATTTTGTTGAGAAATTTGGAAAATGAAACTGAGTTGGATTCAAAATATCAACTTGTGTCTAAATGTACTACCCAACCTGAGCTCAAAATTATTGTCCTTCCCTCCCCACTAAATAATCCCTTCATAAGGTATATTCATGACCTTTCAATTGTAATTCATTCTTCTCTTGAAACTAAAAAATTTGGAATGATCATTGATGTCTTAGGAAAGACTACAGAGGAAATTGGATCAACCATTTCTGATATTCCTTTGATTTTACCACTCATTTTAGAACATAGGTTTGTGTATGAAAAAAATTCTAAAAATAGAATGAATCTCAACCTAGTAGAAGTGGTGAAACATGTGGTCCTTAAAATGTTGAAAGTTGGTATTGGGTAATTTGGGGGGTTCATGTCGAGCTAATGACGTTAAACAAAGCGTTGCATGGGAGGCAACCCATGATTTTCATGTTTTCAATATTTTTGGAATCATTTTTTTTATTAATCATTTTGATATTAAAAAAAATAGATTGTTGATATGTTCTTCTATTATGAGTATGGATGGGTATGAAAGGGGACCACCATATTCATCTGTGTCACGTGGTGTGATCCTTGAGTAATACCTTACCCAGAAATTTAAAAAGAAGACAATGTATCATCAGTTTATTTTATTTTTATGTGTTTGTAGGTTAAAATAAAAATACAAAAAAATAATAAAAATGTAATAATAAAAAAAGTCCACATCATAGGTCGTGGGGCAAACCCCGTCACAGCCGACGAAGCCACGGGGATTCGAACTCGGGACTAAAGGAAGACAGGGGAGCGCGCTTACCACTGACCTACAGCTTCTTGTGCTTCCTTATTCTATAATTTTTATATATATACTTATATTTTACTTCCTTTATTATATAAATATATATATATATATATTGTTTTTTTTTTGTTTTTTTGTTTTTTTTTTCCTTTTTCTACTAGGGAACTCTGCAAGTGACATGGATATCAAAGGATTGAAAGGAAGCAGCAAGAATTTCAACTTCAACCACCAGGTGACTTCATTCCATGACCCTCATTTTCAATTTCTTTTTTGAACTTTCATTCTCTACCTCTACCCCCTTCTAAATTTTCTTTTCTTTAAACACTGGAGACAGTGTTATTTTAAGTTGGGGGGAAGATAAAATAAAAAATGATTTTGTGTCAAAAAAATGATAAATGATTTGAAAAAAAAATTGTGAAAATGGAAGGAAAAATTCCTTTAACTTTGAACATGGTAATACACATTGCACACTTTGAAACTGAATATCAAATAATTTAGCATACCCTGATTCTGATTTTAATCCTTGTATAATTTCATGAGCATAGATTTTGGAAAGTGTGGTTGTCCAATGTGATATTTCATCGTTTATATTTTCATCCAAATAAAAAAAATCACAATGCACGTCCTTTGGATAGTGGAGTATTAGTTTAAGTTCATGGGGTCCCCTAAATAAATAGCATAGGTTTGGTGATCATTTTAGTTTAATATGATTATTCAAAAAAAATTAAAAACAATTGCGCGTAGAGCAATGAAATGACCTAATGCGTGGCTTTCGGCACTTGGGGATCGTGACTTCATAGTTATCCGGCCCAGAGTTAGTAATTTTATCTCTATTTTTGGTAATTTGAATTTTTTTTTGACTGAGTTAACTCGAGATGATGCCCGAGTATGTGGGCTTCACTTGGTTCCCTAAGGTTTTTGAGCCTGGGAGTCATCAGCAAAGTCTCGCTACAGGGGTTGACTCTTTTGAGTGAAACTTCAATTACCATGGCAAAATTGCAAAAAAAAACAAAAACAAAAACAAAAAATAATAATACAATAAAAAAATGAATACTCATCTTAATATTGAAATGTGATTCCACCTAGCGCTTCCATCATTCCCCCCTTGAATAAAAATGAACCCCCGTGTCTATTGTGATGCACAACACATCCTCATACTTAATTGATATTGGATGAAATATGGCAATGAATTTGAACAAAGGAATGGGCTTGGGATTAGGATCTGCTTATGAAAATATCTTGTATTAAAATATTTTGATGGGTTTCATGATTGTTTGGTATAAGGGTTTCTGGTGATCGTTGTGTATTAAAATGTTTTTGGAAAAGGGAATTCAAATTTCATATTGTTGAGATATATTTTGCACGGGACTAGCAAAACTCAAGTTGGGGGTGTGATTAGCCACTAAATGAGGCTAATATTCATTGTTAATATATATAATAATCATGTGATTTATTATTCATAAACACCATTTTAGTGCATTTTACACTTTGAACATCATTTCACATTATGATTGTAATACCTTCTTAAAATGAATTATTATGTGGTACATTTTTTAACATCATTTGAAGTACCCAATGATTCATCTAATTTTAAGGAATCTAATTATACATATTTTAATTTTATATTTTTGGAAATTGATCTACACTTCAATATGAACATGTTTCATTCAGGGATCAATGGATAATTCATGGAAGAAGATGGGGATATTTTGTGATGAAAGGAAGCAATTCTAGAGAAGGCAGATTGGACACCAGCCCACTGATGAGACTGTGGGGCCCAACATACAGGCCCAATGAATCCCAAATTTCTTGGGAAGCTAGAAGACATGTAGAGGAACAAATCACTCTTCAGGATCCAATGCTAATTCGGCCTGCATTGTAGTCATTTATACGGCCCAAGTTAGAGATAAAATTCTGGGCCAGATTCTGCGGCCCAGAAAAACAGTCCAATAATCTAATAATATCTCTGAATCTACAACTCCAAATGGTCCAAAATTTTACAGGTGAATAGACGACATCCGGGGATCCATTTTCTTCTTCTATGGCCCACTCTGATTCGGTCATCTAGAAGGTCTTCCAAGCACGTCTGTTCGGTGGATGAAAGTTGGATGCCACCTCGGGTCAAGGGTGGAAAAATCAACTCTTCCTCAACTTTCCACCCACCTATGACCTACCAAAATTAATTGAGATACTTTGTACTGTTGTAGGCTCGACCCAAGGCTCCCAAAATGCCTATTTAAGGCCGTGGTGGTGGAGGAGTTGATAATCTTTTGTGCTTTGTTCAATTGTAATGTTATGCTGCGATTTTCTTGTCTCAAGTTTGCCTTTCACGTGTAAGTTGTTCAATTCACTTTAGTTTCTTAATAAAATCTCTTCTTTTCCTCTTATTCTGTTGTTCTTCATATTACTTTGATATCGTTGGTTAAAGGTGTGAATTTATTCACACTAAACCTTGTGAAATTATTCACACAACGGTGGAGTGATCATTTTATTTTTGTTGTTTTCTTTTACTTTTCCATTTCCTCGCTCATGAGTCTACTTTCCGCTTCCATTGAAACCATGGGATCAATGGAGGGCTAACTCACTTATGGGTTGATCCAAGGGAGTAGCAAGTGGCTGGATTGGATATTGTTTATCACCCCATTAATGTATAGTCACTTCTTTAATTGAGATTTTTATTTGATGATTTTTAAACTCCATCATCCTTGTTGAATTTAAGGTCACACACTTCAAGTGCTAATACAAACCTTTACCTTGAAGTGCTCAAAACATTGATCTTTCAAGTGTATAGGTGATTAGTATTAAAGGGTGTAGGCATTAAACCAGTAAGTGATGATGTTGTTTTATCTCCTTAAATGAACTCATCTAAAATATAAGAAATTGAAATCATTGAAAAGGAAATACGTCCAATCCACCCTGAGCGATAACCTAGGATCAACTCATTCTTTTAAATTGAATTCACTTAAATCTGTTAGTTATCCTTTAAACTCATCTAAAATCAACCCAAAGTTGGCCACTTAATAGCCAAAATCAGTCCATAGAATGTACGTGTCCATAGGTTACTTCTTAGGTCTCTGGGGATTCGATAACCCAAGCTAAACTACAAGGACCGTTCTACCTTCATCTCTTGGGTAAATTTGAGCGAGAATCATCCACCGTACGACGGCAAACGACTGCATCCTACTAATGGTATATGTTAATGATATCATCATCACAGGGAGTGATTCCACTGGAATCGCCCAACTCAGGGGGCATCTTCACCACCACTTCCACACCAAAGATCTTGTTCCTCTCACATACTTCCTTGGCATCGAGGTATCCCATTCTACGAACACCATCTATCTCTGCTAAAGGAATATGCTATGAATATCTTATAGGATGCGGGTTTGAGTCAGACAACTACCATGGACACTCCTCTTGAGCCTGGGGAACGTTCTCTCTATGACGACACGACACCCTTTCCTCACTCAGAGAGCTACCGTCGTCTGGTGGGCAAACTCAATTACTTCACCATGACACGGCCAAACATTGTCTGCGTTGTTGGCAAAGTGAGCCAGTTCATGGAGCATCCGACAAAATTTCAATGGGATGTTGTCCTCCGGATTGCCAAATACATCAAGAAAGACCATGTTTGTGGTCATCGGTACTCACATCACACTCATCTGAATGTTGAGGTCTTTTGTGATGTTGACTATGCTGGTTGTCTTGCCACCCACAAATATACTTCTGAGTATGTCATTTTCTTGATAGGTAACTTCGTCTCTTGGCGCAACAAGAAGTAGATTTTCGTCTCCAGATCTAATGCGGAGGCTGAATACCGTGCCATGGTCACAGTCACTACTGAGATCCTATGGATTCTTCATCTCCTTCATGAGATTGACTTCCCACCGCAAACTTCTGCTCATATCTGGTGTGACAATCAGGCGGTCACGAAGATTGCTTCGAATCTCGTCTTCCATGAACGGACGAAACATATCGAGGTAGACTGTCACTTTTTCGCCATCATCTTGAGCAGAACCATATCAGTTTCGGCCACATTCCGACGGCGGATCAGCTGACCGATATCATCACAAAAGGCCTCCCGGGAGCTTGTTTGGACTCTCTCAGTACCAAGCTGGGTATCAACAGCATCAGCAGCCCAGCTTGAGGGGGAGTGTGTGTGGTTTTATTTTCTGTCATCTTTCTTTTGTGGGACTCTTGGTCCAAGATGGGCGTGTCCAGCTTGAGGGGGAGTGTTAAACCCCTTTTTGTTATTTTGGGTATTTCTGAGTCCCACATCGGAATACTCCACCCTGTATTCCTTTTTAATCATCTATAAGAGAATGTCCCCACCTCACATTGAGATAAGGGGAATTCGTCATCTACAATATTATATTGTTTCTGTATGTGGATGACATGCTCATTGCAAGATCATGTGTGCAGAGGATTGATGAGTTGAAAGAGCAGTTGGCTAAGGAGTTCGAAATGAAGGATCTTGGAGAAGCTAGCAAGATTTTGGGGGTGAAGATCAAGAGAGACTGTGCGGCTAAAACCTTAATGTTATCACAGGCTGACTGCATTGGGAAGGTTCTGAGAAGATTCAGTATGCTGGAAGCAAAGACAGTCTTTATTCCCCTGGCGGGCCATTTCAAACTCTCAAAGGAGCAATCACTGAAGGCGGCAGAAGAGGTTGAGTACATGGAAAAGGTTTCATACGCATCAGCTGTTAGAAGTCTGATGTATGTCATGGTCTGCACTCGACATGACACCGCTCATGCAGTGGGAGTTGTGAGTAGGTATATGGCTAACCCTGGAAAACAACATTGGGAAGGTGTGAAGTGGATACTGAGGTATTTGAAGGACAACAAGGAGGTATCTTTGTGCTTTAGCAAAGGAAATTCATTGCTGGGGTATGTGGATGCTGACCTTGGAGGTGACGTCGACAGCAAAAGTACCACAGGTTATGTATTTACCTATAAAGGAACTGCGGTAAGTTGGATATCACAATTGCAGAAGGTGGTGGCTTTATCCATCACAGAGGCAGAATACATTGATGTAACAGAAGCTGGGAAGAAGATGGTTTGACTGAAGAACTTCTTGGATGAATTGGGAAGAAAGCGATAGGAGAATGTATTGCACTGTGATAGTCAGAGTGTTATACATCTTGTAAAGAACCCAGCGTTTCATGCCCGGAAGAAGCACATTCAGTTGAAGTACCATTTTATCAAAGGTTTGATACAGGATGGGTTGCTGACATTACAGAAGATTTGTGGAACCAACAATCCAGCATACATGTTGATGAAGCTCATGGTAATACAGAAGTTGAGGCACTGTTGTGCCTCTGTTGGTCTCCACTGATGAATGGAAGATGAGAGGCAGAATAAGGGAGGACGCGATGAGAGCACAAGAGGGAAACAACTTGTATTTCATGAATCGTAAGGTTGAAATTGAAGTAGTGAATGGAAAGCACGCCACTGGTGAGTGAAGAAGAGGAAGAGCTCAGATTAAGTAAGTTGTCTTAGTCAGTGACATCGAAGCATAGCAGCGTTTGTGGATCAGGCTTCAAATAGAAGATTGTTGGATTGGTGTAGCCCGATCCAGTTGGGTTGAATGCTTGTGGACCGTATTGCGCACCAGCCCGCAACTTTCGTGGGTCGAGCTCCGTGATGAGCTCGTTGGGGGTTGCAGGGGCAACGCGCCCCTACTCGGGGGGTCCGGGGGCCGAAGGCCCCCGAACCAAATTTTGGGCACTGTAGCAGAGCCGATCGACCGACACCGACAAAGCACTATAGCAGTGCGAACTTCGGAGTCAACAGTACTGTAGCTCCTCGGACTTCCAGCCGGCAGCCACTGTAGCACTTTTGATTTGGGTGACCGCCTTTCACTGTAGTACAGCGGACTTTCCGACAGTTGGTGGAATAGTGTTTCGTCCTCTACATTAGCCCATTTTCGGGCTAAGGTTTCAGTGTGTGTGTGTGTGATTACTCTAAAAAACTCCCTGTAAATTGTACTCCTGAATTATAGATATTTTCTACCTCTCCGTGGACGTAGGGATTATTCCCGAACCACGTAAATCATTGTGTTCTTGTTTTTTTTTCTTTTACTCTTCTCTGAATCGTTGTTTTGTCGTTGTGACTCTCAGCGTTTCCGCAACATCCCGGGATGTGTGCAAGTAAGGAAGAAGCACACTGGAAAGAATATGAGTTGGACTGTGGGAACAGTCATTAGT
The DNA here is from genome assembly GCA_963277665.1 of Viscum album. Taxonomy (NCBI): domain Eukaryota; kingdom Viridiplantae; phylum Streptophyta; class Magnoliopsida; order Santalales; family Viscaceae; genus Viscum; species Viscum album. The sequence goes on along the minus strand of OY728147.1, from coordinate 393,513,806 downwards.
ATGATGATCTGTTCGGACACGTGGATGGGCCCAAGGAGGGGACCATGTGTCTGTGGGGAAACTGGTGGTACCTGGAGGGCCAGGACCCGACGACCATGTGAAGGCGGGGTGTTTGTACTGTTAGCGGGGTCTAGTTGTTACAAGATTCTTCTCATGAAGTTTGCACTTAGTAATCTCTAAGATAGAAAAATATGAGAACAAAACCTCTAGTAATAATTCCCCATGTTTTGGTTTCATTGCATATTCCAATCTACAAACGTGTGTAATGGTCCGTAGACTTTAATATTATCATTGACATATGTCATGACTTGAACACTTAGATTTACTAACAAAAACTGTCACGTCATATGTTGGCGTGAAGTAAGGTACTTTGAGTGCATCATGATTGACATTTCATTAATGGATAAGACGAGGAATGACTTGTCACTTCCATCTTTATGGAAGCTGATATCTCATCTCTTTGATTGGAATAGAACTGTCACCATAAATTCCACGTTCATGGTGTAACGACGTGTTTATTTCAGATACTTAAAGAAAAATGTGTCCAACAAATAGGTTGGTAATGCATATGTGCAACCTACTTGGTGAGATATTACAATAAAGAGATTACATCACATAGCGAGCATTAGTATGAGGTTGTCAATGTTGCGACATTAAGTTCTTTCTCTTGGGTACCTTGACCCGTTGCTAGACAATAATCTTGGAATTTAGGCAAGCTCATCTAATATCAATGAGAAAGAATTATAGAGGGTCGCACTAAGTGTTTCCGTTGATCTCGATTAAATTCTATTCGAATTTAATAAATGAAATAAATATTATTCTCAAGACTGAGAAATAATATTATTCAAGTTAAATTGATTGCATAAATTAAATAAATATTTATTCACCAACATGTGAATAAAAATATATTTATTTATATTATTGAATATTTAATAAATATTTATTCGCAGGTATGTGAATGAAATATTTATTTATGAATAAAATATTTATTCGAGTATTCAGTAAATACATAGGAGTTTGAACGGACCAAGAACGTGTTCAGTAATAAATAATTATTTACAAGCCGATAAATATTATTTATCAATTTGTGCAAGTTGGCGTGTGCCACAAAATCATAATAATGTTATTATTATGTTGCATGAGGTTTCATTAAAGGTTATAATATTATTTAATTACCGACATACAATTAAATTATTATTTTAACATAATCCCTAGTTCTGCAAATAAACGGTTACGTATATTATGTGTAGCATTGATGTAAAAATGTGAGAATTTTTGCGCACAAAAAATTCTCTTTCAACTCCATCTCTCTCCCTCTGAAGAAAGAGAACGTGAGAGAAATTTCTTTAAGATCAAATAACGATCAATCAAGAATGAACAACGCAAGGCATTCGATTTTTCGTGCTAGCACCCGAATATTGAGTGGCGTTGCTTGGAGATCATTGGAGCACATGTGGATCACTGCTAGAAAAATTCTACCCTTGGATTCTTACAAGCGCAACAAAGGAAATCCGAAAAGTTCTTTTCAGATGATCGACATCAAATACAAAGAAAGAAACCTAAGATGAGGTAATTGTTTTCTTCCAATCTAAATAAATTAATTACAAACTTAACGTGCAAGATCCTCAATTAGGATTCCAGGAAATTGATATTAAAAGAAATTTTAATTATCACGTCGCCCACCGTGTGTTTCCCCTACACCCGAAACCTACAACAACTACCTAGAAATGAATTTTTAGGTTCATTAAATCAAAAACAATACTATTGACTAGAATAATCTCATGCCATTAAATACGGAAATCAATTTTGATAGGATCTCAGATATGGTTTCATTCAGCAATGATCCATCTTAAATTATTTTTAATCCTCTATAAAAAATGGCTAAAAACATAGCATTATTTTACTCCAAAAGACCTTTGAAAAAAATTCGAGTAAAAAATATCACCACGTGTATTTACATCGAGACGTTTCTGTTATCGATCAGTTAGATGTGGTTCGGATATTAGCCTAGCTACTTTTCCAAGACACCCAATATTACACACATACAAGAGGAGAGGAAAATGGGGGGAATTGGTTAGTGGAGCAAATTAATTGGTTCCAGAAAGAAGGGACTCTATCTATAAAAAGTCCAGTTGTTCTTAGAGTGGAAAACGTTTGGTCAAATACAGGAAGGGCAATCGGTTGGAGCTAGCACAATGGAGAGGTGGTCACTCTCTGGTTTCAGAAACGTGCAGCAAGGAATCTAGGGTGATAGCCTCTCCCTGGTTCCATTCCCACTATAATACTATTCCTTACCCTCTTGATGTACTAATCTTACACAGAATTGTAGGATTGGAATATACAATTGTTAGCTCTGCTTGTATTTCTCTCTCTAAAATGCACTTACCTGATATTTTGGTAACTTTACTAGAGAACCTATGGCGAGTTGAATGATGAGTGAGAGACACATCATAAGGACGTACACGGCTGAACAAAAACAGTTTTTTTTCTTTGTGAGTTGCTTATTAGTTCTTGGATGCAAACAAGGATGGAAAATAGAATCAAAACAATCGAGATGACAATAGAGAGTATTCAGTGAATGATGTCAACAATGCAAGAAAGTATGGACAGACGGATTCACAATCAATCAGAGAACAAGCATGTTTTGCACCTATTACAATAATCGGAAGAGAAAATGTGTCTACGGATTTTAGATATGGAGGAATATATTTTCAAGTGAATCAATGGGATAGAGCTATAGGGAAAATCATGATCAAAAATCGGAAAACAGAATAAATTTGTTCCAGTAATGATCGGGGTTAGTGGCTTCGTTAGTTCTAAAATTGGCCAAGGAACATGAAGCAATTTAACTCGGGTAAGCTGCTCCCCCAGATGGATTACACAGTGTAAAATGGATAGTGCAGCTACCTTCATTCACTATATAGGATCCTTTTGTTTGGATAACTAAATCTAATATGTACATCTTGATTAATCAAACTCTTGATGACATGAAACTTCATTTGGTGAAACTTTGAATGGACAATAAGACTCCGTATTAGTTTTTTTCATGGAAGAGTTACTCTTCCAGTTCTTCTTAGGAGCAATTCAAGCCTACCCTTATAGATAGGTATGGGAATTTGTTCGGAACCAACACCGGCTACTTGTATAATAAAGGTGAACCAACATAAAATACATGAAGAGGAGGAAGAATAAAATCGAGAGACTCCCGCCCAAGCCCCATGGCCGATCTGCTCAAAGGAGCCCATTACATTCCCTCTTTCTGGATGCCCCTCCCCTCAGCCTCATCCCTTTATTTATACTAAACCCCTCCCCTAACTAATAATATTTCTAGGATATTTTGTGGGCCCCAAAGGCATATTCCATATATTCACCCAACATATTCCTCTCTCTTCTAACTGCACTAAGTGGCCAACATGGTATCTATCACTGCCACCGTCCCGAAAAACCACTTTGTCCTCAAGGTGGTGGATCCTGTCGGATGCCAAGCAATCTCCCATATCAGTCGTGCGCCATGTAACTTGACTCCACATATTCCCTAGGCAATCTCTCAGATGGAACTGCCAGCACTGTAGACCCTTCGTGTGTGCTGCGGCGCGAGCATAGCTACTTTCCAAGCAATTTCCCATATAGTCCTTCCCGGGTGATGATCACCCGGCAGAAGGTCTGTCAACGGTTTGCGATGTTGCTCCTTTCGGTGAGATGGTACTTGAGCCGCCATGTTCTTACTGCAGCTTTCAATGGTCCCCACCACAATCACCAGACTAGCAGTGTGGGCGAGCGAATGTGCCGCCACCCTCATGGCACATCCCTTCACCTGCACAACACTAGATGTCACCGTTGGCGCCATTGCTTTGGAGGTCCCCTTGCTCGCAATATCTAATGGAGGGGTGCGTACGGCCAGCTCGTCCCCTTGGAGTGTCTTTGCCTCACGATGACATAGTTCCCCAACCGCCACATGTTCCGTGCCGCAGGCGAGAGAAGAATCTACCATCGCCGTGAGTCCAGATGGAGCCCCCACGATGCGCCCTTGTGCTGGAATTGCGTCATGCGCTGTGGAATGTGCCACAAGCAACACGGATGCTTGAGCAAGCGGCTGCTCAAGCTCCTCTTCTTTTGCAAATCCCGAAATTGATGAATTTGCCGCCAAATTTATCGGTGTCGGATTTTGGTTCCCTGTTTGTTTGACTTCGATTGGCACCCAGGCTGAGTCAGGTGGCAGCATGTCACTCGTGGGAATCACCAGCTCCGCAAAAGGATTCTGAAACTCTTTTTCAAAGAATCTTTCCAGTAATTCGTCTTTGAACATGGACCATGACGCATCTAGGTAGACTTCCAACACCACGTTACACCAGTATGTCGCGACTCCTGCCATAGATGCTCGAGCAAAGAGAATCTTTGATTCCTCTGGAGTCCGGTGGATAGAGAAATATCATTCTGCTTGTAATCCAGCCCCTAGGATCCCTCCCATCGAACACCGGTAGCTTCTCCGGGACCAGGTACAACTGCTCGTCATCCAAAAGCGGTTGCTTCTCCGAGCGACAGATAGTTGCAGTGAAATAATTACGGAATGTCGCCTGCTCTAACGCTTCTTGCTCCCAACAGTGCTGGCGCTGCTTTAAGGAGTCAACCGTCGTGGCTATCACCCCAACCGATGAAGTCAAGTTTGCCAACACAACTTCCACCTGTCTCATACGTTGTTCGGTGATGTCCAAACGCGCCTCCAGCTGAAGTGTTTGCCCTCCTTCAAAAGAAAATCCAGTGGCATTCCCCTCCCGTGGAAACATTATGTGTCGCGCCTCCTGCTTCAAAAATTGGGCGCAGGTTGCCTCTGTTTTTTTTTTTAAGGGAACTCAACTTTTACTGTGCGGATAAAAAAAATAACAACAACAAATGGAGCCCGCCTCTTCCCACGCGATCGGGAGATCCCAGGCGCGTTCCTCCTCCTGCGCGAGCGGAAAGTCCAGGCACAGAGAAACGGACAAGGTGCCGCCAGAGAACAGCTGTGGTCGCCTGGTACGGGAGATGCGAGCTGGCGAGGAGCGGCGCCTGGTGCAGAAGATGAAGATGATGGCCACCGGGAATACGTGCGGGTTGCGGCTGAAGCGTACGGGTCGCACGAGTCGTCGCGTCCCAAACTAACAGCACACCTCCTTGGATCAACGAGAAGGCATCGTGCGTCCGAGGGAGTGGAAACAGAACGGCGATGCGGCTGAGTGAGAAGTTGTCGACTGCGCCTCATCGCTGCGCCTCCACCAAAACGAGCAAAAAAAAACTCCAACAGACCACCGCCAACAAGGGAAAATTGCGGTCTGACAGAAACGCTACGAAGGAGTAGCAGTATACGCCGTTGCTGAGTGAAGTCTCCTGTGTGAAAGAGGATCCAGTCCTGCGCCGCTAGTGACCAAAGAGGCGTAGCGGCAGCGTACGCTTAAGCTGTAGGGAAGCTAGAAGCGACGGAAAACGGGGAAACAACGGCAGAGGAAGAGACGAGAGGGTGAGGGTGCTCCGGAAGTAGGGAGCAGCGGCAGGTCGGACCAATTGTTAGGAACCAACACCGGCTACTTGTATAATAAAGGTGAACCAGCAGAAAATACATGAAGAAGAGGAGGAAGAATAAAATCGGGAGACTCCCACCCAAGCCACTCAAAGCAGCCCATTACATTCCCTCTTTCTGGATGCCCCTCCCCTCAACCTCATCCCTTTATTTATACTAAACCCCTCCCCTAACTAATAATATTCCTAGGATATTTTGTGGGGCCCAAAGGCATATTCCATATATTCTCCCAGCATATTCCTCTCTCTTCTAATTGCACTAAGTGGCAGCATGGTATCTATCAGAATTCGATTGAGTGAGATCTGCTGAGGTATTTGAAGTCTCTATGAAAATCTGGAACTTTCGATGAATATATTGAGTTAAAATAGGTTGCATTAAGGATGCCTATTTTTCTTGAGTCGTGGTATATGAGCATATTTATAGGAGGGTTGCAGACTCATATCGAGAATCAAGTCTCATCTCATGAACGGATTAACAAGTACTAGTTGCCAACTCTGACCAGGAAGGTTGGGAGAGAACTGGAAGGCAAAGGCTTACTCCGGGGAGTTCGAGGGTGATCATGATGTCATTGGTTCCTCGGGGAACTGGAGTCATGGTGCTTAATTACACTTTCAGCGGGAAAGTGGTAGAATGGAATAAAAGGGGAGGAATTAAGGGAGTCGGCGGGGGAGGATCATTGGAATGTGTTGGACCCCATTTCATTTAATTGGGTATTTCTGAGTCCCACATCGGACTTACCCTCTCTGTATTTTGTTTTACTCATCTATAAAAGAACCTCCTCACCTCACATTGAGGTAAAGGGGAATTCACCCATCTACATGGTATCAGAGGGATTTTAATCCCGACCCTCCCTCCCAGCGGATTCCCGGTTCTGTCCGGCCCCGCCTCTCTTCCCCCCTCTGGCTCTGCCCTAATCTCCCGGCGGCCCTCCCTGGTGGCTCTCTCTCCCGGCGGCCCTCCCTCCCGGCGGCCCTCCCTCCCGGCGGCCCTCTCTCCCGGTGGCTCTCCCTCCCGGCGCGGCTCCCCTCGCTTCGCGGTGCCCTCGCCAGCGCCTCGCCCAGGCGCTCTCGCCCTCGCCCAGCGGCGTCGCGCCCTCGGCCTCGCCCCGGCGCCCCGCCCTCAGCCTCGCCCCGGCGCCCCGCCCTCGACCTCGCCCTGGCGGCAGCGCCCTAGCCCCGGCGGCTCCCGGCTCCCCGACGGCCCTCCTTCCTGGCGCGACGCCCTCCCGCGGCTCCCGGCTCCCCGGCGTCCCGGTTCCCCGACGTCCCGCGCCTCCTACGCCTCCCGGCCACCCTCGCCTGGCGTGCTCCCAGCAACCCTCGCCCGGCGCCTCCCGCTGCTCCAGCGCCTCCCGCGCCTCCCGCTGCTCCAGCGCCTCCCGCGCCTCCCGCTGCCCCGCGCCTCCCGCGCGCCCCCGCTGCTCTCGCCCTGTGGCCCCCCCTTTCCGCCGCCTTCACCCTAGCAGGCGCCCTCGGCCTCTGTCCCGGCGGCCCCTCCCGGCAAAGCGCCCTTGTCCCGGCCGCACGCCCTCGTCCCGGCAGAGCGCCCTCGTTCCGGCGGCCCTTCCAACACGCGCACGTCCTGCGCAAGATCATCCCGCCGGCCCGCTGCATCAGCTTCCCGACGCTTCCATGGCGGAATCCTCGGGACGTGACCGTGCTTCAAGTCGTCCACGTCCCTTCTGTCAACATTGTGGCAAGTTTGGCTACCTGATCGCCCGATGTTGGGTCCTGCATGGACGTCCATCTCAGCACCCGCGGCAGGGGCAGCCCGCGGTCCGGGACGCGTCCTCGACTGTCGCCTCTCTTTCCCCGTCTCTGGCCCTTTCTATGGCCGACCTCAGGCGGCCTCATGATCCACCGGCCTCTGTCCGACCCGCTCCCTCCTCGGCTTCTCTGGCCCGTACTGTTGGCCCCACTGCCTTTGTCAGCCATTGCTCCCCTGCATGGCTGCTGGACTCAGGTGCATCCGACCACCTCACCGGTGATGCTGGTATGCTAACGTCTTACTGCACTTATGCCGGTTCTTCAGCCATCACCGTCGCTGATGGCTCCACTCTCCCCATAGCGGGTTTCGGCGCATGCTCTCTGACTTCATCGATACACCTATCTTTTGTGGCACATGTGCCCCGCAGTCCCTTTAATCTGTTGTCCATCAGTAAACTGACTCAGGATTATAACTGTGCGGCCATATTTACATCTTCTGGTGTTGTGTTTCAGGAGCAGACTACGAACCGGGAACTTGGTCGAGGCCGGCTTCGAGACGGGGTCTACATGTTCGAGGGACCATCACTCATTGCTTGCACGTCTACCTCTTCTCGGGCACTAGATCTTCATTCTCGATTAGGACACCCGCCTGCATCCACCATTCATCAGATGTTTCCGGAGTTCCGTCAGACTCCTACTTTTCATTGTGAGTCCTGTTCTTTTGCGAAACATCATCGCTCTTCCTACATTCCTCGCACGGATACACGGGCATCCCACCCCTTTGATCTGGCTCATTCAGATGTTTGGGGCCCGTGTACCATTCCGAGTCACTTGGGATATAAATACTATATATCTTTCATTGATGACTATTCGCGAATGACGTGGCTTTACCTTCTTCGAGAACGCTCCGAAGTGTTTTCCACCTTCCAAACCTTTTTCAATGAAATTAAGAACCGTTTTTCTATCTCTGTCAAATGTCTCCGATCGGATAATGGGCGCGAGTATCTCTCCACTTCCTTTCGGCAGTTTCTCCAGGCAAATGGTATCCTTCATCAGACCTCCTGTCCTGATACACCCCAGCAGAACGGCGTGGTCGAGCGGAAACACAGACATATTCTGGAGACTGCTCGTGCCCTCATCTTCCACCGACAGGTACCTCTGCTCTTTTGGGGAGATGTCATTCTCACTGCTACCTACCTCATCAATCGCCTTCCTTCTTCTATCCTTAAGGGGGAGACTCCCTTTCGGGCTCTTTTCCCCACTCTCCCTCTTCATTCCCTCCCTCTTCGCGTGTTTGGCTGCTTGTGTTATGTTCGTGACACTCGCTCTGGCCGCACCAAACTCTCTCCCAAATCCCTCCGCTGCATATTCCTTGGTTATTCCCGCACTCAGCGCGGATACCGCTGCTTCTCCCCGGACCTTCGCCGGTATGTCATCTCAGCAGATGTCTCCTTTGTTGAGAGTTCTACATTCTCATTTCTCTCTCCTCCTCCTGACTCTGCTATTGATAACTGTCTTCCCCTCATCATCCTTCCTCCACCGGCGTCAACCCCTGTTGACACCCATTTTGGTCAGGTCTACTCCCGCCGTCCTTCGACTGTATCCCCCGTTCCGGCCAGTGACACTGATGCTCCCGCTTCGTCCGCTGCTCCTGCTCCGCCACCCGAGGACTTGCTCATTGCCCTACGGAAAGGTACTCGCTCCTGCCAGAGTACTCCTCTATTTGTCTCTTCATACAGGGGTTTGTCCGCTCTGGAGACAGTTTCTATACCTCGCACGGTTGGTGAAGCCAAATCTCACCTCGGGTGGTTAGCTGCAATGCGGGATGAATTGCAGGCTCTGGAGGACAACCATACTTGGGATCTTGTCCCCCTTCCGGCAGACAAACATGCAGTGGGCAACAAATGGATTTATACGATCCGTCTCAATCCCGACGGCTCTCTTTGCCGCCTCAAAGCCCGGCTGGTAGCGAAGGGGTTTGCTCAGACATATGGCATCGACTACTTTGAGACCTACTCTCCGGTCGCCAAGATGGCCTCTGTCCGCCTGTTCATCTCTCTGGCTACTCATCATCACTGGCCACTTCATCAGTTGGATGTCAAGAATGTCTTTCTCCATGGCGTTCTTGAGGAAGAAGTCTACCTGAAGCAGCCCCCTGGTTTTTCTGCCTCCGGTGCCGACTCCCATGTCTGTCGCCTCCGTCGGTCCCTCTATGGCCTCAAGCAGTCTCCTCGCGCTTGGTTTGGCCGCTTCAGCACTGTCGTCACGGCCTTTGGCCTCTCCCGGAGTCTGAAGGACCACACCGTCTTCTTCCGTACGACACCGCATGGCTGTATCTTGCTCGTGGTATATGTTGATGATATCATCATCACAGGAAGTGACTCCAGAGGGATCGCCAGCCTCAAGGCGCACCTTCACCAACACTTTCATACCAAAGATCTTGGTCCCCTGACTTACTTTCTTGGCATCGAGGTCTCCCGTTCTGAGGACTCGATCTCTCTCTGTCAGCGTAGGTATGCTCTTGATATCTTGCAGGATGCCGGTCTGAGCACCGCCACTGCCGTGGACACCCCACTTGAGTCTGGCGAACGTACTCTCTATTCCGACTCGGCACCATTTCCTCATCCCGAGCGCTATCGACGTCTGGTGGGTAAGCTGAACTACCTCACCATGACGCGACCCGACATTGCCTGCGCCGTTGGCAAAGTCAGCCAGTTCATGGAGCATCCAACCCAATCTCAGTGGGATGTTGTCCTTCGCATTGCCAAATACATCAAACGAGACCCTGCACGTGGCCTTCAGTATTCCCGTCATGCTCACTTGGATGTTGAGGCCTTCTGTGATGCCGACTATGCAGGTTGTTTTGCGACCCGCAAGTCTACTTCGGGGTTCGCCGTGTTCTTCGTCGGTAACCTCATCTCTTGGCGCAGCAAGAAGCAGACTGTCGTCTCCAGATCGAGTGTCGAGGCTGAATACCGCGCCATGGCCACCGTCACCACTGAGATCCTCTGGCTTCGTCATCTCCTACATGAGCTCGGCTTCCCGGCACACACCCCTGCTCATATCTGGTGTGACAATCAGGCCGCCACGAAGATTGCCTCGAATCCCGTGTTTCATGAACGGACTAAGCATATCGAGGTGGACTGCCACTTCCTCCGCCACCATCTGGAGCAGCACCATATCAGCTTTGGCCATGTACCGACAGCAGATCAGTTTGTCGATCTCTTCACCAAAGGTCTCCCAGGGGCTCGCCTTGACTCTCTCACTTCTCGGCTGGGGCTTCACAGCCTCCATGGCCCAGCTTGAGGGGGAGTATGAGTTTGTCTTGTCGTCTTTTTCTTTGTGGGACTCAATCCAATCTGGGCATGTCCAGCTTGAGGGGGAGTGTTGGACCCCATTTCATTTAATTGGGTATTTCTGAGTCTCACATGTTGTACCTCTCGAACCCCTCGAGGTTTAATTTTCATGATCACAATCACCCTCTTATTTATCTAATATTGTTTTAAGTGTTTTTGGTTGATAGGTATAAATTCAGGGTGCCAAGGAATTGGGCCAAGAAGGCCAAGAGTGCAAAAAGCCAAAGTGGACTGAAATTCAGTCCACCGGCCAACCGGTGGCTTCACCACCGGCCAGCCGATGGACCCTGGACAGAAGGCTGAGCCACTGCCTCAGCACCGGCCAACCGGTGGCCTCAGCACCGGCCAGCCGGTGGCACCCAGCCAGAACAGTGACACCTACTGCCTCAGCACCGGCCAACCGGTGGCCTCAGCACCGGCCAGCCGGTGGAGCCTGAGCCCGAACCCTCCTCCATTTTGCACACACCGGCCAACCGGTGGCTCTGTACCGGTCAGCCGGTGGAGCCAGTCAAACTAGCCGTTGGGCCTTTGACCAGGCTGGTCCACTTGCCTCCCAACGGCTCCGAAGCCTTTTCCAACGGCTCCGAAGACCTCCAAAGGCCATATGAGGGTTCCCCCTCTATAAATAAAGGACCTTGAAGCCCCGGAAACTTAACCAAGTCATACGGAAGCCAACGGACATATTTTTGATCATTTGGCGAACCTCCGGCGGATTGCTCCAAGGGAACCCCAATTGCTCCAACACAATTCCACATCCAAGGAGCATCACCAAAGAAGTTTGGGAGTGCACGTCTTCAACTCCAATCATCCATTGGCGCCCAAGGCTTCTCCAAATACGGTTTTTATTGTTTATTCATTTTGAGCTTAAATTTGGGTTTGTGCCTACAAACCCCAACTCTTTCTCTCATCCTTTCTTTTGGGTTTTCACATCACCTTTAAGGTGTGAAGAGGTTAGTCAAGCCTTTCCTTTTAAAAGGCTTGAATCAAAGGTGAGCTAGCCTTCACCCGTAAAAAGGCTAGTGGGTTCTTGCTCAACCATTGAAAGCAAGTGGGTTCTTGCATAACCATATAAAAGCAAGCTGTAATAGGTTCTAGACTACCTGAAAAGTCTAGTGGGTTTCTTGCTACAACCATTGAAAAGCAAGCGGTAGAATCTCTCAACGGTTGAGTTGGGAGCGGAGACGTAGGCCGGGTTTTAGGCCGAACTCCGTTATCAATTCTTGTGTCTTGCCTCTTTATTTCCGCTGCACTTTCACTTTGATTTTAAATTGTTAATCATTTTTTAAAAGGCAATTCACTCCCCCTCTTGCCATCACTCCCTTTTTCTCCGCCCAACACCACATCGGACTTACCCTCTCTGTATTTTGTTTTACTCATCTATAAAAGAACCTCCTCACCTCACATTGAGGTAAAGGGGAATTCACCCATCTACAGAATGGTTTGAAGTCCCTCAGCCGATTATAAAAGGAGGAACGGAAACAAAAGGGCCTATGTTTTCATTGTGGCCAGCCAATTACTCCCATACAGAGATATCCAAAAAAACACCCACTGATTTTGGTGTGGGAAATAGAAGAATCAGCTCCATGTGAAGGGGAGGAAGTGGTCACATGGCACATTCCAGGACAGAGTGATTCAGGGGCGGAGATACAAGAAATCCAAGATATAGAGCCCTTGAGAAAAATGGTGGAATTCAGAAGTTGATCAAAGAACGTGAAAATTCACTGATGATTTAGGGACACCTATCTGGAATACCAATAGTCATCCTCATTGATATTGGAGAAAGTCACAGCTTCATTTCTAAACCTCTCACCAAAATGGAAAATGTCGCTTTTTGGCTGACCTTGCCATTTGAAAGGAGGTAGTTATTAGTTTGGGAAATTTTACAATTCTAGTTGAGGCTTATATTTTTATACCAGGGGAGATATGGTTCTAGGAATGTAGTGGTTGAAGAGTTTGGGTTTTGTGTTGATTAATTGGAACCACAAAACTATGGAATTCTTGTGGGAGGGAATAGAAATTAAATTGCAGGGGATTACTGAAACGCAACATTCACCAGAGAGCTTGTGATAGGTTTCTCAATCCACAGCTCTGCTACTGGATACGTGGTTTTAGTGAGTCCAGCTGACATCACCAGTGGAAAATAAAGATTTGGGGAAAGAGTTTCAATAGTAGCAGTTGGAGTCACTCGTGTAGGACTACCAGACATTATTTGAAGAACCAATGTGGTTACCACTAAGTTGACTGACAGATCATTCTATAACCTTGGTAGAGGGGGCTATACCAGGAAACACCAGACCATAAAAATTAGCTCATTACCTAATGGATAAGGAAGAAATATAGGTAGAAGAAATATTGACAATTGAAATGATTAGTCATAGAAACATCATCTATGTCATTCCTATCATTTTAGTCAAAAATAAGAAAGATGGCTAGAGAATGTGTGTGGACTATTAGGCCCTCAATAAGCTTGTCATAACAGATAGATTTCCTATACCTGTGATAAATAAACTATTGGATGATTTGCATGGGGCCAATTTTTTCACTACTAGACCTGAAATCTGGGTTTCATCAGATTCGATTATAGGCTTGGTATATCAGCAAGACTGTGCTTCATACACACGAAGACCATTACAAATTCCTTATGATGCCATTTGGGCATATGAATGCCCCGAGAACATTCCAGTCCACTATGAACATGGTTTTTTGAGAATTCTTGATGGAGTATATTTTAGTTTTTTTCGATGACATCCTAGTTTATAGTAGAAAATGGTTGGAACGCATGGAACATTTAAAGTTAGTATTCCAATTGTTGCAGGCTAACCAGCTTAAATTCAATAGGAAGAAATGTTTTTTTCCTATTAATCAGTGGAGTATCTCGACCATATCACCACCGAAATGGAGTTTCTATAGACCTAAAGAAGATCGAGTGTGTTTTGTGTTGGATCGGGCCACAGTCTGTGAAAGGGGTTCATGGATTTTTGGGTCTTACTGGCTATTATTGGAAGTGCGTCAGTGGATATGGAAAGATTGAAAAACCTTTGATAGAGTTAACTAAGAAGGATGGGTTTAAGTGTACCCTGGAAGCTGATCATGCAATTTAAGTACTTAAAAGAGGTTCGATTTTCATCTCTGATGTTGGATTTACCAGATTTTCAACAGTTTTTTAAAATAGAATATGATGAATCTCAAAGAGGAGGTTAGTGTTGTGCTTATGTAAAAGGGCCGACCAATTTTTTGTTTTAGCAATGCCTTAGCTGAGGAAAATATCTCAAAATATTCTTATGAAAAAGAAGATATGGCCTTGGTTTTGGATGTATGTCATTAGATCAATATTTGATGGGAAAACAATTCATAGTCTACGGGGCTTTGAGGCCGCCGCCCCCTCGGACGGGAAAAAAAAAATGAGTAAACCCTAGAGCAAAATAAAAAAAAAGATGGGAGGGAGGGTCGGGAAGATCCCTCTGATACCATGTTAAAATGAGGAAACCCCCTCGCCTCCTTACCTCAAAGTGAGGCGGAGGCGTTCTTTTATAATAAATGAGAAACTCCACATCGGACCACAAGTCCGATGTGGGATACAGACTCTAACAAACCTGATAAGGTTAATCAGGCTATAAAGTCACTTACACATCTGGCCACTGAAGATTTGGAAGAACTATCAGCGAATAAGCTACTTGGGACAACAGTTTCTGAGTCATTCTAGATGTAAATAGCTACTGTTATGTCAGAACATCAGTAAGATCTAAAACTTTCGAACATCATTTCAGCCCTCATCTAGCAACCAGACTCTAAACCTGGATATTGTTTCCAAGAGGGGTTTTTTTCTATCAAGGTGGATTGTTTTTGTTGGAGTCCGCATCCCACATCGAACTTTTGGTCCGATGTGGTCTTTATTATTTATTATAAAAGAACCTCAAGGACTCTTTTAGAGGGTATTTTGGGGATTGGGTCTTCACTCTTTTACTTTAACATGGTATCAGAGGAGGTTTAATCCAACCTGAGCCCTCCCTCCTATTTTTTTTTCTCTTCCGTCTAGGGTTCCAACTTTTTTCCCCCGTGGGGGGGCGGCGGCCTCCATGGCCAGGGAGCCCTGATCCGCCGTCGCCCCTCCCTCCATGGCCGGTCCTCCCTCCTGCGGGCGCTTCCTGACCCGCCTTCCCAGCGTCGTCCCAGCTCTGTCCGGCCCCACCCTACCCGCAGATTCCCGGATTTGTCCGGTCCCACCCTCACTCCCGCCCGGTGGTGCTCTCTCGACCAAGGCTCTGTGCACCGGCTTCGTCGGCACCTCCGGCCCTCTCTATCCCTGCGCACGACGCTACCCTGACGAATCCTATCCACCGCGCGGCGCTGCTTCCCTCGCACGGCCCTCTATCCCGCTCGAGCGGCACCCTCCCTGCGGCACCCCCTGTGCGCGACGGTCTCCCTTCCCGTCGCCCCTTCCTATGCCACGACGGCTCCTTTCTAGGACGCGACTCCTGCTCGCGCTCCCTCCCTGCGCGTCGCCCTCCCGCAGGCACCTCCCGCAGCGGCACCTCCTGGTCGGCGACTCCTGTGCGTACGACGGATCAGGTGGCCTCCCCTCTCCCAGATCTAGCCTGATCTGGCCGGATCTCGTCGTCGGCCTCTCCTCCTTGCGACGACTCCTCTGCCTCTTCTACCTGTCGAACGACCCCCATCGCAAGCGACTGCTGCACGTCGCCCTCCATCCCTCCAATCCGGCGACCCCTGCAAGACGCCTCCATCGATGCTCCCTCCATGTCGGCCCCTCCTGCGGTAGCCCCCGCCTCCATGTCGGCCTCCTCCCGTGGTTTTTTCGGCACTCCGACGACCAGCCCGCCAGTGCGGATTTCTCAGCACTCCGACGACCGGCCCGCCAGTGCGAATTTCCCGATGCTCCGACGACCGGTCCGCCGGTGCAGATTTCCCGACACTCCGACAACCAACCCATCCTTTTCACCAGCTTCTTGCATCATCCATCATCATCTTGAGGGGGAGCAGCAGTCATAGCGGTTTATCTTTTCTTTGTTTTGTCTTTTTTTTAATCAAACTGGGTATGACCAACTTGAGGGGGAGTGTTTGCAGCGTCTGTTGATTGCTTTGTTTTTTCTTTATGTGTTCAAGCTAGGTACACTTAGCTTGAGGAGGGGTGTTGAAGTCTGCATCCCACATCGGACTTGTGGTCCGATGTGGCCTTTATTATTTATTATAAAAGAACCTTAAGGACTCATTTCCAAGGTATCTTGGGGATTGGCTCTTCATTCTTTTACTTAACGGTTTTTGTCCTAAAAATCAAGCTTCATTCCCAAGTTCCTTCACTACTACCATTCCTCTCATGTAAGAGGTCACACTGGTTTCCACAATACTTATAAAAGGCTGGCAGACAGACTCTTTTGGAAGGGTATGACACTTCAGATTCTACATTATGTTCTAGAATGTGATACTTGTTAATAACAAAAGTACCATGCTATATTTCAAAACACCACACAGGCCCTTATCCAAAAACAGAGAAAAGGAAGCTTAACATTGAAATTCGTAGGAAAACTTACAGGAAAATAGGAAAACAGCAGAATCGGGAGCCAACAAGGCCTTCTCACCCAAGCTTACAGCCACCGAAAAGAATTCCCAACGATATTTTTCCTACCTCTCGTGACCTGGACCCCACCCCACTTTATTAAAAATAATCTCCTATCTCCCGCCATGTGCACAACCCCCAAACAGAATACCCTGCGTGGGTTCAACCCCCCTAACAGACTCCCCTGGCCAGTATTTACCTTTCTACCCCTTCTAGAGTACACTTTCCACTCTCTAGGTAGATCCTGAGCCCTATTATTTCCGGCATCTTGAGAGGCATTCTTTTTCTCGAAACTGAAAGTGGGAAATTGATTTTTAATGGTGAAGTCATCTTCCCAAGTCTCTTCCACCATTGGACGGCCCTTCCATTTCAGAAGGTATTGGGGTTGTTCGATCGCATTAGTGGTATGGAGGCTCTTCGCCAGCAAAACCTCTGGAAGGGGCCAGTCATGGCTATCAGGGGCCATATAAGTAGGTAAAGTTGGCTGCACTAGATGAGAACCCTCCATTTTTTTATGTTGAGATACATGAAAAACCGGATGTATGAGAGCTTTTTTTGGAAGGTCTAGCTTATATGCCACGGGACCAATTCTTTTGAGGATGGGAAAAGGGATGTAAAAATGAGGCAATAATTTCTGGTTGATGCGCTTCATTAATGAATACTGTTTATGTGGCTGAATGAGGACATATACAAGATCCCCGGCCTGAAACAAAACATCACGGTGATGGAGGTCAACTTGCCGGCGCATGTAATCCTGGGAACGAGCCATGTAGTGTTGGAGCTGTTTTAAGGCCTCATCGCGGTCCAATAATGCATTTGTGACTAGTTAAACACGTGTTTTATAGGGAAAATACTTGAAGACTGGGGGCGGTTTCCGGCCATAAACAACTTTGAATGGGATAGAATTTCTAGAAACATGTCAGGTGGTGTTGTAACGGAGCTCATCCCAAGGTAACCAAAAAGACCAATGTTTCGGTTACTCCCCAGCAAAATAATGTAAGTATGCTTCCAAAAAGTGATTAACCGCCTCAGTTTGGTCATCGGGATTTGGGTGATAGGTGAAGCTGAAATATAACTTTGTTCCCTGAAAGCGAAATAATTCAGTCCAAAAATGTCTAAGAAAAATGGGGTCCCTGTCACTATGGATATTGGCAGAATTCCATGTAAATGAACCACTTACTACACAAAGACGGAAGCCATTGTTTTGGAAGTAAATGGGTGTTTAAGAAGACTGAAATGTGCATACCTGAAAACCATTCAACGGCCACAAAAATTACATCATGCCCGTGAGACTTTGGTAAGTCCGTAATGGAGTCCATTGAAAGGTCGGCCCATAGCAGCTTTGGAAGCGTAAGTGGTTATAACAAACCAATGAGGGACAAAGTAGTGTATTTATTCCATTGAAAAACTGCATAGCAGTGGAAATATTCCCAAATATATTTCTTCATGTCGATCAAGTATAAATTGGAAGCAAGTTTGCGGTAAGTGCGGAAAAAACCACAGTGTCCCCCTTGGGGTGTAGAATGAAACTCATCTAGAAAAATAAGTATCCGGCGGGTGGAATTGTGAAGAACTAATCCTCCCTTGTATTGAAACATGCCATGGATAACATGAAAAGTTGGGTAGGAGGAAGGAGCTCGACTGGAGTTCTATAATAATTTTGGAAAGGAGTGGGTCTTCGAAAACTCCCTCGATAAGGCACCCACCATCGTACCAGACTGGTGTGGAATGAACAAGTTGGAAGGCCGTAGGATCATCCCTGTGAGATAAGGTATCCGCTGCTGAATTTTCTCCACCGGGTTTAAATTTAACATCAAATCGGCAGCCTAAAGGTTTTGTAATCCAGCATTGTTGATCAGCCGAGGTGATACGCTATTGGAGGAGGAACTTTAGGCTAAGATGGTCCGAATAAACAGTGAAATTGCGACCTAGTGATTAAGGGCTCCAATGTTAGATGGTGAACACCAAATCCATGACTTCCTTCTCATATGTGGATTTGGCCAGATTTTTGGCCCCCAATGCCTTGATGATGAAAGAAATAGGCTAATGATTTTTCATGAGGATAAATCCCACTCCTCACCCGAAGGCGTCGCATTCAACTTCAAATTCTAATAAAAAATTTGGTAAAGCGAGGATAGTAGTTTGAGTCATTAGTTGTTTCAGCAGTTGAAAAGACCAACTTGCATTGTAATCCCAATGGAAGTTATTCATTTTGGTAAGGGCAGTGAGAGGTTGTGCAGTTTTCTCATTTCCTTTGATGAACTTGCTATAGTAACCAGTAAGGCCAATAAAGCCATAGATCCCCCTAACTGTTGTAGGATCCGGCCAGTCTAGCACGACCTGTAATTTTTTTGGGATCCATGGAAACTCTCACTAATGTAATAACATGCCCCAAGTACTCAACCTCACACTGACCAAATAAACACTTCTTGCAATTGGAAAAGAAACAGTTATCAAGGAGCAGCAGTAAGACAGTCTCCAAGTGTTTTAACTGGGCTGCCCAAGAAGTTTTGTAGACTAATATATCATAAAAAAAATGAGCACCGACTTACAAAGAACCGGGTGGAGAAGATCATTCATGGAAGCTTGAAAAGTGGACTGGGAATTAGTAAGACCAAATGGAATGACCCGATATTCATAATCGATTCTATGGGTCCCGAAATAGGCCTTTTCAATATCGTCATCCTTCATGCGAATTTGGTGATAGCCAGATTTGAGATCCGATTTTAAGAAATAAGTAGCCCCATATAATTCATCCAATAATTCCTCCACCACAAAAATAGGAAATATATCTAGATTAGTCACTTTATTGAGGGAGTGATAATCCACACATAAGTTTCATGTACCTTCTTTTTTCTTCACAAAGAGAACCAGGCTGGAAAATGCACTAAAACTGGGTCGGATAAGCCCCGAAGCAGAGAGCTGACTGACTTTTCGCTCAATATCATTTTTCTAAAAATGTGGATAGCAGTATGGTCTGATGGAAATCGGGGGATGACCTAGGAGCAGCTGGATGGAGTGCACATGGTGGCACGGTGGGGGAAGACCTGTAGGGTCTACAAAAATGAGAAAAAATTGTCAAGCCCTCCCTCCCGGCGCACCTCTCCTCCCGGCGCACCTCTCCTCTCCGGCCTGCACCCTCCCGGCGGTCGTCCCTCCCGCTACGCCTCCACCTCCCGGCATCCGCCGTCCTCCCGCGGTGCGCCCTCGTCCCAGCAAACCTTCGCCCGGCGCCCGCGCCCTCGCCCTCGCGGCTCCCTCGCCCCGACGGCGCCCTCGCCCTCGCCGCCAGATCCCGCAGCGCCCTCCACCGGCGGCCCTCACCCCGACGCGGCCCGCGCCTCCTCCGTCGGCTCCTCCCTGCGGACTTCCTCCCCGACGGCGCGGCCCCTCCCGCCCGGGACTCTTCCGCCGCGGCTCCTCCCGCGACCACCCTCCGCCGCGGCTCCCTTCCCAGCGCCCCGGCCTCCTGCCCTCGGCCCGACGCCCGCGCCCTGGCCTCCGCGCCCCCCCCCCCCCATCCCGGCGCTCTTTCTCTCGCCGTGGCTCCCGGCCCCGGTTCCGGCGCCCTCCCACAGCGCGCCCCTTCCCAGCCGCACCCTCCACCTCGCCGGCCTCTCGCCCGACGCCCGCGCCCTCGCCCCTGCGCCTGCGCCCCCGCAGCGCCCCTGCCAGGCCGCTTCCCTTCCACCTGGAGACTTCCGGCCGCCAGGTCCAGCGCCCATCCCCCATGGACACCTCCTCCGTTCTTCCGTCCCTGATCACGGCCTCCTCACGGCTTGTTGATGACCGCCTGGATGCCACAAACTTCTCCGTCTGGCGGAAGACAGTCTTGATGTCCCTCCGCGGCATGGGACTTCATTCTCATCTTGAGAAACCCCCCCTGCCCTCACTGACCCCAAATTCGATTCTTGGCAGCTGGCGGACAGCAAAATCTTCGCCTTACTGGTCAACTCCATGGACCGGTCCGTGAAGGATGTCACCAGGACTGCCAACACAGTCAAAGAGCTATGGGATTCCTTGATTGTAATGTTCTCCGAGACCAATAACTTGGCTCGGGTCTCCGATGTTCTACAGCGTCTCTCCCACATTCGCCAGCAGGACCGGACCTTTCCAAACTATTTCATGGAATGGAAGGGTCTCCGCGACGAGCTGCAAGAACTTTGGCCTATTCCTCAGACTCCGGCAGAGGCGCAAACTCAACGGGACCAGCTGTGCCTCTTCAATCTCTTGAATGGCCTCGCACCGGACTACGCCACGACGGCTACTGAGATGCTCGCCAGCCCATCTACACTGGATATCCCACAGGTCTATCATCGCCTGCAGAAGGCTCATCGGGCCCTTGCCCCACCCGTTCCCATCCTGGATCACACTGCGCTCCTAGGCCGTGGTGGTGGCCGCCCTACCGGCCCACGAGGACGCGGCCGTGGCGATGGCCGACCTCGCCCCCTCTGCCAGCACTGCGGCCAACTCGGCCATCTGATAGCCCGCTGCTGGGTCCTACATGGTCGTCCCGATTCGCACCCCCGGCAGGGCCAGACTGCGATCCGCGATGCGTCATCACCTGCTGCTCTTTCCCCATCATTGGATCTTTCGCTGGCTGAGCTCCAGCTGATTCACGCACACCGGGCCACCACCATGTCGGGCTCTTCATCCGCTTCTCTTGCCCATTCCGGGGGTCCCACTGCTCTTCTCAGTCATCGCACCCCTGCATGGATGCTTGACTCAGGTGCGTCTGACCACCTCACCGGGGATGCAGGTATACTCTCCGACTACCGCCCTTATAGTGGATCCTCGGCCATCACTGTTGCTGATGGCTCCACTCTCCCCATCGCCGGCTTTGGCACCTGTTCCCTTTCCTCCTCCCTTCACCTCTCCTCGGTGGCTCATGTTCCCCGCAGTCCTTTTCACCTACTTTCCATCAGCAAACTAACCAAGGACCTCAACTGTAATGCCATATTTACCTCGTCTTCTGTTGTGTTTCAGGAACGGACGACGAACCGGGAACTTGGTAGAGGTCAGCTTCGGGATGGGGTGTACATGTTCGATGGCCCGACATCCATCGCCTGCGCATCTGTCCCTGCTCGTGTCGCCGACCTCCATTCTCGGTTGGGCCACCCCTCCGCCACAGCACTTCATCAGCTCTTTCCTGATATTAGCCCCCGTTTATCTTTTCCTTGTGAGTCGTGTCGGTTTGCGAAACACCATCGCACATCCTATCCTCCTCGAGTTGACACACGGGTCGCCCAACCCTTTGATTTGGTGCATTCTGATGTATGGGGTCCCTGTGCCACCTCGAGTCAATCCGGCTATAAATATTACATTTCTTTCATCGATGATTATTCCCGTATGACATGGCTCTACCTTCTTCGCGATCGAACAGAGGTTCTCTCCACCTTTCAGACATTTTTTCAGGAAATCCAGACACAGTTTTCTATCCCTGTGAAATGTCTTCGATCTGACAATGGGCGAGAATACTTATCCACTCATTTTCAGCAGTTTATGAGGGCCCACGGCATCATCCATCAGACCTCCTGTCCTGAAACCCCTCAGCAAAATGGGGTGGCCGAGCGCAAACACCGACATATCTTGGAAACCGCTCGTGCCCTCCTCTTCCACCGCCAGGTACCTCTTCTCTTCTGGGGGGATGCCATCTTCACTGCTACTTACCTTCTCAATCGTCTTCCCTCCTCCATCCTTCAGGGGGAGACTCTTTTTCATTCCTTGTTTCCCTCTCTCCCTCCCCACTCCCTTCCCCTCCGCGTTTTCGGATGTCTTTGTTATGTCCGGGACACTCGCCCAAATCTCTCCAAACTATCACCCAAATCCCTTCGCTGCATTTTTCTCGGTTATTCCCGCACTCTGCGCGGGTACCGATGCTTCTCTCCAGACCTCCGCCGGTATATCACCTCTGTCGACGTATCGTTTGTCGAGAGCTCTCCTTTCACTCTCCCCTCTCCTCCTCCTGACACTACCATCGATGATTGTCTTCCGCTCATGGTTCACCCACCTCTGGTGTCTCCTCCGACCGGTCATCTCTTTGGACAGACCTACTCTCGTCGTCCTTCCGCTGTCCCCCTCATCCCGGCCGAGGACACCATTGTTCCCGCTTCGACTGATGTTCCTGACACAGCTCCCGGCGATGTACCGATTGCGCTCCGGAAAGGTACTCGATCCTGTCAGACTACTCCTCTCTTTGTATCTTCTTACAGGGGTCTGTCAGCTCTGGAGACCGTGTCGCTTCCTCGAACGGTCGGTGAAGCCAAATCTCACCCCGGGTGGCTCGCCGCAATGCGGGATGAATTGCAGGCTCTGGATGCCAACCATACTTGGGATCTTGTTCCCCTTCCGGCAAACAAAAAGGCGGTCGGCTATAAATGGATCTTCACAATCCGTCTCAATCCTGATGGCTCTCTCTGCCGCCTCAAAGCCCGGCTTGTCGCCAAGGGCTTTGCTTAGACATATGGCGTTGACTACTTTGAGACCTACTCTCCCGTCGCCAAGATGGCCTCTGTCCGCCTCTTCATCTCTCTGTCTGCTCATCACCACTGGCCGCTTCATCAACTCGATGTTAAGAATGCTTTTCTCCATGGCTCTCTTGACGAAGAAGTCTACTTGCAGCAGCCCCCGGGTTTCTCTGCCTCTGGTGCCGACTCCCATGTCTGCCGTCTCCGTCGCTCCCTCTATGGCCTCAAACAGTCTCCTCGCGCCTGGTTTGGCCGCTTCAGCACTGTCGTCACCGCCTTTGGCCTCTCTCGGAGTATGAAAGATCACATCGTCTTCTTCCGTACGACGGCACACGGCTGTATCTTGCTTGTCGTGTATGTTGATGACATCATCATCACCGGGAGCGACTCCCGCGGCATCGCCAGCCTCAAGACGCATCTTCACCAGCACTTTCACACCAAAGATCTTGGTCCCCTCACCTACTTTCTTGGCATCGAGGTCTCCCGAACTCTGGACACTATCTCTCTCTGCCAGCGCAAGTATGCTCTTGATATCTTGCAGGATGCCGGGTTGAGCACCGCCACCTCAGTTGACACTCCCCTGGAGCCTGGGGAACGCTCCCTTCATGCCGACTCAGAACTCTTTCCTCATCCCGAGAGCTATCGACGCTTGGTCGGTAAACTCAACTACCTCACCATGACGCGTCCCGACATTGCTTGTGTCGTTGGCAAAGTAAGCCAATTCATGGAACATCCCACCTGCTCTCAGTGGGATGCTGTCCTCCGCATTGCCAAGTACATCAAGAAAGACCCTGCACGTGGCCTTCGGTACTCACATCATGCTCACTTGGATATTGAAGCTTTTTGTGATGCGGACTATGCCAGTTGTCTCGCTACCCGCAGGTCTACTTCGGGTTTCGCCGTATTCTTCGCCGGTAATCTCATCTCTTGGCGCAGCAAGAAGCAGACTGTAGTCTCTCGTTCGAGTGCCGAGGCCGAGTATCGAGCCATGGCCACTGTCACCACTGAGATCCTCTGGCTTCGTCATCTTCTCCAGGAGCTCGGTTTCCCAGCATCGACTCCTGCTCATATCTGGTGTGACAATCAGGCCGCCACGAAGATTGCCTCGAATCCCGTCTTCCATGAACGGACGAAGCATATCGAGGTGGACTGTCACTTTCTCCGCCACCATCTGGAGCAGCACCATATCGGTTTCGGTCATATCCCGACGGCCGATCAGCTTGTCGATCTCTTCACCAAAGGTCTTCCTGGAGCTCGTCTTGAGTCTCTCACTTCCAGGCTGGGTATTCACAGCCTCCATGGCCCAGCTTGAGGGGGAGTTTGAGGTTGTCTTGTTATTCTTTGTATGTGGAACTCTATCCAATCTGGGCATGTCCAGCTTGAGGGGGAGTGTTGGAACCCATTTAAGTGTAAATGGGTGAGTCCCACATCGGACTTACCCATCTTGTATATTAGTTTCCTAATCTATAAAAGAATATCCTCACCTCACATTGAGGTAAGGGGAATTCACCCACTACAGATTCGAAAATACAGCTCAACCCAATTAAGCTAGTCGCAGGGATCAGTTCCATCGAAATTAGGTAGGTCCACCCCCTTGCCAAACAGAGGTGAGTCCTATACAGCCCCTTTAATGTGTGGGATTGCAGCATGATGAACTAGAGAAAAGTCAGTATTGGCGTCTGTAGCACGCACCTGGGAGTCTATGGTTACTAATGAAGGACAGTCATCATCTCATAACAGTTTCTTTTCCCACTAGCGCAACATGCCAGAGACATATTTGCGAAATTCCTCCGTTTATTGTGTCTCATGATCGCAACGTTGTTGACGCTTTGATAATGAATTTAGAGAAGAATAAATATCGCCAAATGTGGTATTTAAGTCTTAAAACTCCGCTTCGAGGCTTGTCATACATTTCTCTAGAACCTTCACATGAGAATGAGCGGGACTCTCCATTGGAGCAGAAATTGTGGGAGGATGGATTGAGTGGTAGGTCGGAGCAAAATTTTAGAACACCACACAGTCCCTTCTCCAAAAATAGAGAAGGGAAAGTTTAATATTGAAATTTGTAGGAAAACTTATAGGAAAATAGGGGAAAAAAGAATCAGAAGACAACAAGGCCTTCCCGCCCAGCTTACAGCCACAGAAAAGAATTCCCAACAGTATTTTTCCAACCTCCCACGACCTGAACCCCTTTCCACTTTATTAAACAGAATCTCTTCTCTCTCCTACCACGTGCACAACCCCTAACAGACTCCCTTGCATGGGTTCAACACACTAACAGACTCCCCTGTCCAGTTAACCCCCTAACAGACTCCCCTGGCCAGTTAACCCCCTAACAGACTCCCCTTTCCAGTATTTACCTTTCTTCCCCTTCTAGAGTACACCTACCACTCTCGAGGTAGATCCAGAGCCCTATTACTATATCTTCAGTTGGACTCTTATATCCATTGTTGATTTCAAATTTGGTCTAGGACCAAATTTATATAGAATTTATTTCTGGTTTACCTCAGTCACAAGACTATAATGTAATACTGTTCATTGTGGACAGACTATCTAAGCATGCCAACTTTCTATTGCTACAAAATCCGCACACCAAAAAGGTTGTAGAATAGTGTTTTGTTAAGTAAATAATCAGTATGCTTGGCCTTCCTAGACTTATTCTTAGTGACAGAGATCCTATATTTGTCATAATTTCTGGAAGGAACTTTTATGGCTAGAGAGAACCACTTTGAAAATGAGTTCTTCATACCATCCACAAATGGATGGAAAAATAAAAATTGTCAATGAATGTTTGGAAACTTATTTAAGGTGCTTTTCTTCTGATAGGCCTCACACATGGGCACACTGGATTCATTGGAATGAGTACTTAAATAACACTGCTGCCCATGCCTCTACCCTCTTGACTCCCTTTGAAGTGGTTTATAGCAGAAAACCACCTATTATTATTCGTTTTGCTGGAAGGGACGCCCCAATTGACTCGGTTGCAGTAGCTCTTTAAGATTGGGATAACATGCTGACCCAGCTACAGAATAATCTTCAGGCAGCTCTGCAGTTGATTACTAGGTTTTCTAAAAAACACAGGAGGGATGAGAATTTTTTAGTTGGCGACTCTCTATTTTTGGATCTTAGGCCTAATTTATAGACTTCAAAGTACTAAAAGTTGTATCATAAGTTTCCAGCCAGATTTTATGGCCTGTATAAAATTATGGATCGATTGAGTAATAGAGCATATAGACTGTCATTGCCTGAAGCTACACAGATTCGTCTGGTGCTCGATGTTTCCCAAATCAAGCAGACAGTGGGTGATTCGATAGTACACTTAGACCTTCCTAGGTTTTGGGATAGTGTCCCTTCTCTTGGACTTGAACCAGCAGCACTTTTGGAAACTGAGGAGGTTGTCCGTCGGCCTCATGGTTTGTGGTTGATTTAGTGGGAAGGGAAGCCTAATGAGGATTCAACCTGAGAGGATGTTTAATGAGGATGTTTAATTTTCACGTTTTCATCTTAGGGACCAGGTTCCGTTTAAGGAGGGGTGAAATGTTAGCGATGAGTAAGCTGGTCCGGATATTGGTCCAGCTACTTTTCCGAGACCCCAATATTACACACATACCAAAGGAGGATGGGTAAAAGGGAGAAATTGGTTAGTGGAGTTAGTCAGTTGGTTCTGGAAAAAAGGGCCTCTATCTATAAGAAGTCCAGTTTCTCTCAGAGTGGGAGACACTTAGTCAAATACAGGAACGGTGATCAATTGGAGCTGGCGCAATGGAGAGGTGGTCTATTAGGTTCTAAAAAAAGAATTGAGAGATAAGAACAGGAAATGCATTTCTGAACATTCTCTGTTCATGTTTCTTATAGCTTAGAACCTTTGAGAAGAAGGATAAGAAGGATGATAAGTGAAAAATCACTCCCCTAGGCACTTCTCTAGGCACCAAGGCCAATACCCCCCATCAGACAAGCTGAATTCAAAACCCAATCCCCTCCCAAAACAAGCACAAACAAATTTATATCCCTAATAAAATTACAATGACCAAACTATCCTTTTAGTAGCTCCCGGCCCCTTCCCTCTGGTATACGTGTTAAGGGGAATCTTCCTATTACTCTCAACATCATGAGGAACCACCTTTACTCAAGGTGGAAAAAGGAAACTGATTACGAGAATGAAGAGAAAATTCCTAGGTTGCATCCTTGGCAGGTCGCCCACACCACTAAACTAACCATTCGGTGAGCTTTCCAGAGCCCTGGGTGGCAAAAAATGTAGGGAATGAAGCTTAATAAACACATTATCACCTTTGTATAACTGAACATGCCAATGTTTTTTATCAGCGTTGTGCTTCATGGACCACTAGGTGGTAGATAAATTGGACTTGAGTTGGTGCAACACCATATCACGGTCCAGAAGAGTTATGGCCACAGCCTCCAAAACGGCCTCCCCCTTAACATATTGGGGAAAATGAGGAGGTGTGCACCCGTAAACAACATCAATAGGAGTAGCGCTAGAAAATACATGGAAATGAGTATTAAAATAATATTCAGCCCATGGAAACTAGCGGACCCAACTTTTAGGTTGATCAGAAGAGAAACAATGCAGGTCAGTCTCAAGGCTCCAATTAACGACCAATGCCTATCACCCCTCGTTTTGGACACACTCCTTCAGCCGCTCCATTCAACCGATTTAAACAGTTCGACTCCATAGCCTGGTCAAAAAGTTGACCAGCATCCTTCGACTACTCTTGAACTATGTTCTTGAGCTCAGCGAAGATAACAAAATCTTTCGCCAATACCATCTTCAACTCTTGCATCCGGCCATCCTGTTGTTGCTTCTTCTCAGCGTTAACTCGCATCAATCTTTCCATGAAAGAAACTCTCATTTCCATCATAGTCACCATCCACCAACCACGATGTAGCCTCCTAATTCCACAGCGATACTCCCACTCCCACTCCAAATAACAAAATAGGTCTCAACGAAAGTACCAAATGTCAAATTCTATAATTGAGAGATTAAAAGAAAAAATGTGTTTCTGTATATTCTTTATACTCGTTTCTTACGCCTAATAACGTTTGTAAAGAAAGATAAGAAGGAAGTAGATTGAAAGGGGCAATGTCACCTAAGGAGCTTAATTCCAATTAAGGACCTCCCGAATATTAAATTAAAATGGAATCTAATTTTTATTTAAAATTCATAAGATTTTTTGTCCTTCGTTTGATTTTTCCATGTTTTTTTACCTAAATTGGCATTAACTGTCTGTTTTTGTCTTAAATCATCATTTTCCCAAATTGAAAAATAAAGTCTTCGGGCGCTACTCCAACAGCCAAGGCCAACGCCTCCTGCTAGAAAAGCTAAAACTCAAAACCCGATCCCCTCCCAAAATTGCCACAAACAAATTTAAATCCATAATAAAAGTAAAATGACTAAACTACCCTTTTAGTATCTCTCATCCCCTTCCTCCAGGTTTACGTCTTAAGGGGCAGTTTAATATCATTGTCTCTCTCCAATCTCAGATGGAGCAAGCAAGATGTCCAGGGTGTTGGTTTCTCCCGGGTTTTATTCCCATTGTAATATTATTCCTTACCCTCCTAATGTACTAATCATACATGGAATTGTAGAATTTGAATATATAGTTCTTATATCTTCTTGTATTTCTCTATCTAAAACGCACAGACCTAACTGTTTTTTATCTCATAGTTGCTCCCAGTAGAAACATACACTACCACAAAAACGGTTTTACGCAGCATCGCCCTTTAACATCACAAAAAAACACTCATAAAAGGTGTTTTTAACGGCGCTAAAAAAACAAAGTTAAAAGTAATCATTTATCAACGTTTGTTTAGCGTTAATAAAGGTTCCCCCTTTGTTAGCACTTTGTTAGCGCTGTTAAAGAAATTCTCTTTATCGGCGCTTCTTTAAAGGCACTGATAAAGACCCCCTTTATCATTGTTTTTTTGCTACCACTAATAAAGGATATATTTCAAAAAAAAATCATTAAAAATAATATATTAATATATAGATATATTTATATTGATATAAATATAATCTATATTTTTTAAAATATTTTTTAGATAAGGCTAAATATGTATTTACACTTAATGTATATAATAATTAGTAAAAACGGCTTATAAAATAATTAAAAAATAATAATTAATAATTTTATAATTATTATCGAGTAATAGTCATTTAATAACAATTTGAATATAAAAAAAAATTAATAAAAGATTGAAAATAAGTTGAAAATGTAACTCGAAATTCAAACGACCATAACTTTTGATCCGGGTATCCGTTTTGGCTCTACCACATATCAAATCGAAGTCTGTGATGAGTTATATGCCGCAGATTGATAGAATAAGCTCCATGAGCTTTGTCCTATTTTTCAACCCCCAAAAGGCCCAGAAGGCCTCCAAACACTACCACAAACGGGGCAAGGGTAGCGCCACCCCTTTAACAACGCTAAGAAAAGTGCCGATAAAGGGGTACATTTAACAGTGCTAGAAAAAACACTGATAAAAGTGCCCCTTTACCAGCGTTTTTTTTAACGCTGATAAAGGTACCCCTTTAACAGTGCTTTTTTACCAGCGTTGTTAAAGGTAACCCCCTTTAGCAGCGCTTTTATAAAAGCGCTGGTAAAGGGTAAATTTCAAAAAAATACATTAAAAATCATATATTAATATATAAATATATAAATATATAAATATATAAATCTATTTTATATTGATATAAAAATAATATATATATTTTAAATGTGTTTTAGATAAGGATAAATGAAAATCTAAAATTAATGTATAAGATATTTAGTAAAAGAGGCTTATAAAATAATTTTAAAAATATTTTTAATTAATAATTTTATATTTTTTATCGAGTGATAGTCATTTAATAATACTTTGAATATAAAAAATAAAAAAATAATAATAAAAGATAAAAAATAAGTTGAAAATGCAACTCAAATTTCAAATGACCATAACTTTTGATCCGGGTGTCCGTTTGAGCTCCACAACATATCAAATCGAAATCTGTGATGAGATTTACGTGCTAATGGTCCAAAGAAACCTTATGTCACATTTTTCGAGGCTAAAAAGGCTCAGAAGACCTCCAAAACTGAGTTTTTAGTCGGGATACCCCAATTTTTTAACATTCAAACAACTATAACTTCTGATCTGGATGTTCATTAGGCATGTACCACATATCATATCAAAGATCATTTCACGTTCTTCGATTTTATTGGTTGTAGAGTTGAAACGAACTTCTGGATTAGAAGTTATGGTCGTTTTAACATTCTATGGCTTTTCAGATACACATATATATGTATCTATTCGTAAATATATGTGTGTGTATGTGTGTGTGTGTGTGTTGTATATATGTATGTATGTATATATGTATTTATTTATTTATAAACACACATAAGAAAACATATTTTATAAATGTATTTAAAACTAATCTTATAAATATATATTAATATGCTAATAAATATACGGATAAAAAATTATTACTACAAATATATATATATATATATATAACTAAATATATTTTTATTAATATGAGTATATATTAATATACGAATAAATATAACTATATATATATAAATATAAATAGATATATCATTAAATTGAAAAAAAAACTAAATGGCTTAGTGGTAAAGTTGTTGGCGTGCAAGGGGGTGGTCTAGGGTTCGAGTTCTAGTGGAAGTAGGGTCGCGCGCGAGCAAGTGCGTCGGGGGATAACGCTGTTAAAGGGAGGGCGTTGCACATGCAACTACAACGTGTAGTGAGAGGGAGGGGGCTCCGCCTAGCGTTGTTAAAAGCCCCCCATAATATATATTCTTTTTAACATTTTTTTATTTTTTTGTCTTTTATCAGCGCTAATAAAAGACCCCTTTTATCAACACTAAAAAAAAAACATTGATAAAAGACCTTTTTATCACCGCTTTTTTTAGCACTGATAAGGGGACCCCATATTTTCACTGCGATTAACAGCGCTTTTCTAACGCTGTTAAAAGCGGTTTCTAGCGCTGATAAAACCCTGTTTTGTAGTAGTGAAAACTGAGTTTGTAGTCACCGTACCCCGATTCCTTAAAATTTAACAAGTTATAACTTCTGATCTAGGTGTCCGTTCGACCTATACCACATATCAAATTAAAGCCTGTGATGATATACACACCTCAAAACTTGCAGGAACCCATAATCACCTTTATCGAGGTCAGAACTAAGTTTACAGTCATCGTACCCCGTTTTTTCACATTCGACGACCTTTCAAACCGCCATAACTTTTGATTCGGGTATTCGTTTGTGCTATACCACATATAAAATCGAATATTGTGATGAGATCTATGCCTTGGTGACCCATGGGGACCCTCAGTCATCTCTTTTGAGGCAAAAAGGCACATAAGGCCTCAGAAACTGAGTTTTTAGTTGAGGTACCCTAATTTTTTAACATTCAATGGGATTTCAGCCACATTTTAGGGGGTCTTTTTGCCCATTTTCAGTGGGGGTGAATTTCTTCCTAGGACTTACATTCATATTGATATTATGATTTTAAAATTTTATCATGTTTCATATCGTACTATTATTTATAATCAAATATATAAAAATATATACATATTTTATATATATATTCACACATAAAAATTTAATTTTATAGATATATATGTAAACATATTTACATAAAAAATATATTTCTAAATATATAAACCTTATCTAAATAAAATATAATATCTTTTTTATTTAAAACAAAAATGTATGAATATTTATATACATATACAATTAATGTACATATAATGTTTATATATATATAAATATATTTATGTGTGTGTATTGACAAACATATATATATTTATGTATATATTCTAATATATGTATATAAATAGTAATATATAATATTTGTAAATAAATATAAATATTTATAAATATATTTATAGATGCGCGCGCACATACACACACATATGTATGTATGTATGCATGTATTTATAAACACAGACACACACAAAACATATTATATATATATATATATATATGTGGATAAAAAAATGTAACGAAATGTATATATATATATATTATATTAGGTGATCTGGGGGTACAACTACATCAAACATAGACACACACACCTCATACACAGACCGAAAAGACAAACCATAGCCCCCCTAAGGGGATAACCCACTGAGCAAGTCTGGTTTTTATTATATATGAATGATATGAAGACCCACCAAGCATTAAAGCCCATTATAAGCCCATTAAAAATTGGCCAACGCCGTGTAGATGTTATCCCACACAGTATGCCCTGCGTAATCCAGGCCCAATGACGCGTCTGTCTTTTTTCGATCCATCGTTCGCAACCTCCGCACTCCGCGAAGCCGTCCCCCCTATCGTCGTTACGTCGGGGACTACCATACTGCCCTGCCTGCACCGCCATCCCAATATCATGCCTCCCAGTCGCTGTTAGTAGCCAATTGAACTGACTGATTGTCTGTGCCGGACGAGATCACCACCACCATCCAGATCACATGACTTGAGGTCGTGATCAACCTCGCTGTGCCACCAGTCACCTGCTCGCCCGATGAAGCATCGAGGTCGCCAGCCCCGCGTACCATTGACCATCGCGTCCCACATGCACCTTCAACACGACCATCACCAACCTCTAGAAGTTTTTTCGGAGAAACTACCACGTTTGCAGCCAGCCCACAAAGGGGTTGAATTGAAATGACTAGGAATTGATCCCAGCACGTCTGATGCAGAGGAAGTGACCAAGTACCACTTGACCACCATGTTGGTTGCTAAATATATAGATATATCATAAAATAGAAAACAAAACAATATAGGTAAGTGGAAAAGGTGTTGGGGTATGAGGGAGAGGTCTCGGGTTCGTAACCCAGCAAAGGCAGGCGCGCGCGCACAGGCGAAGCAGGGGCCTAGCGCTGTTAGGGGGGGGGGGCTTCCTAGCATTGTTAAAGGGGTGGGGAGGCTAGAATAACAATGTTAAAAGGGGGGTTGAGTGCTGATAAAAGGGGGTGGTCCACCCTCTGATTTGCAGAATTTTTTTTAATAAAAAAATTGACTTTTATCAGCGCTGATAAAAAACTCCCTTTATCGATGTTTTTTTAGCACTGATAAAAGAGCGTTTATCGTCGCTTTTTTAGTGATGATAAAAGGGACCACCTTTTAATAATGCTCTGATTATCAGTGTTTTTTTAGAACTGATAAATACTTTTTTAGCACTAATAAAGACTTTTTAGCGCTGTTAAAACCCTATTCTATAGTAGTGATAAACAAACAATCATGTTTATTTTGCATCGGGAAGACCATACCTCATTGCTGCATCAAATAGAATCAATGAGCAATGAAGCATCCAATAAATTTTCCTTAGTGCCATGTTTAGTATATCTTATACGTGTTGGCGTTACATCGAGTATAAATGCATTAGCGCTGTGTTGAGATGTGTCACGATGAAAATACTCTACATTCATTGAATTTAATATAGATCTTATTCCTTTGAATTAGACACTGTGTATGCATCCAATAGAACCATTTTAGGTAAACTCTCACTTCAGTTATGTTGGGTAAAATTACATCCAATAGAATTATCAAGTGTTGTGTCTAGTAGATATGAATTAGGTAGATTTGCGATGCGTCTAGTGGAGTCGAATTGTAGTCTATGTAATTTCCATATATGTTATATGAAAACTTAACTTCATCGATTTTAAATGTTTTATATGATTGACTTGGTTAAATTTTGGGACTTGTGGACTTTCACAATTCTAGCATATGGTGGGATTTGATTCTACTTTATTCAACATGCACTTAGTTGAATTTTTGATCTCCTCTTCAAAATCTAGAGCATCAAGATTCTTCCAAATTTATTCAACCTTTTAAAAAATTCTTTTGATAATCATTAACACACAAAAAAATCATTCTTATCTATTTAAACACTGACCACAAATAATAGAATATTTGATGACCTTTTCTTCATTGTTCTAGCTCACCATCGATCCATCATAACATCACAGTTGATTAGAGTGCTTTTGTACTCATATTTCCTATCCTTTTATAGTGTTTTTTGTATGATTTTCAATCCAAACACCCTCAATTATCATTGATTACATCATTTTAGGGCACACATATATCATCTTAGAAAACATGAGCTTTAATTCCAAATTTGAATCTCTTTAAAATATAATTGATTAATTAATTTTGAACATAATTTTTCCATACTCAAGTACATTTATTTAAGATGTTTTTATACCTTTTATAGTATGTTCTAACATTTAATTTATCTTTTTATTTAATTATTTTTTATGTATTCAAAATTCTTAATATATTTATTATTCCTTTGAGCTTATTGACTTGAGTGTATACTCAACCATTTACTTATGTTAACCTAGGTGTATTTTGTTTATTTGATCACTAATATTATTATTTAATTCATTATGTAGAAGAAACCCAACCGATTATAATTGTATATTGGGACACACCCCATGCATGAAGGAATTAGGATATCATGGACAACGACAATTCCATGTCTCTACCCATATTACAACTTGTCAATTTTATTCATTATTTTTTATGGAAAATTAAAATGGAATTTATTTTTTGTTTTTTAAAATTAAAATATAACACTGGAATCATGTTTTTTTGTGGCTCATTTAAGCTGTTGATTAGCTTCCCTAATCCGTTGCATCTTCACTTTCCATATATCCTTTGAATCTGTTTTGATGAACTTGTCTGTTACAATATTCAGGAGAATTAATTACTCCATAAGGTCAGTTTTTTTGGGATTCATTCGGTTCTTCAACTCCCTACACTCACATTCTAGGAGAGAGTGAAACCTTGGTGCATCGCTTTATTATTCAGGGTGCAGCTGGTTTCGGGTGGAGAGGTTCCAGATTTGGGGGTTCTCAATTCATTGGAGAAAGGAGGATCTGGTCATGCTAGAGAACATGGAATATCTAAAATCTTCTTGTCTCACCATTGAAGCAACAACGACAATGGAAGAGAAATGGTCGTCACCCTCGGTGCCTTGTGTGTAGCTTAGACGAGTTGTTGATGCTTCTTGGAGTTTCTTGCAACCAAGTGACGACGATGAAGATGATCGATGCTCATGATGATGGGGAAAACCTACACCTGCATATTTTAGGATCTTTGATGACACATATAGGTTTGACCGACCCATTCAAGGGGGTTTCAGTCCACCGTTGCATTTTTTCATGATCCCTCTCATTTTCTGGTTTTCTTTTTCTGGTTTTGTGTTGTGTGTTCTGTATTTCGAGTCCATCCAAGGTTTGATACATGGTGTACCCTTAGCTTTATTTTCATCAATAGTCTTGTGGATGCAATAACCTAGCCTCTAGACAGCTTCCTCATGTGCCTTTTCATTCTCTAGTATATGTTGGATGCTTCTTGTATTTTTTGTACTCCTATTTTACATAGTGAAACCCGGTGCCCCTGTCTCGTGCACATAGGCCAATTGGACGAAGCACGTAAAATTTTTGGTGTTCTTTTCTTGATTTCTTTACTAACTTTGACTACCTATTGACGTTGATGTACGATTCTTTAATTCTAATGTTTATAATTGATTTGAGTCAATCAATTTTAATTGTTTTTTCCTTTGCTTCTATTTTGGAGCTGTTGTAAATACATGTACATGAATTTGTTTTTTTTAATTCTCCTTGTTACTTTGATTCTTTCTTTGATGGAATCATTTTTAATGGATTCCACTATTAATAATTCAATTAAATTTGTTTAGAATTCATGAATTGTTTCCATTTTCCACTGCTTATAGAATTAATTTAAACATGTTTTATATATCCAATTGAAATTTTGGGAAACAAAATTATAATCCACATCCTCTCGGGCCATTGAATGGGGACTTCCCCGCAAGACATACCCCAAAAATTGGTATCAGAGCCAATGTGGAATTTATTTTTCATTTCAAAATTCATTGTTTATTATTATGTTTTGTGGCGTTGTTTTACAACATTCTTGTTTATTTATTTGATCAACATGGACGGGTATTTGTTTTGTTATGTGGACTTATTTGTTTTCTATTATTTTGATAAAAAAAACTTGTATCCTTATTCTTTCTACCTGTTATGCCTCATTGTGATGTGAGGGTCTGGGTAGATTATGTAGGTGTTGGCTTGGAAGCAGTTTGATTGGGAGTTGGCGAGGTGTTTTCCAGGTGTTTTCTGCCTAGTCTTAATTTAGGTTAGATCTGACATTGATCTCTTGAAGTTTTTCAATAGGGTACCCAGTTGTATATGAAACTCTATTTAGGTAGTGTGAAGTTTAGTAAGGGTTTTCTCCTTAGGTGGATATGTTTTTGAATTGGTCTCACTGAGAATTCTTGTGGGAATTGAATCAGTCTCAGCACAGGTTTCAGGTTTTCCCCTTTTCTAGAAGTGGTTTACAAGGCCTTGTACCTAGATCAATGTGGTTTTAATGTCTTCCTAGGGGTGTGAGTTTTTTGAACCTATCTCATAGAGGATCCATGATGATGTATAGGCCTATGTGGTTTTCAGGGTAAGTGTTTAGGTGGTTTAGATGCTCAGATCCTTGTTTGGGTTGGGTTTTCTTTTGTTGTTGCTGCTGCATTTGAGTTGTTTCACTTTTAAGCTTGTCCATACCATATATTGTTGTTCTTCCATGTGTTTTCTGTTTGAGGAATGGTACTGCTACTTTATTTTGTGTTCTATAAGAATGAGTGAGCTTTACGGACCTCTGATGGCATGAGTTTAGTTGGAGATCAGGTATATGATGATGGAAAACTTAGGTAAGTAAAAATATGAGTTCAATTAATGCTGTTTCTTAGTTTATAATTTTATTCTAACTATGTTTTAACAGTTAGAATTAGATGTAATTGTATCTGGGTTGGTGTGTGTCACTGAGATACACATAGAGGACACACTGATGTACACTTAGAATTTTTTTATTAGGATTGCATGTTCGCCCAAATCAATGTGATAAGTTAGGTGATTCAGGGACATCGGGGGTTTTAGGCTTATGCATTTTATTTTCAAGATTGATATTTGTGAAATTTATTCATTACTTTTATTGAAAATTAAATTGGAATTTATTTTGTGCTTTTTTCAATTGAGATATAAAGATGGAAACTTGTCTTACAGTGGCTCATTTAAGTTGTTGATTAGCTACTCTACTCTGTTGCATCTCCACCTTCCACGCGTCCTCCGAATCTGTTCCACTCACCTTGTCTGTTACAACAGTAAGGAGAATTAATCACCCCTAAAGGTCAGATTTTTAAGGATTCATTCATTTATTCACCTCCCTAATCTCACATTCCAGGAAAGAGTGAAACCTTGGTTCATCACTCTATTATTCCTGGCACCTTCAGTTTTGGGGTGGAGAGGTTCTAGATTTGGGGGTTCTGGATTCGCTATTGAAAGGAGGATCTGGTCATGCCAAAAAAGATGGAAGATATCGGTTATTATTGGCTTGCTATTGAAGCAATAATGGCAATGTAAGAGAAAAGGCCATCACCCTTAGTTCCTTCTTTGTAACTCCGACAAGCTGTCGATGGTTCTTGGATTTTCTTGCAACCAGGTGACAACGATGAAGATGATCGATGCTCGTGATGATGAGGATAACCTGCACCTATAGATTTTAGGATCTTCGATGACACATACAAGTCTAATCAACACCAATAAGGGGGTTTCAGTCCACCATTGCATTTTCTTCATGATCCCCTGAATTTTCTAGTTTTATTTTTCCGGTGTTGTGTTGTGCATCCTGTATTTCAAGTTTGTCCAAGGTTTGGTACATGCCGCATCCTCTGCTCGATTTTCATCGAGATTCCCGGGGTTGCAAGAACATAACCTTCATATAGATTCCTCGCGTTTCTTTACTTTATCTGTTCTATGTTGATTGTTGTTTGTATTTTTTGTACTCCTGTTTTATATAGTGAAACCTAGTGCCTCTGCCCCATGCACTTAGGCCAATTGGCCGAAGCACATAAAAATTCTGGTGTTCTTTTCTTACTTTCATTACTACCTTTGACTACCTTTTGATGTTGATGTACACTACTTGGATTCTAATGTTTAGAATTGATTTATATCAATCAATTTCAATTATTTTTGCTTCTACTTCTGTTTTGGAGCTGCTATAAATACATTTACATGAATATTTTTTTTAATTCTCCTTGTTCCTTTGATTCTTGCTTTGATGGAATCATTTTTAATGAATTAATATGTTTAGAATTCAATGAAATTTGTTTAGTATTCATGAATTACTATCGTTGTCCACTACTTATAGAATTAATTTAAACATGTTTTATATATCCAATTGAAATTTTGGAAACCAAAATTATATTTCATGTCTCCTTGGGATGTTGAATGGGGATTTCCCCCACAACTTAAGAAAGTGACAAACCAACATTGTTGGTTGTGATACTTGTCACCCAATATGATTACCCCATATCAGGAGGTGCATAAAATTGAAAGGCAAAGGAGCAGCATGCCTCAGAGGATGATATAATTAGCATATCATCAAAATAGTGGGATATCGTATGGAAAAACACACCCCATGCATAAAGGAACTAAAATATCATGGACAATGACATTTCCATGTCACTGCACACATCGCAACTGAAGAAAGTGACCAACCAACACTACTATAGATATACCCTTTAACAGTGCATAAAAAATTTATTAACAACGTTAAAAAATCATTGTTAACCTCAACTCTATTAAAGGGTTTCCCCTTTATAAGTGCTAAAAAACACTGATAAAGACCCCCCTTTATCAGTGCTAGTTTAGCGCTAATAAAGTCCCCACCTACTGCAATGTGTGGTTTGTATAACATCACACTGCAGAAACCCCAACTTGTAACCTATACAAAAAATATATAATTTAATTGAAATAAATTTTACATCACGAATACAAAAAAACACTACTATATACAGTTTAAATAATACTTTTTATAATTACATTTATAATTACAATCCAAAAACATTTAAAAACATTAATGTTTCATCGTCTTTAGCAGCCATGCCCCCCTCTCAAAAATGTTCTCCCATGGTATCTGTTGCTAAACAAATCACCTCAACCTGAGAAAAGGAATCCACCTATATAATAAAACAAATCTTATATTAATAATATTATAAATAAATAAATTAAACATTAATATGAAAGAATACATTAAAAAATGTCAACTTTAAATAAAAAGACATACTTGGAGTTATACCAGTCACATCGTGTGTTGTATTGAGGTGAGGTTTATTATAAAAAGTCACAAATGAGGTATGGATCATTGTTCTAAAGTATAACAACAATTTGAAAGCGTTTTCTCAGTTTTGAGTACATCAATTATTCTTTTTAATGAAATTAATGACAATTTTAAATAAAGACACACTTATAGTTATACCAGTCACACCGTACATGAGATTTAGGTGAAGCTGATTCCTAGATGTTACAAATTACTTATGGATCATTTTCCTAAAGTATAAAAACAATCCGAATGCGTTTTCTTGGTTTTCATTATGTCACTTGTGTGTTTTACTAAAATGTCATTTCAAACTGGAAACACACAATTTGAGTCATAATGGTCACATCATGTGTCAGTTTGACATGAGACTATTTCCTACATGTCACTAATGACTTATGAATTATTTTCCTAAATTATCAAGATAATCAGAGCATGTTTTCTTGGTTTTCAGTGACTGACACATATTTTGAACTAAAATATCAATTTTAAACTAATAACGGGCACTTTGAGTCATACCGGTCACATCGTGTATCAGATTGAGATGCGAGTGATTCCTACACATCAAAAATGACTCATGGATCATTTTTCCCAAGTATAAAAACAATCAGAATGTACTTTATTGATTTTTAGTATGTCACTTGTTCCTTTTACTAAAATTAATTCCAAATTAAAATAAAAAGACACACTTGGAGTCACATCGGTCACATTGTGTGTCAAATTGGGGTGTGGTTGATTCCTACACATCATAAATGACTTATGGATCATTTTTTTAAAGTATGAAAACAATATGAATACATTTTCTTGGTTTTGAGTAGGTCATTTTTCTTTTTTACTAAAATTGATGTCAATTTTAAATAAAAAGATTCACTTGGAGTCATACCGGTCACACCGTGTGTCATATTGAGGTGAAGATGATTCCTACATGTCTCAAATTACTTATGGATCATTTACATAATGCATTAAAACAATCATATTGTGTTTTCTTGGTTTTGAGTAGGCCAGTTGTCCTTTTTACTAAAATTGATGTCAATTTTAAATAAAAAGACACACTTGGAGTCATACGGGTCATACTGTGCATCAGATTGAGGTAAAACTAATTCATACAAGTTCCAAATGACTCATGGATTGTTTTCCTAAAGCATAAAAACAATATGAAATATTTTTCTTGGTTTTTAGTACATCACTTGTTCCTTTTTCTAAAATTAATGTCAATTTAAAATAAAAGACACACATGGAGTCATATCGGTCACACCGTGCATCACATTGAGGTGGGGTTTATTCCCACATGTCAAAAATGAAATATGGATTTTTTTCCTAAAGTATCAAAATAATCCGAATTCATTTTCTCAGTTTTGAGTAGGTTAGTTTTCCTTTTTACTAAAATTGATATCAATTTTAAATAAAAAGATGCACTTGAAGTCATAATGATCAAACCATGTGTCAAATTGAGGTGAGGCTAATTTATACACATCTTAAATTACTTACGGATCATTTCCCTAAAGTATTAAAACAATTTAAATGTGTTTTCTCAGTTTTGAATATGTAAATTGTCCTTTTTACTAAAATTGATGTCAATTTTAAATAAAACAATGCACTTAGATTCATATTGATCACAACGTGTGTCAGATTGAGGTGAGACTATTTCCTACACATCCTAAATGACTAATGTATCATTTTAATAAAGTATAAAAACAATCTTAATATGTTTTCTCAGTTTTTAGCCTGACACTTGTTCCTTTTGCTAAAATTAATGTCAATTTAAATTAAAAAGACACACTTGGAGTCATATCAATCACACCGTATGTCAAATTAAGGTACGATTGATTAATACATGTCAAAAATTACTTTTGGATCATTTTTATAAAGTTTCAAGACAAATATGAATGGATTTTCTCATTTTTTAGTAGGTCAATTATCATTTTTACTAAAATTGACGTCTTTTAAATAAAAAGATGCACTTGGAGTCATACTGGTCACACCGTGCGTCGAATTGAGGTGTGATTGATTCTTAGACATCCCAAATGACTAATGGATCATTTTACTAAAGTATAAAAACAATTTGAATATGTTATTTTAGTTTTCAATGCTTCACTTGTTCCTTTTTCTAAAATTCATGTTAATTTGAAAAAAAATGATGCACTTGGAGTCATAACGGTCACACCGTGTGTCAGATTGAGGTGCATCTAATTTTTACACATCCCAAATGACTCATGGATCATTTTAACAATGTATTAAAATAAATTTATTGTGTTTTCTTTGTTTTTATTACATCACTTATCTTTTTTACTAAAATTTCATTTTAAATTAGAAACACGCACTTTGACTCATACTGGTCACATTCGATTTGACATGAGACCAATTCCCACATGTAGAAAATGATTTATAAATATATTTCCTAAATTATAAAGAAAATCAAAGGGTGTTTTATCAATTTTTAGTGAGTGACACATTTTGAACTAAAATTTCAATTTTAAACTGATAACAGACACTTGGAGTCATACCAGTCACACCATGCATCAAATTGAGATGCATATGATTATAACACATCCTAAATGACTTATGAATCATTTTACTAAAGTATAAAAACAATATAAATGTGTTTTTTTAGTTTTTAGTATGTAAGTGGTCTATTTTACTAAAACAAATGTCAATTTTAAATAAAAAGAATCACCTGGAGTCATACCGGTCATACCGTGTGTCAGATTGAAGTTTTATTGATTCCTACATGTACCAAAGTCTCAAAACAATCCTAACTTACAATGTTACCATGATTACCACTGTATTTATTTATCAAACTACTAACAATTTATAATGGGTTGATGTTATTAGCTGAAAAATCTTTCTCGTTGTTGAAAACCAGAAGAGTAGAGGAAGCTCTTCTACCCATTATATCATGAGAAGTCACCACAATGGGCATAAGAGATTCCTATACTCTTCTGGTTTTCAACAATGAGAAAGGTAAGAACATCGAATCAATATGAAGTTCCTTTAGGTCTACAAAGAAAAGTAATGGAAATCATTGTAACATTGGAAGAAAGGAACATGTTGTAAGAACCCAGTTTTTGCTGCAAAAGACTTTGGAATATTCTTGATATTATTCCAGAGCAGCGCCCTCAGATGGTGTGCGATTCCGAGCCCCGATGTGGCTAGAATTAAATTTTCAGTGCGTTCACACTGGAAACACAAAATAAATGGGATAACTCCTAAACAGTGCTTTGGATCAGAGATACGAGTGTACAGATGAGTCCGGAATGGGGTGTTTACCCTAGGAACTACATAAAACATGTCAGCACGGGACGTTTGGACCCCTCGCTCGCTTTCGGAATGTTAAACGGATAATTAAATTAATTAATTTATCCGTTTAATGGTGAAACTCAAGTATCTCTTAAACGGTGTATCGAATTGGAAAAATGAGGGCACCGTTGAGTTCGGAGCGTGCCACTTACCCTAGGAGGGGTGTAATCTTTGCGGGCGCGGACCATTTGTGAAAAATGGCCCCAGGGGCGTTTTCGTAATTTGGCGGCTTTGGGCGTTCAGTTTTATAACTTTTGAACGGGTCCTCGGATTAAAATTCTGAGACTGACTTTGTGTTCATAGTGTGGTTTTTAGCCTAGGGGAGGCTTAATCCTGACCCCGTCGGGAGTTCGGGTTCAAGCCGATGGGCGGGTGGTTAAGTGTTTTCTATTTAAACGCTTAACTCATCCCCTCCCTCTTCTTCTTCCCCGCCTAGACAACAGTAGGCGGAAGCCCTCCCTCTCCTCCTCCACTCTGGCGAGGCAGATCCGGCGAGGCGCGGAAACTCCGGTGGTTCGTCTGTGAAGCGTCGGGCAAAGCCCAACAAGGTAGGATGTCTTGGTTTGCGTTTTAATTTCCGAACCATCTTTCAAGCTCAATTATATGCGTAGATTGTTGTTTTATCGTCGAATCAAATCCCATAAACATGTAGTAGATTTTATTCTCTTTCCATCGCTTGTTTCGGTTCGTAAAACCGAGTTCCGAGGACCTTGCAGACGTCCGCCGAAGTTTGCGGGTTTTTGAAGGTTCCGGCGGTGGGATCCCTCGGCAGCGGAGGCCAGGCGGCGGTGGCCTTCAGCGGCAGGCGGCAGATGGTGGAGGCCGGGTGAGCGCGAGGCGCTGGGCGAGCGGAGGCCGGCGGATCCGCTGGTCAGCGGCTGTCGGCAGGTGGCGACCTCGGGAGGGAGCAAGACCCGCGATGCGGACAAGGGGAGACCGGCCAGGGCGGTCGGTCCGTTCGGAAAACCGGACCCAAGGAGGGTTCCAGTGCTTTGGAGGCGGGCCGCGGCCAGTTGTCCGTGGCGAACCGGACCGGACCCGCTGCTGGGCCGCGGGCCGGTGGTCTGAAGTGGGTCGGTCGAGGT
This sequence comes from Viscum album, assembly GCA_963277665.1. Taxonomy (NCBI): domain Eukaryota; kingdom Viridiplantae; phylum Streptophyta; class Magnoliopsida; order Santalales; family Viscaceae; genus Viscum; species Viscum album. Next base: position 393,470,578 of record OY728147.1, on the reverse strand, counting down.
GGATCGGCCCAGTTAGGCCCCCTGCGTTCGGGGGGCCGTAACTTCAAAACGGCGTGCTCATTTGACGCGCTTTCTACGGCAGTGGAACCGTATCGACGAGACGGAATTTTTGAGATGATTTTGGGAATTTTTAATTTCAGAAACGAGGGGCCTCGGAGGCGCGACACGTCTTTAAGTGAATTGACGTTTTCTTCGGGGGATCTTGTTTTGGACGGCGCGGACGCGTCCGACGTCCGTTTCGAGCACCGTCAGTGGCGTTAGAACCCTGACACCGAGGCGGATCTTTCTAGGGTGGTTTTGGGCATTGAGAATGGAGTCGAGGTGTGGGCCCCACAGACCGTCTTTTGAGCTGCGAGCAGCGTTTAGCGACTTTCTCATTGGGCGTCCGTTCGGGGCGTGCGAGCAGTCGATTCTAGATATTTTTCCAAGGGGATTGCAATGGTGCAATCTTCCCGCTCTAATTTGGCACAATGGGGCGGGCCCCATGAGGGTCGTTTGGGCGTTGACGGTGATTTTCCATCTCTATCACCGGGCAACCATTTTGGACAAGTGAATAGTTCATCTTGTGTACTTTTTCGAGAGGATCGCAACGGTGTGATCTGTTGGCAGTGCTTCGGGATCGGGGTGCGGGTCCCGCGTGGTACCGCTCGTGCGCGGTAAGCCGGAATGCATCTTTTTCTCAGGATATCAGTTGCGCTCAAGTGAGCAGTCTTTTTGACGTGTTTTCCCGTGGGGATCGCAATGGTGCGATGCGCCTGACTGTTTTCGGGGCCGAGGCTCGGGATCATGGGACGTCGTTCGGGTGTGAGGCGGTGTTGGTGAATTTTCCATCAGATATCTGTTTGAGGCGAGTAAGTATTCTATCTCGCATGTTTTTCCGCGAGGATTACAACTGTGCGATCCATTTAGTTGTGTGGATCCTCATACATGATCTTATTAAATGTGGAAATATGAAAGGTGCCCCAGCGGTGGTTCTTCTACTGTGTTTGTAGCGGACCTTTGGCGTGTGATCGCGTGCACTCCAGGGAGAGTGAGGTTGGTGATTAAAGAGATGTGGTTGACTGTGCCTCAGCCGTTGAGGTGGAAGGTTGGAGTTGTTACGTCATGCCTTCGCGTTGACGTTGGGTGCTAGGTGCACGTTAGCCTTTGGGCTGGAGACGTGGTATACTTTGGGAGTATACGGGAGTGATGGGAGGTACATGTGGATGTTGGTACCTGAGAATGCTTGTGAGCTTGGTCGGGGTTGAGATGGGGACACACGTCGTGTGGGCCCCACGTGCATGCCGTGTTCTGCTTTACGTACTTTTGACCTCTTGCGACGTAGAGGGTCCCTCGGTTCTCGATTGTTGACTAGTGGGGTTGAGTTTTTCCCCTGGCTCTATGCTCGATGGTTTAGATTAGTAGGGTTGAGTGGTTTCCCCTGGTTTTATTCCAGAGTCGGATGATTGCGCGATACCCACTCTGTGTTCGGTTGGCCAGTATTGTACCATCCAGTAGAGATGGCTAGAGCAGTTTTGGGTTTACCCTCCAGCGGGGCTGGGTAGTGGGTTACTCATCGGCTTCTTCGGGTTTACCCTCTAGCAGGGCTGGGCAGTGGGTTGCCCATGGACTTCTCAGGGTTTACCCTCTAGCGGAGACTAGACAGTGGGTCACCCGACAACTCTTGAGGGTCTACCCTCCAACAGGGCTGGGCAGTGGGTCTCCCGTCGTCTTGTTTCAGGTCTACCCTCCAGCAGGGCTGGGTAGTGGGTCACCTGTTGACTTGTTCCGGGTTTACCCTCCAGTAGGGCTGGGCAGTGGGTCACCCGTCAACTCCTTCCTGGTCTACCCTCCAGCAGGGATGGGCAGTGGGTTGCCTGTCGACTTGTTCCGGGTTTACCCTCCAGCAGGGCTGGGCAGTGGGTCACTCGTAGACTTCTTCTAGGTCTACCCTCCAGCAAGGCTGGGTAGTGGGTTGCCTGACGACTTATTCCAGGTTTACCTTCCAGCAGGGCTGGATAGTGGGTCGCCTGATGATGTATTAGGGTTTACCCTCTAGTAGGGCTGGGTAGTGGGTCACCCGATATCTTACTAGGGTTTACCCTCCAGCAGGGCTGGACAGTGGGTCACCCGTTGACATTCCAGACTCAGTCCTTTCTAATAGGCTAGTTTGTGGCTTTACTCCATGACTACCGGAGCGGGACCCTCGTTTGTACGGATCGGGGATGTGACAGCTTTGACTTTGATCAGTCCTCTCGACTGTGGGGCAGTGACGAGGTGTGGTTTTATGTTTCCCCAGAACTCTCAAGTATGAGGGGCATTTTCCCCCACCGAGACGCGTCCTTGTGACGCGACCTAAAACCGTGTGGGCGAGTCAGTGCCGCCCAAAGAGGATAGTGTCGAGGTGCAGTGGTTTGATCTCCTTGACTTGTAGTTCAGGGCAGACGTGCGGGATGCTGGGTATCGATGGTGTTTACTTCTGGGACTGATGGCTACTCGTTTTTTTGGGCTGATCTACAAGATGGAGATCCCCTTGTGATCTTGTTTGGGCTTCTTGATTGAGCATATGGACTTGTATATACCTTTTTCTAGTACCCACTTCTTGGGTTTGGTTACTCTCCTTCCAGGAGAGGTGAAGACGCGCGGGGTATGCCACGTGCTTTCCGTGTCTAGCTTCTCGTGGTTGGATGAGTCTAATCTACTGCTATAGGTAGCGAAGACTTGACGAGAATTTTATCTTCTCACCGTTTTCAGCTCCTTGTGTCTGGATGAGTCTATCTCCTTTCTCTTGTTGGGTTGAGCTGGACTCTTTACTGTACTCTTTACTGCACTTTTGGTTGTACTCCTTTACTTTCCCCTGTTCGATCTACTGCTCACCCTTCAGTACCTCCTTTGTTGCTCCCTTGAGCCTTCGGGGTATCCTACTGAGTATTTTTATACTCACCCCTGCTTGGGCTTTGCCCGCACCTAGTGTGCCCTTGTAGACGATGGACAGGTTGGTTGTGACTTCAGTGGATCTTAGGAGATCAGGAGCGTGGACTGCGTGTGGTGGTCGGAGTCGGGTTCCAGGTGGGGGGCCCTTCCAGCTGTTTTCCTTTTTGTTTACCTATTGCCGGGTTGTGGCACTTTTCTGGTTGGGGGCGTGTTTTTTCCCTTTTCTTTTTCAGTTACTTTCAGCACTTGCTTTGTACTGTAGAGGTCGATGCACATTTGTGGTTTATTTATAGCAGTTTCCCTTTGCTTTACTTTTCTTTTCTTTTTACTCTGCACTTTTGCATTGAGTGTGCTGCGTGTGTGTGTACATGTACTTAGGCAAAGGTCTCCCCAAGTTGTTGTGCCTTCGGCGCTGGTCGCCAGCCCCTGGCCTATGGAGGCGGACTTGGGGTAGTTGCGGCTCGAGCCTGGGTAGGGTCGGGTCGTGACACATGCTATCTCTTATGTGGTGTAACGACCCGAACTTTTTAATAATATTTATTTCCTAAATTTGTGTGTTATTTTATTTTATACTCAACAAAACTATATCCTTTAATTAATGAAGTGAGTATAATTAAATGAGACTATTGAGTTTCGACTGTTATATGGTCATTGGTCAATATGACCATTGGAAACTAAATTCTTAACGTTAAAATTATTGTTTATAAATTAAAATTATCTTGGTTAATTAATACAGAAAGAAGAGTCGATGACATCATCCAGTAGACTTGGGCCATATGAAGCCCATTTGTCAGAGCTTGGGAAGGAGGTAGCATCACTGGGCTTTGCTCTGGACCAAGCCCAAGCTGAACTTCAACATGTGAAGCTTGAACAAAATCGCCTAAGGGAAAAGTTCAAGATGATAGAAATCACCACTCAGGCAATGTTGTACGAGCCACCCCAAGATTCTATCATCATAGCACACCTTACACTTAGGTCTTATGCAGGTGTTATAACGTTCTATGTAATGAAGCCTTAGTTACTTCTTGTAATCCTTTTTATAAATAAAATTTTTACTTCTTATTATGGTAAAATTTGTGAATTTTAAATTTCCAGATAAATATAGGATGAATTTATAGAAGTTCCATATTATTGATGAATTTTGGAAAAAGGGGGTATTTTAAAATATTTTTGTATTCTTTAAATAATTAATAATGTGAATTGATTTTCAAAAAACGGTCTTCTACAGTTGTGTTTAGTAGGAAATTTAGAGTCTAATAAGATCAACTTAATTTTTAGTGAATAGTAAAGTATGAATAGTAACATACCCATATGAATAGTAAAGAATAGTAAATCGACCACAAAAAATATAAACTTCACCCATGAATGTATAAATACATTTTAGACATCTTAAAAGTGAAAAAACGATCATAGTTTAAGTTTTGGTATTTTTGTATGTCATAAATATTTTATTTACAATTTTATAATTAATTTAATAATTTAAAATGGAAATTTATTTTCATAAAATTTAATCATAAATTGTTACTTTATTGTCTTATGGTTATTCGATAATTTTATGGGACCTTGATTACTTTCTTAAGGTGTTACAAAATGAGTTATAGTTTTAAAGTTGTATTTTTGGAACAAATTATGATTTTATTTAAAAATTAAATTAAAAATATTTAGAAAATTATTTTCATAAAATGGATTTCATTTTTGAATTCATAGCATTTATATTAGGTTAGAGTGAATTTTTGGGATTTTTTTTGAAACAGTTGATTTTTCGGTGAATAGTAAAAATACAGTTTTGAGTTTCGGGTGTTTAACGACATCATTGATGATGTAATAATGATGTAAATAATCTGGTAGACTTGTGAATAGTAATATATGTTATGAGGTGTCCCAAGTGGCCAATACCATGGGAAAATACCATGGGAAAGCCCATGGTTTTGCAAATAACACCGATGAGGTGTCCCTTGAAAATTAATAATGTATTCCCTCACTTTTCCTATAAATACCAAGCCATTCCCTCACCCATTTAATTCCAAAATATTCCTCAATGAAGTTATGGTCTTTTACCTCCCAAGGTTCCATCTAGCCTCACAAGGTTCCTACCTTCAATCTTTCGAAGTTACTCTTTAAGGCAAGGGAACCTTTCACCCTCTTCTTTTAAGTCATGACTTCCTTTATGTTATGTCTTCTAGTTTTCATTTTATTATGTGGGGGTTTGTTCTTATGTATCCCTACTAATTTACATTTCATGTCCAAATTAATGGAGACCCTTTTCACTCTCATCAATTTATTTTCTTAATTTTATAAGTGACGCCGTTAGGCTGCCAAAATTTTTGTAAAAGAAATCACATCTTCTCTTTCCCGTCAAGTTTCCTTTTCATGTGGTATGTCATTAAAATTTCCATAACATGTTCTTATCTCCATGTTATTCTATATTTATACTGTATTATAAGTTATTTATGAGTGGGTTACCCTTGTACCCTCTCTTTTTAATGTTTTCTAAAAGGATGTTATGTAGCCATTATGCTGCAGAATTTTCATCTCAAAATTCCTCTCTCTTTCTCTCAAGAAATTCTCTTGTTTTATTTATGTGAATACCCAGACCTATTTATTTTCTATGGGTGTTCATAAATACAAAAAAATGATACATTTTATTTTAGAATTAACATACATATAACCCTCACTCCCTTTCCATGGGTTATAAATGACATAATGATCTTTTTTTAGAACTTTTAAAACGTCACAATTTTGAAATGAAACCCATTTATTTTGTTCTATATGGGTTATTTATGAAATGTTTGATTTTGATATATGTGGATCACATGAAATTAAATACATATTAAGGGTGAAACCTGATAGCGTTCCAATGCATTGGGTAAATAATTTAATCTCTAAATATGACAAGTTTCACGATACCTTGGTGAATAACCTTGGTAATTTTTATGACACCTTGGGGAGAACCTTGGTGATATGTTCATAAATGTCTAAATTAAATATTGTAGCCACATATTCATGTTAAGGTTCAAGTTCTTTTCATTATGAAATTCCTCTACTTCCATTGCTCATGTCTATGTTTTTATCAAGTTCTTATTGATTTCACAAGTAAACTGATTCCCTTGTTTTCCTTACTGGGCCTTCTGCTCACCCTTTCATTTAATGTATGTCTCCAAGTTTTGAGATGCAGTAATTGTACTTATTATGAACCTATGATGAATCCTTACAAGTGTATTAAAAGTATTTTTTATGGTTTTTTCATGTATTATGTTCCTGATTTCCAAAACACTGGACTTTAAAGATCCTCTGTATGTAAAATGTAATGAAAAGTTATGTAATAAAAAGGATGGATGCCATAGTTTGTATCAGAGGATAGTTTAGTTATTTATGGAAATTAGGATATTAAAAATTTAGAAAGAATCTATAGAAAAGTTTAAATATAGTAAAATTTCCTGGTATTTCGGGAAGTATTGAGTAAGTGGTTTATCAAGAAAATACATCCCTGTTTGGATACGATCAGGTAGATGCAGCTCTAGCATAGAGGTATCTAGGAGTGAAAACTCTGACAAGGAGTTTCAGGCTTGACCTAGTATATCCTGGTATATGACAATGGGCCTTGATTCAATCTTGGTTATGACACTCTCGGGGGATATGTTTGGTTAATCATAAGCTTTTTATGAATCATTATGAAGGATTTATAGAGAAATGTAATTGTTTAAAGAAGTTTTAAGACATAAAATACTTTATAGTTAAAAGATTCATAAATGAAATAAGTTTCTCACTAAGGTTTTATTCTTTTAGAAAATGGAGGGAAATAGGAGGAACCATGCAAATGGTAACCATAATGGACCATGCGCTGACGACCTTCCGATAGAAGCTGGAATGGAAACTTTCCTGTGAATGATGAACCAACTAACTCAAGTTATGGAAAATAACTTGAATAAATATAAGAGATCGATATCACCATGAAGGGAACAACTTTATATTGAATCCTTTATGCGTTAACGACCACCAACCTTCAGTGGATCTATCGACCCATTGATTGCTGAATAGTGGATCAGCTCTATTGAGAAGATCTTTTCTGTGCTCCGATGTTTTGAACAAGAGAAGGTTACCCTGGATGACTATCGGTTAGAGGGAGAAGATAATCAGTGGTGGGAACTGATTAAAAACACAAGGCCAAGAGTGGAAGTTGAGGTTATGGAGTAGGAAGAGTTCAGTGGGATATTCTTCAACAAGTATTTCCCTCGATCGATGATAACAAGAATGGAGAAGGAGTTTCTCAAGCTGAAGCAGAAGGAGAATGAATATGTGGGAAGATACAAGATGAACTTCAAAAGACTTTCACGTTAAACCTATAGCTTTGTCATGGATCCAAATGGTAAGTTTGATAGATTCTTCAGTGGACTGAGACCTCATCTACAGAATAATCTATCCAACCAAGACTATGATAGTTATGATAAGATCATTCGGAGTGCGATGAAAGTTGAGCTGGAGTTTGGTGAGACACAGTGGTATCATAAATATAACAACAAGAAGAGATCGATGGAGCCTAGCTTAGGGAAGACCTTTGATCAGGGAAGAGGAGGCAAGAAAGTGCAACATCCCACGTGTAATAAATGTGGGAAGAAGCATTTGGGGAAATGCCTGCTCGGAAATGGGAAATGCTAAAAGTGTAGAAGAGAAGGCTATATTGTGAGGAATTGTCATAGTGAGGTGAAACCAAAACTTCCAAAAACTAATGAAAAGGGGAAGATAGTGCAGGCCCTACCTGATGTCCGGTGCTTTAATTTTGGACAACTTGGGCACTTTTCCAATCACTGTCCAAATCCGAGGCTAGTAGAGGGGGACCACAATCAGCCTCAACAAAGGCCAAGGGAGCAAGGTCATGCTTTTTTTATCATGAAAGCTGAAGTTGAAGCTCCGAATGATGTGGTAGCAGGTACTCTTGTTGTTCTCTCAAAGCTAGGAAGTACTTTGTTTGATACTGGTTCTAAACATTCCTTTATTTCCTCCAAGTTTTCAAAGAATTTAAAATCAACCCCTGAATTGCTAAAAGTAGAGTTATCAGTCAAGACCCGTGGTGGGATTATCCAAGCATCGTCAATATTTATAAACTCTAGTATTTACTTTAGTGAGCACAATATTATTACAAATATAATAGTCATTCTCATGCTGAAATTCTACATTATACTAGGGATGGACTGACTCTCAAAGTATAATGTTAAGATCAAATGCAGAAGCAAGGAAATATCAGTAGTCTTGAATATAGAACCTACAATTATCTTCCAAGGATAGATATATAAACCTGATCTTTGTCTATAAGAACCTCCTACATACTTCTTTATGGAGTTTATCGGTGAAGAAGAAGAAGAAAATGAGATTTTGAGGATAGAAAATGTCCCCATCATCCAGGAATACGTTGACGTATTTTCTGAGGAGTTGTCTGGACCACCCCCAGAAAGAGAGGTAGATATCTCTATTGAACTCATACCTGGATCTCGTCCAATATCAAAGACCCCATATTGGATGGAAAATGTGGAACTGGAGGAATTAAAGAAACGACTCCAAGTTCTTTTGGAGAAGGGGTTTATCTGACCGAGTGTGTCTCCTTGGGGAGCACCTATTCTCTTTGTAAAGAAGAAGGATGGATTGATGCGGCTATGCATTGATTATAGAGAACTGAATGGGATCACAATAAAGAGAAAATACCCTCTTCCAAGAATTTATGACTTATTTGACCAACTTCATGGGGCTCAATTCTTCTCTAAGATTGATCTTAGATCTAGTTATCATCAATTGAGGGTGAAGAAAGAAGATATTCCAAAAACTGCCTTCCGATCAAGATATGGGAACTATGAGTTTGTTGTTATTCCCTTCATACTGACTAATGCACCTGATATTTTTATGGATCTAATGAATAGAGTCTTTAAGGACTACCTTGATAACTTTGTGGTAGTTTTTATTGATGATATTCTGATATATTCTAAAATTCACGAGGAGAATGAGGATCATCTAAGGGTTATTTTTCAAACTCTACAGAAGGAGATGATTTTTGGAAAGTTTAGTAAATGTGAATTCTAGTTACAATAAGTTGCTTTCTTGGGGCACATTGTTACCAATGAAAGAATCAGAGTTGACCCTGCAAAGACAAAAGTTGTAGAGGAGTGGCCTTAGCCTACAATAATAACTGAGATTTGTAGTTTCCTTGTATTAGCAGGATATTATAGGGGGTTTTTGAAAAACTTTTCACGACTTTATAATCCATTAACCAAGTTAACTCGAAAAGGGATCAAGTTCATCTGGAAAAATGGTTGTGAGGAAAGTTTCCAAGAGTTGAAGAAGAGATTGGTTACTGCACCCATGTTAACTCTGCCCTCAAGTGGAGAAGGATTCATTATTTTTAGCGATGTATCTTTGAAAGGGATTGGGTGCATCCTCATGAAAAATGACAAGGTCATTGTATCTCGACAGTTGAAGACTCATGAGCAGAACTATCCTACGCATGATTAGGAGCTGGCTGCGGTCATTTTTGCTTTGAAGATATTGAGGCACTATCTTTATGGGGAGAAATGTGATATATACATATAACATCAAACTTTGAAGTATATTTTCACACAAAAGGAATTGAACATGAGACAAATAAGATGGTTGGAAGTTCTCAAAGACTATGATTGTTCAATTCATTATCATCCTGAAAGAGCAAAAAAAGTCACTGATTCATTAAGAAGGAAAGACCCAGTTGTTCTTTCCATGATGAGGATTCAAAGAGATCCTTTGATCAATGACCTAGTAAATATGGACATGGGAATTATAAGGGAAGGGACTTCATCAACCCTAACCCAAATGGTTTGTCAACCGTCATTACTAGAGAATATCAAGAAAGCTTAGAAAGAATATCCTTTGTTACATAATAAGTTTGAGGCTGTGAAGGATAGGAAGTTTCCTGAGTTCAAAATTGATCAAGAAGGTGTACTGAAATTTCATACAAGACTATGTGTCCCATCTATTCTATAAATAAAGAAGGATATGATGGATGAAGATCATATTTCTACTTTCTCTATACATCTTGGAAGCACAAAAATGTATAGGGACCTTTGTGATCATTATTGGTGGGATAATATGAAAAGGGAGATTACTGACTACACTTCAAGGTGCCTGGTATGTCACCAAGTGAAGGTGGAGTGACAAATTCTTAAAGGGGTATTACGACCACTACCCATACCAGCATGGAAGTGAGACAATATCACTATGGACTTTGTCACTGGTCTCTCAAGAACTTCCAAAGGAAATAATGCGATATGGGTTATTATGGACCGTCTCACCAAGACTGCCCATTTTATCTCCATTAGAGAAGATTTTTCTCTTGATCAACTTGTTAGAATTTACGTGAAGGAAGTGGTAAGGCTGCATGGAGTTTCTCTTTATATCATATCTGATCATGACCTAAGGTTCACATCAAAATTTTGGAGAAGTCTTTAACATGATCTGAGCACTGAATTGAATTTCAGTACGACCTATCACCCCCAAACTGATGGCCAATATGAAAGTACTATTCAAACACTTGATGATATGCTGGGAACATGCTCAATGGATTTTAAAGGTGGATGGAATCAACATCTCCCTTTAGTTGAGTTCTCTTACAACAATAGCTTCCACTCGAGCATTCAAATGGAACCCTATGAAGCTCTATATGGGAATAGATGTAGAACTTCTACTTGTTGGGATGAATTTGGTGAGAGAAAGCTTCTTGGGTCTGATCTTGTGCAAGAGATGATAGAAAAAGTCCATGCCATCCAGCAACACATTAAGGTTGCTCAAAGTTGACAGAAGATTTATGCTGACAACCATCGAAGGGAATTGGAGTTTGATGTTGATGACAAATTCTTTCTTCTAATTTCACCTTGGAAGAGAGTCATGAGGTTTGGGAAGAAAAGGAATCTCAACCCTAGGTACATTGGCCCCTATGAAATCCTTGATCGTGTAGGATCAGTGGCCTATCGGCTTTCACTTCTTCCAAATCTAGCACAAGTTCATGATGTCTTCCATGTATCCCTCTTGAGGAAGTACATACATGACCCTTCACATGTACTAAATCCAAAGGTGGTATAATTGGAACATGACCTCTCTTATGAGGAGCAGCCGGTGGAGATCTTGGATCGTAGAGACAAGGTTCTACGCAACAAGACTACTCACCTTGTTAAGGTGTTGTGGAGAAACCACAAATGTGAGGAAGCCATGTGGGAACCATAGGAGTCTATGAGGTGGAAGTACCCACACATTTTCTCTTTTTAGGGTACGAGTTAAAATTTTGGGGATGAAATTTCTAAAGGGGGAAAGAATGAAATGACCCAGACTTTTGAATAATATTTATTTATTAAATTTGTGTGTTATTTTATTTTATACACAACAAAACTATATCCTTTAATTAATGAAGTGAGTATAATTAAATGAGACTGTTGGGTTTCGACTGTTGGGTTTCGACTGTTATATGGCCATTGGTCAATATGACCATTGGAAACTAAATTCTTAACGTTACAATTATTGTTTATAAATTCAAATTATCTTGGTTAATTAATACAAAAAGAAGAGTCAGTGTCATCATCTAATAAACTCGGGCCATATGAAGCTCATCTGTCAGAGCTTGGGAAGGAGGTAGCATCACTGGGCTTTGCTCTGGACCAAGCCCAATCCGAACTTCAATATATGAAGCTTAAACAGAATCACCTAAGGGAGAAGTTCAAATTGATAGAAATCACCACTCAGGCAATGTTTTCTGAGCCACCCAAAGATTCTATCACCATAGCACACCTTTCACTTAGGTCCTATGCAGGTGTTATAAGGGGCTATGTAATGAAGCCTTAGTTACTTTATGTAATCCTTTTGTATAAATAAAATTTATACTTCTTATTATGGTAAAATTTGTGAATTTTAAATGTCCGGATAAATATAGGATGAATTTATAGAAGTTCCATATTATTGATGAATTTTGGAAAAAAGGGGTATTTTAAAATATTTTTGATTCTTTAAATAATTAATAATGTGAATTGATTTTCAAAAAATGATCTTCTACATTTATGTTCAGTAGGAAATTTAGAGTCTAATAAGATCAACTTAATTTTTAGTGAATAGTAAAGTATGAATAGTAACATACTCGTATGAATAGTAATGAATAGTAAATCAACCAAAAAAAATAGAAACTTCACCCATGAATGTATAAATACATTTTAGACAACTTAAAAGTGAAAAATGATCATAGTTTAAGTTTTGGTATTTTTGTATGTCATAAATATTTTATTTACAATTTTATAATTAATTTAATAATTTAAAATAAAAATTTATTTTCATAAAATTTAATCATAAATTGTAAATTTATTTTCTTATGGTTATACGATAATTTTATGGGACCTTGATTACTTTCTTAAGTTGTTACAAAATGAGTTATAGTTTTAAAGTTGTATTTTTGGAATAAATAATGATTTTATTTAAAAATTAAATTAAAAATATTTAGAAAATTATTTTCATAAAATGGAGTTCGTTTTTGAATTTAGAGCATTGATATTAGGTTATAGTGAATTTTTGGGATTTTTTTGAAACAATTGATTTTTTGAGTGAATAGTAAAAATATAGTTTTGAGTTTCGGGTGTTTAATAACATCATTGATGATGTAATCATGATGTAAATAATCTGGTCGACTTGTGAATAGTAATATATGTTATGAGGTGTCCCAATTGGCCAATACCATGGGCAAATACCATGGGAAAGTCCATGGTTTTGCAAATACCACCGATGAGGTGCCCCTTGGAAATTAATAATTTATTCCCTCACTTTTCCTATAAAATACCAAGCCATTCCCTCATCCATTTCATTAAAAAATCCTCTTCAATGAAGTTATGATCTTTTAACTCCCAAGGAGTTCTCCCAAGGTTCCCACAAGCCTCACAAGGTTCCAACCTTCAATCTTTCGAAGTTACTCTTCAAGGTAAGAGAACCTTTCACCCTCTTCTTTTAAGTCATGACTTCCTTTATGTTATGTCTTCTAGTTTCCATTTTATTATGTGGGGGTTTGTTCTTATATATCCCTAATACTTTCCATTTCATGTCAAAATTAAGGGAGACCCTTTTCACTCTCATCAATTTATTTTCTAAATTTTTAAGTGACGTCGTTAGGCTGCCAAATTTTTTGTAAAAGAAATCACATATTCTCTTTCCTATCAAGTTTCCTTTTCATGTGGCATGTCATTAAAATTTGAATACCATGTTCTTATCTCCATGTTATTCTGTATTTATACTGTATTATAAGTTATTTATGAGTGGGTTACCCTTGTACCCTATATTTTTAATGTTTTCTAAAAGGATGTTATGTAGTCATTATGCTGCGGAATTTTCATCTCAAAAATTCCTCTCTTTCTCTCAAGAAATTCTCTTGTTTTATTTATTTAAATTCCCAGACCTATTTTATAGTGGAGGAGAGGGGTAAATTTTGAATATTTAATTCATTATTTTATTATTTCCCTCAAGAAAACCAATAGTGTTGTTTCATGTGACCCCTAATAGTAATAATTGCATGTGAGTTTGAACCAAGTGGCCTTACATCACTTATTATGTCATAAATAGCGTATTTAACTGATAATTTGTATATACGGTATTTTATCATATTTCACTATTCATAAAAAATTCTAGAATTTCAGAAAAATCCCAAAAATTTACCCCAACCATTTTTCGACGTGTAGAATTAAAAAATGAACTCAATTTTTCAAAATTAATTTTCTAAATATTATTAATTTAAATTTTAAATAAATTCATATTTAATTCGAAAAATAACAATCTTAAAGGTGCAATTAGTTTTATTTCTCATTGAAAAACTAATTAAGATATCATTATCTTATTGCCTTAAGAAAATAAAATAATAATATTATCTACTATTCATAAGGGTCATATTACTATTCATAAGGGTATGTTACTATTCACCAAAAATCAAGTTTATTTTATCAGACTCCAAATGACTTACTAATCACAACTCTAGATGACCATTTTTCGAAATTCAAAACATAGAAGTGGAAAATTTATATTTAATGGCCAGGTTTTGACTATATCCTAAATAACCTAGTGTTTTTTCAAAGGAACACAATGATGAATAGAATGTATTTAAGAAAAACATACCATAAAATGTTTGGGGTGTTATATTATTCCCTCCTTCAGAAATTTCATCCTTGAAATTTTATGTATAAAGCCCACCAAAAAGTTGTGGGTGGTTCTTCTTCATGAAATCCTCTGGTTCCCATATTGCTTCCTCCATATTCTGGTTTCTCCAAAGAAACTTTACTAGATGAGTTGTTTGATTTCCCAATACTTGCTCCCTTGTTTCAAGAATCCTGATAAGCTTTTGACAGTATGAAAAATCCGGTTCCAGTTCTATTTCTTCATATGTGAGTAAATGCGTTGGGTCTATCATGTATTTCTTTAACAATGATTCATGGAACACATCATGAACTTTGGAGAGATTTGGTGGCATCGCTAAACGGTAAGCTACAAATCCTATTCTTTCCATAATTTCAAATGGTTCGATGTACCTGGGGCTCAATTTCCTTTTCTTACTGAACCTCAAGACACCCTTCTATAGAGATACTTTCAGAAATACATGATCTCCCACTTGGAATTCCAAGTCCTTTCTCCGGTTGTCATCATAAATCTTCTACCTACTTTGGGATGCTTTAATATGGGCTTGTATTTTCTTCACCTTTTTCATGGTCTCTTCAATAAGTTCTGGGCCTATAAGTTTCCTCTCACCAACTTTGTCCCAACAAGTTGGATTTCGACATCTCTTTCCATATAATGCTTCATATGGAGCCATTTGAATATTAGAATGGAAGCTATTGTTGTAAGAAAATTCCACCAAAGGAAAGTATTGATCCCACATACCTTGTAAGTAAAGAGAGCATGATCTCAGTATGTCTTCCAGAGTTTGAATAGTCCTTTCAGACTGTCCGTCAGTTTGGGGGTGATATGCAGTACTCATACGAAGCTCAGTATTCAAAGCCTTCTGGAGAATTTTCCAAAATTTTGATGTAAACCGGGTATCTTGATCAGAGACAATCGATAGAGGTGCACCATGAAGTCTCACAATTTCATTAATATAAAGTCTTTCTAGGCACTCAAGTGGTAAATCCTCTCTTATTGGAAGGAAATGTGCTGATTTTGTGAGTCGATCAACAATTACCCATATTGTATCATTCCTTCTAGGTGTCCTCGGTATTCTAGTGACAAAATCCATCGTAATGTTATCCTACTTCCACATAGAAATAGGTAGAGGTTGCATCACTCCTTTGGGATGTTGTCTCTCTACCTTCACTTGTTGACAAACTAGACACCTTGACACGTAGTCAGCAATTTCTCGCTTCATATTATCCCACCAAAAATATTACTTTAGATCTTTATGCATCATGGTGCTACCCAGGTGTATAGAGAAATTTGAGCTATGATCATCGTCTAGTAGTTCCCTTTTTAGCTCAGGTACTGATGGAACACATAACCTCTTCCCAAATTTCAGAACTCCTTCTTCATACACAAAGTCAGCCAGTCTCCCATCCTTGACTACATTAATTTTCTTGTTCAGATTCTCATCATCAGATTGAGAAATTTTTATCTTCTATAGTAAATATGGTTTAGCAATCATTTGAAAGAGAAGTGATGTTTCCCCTTCCTTAACAATTCCCATATCCATCTTCAGCAGATTCATGAACATAGGATCTCTTTCAATCCTCATTTTAGTCAGATGGCCATGATCTTTCCTGCTTAATGCATCTGCCACCTTATTCGCCTTTCCTGGGTGGTAGTGTATTAAACAATCGTAATATTTGAGTAACTCGAGCCATCTTCTTTGCCACATGTTGAGTTATTTTTGTGTGAAAATATATTTCAAACTCTTGTGGTCTATATAAATCTCACATCTCTCTCCGTAGAGATAATGCCTCCATATTTTCAGAGTAAAGATTACGGATGCTAACTCAAGATCACGAGTTGGATAATTTTTCTCATGGGTCTTCAACTATCTTGATGCATAAGGAATAACATTATCATTTTTCATAAGGATGCAACCCAGTCCATTCTTTGAAGCATCACTGTATATCACAAATCCATCACTTTTAGATGGAAGAGTCAAAATTAGAGCATTGAACAATCTTCTTTTCAATTCTTCAAAGCATTCCGTACACTCTTTTGTCCATAAAAACTTAACTACTTTACATGTGATCTTGGTTATTGAGTTAGCCAGTTGGGCAAAATTCTAAATGAAACACCGATAGTAACCTGCTAAGCCAATAAAACTACGTACCTCAGTTATGTTTGTTAGCATGGGCCATTTTTGGATTGCCTTCGTCTTTGCAGGATCAACAAGGATTCCATACTTAGAGACAATATGGCCTAGAAAAGAAACTTATTGAAGCCAGAATTCACACTTGCTAAACTTCCTATATAATTTATTGCTTCTAAGAGTTCTCAGAATAATTCGCAAGTGATTCTCATGGTATTCATATCTTTTTGAGTATACTAGGATATCATCAATGAATACCACAACAAAGTTATCAAGATATTCCTTGAAGACTCTATTCATTAAATCCATGAAAATAGAGGGTGCATTTTTCAGTCCAGAAGGCATCATCGTAAAATCTTAATGCCCATACCTGGTTCAAAATGCTGTCTTTGGAATATCTTCCTTCCTCACACGCAGCTGATGATATTCAGATCGAAGGTCAATCTTTGAAAAGTATTGAGCTCCATGAATTTGATCAAATAAATCATCAATCTGGGGTAGAGGATACTTATTTTTTTTATTGTAATAGCATTGATTTCCCTGTAATCAATGAAAAGCCTCATGGATCCATCTTTCTTCTTGACAAAGAGGACAAGGGCTCCCCATGGAGAAACACTAGGTCGAATAAATCCTTTTTCACTCAAATCCTCTAGTTTTTTCTTTAGATCTACTAATTCCACAGTATCCATTCTATAGGGAGTCATTAATATAGGTCTTGCATCAGGAATTAAATAAATAGAGAACTCAACTTCCCGCTCTGGAGGATGTCCAGGTAAATCCTCTGGAAATACATCAATGTATTCTTTCACTATGTGCACATCTTCAATTTGAAGATTTCTTTCCTTACCCATAGATATTGGTTCATCTTCCTCTCCAAGTATTGCATTCAGTAGAGCTACTGGGGGTGGTTCTAGATAAGAATCAAGTGTCGAAGTTTCTACCCTAAAGACAAGGGATTCTACACCATTTTCAAAAATTGTAACTTCCCTCTTCTTACAATAAATCTTCGCATCATAATTTGACATCCAATCCATACCGAGAATTATATCAAATTTAGTCATTGATATGATGATAAGGTTAGCAACTAAAGCACGTTTTGGTGTCTGGAGGGGGACTAATCGACATGCCTTTGTTGCAATGATACATCCCTTGGGAGTTTTGACTGAAAACTTTGTTATTAAATCAAATTGGACATATCTAATTTTCTTGGAAAACTGGGAAGATATAAATGAATGCAATGATCCAGAATCAAATAAAGTGTTGGATAAGTTTGAGGAAACAATTAAAGTACCTGCCACCGTGTCATTAGGAACTTCAACCTCTGCGGTTGTAATTGCATAGGCTCTCCCTTGTTCTATTGGATTTTTCTGAGGCATGTTTCCTTTTCCCTTAGGACACTCATTTTTATAGTGTCCCATCTCTCTACAATTGTAGCATTGAATATCATTGAATTGTTTCTTCCCCTTGCATTCATCAGATCGATGACCCTTTTCTCTATAGTTATAGAAGACTCTCATGCCTTTCAAGCATTTCCCAAGATGATTCTTTCCACAGTTATCACATAATGGGAAAAGCTTTGTTCCCTTGCTCTTATTTGGAGCTTCTCCTTTTCCTTTGTTATCAGAGTACCACTTCTTATCTTGGTTTCCTTTGAAAATATTTGATCTAACAAATTCCCTCTCTGTTTTGATGGCACTTGATACAATTTCATCATATGATGAAAATGATTAAGAATCCAGTGCCCTTAGAAGACTTGGATTAAGACCTTCAAATAAATGATCAATCTTGTCTGCCGAGTCACATATATAATCTATGGAATACCTGGCCAGCCTTGTGAAAGTAGCCTCATACTCTGCAACACTATCTTCTTCCCTTTGTTTTAAGCTAAGTAATTTTCTCTTCATTTCAGTTCATTGCTCACGAGGGAAATATTTTTTGAAGAATATTTCCTTAAAATTACTCCATTCTATATCTTCTATTTCTTCTTCCTATATGATATTTTGAATCAGGGACTACCATTGATCCGCATCACCCTTGAGACAATATACCGCTAGTACTACCTTTTCATTTTCATTTCATCTTAACGCCATGAATATATTTTCAAGGGACTTGATCCATTTCTCAGCAACCACTGGATTAGTAGTCCCGCTTAAATATGGGGGCTTCTACCATATGAAACGATCCAACACAGGCGTGGAATGGTTATTTGTTACAACTTGAGTAAGTTGTCTCAATATGGTCATGATCTGGTCTGCTCCAACATTGACTGTGTTGACTTGCACAGTAGGGAGATCCCTACCTTTCCCATGAGTATTGATTCCCCTTATTCCATTAGATTCCATTTATAAATAATGGGATACACTAGATTAGTTTATGAATCTCAAATAGAAAAATTCTATGCATAGCTAATCTTATAAACATGGTTCCTCTAAGGAAAAATTTACATTAAACTCCTTCATAATGGCTTGTTAAGAAAATGTGAATTATCCTACGCATATCCTCCGAGAGTGTCGTAACCAAGAGTGCAACAAGGCCCGTTATCATGCACCAGTTCCCGTTTGAGTCTAGCTCAAAGCGGTGTTTTCGGGTTTTACCCCTAGATACATCTGTGCCAGAGCCGCCTCTACCTGCTCGTATCCAAACAGGGACGTATTACTTAAAATATCCACATAACCAATTCCTTACCAAAATACTAGGATGTTATTATACTTTTATCCTCAAATACTACCTTAGGGCTTTGTTCCCTACTATACATTTCCTACTCTAGTTTCAAAGTTTTCAACTAAACTTCCTTTGATACCAACTGTAACACCCCGACCCCACTAGGCTAGAGCCGGTACATTACCTGTGATATTAGCATGGTTAGAAGGAAAGAAAAACCCCAAAGGAACAATTAGTTTAGTAGTCTTGAAGAAACTAGATACATAAATGTAACACAAATTATATTGAAAAATGTTACAAGATACAATACATAACGAAACTAAAAACTACATCCACAAGAACTTACAATAAATGATCGCCTATTTGTCACCTGTTGAAAGTAAACAATGAAAGGGGTGAGCTCAAATGCTTAGTAAGGGTTAAAAATAGCAGAAGAATGAATACAATAATAAGTGAATCATATTCAATCTGACATTATCAATATGGAATGGTGAATAAATGAAAAACTAATGCCATTAATAAACTGAGAATGAAACTGCATCCATAGATTTTGTCACAGTGAAAACCTCATGGATAATAATAATAACTGATAATGAATAAAGACAATTCTTATTAATTTTACGTCAAGTATCTAGCACATGAAACCATAATACCGTAAAAATGGTTTAGTTCTGTGGGTGGAAACCCGTTTGATTTTTGAAAACAAACTCGAAGGGTTTGTCGCCAACTGATTTGTCTCATGAGACCTACCGATGCATCGAGGGGCTATAGAGGGCCCCACACACTACTGAATGTCCAAATAATTATTTATACATTGATTCAATACAAGAGAAATATTCCTTTTCAATATCCATATAGAGTAGAGTATACAGATTTATCAATATTTCCATAACTAAAATAACCTTCCAAATAAACACCGTATGTAAAATGGTATACGATTTAGACAATGAAAATATCCATGATATGAGATTATGGATATTAAATATAAATATAATTTAAAATGAAAAGTGATCTCAAATGTGAATTAGGTACATCACATAAGTATTATTAGGTGCACCATACAAAGTTAGTCACAACAAAATTGTAGTTGAGACGAAGTCCCTTACCACAATGTAATCAGTTGAATCATATGACCAGAACTTAATGAACATCAAATGAATCATTGAATAAAATGAATATAAAGATAAGTATGTTATTATATATCAAATGGTAGTAAAAATATACCACATACAAGAAATAAGTTGTGAACAATGAAATTCTCACAGAAATGAAAGTGAGATGAGAAACCCCTTACAAAAATTTTGACATGGTAACGAGTGTTCTTGCGAGGGATTAATGAGAGGTAAAAGGTTATACCATTATTTATATATAATAAGGTCAGTATGGGGTAGTTGAGAAAACATACCCCATTATTAGGTATTAAAAATAAAAGAGCACAACATAGGGGAGATTCTTGAACAAAAGTGAGAGAGAGAATCCCTTACCTTATGCTCGAAGGTGTTCTTGATTGTTCTTAACGACCTGAATAATCAAATTTAGATTAATTAATTAATAATTAAATAACCTAATCAACATGTAACTGATATGGTATAACCTTATTAAGTTCATTAATGGAATTTTTGATGGGTTTAAGAGATTCAATTTTATTGTTTTGGAAGCATTTTCTTACTTTGTTTCATGATTTTTTTACTTGTATTCATGAATGGAAGTTGGTTTGAAATATGGTTAAACATAAAAAATTGTTAATATAAATTATTAGTGACATTAAAGAGATATAAATTATCTTATAATGATTCTGGTTATATACCATGAGGATGACTCATTCGATGAGTTAAAAATAAACGCTTGAATTTGGTTTGGCAGTTTTGTGCTCAATAAACTTGTTTTGTATTATTATTCCATATTATGTACGTGTAAAGATTATAGAACATTAATCAAGATAAAATAAATATATTATGACCTGTTTCAACCATAAATATGGTTTCATGACCAGTAATGAAGGAACTATTGAAGAACGAAACTTCGTCGTCCATGAAGGTTATAAATTGGAACCTCATGAATGTTGATTTCGTTTATAAAAATAAAAGGGAGGGAGTAAGAATATTGATGATAGTTATTTCATTCACATGATATAAATCCAGTATATAGATGATAATAAAGTTATAATAATCATTTGGATGGAGGAGGTGAGGAGAGGATAACAAATGAAGATAAATTCAAATGAAACTAAAAGAAAAAGAAAGGTGTTTTTACCTCTTGAAATAATTTCCTCGAGAACCTCCTTAAGGGAAGAGATTTTGGTCTTTTGGAAAGGCCAAAGGCTTCCTGGTAATGGGGAGTGACTAGGAAAGGGTATTTGGGTAGAACTTTGAGGAGCTTCAAGGCTTAGAGGAGTGAAGGGAAGAGGGAGTGGTGAGGGGTTTTTATAGAGGAGGAGAGGGGTAAATTTTAAATATTTAATTCATTATTTTATTATTTCCCTCAAGACAACCAATAGTGTTGTTTCATGTGACCCTTAATAGTAATAATTACATGTGAATTCGAACCAAGTGTCCTTAAATCATTTATGATGTCATAAATAGTGTATTTAACTGATAATTTGTAAATACGGTATTTTATTGTATTTCACTATTCATAAAAAATTCTAGAATTTCAGAAAAATCCCAAAAATTTACCCTAACCATTTTTAGACGTGTAGAATTCAAAAATGAACTTCATTTTTCAAAATTAATTTCCTAAATATTATTAATTTAATTTTTAAATAAATTAATAGTTAATTTGAAAAATAACAATCTTAAAGGTGCAATTAGTGTTATTTCTCATTGAAAAACTAATTAAGATCTAATTATCTTATTGCCTTAAGAAAATAAAATAATAATATTATTTGCTATTCATAAGGGTCATATTACTATTCATATTACTATTCATAAGGGTATGTTACTATTCACCAAAAATCAAGTTTGTTCTATCAGACTCCAAATGACTTACTGATCACAAATCTAGATGACCATTTTTCGAAATTCAAAACATAGAAGTGGAAAATTTATATTTAATGGCAAGGTTTTGATTATATCCTAAATAACCTAGTGTTGTTTCAAAGGAACACAGTGATGAATATAATGTTTTTAAGAGAAACATACCATAAAATGTTTGGGGTGTTATACATGATATAAAGACCCAGTGGGTATAAAGCCCATCACATGGCCCAAATCCAAAAAACTAGATTGAAAGCCCAGTGCAATGTCATGCCTGCATCATACTGCCTGTGTCATCTGGCCAGCATCCTGCCTACATCACTGCCTACCTACTGAAATTTTCTCCCACCCAAATTTGAACTCGAGTCTGATGTAGGATTACAAAGTGCCTTTACCACTCGGGAAAACCCCCAACTGCTTTATAAATTTATAATAAATGTATTTATTGTAATTTTATAATTATATATATATATATTTATAATTATATTTAAAAAGTATTTATATAGAATTAAAATTTTATAATTATAAATATAATAAATATATTTATTATAATTTTATAAGTATTTATGAGAACATTATAAGTTCAAGGGCATAATGTGAATGAATCATACACGTGTCAATGTATAAATGAACATATTTATAATGATGAATACATAACATATGCATGCATACATCATCATAATGTATTATAATCTTAACATTTGGAACATAGCAACTCACAATCACGTCCACAAATAAACTTATGATCATATAACATCAATTATACTCACACATAAATATAAAAATATAAATAACGACAATCATATCCATGATATCATCATTATCTCATGATATATATATATATATACCAAATTCATTTGAGGCATATTTAAAAAAAAAAAAATATATTTATAATTATAATTATAAATAAATATATTTTAAAATAATTTATATATAATTATAAATATATAATTATAAATATAATAAATATATTTATTATTTTAAAAAATTATTATAGTTTTATAATTATTTAAATAAATAAATATATTTTTATAATCTTATAAGTACTTTTTTATAATATATATATATATATATATATTTGAATTATTAAAAAAATATATTAATATATCATATTTATATTAATTATAAACATGAGTTTTTTAATTAATTTATATAAATAAACATTATTTTTTAATGTAAATATAATAATTTTTTATATGTTAATATTATTCTTTATTAAAAACCTTTATTTTCACTCTGAATAGTGTTGATAAATATAATATTATTCAGTGCTAAAAGAGTGCTGATAAAGGGCATACCTTTATCAGTGCCTTTTTAGCACTGATAAAAGTAACCTTTATTAGTGATTTTAGATAGCACTGATAAAGGTGAGTCTTTTATCAACACATTCTGCTTAGTGCTGATAAAATTTGGTGCATCGCTCGCCAGATCTGTGGTAGCACAACTTCACTTGCTGCAATACATATAACCCAATATGATTTCCTGATATCAGGAGATGCAACAAACTAAAAATCAGGGATCCATAATGCTCCAACTATTGATATGAGCATATTGTTGCCAACGACACTAAACAAACCACCATTCCTACTTATGATATCATAATATAATTTAATAAAACTTTTTCCCATTTAATGATTCAATAATATCATATTTTTTGTTGAATCTATCCATGAAAATGATCCTAGATACATCCATGGATATTTTAAAATGAATAATAAGGGCCAGGAAACATGAACATGAGCCCTTGATCATATCATAGGGCCACTTGACCATGATGAATAAAAAAGAGTGTTCTCGTACAAAGTTTATTAACAAGATTGAGAAAAGTACCATTGTTATTCTACATGGAATGATCAAATGAAGGGGGGGGGGTGGATTTGTAAAAATCAATTAGCTCAAGTGAGATGAATAAACTAGAAGATATTCATGTGGAAGTGATTTGAGCTTCCATTGAACATGTGTATAGATCACAAGTAATGAAGAATAATCTCAAGCAAACGATCCTGATATTGTACAAGAAAAGGGAAAAGAACAACAAGGAGATGGGATATTAAGCCGAGAAGAGCACACGAGCTTGAGTATAGGAGTTAACCGAAGTTGGGTGGAGATTTCAAGGGCATTCTGAAGCTGGAAGAGAACATCCAAAATTACGAGGACGAGTGAAGGAGATCTCTGCGAGATTTCCTAAACTATTTTTCCCCATTTCTACTATTTTATTTGATATTCATGTTATCTCAGTTTGTTTATAATATTTTCAGTGTGGAAAAAGTTTTTCATTGAATTGAATTTATTTTATCCATTTTCAATATTGGTGTTAGTAATTCTTACCTTTACACTTAATGATTTACTCATGGGGAATTGGGTAAAAGAACAAGGGATTTGAGTGAGGGAATGATGGTTGAAGTTTACAATAATCATCAAGGTTTGGACACTATCACTTGAGGTAGGGTGGTGTTGCTTGAAAATCCACACAACAAGCCCAACTTCTTGAAGAAGCGACATCACACACAACACCATCGAGATTGAGAACTTCAATATCCAAATTGATCCTTTATAGAAAGCCTTACAGGGACCTATGGATTCATTAAAAATTATTGGGGGTGACTCTATGAAGCATCCTTGAGGGTACAATGGAATTTTCTCACTATATTTTCATGAGCAATGGATAGGTGAGGGTGGTTTTATTGATCTCTCTTTCCCCTACTTAAAGACACTCCAACAGAGGTATGTTTCTTGGTTAGTCTAGGTGAACTTCTCACCATTTATTTTACTATTTTATATATAAAACTACTAGGAATGAGAGCACTTGAAACCTATCCCTTTGGAGAAATGATTTAATACTAACTGATATTTGACTAATCAATATAGTACCTAAGTGAAAAAGTGCATTGCACGTCAAAAGATGCGTGACATTATTGATTGATGATGCACAAAGGACATATAATCATAAAATAAAGACCAAATAATAACATTGATAACCCAAAAGGCATAAATATAAATGATAAAGATGATAAATAAAGTCAACAATATAACTCATAATGTACTAATGCAAACAAAGATAAACAAGGAGACATATAAGGACCATGTATTCTCGAATTATCACTCTTAAAATCTTCATGATTGATAGCTCCAAAATGATCATAATAGATTTCCAAGATTTTCATTGATAATTGGATCAAATATTTCTTATTTTTTGATATTTTTGATCATATATGGTAGAATAATGAATTTGAGAGACTTTGAGAGACTCTAAAGATGACTTGGAATAATTTAAAAGCTAACAGAGAAAACCATGTCCCAAAACACATGAATCATGGTGTGATGGATCAAACGAATAAAATTTTGAAATCCTAATAAAATCATGGGTTAATAAATTAAAATCATATTACAATGGTTACATAGGAGTAAAACTCATAGAGCCACTAAAAAGACCCATTGCACTGTGAAACATACCCTTGAATTGTGAAGCTCACATAATATTAAAAAGAGGATACAAATTAATGTCAAGGAATGATTGTGGTGTGAAAGAAGTCATTATAATGTGATTTGAGAAAATAGAGAGCAACACTTTTCATTACGCCACATGCATGGTCTGTTGTGCCACAATATGTTTGAGGCAGTGTTTTAAATCCCACGTCAAAACCAAAATCCTCACGATGCCACAACGTGACCGAAGGATACTTGAAGATAAAACAAATGAGACACAAGTATTATAGCATAACACATTAACATTATTCCATAATGATTAAAGATCAAGAGATATGAATGAGGATATATAGAAGTATGAATGAAGAAACATAAAGACAAATCACTTTACATACCCATTACAACATAATGGATAAAATTATTCCATCACGTATTTAGTAGTTTATATATTATAGTATTTTCAAGTTTTAAATAAGAGAGCTATTTTTGATGAATTTTATCATTTTAAAGATATCGAAAATGTGGATAATGCTATTTTGGGTGACTTTAATTGAGGTTTTGAATGCTAGATGAATTTTATTAATTCTATTGTATAAGTTATTTAATCATGTCTTCTAATTTCATGTCTCTTATATCTCTTAAGATGAACTCTTCACTTATGAGTGGTTTCTAGAGGTGGTGAATTAAGAGTAAAATGATGGTGATTTATTTTAACTGATTGATTTTTCTTGTGGATAGATTGTTTTTTATTAGGTATTACATTATGATAAATACTTATCTTATTCCTAATTTATTCTTTGATAAAAGTAATAATCAAGGAAATAAACTCAATGTAATAGATGAGGATTTTGTTTATGAGAGTAGTCTTAATACTTCTTTTGTAATAGACATTGAAAATCAATGCATATTAGTTTAAGTAGGTTCTTTTTTTCATAAATAATTGAAATAATTATGATAGTATTAAATCTAATTAATATTTATTTAATTTTATGAATCTAGGAAATAATCAATTTAAACTTGTCAACAAGTAATAAAATAATAATATTTAGAAACCCCATCCTTTAAAAGTAATTCTTCATCATTTCTTGTCAGTATAAGTACACATTGTATTAAGTTTAACTTGTTTTATTGTTTTCATTGTGTTTTCAATTTTGAACTTTAGGATCAAAAGCCAAAAATGAAAATATGTTTGGATTTGTGATGTGATAGTTGTTCTCAGTGGTTTGAACTTAGATTTCCATAGTTATACTACGTTCTAATAGTATTAGTAAAGGGGTTTTGCGATTTAATTTCTAAAATTTGACCCACTTCCTTAGTAATTTATGATGCTCAAGGGTGGTTCAATTATAGACTTCATCATCATAATCATCATTATTAGAAAAAAAAAAGATAAAAAATATGAGGCATTTAACAATTAATAATAAATATCAAAAAAATAACACAACTAAGAAGATAATTAGACACGAAAACAACCAAAAAAAATAAAAAAAGGAAAATATAATAACAAAATGAAATAATGATAAAAATTTTTGTGTATGTAATTGAAATATGAATCCAAAACCAAAGGAAAAAATAGAAGGATCAATGAAAAATTCAATAAAAAATGGGAAATATACTAGTTAAGGTCATTGGATTTTCCTGGATTGTTCTCAATATCACATGAAAGTAAAATAGATTGGATCACATGGAAAAAACACATGGTTTAGAAGAGGTAAAGTCTCACTAGAATGATGTCAGTAAAGAAAGAGATCATTAGAGATGAAAGTCTTGGGCTTATGGTCCCACTTTGTCATAAAGGAGGCTGTTTCTCATTGGGTCGATAATATGGGTATATGTTTTATTAAAAAACAAGGACAAAAGTTGTCCAGGTTGGTCAAGTTACACTTTCCTTTTTTTACAAAAAAAAGCGTAGTGTTGTGGTGAATGCAATGAAACATGAAACCATGGCGCACACCATACTTGGCAATCTCAAAATGTTTATTGTTCATCTATTTCACAACATGATAGAGGCTAGCTCTAGAGATGACACCAAGGTGTGCATAATATTTCACCATTAATAACTATGATGGAAACTATAATGGCATGATCATTATGATAAGAATAATAGTAACTCAAATAAAGGATAAAATTGATAAGAAAATGTGCATGTGTTTCATAAGAACTTACAATAGAAAAAAACTAAAATTCTCCCATACAGATGATTTAACATAAATTATATCATAAAAAAACATAAATAAAATATTTATATGACTTTAATATGGGAGTTAATATGTTTGGGTCCTTGGTAGTTTTTTTGGTGATTAATGGTACACCACCTCCCTTTTCCAATGTATTCCACCACACATATAACACAACTAGAGAGAGAGAGAGAATGATGATTCAGATCCCATGGAAGAGTGAACAAAGAAAAGAAAAATAATGGTACAAAAAAAACCATCCATTTGGGCTGAGTTTGACACCGCTAATTAAAAATTGTTCATAACACTGAATTGTTCATAACACATATTACTTATGAAAAGTGTTTCTGTATAAGTGTTTCCAGATTACTTATTGAAAGTATGTTTTCATGTTTCTTATTTAAGTTATTTTCTTCAAAAATTTAAGTACAATTTAAATAAGAAATAAAACTTTAATTTGTTCCATTTTAATGAGAGAAAAACTCTTTATTTATATAGATAAAGAGATACAAGACTTGTGATAGATAGGAAATACAAAATTAAAACTAGATACAAAGAAAAGATGATATAATTAACTAGGAATTTTTACTATAAAAAATTATAATGAATTTGGATAAAAGGATGATTAGTTGGGATTACGAAGGAAGTGGACCAATTGGAAATGAAGTTGTTATGTTGACTCAGAATTGTTCTAGAAAAGATAGAAATAAGGAGGGAAAAGGAGACAGAAAATAGAGGCCAAGACTAAGTGGAAGGGGATCCGAAACATATCAATATTGGAATACAAAGAGAGATAATCCAAAGTATTATGTTACTCTTATAGCAAAAAATATGGACTAACTCAAAAATTTCATAGAAAGGGGCCCCTTCTAATGAATTATTGTGTAGAACCCCAATGTGATGAAGAGATTAATGCAGGAACTGAAGGAGAGGACTATGAAATAGATGAAGGATTGTGGGATATGACATTATGGGAATTTTATTTGTGTGTTATGAAAGGGATAGAGGATCTAGGAACTAAATCAATTCTTAGGAAAGGTAACATTTAGGGTGTGATAATTCTAGTACTGATTGATAGTGGAGTCCACCATAATTTTATTTTCATGGTATGTTAAAGTATATGGATTCTCAGGTTACTAAAACTAAGACATTTGGGATTTGGTCGGGTGATGGAAATCATATTATTTTAAGTGTAAGGTGTGAAGTTATTCCTATAAAGTTGGGAGACCTAATTATTGGAAGTTGTGCCTTTCTATTTGAAAATATAGTAACCGATTTAGTACTTTGAATTCTATGGTTGAAAATTCTTATATATGTTACTACTCATTAAAATAAACTTACTATGAGATTTGAATTTTAGGGGAATATAAATACTCTACAGATTATATATAAATCACATGATTTGCCTTTAGATTTTGAAGGGGAAATTCTTTTCTCAAGGTCACTGATATGAATCTAGTTTGGAATAAGTGGTAGAGGAATCAAAATTGATACCCAAAAAGATGATGGATTGCAGAAATAGTTTATCAAGTATAATAAGATGTTTGATGAACCTAAATGGTTACCACCATATATATTAATGGATCATTCAATCAAATTAAAAAAAGAGAAGATCTAATTAATGTGAGACCTTATAGAATTTCACATGAATTTAAAGATGAAGTGGAAAAGAAATTAGGAGAGTTCCTTAAGCCTTGAATAATCTCACAATACCAAATAGGTTTCTCATGCCTTTAACAGAGAATTTTAAAGACGTGTTATATAGGAGTGGGTATTTTATATAACTTGATATTAAATCAGGATTCCATCATCTAAGATTAAAGGAAGGGGATGTTGTAAAAATGACATTTTAGACTCATTAGGTGAAGGTTTTGGGGCACAATGGAAGCGGTGGGGTAATGCCCAATAATGGTTTCTCATCAATTTCAAGGAATATTATTTGAAAAACTTGATGAAGGCAACCCTAAAATCTCCTTGAGAGGATCTTCCATATTTAATTTATAATTAATTTAAAATATAAGTTAATTCAAACAAGGAAATTATTCTTAATCAATATTGATGCCTCTCTTGTCGTGTCATTATTGCAGTGGATAATCCAAGCGATGATTCCTCTAGTTTCATCCACAGGTGCTCCGGAAATATCTAAACAAATCTCTTGGTATTTCAGGTGCTAAATCAAAGGAACCTCTTATTTCACATTCTTCATTATTGATCGCAATGAGAGTATTCTATTATTCTATCTTATTCATGAGATGTAGGGGGTTCTCTTTAGGGATTGAGGTTTATAGAGTTTCCCTATCATGCACAAAAACTCTATTTATAAAATGATATAAGATGAAATATATGCTTAGGATTAATATTTGATAATTGTGCTAAAGCTCTTAATCAAATATTCTTTCTATGTTATTCCTCGTGCCTAATAATAATAATATTATATCACATAAAATATGTATATTTAAATATTATTTGTTAAATAAATCAATAAATATTTATTTAAATGATATGAAATAAAATATATCATTTATGTCATGTCCTTTAACACATGCCTTCAATCTTCCTTAGAATTTATCAATCCTTTAATAATAAAATATTTATTTAAATAAATAAGTATTATTCATTTAATAAATAAATAATTACTATATTCACTAAACTAACAATTAAATGTTTATTTTTATATTCAAATGACTAAATAAATATTTATATACATTAATTTATTCACTAAAACGATGAATAATTGAATATTTATTGATTATCTTATGAATAATAAACAAGAGATAATATTCAACTCATAGATTCTATATTTTAATATATGGTGATTGAATTTATGCTGTCACCAATACTCAAATAAATATTATTTCATAAGCTGAGAATAATTTTTATTCATAATATTTAAATTCAATAGAATTTAATGAGATTCTAGATAAACTTAGTGTGTAACCCCTTAGGCCACTTTCTCAATGAAATTAGGCGAACTTACCTAAAGTCCATGATTAGTGCCCACTAATAGGTCAAGACACTCACAAAGAAAGAATTTAATGTCGCAATGAAAAAATATTCTTATGAACGATACCACCATGTAAAATAATCCATTTGTCACGATATCTCATCAAGAAGGATGCATACTTTTATCATCATCCTTCATGCTTGATTTATATTTCTTTAAAGTTCCTTAATGAACTTGTCGATGAACTACCCTGATCATGGATTTAATCATATAGTTCCATTTCAATCTAATGGATAGATATATCATTTACATTAACTCATAAAGGAAAAATCATTTCTTGATTTATTCAATTAAGTAATATCATTTATGACACACCTAACATATATTACCTCACCATGAGTATATTTTGTCATAGTTTTTATCTATACATAAAAAATGTGATTCATGATACACACTAATAATAATATCAATTCTAAGGACCAATACACAAGTCTACAAATAAGAATATCCAATGACACCTACACATATGGAATTTCTATTGTCATAGAATTTCTAAGTCCCATAACCTACTTTCTTGGAAATTACCAAGTGAGAACTTCATGGGAAGAAGTATTAATGTCTGAACTTAAAACACCTGATAATCAAAAATCACATGTGTCCCATTAGAAAAATTTATTCTAAAACAAAGGACATGGGTTAAAGAATATTGTTACATAATTTATAGTTTATTATTATAGTTGGGAACTGTTATAACCAATCAATGAGACAAATACTCTAAGATCATTATCACATTAATGTTATATATAAGAACAATTATAATGTGATATGATACTATTAATATCCTAGCAATCAAATACTTTTCTAGGGAACCAACTACAATAGACTCCCACTTTCACTAGATCCAACTAATAACTATAAACTTTAATACTTTTTCTGAGGTATGGTTATAATTTTTGGGCCTTTCATGTTCACTAATTTGGCTACTCTGTTTATTGTGACTTCAATCCTTTGAGAAAATACATCAAAAGTTTATATCACCTCTGTTAGAAACATGAAATATTGGATAATCCCATAGACATAATTTTTTTATAATATATATTATTATTATATTTTAATATCTTGGTACAACTCCAAAATTGGAAACAAATCATTTCTAATCTGTTATTTAAGCTACATCAGAATCCACAACGTTCTCGATCTATGTAGATACAGTAACCACTATCTATAATAACATTCCATTGATTATTTACATAGCCTATCTATGATACTAGATCAAGTTGATCTGAAATAATACTAGTTCTAAATCCTCTTGATAACTAGTATTCTCACTTCTCCAAGTACTAAGAAATTATCCTTCTTACTTTCTAAATTACTGTTGTATAGTTTTGACAAAAAACCTATACAATTTTCCTAGTTTTATTTAATATTTTTCATTTATTATTTATTTATAAGAAATATAAAATATCAGTACATATCATTACATATACTAAGAATTCAAAATATCATCCAGTTGGAATTATATTCATAATAATAATCTCCTCCTGGGCTTTGACATGTCATCTTGGATAGATTTTATGCCATGTGAAAAAGGAAGCAATTTTACTCTTAAATTGTTCTATATTTTATTTTTAAATACCTTGTAAATACACGTACTATGAATAGATATAAGAAACCCTATAAATCTATTTTAGTAGATCTTATTTCTTAAAACCTAGGTTGATACTTTAAATCATTCTAAGAGAAGTATCTTTTATCACATCCTTAACTAACTATAAGGTTTAAAATCTATTTTCCATATGTTATTAATATGTTTTGACATGGAAAACTATAATGATCTCACTAAACTCTTTTAGATACATGGTTCAATTTCATTCTTAATAAAACCAAAATCTTTTATGGATTCACCAGAACAAATATTCCATGGTCATAATGGTTGCTTCAATCTATAAATGGATATTTGCTACTTGCATACCTTATTGTATTTCTTTAGTGTCACCTATCCTTTATGGTTTCATAATATAGACATATTACAAGGTATTTTAATTAATTAAAGTGGTCTTGGAAACTATTTTACAAATTACATGATCATAGAAGGTTGTTACAACAAGTATAATTCTAATAGATTTTAGCATAATGACTGGAGAAAAGGTTTCATCGTAGACTATGTCTAGACACCATAAGAAACATTCGATAACCAGTCATGCCTTATAGGTATGAACTTTACCATTCAAGTCATGTTTCTTCTTGAATACCCACTAATGACTTAATATCAAATGTAGAAACCTCCAAAATACAGAACTAGATTTTGGAACATAGAATCCATTTTTGAATTTGTATAAACTCGCCAATATTAGATTGTTTACATTTTCTTATTTTTCTAGTATTCATTATTCTTATCAAATAATATATCACTTAATTTTCTGAATATAAAACAACGTCATGGATTTATATTTTCTATGTAGTTTTTTTCTCTGGAACAATTCCTCCCACTAAGCCTCGTAGAGTTAAGTGTTTATATGAAAACTCATGTGCATCTAGAGCCATGAATTCAAAGAAGTATACCTTTATCCAACCCTAAAAAGACAATTTCTTACCTCTTATCGATATATAGTCAATCACTAGACTAATACTTTTCAGTCTTAGGGATAATTATACATTAAATTGATTTTTTAGGATAATTAACTGAGATGACTTTGTGTTTTTTATGTAAGATCATTACTAAAATTATCTTTAATAGACGGTTATCATCAAAATACACAAAGTCATGACATAATGGATTTATATCATGATGTAACTTACATGATATCCATTAGTCAATATATTTGACATATGGTTTAGTTTTATGATGCTATTTGTGAAACATATCTTGAAAGAAATTATGGAAGACTTACAATTCCAATATGACTCATCATCGATCCTTCTTTTACTACCATCATTATCATGATGTGTATAAGGTTATGTGACTTTAGGAATAGCTCCACTCTATACTTAAATGATAGATGAATGATTGTTTAAAATATTATTTGACTAGAATATATACAGGATCTTATATATTTTACCAAATATATTAATTACATCCACTTTACATTTCTAAAATTATTTAGAGGAATATCATCTCCTTAGAATAGTTCACATGTATCTTGTTGAACTAACACTAGAATATTTTTGTATTTATCACATTTAATATATAAATATTTATTTCCTTAAAAATTGATAAGTACCTAAAATTACCTATTAGTTTTAGCTCCTAAGAGTATAAACACCCTTTTGAGTATATATATTTGGAAATTGATTTTAGTTTTAACTTGAAAAAGAATTATCTTGCCACAAATGGGTATTAATTTAGTCTTATATATTACATATTAATTACTAATTTTTGACATTTTAAAATTTTTATTTAATCATTATGAAAATATTAATTAGGTATGAAATACCATAAAAAAATTCATTTAAAATATGAAGTAATGTATACATGTGTCTAAAACCAAACATTGAGATAAATTTTTTGGTAACACTCAATACAAAACAATAGTTTTTATGAGAATCAATCCACTTGGAAATTTGAAGTTGTGACCTTCTCTTAGTTGACTTAATAATCACACTCCTCTAACTACATAGAGAGTTCACCTCACTTCTTATAATCCTTTTTAATTTTCTTAGTTTATATATTTGATTATGTTAGAGTATAAGTTGTGTCAAGTCCCACATCAGACTTGACATATCATGTAACCTCTTTTATTCATTCTAAAATAACCCCAATGCCTCCCTTAGTGAGGCATATTGGGTATTAGGTTACCACCTCTTTATCATTATTCATGGTATTAGAGGATGTCCAATCCTAATCCTAGCCCTCCTATATATTTTTTTTCAGTAGACACCTAGGTATTCCCCCCCACCATTGGGGGGAGATGAACTCCATGTATAGGGAGCCATAAGTCCTCCACTATCGCCCCTTCCAGCATATACCTCCCTAAAGGTCCCCTCCTATGTGTTTCCCTCCTTCCTCTTCTCCCAGTGTGGAAGCCTCCCCTCCTTGCATGTGATGGTCCTTACACGATCTCTCCTGGTGCACCCCTCCCCATGAAATCTCTCTCTACGATGGTGCACCTCCAGTGCGACCACCCTCCATGTGTGATCTCTCCCATTCGCTGCTCCCTCTGCACACACGACAGACCCCGATGACCCCTTCTCTATGCGAGAGGCCCCCTGTGCCCCCCTCCCTATGTACAACAACACTCGTTGGTCCCTACTATAACTATCACAATCCCAACGCCACTCCTCCCTTCACGAGCGGCCTCCACCCCATCATGATCGATCTCTTTCCTTTATGTGTGTGACAGAACTCTATGGCCCCTCTCTCCTAATATGCATAATGAACCACCCCTCCAGACATGACTCCTCTCCATTGCAATGGCTCCCGTCTATGTCGTGCATCTCTACCTGGACCCTCACCTATTCGGTGCTTCCAACATGCACTGTTCTCCTGTAGCACCGACCCTCCCAGTGCAATGCTCCTGTGCAGCAACACACCATCATCAACATACACCATCTCTAGTGGATGCATCTCTAGCCCCTCCCTCCTACAGTGTGTGATGGGCCTCCCCTCCAGACACATCTCCTCTCCACCACAATAGATCCCATCCATGTTGTGCATCCCCGATTGGAGATGTCACCCCCGCCTACCGATCTTGCGCACCCTTACCTCCTCGACGCTTCCCAGCATGCGTCGTTCTCCTACATCACCTCCTGTTTTTGGACCTTCTTCCAGAAACCCCCCTTTTTTTACAAAATGAATTAATTTCCTCTATCAGGTTCTCTTATCATTGTTTCTCTTCATACCCTTTCTATCAATCACTTTTGGGTTTTCAAAGTCAGACATCATTTCACCCGACCTTCTGGGTTCACAAAGTCGGGCACTGTTTCATTCGACATCTTGAAGAAAAGGTTGTACTCAACAAGGGAGTATGAGAGTTATATAATGGTCATATTTCTTTTATAATCCATGGGTGGGAGCGAAAAAGGTAGATCAAATTCAGTGGGAACTTCCTAAAAGGAGTTGTTCTATGATCGATATATATTTTTCAATGGCATTATACATCATTTTCATCTCGAGGGGGATATGTGACTGTGTATGATTTCTTTTTTTCTTCATCTTGTTTTGTAATCAAGCTGGGTAGGTCCAGCTTGATGGAGATTGTTTGTAGTATTTGTTGATTTCTTTGTTTTTTCTTTTCTTTATTTTCTTTAATTATGTGTCCAAGATAGGTACACATATCTTTAGAGGAAGTGTTAGAGGATAAGTTGTGTCAAGTACCACATCAGCCTTGAATTATCGTGTAACCTCTTTGATTTATTATAAAATAACCCAAATGTACCCCTTAGTGTGGCATCTTGGGTATTCAGTCACCACCTATTTATCATTATTCATTTTATAAATATATGAGTTATATATTGTATTTAATACCCATGTAGAAAAACAAAAATATTACATATAATGATGAATATACCTAAATTAGAAGTTTTGGATTGCTTCTTCTTAAATTCATTGTAATTACTCTTCTAGTGATCTTTCTTATCACATGTTAACCAGATAAGATCCTATTGATTACTCTCCCTATGGATATTTTATTTCTTTAAAGGGTGTTGTAAATGTTTCATTTACTTAAAACCTATCATAATATTTTAAACCCTATCATTCACTTCATTTTCTATAATGGGTGAGGACCCATGTTCCCACTAATCCAAATCAGCTTAGAGAATAATTGTCAAAATATTCTTGAGTGGCTTCTCCATACCATTCATTTTTTAATTCTTAAAAAATATGAAGAATATTTGTAGTATGGGTGATAATATGAAATTAATGGATAATTTATTATCCATATGGAAGCCCAAATTTTCTAACTTATTGATAGAATTCAACATCTTAAAGGAATGATCACTAGATAGATACCTATCTTCCAGTTTAAACTTGTACAACATAGTGTCAATCTAATTTATCTTTGGCATAAATTTTTTCCTTTTCATGTTTTGTCATAACCCCCTCCCCACAAGGTGTACCCCTCATGGGCTGACAATGTGAGAAGGGAGATAATTACCCCTGAGTCCCACCTCTAGTAGGTCCCAGGTTGACGACTAACACCAAGGGTATGGTAAACACACAGATGAAAGACATTACCCTCTAAGAGAACACATGCGAAAGAGAGAGATAAGATATACACCAACCAACTCCAACTCAGACTGAAATATAAAATAAATCCCAAGTACACATATTTAATGTCATGTAAAACTACTACAACTAAAAGTGGAAAACTGCAAGTACCCAAAAGAAAGTAAAAACAACAGTAACCACGAAGCCCAAACAGCTCCTGCAACCCCAAGCTAGTAGAAACTAGATTGATATCCAACCTGCTCCAAGTGACCTAAAAAATAGTTTATATATACACAGGGTGAGTATAACAGTATACTTAGTAGGATCCTCCCCAGATCCTCTCATGCAAAAGTAAAGAAAGCATGCTAAAGCATAGTGAACAACAAGTGAAACTAACTCATCACCTAAACAGGTATACTAAGTTCCCAGTCTCACTATGGCTACTCTCACCAATTATCACATACAAGAGTATATAATATAATAAAGAATATCAAGGGTACCCCACTACTAATTCCTCACTGGTTTTCCACTTTTCCCCAACATCGCACGTCCTAAGCATCTCTCTCCAAAAAGGCTTGCCCACAGACACCTCGACGAAGCACCACAACATGAACCTCGTGCA
Source organism: Viscum album (assembly GCA_963277665.1). Lineage (NCBI taxonomy): Eukaryota > Viridiplantae > Streptophyta > Magnoliopsida > Santalales > Viscaceae > Viscum > Viscum album. Next base: position 393,433,415 of record OY728147.1, on the reverse strand, counting down.
ACAAAACCACCACGTACACATAAGAAAAGTAACCAAGTAGTTTCTGGGATCCACCATAGCTTGCATAATGTGTATCATATGTCGGGCATTATAACTCAAGCCATTACATCCCGCACACCGAGTAAGAATCCTCAATCCGTCATAGCCTATACACGTTACGCCTATAGTAGTCCATAAAAAACTATATCCAGAATATATGTGTGTGAATAACCAGAAGACATTACATCCCTCTACACACATATATGGGGAAAACTAACCGCTGTACCTACCAGCGCAAGTAACTACCAAGAGAAGAGAGCGGGGCGAAAGGGGGTAGTCATTCGTCCATCCTCCCACCTGAATATTGGGGAAAACACCTCCAGGGCTCAGAATCCATGGGGTGTCAGTTTCCTTAACTGATGGGGTGTAGTAGAGTATAGAAGCACAAAAAGTACAGAATATACTATAGCTCACAACCACACTATGGGCATAACCTAGTCTTAGACTCAACTGTATCTAATGTCTCTTAGACTCCCGACTGCCACTTCTAAGACTAGGTATCCTATAAGAACACAACCATTTAAATAGATTTATCACATTACTTCATTACCTTTTTATCAGTTGCACTTTATGCCAATTAATTCTTTAAAAATTAATTAACCATTAAAAATTCCACATTATATTTCATTAGGATCACACCCAAAGTCCACTGTCCCTTTAAATTGTAACCTCACCATTGCATCCCAACAAGCTCCAACCCCTTGGGTTAACATCATTTATTCAAGAATTTATTAACAACATTATTACTTTCCCATATTCCCAGGAATTCTAGAAAACCATTCTAAGATACTAAACACAAGGGGGCTCAACTCGGTGAGTAGATGAACTACTCGTCAAGTCTTTGACACCTATAGCAAGAGCATAGACCCATCCTCCCTTAAGAAGCTAAACATGATAAAGCACGTGGCATACCTCGTGTGTCTTTTCCCATTTTTGGAAGGAGGGTAAGAAAACCATCTGCCTTGAGCAGTGGGAAAAGTAAAGAGGATAAACAACCAACAAGAATCAGCAAGCATCCAAACATTCACATCCAACCCGTTTTATCATCCCCGATGTCCTCCCCGACACCCAAATGCATAAACCTATTCATCTCTCCACTCTAGGCGTCAATTTCTGCCACAACCAATAGGCCTCCATGCCCCCACATATCACAATAGCCATCCAGGCTCACATTATAACACAATCAGCAGAAAAACAAACATCATATCAATTGGGCTCTTGGCCCTTAAACAAGAAAGAGGGTAACTCAGAACCCTACAAGAAATTATCTTTTATTAAACAACCAGTTCTTTAATACATCTTGAATTAACAGATTTATTATTTGCAAGTTCCAACTATGGGAAACCTAAATAGTAAGCTATCACAAATTGATTAAACACGCTTACTGTATAAATTTTATTAGCATAAAATTACAACAACAACAATTAGATTCATTCACATGCCTCTTTATCTTTAGAAAAACAATTATCAATTAATTCCAGCTTTACGTTCTTTACCAATTTCCATCAAGAATGAAAATCTAAACAAAGAAAGCATAGATATCACACTATCTAGAAAAAAAAGAGGCAATAACATACGATGGATGCCAATTTATTTATCCGGTTCAAATATTTATTATGTCAATTCCATTGTGATCTAGTGGTATAAAACATGATAACTATACAGTTTCACATAAAAGAAAATAGAATCAATGAATCCCCTACCTCAAATGGTTCTTGACGTTCTTTATACAAGAATGGGCCACACAACGGGTTACGATCTCCTCCCCCCATGACAACCGTATCCACTTGAGGATGCAGAGACACCACCACATCGGTCAACACATAAGAAAAGCCCATTAGGAACATGGAGATAGCATTCCATAAAAGGGAAAGGAGAAACAGAAGGAGATGAACCCAAAAGAATGATGATAGATCATACCTTATATCGAAGATTGATCGATACTGCTTGGTTGCATCAAAAACAGAGGGGAACCAATCCAAGGAGGAAAGTTTGATCGCACAACTCCTATGAGAAGGAATAGAAGGTTCGAGTGTCTCACACCCGAGAACAAGGAGGAATAATTAGGGAGGAATATATCTCGTCCATTTAGAATATTTAATGGAGCAACGGTTTAAGATACACTGGATTTTCCATTAAAAGAGGATCGCATTAAACCATGTGGTTTGACCAAGTAAAAGCATCCTGATCCTTAACAAAAATTAATATAGGAGTTATGACCTTTGAATCAGCCTTATAGTCCTTAAAATGAGGCTTTAAATGCATTTTACGTCAAAGGAAATGTCAAAGGGGAGAAACTGTAGGAAGATGGAAACAATGTTCACGAACTCGAAATTTGGAAAAGGAAAAAGAGGCCACCGTTGGACCTCACCATTTTGGAAACACTGTTCATGAACTCAAAATTTGGAAAAGGAAATAGAGGCTACTGTTGGACCTCACCATTTTGGAAACACTGTTCATAAACTCAAAATTTGGAAAAGGAAATAGAGGCTACCGTTGGACCTCACCATTCTGGAAACACTGTTCATGAACTCAAAATTTGGCAAAGGAAATAGAGTCTACCGTTGAACCTCACCATTCTGGAAACACTGTTCACATAAGGTTACCATTGTACTGTTTACATAATCCTACCGATGACACTGTTCACATAAGGTTACCGTTGCACAGTTTACATAAGGTCACCGTTCCACTGTTCACATAAGGTTACCATTCCACTATTCACATAAGGCTATCGATGACACTATTCACATAAGGTTACCATTGCACTGTTCACCTAAGGATACCAATGACACTGTTCACATAAGGATATCGCTGCACTGTTCACCTAAGGCTACTGATGACACTGTTCACATAAGGCTACCGTTGCACTGTTCACCTAAGGATACCGATGACACTGTTCACATAAGGCTACCGTTGCACTATTCACCTAAGGCTACCGATGACACTGTTCACATAAGGCTACCGTTACACTGTTCACCTAAGGCTACCGATGACACTTCTCACATAAGGCTACCATTGCACTGTTCATAGAACTAGAAACACTGTTCACAGAACTTGAAATTTGGAAAAGTGTTGGGGATAAGTCACTTTGACCTCCCAGAACACCTCAGACACTATATTTTAGCAAAGGAATGGACTAGAAAGGTCCGGGCCATTACATCAGATACCTCTCAAAACATTCTCATCCTCAAGAATTTAAAACCAACCTAAAAGGAAACAAAAAAGAAGTCCGAAAAACCACCCATCGAGATACCTCTCAAAATAGATTAAGACATAAGAAGTGACCTAAGGAAATCCATATTATAAACATGAAAGGTCTATAACCACTAAGGGGACATTGTTACATGAAAAGATTTAAACATCGAACAACTCTGGGTACTGAGCACGTATCTGTGACTCACGTTCCCAGGTACTCTTTTCCATGCGCATGACGGGGAGTCACCTTCAAAAACACGTGATCCCCAACATAAAAATATAAGGGTCTCCTCCTTTGATCAGCATATGATTTATGATGATCATGCGCTGTCTTAATTCTCTCATGAATCACTTGAACCATCTCTGTTGTATTCTGCACTAGTTCCAGTTCGAGAATTGTTGACTCTTTGACCTCAATCCAGCACAACGGAGAACAGCAAGGTCAGCTATACAAGGCTTCAAATGGTGCCATACCGATGGTGGAGTGAAAACTATTTTTGTAGGAAAACTCCACCAAGGGTAAGTGCCTCATCCATGAACCTCAAAAATACAAGACACAAGATCACAACATGTCTTCAAGAGTCTTTATGGTTCACTCTGTCTGACCGTCCATTTGTGAATGAAAAGCAGTACTAAGGCATAATTGAGAACCGAAAGAATTCTGGAGACCTCTCCACACCCTGGAGGTGAAATGAGGATATCGATCATAAATGATCATCTTTGGGACTCCATGAAGTCTCACCACCTCCTCTATATACTACCTCGACAAAACATCCACTGATCTTGACTCCTTGATCGCTATGAAGTGAGCTGATTTTCTTAAAAGATCCACTACCACCCAAATAGCACCATGTCCTCCCTGATCTCGAGGTAAAATAGTAACAAAATCCATTGATATGTCCTCCCACTTCCACTTAGAAACATCTAATGGCTGAAGTAGACCACCAGGAATGCGGTGTTTGGCCTTAACCTTATGGCAGACCAAACATCAAGACACAAACTATGAAACTGCACGCTTAAGCCCAGGCTACCAAAACCGACTCCTAAAGGCTTGGTACATCTTTGTCATGCCAGGATGCACCGATAAAGGAGAACCATGGAAATCTATGATAACTATCTAGTGCATGTCCAAAGGAACAAAAAGCCTTATGTGATACAACACTTAGTGTTGTTCATCCTCAGACCAAACATTAGAGGCCTCACCACAAACAACTCGATCTCTCTAGACCTCCACCTCAAGATCCCCCAACTAGGAATCTTCCACCTGTTTCACTAGAGATGACTGCACCATTATATGTAAAAGACAACCTCTACCCTCAAATTCTCCCATATCGAGATGTAATAATGACAGTTCTTCCATTACTCTCCCGGAATCACCAAATTCACGCACTACATCACTACGTGACTTCCGACTCAGTGCATCAACTACAAAATTCCCCTTTCCAGGTGTATACGATATTTCAAAGTCATATTATTGTAAGAACTCCATCCACTGATGCTGTCATAAGTTCAAGTCACGCTGGGAGAAAACATACCTCAAACTCTTATGATCGGTGAAAACCAAAAAACACTTGCCAATGAGGTAATATCTCCACAACTTCAGAGAAAACACCACGACTACCAACTCAAGATCATGGGTGGAATAGTTAAATTCATGGGGATGCAACTGCAGAGACCCATAATAAACAACTAATCTCTGCTGCATCAGAACAAAACCTAACCCCAGATGCGAAGCATCGTAGAAAACATAAAACTGAACTCCCTCAAATGGACGACAAAGAACTGGAGCACTTACTAACTTCTCCTTTAGATACTCAAAATCTATCTGACACTGATCAGTCTATATAAACGCCTGATCCTTCCTAGTCAAATATATTAAAGGAGTCACAACTCGAGATAAATCAGCTAAGAACCTCCTGTAGTATCCTGTGAGACCAAAAAAACTTCACACCTATGACACTATCTTGGGGGGTTCCCAAGACAAAAATGCTTTTATATTCGAGGGATCCACAGATAATTATTGTTGGGACACAACATGCCCCAAGAAACAGACTTCTTGAGCCCAAAAATCACACTTTGAAAACTTCCCAAACAGCTGATGTTGACGAAGAACTCCCAAAACGGCGTGTAGATGCTCTTCATGCTCCTCCCCAGACATGGAGTACACAAGGATGTTATCGATGAAAACCACCATGAACTCACGAAAACCACCACGAACTTGTCTAGGAACTCACGAAACAAAACTTTCATCAATCCCATGAATACAGTTGGAGCATTAGTTACATCTAATGACATTACAACGAACTCATAATGCCCATGACGACAATAGAAAGTAGTCTTTGGTATATCCTCTTCCTTCACACGCATATGATGATATCCTAACCTCAATTAGATCTTCAAGAACCAACTTTCAAACTTCAATTGATCGAATAAATCATCAATACACAGAATAGGATAGCGATTTTTCACTGTCACTTTGTTTAAGTGATGATAATCGACACACAACCGCAAAATACTGTCAGCCTTCTTCACGAACAAAACTAGTGCACCCCACAATGACACACTCATCCGAACAAACCTACACTATAATAGACCATAAATCTATATATGTAGATCTCATAACTCATAAGGGTCCATCCTATATGGAGAAATAGAGATAGGAGATGCTCCTAGTTGTAGCTCGATCCCAAACTAGATCTCTCATCAAGGGGGTAATTCTATAACCTCTTCTGGAAAGACATTAGGGTACTCTTATACAGCCCTAGGAAATTCCAATTTCTGAACCTCTGAAGAACTCAGTATCAGCCCATCCATCATGGATGATAAGGATAGAACACACCTCTGACCCATCCGAGGGTCTCGCTCACCAACGAACACCACTAGATCTCCATCCGCATCGAAGAACACAACCTGCCTTCTAAAGAAATCCATGATAGCCTACACTGAATAAAACCAATACATGATGAGTATGAAATAATATGGTTGTATTAGTAAACATATGAAATCTCCCCAAGAGTGATGCTACCCCAACACTAGCTCACAGTCTCTATATACTTCAAACATGTCAGCTTGACCTCCAACTGGCGTAGTCAATGCCAAGGGCACTGGAAGCCTCTCTACCTCAAGTCCCAAAGCATGGATAGGGGTAGGTGATATGAAGGAGTGTGTCGATCCTAAATCAAACAAGGCATACACCAAGGTAGAAAATAAGAAAAGGGTACCTCGAACGACATCTAGCTCACATGGAACTGGCAACGCTAAAGCATGAAGCTGACCACGACCTCCTCCATAGCCTATCTGACCCTGATGATGACCACCACCACGACTGCACTCTACTCTTTGAGGACGGGGAGCATCACAGCGCTATCCTCTGCCTGCCCCATCTACCCTCTGCTGATCCAAAGCTGGTGCAACCTGCTGCTGCTGCCTCGGCTGGAACTGCCTCAACGGAGGAACCTGGAGCAGAACACCTGGTGCACGATGACTGCTCTGAAAGGTTGGGAACTCTCACTGCTTATGACCTCGACCACCATTAAAAATAAGCACCTGATCCCTTTGCATAGTCCTGAGAGATTTTCCCCCTAGAGAAACGAGATACTGAGGGCTGGGAACTACCCCCGGTCGAACGAAAACTCTTCTACCTTGAAAAACGGGAACCCCAGACCACAACTTTTCTTCGTGAGGAATCATGACAACTCCCCTCTCGTGATGATCCAGTTCTGGACAACGTCCTCTCGACGACCTCTTCCCTCACCAAAACCTCAAGATATGTCTTCAGCATAAATGGGGTGACCTGGCGCTAGATCTCTGGATGCAAAGCCTCCTAAAAATGACTCACCCTGGTCTCCTCATATGGAAACAGGTCCGAAGCATATCGTAAAAGGTTTCTAAAATGGATTCCAAACTTTCACACACCGGAGCTCCCCTATTGAAGGGTAAGAAGCTCCTGACGACTGGACACCTTCGCGGTTGAAGAAAGAAACTTGACTCTAAACTTGTCTCGAAACTCCTCCCATGAGATCGCTAACTCCTCTTGATCCCCAAGGAACAAGAACCACCACTTCCTTGCTACTCCATATAGAATCATCACAACCAAGGACACCCAGTTATCCTTCCGAGCATAGATAAAATTGAATCCAATATCGACCTCCTCTAACCAGTCTTATGTGACTACATCTGAAATGGAGCCCTCATACTTCTGCAGACTCTGGCACTAAAACTCTCGGAGTTTCCTCCTCCAAGTGTAATCATCGTCAACCTCTACCCTACGGTGATCTGTTGGAATAGCCTGCTGGACATCTTCTATGCGATCCTGATGAGGATGTCGACCTGGATCCATACCTGTAAAATAACAAACAGTTAAAGTTCCTAAACCTAGAATAAGGAAGACTCATCATTAATTAATTAATTGTTTTCTTTTATTAATTTTAGGTTATCCTATCCCAAGGTCTATCCATTCAAACATAGGAACAAGGAAGAATGATGCATGATCCTTTCCTAGGTCTCTACCCTGCAACTAGTATCACCTCATTTAGTAGCCATTGTAAACTTAAAGGTCCATACATCAGATCATAGGGGGCCCTAAACGCCTATGTCTCAGCCAATCTCCAGTGTTTACATAACTTAAAAAAATTAACTAACACTGTTTCCCTACCAACCCATGAAACCTCACCTGCGCCTAACTCCAAACTCCATCATATCCCTAAAACATACCTTTTATACCACTATGTCATGACCCCCTCCCCACAAGGTGTACCCCTCCTAGGCCAACAATGTGAGAATGGAGATAATGACCCCTAAGTCCCACCTCCAGTAGGCCCCAGGTTGGCGACTAGTACTGAGGGTGTAGTAAACACACAGATGGGAGGTATTACCCTCTAAGAGAACACATGAAAAATAGAGAGATAAGATAGACACCAACTAACTCCAACTCAGACTGAAATATAAAAGAAATCCCAAGTACACATATGTAATGTCATGGAAAACTACTACAATTGAAAGGGGAAAACTGCAAGTACCCAAAAGAAAGTAAAAACAACAGTAACCACGAATCCCAAAGAGCTCCTAAAACCCTAAGCTAGTAGAAACCATATTGATCTCCAACCAGCTCCAAGTGATCTGAAAAATAGTTTATATATACATAAGGTGAGTATACTAGTATACTCAGTAGGATCCTCCCCAGAGCCTCTCATGCAAAAGTAAAGAAAGCATGCTAAAGCACAGTGAATAACAAGTGAAACTAACTCATCACCTAAAAAGGTATACTAAGTTCCCAGTCTCACCATGCCTAATCTCACAAAGTATCGCATATAAGAGTATATAATATAATAAATAATATCAAGGGTACCCTACTACTACTTCCCCACTGGTTTGCTTCTTTGACCCAACGTCACACATCCTAAGCATCTCTCTCCAAAAAGGCTTGCCCGTAGACACCTGGGTGAAGCACCACAACATGCACCTCGTGCAACAAAAACACCACATCCATATAAGAAAAGTAACCAGGTAGTTTCTAAGATCCACCAAAACTCACATAACGTGTATCATACACTGGGCATTATACCTCAAGCCATTACATCCCACACACCGAGTAAGAATCCCCAAGCCGTCACAACCTATACATGTTATGCCTATATTAGTCCATAGAAAACTATATCATGAATATATGTGTGTGAATAACCACAAGCCATTAAAACCCTCTACACACATATATGGGGAAAACTAACCATTGTACCTACCAGCACAAGTAACTACCAAGATAAGAGAGCGGGGCTGAAGGGGGTAGTCATCCATCCATCATCCCACCGGAATGTTGGGGAAAACACCCCCAGGGAATAGAATCCCTGAGGTGTCAGTTTACCTAACTGATGGGGTGGAGTAGCGCATAGAAACACAAAAAGTATAGAATATACTATAGCTCACAACCACACTATGGGCATAACCTAGTCTTAGACTCAACTGTATCTAACATCTCTTGGACTCCCAGCTGCCACTTCTAAGACTAGGCATCCTATAAGCACACAACCATTTAAAGAGATTTATTGAATTGCTTCATTCCCTTTTTATCAGTTGCACTTTACGTTAATTAATTCTTTAAACATTAATTAACCATTAACAATTCCACATTATATTTCATTAGCATCACAACCAAAGTCCACTATCCCTTTAAATTGTAACCTCAGCATTGCGTCCCAACAAGCTCCAACCCCTTGGGTTAACATCATTTATTAAATCATTTATTAACAACATTATTACTTTCCCACATTCCCAGAAATTATAGAAAAACATTCTAAGCTACTAAACACAATGGGGATCAACTTGGTGAGTATATGAACAACCCGTCAAGTCTTTTCTACCTATAGAAAGAGCATAGACCTATCCTCCCTCGAGAATCTAAACACGGAAAGCACGTGGCATACCCCATGTGTCTTAGACCCTTTTTGGAAGGAGGGTAAGAAAACCATCTACCTTGAGCAGTGGGGAAAGTAAAGAGGATAAACAACCAACAAGAATCAGCAAGCATCCAAACATTCATATCCAACCCGTTTCATCATCCCCAGTGTCCTCCCCGACACCCACATGCATAAACCGACGCATCTCGCCACTCTAGGTGTCAACTGCGACCACAAACAATAGGCCTCCATGCCCCCACATATCACAACAACCATCCAGGATCAAATTACAACACAAGAAATAGAAACACAAACATCATATCTATTGGGCTCTTAGCCCTTAAACAAGCAAGATGGTAACTTAGAACCCTACAAAGAATTATCTTTTATCAAACAACAATTCTTTAATCCATCTTGAATTAACTGATTTATTATTCACAAGTTCCAACCATGGGAAACCTAAATAGTAAGGTATCACAAATTGATTAAACATGCTTAATGAATTAATTTGATTAGCATCAAATTACAACAACAACAATCGGATTCATTCACATTCCTCTTTATCTTTAGCCAAAAAATTATCAATTAATTATGACTTTACGTTCTTTAACAATTTCCATCAAGAATGAAAAGCTAAACAAATCAAGCATAGATATCACACTATCTAGCAAAATAAGAGGCAATAACATATGATTGATATAAATTTATTTATCCGATTCAAATATTTATTATGTTAATTCCATTGTGATCCAGTGGGATAAAAAATTCTAACTATATAGTTGCACGTAAAAGAAAAGATAAGCAATAAATCCCCTACCTCAAATGGTTCTTAACATTCTTTATACGATAATGAGCCACACAACGAGATACGATATCCTCCCCCTGTGACAACTGTATCCACCTGAGGATGCAGAGACACCACCACACTAGTCAACACCCAAGAAAAACCCATTAGGAACATGGAGATAACATTCCATAAAAGGGAAAAGATAAATAGAAGGAGATGAACCCAAAATAATGACGATAGATCATATCTTATATCGAATATTGATCGATACTACTTGGTTGCATCAAAAACAGAGGGGAACCAATCTAAGGAGGAAAGTTTGATCACACAACTCCTATGAGAAGGAATGGAAGGCTTGAGCATCTCACACCTGAGAACAAGGAGGAATAACTAGGGAGGAAGATATCTCATCCCTTTAGAAGATTTAATAGAGCAAAAATTTAAGATACGTTGGATTTTACATTAAAAGAGGATCACATTAAACCATGCAGTTTGACCAAGTAAAAGCATCTCGAGCCTTAGAAAAAATTAATATAGGAGTTGTGGCCTTCGAATTGTCCTTAGAGTCCTTAAAACGAGGCTTTAAATGCATTTTACATAAAAGGAAATGTCAAAGGGGTGAAACTGTAGAAAGTTGGAAACACTGTTCACGAACTCAAAATTTGGAAAAGGAAAAAGAGGCTACCGTTGGACCTCACCGTTTTGGAAACACTGTTCATGAACTCAAAATTTGGAAAAGGAAATAGGGGCTACCATTAGACCTCACCATTTTGGAAACACTATTCATGAACTCAAAATTTGGCAAAGGAAATAGAGGCTACCGTTGGACCTCACTGTTCTGGAAACACTGTTCATGAGCTCAAAATTTGGCAAAGGAAATAGAGGCTACCATTAAACCTCACCATTCTGGAAACACTATTCACATAAGGTTACCATTGCACTGTTCACATAAGCCTATTGATGACAATATTCACATAAGGTTATCGTTTCACTGTTCACATAAGGCTATTGATGGCACTGTTCACATAAGGGTACCATTGCACTGCTCACATAAGGTTACCGTTACACTATTCACCTAAGGCTACTGATGACACTGTTCACATAAGGCTACCATTGCACTGTTCACCTAAGGCTACCGATGACACTATTCACATAAGGCTACCATTGCACTGTTCACCTAAGGCTACCAATGACAATGTTCACATAAGGCTACCGTTGCACTGTTCACCTAAGGCTACAGATGACACTGTTCACATAAGGCTACCGTTGCACTGTTCACAAAACTGAAAACACTATTCACAGAACTATAAATTTGGAAAAGTATTGGGGATAAGTCACCTTGACCTCCTGGAACACCTCAGACACTATATCTTAGCAAAGGAATGAACCGGAGAGGTCCAGACCATTACATGTTCTAAGAGATGTGTTATCATAGTATATGCATCCATGTTTTTATGTTTCATCTTTAGATCTTCAGACATAGCTGATAACATGATGAAACAAAAATTTGAAGCATCCTTATAACACTATATTATTTTGTGATATATTTCTCTTTAAATAAATTTAATTTCTTCGATAGCTTTCTTTATATGCAACACTGAGTTTTAGCAAACTGCGATATATTATTGAATTATTATTATTTAATGTGATAATAATGACCTAGCCATTAGATTGGCCAGAATGAATAGTACTAACTAAAACATGGGAAAAATTATACATTTTTAAAATGAATTTATTGGTTATCAATTGGATATAAATTAAAATAAATTCATTTGAAGGAAAATAGAGATGTTGTTCTGAAAAACAGTTTTTATGTATTTATTGTGTTTTTATCTTAATAAATTATATTAATCTATATTTATGGATGATTTTTATGAGATTTATAGTTTATATATTCAATAAAATTTATTATCATTCATATAATAGTTTTTACTATGAATGGAATAAGAATAAATCCAGTTTTAAGCTTAGAAATTCATTTATCTAAAAATAGTTTTTGTTGTGTTTTGCACGCAAATTTTAAAATGAATTTATACCATTTACAAAAATTAAATATTTTAAAATGGATTATATATTTTTTATCATTATAATTAATATAATTAAATAAGTTCAACTTAATTTTTGTTCATAATGAATATTAAAAAAATGATACTATGTTTAGGGTTAAAAAGGGTTTACTGAGGGGGTTAACTTAAGATATATGGTTTAAAATATCAAAAAAATACTTGATTTAATTTTTATTTTTTGATAGTATTTATACATTATCCTTAAAATATTCTGATATATTTTATTTTTTATCCAATTAACAGGAGTAATATATTTTTATATTTTAAAATTTTGAAAAATTCTACACGTGACCTCTTTCTCCCTTATAAAAGGATATCACCTTACCTATCTTCCCGACACTTCATCAGGATTCTAGATTGGAAAATACCTACACTAATACATTAATAAAATCCATATAAATTTCCTATAGGTACTTTTTTGATCATATTACCATCCTTCCAAGTCGTAATCTATAATATAAAGGAGGTTTTTCAATGAAGAAGTATAACTCTTAACTGAGTATATTCAATTTTATTTCTTCTTGTACCTATTATAAATAAATGGTATTAATTATAAAATAATGAATTATATATATTAAATATATTTAATTGTTATTATGGTAATTTATAAACCATTTTCCTCCTCCTTTCCATCAAATGGGAGATGAAAGTATCACTTTTGTGTACATGTGGACTACCCCCTCCACGTAGCGTTATGATTCATTTTCCGTCATCGCCTCACACTAAAATTTATTATAATGGATTAAATTATTATATATGATATTTATTATATAATTATTCTTATATTATAATATGATCTTATCTACCTTCTTACCTTTCCATTCATTGAAAAATGATATTTTCGCTCATGCAAACTTAAAGACTACCACCTCCATGCAATGATGTGATTTATTTTTCATCACTGATTTTTATGAATAATTATAAAAGTGTATATGATTAATATATATGATAATTATTTCATTATTAAAATTATATATATGATGAAATCATGACAAAGGTTCAAGTACTAGAACCATCAAACTGAAAAATGCATAGAAAACATACCATTTTTCACATGAATGTTCATTTTAATGAATAAATTATCAATAAAAGGATAATTGAAAATTATAAAGGTATGATTCATAGTAAGTTATGTATGAATATTATTTTTGAATATATATATATATATAATATTTATTATATAGTGTATTTTAATGTATATGAAGCAAGATGAGACTTGAGGTAAAGGGTTAATGTTACAATCTCATTTTTTCAGGATTGTTTATGATAAATTTCAATTGAGGAAAATTATATGGATCTTATAATTTAAACCCCATATATTTTATTCCCCTATAGATGTTCCTAAAATTTTTATGCATTAGTACAATTTTCCAATCTTTGGTACTCAAAATGGTTGAGAAAATATTTTTAAAGAAAAGTTGGCCTTATTTTCTATTTGGTTGATGAAAATTTTCTTCCATGTCCATGATCTTTAAAATTGTCTTTTGAAATTTATTAAATATATTGGAAATTTTAAAAAAAGTTCGTTTTTCACTACCTTTGAATTTATTTACAAAGTCTTATAAAATAATTTTTTAAAATAATTTTTTTCAAACAAATTATTTTTGATATTTTACAAATGTGTGAAAAGAATGTTTTATTTTAATGTAAAAGGCATGAATGATTTTTCCCAACATTATTATTGTTCATTTTTTTTAATATTAATTTAAAATTATACTTAGTTATTTTCAAACAAAAATAATTTTCTCAATATTCTGGGAATTTTCAGTTAAAATATTATCAAAAAGGATATATTCTCATGTTTTAAAAGAAAGGTTTGAATGATATTTTAAATATATTTTTCATATATATTAACATCATTTAAGGATTTTTATGATTCCTTGAGAATATGATTTTATGATACCATCCATTTCCTTCCTTGTATATATTATGATGATGGTGATGATTTAAGGATGATTCTATGAAACTCATTTCTTTCCCACAGGTTAATTAAGTTATGATAAAACCTTTATGAAATATATTTCTTTTACATGGGTTATTCTATTATGTAATGATTAAATGACTATGAAACTGTTTCCTTTTCATAGGTTATGATATGATGATATGATTAATGTTTTATGATCTTGTGGCACACATGTGTATGGTTTTCATTATGTGACAAGTGAGTTGGAATTATATATCCCTCTAATGCATTAGGTAATTATAAAGTAGTTGATAAACTCTCAAGATGATAGAGTTTATAAAATACTAATAAATGATGGAGTTAACTAGATGAAAGTTACTCCTAACAGATTATTTCAAATGATCTGGTAGGTATTTCCTCTATGTTACTTTATCCACAATGATAGTCCTAGGAGTAAACCTTGACTAAGGAAGTGATTTTATATGCCTATTAATGTTCCACAAACCTATTTATTATGATTATAATATGATTTAATTACTCATGATTATATACACTTATGACTTACATACTTTCTTATGAAAAAGATTATGTCATTATTTAGAACACCATCTAGAAACACGTCAAGACACCCATAGATAATAAAGATAAATTCACAATGAAAATACCTTCCTGAAAATTCTATAATGTAATATAATATCTTTTTTCATGATATCTTATCAAATAATATTCATAATTTTCTCATTATCCTTCATGCTTGATTTATACTTATTTGAATTTATGAAATAAACTCACCAATGAACTACCATGGTCATGGATTTAATTAGATAGATCCAATTCAATCAAAGGGTTGGGGATATATTATTTCATTAACTAAAAATGGAAAAATCCTTTCTTGAATTATTTAGTTAATTTTATATCACTTATGATGCACCAAATGTATGCTACCTCACTGTGAGCATATGTTGGCATAGTTTTCATCCATACATCACGATACATGAGTCCTAACACACTAATAATAATGTTAAGTCTCAAGGAAAATACACATGTCTGCAGATATAAATATCTAATGACACACACACACACATGGAATTCTTATTGGTAGGTTTATCCCCATAACCTCCTTTCATGAAGATTACCAAGTGTGAACTTCATGAGAATAAGTCTCAATATCTTATGTGCCTCTAACACCTGATAGTCAAACATCATCTATGTCCCATAAGTAAGATGTTATCTAGACCATAAGAAATATGTTAAATAATATCATCATATAATTCATAGTTCCTCATTATAGCAAATAACCATTATAACATATTGATGTGAAAAATTATGACATTATCACATTATTAGTATGCATAAGAACAACCATCTAGTGATAACATATTATTAGTATTATTGTAATCGAAAATACAATTTTGTGTTGGTTCTAAGGCACCACCTCTAACATTGGGGTCATTATGAATAATTAGTTATGATTTTTTTTTCAAATGAATGTTCCAACTACACTTTAGGCTAGAGTTAAATCCATTTTCAATCCAATACTTAGAAAAAGTGTACCTATATTATTTGATAATATACTAGTATAAAAAAATTAGAGTGGAAACTTGAAGTATTTGAATCTTGTTTTGTAGATGTTATAGAGGAATAGATTTCATGTTAATATGTTTCTATGAGAGGAGATATGTATAGTGCCTTGGGAATTCTATTTACCAAGAATATGTATCAATGGATCCTAAGAAGGTATCCCATTTTCAAAGTTGGTATACATAAAAAAAAGTAGAGAAGGAGTTTTTTGGTCCTTTAAAGGATTTTATAGGAAGTTCATCAATGATTATGGGAAGGTTTTTCAACTATTAACTACTATTACTTGTAAAATTTCAAGTAGAATAAGGAATCTAGGACTTCATTTGAGACATTGAAGAGGTGTATGATGACTACTCCTATTTTGAGAAGAAGTTGGCTAGTGGATTGTATTGTGATGGGATGAACCAATTTGTGTAGAAATATGTTTGTGAATGTGACATGTGTTAAAGGAATAAGTAATAGACTCTTATACTATCTGGGATACTGCATCCATTAACTATTCTTGATAAAATATGGGAGGGAGTATCTATAGAATTCATTTTTGGCCTTCCAAAATCTCTGGGTTTTGAAGTAGTTTTGGTGATGGTAGGTATAATAACTTTAAATGTATGATACTTTTCAACCTTTAAAGAATAACTACACTGTTAAAAGATATATAGTGAGGTTACATGGAATGTATAGTGTTGGTGATATAGATTCACATTTTACCAGTTTACTTTAGAAGCAATTGTTCAGGATACAAGGGACTACATTGAAGATAAGTTCTCTATATCATACTTAGTTTGATGCTTAGATAAAGGTTGTTAACAGGATTATAAATAATTTTTCAATATTTTATTCTTCAAAAAATCCTATGAATTTTATTATTTGGTTACACTGGGATGAATTTTATTACAGCTCATCTTTCTATGTTTCAGCTGGTAAAACATCATTTAAAGTTGTTTTTGTAATCAAATCACTTACTCTGACCCATTATACTAAAGGATAGAGTTATCAAAGCAGTAGCTACTAGTTTAGTGGATAGATATGAAGAAATACATCAATTTAATTTGAATTTACAAATGGATCAACAAGATATGTAGATATAAAATAATAATAGGGATGAAGGTAGAATTACTAGAAGGACACTTAGTGTTTGTTAAGATAAAGTCTCATTAACTAATTCAAACCTATTCTAAAACATTTCCTAAGCTAGATGAATGATTTTATAGACAATTTATAGTTTTTGGAAAGGTAGTAAGTAATTCATACAAGATCAATCTTCCAAAATAGATTATAATTCATCGATTATTTCATGTTTCCCAACTTATGTTGGATATTTTCACGACCCGTCCTCAGGGCCCATGTTGTGACTACCCCAAGCCCGCCTTCCATAGGTCAGGGGCTGGCGACTAGCACCAAGGTGTAAATCCCGGAAAAAGGGAAGACATTGCCTTTGTAAAGTAAACCACAAACACCACAGAGCAAGCAGGCAGAAGTAAACACTAAGTAAAAACTGGTACAACAGTAAGTGCAGAAAAGTAAGTGGGCTAGTATACAAACCCAAACTGAAAGTAAAGTACAACTGGAAAGGGAAAATAGCAACTGAAAAGTAAATCCGCAACGTCAAGATGTCCACTGGAAATCCCACCTGAAGGGTGGGTACAGATAGCCTCCATTGCTCCTCGGGTCCAGCCGACCGCTCCGAGTACGTCCCGCCCAGTGGTCCACCTCCAGGTACCGTCCTGCTCCGCAAGCCTCAACCACGATCAGCGTTGTCCATCATCTGCAACCAACATAACGTAGTGCGGGCATATCGCGTGCAGGAGTGAGTATAAGCTACTCAGTAGGGACCCCGAGACCCCCGAAGGTCTCCCAGAATCCACCAAGGATAAACCACAAAGGAAAGATACAATCACGAAGTAACATTCGACACTGCTTAGATATATGCCCATACATATACCTAAGTCTTCAATTCTCGTTCGGATCCAACATCTGAGCCCAAGTACAACCCATTCCACACAGGAAAGCAAAACATAAATCTACACAGGATAGCACAACACAATCCACAAAGGAAAGCAAAACATGATTTCAGCTCACACAGGAATACTTCTTCATATGACGATAAAGATGACCAGATATTGCCACTGATTCATCTAAGCCGTTGGAACCACAAAGGATCGATAGGTACTAACCCCCGCAATGACCCACAAAGGATCTGACCCACAAAGGATCGATAGGTAACTAACCCCCGCAATGACCCACACAGGATCTGACCCACAAAGGATCGATAGGTAACTAACCCTCGCAAAGACCCACACAGGATCGGACCCACACAGGATCTGTAGGCGCTGGCCCACACAGGACCGCTGAGCGCTGACCCACATAGGATCAGACCCACACAGGATCAGTAGCACTGACCCACAAAGGATCGCTGAGTGCTGTAGTCGTCGCCGTCGAATCCACTGAGGATCTATGTACAGTCGTCGTCGTCACAGTAGCAGTTGCAGCCAGCTCTAGGGTTCCCGCACACTGCAAGCTCGTTCGGGAGGGTCCGCTCCACGATCCCAGAGGCTGATACATCAACTGACACATAGTCTAGAGTTGATGTATCCAAAAGTTCTGTATCGTCAACAGGAACTCAACGTCACAGACAGCGCGTCAATCGGACGCCCGGTCTGAGAGTTATTAGCCTTTTCGTCCCAGGGGCCCGGTTGGTTTTTAAGTCAAAACCAACCCTACCATACTCCACCTATGTCCAAACCTCAGGCGGAGTAATTCAAAAGATCCGTCTCACTTAGAGGAATCCATCAAAGTCGACGGTACGTCAATCAGACGCCCAGAGCTCAAGATATGAGCGTTTCCGCTCCGAGGGCCCGGTTGGTTTCGTGTACGAACCAACCCGACCGAACCCAAAGTACTCCTAAACCTTGAGTGCGATATACCAAAACTACCTTCTCGATCCAAGGATCACATCGACGCTGACGGCACGTCGATCGGAGGCTCGTAGCTCAAGATACTGGCAAAAGTCCGAAAAGGTCCGAAAATGGGGGGTCTGGGCCCGGACCGACCCAGCCCAACCCCCACTGGGCCGGCCCGAACCGGGTCGACCTTACCCGGGTCTGGGTCCGACCCGGCCGACATGACCCGGCCCGGCCTGGGCGCGACCCGGCCCGGTCGCCTGGCGGCTCGGCCGTAACGGCCGAGCGGGTGCAAGGGGGCGCCGCCCCCTTGATGGTTCCGTGGCCCCGCGTGGGGGGCCGCCTCTTGCCAACGGACGCGGCAAGGCCGCGTCCCTCCTCCGCGGTCCCGCGCGGCCATGGGACCGGCCAGCGCCGCCATGGCTTTAGCCGCGGCGGGTCTTCCCGGCGGCGCGCCGGGCGCCGCCGCATCCTGGCAGCCGGCCACTGCCGGCCGCCGGCGCCGGCGGGGGCTTCCGCGAACCACCGGACGCGCTCCGATGGTCCGATTTGCACGCATTCTTCGCCAGTGCTCGTCCCGGGACTCATTCTTCACTGAAAAGCCTTCAAAATTAACTTGCATCCCCGTTTGTCGTCGCCCGCCAATCCGCGCATAACAAACAAAAAAGGGCGGTGGGTTCGGACTTGTTCGTTGGTCCGCACCCACCGCGTTAGCGGTTTTTAAAGTCTCACTACATTCATATTTAACAACCAGGGATATAAATCACAAATATTTAAAAATGAAAAACCCCCACCTCGTCGTTGTCGTCGGACGAGTTCTTCGCAGAATTGACCGTCGCGGAAAAAGAGGATCGCCGAGTCGTGGAAGGGGCGTCACGTCGTCGTGGTACACGGCGTCACGTCGACGATCTCCGAGGGTTAACGAAAACACACAGATTTAATTTCATGAATTAAATCCATGTTGAGGATAAAATCCACAAAGGAAATTTAAAATATCCGCAATCTCCTACCTCAAGAAGTTGATGATCGGAGATTGTTGCGGGGAAGAACGTCGCGGAAGAAGCGTCGCGGAAGGAGAATCATCGGTGTCACGGAACATGGCGTCGCGTCGTCGATCTCCAAGGGTTCGGAGTTCTTCGCGTTCTTCGCATTCTTCGCGTTCTTCACATTTTTCGCGAAGAAAGATGAAGATCTTCTAGCTTCAGAGATTTCTCCAAATCCTCAAAACAAGACACCCCTCAAAAGACAAGTGTTGGTCTTATTTTTTAATCTCATGCCAACAATTGATTTCAAAGATAAGTAACGAACAAATTAATTCATAGAATTAATTGCAACGAAATAACCGCCCAATTAATAGGGGCGTTAAGAATTTAGAAAACGTGTCAGTTGACTTTCATTTAAAAGGGGTTTTCGCGGGTGCATTACTTAGAGGAAAAGAAATGGTGGGGTTCGTGCGGGACCCACCTCACAAATATCCTACCAAGAGGGTAGGATATTTTGGGTTCCACCCTATCTGCTTCAACTTAGATTAAGTGGCTTTTAAGTGGATTTAAGTGGATTTAAGTGAAATAAAATAAAGTTGTCGCACCACTTTATTTTATTTTCTTCACTTAACCCCAAAAATTAAAAACCACACCCGAGCAAACGCAACTCCGGAAGAGGCGTTTCTAAGAAAGTACCGGCGCTGCGATTCCATCGGTGCCCTCGGAATTCGATTCCGAGCACCAGTTCAAAAGTTAGAAAAACCCACTCATTCGTTCATTGAACGTACCCGAGCTAAACTTCGGAAAATGATTCCAGGCACACCGGGCCTCGGAATCACGTGCCGTCAGAAACTGCATTCTTGTAAAATTTCAAAGAAAATTAAGAAGAAAAAAAATTCCTTGAAATTTACGGGTCTTTACATCACTCCCACCTCAGGGATTTATGTCCCCGTAAAGATACATCATAAGCTATGGAAAAAAATTTGGGTACTGAGCATGCATCTGAGCCTCCCGCTCCCAAGTGCTCTCCTAGAGGTTCCCGTGCTGCCATCTGATGCGCACTAGAGGAATCGACCGTCCACGTATGACCCGCTCCTGTCGATCCTCGATCTCAACCGGGACCTCCGCAAAAGTCACCCCATCATCAACGTCTATCTCCCCATGGTCAATGATATGTGTCGGGTCGTGCACGTATCCCTTCAGCTGAGATACGTGGAAGACGTCGTGAACCCAGTGCAACTGAGATGGTAGAGCCAGGCGATAAGCCACCTCGCCGATCCTGCTGAGGACCTGGAATGGTCCGATGAAGCGTGGAGACAACTTGACGCCTCGGCCAAATCTCCATAATCCACGTCGAGGTGAGACACGCAAGAAGACGTGGTCGCCATCCTCGAACTCTAGTGGCCTCCGCCTCCTGTAAGCATAAGACTTCTGCCGGCTCTGAGCTGTCCTCATCCGCTCCTGGATGACCTGGACCTTCTCTGTCGTGGCCCGGACCATCTCTGGTCCCACAAGTGCTGACTCCCCAGGGTCTGTCCAGCACAAAGGAGATCTGCAAGGTCTGCCGTACAATGCCTCGTATGGTGCCATCCCGATGGTGGAGTGGTAGCTGTTGTTGTACGCAAACTCCACCAAGGGTAGGTGTTCCTCCCAGCTGCGACCAAAGTCGAGGACATATGCGCGGAGCATGTCCTCGAGAGTCTGAATGGTCCTCTCTGTCTGACCATCCGTCTGAGGGTGAAAGGCGGTGCTCAGACGTAGATGCGTCCCGAATGCCTCCTGCAACACCTTCCAAATCCTAGAAGTAAAGCGAGCATCTCGATCGGAGACGATAGATGATGACACACCGTGAAGCCATACAATCTCCTGAATGTAGAGACGCCCCAAACTCTCCACTAAGCCCTACTCTCTGATGGGTAAGAAGTGAGCCGACTTGGTGAGTCGGTCAACAATCACCCAAATGGAGTCGTGACCTTTGGAAGTGCGTGGAAGTCCAGTCACGAAGTCCATAGATATCCCATACCACTTCTACTCCGGCACCTCCAAGGGCTGTACCAAGCCTGCTGGTACCTGATTCTCTACCTTCACCTGCTGGTAGATGAGGCATCGAGAAATGAACTCTTCCACAACCTTCTTCATGCCCGGCCACCAGTGCTGTCGTCTGAGGTCCTGGTACATCTTCGTCACTCCAGGATGTACCGCCAAAGGAGAAGTGTGAAACTCTCTTAGCACCTCCTCTCATAAAGTGACTGGTACTAAGGTAAGTCCTCTGAAAAGGATGTCGTGCTCTACTCCAAAGGAGAAACCATCAGGTGCCTGTCCTGAGGATATCTGTGCACGCTGCGTCTCACAGAAAGCATCCCCACGCTGTGCCTCTCTGACCCGCTGTAGTAGTGGAGGAGAGACTATGAGATACTGAAGGAAGGCTGCGCCATCTCTATCCACGAAGGATATCTGCAAAGCGGCTAGCTACTCTGTCGCCTCCTCGAGTAGCTGAATGCCCGTCCTCCTGCTGAGAGTATCGGCTACCACGTTCCCCTTCCCAGGAGTATATACTATCTCAAAGTCATAGTACTGGAGTAACTCGAGCCATCGCCGCTGTCTCAGGTTCAGGTCCTTCTGAGAGAAGATGTACCTGAGACTCTGATGGTCAGAAAAGACTATAAAGCGCTCGCCCATCAGATAGTGTCGCCATGTCTTCAGAGCGAAGACCACTGCTGCAAACTCCTGGTCATGGGTAACATAGTTCTTCTCATGCGGCCTCAACTGACATGATCCATAGGCGATCACCGCCCACTCCTGCATCAGGACACATCCGAGTCTGGTCCCTGATGCATCGCAGTAGACTATGTACCCTACTCCCTCCTCAGGCAACCTCAAGATAGGGGCGCTGGTCAATCTCTGTCTCAGAACCTGGAAGCTCTGATGACATCTGTCTGACCACACAAAGGGTTTCCCATTCTTCGTCAAAGTTGAGAGTGGTGCCGCAACTCTGGAGAAGTCTGGCACAAATCTCTGATAGTATCCAACTAGTCCCAAGAAACTCCGCACCTCCGTTACGCTCTTGGGTGGATCCCAAGCTAGCACTGCCTCGATCTTCACAGGATCCACTGCAACTCCCTCCTCAGAGATGACGTTCCCCAAGAAGTGGACCTCGCGTATCCAGAACTGACACTTCAAGAGTTTTCCATAAATCTAGTTCTCTCGGGGTGTGTCCAGTACAACTCGCAAGTGGTAGGCGTGCTCCTCCTCAGTCGTCGAATAAATCAAAATGTCATCAATGAAGACCACGACAAATCGATCGAGGTATGGATGAAAGATCCTGTTAATGAGGACCATGAACACCGCTGGAGCATTGTTTACGCCAAAAGGAATAACCAAGAACTCATAGTGGCTATACCGACATCTGAAGGCCGTCTTCTGCATGTCCTCGTCCCGAACTCTGAGCTGATGATAGCCTGACCTGAGGTCTATCTTCAAGAACCACCATGCTCCCTTGAGCTGATCGAAGAGTTCATCAATCCTCGGTAGCGGATACTTGTTCCTCACCGTCACCTGGTTCAGGCGACGATAGTTGACACAAAGTCGCAATCTCCCGTCCGCCTTCTTGGCGAACAATATCGGGGAAGCCCAGGGTGAAACACTGGGTCGGATGAAACCCTTGCCCTGCAAGTCCTCCAACTGTACCCGTAGCTCTCGAAGATCAGCGGGGGCCATCCGATATGCTGGAGTGGATATCGGGGCTGTCCCGGGGTATAGATCAATATGAAAGTCTACCTCTCTGCGAGGAGGTAGTCCTGGAACGTCGTCAGGAAAGACGTCCGCATACTTATCCACCACTGCAGGAAAACTAGGACTCCACACGTCAACTGCTCCTAGGATGAGGCTATCCAACTGATGAGTGATGGGCTGTCCTCTCCTCTGCGAGAGTCCATCCTGTGCTACGAAGGCTCCCTTCTCGCCGGTGAAGGTGAACCTGCTCTCGTCGGTGCGTACACATCACACCTTGCGCCTAATACAGTCGATCTGAGCATGGACGGTAGACAACCAATCCATGCCCAAGATGACATCGTAAGGCCTCGACGCTGCTACAAGAAGATCCCAGCCGAAGCTCTCGCCTCCTAGAGTAAGCTCACACTGCCGGCACCGGTGCGTAATCGTCGATTCTGCTCCCGTAGGAGTCTCTAGCCGTAAGGATCGAGCCAACGGCTCTGTCGGAATCTTCGAGCTCTGAACAAGGGCAGCGGCTATGAAAGAGTGACTCACTCCTGTGTCTATAAGAACTGCAGCAAGGGAGGAATAGACATAGATAGTACCTAGAATCATCTCGGGTGTGCCATGTTCGTAGGCCTCCGCTGCCTGGAGCTGTGCCTGTCTCTGCCCGCCAGCTCCATGTGGTCGGGGTGGACCTCCTGGTGGTGGTGGTGGTAGAGCCTCAAAGCATCGCCCACCACCTGCTGCTCGGTCAGCTCCTCTGCCTCGTCCGCCTCCTCCCAGCGGACCTCCATGGTCGACCCTCTGCCTCTGCCTGGGTGGCCCCTCAACTGTCTGCTGCTCCATGGCACGGTGGGTCGGGCAGTCACGAGCCATTTGGCCCTGCCCGCCGCATGTGTAGAACTGCCTGCCTCTCGAAAGACTGGCTCCACGCTGTGTGCCCCGCACTGCTGAGCCAGTGTCCTGAGGTCGTCTGCATGAGGGTCTAGTCTGCCTGGACCCCTGAGTCATCCATCAACTGCCTGTTGTAGAAGACTCTGCTACGTGCCGCCCCGCGGTAGGTCTCGCTGCTGATGAAGGCTCAGCAAGGAAGCTCTCGATCAAAAGGGCTCGCTCCAGTACTCCTGCCTGAGTTGGAATGCTGAGGGAGATCAGCGATTCCCTGATCTCATATCTCAATCCCTGCTCAATGGTCTGGGCCCGGAAGAATGGGTCCCATACCATGTTTGTCGAGTAACGCGAGAGATCGGTAAATCTCACCGAGTACTGGGCGACCGTCAAGCTGCCCTACCGCAGCTGAAGAAGCTCCTGGATGCGCACCGCACGGAGGGTGGCCGGGACGAACTCTGAGCGGAAGAGGCCCTCAAAGTCTGTCCAGAGGAGAGATGCCTCATCGTACACCTGGAGCATCAAGCTCCAGCATCGGCCCACTACTGCGTGCAGTAGGTTCACTGCGAGGATCACCATGAGTTCTGCTGGTGTCCTCACTAGCCTAAAAACTCATACAACTGCCTCCAGCCAGTCCTCGGCTGCCTGGGGGTCCTTCTCACCATGAAACCTAGGCGGTCGCTGGCGCTGAAACTCATGCAGAGCTCCAAGGCGACGTGCATCGTCAGCGGCTAGGGCTGGAAGCATCGGTGGCTCGGGGGGTAGAGGTACCGCCGGTGCCTCAGCTGTCAAAGGGCCCTGTACCGAGGCCTCGTCGCTCGGTGGGATGTCGTCACGCTCAACTCTCAGAACCCTAGCTGGCTACCGTCGTGGGGCCATCCTGAAAAGGAAATAGGTGCGCCACGGTCAGAACAGTATACCTGGTGAGCAGATACAAAGTAATCACAAAGAAAACTTGAAACACACATGCAATCAATGTTTTCGTGCATTAAGTCATAAATCAGAAGTCAGGGTCCTGGTGTGCGGATACGTCGGCCGCTGCACCAACACTGATCTCCCTGGACTGATAACCACACTCAATATGCTTAAAAATATTGCTTCAAATAGAAGAAAGATCAGAGTCTGCGGTAGAACCGAACTCCTCTGATACCAATTTGTCATGACCCGTCCTCGGGGCCCGTGCCGTGACTACCCCAAGCCCGCCTTCCATAGGCCAGGGGCTGGCGACTAGCACCAAGGCGTAAATCCCAAAAAAAGGGAAGGCATTTCCTTTGTAAAGTAAACCACAAACACTACAGAGCAAGCAGGCAGAAGTAAACACTAAGTAAAAACTGGTACAACAGTAAGTGCGGAAAAGTAAGTGGGTTAGTATACAAACCCAAACTGAAAGTAAAGTATAACTAGAAAGGGAAAACAACAACTGAAAAGTAAATCCGCAACATCGAGCTGTCCACTAGAAATCCCACCTGAAGGGTGGGTACAGATAGCCTCCACTGCTCCTCGGGTCCAGCCGACCACTCCGAGTAGGTCCCACCCAGTGGTCCACCTCCAGGTACCGTCCTTCTCCACAAGCCTCAACCACGATCAGCGCTGTCCGTCGTTTGCAACCAATACAATGTAGTACGGGAATAGCCCATGCAGGGGTGAGTATAAGCTACTCAGTAGGGACCCCGTGACCCCCGAAGGTCTCCCAGAATCCACCAAGGATAAACCACAAAAGAAAGATACAATTACGAAGTAACATTCGACACTGCTTAGATATATGCCCATACATATACCTAAGTCTTCAATTCTCGTTCGACTCCAACATATGAGCCCAAGTACAACCCAGTACTCACCGGAAAGTAAAACGTAAATCCACACAGGATAGCACAACACAATCCACAAAGGAAAGAAAAACAAGATTTCAGCTCACACAGGAATACTTCTTCATATGACGATAAAGATGACCAGATATTGCCACTAATTCATCTAAGTCGTCGGACCCACAAAGGATCGATAGGTACTAACCCCCATAATGACCCACAAAGGATCTGACCCACAAAGGATCGATAGGTAACTAACCTCCGCAATGACCCACAGAGGATCTGACCCACAAAGGATCGATAGGTAACTAACCCCCGCAAAAACCCACACAGGATCAGACCCACACAGGATCTGTAGGCGCTGGCCCACACAGGACCACTGAGCGCTGACCCACACAGGATTGGATCCACACAGGATCGGTAGCACTGACCCACAAAGGATCGCTGAGTGCTGTAGTCGTCGCTGTCGAATCCACTGAGGATCTCTGTACAGTCGTCGTCGTCACAGTAGCAGTTGCAGCCAGCTCTAGGGTTCCCGCACACAGCAAGCTCGTTCGGGAGGGTCTGCTCCACGAGCCGAGAGGCTGATACATCAACTGACACATAGTCTAGAGTTGATGTATCCAAAAGTTCTGTATCGTCAACAGGAACTCAACGTCGCAGACGACGCGTCAATCGGACGCCCGGTCTGAGAGTTATTGGTTTTTTCGTCCCAGGGGCCCGGTTGGTTTTTAAGTCAAAAGCAACCTGACCGTACTCCACCTGCGTCCAAAACTCATGCGGAGTAAGCCAAAAGATCCATCTCACTTAGAGGAATCCATCAAAGTCTACGGTACGTCAATCGGACGTCCGGAGCTCAAGATATGAGCATTTCCGCTCCGAGGGCCCGGTTGGTTTCGTGTACGAACCAACCCGGCTGAACCCAAAGTACTTCGAAACCTTGAGTACAATATACCGAAACGACCATATCGATCCAAGGATCGCATCGCCTCTGACGGAACGTCGATCGGAGGCTCGTAGCTCAAGATACGGGCAAAAGTTCGAAAAGGTCCGAAAACGGGGGGTCTGGGCCCGGACCGACCCGACCCAACCCCCCCTGGGCCGGCTCGAACCAGGTCGACCCGACCCGGGTCCGAGTCCGACCCGGCCGACGTGGCCCGACCCGACCAGTGGGGCCCGGCCCGGCCAGGGCGCGACCCGGCCCGGCCGGCGCGGGCGCGGCCCGGTCGCCTGGCGGCTCGGCCGTAACGGCCAAGCGGGTGCAAGGGGGCACCGCCCCCTTGATGGTTCCGCGGCCCCGCGTGGGGGGCCGCCTCTTGAAAACGGACTCGGGAAGGCCACGTCCCTCCTCTGCGGTCCCGCACGGCCACGGGACCGTCCAGCGCCGCCGTGCCGGCGTGGCGCGCTGGCGGGGGCTTCCGCGGACCACCGGACGCGCTCCGGTGGTCCGATTTGCGCGCGGTCTTCACCAGTGCTCGTCTCAGGACTCCTTCTTCACTACAAAGCCTTCAAAATTAACTTGTGGCCCCGTTTGTCGTTGCCCGCCAATCCGCGCATAACAAACAAAAAGGGCGGTGGGTTCGGACTTGTTCGTTGGTCCGTACCCACCGCGTTAGCGGTTTTTAAAGTCTCACAACATTCATATTTAACAACCGGGGATATAAATCACAAAGATTTAAAAAGGAACAACCCCTACCTCGTCGTTGTCGTCGGACGAGTTCTTCGCAGAATTGACCGTCGTGGAAGAAGAGGATCATCGAGTCGCGGAAGGGGCGTCGCGTCGTCGCGGTACATGGAGTCGCGTCAACGATCTCCAAGGGTTAAAGAAAACTCACAGATTTAATTTCACAAATTAAATCCATGTTGAGGATAAAATCCACAAAGGAAATTTAAAAGATCCGCAATCTCCTACCTCAAGCAGTTGATGATCGGAGATTGTTGCGGGGAAGAACGTCGCGAAAGAAGCGTCACGGAAGGAGAATCGTCGGCATCGCAGAACACGGCGTTGTGTCGTCGATCTCCGAGGGTTCGGCATTCTTCACGTTCTTTGCGTTCTTCACGTTCTTCGCGAATAAAGATGAAGATCTTCTAGATTCAGAGATTTCTCCAAATCCTCAAAACAAGACACCCCTCAAAAGGCAAGTGTTGGTCTTATTTTTTAATCTCATGCCAACAATTGATTTCAAAGATAAGTAACGAACAAATTAATTCATAGAATTAATTGCAATGAAATAACCGCCCAATTAATAGGGGCGTTAAGAATTTAGAAAACGCGTCAGTTGACTTTCATTTAAAAGGGGTTTTCGCGGGTGCGTTACTTAGAGGAAAATAAACGGTGGGGCTCGTGCGGGCCCCACCTCACAAATATCCTACCAAGAGGGTAGGATATTTTGGGTTCCACCCTATCTGCTTCAACTTAGCTTAAGTGGATTTTAAGTGGCTTTAAGTGGATTTAAGTGAAATAAAATAAAGTTGTCGCACAACTTTATTTTATTTTCTTCACTTAACCCCAAAAATTAAAAACCACACCCGAGCAAACGCAACTCCAGAAGAGGTGTTTCTAAGCAAGTACCGGCGCTGCGATTCCATCGGTGCCCTCGGAATTCGATTCCGAGCACCGGTTCAAAAGTTAGAAAAACCCGCTCGTTCGTTCATTGAACGTACCTGAGCCAAACTTCGGAAAATGATTTCGGGCACACCGGGCCTCAGAATCACGTGCTGTCAGAAACTGAGTTCTTGTAAAATTCCAAAGAAAATTAAGAAGAAAAAAAAATTCCTTGAAATTTACGGGTCTTTACAGATATTGGGGACCATTCTATGGAGTAATGCTGAACTATTTCAAGATTAATTTTCTTAATTAAACCATGAGGAGAAGATGGTTCTCCAAAATGAATAGAATGACAAGATTGTAGATAACTCAAAAATAGAAAATGTGAATAAGGAATTTGAGCCTATTTTAGGAGGAATAAGTGGAGAAGTAATGTAAATGGATGGTATGGTAAAAGACAACGTGTTAGTTAACTTTACTTGGGATGATTTGAAGACTGAGATCCTTTATAATTAAATGAAAGTAGCTGAAAATGATCTATTAAAGAAACTGAGAGTAATTAAACAAATAGGTTCAATAGAATATTATATTAGTGAGTTTGAGAGGGTGGCTTTATGCATCCACGACATCACAAAACCTTGGTATATTAACTTTTTTTGGGTAGCTGTGTTTAGAAATTTAAAGTAAGGTGATGGATCATGAGATATGAGGCAAATCCAGGCTGATATCATTAATCAGAAATATTGAATGGGAGCTTAGTCATTATAAGGAATAACGAGAAATGTAATACCTATAAGTTTTAATTTGGAGACCTATTAGAAGTAAAGTTTTTATGTTGATCCAAAATACTTTTGGAAAAAACAAAAATAAGGAGGAGAAAGGATGGGGGGAGGAGAGATCGGGCCTAAGTAAAAGGGGATCAATATCATATTAAGAGTAGGATATGAAAAGAAAATATCCAAAGGATAATGTTTCCACTTTAGTGTAAAGTATTTAAAAACTTATAAAATTCTTGATAAGGGGTTCCTTTTAATTAGTGAGGAAGTAAAAGGGTATAATGTTAAAAAATATTTGGTTATAAAGTTGGGTTGTGTTAATTACAAGGCCTAGCTAACTGGATTTTACATGTCAGTTACAAGGGTTGAGGGGGAGTTCATCGAAGAACAACATCATGGCTACTTCATAGGTTTCAGCCTTGGCCTCAGGGAATTATTTCCCGGGGATTATCCTTTCTAGAATATTATATAAAGTCATTTTCCTTTACACTATGTCCAATAAAATCCATTGATTTTTTTTCACATAGATTCTACTTTAATATCACATAATCACTTATAGTCTCATCAATCCTAATAATCATTCTTCAGATTTCCTCTCGCAAGACTCATCTAATGTTTTTTTGGATCTTTTATCATTTATCTAAGACAATGTAGAAGAAATATGGATAGAATTCATGCCATATGAATGAAGTGTAACTTTAAATTTATAGAGAAAAATTAAGAGATAAAGGAATAAAATATATAGAAAATTCAAAATTCAAATTAAAGGGAAAATGGGGATAGAATAGACCAATAAACATATTAAAAAATAAATAGTCTAGGCACACCCATTTTCTAGACACCTAATTTACTATAATATAAGTAATTTTTAATAAATAAAACAAACACCATTTTTTAACTATTTATCATAAGTGATAAGTGGTATAAAAAAATACTTGGATTCAAAGAGGTAAAAAAACATGTAAAATTCAAATAGATGTATAGTAATAGGACATACAACACGGTGCTTCAATTAAAATACCAAATGAGGCCGGAAGAGAAATGAATCCACCTCTTCAACAACCACCAACTACAGAATACAAATATTAATAATAAATTTTATTAAGAGTAACACCACTAAAAAAAACCAAAATTTGTACATTGATATAGAATAATACATAAAAAATAATGGTTCATGTGTTATGGTAATGATATGAGTTAGTATATGGAAAATACACAAAATTTCATGGAACTAAAATACATACATATGTTATTTGACCTGTAATTAACATAAAAACAATTATAGTAGTACAGTTAGGTGTTCCAACCTATGATGGACGTAGTAGATTTTTTTACCTTAATTTGTGGATGATTGGTTGGAATATTAGATAAAATAGAATTTTCATTGGATGAAACCTTTCTATTAGGATCACCAAGCTACTCATCAAAAATGAATGACAGAAATTACAAAAAAATATCAACTTGTTTCTAAAAATTCAAACATAAATTCTCAATATAAACTTACTTTGTTGACTAAATAAATAATCAATCTTAACTCTTTCTATCTTACCTCTTTCATAGGCTTATACTTAACCAGTACATATAGGTCCTAGATGTCACGACCCGACCCAACGGGGCTCGAGCCGCGACTCCCTAAGCCCACCTCCAATACGCCAGGGGCTGGCGTCCAACGCTGAGTAGGCTATCACACACATGGGAGGCATTAGCCTAAGGTACCTGTACACATGCACCCATAAACACATCCATGCAACAGTGCAGAGATATATAAAACTGAAAAGAAAAAGCATGCATACACTATCCCACAACCAGAGTACAATAGAAGTACAGAGGGAAAAACAGGGCCCACCAAAAGAAAACTACAAAAGCACGTCCAACCTGCTCTAAAGAAGGGGAACGCTGCCACAAACACCCACCAAAAATCTCCCTCGGCACCGAACCGGCAAACACCCCGATCAGTCTCGCTCACTCAGCTCTGCCTGCTTCAGGTCCTCCTGAGACTCCTTCGAAAGGCCTGTGGTCTGCACAAGATACAAACATGTGCGGGCAAAGCCCGTGTAGGGGTAAGTATAAACATACTCAGTAGGCACCCCAAAAACCCAAACCCAAAACCAAAGAGAGAAACTAAATGGAAACAGTCCGCTCATCCCAGCCAGAGGGAACCCAGACGAGAGAGAAACTCCATCTCGTGACCATCCTCGACTAAACACAACTCGTCAGCTCAGCTCAGGTGTATGCCCATACATACACCTTGAACAAATCAGATATACCCAGCTCACGCACCAAGCCACAAGAGGTACCGACCTCATCACCAGCAACGGTTCACAACTAGGAGAGCACACTCCACGATCACTGTCATCCCAGATGACACGTGCCCGAGAGATACACTCCATCGGGTCCCAAGCAAACATCTCAGACGCTCACCCAAGAGACCACGCTCGTCGGATTCCGTCACCGAGGAAACCTCGCTGAAACAATAGAACCACCAAATTCCTCGAATAGGGGATCGCTCCTAAGGTCTACTAGGGGATACGAGAACCCACTCCGGTATACAAAGCTCATAGATAGGGGATCACTCCCAGGGTCCGCTGGGGGATACCACGACCCGATCTGACATACGTAGTTCTCACAGATAGGGGATCACACCCAGGACCCGCTGAGGGATACCATAACCCGATCTGGCGCTCGACAGAAGCACGACACTCAGATAGAGGATCATCGCCCATACCAAGGTGGTCACGATGATACTAGAACCCTATCTGGTATAACTCGCAATGTAGGGGATCAAACCGACGATGCCGCAACCCTACCGAAACCACGCGCTGAGTAGGGGATCGCATAACCAATGATACCGCAACCCTACTATACACCTCATGCTGAGTAGGGGATCGTATACCCGATGATGCCACAACCCTACTAAGTATGGCCCACCGCGTAGGGGATCATAATCCCGATGATGCCACAAACCCTACGGGGTTAACCTGCTAGATAGGGGATCGCCGCCCGTGAATAAGCGGTCACAACGATACCAAGAACCTGATCTAGGGAAAAGATGCTAGAGGATCCCACTTCGGGATCACCGGAGGAATGCCACAACTCTAACAGTTTAACCATCCTATCGAGAGGATCACAAACCTATATGAAGGTTTTGATTCCACACGAACCCTCGTGGGAACGAACCAAGGGAGTACCCTCAACAACTGCTGGTCCAAAACGTCGCTAACCCAAGCGACCCGCAACAACGCCACACTTCACACCTCCAAGGCCAATACCGAGGCCACCATCGCTATCTACGTGGAAAAACACGCAGGATAGGCTGCTTACTCGCCCAAAACGAAGCACCGGTGAAAAATGCACTATTCACCGTAGTTGGCTCGTGCGGGGCCCACACAACGATCCCAAAACCCATTGAGCGGATCATACCACGATGATTCCCTCAGAAAAACAAGCGGAATCGACTACTCGCTCATCCGAAACGGACACCCGGTGAAAAAGGTACTATTCACCGAAGGCCAGCCCGGGTGGGGCCCATGCCTTGATCCCAAAACACATCGAACGGATTGAACCATTGCGATCCTCTCGAAAAAATACACAGGATCGACTATTTATCCGCCAAAAATGGACTCCTGGTGCGGAAGCTGCGTTTCTCCACAAACGCCAAAACCCGGCCTCGTGGGGCCCACACCCTGTTCTCAGTCCCAACACCCGGAAACCATCTCAAAAATTTCTCCGTACCACCAGGGTCTCAACGCCACTGACGACACGTCATTCGGACGCTCCAGGTAGAAGTTACAAAAACCCGAAGTCGTAAAATAATAAAATAATATTATTTTATACGACATTTCTAACTCCCGAACCACACTCTCGAACCCTTAAACCCTCTAACCCACACCGGAGGGTTCACCTCGTCCCCAGGGTCGCGTCGCCGCAAGCGGCACGTGAATCCGACTCCCGGGTTGCAAGAAATGGGGGTCTAAAGACCCCCGTATGAGAAAAAGTGGCCGGACCGGCCTGGACCGGCCCGCCGCCGCCGGCCCGCCCTGGCCGGCGGATCTCCGCCGCGCTCCGGCGGCTGGGCCGGCGCGCCGCCGCGGGCCGCTGCGCGTCGCCACGGATAGCCGCGTGCCGCCGCGGTCCGCCCCTGCCGGCGCCGCTGCCGGCCGCTGCGCCGGCGAACCTTCCGAGGTCCGCCAGAGGCACCTCGGGGTGCAAACGCAGATCCAGAAGCATCTGCGCGTCCCCCGGGATCCGATCTACACTGCTACGGCTTCGATTTGCAGAAAAACGCAGGAAAAAAGGATCGGGGGTTAAAACTCAAATCCGCCTACCTCGCGGGCGAAACGCTGACGTTCTGCCTTAGATCCGCGCTCCAGAGCTTCCGCAGCACGCTCTAGGAACGTCCGCCGTCGAAATCCAAGCTCGTGGGCGCTTCGTTTGCTCGATTTGGCGGATCGGCGGTGAAGAACGGCGAAGAATACCGAGAGGAATGAAAGGGGGGGGGGGGGTGCTGATATTTATATCTGCCGCCCGCCGGCGCCAAACCCGCCTCGGACTCGACGCCCGATGCGAACAAATGTAAGGTCACCCCAAGGGTAAACGCGCCATTCTGAACGCAACAACAAACTCAGATTTTCCATCCGAGATTCCGTTCAGAAGTTATTCAAGCCGATGCTCACACACTAACTTCTCCATTTATTTACGAAAACACCCCTGGTGGCGTTTCTCACCGCAGACCCGCACCCGTAAAATTTACACCCTGCCTAGGGTAAACGACACGTTCTGGATGCAACCGTGCCCTCATATTCACATTCCGAGCTACTGTTTAGGATATATCACACCCCCGCCACGTGCATAGTATAAAAATACTTAATATTTTTATAAAATTAATTCCGAGCACACCGGGCCTCAGAATCCCACGTTGTCTTCGCACCTAGCTCTGGAATTATTCAAATAAATATTCCAAAGTCTGACAGGGCCAAAAACCCGAGTCGCTACATCCTCCCTCCTTAGAACTTTTCATCCCCCAAAAGCCCTAAGCACAAGGAAAGTGACTGGGCTCTCAACTGGGTCTCCCACACCAGAGAGTTCACCAACCAACACCCATGCCCAAACACAGAAGTCAGAGGGACTCATCCACCACACCTCAACACTATCCGCTTTGGGCGACACTGACTCACCCGCACAGTTTTAATCATGTCACAAAAACGCGTCTCGGTGGGGGAAGGTTCCCTCTTCCTCACGCATTTGAAGCTTGTCAAACAACACCCACACAGGGTCTTACCAACGCCCTGAAGAAAACTCGAGCAAGCAACAAAAAGGAAAGAGTACCACTAAACAGTGTCTATCAAACTACTACAGAAAGTAGAAAGGACACAAGGCGTACCTCTATCCATCCGCGGAGCCTCTGGGTTAACAGCCTCCAGGGCATGCAGCTGTCCTCGCCCTCGGTCACCAGCTCCCTGAGCTTGGTGTGGACCACCTGGGGGTGGGGGTGGTGGCAACTGGTACCGCCTACCACCTCCTCCTATTGCACCCGCTCCGCCGCTTCGTCCGCTGCCCTGCGGACCTCCCTGCTCGAGATGCTGCCTCTACCAAGGCGGTCCATCGATCGACTCCCTCTCAGCAGCACGTCAGGTCGGACAATCCCTAGCAAGATGTCCCTGACCATCGCAAGCATAACACCGCCTCTCCTGCGGCTGACCAAAACTGGCCTGCGAGCCCTGTGAGCCCTAAGCCTCATATCCTCCATCTTGGGGTCGCCTCCTGAAACGTCGGCCACGTCCAGACCCCTGAGTTTGTCGTCGGCTACCAAATGCTGATCCGACTGATGAAGTCTTAGCTCTCACGTTCCCAACACTAACAGGGGGAATCTGCTCAGCCAGAAAGCTCTCCACCACCAATGCTCGCTCCAGCACTCCAGCATAGGTGGGCAGACACAAGGAAACCACACCTTCTCGGATGTCCTTGAATAAGCCTTGCTCGAAGGTCCGAACCCTAAAGAACGGGTCCCGAACCATATCCAGGGAGTAGCGTGACAGGTCTGTAAACCTTGCTGAGTACTTCGACACAGTCAGACCCTCCTACTGAAGCTGTAGAAGCTCCTGAATCCGCACTGACCTCAGCGTCATGGGATAGAACTCCTCCCTGAAGAGCCGCTCAAACTCAGCCCATCATGGGACTACGTCACCAGGCTCCACCATTGCCTGACCAAACCATGTAGAAGGCTCGCCTCTAGGACCACCATCTGATCTGGAGTTGTCCACACTAGGCGGAAAACTCGGGTGACTACCTCAAGCCAGTCATCAGCTGCCTGGGGGTCTGGATCACCCCGAAACCTCAAAGGTCGCTGCCTCTGGAACTCGTGTAGTGCACTCAGCCTACGCGCAACCTCATCCTGCACTGCCGGCCCAACCAGCTGCTCGACAGGTGGCGGCTCAACTGGCAGACCACATGGAGGTGCAACCTCAGAACCTGCGCCTTGGTCCACAGCCTCTGCATGGGGTGGATCGTCACCACAATCCTATTGCGGAACCCTCACCGGCTGTCGTCATGGAGGCATCTTGAAATACATTCAAGACGCACCATAGTCAGAGTATATCTGGAGAGCTGACTCGAGAAGGAAAATAAAAAACCCAAAAACCCAGTCCTATATGATGCATGTACCATTATGTCCCTGCGACCAGCGTACGAATGTCCCGAGTCGAAAGGTGGGTTATCAGAGTCCTGGTGTATGGATACGTCGGCCGCCGCACCAACACTGGAGTCCCTGGCCTGAAAGCTGAACTCGAAACATCCTAACACTGCCACTATGCAACCCAAACTAGGCTCACAGCTAGACCATCTATGCTCTGAGATCCCAAAGGTGGAACCTACTCTGATACCACTATGTCACGACCCGACCCAACGGGGCTCGGGCCGCGACTCCCCAAGCCCGCCTCCAATAGGCCAGGGGCTGGCGTCCAGCACCGAGTAGGCTATCACACACATGGGAGGCATTAGCCTAAGGTACCTATACACACGCACCCACAAAAACCTCCATGAAACAGTGCAGAGATATATAAAACTGAAAAGAAAAAGCATGCATACACTATCCCACAACCAGAGTACAGCAGAAGTACAGAGGGAAAAAACAGGGCCCACCAAAAGAAAACTACCAAAGCGCGTCCAACCTGCTCTGAAGAAGGGGAATGCTTCCACAAACACTCGTCGGAAAGCTCCCTCGGCACCGCACCGACAAACACCCCGGTCAGTCTCGCTCACTCAGCTCTGCCTGCTCCGGGTCCTCCTGGGATTCCGTCGAAAGGCCTGTGGTCTGCACAAGACACAAACATATACGGGCAAAGCCCGTGCAGGGGTGAATATAAACATACTCAGTAGGCACCCCAAAAACCCAAAACCAAAGAGAGAAACTGAAAGGAAACGGTCCGCTCATCCCAGCCATAGGGATCCCAGACGAGAGAGAAACTCCATCTCATGACCATCCTCGGCTAAACACAACTTGTCAGCTCAGCTCAGGTGTATGCCCATACATACACCTTGAATAAATCAGATATACCCAGCTCACGCACCAAGCCACAAGAGGTACCGACCTCATCACCAGCAACGGTTCACAACCAGGAGATCATACTCCATGATCACTGTCATCCCAGATGACACGTTCCCGAGAGATACACTCCATCGGGTCCCAAGCAAACATCTCAGACGCTCACCCGAGAGACCACGCTCATCGGATTCCGTCACTGAGGAAACCTCGCTGAAACAACAGAACCACCAAATTCCTCGGATAGGGGATCGAACCTAGGGTCTGCTAGGGGATACCAGAACCCACTCCGGTATACAAAGCTCACAGATAGGGGATCAGTCCCAGGGTCCGCTGGGGGATACCACGACCCGATTTGACATACGTAGTTCTCACAGATAGTGGATCACACCCAGGACCCGCTGAGGGATACCATAACCTGATCTAGTGCTCGACAGAAGCACGACACTCAGATAGAGGATCATCGCCCATACCAAGGTGGTCACGATGATACCGTAACCCTATCTGGTATAACTCGCGATGTAGGGGATCGAACCGACAATGCCGCAACCCTACCGAAACCACACGCTGAGTAGGGGATCTCATAACCAACGATACCACAACCCTACTATACACCTCATGCTGAGTAGGGGATCGTATACCCGACGATGACACAACCCTACTAAGTACAGCCCACCATGTAGGGGATTATAATCCCAATGATGCCACAAACCCTACGGGGTAAACCTGCTAGATAGGGGATTACCGCCCATGAATAAGCGGTCACAGCGATACCAAGAACCCGATCTAGGGAAAATATGCTAGAGGATCCCGCTCCAGGCTCACCGGAGGAATGCCACAACTCTAACAGTTTGACCATCCCATCGAGAGGATCACAAACCTATACGAAGGTTGTGATGCCACACGAACCCTCATGAGAATGAACCAAGGGAGTACTCTCAACCACTACTGGTCCAAAACATCGCTAACTCGAGCGACCTGCAACAATGCCACACTGCACACCTCCAAGGCCAATACTGAGACCACCATCGTGATCTACGTGAAAAAACACGCAGGATAGGCTGCTTACTCGCCCGAAACGGAGCACCGGTAAAAAGGCACTATTCACCATAGCTGGCTTGTGCGGGGCCCACACAACGATCCCAAAACCCATCGAAGGGATCATACCACGGTGATTCCCTCGAAAAGACAAGCGGAATCGACTACTCGTTCGTCCGAAACGGACACCCGGTGAAAAAGGAACTATTCACCGAAGACCAGCCCGGGTGGGGCCCACGCCTTGATCCCGAAACACATCGAACGGATCGCACCATTGCGATCCTCTCAGAAAAACACACAGGATCGACTATTTATCCGCAAAAAACGGACTCCTGGTGCGGAAGCTGCGTTTCTCCGCAAATGCTAAAACCCGGCCTCGTGGGGCCCGCACCCCATTCTCAGTCCCAACACCCAGAAACCATCTCAAAAAGTCCACCGTACCACCAGGGTCTCAACGCCACTGACGACACGTCATTCAGACGCTCCGGGTAGAAGTTACAACAGCCCGAAGTCATAAAATAAAAAAATAATATTATTTTATACGACGTTTCTAACTCCCAGGCCACACTCCCGAACCATTAAACCCTCGAACCCACACCGGAGGATTCACCTCATCCCCAGGGTCGCGTTTCCACAAACGGCACGTGAATTCGACTCCTGGATTGCAAGAAACGGGGGTCTAAAGACCCCCGTATGAGAAAAAGTGGCCGGACCGGCCTGAACCGGCCCGCCCTGGCCGGCGGCTCTCCGCCGCGCTTCGGCGGCTGGGCCGGCGCGCCACCGCGGACCGCCGCGGACCGCCGTACGCCGCCGCACCGACGAACCTTCCGAGGTCCGCCGGAGGCACCTCGGAGGTCCAAACGCAGATCCGGAAGCATCTGCGCGTCCCCCGGGTCCCGATCTACACTGCTATGGCTTCGATTTGTAGAAAAACGCAGCAAAAAAAGGATCGGGGGTTAAAACTCAAATCTTCCTACCTCGCGGGCGAAACGCCGACGTTCTGCCTTAGATCCGCGCTCTAGAGCTTCCGCTGTACGCTCCAGGAACGTCCGCCGTCGAAATCCGAGCTTGTGGGCGCTTTGTTTGCTCGATTCGACGGATCAGCAGTGAAGAACGGCGAAGAACACCGAGAGGAATGAAGGGGGGGTGATATTTATATCTGCCGCCCGCCGGCGCCAAACCCGCCTCAGACCCGACGCCCGATGCGAACAAAGGTAAGGTCACCCCTAGGGTAAACACGCCGTTCTAAACGCAACGAAGGACTCAGATTTTCCATACAAGATTCCGTTCAGAAGTTATTCGATCCGACGCTCACACACTAACTTCTCCATTTATTTACGAAAACGCCCCTGGTGGCGTTTCTCACCGCAGACCCGCGCCCGCAAAGTTTACACCCCGCCTAGGGTAAACGACACGTTCCAGACGCAACCGTGCCCTCAGATTTCCATTCTGAGCTACCGTTTAG
Organism: Viscum album; assembly: GCA_963277665.1. Classification (NCBI taxonomy): domain Eukaryota; kingdom Viridiplantae; phylum Streptophyta; class Magnoliopsida; order Santalales; family Viscaceae; genus Viscum; species Viscum album. Next base: position 393,393,798 of record OY728147.1, on the reverse strand, counting down.
GAGATATCACACCCCACCATGTGCATAGTATAAAAATACTTAATATTTTTATAAAATTAATTCCGGGCACACCGGGCCTCGGAATCGCATGCCGTCTTCGCGCCTAGCTCTGGAATTATTCAAAGAAATATTCCAAAGTCTGACAGGGCCAAAAACCCGAGTCTCTACACTAGAATAATATAAATTACTTATTTAATAAATTTATATATATATGATACTGAAATCCATAGTTCATAAGTGGTATATTCTATTTGTCTCACCTTTTCTTTGCATGCATAGGAATAGGTGGACAAAAAATCTTGAAGATACAATTTTCAATTTCACCAATTTACCAAACACTTACATAAATGTGACTATGATACTGGCCACTTAAGAAAAGAAAAATAAGTGAGAGGTAAAAAACTAGATGCTTCTTATGTGAAGTTCAATAGAAAAGTGAAGTAATCAGAATCTTCATACCTCCTATGTTCACAAATTTTATTGGAAAAAATCAATCTAAGACAGTGTTTGGTTTTGGAAATTTTTTCATGTTTTCATTTCCTAGAAATATATCAAAAATTAAACTATAAAATATTTCAGATGGTATCATAAAATAAGAAATCATATGACTTACATATTGTATTTTCATTTTCTAATAAACATGAAAACAATATTTTTAACTGTCATTTGCTTTTTAATTTTCTAAAAAATGATTTTTATTTATTAATGTAATACATTTTTGGAAAATGTAAACCAAACTTTTTTTACAAAACCAAATATATCCCAAGTACCCTTTCCATAGTGGTTGATCCATTACCGTAAGTCCTAGCAACACTATCACCGAAACTGCCAAATTTTTTAATTACCCCATTTAAAACAAAAAATAAATTAAGAGTGCTGATCAAATCCTCAAGGAATTATCACAATCATAATTCAAAACTCCCTGCAATATCAACAAATGATCAATTGTTTGTAGGATTTATTTGGTTATGAAGAACATTTTTTTTGCTTTCATTTTCTAAAAAACATTAAAGATGTGGTTTTAATGGAAACATGGTCTTCAATAGAACTAATTAGTGGTCTTTAATCCTTGTATTTGACCCCATTTAATTAGGTTTAAGTATTTTTATTAGTGTATTTTATAAAAATATACTAGAAAATATGATATATAATGTTTTGGAAAGTAAATGAAAGATTAAGAGAGCCACTTATCCAAATGTTTTCATTTTCCAAAAAACATAAAAAAATTTGATTTTTTTTCAAAAAATCTATCATTTTCATTTTCAACTTTTGGAAAAATAATTAAAATATTGTTACCCTTAATAAAATTTATAAATAAAAACTAGGATGTTTTCTTGTTCTAAATTACTAGAAAATTGGGTATTTAATTTCAAATTTCTATAAATTAACAATCATTTTTAATGAGAGAGAATAGTGGTGCATTTAAGAATGATCCCAATCATTAGGACAATGGGTGAGTGAGAAAAGAAGAAGATACATCAATATTTATATTTAGTATAAATGAAAATTAAGAAAATAAGATAGGGTAAGAAGAACATAATTACCTTGGAATGTTAGAAGAAGAAAAAGGGAAGAAGAAGATCTCGATGGAATAAGAACACTCTCCTAAGAGTTAGGCATGACCTCCCATGGCCAACATTTCCCAAAAACTAACTGTACTTCCAAGTACATCTGTAACTCCCCCATCATCATACTACTCTATTTATTAATAAAAAACACCTACAACCCCTACCTAATTTAACTAAATGGAGAATGATCCTGAGATGAGCGATCGATGTATGTTTGAATTTATTTATTTTAATTATAATGGTTAAATGTTTTTATAATTTATAATAATGACCATTGATTTAATTATTTATGATTTATATATCATTAATATCTCTCATTATGTGAGAACATATGTGTACATGTTTAGTTTTTATGGAATTATTCACTAAAACGTGCATGGCCATATCAAAACCTATGTTGAGTGCTCCAAGACATAATGAAAGTCACTATGACATGGTGTTGTCTACATGGAATTCTCATACAATGTCGTAAAGTGATAGTTTAATACTTATCTCAATCCAGATGATACCATGCCTAATGGATCTGAAGGTTCTATGGTGTAGTAGAAGAATGTTGGGCCCTTGCCCAAAAAAAATTTTTCGATAGATTTTTCAAATAATGATGAGGATCATCACAAACATATTTATTTAGGGGATGAAAATATACATGAAATAGAGTGTGGAAAGAATATTAATGCACACGACCCATTGCATAGAATTGGAGGCCCAATGATGATATGAATAATGAGATGGATGAAATAGGCTTTGCATAACCCTATTTTAAAATTTCAATTAGAGGACCAAAATGCATGCATATGAGGAGTAAATGAGAATATAATCACTTTTATTAGAGACTAAAAGTAAAATCAAATGGCTAGTATAACTGATCCCATGAATTTAAATCCATCTTCATGAAGTAAATCTCTAAAGTCAAAAGTGGTGGGATTCTTGTCTCCACACTCATGGTGGGAATATTTAAAGTCATCAGAGTGTTGCCACAAAGTACTTGTGGTGGAAAATTTTGTCCTCTAAAGTAATGGAAAAGTTTAAATAAAGTCAAAATTCATTTTTTATGCTTTAGACTTTGGTGGGATTGGTGTTTAATATGTATCTCTCTCATTTGGATATAAATATCCACCCTCCTTGTACTCCACTTGGTTAATTATGAATTTGAGTGTTTTCTAGCATTATTATGCTTATGTTCCTTATGTTCTCAAGTGAATGAATGTAAGGATTATAAAAGGAGTGATCAATATTTTTGGTTCTTTATAATTAGGGTATTAAGGGTCAAGTATCCATGGGTTTCTAATTGATCACCCCAACCCTTTTAATTTTCCCCATTACAATTCATTTAAAATATGAAATTCTAAAATTTCTAAAGTCACATGGAAATATGAATAAGAAGTATTCAATATGGCTTGAATTAATCAAAATTACCTTATTAAAGGTTATAGGCACAAAGGAAGTGTGTGATGGGTCATTCCAAACATTTATTTTTGTCATGATCAATCATTAATCTAAGATTTACATGATGATAAATGTTGCGATCAACATAATAGAATCAAATAATATATACAATGGATAAAATGTTGGAACCAAAGTGCATGATTATAAGGACCTGACCTTATTACATACATAATCTTTAATTTAGTCAAGAAAAAACTTCCTTTTACATTGAGGATCTTTTCAAGTTTAGAGCTCTAGAGAATTAGGACAATACATTCATAACATTACACATTATTACAGAGTGGATACCATAAAAACAGTTTCCATTTTTTTTCAAAATATAAAACATTAAAACTTAAAACAAGACTCCTGTACAATTATTCAACATTTAACATGGATTCCTTCCTTGTATTACACATAAATTAACCTGTGAAAATAATTTAAAAACTTGGGATGTGCACAAAATCTCAGTAAGGGATGGAAAATAAGGAAAGATCACATTAGTCTATGATTACTCGTAATGTATGAAAGCATTTTCAAAAGACATTCTTGTCACCCATATATACTTACTTTGTGTAACATGAGGTTTAAAAAAGATCCACAAAAAACATGAGAACATAAATATAATCATAAAGGTATCTTGGGGCATTACTTACATAATCTTGTAACCATTCTTGGCTACCTTATAATTTGTAACCCTCACAGCTACCTTACTTTGTGTAACCATCGCAGTTACACTTGGAGTAACCATACGGCCGACCTAAAACTTACTCATAACCAATGAATTGGAGGGATATATAGGTCCCACACTTCATCATAAATAATTACCAAGAACCAAATCATAATCATACAACATGAATAATTCCATAAAAACATTACTTTGGAATTTCGTAAAACCAAATTTAAAAAGAGGATTTTTAAAGAAAATCCCCTTATAAAAATCATAAAATTGAAGATAGAATTAATAGAGTGGATGGAGTATGTATATATACTGTAAATACACATAATAAAACATAATATAAATAGAAACCATCACACAAACAATTTAAATATCACATAAATAATAAAGTAGAAGGTTAACCCAAAGAATTGAAATCGGGTTAAGAATTCCCTTACCTCGGGTTTGTCTTAATTAAAAATTGTTTAAACCTCCTGTATAATGGTTAAAATAGTGTTATCAGTATTTTAAAGAAATATTTTCATGTTTATAACATCTTATATTATCATTTTATAACATCATTTCACCCTTTAATTGTTAGTATTTTGCTCCTTGCACTGTTTTTGGGTGAGTTCTTTACATGATTTCCATGGTTGGTTCATGGTGGATGTTCTTGTCGATTGGAAGTGAAATTTCAGAATTGGAATGGAAATGTATTTACATATTTAAATTACCATAATTTATACCATTTATTATTTTGATGTTTAATATGAGGATGATTCATAAGTTAAAACATTAATGATGTTCATTTAGATCATTTTAGTGGTTCTTTGATAATAACGACCTCATTTCATTTTATACATTAAAACCATGTGTTAAAAAAAATTCCAGAACCATTGATGAGACATAATAAATATATTATAACCTGGTTCAACCATAAAAATGGTTTCATGACCAGAATTGAAGGATTTAAAGAAAAATAAAATCACATCGTCCATGATGTCGGTAATTCGACACATCATGGACAATGTTTTTAATTCTTTGAATAAGTGGGAGAGGAGAAGAACAATGATGATGAATTTTCCATGAACATGAGAACATCTAGAATATACATTATTCTTGATATTTCATGTCTCTTGGATAAGAGGGTGTGAGGAAAGAAGAAAAAGGAATCATGAAATAAAAGAAAACTTGAGAAATTTCACACTAAAATTCGGCAGTCTAACGACGTCTCTTAAAATTTCATAAAAATAGTTTGATGAGAGAAAGGGAATATCTCATCACTCATAGATAATATAGTAAGTAAGGGAAAATATGGAATGAAATATCCCAACATAATTTAAAAATGAAAGGAATAGAATAACATAAAATGAAAGAAAAGAAAGAAAATAAAAGAGGATGTTTACCTCTTGATCTCTTCTCCTTGAGATCCTTATTAAGGGCTTTGGTTTTGGTCTTTTGGTGAGACCAGAAGCTCTAGGATGTGGGGAAGAGCCTTGGGAGGAGTATTGAGCAGAACTTAGGAATTTATCAAGGCTTGAGAGGTGTGGGAAGAAGAGGGGAGTGAGGGTGGTATTTATAGTGGAGGAGAGGGGGTATTTGTCATTATTTTAATCATTAATATAATATTTTTGCCCAAGATTATGAATAGTCTTAGTTTATGTGATCTAAAATAGTAATAATGGCATGTGATTTCGAACCAAGTGGCCTTGAATAACTTATGATGTCATAAATAGTGTATTTTATTGATAATTTGATTATACGGTATTTTATCGTATGCACTATTCACCGAAAAATCAAGAATTTCAGAAAAAACCTAAAAATTTAACCTAACCATTTTTTGACGTGTATAAATAAAAAATGAATTAAATTTTTTGAAAATAATTTTCTAAATATTATTAATTTAATTTTTAAATAAAATCATACTTAATTCAAAAATCAACAATTCTAAATCTATAACTACTTCTATATCATGATGAAAAATTAACCAAGATGTTATTATATTAAATCCTTAAGAAAATAAAATAATAATAAAATTTACTATTCATTATGGTCATATTAATATTCATAAGGTTATGTTACTATTCACCAAAAAAACAAGTTGGTTCCAATAGACTCCAAATAACATACTGAACACAATTGTAGATGACAGTTTATTGAAATTAAAAACATAGAAGTGGAAAAGTTATGTTTTAAAGGATAGTTAAAAATATCTACTTAAAACAAAGTTCCATGAATTTCTATTTATTTTTAGAAAAACATGGGGTGTTACATTATCCCCACCTTCTGGAAATTTCATCCTTGCAATTTTATTTACTTATTAAACAACTGAGGGTACTTTTCCCTCATAGCATTTTCAGACTCCCATGTTGCTTCTTCAACCATGTGGTTTCTCCACAAAACCTTTACCTGGTAGATTACCTTATTCTGCAATACCTGTTCCCTTCGATCAAGAATCTAAACTGGTTTCTCTTCATAAGAAAGGTTCTCTTCCAGCTGAACTGATTCTGGGCTCAAGACATGTGATGAATCTGGCACATACTTCCTTAACATCGAAACATGAAAAACATTATGTAACTGAAAAAAACTCGAGGCAAAGCTACATGGTATGCAACTGTTCCAACTTTCTACAAGATTTAAAAAGGACCGATGAACCATGGAATTAGCTTTCCTTTCTTATTTAAACGCACAACACTTTTACAAGGAGAGATTTTAAGGAAAACATGGTCACCTACCTCGAAAGAGAAGTATTTCCTTCTATTATCTACATAACTTTGCTGCCTGATCTGAGCTATCCTCATGTGCTGCAAGATCATCCTCACTTTCTCAGCCACTTCTTCTACTAATTCTGGCCCCATCAAATTTCTTTCACTGACTTCATCCCAAAACGCTGGAGTCTGACATCGCTTCCCATACAAGGCCTCAAAATGTGCCATCTAAATACTAGAATGAAAACTGTTATTATAAGAAAAATCAACTAAAGAAAGATGCTGATCCCAATTTCCTTGATAGTTCATTGAACAATATCGAAGCATATCCTCCAAATTTTGAATCATTCATTCTGACTGCCCATCTGATTGAGGATGAAAAGCTGTACTGAAATTTAACTCTGTTCCCAATGACTTCTGAAGTCCCTTCCAAAAGTTAGAAGTGAACCTAGGATCTCGGTCAGATACAATGGAAAGAGGAACTCCATGTAGCTTTACAATCTCCTTGAGGTACAATTGAGAAAGTTGACCCAAAGTCATTGTATCTGAAATAGAAAGAAAATGTGCAGACTTTGTTAGCCGATCAACAATAACTCAAATCGCATTGTTACCTCGAGAAGTCTTTGGTAGTCCCACCACAAAGTTCATGGATACATTCTCCCATTTCTACTCTGGCATTGGCAAAGGCTGAAGAATCCCCTTCGATAACTGCCGCTCTGCTTTAACCTGTTGAAACGTAAAACATTTCATGGTAAAATCAGCAATATCTCTTTTCATTCCATCCAACCAATAATACTCCTGAAGGTCTCTGTACATCTTAGTACTACCAGGATGAACAGAAAATAGAGAACTATGAGTTTCGCACAACAAATATTTCTTAAACTGAGAATCACTAGGCACACACAACCTTTTTCCAAATCTTAAAACACAATCTTTTTCAAGGTTAAATTCTGGAAACTTAACCATTTTAACCAATTCTAAATTTTTCTATAGCTCATGGTCTTCCTTCTATTCTTGCTTAATTCTGTCTGCAATGAAGAATGCACTAAAACCTGAAACAAAACAGAGGTATCCCCTGCACCAATAACTTCTAAGCCAAAATTCATCAAATCATTATTCAAGGGATCATGTTCCAAATGTAACATGGTTAATGATGCATGATGTTTCCAACTTAATGCATCTGCTACTTTGTTTTCTTTTCCAGGATGGTAATTGATTGTGTAGTCATAATCCTTTATCAGTTCTAGCCATCTTCTCCACCTCATGTTTAATTCCTTCTGAGTGAATATATACTTTAGACTTTTATGGTCAGTATATATTTGGCATTTGGTTCCGTATAGATGATGACTCCAAATTTTCAAAGAAAAAACCACAACTGCCAATTCCAAATCATGTGTGGGATAATTTAGCTCATGAGGTTTAAGTTGTCTTGAAGCAAAAACAATTACCTGATCATTCTGCATAAAAACACAACCAAGTCCCTTCAAAGAAGCATCACTGTAGATGAAAAACTCACCATTTCGGGAAGGTAAGGCCAAAACTGGAGCATTCACCAATCTCTTCTTCAGTTCCTAAAAACGAACATCACATTCCTCTGTCCAAACAAATTTAACCCCTTTCCGTGTTAACTTAGTTATTGGGATAGATAACCGTGCAAAGTTCTTAACAAACCGTCTGTAATAACCTACTAACCCAATAAAACTATGAATCTCTGTAACATTTGTGGGTCTTGGCCATTCATCAACTACTTTTTTTGGTAGGATCAACTATTATTCCATCCTTATTTACAATTTTCCCAAGAAAAGAAATCTGTTGCAACCAAAAATCACACTTGCTGAATTTTCCATATAGTTTCTTTTCTTTTAATGTTTTCAAAACAACCCTGAGAAGTTTTTCATGCTCCTATTTATTTTTATAAAATACCATAATTTCATCAATAAATACAACCACAAACTTATCCAAGAAACCATGAAATACTCTATTCATAAGATTCATGAATACAGCAGGTGCATTAGTTAATCCAAATGGCATAACAACAAATTCATAATGCCCATATCTAGTACAAAAGGCTGTGTTCGGGATTTCATCCTCCTTCATCTCCAGCTGATGGTATCTGGATCTCAATTCAATCTTGTAAAAGTATTGAGATCCCTTAAACTGATCAAACAATTCATCGATATGATGCAAAGGATACTTGTTTTTAACAGTGATGTTATTCAAAGCTCTATAATCAATGAAAAGTCTCATGGAACCATCTTTCTTTTTAACAAACAAAATAGGGGCTCCCCATGGTGAAGTGCTAGGACAAATGAAGCATTTTTCAAGCAAATCCTGCAACTGATATTTCAATTCAAGAAGTTATATTGGATCCATACAATATGGGGGTTTTGAAATTGGCTTAGCATCAGAAACTAAGTCAATTGTGAATTCGACTTCTCGATCAGGTATGACACCGGGTAACTCATCGGGAAAAACATCAAGGTACTCATTTACCACTGGCACATCATTAATTTGAATAGTTCCCTTGTTTTCAACAATATGATCAAGATAAATTTAAATTCCATATTTTAATAGTTTCTCAGCTTCCTAATATGTTATCAATTTTATGGGTTCATTCTTTTATACAAACTGAAACTCTTTCTGAAAAACAACTTCTTTAGCTCTACAGTCAATCTTAGCATGATAATTAGAAATCCAGTCTATCCCCAGAATAACATCAAACTTGACTAAGGGTAAAACAACAAGGTTTTCAGGTAAAGTCTTTCCACATACCATAATATAAAGATTCTTATAATTCGTCTTTTCTATAACATTTCCCCTTGTGTTTTAACGACAAGTTCAGGTCTCATTTGTTGAGGTGATATTTCCAATTTACTAGAAAATTTCTCAGATATGAAGGAATGTGTAGACCCCGTATCAAACAAAACTTTAGAAAAATATGAGTGAACAAACAATGTACCTGATAAAACTTCATTGAATGTCCAGACATCTGCTGGTGTAGTCGCAAAGGATATCACTATACCTTTCTGCTTATAGTCTGGTTTTTTTTTCATCATTCGGATCTCTCTTTGGGCAGACATTTGCATAATGACCCATCTCACCACATTTAAAACACTTTATAGTCTACTTTTTAGGATTAGTCTTAGGATCATTTTCATTGAAATCTCAGGCCATATGACCAAACTTACCACATTTAAAACACTTCCCAGTTTTGCTAAGACATTCCCCAGGGTGTTTTTTGCCACACTTTTCACAAACTGGAAATTGGATTTTCTTACCATCAGATTTCTTTGGTTGATTCTTACCCATTTCTTGCCAAATTCTTCTACTCTTTATTTCCAAAATGCATGTGATCATTAGAAAACTCCATCTCTACCATCTCAGCACATCAGAAAAGTTTATCATAACTTTTGAATTCACGGGAGGCCAATGCCCTTTAATACCTTGGCTTCAATCTTGAGTAAAAGCGGTTGATTTTGCTATCAAGATCCAGAATAAGATTTGGATCATACCTTGCCAGTGGAGCGAAGTTCACTTCATACACAACCACTGAATCTTCCTCCTTCTGTTTCAATTCAAGGAATTGATTCTCCATCCTAAGTCGCACCACCTTAGGAAAATATTTTTCAAGGAAAATAATTTTAAATTCATCCCACTCTAAGGCATCAAAATCCTCTCTACCCCTGATATTCCTTACCATTGACCACCACTGATCAAACTCCCCTTTAAAATGATAAATGTAAAGACTTACCTTTTGATTGTCTGAACATCCCATAACATCGAATATCTTTTCAAGGTCTTTGATCCATCTTTCAACTGCTACTGGGTCAGAAGATCCATTCAATGCAAGAGGATGTTGTCTTATAAAATGTTCCACTACTGTCATGTTTTGTTGTGGTACCTATATTGGTTCTCTTTAATGGATTACACCACCATTTATTTCCTGCGTTAGCTGATCCATTACTGTCACAAACTGCTCGGTTCCAATCCCTACCATTCTGGGATGTAGTTTTGGAAGGAAGTCATTCTGTCGGTGCCTCTCCTCTTCAGAATCCCTGTTACTTCTGTGGACAACCATTCTGAACAAACATGTCTTAGATGAAGCAACATGGTAATATTTAAATTCTAAAACATTTCAAATTAAAAATATAGTTAAAATCATTTATGGTATTCTATTAACATCACCATAACCCCTAAAGTTATCTAAACCATCCTCTGATACCAACTATAAGGACCCGACCTTATTACATACATAATCTTGAATTTAGTCAAGAAAAAACATCCTTTTACATTGAGGATCTTTTTAAGTTTAGAGATTTAGAGAATTAGGAAAATACATTCATAACATTACACATTATTACAGAGTGGATACCATAAAAACAATTTCCATTTTTTTCAAAATATAAAACATTAAAACTTAAAACAAGACTCCTTGACAATTCTTCAACATTTAACATGGATTACTTCCTTGTATTACACATCCATTAACCTGTGAAAATCATTTAAAAACTTGGGATGAGCACAAAATCTCAGTAAGGGATGTAAAATAAGAAAATATCACAATAGTCCATGATTACTCGTAACGTATGAAAGCATTTTTAAAAGACATTCTTGTCACCCATATATACTTACTTTGTGTAACATGAGATTTAAATAAGATCCAAAAAAAACATGAGAACATAAATATAATAATAAAGGTATCTTGGGGCATTACTTACATAATCTTGTAACCATTCTTGGCTACCTTATAATTTGTAACCCTCGCGGCTACCTTACTTTGTGTAACCATCGCAATTACACTTGGAGTAACCATATGGTCGACCTCCAACTTACTCATACCCAATGAATTGGAGGGAGATAAATGTCCCACACTTCATCATTAATAATTCCCAAGAACAAAAATATAATCATACAACATGAATAATTCCATAAAAACATTACTTTGGAATTTCGTAAAACTGAATTTAAAAAGAGGATTTTTAAAGAAAAGCCCCTTATAAATATCATACAATTGAAGATAGACTTAATAGAGTGGATTAAGTATGTATATATACTGTAAATACACACAATAAAACATAATATAAATAGAAACCATCACACAAACAATTTAAATAACACATAAATAATAAAGTAGAAGGTTAACCCAAAGAATTGAAATCGGGTTAAGAATTCCCTTACCTCGGGTTTGTCTTACTTACAACTTGTTTAAACATCCTATATAATGGTTAAAAGAGTGATATTAGTATTTTAAAGAAATATTTTCATGTTTATAACATCTTATATTATCATTTCATAACATCATTTCACCCTTTAATTGTTAGTATTTTGCTCCTTGCACTGTTTTTGGGTGAGTTCTTTACATGATTTCCATGATTGGTTCATAGTGGATGTTCTTGTCGATTGGAAGTGAAATTCTAGAATTGTAATGGAAAGGTATTTACATATTTTTAGTACCATAATTTATACCATTTATTATTTTGATGTTTAATATGAGGATGATTCATAAGTTAAAACATTAATGATGTTCGTTTAGATCATTTTAGTGGTTCTTTGATAATAATGACCTCATTTCGTTTTATAAATTAAAAACATGTGTTAAAATAAATTCCAGAACCATTGATGAGACATAATACATATATTATAACCTGGTTCAACCATAAAAATGGTTTCATGACCAAACTTGAAGTATTTAAAGAAAAATGAAATCACATCGTCCACGATGTCGGTAATTCGACACATCATGGACAATGTTTTTAATTCTTTGAATAAGTGGGAGAAGAGAAGAACAATGATGATTAATTTTCCATGAACATGAGAACATCTAGAATATAAATTATTCTTGATATTTCATTCCTCTTGGATAAGAGGGGTGAGTAAGGAAGAAAAATGAATCATTAAATAAAAGAAAACTTGAGAAATTTCTCACGAAAATTCGGCAGCCTAACGACGTCTCTTAAAATTTCATAAAAATAGTTTGATGAGAGAAAGGGAATATATCATCACTCATACATAATATGGTCAGTAAGGGGGGATATATAATGAAATATCCCAACATAATTCAAAAGGTAAAGGAATAAAATAATATAAAATGAAAGAAAATAAAGAAAATAAAAGAGGATGTTTACCTCTTGATCTCTTCTCCTTGAGATCCTTCTTAAGGGATTTGGTTTTGGTCTTTTGGTGAGACAAATAGATATAGGACGTAGAGAAGAGCCTTGGGAGGATTATTGGGCAGAAATTAGGCATGGATCAAGGATTGAGTGGTGTGGGAGGAAGAGGGGAGTGATGGTGGTATTTATAGTGGAGGAGAGGGGGTATTTTTCATTATTTTAATCATTAATATAATATTTTTGCCCAAGATTATGAATATTCTTAGTTAATGTGACCAAAAATAGTAATAATGGAATATGAGTTCTAAAAAAGTAGACTTGAATCACTTATGATGTCATAAATAGTGTATTTTACTGATAATTTGATTATACGGTATTTTATCGTATTTGACTATTCACCAAAAAATCAAGAATTTCAGAAAAAACTGAAAAATTTACCCTAACCATTTTTTGATGTGTAGAATTAAAAAATGAATTCCATTTTTAAAAAATAATTTTTAAAATATTATTAATTTAATTTTTAAATAAAATCATACTTAATTCAAAAATTAACAATTCTAATTTTATAACTACTTCTATTTCATGATGAAAAATTAACCAAGATGTTTTTATCTTAAATCCTTAAGAAAATAAAATAATAAGATAATTTAATATTCATTATGGTCATATTAATATTCATAAGGGTATGTTACTATCCACCAAAAAAACAAGTTGGTTCCAATAGACTCCAAATAACATACTGAACACAATTGTAGATGACAGTTTCTTGAAATTCAAAACATAGAAGTGGAAAAGTTATGTTTTAAAGGATAGTTAAAAATATCTAATTAAAACAAAGTTCCATGCATTTATATTTTTTTTTAGAAAAACATGGGGTGTTATAAGGAGCATCACATATTATTTATAATTAATTTAAGAAATTAAATAATTACCTTGTGAGAAATTATTTCTTTATTGATGGATCTAACCATGGATCTACATCGTACCATTGTTTCATTATAGGAATAAAGAATATATTCCCACTAGTGGTGATCTAAATGTGTTTCATGAATCTCCAAATGTTGATGTAGGAATCTTTGGGTGCTAGCTTGGTAGATCCTATCGCTTGCGTCGTCATCTTTGATCTCCTTGAGAATCACTTCCAAAGGATTCTCCTTGATCTTTCTAGACTAGAGAGTGAAAGGTGGAGTAAGATAAAAATCTATTTGTGAGAGAATTATTGGAGAAAGGGATCTCTCTAGGGCTTTGAAAGGATTATATGGATTTCATTGTGCACAAAAATCAAATGAATCTGCTCTCTTGAAAAATAATATAATTGGGTTTATATACCACTAGTGTTAGAATAAATAATTGCACAAGTTATATTTAATATTTATTTAATCCATGCAGTAACCCATGTCTATAATAATAATAATAATATTATTTCTTAACATGTTCTCAACTCAAGAATTAAATTAAATATTATTTAATCAAATAATATTCAATATATATCATTTCTCACCAATCCTATAAACTCAGTCCTCTATTCCTCCAAAGTATTTATCAAGCCTTGAATAATGTCCATTTATTTAATAAATAAATATAACTTCATTATTCACCAATAAATAAATAAATATTATATTCACTAAATAGAAAATAAATTTTTATAAAATATTTCTCTCACATAATATTCTCTTGAATAACTGGTGACAGAATATGTGCGATCAACAAAACATGAATTATTATTAAACCACATGCATTAAAAATATTTACTCAACTTGTTAAATAATAAATAATAATATATATTATTTAACTGAGATTCTGGATACACTTAGTGAGTGACCCTCCATGTCTCTTTCTCAGTGGAATTAGCTGAAGTAGCCTAAAGTTCAAGGTTAGCATCTTACAACACCCCAAGACACCCATAGAGAAATAAGTTAATGCTGCAATGGAATAATATCTCACATATATGCTTACTATGTAATATAGTATTTTTATTACAATATACCCAATCAAGCAGGTTGCATGTAAGTGTCATCAACCTATGTGCTCAATGTCTCTTTCTTTGAATTTCTAGAAATCAGACTTTCCTACAGAACACCATGGACATGGATTTATTTTGGATATATAATTTCCATAAAAATAATTGAGATATCAAATTCAGTTAAAGAATAGAAGGTAAATATAATTTATCACATTATTCTTTAATTAATAATTACCCATGACGCACCTAATGTATCTTACCTCACCGCGAACATATGTCATCACAGTTTTCATCAATACACCAAAGTACAAGAATTATAATAATCATTAATAATAATATTATATTTTAAGGATAAATACACATGTCCATAAATAGAAACATCCAATGACACATATAACTATGGATTTTCTACTAGCAGGTCTCGTTCTCATAATATCCTACATTGGATATTACCAAGGGTATACACCATGAGAAGGTGCCTCAAAGTCCTATGAGTCTCCAACCCTAATATACTATATCACATGTGTCCTTAAAATGATATCATACAACTATATAAAATATACTTAAGAATAATATCATGGCACTTTTGGGTTCTCATCATAGCAGGGAACTACTACAACCTTTTAGTTTGATAACTACTCTTAGGACATTATCTCATACAATGTTACACAAATGAATAATCATGATGCGATAAAGAGTTTATTAATATTTAAAACCATGAACACAAGTTATTATAAATTAAAAAAAACCCGATTCTAAGGCTACAAATAAAAACGACTCCCACTTCCACTAGAGCCAACAGTTAACAACCTTCAGTCCGCTAGCTCTCAGATTATACTCATGGTTCTGCTGAGATAGTCCTTTAGTTAATGGTTCCCCAAAGTTTTATTCTATGGGAACTCTGATTACTACAACTTCTCCCCTTTGAGAAAAATCCCTCAATATTTTATACTTATGGAGTATGTACTTTGTCCATTAGTGTGACCTTGAATCTTTCAAGAGCCACCGCTATAGTATTATCATAATACAACGTGACATGGTCTTTACTGCTAGGTACCACATCATGATCCTAGATAAAGTTTTGTATCCAAATAGATACCTTGGCTGCATTAGAATACACTATATACTCAAAATCCACTATTGAAACAACAATAACTGGATGCTTTGAACTATTCCAACTCACACAATAACAAAATTGTAATTTAGCGACACTTTTTTATGAAATTTCCTAAAAACGTCACTTATTTAGTGAAGTTTTGTAAAAAACATCCCTAATTTAGAAACATTTCCTGAAAACATTTTGAATTTAGAGAATTTTCATAATGAATGTCACTAAATTAGTGACATTTTGTGAAAAATGTCACCAAATTAGTGGCGTTTTGTGAAAAATGTCACCAAATTAGTGCCATTTACTGAAAATGATGCCAAATTAGTGAAGTTTCCTAAAAAATGTCTCTAAAACAGTGAAGTTTTTGAGAAAAAATGTCACTAAATTCATGAAATTACCTAAAAAACATCTCTAAATTAGTGACTTTTTTCAGGAAACATCACTAAATTAGCCACTTTTTCTAGAAATGTCGCTAAATTGACAACATTTTTCAGGAAACGTCACTACAAAATATATATTTATATAGCCCATTTCCCCACATAGATGTAAATATATATTTGGATATATATATATATATATATATACACAAATACACAGATAAACACATATATAAACACACACACACACACACACACATTTATATATAAAAACACACATATTTTAAATTTAGTCACGTTCTTAAGAAAATGTGGCTATTTTAATGACATTTTTACCAGTGTTTTAAAATGTGTCTAGTTATATATATATATATATATATATGTATATGTATATATATGTATACATACACATATATATTTACACACACACACACACATATATAAACACACATATATATAAACACACACACACACACATATATCTTCATATAAACATATAATATATATAAAATACACACACACATATATGAACATATATATATATATATAATATAAACACACACATATATATAATATAAAACATAAACATATTTATAAATATAATATAATATAAACACACATACACGCGCACACACACACACGCACACACACACACACATATATAAACATAAAACATAAAACATAAAATATAAACACACACACACACAGATATATATATATATATATATATATATTAAATTTTAAATACTGAAATGTATTTACATATATATATATATATATATATATATATATATATATATATAACATAATACAATTAAATATTTTAAATTTAGTCACGTTTTTAATAAAACATGACTATTTTAGTGACATTTGTACGTTTTAAAACCTGGATAATTATATATATATACACACATACACAAATATATATAAACATATATAAAGTAATATAAACATATAATATATATAAAATATATAAATATATAAATATAATATATATAATATATATAATATATAAACATATAAATAAACAAAAACATAAATATAAATATAAATATATATATATATATATAATATAAAACATAAACACACACATATATAATATAAACATATATATTTATAAAAATAAAACATAAAATATAAACATATAAACACACAGATATATATATATATATATTAATATATATATATATATTAATTTTTTAAATACTACTATCTATTTATATATATATATATAAATAAAACAAAATACTATCATTTACTATAAATCTATTTGGGTGAGTTGGCCACAACTTTACTATAATTTACTAAAAATCTATTTGAGACAGAAAACATATCCTGACTGTGACTTCAGATGCTTTTGATCTATTTAAAAACTATCGTCAGTATAACCCTTGATGATGAGATCCTCATCTCCTCCATACACCAGGAACAAATCTTTAGTTCTTCTCAGATACTCAAGGAAACCTTAACAATAGACTAATGCTATTCTCTTGGATCAACTTGATATCTTCTTACTATGCTCAATGCATAGGCAACATCAAGTCTAGTACATAACATGACATACATGATTGATCCTATCATTGAAGCGTATGATATCTTACTCATTCTCTCTTTCTTCTATTGTGTCTGAGGACACATTTTCCTAGAAATATGTATATCATGTGACATTGGAATTAATACCCTATTGGATTATTCCATACTAGATCTCTTTAGTATCTATTCAATGTATGTACTTTGAATTATTCTAAGAAACCACTTAGATCTATCACGAATGATCTTGATCCCTAGAATATAAGCCGCTTTACCTAAGTCCTTCATAGAGAAACACTTGTTTAACTAATACTTAGAAGACTATAAGGCTGGAATTTCATTTCCAATTTGTAATATATCATCAGTATATACTACTAGGATAACGACCGCATTCCCACTAAACCTCTTTTAAACACATGTTTCACACTCATTCTTAATGAATCCAAATTATTTTATAGATTAATTGAATCAAATGTTCTATGACCTGGATTCTTGATTCAATCCATAAATGGATCACTAAAACATGAAAATATTTTTAGCATCACCTAGAGTCATAAACCATTCTGATTGAGTCATGTAGAAATCCTCTTGAAGGTTCCCATTAAGTAAAGTTGTTTTTACATCCATCTACACAATTTCATAGTCATGGTAAGCTTCTATTGAAAGTATAATTATGATGGATTTAAACATGGAGAGTGAAAAGTCTTAATCATAGTTAATTATTTTACGTTTTTTAAACCCTCTATCCACTATACTTGCTTTAAACTTATTTAATTTACCTTCCATTCCCAGTTTTCTCTTGAATACCCATTTTCACCCTATAGGCTTTATATCAACTGGTGCATCAACCGAAACCCAAACTTGGTTATGATACATGGAATCTATTTCAGAATCCATGGATTCTTTCCATCTTGTAGCTTCGAATATCTCTACTGTCTCTTTGTAGGAGATAGGTCCATCATTCTCAACCAATAACGAGTCATCATCTTTAGTGACTAGAAAACCATATCTCTCTGGTTCTCTTATCTATCTATTTATCCAACATAGTACTTGTGTTTTAGGAACTACTTCATCCATGGGGACCTATGGAATCAATTCATACACAAAATATTGTATATCTTAAGCATCAAATTCATCAAAGTCAATCTTTCTCCCACTATAATTTTTTAGGATGTTCTCCCTCTCAAGAAATATGGATTGTCTATAGACAGTCACATTCTTGTCTGATGTTTTGTATAAGTAGTATCCTTTTGTTCCCTTAGGATACCCTATAAAGATTCACTTTGTTCCCCAAGGTGATAGTTTGTTACCTGATAATTCCTTAACAAATTCCTCGCAACCCCATACACGTGTATGTGACAAAATAGGTTTCTTACCACTCCATAACCAGAATGGAATTTTTTTCCACTTTAGTTAGTAATCGGTTTAATTTTTATGTTGTAGTTTGTAATGAATATCCCCAAAAGCATAATGGAATATCAACATGACTCATTATCGACCTTAAAATTTCTAACAAGGTACGTTTCATCCTTTTACTAACACCATCCCACTATGGTGTGTATGGTGGAGTGTGTTGAGATAAAATCTAAAAATCCTATAAAAATTTGATGAACTCTTGGTTAATATATTCACCCCTCGATTCAATAAAATATTATTTATCTACTTTCCAAGTTGATTTACCACTTCATTCATGAATTATTTGGATTTCTCAAAGGACTCAGACTTGTACCTCATCAAGTATACATATCCATATCCACTCAAGTCATTAGTAAAAGTTATAAAGTAAGAATATTCACCTCTAGAATATATTGGAAATGGTCCCCACACATTAGTGTGTACCAATCCTAAAAGTTTTGTGGACCTTTAACCCTATCCACCAAATGGTGGTTTGGTCATTTTTCCTTGTAAAAAAACATAACCTATTTTAAGTGGTTTTAGCTCAAAAGAGTCCGAATAACTATCTTGATAGAGCCTTTTCAAACACTTCTCATTTACATGACCTAGATGGTGATTCCATATCTGGGTGTTATATGAGTTGTATGAACATGATTTCTTATCTATTCCCAATACTTGGTTCTTGTAATTTAATACTTTAAGACCATTATTTGAATATTTCATATCATAAAATATGTTGTATTTATAAAAGAAACAATTTTTATTTCCAAACTTGAAAATAAAACCATCTATATCTAGGAAGGATATAGAAATTATGTTCCTAGTAATTATTGGTACATAATAACAATCTCTTAAAACCAATATCATTCATGTTGATAGTGAATGGCAGTAGTCACAAATGTCTAGAGAATCCAACCTCACACCATTAGAAATTTAAAAATCCACATATCCTCTAGTAAGATTTCTAAATCTTCTTTATTCCTGCATCTAGATATATATGTGAGAACCACAACCCATATCTAATACCCAATGTGTAGATATCGAAATATTACACTTGATAACAAACACACCTTTAGATTTACCTTGATTATGGGTGGAGTTCTTCTTCCAGTGGCCTTATTTACCACATGAAAAACATGTTACCTACTTTTCCTTACCCTACCTATGGATCTTCCAATTCTTGGAAGGATGGTGCATGGGAGAATTTTACTTTTTATGAGTCTTGGTCTCCTTCTCCAAGTTATTTATTTTCTTATTCATCATAAGAACTTTGGGTTTGTAACACCCCATGTACTTATCCACTTGGAGAATCAGAGAAAGAAGTTATGAAAGTCTCTTCTCATTATTTCTTATGTTATAATTAACAATAAAAAAGGAGAAGGTCTTGGGTAGTGAGGAAAGTGTGTGATATATGCATAAATCATATGGGAATTTAATCCCTAAGATGTCTAAATGTTCAATGTAGCCAATAATCTTGACTACATGAGACCTAGATGGTGTTGACTCTCCAAGATTAGTTGTAAATAGAGAATTGGAGATCTCATATCTCTATTATCTCGCCTTCCCTTGATAGAGATCCCAAAGGTGAGACATCATTCTATATGCATCCATGTTCTCATGTTTATTTAGAAGCTCATTGGTCATGTATAATAGAATCAAACACTGAACATATATGGAATCATTAAAATGTTTCTCACAGAGTGATAACTCTTCATCACTATAATCATTTCTAGGCACATCAATAATAGGTTCTTCTAGCACATTCATTTTACTTTCATGGCATAAGATAACGCATAAGTGACTTTTTGACTCTTGGAAATTTGTTTTGGTGAGAAGGTTATCCTTCTCAAGTATGGATTGTAGTGATATGTTTTAAGTCATTTTATTATTATTACTAAAAATAAGATAAGTAGAGTTTTAATACTCTATCTAATAAAATATAGAAAAATAAATAAATATTATATTTATTAATCTCCCACTTTTTTATCGAAACCCAATAGCACTCACCATTGGTAATAGAATATCCTATTTCTTAGACATTATCATGTAAAGGATCCATATTCCCCTTCTCATTACCCCAACTCTAGATGGTCCAGTAATTTGAAGGGTTTTAGATGGACATTCCAAATTCCAACTTCATTAACTCATAGTTACTTAATTTGTTGAGTGGAATCCCCAGTCCTAAAATCCTGAAATTAGATTTTATAAACCTTTTCTTCTCAGTGACACGAATTCCTACATTGGAAATCAACCCTTGATGTGTACTAAGTTACTTGAACCCAAAAATTAAAGTTATAATTCCACGATAATTGAAATCACCCCAACTTTGGTGGGTCAAGCACATTGAACTATGGTTCAATTTTAACTGAAGGAGTGGAAGGCTATACAAAATTAATATATATAATTGATGGATTTTATCCTTTTATGTGTAAATTTCCAATTATTATCTTTATTATATGCTTTCTAATATTAAGTGGATTTACTTAAGTGATTAACCATGTCTTAGATAATATTTACACATAAGAAAATTAATTTTAATTATATCTTGCATTATTGTTAATTCATTAATTCATATGATTGAAAAAATAAATCCTTAGTGAAATAAGAATGCAAATTTATAGATATAAAATAATAAAGTATTATGATCATGAGATTTTACTAATAGTTAGTTTATCGAGCAGATGATAAACTAACTGTCGAACTAGGGGAAAAACATCATGAACCAATTAAGGTTCATGTTATAGCTTTCCACCTATCCACCTATGTATCTTTCTTATATTGGTTTCTCCTGAACTCCAAACACGAACCACCTCCACTATCTTGGGAGCTCCATCCATTACATTTTATTTTACTCACATGCAGGTGAGGGAAACAAAGTATTGGTTAAGGGGTTAACATAAAAGAAACCATGGGTATGTGGGCCCTTAAAGAATGAGAGGAGAGATGACACACATACCAAAAAATTAATTTAATAATAAATTAAAAGAAACCAATCTCATACAAAGGTTTGGTATAAGCTCATAACCATCCATATTCATGCAATGAATTATGTATTTAATAAAATTAAAATTCAATTCTAACTTTTCTTATTTAAGATAAATCATGATCGAATCAATTAATTATATTTTTTTATTTCATCAATTATTTTATCTTAATTCTAATCTGAATTTCCTTGAAATTATCATCCATCATAATTTTTTAAAAAATTAAATAAATCTATTTAAAATTAATTGTGTACAATAAAAAATGTACCTTGGAGGAAATATGGTGAGTACCCGTCCGAACTACCCAATGTGTATTATACTCATATAATGTTCACTCTTACAACATGTGGAATACCTGACTTATCATGTAATTTCATGATGTGTACTATCAACTTAATGATCACACAATTTACATGGTATATACATAGCGTGTTATGCTTCAATGCATGTAGAATAATAACTATAATATGACTTATACATGATATGTAGATTCAAACATTATGAAAAAATTAATTAGACATTTATATATATATATATAACTCATCACATGGCATGTAATATAGACTTAATAACCACATTAAACACATTTTGTTAAGGTTTTCACAATATATTAATTTAATTGTCAATTCTGTGTAATTTGGTAAAAGTACACGATATGTATATTGATGTTTACATGGTGTGTATTATTCTCACCATCTATCCATGACACATTCCTAGAGACTTTTCATGTAGTTGTGCTATGGAAAATATTGGAATACATGGCATGTACATGGGCTACACGACATGTGGTCTCTGAGTTACATGGCCACATGTCCTATAGGTTTTGTAAGAAGATATATGGCATGTCCATGACTAAAGGATTACATGTCATGTATGGAAGTTACACGGCATGTAGTCTGGCTGACCGTGCTCTAAGATGGACTAGTCAATATGTAGTGTATAATTAAATTCACCATGTGTAATAAACACACATGCCTTGAATTAATTCCAAATCAATTCATGGGGAATTAAACAACAATACATAGAGTGTACCTCCAGTTTACACGTCGTGAACTCTTGTGTTATCCGGCCAGAATCCTCGACACCTCTGGATGATATCTTTAAATTTATTTAATTTATAAAATTAATTGATTTGATTATATTTATGTGAAATGATGAGGAAGAAAGTAGATCCCACAATCTAGATTAAAGAATGATTAAACTGGAATTTAAAAACAATAACAAATGCATAAATCCATCAATGAACTTTAAATAATTATAAATAATTATGTGCTTTATATAATACCACTTGAAGGTTTTAGGATCCACAAAAGCATGTGATGGGTCATTCCTAACATTTATTTTTATCATGATCAATGATTAATCCATGGTTTACATGATGCTAAATGCCATGATCAACATAATTGAATCAAAGAAAATAGACAATGGATAAAACACAGGAATCAAAGCACAAGATCATTATATATTATTTACAATTAATTTTAGTAATTAAAAAATTACCTTTATAGAAATTCTTTCTTAATTGATGGATCTGAAAATGGATCTATGTTGTACCACCATTGCATTGTAGGAATCAAGAATATATTTTCTTTGGTGGGGATCCACACATGTTCTAAAAATATATGAATATCACCATAGGAATATTTGGGTGTAAGCATGGTAGATCCTATTGCTTGCATTGTTTTCCTTTGATTTCCTCGAGAATCACTTCAAAAGGATTTTCCTTGATATCTCTAGACTCGACAATGGAAGGTATAGGAAGATCACTCTCCATTATTGAGAGTGTTCTTAGAGAAATGGAGCTATCTAGGACTTCAAGAGGATTCTCTAGATTTCGTCGTGCACAAACAATCAAATGAATTCACTATCTTAAAAAATAATATAATTGAGTTTATATACCACCAGGGTTTGAAATAAATAATTACAATAGTTCCCTTTAATATTTATTTAATCCCCGCAGAACCCCATGTCTATAATGATAATAATAATATTATTTCTTGACTTTCTATTAACTCATGAATTAAATTAAATATTATTTAATAATTAATATTATATATATATTATTTCTCACCAGACCTATAAAATTGGTCTGCTATTGCTCAAAAATATTTATCAGGCCTTGAATAATGACTATTTATTTAATAAATAAATATTACTACATTATTCCCAATTAAATAAATAAATATTATATTCACTAAATATATAATAAATATTTATAAAATATTATTCTCATATAATATTCTCTCAAGTAACTTGTGATGGAATATATGCGATCATGAAAATATGAACAATTATTAAACTATGTGCAAGAATAATATTTATTCAACTTGTTAAACAATAAATAATAAATAATAATATATATTATTTAACTTATATTCTAGATACACTTAGTGTGTGATCATCTAGGACTCTTTATTAGTGGCATTATGTGAAGCAGCCTAAATTATATGGTTAGAATCTAGTAACATGGCAAGACACCCATAGAGAAAGCAGTTAATGAATAAATGACATAATACCTTATATGGATGCTTAATGTGTAATATAATCCCTTTATTGTGATATCTCTAATCAAGCAGGCTACATGCTGGTGTCATCAACCCATATGCTCGATGTCTCTTTATTTGAATTCCCATAAATTGAACTTGCCTACAAAACACCGTGGTCATGGATTTATTTAGTCTATATCATTTATATCAAATGATACGAGATATCAACTTCTGTTAAAGAATAGAAGGGAAAAATCCCTTCTCATATTATTCATTAATGAAATATTACTCATAACGCACCCAATGTATCCTACCTCACCATGAACATATGTTACGTGGCTTATAAAAATCATTAATAATAATTTTAAATTATAAGGATCAATACACATGTCCGCAGATAAGAATATCCAATGAAAAATATAAATGTAGATTTTCTACTAGCTTGTCTCATTCTCATAATATCCTACACTGGATATTACCAAGTGTGTACACCATGAGAAGGTGCCTTAATGTCCTATGAGTCTCCACCCCTGATAGTCTGTATCATTTGCGTCCTTCAAATGATATCATCTAACTATAGAACATATATTTAATAATACTTTTATGGAACTTCTGGGTTCTCATCATAGTTGGGAACTGCTATGACCTTTCAGTGCGACTGATACTCTTAGAAAATTATCACATACTATTATATATATAAGAAAAATAATGATATTATAAATAGTTTATTAATATTAAAAAATATGAATATAGGTTATCATAATGTACACAGAATTTGGTTATAGGGAACCAACTTCAACCCACATGTCATTAAGCATAAACACAAAAAATAAAACACTAGTGTTGATGATTTTTCTTGGAGATATTATCTTATCAATTCTAAACATGCTATGATACTTGGTTTTGAAATGGGGAAACACATGTATGAAAATGATGTTGATTTTTTTTTGAAATATGGAAATTGTGTGAAGAACATGGGAATTTTTTTACAAACATAATGGGTTTCTTTTTCAAAAAAAAATTAATTATGTGATATATCTTGTTCCATGCATGGATTTATTCTTAAAGAAACCCATAGTTCTAGATTAATGGGGCATTTTGGGGTTAAGAAAACTATGGATTTATTATATAAACACTTTCATTCACCTCATATGTGTAAGGATGTTATTATTATTTTTGGAAATTATAATTTGTGTAAACATGATAAATATAAAGTTCTTCTACATGACCTATATACTTCTTCACCCATTTAAAACCATCCTTGGATTAATATCTTGATAGATTTTGTGCTCAGACTTCCTAGATCACAATAAGGAAAGGATAACAATTTTGTGGTGGTGTATAGTTTTAATAAAATTTCTCACTTTACTGCATGTTATAAAATTTATTGTTCCACTCACATCACTGATTTTTTTCAAGGGAATTGTTAGGTTTCATGGGTTACTAAAGACAATTTTGGGAGATCGGGATGTAAAATTCCTTAGTTACTTATAGAGAAAATTATAGAATAAATTGGGTACTAAAATTTTGTTTCCATGTTGGTCAGAATAGATGGAAATATGGGGTGAATTTAATTTTAAAAATTAAATTAAATGGAAAAAGTAAATTCAAAATTATTATTTTTGAGTAAATAAAGTGATAATGAAATAAAGAAGATAAAGTGATAATTAATATAATCGATAAATAGATAATGTGATAAATAGATAAATTGATAAATTCAATACATATTGAAAATTTAATTTCAATATTAGATAAAACGAGTATGTATAACGGAAATGGTTATATCAGATTTTTTAAATTATTCATATCAATTATGAATTATGAAATGCATAAAATAAAAGAGAGAGAAAACATGGTTTGATAAGGAGTTTATAAATAGCTTGGTGTGAGACCTTACATCTCCACTCCTCGAGTTGATAATTCTATGTATTAATCCCTTTATTTTGATGGAGGTCAGGTAACGACATCCTCCATTTCTTTTTGATAAAGATAGAAAGAAACCAAAATTCTCTTACTTTTTTATGGAGATATAAATAAACCAAACATCCCTTGGTTTTTATGGATATAGTAATAATATAAAGGTAAAAGGTTGGTAATATAATAAGATTCAATTTACACAAATCCATTATACTTTTTGTTGGGTATCTTTCTAGAAAGATTGAATAAGATGAGAGAGAGAGTGTTTCATAACCTGACCCACTGAGGCCTGCCTGGCCAATGGTAAGATGCATGTGACACCCCAAGATTTCCTCTAATAGGTCAACTATTGGAGACCAGTGTTGAGTAGGCATATTACACACATGGGAGGCCTTATCCTAAGGTACTTGTATGAAATCAAACATCTCTAATCCACAACACCATGCTGGAAGATAAAATACAAGTGATGCCCAAATTCATGCATAAAAATATATATATCCCAAAATTAGAGTATGAAAAAGGTAATGGAAATCATAAAGGCCAAATACAAGCCCACTAAAAACTTCAATAGAGTCCAACCTACTAAAAATGGGACTGTTGTCAAATGCAACACTCGGTACGATCAGTGGTCTGTCTATCCCAACTATGCTATGCCTTCTCCTGGTCCTCCTAAGTCTCCGTCGAAGGGGTTTTCATCTATATAAGATTTTACATGTGTGAGAAGAACCTATACGTGGGTGAGTATTACAATACCCAGTAGGTTACCTAGAAATAATCAACTACAAAGAATCAAGAGAGTAGTCAACTCATCAATTCTAAGGAATGTTAATCAGTAGTATGAGACATATCAATAAGAATAATCCAGATATACTCAAAGTAGACACTAAGTTTTAAGGTAAATCCATAACCATACTGCCAGACTAGGATTCTTTCTTGAGGCTTCAAGGTAACACTCATCCAAGAGAATTCACTCTGATTTTGATAATGCTGATGGAACTCATCTTAGAGGTCATTCTCATTGGGACTCAACCAAAATAAGTACCCACTAGAACTCTAAAGATCTCGATATAGAGATAGAGGATATCACCTAGGGCCTCTGGGGTATACCATACCCTAACTAGAATGACCCACTAAGTAGGGAACCATATTCTCATATATGTTGGTCACAATTATTCCTCAAACCTCACCTAGGGAAATAGAAGGAATGATAGGTGATCACACTTCAGGTCACGCATAGGGATTCCTGAACTCTATACAAGACTAATTCCATGGATGGGATCACACCCTATGCTCAAGGTTTGATTCCTCATAGTACCCTCATGGGAAAGAACCAAGGGAAAACACCCACATGACATAGGTTTATATTGAAGGGATAGAGGGACTCAACCTTCCCTTGAGAAAGTACATGTCATGTACCAGGAGTTCACGATGTGTCTTGGATACCTCAGGTATTCCCATCTACTCTGGATCATACTTATGTAATTTAGAATGTTCCCATGTACATTGGTTTTTATTGTGAACCTGGACATGTACAGGTACTATAGCCATGTTTGAGTACACAGACATGCCCGTGTACTCTGGTTGTACCCATGTACCTAGCCATGATCATGCCTATGTACCTCTAGGGTACAGTCTGAGCCGTCAGCATTGGGTTACATGATGTGTGGTCGAGAACACATGATTTGTGATATTTTTATTCATGTGTAAACCCTAGACACCACATCCATAGTCTACATGGTGTGTGTTATTTTAGAGTACACGCCATGTAATGTGGGATTTTCTAGAAAATTTCATAATACTCACACGTTTCCCCCTGTGTCACATCCACTTAGATCTAGCTACCAATATCACCAAAAAATAAAGTTTATGGATTGACTAAACCTTTATATCACTAATGGATGGATTCCAACCATCCAATCCTCTCCAGAATCTCCTCCCATCATACCAAATTGTCATCACATGCCAAACTAAAAACCGAGTCTCCCAATCCAATTACAATCCATCCTCAATCATCTGTAGTCACAAAAAAACCTCAATCATGCTATCAATATTGAACTCACACCCATGAAAATGATTCTTCATGACAAATATTTAATTCACAATGATAGGTTTCTAGGTATTTTTTCATCCATCAACCAAATGGGATACTAACAATGATCATACGATGAATGGTGGGAGAAATACAAAAAAAAACAATGGGAAATAACCTCGACCACTGTTCAATATGGCCTCAATTATATTTCATTAGAATGATTAAATAAGAACCAAAATTAAATAACATCAATTCCCAAACCCCAATAAGATAAACCCACACTCAAAAAGATTTATTAACCCACACATCAATCTTTTAGTGGATTTGATCCATATTCATCGAGGGATAAACAAATGGGGATTAAAATAATGTAAAAAATGTCCTACCTTGGGTTTTGATTGATCGCTGATAAAGAATGGTCCCATGTCATTGTCGTTGGTGAGATCCATAAACACTTATGGCACAATGATTTCCAAAACATGATCCACCATTGATCATCCAAGAATCCACCTCCAATGGCCATATCTCAATCTCTAGGGTTATACAGACAACCCTAGGGATTTTCCATAATAGTTTTTATATGGAGGATGGTTTATGTTTAGGATTTAATAATATATAAATAAATTTAATAATTTTATTAATTATTATTGCGCCCATGATGGAGCTCATGACAGACACCCTATGTGCACAAGCGTTATGTCATGCCAAGGGTAAAACTTACGTTCTACATTTAATGGTGGTTTTATATTTCACATCCAAGTCTCTATTTAGGAGTTATTCCATTATTTTTAATAAACTACATGTGTGTGATATAATATATTTAATATTTTTATTATATCAATACCAATCCTCCATGGGACTTGGAATCTAGTGCTAACTCATTACCTAGATCCAAAAATATTATTTAAAACATTCAAAATCTTTACAAGGAAAAAAATATTTGTTAAATTCTCCCCACATCAGGCATTTTTGTCCTAAAAATAAAAAACCTACTCAAACAAGTGAGGGTACTGAGCTCACTCCTGGTTCTCCTACTCCTAGGTGATCTCCTAGAGATTCCCAAGCTGCCATCGGACACGTACCAAGGGAATCAATCACCTAAAATGGATCTTCTTTTACCGAACCTCAATCTCTACCAGGTACCCATTAAAGGTATCTCAATCCTAGATTTACATATCATCCCAGTTGATAACATGTGATAGGTCATGGACATACCTCCTCAACTAAAATACATGGAATATATTGTGTACCCAGCCTAACTATGATGGTGGGGCCAAGTAGTACACCACCTCATCAACCCTACATAGTATTTGGACATGTCAGATAAAACTTGTAGATAACTTTATGCCTGGAAAAACCTAAAAAAACCTCAATGAGGTGAGACCTTCTAGAACACATGGTCTCCCTTGTCGAACTCCAAATTCCTCCATCATTGGTTCTTATAAGACTTTTGATAGCTTTGAGAAGTCTTTATCTGCCCTGGGATGATATGCACCTTCTCTATTGTAGCTCACACCAACTTTGGACCCAATGAGTGATGAATATATTGGATCATACAAATTAAGTGTTAACCTAAAGGGTCACCCATAAAAGTACTTGGTGCCATAACGACGATGGAGTAGTAACTATTGTTATATGAAAACTCTACTAGGGGTAGGTCATCTTCCCAACTATGGCCAAAGTCCCACATGAAATGCCAAAGAATATCATCTAGAATGACTTAAGACAAGTAGTATATATTATAGGGATCAAGA
The DNA here is from genome assembly GCA_963277665.1 of Viscum album. Taxonomy (NCBI): domain Eukaryota; kingdom Viridiplantae; phylum Streptophyta; class Magnoliopsida; order Santalales; family Viscaceae; genus Viscum; species Viscum album. The sequence goes on along the minus strand of OY728147.1, from coordinate 393,363,783 downwards.
TCATGCATTATAGATCAAATAGGATTCTTAGAATAAGTAAAATAATCTACATTGATAAGATACTAAAGAGGTTTAGTATGGAACAATCCAATAGGATATTGGTTCTAGTGTCACATGGTATACATCTTTCTAAGAAGATGTGTCATCAAGTACAACATGAAAGAGAAATAATGAGTAATATCACATACACTACTGTGATAGGATCAATCATGTATGTCATGTTATGTACAAGTCTTAATGTTGCCTATGCTTTAAGCATGGTAGGAAGATATTAATCAAATCTAGGTGAACAAATTTGGATTTCTATTATGGACATCCTTAAGTATTTGAGGTGAAATAAGGATATGTTCCTAGTGTATGGAGGATATGAAGAACTATTCATCATGGGTTATATAAATGGTAGCTTTTAGAAAGATAATAATGATATGTAATCACAACTAGTATATGTATTCAGACTCAATAGAGGGCCTATGAGTTGGAAGAGTTTAACGAAGTCAGTTTTCTTTGATTCTACAGTGGAGTCTGAGTATATTTTGGTTACCAATGCAACCAAAGAAGCATATTTGATTCTTAAATTTATACATGAGCTTGATGTGGTGCCTATAATTCAAGTCCCAATCACAATTTTCTGTGATAATATTGTATTAGTGTATCTTTCCAAAGACCCAAGGTCATAACAAAGGACAAAGAATATACTTAGTAAGCTTCATATCTTGAGGGATTTTTCTCAATGAGGTGAAGTTATAGTGACCATAGTATCCATGGAGGAATATTTAGAGACCCCATCCTGAGGGTTCTATCTCAGTAGAAGCATGAGTATCATGTGATATCTAGTGGACCGAAGGTTATTAACAATTGGCTTTATTGAAAGTGGGAGTATGTTGGAGTTTATTTCGTAGAAATTTTTTTAAGTACTTGATGATTTCATGTATTCATTAACTTTAATATAATTTAAGTTTCTTATTAGGTCATTATTGTTCCTCTACTTGACATAATATGTTATGATTTCTTAATAATATCGATCACATTGAAAATGCATAGAAGTTTCCCACTATGATGAGAACATGGAGGTGCCACAAAAATATTATTGAATATATATGTTTTTTTATCCAAATGATATCATTTTACATGACAAAAATGATTAAGGATATAAGGGGTTGAGGCTCATAGGATTTTGAGGTACACTCTCATGGTGTGCGCCTTTAGTAACTTCCAAAGTAGAAGATTATGATAAGGAGACCCGCTGATAGGAAATATATATTTGTATGTTTAATTGGATGTTCCTATTTTTGGACATGTGTATTGATCCTTAAACTTTTATATTATCATTAATGAATATCATAAGTCACATAATTTGATATATTTGAGAAAACTGTGACAACATATGCTCATGGTGAAGTATGATACGTTGGGTGTGTCAGAGTGATATTGCATTAATGAATAAAGTGAGAAAGTATTTTTCCCTCATATACCTTGATATAATTTTATATTTCAGTCCCTTTGATGGGAATGGAACTACCTAGATAAATCCATGTCCATGGTGTTATATGGGAATTTTCAACTCTAGAAATTCAAAGTAAGATACATCAAGCACATAGGTTGATAACACCAATATACAACCACTTGATTAGAGATATCACAATAAAGATATTATATTACACATTAAGCATTTGTATGAGGATTTATGTTGTTGTGGATTTTTTTTCTCTATGAGTTTATTAGAATATTTTTAGATACTAACCTTGGAATTTAAGTGTATCTGCCTATTTCCACTGAGAAAGAGGCCTAAAGGGTCATAAAATAAGTGTATCTGATCATTGTCACTGAGAAATATGCCTAGAGGGTCACAAAATAAGTGTATTAGAAATCTTAGTTAAATATAATGTTTAATTTAATAAGTTAGAATAAATGTTATTCCTACTTTGTGGTTTAATATTTGTTCAGATTTAGTTAACCACCAATATTTAATCCCAAGTTATTTGAATGAATAAGTGAGTTAAATAATAATAATAAATATTTAATTGCAAGATATTTTAAATATAATATTTATTATATTTATCAATGAATAATTAAGTGATGATTATTTATTTAAAAAAATAATCATTTTTCAAGGTTCAATAAATGTTGAGGAGGATTAGCGGGCTGAGTTTAATGGTCTGATTGAATATGATATAAAAGATATTTATTTATTCTTATGTGATAAACTTATCAAGTGAATAATAATTATATTATTTTTAAGACATGGGGTTCACTAAAAATAAAGGAATTGGAAATGGGGAATATATGTACATAGGAATCCCTAAACATTCCTTCATATATATATATATCGAGTTATCTCACTTTTCAAAGTGAGATTAGTTGTGCTCAACAGATAGAAACAATCTATCTCAATCCATATAAATATCTCAATAATTCAATCAAGATCTAGAGTGTGGATCCTACTCACCCCTCAAGTGATCGAGAGATAGAAAGAGTTCCTCTCCCATGAATAACTTCATGTTGTGATAAACAACAAATGAGGAAAGTGATCAGGATCAGCCGTGCTGGCACTAAAAAATTATATGGTGATGTTCATAAATTGTGGTGCACTTGTGGATCACCACTAGAGGGATTATTCACCAGGATCCCATAACATAATGAAGGTATGATGAGATCGAGTTAACCAGATCATCAAATAATTAATAACTACAAGTTTATGTAATTCTATATTTTCTTATAAATTAATTATAAATTACATGTAATGATCCTCTTCTTCCAGTTATGAAATTTTAAAATATTAATTCAAGTAATCTATGATTTTTATCCATTTTTTATGAAGTCACATTCCATGTAAAACTTGGATCATTCATAAATTAATAATAAAAGTTGAGTTGGTTATGCCAAATAGACACTTTTGTTGTGCTTGGAACCTATAGTATATGGCGTAAGAAAAGGAAAGGGGTCATCAGATCACATGGAGATGTTAGGGTGATGACCTCAGGTAACATGGAGACATTCCTATGGTATTTTTATGAATTTTTCATCATTGGGATATATAATGTATAAAATATGTATGTCTTGAGCTTACATTTAGATCTCCTTTTTTATGGTGTATAACTTATTTACATGCACCATGGGGTGTAGTTCAATGGTTCAAACCCTGTTATACTAGTGATGGTGTTTGGGAGGTCTCAGTTTTGAGACTCCCTAATTAAATTTCTTCTTTTTTTACCCTTTCTGAAACATACTATAAATTATTTACATTTTATTGGTAATGCCTATGTGGAATTATTTATGTAGAGGCAGTGGTTTATGTTTGTGAGTTGATTTATAGTTCAACCTAAACCCTCGACCCGTGTAATACACATAAAAAAATTAGGAAAACCTTGGAAATTATCACCATATCTAGAGGGTTAAATCATTCCCAAAGTGTATATTTGAAACCCTTGGCACTTTTCACCAGCCCATGGTGATTATGAATTTGTTTTGGGCCTTATGATAGATCAAATCTATTGAATTATAATTTTGACCTAGGTCAATCAAATACATAGACAAAAAAATCAAATATTGGGTCAACTTGAAGAGATATATTTATATTCTAGAAGAAAACCCTCTTAAATAATTAAAAGGAAAACATGTTTCTAATTAGTAATATATAAACATTTACAAAAAATCAATGAAGTTTTATAAATGGTTTTTAGTAAGTGTCTTAAAAAAATTGTGTCATGAACAATAAATATTATAATGAAATTTTAGTGTTTATCAATTATATATTATGAATTATAATACATATTATGTCCATTATATAATAATATATAATGCATATAATTTATTTTTTATGAATTATATAAACACACATTTCACAAAACATATGTTCAATACATCATATTATATACATTACACACATTATGTCCATTATACTAATATATATATATATATATACATACATACATACATATATATATATATGTATATTATAACATTAGAATCAGAAAATAACATAAAAGTTTAAGGAAAAAATAATAAAATCCAATCAGTTGTAGAAAATTAATTAAAAAATATGAGAAATATTTATTTTTAGATTGATGTAAAAAAATGAAAAAATAAGTCATGATGTGTCCCATATCATATGATACTAGAAATAAATAATTAATAACTCTCTAGAAGGATATTTTCTTTGTTTCTTTGTACTAGTAATCAAATGATTGTATTCTTCCATGCTGTAAAAAAGGGAGGATCCCACCTACCCTCTATCTTTCCACTTATTTTTCTTCCAACCTAGAACCTCATCACCACCATCATCCCCTTCTTATCCATCCATCTCTTCTAACCCTCCCATGTCCAAGACACCATCCATTTTCACATCACACCCATTAACCAAATCATCACCATCCTCATCAATGGAGAGTTCTCCTGATTCCATCATTTGATTGATATACTCCCTATCAATCTATTCACCACTTCCATTCTGCTATGATTCATTGATCATAGTGAAATTTAATGGAGGGATATAAATGGGAAGAAAATGATCTTTATTTATACTTGAACAAAGCATTAAAAAACTCACTCTATACACCTATATCTCTATACAAATGGATATCTCAAGGATCACTCATCAAATTTAATGATATCTCTTGTCTTAGTTGATGAATGAAGGAGGCTCTCTAAGGCCTCCTTATACAGCTATAGTGGGAGGAGTAAAAACTTGACACATCTCCCACCAATCCCCTGCCAACCTTAGACCATTAAAAAATCATCGTTCAACATGCTCAACTATCAACATTGAATTAGCCAAGGGGTTAAAGGGGTCAGTGCATCAACCACCAACTAAGGTAGTTGAAAAAATCTATCAATTCCCCACCTCAAGTTACAATCAACTGGAGCATATTCAAAGCTCTATCTTCTTATAAGCAACCATCTTTGTCAATATATCTATAATATTATCCTTTTTTGGATATTCTCAAGTCACAATAGTTGTTGATCCATCACCTCAAATATCCAATGATAGAAAATTTCGATTCACTTTGTCCAAGAATGGTACATAGAGTTATTTCTCAAGTCCAAATAACTTTTACTATCACAATGAACCCTATAATCTTGGTTGAATCCAATATTTTGGAAAAAAATGATTTATCCACAACATATCCTTGCTAGCATTCGAAGCAACAATTTACTCTGCTTACATCATGGATAAAGTGAAAAACTTTTGCAACCTTGACTATAATGATACATTTCCTCCTAAAAAAGTATAGATGTATCATTTTGTAGACTTACGACTATCATAATCTCTAACCATATCTAAATCTGTATAGCCCTCCAAACAAGGCTCATTTATCCCATAGCACAAACATAGATTTAATGCACCTTTAAGATTCCTTAGAATCCACCTAAATTGGACCACATACACTATATATATATATATTAGGTTCTTGAGGGTATAATTACATTAAACACACACACACCACACACACACACATGCCTGAAAGAAAGGTCATATCCCTCCAAGGGATAACCCACCCACCCACACACTTTATTACATTACATATATTTGGCCCGAAGTTCCAGTGGTCATGTAGCCCATTAAATGGCCTGTAGGCCCAAAATTTTGGCCCAAGGACCATTTTGTGAATAGTACTGCTATAATACCCCATCTACTATAATACTCGCACAGTACTGCCACAACTATAGTGCCTTCCACTGCTGCTATAGTTCCCACCGACACTACAGTATCTTAGTTTCTATAGTGCCTCTGTTGCTACAGTATTGAATGAGACTCTATGTTGTATCTTATACAAGAAGTATTTTCAAGGATCGAGTGATTCATAATTTTTAAAACTGATATACTTCTTCTCTATCAGAGTAGATGACTCTCATTCACTCTTATGTCCAAGTATCCTATGTCATAGATTGGATGATGTCTCTCATTACATTTTTTAAGGAATTATACACATATCTTCACATGAGTTTTGTATAATATACCGCATATTTGTCCACAGGTTATGACAATGGATCATTTCATCATCTTCCATTATCCATCGCTGAGAATGTTTTCATATCCTTGTCGATCAAAGGATATCCTTGATAAAAGGTTGATCTGAAGGCTTGGAACATGTCGAACATCCTTCAAGATGATTGTGTGTCCAATGTTTGACTTGAATTGGATATCACCAATGCCAAAAATCTCCACCAAAATTTTATTCCCTATATTGACTACTCCAAATTCACCTACTTGATAAATCAAGAAATAAAAACTATTGGGAGTGGCGTGGTACGATTCCATAGTATCGATCAATCATTCTGTGTTTTGGGATGATATATGAAAGCAAGTATTTTATTAATATTTAAAGTAAAGCACAAATTCTCTAATGATGCTCACATGAACATCTCCATTTCTTCTTTTATAGTCACTACCTTGGCCCTTATCTTGTAATAATTTTTGGTAGTTTTGATTCATGTGTACCTTTATGCCATAATGGTAGCATTTGTATGTTGGCCTACTACCATTTGTGGACATTCCTATGCTATTTATTCTTCCTCTACTTCCTACCCCTCGACCACCTCCTTATTGTCTTCATCACTTATATAGAACAAGATATTGCCTATGGTTGTAGATTACATCCTTCCTTTGATCCTCCTCATTGCATAGTGTATCCTTTACCATTTCCAGGGTAAGTTTGTCTTCAGGAATCAGATTTCTAAGTGAGATCACCAATGTATCCTAACTATTGGTGAGTGTGTATAGTAGGTAGTTCACCTTATATTCATTAGTCAGAGTCTTACCTTCATCCACTAATTGATTCATTAGGATTTGGAACTCGCTAGTGTGTTCGGTTATAAATCTTTCACTCTATAGTCAACGATTCATCAACTTATTCAGGAAGCAGATATTTTTTCAAGTATTATTTGATTGGTACATGATCTCCAAATTAATATAGAGTTTATATGAACTGGTATCTTGAGAAATTTAGTGGTAGATGATTTGATTGATTCTTCAGTGGATTTTCCCAATCGTCTTCTTGTTCACCTTATTCCACTCCACTTCCTTGGTAGCTTCGATGTTGAATCCATTTTTCTCAATGGGGTGAAATAGGTCCTTATAATTAAGGTGATATTCCGTTTGATACTTCCAAATGAATTAATTTTAAAAAATCAACATGATCATCTCTCATGTGGATGGTTCTTCCAATGAATTTAAAATCTTAAAAAATTAGAGCTGAATTTAGAAAAACTTAGTGTACTATTTTGTCTAGAATAGTTGAAAATGGTGAAATATTCTCTTGGATTGTCAAAATTAGACATTGATGATCAAGATATGATCAAATCAGTATCAATGGATGAGATCGACTAATGATGTGGCAACTATGTGGAACTGATGTGGTGTTGATATGGCACACCAGAGTAGAAACTGGAAACTCACTAAAAATTTCACTAGCACCATAATAGTGTCTTATTCTCCAGCAAGGGGGTACTGTTACACCCCAAACTTTGACTGAGACTAGAGGGCTTTTTTTATCTCCATTTCGATGTTTTTTGTGCTATTGGAATCACCTAGACACAAAATTTTAGAATTATGTTTCAAAACATGAATGCGAGAAAATTTAATTGTTTTGTTAATGGAAAATATCCTATGGCTATTTTCCTTTCACCACAAATGGATCTGATGTCACTTATTGTGATTCATGAATCATAGAGAAATGTAAAGGAGGAAGACAAATGGGAATGATATGGGCTTATTTCAACTTTAACAAAGCTTTACAAAACTCCCACTCTACACCACAATCTCTCTACAAATGGAGCTCTCAAGGCTATCTCACTAGATGTAATGAGATATCTTGGATTGGATGATAAATGCAGGAGTCTACCTAAGGCCTCCTTATATATCTATGGTGGGGGGAGTACAAACTTGACATATCTCCCACCAATACCCCAACCTTGGACCATTATATCCTTTACATTCAACATGTGAAACACAACGGTACCAGTGGGGTTGGTGCACCAATCACCAACCAAGGCATATAGAAAGATCCATCATATACAACTCCTCTTCCTCCACTGCTTCCCTCTTTTTTACTTCATATTTTTCAATGAAATCATCTTATTCATAGAGAACTTATGGAATAAAATGACTTGATGACACACATTTGATTCAAACAGAGATAGAATCTTTGACCTGATAAGATAGCCATAGATGTTAAGATACCATGAATAAAAAAGGATTCCAAAACAAATTCACACAAAAAACACATGATAAATTCAAATAATAGATGAATGAACTTCAAAATAACCTTCCACGGAGGTTCGATCTGGGAATCGTCATGTCATGTTCTTTTCTTTAGTTTATTCTATGTGAACTTATTCATAAATTAGTGAGATATAAATCATTCAAGGGATTCACATAGTAAACTATGGGTCCCCCAAGAGAAATTTCCTTTATATTTATTCAATAGATGGATGCATGTAATAAGTAAGTAATTCTAACTCCCACTAACTAACCAGATCCATATTTCTTTAATGTAGGAACAACACGCACACATGAGCATGTTAAATCATGAAAAAACCTTCCACCCAAATTTTGATGGAGAGAAATGAGCATAGAAAATGTCAAATACATGAATACCTGTAAAGTGGATATTGATACCGTGGATTATAACCTCTATTTATGACCCTAAAAATACTTGCATCCTTCACTGGCAGAGCTTCATCATTAGTTTCATCTGAAATGTCTTCAAAATGCCCTAGGTTTTCATCAAAGAGATTTTTTTGAAGTATCATGTACCTTTTTGAGTTTAGTAAAAACTATTTACCCAAGGGAGGGGAAGTACAAATCAATATAAAGGACAGGACTTGGTTCACCCTAAAACTGTAAAGTCTCCCATAGGGGAAGCCTTTCTTTGAGAACATTTGAGAGAAGGAGAATGAAATTTTGGAAAAATTAGCATGGATTAAAATCCACCTGTATAATATTAATTGATAAATAACAAACACCCTTTGAATTTAAATAATTTTTCAAGGCTCTATTAGGAATTAAAATGAACAATTCATCCTAGAAAAATAAAATCCATCATTAAAAATTCATTAATAAAAAAATGAAATCTAATTTTAAAGAGAGGAAGGGAGGGAGAACAACCTCCAATAGAGAACAATATAATCAAATTGAAAGATGAGTTAGAAACCTAGAAACTCAAAAAATATAGCATTCCTTAAAAAACATTACTTTATTATTATTATTATAAAACTACCTAAACTAACCCAAATTAAAAAATTCATTTTTTGGGATTCCATGTTTACTAGGTTTCATTTCATTTAACTGGAACATGTGTTGAATCCAACCATATTGGGCCCAAATAAAGAATTCAAATTGAAAAATATTTGGTTTTAAAAAATTGACCAACCTTCAATAATTGTGTCATAACTTGGGTAACATGACTAAAAATAGTCTTATTCAAGTTGGACATAAAAGATAAATCAAAGGCCCACGTCTTCCTAACATAGTCTATCACCTCCCTTTACATAATTTTTGACAAAAATCCATTCCTAAATGAGACTGGAGTCTCATTAGGGGTACAAGAAGGTATCTTTATTTTCATGGTTCATACCCTATTTTAATACATAACAACTCCCACTCCCACTTCTGGAAATACCTTTATGGAAATACTCATTTCCATTGAAGTAAAATTCACCTGAATAATAAGCTACATATTCAAGAAATTTCAATTTAAAATTCTGTTACGAAAGTATACTAAAGTATACTAGTAGCTAAAATTATTATAGCATAGTGCTAGAATCTACTGGCCACCAAAAGATTTAAAAGCTTCAATAATAAAATATCAATCCCGAAATAGAAGCTACTGGATTCACACAATATTCAATAAGATATAAAAGGTTATGAAGTAGTAGCCTTTCCCATGAATCACTATATTTAAAAAGAAACGGGCCTTCAGGGATCACAATTATAAAAAAGAGAAACATTACAAGAATACATCACAAGAGTTATAATCTAAATTCAATTTCCTTGTAATAATTCAAGGTAGCTGACATAATTATATTTGAATATAATTAATGAAAAAACCAATCACTAATAATCTGATTTTCTGAAGATATCTTGAAAATAAGAATTATTTCTTGAACAAATACATAAAAAATTATTTGGATAAATCTAAATTTATAATCATTCAACCTAGATAACAAATACTGGAATCTAAAAACATCCCAAAAAATCAAAAAGAAACATTCCCTTATAGAAATCTAGTTTTTCCCCATACTTCACTTAACGATTGTAAAAGCAGTGGGTATTTAACCTAAAAAAGATCATCAACATCATTTCTTTAAACAAAAGAAAATGCTCAATTGATTCCCTAATAACTTTTTTTATTTTTTTTCAAAATTATATGATTTTTCATTAATTGAAAGAAAAAATTAATATAGGATTACAAATGTAGGAAACATTCCAGATATAAAACAAATATAATTGGTAATAAAGCATGAGAGTTTGATATAAGGTCCAGTTTTGTACAAAAGAAGTATTTTTTATGGAAAGGTAATGGGAAATGGAATGATAAATGAGGTTTAAAATGGTTCATACTGTTAAAATAGAATAAAAAACCCTTTAATCCTTTTCAAAATGTCCCATAGAGATTTAAGTTTTTTTCTTATTCAGAGAACTTATAGTTTCTTAGTTAGTTACATTGTAATTTTTAAATTCCTTCTATTCCCACATTGAGAAAGGAATCATAACCTAAATTTGAATAATTAAACATAAAATTAGATATTATTAGTTTATTAAGAAAACACTATGAACTTTGAAATCATTGAATTACATCAATTCAAAATAATCATATCTAAACAAAGATGAGTTTAGAGGTTGATCGTTTCATTTTAAAAAATAATTGATTTTGATATTAAAAAATGATGTTAAAAAATGGTGTTATAATTGCCAAAATCTTTTTTATTTTTTATAATAAAAAAAAATTACTTTACATATAAGAATTAGTTTTTAAAAACCTAATCAGAATAGTTTCTAAAAAAACTACATTGTAAATTGATTTATTTTCAAGTTCTTCATTGAAAAAACATATAAAAAATGAACTAAATTTTGTAGAAATGTGTTTTTTTGATGAAAAAAGTGATTTTATTCATTCAGATATCCAACTATTAATAAATTTAAAACATTAAAAACTACTAAATAAACATCAATTATAAACATTTCCACCTTTTTTCCTTCCACATCAACAGTAAAATGGATGTGGCTTTAAAAATTTACTGACACAACATATAACAAATCAACCTTCATGTAAAATAATTAAGACTCAAACATGAATATTGGTAGCTCAAAAAATGTGGAAATGTGGAAAATTAAATATTTTGAGTGATTTTACTGGACCATCAAAAACTCAATACCAAAAAAACTAAATAAAATGATGTTTATTTTACTTCAATGTAACACACTTCTATGAAAATTTTTCCCCTAAAAAATAAAAAATAAGGTGTACCAAGTGAAAAATAAATTATAATTGACATAGAGACTCAAAATAAATGGAACCAATAAAAAAATACAACAATAAAAACAAATACACCATCTGTGAAAATAATTAGGAAAATGTATTGAAGGTTTTCTAGATCAAAAAAATATCAAGGATAAGATAGACCATAAAAACTATGGACATATCATTGGTATGGTTGAATAGGTGTTAATCAGATTTTATAATTTTTTAAATTAACATTTCTTATTAGTTGGGTTAATTAAATCACTTTTCTTTTTTATTTAAAGCATAAAAATGAAATAAACCAAGAAAACAGCATAACAAAACACATGAGATTTACTAGGTCTGTCCTAAGATTGGTGACTACATGCATGGTGTAGTCAGCATCATACTAGTCACATATTATTCACTAATATCATATAGAAATTACAAGGCATGATAGATCTTTAGAAAAATATCCCACTTTCTTTATAAAATAAATGAGAGTTTTAAGGTTCTTTTAAAAGTTATAAAATCCTCTCAACCAATATTATCTCGCATAAAAAACTCAAAATCATCTTCATATGATTTTTTCAAAAAAGCACTGAATCTTTATTTCTCTATCATAAAAAATCATTCTTGGAAACTAGTCAAATTTAGAATTAATTTTTATCATTAAAACCATGGAATTGGTTGACCTTATGTTTTAAATTACCTCATAAAATTGTTGGAGTTGGTGTCCTAGGAATAAATTTTTGTACTTTGATTACATGTATATTCGATGTATTTAATATTAATAAAAATTATTATTACATATTGTTCATTATTCTGCATGACTCTATTGTAATAATGTCCCATGGTATATGTCACACTAATAAGGTCATAGAAGTTCCCCACTATGATGAAAACCTTAAAGTTCTATGATGATATTATTAAATAATATTCTGCAATGGGATAACATACTATGATGGAATACATAGTACATATAATATCATGTGTGAGTACTCATAAGTGATTGAGGATTTGTAAAACCCCATAATGTTAAAGGGTTAAAAGGTTAAATTATATAACTAATGTCAATAAGGTGCACCTTTATTTTCGGGAGCCAACCTGATTAGAAATCCACAGTTAAGTGTGCTTGGTCTGAAGTAGTGATTGGGATGGGTGACCTTCTGAGAAGTTTTCCAGGATGTGTACAAGTGAGGAGAAAGCACACTAGAAGGAACATGTGTTGGCATATATAGAAAATCATTAGTCTGATGATCCGTTCAGGCATGTGGGTGGGCCCCAGTGAGGGAACCACATGTTTGTGGGGAAACTGGTGGTACTTGAAGGGCTAGGAATCAATGGTCATGTGAAGGTGGGGTGTCTATGCTGTTAGTAGGGCTCATATATTACATTGGTTTTAGAGTAAAAACCCAGCCTTGAGTGTGGTGGCACTTATTGGGTTGAGATGTAGGGTCCACATTGAGGAAGTTATGCTCTGGTGGGGGGTGGGGGTGAATGTAACACCCCAGAATGCTAAAGAGTGAAAAGGCTAAATTATATGACCATTTTGACAAGGTTAACCTTTATTTTTGGGAGCCTACCATATTAGAACCCCACAATTAAGTGTGCTTGATCTGGAGTAGTGATTAGAATGGGTAAACTTCTATGAAGTTTCCTAGTATGTGTGCAAGTGAGGACAAAACACATTGAAAAGAAAATTTGTTGGACTTTGGGGAAATCATTAGTCTGATGATCCATTCAATCACGTGGGTGGGCCCCATGGAGGGGATCACATGTCTGTAGGGAAACAGGTGGTACCTGGAAGACCATGACCGGATGACCATTTGAAGGCGGGGTGTTTGTGCTATCATTTGGGAAGAGTTGTTACATGATTATTCTCATGAATTTTTCAATTAGTAATCTCCAAGATAGGAGAATATGAGAATAAACCCACTAGTAGATATTCCTCATGTTTTGGTGGCATCAGATATTCCGATCTATGAGTGTGTGTAATAATCATTATACATTAATATTATCATTGGTGCATGTCATGACTCGCGTACTTAGATTTACTAATAAAAACAATCATGCCATATGTTGGAAGGAAGTAAGGTATGTTGGGTGCATCATTATTAACATGTAATTAATGGACAAGTGGAGGAATTATTTGTACCTTCCATCTTTATAGAAGCTAATATGCCATCCCTTTGATTAGAATATAACTATCACCCTAAATTCCATGTCCATGGTTTAATAATGTGTTTATCTTAGATAGTTAAAGAAAGACGTATCAAGAAAATAGGTTGGTGACACAGATGTGCAACCTGATTGGTGAGATATTATGAGAAAGATATTATATCACACAATGATCATTTGGTTGTCGATGTTGGGACATTATGATATTTCTCTTGGGTGCCTTGATCTATTGCTAGATAGTAATCTTGGACTTTATGCAAACCTGTCTAATGCCAATGAGAAAGAATTCTAGAGGGCCACACTATGTGTTTCCATTAATCTCAATTAAATTATATTTTAATTTAATTAATGAAATAAATATTATTCTCATGACTAAGAAATAATTCTATTTAATCTAAATTGATCGCTTAAATTAAATAAATATTTATTCATCGTCATGTGAATAAAAATATATTTATTTATTTTATTGAATATTTAATAAATGTTTATTCCCCAATATGTGAATGAAATATTAATTTATGAATAAAATATTTATATTGGTATTCAATAAATATCAAGGAAATCTAATGGACTAAGGCCACATCCAGTAATAAATAATTATTTACAAGCTGATAATATTATTTATCAATTTTCACAAGTTGGCATGTGCCAAAAATTCATAATAACAATAATATTATTATGTGTCATTGGATTTTATTAAAGGTTATAATATTATTTAATGATTTACATGCAATTAAATTATTATTTTAACCTAAACCCTAGCTCTATAAATAAACGGTTATGTCTATTACGTGTAGCATCAGTGTACAGTCAAAATAGAGAATTATTGCGCAAAATGAATTCTCTTTCGACTCATCCATATATATCCTTCTCAAGAACAAGAATAAAAGAGATATTTATTTAAGAATGAATAAAGAGAAATAAAAATGAAAAATGTAAGACAATCAATTCACTACTCTATCACTTGAAGATCGAGCAGTGTTTCTTAGAGATCATTGGAGCATGTGTGGATCACTGCTAGAGGGATTCTACCCTTGGATCCTCACAAGCACAATAAAGACAATCCAAAAGTGTCTTTTTAGATGATTGACATCAACTACAAAGAATGAAACCTAAGGTGAGGTAATTTATTTCTTCTAATATAAATATATTAATTATAAAATTAACATGAAAGATCCTCAATTGGGGTTCTGGGGAATTGATATTAAAATAAATTTTAATTATCACATCATCCACCACGTGCTATCACTATGCCCAAAACCTACAAAAACTACATCAAAATTATTTTTTTGGTTCATTAAATTAGAGTCAATACTATTGACTAAAATAATATCATGCTATTAAATCTGAAAATAAATTTTCTAGGATCTCATATATGGTTTCATTCAGAAATGATCCATCTTAAATCATTTCTAATCCTCCATAAAACATGGCTAAAAAACATAGCATTATTTCACTCTAAAAGACTTTTGGAAAATTGGCCAAGACAAAAATATCGCATCATGTATTTACATCGAGTGGTTTCTATTAGAGATCGGTTAGTTATGGTTCAAATATTAGCCAAACTACTTTTCCAAGACACCCGATATTACACACATACCAAAGTAGGAGGGGAGAATGGGGGAAATTAGTCATTAGAGAAAATTTGTTATTTCCAGAAATAAGGGCCTCTTCCTATAAAAGGCCAGTTTTTCTTAGAGTGGAAGACACTTGACCAAATATAGGAAGGGCGATCAGTTAGAGCTAGTATAATGGAGAGGTGGTCACTCTTTTCTCTCAGATACTAGCAGCAAGCAGGGAATTTAGGGTTATAGTCTTTCCTCATTCCATTCCCATTATAATACTATTCCATTCCCTCCTGATATACTACTCTTACACAAAATTATATAATTTTAATATATAGTTGTTATCTAAAATTTTATTTATCTCTCTATAATACACTTACCTAACATTTTTGTAAGTTCATTAGGGAACCTATGGAGATATTAATGATGAGTGTGACACAAATCATAAGGATGTACACAGTTGGAATTTTTTTCCTTGTGTGTTTCTTATTAGTTATTGAATAAAAATGAGGATGTAAAATAGAATCACAAAAATTGAGATGAAAATAAATAGTATTCAGTGAATAATGTCAACAATACATAAAAGTATGTAAAGAATGATTCATGATCAATCCAAGAACAAACATGTTGTATGTGATTCATTACAATAGTCTAAAGAGAAACTATGTATGTGGATTCAAGATATGGTGGAATAGTTATTAGAGAGAATCAAGGGGATAGAGCTACTAGAAAACGATGATCCAAATTTGAAAAATAGATTAATGTTGTTCTAGTAATTCTCTAAGTTAGTGTTTTCATTAGTTCTTAGGTTGGTCGAGGAACATGAAGTAATTTAACTCTAGATTAAGCTATTATCCCAGATGGATTACACATTGTAACATGGATAGTGAAGCTGCCTTCATTCACTGTAGAGGATCCTTTTGGTTGGATCACTAAATCTAATATGTACTTCTTGATTAATCAAACACTTAATGACATGAAACTTCATTTGGCACAACATTGAATGGAGAATAAAACTCTTTATTGGTTTTTTTCATTGTAGAGTTCTTCTTCAAGTTCTTATTAGAGTTATTCTTGGGAGAAATTCAAGCCTAACCTTATGGATAGGTATGGATTTTATATTGAGTGAGATCCAATGAGGTACTTGAAGTCTATATGACAATATGAAATTGTCGATGAATATATTGATGAGTTCAAACAGGATTCATTGAGGTTTTATATTTTTCTCAAGCTACGGTTTACGAGAAATTTTATAGGAGGGTCACATAATGATATCAAGAATAAAATATCAACTCATGAACCGATTAACAAGTACCAGTTTCTCACTTTTTCCAAGAATTTTGGGAGATAATTAGAGGGAAAA
Source organism: Viscum album (assembly GCA_963277665.1). Classification (NCBI taxonomy): domain Eukaryota; kingdom Viridiplantae; phylum Streptophyta; class Magnoliopsida; order Santalales; family Viscaceae; genus Viscum; species Viscum album. Next base: position 393,347,233 of record OY728147.1, on the reverse strand, counting down.
GGCATACTATAGGGAGTTTGAGGGTGATCATGATGTAATTGGTTCCTCGAGGAATTGGAGTCATGGTGAATAATTACCCTTTCAGTGGGAAAGTGGTGGATTGCAATAAAAGAGGTTTAATTAAGAAAGTTGGTGGGGGAGGAACATTAGAATGGGGTGAAGTCCCTCAACTAACAGGATAGATAGGAACATAAACAAAAGGGCATATGTTTTCATTGTGTCCAACCAATTAATCCCATACCAAGATACCCAAAAAAACACCCACTAATTTTGGTGTGGGAAATATAATAGTCATCTCTAGGTGAAGATGAGGAAGTGGTCACATGGAATATTCTAGGGAAGAGTGATTTAAGGGAAAAAATATAAGAAATCCAAGACATAAATCCCTTGAGAAAATGGTGGAATTAAAAAGTATGGGAAAAAGTGTGTGCTAACTCACTGATGATTTAGGGACACCTATCAGTAATACCAATATTCATCAACATTGATATTGGATAAAGTGAAAACTTCATTTCTGAACTCCTTTCCAAAATTGAAAATGTTAATTTTTTTCCGACCTGACCATTTGAAATTAAAATGTGAGATGTCTACTGAGCTATTTCTCTTTGAGTTTGTAAGGAAGTAGTTATTAGTTTGGTAAATTTTACAATTACAGTTGAGGATTATATTTCTTATTCAGGGGGGGATAGGGTATGGTTCTAGGAATGTAGTGGTAGAATATTTTTTGTTTTGTGTTGATTATTTGGAACCGAAAAACTATGGAGTTATTGAGGGAGAGAAAGGAAATTAAATTTTAGGGGATTATTGAAATGAAACATTCACTAGAGAACTTGAAATAGGTTTATCAATCCATAGCTTTTCTACTGTACATGTGGTTTTAGTGAGTCCAGCTGGCATCACCAATGGAAAATAAAGATTTTGGAAAAGAGTTTCAATAACAGTAGTTGGAGTCACTTCTATATAACTACTATAAATTATTCGAAGAACCAATGTGGTTACCACTAAGTTAACTGACATATAATTCTATAACCTTGGTAGAGGGGGATATACCAGGAAACACCAGACCATAAAAATTATCTCATTACATGAAGGATAAGGAAGAAAGAAAGGTATAAGAAGTGTTGGAAAGTTGAATTATTATTCATAGAAACATCCTCTATGTTAGTCATATCCTTTTAGTAAAAAATAAGAAAGGTAGTTGGAGAATGTGGGTGGAATATCAAGTCCTAAAAAATCTTAATGTACCAGAGAAATTTCATATACCATGATAAATAAACTATTGTATCAGTTGTATGGGGCTAATTTCTTCACTACTAGACCTGAAATCTAGGTTTCATTAGATTATAGTGTAGGTCAGGTATATTGGTAAGAATGTGTTTCATAATCATGAGGACCATTATGAATTCCTTGTGATTCCATTTGGGAATTTTTATACCCCGAGAACTTTACAGTCCACTATAAACATGGTGTTTAGAGACTTCTTAAGGAAGTATATTTTGGTTTTCTTCGATGACATCTAGGTTTATAATAGGAAATGGTTGGCATACATGGAACATTTAAAGTTAGTATTACAATTTCTATAGGCCAAAAAACTTAAATTCAACATGAAGAAATGCTTTTTCCTAATAATTAGTGGATTATCTTGAACTTATCATTGTTGAGGATGGGGTTTCTATGGACCTGAAGAATATCGAGTGTGTTTTGTGTTGGAATAGGACATAGTTTGTGAAAGGGGTTTGTTGATTTTTGGTTCTTATTGGATATTATTGTAAGTATGTTAGTGGATATAGAAATATTGAAAAACCATTGATAGAGTTAACTATAAATGATGGGTTTAAGTGTACCCTAGATGATGAGCATGCAATTTTGGAGCTTAAATGAGGTCCAGTTTTAGCTCTTCTATTGGATTTACTAGATTTTCAACAGTGTTTAAAAATAGAATGTGATTCCTTTGGAAGAGGGATTAGTGTTGTGATTATGTAAAAGGTTCAACCAATTGTTTATTTCAGCGAGGCTTTGGTTGAGGCAAAAATCTCAAAATATGCTTATGAAAAAGAAGATATGGCCTTGGTTTTGGATGTATCTCATTAGTAGTAGTATTTGATGGAAAAAAAATTCATAGTCTATATAGACCATAAATATCTCAAACATATTCTAAGTGAATGTTCCCACACTGTTGGTCAATAATACTGGAAAGTGAATTTATTGGGCTTATATTTTGAAGTGTTCTATAAAACTGAGAAGGTTAATTAGGCTATATACTCTCTAACACATCTAGAAATAGAAGATTTGGAAGACCCATCAATGAATAAACTTCTTGGGACAATAATTTACAAGAAATTATAGATGGAAGTATCTACAATTATGTTATAACTTCAGTAATATTTGAAACTTTCAAACATCATTTCATTCCCCATCTAGCAACCAGAATATAAACCTATACACTATTTCCAAAAGGGATTTTTGTTCTATTAGGTAGATTTTTTTCCCCCTAAAAATCAAGATTCATTCCTAAGTTCCACCACTACTACCATTCCTCTAATATAAGAGATCACACTAGTTTCTACCAAACTTATAAAAGGCTTGTAGAAGGACTCTTTTGGAAGGGTATGGCACATCAGATTCTATAATATGTTTGATAATTTGATACTTTCAAATAATAAAAGTATCGGGCTATATGTTATAACAACACATAAGTGATTATCCAAAAACAAAAAGGGAAATATTAATATTGAGATTCATTTTAAAACATATAGGAAAACAAGAAAATAGCACAATCAGGAACCAAAAAGTCCTTCCCTCCCAAGATTATAGACACATAAAATAATTAAAAACAATATTTTCCTACCTCCCATGACCTTGACCCATACCCTATTCATTAAACAAAATCTCCTCTCTCCTACCACCTACAAAACCCCCTGAAAGACCCCCCTATGTGGGTTTAACCCCCCTATTCAGTTAACCCCCTAATAGACTCCCCTGACTATTAGTTATCTTTATTACCCTTTTAGAGTACACCTTCTACTCTCTAGGTAGATCCCAAGCCCCATTATTTCCAACCACATGAGAAGCAACCTTTTCCTCAAAACGATAAGTGGGAAATTGATTTTTAATGGTGAATTAATCTTCCCAAGTCACTTCCTCCACTGGATGGTCCTTCCATTTTAGAAGGTATTGGTGTTGTTCGATCCCAATAGTGGTATGGAGGTGCTTATCCAGCACAACCTTTGGAAGGGTCCAATCACGACTATCATGGGGCATATCAGTAGGTAAAGTTGGATGAACTGGATAAGAATACACCATTTTTTAAGTTGAGATACGTGTAAAAATGAATGTATGCAAGATGCTACCTTAAGGTTTATCTTATATTCCATGGACCCAATAATTTTGAGGATGGGAAAAGGTATGTAAGAATGAGGCAATAAATTCCGGTTGATACAATGCAGTAAAGAATGCTATTTATGTAGATGAAGGAAGTAGTATAAAAGATCCCCATCCTGAAAGGAAACATCACGGTGATGGTGGCTAGCTTGTTGGAACATGTAATCATGGGAATGATACAAGTGGTACTGGAGCTATTTTAAGGCCTTATTGGGGTCCAATAATGCATTTGTGAATTCTTAAAAATATATTTTAGAGGTAAAATAGTTGAATACCATGGAAAATTTCCTACCATAAACAACCTCAAATGGGGTAGAATTTATAGAAACATGCTAAGTGGTATTGTAACTGAGTGCATCCTAAGGTAACCAAAAAGTCCAATGTTTTGGTTTCTCCACAGCAAGACAATGTAAGTATGTTTTTAAATATAAATTAACCACCTCAGTTTTTCCATTGGTATATGGGTGATAGGCAGAGTTAAAATATAAATTTTCTCCCTGATGAATAAATAATTCAATCAAAAAATGGCTATATAGAATTGGGTCCCTATCACTGACTATGAATGTTGGCGGCATTCTATGTAAACAAACTACTTCCTACACAAAGATGAAAACCACTATTTTGGAAGTAAATGGGTGTTTAAGAAGGATAAAATTTGAATACATTGAAATATGGTCAATGACCACTAAAAGTACATCATGCTCATGATACTTTTATAAGTACATAATTAAGTCCATTGAAAGGTCATCCCATAGCATATTTGGAAGTTCAAGTGGTTGTAACAAACCAGTGAGGAAAAAAGTAGTGTATTCATTCCCTTGGAAAACTGAACAACTACAGACATATTCCCAAATATAGGTCTTCATGTTGATATATTATAAATTAGAAGAAATTTTTTAGTACGTGTAGACAAAACTAGAGTTCACCCCTTGGGGAGTAAAATGAAACTCATCCAGTGAAATGGGTATCCAATGGGGGGAAGTGGGAAGGACCAATATGCCCTTATACTGCAACACACCATGGATAACTTGAAAAGCTAATTAGTAGGAGAAACTTGACTGGATTGTTGTAATAATTTTGGAAATGAGTGGATATTTGAAAAATACCTTAGTAATGTGATCACCATCATCCCAGACTAGTGTGGAATAAACAAGCTAGTAGGAAGCGAGATCTTTCTTGCTAAACAAGGCATCCACTACTGAATTTTCTCAACCAGTATTAAATTTAACATCAAATTGGTAGCCTAAAAGTTTTTCAATCTGGCATTGTTGATCATCCAAGGTGATACTCTATTGGATGAGGAACTTTAGGCTATGATGGTATGAATAAATAGTAAAATTGAGACCTAGTAAATAAGGGTGCCAATGTTGGATGGGGAACACCAAATCCATGACTTCCTTCTCATATGTGGATTTGGATAGATTTTTCCCCCAATGTCATGCTGAGGAAATCAACAGGTTGATGATTTTTCATGGGGAAAACCCCCACTCCTCTCTCAAAGGTTTCAAATTCAACTTAAAATTATAATAAAAAATTTGGTAAAGAGAGGATAGAATCTTGAGTAATTAGTTGTTTAAATATTTGACATTTCTAACTTGTGTTGTGATCCAAATGAAAGTTAATATTTTTGGTAATTCTAGTGAGAGGTTGTGCAATTTTCCAATATCATTGTATGTACTTGTGGTAGTAACTAGTGAGGCCAAGAAAGCCACAGAACCCCTTCCCTAATGTAGGAGTCAACCAGTCTAGAATGACCTGTATTCTTTTGGGATCCATGGAAACTCCCACTACTATAATAACATGCCCCAAGTACTCAACCTCATACTGACCAAACAAACACTTCTTGTAATTGGAAAAGAAACAATCATCAAGGAGAATCTATAATACAGTTTCCAAATGTTGTAAGTGGGATTCCCAATAAGTGTTGTAGACTAATATATCATCAAAAAAATTAGCACTAACTTACAAATAAATGGGTAGAAAAGTTTATTAATGGAATCTTGAAAAATGGGTGGGGTATTAGTAATCCCAAATGGCATGAAAAAAAAATTCATAATGGATGACATGAGTTTCGAAAGTGGTATTTCCAATATTTTAATCCTTCATATGAATTTGGTGATAACTGGATTTGAGATCCAATTTGGAGAAATAAGTATACCAATAAAATTCATCTAATAATTCCTCCACCACCATAATAGTAAATTTATCTAGAATAGTCACTTTATTTAGGGAGAAATAATCCACACATAAGCACCATGCATTGCATTTTTTATTTACTAAGAGCACTAGGTTGAAAAATGATTTGAAAATGGGTTAGATAAGGCCTAAAGAAGACAACTCACTGACTTTTCACTCAATCTCATTTTTCTAAAAATGTGGTTAGTGGTATGGTCTGATAGAAACTAGGGGATAACCTAGGAGTATCTGGATGGAGTGCACATGGTGGCATGGTGGGGAAATACCTATAAGGTATGAAAAAAAGGAAAAATTGTCAAGAATATTGTGTAAATTGGTTTTCTAATGTGTATTAAGGAGTGATTTAGTGGTAGAATATTTGTATCCTAGCATTAGATGGTGTCCAAAACTTCTACCAAAAGGGTTGGGTCCCCTATATAAAGAATATTCTACTTTGTTGTCTGTAGAAGAGCCCCGAAGGATGTAAGTGTTATGAGAAACACTAAATTTTATGGTCAATGTCTACCAATTGTAGATCACTTCCCCCAGAGTTTGTAACCAAGATATACCCAAAATGAGGTCAACACCACCCATATCCAATATGTGAGCATCAATTAAACATTTTTACTGGCCTATGACCAATTTTAAACTGGTACACACCCATTACGAACCAATGCAGTTTTCGTCACCCAATTTGATGTCCAAGAGATGTGATTGGTTCACTGGGTAGCCTAACAGTTTAATCACATGGTGGGATATGAATTTATGTTTCACCCCACTATCTAGTAAGATTATAATGGGAATACCTCCCACACTTCGAGCCACTTTCATGGAAGAAAATTTTTTAGTTGCTGAGAAGGAAATAAGGGACAGTTTTGGAACATTTGATATTGCACAATCATGTATTTTACACCAAAAGGTACATCCTACATGTCCCATAAAATATCCTCATATGGTAAATGGGGGGATTATTAGATAACTCATCATCTTCACTGATAAGTAAAATGTGCATCTTAGGATCAACATATTTATGAAAATGTGTATATGGTAATCCACAAAAGGCCACATCTATGGAGTTATTCTCATTCTTGTGTACTGAGCCACTGAACGCCTCTACCCCTAGGAAACACCGATTTTGGAATGCCATGGACTGGCCCTAAAGACATAGGTGGCATGAGCTGTGCTGGTTGAAAAAAAAGTATCAGGTTGTTGAGATGAAAACTGATGTACCGAAGTAGTTGAAGGAACACTTCTAGTGGGTATGCCAAAGAAACAAGAACCCTCCAACCCATAATAATATGGGATAATTCCCTTACGGCCTTCCACTTCCACATTATAGGTGAGATTCATAGCCTAAAAAGGTGTTTCTGGATTGTTAATGCACACCCATTGTTGAATATTGTCGCGTAAACCATAGAGAAATTTGCCAACATATCAGGGTTCTAGTTGACGAGGTATCAAGGAAGAAAGTTATTGGAAATTATCGATATAATATTTCACCACTCCTTATCAGTTAATTATAGCTAATTCCTCATATGGATTGTGAATGTCCAAACCATTATAACGCTCAATAAATTCATTCTTAAATACTATCTATGGAAGATTATCATGAACCTTTATTGAAATCGTAAACTAGTTGATGAAAATTCCCTCCATGCTAACCTGGTCCAAAGAATTTTTTTAATCCTCTAGTATGACTCGGATTTGAAAATACAGCTCATCCCAATTAAGCTATCCATGTGGATTAGTGCCATCAAAACTGGGTAGGTCCACCCCATTTCTGAATTGAGGTGAGTCCTATGTAGTCCCTTAAATGTATAAGATTGCAACGTGATGTCCTAGAGAAGAGTCATAATTAGCGTCTGTAGCATGAACCTGGGATTCCATGACAACCAATGAAATATGATCATCATCCAGTAATGGTTTCTTTTTCCACCAGTGAAACACGCCAGAGACATATTTGCATAATTCCTCTATTTCTTGTGTCTTGTGATCCCAACGTTTCCCTCACTTTTATAATGAATTAATAGAAACATAAATATCACAAAATATAGAATTTAATTCAAAAATAAACATTCTAATTCTTATCAGACATTGCTCAAGAACCTCTACATGAGAATGAGTGAGAGCCTCCATTTGAGAGGAAATTGTGGGGGTGGATTAAATGGAAGGTTGGACTAAAATGTCAGAATACCACACATACCCTTCTCCAAAAAGAGATAAGGGAAATATTGATATTTATATTCATAGAATAATTTATAGGAAAATAGGAAAACAACATAATCATGAGCCAACAAGGCCTTCTCTCCTAATCTTAAATTCACCGAAAAGAATTCCCAATAGTATTTTTCCTACCTCCCATGATCTGAAGCCCTCCCCACTTTATTAAATATTATATATTATCTCTCCTTCCATGTGCACAAAACCCAATAGTCACCCTTGTGTGAGTACAACCCCCCTAACAGACTCCCTTGACTAGTTAACCCCCCAACAGACTCTCCTGGCCATCATTTACCTTTCAACCCTTTCTAGAGTACACCTACCACTATCCAAGTAGATCCCAAGCCCTATTACTATATCATTAGTTATCCTATTATATCCATTTATGATTTTAAATTTTGTCTTGGGGAAAATTTATATTGAAATTATTTCTGGTTTACATCAGTTATAAGAATATGATGTAATACTGGTCATTTTGGACAGACACTCTAAGCATGAAAATTTTCTACATATAAAAAATATGCACACCAAAAAGGTTGTAGAAGAGGTTTTTGTTAATGAAACAATCAGTCTTCATGGCCTTCCTAGTTCTATTCTCAGTGACATAGATCCTATATTTTTTAGTAATTTTTAGAAGTAAATTTTATGGCTAGATGGAACCACTCTGAAAATGTGTTCTTTATACCATCTGCAAATGGATGGATAAATAAAAATTTACAATAAATTTTTGGAAACTTATCTAAGGTACTTTTCTTCTAAGAGGCCACTCACATGGTAATTCTAGATTCATTGGAATGACTATTTCTATAACACTAATAACCATTACTCTACCCTATTAACTCCCTTTGAAGTGGTTTATAGTAGAAAACCACCTACTATTATTCATTTCACTGGAAGGGGCACCCCAATTGACTCATTTGTAGTAGCGCTTTAAGAGTGGGATAATATGATAAAATGATTACAACATAATCTTTGGTCATCTCATTAGTTGATGACTTAGTTTTCTAAAAAAAATAGGGGTGGTGAGAAATTTGTATTTGGTGCCTCTATATTTGTGAATCTCAGGCCTAATCTATATACCTCAAAGTCCAAAAAGTTATAGCATAAGTTGGTGCCTATATTTTATGGACCTTATAAAATTATGGCTCGATTAAGTAATATAGAATATAGAATATCATTGTTCAAAGCTACACATATTCATTCAGTGTTCCATGTTTCCCAACTCAAGTAGAAAATGAGTGATTCTATAGTGATCTTAGAACTTCCTAAGTTTTGGGATAGTGTCTGTTCTCCTGGACTTGAACCAGCTACAAATTTGGAAACTAAGGTGGTTGTCGGCTAACCACATGGTTTTTAGTTGATCTAGTGGAAAGGGAAGCCTGATGAGGAGTCAACATGAGAGGATATTGAATAAATTCTATTTCAATTTCTAGGTTTTCAACTTTGGGACATGGTTCCCTTTAAGGAGGGGTGAAATGTTAGCAATCAGTAAGTTGGTCTATATATTGGTCTAGGTACTTTTACAAGACCTCTGATATTACACACATACCAAAGGAGGATGGGTAAAATGGGGAAATTGGTTGGTGGAGTCAGTTAGTTATTTTTTCAAGGATAGACTCTATATATAAGAAGGAAAACTACTCTCAAAGTTGGAGACACTTAGTCAAATAAAATATGGGTGATCAAATGGAGCTGGCGCAATGAAGAGGTTTTCTATTAGGTTCTAAAAGAATAATTGAGAGATATGAAGAAGAAATGTATTTCTGGAGATCATCTTTCCTAGTTTATTATAGATTATAACCTTAGATAAGAAGGATAAAAAGGATGAGAAGTGAAAAATCACTCCCCTAGGAATTTATCTAGGATCCAAGGCCAACTCCTCCCATAATACAATATGAATTCAAAACCCAATCCCCCTCCCAAAAAAATCACAATAATATTTTTATCCCAAATAAAATTACAATGACTAAACTACCCTGTTATTAGATCTGGACCCCTTCCCCTAGTATACATGTTAAGAGGTAGGGGCTTATCACTCCCTCAATCATAAGGAACCACCTTTACCTCAAGGTGAGAAAAAGGAAATTGAGCACGAAAAAGGGCATAAAATTCCTAGGTTTCATCCTCAACAGGTCACCCATGTCACTAAACTCACTATTTGGAAAGCTTTCAAAATCACTGGGTGGCCAAAACTACGGGGAATGAAGCTTAATAAACACCTTATCTCCTTTGTGTAACTAAACATTCCAACAATTTTTATCAAAGTTGTGATTCATAAACTAATAGGAAGAAGATAAACGAGACTTGAGTTGGTGAAACACCATATCACGGTCCAGAAGAGTTGTGGCCATATCCTCGAAACAGTATCCCCTTAACATATTGGGGAAAATGAGGAGGTTTTCACCCATAAAAAAAATTAAATAGGGGTAGCACTAGAAAATAGATAGAAATAATTATTAAAATAATATTCATCCCAAAGAAATATAAGACCCAATTTTTAGTTTGATCAGAAGAGAAATAATGAAAGTTTGTCTCAAGGATTTGATTAACAACCTATGTTTGACCATCAGCTTGTGGGTGATAGGAAGAGATCATCTGCAACATAGTATCATGAAAACAAAATAGTTTTTTCCAAAACAATATGGTAAATAAAGGATCATGGTTACTAAAAATTTCACTCGTAATTCCAAGTAGACATAAAACTTCATGCATAAAAAGGGAAGAAGAATCCTTGGCCATATATTGATGTCTAAAGGGTAAAAAATGGAAATATTTCAATAAGTATCCAACCAAAAATAACAAAAACTCATACCCATGAGACTTGGGATATAAATAGATAAAATCCATAGAGACATCTTCTCAAATTAAATCTGGAATTGGGAGTGGTTGCAACAAAACCACTCGAGTAAGGTTTTGGTATTTATACTGCTGACATAGACCACTACGTTAGAAAAACTACATCACTATTTATGTCATTCTAGATCAATATAACTCAATGGAATACCACTTATATTTTTTTGAAAAACCTTTATGGTCGCCTTTAGGTGTAGCATGATAATATTGAAGTATAGTGAGAATCAATTGAGTGGTCTTAGATAATACCTACCTCCATTTTAAAAACAGAATCCCATTCTAAATGGTATAATTGGATTCAACATCAGGATTAAGTTTTAAAGCATAAATAAGAGGTTAGAGTTATTTATCCTCATGAATCTTTCTGAAAGTGTTATAAATATCAACCTAATATGGCTCAGAAACAATTAGTGATAACATATTTTCACCTACGACATAGGAGAGAGAAACAACAGTTGCATTCGCATTGCCTGTCCAATAAAGAACCACAAAATCATACCCCAATAGTTTTTCTTGCCAAAATTTCTGATCTATGGATGTAATATGGTGGATGATCAACTATTTAAGACTCTTATGGTCTATAAGAACAACAAAGTGGAAACCCATTAAGTACTATTTCCAATTTTGAACCACATGAAATGATTCCATCAATTCTTTCTCATAGATGAACTTGGACCATGTAGAATTAGACAAAGTCTTGCTGTAATCAGCAAGCGAATGACCACCATGTTTAAAGTAATGGCCTAATACCTCCACCTAAAGCATTATATTCAAAATAAAAATATTGTAAAAAATATGGTATCCCAAATATAGGATATGAAACCAGACACTATTTCATAGTGTCAAAAGCATGTTGGGCATTGCTGTCTCATTTAAAGTGAATTTATTTCTTGATAAGAGTTGTAAAAAGTTTCATCATCTTCCTGTAATCCCTAATAAATCACCTATAACAGTTGTTCAAAACCAAAAAACATTGTACTTCCTTCATAGTTTGTGGTAAAACCCAGTGAAGAACATTTGTAATATTTTTTGGGTCTATGGAAATTCTATCTTGAGAAATTAGGTTCTATAATTATTCAATCTCTCATTGGACAAAGAAATATTTATTTATATTAATATGCAATGAGTTACACTATAAGAGGTCCATAACTTGATTTAGATGCTAAAAATATATGGGCTGGATAACACTATAAATCATTATGTCATCAATGAACACTAACAAAAAAGTACACATCTGTGACTTGAATATAACATTAATTGTCTTTTGAAAAGTCACAAAGGCATTCATTAAGAAAAGGGATGATAAAAAATTTTTAGTTCCCCTCATGAGTCTGAATAATTGTTTTATCAATGTCTTCCACACACACCTTAACTTGATGAAACCCATATTTAAAATATATTATTGTAAAGTATTGACCTCCATTCAACTTATCTAATAACTCTTTAATTACTGGTATTGTAAAATGATTAGGAATTTTGATCTAATTTAAAGATAAAAAATCCACACACATGTGCCACCCACCATCTTTATTTTTAATCATGATAATAGAACTAGAATACGGACTTATACTATTTCATATTACCCCTTTATTCAGCAGATCATCCACCCATTATTTCACTTCACCCTTCAGCTGGTGAGCTACTTGATAGGGTATAATGTTTACAAGACTAACTGTGGTAACCCTCGATATAGCATGAGCAGTTTCCCATTTCAGAAGCAACCCATTTAGAGCTTCCATTTTTTATAGATATTGAGAAAGAAGGTTTTTTATCTGTGATTCAAACATTAGGTTAGTCTGGTGCAACTGGACAACATACCTTCCCCCAGAAACACACTGAAGCCCCATTATGAACAACCTTATATAAGAAAGGATCGATTACAAGGGAAAATGAAACTATTGAATTGAATGTTTTCTATATATAGAAACCCATATTACATGATAATAAAGACTCATCTTAATATTTTTCCAATGGGAAGTCATATATACAATAGTATCAATCCACTTCATGCCAAAAATGATATTTGGCCTAATCGTATCAAACAAATAGGCATCCATCATAATCTTTAAGTCCCTAAACTCCACATGAAATTCCTTACACTTCTCTCTTGACAATATGTTGTGTTCATCACCTAAACATACAAAAAATAGTGTATTAGGAGTAACAATAACCTACAAAAACCATAATAAAGCCTTGGATGCAAAATCGTGGATGGACCTACTGTCAAAAATTACTAAAATTGGAACACTAGTAACTATACCTTATAACATCATAGTTTTTCTTCCCTGTAGATGTTTACCTTCCATGAAACCAAGACATAAATCTTGAAAAGTCATTTCCCATAGCACCACATTACAATCACTTGGTTCTATTGCCTTTTCTTCAAGAACTTATTATTCAGGAGGATCAATTCATTCCCAAACCATAAGAATACTACCCCTATTAGAGCACTTATAATCTAGATAAAACTTTAATCCACACACAAAATATTTTCCCTTAGCTCACCTTTATTCATAGTCAACGCTAGATAGATTATGAACCCCCTTATACTTAGAAGCACTCTTTTTTCTCTACAGCTGCAACCTTCTCCATAAGATTCTGGTCATAAGATCCTATGTGAAAAAAACTTGACCTAAAATCCACTAAATGAATGATTAGAAGGAAAAAATGAACCATATTTCTATGGAACTTGTTCCATGAGAACTCTAGAAATCAGAAACTCTCTCTCCAAATGCCTGGTCAATGAGATTAGTCAAGCCTTGGTTATTGGTTCATGAGTTTCCACTACACTTTCAATATCTAGACATAGGCCTCCCAAAAAGAAACTGATGTACTAAGAATATGGAATCCTAGTAACAAAATATGCTACTATTTCAAACTCATCTACATTTTTGTCAACTTATCCAGCATTAAAAAATACTTTTAGTTGTTTCAAGGGATTTCTCTACAACGCTGGACCAAACTGATTGATAAATTTTGTCTTGAGGTATTCCCAAGCAAGATCTGAATGTTGTTAAAGAAAAAAAATCATCCAATGTTGAAAAAGTTATTCCTTAGATAACTATGATATAACCTAACAAAGGCTACATCGATTTTGATGGATCATAAAATAATTATAGACTCTACTAATCCAGGTGATTAGATCATCTCTAGAATATAGTGGTAATTTTACTCACCTTTCTAAAGAACTCAATTTAGTCCGCAGAACTTACACATAAGAATATTTTCCACTTTTCACCCATATGAATGAATTTTTTGCCTGATTTTTCTTATTCCTATGATACCTTCAAGTTATCAGTTCAACACTATCTTCATCCTACTACATCGAATCTGAGTCAAAGTGATCCTTTTCATTCCATCCTATCACCTCTCATTTTATACACACTCCTTCAACCACTCCATTCAACTGAATTAAGAAGTTTGACTCTGTATCCTAGTCAAAAGGTTGAGAAACAACCTTCTAATACTATTGGACTATCTTCTTGAGCTCAGCAAAGATAAAAAAAATCTTCTAAAAATGTGTTCTTCAACTCTTGCATCAGGCCATCCTATTTTTTCTTCTTCACAGTGTGAACTCGCATCAAATTTTCTATGAAATACACACTCTTTTACATCCTATTAATCACCCAAAAACCACATCATAACCTTTGAATTTCATAGAGATCCTCCAAATCCCACTCCAATTAACAAAATATCTATCAATGAAAGCACCAAATATTAGATTCTGGTGCATAATTGAGAGATAATAAGAATAAGTTTATTTTTTGTATATTCTTTATCCTAGTTTATTTTATATAAGAACATTTTTGAAGAAGTATAAGAAGGAAGAAAATTGAAAAATCACTTCTTCAGGAATTGCCCCATGAGCCAAGTCCAACACCTCTTGTCAGTGAATCTAAACTCAAAATATGAACCCCTTCCCAAAATAGCCTCAAAAAATTTAAATCCCTAATAAAATCACAATGAATAGACTACCCTTTAGTATCTCTTGTCTCATTTTTCTTAGTTTATGCATTAAGGGGCAGTTTCCTATCATGAACTCCCTCTAATCTTAGATACTTGAACAAATAAATATATCCAGGTTTATGGTCTCTCCTAGGTTTTATTCCCACTGTAATATTATTACTTACCCTACAAATGTACTAATCATACATGGAATTTCATAATTAGAATATTTAGCTCTTATCTCTTCTTATATATATCTATATAAAATGAATTGAACTAAATTTTTTTGTCTCATAGTTGTGACCAATATAAACATAATCAAACTTTCATGTTTATTTTATATCGTACAGGCCACGTCTCATTTCTATATTAGTAAAAATCAATGAACAATGAAGTATCAAATAAATATTCCTTGGATCTATGTTTAGTATATTTTCTATGTTTTGACATTACATTGAGATAAATGCATTATCATTGTGTTGAGAAGTGTTGTAATGAAAAAACTATACATGCATTATAGTTAACATAAAATTTTTTCCTTTAAATTAGGGATTGTTTCTACATCAAATATAACTACATCAGGTAAACTCACACTTCAGATGTGTTGGGTAGCATTGCATCTATTATAATTATCAAGTTTTGTGCCTATTAGATATGAATTAAATAGATCTATGATACATTCAGTGTATACTAATTGTAGTCTATATAATTTCCACATATATCCTATGAAAACATAAATTCATTGATTTTCAATGATATATCTGATATACTTGATCAAATATTTTTTCTTTTTGATTTTCACAATTCTATCATATGGTGGACTTTGATTCCACTTTATGGAACATGAACTTAGTTGAATTTTTGATCTCCAGTTCAATAATCTGAAGCATTAGGATTATTATAGATTTATTCAACCTTTTCATAAATGTTTCTAATCATAATTAATAAAAAAATATTCATTATCATCTATTTAAACATTGACCATGAATAATATAATATTTGATGACCTTTTCTTCATTGTTCTAGCTCACCATTGATTTATCATAACAGTACAATAGATTTACATGATTTACTTCGACAATCTTCCTTCATAATTTTCACTTCACAACTGATGTACATTCATTATTTTTTCAAAATTATTTATTAATATACCAGGACTATTAAACTTTATCCAACCACTATTCAACAACCTCAAAAACCTTCATTAATCATTCATATCTTCACCAATATCTGCATCTTTCTTATGATGTTTCCATGCAGTGCATCACTCAAAACAATTTTCTTGGAAACCACTTATTTTGAAAAAAAAAATAATTTTATAATATCATGAAAATTTCATAAGAATTTCATGGAAACATGAAATGTGAATGGATTGAAAAAAGCAACATGTTGAATAATTTAAACATGGGAACAATAATTATCAATAATTCATGACACACAATGGAAATAAGGGCCTTTATTAGGGTGATTTTGTACTAATATTTCCTATCATTTTATTGTGCATTTTGTATGATTTTCAAGAAAACACCCTCAATTATAATTTATTACATCATTTTTGGGCACACATACATCATCTTAGAAAACACAACCTTTAATTCTGAATTCAAATCACTTTAAATTACAATTGATTAATTAATTTTGAACATAATTTTTCCATACTCGAGTACATTTGTTTAATATGTTTTTTACCCTTTATAGTATGTTCTAACATTTAATTTCTATTTTTATTTAATTATTTTCTATATATTCATAATTATTAATATATTTATCATTAATTTTACCTTATTGACCTGAGTGTATATTTTGGAATTTACTTATGTTAACCTAGGTGTATTTTTTTTATTTGATTACTGATATTATTATTTAATTCATTATGTAAAATAAACCCAACCGATCATAATAATATTTCGCAACACACCCCATGCATGAAGGAATTAGGATATCATGGACAATGATAATTCCATGTATGTTCCCACATCACAACTGAAGAAAGAAACAAACTAACAACGTTGGTTGTGATACATATCACCCATTACGACAACCCAATATTAGGAGGTGTAACAAAATGAAAGGAAAAGGAGAAACATACTGAAATGGATGATATAAGAATATCATCACAAAAGCAGGATATCGTATGGAATAAAACACCCTATGCATAAAGGAACTAGAATATCATGGACAATGATAATTCCATGTCACTGTCCACATCACAATTGAAGAAAGTAACCGACCAAATTCACTTACTATAATAAATATCACCCAATATGATTACCTGATACCAGGAGGTGTAGAAAACTAAAAATTAGAGAATCTAGCATTCTTCAACTGATGATATGAGCATATCATTGTCAGCGACACTAAACAAACTTATGTTCCTACTTATGATATCATAATATCACTTAATACAACTCTATCCCATTTAAAAATTTAATAATATCACATTTTTGTTGAATCCATCCATGTGAATGATCCAAGATAAATATGTGGATATTTTAAAAGGAAGAATAAGTTTAGGAAACATGAACAATATCCCTTTATCACATCATTGAGACACATGACCATGATGAATAAATAAGAGTGTTCTCATACAAAGTTGTTTCACAAAATTTGGAAAAGGAATACTATTATTCTACATAGAAGGATCAAATGAAAAAGAGAGTGGTGGAGTTGTACAAATTAATTAGCTCAATTTGGTGGAATAACCTAGAATGTTTCCATGTTTAAGTGATTATAGCTACCATTACTCATGTGTAGAGATCACAAAAAATGGAAAATGATCTTAGGTGAATGAGCCTAATATTGTATAAGAGAAGGTCCAAGACCAATAGGGATATGGGGGATATAATCGATAATATCACATGATCTTTAGTATAGGATTTATCCAAATATGAGAGGAGATTTCAAGGTCATGCTAAAGCTGGAAGAGCACATCCACAATCATGTGGTGAGTGAAGGATCTCTCTGTAGGATTTACTAAAGTCTATTTTCCCTATTTCTACTTTTTTATTTTATTTTCATCTTATCTCAAGATTTTTATAATATTTTAAGTGTGGAGTAGGTTTTTCATTGAATTGAAATTATTTTATCCATTTTTAGTGTCACTGTTAGTGATTATTACCTTTACACTTAATGCTTTACTCAAGGGGCTAGTGGGTATAAGATCTTGGTATGTGAGTGAGGGAATGATGACTGATTTTTATAATAAGCATTGAGTCTAGGACACCGTCACTTGAGGGAGGGTAGTGTTTCTTGATAATCCAAACAATAATCCCAACTTCTTAAGGCAATGGAAGCACACACAACACGATTGAGAGTGATAAATTTAATTTGAAAAGTGAGCCTTCATAGAAAGCCTTACAAGGACCTATGGGTTCATTAAAAAGGATTGGGTGTGACTCAATGAATTATCCTTGAGGGTATAGTGGTGGTTTCTCACCAAATTTTTATGAGAATTGGATATGTGAGTGTGTTTTGGTTGATCTCTATTTCTCTTGATTAAATACACTCTAATGGAGGTAAGTTTCTTGGTTAGGCTAGGTGAACTTCTCACCATTTATTTTACTATTTTCCATATAAAACTACCAGGAATAATAGCACCTAAAACCTATCCCTATGGAGAAATGATTTAGTACTAACTGATTTTGACTAATCAATACAAGACTTAAGTAAGAAAGTAAATTTCAAAGCACACGATGCGCGGCATTATTTAATGATGGTGCATAAAGGACATATAAGCATAAAAAAATACCAAATAATAACATAGATAACCCAAAAGGCACAAATATAAAAGATCATGCTGATAAATAAAGTCAAAAATATAACTCATAAAGAACTGATTAAAACAAAGATAAAAATAAGATACATCTAAGGACCAAGTATTCTTGAATTATCACTCTTAAATCTTCATGATTTATAGCTCCAAAACGATCAAAACATATTTCCAAGATTTTCATTGATAATTGGATCAAATATTTCCCATTTATTGATTTTTTTTATGATATATGGTAGAATAAATACTTTTACAGACTTTGAAAGACTTTTAATATGATTTGAAATAAGTTAAAAGATGACAGAGAAAAATATGTCAGAACACGCATGATTTACAGTGTGATGGATCAAAGGAATAAATTTTTGAAATCCTGATAAAATCATGGGTTATGATATTAAAATCATACTGTAATGGTTATATAGGAGTAAAATTCACAGAGTCAGTGAAAATAACCCTTTCACTATGAGGAAGACCCTTGCATCATGAAGCTCACATAATATTAAAAAGTAGATAATAATTAAATCCAAGGAATAATTACAACATGATGAATTCATTATAATATAATTACAGAAAATATAAAGAACCACTTTTCATTATTCCCTATACATCAATTGTTGTGCCTCAATATGTATGAGTCAGAGTATTGAAGCCCAGGTCACAACTAAAATCCTCAAGATTCCACAATGTGACCATGAGAAAATTGAAGATAAAAAAGGAGACATAATTATTACAGCATAACACATTCACATTACACCATAATGAATAAAGATAAATAGATATGAATGCATAGATATAGGAGGCTGAAGGAATAAACATAAGGTAAGATCACTGACAGCCCAAGGGGCATCGTTAATTCCTACAAGTCTAACTAAATTTATTAATTTATATAGACTCAGAAAACCTAACTAAAAATATAGTACTTAGAAGTCCCAAGTTTCTAACGCTTAGGAACAATCTATATGTTTAAAATTATTTAAGTAAACTTTGATTGAAATCATTTAATTGTTTAAAGAAAATAATAAAATAGTAGGATTGTTTGGGTTTGAAATCAAGATGAAAGACATGATAAGTTCAATGATTCTCAAGTTCGTGTTCTAAGGATTTAATTGAAGTGAGTTTATTCATTTTTGGTGTTGGAATTGGGTCAGCATGGATCCTTGGTCTTGGTATCCCGTTATAATCCTATGATTTCACCTTTGTAATAGTCATCTACTTAGTGAAATCACAGAACTATTAAACCCAAAACCTTGTTTAAACATTACTAACCTAAGTTTCATAATGTTAATGCACAAAATAATCCAATTATTTGATGAAATTAATTAAAAAATCTCATAATGTAGCAGTGGTCATGTAATACAAAAAGAGAGATATTTGGAATCAAATAAAAGTTTTCAGTAATCCAAAACATGAATAGAAATAGAAAATTATCTCATATCACACATCCTCTTACAATCACATAACCTGACATATAAAGGACTACTTGTTCTTGCTAGTCATGATGAGAAAGAGTAGCATTGGTACTAGAAGAATAAAGGTGATGAAGGTTGGTGGTGAAGCCAGGCCCGAATCAATCACTTCGTGCATGTGGTGGTTTCCCCTTGGCATCACACTTTCTCCCTCTAGTCCAGAGTCTATTGGAAGGGTGGATCAGAAACTCTTTTTATAGGAAAATCCATAAGCGTTTCTTATATCATCGTTTTTATTTTTCACATGTTGTGGATTTCACGACATGTAAAAGGGGTACACATAGTGTAATCCCCCTCTGAGTTTGCCTTAGTGCGCATGAATCTTGCTTGAATATCATACATGTATTTGACTATTTGACTCACTTCATGGTGTGAATTGGAGACTCAAGATGTGTAAGTTCTTTTCATGTTATGTAATGAATTCATGACATGCAAGTTCTTTTCAAATATCTATTGTTTCCTTGTATAAAACATAAAACATGTCAAATTGCTCACAAATTGGAAAGATTATTCAATTAATTACAAAATCAGTACATTAAAATACTCTAAAATTTATTCATGATATATAATTATCAATCAATTTATGTAACTATTACAACATAATGGATAAAATTATTCCATCACATATTTTTTAGTTTATACATTCTAGTATTTGATAGTTGTAAAAAAAGAGCTATTTTTAATGAATTTTATCATTTTAGAGAGAGCTAGAATGTGGATAATGCTGTCGTGGATGACTTGAATTGAGGTTTTGAGTGCTTTCTTAATTTTATTAATTTTCTTTCATAAGTTCTTTAATCTTTTATTCTAGTTAAATGTCTCTTATATCTCTTAAGATGAACTCTTCACTTATGAGTGGTTACTAGTAGTGGTGAATTAAGAGTAAAAGGATGGTGATTTATTTTTATTGTTGATATTTTTTTATTAGGAATTACATTATGATAAATTCTTATCTTATTCATCATTTATTATTTGATAAAATTAATGAGTAGGGGTGTAAACTTAATGAAATAGAGAGGGATTTTGGCTATGAGAGTAGTCTTGATACTTATTTTGCAATATATATTTAAAATCAATGCATATTAGTTTAAGTAGGTTCCTTTGGTTATAAGTAATTGAAATAATTATGATATTATTAAATCTAATAAAGATTGATTTCATTTTAGGAATAGAGAAATAAATCAATTCAAACTTTTCCAGAAGGAATAAAATAATAAATTATTGAAAACCCATCATTTGAAATTAATTCATCATCCTTGCTTATCAGTAGAAGTACTAGTTGTTTTAATTTTAACTTATTTGATTATTTTCATTGTGTTTTAAATTTTTAACTTTAGGATCAAAAATTAAAAATTAAAATAGGTTGGGATTTGTTGTGTGAAAGTTTGTCTAGTGGTTTGACCTCATATTTTTATAGTTATAATATGTTCTAATAGTTTTAGTAAAGGGGTTGTGTGATTTAATTTCTAAAATTTGACCCTCGTCTTGTGGAAGTGACAATGCCTGGGGTGGTTCTATTATAGACTTCATCATCATAATTATCATTATAAAAAAATGATAAAAATAAGAGGCATTTAACAATTAACAATAAATTAAAAAAACACAACTAATAAGATAATTAGACGTGAAAAAAATCACCTAAAATCCCCCCAAAATGGAAATTATGATTACAAAATGAAATAAAAATAAAAATTTGTGTGTAATTAATTGAAATATCAATCCAAAATCAAATGAAAAAATAAAAATCAAATAAAAGGATCAATGAAAAACTCATGAAAAAATGGGAAATAGATTGGTTAGGGTTGTTGGAATTTCCTGGATAGTTCTCAATCTGGGAATAAAGTAAAATATATTGGCTTGCATAGAAAAAAACATGGTTAAGAAAAGGTAAAGTCTTACTAGCGTGATGTCAAGAAGGAAATAGATCATAGTAGAAGAAATTCTTGGACTTATGGGTCCCACTTTGTCATGAAGGATGTTATTGCTCGTTGGGTTGATAAGTTGGGTATATGCTTTATTAAAAAACTAGGATAAAATCTATCTAGGTTGGTTAAGTTAAGTTTTAAAGTTTTACAAAAAAATGGATAGTGTTGTGGTGTATGCAATGCAACACTACACCATCGATCACACCATACTTTCCAATCTCAAAATGGTTATTGTTCATATATTGTGTATCACGATAGAGGCTAGCTTTAGATGCGACACCAAGGAATGCATTATAGTTCACCATTAATAAATATGATGGAAACTATAATGGAATGATCATTATTATTAGGAAAAAAATATATCAAATAAAGGATCAAATTGATAAGAAGATGTGCATTTGGTTCATAAGAACTTTCAATAGATAAAAAACTAAAATTATCCCATACAGATGATTTAACATAAGTAATAGCATGAAAAAAACATAAATAAAATATTTATATGACTTTAATATGGGAGTTAAGATGTTTGGATCCTTGGTAGTTTTTTTAGTGAGTAATGGTACACCGCCTCCCTTTCCATGGTATTATACCACCCATACAACACAATTAGAGAGAGAGAGAGTATGATGTTTAAGATCCCATGAAAGAGTGAAGAAAGAAAAGAACAAGAAAGGTAAAAATAAATCCATCAATTTGGGCTGTTTTTGACACCACTAATTGAAAAATATTCACAACAAAAAACTATTCATAACAAGTATTACTTATAACAAGTTTTTTTTGTATAATTATTTCTATATTACTTATCAAAAATGTGTTTTCATGTTAATTATTTAAGTGGTTTTCTTCAAAAATTTAAGTATAAGTTAAATAAGAAATAAAATTTGAATTCATACTATTTTAATGAGACTAAAACTCTTTATTTATATAGATAAAGAGATACAAGACATGAGATAGATAGAAAATACAAAATTAAAACTAGGGACAAAGCAAGGCCAATATGGTTGACTAGGAATGTTGATCATAAAAATAATTATAAAGAATCAGGAGAAAAGGATGATTAGTAGGTATTAATAATGTAGTGGGCCTATTATCAATGAAGTTGTTAAGTTGATCCATAATCGCTCTAGGAATGATAAAAAGGAGGGAAAAGGAGGGGGAAGGATATATTAGAACTAAGTGGGGGGGGATCAGAAAAATATCAAGATTAAAATATGAAGAGAGACAATCCAAAGGATTGTGTTACTATTTTAGTATAAAATATGGAATAACTCAAAAATTTCTAGAAAAGGGCCCCTTATAGTGAAATATTATATAGAACCCCAGGGTGATGAATAGATTAATGCAGGAATAGAAAGGGAGGACTTTGAAATAGATGAACGATTGTGGGAGATGATATTCCAAGAATTATCATTGTGTGTTATGAAATGGCTATAGGCTCAAGGAACTAAATCAATGCTTATGGAAGGTAACATTGAAGGTGTGATAATTTTGGTATATATTGATAGTGTAATTAGCAATAATTTTGTTTTTAAGACCTATTAAAGTATCTGGATGATCATGTTACTGAAAATAATCTATTTTGGATTAGGTTGGGTGATGGACATCAAATAAGTTTAAGTGTAGGGTGTGAAGTATTTTGTAACGACCCAAAGTTTTTCAATGGAAATTCCCTTCTTATAATTATGTCATAAAATAACATGAAAACACTACATAATGAACTATTAAGTGATAAGTGACCTTTAAACATAAGTTTGTCACTTCTGTGTTTGAAATTTTGAAAATATGACATACACGGTTGTGTTCAAGATGATTTTTGGAGTCTAACAAAACAAAAATAATTTTTGATGAATAGTAACCTAGCCTTATGAATAGTAACATACACTTATGAATAGTAATATGAACCTTATAAATATTAAATCGTCCAACATAAGAGTAACCTTACCCATGAATGATTAAATAAAATTTAGACATCTTAGAAAATGAAAATTTGACCTTAGTAAACGTTTTGGTATTTTGTAAGTCATAAATAATTAATTATAATTAATTAATTAATTTAAAAGAAAATTTATTTTCCTAAAATGTTTTAATAAATTATCTAATAAATTTCTTATAGTTTTTAGACAATTTTATAAGACCCTAAGTAATTTTTGAAAGCACTATAAAATCAGTTTTAATTTTGAAAAACTGTTTTTTTAAGTAAATTATGATTTTAATTAAATATTAAATTAATAATGTTAGAAAATTATTTTTGAAAAATGTAATTCATTTTTGGATTCTACATGTCGAAAAATGGTTGGGGTAAAGTTTTGGGATTTTTCTGAAATACTTGAATTTTTGATGAATAGTGAAATACCGTAATTTACAAAAATAAGCTAAATAAGAAAATTATAGAGTCATGTGTGATGTTATGATGATGTATGTAACACCCTGAGATTTTATGAAAAATATTCTTTTAATTTCATTAATGTCTTGTGTTGTATGCTACACCAAGATTACCTTGCGCTATACGCAACATCGTATTAGCTTGCAGTATACGCAACACTATTCTTGGATCGGGTTACACACAATTTTGATAATAGTTATTCTACGCAACATTGAGTATATATATATATATATTCAATGTATAAATGAAATATGGTTGGATTCTGTTATACGAAACAACGAAGGATTCTTTCACAACACGCAACCCTGACTTGGCTTGCATTACATGCAATCACGACCTTCCTCGATAGCGTGTGTTGTACGCAATACCGGGTTTTACTAAACAACGATATATTATTATAATATTATTATTAACTAGCCTTTATGAATAGTATTAACTAAATTTTTAATTTTATAACATTATTATTCATCTTACACATTTTCTAGAACATGGTATAAGAACAAAATAATTTTTTCGGGTAAAATAAGTATTTTTCAAAAAATGCAGTTTTGCCGCCTTTTGATGGCGCACCCACTTTAAATATAGTTTTTTACATGTTTATAAGTTCAATTTGACAAAATAAAATTCTTCTTTGGAATCAAGAAATAAAAATTTACTTTGGTTAAATTTTTCGTATTATTCTGGTAACTTTCATATTTTGATGAATAGTAAAAACACGCTATATTTTAATGAAAAACAACTTTTTTCATCGTAATAATTTATATGGTTAAATTATAATATTGAATGGTTTTAAATTATAAATAGAATATATTTTTACCATTTAATATAATGTATGTCATTAGCATTGATTTTACATTGAATTCGTAGGTTAAATCAATTCAATCTTTTGCAATGTTTTAAACAAAAACCCATTTTCATTCGACAACGGGATTAATTTTAATTTAATTTCTACAACTTCTATGTATTGAATTTGAAAAAATTGATTCCATATTTGGAATCAGTGGGTCCAAATTATGTTAATAGGCTACTTTTTATTTTTGGGAATTATGAATAGTAACTACGGTAAATTTTATTTACCTTAGTTAAAGGTAAATTGGGTAATTAAGGGTAAATATAATATTATAAAATTACCCTAACACATGCCAAAATTATATTGGATGGCTAAAAGTAAACCCATATCAACTAAGGGTCGGATTAGATTTATTTTATGGACTTTTGACCATGAAAATAATTTAATTATTATTAAAACCAAAGAAAGTGACAACATGTCACTCTCTTAAATCTTATAAGTATAATAATTTTAATTTAGTGATAAACATCATAAAACTTCGAACATGAATAGTCTAAAGAAAGCTAATAAAATTATCTACATCATTATAATTTATTTAGAATTTTTAGGGATTAAATAATTGTCATTAATGGTGATGCATTAATGATACATAAATTATTTATTAAGTGGAAAATAAGTAATATAGTTTTTATTGAAATAATAATACCCATTAAAAGGCGCAAAAACCTGACCAAAACTTATTGGTAGTGTATATATACACCTTAATCATCCAATGACCTAATATATAACTGTTTGGATCCTTATAAAAGTGATTATGACACTTTATTTTATTTTAAATGATGCCAAAGTTGTCACCTTCATAATTTAATAAATATAACAATTTAAATATTGTGATTTTAAGATGATAAATTCGAGTAAAAGTATTATTGTGAAAGGTAATAGATTTATCTTCATCATAGGATTTTATTTTAAATTTTTATACAAAAAATCAGTATATTAAATAATTATACAAAAATGTTTTAGTAATTATTTTATTAAGAGATAAACCAAATAAATGGTTTTAAAAATAATAAAATAAATATTATATGAACTATTTAATGTGATACACTAATTTTATAGATACATATGACCTTTTATAAATCTATTAAAGCTTTTATTTCGAACATATCTTCTGTATATATTTTATTTAAATTCAAATAAATGAATAGTGTCAAAATTGACACTATTGTTATTTTATAAAAATAACATATTATAAAATTGTTTAAAAATCACAAAAATATTTAAAAATTATAAATTTAAATTTATATGGTCTATAATGTTATAAAGTAAACAATTATGGAAAATTCACAACAAATAAGTAATTATTTGTTATAATTTAAAATTTATAATTTTATTACCACAAATAAACTTAAATAGATTAAATAAGGATAAATCAAAATGATAAGGTTTAAAATAAGATCCAAACATGTCTAAATTTGATTGGTTGATGAGATTACAACTCTATATCATCTAATATTCGAATATGAGTCATTTTTGGAGGTTTTTAAGTGGGGTTAGATTTATTATAAATTAATATTTTTAAGAATTCCAAAGGTGCCCCTCTCCTCCCTTATAAAAGGACACCTCCTCCCTCTCCTCCTCACACCAATTTGAGCCTTCAAGCTCGGCCAACCCCTGCCAAATTATCTTCTCCACTTCCCTAGAAACATCCTAGAGGTTCTGGTCTACTTTAAAGACCAATATTAGTGCCCTAAGAGGAGGTTTCAAAGAGGCGTATCGAAGAAGAGGTAATTTCTTCTCCCGATTCTTTCAAGATTCTTTATTCTTCAACTTATTCTTCTTTAGTTGTTTCATTATAAAGGAATAACATCAGTATCACTAATATACTGATTTTTTATTATAAATATGAAACAACCCCATTTCACCTTCTATCCATCCTACGGAAAAAAAAATCACCGCGCGTGCGTACGTACGGAATACCGTCTCCACGCCGTGGTGTAATCTGTTTTTCCACCAACACCTTACATGGATGGGTATAATGGTGTAAAGAATAACTATACATAGTTATTATAACATCATACTGATTCTGATATATTTTATCATCCACTCCAATTCAATTCAATAATTATGGAAACGATATCATCGCTCGTGCGTACGTACGGACTACCGTCTCCACGACGTGATGAGATTCATTATCCATGTTAACCATTTAATAATGATTATAAAGTATATATAACCAATAATAATGAATTATATGACATTATAAAGCTACTGTATTTATGTATATATGTATGTCATCTACTTAATTCCATTCAACTCAATAAGGAAACGAAAACAGCGTTCATGCGTACGTACGACCTACCGTCTCCATGAACGGTGTATTTATTTCCATTTATCGATCTATTATATATATGTATATTCTAAATATATATATAAATCATGTTTTATATTCTGGAATTATGTAATCGTGATCTAAGTAATCATATGAATAATGACAAGTCAAAACACGAACGACAAATGAAACGATTTTACCCAAAACACTCTTTAACATGGAATTTACAAAAGAACGGGTAATATAAAGTCATAAGTGAACCATATATGATATCATAACAATGAATATGATTCTGTAATAAGTTAATGACATTATTTAAATCATTATACAGGAGGTTCAGATACATACGAAGCATATCGGACATAAGGTAAGGGATAGTTGTGCAAATCTCATTTTTATCCGAGATTGCTTATTCGTATGTATTTACTGGGGTTATTGCTATCATCCATGTCCATGTTTTATAAAAGTGTATTCATGTATATTTAAAGTCCTTTTTACCCATTTTGACTTTTACCCCATGGTATGGAAAGAGTCTTTCTTTTATTTACCCTACAAGGTACTTTTTTACTTTTCCGACAAAAGTACGAGAAGAATGTTTTTTTTAACATATACGGCATGAAAGGATTTTTACGGTTTTATAAAGCCTTATTTTCATGAAGATTCCTCCAAAATATTTCATGAATATTTTCAACAAAATCCTTTTCTTTTAAAATTGCATGACATTTTGTGAAAAGAAAATGATTTTGAAGAAGAAAGGATATTTTCCTCAAGAATTCATTTCAAGTGTTTTATCAAAACCATTTTTCATCTAAGATGAAATTATTTCATATGTGTATGTTTCAAGTATAATGTCTCTATGATTTACATGGTTTCACTTTCCTTATTATGAAATGATATCCATTTCTTTTATATGGATTATGTTATGATGGGATGATGTTTATGAAACCCATTTTATTCGTTGGGTTATTATGAATGATGTATGTTTATCTTGTGGAACAAGTAAGAATGATTTCATTATGAGATGGGTGGGACCTATATCTCCCTCAAATGCATTGGGTAAAGATTTATATCTCATGAGATAGACATGGCTGGAACGGTAAGTTAATCCGGTTCAGTGTTACAGGACTGAAACGAGGAGTGAACTCGATTCAGAAAGGGACTTTGTCCACCAAGATGGTCTTGGCAGCAATGCCTTGGCTACTATGGAAATCATGACATGTGCTGAATGGTTGCCACAATTACATGTTTTATTCCCATGCTATTTTATGATTCTTAATGTTTCTTTATGATCTATGTCATACGTACTTCCATGTTTTATGTCATTGCTCAAGCTTTTGATGTTTAATCATTATGTTCATGTTTTTAAGTTAAAATGTATATGGTATGTTTTATTTTATCCATGATTACCCTTAATGAGAATTTGAGCTCACCCTTTTTATGTTTTCTTTTCCACAGGATATAAAGAAAGGTTTTAGGTAAGAAAAAAAGGGGAAGATCTTTATGGGAGATGTTGAAGATCTTTCACCACGATTAGAAGATTACGTTCCAAGTTTCCAAAGACACTAAACTATTACGGTCCTTGTGTGTGTGTTTTTGTTATGTACTAAGTATTCCGCAAAAGTAATGTAATGTCCATGTACATCAGGCTTCAGGTCTCGACAGTTGGTATCAAAGGAAAGGTTTATTCAACCTTTGGAAACTAGGATGCGAGAACTTTAGTGAGATCCCTAGAGATATTTCTAAGGTATGTCTAGGGATGTCCCTAAGGTTAAGTATACATTATAGTCCTAGAATTTCGCTAACCATCTTAGAATTAAACCTAAGATGTTAGATATTGAAGGTACTCCCCCTTTATTATATTGTTTTCCCTAGTGTGATTTTTACCTCTCACACTATTCTTTTTGGGTTTTAGACGATGGTTGGAACCCGAAGGAACCGTGTTGATCAATGTAATGGAAAATGCAATGATTGTCCTCCCGAACAAACAAATGTTATGGGAGATGGAGTGCAAAATCTTATTGCTATACTTACACAAGCTATGAATCATTCTGGATTTCCAAATGAGCAGAGAAGGGAACAATATTCTATTGAGTCCTTCATGAGGCAATGTCCACCTTCTTTCAGTGGGTATTCTGATCCACTTGTTGCTGAACAATGGATCAGTACTACTAAAAAGATATTTTCAGTTCTTCAATGTTCTGAACATGATAAAGTCATCTTAGTAGTGTATCATTTGGAAGGTGATGCTGATCAATGGTGGAATCTTATCAAGAATATGAGGCCAAGATATGAAATTGAGTCCATGGAATGGGACGAGTTCAAGAACTTATTTTTCAATAAGTACTTCCCTCGTATTCTTCGAACAAAGATAGAGAAGGATTTTCTTAAACTAAAGCAAAAGGATGATGAATCTGTTCGTATATACGAAGCGAATTTTATAAGGCTTGCAAGGTATGCATCTAGATTTATCATCCAACCTGAAAGTAAAGTTGATCGATTCTTCAGTGGCTTAAAACCAAATCTTAGAAGAGCATTAGCTATAAGAGACTTCAGTAGCTATGAAGAAATTGTGCGTTTTGCTATCAAGGTAGAAATGGAAGTTGGTGTTACTTATCCATCTCATAGTTTTGACAAGAAACGAAAGATGGAGTTCAAGGAGAAATCTCAGAATAATGGTGAAAAGAAGATGAATTTTTCCTTATGCTCAAAGTGTGGAAAGAAACATGGAGGGAGTTGTCTTAAAGGGAAAAGTAAATGTTTCAAATGTAGAAAGGAAGGTCATCAGGCATTTTAATGCCACAATGATGGGAAGAAGATTTCTAATGATGCAAACAAAGGAAGGGACACACAGAATGAACCTACTACACTTAAATGTTTCAAGTGCAAGGAAATGGGGCATTATGCTAATAAATTCCCTAATCCAAGGGTTAGTGATGATCGACATGAGCAACCACTTAAGGCAAAGTACAAAGGGAAGTCACATGCGATCACCATTGGAAATGTTGAATATGAAAACGATGTGGTGGAATGATTAAGTGTTTATGTAATGGGATTCCAAAATAATGTTTTATATAGTATCGTGGAATATTGGAATATTTATGTATTGGTCTGTTGTGGTTTTCAATAATTTTATGGTACCGGTAACCATAGAATGTGATTGAGATATTTTTGGAAAAAAAGATGATATGTGTATAATGAAAGGAAAACGAGAAAATGAAATGTTTGACCGTATTCATGAGCTCATGACTGATATAAGGAGAAGGTTATATCATGGTTTGAGTATATAGAATTTTTGGATTTTGGTATGTGGAAAGAGTTAACTTTTGACAGCATTCATGTTTTCACTAAGGTTTAATGGGTATTCATTTTTCAAGAGAATACATGATTAAGGTATTCACATGATTGGAATGTGACCACCAAGATATATGGAAGATAAATGATGGTATTCACATGCTTAGTTGATGACATTTCAAGTAATCGTTTTCTTTATACTATGAGCTTGGACCGAAGTATTTTAGATAAGCCTAAAGATTGGAATGGATTATGTTGGACATAAGTTAGTATTGTTTAAGGATAGAACTTTTTTTTTGATATTATTTATGGGATGTTATAGTAATATAGCTTTAGAAAAAGGACAACCTGCAGGATGGGTGACAACCCATCGCGTCGGACAAGGCTGTGGGAATCGAACCCACAACCGAAGTGCGACTGGCCTTTATCGCCTACCACTAGCCTACAGGAAGTCCCTGGTTATTAGAAACTAGTTTTATTTTATTAATCGGTATGATATATGAAGTATAAGTTCATTTTTGGAACCATATACGATTAATATAACCATAATATGGACTTATAACTTTTTCTAATCTTTTGTTTGAAAGAGATAGAATGACCCATCATTATATCACATGATCTACTAACACATCATGAATAACAAATTCAACTTTATTTCTTTAAGGGATGAAGTGGAAATTGTTCAATTCACGAAAAATAGTGAGATTGTACCAAAATCATGCAAGTATTTCTTTTAATTCATCAACTTTAGGGAAATGATATTGAAAACCAAAAATGTTGTCCTAGTTCCCTTATATCCGATGAATCAGATGGTACCTTAGATCATCATAAATCAATAGCTTTGTGATTGTTGGCTTTTTCATAGCCATGTTCTCTACCACTGTCCATCAGAACTTGATGGTTAGATTTTTCTTCCATATCCATATTTTCACCTATGTTCTCCTATGTGGAAACCCAGTGATGAGTTAATTTGGGTAACCGTTACATTTCATACTTTAGTTTTTAAAGCCATGTTTTGGTATTCTTTTTTACGATGTGGGTTTCTATTAAACAAACTTTCGAGTAATAAACCATTTATAACCCCAACGAATTTCGAGGGAGAAATTCATTTTAAGGGGGGTAGAATGTAACAACCCGAGATTTTATGAAAAATATTCTTTTAATTTCATTAATTTCTTCTGTTGTATTCTACACCAAGATTACCTTGCGCTATACGCAACGTCGTATTAGCTTGCAGTATACGCAACACTATTCTTGGATCGTGTTACACACAATTTTGATAATAGTTATTCTATGCAACATTGAGTATATATATATATATATATATATTCAATGTATAAATGAAATATGGTTGGATTATGTTATATGAAACAATGAAGGATTCTTTCACAACACGCAACCCTAACTTGGCTTGCATTACACGCAATCGCGACCTTCCTCGATAGCGTGTGTTGTACGCAATACCGGGTTTTACTAAACAACGATATATTATTATAATATTATTATGAACTAGCCGTTATGAATAGTATTAACTAAATTTTGAATTTTATAACATTATTATTCATCTTACACATTTTCTAGAACATGGTATAAGAACAAAATAAATTTTTCGGGTAAAATAAGTATTTTTAAAAAAATGCAGTTTTGCCGCCTTTTGATGACGCACCCACTTTAAATATAGTTTTTGACAAGTTTATAAGTTCAATTTGACAAAATAAAATTCTTCTTTGGAATCAAGAAATAAAAATTTACTTTGGTTAAATTTTTCGTATTATTCTGGTAACTTTCATATTTTGATGAATAGTAAAAACACGCTATATTTTAATGAAAAACAACTTTTTTCATCGTAATAATTTATATGGTTAAATTATAATATTTAATGGTTTTAAAGTATAAATAGAATATATTTTTACCATTTAATATAATGTATGTCATTAGCATTGATTTTACATTGAATTCGTAGGTTAAATCAATTCAATCTTTTGTAATGTTTTAAACAAAAACCCATTTTCATTCGACAACGGGATTAATTTTAATTTAATTTCTGCAACTTCTGTGTATTGAATTTGAAAAAATGGATTCCATATTTGGAATCAGTGGGTCCAAATTATGTTAATAGTCTACTTTTTAGTTTTGGGTATTATGAATAGTAACTATGGTAAATTTTATTTACCATAGTTAAAGGTAAATCGGGTAATTAAGGGTAAATATAATATTATAAAATTACCCTAACACATGCCAAAATTATATTGGATGGCTAAAAGTAAACCCATATCAACTAAGGGTCGGATTAAATTCATTTTATGGACTTTTGACCATGAAAATAATTTAATTATTATTAAAACCAAAGAAAGTGACAACATGTCACTCTCTGAAATCTTATAAGTATAATAATTTTAATTTAGTGATAAACATCATAAAACTTCAAAAATGAATAGTCTCTAGAAATATAATAAAATTATATACATCATGATAATTTATTTAGAATTTTTAGGGATTAAATAATTGTCATTAATGGTGATACATTAATGATACAGAAATTATTTATTAAGTGGAAAATAAGTAATATAGTTTTTATTGAAATAATAATACCCATTAAAAGGCCCACAAACCTGACCAAAACTTATTGGTAGTGTATATATACACCTTAATCATCCAATGACCTAATATATAACCATTTGGATTCTTATAAAAGTGATTATGACACTTATATTATTTTATTTTAAATGATGCCAAAGTTGTCACCTTCATAATTTAATAAATATAACAATTTAAATATTGTGATTTTAAGATGATAAATTCTAGTAAAAGTATTATTGTGAAAGTTAATAGATTTATATTTATCATAGGATTTTATTTTAAACTTTTATGCAACAAATCAGTATATTAAATAATTATACAAAAATATTTTAGTAATTATTTTATTAAGAGATAAACCAAATAAATGGTTTTAAAAATAATAAAATAAATATTATATGAACTATTTAATGTGATCCACTAATTTTATAGATACATATGACCTTTTATGAATCTATTAAAACTTTTATTTCGAACATATCTTCTGAATATATTTTATTTAAATTCAAATAAATGAATAGTGTCAAAATTGACACTATTGTTATTTTATAAAAATAACATATTATAAAATTGTTTAAAAATCACAAAAATATTTAAAAATTATAAATTTAAATTTATATGGTCTATAATGTTATAAAGTAAAAAATTATGGAAAATTCACAACAAATAAGTAATTATTTGTTATAATTTAAAATTTAGAATTTTATTACCACAAATAAGATTAAATAAATTAAATAAGGATAAATCAAAATGATAAGGTTTAAAATAAGATACAAACATGTATAAATTTGATTTTTTGATGATATTACAACCCTATCGCATCTAATATTCGAATATGATTCATTTTTGGAGGTTTTTAAGTGGGGTTAGATTTATTATAAATTAATATTTTTAAGAATTCCAAAGGTACCCCTCTCCTCCCTTATAAAAGGGCACCTCCTCCCTCTCCTCCTCACACCAATTTGAGCCTTCAAGCTCGTCCAAACCCTGCCAAATTATCTTCTCCACTTCCCTAGAAACATCCTAGAGGTTCTGGTCTACTTTAAAGACCAATCTTAGTGCCCTAAGAGGAGGTTTCAAAGAGGCGTATCGAAGAAGAGGTAATTTCTTCTCCCGATTCTTTCAAGATTCTTTCTTCTTCAACTTCTTCTTCTTTAGTTGTTTCATTATAAAGTAATAACATCAGTATCACTAATATACTTATTTTTTATTATAAATATGAAACAACCCCATTTCACCTTCTATCAATCCTACGGAAAACAAAATCACCGCGCGTGCGTACGTACGGAATACAGTCTCCACGCCGTGGTGTAATCTGTTTTTCCACCAACACCTTACATGGATGGGTATAATGGTGTAAAGAATAACTATAAATAGTTATTATAACATCATACTGATTCTGATATATTGTATCATCCACTCCAATTCAATTCAATAATTATGGAAATGATATCATCGCTCGTGCGTACGTACGGACTACCGTCTCCACGACGCGATGAGATTCATTATCCATGTTAACCATTTAAGAATGATTATAAAGTATATATAAGAAATAATAATGAAATATATGAAATTATAAATCTACTGTATTTATGTATATATGTATTTCATCTACTTAATTCCATTCAACTCAATAAGGAAACGAAAACAGCGTTCATGCGTACGTACGGCCTACCGTCTCCATGAACGGTGTATTTCTTTCCATTTATCGATATATTATATATATGTATATTCTAAATATATATATAAATCATGTTTTATATTCTGTAATTATGTAATTGTGATCTAAGTAATCATATGAATAATTACAAGTCAAAACACGTACGACAAATGAAACGATTTTACCCAAAACACTCTTTAACGTGGAATTTACAAAAGAACGGGTAATATAAAGTAATAAGTGAACCATATATGATATCATAACAATGAATATGATTCTGTAATAAGTCAATGACATTATTTAAATCATTATATAGGATGTTCGGATACATACGAAGCATATCAGACATAAGGTAAGGGATAGTTGTGCAAATCTCATTTTTATCCCAGATTGCTTATTCGTAAGTATTTACTGGGGTTATTGCTATCATCCATGTCCATGTTTTATAAAAGTGTATTCATGTATATTTAAATTCCTTTTTTCCCATTTTGACTTTTACCCCATGGTATGGAAATAGTCTTTCTTTTATTTACCCTACAAGGTACTTTTTTACTTTTCCAACAAAAGTACGAGAAGAATGTTTTTTTAACGTATACAACATGAAAGGATTTTTACGGTTTTATAAAGCCTTATTTTCATGAAGATTCCTCCAAATTATTTCATGAATATTTTCAACAAAAACCTTTTCTTTTAAAATTTCATGACATTTTGTGAAAAGAAAATGATTTTGAAGAATAAAGGATATTTTCCTCAAGAATTCATTTCAAGTGTTTTATCAAAACCATTTTTCATCTAAGATGAAATTATTTCATATGTGTATGTTTCAAGTATAATGTCTATATGATTTACATGGTTTCACTTTCCTTATTATGAAATTATATCCATTTATTTTATATGGATTATGTTATGATGGGATGATGTTTATGAAACCCATTTTATTCGTTGGGTTATTATGAATGATGTATGTTTATCTTGTGGCACAAGTAAGAATGATTTCATTATGAGATGGGTGGGACCTATATCTCCATAAAATGCATTGGGTAAATATTTATATCTCATGAGATAGACATGGATGGAACGGTAAGTTAACTCGGTTCAGTGTTACAGGACTAAAACGAGGAGTGAACTCGATTCAGAAAGGGACTTTGTCCACCAAGATGGTCTTGGCCGAAATGTCTTGGCTACTATGGAAATCATGATATGTGCTGAATGGTTTCAACAATTACATGTTTTATTCCCATTATATTTGATGATTATTAATGTTTCTTTATGATATATGCCATACGTACTTCCATGTTTTATGTCATTTCTCAATATTTTGATGTTTAAACATTATGTTCATGTTTTTAAGTTAAAATGTATATGGTATGTTTTATTTTATCCATGCTTACCCTTACTGAGCATTTGAGATCACCATTTTTATGTTTTCTTTTCTCCAGGATATAAAGAAAGGTTTTAGGTAAGAAAAAAAAGGGGAAGATCTTTATGGGATATGTTGAAGATCTTTCACCACGATTAGAAGATTATGTTCCAAGTTTCCAAAGACACTAAACTATTACGGTCCTTGTGTGTGTGTTTTTGTTATGTACTAAGTATTTCGCAAAAGTAATGTAATTTCCATGTACGTCAGGCTTAGGGTCTCTACAATGTAATCCCACTTGGTTTGGGATCACATGATAAAATTACTATTCTTGGTGATTGAAGACTCATTATTCCTTGTCTTAGGGGAAATTAATAAACTAATGAATTTTATATTAAGGAAACCCCTCTCCCCTCCACTCTAAAAACCACCCTTCACACCCTCATTTCCTCACACCTATAAAGCTCAAAAACTTCTCTAAACTCTTCCCAAACATCCTCCCTATCCCCTCTCCCATGTTCAAGAGCTTCTGGTATCATCAAATACAAAGTCTAGCTTCCTTAAGGAGGATCTCAAGAGGAAGACTTAAGAAGTAATTTCTCTCCCTCTTCTCCTTTAATTTCCTTTCAAGTTCAAGTTCATTTCTTGATCTCTCCCCATCTATATTCATAAAAATGGTATTGTAACTCCAGTATTATACATGTAATTTAATTTTATGATGCAAATGGGATATTATATCATCCAACCCCCTTTCCCTCTTCTTTTTATTTTATTAAGGAGAACGTTGTTCGTGAGGTGTTAATTTATCACCTTCAAGAACGACATGTTTTCTTCTTCCATTTCTACCTTCAGTTATGGTCATGAAACCATTTTTATAGTTGAAACAGAACATTTTATATGTATTGTATCCTATTTAAAGTTCTGAAACTAACTTATGACCATATTTCTAGTGTTAAAATAAAACAAGTTCATTATGATCGAAAAATCGCTCAAATTAACCCAAACAATCATCATTTAATTCTTATCTAATGATACATCCACATAGATATAATATAATTCATTATAAGATCATTAAAAATATTTTAATATCATTAATAACATGAAATATCAGTTTTGGATGTTTACCCATGTTCTACCTGAACTTCAATTTAAGAATACAGGTGAACTACTCAAGAAAACCATAAAAACAAACATTCCCGAACAATGTTTTTTAAACTCTATAACTCATCCAAAGGCACATAAAATAACTTAATAAAACCATAATGAACCATATTAGTGTAAAAAAGGTTCTGAATTTCTAATTAATTAATATAATGTCATTATATAGGATATCAAAGAGAAGGAAACATTCAGATACAAGGTAAGGGGAAATTCTTGAACCCAACTTTCATTCTTCAGGTTCTCCCTCTTTCACTCCATTTTTTTGATATGGTTACTCCTTAAAGATCATTTTTTCATCATTTTATTTCCTTTTCTAGGATATAAATGTTTTTCACTGGTTTTTATGACAAACAAAATTTTTTCCAAAAGAACTCTTGTTTTAAGAACACACCTTTTACTTCTCTCTCAAAGTGGACAATTATTGTAGCATGTATATTATTCCCTCTTTATTTTGGGAACCCAAAGTTTATGAATGTATTCTTATGAGATGTAACCCATTCCTTTACATGGGTTAGTTATGTTCACTTTTGATATATGTTCTATGTGGCAAGCATGATAATGATAATGTTATGATGTGACGGGTGCACCCAGAATTATATAGCGCAATTTGAATGTTTGAATGTGACGGGTGCGCCCAAAATTACATAGTGCTAAAATTCATTGGGTAAAGTGATGAATCTCATGAGTAAATATGAAATTATGTGTGAAAAAGATTCTAGCTTGTTTTACAAGTATGTGTGGTAGTTAACCACTAAGACATGATGTTTCATTTTTATGCATTTCCACATTTCAAGTCTTTTATTTATGCTCCTCTCATGTTCAAGATCTTTTGCCTATGTCATGATTATGCTCACCCCATGCTATATTCTTCTTATCTATCCTCTTACTAGGCTTTTATCTCACCCCTTTTGATGTATATCCTTAGGTGGATACATGTACTAAGGAGAGGACAAGTGCTAATGAGAAGCTAGAGAAGAAGAAATTAAATAAATGTTTATGTTTGATGTTGTATTTGTTATGTATGGTCTTAGTTTTCCCAAGAAACTAAACCTTTGGATCCTCTATTTGTAATACTATTATGTTGTTTATATTTAAAATGATGTAATATTAATGTAAGAAAATTCAGGTTTTCTATAGTTGGTATCAGAGGAAAGGTTTAGTTAATTTGGGAATTAGGATTAGTGAACCCTAGAGAAAACCTCTAGCATGAGACTAATTACAAATATGCACACTAGAGTATATACATAGGGATCCCATATGTTATGATTTTAGTATAAATTGTGAAAATAAATAATCTATTTATTCATGAATTGTTTACTTATGTTTTGTTCTAACCTTTTCTATTTTAGAAAATGGTGGGAACCAGGAGAAATCAGGCCAACAACTCTTGCGAGGGCCAATGCAACGATTGCCCGAACGACATCCCCAATGATTTGGGAGGTGGAGTTCAAAACTTCATGGTGATTATTACTCAATTATCTCAGGTTATGAACAATAAACATAATAATGGGGAACGTCCTCCTTCGCTAAAGAGGGAGCAACTGGCTATCGAATGTTTTATGTGGAAACAACCACCAATGTTTAATGGATCTTCTGATCCACTAGCTACGGAACAGTGGGTCAACTCCATGGAGAAGATATTTTTTTTCTTTACTATTCTGAGACGGAGAAGGTGACCCTAGTCATTTATCATTTAGATAGAGAAGCCGATCAATGGTGGGCTTTGATTAAGAACACCAAGCCAAGGGAGGAAACTGAAGAGATGGAATGGGAAGACTTTAAGATAATGTTTCTTAACAAGTATTTCCCAATAAATCTTCACACAAATATGGAGAGAGAATTCATAGAGCTTAAGAAAAAATAAGGAGAATCTGTTACAACCTACTAAGAGAATTTCACAAGGTTTTCAAGGTACGCTTTGGGTTTTGTTATCAACAATGATAGAAAAATTGATAGATTCTTTAGTGGATTAAAACCACACCTTCGAAAGGCTATTGAAATTTGAGACTTTGGGAGTTATGAAGAAGTTGTTTGATGTTCCCTCAAAGTAGAGATGGAGTTTGGAGAATTTTCCCATGGCTATGGGGATAAGAAATGAAAGATGGAGTTTCAAGATGGAGGATCTAATGACAAAAGTGGGAAGAAAACTCAACGAACCACATGCCAAAAATGTGGGATGTTGCACCACAGGAACGGCCTCAAAGGGACGGGTAAGTGATTCAAGTGTGGGAAATAAGGACACCATGATCAAGAGTGTCAAAAAGACACAAAAAGGAAGGAGATTGTGGTAGAAGAAAGGAGAGAACCACTCATGGTTCAATGCTAAAACTGTAGGGAGCTAGAGAACTATTCAAGTCAGTGCACTAAACCTCAGGTTCTTGACAGTAATCAACGTTAGCAACCACCAAAGCCAAAGGAACAAGGGAAGGATTATTCCATCACTACTGTGGAGGTGGAGCATGAGAATGAAGTCATACAAGGTACACTTCCTATTCACTCAAGAATGGAAAAAGCCTTATTTGATTCTAGTTCTACGCATTCCTTTATATCTTGAAAGTTTTCTAGAACTATAGAATCGAAGCCCCGAAATCTTGAAGTAGAGATATCTTTAAAAACACCAAGTGGTGAAATCATTGCAACAAAAGTGTTTGAATATTCTCATGTTGGCATATGTTGGAAGATTCTTCTGAAAAATCTCGTAATATGTCCCTTGGTGGAATTCGATGCTATAATGGGAATGGATTGGCTCTCATTATATAGAGAACATATCAACTGTCGGGAAAAGGAAATATCTTTTCATATTCCGAACCATACCATGCTCCTCTACAAATGCAAGGAAGATCATGAATATCCTTTGAAAAATCCTTCAATGGTTTGGGTGTTGATTCCCTATGAAGAAGCATACCTCGCCCAAATGGTTGAGTCGAAGGAAAGTGCCAACTTTGAGGAAATTCCCATCGTGAGGGAATACGTCGATGTATTTTCCGAAGTGTTACCCAGAATTCCCCTAGATTGTGAGGTAGAGTTCTCAATTGAACTCATACCCGGAGCTACTCCTATCTCGAAGTGTTCCTATAAGATGGCTTATATTGAACTGGAGTAGTTAAAGAAGAAACTACAAGAGCATCTAGACAAAGGGTTCATACGCCCTAGTGAATCACCTTGGGGTGCACCAGTGCTCTTTGTGAAGAAGAAGGATGGGACAATGCGGTTGTGTATCGATTATCGGGAACTCAACAAGATCACTATAAAGAACAATTATCCTCTCCCAAGGATTGATGACTTGTTCGACCAGTTAAGAGGAGCTCAATAATTCTCAAAGGTGGATCTTCATTCTGGATATCATCAGGTAAAGGTGAAGAAGGAAGATATTCAGAAGACTGCCTTCCAAACAAGGTATGGGAACTATGAGTTTTTGGTGATTCCCTTTGGACTTACTAATGCCCCTACAATCTTCATGGATTTGATGAATAGAGTCTTTAGAAATTACCTCGACAAATTTGTGGGAGTGTTTATCGATGATATTCTCATCTACTCCAAGAGAAAGGAGGAACATGAAGAACATCTAAGACTTGTGTTGGCAACATTGAGAAAGGAGAAGTTGTATGCCAAGTTCAGCAAGTCTGACTTTTGGATGAAGAAAGTCACATTCTTGGGACATGTGATCAAAAGTGAGGGAATTTATGTGGATACTTCAAAAACAAAGGTGATTGAGAAATGGCCCAGGCCCTCTAGTGTCACAGAAATCCGTAGTTTTCTTGGATTAGCTGGGTACTACAGACGTTTTGTGAGAAATTTCTCACAATTTTCAAGCTCGCTAACTAAGTTAACAAGGAAAGGGGTAAAGTATGTCTGGATGAAAGAATGTGAGGGAAGCTTCAAGGAGATAAAGAGAAGTCTGATCACTGCACCTGTACTCACACTACTGAAAAGTGGAGAAAGTTTTGTGATATATAGTGATGCTTCAAAGAAAGGCTTGGGTTGTGTACTCATGAAAAATGACAATGTGATAGCCTATGCCTCACGACAGTTGAAGATCCATGAGCAGAACTACTCGACGCATGATCTAGAGCTGGTAATCGTGATTTTTTCCTTGAAAATCTGGAGGCACTACCTTTATGGTGAGAAGTGTGAAATATACACCGACCACAAGAGCCTAAAGTATATATTCACACAAAAGGATCTCAACATGCGTCAAAGGAGATGGTTATAGCTAATTAAGGATTATGATTGCTCTATTCATTATCATCCTGGAAAGGTGAACAAGGTAGCTGATGCACTAAGAAGAAAATAACCTGCTACTCTATCTATGCTGTGGATTGAGAAAGACCCTATCTTTTTGGATATGCAAAGAATGGATTTGGAAATCATAAGGGCAGGGGAAAGATCCTACCTTTCCCAAATGATTGCGCAACCATCCATACAAGAGAAGATTAAGGAAGCACAAAGGGATGATGTGGAGATACAGAAGAGGGTGAATTCAGTAAAGGAAGGGAAGCTGCAAGAGTTCCATATCGACGATGATGGTGTAATTTGGTTTGGAACACGGCTTTGTGTGCCTTCATCACCCGGGATAAAGAAGGAGCTATTGGATAATGCACATAGCTCAACGTTCTCTATCCATCCTGGGAGTACCAAAATGTATCGTGATCTCCGAGAACACTTCTGGTGCGATAACATGAAGAAGGAGATTGCAGAATATATATCAAGGTGCTTGGTATGTTAGCAAGTTAAAGCTGAGCGACAAAAGTACAAAGGTATGATGCATCCATTGCCTATACCCATGTGGAAATAGAAAAATGTTACTATGTACTTTGTCACGGGTCTCCCGAAGACGTCGAAGGGAAATAATGTGATATGGGTTGTGGTTGACTGACTCACCAAGACTTCCCATTTTATCGCTATTCGGGAAGATATCTCACTTGAACAACTTGCAAAGATATATGTGAAGGAAGTGGTGTGACTTCATGGAGTTGCACTCTCGATTGTCTCTGACCGTGATCTAAGGTTCACATCTAAATTCTAGAGAAGTCTTCAACATGCTTTGAGTACTAAATTAAATTTTAGCACAGCCTATCACCCCCAAACCGATGGCCAGTCTGAAATGAATATTCAGATTCTTGAAGATATGCTAAGAGCTTACTCTCTAGAATTCAAAGGTGGATGGGATCAGCATCTCCCATTGGTTGAGTTCTCATACAATAATAGCTTCCACTCGAGTATTCAGATGGATTTATATGAAGCTCTATATGGAAAGCGATGTAGAACTCCAACCTGTTGGGATGAAGTTGGAGAAAAAAAGCTACTTGGACCTAATCTTGTGCAAGAGATGACAGAGAAGGTTCAAGTCATCTAGAAACACATCAAAGCTGCTCAAAGTTGGAAAAAGAGATATGCTGACAACCGTCAAAGGGACTTGGAGTTCGATTTTGGAGATAAAGTCTTCCTTCAAATATCTCCATGGAAGAGAGTCATGTGATTCAGGGAGAAAGGGAAGTTAAGCCCAAGGTATATCGGCCCCTTTGAGATCCTTGACCGCATAGGATCTGTGGCCTATCGTCTTGCACTTCCACCAAATATGGCTCAAGTTCATGATGTTTTTCATGTATCACTCTTGAGGAAGTACATACCTGATCCCTCACTTGTACTAAACTCAAAGGGGGTGCAGCTAGAAGATGATCTCTCCTATGAGGAGTAGCCAGTAAAGATTCTGGATCAGAGAGATAAGGTTCTACACAATAAGAAAACCTATCATGTCAAAGTTTTGTGGAGGAACCATAAGTTTGAGGAAGTAACTTGGGAACCAGAAGAGGCAATGAAGGAGAAACACCCTCACCTGTTTGTGTAAAGTGAAATTTCGAGGGCGAAATTTCTTAAGGGGGAATAATGTAATGACCCAAAGTTTTTCAATGGAAATTCCCTTCTTATAATTATGTCATAAAATAACATGAAAACATAACATAATGAACTAATAAGTGATAAGTGACCTTTAAACATAAGTTTGTCACTTATGTGTTTGTAATTTTGAAAATATGACATACACGGTTGTGTTCAAGATGATTTTTGGAGTCTAATAAAACAAAAATA
The DNA here is from genome assembly GCA_963277665.1 of Viscum album. Classification (NCBI taxonomy): domain Eukaryota; kingdom Viridiplantae; phylum Streptophyta; class Magnoliopsida; order Santalales; family Viscaceae; genus Viscum; species Viscum album. Next base: position 393,303,858 of record OY728147.1, on the reverse strand, counting down.
ATTTTTGGTGAATAGTAATCTACCCTTATGAATAGTAACATACACTTATGAATAGTAATATGACCCTTATGAATAGTAAATCATCCAATATAAGAGTAACCTTACCCATGAATGATTAAATAAAATTTAGACATCTTAGAAAGTTACAATTTGACCTTAGTAAACGTTTTGGTATTTTGTAAGTCATAAATAATTAATTATAATTAATTAATTAATTTAAAAGAAAATTTATCTTCCTAAAATGTGTTCATAAATTATCTAATAAATGTATTATAGTTTTTAGATAGTTTTATAAGACCCTACGTAATTTTTTAAAGCACTATAAAATTAGTTTTAATTTTTAAAAACTGTTTTTTAAGTAAATTATGATTTTAATTAAATATTAAATTAATAATATTAGAAAATTATTTTTGAAAAATTGACTTCATTTTTGGATTCTACACGTCGAAAAAATTTTGGGGTAATTTTTTGGGATTTTTCTGAAATACTTGAATTTTTTATGAATAGTGAAATACCGTAATTTACAAAAATAAGCTAAATAAGCTAATTATAAAGTCATGTGTGATGTTCTGATGATGTAAGACCACTTGGTTTGGGATCACATGATAAAATTACTAGTCTTGGTCATTGAAGACTCGCTATTCCTTGTCTTAGGGGAAATTAATAAACTGATGAATTTTATATTAAAGAAACCCATCTCCCCTCCACTATAAACACCACTCTTCACACCCTCATTTACTCACACCTATCAAGCTCTAAGCCTTATCTAAACTCTGCCCAAACATTCTCCCTAGACCCTCTCCCACTTTCAAGATCTTCTGGTCTCATAAAAGACAAATCCTAGCTTCCTTAAGGAGGATCTCAAGAGGAAGATTTAAGAGGTAATTTCTCTCCCTCTTCTCCTTTAATTTCCTTTCAAGTTCAAGTTCATTTCTTGATCTCTACCCATATATATTCATCCAAATGGTATTGTAACTCTAGTATTATACATTTAATTAAATTTTATGATGCAAATGGGATATTATATCATTCAACCCTCTTTCCCTATTTCTTTTATTTTATTAAGGAGAACGTTGTTCGTGAGGTGTTAATTTATCACCTTCAAGAACGACATGTTTTCTTCTTCCATTTATACTTTAGTTCTGGTCATGAAACAGTTTTTATGGTTTAACCAGAACATTTTATGTGTATTTTATCCTATTTAAAGTTCTGTAACTAACTTATGACCATATTTCTAGTGATAAAATAAAACAAGTTCATTATGATCGAAAAATCGCTCAAATTAACCCAAACAATCATCATTTAATTATTATCTAAGGATACATCCACATGGATCTAATATAATTCATTATAAGATCATTAAAACTCCTTTAATATCATTAATAACATGAAATATTAGTTCTGGATGTTTAACCATGTTCTACCCGAACTTCAATTTAAGAATACAAGTGAACCACTCAAGAAAACCATAAAAACAAACATTCCCAAACAATGTTTTTTAAACTCTATAACTCATCCAAAGACATAGAAAATCACTTAATAAAACCATAATAAACCATATTAGTGTAAAAAAGTTTATGGATTTCTAATTAATTAATATAATTTCATTATACAGGATATTAAAGAGAAGGAAGCATTCAGATACAAGGTAAGGGGAAATTCTCGAACCCAACTTTCATTCTTCGGGTTCTCCCTCTTTCACTCCATTTTTTTTTGACATGGTTACTCATTAAAGATAATTTTTTCATCAATGTATTTAATTTTCTAGTATATAAATGTTTGTCACTGGTTTTATTTCAAACAAATTTTTTTCCAAAAGAACTCTTGTTTTAAGAACACACCTTTTACTTCTCTCTCAAAGTGGACGGTTCTTGGGCATGTATGTTATTCCCTCTTTCTTTTGGGAACCCAAAGTTTATGAATGTGTTCTTATGATATGTATCTCATTCCTTTACATGGGTTAGTTATGTTCACTTTTGATATATTTTCCATGTGTCAATCATGATAATGATAATGTTATGATGTGATAGGTACACTCGGAATTATATAGCACAATTTGAATGTTTGAATGTGACGGGTGCGCCCGGAATTATACAGCACTCCAATTCATTGGGTAAAGTGATGAATCTCATGAGTAAATGTGAAATGATGTGTGAACAATATTCTATCTTGGTTCACAAGTATGTGTGGTAGTTAACCACTAATACATGATGTTTTATTTTTATGCATTGCCACATTTCAAGTCTTTTATTTATGCTCCTCTCATGTTCATGATCTTTTGCCTATGTCATGATTATGCTCACCCCATTATATATTATTCTTATCTATCCTCTTACTAAGATTTTAGCTCACCCCTTTTGATGTATATTCTCATGTGGCTACATGTACTAAGGATAGGACAAGTTCCAATGAGAAGCTAGAGAAGAAGAAATTAAATAAATGTTTATGCTTGATGTTGTATTTGTTATATATGGTCCTAGTTTGCCCAAGACACTAAACCTTTGGATCCTCTATGTGTAATACTATTATGTTTATCTTTAAAATGATGTAATATTAATGTAATAAAAGGCAGGGTCGCTATATATTTCCTATAAATTTGTGTTACATAAAGAGTGTAAGCTATGTTTTTTTATATGACACTACAAGACCATATTTAGTACTGTGAATGCTATGGTTTAAAATTATTGTTCCCATTACTACTCATTGGAAGAAACATGTTGTGTGATTTTAATTTAAGGTTAATATAAATTCTCTTAATATTATGAATAAATCACATGAATTAACTTTAGATTTTGGCAGGGGGAAGTCTTTCTCAAGGTCACCAATAGGGATTTTGTTTAGAATAAGTAGTAGAGGAATAAAAATTGAGACCCAAACAAGAGGATGACTTTAAAAAATAGTTTATTAAGTATAATAATATTTTTGATGAAACCAAAGGGTTACCACCATATATATTAACATATCATGAAAAAAAATAAAAAAAATATAGGATCCAATTAATGTGAGACCTCATATACTTTCACATCAATTAAAAGATGAAGTGGAAAAGCAAGTGGGAGAGTTAATTGTTCCCTGAATAAGTCCAAAATACTAGATAATTTTCCCATGAATTTAACATATAATTTTAATTATGGGTTATATAGAAGTAGGTATTTTAAAAATATTTATATTAAATCAAGATTCCATCATGTGAGAGTAAAGTAAGGGGATTTTAGAAAAACAACATTTCAGAATCATGAGGTGAATGTTCTGGGGCACAATGGAAGTTGTGGGATAGTTCCCAACAATGGATCCTTTTAAATTTCAATGAATATTATCTTAAAAACATGATGAAGTTAACCATGAAATATTTTTGAGAGGATCTTCCCCAATTAATTTATAATTAATTTAAAATAGGAATTATTTCAAACATGGTAATTCTTATTAATAAATCTTGATGCCTCTCTTGTTTTTTCATCATTAAAATGGAGAATCTAAGTGAGTATTTCTATAGTTTTATCAACAAGTGCTCTAGGAATATCCAAACAATGCTCTTGGTATTCCTGGTGCTAACGCAGAGGAACCTAGTGTTTTACAATCTTCACTATTTATAGTAATTGGAGGATTCTATTGTTCTCTCTTATTCTTGAGAGGGAGGGGGTTATCTTTAGGTAGTGATATTTCTAGAGTTTCTATTTAATACACAATAAATCTCTTTCTTTCTAAAATGATATAAGATGAAATATATACTTAGGATTAATATTTGATAAATGTGCTAAGGTGCTTAATCAAATATTCTTTCTATGCTATTCCCCACACCTAAAGATAATAATAATATTATATCACATGACATATGTATATTTAAATATAATTTTTTAAATAAATAAATCAATATTTATTTAAATTATATTAAATAAAATACATCATTTTTGTCAGGTCCTTTCACACAGCCTGCCAATATTCCTCAGAATTCATCAAGCCTTGAATAGTAAAATATTTATTTAAATAAAAAAATATTTTTCATTGAATAAGTAAATACTATCTTCACTAAAATAAAAAACAAATATTATTTTAATATTCCCATGAATGATTAATATTTATATAAATTAATTTTTTCACTAAATTGGTGAATAAATAAATAAATATTTATTATCTTATGAATAATAAACAAGAAATAATATCCAACTCATATATTATAAATTGTAATATATGGTGATTGAATTTATGCTATCACTGATACTCAAATAAATATTATTTCATAAGTTGAGAATAATTTTTATACTTAATATTTAAATTCAATAGAATTTAATGAGATTCTAATAGTATTAGTGTGTAACCCTCTAGGCCTATTTATCAATGAAATTAGTTGAACTTACCTAAAGTCCATAATTAGTTCCCACCAACACATCAAGACACTCACAAAGAAATAAGTTAATGTCAGAATGAAAAAATATTCTAATGAATGGTACGATGTAATATAATCCATTTTCATGATATCTCATCAAGCAACATGTGTAATTTTATCATCATGCTTCATTCTTAATTTATCATTATTCAATGTTCCTTAATAAACTCATTGATGAACTACCCTGACCATGGATTTAATTAGATAGTTCTATTTCAATTGAAGGTCCACATATATCATTTCTATTAACTCATAAAGGACAAATCCTTTTTTTATTTATTTATTTAATTTCATATCATTCATGATGCACCTAACGCATATTACCTCACCATGAATATATGTTTTCATGGTTTTTATTTATATATAAAAACATGTGATTCATGATACGCTCTAATAATAATATAAAGTCTAAAGAACAATACAAATTTACAAAAATAAGAATATCCAATGACACATATACATATGTAATTATTATTTTTATGGAATTTCTATGTCCTATAACTTACTTTCATGGAAATTACCAAGTGAGAACTTCATGAGAAGAAGTCTTAATGTCTGAACCTCCAACATCTGATAATCAAAAATCACCTATGACCCATTATAAAAATGTTTTCTAAACCAATTGACATATGTTAAAGAATATTTTCGTATAATTTCTAGTTTCTTATTATATTTTGGAACTATTATAATCAATTGATGAGAAAAATACTCAAAAATCATTATCAAATTAATGTTACATAAAAGAAAAATCATCATGTGATAAGATATTATTAATATTCTGGTAATAGAATTTTTTTTCTAGGTAACCAACTCCAATAGACCCCCATTTTCACTAGAGAGAACTAATATCTATCAAATTTAATGATTCTACTAAGGTATGGCTATAGTTTTTGGGACTTTCATGTTTAATATTATGGCTACTCCACATACAGTGACTTCAATATTTTGATAAAATCACTCAAAAGTTGAGATCAACTATGTTATAAACTCGATATATTAGCTAATCCCATTAAAATAATTTTTTCATAATATATATTATGATAATACTTTACTATCTTGGTACAACTCCAAAATATGAAGCAAATCATCGCAAAACTATTTTTAAGCTTCTTTAGAAGCCATAATGTTATTGGTCTATGTAAATACAATAACCACTGGATATAATAACATTCCATTTATTATTTAAATTTCCTATAAATGATATTATATCAATTTGATCTGAAATATGACTAGTTTTAAATCCTCTTAATATCTAGAATTGTCACTTCTCTATGTACCAAGAACATATCCTTCGTACTTTCTAAAGTATAGTTGGATAGTTCTAACAACAACGCTATATAGTTTTCCTGGTTCTATATAATATTTTCCCTTTATTATTTATTCATTTTCAATATCAAATATCAGTACATATCATGTCATATATGAAGGATTAAAACACTTAATCTATTGGAATTATATTTATCATAATAATCCCCTCCTATTCTTTGACATGTCATCTTGGAGAGATTTTACACTATGTGACAAAGGAAACAATATTACTTTTGAATTGTTCTATATTGTATTTTTTAATACCTTTACAATACATGTACTATAACTAGATATAATAAACCCCATAAATCAATTTTAGTTGATCTTATTTCTTAAAACCTGGGTTTTTGCTTTAAATCATTCTTAGAGAAGTATCTTTTATCACAACTTTAACTAACTATAAGGCTTAAAATCTATTTTCCATATGTTATCAACATGTTTTACATTGAAAAGAAAGATTCTCTCAATAACCTATTTTTGACACATGACTCACATTCATTCTTAATAAAACCAAGATCTTTTATGGATTCCTTAGAAAAAAATATTCCATGGCCAAAATGGTTGCTTCAATCTATAAATGCATATCTGTAACTTGCATACCTTTTCGGATTTCTTTAGTGTCACAAAAAATTTCTGGTTTCATCATATAGATATCTTCCATAGTATTTCCATTAAATAAATTTTTATTGTAATCCCTTCTCCAAATTACGTGATCATATAAGGTTGTTACAATAAGTAGAATTCTAATGGATTTTAGCATGATGGTTAGTGAAAAGGTTTCATCATAGACTGTGTCTAAACACTATAAGAAGTCGTGCGATAAACAATCATGCCTTATATGTATGAAATTTACCATTCATGTATACTTTCTTCTTGAATACCCACTATCATCTTAACATCAATTGTAGAAACTTCCAAAATATATAATTGGATTTTAGAACATGGAATCCATTTTTGAATTTGTATAAACTCACCAATATTATCTTATTTTCATTTACTTATTCTTTCAGTATTAATTATTGTTATTAGATTATATATCACCTAATTTTATAAATATAAAACCAACTCATATATTTATATCTCCTATGTAGTATTTTTATCTGGAACAATTACTCCCACTAAGTCTTTGGGAGTTTAGTGTTCATATGACAACTCATGTGCATATGAAGTTGTGACTTCAAAGAAGTATACCTTGATCCCACTATCAAAAGAGAAGTTATTCCCTCTTATATATATATAGTCAATAACTTGAATAATACATTTATATCTTATGGATAATTATATTTTAAATAGATTTTTCAGGATAATTAACTGAGATAATTTTTTGTTTTTTATGTAAGTTTGTTACTAAAATTAGCTTTAAAAAAACTGTTCTCACCAAAATACATAAAGCTATGACATAATGGATTTATATCATACTGTAACTTATATGATATACATTAGTCAATATAGTTGACATATGGTTAAGTGTTGTGATTCTATTTTCAAAACATGTCTTGAAAGAAATTATGGAATATTTATAATACCTATATGACTCATCATAAATCCTCCATTTACTACCATCATCACCATGATGTGTATAAGGTAATGTGATTTTAGAAATATCTACAATCTATACTTAAATGATCAATGAATTATTGGTTAAAATATTCTTTTACTATATCGTCTAGAGGATCTTATATCTTTTACCAAGTATATTCATTACTTCCAATTTACATTTCTAAAATCTCTTACAGGAATATCATCTCCTTATAATAGTTCACACGTATCTTGTTGAACTAACTCTAAGTGATTTTTGTATTTATCAACTTTAATATCTAAACATTTATTTTCCTTAAAACTTGATAAGTACATAAAATTACCTATGAGTTTTATATCCTAATAGTCTAATCACCCTTCTGAGTATATATACTTGGCAATTGATTTTAGTTTTAACTTGACCAAGAATTATCTTGCCACAACGGGGTACTAATTGAGTATTATATATTACATATTCATTATTAATTTTTGATATTTGAAATTTGATATTTAGGTATTATGAAACTATTAATTAAGTAAAAAATATCATAACAACATTCATTTCAAATATTAAATAATGCGTACAAGTGTTTAGAACTGGACATTGAGATAAATGTTTTGGTAACACTCAATACAAAATAATAGTTTTCATGAGAATCAATCCACATGGAAATGTGAAGTTGTGACCTTCTCTTAAATAACGTAACAATAATACTCCCTCAACTACATAGAGATCTCACCTCAATTCTTGTAATATTTATGAATTTCCTTAGTTTTGGTATTTTAATACAAATATATGAGTTATATATTGTATTTAATACCCAAGTAGTAAAAAAAAATATTATGTGTAATGATGAATATACCTAAATTATAATATTTTTCTTGCTTATTCTTAAATCCATTGAAATTCCTATTCTAATGATCTTTCTTGGAACATGTGGAGAAGATATGCTCATATTAATTACTCTTAATATGGATCTTTTATTTGTTTGAAGGGAGTTGTAAATGATTCATTGATTTAAAACTCATCATAATATTTTGAACCCTAACATTCACTTAATTATCTGTAATGGGTGAGGATCCATGTTACCACTAATCCCAATCATCTTAGAGAAGTATTGTCAAAATACTCTTGAGTGGCTTCTCCATACCTTTCATTTTGTAATTCTTAATAAATATAAAGAATCTTTATATTAAGGATGATAAAATGAGATTAATAGATAATTTCTTATCAATATGGAATCCCAAATTTTCTAAATAATCGATATGATTTAACATATTAAATTCATGATCACTAGCTAGATACCCATGTTTCAATTTAAACTTTTACATCATAGAGTCAATCTCATTTATCTTCAGCCCCACTTTTTTCTTTTTCATGTTCTAAGAGATAAGTTATCATAGTGTATATATCCATGTTTTTATGTTGAATATTAATCTATTAAAACATATCTGATGACATGATTAAAAGGAAATTTTAATCATCCTTGTAACACTCTATAATTTAATGATATTTTTCTCTTTAAATAAATTTAATTTCTTTAATTGGTTTCTTTACACACAACACCGAGTTTTAACAAACTATGATATACAATTGAATTATTATTATTTAATGTGATAATGATGTCCTATTCGTTAGATTGTCTAGTATTAATAGTACTAACCAAAATATGAAAAAATATTTTTATAAATTTATAAAATTAATTCATTGGTTATTAATTGGTTATAAATGAAAATAAAACCATTTGAAGGAAAATAGAGTTGTTTTTTTTAAAAACTGTTTTTATATGAACATTGTGTTTTTATCTTAATAGATTATATTAATCTCTATTGATGGATTTTTTTATAAATTTTATATTTTATATATTCAATATTTTTTTTATCATTCATATAATAGTTCTTACTATGCATGGAATAATAATAAATCTAGTTTTAAGCTTAAAAAATCATTTTTCTAAAAATAGGTTTCATTGTGTTTTGGGTGAAAATTTTAAAATGGATTTATGACACTTATAGAAATATAATATTTTAAAATGGGTTATATATTTTTATTTAGTATAATTAATATAATTTAATAAGTTCAACTTAATTTTTTTCATAATGAATAGTAAAAACAATAAAATTTTGTTACCATGGTTAGGGTTAAAAAGAGTTTACCGAGGGTGTTAACTTAAGATATATGGTTTAAAATATCACAAAAAACATGGTTTAATTATATTTTTTATGGGATTTAGACATTATCCTTCCCATATTATTATATTTTTCATTTTGGATCCACTTAACATGAGTAATATTTTTTTATATTTTAATCTTTTGAAAAATTCTATATGTTCCCTCTCCCTCCCTTATAAAAGGATATCACCTATCCTCTATTACTCACACTTAATGAGGCTTATATATTAGATAATAACTACCCTAATACCTTAATAAAATCCTTATACATGTCCTGTATTCCCTTTTTTGATCAGAATACCATCCTTTCAAGTCGTAAGGTATAATTTAAAGGAGGTTTCTTAATGAAGAGATATAACTCTTAACTGAGTATATTCAATTTTATTTATTCTTATACCTCTAATAAATATATATTATACATTAAAAAATAATTAATTAAATATATTGAATTTTTAATATGATGTTGTATTAAACATTTTCCTCTTCCTTTTATCAAATGGTAAATGAAAGTATCGCTCGTGTGTACGCGTGGATTAGCCCTCCATGTGGTGTTATAATTCATTTTATACCACCACCTCACACTACTATTTATTATGATATATTAAATTTTTATATATGATATTTATGATATAATTATTCTTCTATATTTATATGATCTTATATACCTTCTTAATTTTCTATTCATTGGAAAATGATATTGTCTCTTGTGCGAATATATGGACTACCACCTCCATACAATGATGTGATTATTTTTTCATCACTAATTTATATAAATAATTATAATAGTTTATATGATGAATATATATGATACTTATTTCATGATTTAAATTCTAGATATGAAGAAACCATGACCAATGTGAAATTACCAGAAACATCAAACCAAAACATGCATGGAAAATGACCACTTTTCACCTTAATGTTCATTTTAATGAAGAAATTATCATTAAAAGGATAATTGAAAATTATAAAGGAATGGTGAATATTATGTTATGTATGAATATGGTGTTTTAATATATACATATTTATTTATTTATAATAAATCTATATTTTTTTACTGGATATTTGGATGTGTATGAAGCAAGACGAGACTTGAGGTAAAGGGTTTGTGTTACAATCTCATTTACTTTCAAGATTGTTTATGCTAAATTTACATTGAGGGAAATTATATGAATATTATACTTTAAACCCCATATATTTTATTCTCCTCTATTTATTATTGGAACTTATATGAATTAGTACCATTTTCCTCTCTTTGGTACTTAAAATGATCGAGATAATATTTTTAAGGAATATTTGGTCTTATTTATTCTTTGGATGATGAATTTTTATTCCATTCACATGATATTTAAAATTTTATTATGAAATCTCTTAAATATATTGTAAATTTTTAAAAAAATTCATTTTTACTACCTTTGAAATTATTTAGAAAGGTTTAAAAAATAGTTTTTTTAAGAATTTTTTTCCGAACAAGTCATTTTTGTCTTCTTACAAAAGGATAATTGAAAATTATAAAGTAATGGTGAATATTATGTTATGTAAGAATATGGTGTTTTAATATATACATATATATTTATTTATAATAAATCTATATTTTTTTACTGGATATTTAAATGTGTATGAAGCAAGAAGAGACTTGAGGTAAAGGGTTTGTGTTACAATCTCATTTACTTTCAAGATTGTTTATGCTAAATTTAAATTGAGGGAAATTATATGGATATTATCCTTTAAACCCCATATATTTTATTCTCCTCTATTTATTATTGGAACTTATATGAATTAGTACCATTTTCCTCTCTTTGGTACTTAAAATGATCGAGATAATATTTTTAAGGAAAAGATGGTCTTATTTCTTCTTTGGCTAATGAATTTTTATTCCATGGCCATGATATTTAAAATTTTATTATGAAAGTTCTTAAATATATTGGAAATTTTTAAAAAATTTCATTTTCACTACCTTTTAAATTATTTAGAAAGGTTTAAAAAATATTTTTTTTAAGAATTTTTTTTCCGAACAAGTCATTTTTGTCTTATTACAAAGGTGTGAAAGGAATATTTTATTTTAACATATACTAAATGAATTTTATTCCCAATTTTATTATTATTCTTTTCTTTTAGTATTAATTTAAAATTTTCCTTAGTTATTTTCAAAAGAAAATATTTTTCTCAATATTCTGGGAATTTTTGGTAAAAATATCTTCAAAAAATGGATATATTCTCATGTTTTCAAAGAAAGGTTTTAATGAAATTTTAAAGATATTTTCCATTTATTTAAACATACTTTAATTATTTTTATGATTCCTTGGGAATGTGATTTTATGATACCATCCATTTTCCTTCTTTGGATGGATTATGATGATGACGATTTAAAGATGATTCTATGAAACTTATTTCTTTCCCACATGTTAATTAAGTGATGATAAATACTTTATGAAATATATTTATTTTATATAGGTTATGATATGATGGAATAATGAAATTTTTATGAAACTATTTCCTTACCATAGATTGTGATATGATGATATGATGAATGTTTTATGATCTTGTGGCACACATGTGTATGGTTTTCATTATGTGATGGGTGAGTTAGAATTATATAGCCCTACAATGCATTAGGTAATGGTGAAGTATTTGAGAAACTTCTAATATGACGGAGTTAATAAACTCTTAAGAGATGATGGAGTTAACTATATGAAAGTTACTCCTAAAATAATGTTGGAAATAACTGGGTTGGCATTTCCTTTATGGGAATTTCTCCACAATGATAGTCTTGGGAGTGGACCTTTACTAAGGAAATAATTTTCTATGATTTTGTGTGTGCCAAAAACCTATGTATTATCCTTATAATATGATATCATGACTCATGATTGATTACTGATTATTCTACACACTTATTACTTAAGTCTTTTTCTTATGAAAAAGTGTATTCCATGATTTACATCACCATATAACAACACGTCAAGGCACCCATAGAGAATGAAGTTAATGTCACAATGAAAACATATTTCTATGAATGATTCTAAATAATATAATATCATTTTATTGATATACCATAAAACAAGATGGATACTTGTATCATTATCCTTTATGCTTGATTTCTCTTTCCTTGACTTTATGAAATGAACTCGTCGATAAACTACCATGGTCATGGATTTAATTAGATAGTTTCACTTAAATCAAAGGGATATAGATATCTTATTACATTAAATCAGAAGTTAAAAATACTTTCTTGACTTATTTAATTAATTTTATATCACTTATAATACACCAAATGTATGATACCTCACCACGATCATATGTTGGCACAGTTTTCAGCCATACATCAAAGTACATGATTCCTGACACACTAATAATAATGTTAAGTCTCAAGGCCAATAAACACATTCTTAGATAGTAATATCCAACGTCACACAAACACACACACAAACATATATATATATATATATATATATATGTAATTATTATTATAAAGTTTATCCCCATAACCTCCTTTCTTAGAGATTACCAAGTGTAAACTTTATGAGAAAAAGTCTCAATATCTTATGAGTCTCTAAGACTAGATAGTCAAACATCATCTATGTCCTACCAAAAAGATGATATCTAGACCAAAATATATATGTTAAAGAATATTATTATATCATTTATAAGTTTTAATTATAGAAATGAACCATTATAACCTATTGATGTGGAAAATAATGACATTATCACATTATTATTATGAAGAAGAACAACCATCATGTGATAATATATTATTAATATTCTTGTAATAGAAAATACAATGTCATTTGGTTATAGAGAACAAACTCTAATATTGGGGTTATTATGAATACTTAGTTATTCTTTTTGGCCTAATGAATGATCCAACTACATTTTAGGCTATACTGAAATCTATTTTCAAGACAATCCTTAGAAAAAGTGTACCTTTTTTATTTGATAATATAATAGTATAAAATATAAATTCCACTAGAAACTTGAAGTATTTGATTCATGTTTTGGATATGTTGTTGAATAATATCTTGCATGTTGATCAGAAAAAATGTTTCCCTAAGGGGAGATTTGTAGAGTACCTTTGTAATTTTATTTCACAATAAGATGTATCAATGGATCTTAAGAAGGTATCCCATTTCCAAAGTTGTACTACTCTAAAAAAAAGAATAGAAGGAGTTTTTTAGGACTTTCAAGGATTTTATAGGAAGTTCATCAATGATTATGGGAAGGTTTCTCAACCATTAATAATTCTTACTTGTAAAATTTCAAGTAGAATAAGGAAGTTAGGACTGCATTTGATACATTGAGGAGGTGTATGGTGACTTCTCCTATTTTGAGAAGAAGTTTTCTAGTGATTTTTATTGTGCTAGGATGACCTAATTTGTGTTGAAATATGTTCATTAATGTGATGTGTGTCAAAGGAATAAGTACAAGAATCTCAGACCAGTTGGGATGCTGCATCAATTAACTATTCTTGAGAAAACATGGGAGGGAGTATATATGGAGTTAATTTTTGGCCTTTTAAAATATCAGGGTTTCAAAGTAGTTTTGGTGATGTTAGGTAGATAATATTTAAAACTATTCTCATTTATAACCTTTAAAGCATACCTATACTGCTAAAATTTATATAGTGAGGGTATATGGCATGCATAGTGCTAGTGATAAAGATCCACATTTTACCAGTTTACTTTGAAAGGAATTATTTGGGCCTTAAGGGACCACATTGAAGATAAGTTATCCATATCATCCTCAGTTTGAAGGTATGTAAGAGGTTGTTAATATGATTATACATAATTTTCTAAGATTTTATTCTTCAAAATATCCCAAGTATTTCATTATTTGGTTGTAGTAGGAATAATTTTGTTATAACACATATTTCTATGTTTCAGTTGGTAAAAATTAATTTAAAGTTTTTTACAGAAGTAAATCACCTAGTCTGACCCATTATGCTAAAGGAGATAGTTATGGAAGCAGTATACACTAGTTTGGTGGATAGAGATGAGGCAATACATCAATTGAATTTGAATCTACAAATGAATCAACAAGAAATGTAAAGATCAAGTAATAGTAGGGATGGAGGTAGAATTAAAAGAAGTAGACTTCTTGTTTGTTAAGATGAGGGCTCATTAACTATTTAAAAACTCATATAAAATATGTTCTAAGATGGTTTCATGATTTTATAGACCATATCCAGTTGTTGGGAAGGTAGGAAGTGATGAATACATGATCAAGCTTCCAAAAGAGAGTATAATTCATCGATTATTTCATGTTTCCCAACTTTTTTGGTTATTAGGGACCATTCTATGGAGTAATGCTGAGTTATTTCAAGATTAATTTTCTTACTTACACTATGAGGAGAACATGGTTATTTAAAAGGAATGTAATTATAATACTATTGATAGATCTAAAAAAGAAAATTTGAATAAGTAATTCAAGCCTATTTTAGGAGGATGGAGTGGAGAAGTAATATACAGGGATGGTATGGTAAAATAAAACGAGTTAGTTAGTTTTAATTGGGATGACTTTAAGGTTGGTATCCTTTTTATTTATAGAAAAGTAGATGAAAATAGTTCTTTAAAGTAATAAAAATCATTTAAACAAACATTTTCAGTATAATATTTTATCAGTGAGTTTGGGAGGGTGGTTTTATGCATCCATGGGATCATGAAACCAAGGTATATCAAATTTTTCATGGGTATCTTGTGTTCAAAAATTTAAAGTAAGGTGATGGATCTTGATGCATGAGGAAAATCAAGGATCATATCATTAATTAGGAATATTGAATGGGATCTTAGGCATTATAAGGAATCATGAGAAAAGAAATACCTAGAAGTTTTACTATAGAGACCTATTAGAAGTAAAGTTGTTATGATGATACAAAAATCGTTCTGGATAAGAAAGAAATAATGAGGAGAAAGGTGGGTAGGGAGATTGGTCCTAAGTATAAGGGGATCATGATCATATCAAGAGTAGGATATGAAAATAAAATACCCTAAGGATATTTTTTATCCTTTAGTGTGAAGTATGGAACAACTTATAAAATTAATTATAAGGGGTTTTGTCTAATGGGTGAGGAAGTACACGGGTATAATGCTAAAAAAACTGATTTGGTTAGAGTTTGGTTGTGTTAATTACAAATTCTAGCTAGTTGGGCTTTGCGTATTTGTTATAAGGGTTTTGGGGGAGGTCATCGAAGAACAATAGAATGGTTTCTTTGTAAGTTTCATCCTTGTAATTAGGGAATTATTTTCATGGGATTATCCTTTCTAGAACATTCTATACTGACATTTTCCTTTACATTTTGTTAAATAATATCCATTTCATTTCTTTTTTTCACCTGGATTCTATTTTAATCTCACATAAGCACTTATAATCTTATCGACCCTAATAATAATTCTTCATATATCCTCTCTAAATACTCATCTAATGTTTCTTGTTTTATCTTTTAGTGTTTCTCTAAGAAAATGTATAAGAAATATGGTTATAACTCATGCCATTTGAATGAAGTGGAACTCTAAATTTATAGAGATGAATAAAGAGATATAGAAAATGTAATATATAGGAAATAAAAAATTAAAATTAAATGGAAATGGGGATATAATAGACCAATAAAAATATTCAAAAATAAATAATCTAGGAACACCCATGACCTATATACCTAATTTACTATAACACAAGTGATTTTTAAGAAATAGAACAAACACCATTTTTTTAACTATTTATCATAAGTGATAAGTGATTTCAAAAAAAATACTTGGATTCAAAGTGGTTAAAATATGATATAAAATTCAAATATATGTATAATAATAGTATATACAATATGTTACTTCACTTGAAATTACAAATGAGGCCGGAAGAGAAATGAATCCACCTCTTGAACAACTACTGACAATAAAATACAAATATCAATAATAAATTTTATTAAGAATAACACCACTAAAAAACCATAATTTTTACATCGATAAAAAATAATACAAAAAAATAATGGATTGGGTGTTATGATAATAAGATGAGTTAGCATATGGAAAATCCATAATATTATATGGAACTAAAATTTATGCAGACGTTATTTAACCAGTAATTAACATGAAAACAATTCTTGCAGTAAAAATAGGTGTGACAACCTATGATGGATGTTATAGATTGTTTTACATTTATTTTTTTATGTTTGGATGAAATATTGGATAAAATAAAACTGGAACTTGATGTAACTATTCCTTCAGGATCACTAAGATGCAGCTCATCAAAAATCAATGACATAAATTACAAAAAAAATATCAACTTGTTTCTAAAAATTCAGACATCAATACTCAACATAAAATTACTTTGTTGACTAAAGAAGTAATTAACATTAACTATTTCATAGGTTTACAATTAATCAACACATATAGGGATTATAAGAATATAAAATTATGATTTAATACATTTTTTTGTAGCTGATACTAAAATCCATAGTTTATAAGTGGTCTATTCTATTTGTTCCCATTTCTCTTTGCATTCATAGGAACAGATAGACAAAAACTCTTGAAGATACAATGTTCATTTCCAATGATTTAACAAACACTACCATAGAAGTGACTATGATACTAACCACTTACTCAAAAAAATAAAATCAAGTGAATGGTATAAAACTAGATTCTCCTTATGCAAATCTCAATATAAAAGTGAAGGAATCAGAATCGTCATACCTTCTATGTTCACATATTTTACTAGAAAAAATCAATATAAGACTATATTTGGTTTTATAAAAATTTTCATGTTTTTATTTCATATAAATGACTGAAAAATTATACTATAAAATATTTTGGATATTACTAGAAAATAATAAATCATATGACTTACATCTTGCATCTTCATTTTCTACTAAACATGAAAACAAATTTTTTAACGGTCACTTCATTTTGCATTTTTTAGAAAATGTTTTTTATTTACTTAATGTAATAAATTTTTGGGAAATGTAAATCAAATATTTTTTCAAAAAACAAACTAATCCCAAGTACCCCTTACACAGTGATTGAACCATTCCTGTAAGTCCTAGAAATAGTGTCACCGCACTGCCAAAATTTTTAATTAATCAATTTAAAACAAAAAATAAATTAAGAGTGTTGATAAATTCCACAAGGAATGATCATGGTCATAATTGGAAACTCCTTGAAATATCATTGGATGATAAATTGTATATAGGATGTATTTGGGTATGAAAAACATGTTTTGATTTCATTTGTTTAAAATCATTCAACACGTGGTTTCAATTAAAATATGGTCTTCAATAGAGCTAATTAGTGGTCTTTAATCCATGTATTCAACCCCATTTAATTAGTTTTAAAATTTTTTTTGTTGTTGTTTTATTTTCTATAAATATACTAGAAAATATTTTATAAATTTTTTTGTAAAGTAAATGAAATATTATAAGAGCTATGATCCAATTGTTTTTATTTTCCCAAAAACCTGAAAAAATATATTTTTCATTTTCTAGAAATATATCATTTTCATTTTCAAATTTTGGAAAATAATTTATTTTTCTACCCATAAGACAATTTATAAAGAAAAACTAGGATGTTTTATTATTATTAATTATAAGAAAAAGTGGGGCATTTAATTTAACCTTTCTGCAAAATAACATTCATTTTTAATGAGAGAGAATGGAAGTGAATTTAAGAATGATCCCAACTGTTAGGACAATGGGTTGGTGAAAGATAATGAATAAGAACCACTAATATTTATATTTAGTAGAAGAAAAAATCAATAAAATAAGGTGGTTGAAGAAGAAAAAAATTACATCGGAAAGCTATAAGAAGAAGAAGGGAAGAAGAGGATCTCAATGGAAGAAGACCACTCTCCCAAGAGCCAGGTATGACCTCACAAGGCCGAAGCCTCCTAGAAACCAGTTTTAATTCCAAATACCTATTTAATTCTACCCATAATACTACTAACCTATTTATTAATCAAAAAACAATTACAACCCCATTCCTAATTTAACCAAATGGTGACTAATCCTGAGATGAGCGATCAATGTATGTTTTAATTTATTTATTTTAATTATAATGATTAAATGTTTTTATATTTTATAATAATGTCCATTTATTTAATCATTGATGATAAACATGTGATTAATATCTCTAATGATGTAAGAACCTACATGTTCATGTTTAGTTTTGATGGAATTATGCACTAAAATGATCATGTCCATAGCACAACCTATGTTGAGTTCTCCAAGACATAGTGAAAGTCACTATGCCATGGTGTTGTCTACATGAAATTCTCATACAACATGATAATGTGATAGTATCATCCACCTCACCCTAGTTGATAACATGTTATGGGTCATTCACATACCTCCTCAACTGTGACACATAGAAGGCATTGTGTACCCGGTCTAACTGCGGAGGTAGGTACAAGTTATACACCACCTCACCAAACCCACATATTATTTGTAAAGGGATAATTAACCTTGGAGATAACTTGCTACCCTGACCAAATCTTCACAAACCTCATTAATGTGAGACCTTTAGGAACACATGGTCTCCCAAGTTGAACTCCATAGGCCTCTGTCAGCAGCTCACATAATAATTATGAAAGCTCTGGGAAGTATTCATCTACCCTAGGATGATCTGAACCTTCTCTATTGTAGCTCACACCAACTCTAGGCCCATGAGTACTTAATATCCTAGATCATCCCAACACATTGGTGACCTACAGGGTCGCACATATAAGGCCTTTAATGGTTACATACCAATACTGGAGTGGTCACTGTTGTTATATTCAAACTCCACTAAGGGTAGGTGATCTTCTCAACTATGGACAAAGTACCACATAAAATATAGAATAATAGACTCCATAAAATGAAAGGTCCACTTAGTCTGACCATATTTCTAGGGGTGAAACACCATACTCAAATACAACTGAATCCTGAAGGGCTCATTAAATCCCATCCATAATTGCGATGTGAAGCGATCATCATGGTCTAAAACAACCCTCAATGGAACTCTGTGAAGTTTGACTATCTCTTGCATGTAAAGGAATACCAATATATCCACTGAACTTTCCTCTCAAATAGCTTGAAAGTGGTCCAACATGGTGATTCGGTATACAATTACCCAGATAGCATTGTGTTCCTCTAGATTATCATGGGAGACTCATTATGAATTCCATATAGATACCATCCCACTTCAACTATGGAACCTCAAGGGGCTGTGCCAAACCTATTGGAATCTGGTGCCTAGCCTTTACCTACTAAAAAGTGAGGTATCAAGATTCAAACATTGATAAACACTTTTTCATTCTTGGCCACTATAATTGATGTCAAAGATCCCAATATATCTTTTCCACTACTGGATGTACCTAAAAATGGTATGTGTGAAAATCCCTCAAAACCTCCTCATGAAATGTCATTTGTACTTTATTATACCCTAAAAAAGGATAATGTTCTCCCCATATTCATATAATCTATCAGAAGCACATATAGTGGATATTTGAGTATGTATGGTTTGACAGTCGTTATCTCCAAGTTGATCCCCCTTAACACACTGTAGAAATAGAGGGGTTACAACCATTTATTTTAGGTAACCTATAACATCATCATCCTCTAAGGAAAACTACATTGATGATAACATATATGATACCTCACACAATAACTATGAAAAAGATTTCTTGTCAAGAGTATCTTCTACCATGTTCCCTTTCTCAAGAGTACAAAATATCTTGAAGTCACAATCCTAGAGGTGATCTAGACACCACCTATGTATCAAGTTAAGATCCTTATAGGAGAATATATAATTGTGATTATAATGGTCAGTATAGATGATAAAATTCTCACCCATAAGATAGTGTCACCATATATTCAGGTTGAAGACCACTACTGCCATCTCAAGATCATGGGCCGTATAGTTCTGCTCATGGGGCCTCAATTTCTATGACCCATATAAAATAACTAACTAAATCTACATCATAACACATAAAAACCCATTTCTAGATTCATTTCAAAACACTATGTACTCAACACTCTCCTTTGGAAGTCTCAAGATGAGGGTGCTCATTAACCTCTACCATAGCTTCTGAAAGGATTATTGGAATCTCTTCATCTAAATGAAATGTTTCCCCATTAGAGTCAAATTAGTCAAGGGTACAGATATCCTAGAGAAATGAGGCATGAATCTTTAATAATATCCATCCAACCCAAGGAATATCCATACCTCAGTCACACTCTTGGGTAGCTCCCAAGCTAGTGTTGCCTCAAACTCCATTAGATCCGTTGTTATACCCTCTGTTGAGATGTTGTGTCCTAAAAATTAGACCTATAGAATCCATAACTTAAACTTTAAGAGATTCCCATAATTCTAGTTCTCTCAAAGTAAGTCTAAGACCATCCTCAAGTGTCTCTTTTTTATCCTCCTCTAACGATGAGTACACTGGGATGTCGTCAATGAAGACTACCATAAAATGATCTAAGAAATATTGAAGGATCTGGTTCATGAGTCCAATGAACATAGATGGGGAATTATTTAGGCTAAAAATAATCAATAAGTACTCATAGTGATCATAAAAACATCAAAATTTCATCATTAGTATGTCCTCCTCTCAAACTCAGAGCTAGTGATAGCCTAACCTGAGGTCAATCTTTGAGAACCATCTCACCCCTCTCAACCGATCTAAGAGGTCTTCAATCCTTAGTAGTGGATATTTATTCTTCATGGACACATAGTTTAATATATGGTAATCCACACCCAACATAAAGCTCTCATATACCTTATTGGAGAACAAAATCGGGGCTTCCTATGGGAAAACACTAGGTATAACAAAGTGTAATGCACTAACCCCAAAATCTTGGAGTTGGTGTCTTACTTTATTACATTGGAATGATAATAAGGAATAAAATACCAAAGAGTCAATAATTTTAGAAGTTTTAAAAAAACAAATATATACATAAAACCCATTTTACATTGGGAATAAAAAATAAAACATAGTACATAACAAAATATAATAAAATACATCCTTGAAAACTCATTCAAATATTTCTTCTTCATAACCTGGGGAAAGGAAAAAAATAAGGGTGTGATAAAATGCTTGGTAATAGTTAATTAAATTGGAATAAATCATGAATAAATAAGAATAATTAACATGTTAAGGTAGATAACTCAACAAACATTCCATTTAAATAACTGGATAAGAAATAATCAATATGGAAAGGTAAATAACTAAACACACATGTCATTTAATCAATAATTTGAGAATGAAATGCATCCATGGATTTTTTTCATAGTGAAAATATCATGGATAATAATAACTATATTCTTAATAAAGACAATTATTAATTATTGGAAACCATTTTTACTAGGTAAATTATACCTTTACCATCAATACCTTTCAGAAGATATTTTAAAACATGCCGGGTGAAAACCCACTAAGGTTAGCCAAATAACTCGTCCCATGAGACTACATATGCATCAAGGGACTATCTATAACTGAGACCCACCCATTTTATACCTATCCAAATAATTCCTCACATATCAAATAATAAATTTAAATCATGAACAATTCTTCTTGTCAAATATCTGTATTTTTTACAAGATACAGATTTATCAATATTTCCTCAGTTAATCAAATAACAGAAAAACTAAACATCGTATGAAAAAATGATATACAGTTTAGGAAATAATCATATATATTATACAAGAATGTGGATATTTAATATAAATGTAACTAAAAATAAAAAATTATCACATGAAATTGGTTGTTTCAAGAGAAAGTTAACAATCACAAAAGAAAGTAAGATTATTCAATAACCTTTACCACTTAGTAATTTTAAAATGAAATCCACTTAGATGAGACAATTCTAAGTTAAACTTAAAATAAAATTAATTATGAATTAATCATGATATTTCATGTAAAATGGTTAGTATATAAACCACATAAAAGTTAATTGGTGCATAAAAACAAATAAGTCTCAATGGAATGTAAATTGAGAGGAAATCTCTTACCTTACACTTACTTTTGGTTGAATTATAATTAACCTACTATATAATGGGTTTAATAATGTTATTAAATTATAAATAACCATAATAATATTTATAATATCATAAATTATCTTTTTATAATATCTCATTACCTATTTTTTAACAATCTTTCATTATTTTTCACTGTTTTGGGTGTTAATTTCCTAGTTTTTTTAGTATGTTTTGACTTGTTATTTTTTTTACTCTTAGGTCCATCATGATTTCATCACCTAAATAATGTAAAAATTTATTTAAATATCATATATATTCATTATATATTTATTTAGAGTAATCCATAATATTTAGTGATAGTAGATGAAATGCACCGTTCATGGAGACGGTAGGTCGTATGTACGCATGAACGCTGCTTCCATTTTCTTTTCATATTAAAATAAAGAAAATTAAATTATATATATATGTATTTTATAATTAAAATATAATTTTTATTTCATATATATCACATTTTTTTATTAAAATCATCTTTAATACATTCCATGTAATGTGTGAATGAATCACATCGCTTTGAAGAGGCGGTTGTCCACATATCCACAAATGATGTTATCATATTCCAACAAAAAGGAAAGCATGAAGGTATGTGTTATATAGTAACTTAAAAATAATAAATAACTCATTAATATCATAAATTAATATATAAACTATAAATACATCATTATTCACAACCTTTAAAGGTGGTAATAGAATAATGAATAACATCGGTTCGCGAGGAAGTAGTCCACCGTACACACGAATGATAATTGTGTATCCCATTTAAAGGAAGTGTGTGAATTTATAGGTTGTAATATTAGAAAAATAACAACTCATTATATTTAATATACTTAGGTTATTATATAATAATGTTATGATAATAATTTAATGAGTGGAGAAATAAATAAAACAAAAGTGGTCATTAAAGAATATTGCCTCATCTTCAGGTAACTCCTTTTGGTTTGCACCAAATGACTTTCTTTGTTTGATTTATACCCAAATTTAGGATTCTAGGATTATAGGATATATTTTTGGTGTTTAGTTTTTTCATGTTTTTATGAGACAAATGGCTTGATATGTGTGAAGAGAGAGGGAGAGTTGGTGGCCTTTTATAAGGGAGGTGAGTGGAAAACTTGTAAATACCAAAAAGGTAAAAACTATTAGGAGGTATACCTTACATAATATGCCTAAAATAATGAAAAAATTTAAATAAAATAGTTTATATGATAAAAATATTTCCACATAATGGTTTTTGGAAAATTTTATAGCTCATTCATCCCCTTAATATTAATGTTTAACTACTAAGTAAACTCATTTTTACCTTAATCGCTGTAATTAAATTTTATTGATTTCACTAATATTTTCATAAAAAAATAAGTTGAACTTAATGGAAATTATAAATTATTATGATTAAGAATATGTAACTATATTTTCAAATTCAAATCACATAATTGTAAGAAATTAATTTAAAATTAATCCCACAAACGAAACGGGAAAGCTGGTTTTTTAAGTGAAAATATTCAAAAGTTCACTAATTTTTATATCTAAATTCAATATAAAAATTATTCCAATGAACTAAATTGTACTAATAGATATATAATTAATCTAATTTTACTTTAAAAACAATTAAAAATATAATTTAAAATTATAAATTATTTAGATGAAATGTCAGTTTTCAATTAAATTCAATATTTTTCACTATTCATCAAAAAAATGAAACTTCTCAGAAGAATAAAAAAAATCCACCCTGGGATAATTTTGAAATTAAACTTTCAAACATTACATTTATTTTTGAAGTAAAATTTATGAAAGTTACAAAATCTAGTTTTAAAATACGTGGTTCATTAAAAGGCAGCAAAACTGGCTTTAGAAAAATAAATCTTTTTATGCCTGAAATTGGATTTGTTCTTATCATATGACTATAAAATATATGGAATGAATGTAAAAAAATAATTGAATATATAATATATAAATTTCATTAATATCATCCACTAATAGTAATTAATTTAATTTGTTAATATAAAACACCTTTCACGTATAAAAATATTTTTTTTATAAAAACATTTCTTTTATAATTGGTTTCTATATTCATTTATAATTAATTGGTTCCAAAATAATTATATAAACATATTTAAAAAATATTTAAAAAATTTATTTAATCATTTTAATACCAACTTAGTGTTGCGTGTACTATAAGCTAATATCAGTGTTGTGTGTAGTGTAATCTTAACTTGTCATTGCGTATAAAGAAAACTAGCAACAAAATTAAATTTATTCTAAAAGTAAAATATTATAATGTATTGGGAAGTTATATTATTCCCACCTTAAATAAATTTAATCCTCACAATTAAAACTTTATCTCATTATTATAGGGTTTTATATTTTAAAATACTATTTTTGAAAACCCCACATTGTAAATAGGGTTAATAAAAATTCTTTTTAATAAGTGGGAAAATAAATGTGAAGGTCGTGACAAAACTAGGCTTTCAAATAGGTTAACATTGGTAAAAACAAGGAAATGTAAGATAAATATAAATATCAAGTTCTGATGGAGAGTGATAGAGAATATTTATCACAAGAATGCGAGCGATCTAGAGAAGGTTAATGACCATAAGGCCATAAACCATATAGGTGTAAAAAGGTCATTGATATCATAAAAAATGATGATAATAGGACAAATTTTTTGTTTCAAGTACCTTTTTCCTAGAGTTGAGGAATTATTAAACTCTCTAATAATATTAATAAATACACTTACTTGATACATTTCTATTTTAAAAGGGCAATCTTATCCTTTGATGGTGTCTTTGAACTATTTCTACTTTATCTATTACCACAAGTTGTATCATACTATGAAGTAGAACACTGTCTCTTGAATCTGAACCAAAGATCAACATAAACCATTTCATAAATGGTTAAAATTTCTAAAATATTATGATCCAACATTTTATATACAAGGTCACTAAATTTCCAAAATGAACTTATCATTAATCTTTTAACAACATGAAGTAGATCTTAATTTTCACATTCCAAAAATGTGAATATCTTCATCATGTATTCTCTTAAAACATGGTAATAAGATTAATTAACTTAAAAACTTATTGAAAACATAAATTATTCATTATTACTTAAATATAACATATATTATTGTATATATTTCTTAAATCCAAAAATGTTGTGAACTCCATCAATGATTGCATAAACCACATTGTTAACAAATCATTAATAAGTTCCAAGGTAGTCAGTAATATCCAATTTATTTTATCCATATCAATCACCTCTTTATCCAAAAATCATTATCTCAACATCAGGAATGTATTAAATATTTTTTTCACCTCAAACATATGTTTTCCAAGAAGTTCAACTTGTCACTGAACCATTTTTATTGGTCATAGGTACCGATAAACACATGGTTTTAATAACTTCCCAGGGTGATTCTTTCCACAATTGTTACATGTGAGAAAATCCTTATTTCCCTTCATCTCTTTATCTATATTTTTCTTTTTCATCCTCTTCCTCTCTTTCTTCCCTTCAAATATATAAGACTTGGATAATTATTTCTCTATATAGATAGTACATAAAACTATTTCATCATATGATGTAAATTTTTATGAGACTCATGACCTTCGGAGATATGGCTTAAGACCTTCAAATAAATGGTCAATCTTGCACTATGAGTTTCATATGAAATCCATAGCATAACTATCTAACCTTATAAAGGTAGACTCATACTCTAATAAAAATTCTTATCCCTTTGATTTTAAGTTAATTAAATTTCTATTCATTTAAATTTGTTCCTCATGAGGTAAATATCTATCAAAGAATATATCATTAAAATCATTCCATTCTATGAGTTCTATTTATTCTTCCTCCATAGTATTCTAGATCAATGACCACCATTGTTCATCAATATCTTTTAGGTAATATATGCTAGTGTGACCTTTTCCTTTTCACCGTATCCCAATGTTGTAAATTTATTCTCCAAATACTTAATACATTGATTAAATACATTTAGATTAGTATTCCCACTAAAGGATAGAAGATTCTGTCACATAAAGTGATAAAACATAGGGTAGTCTCTTTGTGGAATAGTTTTCTCCATCTAGGAAAGGTTATTTTTCATGAACTGATTAAATTGCCCTAAAATAGTCATAATTTAATTTGTTTCAATTCCAATTGCATTGTTTCCATCATTAGGAAAATCTATACATTTCTACAAGTATTGATACCATTATTTCTTCTGGGAGAAATTTCTAAACAATGGTATATACTAGATTAGATCATATCATTATGAAAAATAATGTATAATCGCAAAACTAGTGAAATACTTATCATAAATTTAAAACTTTATGCATATATAATATCATAATCATAAACATGGTATCTTTGGGATGTACTTATATGTTTATCCTCAAATTCAATCATAGGGTTATGTTCTGTATTCTACATTTTCCTAAATCTAGTTCCCAAAGTTCCTATTAAACATCCTTTGATACCAACTATAACTCCCCAACCCTAGAAGACTAGAGCATGTGCCTTACTTTATTACATTGGCATGATTACAAAGAATCAAATCCTAAAGGATCGATCAATTTAGGAGTTTTGGAAAACTAGATACATACATGGAACCCATTTTACATTATGAATAGAAAATAAAACATAACACACAACAAAATCTAATAAACTGCATCCTTGAAAACTCATTCAAAGATATATTCTTCATAACCTGGGGAAAGGAAACAAAATAAGTGTGAGTAAAAATGCTCAGTAAGGGTTAAGTATAGAAAAATAAATCATGAATCTATAAGAATAATTAATATGGAAAGGTTGATAACTGAACACACATTACATTTAAAAAATTGGATAAAGAATAATCAATATGGCATGGTAAATAACTAAACACGCATGTCCTTCAATTAATAAACTGATTGTGAATGCATCTATAGATTTTTTTCATAGTGAAAATATCATGGATAATAATAACTAGATTTTGAATAAATGAAATTCATAATTATTATAAACCAAATTTCTGAGGTACATGATACCTTTACCGCCAATACCTTTCACAAGATAGTTTAAAACATACTGGGTGAAAAACCTACTAAGAATATCCAACTGACTCATCCCATGATACTATCGATGAATCAAGGGGATATCTAAAACTAGGCCCCACACATTTCATAACTATCCAAATAATTCCTCATATATCTAAAAATATATTTAATTCATGAACAATGTGTCTTATCAAATATCTATATTGAGTCAAAGATTCACATTTATCAATATTCTCCCTTTTAATCAAATAACTGACCAAATAAACACCATATGTAAAAATGATATAAAATTTAGGAGATAATCATATACATTATACAATAATGTGTAAATTTAATATAAATTTAATGATAAATTAAAAATAGTTACAATAAAGTGGCTATTTCAAGAGAAAGTTAATAATCACAAAAAAGGTTTATTGTTCAATAACTTTTACCACTTGGTAATTTTCAAATAAAATCTCCTTGGATGTGATAAATTAAATTGGAACTTAAAATACCATGAGTTATGAATGAATAATGATATTAAATGTAAAAGGGGAATTATATACACACATAAAAGGTAATTGGTGCATAAAAACAAATAATTTTTAATGGAATGTAAATTGAGATGAAATCTCTTACCTTACACTTCCTTTTGGTTGAACGCTCTTTAAAATCATGTATAATAGTTGTAAGAATGTCATTAAATTATAAAAGAACTATAATCACATTTATAATATCATATATAATCTTCTTATAATATCTTATTACTCATTCATTAATAATGTTTCATTATTTTCATTGTTTCGGGTGTTAATTGCCTAGTTTTCAAGTATGTTTTTACTTGTTATTTTTTGTTCCTATTATGTAGATCATGATTTCATCACATCCAAAATTTAAACCATGATGTAAATATCATATGTATTCATTATATATTTATTTATAGTAATCCATAATATTTAGTGATTGGAGATGAAATGCACTGTTCATGGAGACGGTATATCGTACGTATGCAAGAACACTACTTACATTTTCTTGTCATATTAAAATAAAGAGAAGTAAATGATATATATGTATATTATTATTATAGATTAATTTTTATTTCATATATATAATATTTTTTTTAAACCATCCTTAATACATTCCATGTAAAGTGTGAACAAATCACATCACTTTGAGGAGGCGGTAGTCCGCACGTCCACAAACGATGTTATCGTATTCCCAAAAAAATGTAAAGCATGAAGGCATATGTTATGTAGTAATTATAAAAGCATAAATACATCATAAGTATCATAAAAATAATATATAAAATATAAATCCATCATTACTACAAATTTTTAATTGTGTTAATGGAATAATGAACGACATCGATTTGCGAGGTGGTAGTCCACCGTACATACGAATAATGATTGTGTATCTCATTTGATGAAAGTGTATGAAATTTTAGGTAGTAAAGTACTCTTATCATAAAAAAACTCAGTATATTTAAGATATTTAGGTTATTATATAAGAATGATATAATAATAATTGAAGGTGTGGATAAATAAATAAAACAAAAGTGCTTTTTGAATAATGTTACCTCTTCTTTAGGTAACTCCTTTTGGTTTTCACCAAAGGACTTCATTGGTTTTCTTTATGAACAAAGTTAGGTTTGTAGGATGGGAGGAGGTATGTTGGGAGTTTATTTGGTTAGGTTTTGGAAAATCCAAGTGTCTTTATATGTGTGAAGAGAGGGGGAGAGGAGGTGGCCTTTTATAAGGGAGGTGAGTAGAAAACTTGTAAATACCAAAAAGGTAAACATTATTGGGAGGTATCCCTTATATAATGTTCCTAAAATAATCAACCATTTTTGATAAAATATGTTATATGGTCTAAATATGTATATTCAATAGTTTTTGGATAATTTTATAGGTCGTTTTCCTCCTTAATATTAAATTTTAACCATTAAGTAAACTCATTTTTACCTTAATCACTGCAATTAATTTTAAATTCTTTCAATAATATTTTTGGTAAAAAATTAAGATTAACTTACTAGAAATTATAAATTATTCAGATTAAAAATAGGAAACTCATTTTTCCAAATTCAAATCACATAATTGGATTAAATTAATTTAAAAGTAATCCCACATATACAATGGGAAAGAGGGTTTTTAAAGTGAAAATGTTCAAAAGTTCACTAAGTTTTAATATCTAAATTCAATATAAAAATGATTGAAATGAACTAAATTAGATTAATTTAATGTATAATTGATAAAATTATACTTTAAAAAAAATTCAAAATATAATTTAACTTTATAAATTATTTAGACAATATTTTTCAATTAAATTCAATATTTTTCAAATTCAATATTTTTCACTATTCATATAAAAATGAAAGTTCTCAGAAGAATAAAAAAATTTAACCTTAATATAATTTTGAAATTAAAATTTCAAAAAATAATTTTATTTTTTCAAATAAAATTTATAAAAGTTACAAAATTTAGTTTTAAAATAGGTGCACCATTAAAAGGCAGAAAAACCACCTTTAGAAAAATATAACTTTTTATGCATAAAATTGGATTTGTTATTATCTTATGCCTATCAAATATATCAGATAAATGTAAAAAAAATTAATTTTATATATAATATATAAATTTTATTAATATCATCCACTAATATTTATTAATTTAACTTATTAAGATAAAACACCTTTTTCACATAAAAATAGTTTTTTATAAAAAAAATTTATAATTTGTTTCTATATTCATTTCTAATTAATTGATCACCAGAGAAATATATAAACATATGTAAACAATATTTTCCAAACTTAGTAAATTCTTTTAATACATGTCATTACAATGACTAGTTGATAACTATCATATTAAATAATAATATTAATAGTATATTGTAGTTTGGTAAAAATCAGTCTTGTGTGTAATGCAAGCTATCAAAGAAACTCAAAATTGTTTGTAAAAAAATCCAAATTAGTATTGCATGTACCAAAAGCTAATATCAGTGTTGTGTGTAGCGTAATATTAACTTGGTGTTTCATATTTATAAAACTAACAACAAAATTAAATTTATTCTAAAAGGAAAATATTGTAAAGTCTTGGGGTGTTACACAAAGCCCTTCCTCTATAGTACATGGAGTGTCATGGATACCCTGGGTTTGCATGTGTACTAAATTCTATACCCATGTACTTCAACGCATTCCTATTTATTTTTGTCTTTCTCATGTACCTCTTTGTGTACACGTACTCTGGCTATGTCTGAGTACATGGTTGTGCCCGTATACTCTGGTCGTGCCCGTGTACTAGGTTGTGTCCATGCCCATTTACCTATAGGGTATATGTTGAGCCACTAGCACCAGGTCACATGGTGTGTGGTAGGGTCAAGATGGTGTGTGATGTTTTTCTTCACATGTAAAACCCAGACGCTGCATCCAGGGTCCACACGGTGTGTGTTCTTTTGGAGTACATGTTGTGTAATGTGGGACTTTCTAGAAATTTTAAAATGCTCATGAATTTCCACCCATGGAGCAGCCATTTTGATCCAGCCACCAATATCACATAGAAATCATGGTTCTGGATTGACTAAACCTTTCCATCACCGGTGGACAGATTGTGGCCATCCAACCCGCTTGAGAATTGCCTCCCATCATACCGCACCATCACTGCATTCCAAATCAAAAATAAGGTCTCCCAATCCAATTGAAATCCATCCACGGTCATCCATAGTCATAAAATAACCTCAATTTTGTCATCAATTTTGAACTCTCGCCCATGGAAATGATCCATTGCACTAAAGATCGAATGTGAAATGATCAATTTCTATGTATTTGTTAAAGATTCAATAAAATGGGATGCCGATGATGATCTTATGATGAAAGGTGGGAGAAATTCACAAAAACAAAACAAGAGGAATGAACCTCATATGTTGTTTGGGTTGGTGTTAATTAATTTCTATTATAATGAAAAATGAAGAACCAAAATTAAATAACATCAATTCTAAAATCCCAGGAAGATAAACCCTCAACTACAAAGTATGATTGACTCGTAAATCAATATTTCAGTGGATTTTATTCATTTTAATTATGGGAAAACAAAAGGGAATTAGTCCAACATAAAAAATTTCCTACCTCAGGTTTGGATCGATCACCGATGAAGACACAATCGCATGTCTCAGAAGTTATCAAGAACCATAAGCATCGTTGAGACATTGATTTTCAAACCATGATCCATCATTGATCATCTAAGAATACTTCTCCAAAAGCCTTATCTCAATCCCTAGGGTTATTTATCCAACCCTAGGGATTTTCCATAAGTTTTTTTATATAGAGGAGGGTTTAGATTTTGGCTTTAATAAAAAATAAATAAAATAATTAATTAATATAATTATTATTCTATCTACAATGGAACTCAGGATAGACACCTTATATCATACCTAGGGTAAAATATACATTCTGGATTTAATGGTAGTTTAATATTTTCCATTTGAGTATCCATTCAATATTTATTCCATTATTTCCAAAAAAAGTGTGTGGTTGATTTAATATATTTAATATATTTATTATAACAATATCGAGCTACCCCAAGCCTCAAAATACCACGATAACTCAATGCCTACCTCTAAAAAATATGTTTTAAAATATTCCAAATCATTACAAGGGAAAATAGATTTGTTACAGAGAGAGACAAAGACAACGTTGGTAGACTTTGAGACTTGGAAAAGAATAATAACACTTTTAGGGAGGACTTGGAGATTGAAATAGAATACTAGAGATCCATTGTTGAAGCATTCCAATTAAAATTTCATTGTGTGATGAAATATAATCCACCCAAGAACTATATTTATAGGCTTATTTTATACCGAGGGAGTTTAGGGTCAAGATAGAGCATTAATGGACTAAGCCAAACCTTTTTGACCACCATTTAATGCACACCATAAGCTTCTGGAATGATGATGCTGACTAGCCACTGGCGAGCCAGTGGGAATGATATAGTTTCTTGGGAACTACCTTACTCCATGGGTTGGTCATTTCTCCTCCATCTAATGGTCAGTGGACTCCTAGAGCTTGGGGATGCTTTTTTTCATGCCACTGATAGGCTGATGGATCTGCACCAGCTTCTATGTGATTCCTACTGTCTTCAGCTTCAATAAGTGGAAACACAACTTACTTCAAAGGCCTTATTAGTTTCTTCAAACCATAAAAATATCCTTAAATCTTCCTTCTATGTATTTAACACATCCAATGAAACTTCAACAATATCTTCAAGTATTCTTAAAAGACTAAAGTAATATCATCAAGTATTCATCATGATCTTATGCCTAAATGGCTCAAAGGCCTTCATTTTTATTGATTTTTGATAACCCCTCGTTCAAGGGATGAGGGGTAGCCCTTACAAGGCTCGTAGGCTCAAATATTACAAGGCCCGTAGGCTTAGGAGATTACATGACCCGAAAGTCTTAGGGAAATCAACCAGACTATCTACAAGGAACTGCTCCTCCCCAGCATCTGCATCCTGATAGTAGCTCTCCACCTTCGCATGACCGTTTGGCTAGGCTTCATGTGCAAGCATAGACTGGTACTGATGGAATAGCCATACCCTCTCATTCTGACAATCCATTTGGCTCTGCTCTGGTGAGTTCACCTGCTCTGAATCCTCTTCTAGGGCTACTCCTTTTTTGTAGTGTGTATGGGGCCTGCATTCATGTGGCCCGAAGGCCTTGGGGTGTCCCTAAGGCCTTAAGGTGGCCCGAAGGCCTTGATAATCAATTGTCCCGAAGGCCTTGGGTGGCCTGAAAGCCTTACAGGACCCGAGGACCAAACCGGTGGCCCGAAGGCCCAGATAGATGAATAGTTCTGACTGCTACAGTACCAAACAGTACCTATTACAGTACTACTACAGTAACCCAGAAATATGCCTCCACCCGGATTTGATCTCGGGTCTCTTGGATGCACCTAGCGAGTCCTCATCAACTGGGATGAGGCTCTTGTGCATGATCTTATGGATTTATCAATTGATTCCATTAATCTCAAGACTTGAAGATTAATCAAATAACTGGAAGTCACTCAATTAAATTTTCAGAATTAATATATAGTGTTTATGATAATGAAAATACCATGAGAGATAACGAGGTACAATAATATACCCACTTTTTATGATCAAAAACACTTAATAAAAAAATGTATAATAATAATAAATAAAGAGTGAAACAATTATTCAGAGTAATTAAAGATGTTTGATATTAATATATTTAACATTATTAAGAGATTAAAATATATTCAACATGCTCATGGGATTAAAAAGATATCTATAATGCTCAAGATATTGATAAAATCTTTTCAACATTCTCAAAAGATTAAAAATATATTCAATACGACTAAAGATATAAAAATAAATATATTCAAAAAAACACCCTTGATAAAACATTTCCTTCCCCCTTTGACCCAAAATTCTTTCCCCCTTTGTGATTATAAAAAAGGAAACAAGGAAAGAAAAATCAAGAACTATAGTAATAGGATAATTAATCATAATGTAAAATAATTATGATATACAATACTATCTCCCCGTTAATGATTATCATAAACATAAAAACCGTGTTTAGAGAATAAGAATTTAAATAATAGACAATACATAATATATAAATAAGTGAAGTGTGTGATATGAACAACAATAAAACACTTAAGATCACGTCATCTTAATTACATAGTACAAGATAAGATAGAATTTCAATATTTTATAAAGATAAAATATTTTTAAAAATAATTTTGAAAAAGATAAGAAAAATAAATTTGAAAGGAAATTTAAAAATAAATAATAAAAATAAATTATAAAAGAAATAATAAAAAAATAAGATTGGTTTGAAAATAAGTTTAAGAGAAAGAAATAGAAAAATTAAAATATAACCTCTCATCCTTTAAGAATAAAAAATACATAGATTAAATATAGAGAGAGAAAATTATTTAAGTTCAAGAGGGAAAATAAAATTAAAGGGATTAAAAAATCATTTCCCATGAGATGAAATTTGATGTCCAAACTTCTTCAGAAAGGTAAAATCTAGGCTCCCCCTCAATTAGAGATTTTAACAAATATCTCAAGTGGTAATAATAGATCAATCACTTCAAGAGTTTCTAGTCCATTTTTTTCCTTTATTATATATCCACCATATGATATGATAATGAATCTTGGTGGAATAGACCTAGAAGATATCAAATTTAAGTGCCTTTTGCTACCCATATTTGGGGTCTAGTAGTGTTATCACTAAATGAATTGGGAATAAAAAAAATCATGGTATACAAATACCAAAAAGTAAAGATTTGGAGGAACAAAATTATTTAGGGTGAGATGAAAGATGAGTATACTTAGGAATTCCATATCTAGAATTTTTTCAACCGAACTCATAAATTAAATTCTTGAATTTATGAAAATATTTAAAAAAATTATTTTTCAAAATTACTTTTACAAAAGTAGTATTTTTTTAAGAGATAGAGTTTTTAGAAAACAAAAACCATGACTATTTATTTTAACACATTGAGAACCAAGGATCATGTTAATATTTTTTTCACCTTGGTTGAATTTAGAATGAGATATTTTGAGATCCTCGATTTCATATTTTAAAACTTAAATATCTGGTTGATATTTTAATTTCAAAAAAAGAACATCATTTTCTTTTGAAAAAAATCATTTTTATTAGAAAGTTGATATTTTTTCATTAAGAACTTGTTTATATTTCTTTATATGTACTTCATATTTTGTAATAAGTTCTTTAAAAAAATATCAAGTTCATCTTGTTGATAAGAAATTTAGAAGAAGATGGTGAATGATAGGAAGATGAGGAATAAAGAGAGTGATAAATAGAATAACTAACCTCATCACATACCTCGATATAATCTATTAGGAATTTGAGACATGAGTTGATTGATGAGGTTGAGTCCATGGATTCATTTCTTACACTCCAAGTTGTGACTTCAGAAGATTTTTTACCTTTATTATTTCCATTTAACTGTTTTTGTAGATTAAACATTCCTATCTAATATGACCCTTCTTGACTCCTTCATAGAGAGTCACAACCGATACTTCAATTTGATCTTTCATTTTGGCACATTGAGATTATTTATTATTTTTTTAAAAATTGTTCTGCTTTTGGGAAAAAACCGATTTCACCATCCATCCAACGGCTCGAAGGCCTTAAAATTTTTCTTTCATTATTTATAGAACCCATTTTAAGATAAGAAGGGGGAAAGACAAAGACATCATGGACTTAAAACAAATTAACTCGAAGGAAAAAGGGAGTAAAACCAGACTGACAACTGAAAGTGCCCCTCCCCAGCCTATGATCATGTTGAGAATCATCATCGTTGCAATGTTAATCAGCTAGAAAGTGTCTTGTGTCAAAGCACAGGCCTGATCTGATGGCTGACGCCATACCCTCTCAACAACCAAATCCAAAAAGCACTGCAAAGATGAACTGCTAGCTCTGAATCCTCCTATGAGACCTGTTCGTGCGATCGATTCCGGCTACACTACCCGCCTTCAAGATCAAACCAGAATCATAAAAAAAACATCCACCAAACTCATACGGACTTAAAACAACACTAGATTCACTTCATCATCATCAAACAAAACCAACAACATAGATTCCAAAAATCATCAATTCCAGATTCAACAAACCAACTGCAAGAAACTGAGATCATCAAGAAAATAGTCACGATAACAAAAGAGCTGCACTAGGCATCAGAGACACCACCGGAAAACCCCATGCCACCATCCATGAGAAACTCCCAACAATCGCATAAGAAACACGAAGGAGTCTCCAATTTCCAGATCCAAGCCGAAGGGAAGGTAGAACAATGACGAGGAGCATGGGATCTCAGCAGCGATGACTCCACAAGAAAAACCTTCAACCCTGCAAAAACCAAAAAGGATTCTCCCCCCTCCAATCACCAGATCCGATGCCAACCCACACAGTATGCACACCATAAACACCGCTTGACCACACCGGACCAAGAAGAGGAGCCAGATTCAGCCGCTCCACGTCATTGCCACAAATTTCAAGCTGTGCCGATCCAAGCAATGGTGAGATGACGTCGCCGAAGTGGATGAGCCGTATCAAAATGGGTGAGAAAAAGGTGTTCTTCCAGGTTGAAAATAACCAAAAATAACTGAAGACCATCGCACCACACCAGGACCCCGCCACCTGAACTACACCGGAACTCCACTGTGGTGTGCCATCTCTAAGTCGCGCCTACACCAAGACATCCAAAGGAAGCCGATGCCAACTAAGCCTGACTGGAAGGGGAAGGGGAAGAAAATCCTGAGAGAAACCCTAGTCATCGCGAGGAGGAGGGAGATGCCACTCTGAGGCTTCTTATTTTTGTTTCACCATCATCATCAATGTCAATTCCGAAAGAATCATCGTCTTTGATTATTTTAAATTATAGGTTCTTCTTGGTTTCCTTGGTTTTAATTGCTTATTTTAACACCTATAATTTCATGGGGATATTATAAGTCATTAGGGATCCAAGGAGATATTTAACTAGTATGTTTTATTTTATGTTGTATCTTCTTGTATTTCCATCACTTTGGTATCCCATGAAGAAGGTAAAACCCATAGTATTTTATTCATGAGAATTTATATAGATAAATTATCACCAAGAGACTTTATAGAATTTCAAATATCAATAAATCATATAATCATACTAGTGATAGATTCATTAGGATTCATAAAAAAGATTTCAAAATCCAATATAAACATATAAAATCTAATATATTTAACTTTTTTGGTTCCTTAATGGGAAACTTCTAGAAATTTCTATATTTCATTATCCATTTTACAAGTAGAGACATAATTAAATTAATTTTGATCAAGACCACAATATAAAGTGTCCATATATTTGATATTAAGTTAAATGTTTTTAACATCATTGAGAACACTTATCATCAGGTTCTTTAATTAGAATATATTCATGTATAACCATTTTCCATACATGGTAACTAATTCTACCAAGAAAGGTTGAAATATGATTTTTCTAATAGGAACAGTCTGTTCCATAAAAAATAAGAGCATGATAATAAGAATTATATTTCGTTATAAAAATATTGAACTTTGAAATTGATTAATATTTTTAAAAAAATCTATAAAATAATTTTTTTTGAAAACAAAACATTTTTTAATAAGAGCACAATGAAACCTCTAATACCAATTATTGTTTGGAGCAGTTGGAGGGGGTGAATTTCCTTTTAAAAATTAAATAAAATGGAAAATTTAAATTAAAAATTAAATTATTTTTGGTTTCATAAAGAGATAATTTGATAAATTCAATAAATAGATAATTGATACAATCAATAAAGTGATAACATGATAAAGTCGATAAAGTTATTATTGATAAAATCAATAATGTGATAAGGAAATAAATAGATAAATTGATAAATTAAATACATATTGAAAATAAATTTTTAATATTAGATAATGTGAGTATTCATAGTGGAAATAGTCATATTGAATTTATAAAATTGTGTGTATTGATGATGAATGATGCAATGAATAAAATAAAAGAGATATAAAACATAGTTTGAAAAAGAGTTCAATAATAGTTTGGGATGAGACCAAACATATACAACCCTTGAGTAGGGATATCTATGTATTAGTCCCTAGATTTTGATGGAGATCAAGTAACCAAATCCCCCCTTTCCTTTTAATGAAGACAATAAGAAATCAAAATTCCCTTGCTTTTTGATGGAGATAAAAAAACCAAAGGTAGAAGGTAGGTGAGAGAAGAAGATTTTATTAACAAAAATACATTACAAATATGGTATTGTATCTCTCTAGAAATATTGAATAATATGAGAGAGAGAGACAAATTCAAGAGCGTTTGAGATTTGGAAAAGAATAATGGCTCTTTGATAGAGGGTGTGGAGATTGAGAGAGAATGTTAGAGATCCTTCATTGGAGAATTCCAATTCTTTCATCATTGTGAGATGAGATCCAAGGCACCCAAGGAATTTATTTATAAGATTATTTGTTTATAAGGGAGTATAGGGCCATTTCATAACTTTAATGGTCCAACATGAACCTTTTTTAGCACTATTTAATCCATCTAGAACATTTAATATTGTTTTTCTTTTCCCATTTGAATATGTTTATTCAAGGATGAATACTTTTTAGGGGAGGGGATAATGAGGATCATGACACAAATTTTCATCGTGGAGTTGAAGATAGACATGAAATTTTTGGAAGAAGGAGCATTAATACACAAGACTCATTTTATGGAATTATAGGACCAATGATGAGAGGAAGAAAGAGATGAATGAAAGAGGATTTGTATGGACTTATTTTAAAATTACAAGTAGTGGACCAACATGCAAGCATGAGTGGAGAAAATTGGATGATAATAAATTTCATTAGAGACCAAAATTGAACTTAAATATACCACCCAATTGATCCCTTGAAATTAAATCCACATGCATAAAATAAATCTCTAAATTCAAAAGTGACAGACATATTGTATCCAAAGTCATAGTGGGAATATTCAAAGTCATTGGAGTATTGTCATGAAGACTTCTTGGTGGAAAATATTGTCTCCTAAAGCAATGTAAATGTGTAGACATACTCAAAAAAATTAGGCTTTAGAATTTTGTGGGATAAAAGTTTGATATGTACCTATCTCTTTTTGCTATAAATAATGACCCTCCTTGTACTCCACCTGGTTAATTATGAATTTGAGTATTTTCTAGAATTATTATACTTTTGTTCCTTAAGTTATAGGGTCAATTAAAGTAAGTCTTATAAAATGAGTGATAAATAATTGTGGTGATTTATAATTAAGTTTTTAAGGTGAATGTCTCATTGGGGTCCTAATTGATCACCCCCCCCCCATTTAATTTTTCCTTACGCTTTTTATTTACATCTCATTTCCTTCACATCCATCACTTTTTTTCATAATTTTCACTGATGAATGTCGCACCCCATATGATATCATATTAGGTAAATACTAAAAACTAAATAAAGATAAATCCTAGATGATTTGTGAGAAAATATTTCTCATATAATTTATAATTAATTTATATACCAAAATTACCTCTCCCTTGATAATTCTTTCTTCATTGAAGATGTTGATCAATTCGAATGTCGCTCGAGTCATATTGGAATTGAATTGAAGGATCCAAAGTAGAATATATACAGTGGTATCCATATGTCCTCCATGAATCTTAGAATATCATCGATCGAACTCTGTGTGCTAGAATGGAAGTACCGATCACCTTGCGTCATTCATTGTTGATCGCAACAAGAATCCCTCCAAGGGTGAATGATTCCTCTCTTGTTCTCTTAGTCTTTTGAGAGGGAGGAGGATCAGATCTCATTTTCTTGAGAGTTTTATTAGGTGAGTTATTTCAAATCTTGATAGGATTATCTAGTGAGAAGTCGTTGTAAATAACCATTCACACATTACCTTAAAAATTATAAAAATCATATTATATACTCATGGTTAGAACTTAGTTGCTGCAAAGTGAACCTTAACCATTTTTTATATACTAAGTAAACCCCACATCAAATATTATTATTATTATTACATTTATTATATTTCATGACATGCGCTAACTATCAGATATTTAAATATCATTTCAATCAGACCCTTAATTTGGTCCCACTACACCAAAAAATTCATTTATCATTAGTTTTTCAGGTGTTTACGGGCGGTTTAAACTGTCTCTAAACTCTTAAGATTATTTTTTTTAAAAAAAATATTATTTATTATTTAATGTTTTTAAAATATTATTTATTATTATTACATATATATATATATATACCATTTACTTATTACTTCCTATAGAACTTACCTCTTGGTTATTCAATAAAGACTTTACCACTCAAGCAAACACTTAATATGGTGACTAAAAAAACTTTAATATACTTATATATATATATATAAGTATATATGAATATATATGCATATATATATTTATTTATTATTTATTATTTATTATATATTATCTAATATTTAATATTTAGTATTTATTATCATTATTTACTATTATTATTTATTGTTATTTATTATGTGTGCATATGTGTAATATATAATAAATCAATAAAAAATAATAAATAAATAGATAATAAATACTAAGTAAATAAAAAATAATAAAAAATAAGAAATAACCAACAATAAATAATTAATAATTAAAAGCTAAAAAATTAAAAAAATTAAATAATAAGTACTAAATAAATAATAATAAATAATAGTAATAATAATAATGAAAATAAAAAATAAAAAATAAAAAATATAATTATATATAAAAAGATAAATATATCTAAATTCATATACGCGTATATATTTATTTATAATTTATAAACAAAAGCACACATATAAAAAATGTAATTGCATAAAAAGTTATTTAAATACTTATATATATGTATAAATTTATTAATATATGTAAATATATATATAAATATCTTATAAATATATATATAAATATCCTATATATATATATTTACATAAATGTATATAAATACACACACACATATGCTGACATAATATATATATGTAAATGTATATAAATAGATATAAATAGATATAAATGTTTATAAATATATATACATATAACTAAATTTACATAAATATGTATAAACACACACACACACACATATATATAATTAAATATAATTGTATATAAATATAAATAAATATCTATATATATATATATAAATACATATAAATATACATAAATACATTTAAATATATAAAAATTTAAATACATATAAATATCTGTATATATACCCACATAATATATATATATATATATAATCATATATATACATAAATGTCTGTAATTATATATAATTATAAATAAATATAGATATATATATATATATATAAATTGTAAATAAAAATACATAAATATTTATAAATACATACATAGAATAAATCACCAAAAGAGTGAAGACCACTATAATTGTAACACCAAAAGAGAGAATACCAAAAGAGAAGACCACTATATATATAATAAATCACCAAAAGAGAGAAAACCACTATAATTGCAACACCGTCATATCAATGGTAATGTAAATCCATAGAATAAAATCATAGACTACCCAACAAGCATAATAATAACATCTTAAATAATTTGAAAATCCATTGATGGTTCAAAAATTAGGGTATCCCAACTAAAAACTCAGTTTTTGAGTCCTTTTGGCACTTTTTTGATTGATAAAAAATAGTTTCCATGACCAGATTTGGTCTAAAATATATATATCTCATTGAAATATTTCATTTGATTGGTCGTAGATCCCAATCTGACACTCAAACTAAAAGTTATGGTCGTTTGAAGTTGAAGTCCAGTTTTGAACTTCTCTTAGAACATTAATAATTTATCCAATGTGATCATAGATCTTTTTGTAAACTTTGATTTGACATGACACAAAGCACAAATAGATACCTAGATCAACATTCATGGTCATTTAATGTTGAAGTTTGATTTTCAATTTCTCTTAAAAAATCAGTTAAGTGAAAACATTTTGAGAATGAATTTGACACACACACACACATGTGTGTGTGTGTGTGCATGAATATATGTATGTGTCTATGTGTGTGAACTTTTATATAAATATATAAATATATAAATATATGAATATATGAATATATGAATAATTAATAATTGATAATTAATATTTAATTTAGTTTTCAAATAATTACCAACTAATAATTATAAATAATTAATAATTAACACTTTATAATTAATTAAAATTTTAAATAATAAAGGACTATAAATAATAATTATTAATAAAAAATTAAAAATAATAAATAATAAATGATTATAAATAATAAATAGTTATTATTAAATAGTAAATAAAAAGTAATTATTAAATATTAATAATTTTTGTCATTAATTTTAGTAGTGGTACATTAAAAACCCATCACTAATTAGAAAATGTTTTCTAAAACCACTGCTAAAACTAAATAAGTAATTTTAAAAACT
Organism: Viscum album; assembly: GCA_963277665.1. Classification (NCBI taxonomy): domain Eukaryota; kingdom Viridiplantae; phylum Streptophyta; class Magnoliopsida; order Santalales; family Viscaceae; genus Viscum; species Viscum album. The sequence continues at coordinate 393,261,530 of OY728147.1, read as the reverse complement.
AAAATTTCAAATTTAGTAACATTTTAAAGAACCACTAAAAATCTAAAAACGAAGCATTGAGCACTGGTTTTGAAAATCGCTGCTAAATGCTTGTTTTTATGTAGTTTTTTCAATCCATTATAATATTTATTAAACCTGGAATAATAAATATTTATTTGAGAAATAAATATCTTCATACTATTTGTTCAATGAATAAATAAATATTACATTCACTAGATCGATGAATAGATATTTATTTTACATCTGCGTAACTAAATAATATTGATTTAAACAAATAAATTATTATCTATTACCTTAAAAATAATTAATAAGGGATAAATAAATATTATATATTTTCTAAAAGAAAAATAATGTCTATTTAATATTAAAATCACACACATATATATATATATCCCAAACTAGAATAATCAATGATTGAATTTAAGTGATCAACCAAACTGGAATAATTATTAAAACATAAATTGAGAATAATATTTATTTTTAATATTAAATTCAAATAGAATTTAATCTAATATTTTGAATAAACATAGTTTGTGGCCCTCTAGACTACTTTTTCAATGCCATTAGGCTAACCGGCTTAAAATACAAGATCAGCATCTAGTAACACGTCTAAACACTAAAAGAGAAATAATCAAATGTTCCAATGATGACAACCTCATATGAATGTTCACTGATATAATATAATCTATTTTCTCAATATCTCATCAAGAAATTGTATACTCATGTCAGCAAGCTATATTCTTGATATATCTTTCTTTGACTTCTTGAAATGAACTCATCGATGAATCACCGTGGACATGGATTTAATTAGACAATTCCATTTTAATCAAATGGTCAGAGATATTACAACACCTTGTGATTTTTACTATATATTTTCCTTTAAATAAATTTTATTAATAACATTTTTTACACAAAAAACCAAAATAAAATGAATCATGATACATTTTATTGAAAAATTATCACAATTCAAGATAAAAATTATTACACCACAAGGATGCAATAATAACAAACAAACAAAAATACCAGTGGAATAAATGAACAAGAATATAAACATACCACAAACATATAATATTTATCATCATGGTCTTCCATTAAAATAACGATCCCAATTATGATTATGGAAAGAAATCTAGGCATCTGAACTATTTTAGTCATGTTAAGAGATATGTGAATGAATACGATGAATGGTTTTAGTAAGGAAATAAATGGGAGAAAATAGGATTGTTATATATATAATAGTTGGACATACGATAGTTGGACGTGTGGTCATTGGAAATATGGTAATTTAATATAAATTTATACAAAATAAATATTGTATGTGTGTAATATTTAGTAACAAATCTGAAATAATATAATTCATAAATAATAAATGTTTAGATAAGAAAACATTTAGTTAAGATATTTTGTTGTAAAAATATATATTTTATGTGTTATATATTATTATAATTATTAAAGAATGATATGATGTATTTATAAAATTCAAAGAAATATCTTAATATCAATGTATTTATAAAATTAATTGGTTAGAATATAAATGACTATTTTTAATGGTATGTAGATCATTTAATATGAAAGGGATATTCTTTCCAAGAACTATTTTTATAAATTTTTTATCTTAACAAAATTAATCACCACTAAAGAATGATTTTAATGATATGTGTTTATAATATATATATGTATATATATATATAAGAAAATAAATTAAAATTAACCCAATAGTTATTACGATACGTTAATAAGAATAAATTCATTTTAAGCTTAAAAATACATTTTTTCTAAAAAATTGTTTTTACGACTCATACACGCTCATATTGGAATTAATTTTTATCACATCTAGAAATTTAATCCAATGAAATGGTTTTAATATTTTAAATTAGAATTTCTAAATTAGTTAATAATAATAATTTCATTTTTAGGCATAAAAATAAATTACTAATTTTAAAGTTAATTACCATAGTAATGGTAAAAAAAGTTATTTTCAAAGAACTTTTTTTTGGTGTTGTGTATTTTTATCTAAATAAATTAAATTCATCAATTTTAAATAATGAATCTAATGTAATATTTTAATATATAAAAACCATATTTATACTCATTTAATTATTAATTCATAGGAAATAATAATAAGAATAGTTAACAATTAAAAAGTTATTTTTCTATAAAAACCATTTCTCTATATATTATATTTTTTAATTTAAAAGTCAATTTTTTTATATTTAGAAGTTGAATTAGATTAAATGGAGTAAAAATTCAGAATCAAAACATAAAAATATGATAAAAATTTTATCTTATATTTTAGTAAAAAAATAATTACCATAGTAAAAAAATTAAACAAGTTCATAAAAGGTAAAAAGTGGTAATCTAACATGGTTCCAATTTTATTAAATAAAATTGAAAATTATATATTATAAAAAAAATTAGGTATATAATTCATACCCACATGTCTTATCGATATTTCATTACTGAACTCATCTAACTCCCATGTGATTCCATTCTTACCCCTCGCCTAACTCAAGTTTCCAAAGAAATGTCCCACATTTTCACCTATAAAAGGAGATCACTTCCACCTACTCAAAAATAACTATAATCCTTAAAATTAATCTTAATTATATAACCATTTCCCTTCTATATATCCCTATTCCACATTTTCTATCCCCTTATCACAAGAAGGTTCCCCAAGTCCTCCATTTTCAAGAGGCACTTCAAGAGAAGAATAAAGTCCTCAACGTAAGTATTATTATCTCCCAAGTCTTTTATTCTTTATCTTATTCATCTAACTCTACTACAATATGATACATCACCTTAATAAAATATAATAAATATAATTATACTTTAATGATGACATTGTGACAAAATAATCACTTTCATACTCATACTCACCTATAAATTATAGCATGTTCATATTTGGGTCAGTTTAACAACCTACATGAATGATGCTACAGATTCCTATCATGTATGAATATGGAGACTTAATTATTGGTAGTATTTGGTATCAATGAGTAAATAAAGTTTTTAATATGGTTCTGGAAATTTAATATTAGTATTTAACTCATTATCAATATACCACCTTTTGTATGTTAAAAATTACAGAAACAAGCCCACTATAAATTTTATCTTTATGAATAATAACTAATACTCTCATGAAATGAACATAGAAAAGTAATTATAAAAATTATATTCTATAGGATTTAAATATCTAGTAATTATGAACTTATTTCAAAATAATGAGGATCGACATCGCCGTTACAAAACTCATATGAAACAAATGAAATTACGAACATCCGATAATGAAGATAAATTATAACTAACTAATTTATGAATAATTTTTTAATAAATGGTATAAATGGATATATATATATATATATACATATATATATATATGATGTCATGAAATAATTTATTAAGAAAATTATGTTTATTATACAGTATTTTTAAGTGCTTTCAAAGAAGATGGGACTAAAGGTACAGGTTTTTCAACTCAATTCCCCTTTTTTCAAACATGTTTCCTATTATGCACATATTTTCATTTATATGTTTCATATAATGAATTTTTGACATATTATATAATTAATATATTTAAAATAATGGTATTTAATTTTTAATTTGAAGCTCTATCTCTCAAGATATTTCTATTAAAAATTATCAATGTCGTATGTGTTTTCTCATCTCAATTTTCCTTCATTGAGATACACTTCATATCCACCGATTGTTTTCTTTGTGTAGTATATATACTGAAAATGGATATATTTTTATCATAATTTTCATGAAATTAAATTCATTTAAAAATTCTTTTCAAGTTATATATTTCATGGGATTTTGATTCAAAAGATACCAAATTTGTAAGAGTTTCTATTCCAATCTCTTTTTTAAATCAAGATTGCTTATGAATGAAAATATATATGAGGGATTTTTATACTATTTATCTATAAAACCCCTATAATTTTATTATAATATGGTTATTATTGTTTTTTTAAATATCCACTCACAATTTCATTTCACTTTGGTTCATAATTTACTCGATGTGATGCTTGTAAGTGAAACTGACCCCACCTCTTCTTATCGATCCAGAATCATTCTTAACCATGTACATATTCATTATATTTCCTTATATATGCTTCAATAATTGATTAAGGTCATTTATACTATTTTTAATTTCCTTAAATAATTTTAAGGTAAACAATTAATGCATTCCATAAGGGTCATTTTCGATAAAAATATGACAAGAATATCTTTTTAACATTTTTTGTGTGAACGCGTATTTCCACCATTATGAAAAATCTTACATACAAATATTCCTCTATGTTTTGGTTGATTATTTTCCAAATAATATAAATTATTAATGTTTTATTTAAATAAAAGGCTATTTACTCTTATTTTTTGAAGTGATTTATCTAATTCACTAAAAGGGTGTTTTTCCCATCTATGTTAATATCCTTCAATGTATCTTATGTTACAATGAGATGTATTATTATCCTACCACCCACTTTATTTATTTGTATGGATTATGGAGTATTATATGCATGTATTTATGAAACAAATGTCTTTTACATAGGTTAATTAATTGATGTTGTAAATATGGATGTTTTTATGTTCTTATGGCACACATATGTATGGTTTACATTATGTGTCTGGTTGAACTATAATTATATGGACCTATAATGCATTGGGTAAAGTTTGATATCTCATGAGAAAATAATTTTGTGAGTGATCATAATTATGGTTATCTATGTTTAAAAGACCTCACATAGACATAATTGTGGTTATCTATGTTCGCATGACTGTGCACAGATAAAATTATGGTTAACTAAGTTCATATGACTATGCATGGACATAATTGAGGTTAAATATGTTCAAAATGACATGTTTTTATATACTTATGTTTATTCCACATTGATATGTTTTGAAACATACTCATGTCATTATGGATCATGTATTATGTTATTCTTTTATCCTTATGTCTCAATTTATGATTTATGATCCCTATTTATTTGGATATGATTTCCTAATGTATGTTTATATACCTTGATTATGTTATCATAAAAACATGTTGATCTTATTCCCACCTATGATCATCAATTTTTATCTCTTATGTTTACCCTTACTGAGCATTCAAGTTTACCCTTTCTTGTATTTCATTTCCCTAGGTTATGAAGAGGTATAGTATGTATGGTAAGGATAACATGTGAAACAATTCTATGGGAGATGTTGAATATGTTGTTGAAAATATGACTATATAGCTAATATCTAAAGAAACTAAGCCTTTTGGTCCTGGGATTATTTTATTTTTTTGAGAGATATAATGATTAAGTACTGAGATAATATGTTTTTATTTGGTCATCTCAGTTGGTATAAAAGGTTGTATGTAAATTATGTGTTTATAGAATGAAATATGGGAGTGTGGATGTGGGGAATATTAGAGATCCAATTCTATAAAGATGTAAGGGACAAATCCTTTATTGTCTTATTCATTAAAGTCATATCACTCATGACACACCCAACACATCCTATCTCAACATGAGTATATTTTTTCAAGGTTTCCATTAGTACATCAAAGTAAAAAAAAATATGATATGCATTAATAATAATCTCAAGTCTAAGAACTAATATACACATCTTTTGATAAGAATATTCATTGACACATATATAATGTGGAATTCATATTGGCAGGTTTATTCTTAAAACCTCGTCTCTTAGAGATTATCACCTGTGAATTTTATGAGAAGAAGTCACAATGTCTTATAAGCCTACTACAATTGATATACAAACATAATTTATGTCCTATTGAATATATTTCATCAGTCTATAGATTTTTTTAATAATGTTGTTATAGAACTTCAAGGTTCACATCATGGTATGGAACTGCTATGATATTTCAATGCAAAAAATATTCTAAGAACATCATCACATTAATATTAAAAAAAGAATAATATGTTGAGTGGATCCATGACACTTCATTTTTTTTATAATTAAAAAAATAAATCTTTTATTAACTATAAATTCATTTTATTGTCAAGAAAAATATTTTTCAAATTTAAATCTTTCATTGAAACATCCACATCTTATGAAGAGTTTGAAAATACTAAAGTTATATTAACAAGATAAAAGGTATTAATAATTATGGATAACATCATAGTATGTTAATTTGGAATTTAAACTCATATCGTAAGATTAAAATGGGGAGTTCCATGCCGACAGTGAAGATCAACTAGTCATGGTCACTCCAAAATGGTGAAATATATTTCAACATTTCATGGAGCTACACATTTCATGTTAATGTCTCATCTGTGAGAAATAGTGAGTAGAGATCGGGTATTTTTAAGGTAGTAGTATTACACCAGTGGTGGTGAAGTTCAACTCATTGTGTTCGATAATAATATAATGAGATTTATTACAAGACATTGTAACAATAGCTTTTTTGGATTTACAAATTTAAAATGTAAATAAGTCAATCCAAAATGATTATTTTGAGTATAGGAATGTCGTGGTGAAAGGAATATCGACTTAAAAACTCTTATGGTAAAAAATATCAAATGGATTTTACCACATCATAGAGGGAGTGGGTGTGGTTTATAAGTGAAATTCAAATGTTCCATAAGTATTGTTTCGACATAGTGTAATACGTGGTGTTGAATTTATACCTGAGGTGAAAAGCTATATAAAAGTGGCTTGATTAAAAAAATAGTGGAAAGAAGAAGGTTTTTTGGAAGTAATTTCAATTTTATGAAGTCATCATGTCAAAATGGTTTATTAGAGTGCACCATATCATGGTGAAAGTCATGGTCGACACCTTATGATATAAAACAACTTGAAGTAGGACAACACATCATAGAACTGAATGTTTTTATCTTATGAGTTCAATGTAAAAATTGAGAATTCCAAAATGATCATGTTAGAATTAATTTGTACATGGAGAAATTCAGTGAACAGTTTGATTCATCATTTAACTCATGAATTCAAATTCTAATTGTTTAGAATATTAAAGGAAACCATTCATGTGTGATTATTAGAGAGTATTTCAATGATTTAAGTGTTGATGATTTAAGGGAGTATTTATTATAGTTATTTATATATTTTTTTGAATTATTATTATAGATATTTATATTTTAAAAATTACCAAGATATTTAACTAGAACCCACATGAATAATTAATTATTGAAAGTGGATTTTTGATTTTGAGCATGGATTATAGCCATCGTAGAATTATTATATAAAGTTTTTTGAAGAAAACAATCACAAATTGTTGATGACACATATTTCAACTTCAAGCATCTGAACATCATAATTTGATACTTTAAAGTGGTATATCATTATTTTTTTCTTAGGAATAACTAATTTTCTCTGAGATTCATTATATACATCTTAAAGGGCCAACACACTGCCAATTCCAGACTCTGACATCTACAACAAAAGTCTTTCACTGGGCTTCACATTTTATTCTTTCACTATACCTTAACTCTATGAAATTATCATTAGGGGTTGTATTTTTTATGTTAGGGTTATAATACCCACCAAAGGTATATAATATTATGATTGCCTAATTAAAAATAACATCATAGGTTATTTCTTCCCCTTTAAAATCCAATAGGTCTTAGGGTTACACCTTGAGAGTTTGAGTTAGGTTTATCCCATAAAATAATGGGATTCATATAAACCTATCAAAGGAAAGAGGTTAGGATTGAGACTTTAAAAGTATAGGTTGGGTATGTTCCTATAAAATGTTGGGTTATTGTTTGAACATAAAAAGGCAAGGGATTTAGGTTGTGCATCTAGGTGTGAAACTAGAAGGTTGTAAGAGTTTTCACCCTCCTTCAAAAGAGATATACCTTATAGTGGGTGTCATACACTCACATTGAGAGTGTGAAGAGTAGATGAAAGATCATGTTGATCAAAAATACTATAAAAATATCTTATTCTATATAATTTATTATTTTTCATACACTCTTTACAATCACTGGAATTATTTATTTGTGTTTGAACTAATTGATCTTTTAAATTATACAAATTAAGTTTAACTCTGATAATATTTATAAGATTAATAATTGACCCCCCCCCCTCTTATCTATTTAAACCACCATCTCTAGACCAACAATTGATATCAGATTGATCATTCTGGATCTCTTAAGATTTTATATTATCATTGAATTTTTTGTTTATATATATTTTATAGATATAATTGTTTAATCTATACTATAAAAAGTCTTTGGTGTTAGGTCAGAATATAAAAAGTAACATAAGAGGGGGGTGAATTGTGTCTTTTCAAAAATCTTCAGCAATTATGGCTTTTAAAACTCACTGCGGCTTATGAAAATATGAATTATTTTTCTTCTATATAAAAATATGTAGTGGATAAACAAAAATAAAGAACACATATTTTTATAGTGGTTTGGGGCACAAAGATATTCTAGTCCACTCTACCAATCACTCTCTCTGTGATCTTAGTAAATTTTACTAGAATGACCCTCTTATCACAAGACCAAGAATCCACAACTGAGTACAGGTAGTTGAAACCTTTAAAAAAAGACTAAAAAAAGTCTTCTAGTTATTTAACAGAGAACCTGTTACCCAAAACTTATATCTAGAAGCTGATAATCCTCCACAACTAAGTACGAGCAGTTGAAACTCCAATAAATCAAAATAATTTTATTTGAAATATTCAGGTTAATCTTCACAGTTGCAGCAGCAATAAACTAACAATTGATGGATCTTATTCTTCAGAAAATAATATCTTCATGAATGAAATAGTCTAAAGTGATCCTTGTTGAAAAAAGATCTTTAATAAGGTAGCAACTTAAATAGAAATAGAAATCTTATAGTAGTAAAACATTGAACATGTATATCTCCAAAGTGTATCTTATTTTAGAATTGATCATTTATTACAGCAGCACTATAAAAGATAATTTCAATAATATAGTCCCATATGAGAATTTCTTATCAAACAAATATTTTTGAAGAGATACTCTGAAAGAATATATAGAACAGAAAACTTTCTTCAGTATTCCAGATCCAAAAGAATAGCCTGATTGATCACGAAAATTCAAATTCCAAAAAATGAACAGAGAATTCGTAACTTCCCTTATAAGTAGGAGTTATTTTTTAATGAACACAGTTCTTTGAAACAATAAAAAAAATCCTTGAATCGGTTTTTAATTATGACTTTACCATTGAAAAAATATCAGATTGAAAATGTGGCTTGAAAAAATTCATCGTTGAGAACACAACGTAGGGTTGATATGCATAAAGTAGGGTTTCTCTATGTAGCATAGGGTTCCTTTGTGTAGCGTAGGGTTCCTTTGTGTAGCGTAGGGTTCCTATGTGTAGCGTAGGGTTCCTTTGTGTAGCGTAGGGTTCCTTTGTGTAGCATAGGGTTCCTTTGTGTAGTGTAGTGTTCCTTTACCATACTTTCATCCTCACATAACATAGGGAAAAAGAGTAGCATCTGGATGATAATTCTTACGTTTATCCTTGTCAGCATAAAATCCTGAATGTAGCATTGATTAACCATGTGTTCAATATTTCTGCATGTAGGGTAAAAATAGTGAATTCAAACTCTAATGAAGGGTTGTTGATCCATACATTTGATGATTATCTGAATGTAAGGATGTTGATCCAAATGTAAATTGTCTTCACATAACGTAGGGTTGATAAACCATACATTTACTTTCCAAACGTAGGGTTGAAAACATTGTTTCTAGATTCATTCTTGTAGTGCTAAATTCCTTAAAATAGAATATAAATTCTTATATAACTCATTCAAAAAAACTTCATTAGAAAACAAAAAAGAGTATTTGTGAACATAAAAATCATCAAAAATTATATAGTATTATTGAGACAATACATGCCCAAAAATCTCCCCCTTTTTTATGATCACAAAACTCATAACATAATTAGTAACAAAATTTAAAGAGAATATAGGTTTTGTAAACATAAAAAAATAGATATATAAAATATTTTTATATTTCGATTTCACGGTATTATTTTGATAAATAAATATAGATACTTGTAAATTAAATTTTTTTTCTCTAATGAAATGTTGTGGTTTTAAAATATTCTCCCCAAAGGGTATTCATAGATATTTTCATTTCTCCCCTTATTTCCCTTATAAAATTTCTCCCCCTTTTTATGATATAAAAAATATGGTTTGAAAGAATAAACAACATAAACCACATTTAATATAGCACTGAACTATTATGAATTTTTATAAATATTGGCATAAGAAAAAAAATCTAGGATTGGAAATTTAAACATTGAACTAAAATAAACTAAATCCAAATCTAAACAAGAATAAAAAGTTAAATTGAAATTAAAACAAATTTAAATGTTTGAAAAGTTAGAGTATGATCCAAAATTATTCAAAGAGTCTTCAAAATGAAGGGCTTTGGTCTGAGATGGCAGGGACAAAGGGATCTTCTAGATAAGGAAGTGCTTGAACTGCACTGCTAATATCAAGAAGCTTCAAAAGAAGTCTCTGGAAATGGTTGTTAAATACTTCCAACCATTTTTGAATTAACTTCATTGAATCATTTCCAACCTTAAAATTATCAACCATATTGACTTTTACAAACTCATTCATAGCTTCTTCTGACTGGATGAAATAGGTCAACTGGTCCTTGAATTGATGAAGAGCGGGTCCCAAGTAGGATTCATTTGAAGTTAGTTGACTAATTAGATGCCTATAATTATCTAAAAGAACATTTAGAGGAATTTTATCACACTGAAGAGTGTGTAGCCTATCATTGAACTCAGCCAGTTAAAAGGTAATAGCTCCAAAATTTCTGAGCAGTTCTGGTGGTGTCTGTTGAGAATAGGTAGATGCTCTATTGATTTCATTGAGAGACTGAAATTCTATCCCAATCACCATATGAAACTCATAAAACTCTATCTTCTTAACAGACTGATACTTTAACTAACAAAATTATCTTCACATTTTGGCCACAATCTCTTTAATAACTCCAACATAAATGATATTTTCTTTGAATTCTCTAAACTGAAGCTTCTAAGCTTCAAACTTAGATCTCATCACTGAAGTAACTCTACATTCTTCAAACTTTTTCTTCTCAAATTCCAACTACTCTCTTATAAATGAGTTCTAAGCCTCCAATAAATTTACTTTCATGACTGAGGCTTCAGTACGGGAATCATAAGATTCAAGAGATGGAGTGTCAATGTCAGTAATAGCTTCCCTATGATGAACTTTGATCAAGGCCAAACTTGTCTCTTCATCATCAGTTGGTTTGTATCTTAAGGCAGAACTTCCAGTAACTTTATAATTAGGAACAATAATAGTTTTGGGATTAGATACATCTTTCCTAATAATTTCATGACTTTGAGCCTCCTACTCAACATGATCAACTAATTGAGCCTCATTCTCAACTCCAACAGCCACTTCAACTAAAGTCTTTGGAACATTGACAAATATTATTCTTCTTTTCTGAATAAGAGATTATTCTGTCCTTGAAGTTACTTCATCTTCAAGCTTCTGTCAAATAGATCCAACTGAAGGAATCATTCTTTTCTCCCCCTGAGCATCTTCCAACAACCTCTGCTATTGTTCTACACCAACTGGCAATAAACTATTGCATGAAATTCTCCAAACAAAACCAAGATTCTTCATAATTATATCATTCAACATATTTCTATGGTGACAAGATCTACCAAAAACATATTGAAAATATTTTTTTCCTTCACAAAAAAAATGAAATAATCCTTCCATAGGGATAATATCCCATCTTTTCATCTTCATGGCAGCAGTGGTTTAGATATATTATCATAAATCGACAAAAATTAATCTTTATGTGATTCAAAAACAAAAACATGATATACATGTCTGGGTAAAGGACTTTCTCAAGCTCAGTAGTCCTAGTCAAAATCCTAGATTGAATAAACTTCAACATTATGCAGCGATCAGGAGAAAGTCCTTTTGATATTACCTTCTTGACAGTTCTTGTTCCAAATAAAGAAAACATAATATCCTCATACAAATGTATTCCATTAACAATACTCATTAAATCAAATTGAAACTCCCCATCATGGGGAAAACATAACATATCATCCATTTTGTAACACCCCAATATTTCATAGTATGTTATTTCAATAACTTGCACTACACGCAACACTGAGTTCAAGCACATCACGACTTACCAAACTAGCCATTCAAAAGAGGTTCTGAATAATATTAACTGAATTTTGAACATTATATAATCCTTATAATTTTAGAATCCATATTATGAGTTTCTTAGACATAATTTAAGAACAAATTCATTTTTTTCAGATAAAAGAATTGTTTTTCTAATAATGCAATTTTACCGCCTTTTAATGGCGAACTCTTTTTAAATCCAATATTTGAAACTTTTATATATTCAATTTGAAAAAATAAACTTCTTCTTTAGAATCGGGACATAAGAATTTAGTTTTAATAAATTTTTGGTGTTTTTCTGATAACTTTCATATTTGGGTGAATAGTGAAAAATACTATATTTTAACTGAAAACAACTTTTTTAATCAAAATAATTTATAGTGTTGAATTATACATTTTAATGTTTTGGAAGTATAATTAGATTATATTTTTACCCTTTAATCTAATATTGGTCATTGGAATTAATTTCACATTTAAATTATACATAAACAAGTGTCAATCTTTTGATAGTTATTGTTTCTTAAAAACACGTTATTTGTTTTGACAATGAGAATTAATTTTAAATTAATTAATGCAACTTCTATGTTTTTAATTTGATAAAATAGACATCATTTTTTGATTCTGAATATCAAAATTAGCTTAGGGTGAAGTTTCGGTATTTTTCTGAAAACTTTCAATTTTTGATGAATAGTGAAAAACACCGAGTTATTGGTTAAAACCGACTTTTTATTTAATTAATTAATTATTTTATTTAAATTTATTTTATATCAAAATAGATACATAATACCTATATAAGTTCAATGTAATTCATTGGAGTCAGTTTATAATAATTTTACATATATAAAATTTTTATTGAACTTTTCACCGTCTTTTACCCATCTCCTAGGAGAATTTGCAAAATTCACATAAAATTTAATTTTACCACTTCTGTGAGTGGAATTTCGAAAATCCAAGAGACATGGTTAATATCAAGGAGTAAAATTCGGTTCAATAAGATAAAAATATTTTTTGGTGAATAGTAACTTTTTACTTTTATTTACCACGGTTAAAAGTAAATAGGGTAATTAAGGGTAAAAATGATATTATTATTACCCTAACACATGTCCTAATTCTATTGGATGAGTATAATTCGACCAAAAACAACCTTATGAGTAAAATATGAACCTCTTTGGTCCACATGGATTAGATTAGGACATTTATTATTATTTAATTCAAAGAAGAGTGAAAAGAGATAAAATCAAAGTTAAATAGCTAAAACATTTTTAATATAGGGTTATGCATAAGATAAATTTGATTATAAATATTCATTATAAATCTAAAACAATTTCCTATATAATGATATTTTATTTATGATTTTTAGACATTAAATAATTTAATTTATTTATGACACAATTATGATGCAGTAATTACCTTATTCATGAAAGAATCAAATAAATGGAATTATAAATATTAAAATAAATATAATTTCGAAGTTTTCATGACATCCACAAATTTTCTAGGTTAATATTACATGATAGGGATGATTTAATGTATCTTGTTCGAAGTAATCAAGTTTTTATGACTTTCACAAAAACAAAATACCAAATAGTGTCAAAATTGACATAAATTAATATTTAAAACAAATACTATATTATTGGTTGATATAATATTCCTAAAAATGTAAGGTTCGGCCAAAGGGATTAAATAATATTATATATGTCATTAATGATCCACTTGAGGTTCTCTTGGATGTTTAGAGTAAGTTTATTAACCATATAGAGTAAGAATACAAGAAGACACGGTAAAAGTTAAACTATTTAACTCAGAGTTAAATCTAAAAGTTAAGGTTAATATGGTGACCTAAACCTGTCTAAAACTTATTGATTGAGAGGTTTTTGACCCATAACCACCTTATCCTTTAAATAATTAATTTTTTATCCATTAGAAACTGAAAATTAATTTATTATAAAATAATATTTTAAGTTTTTTCTAAGGTACCCCTCACCCATCTTATAAAAGGGAACTCCCCCTTCACTCTATTTCACACCTTATAAGCCATTTGTATCTTCCAACCCCTGAAAAAATATCCTCTCAACTTCCCTCACTTCATCCTATAGGCCCTCCTTTGGTCATAAAGCCTACTTAAGGATCCCTTTTGATCAAATCAAAAGGAATAACCCGAAGAAGAGGTAATGATTTCACCACCCTCTTTCAAGTTCTCGTATTCTTCCACTTACTCTTTCTTTGTTATTTAAATTATAAAATAATAACTCCAGTATCTTCTATATACTGTGATGTTATTATAAATATGGCACAACTATATTCATTATCCTATCCATCTTATGAATGTTAATGTCACCATGCGTGCGTACGTACGACTTACCGTCTCCACGTCGTGGTGTAATTTGTTATTCAACACTATGTTATATGGATGGATATAATGATGAGTAATATGCATATAAATAATAAAAATAACATGCTAATGTCTCTGTAAAATTAATATACCATCCAATTCCACAACTTTAAGGAAATGATATTGCCGCTCGTGCGTATGTACGGATTACCGTCTCCACGACGCGATGAGATTCATTTCCACGTTCACCATTTATCGACGATTATAAAAATATATATATTACTAATAAGTATATAATATATGACATAATAATACTACTATAGATATACACATATATATATATATATATGTACTTACATATATCTTATTCACTTAGTTCCGTTCAATACGAGATGAAAACGGAAACCGCGTTTATGCGTACGTGCGGACTACCGTCTCCATAAACGGTGTTTTTCATTTCATATATATGTATATTATACATATTTATATTATAAATATATATGATATATAAATCATTTTTTATATTCTTGAAGTACTTAAATCTTGATCTAAGTGATACAATCTAGAGTAACAAGTTAAAACACGTACGATAAAGAAAGCGATTATTACCCAAAATGTTAATTTAACATAGAAATTATTATTAAATGGGTAGTATAAAGTCATAAATGAATAATGTATGATATCATAAATATTAATATGGTTCTGGTATAATTTAATAATATACTACTATCTTCATATAGTAGGTTAAACGTACCCTCGACTAGAGGAAAGTTCAAGGTAAGGGTTAATTCCTCAATCTCATTATTATTCGAGATTGTTTATGTGTAAGTATTTACTGGGACATTTTTATCATCCATGTCCATTTTTCATAAAAATGATTTCAAAATTAATATTTTAAGGATTTTTTAAAGGTAATCTTTATCAATATCAGAATTTTAATTGTTTTAAAGATTTATCTTTCTAAATATTTTTAATTAATGTCCATGTTTTCAAAATTATTTTAAAGATTTATATATATGGACATGAATGTTTTGAAATGATAATTCTTTTCAAAAGTTTCAAAGTGGTATGGGATACTTTGATTCAAAAATATATTTTAAATTACTTCCTTTATAAATGTGTGACTTTTAAATGATTTTACAAAAAGGATATTTCTCTCAAAAAGTTTTACTCATCATTTTCAACTATGTCAGCATCCTTTACTGGATATTATTTTTGATTGAGGTTGATTTATTATAATAAAATATTCCATGTTGTATTGAATGAGTTATGATATGTTTGACTATGGATGTTCTATTTTTATACCATTCATGGTTTATGGTTAATGTAATGACATTTCATATGCTAGTTTTAATACGAATGTTTATGTTATGTTTCAACTTTTTCATATGAGGAATACAGTGGACTTAGTAAGTGACGGGTGGAGCCCACTATAGCTCCTCGATGCATCGGTAGGTCTCATGAGACAAACTAGTTTCTTGGCACAAGGCCTTGATAAAAATTTTATTTGTAGTCTTGGCATGAGGCCTTGACTATGTGGTAATGATGTCCGGTATTAGGCATTCCCTCATTGTGAAATTAGTTATTACATGTGATTATTCAACTAGTAGAATATCCATGTGCATGTTTATATGGTAATGTTTCATTTCTTTTTTCCATATTATATTCAAGTTTATGTTTAAAAAGCTGTTGTTTTTATTACACATCTTACCTTAAAATGTTTATAGCTTCCGCTAAATTATTTACCCTTACTAAGCATCTGAGCTCACCCCTTTCTTATGTTTTATTTTTCCAGGATTCCAAGAAGTGTATTATGATTGATATGCAGGGTTAAGATATATGGAATAATGGAGTTCTCAAATAACTATTTATGTTGTGTTTTATGTTTGAAATTGTAATGTAATGTTAATGTATGTAATCTATTTTCCAAGACTGCTAAACCGATCGGTCCTTCAGGACTTGATTCCTTTAATCATGCCAATGTATTAAAATAATGCACCGACTCTGGGTAACTAGGGTCGGGGCATTACAATTGGTATTAGAGGAAGTTTAGCAATAACCTTGGAAGCTATATTTAGATAAACTCTGATTAGAGCACATAAACCTAAGATATACTTTGAGGATTAGTATAGAAGGACTTCCTAGAATTTTGGTAATGTTGAGATTTTGTGATTTTTCCAAGCAAATACATTCATGTCTGGATATGAGCAGGTAGAGGCGGCTCTAGCACAGATGTACCTAGGGGTAAAACCCAAAAACACTGCTTTGAGCTAGACTCGAATGGGAACTGGTGCACGACAATAGGCCTTGATGCACTCTTGGTTACGACACTCTTACAGGATATGTTTAGGATGATTCTCATTTTCTTTACAAACCACTATGACAGGTTTATGAGTATATACCTCCTCAAAGAATTTTTTTTTTTGATTATGGATTATATACATAAAATATTAAATTTATGTTAGGTATTTTACATGTTTGGAATTATGAATTGTGATTCATAAACTGACCTAGTGTATTCCATTGTTTAGAAATGGCACCCAGTAGAAGGAATGAGAACTCCAGCAATACGTATGATCCAAAGAGTAGGAAGGGTTATATAATTCATGGTATTAAGCCAACATTTAGAAAGGAAATAGTCTCCCACGTATTATCATCATATGAATAAATAGTATCATAAGATCAGTAAATAATTCTCTGAATCCTATGGCTTTGAAGGGAAGCAAGAAAAGAAAAGATGGTATAAAGAAAGATAGATAAAGGGAAAGAAGGATTTTCCAATATGTGATAAATGTGGAATGAATCACCTTGGTAAATGCTTGAAGGGAATGGGATTTGTTATAAGTGTGGAGAAAAAGGACACCAAGTACATGATTGAAAGGGTAAGAAAAAGTTTTCAAATGTAAAATGCTTCATCTGCAAGGTGTTGACACACTACGCGAATCAATATCCCATTCATAAGAGTATACCGCAAATGATGTTATTGGATAATAATCATGTTATGATACTACCTGAGATGAAGAAGAAAGACTAGTGTTCTTATGTTGTTATTATAGATTTATTTCATTTGAGTGTTGTATCAACAGTATACTGGTTACATGAATTATGGAGATAAATAAGGATTGTACTGCAGTACTATTTTATTGAGGATTTGAGAGTATATGGTTCTAAGAAAAGTGACTTTATAGTAAGATACATCTTTTAGAAAATAAATGGTTGAAGTAAAGGTAATCCTTAATATGTTCCTAATAATGAGGTAGTGATTTTGGAATAAGAGATGGTTGATTTTGGTAATTCAGGATGTTGCAGTGTTGTAAAAGAATACACGATGAAGGCGTTCACATGTTATTACCTGGAAAAAAAGATCCTCATTATGTTTAACTTCCTTATAAACTTTGGACTGAGAGTTTGGATATAAGTATTTTGGATAATTCTAAAGGTTGGAATGGATTAAGTTTGAAATTGGATACTATTTTTAAGGTTATTTTGGGATTGCCATAAAAAGGATAACCCGGAGGTCGGGCGGCAACCTGTCATGTCTGGAAAGGCCATGAGACTTGAACCTGCAAATGAAAGGAGGAAAGTTTGTATCACCTATCACTGACCCACGTGATTTCCTGGATTGAATAATGTAGTTTTTTAAGGGTCTGATATGTGAATTATAAATTCATTATTTTTGGAACCCTATACGATTAGGATAAATAAAATATTTTTAAGTTCTATTATCTTTTAGAGTGAAAGATGATTTGTGGTAGAAATTAGTTAAAGGATGTAACTCTACTTGCCAAGTATACTTTTTTTCATCCTATGAAATAATTAATCCTTAAACTTTAGGGAAGGGATCTTAAAACCAAAAATGTGTTATCCTAATACCTTATGTTTTGTTGAACCGATGATATTTTAAGTCATCATAGATTGATGGCTTTGAGGCCTTCAATTTTACACTTGTTTTTGATTGATGAACTCAATCAGTCCATATAAATATTTACGTTTTTCCTCTAATTATGTGTCTATAATTGCCACCAATGTTCTCCTATCCGAAACACTAATTTTGTGGTGAATTTTTCATTCCCCTTTTACCTCTTATTAAGACTAAATTTTATTAACCCAATTTCTGATGTGGGTTTTCCTATAAAGGAATTTTCTATTTTCAACCTTTTATTTTTGAAGAACAATTTCAAATTGCGAGGATGAAATTTATTGAAGGAGGGGAGAATGTAACACCCCAATATTTCATAGTACATTATTTCAATAACTTGCACTACACGCAACACTGAGTTCAAACACATCACGACTTACCAAACTAGCCGTTCAAAAGCGGTTATGAATAGTATTAAATGAATTTTGAACATTATATAATCCTTATAATTTTATAATACATATTATGAGTTTCTTAGACATAATGTAAGAACATATTCATTTATTTCAGATAAAAGAATTATTTTTCTAATAATGCAATTCTACTGCCTTTTAATGGCGAACCCTTTTTAAATCCAATATTTGAAACTTTTATATATTAAATTTGAAAAAATAAACTTCTTATTTAGAATCAAGACATAATAATTTAGTTTTAATAAATTTTTTGTGTTTTTCTGATAACTTTCATATTTGGGTGAATAGTGAAAAATACTATATTTTAACTGAAAACTACTTTTTTAATCAAAATAATTTATAGTGTTGAATTATACATTTTAATGTTTTGGAAGTATAATTAGATTATATTTTTACCCTTTAATACAATATTGGTCATTGGAATTAATTTCACATTTAAATTATACATAAACAAGTGTCAATCTTTTGATAGTTATTTTTTCTTAAAAACATGTTATTTGTTTTGACGATGAGAATTAATTTTAAATTAATTAATGCAACTTCTATGTTTTTAATTTGATAAAATAGACATCATTTTTGGATTTGTAATATCAAAATTAGCTTAGGGTGAAGTTTCGGTATTTTTCTGAAAACTTTCAATTTTTGATGAATAGTAAAAAACACCGAGTTATTGGTTAAAACCGACTTTTTATTTAATTAATTATTTATTTTATTTAAATTTATTTTATCTCAAAATAGATACATAATAACTATATAAGTTCAATGTAATTCATTAGAGTCAGTTTATAATAATTTTAGATATATAAAATTTTTATTGAACTTTTCACCGTCTTTTACCCATCTCCTAGGAGAATTTGCAAAATTCACATAAAACATAATTTTACCACTTCTGTGAGTGTAATTTTGAAAATCCAAGATAAACGGTTAATATCAAGGAGTAAAATTGGGTTCAATAAGATAAAAATATTTGTTGGTGAATAGTAACTTTTTACTTTTATTTACCACAGTTAAAAGTAAATAGGGTAATTAAGGGTAAAAATGATATTATTATTACCATAACACATGTCCTAATTCTATTGTCTGAGTATAATTCGACCAAAAAAACCTTATGAGTAAAATATGAACCTCTTTGGTCCACATGGATTAGATTAGGACATTTATTATTATTTAATTCAAAGAAGAGTGAAAAGAGATAAAATCAAAGTTAAATAGCTAAAACATTTTTAATATAGGGTTATACATAAGATAAATTTGATTATAAATATTCATTAGAAATCTAAAAAAATTTCCTATATAATGATATTTTATTTATGATTTTTAGACATTAAATAATTTAATTTATTTATGACACAATTATGATGCAGTAATTACCTTATTCGTGAAAGAATCAAATAAATGGAATTATAAATATTAAAATAAATATAATTTCGAAGTTTTCATGACATCCACAAATTTTATAGGTTAATACTAAATTATAGGGATGATTCAATGTATCTTGTTCGAATTAATAAAGTTTTGATGACTTTCACAAAAACAAAATACCAAATAGTGTCAAAATTCACATAAATTAATATTTAAAACAAATACTATATTATTGGTTGATATAATATTCCTAAAAATTTAAGGTTCGGCCAAAGGGCTTAAATAATATTATATATGTCATTAATGAACAACTTGAGGTTCTCTTGGATGTTTAGGGTAAGTTTATTAACCATATAGAGTAAGAATACAAGAAGACACGGTAAAAGTTAAACTATTTAACTCAAAGTTAAATCTAAAAGTTAAGGTTAATATGGTGACCTAAACCTATATAAAACCTATTGGTTGAGATGTTTTCGACCCATACCCACCTTATCCTTTAAATAATTCATTTTTGAGCCATTATAAACTGAAAATAAATTTATTATAAAATAATATTTTAAGTTTTTTCTAAGGTATCCCTCACCCATCTTATAAAAGGGCACTCCCCCTTCACTCTATTTCACACCTTATAATCCATTTGGATCTTCCAAACCCTGCAAAAATATCCTCTCAACTTCCCTTAATTCATCCTATAGGCCCTCCTTTGGTCATAAAGCCTACTTAAGGATCCCTTTTGATCAAATCAAAAGGAATAACCCGAAGAAGAGGTAATGATTTCACCACCCTCTTTCAAGTTCTCGTATTCTTCCACTTACTCTTTATTTGTTATTTAAATTATAAAATAATAACTCCAGTATATTCTATATACTGTGATGTTATTATAAATATGGCACAACTATATTCATTATCTTATCCATCTTATGAATGATAATGTCACCATGCGTGCATACGTACGACTTACCGTCTCCACGCCGTGGTGTAATTTGTTATTCAACACTATGTTATATGGATGGATATAATGATGAGTAATATGTATATAAATAATGAAAATAACATGCTAATGTCTCTGTAAAATTAATATACCATCCAATTCCACAACTTTAAGGAAATGATATTGTCGCTCGTGCGTACGTACGGATTACCATCTCCACAACGCGATGAGATTCATTTCCACGTTCACCATTCATCGATGATTATAAAAATATATATATTACTAATAAGTATATAATATATGACATAATAATACTACTAGATATATACATATATATATATATATATGTACTTACATATATCTTATTCACTTAGTTCCGTTCAATACGATATGAAAACGGAAACAGCGTTTATGCGTACGTGCGGACTACCGTCTCCATAAACGGTGTTTTTAATTTCATATATATGTATATCATACATATTTATATTCTAAATATATATTATATATAAATAATTTTTTATATTCTGGAAGTACTTAAATCTTGATCTAATTGATAAAATCAAGAGTAACAAGTTAAAACACGTACGATAAAGAAAGAGATTATTACCCAAAATGTTAATTTAACATAGAAATTATTATTAAATGCGTAG
This sequence comes from Viscum album, assembly GCA_963277665.1. Taxonomy (NCBI): domain Eukaryota; kingdom Viridiplantae; phylum Streptophyta; class Magnoliopsida; order Santalales; family Viscaceae; genus Viscum; species Viscum album. The sequence continues at coordinate 393,239,793 of OY728147.1, read as the reverse complement.
TATAAAGTCATAAATGAATCATGTATGATATCATAAATATTAATATGGTTCTAGTATAATTTAATAACATACTATGATCTTCATACAGGAGGTTAAACGTACCCTCCACTAGAGGAAAGTTCAAGGTAAGGGTTAATTCCTCAATCTCATTATTATCCGAGATTGTTTATGTGTAAGTATTTACTGGGACATTTTTATCATCCATGTCCATTTTTCATAAAAATTATTTAAAAATGAATATTTTAAGGATTTGTGAAAGTTACTCTTTATCAAGATCATAATTTTAAATTTTTTAAAGATTTATCTTTCTAAATATTTTTAATTAATGTCCATGTTTTCAAAATGATTTTAAGGATTTATTTATATGGACATGAATGTGTTGAAATGATAATTATTTTAAAAAGTTTAAAAGTGGTATGGGACACTCTTATTCAAAAATATATTTTAAATTACTTCCTTTATAAATGTGTGACTTTTAAATGATTTTACAAAAAGGATATTTCTCTCAAAAAGTTTTACTCATCATTTTCAACTATGTCAGCATCCTTTACTAGATATTATTTTTGATTGAGGTTGATTTATTATAATACAATCTTCCATGTTGTATTGAATGATTTATGATATGTTTTAATGTGGATGTTCTATTTTTATACCATTCATGGTTTATGGTTAATGTAATGACATTTAGTATGCTTTTTTTAATACGAATGTTTATGTTATGTTTCAACCTTTTCATATGAGGAATGAAATGGACTTAGTAAGTGATGGGTGGAGCCTGCTATATCCCCCCGATGCATCGGTAGGTCTAATGAGATAAACTAGTGTCTTGTCACAAGGCCTTGACAAAAATTTTATTTGTAGTCTTGGCACGAGGCCTTGACTATGTGGTAATGATGTCCGGTATTAGGCATTCCCTCATTGTGAAATTAGTTATTACATGTGATTATTCGACTAGTAGAATATACATGTGCATGTTTATATGGTAATGTTTCATTTATTTTTACCATATTATGTTCAATTTTATGTTTAAAATTCTGTTGTTTTTATTACACATCTTGCCTTAAAATTTTTATAGCTTCTGCTAAATTATTTACCCTTACTGAGCATCTGATCTCACCCCTTTCTTATGTTTTATTTTCCCAGGATTCCAAGAAGTGTATTATTATTGATATGCAGGTTTAAGATAAAGGGAATAATGGAGTTCTCAAATAACTATTTATGTTGTGTTTAATTTTTGAAATTGTAATGTAATGTTAATGTATGTAATCTATTTTCCAAGACTGCTAAACTGATCGGTCCTTCGGGACTTGATTCCTTGTAATCATGGAAATGTATTAAAATAATGCACCGACTCTGGGTAACTGGGGTCGGGGCATTACACATTTACACAGATGAAAATGATAACTCAGAATCATTAATCTTAGAGACAATGGTGTCTTCTTCGAACCCAAGACTAAACAAAGCATTTTTGCAAAATTCCTTTACTTCTATTTCATATAATATCGGCATGTTATCTTCTCCAAAATTGTAAACCAAACCTTGAAATCACATATATTCCTTAAGAGAAATATTTTTAAAATCTAAATAACCAAAATCAATTACCTTTCTCTACAACACCTTGCGAGATTTTCTTAAAGTATAGACATTGTTGTCCAACTCAACATCTATGGATCGTGGTGAGGTTTCCATCTCTGAAGATTTCAAGACTAAAGGGATTGAAGTTTTAGGGTTTTGGTACATGGGAATAGAAAGAGATAGAGATACTCTGTAACTCGAGAGTATATGTAGGAGAGTAGAAAGAGAGAGGGATAAAGCAAATGGTTTTCTCACGCCGATTGAGGATTCACTCATTAAGTTTTTACTTTTGAAAGGACAAATAAAATAAAATATAAATGAATTTCTAAATTAAAATGTAATTGAATAAAACATATTTAATAATTATTACTAAAATAAAAATAGAGAGAGTGGAGATAAATTAATAAACAATAAATGAAACTCAAATATTTCTAATTCTCCCTTAATGAAATCAAAATAAGCACTGGGAAGTGATTTTGTAAAAATATCAACTAATTGATATTCAGTATTAAAAAATTCTAAAGATATATATTTTTTAAGGACATGATCTCTTAGAAAATGATTTCATATATCAATGTGATTAGTTATAGAATGACTTATAGTATTTTTGAAATGTTTATAGCACTAGTATTATCACATAAAATATGTATAATATTAAAGTTTATCCAAAGTCCAGTAGATTTTTTTTCATCCACAATATTTGTTCACAAAAACTGTAAGCAGACACATTTTCTACCCTAGTGGTTGATAGGGAAATAGAGTATTGTTTCTTACTAGACCCTGAAACTAAAGATTTTCCTAAAAAGTGACAGGTTCCTGAGGTACTTTTTCTATATAATCTACAACCTCCAAAGTCAAAATATGAATTTGAAATTAAATTAAAATCAGAAGTTTTGGGGTAAAGGAGATATTGAAAAACATATCCATTCAAATATCTAAATATTATTTTAACAGTATTAAGATGAGACTCTTTTAGATTTGATTGAAATATAGCACAAACACTTATAGAAAACATCATGTATGGTTTTCTAGTAGTAAGATATAACAAGCTACCAATCATACATCTATATAACTTGTTTTCAACTGGTTTTCTAGCTTCATCTAAATCAAGTTTTATATTGGTACACATTGGAGTTTTATATGTCTTGTTGTTCTCAAGTCCAAACTTTTTCAATAAATCAATAATATACTTTCTTTTATTTAAAACATTCCTAAAAACTTTTTGGTAAATTTGAAATCTTAAAAAGAAGTTTAGTTCTCCCATTATACTCATTTCAAATCCCTTTTCATTAAATTTGAAAAATCATGACAAAGATTTTTATTAGTTGAACCAAAAATAACATCAACAACATAAATTTAAACTAATAAAATATTAACAAATAGTTTTCTTGAAAAGTGTTGGATCTACCAATCCAACTATAAATTTATTTTTCAAAAGAAAATAACTTAATCTTTCATACCAAGATCTAGGTGATTATTTAAGGCCATAAAGAGATTTAGTAATTTTAAAAATAGAATTTGGTTTTTTGAGAATTTTCAAAACTAGTGGGTTGTTCAACATAAACTTCTTCCATTAAATAACCATTTAGAAAAGGAATACTTAACATCCATATGATATAATTTAAAATTCATATGAGATGCATAAGATAAAAGGATTCTAATGGCTTTTAATCTAGCTACAGGGTCAAAGGTCTCATCATAATCTATGTCTTCTTCCTGATTATATCATTTATCTACTAATCTATCTTTATTTTAGGTTATGATCCCTTGATCATCTGGTTTATTTCTAAAGAACCACTTGGTTAATATAACTGGATAATTGGTTAGTCTCTCTACTAGTTCCCAAACTTCATTCATTTTGAACTGGTTAAGCTCTTCTTGCATTGCTAATATCCAACTTTCATCTTCTAAGGCTTATTCAATATTATTAGGTTCTAACTAAGATATAAAGGCAGATAATTCATCTTGGTTTCCTACATTTCTTCCAGTTTTAATTCATGTGTCTAGGTTTTCGATAATAGTTTCTAAAGGATGATTATTTAGAGTTCTAGATTGTTTAGGTAAGACACTTTCAAGTTCTTTAGTATCATGTTCTTCTGAACTAGACTTAATTTTATTAATATCATTTTCAAAATCATTTTTAAAGGTTTCAATTCTCATGTAATCAAAAGAGTCAGTAACTTCATCAGTTTTATCTTTATTTTTAATAAAAGGGCCAGTTTCATCAAAATTCACATGAAATAATTATTCATCAATCCTTGAATTTTTTATCAAATACTCTATAAGATTTAGAGGTAGAAGAATATCCCAAAAATATTCTTTCATCAACTTTTGGATCAAACTTACCAAGGCTATCCTTATTATTCAAGATATACACCTTGAATCCAAAAACTTTAAAGTAATTTACTTTGGGTTTTCTGTTATTCCAAAGTTCATAAAGTTTCTTTTTGAAAATAGATCATATTAAAACTCTATTCATGATATAGTAGGTTGTGCTTAAAACTCCTATCCAAAGATAGGTAGGAAGACTGTATTCATTCAGTATAGTCTTTTCCATTTCTTGAATAGTCTTATTTCTCATTTCAATGATTCCATTTTTTTGAGATGTTTTTGGTGTATAGAAGGTGTGTTTAATACCCATATTTGAGTAAAAAGAATTTAATTCTCGATTCTAAAATTTTCCACCATGATCACTTAATGAAATTATTTTAAAACCTTTTTCATTTTGAACAATTTTACAAAAACTTTCAAAAAAAGTGAAAACTTCACTTTTGAGTTTTAAAAAATAAACCCAAGTAAATAAATAATAATCATATACTAAAACATAAACATATAATTTACCATCCAAACTTTATAACCTTAATAGTCTAAAAAAATACATATGGATAAGTTCTAAAGGTTTAGATATAGCAATTTTGTTAATAGAGTTGAAAGAAGATTTGTGCTGCTAGTTAATTTGGCATGCATCACAGAATCTGTCATTATCAAAATTAAGATTATGAAAATTTCTTGGATAATTTATGTAAATCCTGTATATTTAAGTGTCTATGTATTCTGTTCCAAATCCATGATTCATTTGTCTTAATAGTTAAACAATTCACTTTATGTTTATATAAGGAATTTAAATCCAAAGTATAAACATTGTCAGTTCTAAGTTCTCTAAATTTAAGTAGCTTATCATTAAACATAGAGAAATAATTTTTAGAAAAATCAACATAAAAACCATAATCACCTTGAACATACAATAATTTTTTGATTGAGATAGTTTTTGGATTTCCAATAGTTCCAACTCTAATTATTTTTTCCTTTGGCATTATAACTAAAAGTGACAAGTCCACCATCCATTTGTGTTAGTGTATGAAATCTTGATGGATCTCCACTCATATACCTGGAACAACCACTGTCCATATACCATATAGCATTTTTGTTCCTATGGAATGTTTCTTACAGAAGTATTTAAACAGATATTTGTTTGGGTACCCATATTTTCTTGGGCCCAGTAGTGTTAGCTAGAAATGATTTGGAAATCTAGATTTGCTTTATGTTTCCACAACTTTCTTCAGACATACTTTTAGAAATAAATGTTCTTTTAATACCACTAATTTGAGGATTTTTCAAATACAAATTATTAGTGACATGACCTTTTGTTCCACAATGATAACAGGTTTCATTTTTAGAATTAGGTATAAAATAGTTTTTATACAATTTTGATTTTTCACCCTTACTTCCTATTCCAAATCTTTCCCTTTTAATGATATTATTTCCAATAATTTCATTTAAATTATTTTTTCATATAGTAAAAAAAAAGAGCAGAACTCTTATTGGATTTTACTTCATCCTATAATATTTTTATCTTTTTTTCATGATCAACACAATTTGTAGTAGATGAGTTGAATTTTTCAATCAACTCTAGATGTTGTTTTAGCAGATTGTATCTTTCACTTAAAATAGCATTATGAATATTTTTTAAGGATTTGTGCTTTTTTACCAGTGGATCATATTTTTCTTCTAGAACATAACATTAGAATGCTAATTTATCATTTGAGAAACTACTAGCATCAAAATCAGAAGAGTAATAAGTTTGTATCTTTTCCTATTCATCCATAAAGCACATATTGGCTTTTAGATTTGATTGATCCTTCTCTGAATCAGAATTTTAAGGGTTGTAGGAGTCTTCAGATACACTTCATGTATCTTTAATTTCTCTTTTAATTTTATGCTCATAATTATTATTTTTCTAATATCTCTTTTCTGGCCTTTTTTCATCTTTCAGCTGAGGATAATCAGGTCTGATATGACCCAATTTCTTGCATTCATAACATAGAACTTCTCTTGGTTCTTTGTCATCCTTCCTGAAGGATTTTCTGAATCCTATTTTCTTCTTATAAATTTTTTTAAACTTTATATCTAGTTGATCCAGTTCCATTTTAGAATCAGATGAATCTAAATTCTTATCTATTTTGACTTCTTGCTTTGATCTTTTTCTATGTTTTTGAGATGTCACTTTTAGAGAAGTATTTTGTTTCTTCGCTATTATCTTATGATATTCAACTTCATCTTGTATTTATGCTTTATAAATCATCAATGTACCAATTATTTATTTCATTATCAGATCTTTCATAGGTGATGATTGATGAATTGCAGTAGATATGTCATTCCATTTAAAAGGTAATACTTTTAGTACTTTTAAAACTTGATCGGATTGTTTGATGGGTTCACCTAAGGTTGTAATATTGTTGAAAATTTATGTAATAATTCCATTAATCTATGTGATGCTTTCACCATCAAGCATTATAAATGTGTTGAATTTTAGCTTAGCTATAGCATATCTCATTTGTCTGACATTATCCGTTCCTTCATAAGCAACTGTAATAGTTTGTCACATTTCATAGACAGTTAGAAATTGTGATACATGATTGAATTCATCTAGTCCAAGACTAAAAATAATAACATTCATTTCCTTTTAATTCATATCATATTCATCTTCTATTGTTGCATCCCAAGTTTCTAGTTTTTTAGGAATCTTATAAGGAGTAATAATTATTGAGTAGACTCTGAATCCAAGATTCTTCAAATAGATAATCATTCGATATTTCCAGCATCCATAATTTTCACCATTAAAATATAGAGCATATACCATTGACATTAATTCTCTAATATCAGTCATTTCCATATTTGTATAGACCTTATACTTTTCATCTTGCTATAGATTTATCAAAAATCTCTCCTCTAATACTAATTGTTAGATCGGAATATAAAAAGTAACATAAGAGGGAGTTGAATTGGGTATTTTCAAAAATCATTAGCAATTTTGGATTTTGAAACCCACTGTGACTTATGCGGATATTTAATGTTTTTGTTCTCTATGAAAATATGCAGTTACTAAATAGAAATAAAGAACATAACTTTTTATAGTGGTTCAGGACATAAATATCCCCTATTCCACTCTACCAATCACTCTCTCTACGAGATTGGTAAATTTCACTAGAATGGTCCTCTTATCACAAGACTGAGAATCCACAACTGAGTGCAGGTAGTTGACACCTTTACAAAAATACTAAAAACAAAGTCTTTTGGTTCTTTAATAGAGAATCTATTACCCACAACTTAGATCAAGAAGTTGATACTCCTCTGCAACTGAGTATGAGCAGGTTGAAACTCCAATAAATCAAAATAATTTGATTTGAAAGATTCACGTTGATCTTCATAGTTACAACATCAAGAAACTAACAATTGATAGATCTTCTTCTTCTGAAAAGAATATCTTCAAGAACGAAATAGTATGAAATAATCATTATTTCCAAAATATCTTCAATAAGGTAGAAACTTAAACAGTATTAAAAATATTACAGCAATAAAAGATTGAATATGTATATCTCTAATGTGTATCTTCTTTCAGAATTGATTGTTTTTTGCAGCAGCACTGTAAAAGATAATTTCAATAATAAAGTCACATATGTGAATTGATTATCACACGCATATTTTTAAAGAGATACTCTAAAAGAATATATATAGAACATAAAACTTTTTTCAGTATTCCAGATCTAAAAGAATAGCCTAATTGATCGCAGAAATTCAAATTCTAAAAAATGACCAGGGAAATCATAACTTCCCTTAGAAATAGGAGTGGTTTTTTCGATGAACATGGTTCTTTGAAACAATCAAAACGATCCTTTAATCGTCCTTTAATTATGACTTTACCATTTCAACAATATCAGATTGAAAGCACGACTTGAAAAACTTTTTCGTTTAAAACACAACGTAGGGTTGATATGCATAGCGTAGGGTTCCTTTACATAGCTTAGGGTTCTTTTGCATAGCGTAGGGTTCCTTTTCATAGCATAGGGTTCCTTTACCATACTTTCATCCTCAAATAACATAGGGAACAAAATTAGTGTAGGGATGATAATCCATACGTTTATCATTGTCAGCATAAAATCTCGAACGTAGCATTGATTAACCATTCATTCAACATTTTCATACATAGGGTATGAATAGTAAATCCAGACTCCAACATAGGGTTGTTGATCCATACATTTAATGATTCTATAAATTTAAGGATGTTGATCCAAACATGAACTATTTTAGTGTAACGTAGGGTTGATGAACCATACATTTACTTTCCGAACATAGGGTTGAAAGCAGTGTTTACAAATTCATTCCCATATAACTAAATTCCTTAAAACAGAATATAAATTCTTATAGAACTCATTCAACAAAAATTCATCAGGAAAAAAACAAGAGTATTTTTTAACATCAAAATCATCATAAATTATATAGTATTGTTGAGACAATACATTCCCAATATTTGGGGATCTATTTCAATGGATTAATTAAGGAATTAGAATGGTTTTAATCTATCCTTGGAACCATACATCAATGGTAGTAAGTATTCTCAATGGAAGATCCGGATGACATATTATCTTAAAATTATTGATATTTTATACTAGGATATTTCAGTAAAGTCTTATGATTTTCCATAATCTAATCTGATTAACTTAAAAGGGTTAGATACAAAAGTTATGAATATCTTTATTGTTCATTTTCTGATTTTTTTTTGACAATATATGCAAATGTTTTACTGCACATGAAATTTAGAGATATATTGAGATGGACACTTTTGAAGGAGACTGTCTGAAAATAAAAAGGAAATGGAATGACATTGAAAGGATAAAAATTATCATTGAACTAAATTGTCTTTCTCAAAATATATTTTAAATATAAATTTAAGTCATTCAAATTTTACTTGTTATAAGTGTGGGATGAAAGAATATATAAGGATGAAAAATAAAAATAAGTTAAAAAAGAAATAGAACAAGGATTTGGCTACTTGGATTGATTTAGAAAGTTCAAAATCAAAAGGTCAAAGTCTAAAAGAAGAGGAAATCGGTAACCTTTATTTTTTGAAAAATATTCTAAGGTAATATATTTACCTTTTCAATCTTATTTTTAAAGTGACAAGGGAGAGTATGTTAAAAAAAATTAAATATATGTTTAATGGGTAGATTGGATTAAAATTAAAATTTTTCTTCTTATTCCAATGCTAAATCTAAGCCTAATATTAAAGAACTTAAAGAAATTTTCGATTCAAAAGAAAAATGGAAAGTGAAAAATTAAAATTGAGATTTTAAAACAAAATCTATTTACTTTTTTTCAAGGAAGATAAATTTATGGAAAAATTATGTCTTTGAATAAAATGAATGAAAATAATAATGGACATGGTTATGATTTATTTTTACCTTAAACATACAAGAGAAATTTTGTAAAAGATAAATCTACAGTTTTTTCATAAGTTAATTCTTTTAAATGTTGTCTTTTGGTCATTATACATCTGATTTTCCTTTAAGGTTTATTCAATATCTTGGTCATAAGAAACCTTTTTTGTGTCTAAATGTCCTTTTAAGGCTAAATTTTCAAAACCTTCAGCAACTTGGGATCCTGAATATTCTTATATAAATCCCATTGGATCTAAACTTGTGTGGATTACCATGTAAGTGTATTTTCAATGGACAACATACATACCATTAATCGTTTTAAATTTTTGGTATGTTGGAATGCTTAAAAATGTTTTATAATTATGGAATACAAGCATATTCCTTCCATTTTTGTCATTATGGTATGTTGGAATGTTTAAAAGTGCTTGATATTTCTTTTGGACCGTGAGCATGTTTAAATTGGTTTTTATATTCTAGTTTAATGGGATATTGATAATTGGTAGTTACTTTTAATTCCATTCATATATTTTATAGTTTTTTGAATATCTTAACATGTTTTCATGGCTCCTTGTACCCTTAAAGTTTTCATTTTCTAGAGGAAAGGAAGGTGAAATTAAGGGGGAGACAATCTTTATCCCACTATTTTTTTCATTTTAAATCTATCTATAAATATTAAATTCACTATATATTCAATGTTGTTCAACTTAAAGGGAGTTAAAATTGTCTTATCTATTGGTATCAATTTAAATGAACTGATTTTGGTTTCTTATTAAAGGGGGATACTTATCCTTTATATTTTTAAGAGGGATCACATGTTTTCAAAATTTGATCTTTTTTATAATTTCAAAAGAGGAAGAAGTTTTTGAAATTATATTCGGTTTTGTAATTATAAAAAAGGGGGAGAATGTTAAGTGACTTCTTACCACTTTTTTTATAATTAAAAAATTGTATCTTTATTTAATTATAAATTAATTTTATTTTCAAGATAAATATTTTTTACATTTGAAGCTTGAATTACAATTACCACATCTTACAAAGTGTTTGAAAAGATTGAAGTCTTATGAATAAGATCAAAAGACTTAAAAATTATGGATAACATCATAGTAAGTTGTTTTGGAGGTTAATCTTGACCTGAAAGATTAAAACATAGAGTTCCATGCTTGTAGTGAAGATTCGTCGGCCGTGGTTGATCCAAAGCAGTGTAAAATATACCACCACGTCATGGAGCTACATGTTTCAAGTTGAAGGTTCACCTATGAGAAATAACAATTACATATTGAATGTTTTTAAGGATGTAGTATTACACAAACCATGATGAAGATAAAATCACCATGTTGGATGATAAAATAATGAGATTTATTACACCAAACATGTGATTTTCTTTGGATTATTCTCCATGAAATTTTCCAGAAAATAAATGAGAGATAAATAATTCAAGGGATTCTCATAGTAAATGATTCCCCCCTGAGAGAAGGTTCTAGGCCATTTCTAAAATATATGGATGCACATGTGAATAAAGTACTTCCATCTCCTACAAACTCACCCCATCTACATTGCTTCATTGGAGTAATAACACACACAGGAGCATGTTAAATCTTGAAAAAACATTTCACTCAAATTTTGATGGAGAGAAATGAGCGTAGAAAAGGTCAAATATATGAATATCAGTAAAGAGGATATCAGTGCCATGGATTATTCACTCCATTGATGACCATGTCAGTGGTCTCCACCTTCACTATCAGAGCTTCATTATCAGTTACATCTGGAATGACTTCAAAATGATTGATTTCTTCATTGATGGGCTCATTATGATGCATCATGTACCCACTTGAGCTGAGTAAAAACCATTGACCCAAGGAAAAGGATGTAAAAATCAATGAAAAGTATAGTACTTGGTCCTCTATGAAACTATAATGCCAATAATAAGGGGGAATTTCTTTGAGAAATTTGAGGGGAAAATATTTCTGCAAGAAAACTGGGGTGGTTCCTACAAAACCTCAAGTAGAATACAATTTGAGAAAGCACAAGCACACTTTTAATTTACATCATTTTTCATGGCTCTATCAAGTAGAAAAATGAACAATCCAGCATGGAAGGATTAAATCCATCATTATAGAACCACTAATAAAAAAATTAAGTCTGGATTTAAAGGGAGGGAGGGAGGCAGAACAACCTCTAATTGAGTACAGAATAATCAAATTGAAATACAAGTTAGAAACACAGAAACTTAGAACAATATAACATATCCTAAAAAAATTAACTTGAATTCAAATAATTAAAGGTAGCTAGAAGAAGAAACACTAAATATAATGCACGGAAAAAATGAATCATTGATGATCTTATTTTTGAAGATATCTTGTAAAGAAGCATTGATTCTTGAACATCTACATTGAAGTTATTGGAGTCTGCATCCCATGTCAGACTTGTGGTCCTTTGTGGTATTTATTATTCATTATAAAATAAATTTAAGGCCTCCATTAGAGAGGCACCTTGGGTATTGGGTCTCACTCTATTTATCATTTAACATGGTATCATAGATGGTATAACCAAAAACCCTCTGACATGTTTTTAATTCTCATCTAGGTTTTTTTCTCTCTTGCTGGGGGGTGGAGGCCCTAGTTCCATCAAAGTCGTCTTCCCCCTACCAGGTCTCCTCCCTGGCACTAACTCCATCTTCCGAGATACCTCCTCCATTTGGAAATAATACCTCCTAGAAGATCCTACCCTTCTGTTCGCCATGCCAGATCAGGTGATGCCCTCTCAGATCCAGCGACAGCCGGGCCACCATAACTCCCTACGTGACGGACTTCCCTGCCGCTCCTCTTCACACGCGACCCTCTTTTTCTCCCCTCGTGTTTTGGTGGCCATCTCTGATCAAAGAGGTTCTTTGGATTTTGTGATGACTCATAGAGGCTTGGATAATGTCGAGTTTAATTGTCATCAGAAAACAATTTGTGTGCCCCTTCGTCAGCACCTCCTCAGGTCAGCTCTCCTCCCTGACCATTCTCGTGCGTCATAACCGCATCTGCCAGATGATCCCCAGCGTGAAGACACCTCCTTTGCATGACTTCTCCTATGAGAAAACCCCTATCGCGATGGTATCCTATGCGTCGCCCTCCTTATATGCGCTGAATCTCTGTGCGACGATGCACCACCAATGTGTCCACCCTACCCAGTGCGTATCACCCTTCCCATCTCCCTCCTCCATATGTCATGACACCATCTTGGGATTTTTCACTACCCACATCGATGTGAAACCCTACCTTGACCTATGGAAATTGGTTCTGTAGAAGTTCATGATGGTTCCATCCCTGTCGTGCCACATCGTTCCAGCTAAAAGATCTTGGTAGCGCCTTCAATGGAGTTTGTTCCAGTTCAACCCAATCAAGACTGCACCTTCCTCAAGTGTTCATCCCAGTGGTGTTGTTTAAGGCAGCTTCCTCCCAAGGAATTCATTCCAAATCTAGGTTTTCCCGATCTAGGATGCATCTGATTCAGGTGGAGATGGAGTTTCTGGCGACGACCACTATCAACGTTCGTCCTTGTTATGGCGGTGACCTCCTTTGGTGGTCGATTCAGCCTCATCAATCAGCCCCACCAGTGCGGCTTTCCTGGTGCCTCATCGACTGGCCCCACTTGTGCGACATTCCCAACACTCCATCGATCGGCCCTGCCTATAATATTTTGTGTCTGCTTTTCTTTGCTTTGGTTTGTTTTCTTTAATTATGTGTCCAAACTAGGTAGACCTAGCTTGAGGGGGAGTGTTGGAGTCTGTGTCCCACATCATACTTGTGGTCCTTTGTGGTCTTTATTATTCATTATAAAATAACCTCAAGACCTCCCTTAGAGAGGTACCTTGGGTATTGGGGTCTACCTCTTCTATCATTTTATAGAAGTCATTTGAATGATCATGTATTTATAATCATTCACATCGATGAAAAATGTGGGAATCCAGAATGTAATGGTTTTGACCTTCCTAGTCCATTACTTTGTCAAATTCTAGTGTTTAGGGTGTCCCAGACACCATCGGTGAACCAGAAGGGCGTCGGTGTTGGTGACAGGGTGTCGTTGTGGTGTCACCTATCGGTTTTACCGATCGGTGCTGCACCCAAACAGTGCGACCATGGGGTGTCGGGGGTTTTTTCCCCAGTTTTCTCGTAACGCCTCCTTTAAGTCTTCATACCCTTTTTTAAAGTGGATTAAGGTCATTTTTAAGCCCATAAATGATATCTTAAATCCCCTAAGAGTGGGGAGAACCTCGATTACCAAAATGTGTGTTCTTTTTCCTCGGTGTCACAACCTTTCCCGTGTTTCCATTTTATCCCATGTTATGTGTTCTTTTTCTCCGTTTAAAGGAAACCTATTAACTGACACCCGTTATCTCCAACATCTCTAAGCAGAATTATTAAATCTAAATAAATGAAATGTGTAAAACCGCCCACCCACATGGTCAATCCACGTTTTTTTTTCAAGTGCTTTGAAATGGCATATCCTGTAACTCTTGGATCGATCCTTTATCACCAAGATCTTCTTCTTAGGTATCTTTTGTTCCTTCTGGATGCACTTTAAGTCCTTCCTCAAGAGATGAGTCGTACACTCGTGATGGATCCCTTCCCGCTCAACCTTCGTGGAGTTTTTCCTAGTGCTCGCACGACCACAGTTCTTGGCGCGAGGAGAAAACGTCGATCCTTGATCATCCAAGTAAGGGTTTTCCTTCATCTCTCTTTACTGTTCATTATGCGGGGTGGGTATGATGGTGTTCCCTCAGGACATAGATGAAACCAACTTTAATAAAGATAATTAACAGACTCTTAAAGAACGCAGGGGTGGAAATGATGATGTTTATGTTGTTTTGTTTTACCTTCATTTTATGTTGGGAATTATATGGACTCATGTCCATTGAAAATCGTGGTCGTTGGTGGTCCCTTATTGCATGCTAATGAAGCTCTGTTTTTCTGGATAGTCTTGTGATTCAATGGTTGTAACATGGAAACTGGTTAATCACGTAAACTTGGTTGATTAAATGGATTCCCAATGAATAATATCCCCTATGTGATCACCCTAGTTAACCCAACAGAAAAAACTTAATGAATGGTGTTGGCTAATTTTGGAAACTTCTTGCTTTGTTCTGGTGATATGTATGGTTGCTCTGTCTGATGCTTTATGGGGTGACATGAATGGGGATGGGACCTCTAGTTGTCCAGTTGTTGGTTTGTGAATCAGAGGTCATGTGGAGCAAGTATGTTGGGTCTTGGTTTGGTTCCAATACTTCGAGGGATCTCACGGATCCCTTTTGTTGTTGTGACTTTACAAGAGAACCAGGTGTGAATGCTTAAAATCATGTTTGGCCGTTTTTTCCTTCAGTTTTTGTTTTGGATTATGGTTATGATTGTTAGCATCCTGATAGTGGAGGAATGTTTTAAAAGGAATCACTTGAACATGATAATGATAACGGGTACAATGAAGGGTTTGTTTTCCAGAAATGGGTTGTGTTCTGGTTGTGGCAGTTGCATATTTGTGCATGTAGGGATAACAGTGAGAGTGGTGGTGTACATGTTGGTTGTCTGTTTCGGAACCCTTAGGTTGGGATGAGTGTTTGATTGCCTATATGTATAAGATTATGTTATGGTGTTTCTTATACGCACCCCACCCATGTTAAGCATTTTGTGATGAACACCCCCATTTCATGGGGGAGGGTGTTTTTTCCAACATTCCTATGAGTGGATGGTTATTATCTCCTTTTCTACTCCCTCTCTTAGGTAGCCCAAGACTCTTCGGGAAGGCTGTGATGGCCTAAGGTTCATTATGTCCCAAGACTCTTCAGGCAGGGTGAGTTATGGTGGTTGGACTAGGTTTGTGCAGGCATGTTTGTTTCCCAAGCATCTTCAGAATGAGGCCCAGGTGTCTTCGAGCGTGGTAGTGATGGTTCTGGACCAGGTGTCTTTGGGCGTGGTGGTGGTTGTGTGGCCCAAGTGTCTACGGGCGGGGTGTGTGGTTGTGGTGGCCCATATGGTTGTGGTTGGGGGAGGGACAGATGTGTGATTGTGACGGCCCATATGGTTGTAGTTAGGGGCGGTAGTGGGACTGCAGTGGAGTTTGTGGGGGAGGTCTGATGCATAGGATGTCCTAAATAACTGGTGGGAAAGCGGTGCAGGGTACCCAAATATCAATGTGCTATTATTATTACTTTACTTAACTTTTGTTATTTGGGGAGTGTGCCTTGGTGAGGATGGGTGAATATTTTCCTTGCTGGGTGTTTTGGTTACCTCTTTTCTCACAGGGCATTAGAATGTCTCTCCACTTGTGCATGAGAGATTTTGGTTTCCATACTGAGTATACCTGTATACTCACCCTATGTATATAAAACTTCTTTCAGTTTTCTAGGGGGACTTTGAGGACCGTGCTGGACCTTACTATCTTGAGCGTCGGGAGTCGTCGTGGCTGCTTCTCTTTTCTTTTGGTACTTTTCTTCAAAGTTTTCTTGTACTTGTATCTATTTATTTTGAACATGCATATGGGAATGGATTTTTTGATTTAAATTTACTTTCATCTATTTGGAGTTTTTTGGGATTTACCGTCTTATCTCTTGATCTTATTAAATAAAAATGGTAATGTCTTCCATACTACGTGAGATTCTATACCTTTGGTGCTAGTCACCACATCGGGGCCTATTGAAGGTGGGAATCGAGGGTCATTGTATCTCCTTCAACTTGAAGAAGGAAGGTTCTGGTAGTTTGTTGTCCCTTCTCTCATCTTGGTGAAGTCGGCTCATGACAGAATGGTATTAGAGGCGGGTTGAGAGAAAGGATGAAGTTCGGGATTACGCACAGTGAGGATTGCATGGGATAGTAGGGAAGTAGTGTTAGGAAATCTTGGTGCATGAAATAGGTTGGGGAAGACCTAGGTTGAGGAAGACCGACTAGTACATGGGATTTTAGGGCCCATCGTGATCTAATGCAAGGACTCTGGACCTACAGAATGACCAAGTGAGGTTACACTGATTGTAGGGAAGAGACCCTAGGAAAGGTATATACATCATAATGACTTGTGTTCTTGCATGTCTTTGGTGTTTGGGGGAATTTAAAATAAATAAAAAGTTTAAAAAAGATTAATGATTAATATTCTACACTACTCGGGCTTAGGCATGATTTGTTTATCCTTTCAGTTATGTCACCCAGACGACATCCACGAGTAGTGCAGGAAGTCGAGGCCCAGCAGGTTGATCTGGTCGATCATCGGGGGATTGACTGAGAGGAATAGGATGAAAAGTTCCAGAAGACTCTATGTTCTTTCCAATGAAAGACCCTCGGAAAGTACGAGGGAATCATTTCAAACTTGGAGACAGGGGGTGGCTTGAGGAGCTGGTGATCACCTTTACCTTGATCTATGCTCCGAGGGAGTACTGGGTTCTGTTGGTGGTTAGTCAGATGAGGGGAGCATCATGTCTGTGGTGGATTCTCTACCTTGGAGAGAGGATGGAGGCTGGTTTTGTGGGCTTACTTCGAGAAGGAATTCCCAACAAAATTCCTTTCTTCTACAATGAAGGCCGAGAAGAGGAAAGAGCTGATCTCCCTCCAGTAAGGGAGAATGTAGGTAAGAGAGTTTGGGATCAAGTTCAAGGATCTCCTTCGCTTCTCTCCCGACCTCTTTCCAGATGAGGAGTCTCAGACGAGATGTTTAGAGGGAGCACTCTGACCTTATCTACAGTATATCGTTACTCCCTTCACTCTTTTGACGTAATTGGAGGTTCATAAGAATGCTAAGGTACTAGAGAGGATGAACACACTGGGAGGTGTTCCACAATAGGGGAACTAGTTGATATCATCAAAGGGGAAGGTCGTCAGCAGCAGGCCTCTAGCATCAGGGCCTTCTAGGTTTCGGTCGGCGAGGAGCAGTCCCCTGCAGTTCCAGTTTCGATCTCCCAGTCCCCGCCCTTTCACCGTGGGCCCAGGACCGAGGTGATTTTCTTGTGGATGTTTTGGGCACATACAAAGTCAGTGCCCAGTTCAAGTGTAGTATGGTGGGGGTGGGTAGGTTCAGTGCTCACCTCAATAATAGAAAATGTCAGCCATACCTTTTCAGCAGCAGCAGCGGTAGTGGCAGCAAGCTCCCGATCCACCAAGAGCAGATGCTGCAGGAGGAGGCCGACCTTAGTGAGATCCTTAGAGACCTTGACTAGGGCATGGTCGGGGAGGCGGCCGACAACCGAGGGGTAGAGGAGTTGGGCATGGTCAGTTGCACGCCACAGAGGCAACAGTTCCAGTAGGGCCAAAGGTCGTTCGAGGTACGGTCAACTTGTTTATTACTCTTGCTTCTACCTTATTTGATTCAGGAGATTCGCACTCCTTCGTTACACCCAGTCTATCCCATGCTCTAGGTATAGATGTAAAGAGACTTCCCATACCCCTGGTGTTGAGTACACTAGTCGGAGGTTAGACCATCCTATCTTATGTTTTCTGGGGGTACAGACTGATGTTGGGGCCACATCAGTCTAGTGGGGACTTTCTTTTGTTATAGATGCATCCATATGATTTCATTTAGGCATCAACTGGTTGTTCTCTGTGTGTGTCGTTATCAAATTCTTCCGGATAAGGGTCATTTTCTCCGATGAGGATGGCCGGTGTGTGGCTTTTGTCGGAGAACGGAGTTGTCCGGTGGGGAGCCGGCATGTAGAGCCACTTCTTTCAAAATTGGTCGAGTTGTTAGCAGAATCAACTGTTGCAACATCTGCACACCAAAAAGATTGTAAGAAATATTTTTGTTAAGGAAATAATCCATATGCATGGCCTTCATAGCTCTATTATTAGTGACAGATATCCTATATTCGTTAGAAATTTCTGGAAGGAGCATTTCTGGCAGGAGGGAACCACTTTGAAAATGGGTTCTTCCTACCATCTGAAAACAGACAGACAAACAAAAACTGCCAAAAAAATGTTTGAAAACATATCTAAGGTTCTCTGCTTCTGAGAGGCCTCTCACATGGGCATGCTAGATTCCTTGGACTGAGTACTTCTATAACACTGGTACCCATGCCTCTACCCACTCGAATCCCTTTGAATTGGTTTATAGAAAAAAACTACCTACTGTTATTCATTTTACAGGAAGGGAAACCCCAATTGACTCAGTTTTAGCAGCTCTTGAAGAGAGGGATACCATGCTAACCCAGCTCCAACATAATCTTCGGTGAGCTCAGTAGCTGATGACTTGGTTTTCTAAAAACCATGGGAGGAACGATACTTTAACTTTTGGTGACTGTGTTTTTAAAACTCAGGCCCAATTTACAGACTAAAGTCCAAAGGGTTGTATCATAAGCAGGCGACCAGATTTTATAACCCGTATAAAATTCTGGCTTGATTGGGTAATAACGCATATAAACTATCATTTTTCAAAGCTACATGGATTCTTCAGGTGTTCCATGTTTCCCAACTCAAGTGGGTAGTGGGTGCTTCGAAAGTGCACTCAGACCTTCCCAGGTTTTGGGACAGTGTCCCTTCTCTTGGAATTGAACCAACTATAATTTTTGGCAACTAAGGGGGCTACTATCCGACCTCACGGTTATGGGTGATCCAGTGGAAAGGGAAGACTGTTTAGGAGTCAACCCAGAAGGATGATGAACAAATTCTTTTTCAATTTTAACATTTTCAACTTGGGGACAATGTTCCCTTTGAGGAGGGGCGAAATGTTAGTGACCAATTAGCGAGTCCAGATATTGTTCTAGCTACTTTTCCGAGACCCCTGATATTACACACATACCAAAGGTGGGATAAATGGGGTAAATTGGTTAGTGGATCCAGTTATTTAGTTCTTGAAAGGAGGGCCTCTGTCTATAAGGTCAGCTGCTCTCAGAGTGGGAGACACTTAGTCAAATATACGAAGAACAATCAGCTGGAGCTGGTGCAATGAGCGGTGGTCTCTCTCCAATCTTGGATACTTGCAGCAAGGCATCCGGGGTGGTGGTCTCTCCCTGGTTCCTTCCCACTACAATACTATCCCTTACTCTACCAATGTACTAATATTATATGGAATTATAGATTAGAATATAGAGTTCTTAGCTCTTCTTCTATTTCCTTATCTAAAACACATCAACCTAACAGTTTGCATCTCATAGTTATGCCCAGTAGAAACATAAATAAACTTGCATGTTTATTTTGCACCGGGTAGACCATGCCTCATTGTTGCATCAAATAGAATCAACGAACAATGCAGCGTTTATTAAATTTCCATTGGTGCCATGTCTAGTAAATTGTATATGTGTTGAAGTTACATCAAGTATAAATGTGTCAGCGCTTCATTGAGCAGTGTTTTTATCAACAAACTCTGCATGCATTACAACTAATGGAAGCATTGTGCCTTTTCATTAGATACTGTGTCTATGTCCAATATAACTGCATCGGGTAAACTCTCACTTCAGTTGTGTTGAGTAGCATTGCATCCAGTAGAATTTTCAAGTGTTGTATCCAGTAGATATGTGTTAAATAGATCTATGTTGTGTCCGGTGTAATCTAATTGTAGTTTATGTAATTTCCATACATGTTCTATTGAAACTTAAATTCATCAATTCCCAATGTGTCATCAGACAAACTTGATCAAACGTTGCATCATGAAGATTTTCACAATTCCATAATATGGTGGGCTTTGATTTTACTTTATGCAACTAGCGCTTGGCTGAATTTTTGAAACTATACTCTTCAAAAATCTAGATCATCGATATTCTTCCATATTTCTTTAAAATTTTCATAAATGATTTTAATCATAATCAACACAATAATTTTCCACTCATATATTTATTTTCTGATCATGAATAACAGAATATTTGATGAAATTTTCTTCATTGTTCTACCTTGTTGAGGATAAGAAAGTAAAGAAAACAATAAGGACACAAGGATTTACGTGTCTCTGTCCCTTGAGGACCTAGGGCAAGAACACCACCCACACAATTTTATTATAAATTATCAAAAGAAATCGGAACATGTTACAAGATACAGAAAATTGAATGAAACAGAAGTAGCAGCAAACTTCAAGAACTAGAAGCAAGCAATCTGAGAAACCAGGTAAGAGTGAAACTTATAACGCTGGACAAAGTCCAGCCGTCCGGATCTCTTCAACCTCTATAAATCTCCGACACAGCTGCTCCGATTGAACTCATCGTAGGAGGATCTCACCAGATCTGGAGCTGTGGTGTTCGGATTTGATGACCACACTTCTTCACTGTGGAAGGATGCCGACAAGCTCCACCAGGAACCGCGCAGCAGCAGTGTGCAGGGAGGTCGGAAAGCCAAGGACCGAATCCTCCATTGAGGATGAAGACCACCAGAAGCAACGAACCAAGATCTGGATCGAGAGGTCGAAGTACCTCCAATGAGAGGGGAGCGAAAACCTTTTGGATCTCAATCTCTCGAACGAGACAGCCTTAGGGGGGCATCAATCCCCCTGCCAAAACCTGCAGGAGGTTACAGCACGCCCAACCAGAGGACTCCACGAGGCCGCGCTGAACAGAAACACCAGCGGCGCATGAAAACCGCCCAAACTAAATGGAAAGTCACGATCAAATGGGAGGCTAAATGATCAACGACCAGCAGTGAAACACAAAAGAATTCATCCAGATTTCCAGAGTGGCCAACGAGAAATGAAGCAGGCCACAGATACCAAAAAGAAGCCCAGTAGCAAAAATCCAAAACCCAAATCCAGTATAAAAAAATTGAGCAAATTAATAATAATACAATTGCATGCATGTATTAAAATGAAATTAGAATGGCATGAATAACATGAGATCAAATTTCAATATGAAAAAAGAAATTTAAATACCCAAATTTCACAAATCTTCACCATTTTCAATTGAAATTGGCCATATTCTTGCACCTATTGTTATAGAATAGGAACCAAGTTCATCCTATTTAAATAAACTTGAACTTAGATAATATCACGGCTTTAGTCAAACTATCAGCTGAGTTTTTATCAGTGTGTGTCTTATTGACACACACCGTTCCAGATTCTATAATATATCTAATGCAGTGTAGTCTAATATCTATGTGTTTTGATTTACCATGACAAACTAGATTTATGGATAAATGAAGTGTTGATTGACTATCAGAATATACATTAATAGTTGAATTAAAAAGTTTAAGTTCAGAAAACAAGCCTTTAAGTCATAAGGCTTCCTTTACTGTCTTGGTGAGGGTAATGTACTCGGATTCTATGGTTGATAGAGCAACCACGAACTATATATTGCACTTCCAAGAGATAGGGACACCAAAGGCAGTGAACACATATCCGTCCAAAGATTTTCTGGCATCAATATTACCTGCATAGTCAGCATCTACATATCCAACCAGAATTTCATAAGCATCAATATTTTTACCATAACACAAAGATAAATTTGAACTACAAGAGAGATAGCAAAAGATCCACTTAAGGCATGTCAATGTGGCTTCCCAGGTGCGGCCATAAATCTGCTTAGGGTGCAGATTGCAAAAGCAATGTCAGGTCTGGTGCAAATCATAGGTTATTATGCTACCAACAATATTTGCATAATGAATTTTAGACGTAAATTGAACATCATCTTCAATAGTGGGTGCATGTGTCAAAGATAATTTAAAGTGTTGTCTAAGAGGTACATTGACGGATTTGAGATATTCAAACATGTATCTCTTTAGAATCTTTAAAATATAATCACGATGAGATAAGAAAACAATTTGTTTGGTTTATCTCTAATGATTTCAACACCTAATGTCTGTTTAGCTTCACCCAAGTCTTTCATTTCAAAATTTCCTTTTAATTGAGATTTAACACCAATGATTAAACTCATATTTTTACATATTGTTAGCATGTCATCAACATCATGTAGAAGGTAAATCATGCAATGCTAAGTTCATTTGAAATATACACATTCATCATATCGACTCCTAAATTGGTTTTCTAACACAAAGGAATCAAATTTCTTAAACCATTGTATAGATGTTTGTTTTAAACCATACAATGATTTATTTAATAGGCTAACTTGATTTGATTTAAATTCCTTAGAATAACCATCAGGAGGTTTCATATATATTTTTTCATTTAAATCTTCATGTAAGAAGGCAGTTTTAACATCCAATTATTAAATATGTAAATCACTATAGGCAGCAAAGGCAAGCAAGAGCTTGATAGAAGAGTGCTTAACAGCAGGGGAAAAATTTCAGCAGTCAATACCTTCTCTTTGAAGGATTCCCTTGGCGAATAACCTTGCTTTATATTTAATTTTGTTTCCCTCAATGTTGTCTTCTTTTATCTTATAAATCCACTTAGAGCCTATCAGCTTAGCATTAGGTGGTTTGTTGACAATGTTCCATGTGTGGTTTTTTCTTAGAGGTTGCATCTCTTAATTCATGGCAAAGTAGTTTGAATTTAAGGGAACAAAGTAGTTTAGCCTTTATGACTTTGGGGTATTAGACCATTGACTATTGTACCACCCCCTTGGCAATAAATAGCCACCCCCATGACACTTGTATGACATTCAAGATTTAATTGAGAGCTTATGCTTTGTTTCTCTCCGTTGTGTGAGGATTGTCCCGGATTTTCTCCTAACTCTTGTGCATTCTTGCCTTGTCAATCTACAAGTTAGATTGGTGATCCAAGATCACAAAGCCCCCAATTCCGTGCCTCAACCCAAGTGCGTTATTGTGTGGATTGGTCATCATATCCCTCCCTTGAGTGTGTTGTCTAAGTAGTAGGTCGCGCTCCATATAGCGTTGATTGACTACTTGTATCCGCTATCTGTACCCATCATCCGCCACTTATCCCCGAACCATATCCTTCAACCGCCACCCTATGCCGTGAAGATCGGGTCACTCCATGCGTCTCACATCAGTTGGTATCAAAGCTCCGGTTTCCACGGTAGGCATCTATCCCTTCATTTATATTTCTTTTACCCATTACCCTTCTTATCTTTCCTTATTATCCACCCATTCAAAAAAAACCTTTGCTTTGAAAGCCTCCAGAATTAGCCTTTGTTGTGCAAGATTGAAATATTTTCACATTGAGTCAATTGTTCATCCATCTTCTTTTCACTTTAAATTCGCTATATGTGATTTGTATCCGAAAAAAAAACAAAAAAAAAAATCAAATTCTCTCAACTCATCATTTTGTGCTTCTCAAAATTAAGCACATCCTTTTCTTTGAGAGATTTCAAAAAAAAAATTGTCTTACTCTCCGTTCATCATCTTGTGCTTTAAAACTCCAAGCACAACACTTTTTGGGGAGATTTGACGAAAAAAAAAGAATAAGAAAAAGCGGATACAATTACTTCATCATCGTGCTTTACATTATTCGCACTTTCCATATCCATACATCACTTTCTCCATCATTTTGCTTCATCCCCATTTTATATTTGGCTCATATTGTTATTAATTTTTCTTATCTTGCACAATCGGGCAAAACCCAAATACCACCTTTCTACCCCCTTTTCCACCCACCCTTATCCATTTTTCTACCCTCTTTTCACCCTTTAGCCATTACCACTCAAACGGGTTGTGATAAACCATCCTCCAACACAATCTTGGTTTGGGAAGGATTGGTGGCACGTGATCATCCCAAACAAGGTATTTCATAAGAGCTTGGAATTTGAATTGAGTGTTGAGAGTGGAGAGAAATAAGCAAAAAAAAATCTTGTGTGTGTGTGTGCTTGTGTGCGTGAGTGTGTATGCCTTGCGTGTGTGAGAGTGTATCCTTGTGTGCGTGAGTGTGTACATCTTGTGTGCGTGTGTGTGTACATCTCGCGTGTGTGCGTGAGTGTGTACCATTGTGTGTGTGTTTCTCCCCATGTGTGTTTGCGTTTGTGTAACATATCATGGCAGAAGTTCGTGGGAAGAAAATTGCTCATGTTAGCGATGAAGGAAGACGAAGTAGATCTCCCACACCTGAAGCTACACAATTCCAAATGCAAGCTTTGGTGAGCCACTTTGAGAAGCTTCTTGATCGGAAGTTGAAGGTGCTACATGAGAGGATTGATAACCTGGAGAATCAACCAAACCCAAGGATAGTCCATGATAACCCACAGCGAGCTCTGACACCACGTCGGCCCCACATCATGGAGAAGGAGATGGAAAACCTTGATAGTGATTTTGAGGATGTCCCACAAAGGAGGAGGTTATACCAACAACCTAGATGAGGACAAAGGAGACAACATGATGATGACCTACTTGGCGGGATCATGGTGAAGGTCCCTTCATTTCAAGGGAAAAGCGATCCGGAAGCATACTTGGAGTGGGAGATGCGGATCGAGCAAGTCTTTTCTTTTCATACCTATTCCGAGGAGAAAAAGGTAAAATTTGCAGCTACCCGACCCAGATATTCTTTACATCATGGGCTGCTGTATTTCAGGGAACAGTTAGTTCTATCTTACCAGTCCAGTCTCATACCTGAGTTTTTGCGTTACTATCATTCATCTCCTGTTGGTGGCCACGCAGGGTTTCACAAAACATATAAGTGTTTGGCTGCTGGATTATTTTGATAGGGAATGTTCAGCAGGGTACATCAGTTTGTCCGCGAATGTGATACTTGTCAACACCATAAGTATCAAGCTATGTTTCCAGAGAGCCTTTGATAGGAACTTGCAGAACCAGAAGAACCAGAACCGACTACATGTATAAAACTGATAGTGGAGCAGCAGAATTACAGCGGAAAGAGGAAGAAGAATCGGAAAACTCACAAGAGTCCCCGCCCAAGCCCGCAGGCCGCTATCCAAGCCAAATGGCCGAGCTCACCATCTCTTTTCTCCCCTTTTCTCTCCCCCATGCAATCATATTTATAAGAGATCCCCTCATTACCACGTGGCCTCTAACAACAATATTCCCTCCAACAAACTCCCCCAACTCCCCCATAACAAACTGCCCCATACAAAAACCACAATACCCCTTAACCAACTCAATTACTACTTGTCCCTAACTAATTGGCAGCAGGTCTCTATCACTGCCACCGTCCCAAAAAACCACATTGTCCTCAAGGTGGTGGATCTCGCTATTATGCCAAGCAATCTTCCATATTCTGCGTCGTACTCTAGCGCGTCGGGTCGAAGCAAGCAACATCGTTGACAGAGGACCGAGTCGTTGTGGTCCTGTATAAGGCACCCGTGCCGCAGGTGCACGCCAAGCAATCTCCCAAATGCGTCGGCCTTCATCATGGATCTGTTTTGAATAGACGAGTTTGAGAATGCTTCCTTCCATAATGCTCGCCCTCCTTCCATTGGAGAGGCCCCTTGTGGGCTTCCATGAAGTGGGCCCCAGGTACCGCCCAACTTTTGGTGGATAAAAATTGTGTGAACCTTTTGTATGAGCCTGGGGACCCCAGCCCGTCACCGCTGGCATGACCTGCGTAGCTAGAGGTAAAATAACAAGAGCCCAGGATTGAGCCTGGGTAGTCTGCGACTGTTGGTGCCCCTGCATAACGAACATTGAGGTGTCCGGTTCCTCAATATGAGGGAAGTTTATCACAAACTGGCTGGAGATAGTGTCGTCAGGAGTTTCGGCCAGTCCTGTGCTCCAGTTGTGTGTCCCATGTTCGGTAGTCCCCTCAGAATGCGATGCGGGCAACTGCGGTTCCGACGAGAAGAATTCAGATGTAGTTGCAGGGGGTTCGCTGATGGAGCTGCCAAAATCTTCAAGGATTGCTTCTTTAAGACGCTCCCAAGTGAACGTGGTTGCATGGCCTTTAACCACTAAAAACCAAAGTGCAGACATGTCGGACATGCAGAGGCGTGCCATCAGCACCTTCATCTGATCCGGTGTTTGATTGCGCGAGAAATATTTCTCAGCTTGCGAGATCCAAGACTCTGAATGGGTGGCAGAAAATTCCGGTAAAAACTCTTTCTGTAAGTATTTTTCCTCATTTCGAGTCACCCGGGCCAGGGAAGCCCAGATTTCCGGCATTTGCGTCGCCATAGGCTGCGGCGCCCGAACAACGGGGTGCTCCCAAATATATGAGTATCCTCCGGTAGGGAACGAGCAACCTGTGTCGTGCTGTTTCCCTGTTGACAGTCCCTCTGTGGAGAATTTTCTGCCCCTCTTTTTTTTTTAACAAAGCTGGACACGACCCCCCCTTTTTTTTTCTTTGTTCCCGTGTTTCCTACCCGAGTCAGAAAATCGGGCTGCCCTTTTTTTCGTTTCTTTTTTGTTTTTGTTAAAACGTGCGTCGCTTCCGGGAATGTCGCGGGTCGCGCGACGCTTCCCTCCTCGCTCGCCTCCTGCTCGAGTGAAACCCGAAGGCCGACGGCGCGCTCCGCAATTCTAGAGCTCTTCGGCCGCAGAAGCAGAAGGCACCGGTAGCAGTAAGTCAGGGTCGGTTCGTCCGATCAAAACGAGAAAACGTGGAACAACGTCGCGTCCAGAAGGATCGAGTTCAGAAGTCTTCTTGTGCAACGGTCGTCACAAGTGAAGTCGACGGCGCGGTGGTGGTGAGCTTTTTCCGCCGATGAAGAAAACAAGGGATTCCGCTGAAGAGGATCGGAACGTCTCCCAACGGAAACCGATGATGAGCGCCGACGAAAACAGGCGGAGCACCGCAGCGGTAGTGTGCTTGAAAATCGTCCCGTACTAGACGTCAAATGCAAGTTGTGGGAGTGGAAGCTGCACAGATGAGTCGCGATGTGCGCCGAAGTTAGAAGCGAGGAAACCCAAGTGCCTCTCGGCTGAGGAAGGAGAAGGCAGGTCGGACCAATTGATAAGAACTTGCAGAACCAGAAGAACCAGAACCGACTACTTGTATAAAACTGATAGTGGAGCAGCAGAATTACAGCAGAAAGAGGAAGAAGAATCGGAAAACTCACAAGAGTCCCCGCCCAAGCCCGCAGGCCGCTATCCAAGCCAAATGGCCGAGCTCACCATCTCTTTTCTCCCCTTTTCTCTCCCCCATGCAATCATATTTATAAGAGATCCCCTCATTACCACGTGGCCTCTAACAACAATATTCCCTCCAACAAACTCCCCCAACTCCCCCATAACAAACTGCCCCATACAAAGACCACAATACCCCTTAACCAACTCAATTACTACTTGTCCCTAACTAATTGGCAGCAGGTCTCTATCAGCCTTCTTCATCCACTGCCAATTCCAGATCTAGTTTGGGACGAAATTTCAATGGATTTTATTTCTGGATTGCCAAAATCCTTGGGATATTGTGTTATTCTGGTTGTTGTGCATCGTTTAACCAAGTATGCTCATTTTTTACTCCTCCAACATCCTTACACAACTAAAATTGTGGAAGATTTGTTTTTTTAAAGAGGTCGTCCGTTTACATGGCATTCCACATTTTATTCTCACCAATCGAGATCTTATTTTTGTAGGTAATTTTTGGAAGGAACTATTCTGTTTAGAGGGAACTACCTTAAAGATGAGTTCATCCTATCATCCACAAATGGATGGAAAAACGAAAATCATTAATAAATGTTTGGAAACTTACCTCTGTTGTTTTACCTTGGAGAAGCCCCTTACTTGAGCACGCTGGATTCCTTGGGCCGAATATTGTTATAATATTGCTACACATTCGTTTACTAAAATGTCCCCTTTTGAGGTTGTTTATGGCCGTAAACCTCCTATTATACAGTGTTTTTTGGGTGGAAATTCACTAGTTGATGCAGTGGAAACACTTCTCACAGAATGTGATCAATTACTTGACCAACTTCGGCATAATTTATCTCAAGCTCAGCAATTGATGGTACGGGATACCAACAAACATCATCAGGATATTTCTTTTGATGTTGGAGACTCTGTTTTTGTTAAACTACGTCCCAACGTTCAAACCTCTAAGTCATCAAAATTGAATCCCAAGTTAGCTGCCCGGTTTTATAGTCCCTATCCGATTGTCGCCCGTTTGGGAAACACTGCTTACCGACTTTCCTTGCCGGCTGATTCTAAACTTCACCCAATTTTCCATGTCTCTCAACTCAAATGAGCAGTTGAGAATTCTCCGGTTTCTTCCAGGTTACCAGAACCTTGGGATAGCATTCTTTCTATCACTACTGTACCAAAAACAATTTTAGCTACCAGAGCAGTTCTTGGTCTTCCTCGGGGGCAGTGGTTGATAAAGTGGAAAGGTTTGCCTACAGAAGAGTCTACCTGGGAAGATACCGAATAGATGTTGTCCCAATTTCCTACTTTACACCTTGAGGACAAGGTGCCAATTGGGGACGGGGGAATTGTTAGTAGCCTGGATCCGGAGGCTAATCCCTTAACTAACACGCGCCCCGCCATCCTTCACACATATCAGCGGAGGGGTAAAAAGGGAATTATGCTGTAATCTGTTAAGCCAGGAATAAATATAGAAGTACACTTGAGTTTGTGGGGGGCAGTTAGAATGTAAGGGGTATTCTGTTGGAAGAGAACCTGAGGTAGAGAGAGGGAGAGAGAGTTACGGATAGCCTCTCGCTTTCGTGCCACCAGCAGTAGAAGGAAGACCTAGAGGAGGACTCTCCAACTTATCTTTTTCTTCTTGTAGCTCACATACTATTGTAATAACGACTTACTAGTAATATAAAATCACTTCTTTCGCCATTACAGCTTCTTCCTACCTAATTATTGTCACACGAACACAAACATACGTGACAAAAACTAGGGTGTTTTCTTTTTCCAAATTATAAGAAAAAGTGGGGTGTTTAATTTCACATTTCTACAAAATAACATTCATTTATAATGAGAGAGAATACAATGGCTGATTGAGAGAGAAAGAAGAAGAAGCACTGTTATTTCTATTTTGTAGTAGTGAAAATCAAGAAAATATTGTGGGGGAGAACAAAATTACAGTGGAAAGGTAGAATAAGAAGAATAGAAGAAGAAGAGAAAAAGAATATCTTGATGAAAAAGTACTCTCTCCCAAGATCCAAGCGTGACCTCCTAAGGCGGACACCTCCCATCAACCGACTGTAATTCCAAATACATCCATAATTATCCCCCTCAGCCTACCACCCTATTTATTACTCAATCAAACACTTACACCCCCTATCTGATTTAACCAGCCCCAACAACTAACTAAATGCCAAAATAAAAAAATTTCCCTTGGTAATTACTGCCACTCCCAACAACACACAGACACCCACCTGCCCACCTTGTGGTCCACACCCCCACATACCTAACATTCCCACCTCTATAAAAACCACCTTTCCCTAAATGTGGAACTTTAAATCTTGGATAGACAACTTGATCACTGGAACTGTAAGTGGACCCCTGTTCCAGAACCAACATCAATCTTATCAAGCTCTAGTAGATGCCAATGTCCACTTCTTTAAGAACTTTCCCCTCTTTTAGATGCTTATTAGCAATAGCATCTAAGTATACACCAATACTTACATCTATTGCAAGATGATAGAAATTTAAGACAACCCTTCGCCTCCTATATTTTTTGTAGATTTGAGTTTCAGATCTTGAGTGTAATCTCATACAGCCAAATACATCCCTCCAAATTCCTTATAACCACTCCTACTGATGGCACTTCAATTGTGTCATCATGATCCCAACAAGAATTCACCAAAAAACAAATCAAGATGAATCTTTTGCAGAATAATATTGCATGGGTGATAAGGTCAAACACTTCCTCTCACTAAACTCCCTTGGAAGCTCAGATCTTGTTTTTTTGTCGATGTCAACAATGTCTAACACCCTACGAGCTACAAAAACCTTGATCTTGTATCCTGTGGCATTGATACTAGAAAATGAAACTTTTTCAACATCAGGATGAGGTTCTCAAGTTGATCCAACATCATGGACCCAACCAGATATGTTTCCTAGAATGCCAACAGGTAGACCCACCTTAGGGCACATTTCAGCCAACTCCAAACAGGATACGAGTGTTCGTTCAGAAGGATTTCCCACTGCTCCATTATTTCCTGAAACCATACTTAAGTACCATTGTATTTAAATAA
Source organism: Viscum album (assembly GCA_963277665.1). Classification (NCBI taxonomy): domain Eukaryota; kingdom Viridiplantae; phylum Streptophyta; class Magnoliopsida; order Santalales; family Viscaceae; genus Viscum; species Viscum album. The sequence continues at coordinate 393,209,619 of OY728147.1, read as the reverse complement.
AATGTTTCCCGCACCCTACTATCCCTTGATAAACCAAGGAATTCCAAGCACATAAATTCCTTCGTGGACTCCCAAGAAGAATTGAGCGAGTGAGTCACATAGAAAAATCTCACATGTACACTTAATAAGCTGCTAGCACATCCACCCTCTCTAAAATTCAAGATTCCAACAACTTCCATTCCACTTGTCTCAGAACTCACATCATCTCATTCACCCCCAATTGTTAATCGCACAACACCTCCTTGCACTTTTGAACCAACAAGAACAAAGGATGGTGGACATGCTGGCTAGAACTCTGGAAGTTTGTAAGAAAATACCAACTCGTTTGGCACTTCATAAACTAATGTAGACAATATTTGTTCATCCAAGATAAACTTTATAGCATCTACAAACTCACTCTCCATTGGAACTCAAGCTATAATGGCAGCTAGTGGCGGTACTATCAAATTCCCAAATTTTGAAATGAATTCTATTAACTGCACTCCAGCGGATTTGTTCTAAATAGATAGAAATATTCCCTTGTTCATGATATTTATCAAGTCTCTATACTTACTAACTTGGATTTTAAGAACATTGGTTCCTTGGTTTTTCAAAGCAAGAATAGAATCTACTTTAAGTAGGGCTTGAGTTTTTTTAGTTTTAGCCCTAGATTCAATAACATTTTTTCACTCTTCCATAGGTTAGTATCAGTTTTAGGTAAGGCCACTTCCATGTACTAGGAATCGCAAGACTATAAGTCACTGCCCACTTCTTGATCAATGGGAATATCTCCTATGACATAAACATCTTCTTGGCCTAAGACTGCCAGAATATCCTCCTTCTAGTAAGACTGGACCAAACACTCTCATGATGGTTTTCAGATCATATTTTCAGATGATCCCTTTATACTGAATGATGAACCTCCTTCCAGCAGCATTAGTGAACCTATATCGAAGTAGTAACCTAGAAACCCGATGACTAGAATATGTGCTCCCAATTCGATCACAAAAAGTATCACATGCCTTGAATTTTCAACAATAGAAGAGCTCTTTCCAAGAATATCATGTACAACATCCCTACTAGCCTTGAATCCACATTCTTAGTGGTCATATCCAAACATGATGCAAATTTTCACATGAATACTTACCAACCCAAAACCTTGAGGTGGACGGGGACCCAAACTCACATAAACTCACATAACGTCGGTTGCACATATTATACACTGAACTTGTTGGTAAACCATGATTCCTAGGAAACCTGGTTGCTTTAGAGACAATACTGTAGTCTTTCACCTACATTCCAACTTCTAACGGTTTCTCGACCAAATTTCACATGGTCTGCACAACCTGACCAGGTTTCTGTTGCATTTTCACCCCACCTCGCTCCAACAAATGGACTGCAGCACTGCAAAATTGCTATGCAGCTACTGGCGAAGGAGAAGAAGATCCAATATGGAGACTCCTCAAGAACTCGTCTAGTTTATTCACCAATGGTAAGTAAGGTTCTACATGTCCAGATTCATACCCATTCTCTTTAACACATCCTCCCCTTGAACACTATTACCACAATTTTCTAAGTCTCTCCACATAGAACAAACTCCAACAACTGTGATCGCATGGCCTGTGGTTTTAGGGATGTGTTCACAGTAGTAATGCAAGGATTGATTGCCAAAATTCCACAAATAATACACCCATCTCTAAACACATAGAAAAACTAGACATCAGTAGAGGTCGTTCCGAGCTTACTAATTACAACTCTACCAGTATCTACCTCAGCTTCCTTGGTAGCTCCAACAACAAGAATCTCCAAAAAATAGGTATGTCGCCTGAATAAGCAGGATACTCGTCTGATTTTTCAAATTCATCTGATGAAACACTTGGAAATATGTGTCTTGAACTAGGAGAGGAGACGCAAACTCCCCAGTCGGAGATAATAGAAGTGAAAGCATCTATTTATATACCTTGTTCACAACCATATATTTTTCCATTTCCACCACTGCTGGGAAAATCTGTAGATGCCTTACACAATTTTCCCAAATCTGAATAGTGTTGCTCTGGAAGTCCTAGTACCTCGATCCTCTCTGTTTCTTTCTCCTCCACAGCTCTCTTTGTCTATCCAGAAGTCTCCTTAACACAGAGTATAAAACAAGGCGTCCTCCTTCATTCCTTTCCAAACCCGTGTAGTCGGTGGTTCTCATGGACTCAGTTCATCCACAGTCATTAGTTCCAGAAGACTTAAAGTACGTTGTTGTACAGGCAACTCAGTGGGTTTCTATAATTATTCCCGTATGAACTACTGGTGCTCACAAAACTGCCTCATCCACGTATTCCCTTCATAGGACCTTTGAAGAAGATTGAAACTCCCACACCATATAGCTCATGAATATGCCTCATATATTCCATCCCTCCCCAGTTGGAAGATTGTTCCTCTTGCTTGCGTCTACTATAATACTGTATCCCATGGGAACATTTTTGGAAATCGGCCTCCTACTTCTGCTCCAACTGCTCCAATGAGTCCATCTGAATTTCAACCATTCAGTAGTGGCAGTCTATCTATTTAAATCATCTCCTCTCATCAACCAGTCTATAGTCATCCTCATAGATATCGTAGTAATTGTCTAGCTCTGATCGTTCTCTAGTTCGCGTGCGATCCCTAACAGAGTCACTAAAATGTGAAGACAATGGGTAAGTGAGAGAGAAAAATAAGAATAAATATTATTATCTCTATTTAGTAGCAACAAAAATGATGAAAATATAGTGTTGGAAGAAGAATAGAATTACACTGGATAAAAAGGCAGAATAAGAAGATCTTGAGGAAGAAGACCACTCTCCCAAGGGCTTTTTTTTATATATGGGTTTTTTTATAGAAAAGGGATAGGGTTAGAAATATTTTTAAAAATGGGTCTTAAGATGCGTGAACCCCGTTCATGCATCTTAGGCATAGAGAGATGGGTGAACGGGGTTCGCGTATCCTTTGCAGATTCGATAAAGGATACTTGAATCGCGTTCACGCATCCACCATCGCTAGGATGCATGAACCCTGTTCACGCATCCGACAGAAAGCTTAAATAAAAAAAATCATTAATTTTTTAGAGGCAAATTTTTCTTATGTATTTGATTAATTCAATTACAACCCATTTATACAGTAATTAGATTTTATTCTAATTGATATACATATTCTAACAGATTCTTAACCCTATTAAGGATTGTTTCTTATTTTGGAAGAATATAAAATCAATATTATTCATAATGTCCATAATTTTATCACATGATGGAGGTATTTTAATAGTAAAATCCTCCAGTGAAAGTTGTGTACCAGTATAACATGTGTCCTTTTATAAAGTTTGAATATGTATTTTCTCAAAATTGGAAAAATAAACTTATAATTCCATACATCTCATATAGTGGTTTTTTTGATCTTCAATCATAATCATCTACTCTTCACAATTATCCATTATTCATTGAAATTATTCTTCATGCAATTTAATTTTTTTAACAAAGAATCATGTTCCATGTTTTTTGGATTCAAATCATTGAGATCAATAATATTTTTCAATATATCTTGATGTTTACGAATCTTTTCATCCAGAGTATTAATATTTATTAATAAATACCAAATAGAAATTATTAATTTTGGAAGATAATTTGATGACAGTAAGACACTCATTAAAAAAAGTAAAACTCTATAAATGATAATAGTAATGCACATATATAATATATCGTAAATCAAAAGTCAACCTAACCTACGCCTCTGGTGTGGATGCTCCTCTGTCCCACAGCCAGGTGTATACTGGACGCATCTACATCGTGTCCATCTCTTTCTGCACTCTGGCGTACGCTGCGCATCATCCTTAGCAGCCATCTCCACATACTCCTGTGTGATAGGTGGTGGATGTACAGTCTCACCGTCTATATCCTGTCCTGCATCTAAGGATAGTGGAGGCTGGATGGAACTCTCACCAACATGGAAAGAAGATGGTTGTTGTGCTGTGGATGTATGTAATAAAGAATCCAGCCCAACCCAGTCAACGTTTGTATCTACCTGTGGCTGAGCCTGAGAAGCTGGAGGAGCATATGACTGATCATGCTGAACACCCTCCTCCTGTGGAACAACAAAATCCGACTGATCAATCTGAACATCCTCCTCATATGGAACAACAAGATCCATAACAGGGTCGTCACCCCCTAGTACATCTATATGAGGCTCAACAGGCTTCGTAGCCTCCTCAGCATGTGGTGGAAATGCTGTGATAAATCTCATCCATCGAAGGAAGCAACTGTGTGACAAGGCTGTGAAAATATTCTGGGTCAAATACGGTGCTCTCTACTGGATTAGACATGTGAATTAGATGAAAGATACAAGCATCATGCAAAAACAAATTCCGTTGTTAAGTAATATGAATAAAAAATCTATTGAAAAGTGGAAGGAACTATGTATACCAGCTCATGAAAGCCTCATTCGTGTCATGTCAGAAATCTAACTGGGGACCTGTAGTACCAAGATGCGTAATCTGTCTGATCCACCAAATGAAAACGTACTCTCACCACCCCTCGCAAATGGAACTCTTGTCGTCTATCCCATAAATCAATATATCTGGCATGATATCTCCTCCAATCAAAATCTATCTTCCCTGACATCTTTAGGGAATACAGTGAATCTAACTGACTGAGCGGGTTAGGAACAGGCTGAAAGAATCTGAACAGCCTCATAACTCTATTGGTCTGATGCCACTCGACTATATGAAAATGAATCAATGGAACCTTGCAGAAGCTGATAACAAGCATCTCTGTACAATACATTGGAAGACTCTAGATAATAGCATATGTATATGGAATCCATAAAATCTGAAAGAAAAAAAATAAATAATCAATTAATAAATGAATACACATACAATAAAGAATAAAGATTTAACAATATAAATAATAATCACTTACATCGTGTGGTTGAATGCTGTCCAACATAAGTCTGTAGGCATGGACGTCATGTCTGGGGGAATCTGAATGTCGATGTGTCTGACTCTACTTGTAGATAATATTGTTATATTTATATTTCATAATAGAAAGTTATACAATTAAGTTAGACAATATAAGGAAGGAATAACATACCAACGTCCACACGGAGCCTCTGCAACAATATCTGCTGGCAATGGAACACGAGCATGTGGAGATAAACGAGGGATGTGCTCCCATACTCACATCTGTAGAAGAACCATGCATCCCGTGATATGCATCTTATCGATGCGACATGCGCTGCATAGCGCCTTGTATGTATATGCTAGACAAGCAGACCCCCAACTATACTGGCCTGCCTCATCCATATCCTCCAAAAAAGATAAATACACCAAATGTAAAAAAGTAGTGGAGTGATTAACAAAAAGCATGCCACCGATCATCCTCAAAATATATGCACGTGAAAATCACAACACGATGATCTCATCAACATCCTATGCTAACTGTGTGAAGTGCTAGTTTAACCAAGACATGTGTAATCTACTACCGACGATGGTCCTTCCATCATCAGGGACCTCTAGGCCCAGTAGTCTATGAACAAGCTCCGATAAATCTACTCCAACTCGGCCTGTCAGAGCTGCACCATCAATGGGGAGGCCCAACATAATGGCCACGTCCTGTAGGGTAATAGTCATATCCCCTTCTCTAAAATGAAATGTATGTGACTCTGGCCTCCATCTCTCTACAAGCGCAACAATGAACCGATGATCGAGAAAGGTGAAGTTGCACATCACTGTGCCATAGAATTCAGCGCGACGAAGATGAGAGATGATAACGGGAGGTGGTGCGGTATGATGGAAATGGTGAGATCTGCGTACACTCAACGGAGGCACTGGACATCCCTCTAAAAGTAGTCGCGATACATGAGTAGCCTGAGATGTGAGCAATGGAAAACCTACCATCTGCACAAATGATATCATCGTTACTTTTTTTATAGTGAATTCATTAAAAATTTTAAACTTTTATTTTAAAAAATCTACAACAATCAAATGAAAAATTATTGTGTTAGTATTTTCAATTTATACTTGATTTTTTTTGTGTGTATTAGTATCTTTTTTATAAGTGGAAGCATGATATATTCATTTTAGTTCTATTCTGATTTTTTTAATAGTTTGATTATCACAAAATTCTTTATTATAGAATCAAAAAACAAGAAAAACCAAAATTGAAACATGTCAGAAATGGAGCAAGTCAGAAATAAAAGGATTCAATACTGAAACTTACACATAAAAAATATATACATATTCATGATACAATACACAGACTCGATCATGGCTAACGAGATGTGGAGCTCTGTCTTGCCACTTGGGGACATCTTTTACGAGTATGTCCATCTGCGTGACAAATACTGCATCGTATTCTCCCTCCTCGTTGTCGTGACCAATCCATTTCATTTCTGATTCGACTTGATTTTGGTCTTCCTTGGGGCTGTAACCAAGTAGTATGAAGCCAATAATTTAAAAAACCACAGACATTGAAAAAATCATAAATGAAAATAAAACCAAATTATGAAACCTGGAAATATTAGGGACGATGGTCGGCTGATCAGCAGACAATGAGATGGAATGAAAGTCACCAAAAGGCATCCAAGCTACACTATTACAGTTAACCAAAGTGCTCATGTGATACACCGGGTCAACATATGACTCCCATGATATATTTACTAAAGCACAAGTTGCGACAACATGTGCACATGGATATCTAAATGCCTGAAAGCTGCCACAATCACAGTACCTGTTATCTAACATCACTACAAACACTCGACCACTAGTGCATGTAGCCCGTTCGTAGCACAATCTTACCTAAATGCTTGTATTTTCTCTGTTAAAGGCTAGAACAGTCCATCTTTAAGCTTCATTTAGTATCCGATGAATATCACTTTGGAAATGTTGCATAAAATGCATTCCATTTTCCATCCTCTGATGGGCCTTTTGGGACCGATCAATAAAGTAGTGAACACATCAATAAAATGTCTCTTGCACTAACCCTGTGATAGGAAGTTTGCGCACACCCTTGAGGAACCCATTTATGCACTCCACTATATTAGTGGTCATATGGACATATCTTCTACGACCATCATATGCTAATGACCATTTTTCCTTCGAAATATACATTATATATTCATACACATCTTCGTTAGAAGTTCAAATCTCTTCAAGGCTTCGATCAAACCTTTCTTGTTGGGGCTCATATATTGAAACCGAAAGAGAATAATCTATTAAAATAGAGATTGAATTTTGTTAAAAAAAAAAGTTTAGAAAAACATACCCAAATTGAGGATCACCTTCTTTATGGAATCATCTCTGAAATTATTATGCACATTACTTGCAATATGTCTAATGAAATAATGATGAAAAAAATTCGGCTCAGTCCATGAAACCCCATCACTAGCTACGACCTCTATAATCGCTCGATGGCGATTAGATATCAGACACATGCCCTGGTTTTGTGTGACATGAACACGTACACATGGAAAAAACTAGCTCAAACATTCAAAATTCTCCTTTTCAACAATAGAAAAAGTAAGTGGAAGAGGAGCACGATTTCCATCCTGTGTGGCAACAATAAGTAGAACACCTGTATACTTTCCATACAGGAAAGTTCCATCAACCTGAATAAATTGTTTACAATAGGGAAATGCAGCAATGTATGGCCTGAATGCCCAAAAAATCCTATAGAACTTCACCTTTGTTCGATCAACTCAGTGATTGTGGGATACATACTCAACAGTGTGCAACTAATAAACAATCTGATTGTTGAGAGACAACAATTACATAATTTTTGGCAACATAGCATAAGATTCATCCCAATCACCATAAAATTTTACAATTGCCTTATATTTTTCATTCCATGCTTTGATATATGATATCTTATAGTTATAAAACTGTTAAATTCTTTCATGAACAAGGGAAGCGGGAACATCCTGACATGTTAGTATCATCTTAAAAATAACATTTGATATAAACTCTAAATCAAGGGAAGAATGATCCTACGACAAGCTTGGATGCACACAAGTGTGCGGCCCTTCTAATTTGGTTATCCTCCAACATGCAAAAAATTTATCAAATATTTCCCTTAATTTAAATTTACATGCTAGACCATATTTTTCACAACGAATGATATATTTTGTCTTCTTTGAATCATCAACCAAAAATGTAAAATATCGCTCAATGTGGTATTTCTTTATCACATTTTTCATGGTCAGTTTACTTTCAAACTCTTTCCCAACATAGATGGCGTTATCATTTGATGCAGACCTATTCCCTATAATGCCATGGAATTCAGAAGCCGATGTAATGACATCCCAATCAAAATGTGGTTCATGAGACATTCCTTTAACAAAGGAACTCGATACTGAAGGATGATTACCACTAACCGGTGGATGTCATGGATGCCTGTCTCTCAAAGAAACCTCAGAAGGTTCATTTCCCACATCACCCTCACCCACATCTCTCAAAGGAACCTCAGAAGGTTCATTCCCCACATCACCCTCACCCACATCATCTCCTGATGGATCCTAGATTCTTCTTCCTTAGATAATCTTTCATTCACTATATCAGCACACAAAGGGATGTCATCTACATTTCCTTCCAAATTTTGATCATATTCTTCATAATTTTCTTCTATTACTGGAGTCATATTAGAAGGAGGCAATGAAAAAGATTGATGTGAAGGACCAAATTCTATAGAGCTCACAAAACACAGTTCTATAGTAGTCAGTTGCACCAAATCTATATCAGAAATCACCACATACAACTCCATAAAACCATTAACACACTACAATCTAAATAAGGAAGATGCATCCATCCAATCATCATTATCAACCAAAGGGTACTCAGTGTGCCATAAACATTCAGGATGTTGTAGATGTCGATATGTGATTGAAGAAATGGATTGATTGACCCTTAGTTTTAACCGATTATGAATCTTATTGTGAACTACATCCAATGTCATACAACCATGAATATTTACCACTCTGACAAGTGGCACACTATAGCTAAATCCCTGCTCTGTATAAATGGTCTCACCGTTGCAATATATTTTCGTAGACATTATTACCTATAAAAAAATAATTAATAAAATATCATATACTACATCAATATTTTACATTATTTAAATTGGTTTTGAATAATTGACTTTATCTGGAGATTTTTATGTATTGATTTTTCACTATTGAGGTATAGTGATGATGGTATTATTACCAAAGCAAATTTAATATAACGTTATATATTTTAATTACTTATGAATAAATAATCATGACTTGATCTTGAGAATTATGATTAGTTTATCATTAATTGATAAACAAACCAAAACCTATGGATAGACTCCTAGAGTCTCTATTATCAAATATTTTAGCAACTGTCAGTATCCTTTCAAATAGAAATGCCTCCTTTCGAACACTTGTTCTTGAATGTCTCTTCGGGGACACCTCTTTGGGGATGCTTCTTCGGGAATGCCTCTTGTTGATTGACTTTTAATTACAAATTTACTCACATGAATGTGAGAGGGTCTAGGGGTATGAAATACATAAATATTTTTAAGCAGACACGCATGTCCTTACATACTTAGTCAGAGATGACCCACATGTCATCAATACAGAAAAATAAATGCAATTATTGCAAATTAAATAACCACATTCACAAAATAAGACATGAAATTTCAATTATGTATCAATCGATCATCTCAAGATCAGTCATCACACAACTTACCATGTTTTTTGGTATACTTATTATATCTATTAGTAGATGAAATACATATTAAATATTTACATCTTTTTTATATTTAATAAATTTAATTATAAATAATATAATTTAAAATTATTATTTATACAAAACTGTTTTTATACCATTAAAAAAAAGATTTTTCTATATATTTTTTAATAAATTTAAATATGATACACATAACTAATATATTATTCTTAAATTATATAACTAGTGTATAAAATATTATAATTTAAATTAATATTACTTTCAAAATAACATATTTAACTTTCATAAACATTAAATATGAATTCATACAACATTTTAGACATAACATAATTAATTTTCCTAAACACTCAATACAAATTCATACAACAAACACATCAATCAAAAATTAAATCATACAAAAGACACTAATTTAGACATCAATACATATGAAATAAATAAACCATACACACAAACACTAATTTCTACATGTCACAAATCAAATAAATAAATCATACAAATGAAATAAATAAAAAAAATTAAACAATTGAAAATTTAAATAGAAATTTTACCTTCTTAAAAGCAGAAAAAATTTGTTGAGAAAGAAATTCTGCAGGGCTTCGCAACAAAATTTAGAGGAGAAGAATGAAATTGGGGGGGGGGAGACCCCTTATATATATATTTTTTTTCAGTGGGATGCATGAACGGGCTTCATTCATCCTTCATTCTCTCTTCAAAGGATGCGTGAACCCCGTTCATGCATCTTCGACATGGAGAGATGCATGAACGAGGTTCACGCATCCTTTATCGAATATGAAAAGGATTTGTGAACCCTGTTCATGCATCTCTCTGTGAAGAAGATGGATGAACAGGGTTCACGCATCTTCAGACCCATTTTTAAAAATATATCCAACCCTATCCCTTTTCTATAAAAAACCCATATATAAAAAAAACCCTCTCCCAAGAGCCAACGACCAAGAAGCTAGTTGAAATTGCCAATAATTTTTTAATCCTCCCCTTTATCCTATTAGCATATTTATTACTCAAATAACCACTAACAAAAACCCTACCTATTTTAACCAGCCCCAATAAATAAATTCCAAAACAAAAAACTTCCCCCAGACAATTACTACCAATCCCAATAACACATAGGCACCCACCTGCCACATTGATGTCCAAACCCCCACATACCCCACACAAAACAATTCTAAACTTATAGAAGGAAAATTACTACTAATGCATACCTTCATACCTAGAATGCATACCTTCTAAGTGATGTCTGATTTTTCTACTTAAAGATGCAATTCCAAGATAACATAAGATTTCAAATCTGAAATACATGAGATAATATTAACCCAATAAAACCCCATTTCCTAAATACTTAAATACTCAACAGTCCTTTTTAATATTGGTTTACATCTCTTAGATACATAATAAAAGAAAAAAACTACTTTTATAATATTCCCCACAATATGGGCATGCCAAATTTGACTATATAAAAAGAAAATAACGAGATAAGTAAGAACACGTGCTGCCTTCGCTCACGACTCAATGGATCCCTATAGTTTGTTTAGTTTCTTCCTCTATATAAGATTCCACGCATAATAAAAATGGTTGATTATAAGTATAAATGACTTTTATTACTAAAGAATATGTGTTAAATAAAGAACTCTCATTTTAATGATGAAAGAAAATTGAACATGTTGAATAAAATGACGATGATGAGTGACTTCAAAATGTTTAGGTGAAATGAAATTTATGATGTGAACCCAAATAGACAAGTGAATTGGTGTCTAACTTGCACACCCAAACAATCACATGAAATGGAACCCAACTTGCAGACACAAATAGCCAGGTGAAACAATGCACGTTACACCAACTAAAATGGTCGGGTGAAACATCACCCTAATTGAAGACCCAATGGGACAGGTGGAATAATATCCATCTTATATACCCAAAAATATAGTCTTCAGTTTTAAAGAGGTCTGAGAGAGACCCAAGTGGCCCATAGATTATCTAGAAAATAGTAAAGAGTCTCGATGAATGTTTGGGCAGTAGCAAAGTGGGCCACAAAGGGTTTGGGTAATTATAAAGGTGTGTTGAACTAGTGAGTGTGGCTTGTGTAATGAGAATTGCTAGACATAAGCCTCACAAGTGGTTGAATTTAATATCTGTAATTCATAAACAATATGTGTAAATTATTGAGAGGAGACATGGTGTAAAGGTACTGCCTTTGAGAGGCTCACAATTCATAGGTGTACACAAAATGTGTGATGGTCATTAGATGGATGGATAGGGTTGAGTGGGGGAAATAGTGGGATAGAAGGGGATCATAATATTGTTGATATACCTGGATAATAACATTATAGGGTTGGAGAAAAAGGGGAATTCGATCCACAAAAAATAGGATGAAGAAACAACAAATCAAATAATTCTTAGTGCCTTCCCTAGAGGGTTTCCTTGAGTGCATAATACAAGGGTCTAGATTGATTTGAGTCATGCGGTAGAGGGGGCCTCCAGATGACTAGGTTTCACCTAGTGGAGCATTTTTTGTGGAACAACATATAGAAGTTTTACCACGAGAGGTGTGGCAGGAGGCGACACGTGAGGGATAGAGCGGTGCATCAGGGGGATACGTGGTGAAGAGTGGCATGATCAGCATGAGATGATCAAGGTATTAAGGTTGGTACAAGGGTTGGCACGAGGAACATGGAGGTCTAAGGTTGGTTGAGAGAGGAGGCGATGGGGGGTAATTGGTTGTTATGTTGGATTTTGGTCAGGGACACCCTAGGGGTTCTCCTAGGATTTTCTCTATGGTGAGAGGGGGGCTAAGGTTGGGGAACCCACCCTAATACCATGTAGAAGTATAATTCATTGAATTCATACTTTCTAAGTGAGGCCGAACTATTCTATTTATTGATGAATATAAATGTTGAAACCCCCAAATAAAAAAATATTTGAGATTCAAAATATATAAGATAAGATTAACTGAGGCATACCTCATATCCTAAATATCTAGAAACCCTTACAATATAAAACAATTATTTTTTTTCTTGTAAATTGGGACTGAGTTAGTGTTTATTTTCATATTAGAATACATTTCTTAAAATAATTTTAGAAAAAGAAAACATAAAATGTTTTTAAAAAACAAACACACCTATAACTTCTACACTCATGCAAGATATATTAGGAATTAATCACCCTTATCATAATTTAAAAAATGTATAATAACCCAATTTAATAAAACTACTAAATATACATGTACTAAAAAATAGATCTAGTAGGGTTTTTTTCATAAACCAATTAACATTATTTCACAACTCCCACAATTCTAGTATATCTAGTGAAAGATCAATGACATTCCTTTATGAAAAAAATACACAAACATAAATAGTAAGGTTCCAAAAAATATCCTATACATATACTTAAATGTCAGTAATTTATTTAATATGAACAAAAATCTCTCCACATATACAAAAATATGTATTATTCAATAGCTATTCCATACAATAATAGACTTCCACTGAAAATTGTTGGCAAATTTAATCTCACACAAACTCTGTGTGTGGAAAAGCCAATGGTAAAAATTATTTAAGGACCAATTTCAATAGTAAAAACTATTAAAGGACCGATTTCAATTGTAGAAACTATTAAAGGACCAATTTCAACATTTAATAGATCAGTTAGCTCTAAATATGACCACATTGTGATTGGCTACACACCCTTGATTATTAAGCTATATTTGATAATAGTTATTGAAAATTACATACAACACCTATCATTTGTGATGAGTAGTTTAAACAAAATTTAATTTTAACTTGTTTCTTAGAAAATACTTAGCATTAATTTCTATAAAAAACACTTTAATATAGAGCATAAAAACATTTTTTTAATAATCAATTTAGAAACACTTTTTCAAAATCACTCAAGATAGCTAAGAAGTACTGTAAGTAGTTTAGTGATGTCAGATACAATCTTGATATATTTAATATGGTTTTTCTTACACACATTGAGGATCCAAAGATTAGAAACATCATATGGCATTTTATCCCCAAATCAAATGCTTGAACACATACCTACAATTTCCTAATAAACCTATGAAGTTAGGCCTTTTCTAAATAAAGTTAAAAAAAGACTATGGATAAGTGTGTCTCACTGAAATGTGTAACAGATACACATAACATCACTAGGATACAACACAAATAAAGAATAAAAATCCTGATTTGAAACAAAAATTTCCATTTATTTAAATGATTTTACCATCATTAATAAATTAAATTATTATTTAAATTGTTATTTCATCTATGACGCACCGAATGTCATTATCTTTCATATCATTTTAAAAAATGTTGCAAGCCAAATAAGTAGTGAGATAATTTTAGTATATGAATTCCATTTCCTATAGTCATCCTTCCCTCTTCAGCAAAGAATGAAATTTGAGACCCCCTATCACAATGTGAGTGTAGTCAATAGAAGAAGCCTACATTTATGGTCTTGTCTTTCAGAACTTGTAGCATATCCCTTGATGATTCTTCAAATGCATCAATAAATTGTTCATAACTTCATGAATAAATAAAACTATCAAAATTAAATAAAATGTAGCCCCATGAAACTATAATAAGAAACTTGCATAAATTCATACGCATGAACCTAGAGAGATTTTAAGTTAATAAACAAAAATATTTTATAACAAATAAAGGTTTGTTCATTCAAAAAAGGAGAAAAAATATAATCACATTTCTCCATCAAAATTTGACTAACGATTTTCAATGAAACCACCTAGCAACTTATTGAAATGGAAAATATAATAATGCATAAATACACATACCTTAGCTTCAAGAATTCTTTTGAATAGAAAAATAGTAGAAGTGAATAACCATATTTGGAATTGGGAAAGATATTTTTTGGATGTTGAAAGAGGAACTTTAGCTTACAGTTAGGTAGAAAGCTGGAAAAACATCGAGGCATGTAATTTTAAATATAATTTTTTTTTTCTAAAACCAACTTAAACTAAAATAAAATATCTTTAACGAATATTATGACTATTTTTTGTAAACTATGGATCGTCCCAAATCAATAATAAAGATAAACAAGGACCTGGTTCTCATTCTGAGAACTCAAAACCCAAATTTATCATTATTAAATTCCAATGATACCCCATACCCATTCATGGACTGATCGACCTCTCAATATATCTCAAAATTTTTGAGTAGTAAAGGAGACTGCATTAAGGCCTTGTTTGGTATGGTATGGGAAAGGGAAAAGTAAAGAGAGAGGAAATAGTTTAAATGATGAAATTTTTATTTTTATTAAATTAAATACGGTGCATACCAAATAATGGAAACCAATCTTCCCCTTTTCATTCCTTTTAACTCACCATGTTTTCCCCCTAACAAACATACCCTTAAGGGAAACCACTATAGGTTGGCCTAATTAAGTGGATAAACACATTGAGGCATCAATAAAATTAACACTTAAATAATATAAAGAGGTTTAAAAAACAAGATATGGATCATATAAATGATGGGACTTGTAACAAAATTACCATTACCATCATTCAGTAGAATTTAATGGTCTACATACATATAACTAGTGGGTGGAATGTTTATCGGTGTGTGTGCATCTAAAAACCCAAAGAAAGTAGAGACATATTGAGATAAGTGTGAAATAACCTTGATATAAATAATTCTTTAAGTACTTCAAATCCAGATAATGCATGATATTTTACAACATTTGATGTCACCATTCCTGGAATACAAATCCATACCTATAAATGGTTAGCCATGAGTAGTTGTGTTTAGATGAACACAAGTTTTAAAATCTTAAGTGATTGCCAATTAATATTTACTTAGATATCAAATGGGTTTGACATTACATGTGAAATCATAACACCTTATTAAAGTGGTTTTATGTAGTACTGAATAAAGCTTGAAAAAGAAGAAGAATCTTCTAAAAAGGACTTGAACCAAGAAAGAAAGGCATGTGATTACAAGGAAGATAGATTAATGTTCATGTTGGAGAATCAACCTATATAGGGATTCTAAAATTGAATGTATTTTCCTTTTAAACGATGAACCTGACCCACATGGATAAATGAATTCAAAAAGTGAAGGACATCAATCATAATCATCACATAATCCTAATGAATATTTAATTGGAAATTCTATGGGATAGAAAACATTGGTGTATTAGTAGAATAAATTCAATCAAAATCCCAAACAACCTTAGTCATTGCTAATAAATTAACCTTAGAAACTCTAAAAACTTTCAATCTTGTAACCAAAAATAAATCTAATTTTAATCATCTTCTCATAGTATGAAACCAAAAAAAATTAAATTAAAAATGCACTGAGTAGGGAATCTTGGGTGCTCATATTAGCAATGGGATTTTCTACCACCACAATCAAGAAGGAGGAAACCTTATCAACAATAGTACTTGAAATATGTGCTATAATAACCATCTTAATGTCCCTACTCTACACCCTCTAAGCATCGTAATACTACGTATACTATTTCAAAAACCTTCCAGCTAGCTCCTTCTTCTCCTTCACTACAGTATTCCACTTATCCATATCCTTGAACTCGACCCGCTTACCTTTTCTTTTGAACACATTAGCCTCTAGATCAGTAACATCCCTGTACAATGTCTTCGCTTGGAGATTCATATGATTATTGAAGTGACCGAAAGATTTTGGTCAGTCGATTGGATATGATAAAACCCTACTTTTTATCATGTCCATTAACTCATTTTACAGGATTCTTTGGTCATATATGGGGATCTTAACATGTGTACTTTTTTTATATGTGGAACCATCCTCTTGGGTTGAGCTGATAGAGGGAATTTTCACCTCAAAGAAAAATATTGCACGCGCAAAATGATCGGAGCGCAGTAGGGATTTGGAGAATGCACATTTTCATTTGGGGAAGGTGTGCCAGATTTCAGAGTAGGGAAAATTGTTAGATCCGTGGAACTCCAATTGAGGTTGAGGTCTGAGGTCGAGGTCGAGGTCGAGGTCTAAGGGATTAGTGGGTTTTAGAGCAGGTTGAATCATCAGAGCCATGACATGGTTTGAAGTTCATGTTTTGGTTATACCTATAATGGATAGAGATGAAGGTATTGCAGATTTTATTTGAAGTATTTTTACAGTTTTTTGGTAAATCTGGAATAAGTTTCTATCCATGACCGTATACTAAATGATGTGAATGTATTAGAGATTATATTTGAAGTTTGTTTTTTCTTAGTTTTGTTGTAAATATTTCCAACATTATTTTCTAAAGTTTACAGTGGTCCTTTTATTGGAAGTAATATATAGTTTTGTTGAATTGAGGAACTTCCAATGGTTTTTGTAGTGGAAGTTCCACTGGGTTTTGCAGTGAAACTTCCACTTGACGTCCAAGTTCCACTCGATGTCCACTGAAAGTTCCATTGGTTTTTACAGTGGAACTTATAGCGGAACTTACACTTGATATCCAAGTTCCGCTCGATGTCCACTGGAATTTTGAGTAGAAGTTCAAGTGGAAGTTCTAGTATATTTTTGAGTAGAAGTTTGAGTGGAAGTTACAGTGGAAGTTTGAGTGGAAGTTTGAGTGGAAATTCCATTGGAAGTTCCACTAGAACTTCCACTGGAATATATATATAATATGTATTATAAATTGTTTTATTTATAATTTCAGAAAAATAATTATATATATATTCATAATTAATTATTATTTAGTTACATTTCTATTCATACAATTTATACATTTTCAAACGGATTAAATCCTACTATAAAGTTAATGTACTTTACTTGAACTGAAGTTTTTGTTGCAGGTTATTGCAATGCTATTGATGGTGATGTTGATGTTGTAGTATCTTCTATTAAACTAGTTGTAGGGATGACGTTCAAGTCACTTGATGAAGCACAATATTTTTATGTCACATATGGGGGAGTAAATAGGTTTAGTGTACGCCAAAAATACTTTAATAAAAGGAGAAAGGATAAATCAATTTTCATATCAAGACTTTATTCATGTAGCAAAGAAGGTCATAGGAAGGTTGACAAACATGATAGCATGGTTAAATTTCTCGGGCTGAGACACGTACAATTTGCCTTGCTAGAATGGGGGTTAGTTTATTTTCTTCTGGCCAATATGCATGTACTATATTTGTTGAAGAGAATAATCATCCCTTGCATCAGCATGAATCAATTCATATGATGAGGTCCCATAGAAAAATAACATAAGCATAAGTAGCTGAGTTAGATGTGAATGCTTCTGCAGGTATTAAACCAAATGATTCTTTATCATTGGTGACAACTATTGTAGGGGGTGAGATGTTATTGGTTACACGTGCATTGATAAATTGAAAATTTTAAGGTCTAAACAGGAAAGATATTTTCTTCATGGTGATGAATGTTGCATGTTAGAGTACCTGGAAAGACAAAGTTAGGACAATTCATCATTTGTCTATACTATGCAGTTTGACATGAATGAGAAAATTGGTATTATTTTATGGGATGATCCAAAAATGAGAACAGATTATGAGTTTTTTGGAGATATTGTTATTTTTGACACCACTTTTATCACTAATAAAGAGTATAGTCCGTTAGGTGTTTTTGTGGGGTTTAATCATCATCGAGAGATTATTGTTTTTGGGGCATCTTTGTTATATGATGAAACCGAGACTTCGTTTTCTTGGTTATTTCAAAAAAATTTACAGGAGCATCACATGAAGAGGCCTCAAACTATTTTTACTAATCAGGATACGACAATGGAAAAATCCATTTCTGTAGTTTTAGTGGGAACACGACATTTCCTTTGTTTGTGGAATTTTATGCAAAATGGCATTAAGCATTTAGGTAACTGGATGAAAGATGGATCTAGTTTTCTAACTAGATTTAAGAAGTGTATGTCTGAATACTATGATGCAAATTAGTTTGATCATGAGTGGTCTTCCCTTAGAGAAGAATATGGGGATGGGAAATCATAGTGGCTAGATGATGTATTTGTATTGCGAGAAAAGTGATCACATTGCTTTTTGAAAGATGCTTTAACATTGGGTATTCACATCATTCAATTAAGTGAAAGTTTTACTGGATTTATTAAATACTATGTTCATCAGAAGTTAAGTGCTATTGATTTCTTTAAGTAGTTTGAACGCTTGTTGGAAAAAAATCAGTATTGCGAAACAAAGGCAGAATTTGAGATGCGGGAGAAGTTGCCTCGTAATATTTACCCTTACCATGCATTGACGTGCTAGGTTTCTACTAGATATTCACTAAAGTTATTTGATTTATTTCAACATGAATATCAATTTATTGGTGCTTATTTTTTGATATCTTGTTTTGAAATTGGAGTTCAATTCAGTTATATTATTGGAATGGTTCATTTTAAGATCAATTATGGGTATCATATGAAGCTTCAAATGAAGTTTTTGAATGTTCTTGTCCAAAGTTTGAGTCTATTGGGTATCTTTGTTTTCATGTTTTAAATTTTTTTGATCGGCTTGATGTGAGAGAAATACCTGAAAAATATATTTTGGGGAGATGGACCTGATTGGCTAGAAATATTGTGATGTTCAAAGGATCTTCTGTTGAGGTACTTTCTGATAGAAAATCATTTGTATAAAAATGTTACAAATATTTAGCACGAATGATAATGTAGTTAATTATCATAGCTTGTGAGACAGATGTAGGTTATGACATTACCTTCTTAAATTTTAGTAATTTTGCAAAAGAGTTGTCTATCATAAATAAATCACTAAATAAAGTTAATGGTCATGCTAGATCAGAAATTTTTTTAATAAATAATTCTTTTAAAAAGAAACCAAATAGGGAAGGAGGAGATAAATTGAAATGATTTTTAGAAAATGGTTGCCGAAAGGGGAAACATTTGAATAAAAAAATTAATTATACTGCTATGATGACAATATGATTTCATTTTATGATTCATTTCAATTATAAGAGCAGTTTTTTATTGTTAATGTGTTATTGATATCATTATTCTCTATACACAGGGAGTCACAGAGCAAGAAAGATCATATTTTTGTGTTGGAGCTAGAAAAACAGTTTCACATGTAAATTTTTATGAGTATTCTTTTCTATAACTGTTGTAATTGTGTACTTTTTATGTTTTAGGAAGACTTGTCCACCAATTTGGAACTTCATCTTGGGAGGTAGATTGCTATCATAACATTGGAAGATGCTAAGCAGTGTATACAACATTGGATGACAGTTGTTTTTTAAATTGTAATGACTGAATTGAATAATGTATAGGCTACAATATTTAATAGTTCATTTTCGATTGTAATGGATTGGTAGTGGGATTGGGATACTTCAAGAAATTGTAAATGTGCTGTATGCATTTGTTCTATATGCAACTATAAAGATGGGATAAATCTAGGTTCTATAATTTTGTATGCATTTGTTCTTTGAGGATATGGTAGTATTTGATAGTCCACTTTTGGTTGTAATGGATTGGGATTGGGATACTTCAATAAATTGTAAATGTGATGTATGCATTTTTTGTTTATTCAACCGTGAAGATGGGATAAATCTGGGTTCATGAATTTTGATGAAGAAATCCAGAAGATTGAGTAAGAGTTATTAGATCTTTGGGCCAAGTCTTTCCATATGGAGACTCTCCATCTTCTGATGAAATCCAGATGTTGGCCAAACTTAACAGTCTCATAAACACTAAAGATAATATCCTTAAAGTGTTAACATAACTATTCATCCACTTACCAATTGTAATTAACATCATCAACTCTAACAACAAAACCAAATAAATCCCCTCAGAAGAAAATGTTTCCCCTCATAAGAAGATAATATTCCCATAATAGATCATGTTTGTTGCCCTAAAATGTGCACATAACTATTTATCTACTTACCAAATCCAAATAAATACCATTGAAATTAATAACAACAAATATAAACCATTGCAATTCTTAACACCAATTGCAATTACCAACAGCAAATATAAACCAATGACCAACACCATATAAACCATTGAAATTACCAACAGTAAATATAAACTATTTCAATTGACGAAACCACTTTTAAACCACTGTAATTACCAAGAGCAATTCTAACAACAAAGCCACAATTACCAACAACAAATATAAAGCATTGAAATAACCAAAACCAAATATAAACCATTACAATTATCGAAACCACTTTTAAACCACTGAAATTACCAATAAAAAATATAACAGAAAAACCAAAATTACCAACAGAAAATATAAAAAAATGAAATAACCAACAACAAATATAAACCACTGCAATTTCCGACACCACTTTTAAACCACTGCAATTACCAAAAAAAATTATAACAGCAAAACTAAAATTACCAACAAAAAATATAAACCATTGAAATAACCAACACCAAATATAAACCATTTCAATTATCGATAACACTTTTAAATCACTGCAATTACCAAAAACAATTATAACAACAAAACCCCAATTACCAACAACAAATATAACTATTAAAATAACCAACACCAAATATAAAACCATTGAAATTGCCAACACCACTTTTAAACAACTAAAATTACCAACAATAATTATAATAGTAAAACCACAATTACCAAAAACAAATATAAACCATTGAAATAACCAAACCAAATATAAAACCATTGCAATTATAATAGAAAAACCAAATAAAGAAATATTCATATGAATAAAAACAAACTATCATTAAAGTGGGCAGTACAAAAATTTAAAAACCTAAGAACTGTTAAATGTAGTGTCCAATAACAAACATTAAAGTGGGCTATATAAATGTTTGAAACCTTCCAAACCATTTTAATTATACTCTGATGTCAGTTCCATTGAACCCTTCTATTTAACTTGTTATCTCTATTCTGGCCGCATTGTTTCCATAAGAAAAATTCTACTTATATATGAGGTTTCATTCCAGTTGTATGCAGGGTCTGTAAGGAAACAATGCGCCATATATAGGAACATGTCATCAAATTCGTCTTGTAATAGGTTCTTGTTATACCCTTGATCCATTGCCAGCTTCTAAACGAGATAACAAAAAATTATCCCATAGTCTAATGTTGCATCCCCCTGTTGAGGGATGTCTTCCACTATAAATGACAACACAGTAGTAGACATCTCTAAGTATTTTAGGTTCCATTTATTGATGACTTATTCAATAAATGTTTTCTGCAAGTGTTTTATAAATTGTATTCAGTAAGTTGGTGTATATGAAAATGCATTTGATGTCGAAGAGGATAAAATTTACCATTTTTAAAGCATCTTACTGGTAATAATCAATTGTAGTAGCACCCATCCGAGGCTGCATGAATTTATAGTAGCTGAAATGTATTTTTTTCAATATCAAATACAAGAAAAGTCTAATGCATATTGTTTGTGTTGATGGGGATGAAGAATTTTTCATTCAACTACATTGCTTCTTTTATGGGTTTCTCTACCAAACACTCTTTCAAATTGTTGTTTTTCCCAAATATAATACTCTGTAAAAATGAATACAATGATAAAAAATATTAATAAATATATTTAAAACATCAAAAACATAGAGAATATTACACTCACTATGAAAACACTTGTAATCATATATGATTTATCATAAAAAATTCTGGTTGTTTTCCCTATTTCACACTTATTTTTGATAAGCTGAGCATAGAAATATATTACCTGATATTAATAAAAAAAGAATGGAAAATGTGAGACTAATTGAATATTAGTTTATAGTAAGCTTGGTTAAATTAAAATCACCCTGCTACTTGTCATGCTTTTGGTGAAAAGTTGGAAAATGTCATCTAATTCAACTGAAATACAAGAAATTCTCAGCTTTCCATACATATTGACTATAAAATAATAATAATTTATAAGAAAACATATAAAGTTTAGGGTAATTGAATTAAAATACTTGAAATTAAGGGAAACCATACCAGCCTGGTTCCATCAGGAGAATATTTTGCAGCTGTTTATAGTCTTTTTTCTGTAGGCATTTACTCTGCCTGACCCATTTAGGTATTCCTGGAAGCCCTGTAATAACTTTTTTTTGTTCTATTTTTGTTGAAACACTGCCTACCTCAATGAGTTTTTTCAGCTAACTTGGTTTTTCTACTGATTTTTTTGTCCTATTGTTTTTATTCTTCTTGTGTATCAGGTTTGATACTGAAAAGAAGAATCCAATTTCTTTTGTTTCCTAGCTCTGGACTTCACATTTCTAATCATTGATCTCATTTGGAGAATATCAGTTTCTGTCTATCTAGTTTGGCTGCTTTGATGTACAGATGTGGTTTGTCCAGTATCTTCTTGCAGTTGATCTGCAGGCTCCTCAATTCTAGTTTTCGTGGATCCTAGTTTCTGGTTTTCCTTCTACTGTTCTACTTCGGGGGGAGATGCAGGTTTTTTAGGAGGATCCTGCTGCATCCCATCTTCAATTGTACCCTATGTTTGGGTTTCCTCCTTGATAGAATGACTCGTTTCGATGCTTACTTCTCTTCTGATTTCCTCTATGTCGACATTCTCACTTAATAATAGCTTGAGTATTTTAATTTTTTCGGCCTGTTTTCTAACAATTTCTTCCATTTTATGTAGTTTTCTTTTCAAGGATGAATTTTCTTTTACAAGAAATTTTATTCTGTCGTCCTCTGGTTCCCCCTTTTCCTGCTGTCCAACAACAGCTTCTATAATCATTAGTGTCTCCTCAATTTCTGCATCTTCTTTAATTGTTGGTGGTTCCTCCTCAATTTCTACTTTTTTTATCTATAATATTTTTGTTTTTGACATATTCATGGTTTAAAAAACCATTAAATTAATACTATAAGTGGTACACTTACCTCTCTAGCTGGAACTTGATGAATCTTTAGTTTCTTTAAAGCAACATCAAAATTCGAGAGGCTCCACTTTGTGAATGATGGATTGGCCACTAGTTCATTCTCTTTCACTATTCCACTTTGCTCACAGTACTAATAATACAATAACAAGAAGCATATGAAGAGTATATTATACATTGAATTGAAAATAAATATTAATCCTTACCAATAAAGCGATAATGGTCCCCGTAATCCTTACACGGTGCGTGTGAAATTCTTTAATTGATCTCATCAATTGTTTGTGGATTGTATGAGACCAACTTAGTGTTCTCACGTCTCTTGCATTATTTACATAATTGATAAAACCCCAGCTCAGGTAAGAACCTATAGTAGAAAAAACAAACCAGTCGCACATGTGTATAAGCATAGTAGTGCTGTTGTGTCAAGATGATCGGATTCTTCATCTCCCTTTACTACTTCCAAAAGGGATGATTTTATTACCTTATGTGTCAAAAACTTCACACCAGTTTGAAATATCCTTACATATAATGATGCCTTTTTTGGTTTTAACAAGTAAGATTCCTCCATTTCTATTTGACCTTTAATTATTGCAAAGATCCTTTGGATATCAACTTCAGAGAAAAATATTTCCCCTCCACTGAATCGGAAATCAGTTGTTGATGGGTTGTAGATTCCAATACATACATAACAAAACTATTAGATTTTTTTTGCAATCCGATGCAGATATTGTATTGGATATGAACACTTCAAATATATTCCAAAAAGGAGTAGTGCGTAAAGCATTTCTATGACCTTCTTTCATTTGATCTTTGATTTATTGTAAAATTCTTTATAAAGAGGTCAAATTGGACCTAAAATACACACCTGAAAATTTAAAGTAAGACCTTTACTTGGGAATCAAAAAACTTATAGTAGGAATAAAAAGTATGGAATAATTTCACATTGAATCATGTAAAAATTTCAATGCACTGTATAAATTAAGGAATTATTGGGGTCATCCACAAAATTATAGTATAGAAGGTATAAAAATTATAAGTTCAAGTGAGAATTCAGTGGAAGGTCCAGTAGAAGTTCCACTAGAAGTCCTAGTGGAAGTTCCACTGGAAGTCTCAGTGGAAGTCCCAATGGCAGTTCTAGTGGGAGTTCTACTGGGAGTTTCAGTGGAACTGCCACTGGAACTACCACACTACAACAAAAATGTATATTTATGAAACCAATACTACTGTCAAATATAATTAAAATAAATACTAATTGTAATTTTTACACATATTTATAATAAAAGTAATTGAATTGAGAATTTGAATAAGTATAAGCACTTTCATATTGAATTAATTTTCTAAATCCCCAATGGAAGTTCCAGTGGGAGTTCCACCGAAAGTTCTAGTGGAACTATCACTAGAACTTCCACACTGCAACAAAAATGTATATTTCTAAAACTAATATTATTGTTAAATATAATTAAAATAAATACTCATTGAAATTGTTACACATATTTATTATAAAAATGATTTAATTAAGAATTTAAAAAAGTACAATCACTTTTATATTTAATTAATTTTTCAAAACCCAATGGAAGTTCCAGTGGAACTGCCACTGGAACTTCCACACTACGACTAAAACGTATATTTATAAAACTAATATTATTGTTAAATATGATTAAAATAAATACTCATTGAATTTTTTACACAAATTTATTATAAAAAAGATTTAATTTAGCATTTTAAAAAGTATAAGTACTTTTATATTGAATTAATTTTCCAAAACCGTAATGGAAGTTCCAGTGGAACTGCCACTCGAACTTCCACACTACAACAAAAATGTATATTTATAAAACTGATATTATTGTTAAATATAATTAAAATAAATACTCATTGCAATTTTTATACATATTTATTATAAAAATGATTTAATTTAGCATTTTAAAAAGTATAATCACTTTTATATTGAATAAAATTTTCAAAACCCAATGGATGTTCCGGCGGAACCGCCATTGGAACTTCCACACCACAACTAAAATGTATATTTCTAAAACTAATATTATTGTTAAATATGATTAAAAGAAATAATCATTGAAATTTCTACACATAATTATTATAAAAATTATTGAATTTAGAATTTTAAAAAGTATAATAACTTTTATATTGAATTAATTTTTCAAAAACCCAATGGAAGTTCTAGTGGAACTGCCACTGGAACTTCCACACCACAACAAAAATGTATATTTATAAAACTGATATTATTTTTAAATAAAATTAAAAGAAATAATCATTGCAATTTTTACAAATATTTATTATAAAAATGATTTAATTTATTATTTGGAAAAGTATAAGCACTTTTATATTGATTTAATTTTCCAAAACCCAATGGAAGTTCCAGTGGGAGTTCCATTGAGAGTTCCAGTGGAACTGCCACTGGAACTTCCACACTACAACAAAAATGTATATTTATAAAAATGATATTATTGTTAAATATAATTAAAAGAAATAATCATTGAAATTGTTACACGTATTTATTATAAAAATGATTTAATTTAGAATTTAAAAAGTATAATCACTTTTATATTGAATAAAATTTTCAAAACCCAATGGAAGTTCTTATGGAACCGCCATTGGAACTTCCACACTACAACTAAAATGTATATTTCTAAAACTAATATTATTGTTAAATATTATTAAAAGAAATAATCATTGCAATTGTTACAAATAATTATTATAAAAATTATTGAATTTACCATTTTAAAAAGTACAAGAACTTTTATATTGAATTAATTTTTCCAAAACCCAATGGAAGTTACTGTGGAACTGCCACTGGAACTTCCACACTACAACAAAAATCTATATTTATAAAACTAATATTATTGTTAAATATAATTAAAAGAAATACTCATTGCAATTTTTACACATATTTATTATAAAAATGATTGAATTTATCATTTGGAAAAGTATAATCACTTTTATATTGATTTAATTTTCCAAAATTCAATGAAAGTTACAGTGGGAGTTCAACTGAGAGTTCCAGTGGAACTGCCACTGGAAATTCCACACTACAACAAAAATGTATATTTATAAAACTGATATTATTGTTAAATATAATTAAAAGAAATACTCATTGTAATTGTTACACATATTTATTATAAAAATGATTTTGTCACGACCCGTCCCAGTGGGGCCCGAGCTGCAACTCCCCAAGCCCACCTTCAATAGGCTAGGGGCTGGTGACTAGCACCGAGTAGGCATGCTACTAACATGGGAGGCATTGCCTATAAACCTGCACACACACACACACACACATCTCCAAGCCCACAAAGCTGAAAAGTAAAAACTACAAAAAAGGAAATGCATGCATACACTAAAATCTCAGCCAACAGAGTACGACAGGAAAGTAAAGTACAATAATATATAACCCTGGGCCAAAAGTATGATCCCACCAAAGGAAAGTCTGTAACAAAGTATAACCTGTAAATAAAGGTACTGGGACTGCAATCTGTAGCCGTAGGAACACACCTCGGCCCGCCTGATCTCACTGGGCACCGTCTGGTCCTGGTCCACCTAGAATCCTGTCAAAGGCTCGCTCGTCTGCACAAGACACGACACGTGCGGGAAAATCCCATGCAGGGGTGAGTATGACAATACCCAGTAGGACACCTTGAGAACCACAAAGTAATGTAACAAGGGAAAATTCCATAAATAAATGATACAGTCATCTCTACATAGTATATGTCTACAGAACATATAACAAGAATATCCAGATATACTCATACACAAACGACTCCCGCGAAACCACCACTAAGACCCAGCTCGAAGATTACACTAAGCACATAACAATGAGAACACACTCCTAGGTATGAAGAGAGAGATACAAAGTACTCGTTTCAGGAGAACACACTCCACAAGTACTTGAGAATATGGTGCTCAAATGAGGATCACAACCAATAGCCATGGGGTGATTCCAACAACTCAGTCTGAACTAATTCGCTAAGTAGAAGATCAGTGCCTGGGTAAAGTAGGTCACGTTGATACCAAGAACTCTACTTAGGGTTCTAGGAATGAATAGAGGATCCAAATCCAAGTCTAACAGAGGGGATTCCAATAAGTCTATTCAGGAAGTCCTGCTGAAGGGATCATACTCCTGTATGTAGGAAATGATACCAGAAACCTTCAGGAGAAAGACCAAGGGGATGAACCCTAAGGAAACTAGTCCAAGTCACATAAGGAAACTGGCTCAAGCCATGTAAAATAGTTTACATGGTGTGTAGTATGGTTACACGCCGTGTTCCTTGACTCTGGGTACTGCCCATGTAAACGGTTCGTATCATCCGTCCAAGCTGTGTAAAACTCCACTACACGGCGTGTAGAAGGATCACACGCCGTGTTCCCTGACTCTGGGTACTGCCCGTGTAAACGGCCCACGTCTGGAATCGAAGTCTTGTAGGAAAGCATATACACAGGGTGTAAGTCGAAGCACACACCATGTCCTGTCAATTGGGAAACACCTGTGTACCCTGGCCGTATGCCCGTACATGGTGTCCGTCCGTGTCGACTGCCCGTGTACTAGTATAGGGGGTATCCCGTGTATCTGACCGGGTCTGGATGGGGAAGGGTGTACATGCTGTGTCCTTGTCCGTGTATCCAATCCGTGTCCGTGTACTCCCGGAGTACACGTCGGGTGGTCCGCTGACGAACACACGCCGTGTAGCCCACACTACACGCCGTGTAGTCAGGATTTCCAGAACCGCCGCCTTCCTCCTCACACCTCGGCCGAATCTCCGGATCTTGATTCTCTCATCCATTTTCCGCGAAACTCATGATGCTGGTTCATTTCATCATCCTAACACTGAATTTGGGTGTTTCAGGCCTTCAATCAGCTCAGAAAACAAGCGTTGATTCATCCGAAAGAAAACGACCAAAAACCCATATCTCTCAATCCGCTCTGAATCATTCATCACCAATGCAGTCGCACCTACGTAGCATCTTTTTGGGGTTGGATCTACAATCTCGGGTCATTGCACCAACAAAAGAACGTGCAAAGATCGATTTCCTCCAAGAACGTCAAGCACAGGAAAAATGAGGTGTCTCCACGAAGAACGGGGAATTCAATTGCAAAACGAACGAGAGGGACAAACCTCAATCATTGTTCGTAACAATCCAGGTTCGTCGCTGTTAGATCAAAATCAAAATGATCAATTGATTAAATTGCAAGAATGAAGTTCTTCCCAAAATCCCCGTAAAATATCATCCCGTAAATACGATCGATCCACGGGCTAATCTGTTTGTGGATTAGTCCATGTTCGTCGTAGGAATCAAGAACGGGAAAGAAATCACAAAGATATCAAATGACCTACCTAGATTCATGGCGCTCGTTGGCGAAGATCCGGTCGCTGCGTCGTCGTCACCGGCAAAATCTGTCAAGAACGTCGTCACCGCGTTGGGGGTTTCCTCCAGAGATTTTTCCCAGAGCCTCCAGGGGTTTCAGGGTTATGAGGTCTGTAACCTTGGACCCCTACACAAGACTTTATTTAAAAAGGATAAAATATATTCGCTGCAACAAAATTTAATAAAATATTTTAATTAAATATTTTGTTACGGTTGCGTCCAAAAACTGGATTTCACCATCGACCTGTGCCAGCCGATGTTAGGTCTCTCCTAGGGTAAACCCGCTGCTTCGGACGCAATGATGCCCTCAGATTTCCGATCCGAGTAACTGTTCAGGAGTTATTCCACTTTTTTCAGGAAAACCACACGTGCGTGTCATTTAATTACTTAATTAAATTCAAACATTTGTTTCGGGCTCACCGAGCCTCGGAAATGCATGCCGTCTCAGAGCTTGGTCTTGAAAGAATTCCTATATAATAATAAAATAAAACATGGAAAAATTCTAGACATTACATCACACCCACCTTAGGGATTTTACGTCCCCAAAAATCCAAAACAAAGGCTACTCAAAATGATGTGGGTACTACACACGAATCTGTGCCTCCCGCTCCCACGTGCTCTACTAGAGATTCCCATGCTGCCACTGGACACACACCAAGGGAATAGCTCTCCCACGAAGGATCTTCTCCTGCCGATCCTCAATATCCACTGGGTATTCATCAAAGTTCACTCCATCATCGATGTCCAGCTCTCCCTAGTTAATAACGTGTGGTGGATCATGCACGTATCTCCGCAGTTACAACACAGGGAAGACGTTGTGTACCCGGTCCATCTGAGGAGGTAGAGCCAAGTGGTACTCCACCTTGCCAACTCTACTAAGAATCTGAAAAGGGCTGATGAACCTCGAAGATAGCTTGTCGCCTCGGCCAAATCTCCACAATCCCCATCGAGGTGAGACCCGAAGGAACACATGGTCTCCCTCCTCGAACTCCAAGGGCCTCCGTCTCCTGTCAGAATAATACTTTTTCCGACTCTGTGTAATCTTCATCCACTCCTGGATGACCTGACCTTCTCCGTAGTAGCTCACACCATCTCTGGGCCCATGAGTGCTGACTCTCCTGGGTCAGTCCAACAAAGTGGTGACCTGCAAGGTCACCCATATAAAGCCTCGAATGGTTCCATACCAATAATGGAATGATAACTGTTGTTATAAGAAAATTCCACCAATGGTAGATGATCCTCCCAGCTACAACCGAAGTCAAGTATGCAAGCTCGTAGCATATCCTCCAGAACCTGGATGGTCCGCTCTGTCTGACCATCAATCTGGGGATGAAACACTGTGCTCAAGCGTAACTGAGTCCCAAAAGCTTCCTGCAATCCCTTCCACAACTGGGATGTGAAACAAGCATCACGATATGAGACGATCGTGGATGGAACTCCATGAAGCTGAACTATCTCCTGTACATAGAGACGTCCCAAGCTCTCTACTGAACTCTGCTCCCGTATGGATAGGAAGTGGTCCGACTTGGTGAGTCAGTCAGCGATCACCCATATGGCATCATATACCCTAGACGTACATGGTAAACCTGTCACAAAGTCCATGGATATCTCATACCACTTCCACTCTGGCACCTCAAGGGGCTGAGTCAAACCTGCTGGCACCTGGTGCTTAGACTTTACTTGCTGACAAGTAAGGCACCGAGAAACAAACTCTACCACACTCTTCTTCATTCCTGGCCACCAGAACTGACGTCGGAGGTCCTGGTACATCTTTTTCATTCCTGGATGCACCGCCAAAGGAGATGTATGGAACTCCCTCAGAACCTCCTCCCACAACGTCACTGGTACTACTGTGCGCCCTCTAAAAAGAACAACGTGCTCCCCACCTTTTGAATATCAATCAGCTGCATCGCCTGCGGATATCTGAGCACATAAAGTCTCATAGCCAACATCCTCAAGCTGTGATTCCTTAACTCGCTGTAAGAGTGGAGGGGTAACAACCATCGACTGAAGTTAAAATCCCTCATCTTTATCCATGAAGGATAACCATAAAGAGGCCAACTATCTCGTCACCTCATCCAGCAACTGCAAACTGGATTTCCTGCTGAGAGCATCTGCCACAACGTTCCCATTCCCAGGAGTATAAACGATCTCAAAGTTGTAATCCTGGAGGAACTCAAGACATCAACTCTATCTCAAATTTAGACCCTTATGAGAAAAGATATATCTGAGACTCTTATGATCAGATTAGAGGGTAAACCGCTCGCCCATCAGGTAGTGCTGCCACATCTTCAACGCGAAGAATACCGCTGCCAACTCAAGATCATGGGTCGCGTAGTTCTACCCGTGTGGCCTCAACTGACGTGAGCCGTAGGCAATCACCACTTGCCTCTACATCAAGACACAACCAAGCCCAGTTCCTGATGCGTCGCAGAACACTACGTACTCAACACCCTCCTCTGGTAATCTCAAGATTGGGGTGCTCTTCAAACTCTGTCTCAACTGCTGAAAAGCCTGCTGGCATCTCTCAGTCCACATGAAAGGCTGCCCCTTTTGGGTCAAAGCTGTCATGGGTGCTGAAATCTTGGAGAAATCAAGAATGAATCTCCAATAGTAGCCTACCAATCCAAGGAAACTCCGCACATCTGTCAAGTTCTGGGGTGGCTTCCTTGCTAGCACTGCCTCTACCTTGGCTGGGTCCACTACTACACCATCTGTTGAGATAACGTGTCCCAAAAAGTGGACCTCCTGTATCCAGAACTGACACTTTGAGAGTTTCCCGTACAACTGGTGCTCTCGGAGTATGTCCAGAACCATCCTTAGGTGTCTCGCGTGCTCCTCCTCGGATGCAGAGTACACATGTATATCATTGATAAAGACCACCATGAACTGATCTAGATAGGGATGAAAGATCCAATTCATGAGTCCCATAAACACTGTCGGGGTGTTCGTCACGCCAAAGGGCATCACCAAGTACTCATAGTGACTGTAGCGACATCTGAAAGCCATCTTCGGTATATCCTCATCCCGTACTCGCAACTACTGATAGCCTGACCGTAGATCAACCTTCGAGAACCATCGTGCCCCTCTTAACTGGTCGAAGAGGTCATTGATCCTCAGTAGTGGATACCGGTTCTTCATGATCACCTGATTCAAGCACCGGTAATCCACACACAGCCTCAAGCTCCCATCTGCCTTCTTGGAAAACAACACTGGGGCCACCCAGGGTGAAACACTGGGTCTCACGAAGCCCTTCCTCTGCAAGTCTTCCAGCTACACTCTCATCTCACAAAGCTCTGCAGGAGCCATTCTATATGCTGATGCTGATATCGGTGTCGTCCTGGGTTGCAGCTCAATACAGAAATCTATCTCCCGATGGGGAGGTAGTACAGGGACATCCTTTGGGAAGATTTCCTCATACTCAACCACTACTGCTGGAAACTGGAAACTCGTAACATCTACTGCGCCAAGGGCTAGGCTAGCCAACTGATGTGAAATCAGCTGTACCTTCCTACGCACGAGTCCATCTTGCGCTGCCTAGGTCTCCTTTTCACCGACGAAGGAGAACCTCGTTCCATCACTTTGGACACACCACACCCTTCTCCTAAAACAGTCAATTTGGGAATGAACTATGGATAGCCAATCCATACCAAGAATGACATCGTAAGGCCTCGACACTACCACCAAGAGGTTCCAACCAAAACTCTCACCTCCAAGGGTCAGGTCACACTGTCTGCAAAGGTGTGTGATCTTTGAATCTTCTCCAGTTGGTGTTTCTAAGCGTAAGGGTCGAGTCACCGGCTCAACTGGAATCTCAAGGTCTTGAACAAGATAAGCAGCCAAAAAAGAATGACTAGCACCTGTGTCTATCAGTACGACATCCAAAGTAGAAAAGACACAAATTGTACCTCTAATCATTCCAAGAGTACCTGGGTCATAAGCCTTTGCTGCCTACAGCTGTCCCTTCCTCTGTCCACCAGTTCCCTGAGCCTGGGGTGGACCTTCTGGGGGTAGTGGTGGAAAAAGGTCAAAACACCGACCACCTATAGCTACTCTCCCAGCTCCTCTACCTCGTCTGCCGCCCCGCGGATCTGTCAGCTCCACACATTGCCTTTTCCTCGGTGGTCTATCCACCGGTCCCATGTTAGTAGTACGGAGGGTTGGAAAATCTCGAGCAAGATGTCCTCTGCCATCACAATATTAGTATCACGTCTCTAAAGGCTGGCTGGATACGCCCTGCGAACCCTGTATAGTAGATCCTCTTTCATGGGATCTCCACTGAAAACATCTCCCCTACCTGGGTCCCTAAATCGAAGCTTCATCACTGAGGGGGTCATCCTCATGATCAAGCTGTTGTATCCTAGCGGGTGCACATTGTGGAGGAATCCTGTAACAAAACAAGACGTATCACAGTCAGTGAGTATATCTGGAGAGCTGACTCAAGAAGGAAATGGAAACCACAATCCATTCCTATATGATGCATGTACCATTATTTTCCCCTGTAACTAGTGTTCTCATGATCCGATTTGAAAAGAAAGTTATCAGAGTCCTGGTGTATGGATACGTCGGTCGCCCACACCAACACTGGGGTCCCTGGCCTGAAAGCCGAACTCGAAACACTTAACACTGTTGCCCCAAATCAACTCACAGACTCTCGGTCCTAAGGTAGAACCGACCACCTCTGATACCACTCTATCACGACCCATCCCAGTGGGGCCTGAGCCGCAACTACCTAAGCCCGCATCCAATAGGCCAGGGGCTGGTGACTAGCACCGAGTAGGCATGCTACTAACATGGGAGGCATTGCCTATAAACCTATACACATGCACACACATCTCCAAGACCACAAAGCTAAAAAGTAAAAACTACAAAAAAAGGAAATGCATGCATACACTAAAATCCCAACCAATAGAGTACGATAGAAAAGTAAAGTACAATAATGTAAAATCCTGAGCCAAAAGTACGATCCCACCAAAGGAAAGTCTGTAACAAAGTCCAACCTGTAAAGAAAGGTACTGGGACTGCAATCTGTAGCTATAGGAACACACCTCGGCCCACCTGATCTCACTGGGCACTGTCCGGTCCTGGTCCACCTAGAATCCTGTCAAAGGCTCACTTATCTGCACAAGACACGACACATACGGGCAAAGCCCGTGCAGGGGTGAGTATAACAATACCTAGTAGGACACCCTGAAAACCAAAAAGGAATGTAACAAGTGAAAATGCCACAAATAAATGATACAGTCATCTCTACATAATATATGTCTATAGAACACATAACAAGAATATCTAGATATAATCATACACAAACGACTCCCATGAAACCACCACTAAGACCCAGCTCGAAGATTCCACTAAGCACATAACAAGGAGAACACACACCTAGGTTTGAAGATAGAGATACAAAGTACTTATTTCGGGAGAACACACTCCACAAGTACTTGAGAATATGGTGCTCAGATGAGGATCACAACCAATATCCATGGGGTGATTCCAACAACTCAGTCTGAACTAATCCGCTAAGTAGAGGATCGGCGCCCGGGTAAAGTAGGTTAAGTCGATACCAAGAACTCTACTTAGGGTTCTAGGAATGAATAGAGGATCCGGCTCCAAGTCTCACAGAGGGGATTCCAACAACTCTATTTAGGAAGTCCCGCTGAAGGGATCATACTTAAGTATGTAAGAAATGATACCCAAAACCTTCAGGAGAAAGACCAAGGGGACGAACCCTAAGGAAACTAGTCCGAGTCATAGAAGGCAACTGGATCAAGCCATGTAAAACAGGTTACACGGCGTGTAGTATGGTTACACGCCGTGTTCCTTGACTCTGGGTACTGCCCGTGTCATCCGTCCAAGCTGTGTAAAACTCCACTACACGGCGTGTAGAAGGATCACACGCCGTGTTCCATGACTCCGGGTACTGACCGTGTAAACGGTCCGTGTCTGGAATCGAATTCATGTAGGAAATCATATACACAATGTGTAAGTCGAAGTACATGCCGTGTCCTATCAACTGGGAAACACCCATGTACCCTGGCCGTATGCCCGTACACGGTGTCCGTCCGTGTCGCCTGCCCGTGTACCAATACATAGGGTATCCCGTGTATCTGGTCAGGTTTGTCCGGGGAAGGGTGTACACACTTTGTACCCAATCTGCGTTCGTGTACTCCCGGAGTACATTTCGGGTGGTCCGCTGACGAACACATGCCGTGTAGCCCATACTATACGTCGTGTAGTCGGGATTTCCAGAACCGCCGTCTTCCTCCTCACGCCTCATCTGAATCTCTGGATCTCGATTCTATCATTTGTTTTCCACAAAACTCAATACGCTAGTTCATTTCATCATCCTAACACCGAATCTGGGTGTTTCGGGCCTTCAATCGGCTCGAAAAATAAGCATTGATTCATCCAAAAGAAAATGCCCATGAACCCATATATCTCGATCTGCTCCGAATCATTCGTCACCACCATAGTCGCACCTCCGTAGCATCGTTCCGGGGTTGGATCTAAAATCTCGGATCATTGTGCCAACAAACAAACTTGCAACGATCGATTTCCTCCAAGAACGTCAAGCGCGGGAAAAAACGAGGAGTCTCCACGAAGAACGGGGAATTCAATCACAAAACAAACGAGAGGGATGAACCTCGATCATTGTTCGTGATGATCCGGGTTCATCGTCATTAGATCAAAACAAAAATTATCAATAGATTAAATCACAAGAATGAAGTTCTTCCCAAAATACCCGCAAAAAGCCATCCCGCAAATATGATCGATCTGCGGGCTAATCTGTTCGTGGATTAGTCTGCGTTCACCGTAGGAATCAAGAACGGGAAAGAAATCACAAAGAGATAAAACACCATACCTAGATTTGTGGTGCTCGTTGGCGAAGATCCGGTCGCTGCGTCGTCGTCGCCGGCGAAATCCTTCAAGAACGTCATCGCTGCATTGGGGGTTTCCTCCAAAGCTTTTTCCCAGAGCCTCCGGGGGTTTCAGGGTTTTGAGGTCTGTAACCCTGGACCCCTGCGCAAGCCTTTATTTAAAAAGGA
Organism: Viscum album; assembly: GCA_963277665.1. NCBI lineage: Eukaryota > Viridiplantae > Streptophyta > Magnoliopsida > Santalales > Viscaceae > Viscum > Viscum album. Next base: position 393,173,736 of record OY728147.1, on the reverse strand, counting down.
TAAAAGATATTCGCTGCAAAAAAATTTAATAAAATATTTTATTACGGTTGCATCCAAAAATTAGATTTCACCACCGACCTGTACCAGCCAATGTTAGGTCTCTCCTAGGGTAAACCCGCTGCTCCGGACGCAATGATGCCCTCAGATTTCTGATCCGAGCACCCATTCAGGAGTTATTTAAATTTTTCAGGAAAACCACACATGCATGTCATTTAATTACTTAATTAAATTCAAACATTTGTTTTGGGATCACCGGGCCTCGGAACTGCACACCGTCTCAGAGCCTGGTCTCGAAAGAATTCCCATATAATAATAAAATAAAACATGGAAAATCCGAGACATTACAGATTTAATTTAGAATTTTAAAAAGTATAATCACTTTTATATTGAATAAATTTTTCAAAACCCAATGGAAGTTCTGATGGAACCTCCATTAGAACTTCCACACTACAACAAAAATGTATATTTCAAAAACTAATATTATTGTTAAATATTATTAAAATAAATAATCACTGAAATTTTTACAGATAATTATTATAAAAATTATTGAATTTAGCATTTTAAAAAGTATAATAACTTTTATATTGAATAATTTTTCAAAAACCCAATGGAAGTTTCAGTGGAACTGCCACTAGAACTTCCACACTACAACAAAAATGTATATTTATAAAACTAATATTATTTTTAAATATAATTAAAAGAAATACTCATTGCAATTTTTACACATATTTATTATAAAAATTATTTAATTTATCATTTGTAAAATTATAATCACTTTTATATTGATTTAATTTTCCAAAACCCAATGGAAGTTCCAGTGGGAGTTCCACTGAGAGTTCCAGTGGAACTGCCACTGGAACTTCTACACTACAACAAAAATGTATATTTATAAAACTGATATTATTGTTAAATATAATTAAAATAAATAATCATTGAAATTTTCACACATATTTTTATAAAAATGATTTAATTCAGCATTTAAAAAAGTATAATCACTTTTATATTGAATAAATTTTTCAAAACCCAATGTAAGTTCCGATGGAACCGCCATTAGAACTTCCACACTACAACTAAAATGTATATTTATAAAACTAATATTATTGTTAAATATGATTAAAAGAAATAATCATTGCAATTTTTACACATAATTAATATAAAATTTATTGAATTTATCATTTTAAAAAGTAGAAGAACTTTTATATTGAATTAATTTTTCAAAAACACAATGGAAGTTCCAGTGGAACTACCACTGGAACTTCCACACTACAACAAAAATGTATATTTATAAAACTAATATTATTATTAAATATAATTAAAATAAATACTAATTTAAATTTTTACACATATGTATTATAAAAATGATTGAATTTATCATTTGGAAAAGTATAAGCACTTTTATATTGATTTAATTTTCCAAAACCTAATGGAAGTTCCAGTGGGAGTTCCACTGAGAGTTCTAGTGGAACTGCCACTAAAACTTCCACACTACAATAAAAATGTATATTTATAAAACTGATATTATTGTTAAATATAATTAAAAGAAATACTCATTGCAGTTTTTATACATATTTATTATAAAAATTATTTAATTTAGCATTTAAAAAAGTATAATCACTTTTATATTGAATAAAATTTTCAAAACCCAAAGGAAGTTCCGGTGGAACCGCCATTGGAACTTCCACGCTACAACTAAAATGTATATTTCAAAAACTAATATTATTGTTAAATACGATTAAAAGAAATAATCTTTGCAATTGTTACACATAATTATTATAAAAATTATTGAATTTATCATTTTAAAAAGTATAAGAACTTTTATATTGAATTAATTTTTCAAAAACCCAATAGAAGTTCCAGTGGAACTTCCACTGGAACTTCCACACTACAACAAAAATGTATATTTATAAAACTGATATTATTGTTAAATATAATTAAAAGAAATACTCATTGCAATTTTTACACATATTTATTATAAAAATGATTGAATTTATCATTTGAAAAAGTATAATCACTTTTATATTGATTTAATTTTCCAAAACCCAATGGAAGTTCCAGTGTGAGTTCCACTGAGACTTCCAGTGGAAGTTCCAGTGGAAATGCCACTTGAACTTTCACACTACAAAAAAAATGTATATTTATAAAACTGATATTATTGTTAAATATAATTAAAATAAATACTCATTGCAATTGTTACACATATTTATTATAAAAATGATTGAATTTAACATTTGGAAAAGTATAAGCACTTTTAGATTTATTTAATTTTTCAAAACCCAATAGAAGTTCCAGTGGAACTTCCACTAGAACTTCCACACTTCAAAAAAAAAGTATATTTATAAAACCTATATTATTGTTAAATATAATTAAAAGAAATAATCATTGAAATTGTTACACATATTTATTATAAAAATGATTGAATTTATCATTTGAAAAAGTACAAAAACTTTTATAATGATTTAATTTTACAAAACCTAATAGAAGTTCCAGTGGGAGTTCTAGTGGGAGTTCCATTGGGACTGCCATTGGAACTTCCACACTACAAAAAAAAATATTTATAAAACTGACTTTATTGTTAAATATAATTAAAATAAATACTCATTGAAATTTTTACACATATTTAATATAAAAATGACTGAATTTAGCACTTGGAAAAGTATAAGAAGTTTTATATTGATTTAATTTTCCAAAACCCAATTAAAGTTCTTGTGGTAGTTCCAATGGGAGTTCCACTAGGATTTCCACTGGGAGTTCCAGTCAAAGTTCCACCAGAAGTTCCTCTAAAACTTCCAGTGGAACTCCTAGTAGAACTTACACACTACAAAATGATTTAATTTAGTATTTAAAATTTTATAAACAATTGTAAATGGAATTAATCTTACACCTATTAGAAGTTTCAATGGAAGTTCCATTGAAAATTAGGGTGGAAGTTTCACTGAAAATTCCAATGGAAGTTTTAGTGGAACTTCTGATCTATAGCTTTGGAAGATTGAATTACAGTGGAAGTTCCAGTGGAACTTTCACTGTTACTTCGACTGGGAAATAATGCTTCGATTGAACAAAAAAGTGGAAGCCACTGGAAGTGCCACGAAGCTCCATTGGAACTTCCAGTGGAAGTTCCAATGGAACATCTATTCTAGTGGAAGTTGTAACTGTAGTTCCAATGTATCTTCCACAAATATCCATTGGAAAGTAGAGGTATCAGTGTATGTTAAAGAGGAACCTATAGTGGAAACATCCAGGGAAAGTTTCATTGGAATCTCTAATGAGGAACAATACACCAACAAAAATGGAATTCAAAATTGATAGACAGAGAAAATTTACAGAAAACTGCACATAACACAAAAGTTCTAAATAAGAAATCATAACAACAGAAATAGAATATAGATTTTTGAGTACATATTTCGACAAAAATAACCAAGTTATGCCACATTAATTATACATTGCTGTTGTTTTGTACAAAAACAACTATCAAAGACTGAGACTAAACCCCACCGGAGTCAAGCAGTTCTCAGTGAAAAAAACTCATGCCTTTGCATTGGATGAAACTTGTGGACAATGTGATAATGCCTTTTGGTGGAGTTTTCCCTACCGCTATACTCTTTGGATTCCCTGTAGTTGTTCCTAGAGTAGCTCGATTTGTTGTTGTCGCCATAGTGCCAGATTTTAGGGTTTTGTCGCAGTCGCTGTAGTCGAGGTGAAGTTGATCCGTCTCACAAAACGTGAGGAAAATCCGTATCCAAATTCAAATCGAAGGAATGCCATGAACAGATAATCCAAAAGCTATAAATACAATAGGACACATGTTCTCATCTGATGGGTGTACTGGATATTCCAGTTAAAATGTTACTGAGAGATGATTCTTATCCGATAAAACCCTATCCATGGGTTTCTTCATGGCATCCATCGATCTGTGCTTCACTCAACACCTTTTTGATGGAACCCCACAGAATGAAAATCGTCCCAACTAACTTGTCTTGATTTTATCACTTGTCCTAAATTATCTCTTGTAATGAGATTTTTTTTAAAAAAAATTAAACTTGTCGCAAATTTAATTTATGGAAATAGGGTGATGGATGTAGGAATCACATTAACACAAATTATCCGACCGTTATAGAACTTTTGTGAACTAATTTCACACCAGATAGCCCATGGGAATTATAAAACTTATTAAAGGGTTGTTTGAACATAATGAAAGATTTCACAAACCACATTTATATAAACCTTATCTATTTTTAAAGGGTTGTGTGAACGTAGTTCACACTGGTGAACCAAACCTACAAAATCTAATCCTCCCATATGTTTTTCTCTATTATGATATTGACACTATTGGTGGTGGTATTATTTCCTAATTTTTTCTAATATATACCTAGAGGTGTATTTTTTTATTTTAAATTATAATAATTATTCCTAATTAATAATTTAATAATTTAGAATATTTTTGTATTGTTATTCAATTTCGAGTTTGATTTGTGTAATTGATGTTTTACTGAGAATATTGAATCCATGTGTGGGAATTTATTTTCATATTATGTTAAAATTATAGATGATAGTAATAGATTTATATTTAGATGTGTATATTTGGTCAATGAATGATTATGAGTTAAATCAATCAATTTAATTTTTTATTTTCTTAATTTATAGTTATTTAATGGTTTTATAATCTGTAATGATTATTCTTAATTCGATTATTGATGATATGTGTATCATCCTTCTCTTTTATAATGTGTGAATATGCATATTTGTGGTTAATTTTATGCATCACAATACTATTGATACACCTCACTTACATGTTAGTAACGATGTAAAAAAATATAGATTTCACAATAGGTGAGGAGAATAAATTATGGAATTGAAGCTAATACAAATAAGATGACTCTAAGGAGGACGATGGATGTTGCAATTTGAGTTGAGAAAGGCTTAAGAATTTTCCCCCTTAGATATTAGTTGGTTTATCATCATTTGGTGAAACAATTAATAAATAATAACTCATGATCATCCCACATTTATTTTTTATGTGTATTTTTTATTATTTATTTTTATGATCACATATCTTAGAATTATTAACTCACCATAGATAAAAATGATAAGTAATCAGAGGGTGACTAATCCCGAGATGAGCGACTAATGTATGCTTGAATTTATTTAATTTAATTTAAATTAAATTCATAATAATGGCTATTGACTTAATTACTTATGGTCAATATATCATTCATCACTCTCATGATGTAAGAACCTATGTTTCCATGGTTAGTTTTGATGGAATTATGCACTAAAACGAGAATGGACATAACATAACCTATGTTGAGTTCTCCTCAACATAGTGAAAATAAATATTTCATGGTGTTTCATGCATATAATTATCACATATCATGATAACATTATGGTTTCATCCTTCTCTCACTCCAAATGATACCATGCCAGTTGGATCTAAGGATTTCAGGGCATAGCAGAAGTGTGTCGGGCCCATGCCCAACAATGTTTTTTTGTCAAATTCTTTGGATAATAATGAGGATCATGGAACAAATTGTTACATTTATTATAAATCTAATAACAATTATTAGAAACAGTGGAGGCAATTAGAAACCTAATATGAGGATCTCCCTTCCATGATAAATGAGAACTGCATGTAAAACTGAAATAAAGAAATACTATAAATTGACATACCTTAAACCAAAGAAGCTGCTACAACTATTGATCTTCATTTGATGAATTTGATAAAGATCACAAAATGGAAAACAAAATCTTCCTATCTCAGCAGTGTATCCACAGGTTCATCTGAATCACTTGACATTCGAGCGAGATCCAATCTTCCTCCATGGCATGCTAGAGCCTCAGGTGCAAAGGAATAAGATGAAAATAGAAACAGGTTCCAAGGATATTTTTCCAAGCATGAAGCAATCAAACACTACAACCATTGAATGAAAGTAGTATAAATAATCCATGAGAAGGCTTTTGGGACTATTGAATTTACTCATGCGTTTATAACACATGAGTAAATTCTACTTTAGCCAGCTCAAGCATCAAATGCCCGGATATATAAAACTCACACATGTTTCATCTTAAGAAACAATTTATTTAAATGATAGATTCGATGGAGAATAGATTGGGTATCCAAAACACATAGCGTAATATGCCCAACACCACACAAATCTTAATTTGCATGCAAATCGATATATAGGATATATATATATATATATATATATATATATATGTATGTAGGTATCATATATGATGGATATGTGCCCTAAAGCCTTATATATATATATATGACATACATACATACAGACACACACACACACACCCCCCCCCCCACACACGCACGCACGCACGCACGCACGCACGCACGCACGCACGCACGCACGCACGCACGCACGCACGCACGCACGCACGCACGCACGCACGCACGCACGCACGCACGCACGCACGCACGCACGCACGCACATAGACACACACACCCACACAAACACACACACACACACACACACAAACATACACACACACATACATACACACACACACACACACACACACACACACACACACACACACACACATACAGACACACACACATACATACATACACACATACATACATACACACATACATACATACATACATACATACATACATACATACATACATACATACATACATACATACATACATACATACATACATACATACATACATACATACATACATACATACATACATACATACATACATACATACATACATACATACATACATACATACATACATACATACATACATACATACATACATACATACATACATACATACATACATACATACATACATACATACATACATACATACATACATACATACATACATACATACATACATACATACATACATACATACATACATACATACATACATACATACATACATACATACATACATACATACATACATACATACATACATACATACATACATACATACATACATACATACATACATACATACATACATACATACATACATACATACATACATACAGATAGAGGAATATCATTTATACATACATACATACAGATGGATTGCATGCAAACACGGATTTGCATACAGATAGGGGAATATCATTTATACTTCATATGATAATAATTATCATATGGATGATTCAATATTCTATGTGAATATCATTTAATCAACTATTTCATAGGATGAAATGTTTGGGAATAAATGCATCCCTGTTTTAAATTCATTTACTAGGAATAAAATTTATTCATGCATTACAACACATGAATAAATGTAACAATGCCTAAGGAGTGTCCTCGGGTGAGTATATATTACTCCCATGCGATAGCAATGTGTGTGCTTCGATAATTCCTAGAAACAACTACCAAATATTCATACCACTATTCTTATTCTTCCTTTTCATGCTGAGATACTATCACATCATGGGTGAAAGGAGAATCATGCATGTAGGACATGTGATTCATTCGACTTGTGGATACACCATGGAGGTGGGATGATTTTGTCTTCCACTTAGTGATATCTATCAAACCCATGTGACAGAGTTTAAATATGATGTGTTGGATCTTATATGAAATTTATACATATTTACAACATGTTTCTCATGCTAGTTTGTCCACAAGTTTTTTATTTATTGCATGGGAGATCCTCAAAAAAGGGTTTTGATCACTTCCACTTGATATGATAATCATTATTAGAATCCAAAAAAACCCTTCAGTGGTATCAAATAGATCTATGATTAAGGTTTATATAAATTTTGATAAAATGAAGAAGAAAATAGTAAAACCGCATATTAATTAATTTTCTCGAATTTCAGATTCGTAAAAGGGTTCACTCTTACATAGCTGGGCTACGTAAAAGTAACCAACTCCTTTCCCTTATGCTGTTGATATGCATAAGGGTAACCATGGCATTACCCTTACATAGATTTTTCTATGTAAGGGTCATCATAAATTACCCTTACATGAATTAAGGGTCGTATAAAGCTTGATTACCCTTACGTGATACCCTTCTACAAAAGGTCTGTGCAATGGTAATCTAAAGAATACCTTTAAGTAAATGTGTTTTATAAAGTCATTACCCTTACACAATGGGTTTTATATAAATTTAAACAATAATTTTACCCTTTCGTGTAAAGGTATAATGATAGTTACCCTTACATGAAGCATTCATGTAAAGGTAATATTCTCAGTACCATTATACAACACATTTTTGACGTCTGTAAAGGTATGTTGTGAAATAAATTTACACAAGAACCACCTATTAACACTACATAAGGGAGTTTCCCTTTCGAATAGATTCTACACGAATGTTGTTACCCTTATGTAGAGGTGTTGTATAAGAGTAAAGGGGAGATACCCTTATGTATAATTGAGTTCTTATGTAAGGGTAAACAGAAAGTATATTAAAAATTGTTTTTAACATATTAAATGGTTTTAATGGCTCATATATTTATTATAAATCCTTATACAAGGTATTTTGGGATATTTTAATTTATAAAAGGTTTATAAATCAATTAATTATACATTTTTATAATTAATTAAATTTTTATGAAAAATTTTGTTCTCAAATATTAAATTTTAATATTTGAAATGCATTTTAACCAAATTATATGGAAATTCTTATGATCTATAAATAAGAGTGTTTATTTAGAAATCATAATAAATAATCTATAAAGAGTTATATATTATGAAATAAGGACAAAAATATAAAATGTTTATATTTAAACTATTAATTTGTCATAATTAATTATCTTGATTTTTTCAAAATAAAAGGGGGCCTTATTTGGATATTATTTAAACTATAATTTTTTTTGATGATTGACATGATCAAGGTTTAAATAATGATTATGTATATGATATTTAGATTATGTAAATTTTTTACATAATTGAAATTGGATTATGAATTATTTATAATTCATATAATATCATATATTTAAAATGAGAAATTATATTTAATGACAATATTATGGAATTTCTATAATGTTAAAGCTGAAATTATAAAATGTTCATAATTATATTTTATTTATGGATTGTTTATAAATGTTTATCCCATGTTTAAATATTTTAATATTTTATTTATTTAAAGGTTATTCCATGGTTTATTCATATATGGTAAATTGTTTAAGAAATTTGAACATTGTCTATGTAATTCCCTAAAACGAACCACCAGGTCTCAGCCATAGCGCTACATGACCTCATTCATGCCTCCCTATATATAAGAGACTGATGACTATAATAGGGAGTGTCTAAGTCCATTGATGGGGAGAATATACCCTCAATATCATGTCATTGAGAGGATAATAATAAATAAAAGAAAATAACAATAATAAATAAATATTAAAGTAATCATGTGAAAACTAAAAGGATGACACACATGTCAAAAATGAAAGTTACTCCCAAATTGGTAAGCCTTTCTAGAGTATAAGCAGCATATAAATAAATAAACAAATAAATAAACATCAATGGGTTCCTTTGGAGTTTGTCCCTGTTTACTCCAGGTCTATGCTCAACTGCTCAACTGTCTACTATAGGTCCCTTGCCTTTCGCTGAGTCTCTAACCATGTAATCTACAAGCACACAAAAATGCCCAAGTAGGGTGTGAGTACAAGATCCAGTATGACACCTCTGATGCATCCTCAACCTATTGTGTTTAAGTATAATAACTTTATTTTATAGTAAAAAAATGTGTAATGAGTATAAAATCACAAACCAAAACCGAGAGGTCGTGCACTAACCAAGCAGCCACAAACCCCTAATTGAACATACTTCAGATCCATGCAGGAAGGATAATGAGATGTGTAAATAGAAACCTAACTAGCCACAAGTTAGTGAATTAGGAGCTTAGATACCTCATGGTTTCATGTGTACATGCTACCCAATTTCCTCTATCCATCTAGTGTAACATGCAACCTGGCATCCTCAAGTTATCCACCATGATACATCAAGAGAATGACACTTGATTTATACTGGGATACCTTGAGTGCATCCATAGAACAATCATCATGGCATCCTCATAACTCTACCCTATGCTTAGGTGCCTCATCTTTAGTGTCACAAGTTAAGCACACTACCCCTCCAAGGGATGCACATCTCACTATGGTCCACTGGTGTAAAATACTAACACAACCTCAAATGAAATGGTAACACCCATCATAGTGTAAAGCATGATACAAAACATAAAATCACAAGATAAATAATATCACTAAGTCAACATGTTAATAAATACCAAACATGGAATCTTAATATTCTAAAAAATTCATGGAAACAACATTATAATGTGTCACACGGGCTACACTCACACATCCATGAAAAAACAATCAAGAATGATCATTAGTTAAGCCAACACAAATAATTATATCATGGAAACATGTTCAGAAAAGAGCCCAAGAGGCTAAGGAACTTCCTACCTCAAAATTAGTTGACATTATCAGTATGGATTGAACTACCATGTGTGGTTAGAAAGCTATAGTGGGAACCTCAATAGCTAAGAACATGCGATCCTGAGCCTTATTATCATAGTTGTTGACATGTCAATGCTCGAGGTATGTCAAGGGTTACCAAAATCAAAACCATCAATTTTATTTTAAAAATAAATAAAATGTTACATGTGATGATACTTTATATCTCTTGTATAATTTTTAAATTATCATTTCTGACCAACACATGTGCTAGTGGTTTTATCCTCAAGAATAATTATAAAACCAAACATGATAATATTAATCTCTTTATATATTAGTCTGAGATCATATGTGGTTATTCCTTATAAGTATTTTTTGATAAAACTATATAATTATCCTTGATAATTTTCAAAATCATCCTCTGAAAATTTGATATATTTTTCACATGATAATTACCTTATAATTACCCTCGGATAATTTGTATAATTATATTTTGATAATCTTTATAAATTATCCCTGATAAATAGATGTAATTACCTTTTGATAATCCTTTACATATCTTTTTATAATTCATGAATTATCCTTTAATAATTTTTTACATTTATCTTTGTTAATTTCATGAAATTATCATTTGATAGTTTTTTAAATTATCCCTATATTATTGAGGTATTATTATTCTATAATTTAACCATATTTTTCAGATGTTGAGAAGTATGAAACTAAATGGAAGAATAAAAAAACAAGCAAACAAAACTAATACATTCTTCCTCCTAGGAACAATACATAAGAAGAAAAAATAGAGGGAGCCGCCTGCCAGAATCTAGAAATGAGAACCCAGGGGTTAGATCAAAAGACTTCACCAAGAATGTGCAAGGAAGATTCAAGGTCTCTCAGAATCAATGGAAGAACCAATAAGGAATAACTATTTGGTTTGAGTATTTCAAAACCCAAAACACATATAACTTTAGAAAAATCCAAAAAACATAATTTATTCTACCATTTCAATCAAAAACTTAAGTCACAGTCATTAACTTCATCCCATTAAGTTATTAATGAATTTAAATGGTCAAAACTGGTTGAAATCAAAGCTTTTGGATTATGTCCCATGTGAAAATTGTGGTATGATGTGCGACGTGTGAGGATTAAGAAGAAGGGAATTAAAAATAAAAATAAAAATAAATAAAAATAATATAATAAAAATATCAAATATTATAACCTCATGTGTGATTTAACCAAAAACCTGATGCACACAAATGTTTTGTCACACCTAGGGTAAAACCTACATTCTAGACCTAACAACGGTCTCAGAGATTTTATTTAAAACACCATTTGAGAAATATTACATTATTTTAGAAAAAAAAAATGCACTCATGTGATATAATATGTTTAATATTTTTATTATATCAATATCGAGGATCTACGAGCCTTGAAATCTTATTCCGAATCAATGTTTAACTTCTAAAACATTCTATAGAATATTTCAATGTGTTAATAGGTATTTTATCCTTACATCACGTCACTTCAAAAGAAATAATTTATAAGGTGATGTTTATTGAAAAGTCACATTTTTCGCATAAAAAAACTCATAAATAATTAAAAAAGATGGTTTTATTATAATTAAAAATTGAGGATATTACAATTATCTACCTCTATTGACTCCTCATCCATAAGAAGTAACTCTAGCAGTCTTGTTCAAGAAACCCAGACCACTGATCTTGAACATCTTACTCATAATCCCATGTCTCCTCCTAGATCTATCCATGCTATCACTAAATCCAGACAAGTGGTACCACCTTCCCTCATAGAACCTTCTCACTCTGATCTATAATCTACACAAGAAACTCCACATAAGATGAACCATGATCTAGCTCAATATCCTCACTGTCGATGATATGCACAGGATCAGGTACATACCACTGGAGGTGAGACACATGAAACTTGTCATCAATGTATCGATAATGTATCTGAAGTTCCAAATGGTATTACACTATCCCAATTCATTTAGTGATCATGAAAAGTCCAAAAAAACATGGTTATATCTTACCTTACTTTCTTAGATGCCGATGGACTAAGTGAGGATTCATTTTCAAGAAAACCCAATTGCTCACAAAGAACTCCAAAGGTCTCCTCCTGCAGTCTAAATATGATATTTTCTTGCTTTGTGTGGTGACCAACCTCTTTTGAATCATCCAGACTCTCTCAAAGGTCTCATGAACCAAAAATATTCCTACAATTGCTGGATCATATTCCTCATTCCAACAAAGGGGTGAATGACATGGCCTCTCTTAAATATCCTCATGATTTTCCATCTGAATAAAATACTAGTAATTTTTTTTTGTTCATGGTATCAAATAAGGACAGATGATCATCCCATGATCCATTGAATTCTAGAACACAAGCTTTGAGAAGATCCTCTAATATGTGTATCGCCTGCTTAGACTGTTCATCTTTCTGGGGATGATATACTATGCTCAACCTCAACAAAGTCCCTAGGGCCTTCTACATGCCCCACAAAAACCATGACATAAAACACGCACCTCTTTATAAAACAATGTTCAAGGTAAATTCATGAAATCCTATGATCTCACAACATAGATATTTTCTAGCTCATCAATAGATCAAGTCTCTCATATCTATAAAAAGTAGTAAACCTTTGTCAGGCGATCGACAATCACCCAGATAGTTTCATTACTTATATGGTTCCTAGGTAACCCCATCAAAAAGTACATTTTTATTTAATCACACTTCCACATGGTCAATGGAAGTGTCTGGAGAAAACCACCAGGACACTGGTTCTCAACCTTTATCCTTTGGTAGGTAAGGCATCATGAAAAAAATCCCGAGATGTCCCTCTTCATTCCTGACCACCAGAACTATCACCTAAAATCGTGGTACATATTCGTCTTACCAATATGTACTGCCCATATCAAGGTATATAAATCTATCATTATCTCATCTCTGATGGAATCAGGTACTAATACTCTCCCATGTACCATGATCACATATACATCACCCAAAGTCAACCCAAGTATTAGGTCACCTCTAGAAAATTGTTCCCACATCGCAAAACACTTTGAGTCCGAATCCTATTTATCTTTCATCCAGTATATAAGTGATGACGTGATCTCTAAAGAGGAAAAAGTCATTGATTCTTGATCCTTATAAGCATCCTTCCTCCATTCACCGACTAGCTCATCAAGCACTACTGCTCCTCTGGAGGCCTCTCACCAAGATCCCTCTCTGCCTGAGCTATATGGATAAGAGAATCCATAATAACATTACCTTTCTATGGTTAATAAGCTATCTTAAAAAAAAAATCTTGTATATACTCATCCTAGAATCTCTATCTTGGATTCAATTACCACTATGCGAAGATATAGTGAAGGATCTTTTGGTCTATGTAAACATAAAACATTTCATTGAATAGATAGTGTTTCCAACACTTTAGAGCATAGACCATATCTATTATAAAAAATTTGTGAGTAGGGTAGTTTCTCTCATGGGTTCATAGCTGATGTGATCTATAAGCTATTACCTTCTCCCACTGTATTAAATTTTTTCCAAACCAACACACACCACATCAAAATATATGGAATATTCAATCCTTAAACCAAGTAGTATTATCACTGAAGTTATATTCAACCTCTTATTTAGATCAATAAATTCCTCTTCACACTAGTATTTCCACTAAAACTTTGCTCCTTTCTTCATTAGTGTAGTCATGGGTGTTGATAGTCTGGAGAATTCCTAAATTAGTCACTAGTAATATCCTACTAAACCTATAAATATCCTGATCTCAAACATGTTCCAGGGACATGTTCAGAAAATGAATACCTCTAATTTCTCTAGGCCTATGAATATACCCATCTTATATAACAAATTTCCTTGTAAATTCACCTCTTGTATCCAAAAATCACACTTTAATATCTTAACATAAATCCAATGTGATCGATATCTACTCAGGGCTATCTCTAGGTGACTAGAATATTGATTCAGTGTCAATGAGTATATAGGGATGTCTTTGATGAAAACCACGATGAAAGAGTACAAGTATTTTTGGAATATCGTATTCATGAGATACATGAACACTTTCAGAGTGTTCGTGTAACATCCCAGGTAAATAAAGAATAAAGAATTTTCATATTAATTAATATTTACGAATTAAATATTAATTTTAATTAAAAGTGGTTTCTACATTTGATAGCGTACTCGATACGCAACGATGAGTTTCTTTGAAAACTTACGTTGCACACTAGTAATAAAATAATATTATTTTTAAATGTTAGTTTACACATAGCCGTTGTACTGGAGGGAATGGATAGAAAAAACTAAAATATGATTATATATGTTTTTAAATGTTTTTACATTTATCCAATAAAGGATAAAGGCTTAAAATACGAAAAGAATTCAATTTTAGGCATATATACTCTAATTTTCACTAAAGGTTCACTTATCACCTTTTGATGGCGAACCGTCATTAAATATAGTTTTGATAACTCTTATACTTTATTTTGGACCAAATATAACTCTTCTTTAGAATCGGGACATCAAAATTTACTTTGTGTAAGTTTTTGGTATCTTTCCGATAAAGTTCATTTTTTTAAATGAATAGTGAAAATTGTTGTATTTTAATTCAAAACCTCTTTTTAATATAATTTTTAATATGATTAGATTATCTTTTGAATTGGTTTTAAAGTGAAATTAGAAAATATTTTTACCATTAAATCCAATAGTGGTCGTTGGAATTAATTTCACTTTGAAATCGGACATAAACTAGTGTCAATCTTTTGATACTTATTGTTTCACAAAAACACGCTATTTGTCATGACAGCGGGAATTAATTATTAAATTAATTAATTTGACTTATATGTTTTGAATTTTTTAAAATAGACTTCATTTTTGAATTCGGAATATCAAATATAGCTTAGGGTGAATTTTTGGTATTTTTCTGAAAAACTTCAATTTTTGATGAATAGTGAAATCACTAAGTGGTACTTATGAAAACTGATTTTCCGTTTAAATGAAATTTTACCACCTCTGTGATTTGATTTTCAAAAATACTACATACATGGTTTTCATTAAGAAGTAAAATGTGGTTCAATGAGATTAAAATAATTTTTTGGTGAATAGTAACTTATTAAGTTTTTAATCGCAATTAGTGGTAATTAGTGTAGTTTAAGGTAAAAATAATGTTTTAATAATATGAGATGACCTAGACACATGTCCTACCCTAATTGGTTATGTCATGGCCGATCAAGACAAGCCATGGGTCAACTTGGGGACCCCATGGAGCCATTTTGGTTGGAAAATGACATAAATACCTTTTATTTAATGTTAATGTAAAAAATGGCACAAACATGACATGTTTTACTAAAACAATTTTTAAATGGGGTTATACAAGTCAGATTTTTGATTATAAATATTCATTGGAAAGATAAAAATATTTCCTACATCATAGTATTTTTTTTATAATTTTTAGACATTAAATAAATTAAATTATTTATGACATAATAATGATGCAGCGATGACATCATTATTTGACGATTTAAATAAAATAGAAAGATAATGTAAAATCTATGAACTACACATGTCCAAAACTTATTGGATGGGTGGATTTCGAACCCTTATCACCTTATCCACTAATTATATCAATTTGGGACCTTTTGAAACCGAAACACATTTTCAAATAAAATAATAGTTTCATGGTTTCCAAAAGTGCCCCTCCTCTCCTCTTATAAAAGGCCCCCACCTCTACCTCATTTCACACACTCCTAAAGCCTTTTTCTCAGCCAAACCCTGCCCATTTACTCTCTCCACATCCCTCTCCTAATCCTAGAGGATTCCCTTTGGGCATAATCCTTTCAAAGGAATCCTTTAGGCTCAAATCAAAAGGGGTTACACTTTTAAAGGTAATTCATTCTCTCATGTTCATTTGTTTTATTTTGCTTCTCCAACCCCCTAAACTCTTTTTATTTACTTCTTTTGTAACAACACCAGTATCTTCAATATACTAGTATGTTGTTATAAGATTTATTCAAGCTACACTCTCACACAACTACATCAAATGGTTAAAGAACATACGGTTTCCGTGGATGGCGAAATTCTGCCTCCCGGAACGATGATTGTTCAATACTCATTTAACACCTTCAAAGGTGGCAATTATGATGTCACTATTTTTATATATGATATATAATATGTTTATTCTTTCCTTAAGCTTCTGTATTTTTCATTTATGGTATACCATTATTGTTTCCATTATGGGTAAACACGATATCTTCATTTTAGGAAGTGCGGACTACCGCCCCTGAAAGTGATTTGATTCGTTAATACCATATGTGGAACGTATAAAGGATGGAACTATGGTATTATATATGATATTATACTGGAATTATAATATACCTTTATATCATTATGATTCCATTCTATAAAATACGAAATAGAAATGAAAGTAGCGTTCATGCGTACGTACGGCTTACCGTCTCCATGAACGGTGCATTTCATTTCTTACCTCTAAATGATTATGTGATATTATAAATGCATGTATATAATGGATATATATGATATATACATCATGATTATAATTATGGATATAATGGATACATGAACAACATGTAATTATAAAGGGTTTATTTTTGACTCAAGTACCAATGATCGTTAAAACGACCGTTATTAACTTAAATAATTACATAGTGTTCATGACATGGCAATAAGTGATATAAAAGGAATAATGAACTTGAAAAAGGTTCTTAAACAAGTAGAAATTAACTCAAGTTTATTATTCAGGAGATTAAAGAACGATCGAGTCAAGTCAGACCCAAGGTAAGGGACTTCGTCTCAATCTCCTTTCATTGAGGCATATTTTATTTTATACACAACTTTATTTTATACGGTGTATAAAACCCTTTGAATTTTACTTTTATACAAAAGGAATCTTTTTCTACGAAGTGCTTTACTAAACGACAAAAAGGAATGTTTTTTTAACGTACGCAGTGACAACGACCTTTTCCGCCGCCGCGAGTATTATTTGGTCTTTGGCTTCCTCAACAAGCTGTAATGTTTTTAAAATAAATTAAATACCATATACTCTTTTATGTATTTTGGTATTGAAAATGGTTTTGATAAAGGATTCTATTATGATATATTGTGATTGAAATGTGGAAATGTTATCATTCCTTTATATTGGTTTTATGTTTTATGATTTTATATTGGTACTTGGACATTTGATGGGTGGTTACGTGATAAACCATATGACAGGTGGTGCCGTGAATACCAGGATGGGTTGTTATGTTATAACCTCCAATGCATTGGGTATGGAAGTCAGCCGTATGGCTATTCCATTAAGTATGTATGGAAATTGGCCGTATGGCTATTCCATTAAGTGATATGTGTGGAAGTCGACCGTATGGTTATTCCACTTAAGTATGTTTATGTCCCAAGTTACCTTTATATATGCTATGTGTTATTTATATGGGTTTTATGGTAACCCTTTGGTTACAAAAAGGTAAGTAATGATACTTTATTCAGTGAAGAGTTTTTACTACTTCATGAAGGTGAAGGTATTACTTTGATAGAGTATACATGTTTTACTTGATGTTTGAAAAAGTAACAGTTTTCATTCTTTGTGTATCCCTTACTGAGCTTTTTATGCTCACCCCAAGTTTTTCGAAATGTTTTTCACAGGACTTAAAGTGGAATAAGGTCAAGGATGTGATCAAGGGAATGCCACGCTATATAAAACATGGAACTAGACATGTTTCTTTTTAAGAGTTTTTTTTGATTATGGAAACTTAGTAGAAGTGTCTACTTTGTAATCTTTTGAGATGTAATAGTTATGTCCTAATTCTCTAAAACTCTAAACCTGAAAAGATCCTCAATGTGAATTATTCATTTAATTCAATATTAAGTAAGGTATAAGGCTGGGGCCTTATAGTTGGTATCAGAGGTCGGTTTAGACAACTTTAGGAGTTAGAAAATTGTTAAATTATAAGTTAATTTATGATATGATTGAAATGATATAGCGTTTACATATTACCATGTTGCTTCGTCTAAGATATTTCTGTATTCAGAATTGTTTTCCGTAGAGGAAACAAAGCAGCTATGTTGGGATGACATCAGGAGGAAGACAACCTTCCAAATCAGCATCCTGAGATGGTCGGAATCGGAACTGAACAGTTTGTTGCAGTGATGGCACAGTTGACTCAGGCTATAAATGGTGGTGGTATCCATGCACGAGATCAGCCAGATTAACCACAGAGGAACATGTCAGTGGTGGAACATTTCATGAGGCAACACCCCCCATCATTCATAGGATCATCTGACCCTGTGCAAGATGAAGGGTGGATTAAAGCACTGGAGAAGATTTTTGATGTCATGGGGTGTTCAGAACATCAAAAGGTTAGTCTTGCTGTTTACCGTTTTGAAGGTGAAGCTGACCAGTGGTGGTCGATGGTGAAAAATATCAGGGATAGTGATGAGATTGAGGATCTTCACTGGGATGAATTCAAAGGTATGTTTCTTGAGAAATATTTTCCTAAGGTGGTTCATCTTAGGATGGAAAAACAGTTCCTAGAATTGAGGCAGGGGGATGATTCAGTGGCTGCTTATGAAGAAAAGTTCACTCGATTGGCAAGGTATGCTCCGAACTTCATATGAGATCTTGATAGTAAAATAAACCATTTTTACTCAGGGTTAAAGCCAAAGTATCGAAGGGCTTTAGCTTCTCGTGAGTTCAAAATTTATGAAAAACTTGTTCGATGTGCGGAGAAGGTGGAAATGGAGTTTGCCGATGATTAGGTGTTCTATGACAAACACCAGAATAAGAGGTTTAGTTGGCAGGCAAAGGGGAAGAATTCATCAAAGAAGCAAGGAGGTAAGAAAACAAAATATCCATCCTATGAGAAGTGTGGTAAAATGCATCCTGGAGAATGTTTATCCAAGTCTGGTAAGTGCTTTCGTTGTGGTAAGTCTGGTCATATTGCTCGTAACTGTAAGGAAGATGATAAAGCAGGCAATGAAAAGCCAACGGTAAGATGTTTTAAGTGTAATGAAATGGGTCATTATGCAAACGAGTGTCCAACGAAGAACTCAACTAGGGGAATGCAGCCAGACTACAAGCAAAAAGGGGTGGTGAAATCCTTTGCAACAACTTCAGCAGATGTTGGGCCATCGAATGAAGTGGTATCAGGTACACTGTTTGTTTGTTCAGATTATGCCAATGTGTTGTTTGATTCAGGGTCTACACACTCTTTCATTTCTGAGAAGTTTTCTAGTAAATTGGAAATTCCATCTCAATATATGAACCCTGAACTTATGGTAAAAACACCCGGAGGGAACGTTGAGACAAAAAGGAATTATAAGAACCTTCCTATCCTTGTGTGTGGAAAGAATCTACCAGTAAACCTTATTGTTTTGCCTCTAGTAGAGTTTGATGTTATTTTGGGCATGGATTGGCTTTATGTTTATCATGCTAAGATTGACTGCAGAGCTAAAATGGTTTTTTTTCAGAAAGATTTTCAGTTTGTGTACAAGAATGAACCCTTGATTTTGATAACATATCAGGAAGTTGAGAAACTAGTAAAATATGGAAATGAATGTTACCTTGAACATATTGTTGAAAATAAAGGAACTGTTCAGATTAATGATGTGCCAGTGGTAAATGAGTATCTTGATGTTTTTCCTGATGAGTTGCCTGGTATTATTCATGATTGGGAAGTTTAATTTACTGTTGACTTAGTTCCTAATTCTAAGCCAATTTCAAAACCCCCTTACC
The DNA here is from genome assembly GCA_963277665.1 of Viscum album. NCBI lineage: Eukaryota > Viridiplantae > Streptophyta > Magnoliopsida > Santalales > Viscaceae > Viscum > Viscum album. The sequence continues at coordinate 393,153,561 of OY728147.1, read as the reverse complement.
GAATGGCTCAAGTTGAAATTTTAGAGTTAAAGAAACAATTGCAGGAGTTATTAGATAAAGGTTTCATTCGACCTAGCACATCACCATGGGGTGCTCTTGTCTTGTTTGTTAAAAATAAAGATGGATCAATGAGACTTTGCATTGATTATAGAGCCTTGAATAATATTACTATTAAGAACAAGTATCCTTTGCCTCATATTGATGATTTGTTTGATCAGCTCCAGGGAGCTCAGTATTTTTCGAAGATTGACTTGAGGTCGGGGTACCATCAGTTGAAAGTAAAAGAAGCAGATGTTCCGAAGACTGCGTTCCGTACTAGATATGGCCATTATGAATTTGTAGTTATGCCTTTTGGGTTAACTAATGCACCTACTGTATTCATGGACCTTATGAATAGAATTTTCCATGAGTTCTTGGATAAATTTGTGGTTGTTTTCATTGATGATATTTTGGTGTTTTCTAAAAGTAAAGAGGAGCATGAAAGTCATTTAAGGGTTATCTTGCAAACCTTAAAAGAAAAGAAACTATATGGAAAATTCAGCAAGTGTGAGTTTTGGTTAAAACAAATTTCTTTCCTGGGTCACATTGTTTCAAAAGATGGCATAACTATTGATCCTACTAAAACAAAAGTTGTTGAAGAATGGCCGAGACCCACAAATGTAACCGAGATCCGTAGTTTTCTTGGTTTGGAAGGTTACTACTGAAGGTGTGTTGAAAATTTTTCACGGTTATCTAGTCCAATGACTAAGCTAACTCGTAAGGGTGTTAAGTTCATCTGGACAAAAGAATGTGATGATTGTTTTCAGGAGTTGAAAATAAGATTGGTGAATGCTCTAGTTTTGGAACTTACTTCCAAGAATGGTGAGTTTGTTATATACAGTGATGCTTCGTTGAAGGGACTTGGCTGTTTCCTAATGCAGAATTATTAGGTAATTGCTTATGCTTCACATCAGTTGAAAACTCATGAGGTAAATTAACCTACACATGATTTGGAATTAGCTGCTATTGTCTTTGATTTAAAAATTTGGAGGCATCATTTGTATGGAGTAAAGTGTGAAATATATACTGATCATAAGAGTTTAAAGTATATATTTACTCAGAAAGAATTGAACATGAGACAAAGGAGATGGCTGGAATTAATCAAGGATTATGATTGTACAATCCACTACCATCCGGGAAAAGCAAATAAAGTGGCCGACGCTTTGAGTCGAAAAAGTAATGCTTCATTAACCATGCTACGTTTGGAATGAGATACTTTGGTTTTTGATTTGATGAACTTTGGCATAGAAGTTGTTGGTGCAGGAAGTCCTTCTGTTTTGTTTCAGGTATCAGTGAAATCTTCTCTATCAGACAGAATCAAGCAAGCACAGAAGCAAGACAGCAAGTTGCAGAAAAAGGTAGAGCTGGTTCAGAAAGGTAAGTTGCCTGAATTCAACATTGATAATAATTGTGTTTTGAGGTTTGGGAAGAGGTTATGTGTGCCTTGTGATTCATAGTTGAAGAATGAGTTGTTATGTGAGGCTCATAGTTCCCCGTTTTCAGTTCATCCTGGCAGTACTAAGATGTACAGAGATCTGCGGGAGTATTACTTGTGGGATGGAATGAAAAGAGATATTGCTGATTTTACTGTGAAGTGTTTGACTTGTCAACAGGTTAAAGCCGAGCGGCAGTTACCGAAAGAGATGCTTCAACCTTTACCAGTGCCAGAGTGGAAATGGGAGAATATATCCATGGACTTTGTTGTGGGATTACCGAAGACATCTCGAGGTAATAATGCAATCTGGGTTATTGTTGATCGCTTGACCAAGTCTGCTCATTTCCTTGCTATACGAGATACTTTCTCTCTTGATCAACTTTCCCGTTTGTATCTTAAAGAGATAGCCAGGTTACATGGAGTTCCTCTCTCCATTGTATCGGATCGTGATCCCAGGTTTACTTCTAACTTTTGGAAAGGCCTTCAGAAGTCGTTGGGTACTGAATTAAATTTTAGTACAGCTTTTCATCCTCAATCAGATGGGAAGTCAGAATGAAAAATTCAGACCTTGGAGGATATGCTACGAGCTTGTTCGATGGATTATCAGGGAAGTTGGGACCAACATCTTTCTTTGGTTGAGTTTTCTTATAATAATAGTTTTCATTCCAGTATACAGATGGCACCATTTCAGGCATTATATGGGAAGCAGTTTCGAACTCCAGCTTTCTGGGATGAAGTGGGTGAAAGGAAGTTGATGGGACCAGAATTGGTAGAAGAGATGGAAAAAAAAGTTCAGCTGATATAGAAACACATGAGAACAGCTCAGAGCAGGCAGAAGAGTTATGCAGACAACAGGAGGAAGGATCTATCTTTCGAGGTAGGTGATCATGTTTTTCTCAAAGTCTCACCATGGAAAAGTGTGATGCGATTTGGTAAGAAAGGAAAGCTGAGTCCAAGGTTTATTGGACCATATGAAATTCTGGAGAGAGTTGGATCAGTTTCTTACTGAGTGGCTTTACCTCTGAGTTTATCTCAGGTACACAATGTTTTTCATGTTTCAATGTTGAGGAAGTATATGCCAGATCCATCTCATGTTTTGAGTCCAGAGGTAGTTCAGCTGGAAGAGAACCTATCTTATGAAGAACAACCAGTCCAGATTCTTGACCACAGGGAGAAGGTGTTACGGAATAAGGTGATTCATCAGGTAAAGGTTTTGTGGAAAAACCATGTGATTGAAGAGGCAACGTGGGAATCTGAAAATGTTATGAGGGGTAAATACCCCCACTTATTTTGATAAGTGAATAAAATTGCGAGGATGCAATTCCCAAAAGGGGGGAAGGATGTAACATCCCAGGTAAATAAAGAATAAATAATTTTCATATTAATTAATATTTACGAATTAAATATTAATTTTAATTAAAAGGGGTTTCTACATTCGATAGCGTACTCGATACGCAACGATGAGTTTCTTTGAAAACTTACGTTGCACACTAGTAATAAAATAATATTATTTTTAAATGTTAGTTTACACGTAGCCGTTGTACTGGCAGGAATGGATAGAAAAAACTAAAATATGATTATATATGTTTTTAAATGTTTTTACATTTATCCAATAAAGGATAAAGGCTTAAAATACGAAAATAATTCAATTTTAGGCATATATACTCTAATTTTCACTAAAGGTTCACTTATCACCTTTTGATGGCGAACCGTCATTAAATATAGTTTTGATCACTCTTATACTTTATTTTGGACCAAATATAACTCTTCTTTAGAATCGGGACATAAAAATTTACTTTGTGTAAATTTTTGGTATCTTTCCGATAAAGTTCATTTTTTTTAAATGAATAGTGAAAATTGTTGTATTTTAATTCAAAACCTCTTTTTAATCTAATTTTTAATATGATTAGATTATCTTTTGAATTGGTTTTAAAGTGAAATTAGAAAATATTTTTACCATTAAATCCAATAGTGGTCATTGGAATTAATTTCACTTTGAAATCGGACATAAACTAGTGTCAATCTTTTGATACTTATTGTTTCACAAAAACACGCTATTTGTCATGACAGCGGGAATTAATTATTAAATTAATTAATTTGACTTATATGTTTTGAATTTTGTAAAATAGACTTCATTTTTTAATTCGGAATATCAAATATATCTTAGGGTGAATTTTTGGTATTTTTCTGAAAAACTTCAATTTTTGATGAATAGTGAAATCACTAAGTGGTACTTATGAAAACTGATTTTCCGTTTAAATGAAATTTTACCACCTCTGTGATTTGATTTTCAAAAATCCGACATACATGGTTGTCATTAAGAAGTAAAATTTGGTTCAATGAGATTAAAATAATTTTTTGGTGAATAGTAACTTATTAAGTTTTTAATCGCGATTAGTGGTAATTAGTGTAGTTTAAGGTAAAAATAATGTTTTAATAATATGAGATGACCTAGACACATGTCCTACCCTCATTGGTTATGTTATGGCTGACCAATAAAATCCATGGGTCAACTTGGGGACCCCATGGAGCCATTTTGGTTGGAAAATGACATAAATACCTTTTATTTAATGTTAATGTAAAAAATGGCACAAACATAACATGTTTTACTAAAACAATTTTTAAATGGGGTTATACAAGTCAGATTTTTGATTATAAATATTCATTGGAAAGATAAAAATATTTCCTACATCATAGTATTTTTTTTATAATCTTTAGACAGTAAATAAATTAAATTATTTATGACATAATAATGATGCAGCGATGACATCATTATTTGACGATTTAAATAAAATAGAAAGATAATGTAAAATCTATGAACTACACATGTCAAAAACTTATTGGATGGGTGGATTTCGAACCCTTATCACCTTATCCACGAATTATATCAATGTGGGACCTTTTAAAACCGAAACACATTTTCAAATAAAATAATAGTTTCATGGTTTCCAAAAGTGCCCCTCCTCTTCTCTTATAAAAGGCCCCCACCTCTACCTCATTTCACACACTCCTCAAGCCTTTGGCTCAGCCAAAACCTGCCCATTTACTCTATCCACATCCCTCTCCTCATCCTAGAGGATTCCCTTTGGGAAGAATCCTTTCAAAGGAAGCCTTTAGACTCAAATCAAAAGGGGTTACACTTTTAAAGGTAATTCATTCTCTCATGTTCATTTGTTTTATTTTGCTTCTCCAACCCCCTAAACTCTTTTTATTTACTTCGTTTGTAACAACACCAGTATCTTCAATATACTAGGATGTTTTTATAAGATTTATTTGAGCTACACTCTCACACAACTACATCAAATGGTTAAAGAACATACGGTTTTCGTGGATGGTGAAATTCTGCCTCCCGAAACGATGATTGTTCAATACTCATTTAACAACTTCAAAGGTGGCCATTATGATGTCACTATTTTTATATATGATATATAATATGTTTATTATTTCCTTAATCTTCTGTATTTTTCATTTATGGTATACCATTATTGTTCCCATTATGGGTAAACACGATATCTTCATTTTAGGAAGTGCGGACTACCGCCCCCTGAAAGTGATTTGATTCGTTAATACCATATGTGGAACATATAAAGGATGGAACTATGGTATTATATATGATATTATACTGGAATTATAATATACCTTTATATCATTATGATTCCATTCTATAAAATATGAAATAGAAATGAAAGTAGCGTTCATGCGTACGTACGGCTTACCATCTCCATGAACGGTGCATTTCATTTCTTACCTCTAAATGATTATGTGATATTAAAAATGCATGTATATAATGGATATATATGATATATACATCATGATTATAATTCTGGATATAATGGATACATGAACAACATGTAATTATAAAGGGTTTATTTTTGACTCAAGTACCAATGATCGTTAAAACGACCATTATTAACTTAAATAATTACATAGTGTTCATGACATGGCAATAAGTGATATAAAAGGAATAATAAACTTGAAAAAGGTTCTTAAACAAGTAGAAATTAACTCAAGTTTATTATTCAGGAGATTAAATAACGATCGAGTCAAGTCAGACCCAAGGTAAGGGACTTCGTCTCAATCTCCTTTCATTGAGGCATATTTTATTTTATACACAACTTTCTTTTATACAGTGTATAAAACCCTTTGACTTTTACTTTTATACAAAAGGAATATTTTTCTACAAAGCGCTTTACTAAATTACAAAAAGGAATTTTTTTTTAACGTACGCGGTGAAAACGACCTTTTCCGCCACCGCGAGTATTATTTGGTCTTTGCCTTCCTCAATAAGCCGTAATGTTTTTAAAATAAAATAAATACCATATACTCTTTTATGTATTTTGGTATTGAAAATGGTTTTGATAAAGGATTCTATTATGATATATTGTGATTGAAATGTGGAAATTTTATCATTCCTTTATATTGGTTTTATGTTTTATGATTTTATATTGGTACTTGGACATTTGACGGGTGGTTACGTGATAAACCATATGACGGGTGGTGCCATGAATACCAGGACGGGTGGTTACGTTATAACCTCCAATGCATTGGTTATGGAAGTCGGCCGTATGGCTATTCCATTAAGTATGTATGGAAATTGGCTGTATGGCTATTCCATTAAGTGATATGTGTGGAAGTCGACCTTATGGTTATTCCACTTAAGTATGTTTATGTCCCAAGTTACCTTTATATATGCTATGTGTTCTTTATATGGGTTTTATGGTAACCCTTTGGTTACAAAAAGGTAAGTAATGGTACTTTATTCAGTGAAGAGTTTTTACTACTTCATGAAGGTGAAGGTATTACTTTGATAGAGTATACATGTTTTACTTGATGTTTGAAAAAGTAACAGTTTTCATTCTTTGTGTATCCCTTACTGAGCTTTTTATGCTCACCCCAAGTTTTTCGAAATGTTTTTCACAGGACTTAAAGTGGAATAAGGTCAAGGATGGGATCAATGGAATGCCATGCTATATAAAACATGGAACTAGACATGTTTCTTTTTAAGAGTTTTTTTTGATTATGGAAACTTAGTAGAAGTGTCTACTTTGTAATCTTTTGAGATGTAATAGTTATGTCCTAATTCTATAAAACTCTAAACCTGAAAAGATCCTCAATGTGAATTATTCATTTAATTCAATATTAAGTAAGCTATAAGGCTGGGGCCTTATAGTTCGTTAGTCCAAATGAAATCACCAAGTACTCATACATCCCATACCTACACTAAAACACTATATTTGGAATATCCTCCCCTCTTAATCAAAACAAGTTATAGCCTGATTGAGGATAAATATTTTTGAACCACTAGGAACCTCATAACTGTTCGAAAAGATCATTGATCATGGGAAGGGAATATTTTTTTTACTATCACCAAGTTTAGCTTCCAACAATAAAAAAAGAGTCAAATACTACTTTTGTACTTATTGAAGAAAAAATAGGTGAACCCTATAGTTAATTACTCATCCTGATGAATCCATTCCACTCTAAGTCATCCAGTTATACCTTGAGATCCTTCTTCTCGGTTGGTGTCATACGATATGAGGGTATCAAAATGGGATTCACACACAACATGAGCTCTATTTCTGCTTAACTCTCTAGTCTTTTATAGTTTATAATAGGTCAAATATTACCAAAAATATTTCAACCCATTCTTTATCATCCCAAGGGCCTCTGGTTCCCTAGAAGGATGAAGAATGTTGGATTTGAAGTTAGGGATTATTTGAACATAGTTATGAACTCCAATTACTAGGACATACATTAAGAGAATGGATTCTAGTTGATGTGACCTTTCTTCCTAAACCAAAAAAAAGGCTCAGGGGAATTCTCAACCACATTCTTCTACACATCTAGTGGTAATGTATAATCATCCTCTATTGTAGTAGTATTATATCATACTTCCCCAGTAGTCCCATAAGACTACGTCAAGGTGATATATTCTATAATGTGAAAGGAAAACTTTGAAAAAATATATATTTTTGGATAATACCTAATCAGTCTATGGGATCACACCAAGTTTCTCCTTGGAGTCTACCCCCAACCCAAGGTATAACCCTCCTTGCACTAACCCTGGTCTCCATCCCTACATGTTAGTCATAATAATTATATTTATACTAACACAACAACATGAAAAATTCAACAAATTTATGCCTATAAATATATATAATAATAGTATGGAAGCACATTCATATCACCCAAATATAAACAATATTTAACAAATAGCAAAAATTAAGAAATTTAATTAAAGAACCACTATGCAACACAACAAAAAATAAATTTATGGAATGAAAACCTATGTTCCTGATCACGATGCATGAACATACCCAAAAATTCATAAATCACATATCAATATCATGTACATCAATTAAGGTGAATTAAATAAATTGTAATATAAAAACATAATTTTCCTTAATTTATGGAAACTCAGAGGTCCACTATATAGTGTTGTCTCAGAACTATCATTGTTCCCCTACTCGAGTCCCAACTATCCTATATCTTCTCTATTTTTTCCTTAGTCAAGACAAGATAAGGAACAAGTTAGTGAATCCCCATCCCATGATACCATTTTTAACTCCCCGACCCAAACCATCGGGTCACAGTTGGAGTGCTACAAGATCTCATGAGCACCTCCCTATACACAAGAGGTTGTTGACTAGCAGTAATGGTCTATTTCCATTGGTGGGTAACACTATACCCTCAATATCATGTCATTGATAAAATAATAGAAAATAAATGAAAATAATAATAATAATTAAATATCATATTAATCACATGGAAACTAAAAGGATGACATACATGTCATAAATAAAAGTTGATCCCAAAGTGGTAAGCATGTCCATAGTATAAGCACCAGATAAAGAAATAAAAAAAACATTTTAAGGTTACCTTGGATTTTTTCTTGGTCCCTCTAGATCTTTGCTCCACTAGTTAGCCATCTACTACAGGGCCCTTTCCATTCATCAGATCTCTAGCCATGCAATCTACAAGTTCACCAAAATGACTAAGTAGGGTGTGAGTAAAAGACTCTGTAGGACACCACCAATGCTCCCTAAACCTAGCGCGCTCAAGTATAATAGGTGTATTACATAATAAAAATAAATTCATAATGATCATAAACACACAAACCAAAAAAGAGTGGTTGTGTACTAACAAAGATGGCATAAATCCCTGATCATAACTACTTTAGCTCTATTCCAGAAGGATAAGGAGAGGATTCAATAGTAACCCAACTAGACACAAGCTACTAAATTAGGATTTCAGCTACCTCATGGTGTGACGTGTATATGTGACCTGGTGTCCTTTATCCATCAAGTTTATCATTACACTTTACATCCTCTAGTTATCCACCAAGCTACCTCGAGTTCATGACACTTGATGTACACCAGGATACCTTATGTGTATCCATAATGGAATCACCATGGTTTCCTTATATACCTATCAAATTTTCAGGCCCCTTATTGTTAATTTCGCAAGTCAAGTGAACTCCACCTATAAGGGATGAACACGACACAAAGGTCCACTGGTCTCAAATACCAACCCAACCTCCAAGGTAATGGTAACAAAAATCATAGGGCAAAGAAAGATAATAAAGATGACATCATGAGATAAATAATAGCACCATGTTAAAATGTGAATCAATATTAAACATATAATCCAACTACTCTAAAAAATATCATGGAAACAACATCATAATGGGTATAATAGGATACACACAACCACATGTGAACACAATAAATCATGATCATCAGTTATTCCAATATAAAAAATTATATCATGGAAACATGTGTATATCAGAGGCCAAGAGGGTAAGTAACTTCCTACCTCAAAATTCACCGACATCATCGATACGGATAAACCACCATGTGTGGTTCAAAATATGGATTGGAAACATCAATAGTCAAGAACATGTGATCCTGAGACTTATTATTGTAGTTTTTGAAATGTAAATAGTTTAAGTAAGTCAAGGGTTCCAAGAAACAAAACCAGTTATTTTATTTCAAAAATAAATATAATATTACATACGATGATACTTTCTCTCTCTTGAATAATTTTAAAATTATCGTTTTTGGAAAATCCATGAACTAGTGGTTTTATCCTCATGAATAATTATAAAACCACATAAAATAATATAAATCTTTCTCTTGATTAGTCCGAGATCATACATGGTTATTACTTATAATTATTCTTTGATGAAACTATATAATTATCCTCAACAATTTTTATAATTATCCCATGATAAATTGATATCTTTATCACATGATAATTCCATTATAATCATCCTTGGATAAATTTTATAATTATATTTTGAAAATATTTATAAATTATCCCTAATAAATAGACTTAATTATATTTTTATAATTCTTTACCTATATTTTGATAATTCATGTAATTATCCTTTAATATTTTCTTAAAATTATATTCATTATTTTTTTTGTAATTATAATTTGATAATTTTATAATTTATCCCTAGATAATTTAGGTTTTATCATTCTATAATTCATCCATATTTTTTAGATTTTGAGATGGAAAAAACTAAATAGAAGAATAAAAAAACAAAAAAATAGAACTGACACCTTTTTCCTCCCAGGTGCTGTATACTGGAAGAAAACACAGAGGTATTCATGGGCCTAAATCTAGAAATGAGAACTTAGGGGTTAAATTTATAGGATTAACCGAACACGTTTAAGGAATAATCATGGTCTCGAAGAATATACAAAATAACCAATAAGGAAGAACCAATTAGTTTGAGTATTTCAAAACCCCAAACATGTATACCTTCAAAAAAAATCTAAAACCCCGATTAAATCAACTATTTCAACAAAAAAATTAAGGTAGAGTTATTAAATTCATCCCATTAAGGAGTTCATGAATTTAAATGTTCAAAATGGGTTAAATCCATGTTTTTAAATTGTGTCCCACATGAAAATGGTGGTATGACATGTAGTGTGGGAGGTGGAAGAATAAGGGAATTGAAAAAATTATAAATAATAATGTAATAAAATAATGAAATATTTTACACTCACATGTGATTTGATAAAAAACCTAAAACACACAAATGATATGTCACTCCTAGGGTAAAACCCACATTATAGACCTAACAGAGGTCTTAGATTTTCCATTTTAAACACCTCTTGGAAGATATTTCATTATTTTAGAAAAAAAGTGTTCTCATGATATAATATATTTAATAATTTTATTATATCATTACCAAGTCTCTGCAGGCCTCAGAATATCATACTGTCTTAGTTCTTAACTCAAAAAATATTTGATAGTATATTCCAAAGTGTTAATAGGGATTTTACCCTTATGTGAATTCACTTCAAAATAAATCATTTATAAGGTCATTTTTATTAAAAAACAACATTTTTCACATAAAAACACTCATAAATTATTAACAAAAAAGGTTTTATTATAATTAAAAATGGATATTATAGTTTATGCATTAGTTTAACAATTAATTTTCTTCTAAGATAGAGCCTTTAATTACATGCTTGGATTTACTCTATAATGAATTTAGTTTATCATCTACCTTGACCTCAGTAAGTAATTAAAGTTATTAGATTGAATTTAGTTGTTGAATATAGTTTTTGAATATTAATTTTTAGAGTTATGATGAATTGTATTCTCTCTTGAGTAAAGAATATCTAGGTAGAGGGACTTGGGGTCAAACTACCCACTGACCTGAAGGCCCATGCCTTGTCTAGGTAAGTGAATGAGGTTGGATATTTTTCACTTTGGAATTACTCATGTGGAGAGTTACAACCCCATATAATTGTAAAATTTTATATTAAGTGTTCATGTAACTTATGAATGTGATGCATTTGGATACATGTGAATACACCTGGCTTCTAATTTTGAGTGAGTAACACAAATGTATGGGTCCTGTAAAGAGTTACACATCAATATGGTTCAAACATATTTTTTTAGTGGAGGGAATTGGATTCCAAACCAAATTACTAGAATCATGCATACATAAAAGGGAATAAAATGAGAAACATTGAAATATTAAAATACAATTCAAATACTAAGTGTGAGATTCCTTCCAAAGTAAATTATTTCAAGGCCTCAATCATTCAACCAGGTATCGTTGAGCTCAACATGATTACCCCTATATTATATTGTATAAGGAATGAAAATTATAAGTGACTTTGGTTCATATTGATGACATTTTCATTCTTACCATGAGTATACCTTGATTTTCCTTTGATGTATTATTATTGGAATTTTTTTTGAGTTACACTAGCTTGGAAGACCTAATAATTAGTATACAAGAGGAATATATTTGGGTATATCCATATGGTGGATTGGACAAAGAGTTGTCCACTCAACTATCTAGGAGTTATATATGATATGACTAAATTTTTTTTTCTACCATATATAGTCATGGATTTTTTACATGAAAACTGGTTTAAGTCATGGTGAAATATAAATATTGGTATGATAATGAATATAAAGTGTTTTTAAAGGGGATTATCATTTTAGTTGGATCCCATTTAATAAAAGTCCTTATTAAATGGTAAATAATACATGATAATCATCTAATAAAATCTTTTACTATACATAATATCATTACCACGATCAAGGTAATTTTTTATCAATCCTTGATAAGAAGAAGATTAATGTAAGTAGGTATTAAGACTAGTAACATATGAATGGTTTTTAAGAAATATTGGTGATTTAAGAAAAGTTATTAAGGAAGATTATATATGTCAGAATAGTTAATTCTTAAGTAATAAAGTGTTTATATAGTTTAGTGGGTGAATTTAGATGATTATGGAAGCATATAGTGATTCATTTAAGTTTTCAAAGGAATTTGATGCAAAATGACCAAAGGAATCTTAGTCTCCACTCATGTACTCAATATGATTGGGTATATCTATTTTAGACTTATATACTCGATATGGTTGGGTGTGTCAAATTATATTCAATATAGTTGAATATATTAAATGAATTGGGGAGACTACAAGTTTCCTTAAATCTCTATTGGTTATATAAATCAATTATATTATTCTGAAATATATATGATTTCAGTTATAAGTTTTAAAAAATGATTTAAATATACAGAAGGACATAATATGAAAATAATTGAAGATTTATTTTTTTCAAGTAATGGGGAAAATGAGTGCATTGATAATTTGGATACCTCAATCTTGGATAAACTTAATATAAGATCTATATTTTATCTCATTTATCACTTGAGAAGAGAATGCTAACAATAGTTGTTTAAATAAAACAAGATGTGTGTTTTTAATACACATGGTTTATGATTTGTTTAATTATATAACGTGATTCAATGGTAGAATAAAATTTCTTTTTACGGTTAGAGAATCTATTTCATTATCATATATGTAAATGTTTCAATAAATTTAATAAATTCAAGAAAAATTTACCTAATATTATCAAAGTGTTGAGAATAGATAAAATAGGAATATGATGTTTGGATTTTGATACTGTATGGGTAGTATAAGGGGGTAAAATTTCAAACCGTAATAATAAAAATTGGTTAAAAATTTCAAAAATGTTTCTTCAAGAAGCCATTCAGGGTCATTAAAACCTATGGTGCCAGGAAGGAAGAATAATAATTCAATATGATTGGATTATCCATGATATACATGAAGGAGTTTGGGAAATTCCATGAAATATACATGTTAGGTATGTTATAGAAATTAATTCTTCTTTTTCGAGGGGTATGTGATATTGAATGTATATTTTATAAAGTGTTGTAAATATAAAAGAGTTCAAAATCAAAGGAAGAATTGATCATGCTTATGGTTTATATTCATGAGATGAAGTAAATAGTTACAACATCACAAATTATAATATAAAGTATTTTATCAAGCTCAAATGAATCTAAGTAAATGATGTGTATATTCATCTCATTTCTCTTATGTGAAAAGAGAAGATGTTTGATAACAAAGAGTTTTTATAAACAATTATGAGATTATTAAATGAATAAACACGGTTTATGATTCACCAATTTTTATAACATGTTTTGAGAATAATATATGGATAAAAGTGTTTATCGAGGATAAAATTGTTTATCCGTATATTTGTTAAAATATATGGGAATGTGTTCCTACCACCCATCAGTGGTATGTTTTAATAAAGTCTTATTTTAAAATTAAAAAGTTACAAGCACATAGAATCCCATATATGATATGAAAACAATAGTTTATTTTTTTAATATCCATACTGAAAGAAAATAAATGTTATTTACTAACACAAAAGGGTTTTTGTATCTTATTATGATATTATAAAAATAATATAGTGTTTAAGAGGATATTGGAATTATTATTATACTTAGACAAGCTCAAAATTAACAAATAAAGGATAACACCAATCTTAAGTTAAAGCATTTTCCACTTAATATCTTTAAAATTTTAGGATATGTGATGGTAAAGAAAAATGTAAATTGTTTAATTTAGTAACTATTTAGAAAGTGGATATTAATATTATACCAGTTTAAGATAAAGTTTTTTCACTCAATATTCTAAAAGAGTTTAGGATAAGTAATGATAATGAAAAATTTGAAAATTTACATTTAGTTATCATTAATTTGAAAGACACTATTTCTTAAAGGATTATACTAGTAAAAATGAAAAGTTAATTACACTTTATATCCTAAAAGAGTTTAGGGTATGGTGGGAAAGAAAAATTTAAAGAGTTACATTGGTTACCATAACAAAGTGTTATAACTTTATCCTAAAAGAGTTTATGATGTGACTGTAAAGAGTTTCACTAGTTACCATATTAAAGTTATTGTCACTTTATCCTAAAAAAGTTTAGGAGGACATGTAAATAATAATATACATAGTCAAATAATTTTAAGGAATTTTTTTGGTGGAATAGGTTTCCAAAGATTATGATGATAATGAAACCAGAAATATTTCTAATTGGACAACATAAGTTTACATCGTAATATTTGATGTTGTGTTATTAAGAAGATTGAATATTTTAAAGAAGTTTCATAGTTAAGAATATGATTCCTAAGTCTCACCATTATTAAAACTAGATTACTTTATATATATTTATCACTAAAGATTTTAGTGGGAGGGTTTTATAAAATGGTCACATAGAGATGTGACATGGATTACATATGATGTAATGTGTTAACAAAACCCAAAAAGTATTGAAAACATAAGGATAATTTGGTAGTTTGTCATATATGATATGATAAATTGGTGTTTATGTTGGTTTTATTAAATATTCTTAAAGATTTAAAGAATATAAAATTTTATCATGTTAAAGTAAACCTACATGTTTTCATTATTTTATGTTAGAAACATAAATTTATATATAGATATACATTTTTTGAAGTGAAATGATAATTAAACTATCAATGTATGACTTTGAGTTTATCCCTAACTGGTGTTCATCATGGAATGTTATAGATTGTGATGAAATGTTAAGGTTAGTGTGAGTGTAATTATTATATAGAGATACAAAATACTCTCATTAGTTAGAAAAAAAATAATATTCCTTAGGTGCACTTGATGACCTACTAAGTATACCATAAGGAATGCCATATAGATGTATTTAGTACACTAGGGGTGCATGGATCATATTTGAGTCCACACTACCTAAGTTTAGTGAGATAGATAATATGAGAACCTACATACTTGGATAACCTACTTATTTATATCTACATATTAACTTACCTAATACGGGGGTGGTTGGGTATGATGCAAATCATGTCGTCGGTTGGAGTTTAACCGCCAAGCCTAAATGCCTTTAATTTTTTATTTATTCTTCCCCCTATTTAGCTGGGTTGAGGGGTAAACTTACATGGATCATAATTCCAGAAGAAATTAGACCTAATAAATGACTCGTAGGCCCCAAATACCTTGATAACACAAGAGATGATCAAACCTATCATATTATACATTAAACTAAGCACACAACTTTCCAAGGCTGAACATCTAGAATTGCTCCATGTAGAGAACAATGTCTGGTACTGATGGAAGATTCCATACCCTATCATTATTCCAATATGGTATCCCTATAAATTTGTGTGATGCTGCTCTGAATCCCACATTTGGATCTACACTTTAGGCCCAAATATTTTTTTTAATTCCCGTCAACAACGCTACTTTGCCATCTGTTCATCATCCAAGGAGGCCCACCATCGAGACTTCCCTACTGTCACTGATGTCTGCCGTTATGTGCCACTAAGGGCTGATGTTGCCTCCCACCATCAAAATTGTTGAGGACCACCGTGCACCGTATCCATATTCTCTTATGATCCCTCCTTCCATCACTAAAGCTAGAATTTGTACACTACTGAACCATCGAGGACCACCATGCACTGATCCACTGACGAGCCCTCCCGCCATCACCAAAGTGTGGTGCACCGCAACCACCAACCCCAAACCCACCCTATGCCCTGAGACCTTCCATAAAATCTTGATAGAGAACCATCCTAAATCCCTAGATATTAGGTTCACTAAGAATTGATCCTGGTAACGATGCAGTATTATGGGCTACCTTTACCACTAGGCCAGACCCCAACTGCGATTGGTACTTAACCAATATGGGATTTTTCCTCTCATACGATGAGTATGTCATATAGGCCCTCAATTGAGATATTTTATGGAAGTGTGAGGATGAAAATATATATTGTATATATCCCTAGATAAGGAACATGTGATGTTCTTATCCACAAGGATGAATGACATGTGATGTATTCAACGATTAGTTCAGTCTACACTTAAAGAATCGAGAATAGTTGAGTTGGCTACATGGTAATGACACGATGTTCCATGTCCTGTGGTCACTTGATGTCTCAAAAAAAGATAAAATATGAGAATTCATGTTGGAATATGATGCAGTCTTGTGGACTCATGTATAGAGACACATGTGTTTGATAGAGACCACGCTAGATCCCTTTATAGTTTGAGTAGCATTGATGAGTTTATATAGGAAAATCTTTTCTTACATATATAGATATGAAGATACCTATTTTTTTAACACTATAAAGGTATGTAGGGTTATAATTTGTGGGTTAATTAATGGGGATTGAGTTTTTCCCAGTTACTCTAATAGTGTTTTAGAGTTAATCCAAAAGTATTTTTGATGGGTATTCACAAGGTATTACATACGATGTAATACATGGAGAAGTTGATGATATCTTTACAAAAGTGTTTTGTAAGACATCCAAAAGGATTTTTGGATATGGTTTCACAAGTTATTTTATATGATATAATATAAGGTTAAATAACCCAAAATTTATCAGGCTTTAATGAAAGTGGGAGATTGATGGATATATTCCCTAAATCCTATATATATATATGATATATTGATATATATATATATTATGCCTTTCATGAAAATATTGATTTGTATGCTGATAGGGGAATATCATTTATACTTCATATGATAATAGTTATCATATGAATGGTTTGATTCATTATTCAACTATTTCATAAGATGAAATTCTTGGGAATAAATTCATTAATGGGATGAATTCATTTACTATCCATATCCTATATCCATGCATTAGAATGCATGAATAAACTCGATAACACCCAAGGAGTATCCTCGAGTGATTATATATATTACTGACATGAAATGAAAGTGTTTGTACTATGATTATGCCTAGAAAAAACTACAAAATATCTATAGTTCTCTTATTCTTATTCTTCATTTTCATGCTAAGATTTTATCACATAATGGGACAAAGGAGAATACTACATGTATTGCATGTGATTCATTCGACTCATGGATACACCTTGGAGGTGGTATAATTTTGTTTTACACTTAGTGGTCTCTATCAAACCCATGCAATATCATTCAAATATGTTGAATTGGATTTTTGGTGTAAGTTATACATATTTATAGCATGTTCTTAATTTTATTTTTTGCATAAGTTTTACATTTCCTACATGGGATAACCATATAAAAGGGTTTTAATCCATCCCACTTGATCCGATAATAATTTTTAGACTCTAAAAAAACCCTTATATATATATATATAAATGTTATCTTATATATACCACACACACACAAACACACAAACACACACACACATGTAAAGATTCAAGGAATATTTCCATCATTCTCTCACTTGCACTAAATCCTATAATTTTTTTGTTATTTCACCTTATATGGTATCATATATAATAACTTGTGAAACTATATCCAACCCAACTTTTAGAATTCATCCAAAACACTCTTGTAAAGCTATAATTAACTTCACCTTGTATCACACCATATGAAATACCTTGTGAATACCCATAAAAAATACTTTTGGATTAACTCCAAAACACTTTTAGTGTAACTCTCCAAGTCAAACTAAATCCCTATTTAGTCAACCATAAAGTAAAACCCTATAGTCCTTTATACTGTTGAGAATAATTATGAATCTCTGAATCCATATATGTAAGCAAAGAGCAGCCTCTAGAAAAGCTTCAATGCTACTAAATATATAAAGGGATCCATAATGATATCTATCAAACACATGTTTCTCTATACTAATTTCAACTAGTCTGCATCACATGAAAACATGAATTATTAAATTTTTACTTTGTACAAGACATTGAGTGACTATGGGACACAAATCATGTCAATTATATATAGCCAAATCATCCATTCTTTATTCTCAGTGTGTAGATTGATCTGACCAATGGATACATCACATATCATTTATCCTTATGGATAATAGAATCACATATCCCTTATACAAATAGATATATAATATTTAGGTGAAACTATACACTCCCATAGTCTATCTTATTTGAGAGACTAGATGTCATACTCATCATATGAGAAGAAGAATCACATCTTGGTTAAGATCCAACTGATCACATGATCAACAACATACTTAACCACCCCCATATTAGTCCTAAATGGCCTGAAGGCCTTCTTTTTATTTATTTTTGATAATACCCCTTTCAAGGGAAGAGGGGGAACCCATACAAGGCCCGTAGGCTTAGAGATTACATGACCCTAAGGTCTTGGAAATTATAGGACCTATAGGTCTTAGAGGAATTAATCCAGACTATAACTACTTGGAACTACTCCTCCCCAACTTCTACATCATGATGTAAACTGTCCACCTTCGCATGGATGTTTAAATAGGATTCCAATGCATGCACAGGATGGTCTTGATGGAAATTCCATACCCAATCTTTCTTCCAAATCCATTAGCTTTTGCTCTGGTGAATACACCTTCTCTAAATCCTTATCAGAAGTCTTCTCCTTATAGAGTCTTCCTAGTCCATTAAGCATAATTACATGTGGAACATAAGCCTTTAGGTGGCCCAAAGGCCTTGTGGCGGCCCAAAGGACTTGAGGTGTCCCAAAAGCCTTACTAGCCCGAAGGTCTTAGGTGGCCCGAAGGCCTTGAAGGACCCAAGGACCAAACTGATGGCCTGAAAGCCCAAACATATGAATAATTCCAACTGCTACAGTACTGAATAGTACATGCTACCGTAACCTAGAAATTATGTCTCCACCTGGATTTGAACTCATGTCTCTTGGATGCACTTGATGAGTCCTCACCAACCGAACTAAGGCTCTTGTGCCCCCATATTATCTAATTCCTATATAGACTTACACAAGTAGGGTATCAAAGTATAAATGTTCTCATGCTAGGTATCTCTCTAACCTTAGGTAATGGGGACTCATATATGATCCATGCACCTCTATTATACCAAATACATCTATATAACACTCCATAAGCATATTCTGTATCTCTATACAAGAATTTTACTCATTCTAACCTTAAAATTTTATTATAACCTATAATACACTATGATAGACATCAGATAGGGATAAAATCAAAGTCGTACTTTGAGAGAAAAATTATCATTACACTTCACGAAATGTATATCCATATATACATTTAGGTATCCAATGTGAAAAAATGATAAAATATAGGTTTACTTTAATATCATACATTTTAATATTCTTAAACTCATTAATAATAATTTAAAAAACAAACATAATCACTATTTTATCATATCATATATGATAAAATGCTAGACCGGCCTTATGTTTTCTACAATTTCTTGATTTTTTAACTCTTTACATCATATATATTTTCTATCACATATATATGTGTACATCTAATAAAACCCTCAAAATAAACTCTTTAGTGAGAAACATATATGAAGTAACCCAATTTGAATAATGGTGATACTTAGGAATAATATTCCTAACTATTCAACTTCTTGAACATATTCAAACTTATTTACTTCACAACATCAAATATTACGATTTCGAATTATATTTTTTAGAAAATTTTAAGTTTATCATCATTATCATTGGAATTAAATTCTATAAAAAAAATTCCTTTAAATAATGCAACTACTTACATTATTGTTTTAAAGGTCCTCCTAAAATCTTTTAGGATAGAGATACAAACATTTTAACTTAAGATTGGTGTGATCCTTTATTAGTTTATTTCATCTTAGACACTATATTATATGTATAATATCTTGCTAAAATACATAAACCCTTTTGTGTTAGGAAATAACATTCATTTCCTTTTTAGTAGGAACATTTAAAAAATAGACTATTGTTTTTATATCATATATGGTATTATTTGTGTTTGGAACATTTCTTTTTAAAAAGAATATTTTATTAAAATATCTCATTGATGGATGGAAGGAACAAATTTCATTATATTTTAAAAAACATATGGATAAAAAATTTATCCTAGATAAACACTACTATCAAAATATTCTTCTCAATACATGTCATAAAAATTTATAAATAAAAAACCATGTGTATACAATTAAATCATCTCATGTTGTTCATAATAACTCTTTGTTATAAAATAACTTCTCTTATCATATAATAGAAATGAGATGATGATACAAATATTTTACTAAAATTAATCTAGGATTGATACTATCATTTACATTCATATATAGAAACTCTTTTCCTTATAAATATAAATTACAAGATTAAACAATTATTCCTTTTATTTTTCACTCCTATATATTTACAACACTTGTAAAATATACATTCAGTATCATATACCTTTCAATACCTAATAATAGATTTTAAAACATCCATATCGGACATGGACATTCCATAGAGTGTCAAAAATTCATTCATGTATATCTTGGATAATCCAACCATATTAAATTATTAATCTTTCTTCTTGATAACCCTATGTTTCAATGACGTTAATTGGCTTCTTGAAGAAACATTGTTAAACCTTTTCAAATAACTTTTCTTATTATGGTTTTAACTTTTACCCATTTTTACTATCCATACATTACTATAATCTAGACATCATATTCCCTCATTAATCTATTCTCAACACTTTGATAATATCTAGTAAAATTTTCTTGAATTCATTCACTTTCTTAGAATATTTTCATAAATGAAAATATGATAAATTCCCTAACTAGAATAATCCTTTGTTCAGTATCCCCATATAGTATGTTCAAGAATTAAACAAATCATAAACCCTATGTATTAAAAACACCCATCTTATTTCATTTAAATAACTATTATTTACATGCTCTTATCAAGAGCTAAATGAGATAAAATACAAATCTTATGATGAGTTTATCAATGTTTGAATCATATAAGTTATTAATGTAAAAACCCCTTTACTCCATTACTTGAAAGAAACCTTTAATATCCAAACACAAATTATTTTCTCTTTATGACCTTCTATATATTTAAAACACTTTTAAATCCTACAATTGATATCATATATCTATCAGAACAATAGAATTGTATTCTTCAACCAAAAAGACTTAAAAAAACCATTAGTATCACTAATTAATTTAACATATTCAATGATATTGAATATAATTTGATGAACTCAATCATATTGAGTATATGATAATAAAATCATTGATACACCCAATAATATTGACTATATGAGTGGAAATTAAGTTTCATTTGGTCATTTTTCATCTAATACCTTTGTAAACTTAAATGAACCACTCTGTGCTTTCCTATGCATCTAAATTGACTTGTTCGATAACTTTAACACTTGGTTACTGAGGAAGGAACTATTCAGAAACATAGAAGTTTTATTAAGATATTTTCTTAAATCACTAATCTTGCTTACAAACTTTTCATAAGTTACCATTCTAGGACGTAGCTTACATTAAGCTTCTCTTTATCAAGGATCGATCATAAAGCTAGCTTGATGATTATGATGATGTATTTAATCTACAACAAAAGAGTTTATCATATGAGTATCATGTTTTATAATCCTTCAATAAGTAAATTTATTAAATAGGATACCACTAAAATTAAAACCATCTTTTGAAATTCATCATATCCATTAGTGGGACAAGATCCATATTTCACCACTACTTACATCAGTTATAACATAAATATTCCATGACTATATTTGGTAGAAAATAATTATAAATCATATCATATATAACTATTGGATGGTTGATCTAAAAACTCTTTTTGAATTCTATCATATGGATATCATCAACTATATTCCTCTGGTATCCTAACCAATATAGCATCCTAGCTAAGTGTAACCCAATACAAGCACCAAGAGTAAGCTGACAAAGAAAAATCAAGGCATACTCTCCTAAGCTAGACATACTGTCAAAATAATTCAAAGCTATTTATAACTATCTTTCCTTACTCAATATAACCTAAGGGTTCTCATGCTGAGTTGGAAAATACCCAGTTGAATGACCAATGTCTTGACAAGTGTTTCTTTAGATGAAATCTCAAGCTTAGTATTTGAAGGGGATTTTTTATCTCACCATGCTATCTCATGTCATCCCCTTTAGGTATGAATGCTTCTAGTATTCTACTTCAGAATCATATTCTCTACACCAAATAAATATATTCAAATCATATTAACGTGTAACTATTTACACAACCCACAAGTTTGTGTTACTCACCCAAACCGAGGTCAATGTAGATAAAAAACTAAAGTCATTATCTTACCTAACATGTAATGCAAGCCTATATTTAGAAGTAGTTTAATAATTAAAACAAATCATACACCATTCATTGTATAAAAAAATTATAACTATGAATAAAATAAGGAATAAATTTGAAATAAATAAACAATTCAAATGTTCAAACATGAGATAAATTTTTATGAATAATTCATAAATAACAGCTAAATATAAATATTTTATAATTTTAGATTTATATTATTGAAAATATATAAAATTGAATATAAACCCTTTATATTCATTCAAATATGAACTCTTTCATATTTATCATTATATAAAATTTAATTTTCAAATATATTATACTTTATGGATTATAATAAATTTAAAATTTAACTACTCTTATGTAAACATTTTATATAATCTAAATATCATATACTCAATCATTATTTAGACCTTGATCATATCAATCATCATTTGTTTTGATGTGGCTTAAATAATATCCAAATGAGGAACCCATTTATTTTTAACAATTCAAAATAAGTAATTATTAAAAATTAATAATTTAAATATAAAAATTTTATATTTTGGCCTTATTTTATAATTTAATAAATCTTTAAAAATGATTTATTATGATTTACAATTTGTTTTTTATTTATGGATCATAATTCATGCCATATGATTTGGTTTAAAGGTATTACAAATTTTAACATTTAATATCAAGGAATAAAATGTTTTAGAACCATTTAATTAATTTAATTATAAATTATTTATAATTAATTAATTAATTTATAAATTCATTATAAATTAAATATTAGAAAAATGACTTTTATAATGATTTATAAACATTTTATAAATCATTAAAACCATTTAATTATTTTAAAAAATTAAGATATTTACTGTTTAACCTTTCACATTGGGGTTTGAACACATATGGGAAAAGACATCTACCCTTAAACAGGACATCTAAAAGCCATTTCATAAAGGCAAGTCACCACTTGGCTTTACAGATCTTAAATATAATGTGTTGTGTAAAGTTAATACACAGATGTCCTTTATGCAAATCATTCAGTTTAAGGGTATTAAAGATATTACCTTTACATGAATGCTTCATATAAGGGTAGGTATCAATTTACCTTTACACAACCTCTTATTACTGCCGCATAAGGGTACCGCCTTCATGCAAACCATTTACAAAAATGTAATAAAGCGGTTACCCTTACACAAACCTTATGTGTATAGGTATGACCTTTGGGTAACCCCCTTAATCATAAGGGTAAGATCAAGTGACCCTTATGTATATTGATATATATATGGGTAAGGTGAGATTACCCTTATGAAGACCGCTCTATGTAAGGGTAAAACAATAATTACCTTTACATATCACAACTGTATAAGGGTAAACCATTTTTCCAGATTCCTATAAAACCTGAAAAAGGATGCTCTGTTCTTGGTTTATTCTTCATTTTAATGAAATTTTTCATAGATATAAAACATGAAATACCACTCATACCAATGTTAAGTTTCTTATGATTCTAATAACACTTATTAGACATAATTGAAGCAATTAGAAACCAAATACTAGGATCTCCCACTCAAGATAAATGAAAACTATCTATAAAAAATGAAATGAAGAAATATTGTAAACTATTATACCTTAAACCAAACAGGCTACTATAACTCTTGTTCTTCATTTTATGAATTTGATAAATATCAAAAAAATAAAAACAAAATTTTTCCATATCTATAGTGTATCCACGAGCTGATCTAAATCGCTCGATATTTGAGTGGGATCATATCTTCCTCCATGGTATACTAGTGCCTCCGGTGCAAAGGAATAACATGAAAAGAGAAATGGGTATTAGGGAGATTCGACCAAAATAAAGTAATCACACAAACCTATATCCAATAAATGGAAGTAGTATAAAAAATCAACAGGAACTCTTCCTAGACTACCTCATTTACTCATGCATTTATAGAACATGAGTAAATATTTCTTTGTCTAGTTCAAGAATAAAATGCATGAATATATAAAACTCCCACAAGTTTCATCTTATGAAAAAATTTCTTTAAATGATAGTTTCGGTAGAGAATATATCAGGTGTCCAACACACATAGAATAATATACCCAATGTTACACAAATCATAATTTTCATGCAAACCGATATACATGATATATATATAAACATTATATTATATATATAGAGAATATTTACATCACACATATGAATCATTGAGTTTAAAACAAACATGACATGGAGGGTGGAAGACATATCATTGCACAAGATCCATTGAATGGAATTGGTGACCCAATGACGAGAGGAATAATGAGAAGGATGAAAGAGGATTTATATGAACTTAGTATCAAATTTCAAGTAGAGTCATAATATGCATTAATGGGAGAAGAAAATGGCATTATAATCACTTTTATTAGAACCCAAAAGTGAACTTAAATGGATTTTCCAATTGATCCCATAAACTTAATCTTCAAAGTAAAAAGTGGTGGGCCACTTGTCTCTAAAGTCATGGTGGGAATATTAAAAGTATTTAGAGTGTTTCCAAAAAAGTCTTCTTGATAGAAAATTGTATCACCTTAAGAAATGGAAATGTGTAAATAAATTCAAAATTCATTTCTTAGGATTTATACTTTTGTGGGATAGGTTTTTGGAATGTATCTCTCTCACTTATATATAAATAGAACCCATCCTTTTACTCTACACTATAGTAGAAAGTTTAGAAACATTTTATGATGGGTTTTTAATGACTCATAATGGTTTTTAAAATTAGAAATTCTTTGAACTTATGCTAATTAAATAAATATATTAGAATAATTAAATATGACACTTCCTTAGATATAAAAATACGAAAATATATCTAATGTACATAATTTAATAATTAAAATACTCAAATTAAACATATAAATAAAAATTTTACATACATTACCAGATCAAATAAATATACAACAGATCAGTAAATTTTTTCACAAGAAACATATATATATTTCAGTCACAAATACAACCAATACAATGACAGATACAAAATCAAAATTGCTCTACTATGTCATGTCAACTTCCCTCAAATGATACATGTTCCTTATTTTCGCGTCGCTTGCATCTTCTAATGCATTTTTTTCCTACATTAAATAGAATTTAGAGCATAGATTAGTTTTAATTAGATAGTACATGAAAAATATTTACAATAATCATTATAATAACATAAACATATTAAAATAAATGTAACAAATTCACTATTTTTATAGTATGTCATATCAGGGTTGCAATTTACATAGGAATTACCTCATTCATGCCCTGAAATAAAATATCTAATTCAATCCACATCATTTCAAACTTCTTATCTTGATCTATTGATTGTGTCTCCTACTTCTGTATTCTATTCTCGAGAATCACAATTTTCTTTTGTGATTTTAAGGTATCGAGACCAGTAACGTTACTCAAACTTGTATAAGGAATCATCATAGTGAATTATGGCTTCTTTAAATAAATTGAGAATGTGAGTTTCCTTGATTATGGAACTTCGAAGTTTTCTTGAAATATTTATTAAAGTTAAACTGCTGGTTAGTGGTAATGTCGTATCATGCTTGCTGTGGTTTGAATTTTCATATGTCTTCTTATTGGAGCTGAGATATGATATGTCGATGCATAACAATTTTGATGTTATTAAATGATGCCACCCATGTGAGATAAATGAGGACTTGAACATGTGTTGATTTTAAGCATGTTTTTCTAATTGGTTAAAGTGATATGATTAAATAGTTAAATGATTTGAATGGGGAAGAATGGGTAATAAGGTAATTAATTTTATAATTAATTATCAAGTCACAAGTTAGAATAAATTGTGGATTTTACTATTTATTGAGAATATTGAATATTTGACATGTTCGAAATATAAATTGGAAATCGGTAATAATTAATGGATGGATTAATTATTACATGTTAAATGGTAAATGGTTAATTAATTGATGAGTGGTTAAATAGATATAATTTAATTAATTAATTATTGAATTAATTAATTTGCATGCATTAAATTAAGATTTTGAATTGATTGTTTTTTACGACTGTTGGCCAAGGGTACCTTTTGATGCGTGTTTGTTTTCCATGCCTTAAGATGTCTTGGATGGATTTGATTAAAAATATGATATGTTGCGTGGGATGGTTACTAAATATCTGAGCCTTGTTCAATATGTTTTGAGATGATTATGCCATGTATGTAAATTATTAAAGTCCTAGACGAAACACTCTTTGAGTGGATGGGTTCGGACTTGTTAAATAATTTTGATAATTAAATGTTGAGTTAATTATTTAGTTGGATTGCAAAGAAAAATTAATTGTTAATTAATTATAAACTATTTAGATGTTTAGTGGTTAATTAATTGTTGACTTATTTGACGGGTGATTTATGTTGTTAATTATTTGTTGAATTAATTAACGGATTGGATTAATTAATTTATGAATTAATTAATGGATGGTTTTGGTGTGTTAGACATGGCATTCTACACCAATGATAAATATATATGTATGATTGATAAATGGGTTATGAGAGAGAGATTGATGCTCCAAATACTCACGGGGTTCTAGATATGGTGTTATATACCCAGCTTGCATGCAAATATTCTTTTATGAGACAGGGACTGATGCTTCAAATACCCATGGGTTGTGAGACAAGGACTGAAACTCCAAATGTACATGAGGGTGCAATATATGATGTTCTACAACCATTAAATTGACAATAGATTATGGTTCCAATTGGACATACATGAAATGAATTAATTGGTTAATAAAAACTGTTGCGATATTATGATTTGTGAATTGAATATGATAAAGGGTTTAGACTTATTAATGAATTGGTTGAATCACTATTAGTAGAAAAACCCAAGAGAGAATCACTATTTTTAGTGGACGAGCTCAGATATAGTATATGAAAGATTAAATTGAATATCTTATGACGCATTATCCAAGCCAAAGCATAAGCTTGGATTTGGTCTTTTCTTTGATTACTTAGATGGTCTTTAGAGACATCTGTGGCGAGTGAATTATACGGGGGATATCAGGCTTAGGTCAGATCACGAGAATTATGTAATTTAATGAGGTTTGAATAATTGATAAATGAAAATTATTGTGTAATGACTATTGTGTATTCCTGACAAATGTATAATACAAGTTCAGACACCAACTGAGGGCTGAAGCAGGTACTTGGTATATAGTTACATTGTACTGCCTAATTTATTTATCCATGCTTTCACATGGTTTAAATTATTTATTAAATGTCAAGATTTGGGCTAGGAACCAGTGGTCCCGGCCTACTGAGATTTTTATCTCACACCCTACTCGGGCTGCCACTGCATTGGGGTACCCGAGTAGATTATATTTGATTGGATGATTGTGCTGTTTGTATATACTTGGGTAATAGGATCTAAGGTCCAAGAGGAAGATCATAATTCTCAAGGAGACTTCCCTAGGGGCTTTGAGTCATTGTTTATCTATTTCTATATTGGGATGTAAAGCATACTGTTTTTGTTCATTGTTTTCCATTTTGTATCATTAGCATGTCATGCATTCATCTGCTGTATAATTGGCGTTGGCCACTTTTATAAAATGAGTACTATTTTTCTTCCTCTACTTTATCATTTATTATACTGTTTCTGCTTTTTATTTCCATTGTCTATTATTGAACTATGTTATGATGGTATAGTATTCCCACTGACTATCCATAGATCCTCGCTGCTAGTCGATAGCCTCTGGCGTACGGGGAGATGCGCTTGAGTTAATGTGGCGACCAGTTCGACCACCTATATAGTAGTTCCCGATGGCTTCTCTGGGACAATAAGTTTTTAAGGTGGGTAAATTGTAAAGTCTTGTGTTTTTGAACCAGGTTAAATTACGAAGGTTTTTAATTTTTTTTCCAGTTTATCAACGGGTCTGTTTTTAAAACCAAGATCCAAAATTTTATTTCGAGTGTTGGAACACCTAAATGTGTCCTTTTTGGACTTTTGTAATTACCCTATAATTTTAGCAGGTGTCCTGATGAGTCTCGGGAGCACCGTATCTGGAAAAGTCCACTTAAATGGATCTGCACTGGCAGCGCACAGTTGCGGTCCAACCCGTACAGTTTACCTTGTTTAATAAATTATTTAATTTAATTAAATAATATTATATGAGATTTTGTGATTAATTAAAATAAAGTTTTAATAATAATAATAATGAAGTTATTATTATTATTATTGCAGTTTAATTAAATGAATGATAAAGAATTAATTAAACGACGGTTGAATAAATTAATGTGGCTTTTGGGTTTATCAAAGATCCATTTTAATTAAATGAAGAGTTTCGGAATTATTAAAGGACCATTAATTATTAAATTGAGGTTATGGGTAGGAGTTTTTATCATTAATAGCATATTAATGATATTGTAATAAATTGGTTGTTTTTGGTTTTAATTAAATGGAAGTTAGAATAATAATAATAATGATGTTATTGTTATTATTATTGTGTTTATTTAATTAAATAAATGTTAAAATATTTTAATTTCATTATTAATGTGGTGTAATACTTATGTGAATTTAATGAGGCTGTTGGGTATCTCAAAGAAAGGCTTAATTAAATAAGGAGTTTCAGATTTAATGAAGGAGCGTTGTTATTAAATAGAGGTTTTGGGTTATATCAAAGGTTTGAGTAATAATAATGATATTATTATTATTATGGTTTTATGAGTGTTATAATTATTGATAATTATGGTTATTATTATTATAAATAATAATAGTAATGAATTGGGGAGTTTTGGTTAGAATTGAAAAAATGAAAGTTTTAATAATAATAATAATGAGGATGTAATTATTATTATTATTATGTTAATTAATTAAATTCAAGGATAAATTAATTTAATTAATTATGGGAAAAGAATTATTTTTATTAATTTAAATTCAAAGAGATTTTAATTTAATTGAGGAGTAAAGGGGAGTTTTAATTTCTCAAAGAAACATTTCCTTTTAAGAAGGATTAATTGGGGGTTTTGGATTTAATCAAAGAAATGTTTTTTTTATATTTAATGAGGAAGTTTTTTTAAATGTTATAATTTTAATAATATTAATGATACTACTATTATTATGTTTATTATTATAACTATTAATGTATATTTTTTAATCTTTTAAGGGTAGTATTAGTGTTAGAAAAGAAGGGAGGGGCGTGAACTTCTTCTTCTCCCAAGAGGTGCGACCTCCACCAAGATCTTCTCCCCTATAAGTCATGATGCAGCGGCTTCTCCAGCCTCTTCCTCCCTGTGGCCCTCCTCTTCTGGACCTCCAACATCACAAAACCCCCGTACGACCCCCTACAGTAGCGCAATATCCCCCAGGAAGCCTCCCATGTAGCGCGCTATGTCCCCCTTTCCCAGGTCCTTAGTTTGAAATCATTTTCTTTTAATTCTTCCTTGAATTTAGTCTGAATATTCAAGGTTGGATCTCATATGATGTTTCCCATCATTTCTTTTGTGGTTTGATTCTATTTCAGTACTCATTTAGGTTTGGCCAAATTTAGGGTTTTTGTTGTAACCCGAATTTTTGGTGTTCTTCGGTTCTAGGGTTTTACAATGAGGTTCTCAGGATTCCTTGGTATGCGTTCTGGAAACTGCCACTGAAGGCGAGATAGTTCAGGCCGATTTGGTTCGTCGATGTTGTTCAGAGGTAAATAATTATACCATTGTTTGGTTTTGCACCACCTAAATAGAATTCTAATATTTTATTTGAGTCCTTGGTATCTAGCGGTAGGTGTATAGACCTTGCTGCATTGGTTTGGGTCTTCGGAAGTTATTTTGGTGATTTGTTGATTTATGTTGTAGGGTGTGCGCACGTGAAAATATATATTTAGATATATTCATGTAGATATATATACATATATATAAAGGTGGTGCGCGTGTGACTGCATTCCATTTGCAACTAATTGTCGCCAAGTACATTAAAGTGCCACATAATTAAAATGATGTCACTATGAGGTAGGGTCCCAAATCCCTATCACTTTATTTAAGAATTATAGATTATTTAAATAAACTGAGAATGTGAGTTTCCTTGATTATGAAACTTCTAAGTTTTATTGAAATTCTGATTAAAGTTAAACTGTTGGGTTGTGGTAATGTCATATCATTCTTGCTGTGGTTTGGTTTTTCAAATGTCTTCTTGCTGGAGCTGATATATGATATGTCGATGCATAACACTTTTGATGTTATTAAATGATACTTCCCATGTGAGATAAATGAGTACTTGAACATGTGTTGATTTTAAGCATGTTTTTCTAATTTGGTTAAAGTGATAGGATTAAACAGTGAAATGATTTGAATGGGGCAGAATGGGTAATAGGTTAATTAATTATAGAATTAATTATCAAGTCATGAGTTGGAATAAATTGTGGCATTTACTATTTATTGAGAATATTGAATATTTGACATGTTCAGAATATAAATTGAAAATTGGTAATAATTAATGGATGGATTAATTATTATATGTTAAATGGTAAATGGTTAATTAATTGATGACTGGTTAAAGTGATACAATTTAATTAATTAAATATTGAATTAATTAATTTTCATGCATTAAATTAAGATTGTGAATTGATTGTTTGTTACGACTGTTGGCCAAAGGAACCTTTTGATGCGTCTTTGTTTTCCATGCCTTAAGTTGTCTTAGATGGAGTTGATTAAAAATATGACATGCTATGTGAGATGGTTGCTAAATATCTGGGCCTTGTTCAGCATGTTTTGAGATGATTATGCAATGCATGTAAATCGTTAAATTCTTAGATGAAACACTCTTTGAGTGGATGGGTTCAGACTTGTTAAAAAATTTGGATAATTAAATGTTGAGTTAATTATTTAGTTGGCTTGCTAATAATAATTAATTGTTAATTAATTATAAACTATTGATATGTTGAGTGGTTAATTAATTGTTGACTTATTTGATGGGTGATTTATGTTGTTAATTAGTTTTTGAATTAATTAATGGATTAGATTAATTAATTTATAAATTAATTAATGGATGGTTTTGGGGTGTTAAACATGGAGTTATACACCAATGATAAATATATATGTATGATTGATAAACGGGTTGTGAGATAGGGACTAATTCTCCAAATACTCATGGAGTTCTAGACATGGTGTTCTACACCCAGTTTGTATGAAAATATTCTTTTATGGGACAGGGACTGATGCTCTAAATACCCATGGGTTTTGAGACAAGGACTGACACTTCAAATACTCACGAGGGTACAAGACATGATTTTCTACACCCATTAAATCGACAATGAATTATGGGTCTAATTGGTCATACATGAAATTAATTAATTGGTTAATGAAAACTGTTGCGACATTATGATTTTTGAATTGAATATGATAAAGGTTTCAGACTTATCAATGAATTGGGTGAATCACTATTAGTGGATGGAACCCGGAGTGAATCACTATTTTTAGTGGATGGGATTAGATATAGTATATTAAAGATTAAATTGAATATCTTATGATGCGTTATCCAAGCCAAAACACAAGCTTGGATTCAGTATTTTCTTTGATTACTTATATGGTCTTTAGAGACATCTGTGGTGATTGACTTATATGAGGGATTTCAGGCTCAGGTTGGATCACGAGAATTATGTAATTTAATGGCGTTTGAATAATTGATAAATGAAAATGATTGTGTAATTACTATTTTGTATTCATGAAAAATGTATAATACAGGTACAAACACCAACTGAGGGTTGAAGTAGGTACTTGGTATATAGTTACATTGTACTGTCTACTTTATTTATGCATGTTTTCACATGGTTTAAATTATTTATTAAGTGTCTGGATTTGGGGTAGACATCAGTGGTCCCAACCTACTGAGATTTATATCTCACACCCTACTTGGGCCGCCACTGCACTGGGTTACCTGAGTAGATTCTATTTGGTTCAGGATTATACTGTTTGTATATACTTGGGGAATAGGAGTAGAGGTCTGAGCGAAATCTTAGAATTCTCAAGGTGACCACCCTCAGGTTTTTGATTCACTATTTATATTTTTCTATATTAGAATGTAAAGCATGCTCTTTTTGTTCATTTTTTTCTATTTTGTATCATTAGCATGTCATGAATTCATTTGCTATATAATTGGCATTGACCACTTTTATAAAATGATTACTATTCGTCTTCCTCTACCTTATCATTTATTAGACTGTTTCCACTTTTTATTTCCATTGTCTATTATTGAACTCTGATATGAGGGTATAGTCTCCCCACTGACTATCCATAGACCCTCGCTGCTAGTCGGAAACCTCTAGCATACGGGGAGATGCACTTGAGGTCATGTGGTGACCTGTCTGGCCACCTATATAGTAGTGATCCGTGTTGGGACGTTACATAAAGCATGGACAATAGAATTATTTTGGGGGACTAATGATGATTGGAAGGGATTTTTATCCCATGCATCATTAATTTTTTTTGTGAATAGAATTTTTTTTAACAAAATATATTTCTTCAATAAAAATAAACAATGATTTATATTTTTTACCCTAATGTTTGTAGCTTGATCATTTACACAATTTCCATCATCTTTCTTGTGCACATTAAAACAAAACTCAGTTTGACTGACCACATGAACAACTTCTTTCACCTATATCATCAAATAAAAAGTGAAAATAGTTAAAATTAAAGTATATAAAATGAAATAAAAGTATATTTAAAAAATATATAGAAGATTACCTTATTCAACTATTTTCTCAAAAAACTTTTAGATACAGCTATGTGTGGGAAGACTTGTTTCTCCGTAATTAATGAGTTTTTTTGAGAATATTCCTAATAAAATAATGTTAATATTAATAAAAATGCATTATTTTTTATAAATTAAGATCAATGTAGTAAGAAAATACCAAATACCTTATATGAATCACAATAATTCATATTCTAAAAGGACTTCCACTGAACCTGAGGTAGTCTTTAAGGTACTATTTATATATTTAAAAGTCACTCAAGGAGGTGTCAATGAACTCACACCATAACCCTTACTTGAATCCCTTCTACTTTTTCCCCCAAAATTCTCAATATCCGTTGATGCACAACTATGTCATGAGCATAAAAAATGGAAAAGAATCTATATATTATATATGAAAAAGTAATTAAACTGACATTTGATAGGAATATTAGATAAAAAACTATATAATATTAGTTTTTACTTACTTTAAATTGTTTATCAAAAATATCATTTATCCAATTTGTGGGAATATGCCTCTAGTCATGATAAGTTATGGGAAGGGACATTATCTCATATGCTAATTGGACCAAGATCTACCCATATAAGCCTTTAACATAATCTATAGAAACCATAAACATGTCAAATGGCACAAATACTTTAAAATTAATCATACTCAAAACATATAATGTATTCATGATCATTCCCATCTTATTATTATCTGAATTCGTTCAATAAATATATTAAAAAATATGTATACAAATTAAATATTTATTTTTTTACATTAATATTTACATATTGATAATGGTAATTCTACAATACCCTCATGATGGTAACTGTGGCACTATAGGCAAAAACTATTAGATCCTTAAGGATAATTACACCCTAATAGGGGGTAAATCAAGGTGTAGAAGTTTAAAAAAATTATTTCTTGTATTTTGATATTTTTATCTCACCTAGAGGAACACTTAAATTTCTCTCTATCTTTCATCTCAATGGAAGATGAAAGCAGTAAATAACCTGAGGAATTATACTTGGTTCACCCACACTAGGATAGTCTAAGGAGCATGACTGTTAATGTTTTTGTGAACCAAATAAACTAAATATCATTTCTTTACAAGTTTAATTTGGATTGGTATCACTATCCCTCCTGGTTTACTACCATGAACAAATATAGAAGTCATTTCTATATCCGTTGAATCTTTCCTTCTTCATATAAAGATAATGAAAACATACACCAATGATGGGGTTCACATTCATCAAAATTAATATAAACTTCTAGTGAGAATATGAATCCTATAATAACACCTTATTTGAACTTCAACCTTCCATATAAGATCTATAATCACCCTATGAAATTATTCTCATTGGAAACTCCCAGTGTATCTCTATACTTTTCACAACATGTCTCTCTCACTTTCTATTTCAATTTAATGGTTAGTATTGAATATCTTTTCTTTCAAGATTTTTCCAAGTGTCCCCTATTATTACTAGGGTCATCATGCACTATTCAATTCAAATTAACCATGTTAGGATTCAACCCATAACTCCCTTTATTTCATTTACTAGAGGAAACAGCCAGCAGACTAAAACTACCTGGATATGGTGTAGTCATATATGTTGCGGTGAAACCTCACTACCTCAGACTCTGTTGAAATGTGGTTAAGGAAATGGTAGCATGTATACCCATGTTTTACTAGATCCACATAATCTTCCTTGCCTCATAAATATCCATGATCTCCACATGATATTCTTCAAAACCACCCAAGATCTATGACATGATCTTCTCTAATTGACTGAATCACTCGACTGATAGTGGCATGGTCACTTCACTATGACATGGTATTATGTAGGAATAGAGATCCTTGAATTCTTTATTTTTTTTTAAATTTAGAACCTCCCTGATGCAAGTCATAATTGTGATGAGAACACCTTTTCTTCCATATGAACTATGGCATAGTCATCTTCTTATATTGTGGACACCTGTCAAATGGTAATACACTAAAAAATAATCCACATTCGCTTTTGTGGAATAGGAATAATCTTCACGGTGTAGTGCCCACTATAAGAATATTTATAAACATATTCCATAGTGCAATAATTGTCTCTATAACACGTGAAAAGTCTTAGCATATCAACTTCACAAGGACTGTGACGTGGTATGTTCTACTACATTGTGGCCTTAACTTCTCACCCTTACATGGAATATGGAAACTTGACTATACCTTTATGTAGGTGTCATTTTACCTTTATAAGGGTAATGGAATACCAAATCTACCATTAGGAGAGTTGGGAATAACCTTTATGAGATATTTAGAACACATAGGTTACCCTTAAGCAGGTCAAATTCTCTAGCTTTACTATAGTGTAACCTCCAAACTATGACATAGCCATAAGGACTATGATGCGAGAAAGATTCCATTTCCATCATGGTGTAGTCTCCTCAAATTCTCCACATACCACAGTGTAGATTATAGACTATAGAATAATCTCTTTCAATGAGATAAATATCTTATTCAACTATCTTCTTCTTCACCTTATCAATACAAACAACCCATACAAACTCCCGAAGGGATTTTTTACAACAATATCCCCCTTTGGGTTTGTTGAGAATACTCCAAATGATCCAATATTGGATGCATCCTCATTTTAAAAACACAACTTTTTTATAAGTGTATCAATGGCCACTGATCACCAATTCTAAGACCATGTGATCCACGATCAATGTGAGAAATAAGAATTTAGTGAGAAGTATTTCAAAACCACCTTTTAACCACAAAAACCATATCATGGATTTTTAAGTGACATACTCACACCCTTGTCTCTTATTTATCCCAATTTCAAACATAATTGGATATTTATCTCCCTTTATAAATGAACCCAAAGAGATCACTTCTCTAGAAAGTTCATAATATGGGGCTTAAAATCTAATAATGTGAGGCATAAAAACATACTGAACTCAGTAGAGAAACCATGGGGAGTGGAGTTTTTTTTGTCCTGGATCAAATTAAGTATAAAGATACAATTATACTTGAAGAGAAAATCAATTATTCTCAAACACAACTTTGGGTAGTTCCTTTGTGAAGACATCAATGAATTTCTCTTTAGTTGAAACATACTCCAAAATCATAGGTACTTTCTATTCCTTCTCCTTTATGAAATGGTATTTGATTTCAATGTGTTTTGTCCTCAAATAATTAATAGTATTTTTTATAATATTGAATGCACTCAAATTATCATACATGATTGGGATAAGAGAAACCACGTCAATAGCTACATTATAAATTTTTTGTTTCATTCATAGAAATTGTGTGCGTGCTTGAGTGGGAACAATGTATTCTTCCTTCACAATGAGAAAAATATGTAATCTCAATTCTGGAATTTTCATTATATATGCATGAGCTCCCATGATAAAATGCACCACCCAAAGTTAATTTTTGGTCATCTAATAAACTATCCCAATTAATAGTAGTAAATCCCAAAAAATTCTACTATGAATTGTTGTTATAGTAAAACCCATAGTCCACCATATGACAGATATATTAGAGTATTCTTTTCACAGATTTCTTATGGCTTCCCTTTGGATAAATCTAAAAATGGGTGTCTTGAAAATTAAAAAATAATATATCCAGTCAAGTGGTTATAAAATAGAGTAAACTCCCAATGATTTTCTGATACATGGTCACATCAACCATGTTACCATATTCATATTTTGATAATTTTAGTATTATCTATATCAGAGTTTCCATGGGTCTTGAATCCTCTATCTTGAATCTTATTAAAGCCTCATTGGAATATTTATTTTGAGAGATAAATATCCAATAAATTCTTTTAATTTCTTATAACCCAAGGAAAAATGACATTTCACCAATTAGAGAAATATCTAATTCATAACTCATTAGTTCTGAAAATTGCTTTCATTGGTTCTCATTTGAGCCTCTAAAAATTATGACTTCAATATAGATAAGAACCAAAAATTGATTCTCATTATCCTTTTTTGTGTTAAGGTTATAATCAAATCCTCCTTTCTATAAACCAATCTTCTTTAGGCATTGATATAACCTAGAATACCATGCTCTTGGTTCTTTTTTGAACCCATACAAATCCTTCTTCAATTGACACAGTTTAAATTAATTTTCATCAATGAGAAACCCATCTGGTTTCTCAATATACACCACCTATTGAAGGACACCATTTAAGAGAAAATATTTGATATCCATTTGATATATTTTAGTGACCTTTTTAATTTTCATGGATAATAATAACTAAATAGTTTTAATCCTTTCTATGGGAGAAAATGAATCCTCTATATCAATTCCTTAAATTTGGGAATACCATTTGCATGAATGACATAATTTGTTCCAAATAGCTTTTTTGTCTTCATTAAGTTTGTTTCAGAACAATCACTTGGTTCTAATGAAATTCCTATCACATGGACTTGGAAAACTTCCCATTTATCATTTTTTTCTATTTGGTTTAGTTATTCATTAATATCCTTGACCTAAATCTCATCATTTGTAGATTCGTTAAAATATTTTGGTTCCTCCAATGATGATAAATATAACATCTACTAAAATTTCATTCTTCTGGTTTGAACTAGGGCTGTATGGTCTCCAACAATATTTCTTTTGGTGATTTCAACCCTTCTCATTTCTCTTCTTGAGCCTATTGGAATTTATAAACTTTATTTACAATCTAAGTCTTCATTAGATTTATCTTCATTCTTTGTATCTCACCATGAATCTTTTGATTCTTAATTATTTTCATATTTAAAAATTGGTTGGTTGTCTTATGAAATATACTCACACGAAACTATCATTTTCCCACTTTCATCCACTATAATTTCATTTCTACCGATCATATTTTTATGTCCATTGTTGTAACACTTGTAATATTTACTCTATGATTAGTATCCAAGAAATATTCCTTCATCTCCCTGATATTAAAATTTTCCATTATTTTACTTGTAGAGAATAAAAAATTTACTTCCAAAATCCCAGAAGTACTTGAGTTTAGGTTTATTTCTTACCAGATTTCATATTTATTTCTCCCTCCATTTTTACATAGTAACACTCTATTAGAGATTCACACCATTGAAATAATATCTTATTTCAAATGTCTTTTTAGAAGATACTTTTCAATCAACATTGTTCAGGACATATTGTTGATTATGTGATTTATTCTTTCCACTACCCTATTTTACCGGGGTATTCTTACAACTAAAACCCGATGTTGAATTTCATACTTCTCCAGATATCCGTAAACTTGAAAATTTGTAAATTCAGTCCTATTATCAGTTCATAATTTATTAATCTTCACACAAAGAATCTTTTCATCACTCTTATGATATATAGTGATACATCTTTACACCCCAGTATTATGTGTGATAGGAATAATCCATGTCATTTTTTAAAAATGATAAAAAAACAACACATAATACCTATTTCCATCCAACTCTTTGGGTGAGATTGGCCTAAAAATTTCCACATGCACAAGTTCATACAACCTAGATGACTTCATCTTTTTTTACTTGTAAGTCTTTCTGATAATTTTCCCATTTTTACATAAATCAAATATATGTGTGTGTTAATATTTGAGATGAGGAATACACAAGACCCATTACTATTTTCTAGCCTCTCCAGTGTGGTTTGTCTAAAATGGACAAGCTACCTATGCCATATCCTCTTCACCTCATCTTTGGATAGCATACAAAAATTTTCCTCTCCAATAAGATACAAATTTCCATTGGTTATACTTTCTTATAGAATAAGTGAACCATCTTTGGATTTGATAGTACATACCATTTCATTGAACTCCACCACATGTTCTTGGTCACACTTTAGGATGACATTGATATGATTATAACTTATCCCATCAACCAAGATAACATAAGTATGCCTAATATATTTTCTTAAAATCTTGGTATTTCTGAAACCAACAATCTTAAGACCCTCCTTATTCCTAAAACAAATGACACCATCCTTGATGTCCTTGAAATTATTAAAGTTTTTTTTTATTTCTAGTCATATGTGATGTGCATCCATTGTCCAATATCCACCAGATCAACTTTCCTATTTT
The DNA here is from genome assembly GCA_963277665.1 of Viscum album. Classification (NCBI taxonomy): domain Eukaryota; kingdom Viridiplantae; phylum Streptophyta; class Magnoliopsida; order Santalales; family Viscaceae; genus Viscum; species Viscum album. Next base: position 393,114,455 of record OY728147.1, on the reverse strand, counting down.
CCTCAAGGGGATATAAACAAAATTTACCTTATATGAACTCCATTTTCTAAACCAAGTTGGTGGTGAGTGTGCCTCCTCAATAGCTGGATACATGAAGTCTTCTTCTTCTTACAAAACTAAAAATCTATTTTTAGTATCAATGAATTTGGATAAAGTTTCATGCTTTGGATTTCTTCCACTTTGAGGATTTCCTGATGATTTTTGTTACACTCTTGATTCATTATTTATTTTCTTAATCCGTAAGACTTAAAAAAACAATGTCCATTAAAAGTAAAAGAATGATTATAAATTTTTATTTCCTATTTGGATTGGTGTTTCTCCCAGAAGGACCAACTAGAAATAGAGAACACATAGTTAGTGTATCCCAACTTGACATAGTAAAAAAAATCTAACTCTTGAGGCATTATAATTCACCTTGGAAAATTGGTTAGTCACCTTTACAGGGTCATGAAGATCTACCTTCTTCTAAAGAGTGAGTGCTTGTGCTTTTGAAACTAAAACTTATTTTCCTTTATTATTAAATCATTGGAATTGAGGAATAAGTATACATTATTCCTCATAAATTCCTTTGGCTTGATTCGATGATGATGCCTTTGTATTTTATGTCAATATTATTGGTGTTAATAATCCTTATTGATCTTCACACTTTTTATTTCAATTCACAACTTCATCTTCCTTCACCTAAATTCTCTTCACTCTATCATTGATAATTTGATCCAAACCATAAATGATTCAAGTTTTTTCTTTAAATTTAAGTTTAATCTTTAATTACTTCCTTAAGTTTCCTAAATTTCTATATTTGGGTTTTTTAATCTCATATTACAGCTTTAAATTTTCTTTTTATTATTGTTTTATGTAGATATTAGAATAATGCACCACTGTATTAGCTTTATTAGTATTTTCTATCCACATATCAATTTATTCAAGGGATATTCAAGTTATACCTATAGGTAAACCCTTCCAATAATTACATTATCCTCATCATCACTTTAGTCATCTATTATTTTTTTTGAAATAGCTACCAACACACCACTATCCTAAAAATTTTCAACTTCTTCTACACAAATTTCTTTAGAAGTATCATATTCTTTAGAAATAAAATTTTCCATTTTTAAAGACCTTAATTGAGAAATACTTGTACCTTTATCATATTTTTAGAATATTTTTCATAATCATTATTATCTTGAAAGTGTTTAGAAAATTTACCCACAAGATGTCCCACCTTTACATGTTTGAATAAATAAAGGGGAATCTTACCCTTAAACCTTCCTCATCCTCTCTTAATATTAGAGGAAAGAAATTAAATAACCTCATCAACTTTATCCACTTATGAATTACACAAGATTGAGAGATTATTTATGAAATTAAAGGCCACATATTGGGCAATTTTCTTTATTCTTGACTTATTATATTCATTTCTTATTTCATAGATGACAAGATTACTATGAAAATAATCAATAGATATTTATTTCAATTCTTTTTCTTCTAGAACTGACACATTTGAATTGAAATAATGAGGAAGTATTCTCATGATCCCCTTCATAGTATTCTCACCATTTATATATTCACTGAGTCCTCACTTATCTTTAACATGAACACTTAGATTATTGAAAATGGAATCAACCATTTTTCTTGAATTCATTCTCAAATATTCATATTTGTTCTTCAAAACCTATAACTATGCCTCTTAAACCTTTGAATATCCTTCATAAATATTTAGTAACTTTTACCATATAACATTAGAGGGTTTTAATAACAATAAATTTGTAAAAATGGAATTGTAAAGTGAAATTCCCAAGGTAATTATAGCTTTGTAATCTGTATCTAATTCTTGATGATCTCTATCTATTAAGGATCCACTCTCTATATCAATAGTGATTCCAAAAATGGATGTTGTGTAAACATCCATACCCAAGGTTTTGAAATAATGTTTTATCCAACTTTTCCATAACTAAAAATCACTTCCTTAAAAAATTGGTACACCTTTAGGATTGAAATCCATTTCTATGCTTCCAAGAGTGAAAATTAATAAAAATCCCTTTAATGACACTTGTTAGACCTTTAAGAAGGATTACACCCTTGAGGGAGGGGGGCATGAATTAGGGAATATAATTTTAATCCAATTATTTATTATATGAGGATCTTTCTCTCTCACCTTGAGTAAAATTTCAATTTCTCTCTATCATTCCTCTCAATGAGTATTGAAAGCAGTAAATAACATGAGAGATTTTACTTGGTTCACCTACACTAGGATAATATAAGGAGAATTCATGATAATGTGTCTGTTCACTGAATACACTAAATATCACTAATTTATAAGTACAATTTGGATCATTATCATTAACACTCTTGGTTCAATACCATAAATAATTGGAGAACTCACTACTCTCCTTCAACAAGGAACTCACTGCTTCATCTATTGAATCTTTTTGTCTCCACATAAAGATGATGAAAAAATGCACTAATAATGGTGTTTATATTAAAAAAATGTCAAATTACAATTATAATTGGACTCCTAGAACAATACCTTCTTTAAACTTTGACCTTCTCGGTGATATCTGGAATCACCCTATGAAATTATGCTCCAGAAAAAATCCCTATGTATCTATTTACTTTTCACAATGTGACTCTCTCTATTTTTATTTCAATCTAATGGTTAGAATTGAATCTTATTTCTTTCAATATTATGCCAACTTTCACTTGTGATTACTAAGGTCATCGTACATAATTCAACTTGAATTAACCATCATATGATTCAAGCTATACCTCCTTTATTTTAGTTACTAGATGAAACTATTAGCAAACTAAATCTACCTAGATACGACATGGTCATATATATTGCTGTGTAGTATTACCCATTTTTCATATAGTACAGTGTGGTCTATTCCACTATGGTTCAACCGCACTATCTTAGCCTCTACTTTGATATGGTCAGGGAAACTATATCATAGATACTCGTGTTTGACTAAATCCACAATATTTTCCTTGCCTCTTAAATATCTATGATATCTACACAAACTTCTTCAAAAACCATGCACAATCTATAATTTCTTGAATCATGGGACTGACTGTGGTATGGTTTCCTATAGGAATAGATATCTTTTAATTATTTACTTCTGATGAATTTAGACCCTCTATGATTCTATGCATAACTATGTCATAAACACATTTTCTTTTAGAGGCACTAAAATGTAGTCCTCTCTTTACACCATAGACACCTCTAAAATGGAATTATAGAGAAAATAAGTGACACTAACTTTTATGGTATGTACCTAAGATCCATAGTGTGGTTCCCTCTATAAGAACATTTCCAAACATCTTCCACATTGAAATATGTGTCTCTATGGCATGTAAAAACTCTTAGTATCTCGACATCACAAGGATTACAATGTGGTAAGTTATAATAAGTCGAACCCTTAACTTATTACCCTTACATGAGCTTTGGAAACTTAGATATATCTTTATGAAGGTATTATTTTACCCTTACATAGAAAATGGAAGAACTGATATACCATTACAAGAGATGGGATCAAATTTTATGTGATATTTATATGTCATGGTTTACCCTTATGTAGGTCAACTTATTCAACTTTGATACAGTGTAACCTCCACACTAGACGTATCCATGAGGACTAGGAAAATGGGAAAGATTCCATGCCCACCACATTGTAGTCTCCTTAAATTCACCACATACTATGGCATAGAGAATATGCTGCAACATAGACCCTATCTATGAGACCTAACTCTTCTTCAACCACCTCATTATTCACCTTATCAATAAAAACAACCCATAAAAACTTCTAAATGGATTTTTTCCAACAAAATTGATTGAAACTCCATGGTTGATCCATTTATTAACCCTAATATCCCCAGAGAATTAGGTGATACACTTGAAGCATGGAGCATACCTGATGAATATAGGATCATGTTAGATGGAATTAAATGATGGAAATGTGAGAAAACTGAAAATAGGGAGCATACCTGATGTATAAGGGAGTGTATCAGATTGGTTTTCTGACATCATAGGAGCTATAAATGATTGAATCATATATATTTTTTTACTCTTGGAATTTATATATCCAAAAAGGATATAAAACAGGTTAGAATATGATATACAATATAAAAACAATAAATTATTTGAAAATGTTTCACTTATATTAATTAAATTCATGTATTATAAATAAATAAATAAAATATATGTTAAAGGAAAAAACATATAATCAATTAATTCATCATTAAATATATTATTTCTTTTATCCACCATTAACCTAATTTCATAAAATTCACCCTACCTTGTGTGACTATCTATTTCAATATCATCATGGACAAATAGATCAATCTCTTGTTGTTAATGAGGTTCGATGTCACAAAACAATTCTCCAAATTTATCACCCATATCATACAAGTCTCTTGGTTTTACATGGACTATAACACTCCATCCTTCATCGATTCTGTCATATATATAATATATCATTTTTGCTTTTGAGGCCAAAATATATGGATCATGTTATTCACACTCACCAGTATAAATCAACCAATATAAGTTAACATAAGTAAATTGTAATGAATATTTCATTATTCCCCTGTAAATATTGACCCACTTACATTTTAATAACACAATTGAAAATTTTCCATGATAATTTAATTTGATAATGTCAATAAGATTTCCATATATCCCATGTCTATGAATTTTGTGAATATGTTGTTATTCCTTGTTTTTAGACCTTCTCCATGCAACGATGCATGAAACTTAAATCCATTAATATTATAAGCATTGAATATTCTACACTTATTCCATGGGCCTCGAGCCAAATATTTCAAATCAACTAGCACTCCAACTCGATTATCAAAATTCATGATATGTAAGTATAAATATAAAATATTATTAGTTAATAAAGAAAATTATATGAGTATTCTATTATATGATATTGGTTATGATCATACACAACATGAAAAAAATAAATAATGAATTTGTTAATGATTTGTTATCTCTTTCTCATTTTGTTCTCAACTTTGAAGTTATATCATTTTTTTATCTTAAATTCTTCAATGAAAGGATCCAAAATATTGATATTTAGTAGCACATGTCCATGTACTTGTATAAACATTTTTTGTTTCCATAAAACTGATGATAATTTCTCAACTAGATGGCCCTATATTGGAAAGTTTATTTATTTACTGTAGGATTTCATTTGATTTGTGTTATCATTAACACATATAACTCAATTTAATCATGTCTCAATATTTTATAAATACCACAAACAAAAGGTGATACACTCTTATTCCATATAAAATTTAGTAATAGAGCCTTCTGGTTGAGCTTTGTTTTTCACAAAAGACTTTGAAAGACATATATACCTAATGAAATAATGTAACATAGAAAAATTAACCACATATATAAGGATTTTCAAAATTTTAATATGGTTTTCATAAATAAGTAAGATGAAAATAACTCTATATGGGATACATCAATAATGTATGTTCCATCCTACTTTAACTTCCTCGATTGAATGAATACTTATATGAATCATCACGATGAAAAATGATGGGGGAGATGTAATCTCTAAATGAAAAATCATCATTATAATTATTTTCTGAATTTTTTCCAAAATGAATGGGATTTAAAGTTTTCTAAAAAATATGTCTAAATAATGTACAAAACTCAATTAAAACTATTTTTATTTGTCATGTAACAATTTACGCAGTGCCAAAGGAAGAAATTAATCCATAAAAATATGTGAGTTGTGACTTTTAAATACATGTAATTTGTGATGTTTCAAGTCAAAACATCTTGAAATGTTACTTTAATATCAATCAGGTAGTTTCATGTTTTTATATCTTTGAAGGAAAACATCTTTTTCTGGATTATTCAATGCAAAAAAACTACCACAGGATAATTTCCATGTTCATTTTCACATAGATCACACTTTATATTCATTTATTACAATTCCTTATGAGCATTATGATGATATTTTGATTTTAAATGATTATTCAATATTTTAAAAACCAAATTATCACATTTTTTCCAATGTACATACATCAAGATTGTGACATAACAATTTAAATTACCAATAACATAGTTTGGAAAAAATACTACATTTCTTCCATTCTTTGAAACCAAATATATATCATGATCTTTGAACTATTTTATCCTAAACCATCAACTAATACTCATTACAAAATTATGCATCAATAATTGATAATCAGGAAATAATTTTTGAACCTAATAATAGTTTTAGTAGTGACTTGAACTCATTTTTTCTATCAAATCATTATTTTTTAAACCAATATTTATAATATTCATCTACGAATTGAATATGAAATATGAAACATCAATTTATACTATATGGAAATATTCTTAGATCAAAGAAAAAGTTAAAAACTATACATGCCTGACCAGTTTTGGTTTTCCAACCAGACAAATTTTCTAATCTTAGAAAATAACTAATCATTCACAATAGAGTAACATGAATTTTGAACATTATGGTCATCAATGAATCATAGGTATTGACCCCATTTTCCCATAACTCTTTCAATTATTTTATTAGAGGTTTAATATAAACATAGATTTCATTTCCATGTATTTTTTCCTAGAATGATCATCAAAATAATGAAAGAAGTTTGTTGTATACACAACCATGGAGGTAGATAGTAAGGGATCACAATAACCGGCCATATGATATAAGTTTTACTAAGAGTCCCAAATGGATTAAATATTCAATATACAATCCCAACCACATATTCCTAGAATTTAAATATAAATTTGGATATAAATAATCAAAGGATTTCCATGATTTCGAATATCTAGGATGACATATAAACCTATCATTATTGTTTTCCATAATACACCACTTAATTTTATCTTCCATTTTAGAATGCATGAAAAATATTTTCAATCATGGTTTTCATGGAATGTAATATAAAAAATTTCTAGCAATTTTATTTCTTCTCTTCTTCATAATTCATTTATTCATAATTTCATCATGATTAACCAATTTCCATCTTGAGGTATAACATATTTTACACTCTTCTCTATCTAAATATTCTCCATGATACATGTAGTCATTGGGAAATGCATGTATATTTTCATAATTAAGACCATTTTTTTAATAACTTTATTCATCTCATAAAATTATCAAGGGAAATTAGCTTGAAAAAATGCATCATGCATAAAATTCAATATCATTGATATTACTTTATTTGTATGTCATAACCCCATCCCCCCAAAGGTACCCCTCCTGAATTGAAAATGAGAGAAGACAAATAATGATTCCTGAAGACCACCTCCAATTGTCCATAGGTTGGATACTGGTACCAATGTTATAACATACACATAGATGGGAGGTATTACCCTCCATGATTTGAAAAGTAAGAAATAATATGAGAATAACCACAAAAAAACTCCTACTCATAACAAAAGAATAAGAAATAACAATACATGATATGAATGTAATGACATAAAACTTAAACAACTTAAAACACTATAGAAAATCCTATTTAGTTTCCATGAAGCTCTAATTGCTCCCAAACAACTCCTAGTAATGTTCATCTTGATAACCAACTAGAATCTGTTGACCTAAAAAATAGTTTATATATATGTATGGTGAGAATAACATGTATAATAAGTAAGATCATCCCTAAAACCTATCAATTTTTTTTTGAAATATGAAAAATATTTTTCCATTGAGTAATTAAATGAAACAAAATCATCACCTAAATATGTTTACTATTCTTTTCCCAACCTCACCATGGATCACTCACTAAGTATTGCATAAAAGTAATCATATAATAACCAACATAATATAAAATGAAGGCACCCTATTACCACTTCCTAACTAGCTTTATACTCTACCCAAATGTCACATGTCCTGACCAATATCTCTATAAAGTAAACTATCCCTAAGTCACTTGGGATAAAGTAGGATAGCTCAAAGACACCTAGGCTAAATCATGAACCCTATGTATCACATAATATCACCATCTTGACCAAATATCTATATAGTAACCAAGTATTTTTTAAGATCCACCATAGATCGTACATAATTTATTATACCTCAAGTCATCACAACCCATACACAACATACCTATAATAACTATTAAGATACTATATCCGAAGATATGTGTTTATGAAATTACCACAAGACATTACAGCCCACTAAAAACACATATAGTGATAAATAACTACCATGTATATCATCACATAGTATTACTATGAGAAGAGAGATGGGTTAGAGGGGGTAGTCAACCACCCATTCTTTTCAAACCTCAATGTTGGGGAAAACACCCTCCCAAAGTCCACCAAGTGTCAGTTTCCCTACTGACATGGGTGGGGTAATGTATGAATTCATGAAACATACATGATATATATATATATATAATGATCACAACCCCACTATGAGAAACTAAAAATTCTTAGACTTATCTACTGATAACATCGCACAAGACTCTCGATTTTCACTACTAAGGCCTAGGTATCCAAATATCACAAGATCAACCACAACTTTAATTAATTAATTAACCATTAATTAATATTATTATATTTTCTTTTCCAAGATTAACATTTTAATGTTCTTATCCAAGTATCGATGTCATTATTAATTTTTTTCTTGTATTATCATGTAAGTTATCATAATAAAGTAAGAATTAAGTACCAACCTTGTTCTTCCATTAATTAATTTAACATTTCATAATCATCCGAGTAATCTAGGACTCCGCCCAAGATACCACATAAAAGATGCAATCGCAGTACATGGTATCAAACTACTTACCACAGTTAAAAACTAATTATATAAATATCAACCGACCATCATCCATTAAATAAGTAGATTCACTATCAATCAATCATCATATCTTTCAGCATAAAAACAATCTCCAAATGGAGCCTCACTCACCCGGCTCCTCTCTCGGCTCCAACTTCCACTCTTGGCGTCATTTTCTTCCACCTAGGGTTCCGGTTCTCCCCAAAGCGATGCGCCTATCCTCCTATGTCGTCTTCTCTATATTTCAGCCATCTCCTTCATAACGATGGATCCTTGCTCCTTCTCCAGCTTCTTCAGGTCTCATCCTCTTAGGGTTGTTCTCTTCAGGTTCCATGGAGCTGTCCTATTTTCCCCTCTTCTATCCCTGCTCTGCCGATCTGGTCTGACACACACAACCCCATATTTCTTGGATGTGTTGGTTTTTAAGATCGGTTTGGGATTGTGGCGGTGGAAGTAAGGTTAAAGTGGTATCCTCCATTTCAATGTATTCTTCCTCAATTTATATGGATTTGTTTGGGGTTCATCATTAGGGTTTCAGTCCCGTTTTCTTATTTGGGTTTCAATCCCAGTTCACCCTTCTTCAATCCTGCTTCTCCCGGTTATTCATATTAATTTCTGTTTTTACTTAGGATTTCAATCCTAGTTTTTATATCTCTCGTTACTTGTCGGTTTTTGTTTTTCCTTTCCCCTTCTTTGTCGCTCCTCCCTGCTCTTGCTCCTTGGTCCATTGATTCCTTCCAGGTCGGTCGGGTGCACCAGATACAAAGGGAGTTTTGGGTTTTGTCTAAGGAGCGGTAAGAGGTCCCGGGTGGAATGACATATGGTGGATTTCTCTAGTTACAATGTTGTTTCAGATTTCTCTTTAGATGATGTTTTTGGTTCTCTTTGGTAGCTGTCTGTGATGTTCACGACGCTATCACGCTGCTGCTTTGTGTGGTTTGGTGACGAGGGATGTAGGAAATTCTCAATGTTTCACAAAGACTCGATGATCTGCGACATTCTTCGGTTGTATGGGGTGGTGTTTGGTCTATTACGACGACAGTGGAACTGGTTTGGCATCAATGATAGTGACAATGATACTGCGGAACTCTATGATACATCGGTGAAGATGACGATGATGACGATGGGGATTCTGGTGGTCTCACCGGCGTGGTGATGATGGACATGATGTTTGAGTGATAGGTGTGCGGCTCGAGGCGGGCGCGTAACTCATGATTCACGTGGGGTGATGATGGTATTTTTTTTCTTGAAAGTTTTTATTTGAATTTCAATTTGTGGACTGGCGCAGCTTGTGAACTTTTAAAATGTGAACTTTTGAAATGTAAGGTTTCCCGCTAACCCTGAAACCAGCCTTTTGAAAATGAAAAAAAAAATGATTTGGAGGAGCATAAAAACAATAGGCAAGCCCAGCTTCCACCAGTTCTATCAGTCTCAGTCTCAGTTCCATTCCTAACACCACTACACATCATATCACATCTAACATATGACATACCATGGCAAAATAATCATATAACCAACACACTAGTATACCATCGAAACCCTAGGAATCCTCACCCACCATCATCATCATAACCAATACCACATACTACCATCAAAACCATCAATATCCCTACCCATTATCCCAATCATACAAGGATATTATTTAATCATATCAAAGATCTAAATGAATTGATCATAAATATACATTAAATATATTATTCCACAAATAATTCCAAAGTAAACTATGAAAAAAAACAAGGTATTTCAGTAGCTCCAACCTTATATATCAATTGATTTATTAGCAAGAAAACTCAGTGGATCTAGCCTTATAAATTTACAAGGGACAATATTATTAATTTAATCTATAATTACTCTCTAAGATACTCATTCATATATATATATATATATACATCATAAATATTGATGATAATCATTTAAAATTTCCTCTTTTTTAATAAAAAATGCATTACCACTTTTAAGTTGTTATTTAATATCCAAGTATATCATCCATGCTTAACAATAATAATAATAGACAAAACTCTATCTAATAAATCTCATAGGCAAAAAAATAAATTTCTAAATCATGTGATCACACATCCTAAATATTTCAAACATGAATATTAATATTTCTACATATGATGATACTTATAGTTCTAAAATTTAATTAAATACCAACATGTTATAATCATCTCAAAGTATGAATAAATTTCTATGCATGCAATAATATTCTTTAGAATAATAATAACAACAATAACACATGATTCAATCTCCATTTTTATTTTTCCTAATACATAGAATTATATTATTTAAGTGGTTTAAAACTATAGAATGATATCATTTTGATTTTATCAAATATTAATTAGAAAACATCATGAAATTATCTCTTTCTCTCTCTTGGATAATTTCTAAGATAATTATGATTATTCTATAGTATTAAATTGTTTATTTCCCTTTCCTTTTGATAATCTTATAGATTATCAAGTTATGCCATGGAATACTCTAGTAATTATTTCACAAATAACAATGACAATCTATAGCATGCAATGATCATTTTAAAGAGATAATAATGCTTCGAAAACGTGATTAAATATTTTCAAAATAATTATTTATCTGCAATATGAAATATAAATTTCACTCACTTGAATATTTTAAGATAATTTCAGCATGAGATAAATTATCTCTTTTCTTAAATATTTAAATGATAACCCATTATCAATATTCCTCTGCATTCATTTCATCTTCAATCTATGGAATTTCAATATCATCATAAAATTCATCATGCGATTGTTTTCTAGATTATTATCTAATTATGGTTAATCACAACAATTTATAAAAAGAAGCTAAAGAATGGTTAATTAGAATTTGCACTGTATAACATAAAGATAAGTCATAGATACCCTACATTTTGAATTCCTCTCACACTGTAGAATAAAAACAGAGGGGAGGTTAAGTGTGTATACACACAAACTAGAAATAATAAGAGCATCATAAAATTTTCAGAAGACTTCACAAAACTCAAAAGTCAGGGTTTTGGGTCACCAGAACCCAATAAAAATAAAAAGGAACTCAATCGAGAGAAATAAACTCATTTTTAACATTCATAGACATACCTCCTCAGATACTCTATCGAATTTCCATTTATTACCTATTTAATTTATATTTAAATAAAAACTTATTTGTGATCTAATTTAAACTTTTAAAAACATTAGATATAATTTTAAACAATTCAAAAGAATTTAAAATAATGATTTTAGGTTTTAAAAACCAATAAAAAGTAGTTCACGTGATTATAAATCAAAGAGGGGAAGGAAATATGAAAATATGGGAAAAAATGATGCCCATATTCAACCCATATATGTTGTGTAAGGGTAATAGGGTTTACTATTACACAGCTTATTACCCTTACATGAGGTTTGGAAAACTAACCTGACCCTTAAATGATATTTGGGTCACCTTTACACTAGATTTATATCTCATGGGTTACCCTTACACATGTATTAAAAAACCTAATATGCCATTACATGAACATAATAATTCATTAGTTACCATTATGTGGGTATCAGAAACTCATTGTTACCCTTACACAATGGTGGGGATACCCTTAAATAGCATATTAAAACATCCACTTACCCTTAAACAAGTTAGAAAAATCCAGACATAACCCTATGCAACCTATTTAAAATCCAGGCTACCCTTACATGAGTTAAGGACCACCCTTATGTGGGTATTATAAATATTAGCTAAACCATACACAACATAAGGAAAAAGGACCTTATATATACACATCCCTTGAAAAATCAGAATTACTCCTATGCAACGTCAATTTCATGCATAAGGGTAAATATTTCATTGAGAATATTGAATTTTTAATTAAACCAACTTAAAATTAATTTTAAAAAGTGTTTTTTTATTACATTCAAAATTTTAAAACTCTTCTAAAAACATTTAGGATCATTTTAAAACTTATAAATTAATTTACAAATAAAATTTTAATATATTGAAATTACTTTCATAATTTGAAAAACTTTTTGAAAACTACATTAAATTTTACAAAATAAATTTAAAAAACTTTTATAATTTATGAAATCAATCCAAAACCACTAGAAACTATATAAAAACAAAGGGCTCAGAAAAATGTAGAACCTTACATTAGATGCCTCTACAAAAATTACTATATATGAGAATTTAGAAAAACTAGAAGGGAGAGGAAAATAATAGGGAAGAATTTAACCACCCCATGGGATACCACTAAAGGATATCACTATATTTGGAACACAAAAATACTAGAGGAACAAAGTGTATAGCTACAAAACTCTTTAAAATAATCTACCAAGGGAGAAACCTCTCATATAGGAGAAAGTCCATTAATAAAACATTAGATTATTGTTGTGAGATGAAATACATTCCACCAAAGGACTCTATTTATAGTATTATTTATAATGACCCAAGATTGACATACATAGACATTACATTACTTTTGCAGAATACTTAATACATTACACAAAAAATTCCCAAAGACCGTATTAGTTTATTACCTTTGGAAGCATGGAAATGTAAACACTGGTACATGAGTGAGCTATATTATCTCCAACTATGTTCTCCCAGACTATAAACCCTCTTAGACATATCATAAATAAAATATATATTCAAAAACTTGTGAGGTAATCATAAAAAGGGGAGAACTCAGATGATCAATAAGGTTAAATAAGGGAGATATGTAAGCATAATTGTGAGAATAAGGGTATGAGAACATGATCATGAAAATTAAATATGATACCCTGCATATCAAAGATCATAAACATGAATCACAACATAAATATTGGAAGTTCATAACACATGAATCATAAGGAAATAAAGAACATAATCCATGAAAGAATAACATAGGAATAAGACATCGATTTGTGGTAGAAACATAATTATATAAAAACTCTATGTCAAGGATTCCTACCAAGACCTTCATAACATGTTAGGATTGAGATAATCATCGGTGTACTTGATTCATGATTGGGATTACCTCTCATGTACCCTCTTATTTCAGGCATGGGATGACCTCCCATTCACCCTCTTGTTTTAGGTTTGGTATGCCCTCCTATGTACCCTTTGAGGTTATAAAACATTTATTATTGCCTAATTAATTAGAGGGAGATATAGGTACCACCCATCTCATAATGAAATCATACATACATGTGCCAAAATATTATAAACAATCATATAATAACCCATATAATGAAATAGGTATCATAAACATTTAATCATATCATAACCTATAGAAAATAGATAGGTTTTATAATAATTTAATTCTAGAATAACCCATAAAAGGAAGTGGATATTTTAAGTATATAACCCATGAAAGAGAAATAGATTTCATAAACATCATGCCATCAAATGAAATCTATTTGGAGAAATAATATCAATAGAACCTTTAGATCATTTCTTAGATAGGCATGAGTAATACCAACTTATGTCATATTAGATGATAAATAATTTTGAAATGTCTTTTAAATTTTTTTTTGAGGAAAATATTTTTCTTCTTTAAAAAAAATTCTTTTGAAAACATAAAACCTTTTGAGAAAATTTTCCTTTAAAATAGATTTTAAAATGTATAAAGATGGATTGAAAACATTTTAAAACCTTTTTATTTGAGTTTTTTTTTGAAAAATTATAAAAATAATCTTTTAAACCATCAAAATACTTTCCTTTAAAAAAAACTTTTGAAAACATATAAATAAATTTTTGAAAATCATTTAAAAATCTTTTTAAACATAAAACAATTTTTTGAAAATTTTTTTCTTTTAAATTTTTTTTATAAACAATTTTCTATAATATTTGGGAAAAAATTTATTTAAAAAAATAACCTTATAATATTACAGATTAAGAATCAAGGAAATAATGGCCATGACAATGGTTAGGTCTATACATGCCAAACATTCCTTTTGAACCTAAAAAGTTTAGAAAAGTGCCTTGATTGGAAAATAAAAAGAATATTACTTGTAAAAACATTTTGTAAAAAGGTAATACATGGGTAAAAATTTCCTTTAAACATAATATAATAATAGTAAAACATTTTTGAAAACATTTTTTTTATAAAACACGGATTTGAAAGTACATAGATTTCTGACCTAAAGGAGAAATAAAGTTAGATTATCATAAAAACATTTTATTAATTATCTTAAGTACCAAAGAGTGTAAACATGGTAAAATTACTTGGATATAACATGAATAACCCAAGGGTATTAAAATCCATGAGAGTTATTAAGATATGGATCATAATATTTTATCAATGGAAGCATAATAACAAATAATCTTGATAAACAATGAGATTTTAGCAATAAAATGTTACAACTTTGGTAAATTTGAATCATAATATAAAGGGAAGAATAAAATTTCATGAAACTTAAAATATCATGAAAATAATTATATTCATTATATAACATGTAAAAGGCATTATATACACTTCATAGAAAAATATAGGCTCATAACATGGCATGTGTCTTAAAGAAGGCAAATTGAAGCAAAATTAATTTATCGGTTTGGTAACTTTTGAAACATAAATACTATGAAATAAATATCATAAAATGGAAATATAAATACCCATAAATTTAATTGTAATATTCATAGAATATAGTCATGGGTAGTATATACACCACACAAAAGATATTAGTGGTGAATATAGTATGTATCTCACGGAAATAAAAAGTGAGATGAAATTCCCTTATCTTATGTCTTAACTCTCATCGTATTCATAAAAACCTCCTGTATAATAAATTTAATTTTATTATAAATATTTTAAAGAACTATATTATTATATTTAATACCATATATTATTTTATTATGACTTTATATTACCCTCTTATTAACAATTCTATGTTAAGGTTTCACTTCAGGTAATATCTGTGTGGTTCTTCGTACATGTTTTTGACTCATTATTATTGATTATCTTACTTAGATCATTATTTAATTAATTCAATAATGTAATAAATTATATAAATATAATATATATTCAGTGTATATTTATTTATAATAATATATAAAATATATAAAGATGAAATGAAATACACTATTCATGGAGATGGTAGGCCGTAAGTATGCATGAACACTATTTCTGTTTTATTGTCGTATTAAAAGAAATAAAGTAAATGAAATGTATGTATATATATAATATCATTAAATTAGAATTATTATGTTATATATATCATATATTTTCACTAAAACCATCCTTAATATATTCCATGTAAAGTGTGAATGAATCATATCGCATTGAGGAGGCGGTAATCCACATGTCCCCAAACGATGTTATCATATTTACAAAAGATGGAAAGTATAAAGGTATGTGATATAAAGGAATTAAATAATTATAAATAAATAATAAACATAATATATATAATATATAAATATAGTGTCTATCATAATTATCAACTATTGAAGGTGGTAAAATAAAATGAAGAATATCATTTTGTGAGGCGGTAATTCGCCACACACAGAATGATAAGTTTATTACCCATTAGATGGAGGTGTCTGTAAGTGTTGGTAAAAACTTAATATAAATAAATATAAGTATATTTAGGATACTGTTTTTATTATATAATAATGGAATAATGATATTTTATGGGGTGGAGAATGAAAATAAAATAAAATATCTTAAGGAAGTGTCTTATCTCTTATTCAAGTAACTCCTTTTGGTTTACACCAAAGGGATTCCTTGGATGTATTTATTAAAAAAAGGGAGGATTTTATGTTTATGGTAGGGATTTTTAGGATCTATTTGAGAATATTTTCATATATCTGAAGTGGCTTGATAGGTGTGAGGAAGTTGGAGGGGTGAGTGCTGTTTATAGTGGAGGAGTGACACTCTTTTAAATTTTTGGAAAAGGAATTACACCCATGTTTTCCCCATGTAAAGTGGATCCAATAATGGTAAATATTATATAAAATTGATTATAGGGTCTTATTATTTCAATAAAATGGATTTTGTACAATTTTATAGGTCATTTTGGCCCTTAAGTTTAAGGTTTAGTCCCCAGTTGAGCTAATTTTTCCCTTAATCATTATAATTGATTTTAATTAGATTCACAAATATTTTTGGTAAAAAACTAAGTTGAAATTATTATAAATTATAAATTTTGATTATTAAATATTTGAAATACATTTTTCTAAATTCTAATAACATAAGTGGAATAAATTAATTTAAAATTAATCCCATAGATGGAACGACAATGCATGTTTTTAAAGTAAAAATGTTCAAAAGTTTAATGAGTTTTTATATCCAATTTAAATGTGGAATTGGTTCCTATAAAATCAATTGGATTAAATGATATAAAATTGATCTCATTGACCTTTAAAACTAATTAAAATTATAATTTTACCTTATAAATAAATTATATGAAAAAGTAGTTTTGAATTAAAATTCAGTATTTTCACTATTCATCAAAAAAAGAAACTTCACAGAAAAATACCAAAAATTCACCATAAGATAAATTTTATGTTTTTATTTAAAATATAAAGTTTATTTTGACATATAAAATCTAAAATATTTCCAAAAATTGGATTTAAAATAAGTGTACCATTAAAAGGTGGTAAAACTACATTTATAAAAATATAGGTTTTTATGCATAAAATTAGGTTTTTTCCTATAGTATGCCTATAAAATATATTGGATGAGTATAAAAAAATATTTTATTTAATATTTAATATATAAATTATATTAATATCACTCACTAATTTTAATTACTCTAATTTATTAGGATAAAACTACTTTGTGAGCATAAAAATAAAAATATTTTCTTTATATTAAATTGGTTGGATTTTCGTTTATAATTAATTGGTAACCAATGAATTCATATTATATTTTTATAAACCATATATTTTCATAAGTTATTAATTACTATTCATAACCAATAATTTAATATCTATTTAATATCTTATTATATTAAATAATAAAGTTTTAATAATAATTTGTTGTTCGGTAAAACTCGGTCATGCATGTCACTAAAGTCATAAAAAAATCATTGTTGCGTGCGACACACACTAACTCAGTATCACATGAATTTAAAGCTATATAGAATATATTGCATCTATTTAAAATAGTAAATATATTGTAAATACTTGGGATATTATTTTCCCTTACGTGCTTGGTGTTGCATGTAACATAAGATTAATTTAGTTTTTCCTATAACACAATCAAAACTTAGCACTTTCATATAAAAAAATCTAGATTTATTGTTACATGAAATGAAAAATATAAACAAAAGTTTAAATTAATTTTATTTTTTTTCTAGAAAATATCCCCCTTAAAATTAATTTCACTCTCAAAATTCCTCTAGGTTATTAAAGGTTTAATAATTGAAAGTTCCTTTCATAGTTTACCACATCATAAAAATAAATACTAAAAATTCCTTTAAAAAGGAAAAACTATAATTATAACATTTACCCAAAGTAACTCATAACCCATAAATCTATGATTAACTATGGGACCATTTGAATCATAAAAAATGAAGGTACTATGATAATTTTTTGGTTTTGAGATCCTTTCCCCTAAATTTAAATAAATTTCATGAAAAGATATACTTACATGATTTCGGGACAACCTTACCCTCTCTCATGCCTTGATCAACTTCCACTTTATCTCTTATTCAAAGAAATTAAGGTGATTATTTCATTCTCTAAGAATTAACAGACCATGATATTCATAAATAGAATGATAGGCCATTCCATATATCTTTATCACGACAAAAAGGTTATCACAAGTTATCAGATATGCATAAATCCTCATATGGAGAGATAATACATTAATCTCTAAAACCTATTCTTAAGTTTAACATATACCATTCCATAAATGTTTAATCTTATAACACTTCCAAATTATGGAAGTCAAAAACTTTACAAATAAGGTCACTAAATTTCTCAAAAAGAGCTTAACATTGATCCCCCATATATCATGAAGTAGCTCTTGGTTGTCGCATACCAAACATGTGAAAACATTCATAATGTATTCCCTTAAAACATGGTTATAACCTAAATTACTACATATTCTTATTGAAAACATGCATGTTTCCATATTCCAAAGTTTATTGGATAAATTTATTAATTCCAAAAATGTTGTAAACTTCATTAATGATAACATAAACTACTTGTCAACAAGTCCTTAATTTGTTCCAAGGTAATTAGTACCATCCAATTTACTTATTCATATCAAACATATCTTTATCCAAACAACATTATCTTAATATAATGAACATATTAAGGGTTATATTTCCCTTAATCATGTGTTTTACATGGAAATCACCTTTCCATTAAATCAATTTTCTATTCCATCAGAACCATTCAATATATTCTTGTAAATCCCTAGTGAAAAAACATAAACTGAAAAATCCTTATATATTTTAACATTCATATAACATAATTCTTGAGTCCAAATACATAAAAACTTTGATTATTACTCTTAATCATTAATCCATAATAATGATACCTCATCCTATTACTTAATAACGACTTCCTTTCACATTTTGCATGTAGTATCATCATCATTAGAAATATAACCATTACTAGTCCCACCTTGTTGATTCTCTTCAGGATATTTTCTATTAGGACATTGATTTTCATAATGAACATTAATTACACACTTAAATTATTTAACCTTTGATTATGTCTTAGGGAGTCCAATATTCCTATACATTACATTAATTGAACCCTTCATTTTTCTTCTACATTTACTTACTTTGTGTCCTTTTTTTCCACAGTCAAAACATCCTCTTGTTATTCTAAGACATCCACTTTGGTGATTCTTTAAAAATTCTTGACAGAAAGGAAACTGAATAGTCTTTCCTCCATGGTATCAATTACCCAAACTCTTAGTAAAATCCTTCCTTCTATTCCTTAGTGAGTCCGAGATTTGGTTAAGGTATAAATTTCTAATCACGTTTCATGAAAACTGATTAGGCATGATCACAACATCCATTACTCCTATGATCATCACATTTGACTACTTATAAGTGAATTTTACTTCATATTAAATGTTAATATAGTTTCTTATGGTCCTCACCATTGAATAAAACCAGAAAGTATGGCATGTTAATTACTTATCATAGCATAAAACCACATAGTCATGAAAAAGAATTACTTATAGTATGTCTAAATCATGAAACCTTCCTTAATCTATGACACCCTAGGTTTATACTAGGTTTTTCATCACCATATTATTTTTAAATCCTTCATGATGGTTCATTAAGAGTTTGAGAATTCCAAAAGCATATACCATGGGAGTGTCAAACTAGGTTCATGGTAAGACCCGTTGTCATGTACCATGTTACACTTGAGTCTGGTCCAATGCACCTTGTCAGAGTTTTTACTCCTAAGTACAACTATTACAGAACCATGTCCACTTATAGTATCCAGAAATGGAATTATTTCTAGAAACCACTCGCTCTATCCTTTACCAAAATTCAAGGATATTTTTCTATACATTTCCTTATCCTTAAACTTATCCTTAGAGACATACCTAGAAATATACTTATAAATATTCCTAGGGATCTCACTAAAGTTTTCTCATCCTAGTTTCCAAAGGTTGACTAAAACTTTTCTATAATACCAACTATAATAACCCTCTCTTTCCATACATAGACATTACATCATTCTTTCTGAATACTTAATACATTACACAAACACATAAATACTGTATCAGTTTAGTGTATTTGGAAACATGGAAATGTAAACACTAGTACACGATTGAGCTAAATTATATTCCACTATGTTCTCCAAGACTAAAACCCCTCTTATGCATATCATACATAAAATATATCTTCGTAACCTGGGTAAGGAAACATAAAAAGCAGTGTTCTCAGATGCTCAATAATGGTAAACAAGGGAGATATGTAAACACAACCATAAAAATAAGGGTATGAGAACATGATCATAAAAATTGAAGATCATACCCTGCATATCAAAGATCATAAACAGAAATCCTGGAATAAATATTGGTAGTTCATAAGACATAAATCATAAGGAAATAAAGAATATAATCCATGAAATAATAACATAGGAATAAGAAATGGAATTGTGGAAGACACACAAGCATATAAAAACCCTATATCAAGGATTCCTACCAAGACCTTCGTAACATGTTACTTTTGGGATAATCACCCTTGTACCTGCTTCGAGCATGGGATTACCTCTAGTGTACCCTCTTGTTTTAGTCTTAGAATACCATCTCATGCACCCTCTTGTTTTGGGATTTGGATTCCACTCATGTACCCTTTGATATCATAAAATATTTATTATTACCCAATTCATTGGAGAGAGATATAGGTCCCACCCATCTCATAATGAAATAATATATACACGTTCCACAAGATCATAAACAATCACATCATAACCCATGGAATAAAATGGGTATCATAAAAACTTAATCATATCATAACCTATGGAAAATAGATAGGTTTCATAATCATTTCATTATAGAATAACTCGTGAAAGGAGGTGGGTTTCATAAGCATGTAACCTGTGAAAGAGAAATAGATTTCATAAACATCATTCCATAAAACACAAACCATTCAGAGAAAGAATGTGAATGAAACCTTTGGATAATTTCCCAGAATAGAATGAGTAATAATAATAGATGTAATCTTATATGGGAAATAATTTGGAAATATCTTTCAAAAACATTTCTTAAAGAAAATATCCTTCATTATTTAAAAATATGATTTTGAAAACATAAAACCTTTTAAAAACATTTTCCTTGAGAATAGAGTTGAAAACACATAAAGAAAGCTTGAAAACATTTTGAAAAACTTTTTATTTGAAAATAATTTGAAAACTTATAAAAATATTCTTTTAAATCATTAAAATACTTCCATTTGAAAAAAACCTTTTGAAAATATATAAAGGAAGTTTTGAAAACCATTTAAAACTCTTTTCAAACATAAAACAATTTTTTGAAACCCCTTTTTCTTGGAATTTTTTTTTAATATTAATAAATTTCTATAATATTATGAAAAAAATTTCTTTCAAAAAAATAACCTTGTAATCTTACAAAGGAAGCATCAAGTAAATGATGGTCATGACTATGGGTAAGTTCGTACATTCCAAACATTCCTTTTTCACCTTAAAAGTTTAGAAAGATTCCTTGATCAGAAAATGAAAAGAAGATTCCTTGTAAAATCATTTTGTAAAAAGGTAATAAATGTGTAAAAACATACTTTAAACATCATAGGATAATATTAAAACATTTTTGCCAACATTTTTTTAAAAAACATGGACTAGAAAGAACATATATTTTCGACTGAAAGGAGAAATAAAGTTGAATTTTCATAAAAACATTTTATTAATTATCTTAAGTACCAAAAAAGTGTAAAAATGGTACCGTTACTTTAATATAAAATTAATAACCATAGGGTAAGAAAATTCATGAGAGTTATTGGGTTATTGATCATAATATTTCATTAATGAAAGTATAATCATAAACAATCTTGATAAACGATGAGATTATAGCAATAAATCGTTACCAATTTGGTAACTTTGAATCATAATATAAAGAGAAAAATAAAATTTCATGAAAATTAATATATCATGAAAAGAATGAGATTCATGATATAAAATTTTAAAGTTAGTATATGCACCTCATAGAAAAATATAGGTGCATAACATGAAATGTGTCTCAAATAAGGAAAATGAAAACTAAATTACTTTACCAATTTGGTATCTTTTGAAACATAAACCCCATGAATGAATGATCATAAAATGGATATTGAAATACCCATAAATTTAATTTTAATATTAATATAATACATTCATGGTCAGTATGTACACCACACAAAATAGATGAGTAGTGAGTAAGTCATGTATCTCATGAAAATAAAAAGTGAGATGAAATTCCCTTACCTTATGTCTTAACTCTCATCATACTCATAAAAAACTCCATTATAATAAATTTATGTTTATTATAAATATTTTAGAGAACCATATTATTATATATAATACCATTTATTATTTTATTATGAATTTATACTACCCTCTTACTAATAATTCTATGTTGAGGTTTCATTTCAGGTAATATCTGCTTTGTTCTTCATAAATGTTTTGACTTATTATTCTTGATTGTATTATTTAGATCATGATTTAATTACTTACATAATGTAATAAATTATATAAATATCATATATATTTAGTTTATTTTTATTTATAATAATCTATAAAATATATAAAGATGAAATGGAATACACCGTTCTCGGAGACGGTAGGCCGTACGCACGCATGAACACTGTTTCTGTTTTGTTGTTGTATTGAAATAAAGTAAGTAACTAAAATATAAGTATATATATAATATAATTATAGTATAATTATTACACTATATATATCATATATTTTTTCTAAAACCATACTTAATACATTCCATGTACATTGTGAACGAATCACATCCCTTTGAGGAGCCGGTAGTCCACACGTCGAAAAATGATGTTATTGTATTTACAAAAGAAGGAAAGTATAATGGTATGTGTTATAAAATAATTAAATAAGAATAAATACATAATAAATATTATATATATCTTATATAAAAATTATTTACGTCATAATTTCCAACCATGAAAGGTGTTAAAGGAAAATGAATAACATCATTTTGTGAGGCGGTAGTTCTCCGTACATAAGAACGGTAAATTCGTTACCCATTAGATAGAAGTGTGTGTATGTTTAGGTCTAAAAATTAATATAAAAAAATATAATTATATTTATTATAATTTTTTATTATATAATCATTTAATAATGATATTTTAGGGTGTGGAGGATGAAAATAAAATAAAAGAGCTTGAGGAAGGGTGTTACCTCTTATTCAGGTAACTTCTTTTGGTTTGCAAAAAAGGGATTCCTTGGATGGCTTTAATCTCAAATAAATTATTATAGTTTGAGTGTAGTTATGTTGAGGATATATTTGGGTATATTTTTTTCTATCCTAAGTGGTTTAGAGGTGTGAGGAAGTGTGAGTGGTGAGTGCCTTTTTATAGTGGAGGAGGAGTTGCATTCTTGTAAATTTTTGGAAAAAGAATTCCACCCACATTTTTACCAAGTTAGGTGGATCCAATAATGGTCCAAATTATATACAAGGAAGGATAGGATTTAAATATTTCAATAAAATGGATTTTATACAAGTTTCTTGATCATTTTGGCACTAAAGTTTGGGGTTTAGTCCCTAGTTAAGATAATTTTTCCCTTAATCATTGTAATTAAATTTAATCACATTCACTATTATTTTTGGTCAAAAAATAAGTTTAGATTATTATAAATTATAAATTATTATGATTAAAAATATTTAATATATTTTTACAAATTAAAATCACATAATTTATAGAAATTAATTTAAAATTACTCCTGTAGACAGAACGACAATACATGTTTTAAAAAAATGTTCAAAAGTTTGCAAAGTTTTTATATCAAATTTCAATGTGAAATTGGTTAAAATGACCTAAATTATATTAAATGATATAAAATTAATCTAATTTAACTTTAAAACTAATTAAATTTATAATTTAACCTTATAAATAAATTATATGATAAATAAATTTTGAATTAAAACTCAGTATTTTTCACTATTCATCAAAAAATGAAACTTCACAGAAAAATACCAAAAAATAACCCTGAGATAATTTTTATATTTATATTTATAATATAAAGTTTATTTTGGAATTTAAAATCTATAAAATTCCAACAAATTTATTTAAAATAGGTTTTCCATTAAAAGACGGTAAAACTTCCTTTATAAAAATATAATTTTTTATGCATAAAATTGAGTTTTTTTCTTATTTTATGCCTATAAAATATATTGTATGAGTATAAAAAATTATTTGATTTAATATTTAATATATATTATATTAATATCACTCAAAAATTTTAATTAATTTAATTTATTAGGATAAAATATCTTTGTGAACATAAAAAGAAAAATATTTTCTTTATATTAAATCGGTTTACATTTTCATTTCTAATTAATTGGTAACTAATGAATTAGTCTTATATTTTATAAATCATATATTTTAATATGTTATTTAGTACTATTTATAATTAATAATTTAATGTCTAGGTTATATCTCATTATATTAAATAATAATGTTTTAATAATATATTTTTTTCGATAAAATTCAGTCATGCATGTAACGAAAGTCAAAGAAAAAATAATTGTTGCATGAGTATCACATGAATTTCAAGGTATATATAATATATATAATCTATTTAAAATAGTAAATATATTGTAAAACCTTAGGATATTATTTTCCATTATATGCTTGGTGTTGCGTGTAGCGTAAGATTAACTTGGTGTTGCGTATAATGAAATCCAAACTTAGCAATTTCATATAACAAAAGATTGATTCAGTGTTGTGTGAAATAAAAAATTTCAACAAAATATTAAATTAATTTTAAAAAAATTCACAAAATCTTTGGGTTTTACATTCTTTACTATTGAGGGAGTCAAGGGTCGATTCAGATCTTTAATGGCCTGAGCCAAAACTTTTTTACCACAATTTAATGCTCCCTAGAAGCTTATGAAATGATTCCATAGGCTAGACATTGAATTCCACTGATGAGTTGGTAGGAATTCTAGAGTTTCCTAGGTACCTCCTTACTCAACTAGATTTCTGTTTTTCCTCTACTATCTTGCTGGAGGACTTTTGGAGCTTGGGGAACCTTCTATTCATGCCACCGACTACCAGTGGCTATGTAATGATTGATTGATGATTCCTATTATCTTAAGCTTCAAAAAGTGACACCACCACTTCCTTTAAAGTCTATATAAGGTTTTTATAACATTAAAAATATCCTTGAGTCTTCCTTTTATGACATCAAAAAAATAAAAATAAAATTCAATGATATATTCAATTAATCTTCAATGATTTCAATAAGATATTCAAGATGTTATCAAAATTTTATGAATTTATCAATTGGTTTCATTAATCTCAAGACTTGGAGATTAATCAAGTAACTGTAAATCACTTAATGAAAATTTTATAATCATAAGAGAGTGTTTTTTATCCAAAAAACACCATGAGAGAGAGGGATTAAAAATACTCCATCACCGTACACCCATAAACTGATGGTCAAAAAGAGGTGTCAAATATAACACATTCAACATTTTTTCATGCCATACTTCAAACAAATTTAAAACATTTGCAAAAATGTTCAACTCACATCTGGATTTCTTATAATCGGGTGGTTCATTATACTAAAAACCAATCCCATTTAGAAATTATATGTGGTTTTAACCCCTTAACCCCCATGGATATTTTTAATTTACCAACTAATGAGTTTTATAATATTGAAAGTGAAGAAAAGTGTATGTTTGTGAAAGAATTATATGCAAATGTAAAAGAATATATTGATAGAAATAATGAAAAATTATCCAAGCATGCTAAAAGGGTTAATAAAGGTGGTTTTTGAACCATGAGAATAGGTGAGAGTACACATGAGGAAGGATAGGTTTATTGAGAAAAATTAATAAAAACTTCATCCATGAGGAGATGGTCCTTTACAGGCCTTAGAGAATATCAATGATAATGCCCACAAGTTTAACCTTCTTGACATGTATGAAAATATGAGTGTTACCTTTAATGTTGCTAATCTATACCCATTTGAATATTTAGATTCAATGATGAATACTTTTTAGGGGATGGGGATAATAAGTATCATGAAACACATATGCATCGAGGATTTGGGGATTTTTATGATGTTTTGGGAAGAAGTCACATTAATTCATAAGACCCATTTTATAGAATTAGAGGCCCAATGATGAGAGTAATAACAAGAAGGATGAAATAGGATTTGAATGGACTTATTTTAAAATTACAAGAATATTACCAACAAAAAATCATTGGATGAGAAAATAGTCTTATAATCAATTAAATTAGATCTAAAAAATGAAATTAAATAGCCCACCCAATTGATCCCATGAATTTAAATCCACCTGCATGAAGGAAATATCCAAAGTCAAAAGTGGTGGGCCTCTTGTCTCCAAATTCATGGTGGGAATCTTCAAAGTATTTGGAGTGTTTTCATAAATTCTTCTTAGTGGAAAATATTTTCTCATAAAGTAATGTAAATGTGTAAAAAAAAGTTAAAATTCATTTTTAAGATTTAAAATTTTGTAGGCTAGTTGTTTGACATGTATCTCTCTCATTTGGCTCTAATTAGCCACCCTCATTATACTCTACTTGGTTAATTAGAAATTTTAGTGTTTTATAGAATTATTATGCTTGTGTTCCTTATGTTAATGTGTGAATTAAAGTAAGTCTTATCAAAATAGCGATCAAACTTTATAGATATTTATAATTAGGGTTTTAAGGGGAAAGTATCCTTAGGGCCTTAATTGATCACCCCCCCATTAATTTCTCCTTACACTTCTTATTTATATCACATTTTCTTCACATCCATCACTTGTGTTTCTATATTTAAAAAAATACTTCTACCCATACAATATCATATTTGATAAATCCTCAAAACTAAATGAAGATAAACCTCAAAATATTTGAGAGAAAATATTTCACATATATTTTATACACAACAATTACCACTCTATTGATAATAATTTTTACATTGACAATGTTGATCAATTTTAATGTCATTCAAGTTTTATTGTAATTTAATTTAAGTATATAAAGTAGAATATCTTAAAAAGTATCCACACATGCTCCATGTTTAATATATCATTACCCACTTTTAGGTAATTCTTGACCCTTATTTTGATCATCCTCTGTTTGGGTCTTGTTCTGGGTCATTTCTAGGGTATTCTAATTTTTTTAGATATTTTTGAGGTTTTTCTTTCTTGGAACATGGTTAGGGAAAACCATATGATCTGGCACAACAAACTGTGCACCCTGTTTAGAGTGTTTGGAGGGTAGTTCATGTTCAACCCAAATTGTGCGACCATCCCTCCAAACCATGCACCCTTAGACAAAGGGGTATGCATGGTAGGTGCACTATTAAACTTACCATGCTACCAAACCATGGACCCTTTCTATAATCCCATCAAGGGTTCTAAATTACTTCTAACCATGTATCCTAACCCAATAAACCATGCAGATGATTTTTAATTCCTTGAAAATATTAATTAAAATCCTAAACCCCCCATTATTAATACTAAACACCCCCATTTCACCCTAATTGAATTGTTTTCCTTTTTTTAGGCTCTCAATAGGTGAATTTAATCCTAAAAACCACTTTCTTATCAGATTGAATCACCAGTAGATGCATTTGATTCCTATTTGGTAAGCATTTCACCTTGATTTGAAATTTCTTCTTTCTCTTATTCACTCTTCCTTAGAGAGTAATGGATTATCATGTTATTGATGGATCTAATTTTTTTATGTATTGTGATTATAAGGGTTAATCATGATCTTACTAACCTTTAATTATCCATTTTTATTTCCCATTTTGGGTGATTAATTATTTTATAATGTGGTTAAAGGTAGGCGGTTTCATAAGGATTTTCCAAAAAATTTAAACATTGTTTGCATGATTGATTTAAAATGAGTTTTCAATTGATTTCTAGAACTTTATTTTATTATTTTGAAACTATATGGATTGTGAAAAAAACCATTTTATAAGTATTTTATGAAATTTATTGATTTTGATAAAAGATGGATTAAATTGGGAAATGATTTGATGAAATGATTTGATGTTGATCTTTAAGAAAATAACTTTAAATGAATTTTGATTTTTTAAATTTATGAAATTAATGAAAACCACTATTATAGTTTTGATATTGAAATGGAGTGTTGAACTTGAAATTTGGAATTTGAAATATGAATGATCAATTGAATAAAAATTAATGATTTTAAATTGATTCATTTATTAATAGAAATAACACATGAACCTAGGTTGTTAGTGTGTGATTAGGATATAAACTCTTGGAATATGACTCCCTAGCAATGGATTGATGATGAAAACACTGACTAAACCTAGTTCAACATGATTTCACCCAAAGGGGTGTTGATTTATTCTACCCTGATGGCCTAATCCTAGGGACATTTTCACACAAACTAAGTCGTTATGATTAAATGAGAAGTGTGAGGATCCTATTGCTTGTAATTAACTAGTCGCAATGCTCATGAACATGTTTCTTAGTTTTGTATTGATTATTACATGCCAATGTTTATTGAACTGTTTTATCCCATTCTTTAAAATTAGTTCTAATATATTTTCATCTAATTGTCGATAACATGTTTTTATTGAAATTATTAATTGAATTTCCATGACTTGTTTTTTTAAATTGAACCATAAATGGTTTATTATATTGGAATTTATTATGGATAAATTGTTAAGATCCTACTAGGCTATTTTTATAATACCATGAATTATCATTTGGGAATTTATATATTATGTTATTCCTAGTCCAAGAAAAGGAAAATCACCACATGAAGGTGGAATATGTGCCTGATTGCGAGATCTTGGAGCGATGGTGTTGAAATGTGGAGCTATGTTCCACTTGTTGCATAGGGATTGTGAGATTTGTTCTTGACGATTGTCATTATATTTTGGATGATTTTTGAATTTAGGATTTATCTAACTACCTTTAGTAATTTTATCCGGGAGGAGTGTTTGGAATACCAACTTTGTATCAATTTATATTCCACTATTTTATCATACTTATGAAAAAGTCATTCCCTTTGAATTTTTTCGATGATAGATTCTAGTCTCCAACTTATTGGGATCAGGAACACCCTTTGATCCATGTTAGTAATGAATTGGCCTTCTATGTATGAGGATATCTGTGCTCGTTTTTGAAAAAATTGCATCAAAGGAGGCTAACCTTCTTTATTTAATGTCGGTATACAGTTTGTGATCTTTGGGTAGATATGAGGTAGGATTGTTGATACTTAAGAGGAAGTTGTGAGAAAGTTACAAGATAATTCTCATTGTATAGAACCTTAATTAACCATGGGAGTTTGGGAAAAGCATCTTGAGGAATAAATCAACTTAATTCTAGTATTTTCCCATTTTTATCTAAGTGTTTTGAAATTTTATAACATTTGAATTTTATATGATAAAAATTATGTCTTCCTTATCTCCTAATTTATTTGATGACTTGAGTATCCTTTATAATGGTTTTAGTTTTTCTTATTGATTTTTTAGTAATATGCCCCTAAGAATATGTTTGTATAGATATTAAGAGTGAGATACCAATAAACCATTAAAAGTGAACCTCCCATTTGATTAGAACTTTGTTTTGATGGTAGTATATGATGTCTAAGCTCTGGGATAGGAAATTGCACTCATTCCCATCCAATATTCAGTTATGGAACCTTAAAGGGATGAATCTAGAGATTATGATCAAGAGTTTATTCACTATAAACCACATATTTTCTAAGGATAAAATGATCCTCAAGAGGTTGAGGATTATTTGAAAAAGTTTGAGATTATTTTTGAGTTCTTGGAAATGACTAATTCCATATTGGTTAAATGTGATAACTTTAAGCTTGAAGTAAATAGTAGGAGATGGTGGGATTTAATGGTTAAAATGAAGAAACATGAGGTATTTGAGTGAAGATATTTCAAATCTATTTTCACTGAATAGTTATATACAGAGTTGATGGTTTTGGAAAAGTCCATGGAGTTTTATAGCCTTAAACAAGGTGATAAAACCATGAATCGGTATGTGAAACACTTTACTAAACATGTTCAATTTTCTATGGAGGTGGGGAACAATGAGAAACTTAAGGCATGAATATTTGAGATGGTTATTCAATCTGATATCAGATCATAAGTTCTCATATTGAGGCTCACATCTTATGAGGATTTTCTGGATAGAGCATTGATGGATGATCTTGACCTGACTGGTAAGTCAGGGTTCGTGGGAGTTTCTGTTACTCTTAGTGGTAGTTATATGATTTTATTTAAAGGAAAGATGAATTTTGGTGATCCTCATAGTGGATAATGATAAAAATAAACATCTTAACCTCCCACATGTTTGGGTATAGGGCCATTGAGTTTCATTCAATGTGGAAAGGTAAAAAACTTGAAGAAAGTTTATACCGAGGCACCCAAGATTTGTGGTTCATGCAGCCGCTCTGGACACCTATATAAGTTCTATTATTTATTTTCTACCCCATGTAGTGGTATGAGATCATTATCTCCCAATTTTTTAATCAAATGCTTCAAGAACTAAGAGGTTCCAACAAAAAACATCTATAATGAAGCTTATTCACATAGTGGAAGAGTCTTCATAGGAATCTGATGTAGGTACAGTAATAGTGATAGGTACCATCACTACAACTTCATCTATAGTGACTACTTTATTTGATACTGATGCACCTCATTTGTTCACATTGAATCACATTATAAAATTTCTAAATCTTCCTATAGAGATTATGTATTATGTGATGGATATTGTTATGCCCCTTGGAACGAAGATACATAAGGGTCTCTAATGCCCCTATAGTGTCTTCTCTTTATTATAGATCAATATCAAATGCAATTTTTTGGTTCTTGATATGAAACCATTATATGTAATTTTTGGGATGGATTGGTAGCTTACCCATAAATCTAAGATTGAATTTTATCTTTGGCGATTATTCTTTACTATGCCTAAGGGGGTGTTCCATGTCTTCTAGGGAGAATGGTACTTGATATCAAGTAGATTTTAACCTCCACTTATGGATTTGGGCAGAGTAATATTGGTGTTTTCTTTTGAATTAGAGATTTTTTTAGGGATGATCATCCTCCAGTGGTTATTGATTTTCCCAACATGATTTCTTCTGATCTTCCTATCCCATCACCAATAAGGTAAGTATATTTTTTCATTGAATTTTTACCATGTACCCAAACTATTTTTATTCCTTCTTATTGAATGAAACTGGATAAATTTAAAGAGTAAAAAGCCTTGCTAGATGATTTTTTGGATATAGGATTTATATTCTTGAGTGTTCCACCTTGGGATGAACCTATTATTTTTATGAAGAAAGATGATGGGACAATTCACCTTTGTGTTGATTACTAAAAAATAAATCAAGTGATGGTAAAGAAAAAGTATCAATTTCCTTGTATAAATGATTTTTTTAATCCGTTGTAGTATCTAAGTGGTTCTCAATGATTAATCTTGGGTTCAGTTATCACTAGTTAACAATCAAGGAATCTGACATTCTAAAAACTGCCTTCAAGAGTAGGTATGTCCATTATTAGTTCCATGTTATTTATTTTGGTATAAATAATTATCCTAGAGTTTTATGAAATTGATGAATATGATATTTCATGAGTACTTTGTCTCGTTTATAGTGGTATTTATGGATAGAATCCTATTTTACTACAAAACCAAAGAAGATCATGTGCATTATTTGAGGCCAATCTTGGAAATTTTGGGAAATCACTAATTTTATGTCAAGTTATCGAAATGAAATTGTTATATTTAGGAAGTAAGGTTCTTGGGACACATGGTCTCAAAACATGTGATTTCAATTGATCCTGAGAAGGTGAAGGCTATTATGATAAGGTAACAACCATGCAATGTTTTTGAGATTTGGACCTTCTTCAGTTTAGTGGGGTATTGACACCAGTTTGTGAAATATTTATCAAAGTTGTCTTATATAATTATTTCTCTTACAAATAAAGGAGTAAAGTTATTGTGGGATGAGAAATGTTAGAGTTATTTTGATGAGTTAAATCACTTGTGTAATTCTTCGCCATTGTTGACTCTTTTAGAGGCAGAGCGGGGCTATGTGGTCTTTTGTGATGCATGAGGATTAGGTTTGGGATTTTTTCCCATATTGGGTGATCACATTATAGCATCCCGTCTTTTTATAACATAACTTTTCATTCCATTACACGGAACTGAGGATCTTTAAGGTTTAGTGTCTTGGAAACAAGGAACATAAAACATGAAACAAAAAAAAAATTCTTCTTAAACACTTGAAAGGCTTCTCCTCATGTTCACCCTAGGCTCATTACTGCATCTCATAACCTGGGGACATACATCAAAAGGAAGGGTGAGCAGAAGGCCCAGCAAGGGAAACAAGTGAAACATTTTACATATGAACTTGAGATACATCAATAAAGTCATGAAAAGAACTTTAATGCATGAAAATGAAATCATGAGGCATATCATAATAAAAATAAAAAAATTTCATAACTTGAAGATGTGGCTACATCATTTAACATAGACAATCATGAACATATCACCAAGGTCCATCCCCAAGGTGTCATTTTAAAATTACCAAGGTTATTCACCAAGGTATCGTGAAAATTGTAATCTCTAGTGGTTACATCATTACCCAATGCATTGGAGCGCTATCAGGGCGCACCCTTAAATTTGCCTTTATTATCATGTGAGCCACATATATCATCATCAAAAATTTCATAAATAACCCATATAGCATAAAGGAAATGGGTTTCATTTCATAATCATAACTTTTTAAAAACCGCTTTAAAGACATGATCTTTATATCACTTTAAAACCCACAGAAAAGGAAGGTGGGTCTCATGTATGTAAATCCCAGAATTTAAAATAGAACATTTTGGTATATATGTGAATACCCCTTTAGAAGAAAGAGCTTTGAGTATTCACTTAATAAAAAAAAGGACTTTAGAAAAAGAGATAGACATTTTGAGACAGAAATTCTGCAGTATAACGGCAATGTTCCGAGGTTTTAGAAGACATTAAAAGAGAGGTAAAATGGGTCAAACATTCATAAATGACCCATAAAATAGTAAATGGACAGAATAAGAAGGATACATGATCATGGTAATGAGATTTCAAGGATATACCATTTGAAATGAAAAACATGGAAGGAAGAAAAAAAAAGATTTCTCTTATGAAAGTTCGGCAGCCTAACGGCGTTACTTAAACCTCAACAAAAATGATTTGAAAAGATCAAATAGGATCTCCCATAATGTGAACATAAGAGTTCAGTATGATAGATATAGAGATAATTCCCCAACATAACAAAAAGGAACTTGAAATAATTGACATGAAAATAGAACTTCAAAATGAGAATGGTGAAGAACAACTTAAAAATTCGGCAGCCTAACGGCGCCACTTAAAACATCAAAATACTGAATTGAAGAGATCAAATGGGGTCTCTCATCATATGAACATAAGAGTCCAGTACGATATATATAGAGATCATACCCCAATATAACAAAAAGGAACTTGAAATAATTGACATGAAAGTAGAA
This sequence comes from Viscum album, assembly GCA_963277665.1. NCBI lineage: Eukaryota > Viridiplantae > Streptophyta > Magnoliopsida > Santalales > Viscaceae > Viscum > Viscum album. The sequence continues at coordinate 393,080,577 of OY728147.1, read as the reverse complement.
CTTCAAAACGAGAAGGGTGAAGAACCACTTAAAAATTCGGCAGCCTAACGGCGCCACTTAAAACATCAAAATACTGAATTGAAGAGATCAAATGGGGTCTCTCATCATATGAACATAAGAGTCCAGTATGATATATATAGAGATCATACCCCAATATAACAAAAAGGAACATGAAATACTTGAATGAAAATAGAACTTGAAAACGAGGAAGGTGAAAGAATCCCTTAAAAATTCGGCAGCCTAACGACGCCACTTAAACATTCTTAAAACAAATTGATGAGAGAAAGGGGGGGTCTCTCATCATATGAACATGAAATAGGCAGTAGGATGAATATAAAAGAACATCCTCCAACATAAGAACATGGAGTATAAAAGAAAAGACATAAAAGAGATTACTTGAAAAGAAAGAGAGGGGTCAGATCCCTTACCTTAAAATGTAACTCTTAAACCTCAAAGGTTGGGACCTTGAGGGCTTGGGGGCACCTTGGGAGGACTCCTTGGGAGGTAATGAGACCAGAAATTCGTTGGGAATGAGTGGGGAGTCGAATGGATGAGAGGAGGGCTTGGTATTTATAGGGAAAGTGAGGGGACAAGGCATTAATGGCCAAGGGACACCTCACATGTGCTTTTCTCAAACCCATGTGCTCTCCCTTGTCATTTATCATGGAGTTAGGCCACATGGGGCCCCCAAAACAATAATGCATCACCCTTGGCCGGCCAACCCTCAAAAGATCTCATGACATCATCATGACACCGTTATGATGTCATTAAACATACCGAAACCCTAAAACTGTATTTTTACTATTCACTGAAAATTCAACTTTCTCAGAAAAATCCCAAAATTTCAAATTAACCAAATATCAATGCTCTGATTTCAAAAATGAAATCCATTTTATAAAAATAATTTTCTAAATATTTTTAATTTAATTTTTAAATAAAAACACTATTCATCGAAAATTCATTTTTTTCAGAAAAAACCCCAAAAATTACCATAACATAATATCGATGCTCTGAGTTCAAAAATAAAGTCATTTTTATAAAAATAATTTTCTAATTATTTTTAATTAAATTTTTAATTAAAAAACACTATTCACCTGAAAAAACTAATACTTGAATAATAATTAATGAAACCGTTATTTAACTATTTTATTGAATCACATTACTTAATCAAGGTACCTAGATTATTTTGAAACTTTCTTTAAGTGAGATTACTAATCCATTTGGTCATATTACTAATCCTAATCATAAAATCACTATTCATAATTTACTATTCATCAAAAATCAAGTTGATCTTATTAGACTCTAAATTTAGTACTGAACATAATTGCAGAAGACCATTTTTTGAAAATCATTACACATTTTTAATTATTTAGGGTTTACATAAACATATTTAAAATATCCTTTTTCTAAAATTCATCAAAAATATGCATACTATATTTATCCGGTCATTTCAAAATTCATAAACATCATCATAAGAAGAAATCCCAATTTTTATTTAAAACAAGGATTACACAAGGTAGTTACGGTCTCGTTACATAACCCCTTATAATACCAGCATAGGACCTAAGAGTAAGGTGTGCTAGGGTGATAGAAGCTTGGGGCGGCTCAGTCAACATTGCCCGAGTAGTAATTTCTATCAGTTTGAACTTCTCACGAAGGCGATTTCGTTCTAGCTTCACATGATGAAGTTCGGCTTGGATTTGATCCAGAGCAAAGCACAGTGGTGCTACCTCCTTCCCAAGCTCTGTTAGATGGGCTTCGATCGGTCCAAGACTACTAGGTGAGGCCATCAAATCTTCTTTCTATAATAATTAACCAAGATTACTTATATTTAGAGACAATAATCAAAACATTTTGTTCACAGCGGTCATGTTGACCGATGGTTATATAATAGTCAAAACCCACTGATCTCATTTTAATTATAATCATGTTTATCAAATAAAACATTTTTGTTGAGTATAACAATAACACATAAAATTAGGAAACAAAATTTATTTAAAAAAATTCGGGTCGTTACAATCTTCCCCCCTTAAGAAATTGCGTCCTCGCAATTTTAAAATTGGGTTTTGAAATTTCATTGAAAGTCCCACATCAAAAAAGGAGTCACTAAAACTATTACTTTAAAATAAAGAAAGGGAAGTACAATGGTCACCCGAGTTAACCCACACTAGGGTTCCATGTAGGAAAACATGGACATGGAGGAAAAAACAAAGGGTCAAGTTCTGAGGGAGAGTGATAGAGAACATGATTAGGAGAAAGTTAACCATGAGAAAATCCCAAACTTATGATGTGTGTAAACGGTATTTGATTACCTAGTAGGAAACGTAAACCAACAACATTTTTGTTTTACGTTTCTTTTCATAATTTTGAGGATTTCATTTACTACATAGAACAAAAACATAAGAAAATATACCTACCTTCAAGTAGAGTTTCATCCTTTAACAAGTCCCTACCAACACTAATATTTTCTCCAAATGATGAGAATTCAATAACACTTGGTCTCATAAAAGCACAAGAATCATCTTCTATAGAATCACATAATCTACAAAAGATTAACTATATATTTATTCTATCTTTAAACATTATCCCAAAAACAGAAAGGTTAAGGTAAAACAACTCTTCAAAAAGAAAGAATCCCATAGGAATGGAAACTACTTTTAAATCATCAAAGTTCCATGGTACTACCCAAAGTTCATCATAGACCATTCCATAAATAACGGTCCTTAAAATTCCTCAAAACAAACCAAACTAAGATTGAAACCCAAATACAATAAGGATTCGATAACATAGTCTTCCAAAACAACTTCATTGTTCATCTCCAGACAACATCAACCACTCCTAACATCTTATAAAAAAGTAGCTAACCTAAACATATTTTACCCAAGATAGGTTAGTCATTCCCATAAGTAACCTAAATTACTATAAGTTCACCTTAAATTCATCGATTCTTCAAAATATAAGTCAAACTTACTCCTCAATGAAAATACCGTAGTAATCTATTTACCTCGATCAAATATGGTTCCCAAAATAATGAACGTCTTCCAAAATAATAATCATATTTTAATCCCCTAATCATCCCTGTCATATTAATACGAAAATCGTCGCATTTCCTATCACATTGGTTGTCGGAACATGTTCTTTCATTTCCCACCATTAACTAAGAAGAGAAAGCATAATTAGGGGCTTAAGTACTTAGCTAATAATCATGAAAAGGAACTGAAAGCATATAAGGATAACTTGTATATGCAAGGTATACCCTGACTTGTGATCTCCTAGGTTCCCATCTAGGTTATGAATGATCATATATTCTTATGTGAACCTTTATTTTATTTTATCTTTGTTCCTTTAACAATGGTTCATACCAAGCTTATGAATTTACCAAAGCATATCCCCCGGGAGTGTCGTAACCAAGAGTGCAGCAAGGCCCGTTGTCGTGTACCAGTTCCCGTTCGAGTCTAGCTCAAAGCGGTGTTTTCGGGTTTTACCCCTATGTACATCTGTGCCAGAGCCACCTCTACCTGCTCGTATCCAGACAGGGATGTATCTGCTTGGCAACCCCTTACTCAATACTCACCAAAATACCAGGAAGATTTCCTATATTAAACTTTTCTATAGGGTTCCTCCTAGAGTTTTCATATCCTAATTTCCACAAATAACTAAACCATCCTTTGATACCAACTATAGCATCCCGTCTTTTTATAACATAACTTTTCATTCCATTACACGGAACTGAGGATCTTTAAGGTTTAGTGTCTTGGAAACAAGGAACATAAAACATGAAACAAAAAAAACATTCTTCTTAAACACTTGAAAGGCTTCTCCTCATGTTCACCCTAGGCTCATTACTGCATCTCATAACCTGGGGACATACATCAAAAGGAAGGGTGAGCAGAAGGCCCAGCAAGGGAAACAAGTGAAACATTTTACATATGAACTTGAGATACATCAATAAAGTCATGAAAAGAACTTTAATGCATGAAAATGAAATCATGAGGCATATCATAATAAAAATAAAAAAATTTCATAACTTGAAGATGTGGCTACATCATTTAACATAGACAATCATGAACATATCACCAAGGTCCATCCCCAAGGTGTCATTTTAAAATTACCAAGGTTATTCACCAAGGTATCGTGAAAATTGTAATCTCTAGTGGTTACATCATTACCCAATGCATTGGAGCGCTATCAGGGCGCACCCTTAAATTTGCCTTTATTATCATGTGAGCCACATATATCATCATCAAACATTTCATAAATAACCCATATAGCATAAAGGAAATGGGTTTCATTTCATAATCATAACTTTTTAAAAACCGCTTTAAAGACATGATCTTTATATCACTTTAAAACCCACAGAAAAGGAAGGTGGGTCTCATGTATGTAAATCCCAGAATTTAAAATAGAACATTTTGGTATATATGTGAATACCCCTTTAGAAGAAAGAGCTTTGAGTATTCACTTAATAAAAAAAAGGACTTTAGAAAAAGAGATAGACATTTTGAGACAGAAATTCTGCAGTATAACGGCAATGTTCCGAGGTTTTAGAAGACATTAAAAGAGAGGTAAAATGGGTCAAACATTCATAAATGACCCATAAAATAGTAAATGGACAGAATAAGAAGGATACATGATCATGGTAATGAGATTTCAAGGATATACCATTTGAAATGAAAAACATGGAAGGAAGAAAAAAAAAGATTTCTCTTATGAAAGTTCGGCAGCCTAACGGCGTTACTTAAACCTCAACAAAAATGATTTGAAAAGATCAAATAGGATCTCCCATAATGTGAACATAAGAGTTCAGTATGATAGATATAGAGATAATTCCCCAACATAACAAAAAGGAACTTGAAATAATTGACATGAAAATAGAACTTCAAAATGAGAATGGTGAAGAACAACTTAAAAATTCGGCAGCCTAACGGCGCCACTTAAAACATCAAAATACTGAATTGAAGAGATCAAATGGGGTCTCTCATCATATGAACATAAGAGTCCAGTACGATATATATAGAGATCATACCCCAATATAACAAAAAGGAACTTGAAATAATTGACATGAAAGTAGAACTTCAAAACGAGAAGGGTGAAGAACCACTTAAAAATTCGGCAGCCTAACGGCGCCACTTAAAACATCAAAATACTGAATTGAAGAGATCAAATGGGGTCTCTCATCATATGAACATAAGAGTCCAGTATGATATATATAGAGATCATACCCCAATATAACAAAAAGGAACATGAAATACTTGAATGAAAATAGAACTTGAAAACGAGGAAGGTGAAAGAATCCCTTAAAAATTCGGCAGCCTAACGACGCCACTTAAACATTCTTAAAACAAATTGATGAGAGAAAGGGGGGGTCTCTCATCATATGAACATGAAATAGGCAGTAGGATGAATATAAAAGAACATCCTCCAACATAAGAACATGGAGTATAAAAGAAAAGACATAAAAGAGATTACTTGAAAAGAAAGAGAGGGGTCGGATCCCTTACCTTAAAATGTAACTCTTAAACCTCAAAGGTTGGGACCTTGAGGGCTTGGGGGCACCTTGGGAGGACTCCTTGGGAGGTAATGAGACCAGAAATTCGTTGGGAATGAGTGGGGAGTCGAATGGATGAGAGGAGGGCTTGGTATTTATAGGGAAAGTGAGGGGACAAGGCATTAATGGCCAAGGGACACCTCACATGTGCTTTTCTCAAACCCATGTGCTCTCCCTTGTCATTTATCATGGAGTTAGGCCACATGGGGCCCCCAAAACAATAATGCATCACCCTTGGCCGGCCAACCCTCAAAAGATCTCATGACATCATCATGACACCGTTATGATGTCATTAAACATACCGAAACCCTAAAACTGTATTTTTACTATTCACTGAAAATTCAACTTTCTCAGAAAAATCCCAAAATTTCACATTAACCAAATATCAATGCTCTGATTTCAAAAATGAAATCCATTTTATAAAAATAATTTTCTAAATATTTTTAATTTAATTTTTAAATAAAAACACTATTCATCGAAAATTCATTTTTTTCAGAAAAAACCCCAAAAATTACCATAACATAATATCGATGCTCTGAGTTCAAAAATAAAGTCATTTTTATAAAAATAATTTTCTAATTATTTTTAATTAAATTTTTAATTAAAAAACACTATTCACCTGAAAAAACTAATACTTGAATAATAATTAATGAAACCGTTATTTAACTATTTTATTGAATCACATTACTTAATCAAGGTACCTAGATTATTTTGAAACTTTCTTTAAGTGAGATTACTAATCCATTTGGTCATATTACTAATCCTAATCATAAAATCACTATTCATAATTTACTATTCATCAAAAATCAAGTTGATCTTATTAGACTCTAAATTTAGTACTGAACATAATTGCAGAAGACCATTTTTTGAAAATCATTACACATTTTTAATTATTTAGGGTTTACATAAACATATTTAAAATATCCTTTTTCTAAAATTCATCAAAAATATGCATACTATATTTATCCGGTCATTTCAAAATTCATAAACATCATCATAAGAAGAAATCCCACTTTTTATTTAAAACAAGGATTACACAAGGTAGTTACGGTCTCGTTACATAACCCCTTATAATACCAGCATAGGACCTAAGAGTAAGGTGTGCTAGGGTGATAGAAGCTTGGGGCGGCTCAGTCAACATTTCCCGAGTAGTAATTTCTATCAGTTTGAACTTCTCACGAAGGCGATTTCGTTCTAGCTTCACATGATGAAGTTCGGCTTGGATTTGATCCAGAGCAAAGCACAGTGGTGCTACCTCCTTCCCAAGCTCTGTTAGATGGGCTTCGATCGGTCCAAGACTACTAGGTGAGGCCATCGAATCTTCTTTCTATAATAATTAACCAAGATTACTTATATTTAGAGACAATAATCAAAACATTTTGTTCACAGCGGTCATGTTGACCGATGGTTATATAATAGTCAAAACCCACTGATCTCATTTTAATTATAATCATGTTTATCAAATAAAACATTTTTGTTGAGTATAACAATAACACATAAAATTAGGAAACAAAATTTATTTAAAAAAATTCGGGTCGTTACACACATGGTGGATTCTAGTTCCTGACAACTTGGGCCTCATGAGAAGATTTATCCAACCCATGATATCAAACTTGCAGCTATAATGGAAGATCTTAAGAGTTGGTGGAACCACCTTCTCAGAGGAAGATTTATCATCTTTTCTAACCAAAAATGTTTGAGTTATATCTTCTCTCAAAAATATTTTAATGATGTACATAGTTATTTTTTGGTGTATCTTTAATCCTTTGATTTTGATATTTCCTACACCCTTGGTAAGGGGAATGCCATCACATATGATTTGAGCAGGAATCTTTTGACCTAGACTATGAAAGAATCATAAGAAGAATAGAGTTTGGTTTCTATATTTTCTCATATACAATTAGGACCATTGGAGGACAAAACTAATTTTGTTCTAGATAGTATATAGTTGGTCACCTATCTTCTTGAGATAATTCTCTAGGAGAGGAAACTTGATGATGAATTCTATGACACTAGGGACTCTCTTTATAGTTGGGAGACCATAGGTGAGTTAACATTATCTTCTGAGGGTATCCTATGTTTTTTGGAACTGGTATGTCTTACCTTCACGTGTAAGAGTGGCTGTGATGGGTGATTTTCATAATTCCCAGTGGGTGGTAAACCTGGGAAGCACAAAGATGTTCTATTATATATGGTGGTGATTCCAGTTTCCTAGTATGAGATGAGACACCACACACGTTTTTTTCTCATTATTATACTTTCCAACAGGTCATGGACAATCACCAAAATCCTTTGGGTCATCTTTATCCCCTTCATATTCCTAAATGGAAGTGGTACAATATCTATATGGGTTTGTTGGTTGGATTACCTCATACCCTATTAGGGAAGAATTCAATATGTTTAATGATATACTGGATAACAAAATCTACTCACTTTATGCCTGTTCATGATACATCCAATGTTTATGAATTAGGAAGCATGTATGTATAGGTTATTGTAGGATTGTATGGAGTTTAATATGTTATAGTATTTTATAGGGATCCCTATTTAACTTCTCATTTTTAAAGGATCCTCTAGGAGTCCTTAGGATGCATAGTGAGGTTGAGCATGCATTATCATCTGTAGATGGATGGAAATATAGAATGAGCTATAATGATTTTGGAATATATGCTTTGTTCCTACATTCCTGACTCTGGTGGAGCTTAAGATAACCACTTGATACTATTTTAGTTTGCCTATAATGATTTTTACCATTCATATATACATATGGGGCCTTTTGAGACCATATATGGCCACCCATGTAAATATTCATTGTGTTGGTATGAGATTAGTGAATCTTTATTGGTGGGATGTAGTTTGGTCTAGGAGAAAATGAAAAATATTTAGATGATTTATCAGAGAATGGTAAAGGAACAGTTTTGGTTCAAATCTTATGCTGGTCATTGTCAATATCCTTTGGAGTTTTTAGTTGGTGATGAAGTGTTTTTTGATAGTTTCACCATGGTTGGGTCACTGCTGAATTTATAAATAGGTAATGTTATCATTAATATATGTGGGACCTTTTAAGGATGTTGAGAAAATTAGAAAGGTGGCTTATCTTTTGGATTTTCCACCTCATATGACATCAGTACATAACATGTTTCATGTATTTCAGATTAGAAAGTATCTATCTATCACATATCATGTTTTGAGTTGGGAGGACCTTGATGTTGAACCTAATTTATCTATGATTGAGAAGAAAGTTTGGATTTTTAATTCTGAGACAAAGGTTATTCAGGGAAAATCTATACCTCTAGTTCGTGTGATATGGTAGAATGGTTACGATTATCCTAATACATGGAAGTTTGAGTCACTGATGAGGTGTTAGTAGCCTCATCTCTTTATTTTGGACTCCTCTTGACAATATTTCTGAGGGTATAAAGTTTTTATGGTGTGGATTTTATAACATCCCATTACCCACATTCAAGTTTGTCCTAACCCTTGTTTTGATCACCCTTTATTTCGGTGTTGTTCTAGGTCATTTTTTGGGTATTCTAAATATTTTTGGAGGTTTTTTGGTCTATTCATGCTTGTCACATGGTTATAGAAAATTGTGCTATTTTCATAGAAAACCATGAACCCTCTTGAGAGGGTCTACAGGGTAGTGCACGGTGGGTGCATGGTTTGCCCAAACTGAGTGGCTACCCCTCAAAACCATGCACTCTTGGAAAGAAGGGTATGCATGATTAGTGTACTGTTAAACTAATCATAAGGCCACACCATGAAACATTTCCAAAATCATTGTAAGGGATAATGGTTATGCACAAGGTTACTTCTAACCATGTCGCCTAACCCAACAAACCATGTGGTTAGTTTTTAAATCCATGAAAATCTTAATTAACATACCGACTCCCCCTGTTATTAATCATAAACAGCCTTATTCGACCCTAATTGGATTCCTTGTATTTTATATTCTCTCAAGAGTCAATTTAATCCTCTAAAATCATTTCTTATTAGATCTAAGAACCTAAATATGTGTTTTATTTATCTCTGTTATGTGTTTTCCCCTTGATTTAGAATTCCTTCTTTCTCCTCTTCTCTCCACCTTATACAGTGATGAATCATCATGTTATTGATGGATCCAAATGTAGTTCTGATTTATTACGATTCTATGTATTCCTATTGATCTTCCTCACCTTTCATTATCCATTAAAGTTTCCCATTTTGGGTGATTGATAATTTGATCTCGTGGTTAAAGGTAAGTGGTTCTATAAGTTTTTTACCAACAATTTAAACATTGTTTTATTACTTTATTTGAAATAAGTTTTCAATTAATTTCTGAACCTTGATTTGAAAATTTTAAAAAGGATTAGATTGTGAAAAAAAAATTCAAGGGTTTGATGCAATTGATTGATTTTGATAAAATATGGCTTGAATTCAAAAATGGTTTGATTAGATGATTTGATGATGACATTTAAGAAAATTTCTTTAAATGAAAGTTGGTTTTGGAAGGCATGAATTTGATGAGAAATATTATTTTTTTTAAAAAAAATTGAAATGGAATGTTAAACTTAAAATTGGGAATTTGAACTATGAATGATGAATTGTATTTAAATGAATCATTTTCCCATGATTTATTGGTTGATTGAAATCACATGTGAACCTATGTCTTTAGTGGGTGAGTATGACAAGCATGCTAGAACTATGACTCCCAAGAAATAGATTAACAAAGACAACACTAAATAAACCTAGTTCAACATGATTTTCTTGACATGGTTATGATTGATTCAACCCCAATGGACTAAGCCTAGGGATGGGTGAATAGTAACTAGGCCATAATGATTGACCAAGAAGTGTTAGGATCATATATCCTAAAACTAACTAACTGTATGGATTATAAACATATTTCATGGTTTTTATTTGATTATTACATTCCATTGTTTATTAAACTATTTTATCATGTCATTTAAATTTTATTAAAATTATCTTTAAATCCAATTTTAATATACTTCCATATACTTTTTGAATGTATGTTTTGATTGAAAATATGAAATTAATTTAAATTCCTTGTTTTATTTAAAATTTAAAAAATAAATGGTTTATTGTATTTTAATTACTTATAGAACACATAGTGAGATCCCACTGGGAAATTTTTATCATAAACTACCTTTTCCTCTGGGAGTTTTTAGATTATGTTATACTATGACCAAGAAAAAGAAAAGTGCCACTTAAAGGTGGAATATGTGCTTGATTATGGGATCCTAGAATGATGGTGTTGACTATGGTTGAATTTTGGATTTATCTACCTTCTTGTGTTACTTTTCTCCTTGAGGAGTATTTGACATACCAACAATGTATTCATTTATATTATTCTATTTTATCTTACTTATGGAGAAATCATTTCATTTTACTCTTGTTTAATTTGAGGTGCTAGACACCAACCCATGCAGACCGAGAACTCCCTTCAGGCCATGTCTGGAGTGACTCAAATATCAGTGTGCAAGGGTATCTAAGATGGTTTGTTCTACTACATATAACAAAATTTCATGGGATACCCTCTAAAAACTATTATTCAATTCGATTCACCACACATTCAAAGGGAATTCTTGATCCCAATGGGTTGGGGACTAGCATTGGGGAATCAAATAACAACATAGGGAATTATTTGAACTAATATGAAACAAGATACATGGAATATATATAAAACAAAAAGAAATAATGAAATAAGACTAGAAGGAAAATATTCTATAACCAAAGAGAAACAATTCTAGCAATACAACTTGAATGATATGTAAAAGCAAAGGAACTTTGAAAACAAAACTAGATAGAACAACTAAAACCAACAACTTTTATTCCATGTAATATATGGGAAGTCTTCTATCATCACACCACTAGATACCCATACCCATCTAATATAAACCTCACCACCTCACTATAGTGCCATGCCTTTTCCTGCATCAAAAGACAATACAAGGTCTATACACCGCTAATGTGGTGTGCATGATGTGAGATAAATAGGATCGATATAATCCCAACTAGGTGTTCCATATCAAGTCTTTGTATGACAATCCCAGTATACACAATTTAAAAAATGTGGCATGATAACTTGTAAAATAGTTAATTTCAAAATCATGGTAAATATTTCCCTTTTTCCATAGTTTTAAAACAATCCAAGTAAAATAGTTTCAAATCAAGTTTCAAATAAAACATTTACATTTCATCAATAAAATCAATTCATATAAAATCAGAATAATATAATCCAAAGAAAAATGGTAAACACCTATAGGATAACAAAGGTGGGGCTGGATAGGACACTTGTACCATAATAAACAATGACTGGTGTATATTGAAGTCCTTAGGATATAGGGCCTAAGGAACTGATTAACAACCCATAAGGGAACTCCCTACAATATTAAGATCAAGTTCCTAGGACACAAGGCCTATGGAACAAAGGAATTCCCCATGAGTGAACCCCATATGGAATCAATGGACAAGTACCAATAATAAACCATCCACCTAAGTACCTAAGGCTTCACATATGTGGAATATTTTAAACTAATTAAAAAAGGCATTACATCTCTTAAACAATATCCCTTTATTTCATTAGAAGATGATTTGAAAACCCATTTCACAATCCATTTCACAATGCTTTGAAAATACATTTTCTTTTATCAAACCATGGGAAAACCATATTTTATTAAAACCCCATTTACACACACAAATAAATCATTCCAATTCATTCTAAAAAAATTTATATAACCAAGATCAGATATTGTTTGTCCAACATAGGCTAGAGATGGATCCACCTACCTCAAAATCGAGTAGCACAAAACCCACAACGAGATCCACACACACCAAAAGGAATGTAGAGAAAATAATGGAGGCATTAACAATGATACCCACACATTAGAGTCAATTCCATAAAATAATGGTTAGTGAAGAAAAATAATCAATATATATCTCAAGGATAATACACACCACACCATAAGAAAAAAAAGTAACATCCCCAGGAAGAAGATCACACAAATGATCTAGAAGGGATAAAACAATAATTATCACATGATAAAAAAAACTCATAAACATAGCCCAACACCATAGCTGAAACTAAGAACAATGAATAAGAATAAAAGGAGAATGTAATTCTTACCAAAGGAGAAGTAACCAACCATGCCAGAGACTAAAGTTCAAATAGAGTGATCTGAAAGGGAAGGAATCACCCAAAATTTCATGGTGTAACCCTAAGGTTTGAGTGAGAGATATTTACATTAAATGAATTATGATTTATTATTACTATTAATAAAGCCTGTGGGTTATGAATGATTGACATCGTAAATCCTAGATTAACGGTTTGGATCCGAAGAGTTACATATACACTAAAAAGGGTGTCTCCTCAGGTTAAAAATCCAAATTGATAAGTTCATGACATGAATTTAATTCATGAATTGAATATTTTCCATGATCTGAAATATATTTGAGGAATATTCTCAATTATATATTCATGTTATGAATCACATTAATGATGTGAGTTTTTCCTGCATCCATCACCAAGAAAAGTTCAGGTAGAAACTCTTAAAACAAATTTGATGCCCTCTGAAACCAAGAAAAGAACTCTTAAAAATTAAAAGATAGTGTAAATTTAACTAGGATGTTATAATATCTCCACCATAGTAATTTTTATCCTCAGGATGTCATGTGTAAGAAGGGTGATCTGGAAATAGGTGTGTCCACTACTCCCTCACCGACGATTCGTGCTCCCAAATCATGTGAGAATCTGATCCCGGTCACTATAACACTATGAACAATGGAATAGAATTATTGTTTAAATAATTCACTAGCGAATCAATGATCAACACTATTTTATCCACAATAGAAAGTTCTGGATCCAACTCAATATCCTTCCAACTTAGAACATAAGAGGGATCAGGATGGTACTTCTTGAGTTATGATATGTGGAAAACATCATGAATATTGATAAACTGAGCTAGTAATGCCAAATGATATTCAACCTGAATAGGATTCTCAATGATCTAACTACTATTGTTATGTAGGATTATTTCTTTTAATATTTTTATGTATATATCTGTATTTATCTTTTTATTCGTTGTGGTGTTTGGGTGTCTTAGTACCCTAGAATTAATATATTAAAAATATTAATAGATTTTAATTCACATGCACATATAGTTTCAATGTAAATGGTTTTCCTATTTTTTTGGACCTTATATAGGAAATATATGACTATAAGTGATTCTGGAATATAGAGTTTACCCTAGGTGCGACCTAAGGTTGGTTTTCATCAAACGTTCTACTGGAGGTGACTGTTGGTGGGTGTGTTTAACAAAATAAATAAATAAATATTTTTTATTTTATTTTAATGTCCATGAACTAATTTCATTATAAAATAACCCATTATAGATAATCATTATGGTTATCCACATAACCATATTAGAATTCGATAGGAGGGGACCATTCTATGTTGGTAGATCCAGAATAGAGAATGAGAGAAAATCATATTGAGATGGATCAAGAAGAAGTGAACATAGCCGGACTTCTTCCTCACTAGAGAACACATTATTCACCAATGATCAAACCTAAATTAAGGTAGGAAACCTTATTTATGGTTTTAAACCCTATTTGATTTGATGAGAATGGATTTAGTTATATTATTTATCTTGATCTTTGAATTCCCATTCATCAAACAATCCAATTTTAAATTAAATTAATTAAACCCATTTATTCTTTTTATGCCATGATATTTCCCTTGATCTCACACTTTATAATTGTTATCCAAGATCACATAATCCAATGATTCTCATCACTTTGTTTATATGACTTATCCCCCACCATTCTTCCCATTATTCACTGTAGGGATATGGGGTCATGGTTCAACATTTTTGGGGTGGGTTTGAGTGTGATCGAACACTTAGATTTTTGGTGGTCATGTGAACGATGTATTGGATGGTGATTTGTGGGTGGATCGGGATGGGTTCATAGTTTCAAGTGAGTGATATGGGTTTTGGGACACCTAAATGGTTATGGACATGCGATGGGTCACTAGTAGAGGATTGAATTATAATTTCTTACCATTGGAGGATAAAAAATCAAAGTATGATGAAATTACTTTAAATTTTGGTGGGTTTTTAGGAAAAATTAGGTGAAAAGAGTGGTGGAATTAATGGATATGGGATCCATGTGAAGCCTTATTTGGTTTCTGGAAAATCCCAAACTACACACCTTGTACCCCAATAGAACACATGCTGTGTAGTCTGGGTCCCCTTGGCGGCTAGGGGTTTGGATGATTTAATCATCACACACCATGTGAATGATATACATGGATTACTCTAGTATTTTTATAATTTTACAAATTAGTTTCAATTAAATAGTTTAATTGTTTTAGTGTTGTTAGTTTATTTTCTTAGTTTGGTGGTATTTTTTTAGTTAATTATATATTAATATTAGAAATTTTTTAATAGTTTATATTAATTTGGTTAATTATTAATATTTAATATATAAAACTATTATTATTTTTAGTAGTTTAATTAATATTAGTTTTATTATTATTATTTATATTAATTTTCTATATTAGTATTATATATTATTGTATTTTATTAGTGGCCATGCCCACATGATGTGTGACCCTACCCAGGTGGCTAAGACATGTGCCAGATGTCCACACCCAGGGCCCCATGTGGTTGGGCATGCCATGTACCCAAGGAGGACATGTCATGTATTTAAACATGGCCAAATGATCTGTGTGTATTAGCTGCACATTCACAGGATCCTGTGTGGTCAAACACGCCATGTATCCAAGAGGACACAACATGTATGGAAAACCGAGTCGTGTCTGCCAGATACACATGCCTAGGACCCCATGTGGTAGGACAAGACGTGTACCTAGGAGGACACACTATATAGTATGACAAAACTTCTTAATCCATGTCTATAGGAGAACCCAAACATGCGACGGTGCAAGGTCACATGCCGTGTGACTCCATGTACACATCATGTACTTCTCTTGGGAGATTCCAACTTACATATCTCCTTCTTCTAGACTCATATTTTGGCTCATGAGTAACCTATATGGAGTATTTTTCCATTTAGAATGTGATGATGGATTTTGTAGTGGATTTTGAGATATGAAATGAGGTGCGAAAAGTGTGATGCTTCCTCAGGTGATGCTGGACCGATAGAAGTAATCAAACATGAACCTTAGAGAGATGTTGGGGTTGAGAACCCCCTATCGCACCAGGACATGGGCCCCATACTCTTTTCTTAGGTTGAGTGGCACCCCCTAATGCACTTGGGCATGTACACTCTATCCATTGAGTGGAACCCTCCTTGATGCACTTAGGTCTGGGTCCTCTATCCACTGAGTGGAAATCCTTCTCATACTAGGGTCTAGGTCCTTTACCTGTTGAGTAGTACCCCCATAAAAATAGGGTGCATATCCTGTACACCTAGAGTGGTTCCCCCTATCGCACCATGATGCAGATACTCTACATACCAAGTGGAACCCCTATTACAATAGGGAATGGGTCTTCTAATAGAGATAGTTCCCACTTGATTAGTGGAGATTAGTGGTGAGGCGAGGGTAGTCCACACAGGATTCCTTATATGGATACATGTGATTCTAGGCATCAGTGATGGACCCTTGGAGGTAGACTCATCATACCTAGTTTGGTTGTGAGATATAGATCCCCATTATCTATTATATAAGTTTATTTTAAGAATATATATATTTTGTGTTTTTATCCCTCTTACTATGGATTGAGATTAATTCTGTTGTATCTTTCTAATACCTGCTTTTTGGTTTTCAAGGCATTCTACTGGGTATGTATATTCTCATAGAAGTATGGGATTTTCCCGTACATGTCATGTCTTATGCAAACAACAGGCACATCGACAGTGACTTCAATAGAATATAGAGCTACTTTGGGTACATTAACTATGTTTAGTAGTTAATTTTGGATATCATGAGCTGGAATCTCTTTAGTTTCTCTCTTCTTCTGGTTTTTTCAAGTTGGGACATCATTTATAGTTAGTGTGTATTTTACCCCATTATACTTGGGATTTATATTGTGGCATTTTGATATTTCCCCTAGAGGATTCTGTAATCATGGTTATAGTCTAGATGTTATAGTATTTTTATTATTCCTATGCACTATTGTATGGATATGGTTGGGTGCATGCATATAGGTACATTAGGTTAATGCCTCCAATTTCATTTATGCATTATTGGTGATAGTCACTAGCCCAAGCCTATTGAAGGCAGGTTTGGGGTTATCACGCTCATCTTAACTCAATTTTGGTGGGACTTGGTGGATTGGGTTGTGAAAGAGTGGTATCATATTTGTCCTTTCCTTAGGTAAGTGTTTGGAGTTAAACCCACAATGAAGATTGGTTGGGAACTTAGGAAAATGGTGTTGAAGTATCTTGAGTATGGATTTCACACCAATGAACCTAATGTTTGTATGAAAACCAAAATATCCATTAACTAGGAATCTAACTACCTACTTGTAAACTCAGCATACTGAGGCATCATTTTTAGGGAATAAATTGCACATGCACCAAATAAGATTATTTCCTTTGATTTTCCTTCTTGAGACATCTCTATAACAGCCCTAAATTCTATAAGAATAACATTTTATTCAATATTGTGTATAATATGCAAAACCAATAATAAAAGAGAATATAAAATCTAGAGACCTTAAAATATATTAACTATTTTAAATAAATTCATTCTATGATATAGTTTTCAATTCATGTAACACTGTATTAGCTCGCGTTACACATAAAAATGACTTTCTTCGATGTCTTGTGTCACACGCAAGACTTAGTTATACTTAATACTATTAATATTATAATATAAAATGACATTTATCTCATAGATATTGAATTGTAGTTTATTAATAAGATTAAATAACTTATGAAAATATTTTTTTTACACAAATATAAAATTAATTCATTGGGTATCAATTGATTAGAAAAGAATATAAAAACTAATTGAATATAAATGATTTTTTTATAAAAAACTATTTTAATGATGAAAAAGGTGTTTTATCCTAATAAATTAAATTAATTAATATTCATGATTTATATTAATGAATTTTATATATTATATATTAAATAAAATATTTTTTACATTCATCCAATAGATTTGATAGGCAAAATATAAGAACAAACCCAATTTTATAAATAAAAACTTGTATTTTTTAAATGAAAATTTCCCACCTTTTAATGAAGAAACTATTTTAAAACTTAATTTTAACACTTTTATAAATTTTATTTTTCAAAATTATCTTAGGGTGAATTTTTTGTACTTTATTGAGAAGTTTCATTTTTTGATAAATAGTGAAAAATACTGAATTTTAATTGAAAACTATTTTTTCATCTAAATAATTTATAATGTTAAATTGTATATTGAATTAGTTTTAAAGTCACATTAGTTCAATTATAAATATATCAATACAATATAGGTCTTTGGAATCAATTTCACATTGAAATTTGATATAAAATCATTTCATACTTTTGAACATTTTTACATTAAAAACCCTCTTGCTCATCCCATCCGTAGGATTAATTTTTAAATTAAATTATACCACTTCTGTGATTTGAATTTGGAAAAATGGATTTAATATTTGGAATCATAATAATTTATAATTTTTATTAATATCGACTTATTTTTTTTACCAAAATTATTAGTGAAAATAATTAAAATTAATTATGGTGATTAAGGTAAATATGAGTTTAATTTGTGGTTAAAATTTAATATTAAGGAAAAAATGACCTATAAAATTGTAAAAAACCCATTTTATAGAAATATTTAGACCATATACACACTTTTATCTATTTCTTTCAATATTTTAGGCACATGATGTAATTAAGATTTCCAAATAGTGTTTACCTTTTTATATTTTCAAGAATGCCACTCCTCCTCCACTATAAAAGGGCACTCAATCCCCTCACTTCTTCACACATATCAGTTCATTTTGATCATCTAAACCATGCCAAAATAGATCCCAAAAATCCCTCCCATAATCCTAGAATTCTCACTTTGGTCATAAAGTAAACCAAGGAACACTTTTGGTATAAAACAACAGGAGTTACCCGAAGAAAAGGTAACATTCTTCAACGAGGACTTTTGTTTTATTTCTTTCTACACCCATTAAATCATTTATATATCATGATTATATAATAACCTCAATAACCTCAATATACTTATATGTTTTTATGTAAAGGTTAAAACCTACACTCAAACACTCTTCCATCAAATGGGATATGCAATCATTATTTGTGTGTACATCGGAATACTGCCTCACAAACTGATGTTTTTTTCCATTACCACATTTAAAGGTTCACAATAATGATGTATTTATAGTTTATATATGATATATATTATATTTATAATATTTTTTTCTTCTATAATTATTATATAACATGTACCTTTATTCTTTCCATTTTGTGGGATACAATTACATCGTTTTTGGATGTGTGGACTACTGCCTGCTCAAAGCGATGTGATTCATTCATGCTATGTATGTAATGTATTAAGGATAGTTTTAATAAACACATGTGACATATATGACATAAATATGATATTGGAATTATAGTATACATATATATCATATGCTTATCATTCTTTTAATATGATAAGAAAATGGAAACAAAATTCATTCGTACGTATGACCT
Source organism: Viscum album (assembly GCA_963277665.1). Taxonomy (NCBI): domain Eukaryota; kingdom Viridiplantae; phylum Streptophyta; class Magnoliopsida; order Santalales; family Viscaceae; genus Viscum; species Viscum album. The sequence goes on along the minus strand of OY728147.1, from coordinate 393,061,364 downwards.
ACCGTCTCCATTGTATTTTATTTCCTATATCCAAACTTTATGGACTAATCTATATATATATATTATTTAAAACATGGTTTAAATTCTATATATTATTAAATTATGATCAATTTAATAGGAATAAAAATAATAAGTCAAAACATACTCGAAAAACAAAGCAGATATTACTCGAAATGATGAAAATAATGAAAGGTTCTTAATGAATGGGTAAAAATATGTTATAAATAGATCATAAATGATATAAAAATATTAACATGGTTATATTATAATTTAGTCACTTGTTTAAAATCACTATAAATGAGGTTAAATCAATTAAGACCAAAAGGAAAGTGTAAGGTAAGGGATTCCATCTCAATTTCTTTACCTTGAGGCATATTGTAATGTTATGCACCTTATTTCTTTTATATGGTGCATATACTTCCCCTTTTAAATTTAATATCATGAATACTTAATTATTAATGGTATATTGATTTTCCATTTTAATTATTTCATCTAATGAGATTTGAATATAAAGTTACTAAGTGGTGAATTAATTTCATAACTCAATTCCTTTCCATTGGATTATATTACTTCCTCATTATTGTTAATATAATATGATTATGAGTATAAATACTTTGACTATCTATCGTTGTATTTATTATTATTTTATTTGGATTTAAATTTGATACACATAATCGATTCATTGATTAATTATCACTTCAATGTTATGTCCATTTTAAGGGTTTATACCACAATCTCATTTTAATTAAGATTGTTTATTCTTAAATTTAAATTAAAGGAAATTATTTGACAATTGTTTAATAAAAACTTTAATTTTTTTATCCTATGGTTATTCATGATATTTCTCAGATAATAGTATCATTTTTCCACTCTTTAGTACTTAAGATCTTTTAGACTTCATATCCCTCTTCATTCAGAAGTCTGTTTTCTCTCAAAAGGATGTTTTATAAAATTCTTTTCAAAAAATGTTTTTAACATTTTCAAAATGATTATTATATAAAATTTTAACACTTTTTTACTTTCATAATTTTTTTCAAAGGAATCTTCTTGTCTTTTTCCAGATAAGGCACTCTTCCATCCTTTTTACCATGAAAATGGAATGTTATTTTTACCCTATACGACATGTATGAAATTACCCACAATTATTTCATTAAATATTACTTTGAAATAATATAAATATATTTTTAATAAAAATGTTTTTAAAAGTTATTTTTAATGAAAATTATTTTTCAAAAAAAATCAAAATGAGAAGGATATTTTCCACAAAATTCTTTTAAAGATATTTTATTTTATTTCTATTCATCAATGACAACAACCCTTATTATTACTACAATGGGTATATGTTATATTAATACCATCATTATTATTTATCTGGATGACTTATGATTATTTTTATCAAGGATCGTTTCAAAATTAACTTCAAGGAATCATTTTTTTCTTCATTAACTTACCCTTTAATTATTCACTTCCTGGTGATCATTGAACACTAAATATTCCCTAAATATCCATATCTTTTATCATGGATATGATTATTTCCTAAAACATATACCATTTTTATATACAGTGTGAACTTGAAAGTTATTTTATTAACTGGGAAAGCATTGATAAATCCTTATCTTTTACTCAAAATGGATATTTGATACGGCACATTGTTCATGAATTGAATCGATTTTTCGATATATGTGGAATGATTTAGATAGGTATGACACCGGTGTTGCACAATTATAGATATCCCCTCGATGCATCAGGAGTATCATGGGAAGATTTTTTTAGCTATCCTTAATAGATTTTTCACCTAGTATGTTTTAAATTATCTTGAGGATAGATCTTGACAATAAATTTATCATGTTCCTAGGAAACATAACATCTGGTAATTAAGCATTACCTTTATTTTGTATTTAGTTATCATTATTATCCATGAGATTTTCACTATGACAATATCTATATATTCATTTCATTCTTAGTTAATTGATTAAATGGAATGTGTGTTCAGATATTTACCTTTCCAAATTTATTATTCCTTATCCAGTTATTTCAATGTCATGTGTGTTCAGTTATTTACCTTTCCATAATTTTTACATAATCCCTCTCAGTTTATTGATTACATGGAATATGTGTTAAGTTATTTACCTTTCCATATTGATTATGGTCATTGATTCATTATTTTTTCTACTGTACTTAACCCTTACTGATCATTTGATCACATCTTTATTTTGTTTCCTTTCTCTAGGATTCCATGAAGTTTAATAATAAATATATACAAGGATATGCTAGATTTAATAAAATTATAATTGAAAAAAAATTATTTTTTGATTTGTGTATTCAAATTTTTTATAAGACTCATGTATGTATCTAGTTTACCAAGACTAATAAACTGATAGGTCCTTCTGAACATGTTTCCTTGTATATTATGCCAATGTAATGATAGTAAGCACCAAATCTAGGCTTACTAGGCTCAGGTCACCATAATTGGTATCATAGAATGTTTAGTAGAAACCTCTGAAACTAGATTTATGAAAAAAAGATTAGAGAACATAAACTTATGATATAAGTTGAAGATAAGTATAGAATAATATCCTAATGTTTCAGTTATATATAGATTATGCTGTTTTATTAACAATACATCCCAATTTGAATAATACCATTGGATGTGGTTCTAGAATATATGTACTTAAGGGTAATAACTCTGAAAAGGATGCGTCAGACTTGACTCGATCATAACATGGTACATGAAAATGGGCCTTACTGCGCACCTGGTTTGACACTCTTGGGGGATATGATTAAGATAATTCAAATTTTCTTTATAAAATATTATTAAAGATTTGAATAGACAATGATAATGAATTTACTTGGTTAAACATGAGGTGTTTTAGATTAAGAATAATGTTTCAAGATCTAAAAATACTAAAAATGATTATATGATTTTCCATTATGATAATTTTTTCTCATACTATGTTTTTTGGTTTTAGTCAATGTATGGAACCCAAATAAATAATGTAAACATATTATATGAAGGATAAAGTGGTGACAATGAGAAACCAAATGGGATGTTGATAGAAGTTAAAGATATATGTTAATTCACAGTAAGTTTTAAAGAAATATTATTAATATCATATACCTTAACAAACTCCCAAACTCACAAAAAATAGAAGGATAGAGTTTTCTAAGAGCTAGATCGGTGAAGACCATGGAAAAAAAAGGATCGATTTCTATCATGTACAAAATGTGGATGGAGACACCCTAAAAAATATCTCAATAGAATGGGGAAATGATTTTTGTATGTGGAATAAGATAATAAAGAAGATAATTTCTGAGAAAAAATGAAGAGTATGATGGAAGGAAATAAATATCATCCTAAGGATCTATTTATAGTTCATTGAATTAAATGTGGATAACCTTGGAATTACTTGAGTTAATTCCATATTCTAAAGGATAAACTCTAGACAAATTAATGAACTATGTGGAAAGAAATGTATAAAGTATTTATGTATTGGATTTGTATTGAAATCCTTAGTTAAAAGGATATTTAATGATTAAATTTCAAGGATGTCCATCATAGTTATTTTGGAAATTATATTAATATGGTTTTAGAAAAAGGACAACCTACAAGGCGGTGGGGATTAAACCCATGACCGAAGGACGATAAGGGTTTCACACCTACCACTAGCCTATGTAATGTCTTTGTCAATATGTCATTTTTTAATGAATTAATATCAATGATGAATTAGTATGTATTACCATTGAGGTTTAAAGATTAATTTTTTAAACATATTAGATTTATAAAATATTTATAGATATATGTAAATACTTATTTTATGGATTTTATGATCTGTTAAAAGTAAATTTTAGTTTTTATGAAAAAATTTCATTTTTGGGTATTCATTTCTTGGAGTAAATGGATAAAATTGGAAATTGATCAAACACAAACAAATGATGAAATTTTTCTTATGAAAGAGAATCATATCAAGTAAGTATATTTCCTTATATTCTTAGATAGTAAAATAATTCCTTAACTTTTGAAAAATGATCTTGAAATTAATTTTTATCCTATTAGCATCATTATTGAAAATATCAATGACCTTTTAATACCTATCAGATTTATGGATTTGAGGCCCTTAACTTTCCATTGATCGTTCACATGTTTGTGATAAATGACCTCAATAAATCTATATAATTATTTATTATTTCCATAAAATTATATATTTTTAATTTCCACTAATGTTCTCCTATATAGAAACCTAGTTATATGTTATTTCATATGATCATTGTACTTCTCTTTCTCTCTTATTAATATGATTTTTTATTAACACCTTTATGATGTGGATTTTTAAACAATAGTATTTTCCAATATAATACCCTTGATTAACAAGATCAAGTTTGAATTGTGAAGAAACAATTTATTTAAGGTGGGGATAATGTAACACCCTGAAATTATAAAAGAATAACATTTTATTCAATAACGTCTATGATATGCAACACAAAGCATATAAGGGAGTATAAAATACTGAGATCATAATTTTAGAAAAATTAAATCTATTATAGAGCTTAAAATTTAAGAAAAATTAAGTTAACTTGTGTTACATGCAATAATGACTTTCTTCGATGTCTTGCGTTACATGCAAGACCAAGTTTTACCAAATAATTTTAATATTATTATATAAAATGAAAATTATCTTCTAGGTATTGAATTAGTGGTTATGAGTAGTATTAATTAAATTATAAAAATATATAGTTTTAAAAAATATAAAATGAATTCATTAGGTACTAATTAATTATAAATGAATATAAAAACAAACTGAATATAAATGAAATGTTTTTATAAAAAACTATTTTTATGTTCAAAAATAAATTTTGTCCTAATAAATTAAGTTAATTACTATTATTGAATGATATTAATGAAATTTATATATTATATTTTCAATAAATTATTTTTTTACATTCATAAAATATATTTTATAGACATAAGATAAGAACAAACCCAATTTTATATATAAAAACTGGTATTTCTCTAAAGACAGTTTTCCAGACTTTTAATGAAGCACATATTTTAAAAATAAATTTCGAAAATTTTATAATTTTTTTTGAACAAATAAACTTTATTTTTGAAATAATAAATTAAAAATTATCTAATGGTGATTTTTTTTTGTATTTTTATAAGAAGTTTCATTTTTTATGAATAGTAAAAAGTACTGAAATTTAATTGAAAATGGTTTTTCATCTAAATAATATATAATGTTAAATTATATATTTAATTTGTTTTAAAATCAAATTAGTTAAATTATAAATTTATTAATATAATCTAGTTCATTTTAATCAATTTCACATTTAAATTGGATATAAAATAATTTCAAACATTTGAACATTTTTACTTTAAAAACACGTTTTCCCGTCCCGTCAGTGGGATTAATTTTTAAATTAAAATTTGCCTCTTTTTTTATTTCAATATAAATAAATTTAATACATATTTTTAATAATCATAATTTTTAATTTCTATTAAGGTAAACTTAGTTTTTACCAAAAATATTTGTGAAATGAATTAAAATTAGTTACACTGATTAAGGTAAAAACAAATTTACTTAGTGACTAAAATTTATTCTTAAGGGGCCAAATGACCTATAAAATTGTCCAAAACCAATTTAATGGAAATATTTATAATGTATATCCTATTATATATAATTTGGTTCATTAGTCGAGGCACATGATGTAAGGGATGACTCCCAATAGTGTTTACCTTTTTATATTTACAAGAATGCCACTCCCCCTCCACTATAAAAAAGAACTCACCCCCTCACTTATTCACACCTCTAAAGAACTTTGTATCATCCAAAACCTGAAAAAACATTTCACCAAAATACCTCCCCTTATCCTATAAGCCTCAATTTTTTCATAAGGAAAACCAAGGAAGGATTTTGGTATAAACTGAAAAGAGTTACCCGAAGAAGAGGTAACGTTCTTCAATGAGAACTTTTGTTTTATTTATTTATACACCCATTAAATTATTTTTATATAATTATTATATAATAAACTCATTATTCTCAATATAATTATATGTTTTTATGTCAAAGTTAATACCTACACTCACACACACTTCCATAAAATGGGATACACAATCATTGTTCATGTGTACGATGAACTACCACATCGCGAACCAATGTCATTTTTTCTTCCATTACCACCTTTCAAGGTTAAGAATAACGATATATTTATAGTTTATATATGATATATATTATATTTATAATTTATTTATGCTTATTTAATTATTATATAAAACATAACTTCATGCTTTCCATTTTTTGGGAATACCATAACATCATTTGTGAACCTGTGGACTACCGCCTCCTCAAAGCATGTGACTCATTCACGCTATACATGGAATGAATTAAAGATGGGTTTAATAAAAATACATGAAATATATGAAATAAATATGATAATATAATTATAATATACATATATATTTTAATTTTTATTATTTTAATATGATAAGAAAATGGAAGCAATGTTCATGCGTACGTACAACCTACCATCTCCATGAATGGTGTATTTCATTTCCTATCCCCAAACATTATGGATTAATATAAATACATATATAATAAAAGTATATAATTTTTACCTAATGGTTTACATTATTGATATTATGAAATCATGATCTAATTAAGATGAATAAACATAACATGTTAAAACATACTGAAAAAACAAAGCAGATATTACCCAAAATGATGAAAATAATGAATTGTTATTAACGAATGGGTAATAATATGTTATAAAAGGATCATATATGAAATAATAAATATTAATATGGTTATGGTATAAGTTAATAACATGTTTAAAACCACTATAAAATATGTTAAATCATGTATGACCAAAAATAAAGCACGAGGTAAGGGATTCCATCTCAATTTCACTTTATTGAGGTATAATGTAAAGTTATGCACCTAGTTTATTTTATATGGTGTATATACTATCCCTTTTACATTTAATATCATGAATAATTCATTATTAATGGTATTTTGAGTTCCAATTTTAATTATTTCATCTAAGGGGATTTGAACTCAAAGTTACCAAGTGGTAAAGAAATTTCAAAACTCAATCCCTTTTCATTGGGTTATATTACTTCCTCATTATTGTTAATATTATATGATTATGTGTATAACTAATTTGATATATATTGATTTATTTGAACTTATTTTATTTGTATTTATATTTTATATACACAATCAATTCATTGATTAACTCTCACTTCAATGTTATGGTCATTTTAAGGTTTTATACCATAATCTCATTTTAATCGAGATTGTTTGTTCTTGAGTTTACATTAAAGAAAATTATTTGATCATTATTTAATAAAACCTTTAATTTTATTATAATATATATATTAATGATATTTTTCAGAAAATAGAACCATTTTAGACTCTTTGGTACTTAAAATGTTTTTAATAAAACCTGACTTCATTTCTCTCTTCGATTGAAAATCTATTTTCTCTCAAAACCATGTTTTATAAAAATGTTTTAAAAAAATGTTTTTAACCTTTTAAAAATGATTTATTAAATATATTTTTACCCATTATTCCTTTTAATTTTTTTCAAAGTAATCTTCTTTTCTTTTTCCAGACAAGGTACTTTTCTATCCTTTTTACCATGCGGAAGGATTGTTCTTTCTACCTTATACAACAGGTAAAAAACTACCCACTATCATTTATTTGAAGCTTAATTTTTAATTTTACAAAGATATTTTTAACAAAAATGTTTTTAAAATTTATTTTCAAAGAAATTTATTTTTAAAAATGTTTTTCAAAATGAAATGGAAATTTTTCTCATGAATGTTTTTAAATATATATTTATTGTATTTATATTCATCAATGAAAAAAACATTATTATTACTTATAATAATAAAAAACAAGACTTTAAAAATTCTAAAAATGAAATTTATTAGTGATAGAGAAGTTCTGAATACCAAAGAGAGATTAAAAGCCCTAGTATTTTATCCGCACTAAAAAAGCACTGATAAAGGGGTCTTTATCAATTCTTATAACAACACTGATAAAAGGGAATATTATAGTGTATTGTTACAACACACTACAACACCATAAACTCTAAAATAAACCAATAAAATAAAGTACCAATAGAGAATTTAAATGAAATAAAATTTACAACACAAATACAAGAAAATAACACTATATTATAGACATTTAAAGCATTGTTTTATATAATTAAATAAGTAAAAATTATTACATACATTCAAAAAAATCAATGTTCCTTTATATTTTGATCCTAACCTTGGCTCATTATATTTATGAACAAACCAACCTTCTCAAGAAAAAGAACATATCTATATAAGAAAAAAATTCTTATGTAAGTAAAAATATAAAGAAATAAATTAACAGAAAGTATTAATTTTAAAATAAACTTTGGTTCATACTAGGAACACTATGTATCAGATTGAGTTGCGGTTGATTCTTGCATGTCACAACATTTATTGTTATTCTTAAAGAATAATCACTGTGAAAATTTACTAAATGTGTATAAAATAAAAATGATAAAGAAATTACTTAAGTAATAACAGATAGAATTATGAGAAAACAATCTAGGCTTGTTTACTTGATTTTGCAGATGTGATGCACATTTTAAACTAAAATAACATGTATATATTATAAAGACACACTTGGAGTCATACCAGTCATGCCATGAATCAGATTAAGGTGTGTCTGATTCCTACATGTCTTAAATGAATTATGGATTATTTTCCTAAAGTATCAAAAAATAAAAATATGTTTTCTTAGTTTTGAGTATGTTACTTGAATTTTTTGTTAGAATGTAATTTTTAAAATAAAAACACACACTTTGAGTAATACCAGTCACATTGTGTGTTAGTTTTAGGTGATAACATTTCCTACACATCAAAAAGGACTTATGAATCTTTTTCCTTGATTATCAAGAAAATCCATGTGTGTTTTTTTAGTTTTCAATGAGTGATACCTTTTCAACTAAAATGTTAATTTTAAACTAATAACATACACTTTTAGTCATATCAAGAATAATAGGTATCAAATTAAGGTATGGTTTATTCCTACATGTCAAAAATTACTTATAGATGGTTTTAATAACGTATCAAAACAATCCGAATAATTTTAATTAGTTTTGGTATGTCAGTTTTCTTTTTTACTAAAATTAATATCAATTTTAAATAAAAATATTCAATTGGAGTTATATAGGTCAAACCATGTGTCATATTGAGTTTTAGATGATTCTTACCCATCAAAAATGACTTATGGATCATTTAACTGAAGTATCATAACAATCTGAATGCATTTGATCAGTTTTGAGTATGTCATTTTTCCTTTTTACTAAAATTAATATCAATTTAAAATAAAAAGACGCACTTGGAGTTATATAGGTCACAATATGCATCATATTGAGATATAGATAATTACTACATGTTCAAAATGACTTATGGATCATTTTCCTAAATTATCAAAACAATCTGAATGTGTTTTCTTGATTTTCAGTACATCACTTTTCTTTTTTACTAGAATGTCATTTTAAACTAGAAACACCCAATTTGAGTCACATTAGTCACATCGTGTGTCTGTTTGATGTAATGTTGATTCCTAAAAATCAAAAATAACTAATGAATTTTTTTTTCATAAATTATCAAGCAAATCCAAGAATATTTTCTCGGTTTTCAATGAGTGTCACATTTTGAACTAAAATATCAGTTTTAAACTGATAACAAAAACTTTGAGTCATACCAGTCACACCATGCATCATATTGAGGTGTGAATGATTATTACACATAAAAAATGACTTATGGATCATTTTCCTAAAGTATAAAAATGAACTGAATGAATTTTCTTGGTTTTGAGTACATTAGTTCTATATTTTACTAAAATTAATGTCAATTTTAAATAAAAGAAAAAAACTTGGAGTCATACTAGTCACACTATGTGTCAGATTGAGGTGAGGATGATTACTACACATCCCAAATGAATTATGTATTATTTCTATATAGTTTCAAAACAATACAAATGCATTTTCTTGGTTTTTCATAAGTCACATTCCTTTTTTACTAAAATGTAATTTTAAACTGAAAACACGCACTTCGAGTCATACCAGTCACATCATGTGTTGGTTTAAAATGAGAATAATTCCTACACATCAAAAATTAATTATGAATTTTTTTTCCTAAATTATAAATAAAATACAAACACATTTTCTTGATTTTAAGTGAGTGGTACTTTTTAAACTAAAATATTAATTTTAAACTGATAACAGACACTTTGAGTCATACTGGGGACATCATGTATTAGATTGAGGTGAGGCTGATTCCTACCCATCAAAAATGACATATGGATCATTTTCCTAAATTATAAACACAATATGATTGTGTTTTCTCTATTTTGAGTATATCATTTCCTTTTTTTACCAAATTTAATGTCAATTTTAAATAAAAAGATGCACTTTGAGTCATAAAAATCACACTATATGTTAGATTGAGGTGAGGATGATTCCTACTCATCCTAAAGTCTCAAAAAAAATCCCAAGTTCCAATATTACCATGATCCTCATTGGATTTATTTTTCAAACTCTCAAAACTATCTATTTATCATTGAACTACGGTGTTGGAAATTTGACAAAGAAAGAAAATGGAAATAATGGTAACTTTTTTTAAAAAAAAACATGTTATCTATTTTTTTGTATTGTTTTAGATAGTTTAAAAAAAATATGACTTCTTAAAATATTTTTGGAAAAAACTATTTAAGTATTAGATAAAAATAATAAGGAAATTAACTTACAAATAGTAGATAAAATGATGAAATAATTAATTAAATAAGTTGTAGGAATTCACCTTTTCATGATGGTTGTATACATTCTTGACTCATTTCCATGTTTTCATTATCTCAATTGCAGGCCTAAAGTACAATCTCTCATCATCATGAACAGCTTCGAACAAACCATCTTAACTCAAATAAAAGAATACACCTTTATAAAAAACAATTATTAAGTGAGTGATAAAATAAATAAATAAATTAAACATAAATATGAAAAAATACATTAATTTTATATACAATTATTTTATTGTGAAAAAATCAATATTACATCTGTGATTAACTAGAGGAAGCATCATTTATCTTTCTGCAAAGGTAGTGGAAGGAACATGAAGGAAAGTGACAAATGCCAACACTCTAGGGGTGAAAAGGTTTTGAGGGAGAAGAATTATTTGGAGGTTTTGGTGCATATAGTAATGAAATATGGGCATAAATATTCTAAAATAAATGAAATCTACAAATAATAAGGAAAATTAAATCAATGTTTCATTATAATTTTTTTCAATAAAATAGAGAAAGTATATCGTAACATTACATTTACATCTTCCCAAAGGGTTTCCATCATTATTGTCTATTCTTCCACAAGATTGGTAACATCATCATGTGAATAATACATTTTATTCATGGGTAGTTAAACAATTAATTTGTATTATGTTAATGTAGTAGATAACAGATAATATTATGAGGAAAAACATAGTATATTAAAAAACACTTTTACCTTATCATTGAACTCTCTTTCTTTTATTTAATTTTTTAGGGATTTGGATCCTCCATCAAGAATAAAAATCCCCTCTTTATGGTACCCTATAACGTACAAGACATTTTCTACTTTGGGATCAACATAAACTGATTATGATCTCCCAATGAAAGGGTCATCCTTGACTGAATTCTAATCTAACCTGATAGTTTTTTTAGTCTCTAGCAGGACAATCAACCAATTCTTGTTTGTTGGATCTGAGACATAAAATACTTGTACTTCTTGTGATTCCATTATGAATGACTCTTATTTCCCCCCTTCCACATTGAAATTCAACTTTATGAATCCCATTTCATCAACTTTCACTGCACTTCTATTGTCAACCCATTTGCAACGGAAAATAAGCACTAGAAATATTGTATAATAAAACTCACATATTTGTTTGATAATGCCAAAATATGACATATTTTCATAAATTGGATTTCTATCCTTGGAGCCAAATATGTGCATCACTTCAACCACAAGTATAACACTACTTTTTTTCATCATAATGTGGTCATAATGTTATTTTTTATAGAATGTATAACCATTTATTATAAAACCAGTGTAAGATATAACATTTTCATTTATTCCCATGGCTATCCATCAAATTCTTTCAACAATTGAATTCAAATTTTCAAATAAATCCTTATAAATTTAATCTCAAAACTATCTTATAAACTGTTTTTATATGTATTTGATATCCATAAATTATCCCTTGATGGATTCAAATCTATAAGAATTTAATTTTTGGATTCAACGTATGGATTAAAATCTTTACTATTATATAAAATTTAAAATTGTTCTTACACCTTCTCTTTGAATGTAATTGTAACAACATCTCTTATATAAATCCATTCACCCATAAGGTGTCCGCTCTGACGACACTTTTGGATACTGGTGCTATCAATATCTGATAGGTAGTCAATAGAGAATTAAATAACTTCTTCAACAATATATCATTCTACAACACAACCTTATGGTCGACTTTAAATCTTGACATACCCTTTCAAAATTTTCATATACCATTCAATGGGGCACATCCATCTATAATGGATGGGACCATATAGTTGAACCTCTATAACCAAGTGAACCATTATATCAAAGAATGATGGTGGGAATAATATATATAATTAACATAATATGAATAAAATCTCCTTATTCATGATTGGAAACTTTGTTGGGTCTATAACTTCACTACATATGGATTTGAAAAAAAAGAAAAGTCTAGTTAATGTATCTCGTACATTTATAGTAAGAATTCAATGGAAAGAAACAAGTATCAAATATTGTATAAAAACACGACAAATTTTAGTCCATGTAACTTAAAATTAGTCATTTATATGAAATTATTGATATTTGATGAATACCCCCTTTTAACTTTTACACTATTAAGGGAAATGGAAAATTACAATTTTTCCTATCTAGATAGAGTGTAAGTTGTTGGAAGAAGACATTTTTTCCCTTTAACCTTCACCAATGCTAACTCTTCCCTTATCCCCATGTCAATCATATCCAACCAAGCCTTGATGTCATATTTCATTTTTACAGGAACCTTTATTAATGTTATAATAACACTATCAAATACATTTTTTTCTACATGAATGACATCAAGAAAATGTATTAAGTAAAAATAATTCCAATATGTAAATTCAAAGAAAATTTATCTCTTCTTCCAACTTGATTTCATAAGGTTTTTCAAAAATGGTTTACTAAAAACAGTGTCAATATATTTCACTTTATTGAAGAGTTTATCACTTGTTAGTGGAGATAGTGATGTACTTTGTTCAATATTCCCATCGAATGTTGTCATCCAGGATTGGTATTTATGTTTTCTAGGTAAAAATTTATGATTTACTAAAAATAAAGTCTTTGAGGAATGTATTAACCAAACTGATTGTGTGAATTCTTCACAAATAGGACACCCCAGCATTTCTTTAATGTTATAGCCTGATAAATTTCCATAAGTGGGGAAGTAATTTATCATCCCATTCAACATGTAACTAAATGTGAATTCTTTATTTCTATGAGAATCATACATTATAACACCTATATCCCACATTAATTTCAGATCTTCGGTTAATGGATCCAAATAGACATCAATATCATTACCAGGTTTCTTTGGTCTAGATATATGTAGAGATAACATAATGTATTTTCACTTCATACATAACCATGGCAGCATGTTATAATTTATCAACAAGATGAGACATGTACTATGAGTACTGCTATGTATATCAAAATTATTTATTCCATATGTAGATAATGCAAGATAGAGGTTTCTCGACACATTTCCAAATTTAGGATACTCATAATCAATTTTCTTTCAGTAAGGAGAATCAGTTGGATGACGTATGTTCCAATATTTAATTCTTGTATCTGCATTCCATGTCAATTTTCTCATGGTTTCCTGACACCCATATAGTCTTTTAAACCATGGAATGATAGGAAAGTACCATACATATTTTTAAGAACTTTATTTATTTTTCTTGTATCGATCCACACCACACTTAGGGAATTTTATGAGTGATTCATGGTCCTTGTGAAACAATATGCAATCATATGAAAAAACACGTATTTTCTTAGAGATCATGCCTATTGAACATAATATTTGTTTAACGTAATATGTTATACATGGTATTTTATTTTCTTCTAGTATCATATCATTAAGGATACCAAGTAGTTCTATAAATATGGTGTCATTACAACAAAATCGCCATTTAGTGGCGGTTTAAACCGCCGCGGCATGGTTTGGAGGTGGTTTATAGAAACCAATACCTAATATGGCGTCGACAATCTATTCACGGCGGTTTTTTCCGTTTCATGGAGGTTTAAGGAAATTGTCGTAACTGCCTCATTTAGCGGCGGTTTTCCGAAATTTAGCGGCCGTTTTTACGATCCCTGGATATCAATTTATTCACGGCGGTTATAACCGCCATGAATAAACTCAAATTCAGCGGCCGTAAAACCACCGCTGAAGTCACAGGAACCGCCGTGGAACGAGGCAGCAACGATTCGGCTATGTCGCAATGGTTAAAACCGCCACTAAACGTAAGAAAAAATTTACGTTTAGCGGCGGTTTTCACAATTTAGTGGCGGTTTAAACCGCCGCCCATATAAATGTCATGGCGGTTAAAACCGCCGCTAAAATATGCCAAAAAAAATTATGCTTTTGCTGCACCACTGTCCTGAAAAACTAATCAAACCAGAAATATAAACCAACTGAGATACATTATAGCCCTCCTACCATGCATAACCCACATAATGTATCATCATCACTAGCCCTCCTCCTTCACTACATCACATTCCCACAATCACTTCCTCAATATCAAAAATAACAACATGACAATCACGCACCAAAACATCACTTTCCACAAAAAATCATTTGGTAAGAAATTATATATTATTCATATTTGGTTAAAATTGATTAATTAATTATAAAAGATGATAAAATATTATAATTAATTATGTATGATTCCTTTGTATGTTATAGGACCTAAGAAAATGGGTGGTGAAATATTGGTCCATGGAAAGCTTGGGGGTGAGGTCTGTCCATGAGCTGTTAAGTGGTGTGTCAATGGAAAGGGGATTCAAAATGAGTTAGGCACTCTAATGTTCTAGGCCTATTGTTTTTATTATTATTTTGTGCGGTTTGAGGTGTGTAAGATTTCCATTGGATTCCATTCTCCTTCTATATACCCAATTATTAGTTTTTAATTAAATGGTTAATTGAAATTAAAATGTTAAGGTGATTGAAGACCATGAGAAAACTAAACTATGTGCTAGGGAACAAATAGAAGATTGTGAACTGGCCTGATTCCTCGGTCTCTAAAGGACGAGGCATTGAACTTAGAGATCTCAAGTAACTTCCTGACCCCTTCATTGGGGGGGGGGGACTTTTGAGATGTCTTTTACCTAGAGGATGAGCCTTGTATACCTTTTTATGGAGGTGTTTTGTGACATAAGATGACCATCCAATGGGGGATAGCTAAGACCCTTGAGACACCTCCAACAATTAAGTAATGTTTGACTTAGAAACCATGGCCTATCTAGTCTGGAATGTGTCTTGGGTATACCATCAAGTTATGCAATCATAGTAATTGTTCGTATTGACCAAACCCTTTTCCATTAGTTGTGATTTACTCTAGGTGGATGAACATAGGATGGACTAGGATTGGGTTTGCTGAGTGGACCATCTAAGTGGAACCTTCTAACTAAGATGGTCCATGATCCATATTCCTGTAAAACCCATTATTTGGTTTCTGCATTGAGGCTGAGATGTTATTTTATATATTGACACTACTAGAAATTGTGATTTTATTGAATGAAAAGTACTAGATTGAGATAGTGGTCCATGAACAAGGATCTCAAGAGATATTCCTCTACATACATATAGACCCAGAGGACCCATGTGGGTTCCCAGTAGATAGACCAACCCTAAACAGGTGCATGTGTTTCTTTTGAGATGGTTACAGGTGTCACTATAGAACCTGAACCAATGTGGATGCCTGATGGAGCTAAGATGATAATGATGGGAATGGGTGTTCGGTTGACCATGGTTTTATTTATATTTATATTTAGTCTTGATTCATGATATTTTACAAGATTCATTAGAATCTCTAATTGGACATGACACAATTTTAATTACTTAGGACACCTGTGAATCACTTGTTCGGATGGACGAGACCCTTTGATTCTTATTGGGTTTATAATCTATTATCATGACATATTTGGTGTGGACACTTAATAAAGCTATCATCAATCATATATGATAGATGTATAACTAATGGTGGTACCTTTTTGCAAAAAAAATCCATCGGGTCCTACGTGCTAGATATATTCTAGTAATTTATATATCTTCTCACTGGAGTGTTAGTTTGGGACATATGAGTAGTCCATTCTAATAATTTTTCTATATAGAACATGATTCTACACATGCATTCATAATCTGGGGTTTATATTGATAACATACAAGTATATGGTGCTTTATATCTTTGTAGGGATTATGATAGGTGTGGGTGGACAATTGGAGCATCCATCAGGTCGATAACCCTTCTAGTAGCATAATGGATCCAAGGAATGAGTCCTCCATTTATTTTTTGGATTATGTAACCCTATAATAGTGATAGGACATGGGTCCTCCATTCATAGAGTTGGTAACCCTCTCAGTTGATGCAAACAATGCACATTGAGGCATAGATCATTCATTGAAGCTAGTAACCCTCTTGAATAACAAAGTATTTAGTGTTTAATGAGTCCATTATTACTTCTACTATTGAGGGAGGATGTAGAAGTGATTGATGTGTGATAGTATGGGTGAAAGTTAGGACATGAAAATGTGTGGTGGAAACTACCAATTCCAACACAGGCCTAAATGGAATGATGTATACCACACTCGATAAATCAAGACATAAAAAGAAACATCAGAAATCAATAAAATGCATAAAAAGAAACACAATAAATCAAGGAAATTTTAGGACATGAAAATGTGTGGTGGAAAATATGTGCCACAAATGTTACATATACAAACCAACAGTTCCCGTATTTGTTCAACACATCAATAATACAACTACTCAGGGTCCGATGATGCATCGTCACCCTCTCCACCTTCATCTTCACTTTCTGCTGTCACCTGTAAGAACATTATATTGAAAATTAAATACGGTTGCATATTTATATTAAAACTTAAAACCAATGAAAGTTAGAAAACTAAATGAATTTTATTTTTTGTGATTTACCTGCATACCACCAGTCGATGAACTACCACTGGGGGCATATCCGCTCATCTGCTGACGTATTTCAATCAACTCTTTCTGCAAAGAAGATATCTAATCCCCCTGCTAGTGAACTATGTTTCGTAAAGAAACAATCTCTTTCTTAGCATCTTCAAGTATGGGCTGAGTAAAGTCAGGAGTAGATGCAACTTCCATCCCTGGTGGCCTGCTAAAAACATCAGATGGTACGGGTCCCAAACCCATCCCGCGAACTCTCCCAGGATGCTCCTTCCTAAGGACTTTAGCAACCGGGTCGTCCTGGAAGACTGAGTAGGAATGCGCAAGATTGGCATCCCATAGTTCTTTAATTTTTACCTATAAATCAAATATCAATATATATATTAACACAGTAAAAACTGATAATAAGTTATTATGATAAAAAATTGACTTCATACCCCAACTTCTTTAACAAGCTCATTAACAAAGCTTCCATCTGATCTCTTGTGAACATCAAACCACAGTTCAGTTCTGGATGCTTCATGCCCTAAACTATGGGACTGCATTAAGCAAAGATAAATCAACAATTCAATATATTAAACAGATAATATTTTCTTATAAATATTTATACTAATTAAAATATTACCAATGTCGTTCGGCTTCTAGAAAAACTTTTTGAGCCTGCAGTGTGCGAGATGACTTGCTTAGCCTGGTTTGATGCATTCTATCTTGAGAGATCCTGAAATAAATAAAATGAACTTTAATACTAATGTATTTAATGTCATGTCCTTTTAATATAAAAGTATAAATGTAAAATGAGGATAACATAATAATATATATTTCAATACCATCCGCTTCTGATCACGATGTCTGTCAACAAACACTTTCCATTGTTCTTTTGGTACCCCACTGGGTAGCTTCTCATACATTTTTTATGAGGTCAACAAAGTATAGTTGACATCACACCACAATATCCATTTGAAATCTTTCCACTTCTTACCTAGATTTTTCAACGTCCACTTCCGTGCTATCACATCAGCAATGGTAAAGTGGAAGAACATCTGTATACAGAAATTCATTTTGAACATATTAGTAAGATGGCATTCAATTAAACCATAATGTAATAAATTTACCTTTATTTGAGAATCATAAACTTCATTTTTCCATTTTGGAGGCATATGTCTCCAATATTCATATGAAATGGGAAGGGAAACAGGCTCCGCTGCCAGCCGGCCTAAAATCTGGCCAAGTAACCCTGTGGCGTCAGCTGTAGGGACCCCATAAGAATTAAATGGCATAACTATCTTCTCACCAGTCATATTCCAAACATCTGAAATTTTTATATTTTTCTCCACGGTTTCATTTTTTTCATCTTCAATGAGCAAACAATTAGTATAAACAAAATGAAATAAATTTATTTAATTAAAATTTGTACCTATGACATTGACACTCCAGTATGCCCAGGATAAAATGGAAGGGGCGTGTCGCTGCCCCACTATTGAGGATCTTGAAGGGGGAGTCGACGAATCAACCTCTAATGGGACATCCACAGATGGTGTGAGAGATGGTGTAGAGGGAGATGGTGCAGGGGTGTCAGCAGTTGATGCCTCAGACGTCGTGGGGAGGGAGCCAGATGGATCGCCATCTGTCGAAAAACTAGATGAAATAGTGTACCGCTTCTTCCTTGGCATTCCTGTCATTTAATCAAATAAAATTAAGTTCAGAATATATATTTCAAAAAAATTATGCAGAAAAAAATAAAAATGATAATAGATGCCCAGTACTAATAGAAAAAATATATATAACAATGATAACGAATGAATGCAGAAATGAAACAAGTGGTTGCTGAATAAATAAATAATTGTACATACAATCATTTTCCCCTTCAATAATGTTGGTTTCCTGCTCCATTGCTTCATCCAATTCATCCATCCTTGCTAGACTAATATTTTCAATATCACGATGGACAAATAATCCTGCATCCTGTTGCTGATTAAATTCAATTTCAAAGGTCAAAGTTTCCACTTCATCACCCATATCACACAAATCTCTTTATATTACATGAGAAAATACACTCCACCCTTCATCGGCAACATCATTCACATAAAATACCATTTTTTCTTGCGATGATAAGATATATGGATCATGAAGTTTACGATCACCAACATCCATCAAGCGAGAGAAGTTCACAGAAGTAAATTTCAAGGAATCTCTTTTAACACCTCTGATAAAATCGACCCATTTTCATTTGAATAAAACAACCAAAAAATGTCCATGGTAGTTTAGTTCAATAATATCATGCAGATTTCCATAGTATTCCACTTCAGAAAATGTAAATATACCACTATTCTATGTTTTCAAACCCACTTCTCGATCAACTGTACGAAATCTAAATCCATTAACATTATAAGCGTCAAACTTTCTAACTTGTTTTAGAGGACCTCTAGCAAGAAACTTCAAATCTTCTGACACCTATGCTCGAGTATCAGTATTCATGATCTGAAAAAATAAATATACTTTATTAGATTTTCAAAATGTATGTGTCAAACTAATATTCTTATTTATTGCAATATTTATGAATTTACACGTCGTGCAAACCATTATACAAGATCTTTATTAACAACATTCATTATATCTTTCTCATTTCAGGTTCAACCTCTCATTCGTATCTTTGTTTGTATCCTCAACTCTTCAATAAATGGATCTACAATTTCACTATTTAGCAGCACATATTTATGTGCCTATAATAATTCCAATTCAGTCAATGTCACATTTGAGGTCCTCCCAACTAATTGGCCAATAACAGGAAATATTTTGAATTTCTGATGTCTTTGAGATTGATTCAATGTGTTGTCAACATGTCCAACTCGATTAAATCTTGTCTCAATATCATCCAAGTATCGAGAACAAAAGGTCAGACACTCCTCATCCAATAGCCTTCAATAATAGAGCCTTCTGGTTAAGCTTTATTTCTCACGTATGATTTCAAATGCCCAAGATATCTGTGAAATAAAATAAACATAATTATGCATTTAATTAAGTACCAAAAATTGTTTACTTAACTAGAAAACATATAAATAAATTACCTCTCAATTGGATAAATCTATTGATAATGAACGGGGCCTCCTAATTTAGCTTCCTCAACCAAATGCACAGTTAAATGCATCATTACAGTAAAAAAGGACGGAGGAAAGATCATCTCCATTGCACAAAAGGTCAATAAAAACCTCTCCTGGAGGTTTTCAAGCTGAAATGGATGTAGATATTTCTCACATAGTTTTCTGAAAAATGTGCAGAACTAGAGTACAATAGCAGTAATTTTTTTAGGTAATAATGTACGCAATTCCAATGACAGTAACTGATGTAAAAAAATATGTGAATTGTGACTTTTCAATCCATGTAACTTATGATTCTTCAAGTCAACACACCTCGATATGTTACTTGAATACCCATAAAATACCTTAACATTCTTTAACATTCAAAGGAATGTATCTTTATCCCTATTTTTCATTGAAAAAATTGCCGGAGGATACCTTTCATTCTCATCTAGCCATAGATCGCGTTTTATGTTCATTGCTTATAAGTCTTTGCAAGCATTGAGATGATCCTTTGACTTTCCATGCTCATTAAGCAATGTGAATATCAAATTGTCACATACATTCTTCTTAATATGCATCAAATCAAGATTATTATGCAACAAATTAAATTCCCAATATGGAAGTTTGAAGAATATATTTTTTTATTCCACTGTTGCATTCCGGTTTCGCTTGACGATGCACTTCAGACCCATTTTCCACTCTCATTCAAATGATGAACCTTCCCAAATTCTATTTCAACATTTTCAATCTATGTCAATATTTCAGAACCAGTTAACAACTTTGGAGGTGGTATACAATCAATGTAACCATTAAATTTTGATCTGTTCAGCTGAAATCTATGAGATGCATCAAGAAATCTTCGATGACACAAGAAGCACCATTTTCTACTGTGAGGTAGCCGTTTGGGATCAAAATCAAAGTTAAAAACGGGAAAAGTCAAACCTGTGTAAGTGTTCCAACCATATAAATTTCCAAGCCCAGGGAAGTCACTAATGGTTCACATTAAAGCAGCATGAATTTTGAACATTTTTTAGAAGAAGCATAAAATGTCTCAACACCGTTGCTCCATAACTCCTGCAATTTGTCAATCAAAGGCTGCAAGTATACATCAATATCATTTCTAGGCATTGTTTTTCCAGGAATAATCATCGAAAGGATAAAAGATGTTTGTTGCATACACATCCAAGGAGGCAGATTATAAGGGATAAAAACAACTGGCCAAATGCTATAACTGGTACTCAAAGTCCCAAATGGGTTGAATCCATCAGCATCCAATCCCAATCAAACATTCCTAGGATCAGCTGAGAAATTGAGATGTAATAAATCAAATGTCTTCCACAATTGAGAATCTCATGGATGTCTCATTAACCCATCATTGTTATTATCTACAGAATGCCACTTTATGTATTCGCAAAACCTTTGTAGGTGTGTTACTTTTCTTCTTCTCCATGAAATTATGTTCATTCAGACTTCCAACATCACACTTTTCCTTCCATCTAGAAGAAGAACATTTCTTGCAATTCTTTCTACTTGAATCCTCTCCCCAATAAAGCATACAATCATTAGGACACACATGTATTTTTGTATAATTCATACCAAGCTTGTTAATAACTTTTTTCATAACATAAAAAGATTCTAGGATTTTTGCTTCAGGAAATGCATCACGAATCAATTCCAATATCATGGACATTGCCTTATTTGTAATTCCACATAGACATTTGATATGGTACAACTTCAGTAGAAATGAAAACTTTGAATATTTCAAACACCCACTATACAACTCTTGATTTCCATCGTCAACTAAATCATGAAACACATTTTCCTCAGTGAAGTTTTCTCTTACATTTGCCTCCACAGAATCAAGAGGAGGATCCAATGATATGTTACAATCTGGATATGCCTGTGTTACAGTCTCAAAAACATCACTTGTCACGTTGCAATTTGTAGCACCCTCTTTTGGTTGTTTTGATATGTTTTGATGATGATAGTGATGTCTTGCAGTGCCAAATGCATCATTTATGAGGTTTTTTATTTCATTTTCCATTGTCGACGAACTTGGGACCTCATTCTGTGGATTAAAATAAGTGCTCAATCTTTCTGTGACATTCGATTCTCCATGCCAAATCCAACACAAATATTGAACAGGGAATTGCTTCAGTATTAAATGTTCATAAACCTCATCTCTCTTCAACAAAGTTCTAAATTTACATTTAGGATATGTACATTTTATCCTCCCTTCAACGGATTGATTAGAAATTTCAAAATCTAAAAACTCATTCAAACCCTTAACATACTGAGGTGTGTTCCTCATTAATGTGATCCAGCTTTTATCCATGTATATCACAATGTGCCTACACAATAATAAAAATAATTAAAACACATATTTACTACTAAATAGAGAAAGATATTCATATATACGATAGTGTAACATTACAGAAACATAATATAATAAAGATGAGCCCTTGAGTTAGATATGAACCCTCTAGTGTTTGGGATAGGGGAAGTTTCTTTGGTAAAAAGAAACAATGTGCTAACAACGTGGTAACTACTTTACCATGAAAACCAAAGCATATTATTAATTTGGAATAACCCCAACCTAAGTTCTCTATAGAATCTTCATATAAAACTCTAATATCGAATAAATATATTATAAATAATGTTTAGGGAAAACCTTATGATGCTTAAAAAACTCAACACATTGTTAATTTGGAGTGGAAAGAACCACGTGAGGGATAGTCTTGAGGCATGATAAGTGGTGGTGTTCATGGAAATGCATGACGAAATATTTAATCAATAAAGATCAATGAACATTATAAAACATCAAAACAATAAAATTATTAGAAGGGGTGACACGTATGAGAGGAATAATAGAATCTTGGATATTTCAAAAATCACTGGGTTTAGTTTAATTGAGAAATCAACCACTTAGTTAGGCAGAAGACCAGAAAATAAATGGTAAAAAGATCAGCGTATTCTCTCACAATGAGAATTTAATCATGGTTTATCTTTTCTATAGTCTCAATAATTTAATATATATATTATCACTTATAAGTAAAAAATATCCATTCTTTACATAATGATTACCAAGGATA
The DNA here is from genome assembly GCA_963277665.1 of Viscum album. Taxonomy (NCBI): domain Eukaryota; kingdom Viridiplantae; phylum Streptophyta; class Magnoliopsida; order Santalales; family Viscaceae; genus Viscum; species Viscum album. The sequence goes on along the minus strand of OY728147.1, from coordinate 393,037,904 downwards.
ATCATCTTTCTATATTCACTTGTATAGAATGAGAGGGAGATTTACGATATTGAGGATAATTTTATTAATTATAAAATATATCCTATATTTATACAATAAAAATTAATTCATACACATAATTTCATTTAATTACACAAAAGGGAGTATCTCAAGGTTTTATTTTATATTAATCAAAATATTTATTAAGGTAATGAATTATTATAAGGGGATGAAATGATTGACTAATTTTATCACATCAATAATAACTTGACATAGATGTTTTGATGGGGTGTTTTAATAGTTATACAAAACATTCATGATATGAAAGAATGTATAAAACATGAATAAAATAGTATTTTCTCTATACATGAGTAATTAACTATCATACTTGTAACCATATTATTATTAGGATCCGTATCAGTAATTTTGTTTTCTTAAGCTCACCCTTACCCTATAGACCATATATGTTGTTTTAATTGATAAAATTATATACCCCTTCACACAATGAATTGATTTAAATAGGGTACCCATTTATTTAATATAAAACATTTTAAAATATTATTAGGGTTGATTAGATAATTCTTTTATTCCATCACAATGGTGGGTTTCTCCCATAGACATTCACCTATTTCCAACACCTGAATCATTTTCTTTTCTTATTTAGGAAATTTATAGCATGATTATTCATACACTTTAGATAAGTGGGATGATAAACGTTCTTAACCCTATGATATTTATTTATTTCACTACAAGAATTTAAATCCAAACTTCACTTATTATCTATTAAACCATGAAACCCTCAAGAATCAATGATCTCCATTTCAACTTTGAGGGTTTATAAAAAAATCTCTTTATAGACAACAATTTATCACATCACCAAATCATTTAATAGTTTCATATTCAGAAAAAAATAATGGTTTTTAAGTGAACTTTTAGGGTTATTGAAAATGGCTAAGGAATATGGTAAATATCATATGAATTTTTCCTCATACACTTGAAGGATTATTCTTCCCTTTTCTTGAGGCCAAGGAAATAATTCTCAATTTTATATGAGAGAGTTAAAGGAAAATATTTATCATAAATAACTTTCATAAATTCATTCCACTCCATCAATTTGATCTCCTCATCGAGCATCATTTTATTCATAAATGTAACACATTATATATTTTCTATCTTTAACCATATCACCTGTAAAGGTATTATCATATTAAACCAATGGATTATCAAAAGAAAGTAAGCAATGGGGATTTTGATTTCGATGTAATTATAAAAATAATGTATAGATTCCATATTTATAACATCATCATCGAATAATTATGACACTTCACAAAAAATTGCATAATATGGAAACCATTAATATTTTCGACAAAACAGAAAACCCAACTCTTAACATGTGTCAATCATCACTATCACATCATCATATTAGATAAAAAATAGGTAATCCCAACTCTCAACCTATGTCAATTATCTCATCATCATCACATCATCATAACAAGAAAGTCCAACTCTCAACCAGTGTTAACCATCCCAACATCCACTAAATTTCCACATCATTACCTTAATGACACATGTTATAACCTCGAGCCATCACAACAAAAAAAATTACATAGCCTTAAATCCATCACAAAAAAAAAATTACATATCCATAATATAAGCATGTATTGTAACTATGAGACATCACAACCCATGAGTATAGTATCAAACAACCACAAACAATCAAGAAGATAGAAAAAATATCACTTAAGAATAAAAACTAACAAACACATAAAAAATCACATGAAATAAGTAGAAAAACAAATAATCATAAACAAAAACATCTGCATACAATACAGTAAATACAACATTACAATTTATTATAAGAAACAATAATAATAAATAAATAACTAATATCAAAACAACAAAAAAATTAAAAATTAAACCCTAGGGTTCGTATAGGTCGATGGGGAAGTAGGGTTGCTGGGGTTGCGGGGTCGCGGGGGGCTAGGGTCACCGAGGTCGCGGGGTCGCCGGGGTCACGGGGGGCGCCGGGGTCGCTGGGGGCTGGGGTCACGGGGGAAGGAATCACGGTCACTGGGTGAGAAAGAGGAGGGTCGAGGTGGGGGGGGGGGGGAAGGGTCGGGGCTGTTAAAAAAAAGTTTCATGGTGGTTTATTATAAACCACTGTGAAAACTTTTTAAAAAAAGGTTTAGTGGCGGTTCTAGGAACCGCTGCTACAAAACCGCCGCTAAACGACAATTTTGTTGTAGTGTGTCACTCTATCCGCTACCAGATTTCAAATTATATAACTTCAATATAGTTGACAATGTTGTGTATTTAGTAAAAACAATATAAAATGGTCTCTTTTAACATCTATTTAACTTCTGAAACAACTTTTGATAATAAAAAAGTTCATATTAAATTTCCATTGTTATTTATTCTATGCCATCTCCATCATCATCTATACTGGTATTCATACCAAATGATCCATAAATCGTAGTATCATCCCAATCAATGTTCACATTTAGTTTTTACACATGTTTAGTCTAACATTTATATCTCCGATCTATTCTGTGATATATAAAATGTTCTTACAACTCTTCTGGACTAATTTTTATTGAATAACAACAATGTAAATACAAACAAAATATTTGAGAAGGTTCATATGCATGCTCTATTAAAAAATTGATGAACTCTTTAACACCATATTCATAATATTTCGTAAATTTTTTAGTGTACATATATTTTTGATTCACATCCATCCTATTGGGATCATGAAATATTCATTTTTAAAATAAATAAATAAATACACATAATATATTCATTACCAAGGGTGAAGGTTATAGGTAATTTTAATAAGGGAAACCCAACATTTGATTATTTCAAAGGATTTCAGTATTCTTTGAAGAAAATGGATAATTTAGTTTAATAAAAGAAATAATACACTATGGTAGGTTTCATCCTATGAATTCATGAAAAGGTAAAAGTTATAGATAAATGTTATCCTCATCAGCTCATCTCCCGAATAGTTAACATTACATTTTGTTATTTGAAACTCATCCTCTATCTCTTGTGGACATTAACCTATGTTGCTCGAAATACTCTAAGTAGTAATCTATTAGAATACTACTGCTTAGAGAAGTAAAAAAACATAAAAGATACAGGGGATGATTCCCAAGCAAAAAATTTCAATAATAACTATTTGGGAGATGATGTTGATGGGGATGAAAATTGTACTCCATTATGTTATCTAAAGGGGTAATGCCTCCCATTTGTGATAATTACACCATTATCACTAGTTATTAACTCATGGCCTATTGAAGGTGAGATAGGGAGGGGAATACACATTCGTTTCTATGATTCAAGGGGTCTCAGTGGGGACGTGTTATGATATATGAATCCTTAGGGACTCTATGAATTCTATATTTATAGGATAAATCCAACTTTTAAAACTTTAAATACTCTAATTAAGACCAGTCCCACCTCTATTAAAATGATCCATCAAGTCTTTCTTAAATCCCCAAAATAGAGATTTCTAGGGGTGGAACCAATACATGTAGACCTAAAATGATGAATACCTAAAAACAATTTCTAATAATTATTTTTAAATATGTAAAATTTGATAACCTCAATTCTATTTTTTGAAAACGTTATGTAACAACTTAAGGAATTATTACATTTAATATTAATGGTACATCAAATATTTGAAAACATCTAAAAATAATAATCTAAATTTAAATTAGAAATTGACAAGGAATGAAAAATATAATTTTAGGAAAATAATATAACTAATAATGATAAAGGTTTTAAACATCTCAAAATTATTATTTGATGAATTGATTCAAGAATTATGTACAGATAGGTTGAAGATAAGAATTCTTTTCAAGCAGTTGAAGAGTATGCTTTATAATAAAATTTCATTTTCATGGCCATTATGGGTTCTATGGTGATTTTTGGCACATAGTAAAATTGTTTAGTCATAATGAGATAAATAATAGTAATTGTGGAAGATATATAGGATTTCAGTTAAATGGGAGATGTCCCTCTCTTAAAAAAATAGGTTTGAAGTGATATGAATCTTCATAAGTGAAATTGGATGATGAATTTCAACCATTGAATGCAGTTTATTGTACAAGTGAAAAATTAAATGGTTGTATGAAGGATTTTCATGATTTTATAAAAATATAGATAAATTTAAATAAATAATTAGAAATGTATTATATGAAAATGAATGGAATGTAAGAGGAATTTATTATTGATGTCACACTAAAGGATTTACAAAAGAAGTACCCTTTCATATTAGATATTGGTTTTTCATTTCACATAATAGGTAAATTGATGTAATTAATTATTTTTGACAATTTCAAAGGGTACTTATTATTTTAGAAATGGTGGATCTCTTAAGATAAATTGTTTGCATTTAAAAGATGTTAGAAATAAAAGTTATGTTAAAGAATGATATGTTTTTAGATGGATTAAATTAAAACATACATAGTGTTTATTAGATGTGTGGTGAAGGAAATGAATTGATTATTAATAAGTATTAATGAGTGGGTTATCATTTCAAATATGTAAAATATTTTACAAAGGTATATAAAACCAGACAAACCATATTCTAATCTGGGGTCGGTAAAAATTTATGGTAATTTTTTTTGAAAGAGGAAATTGATTTGTGGTAGTGAAAAAGTGACCATATTATATCCTATTAGATAATGAGACATTTAAATACTAAATTAAAAAGGGTAGTTTAATATGTTTTTATAATGAAAAGATAAAATTGATAGATATTTTATTACTAATTAGAATGGGAAGATTGTTCATAATTAAAATAATAAATTATAGATTTAAATGAAACCACCCTTTGAGTTTATTCACTATGATATATATGGACCCTAAAAGTATAAATAAACACATTGTGGTAAGTATTTCATATTCCCATTTATAATTATAATTAGATCATATGTATTATGTTTTAGTCATATATATATATATATATATATATTTATATATGTAATTCTCTAAAGGGGATTACAATTTTAAGATAAGTATTAAGAATGAATTTTATTATTTGGTAAAGAAGTATATATTAGATTATGGGGTTGAGTATATGACACACCTGTTAGGGTGGTAAAAAATAATATTTATATTCCTCATTAGTACAACACAATTGATGGACATGGTCAATCTCTTACAGATTTTATTTTGGATCACTCACTATTTCTACTAAATTATTATATTTATGGTATTTTATAAATATTTTTTAAAAATGAACAATATTTAGGATTTTGAAAATTGATGCAAACAAAATAACAACAATAATTATAATATAAGATTATGAAAAAGTTATTATAAAAAATAATGATCAATACTTGGGAGATTATATATATATATATGTTTAATTTTTTTCTTAATGGATTTTTCAAACATAATTATAACTCTATATAAATGATCAATATCATTCACCAAAACACCTATAAATATTTACCCCATGTAATTAACTAGTGAATTACTATAAAATGTGCATTAGGACTAGTATTTCCTAAGTCCAGTAGTAGGAGGCATCCATTAATTGAGTAGAATACCCTTGGCTTCCACATTCATCAAGATGAATGAATGAAGAGAATCCCATTGTACATTTCCAGTGGTCACTACATCATTATCTATATTGTCACCAATATTTATCATATTTAAGATAAATTTGGAAGGGGAAGCATTTATAAAACTATAGTTTGGAATTCTTAATATGCTAAAAAGATGTACGAAAATCTCTTAAAGGGTTAATACACACCCAAAATCATAGATACCCCCAATTAGAAGTGAATTCTTGGGAAATCGATGATGGATAATGAAAGGCGAGTGACAATGAACAAAAAAACATGAATAGATATTTCCAAACAATAAATCAATGAGTGACGAGGAGGAGAAAGTAACACACCTTGGATTGAAGCTTTGAATCGTTCGAGAGAATATGGAGATATCATCAAACCTGAAATTCATTGGATCCTTGGATTCGTTTGACCCTTGAATCATTCGAGCCTTATACTCAAGCCTTGGAATTGTTCGAGCCTTGATTCGAGCTTGGATTCAATGAGGAGGAGCACTGACAGTAGATGGCTTCCACAGAAAGCTTCAGATATCATGACTGGTTCGTGATAGGTTATGGTTCTTTAAATAGATCAGGATACTTTTATCAGTGCTTCCAAAAAAGTGTTGATAAAGATCAATTTTATGAGCACTAAATTAATAAGTATTAATAAAAGGCATCTTTATAAGTGCTAAAAAAGTACTAATAAAATGCATCTTTATCAGCACTAAAACTTTAGCGCTGATAAAGGATTTATAAATTAAAAAATAAAAATAAAATATGCTTATATAATTATATATATTTAATAAATACATATAAATATAAATATAGTAAATATATTAATTATTTTAATATATTTATTATAATTTTATAATTATTCAGTTATAATTATATAAATATTTGTTTAAAAAATATTTATATATTTATATATTTTAATAATTATATGTATTAATATAATTATATATATAAATAATATATAGAAATATAAATATAGTAAATATATTCATTATTTAAATAAATTTATTATAATTTTATAATTATTTAAATATATATATATATATAATTATTTATTTATAATTATATAAATAATTTTTTAAAAATAATATTTATTTTTTTATAATTACTAATATATAAATATATAAATGTATAAATATAGTAAATATGAATTTATAAATATATTTATTTATAAATATTTATTTACAAATATATTTTTAAAATTATTAATGAATATTTAATCTTTAGTGCATGCAAGTTAAAAATGAATGAAAATGAATAATTAAAAATGAGTACACTTTAACAATATTGAAAATATGGATACATTTTATTAATTAAATATATATTATTAAGAGAATATGGATATATATATTGAAATAAAGATGAATACATATTGAAAATATTAAAACATAGTAAATAAATATATATAAATAAGTAATAGAAATTGATTAAATTCCCCAAAAAATGAAAAATAAAAAATAAAAAATATAAAAAATGAATTAATACCTAGATGTAATAAAATTAAAAACAAATAAATAAAATTTACCAATTAAAGACATGATATATTAAATGTATCAAGTTATAATGAAAATATAAAATTAATTCTAAAATTTGAATAAATTACATAAATATTAGGCGTATGTGTTTCTATATAAGATTTCATTAATCATGTAAATATTTTTATATGTGCGTTGTATATAAAAATTCATCAATTACATATATATGTACATGAAATTAATATAACACATGTTTTATATATGTTAAATTGAAAAATCAAACGACATTCAATAATGTCCATTACACGATGGAATTAGTCAGTATTTTTAATTCATATTATTTTTGAATTCATTACTAAATATATGACTTATTTAAATAATAAATATTTTATATTATATAAATCATATTTATATACCTTCATATATATCTATATATATTTAATATATAATATTTATTAATATTATCAATAATTATTTAATTAATAAAATGTTTGATATTTTTATAATTTAATTTTTTTATTTAATTTTAATTTTACATATATCTATATATTTAATATATTCTATTTATTAGTAATTATAATTTATATATCTTATATTAAACTTATTCATTTTTATTAATAATTATTTAATTAATAAAATTTTTAATATTTTTTTAATAAACTCATTTATATTATTTATTTATTTCATTTTATTCGGGAAATTTATCAGTGCTAAAAAAAGTGATGATAAAGGGTACCGTTAATCAGCGCAATAAAAAAGTGCTGATAAAAGGTTCCCTTTATTATCGTTTGTTTTAGAATTGATAAAGGGAACATTTATCAATGCTTTTTTCTAGCACTGATAGAGACCAACACTATTAAAGGCCTATTTTGTAGTAGTTTCCAATGAGTATATGTTATATTTATACCATCCTTATTATTTATTTGGATGTATTATAATTATTTTGACCAAGGATAATATTGAAATTCACTTCCTTGAATAATTTTTATCTCATTAACTTTCCCTGAAATTATTTACTTCATAGTGATGATTGAACATTAAATTTACCCTAAATATCAAGATCATTTATCATGGTTATAATTATTACCTAAATCATATACCATTTTCACATATGGTGTGTACTTGAAATTTATTTGATTAACTGGGGAAATATTGATAAATCTGTATCTTTTACTCAATATGGATCTTTGATAAGGCACATTATTCATGAATTAAATAGATTATTCAATTAATGAGGAATGATTTGGACATGTACGACATGGGTGGAGCCTAGTTATAGATAACCCCTCAATGCATCAATAGTCTCATGGGACGAGTTAGTTGGATAGCCCTAGTGAATTTTCACCCACTATATTTTAATCTATCTTAAGTATAGATCTTGATGGTAAAGGTATCATGTTCCTAGGAAACATGATGTCCAATAATTAAGAATTGCCATCATTTAGTATTTACTTATCATTATTATCCATGATATTTCCACTATAAAAAAAATCTATAGATACATTTCATTCTCATTTTATTGATTAAATGGAATGTGTGTTTGGTTATTTACCTTTCCATATTGATTATGCCTTATCTAGTTATTTAAATGGTGTGTGTGTTAAATTATTTACCTTTCCATATTTTTTATACACTTCCTCTCGGTTTATTGATTACATGACATGTGTGTTCAGTTATTTACCTTTCCATATTGATTATTCTCATTGATTCATTATTGTTTTCACTGTACTTAACCCTTATTGAGAATTTTAGCACACCCTTATTTTGTTTCCTTTCCTAAAGATTCCATTAAGTTTACTAAGAAAGAAATACAAGGTTATGTTATATGGAATAAAGTTATCCTAAAAAAAATTAATTTTTTCCATTCAAATGTAATGTAAGACTCATGTATGTATCTAGTTTACTAAGACTACTAAACTTATCGGTACTTCTGGATGAGTTTCCTTGTATATTATCCCAATGTAATGGTAGTAGACATCGACTTCAGGCTTACTGAGGTCGAGTCGCTACAATCTCTTCATATATATGCTCATCTAATTATGGTACATCTTGATCAATTTCAGGATGCATCCATGAAGATATCCAACTAGGTTACCGAGACAAGATCATGATGAAATTTAGTTGTGTGATGGGGCCTTAGGTCAGGGTCCTACTCATGAGGTGTTACCTCCAAGTGGACAGGGAGTAGTGCTACTGCCTATTGAGTAGTAGATAGTACCAGCAAGGCAGACTGATGATGTGTGAAGGATTAGTGCACTCTGTAAGTTACCACATCAGAGACCTCTGAGGTTCCTCGATGATCTATATCGTCAGACAAAAGAGGGTTAGATTGAGTTAATGATTTGAGTCTTCAGGATTGTTCAGAACCCAACTGATCATATGGTTGCACTAGCGACCAATATTTTCCATGGAGCAATTGGGACATGGTGGAGTCCGGTTATGAAGACTCATGACGATACAACACTCCCATGGGTTTATTTTCAATAGCTATTTCATGAGGAGTTCACCACTAATGATTTAATTTTGTGCATATTTAGGAGCTTCTTGAACTACAATAGGGTTGTATAAAAGTTGTTGAGTATGACATGATATTCACTGACTGCACATGGCACTCCCTTGACATGGTATGAGATGTTTATTTCCAAGAACTTAAGTTTGATAAGGGCCTCCATAGAGACATCCATGTTAGTGAGGTCCCATTGTGCATTCCCACCTATTCTAGAGAGCTGGAGTGGGATCTAGTTATGGATAACTTCCTAATATAGGGACACCAGGTAGTTAGAGCTAGTATTGGAAATCATGGTGTTGATTCATTTGTAACAGCTACCAGACATTAGTCAACTAGGTCTGAGTGTTGGAGAGATCCCCATGACTAGGCTTAGTCATGTGGAAAAGTGGTACAGGGTTCACACAGAGGCTCCAAACATCCCAGATAGGGGTGATGTTGTTCTTGTGATGGGAAATGTAACATGGCTCATGAATTTCTGACCCATTTAGCTAAGGAGGGTAGGCAAGAAAGAGATATACCACTATGATAGAGGCAAAGTTGTGATCAGGGGTATCCCAGGCATGGCTAGGGTAGACCTTAAGGGGGAGGTTCTAGAATAGGAGTAGGTGTAGCTCCATAGGGATGAGCCCATTGTGGAGGACGACACTACAACCTACTCCCACCACTACCACCACCACCACCAAGTATCCCATGTCAGGATCAAGGCACTACCATTTAGGGTTATGGGAAGTTATTGTCTATAGAGGGATATAACTATGATACACACAAGATGATTTGTGGTACGATATGTGTTTATTATACTCTTTATCATATATTTATAGATACAAGTGTGAGTCATTACTTTTTCTTTATATCTCTAGTGATAAAGATGAAGCTTATAGTTGAAACTTTTGTCTAGTATCTATGGATGGAGATTCCTATAGGGAACTCTTATTCGATATCAGTTTTCTTCCAGAAGTTCAAGATGGTAATCAATAGATATAGTTTCTCCTAGGACCTCTTTTTCATCATGATGAAACCTTATAACATCATTTTGGGTATATAATTGGTTTCCATGGTTTGAGCCTAGATTGACTATCCTCAAAGGAAAGTTAGATTCATTTAGATAGATGGGATGAGATTTTACTTTGCGTATGAGAGAGATATCATTGATAATCATTTTCGCATTGTGATGAGGAGGCTTCAACCCATCACCCATAACTTGGAGAGTTTAACCCTTTGTGTAGTAGGCTCTTCAGGAATCTAGATTCCAATGTAAAGGATTATATGGATGTATTATTTGAGGTTGTTTTGAGACCACCTCCATTGTAGGAGATATACTTTTGCATATAATCTCACCTTGAGACCATGATAATATCCTATGAAGTATATTGGATGGACCCTATTAAACTCCAGAATATGAGGGTGTATTTGAAGGACCTTCAAGATAAGGGATTTATCAGACCCAGTGTGTCCTCTGAGCGGCTATATTTTTTTCATGAAAAAGGTGGATGATAGATTTAGGGTTTATAAAGATTATAATCACCTGAATCAGGTAATGATAAAGAATAAGTACCCCTTACCAAATATTTTGACCTATTTTCCTAGTTTTGAGGTGCGAGTTGGTTCTTGAAGATCGATATCAAGTCTAAATTCCACTAGTTAAGGGTTTGTAAGGATGGAATTCCAAAGAATACATTATAATATCCCTATGAACACTATGAGTTACTAGTTATTCCATTTATTTTGATGAATTCCCCTGACATATTTATGACTCCTATAAAACATATATTCCAACCATACATGGATGGATTTATATTTTTCTTCATCGATGACATTATAATTTACTCTGTGTCATAGGAGGGGAATGCAGAGTTTCTGAGGTTGGTCCTAGACTTACACTAGGAGCACCTGATTTATAGTAAGCTATTAAAGTGTCAGCTTTGGATCCATAAGGTTCACTTTCTAGGTAATTTCATCTTTGATCATGGATTAGCTATGGACATTGGGAATATTAATGCAATTATGACTTGGAAGCCACCCAAGAGTGTGATGGAGGTGAACATATTTATTAGATAGTAAGTGTACTACTAGAGGGTTTTAGTAGAATTATCCATGATTACAACCCCTTTGACTACCCTGACATGGAAAGGGAATCCATTTACCTGAACTGAGTAGTGTCAGAGAGCCTTTGAGGAGTTAAGGCTAAGGCTGGACAGTTCTCCTGTGTTGAGACTATCAAATGAGTTAATGGAGCATGTAGTGTTTTGTGATGCTTCTAGAGTTGGTATCGGTTGCATGTTGATGTAGATGAAGGAAGTGATCAGATATGGGTTGAGGCAGTTGAGACCCAATGAGTAGAAATTTGTGACTCATGAGCTAGAGTAGGCAGTGGTGGTATTTTCTATAAATATGTAGAGGAACTATCTTTTTGGTGAATATTTTCTTGCTTAATCATAAAACCAGAGTCTCAAGTATATCTTCACTTAGAGATATATCAACCTAAGATAGAGGCAATGGTTAGAGTTTCTGTAGGAACATGACTTCACTATAGTCTATAATCCTGGAAAGGGAAACATGGTGGCAGAATAATTTAGTAGGAAGTCCTATTCTCACTTGGTGGATGAGGCATTTGAGTATATGGCTTTGTTGTAGTTAACCTTGGTGGAGAATAGGGGTTAAATTTTTCTTTAGTCGATGATTGTGACTCACCAAAACATTTAGTGTCTGAGGGAGGATCAGTTTCGAGACATCGAATGTGAGGTTATTCAAGATTATATATCCTTAGGTGATGCACTAGATGAATTATCTGAAGGAGGGGATCAATTCATCCTTTTCTAGGGATGAATAGTGGTTCCAGTCACATTGTGAGAGGAGGTGATGAAGTAGTTTCACACTTACCCCTTGGATTTACATACCAGTGTCACAAATATGTAAAAAGACCATCCATAGTAGTTTTTGTGAGATGGAATGAGCTGGAGTGTTGTCGAGTTCATCTCTAGGTGTTTCACATGTTAGTAGGTAAATACTGAGGACCAAGTTTTAGTAGGTTTGACACAGCCTCTTGGGATCCTAGATTGGATTTGGAATATAATAAATATGGAATTTTTTATGGGGATTCCATGGATAGTGAGAGTCCATGAGTCCATATAGGTTATTTTTTACCAACTTACCAATTCAACACACTTTCTTTCCATCATGGAGTAGATCTCAGTTGAGAGTTTGGGTAATTGTACATGTGGGATATCATCCTACTTTATGGGGTACCCATAATTATTGTATATGAATATGATTCTCAATTCACATAATGATTGTAGAGAGTTTTACAAGAGGATTTCAGGATCCAGTTAAGGATAAGTACATCATTTCACCCCCATATAGATGGTTAGACCAAGAACACCATCCATATATTTGAGGATATACTGATAGCCTACATGTTAGACTTCATATGGAGATAGGGGGATTATCTATAATTGGTAGAGTATGATTATATAATAGTTATCACTCTACTATTATCATGGAACCTTTTTAGGCCTTATATTAGAGACCCTTCAGGTTACCCTTATGCTAGAGTGAGATTTGTGAGACATCTCTTATTATGGTAGAGACAGTGAAGGTGATGATAGAGAAGTTTCATGTGATCTATGAGAGTATGAGGACATCCTATCTATAATAGGAATATTACGTTGATCAACATCCAAGGACCTTTGAGTTTAAGTAGGATACTATGTTTTCTTAAGAGTATCCCCACGATGAAGATTGCAAATATTTAATCAGGGAAGAAAGATAACCTTAAGGTTTATCAGGCTGTTTGAGATTCTATAGAGGGTTGGTGAGGTCTCTTAACATTTTTCCTTGCCCCCATAGTTATATTGGGTGAATTAAATCTTTGATGTGTCACAAATGAGAAGATACATACACGAACCAAAGGAACTTATTTAATGGGATGAGCTGGAAATCTAGGATAAAGCTGCCTTCAAGAAGTACCCGATGGAGATCGAGGGTCGGCAGGATATGATCCTGTGTGGACATATCATCACTTTGGTTCGTGTGATTTGGTAGAAAGGGAGCATGAAGGAGAGATCTTGGGAGCATGAGAGTTAGACATGGGCTCAGTACCCCCACCTTTTTGTGTAACTTGTTCTTTTAGGGGTGAAAAACCTTGAAGGAGGGTATAATGTAATGACTCTGGTTTTTCAGGACTAGTCCTGTAAATATTTTTATGTGTATATCTGGATTTATCATCTATTTCAGCATAATGATTAGGTGTCTCAAGACCCTAGAATTAATATATTCATAATATTAATATATTTTAATGCACATGCATGCATCTTTTTACTATAAATGGTTTCCCCATTATTCAAGACCTTAGATGTGAAATATAAGACTATGGTTGATTCAAGAACATGAGATTTACCCTAGGCACGACCAAAGGTTGGTTGGCATTGGATGTTCCATGGGAGGTGACCATTGGAGAGTGCGTTTAATAAAATAAATAAATAATTTAATTTATTTTATTTTAATTCCCATTACCTAATTCCCTCTATAAATACCCCATTATTGAAAATCACCAGGGTTAGCCACAAAACACATGGAGGGTTTGATAGAAAAATGGAACCATTCTATATTGGAGGATCATGATTGGAGAATAACGGACAATAATATTAATGTGTATTGAAAGGTATAGAATGCAGCATGACCTCATAATCGATTGTAAACATGTTATTCACTAAAAATTGATCCTAAATTGAGGTAGGAAACATTATTTATGATTTTCCTCCATATTTTATTTGATTAGCATGGATTTAATTATCATCTTTATCTTAGTCAATGAACACCCATTCATCACATGTGTTAATTTCAAATTGAATTGATTAAACCCATTTATTATTATTATTCCATGATATTTCCCTTGATCCAACACTTTATGATCATTGGAAGGGATTGCATTGGCCAAAAATGGTCATTACTTTTTTTATGTTCTTTTCCCCCACTGTTCTTTGTGTACTTCGACATTGGCCCATGGGGTCGCGGTTCAACATTGTTGGGGTGCGTTCAAGAATGATTGAACACCCAAATTTATGGTGGTTGTGTGAAAAATGTATGAGCTGGTGATTTTTGGGTGGATCATCATGGGTTTTTGGTTTTGGGTGACACCTATGTGTTTCAAGACCGCCAAAAGGCGGTGAACTCATGAAAGGTCAACAGTGGAAGATCAGATTCTGATTTCTGGCCATTAGAGGCTAGGAAATCAATGACCGGTGATGTCACCTTTGATTTTGGTAGATTTTGAGGTGAAATAAGGTGAAAAAATCCACAAACATAGAGGATCTAGGATCTACATGAATCCTTATTTGGTTTTTAGAAAACCCCTAACTACACGTTGTGTATCCTAGAGGAACACACGACATGTAGTCTGGTTTCCTATGACAATTATGGTTTCGTCTATATTAAGGATCACACACCATGTTGTTGGGCCTGTATGCCGTGTAACCCTACCTAGGTGGCTAAGCCGTGTGCCAGATGCACATGCCTAGGCCACTGTATGGTCTAACACACTGTGTACCATGGGGGGACATGCCTTGTATGTGTACAAGGCCACCTAAACCATGAGTTCCAACTGTACATGTAGAGGACCCTGTGTGGCCGGACATTCCATGTACCTAGGAGGATACACCATGTATGACTAGCTCAACCTTGTGTGCCTGCTACAAATTCCCATGACCCTATGTGGTAGGACACACAATGTACCTAGGAGGGCATGTTGTGTAGTATGACATGGATTCCCAATCCATATACAGGGGAGAACATGACTAGGTTATGAGTTGAGGCCACACACCTTATGTATTTGTGTGCGCACCATCAAAGTTGACAAAAACTCACTACAATCAATTCTTGAGACTCAAAACACCATAAGACCATAAATTAAAGGATACAAAACAATGCTGCAGAAGAAACCCTCACCTCGGAGCAGTGATGACAATCCAAAATGAATCGACCCACTTTTCCCTTGGCAGTGGATGTCAGAATACGCATAAATCTGACCCAAGGAGCATGTTTCATGACCTAACATCAAAAGAAAAAAAATATGGGTTAACCCTAACGTAGGGTTTTAGATGAATTATGAGGGGTGATAGGGAGACCTAAATTGGCCAAAGTGAAGGAGGAGAAAGAGAGATAAGGCCTTACCTCATCGAATGAGATGAGAACTGTAAAGAAACCACATTGAAATAGTAGATGGAGAGGGAGTTGAGAGGGGGTTCAAATGCATGGCCAAAGGGGAGCCCCCAAGGGGTGCGTCATGATTATGAGGGTAGAAGGGAGAGATAGTTTACATTTTTTTTAAATTTAAATAATTTATTTTTTTTAAAAAGGTCATCGTGCATGGTTTGGACTGCATGGTTTAGAAAACAGTGTGCCCTCCACTAGACACCTGGAGAACCTCACATGATTTTCCCCACATAGTTTTTCTAACCATGCGCAAACCGTGTGGTGAATAGTGTTGAGGTACTGTCCAATACCACTAATCGTGTGGGATAGGTGCATGGTTTAGAAAACCATGTGCAATCTGTGTGACAACCTCTATTTACCTGCATAAGTCCACATGGTTTCCTATTGTGGTCCGTACGATTTCAAACAAACTGTGCACCCTCTGCAGGTCCTTCAAAACATGAGTTTTCCAATCTGGCGCACCCAAAACTCCTTGAGCCACCTAGGAAACTTCTCAGGCCTTTACCCAAGCTGAAAAACATCACTTTAAATGGTTTCAACTCTCATAACTTCATTCTAAAGCTCGTTTTTAAATTTGGCCCATTCGTTAAATGCCAAAATCTCAAATTCCCTAAGAAAACTACCTGGTCCAAAACATGAGATTCTAAAATCCCCCATCTTAGAAATTATCATCCCTAAGAAGCCTTTGGGAACAACTAAAACATCACCCAACCTACAAGGGTTGTGAAGTATCATTTAAATGGTTGTGTTGTGTTTTCAAATTCCATACACACCATAAATCATTTTCAGAAGAATAAGGCATTTAAGCATTCAAAAATCAAGACAACACTCGATTCCTAACTAAAACATAGAATAAGTGCTTAACTGAGCCCACTTAACTTGAGACACAATATTGTCTTCATCTCTTTAAATAAAATCCATTTGGAACTTTCCACCAAGGGTCTTATCATTTAACGGCCAATTCCAAACCATGGCTCCTCCACCATTGGAATTTCCTTATAAAGCATGCCCCTTATCATTATAATGATGTTTCTAGAACAATTACCTCATTTGGAAAAACCTGATTACATCTAAGGCCATAACAGATACATCATTGAAAGGGGAACGATTGAATCTCAATTGACCAAAAAAAAACTATCCATGCATTATTTCCTCGAAAAAAATCAATGACCCATAAACCAAACTCTCCCTTAAACTAGAGACATGATTTTAAAATTGTTTCATCACCAAAAATATATATTTAACAAGAGGGATAACATGTCAAGCCACTCCGATTGACTTACCTCGTATCTTCCCTACTTAAACGACCGAAACATTTCAAACTGAACCACAATGCCTTCCTCCAGGGCATTCGACAGTTAACACAATAATGTACACTAAAGTCCTTACCTATCTTCTAATTATGTTCCCAAATCAATCCTTCACTAGGCCATTTAAAAATTTCATGCCTCAGTATGAATCAAGTTGTAACCCAGATCCAAACCCCTGGAATTTACTACCATTTTAAACACACCTCTGAGCCTGACTACAAGTATAGGGTAACATCAGATTAATCGAAATGGAGTCCATGGAACCATCCCAAGGTATTCCATACTCCATATTATAATAAAGACATTGTTACTAAGTGAAAATGTCCATATCAGATCATCTACTAATCCTAGAGCAGCATCCGCTTGGAAGTCACGTCAGAAGGAAGCGACTGGTGTCTAAGAGTTCATCCAAGGCATTCCTACACAAGAATATATGTATCAATATAAAATAACTAAGCCTCCAAATAACCATGAAACCCACATAAAACCCAAATAATGGCCACTTATTAAGACCAATGACCTTTAAAACATTGGCGTGGTGTAAGAATGCTACTCTCTTAGTGCATCCAGGATGACGTCAAGGTAGGGAAAATGCTCATCTCTTAATAAAGAGTACACTAAGAGGATACCAAATCGATGCAGTCAAACCAATACTAGTTGACTTATTAAGAAGAATACCAGCTTCACCTTCCGACACATCATCAACCGAACCATGATTCCTATACCACTTGAGGCATTCATGATCTTTCAAACTTTACCACCAAAACCCTTCCAAGACTAAAAGTGTTTCCAAATATTTCCTACACAACCAAAAAAATCAACATCGTTCTTCCAAGAAAGAACGGACTCAATTCAAAAATTTCACACCTAAAATGCATTAAAAAACATAAGTAACCATTTTAATGGTATTCTTTAACTGTGCTCCTTCAACATGGAAGGACACATTTAACAAAACTGACGTGATGTTCCCCAACTTAGGAGTGTCCTAATCATCGAAATAAATGATGGACTAGCTGCTCACCAGTGCACTAGATACATATTCACCTTAAGTGAATGTGTGATGTTATAAAAACCATGATCATCACATAAAATAATTTGGTATGAAATCCAAAATCAAACCAACCGGCGTGTCAAAATACCCGAGTCCCTGATAGTCCTCCCGAGTAGTGGGATGAACTTGTTTCCTTTAAATACCAGATCACTCTAATCTAGAGATAACCCAATAAGGTACTCAACATCACAGGGATCTGCAACTTGAACAAACTCAACTAGTTCATTACATCATTTAACACTCGATGAGTACAACATATGTTAATACACAGTACCCCTAGCTTACAAGAGAAACTGACACATCCTAAGTACTATCTATAGCCTTTCTACCCCATACATTCAAGTATTATGTGGATCACGTAGAAACTAGCTCAAAATAACACCATCTCAAACAACCATAACTTGAATGAAGACATACTGAGTCATCTATCACTGAAGAAAAGAGAGGTTCACACGACCTCCTAAGCAGCTAACCATGCCTGAGGCATGTCTAACCTACTGAACTGAGCATTCCTTGATACTCATTCCCTTATCATGAGACAAGATACAATGACCACTCATCCAAAAAGGGTGTAATAATTAAAACTAAAGTCCTACTAGGGAAAACAACACCCAAACAACACAAAACGTAAGAAGTATCACAAAATTAGCAAAGAATTTCAAGAATTAGGGGTGATAACTACCACAATCTACCCCTTATAAAGAATACGCATCAACCCCATCACTAGGTCATGCCAAATATATTTCACTAGACTTAAAATCCCCTTTCATTTAAGACATTTATAAAAAGAAATAGCCTACAGATAAATGTTCACATATCCATTCTAAGGCATACCACAAGAAACATTAAACTACCCTTACAAGAGGTTTTAAACAAAGGACATTGCTTTAGGTTTTATTTAAATCCATTTTATTAATTCACTTAAAAATTTAAACATTTGAAGAATTTTAAACAAAACCCTAAGTACCATTTTACAATCAAGGCACTTGGTTTTAACCAATTCCATAAGGAAAAACAGGAAAGTTATCAAACTTCCTTTTGAAACATTAATCACTTTTGACATCCCATCATAACAAGAAAATTTCTAAAATAAATTACTTTTAACTGAAAAGGTAACCTCCAAGGGTCCCATTAAACGAACCCTGGTTCTTTAAAAAGCAAACCCATTGTAGCAATTTAACCATAGAAAGCATAAGCACCCATAACAGTTCATCTTATAAAAACATGCCCCAACTAAACTACTTAGGTCCAGTTGATAATTTTAAAGTTAACCAAACCATTTCAAATTGAAATTGAATACCCATTTACATTCATGGAAATTTCACAATATAACCTACTCATATACTTAAAGGTCTAGTGATATGAGTGGCCATATACCAATCCATAAAGCACCAATACACTTTATAGGTGGCATTTGGATCCCAACCAATAAAAATCAATTTACTTTAACCATTGAATTCCAACATTATTTTACAACGGTTCATATATAGGAGTTACCTTTTCCTAAGGAACCCATACACCTTACAACTAAAACTGGCTCCCATCGCAAACACAACAAATAAATTTTATCCCATGCAACCATTTACACATCAAAACATCTCTAGCATGCTATCATAAGCAGTAACAAAGAAGCATGCTATAACATAGAAGCATGGAATATTATAAAAACATTCTAAAGCATAGGCGACATGGAATATAATCATCGAAACATATTATACTAGCAGGCATACTGAGTGTTACCTAAACAGGTATAACTAAGCATGGTATAACACCCAATCACAAAACCAAAATTAGCAATCAACCTACTAATGCAACTTCATGGAATGGAATATTCATGGAATTTTAATTTCTATTTGCCCAATATGATGCATGTAATTCCTAATACTTTCCATACCAGGACAAGGAAAAAATACCATAAATCCAATAAATCAATCAGTAGTGGAAAATACACCATTCATACAAGGTGAAATAATAATAAACTTTAATATCAAACAATATAAAAAACAATTCCTAGCCCTGGACACTTGGTAATTTTCTATACGTGGGGTGATCAATCCCATGAATGACTATTTACTAAGCACTGACACATCCCTAGTCTCCTGTCTACCATCCCAAAATAGTAAGACAAAGGGAAAGTAGCTTTTGATACCACTTTGTAACATCCCAGCCTAACTTAACACTAAACTGGTAGCAGGACTGGTCACCACATGGCCTCAATCATGTCTCCCCATATGCTAGAGGATGCCAACTAATAGAGAGGGTGTCAAGGTAGTTCAGTGGGGATACTATACCCTCATACTTAGAGTGCACAACAGTAAACAATTTTTAAAACTCCAATATTAGTGGAATCAATAATATAACAATTGAATAAAAGGTTATGGACAACATCAGGTTATACAATGCATGCATGCCAGATGATGATACAAAAGCTAAAATAGTGAAAAACATCATGATTTACATTTTAGTAAAAAAATAAAGAAATGAAAGCAAATACCCAAGGGTGATCTCCACAAGCATCTTGAGCTTCAAATCAGTCCTTTGCTCCTAACTACCAGGTATAAGGAAACAACACAAGCAAAGGTCCATAACCCTGCAAACAGGAAGGGTCTACTCGGGTGCCGATGGTACCCAAGAAGGGTATGAGATAACATCTTAGTAGCCTAGCACCCATGGTGTGAAGCCCAATCCAATTTTTTCAATATGTGAATAAGGCAGTGTGCATGTAAACAATTAAGTAGTAAAATAAAGTTAATATTTCCATGGCATGTAAACTGATAATCTAATGATACTAACATATCTTCTCAAGTATCCATGCATAAGATAGTCAAGATCCTATAACAAGGAAGCTACATTTATTAAACAAATAAATAAAATGGCTCTTATATTTATCCATACATATTTTACTACCATAACCTTTCTGTATTTCAAAGTATCATACCACATAAGGTCCAGATCCAAATTTTTGAAGACCAAGGCATCCTCATCGAGTCCCATGATAATCTTGATGGAAACTCAGTAAAGACACTGGTTGGAATCCTAGGAGCATGTCATACCAGGCATTTCCTATGCGAGTCCAAGAAAGCCTAATCCAAGGGGCAACAAGGCCAAAGGTATCCTATGAAATCCAGACCCAAGGGGCATAATCAACCCAAGGCGTCTACTACCACATTCAAGATCTATGGAGACCCATCCATGGAATCTATACAATCATTCTTTTCATTTCATAAAATTTTTATACATTATATAAGAGTCTACCCACTCATGTAATCCATTCACATTAAATTTATACAATGAGTATACCCACTCATTATTCACAATCCACAAACAATGAATGCCTCATGAGTATTCCCACTCATGTAATCCAAACAATGTTGATAATATTTATTGATTTTATGCACTCATTTATCAAATTCCCATTCAAGGCATTTAATGAGAATACCCACTCATTATCCATCTTTTTTATTAAATTACATTCAATGAGTATACCCACTCATATATAACCATTAAAAATAAAATAAAACTCATGAGTATACCCAATCATGTATCTTAATTCATAATCAAACAACCAAGGAGTATACCCACTCACATTTCCATTGTTGTTTAATTAACCCTTCAAACAACTCAAACCAACCAAATGAGTATTCCCACTAATTTAACCAATTAAACTCAACCATGTCACATAGGTATAACCACCCATTTATTACCATTCACATTTATTAATCTCACATGGGTATACCCACCCATTTATTACTATTCAAGTTTAATAGAACCTTTTAATCCAAGTGCATCATCATGAAAGGGGGGAAATAAATCTCCTAATTAATCAAACCATTTCTATTTAGTTATAATCAAGCTTCCTATAACTATAAAATCATAGGAAAAACTAAAAAGAATTAATACAATCACATATTAAACAACTAAACATACTTTTTGTCTTCGAAGACAATGCACCTCCTTTGAAGGGGTTTTATTATAAAATCGTGACTTTATTTTTCAAACAAACCATTTATCCCAATAAATCGGTTCATTCCAAAATCACAATTCATTTATAAAAGAATCATTGATTAAACAAATAATGAATTATTAAATTAAAGTGAAAGGTTAGGGAACCTACCTCAAAAGAAGACCAATCATACACTTTGGCACTTGTCAGATTTGGAACCAACCACTCGAAATCACCCCTCACTCGCACACACATAAATTCATATACATATATATATATATATATACACACTTTAATCCAAAGCACATATTACCCTATCCATGATGAAATACGTACAAAGAATATATATATATATATATATATATATATATAAATACCTATATATGTGTTTTCACACCATAAAAGTTGATCAAAACTCCCTATAATTCTAGAGACTCAAAACACCTTAAGACCCTAAATTAAAGGGTGTGAAACAACACAGTGAAAGAAAACCTCACCTCAGAGTGACTACAGAGATCCAAAACAAACCGATCCACTTCGCCCTTAGCAGTGGATGTTAGAAAACACATAAATCTGACCCAAGGACCCTGTTGCATGCCCTAACATCAAACGAAGAAATCGAAATCCAGGTTAACCCTAACCTAGGGTTTTGGATGAATCGTGAGGGGTGATGGGGCAACCTAAAGCGGCCAAAGAGATAGAAGATAAAGATAGATATTTACTTACCTCATTGAATATGATGAGAACCTTGAATAAAACAAATTGAAATGATAGATGGAGAGGGACATGGGAGGGGGTTTGAGTGCACGACTCAAGGGGAGCACCCCAGGGGGTGCATCACGATTCTGAGGGGAGAAGGAAGAGATAACTTAAGATTTTTTTTAAATTTATTTTTTTTAAAATAGGTCATCATGCATGGTTTGGGCCGCACAATTTAGAAAAATGTGTGCCAACCATGCACCCTCCACTGGACACCCAGAGCACCTCGCACAGTTTTTCCCACATAGTTTTTTAACCATGTGCAAATCATGTGGTGAATAGTGTTGAGGTACTGTACAATACCACTAATTGTGTGGTCTAGGTGCATGGTTTTGAAAATCGTGTGCAAACCATGCACCAAGATCTATCCATATGCATAAGGCCACACGATGTCCTGATATGGGTTGTATGGTTTCATACAAACCGTGTTCCCTCTATAGGTCCTCCAAAACCTGAGTTTCCTAGTCCAGTGCTCCCGGAACTCCTAAAGCCACATAGGAAACTTATAGGGCCTTTACCCAAGCCCAAAAACATCACTTTAAAAGGTTCCAAATCTCATAAATTCATTCTGAAGCCCAGTTTTAAATTTCGCACGTCCATTAATTGTCAAAAACTCAAATTCCCTTGGAACACCACCTGGTCCAAAACACTGGATTCTACACACCCATACCAAGCTAACTTAGACCTCATCTCCTCACTACAACACCTTTTATTTTACTATACCAAAATAAAATACAAGGCTTACACACCACTAAATGGGTGTGTAGGTTTGAGATAAACATGTATAGTAGGATCCCACCCAAGTGTTTCATATCAAATTTCTATAAAACAATCTCAATATAATCAATTTAAATAAATATGGAATGATGAGTAGTAAAAAATTTTATATCAAAATAATGGTAAATATTTCCCTTTTTTCACAGTTATAAAACAAGATAGGTAAAACTTTTTCAAATCATATTTCAAATAAAACATTTATATTTCATCAAAGCAAAGAATTTAAACCAAATCCAAATAGTATAATCCAAAGTAAAATGGTAAAAACATCTTGTATAAAAAAGGTCAGGATAGCAAGGAAACTCATACCATAATAAACAATGACTAGTACACAAACAAGTCCTTAGGATATATGGCCTTAGAAATAGAGGAACAACCCATTTTTGAAACCCCTACAATATCAAGATCAATTCCCTAGGACACAGGGCCTTGGAAACATAGGAAATCCCCATGAGTCCCTCCTATGGAATTAATGGACAAAGTCTAATACTAAATATTACACCTAAGTACCCATGGCTTCCTATTTGTTTCATATTTGAATTTAATTACAAAGGACTATACATATTTTAAGCAATATCTATTTATTTCATTAGAATAATCTTTGAAAACACATTTCATAATGATTTGAGAATAAATTTTATTTTACAAAAAGAAGGGGTAACCAATTTTTAATGAAAACCCATTTACTTAGACAAATAAATCATACAAATTAAATTAAAAAACAATTTATAGAACCAAGAGAAAATATAGTTTATTCAATATAGTTTAGAGATGGAACCACCTACCTTAGAATCAGGTCATACACCACCCACAATGCGATACACAAACTAGAAGGAACAATGATATGACAATGGAGGCCCAAAAAAAATTCCAACATTTTAGAATTGATTATATAAACCAAATGGTTGCTGAAGATGAAAAATCAACACATACATCAAGGAACACGTACACCGCACCATAACCAACAAAAGGACCTACCCCTAGAAGACGGTCATATAATGGATCTAGAAGGGATCAAACAAACATAATCACATGATCAACATATCCCATAAATGCATCCCAATTCCAATGCCATAACTAAGAGCAAAAATGAACCCTAAAGGAGTATGAAATAATTACCAAATGATAAAAAATTAACCATAACAAAGGTCAAGGAACCAAAAGAAGTGATTTGAAAGGGAAGAAATCACCTAAAATCAACTGGTGTAGCCCTAAGATTTGAGTGATAGAGTTGTGATTTGAATGAATTAGGATTTAGGCTTGAAACACATAAATATTGTTGGTCACAAATGATTCACAACACAAGTCCTAGATTCATGACATGGATCCCATGATTTTCATATAGGATTAAATAGGTTTCGCCTCATTTTAGAAATACCAATCGAGGAGTTCACAATGAAAATTCTGTTCAAAAATTGAATATTTTCCATTCTATGAACCAGGTTCATGATATCATCCCAACAACATATTCATGTCATGAGTCACATTCATGATGTCATATTCTCATGTAGCCATCACCAAGAAGAGTTCCTACAGGAACTCCAAAAACAAATATAATTCCCTTCAAATCCAATAAATAAACTCTTAAACATTAAAACATAGCATACCTTTAACCAAGATATTACATAATTAATCTCAAAACATTTCCTAGAGAACTCCAGGATCTAGTAGGAAAATCTAGATTGCCTTGTGTCATTTTCCATTGATTTCCACAAGAATTCCTCCATAGAAGAAGGAATCCAGTATTGTTCTCTTAGCCTTTTAAGAGGAAGGAGGATTAGATCTCACATTCTTGAGAGTGTTCTTGGGTGAGTTCCCTCCGATTTTGAGAGGATTCTCTAGTAAGAAGTCAGTGTGCACAACCATTCATCCATTTCCTTAAAAATTAAAAAATAGTATTATGTACCTATGGTTAGAGATTATTCACTACATAATGACCCTTAACTAAGTTCTTTATTCTAAGTAAACTCCTCATCAAATAATAATAATTTTTTTACATTTATTATATTTCTTAACATGCACTAACTAGAAGATGTTTTAATATCATTTCTATCAGACTCTTAATCTTGCCCCACTATGCTAAAAAATCCATTTAGTAGTGGTTTAAACCACCGCTAAATACTTAAGACAATTTTTTATTTTTTAAAAAAATATTATTTATTGTTTAATATATTTTAATTATTATTTATTTATTTGTTATTACATACTATTACATATTATTTATATATCATTTACTTATTATACCCTGTATAAAGTAATCATATATATATATGTGTGTTTGTGTGTGTGTGCGCGCGCGCCCACACACACACGCACACACACACACACACACTAGGATTTGAACCTCTACCATCTTTATTATTCCACAAAGACTTTACCACTCCAAAAAACTCTTAATGTGGTGACTATAGAGACTTTAGTATACTTATATATATACCGATAAGTATATATAAGTACACATGCATACATATATTTATTTATTATTTATTATATATTGTTATTATTTATTATTTTTATTATTTATTATTTATTAGGTGTGCATATAAGTAATATATAAAATTAAATAATAAATAAATAATAAATAATAAGTAAATAGTTAATAAAAAACAAAAAAACAAAAAATAAATGAATAATAATAAATAATAAATAATAAATAATAAATAATAAATAATAAATAATAAATAATAAATAAAATGTATAATAAATAATATATAATAAATAAATAATAATAATAATAATAATAATAAATAACAAATAAAATTAAATAAATAATAAACAAATAAATAATATAAATATATATAAAAAGATAAATATACGTAAATAAATATGCACATATATATATATATATATTTATAATTTATTAATACATACACACATATAAAAATATATAATTACATATAAATGTATTTAAGTTTTTTTAAAGGTTGAGGGTCAAGCCCCCTTTATTAAACATAAAAAAGAGAGAACCCCTTTTGAAAATTGGGAAAGGGGGAACCTATTATATGACCCAGATGAAAAAAATCCTAGAAAAATGACCTGAAGGCCCTAACAAGGTCTTAGATGCACAATAAGAAACATATGCCATGACAAGTACCAACTAGAAGTCTCATCTCCTCCCTACCAGATAAAGCAGTAGTGATTCCTATAAAAAATGATGCACTACCCCTACCAAAATTTCACCATGCTAGTTAACACAACATGGAAGAGAACTCCTACATTCTGCACTAACATGTGAGTGGAGGACTAAATGATGGGTGCCGACACACCCATATCTCTTTCGAGCCTCCCACTTGATAGTGATTGTGAGTCAATCGCTGCACAACCAACCTGATGTGCCGAAAAATCAGATAGAGATCACTATGAAAAATCAAAGGCAAAGTTCCCATACATCCACCAAAAATAAGGACTGATGGAAGGATGGTGGGTGTTAGCACACTCATTCCTCTTTCGAAGTCGCCCACCCAACAACAACTGAAAAGAGCATATCTTCCTTCTAAATTCAACAAAAAAAAATCCAGCACAAGCAGTGACATATACATCCCATGAAACATCTAGTCCCTAGATGAAATGAGAAGAAACATCAAACATAAATCCAAAACAATTCTACATCCACTGAATGAAACCAGAAACATCAGATGCAATGAACGATCCCCATCCATGGATTCCATTGTCGTCATCCAATCTATTAACCTTTGTGCTAATCCCACACCACTTTCATCATAAAAATACATAGACACTTAGAGTAGAATCACCGTAGATATAAGCATCCCCCATCCAGGGTTGTCACTGTCATCACCCTACCTGACTCCCTCCGTGCTGAAGCAACACCACCGTTGCCGCTGGGTGACATAGATACCAAGAACCAGAAATACCGAAGCAACAAACCCCCAACATCGCCACCTCACAAGGGTCACATTAGACCACCCAAATCAGAAGACTGTCCACCTTGCATGTGCACCATCGAAAGAGAAGGCACCAACACCAGTAGGAACAGGTCCCGTCGGATGTCCAGGCTACAGCTGATGAACCCAGAAGCTCGTGAGGGCCAGACATGAATGAACACGTATAGATATGCATGATGTAGCAAAGATGAAGTGAAAATGTGGCAGATCGGAAATTCGTAGCCATTTGAAGGAAGCCAAACTATGTTGGAGACCTCAAATCTGCAAGGAGATGATGAACCGACATAATCGACATAATCTGACTCCAAGAAAACATCCAAAGAAACCAAAGAATCTCTTATTTGATGATTATAGGAGAAAATCACGGGCTCTCATTAGATGAGTGAGAAGGGCGGGAGAGCTTAGAGAATGAGGCGCCATATTTATTTAAATAATTATATATATAAATTTATAAATATATGAGAATATATATAAATATCTTATATATATATATTTATATAAGTGTATATAAACAAATTTATATAAATTTATATATATATATATATGTAAATGTATACAAACATACATAAATATATATAAATATTTATAAATATATATACATATAACTAAATTTAAATAAATATGTATAAACACAGAAACATATATAATTAAATATAATTTTACATATATATATATATATATATAAATTCATATAAATGTACATAAATGCATTTAAATATATAAAAATATAAATATATATATATATACCCAAAAATATACATAAATATAATGAAATAAATAAATAAATATAAATAAATATATTTATAAATATACTCAAATATACATAAATATAAATAAATATAAATAAATAAATAAATATATATATATATATATATATAAATATATAAATATATACAATTATAAATAAATATGAATAAATATATATAAATTGTAAATAAAAATACATAGATATTTATAAGTACACACACATATATAATAATAATAATAAATCACCAAAATAGGGTAAGACACTACAATTGCAACAGTTTCATATCAATAGAAATATAAATCCATGGAATAAAATTATAGACCACTCAAGAACCATAAGAAGACTAACTTAAACGAAGTATAAAATCCATCAATGGTTCGAAAATTAGGGTATCCCAACTAAAAACATAGTTTTAGAGGCCTTTTAGGCCCTTTTAACTGATAAAATATAATTTTCATTTCCCACCTTGGTCTGAACAATGTAGATCTCATTGTAAGCTTTGATTTGACTGGTTATGGATCCCAAAAAGACACCCATATCAAAATTTATGATTGTTTGATGTTGAGGTCTAATTTTTAACTTCTATTATACCCTTAATAAATTTTTCACTATTAAATATTAAAAAATTATTATCCAATGTGATCATAGTTATTTTTTAAGCTTTTGTTTGATAGGACGTAGAGAAAAAACGAACACCCGGATCAAAAGTCATCGTCACTCGATGCTAAAGTTTGATTTTTAACTTCTCTTAAAACATTAGTTTAGTGGGAATCCATGATTGTATGCATGGATTCATGTATTCATGTGTGTGTGTGTGGATGTTTAAATGTATGAATGAAAGCATGAATGTATGTATGTATGTATGTATGTATGTATGTATGCATGTGTGTGTATGGATGTATGGTTGTATGAATGAATGAATGTATGTATGTATGAATGAATGTATGTATGTATGTATGTTAGGATGGATGGATGGTTAAATACATGTATGTGTGACTGTGCGCGCACGCGTGCGCGTACACGTGTGTGTGTGTGTATGTGTGTGTGTGTGTGTGAGTGATTATGTGTGTGTGTGTGTTTGTATATGTGTATGTGTGTGTGTGTGTGTCTATGTGTGTGTGTGTTTGTATATATGTTTGTGTGTGTGTTCTTGGAGTTGGAACCCTAGAACCAACTAACTTTATACTCTTGATTACCAGAATATTAATAAATATCTTATTATATGATGATTGTTCTTATATGAAACGTTAATGTGATAATATTCATAGAATGTTTTTTGAATTTAAAAGTTATAGTGGTTCCCCACTATAATGAGAACCTAGAAATGTTATGAAAATATTCTTAAGCATATGCCTTATGGTCTAAATAACATCTATCTGATGGGACATAGATAATGTTTTACTATCAGGTGTTAGAGGCTTATAAGACATTGATACTTCTTTTCATAAAGTTTATACTTGGTAATCTCCAAGCATGTAAGTTATGAGGATAGACCCACCATTAATAATTATATATGTTTTATGTGTTATTAGATGTTCTAATCTATAAATGTGTGTATTGGTCCTTATAATTGATATTATTATTACTATATATCATGAATCACATACTTTTATGTATGGATGAAAACCATGATGACATATTCTCAAAGAAAAGTAGAATACGTTGGGTGCATCATAAGTAATATGGAATTAATTGAATAAGTTAAGAAAGGATTTTCCCCTTCTTAGTTAATGGAAGAATATATGTTTAGACCATTGGTTATAATGGAACTATCATATTAAATTCATGGCCATGGTAATTCATCGACAAATTATCAATGTCTTATGACCCTCCCATGAGAATCTCGATGGAAACTTGATAATAGTGATGGTTAGAGTCCTGGGAGCATGTCATACTAGGCATATTCTATACAAGTCCAAGCAAGATAGATCCAAGGGGTAACATGGACCAAGGCATCCTACGGAATCAAGACCCAAGGGGTATAATCAACCCAAGTCATCTACTACCACATTCAAGATCCATGGAGAGCCGTCCGTGGCATCTATAAAATCAATCATTTCATTTCATACCATTTTTATACATATACAAGTGTCTACCCACTCATGTAATCCATTCACATTAAATTCATACAATGAGTATACCCATTCATTATTCACAATCCACAAACAATGAATACCTCATGAGTATACCCACTCATGTAATCCAAACCATGTTGATAATATCTATTCATTTTACCTACCCATTTATCAACATCCCATTCAAGTAATTTAGTGTGTATACCCACTCATTATCCATAATTTTTATTAAATTAAATTCAGTGAGTATACCCACTCATATATAACCATTCACAATCAAATAAAACTAATGAGTATATCCACTCATGTATCCCAATTCATAACCAAAGAAACCATGGAGTATACCCACTCATTCTTACAATTCACATTCAAAATATAAATATAACATGAGTTTACCCAATCACATTTGAATTGTTGTTTAATTAACCCTTTAAACAATTAAAACCAACCAAATGAGTATTCCCACTCATTTAACCAATTACACTCAACCATGTCACATGGGAATACCAACCCATTTATTTCCACTTACATTTATTCATATCACATGGGTATAACCACTCATTTATTACCATTTACATTTATTCATCTCACATGGGTATACCCACCCATATATTACCATTCAAGTTTAATAGAAGTGAGTCAGATATCAACCATTCAATCACCAAACATATAGAATTTCTTCCTCTAGTAGTCCATGGTAATACAGCAAAAAAACCACATATACCTTTTCCCATTTCCAAACTGGCACCAAAATAGGCTGATGCAAACCAAAAGGTTTCAGATGCTCTACCTTTATCTGTTGGTAGGTGCAACAACGGGACACATAATTTGCAATGTCACACTTAATACCTGACCACTTGAATAGATATATCATATCATAATATATCTTTTTAATACCTAGATTAATTAATGAAGAATAAATATGGAAATAAAACAAATCTGATATCCTCACAGATTCTGGGACAAAAATCTGATCCCCAAAATAGAGAATACCATATGAAGAGAGAGACCAACTAGAAATGGTCTCCCCAATATATATAGTTTCTTGAATTATTATGAACTCATAATCCTACTGATTAATCTATAAAATAGACTCATGGAGAGATGATGGAAACTAAACACTATTCAGAACCATACCTAAAACATAATCCTGAGCATCCAGATGCATATGAGCAAAGGGT
This sequence comes from Viscum album, assembly GCA_963277665.1. Classification (NCBI taxonomy): domain Eukaryota; kingdom Viridiplantae; phylum Streptophyta; class Magnoliopsida; order Santalales; family Viscaceae; genus Viscum; species Viscum album. The sequence continues at coordinate 393,006,410 of OY728147.1, read as the reverse complement.
CTAATAAGTTTCTACTCTACGTTCAATTCCAAAATAGCCTATGATGGTACTTTATTTCTCAGAGAATCTACAATGAAATTTCCCTTCCCTAGGGTGTAGGCAATGTTGAATCCAAACATATGATGGTATTCCACTCATCGCCTCTATATGAGATTCAAGTTTTTCTAAGAAAAGATACAACTTAGACACTTATCTTCAGAAAATACTACAAACCTTTCCCAAAATAGATAGTGCTTACAAAACATTAGAGATTTCATAACTGTTGAAAGTTCTAAATCATGAGTGTAGAAATTATTCTCATGTGATCGAATCTGATGTGATACATAAGCCACTACATGATCATCCTGTATAAGAACGAAACCCAAACCATAACTAGAAGCATCATAGAAAACCACATGTCCCTTACTAGGCTCAGGTAAGATCATAATATGATTTGATGTTATGAATCATTTAATTCCATCAAAGTTAGACTAAAAGTTTTCATCCCATATGAATTTTATCCCTTTCCTTGAAAGAGTTATCAAAGGTGATGCAAACTTTGAGAAACCTTAGAGGAACCTTCAGTAATATCCAATAAGACCAAGGAAGCATCGAATCTCAAAGATGTTATGTGGATATTCCCATGGAAATAAAATATTTACCTCCTAAAAGTAAACTGATATGCCATGCTCAGAAATCACATTCCCTAAGAACTTTACTTATTGAATACAGGAATTATATTTCGAAAGCTTTCTATACAAATAGTGAATCCTTAGGATTTCCAAAACTAAAACCAAATGGTGATCATGCTCACACTCACATTGTGAATAAAAAAATTATCATCTATGAACACTACCTCAAAAGTGTCGAGATACTGATGGAATATTCGATTCATCAAATCCATAAAAACTAAAAGGGCAATAGTCAGACCAAATGATATCACAATATATTTGTAATGGCCATACCTACTTCTGAAATCCTTATTTCATATATTAGACTCCCAAACTTTGAGATGATGATAACTTGGCCAAATATTGATCTTTGAAAACCACTTTTCTCCCTTTAACTAATAAAAAAATCATCCACACAAGGAAAAGGGTATTTGTTATTAACTATTAAATAGATAAACTTTCGATAGACCACACACGATCATAGTGAACCATCTTCTTTCTTGGAAAAGAGCATAAGGGATTCCCAAGGTGAAACACTAGGGAGAAAAAAACCTTTTTCTATCAGGTCATATAACTGAATATTGAGCTCTTTCATCTCTACTGGTTCTATAAGACAAGATGGTATTGAAATTAGCAGCGTACCTAACACCAGGTCAATCATAAACTCTACCTCCCTCTCTGGATAAAAACAAAAGAAGTCATTAGAGAAAATATAAAGAAATACATAAAAAATAATGGGAAGTTCAATAATAGAAGAAACGTTATTAGTACCAACTAAAAAATTCATCAACAGACTCCTGAGCTTTGGGTGTGAAGATCTAGCATGTCCAAACCTTGAATCCCACTTTCCCTGAAACAGATGAGAGCTCCCATCAACAGCAAGAAATGAGACACACCAATGATAAAAATAAACCTAATCATGATGAGTGATAATCCAATCCATCCTGATGATTATGTCAAACAAATCCAAGCCGAGAATGAGAAAATCCAAGAATAACTCTACATTATATATTGATAGCGAACAAGGACACTAAAACCCCTACTCTTTCCACTTTCCAAGAGGTGCTGCTAACTCTATAACAAAGGGCATGATCTCCATTAAATGTTTAATCATACAAATAAAACAACCGGATTTAAATGAGTGGGAAGCACCATTATCAAATATAGAAAATCACTATAGAATATGTAATAAATATGGTACCTCTCATTGTCACTGTACCTGCATCAACCTCTACTGGAAGCTCATCTACCACATGATGGTGTTTCACTCTAGAGACCTGTGGATGAATCCCTTTAGTCTTTGAATCATCTGACTACCCTACAATAGACCTTGGATATTATGATCCCTAAACAAAATGAGGCATAGACATAGCTTGATAGAATCATTGCAGATGGTCGTAGTGGCCACAACCATTACACACATTCACAGGAGCAGGACAATAACACAGGGTGTGACCAACCTTGCCACACTAATAGTAAGTTAGAGGAACACTACTAGCTATAACATAAGGATAAGAGGAGGAATTCCATTGAGAACCACCCCTAAAACTCTTATGATGATCATGCCACTTCCTCTTATTTCCCTATGTGCCATTGATACCGCCACTGGTTGGAAGAGAAGGGCCAGAATAACCAACCATGGCTACCATATTCATCTCTAACATCATATATATATCTACCATATCCACATTGGTTGAAAGATTAAGAAAAAATACCAATGTTCTAATATCTTATCACAAACACTATAGTTACTTTTGAGTTTTTAGTTGGTTATTCTTTACCACCTTTGGTACAAAATGAACTAGCTCCACAGACCGAGTATTGTACGTAGACACCAAATGCTCTCCCTACTGCAAAGATAGGAACTCCAGAGACTTATATATCATTAGTGAATTTGGATAAATATACTAAAATAATATAGTTTTGAAACCCTTCCAATATAATCCCACGTTTTTATCTGCCTGTACCAAGGAATACCACCACCACTTGATGGGACACTCAAGTCAGAACACCAAACACTTCACCTTGAGATATAAAATGTATCTAGAAATTAGAATATTTGATCAATATTTTCCAGCTAATCCTTATCCACTTGAGGTTCATTGTTACCTTTAAAGGACAGTTTCTTCTCACGCAAGAACTCCAATGATCAATCCATTTCTACTCCAGCTCATGGTTGTACCTCAACAAATACATTCAAAACTTGTGACACATTTTCATTGACATCACAAATTTCCCGCATGATAAACTTGATAAGATTTGAATATAGAGGCATATTCCCTTGAGGAACATCAACTGCACCCTCCTGTGGAGCCCGTGGAAGTTATCTCGAAGGTATAATTCTATACCCCAAAATAGAAAAAATGATTAGAAAATAGAATAATATCATTTAAAACATGAAAACCATATGAAAAAACTGAGATTGAGATCAAGAACTAAAAATAGGAGAAACACATCCCAACATCCCTTGGTAACTTGAGTATCTCTATGGAAAGAGGTGACTGGGAACTCAACACAACCTACCTCTCAGGTCTTAACAATCATATATCAAGTATAACATAATTCCCATGATAAGGAATCTTAGGGAAAACCTCCTTTGATACAAAATTATCTCACTCGGACCTAGACAACCCATCCACCAGGGCTACTGACCAGAATTAGACAATACTTGAAGGGCGTTCCCGATCCCCACAGGATTAAAACTAGCACCTGAGGATCAATCAACAACTGAAGGGAATGATTTCTCCCAACATGAAGTAGACTGCATGACACACACACACACACACACACTCACACCATAAATAGACATTGAATTAATAAAAAAGAATATATATGTAATAATAGATATAAAACAATAGAAGTGATTAAACTAAAAAGGTAGTTAAAAAATCTCCAAGATATTAGTCCAACAGAAATGGAAAACAAAACTAAAACAACTACTTCAATAGTCTCCATGTGATAGAATTTGAAAAATCCCACCATCTCATGACCAGCTACCTAGAACTTAACTGATAGAAACCTTTCCACCTCACTATGATGACTTTTCTTTCCCTACATCAAAAAACATAATAAGGATTACGCACCATCGAAGGGGTGCACAGGGTGTCAGGTAATTGGTTGAGTAGGATCCCACCTAGGTATTCTATAACAAGTCTCTATATAATAATTTGAACATGCTCAACTTTAAAGAAAACAAGGCATGGGAAACAGTAAAAAAAATTATATTAAAAGAACATCAAAAACAAAAAATTTCCCCCTTTTCCACATTTCTATATAAATTAGGTAAAATAGTTTCAAATTATTTCATATATATCCATCATTCATATAAAATAAAATCTTGTCACATATCATATCAAATCCATAGAAGTACAAAAAAATAGTACAAGACAAAATAACCAAATTACCCAAAGAAAAGGTAACATCATGCCAAGGATAACAATAGTTACGGCTAGCTAAGACACTCATACCCAACATAGAAAATCACGTGTGCATTAATCCCCTAGACATATGCATCAAATTTATGTAGTGTACGAACACCCTAGAAAGTGAACCCTCCCAACAGGTGTAATATGTTCCTAAAAGAATACACCTAGGGAGTAGAGGAATACCCCATGAGTGAACCCTCCTATAGTGGAAGAGGCCTATTACTAAAACTACCACATCAGTACCTAATGCGTACCATGTACTACATTTTCCAAACAATTTCATCAAAACCATACTTTTAAAAATATTTTAGAAATATATTTCACAATGATTTTAAAATACCTTTTCTTTTACCAAAAAAAGGGGAAGAACATCTTTTATCAAAAAACCATTTCCACACACACAAATAAATAAATAAATCATGAAATTTTATTTATATTTTCTTTTATAAAAAACATAGAAAAAAAATTCATCCAACACAGGCTATAAATGGAACCACCTACCTCAAACTCAGGTTTCACATGCCTGCAATGGGATCCACTAACAAGGAAGAACAAAACAATGAAAACATAGTCCCTAGGATCAATCTTCACACCTCTAAATCAATTTTAAAAAAAGAGTCGATGGATAAGGAAGATCAATACATACCTCAAAAGAATATCACGTCATACCAAAACCATCACAAGTGTTAGCCTCTAGAGAATGATCACAAAACATATCTAGAAATGTCACACAACGAACCTGATTTTATTTTATTTTTTTATTTCTTGATGTTTAATATTTTTGGTTGAGGTCTTGGTTGAGAACCTAGTGATAATTTTTGATTTTTGGAGGTTCCCAGTTGTTTTTTCCCTGTGCATGGTTTGGGGAGAAACCATGTGGATGATAGAGGTAGAGGGTGTTTTTAGATAATTTGTTTCTAGTATAGTTTTTCGTGAATGGGTTGTTCATGGTTTGGGAAAAACCATGTGAGGTAAAGGAGTAACCATGTGCCATTATGGTGGTGTCTGAGGCAAGGTGCATGACTTGCGCACAGTTAATAGATTTCATGCGGCAAGCTTGCGAGAGGCTCTACAATTTTAACAGAATATATTGGCATGGTTGGTGCACGGTTTCCCAAATTGTGTGGCCAACTTGTGTGGGTTACCATTCCTTATACACTACTAAAAAACCAGCGTTAAACAATGATGGTATTTATCAGCGCTACACAAAAGTGCTGATAAATGAAATCTTTATTAGCACTAAAAAAAGCACCGATAAATTTAACATTTTATCAGCGCTTTTTTTAGCATTGATAAATGGAACCTTTATCAGTACTTTTTTAGCACTGATAAATGTTCGAATAAATAAAATGAAATAATGAAATAAATAAAAAATAAAAAATTATTTTATTAAAAATAATATTACAAATTTTATTAATTAAATAATTATTAATAAAAATGATTAAATTGATTACAATATATATAAATTATAAATACTAATAAATAGTATGTATTAAATATATAGATATTTAAAAAATGAAAATTAAAAAAATTAAAATTAAAAATAAGTAAATTGAGAAAAATATTAAACATATTATTAATTAGATGATTATTGATAATGTTAAAAAATTGTATACATTAAATAAATAGATATACATTAATGTATATAAATATGATTTATATTATACAAAATATTATTTATGCTTTACATTAAATAGTAATGTATTTAGTGAATAATGGTTTATAATTAAAAATTAATATGTAATAAAAATACTGACTAATTGCATCAAGTAATTGATATAATTTAATGCTGTTTGATTTTTCAGTTTATAGCATTGATCAAACGCATTATATTAATTTCATATGTACACAATTAATGCATTTTTATATAAATAAGCACACATACAATTTTTTTGGAATTTAATCATTTTATATTATTTATTTTATATATATTAATTTAAGATGTTTTAATATTTTCAATATGTATTCATCTTTATTTAAATATATATCCATTTTTTAATGATTCATATTAATCAAACATATCCAAATTTTCAATATATTGTACTCATTTTTAATTAATAATTTTTACTCATTTGTACCATGTATGAACTTAAGATTAACTATTCATTAATAATGTTAAAAATACATTGGTAAAAAAATATTAACAAATAAATATATTAACAAATGTATATTTACTGTTTTTATACATTTATGATTATAAATAAATAAATAATATCTAAAAAAAGTATTTATATAATTACAAAAAAATAATTATAAAATTATAATAAATTTATTTAAATAATGAATATATTTACTATGTTTATATATTTACATATAATTATATAAATATATATAATGATATAAATATTATTTTTTTTAAATTATTTATATAATTATATATAAATAATTATATATTCAAATAATTATAAAATTATTATTTTATAAAAAGTACATTATAAGTATTATAATTAAATATAATAATTATACTTTTTAAAAAAGTATTTTTTTAATTATTATAAGTATTTATCACCACTTTTTTAGTGCTAATAAAGATTCATTTTATCAGTGCTTATTGACTTAGAGCCGATAAAAGGTATCTTTATTAGTGTTTTTTTAAAGTGCTGCTAAAAGTGTCACAATCTATTTTAAGAACCCTTACCATCGTGAACTAGTTCATGATATCTGAAGCTCTCCGCTGAAGCTACCTACTATTTTCACTCATAGTTGTTGAATCTAAGATCAAATTTAGGCCAGAATGAAGCCTCCAACTATTCTAAGGCTCAAATCCAAGTCTCGAGCGATCCAAGGGTTGAACACAACCATGACTTGAATGAAATCCAGGTTTTTTGATATCTTTAATTTCCCTTGGTTATCCATTGAACCTTATCATCCCACATCCATGTATCCCTACAAGTCTAGTTGCACTATCCTATAATAAAACAACCCAAAATTCATTGTTTTTTAGATATATTGAAGTATCGTGTTCACTGATATCATGTGGGTCTCCTTGGGAAAACATTGCTATTGTGCGACTTGAAATATGTCAAACCCAATGTTGGGTCATGTTTTTATGAGGTATAATAGGCTCCCAATAACTATATTCCAGGGAATCTACCTCTTTTCAATCATCAACTTTTGAAAACTTCATCCATATAGCGGTTAGTGTTGTCATTGGTTTGGAATATTACATTGAAAATCACTTGGATGATGAAATATCTGAAATCATTGGGGTCTTATATTATGTCATGAAACAATTGACATTGAGAGGTTTGAGTGTGGAGGAAATTAAATATAGAGTTATCCCCTTCTATTTTAAAGGTAATTCTAGAATTTATTTCCAAAAAATGGATGATGAAATATCAGACACATGGGAAAAACTATATAATGGTTTTTCATGAAACTTTTTCCTGGGATAATGAGCACTGAAATATGGTGCAAAATTAATGGATTTATTTTGGATGACTGTGAACTATTTCATGAGGCTAGATATATTTAAGGGTCACTTATGAAATGCAACAATCAAAAGATTCTAACGAATCTATAAAATCAGATGAGAAAAAAAATTATACACGTTTGATTTGTTATCTTATTTATTTAACTACTTATTGAAAAAATATAATGATTTCAGTTTTTATTTTTTAAGTATTTCAATTTGAATTTAAATAATATGACTTAAATTCTATAAAAATAAAAATCAAATAGGTTTAAGGTTCTATAATCCTTAGACTATATTATACAGAAAAAACTTATTTTGAGATAAAGTGTAATTGATATTTTGATTTTGGTTGTTGAAATATAGTCAAAAAATAAATAGTTAGAATGAGTCATTTTCTAGGAAAAACCTTAGCATCATGGTGTTTAAAGAAAAAATATTGTTTCTAAAATGATCTGACTTTTTGGCCAAGGTACAAATCTTTAGTTTTTTTGAATGTCTTGAATGGTTCTATTGAAGTCTGCTAATCAAGTTAAGGAGGTCAAGAGAGTGTCTAGAGCACTTTCAGAGCTCAAAGCTCTGAAAAAGTGGAAAGTAGGCTGGGCTGCATGGTTAGGAGAAACTATGTGGGCCTAGACACACATCTGTGCATCCTGCTACAGAGAGTTACAAAAGTTGCAGAACCATTTTGTACGGTTTGCGTATGGTCTGGGAAACAATGTGCATAGACCATGCAGGCCTTCTACAAGGGGACATAACCTTGTACACAGTTCGCACACGGTTTCCCAAACTGTGTGAAAAAACAATGCGATCCATTTTTAAGGGAAAAATTTCCATTTTTTCCCTAATTCCTTTTAAGTTCCAATTCCCTTTTCTTATCCCTTATGCACACAATAGCCTCCCACATTCCTCCTTGAGATTTCAAAGCTCCTTCTCCCTTAATTATATTGCTACTCCTTTATCCGGTATCCAATCTTCATTCTATAGGTGGAATTGGATCCCTTGGGGTAAGGATAACCTTGTATAACCCTCTTTCTTCACTGAATATTGACACTAGTTCCTCTATTTAGATTCAGGCTCATTCGACCTATTTTCAAGGCATTGGACGAAAACTCAGATCTACTCTAACCTGCTCCGAATCTGAGGCCGATACTCAGTGAGTCATCATCTAAAGCCCTAAGGTAGGTGGTCACATAATTTTCCATTTGAGTTTTCATCATTTCGTATTTAATATCATTGTTCTATGGGCATTCCTTTTCCAAGATCATTTATTATGTTTCTTTCTTTATGTCTAATTAAACCTAATACGATGACATAGGTCAATTGACCCTTGTTTAGGGATTTTGTTATCACCCTTTCTCAATATGGAATCCCAAGGGGCGTTCCACCAAAATTGGCCATTTTAGGAAAATTTATCGAAATGGGGTTTTAGGGTTCAAGGATCCTAGCTTAGTATTTAAATGAATTGGCCTTTGTATCACGTGTATTTTGACTAAACCAAGACAGCCCATGAGTGTTTGGACTCGTATGGATTGAAACTACTAAATTGATCATGTGACTATTTGATATAGACTTTTCCTTTGATTTGATCCTTGTAAATGGAATTGACTTATTAATAAAATGAAATGGGTGACTTGTATGGGTTGGGTAGGATGTGGCAGCCAAAAACCTTATGAATTATTTGGATCATATAGAATGGAGCAAGGGATGGAATGACCACTCCCTTGTTGAGTTTTTTTTATTAAAGGAATTTCATAATAGTTTATTTTCTAATTTTAAATGTTTTAATATGGATTTCCTTACATTTCATAATGTGAATGCATTTATCATTGATATGCTTGTGCATTATATAAAATTTGGGTGGTAGGCATATAACCCCAAGCCATTTTGTTAAATGTGGGTGGTAAGAATTATATACTCGATCCATTCTATTCAATGCAGGTGGAAGATGTTATAACTTTGATCCATTATGTTAAATTTGGGCGATAGGCATTATAGCCCCGAGACATTCTATTAAATATGGGTGGTATGCATTATAGTTATGTTCAAATATCTTATATGTGAAAGTTAGGAATTATAGTGCTGATCCATTGATATCAATATGTGTATATATATATAGGGTGACATACTCAGACATGTCAGCATTGAGCTGAAGCAGGTAGACCCACCAGGTGTCCTTCATAACCAGAGCAGGAGGTTAGTTCTTTATTTTGTATTGCTTTACTTTCATGATATTAACTACACACTATTTACTTACGAGCGTAACTTAGATTACACATAGACACCATTGGTGTTGGCTTATGGAGATTTATCTCACACCCTATTCGGGCTGCCTTTGGCACGCGAGCAGATAGTTTGCCTGTATGTATGGATAGGGTAAAACACCCCTCATGTTGAATCTCTTTAATTGGTTGGAGCTTAGGGGAAGATGACCAAGATTAGGCTCGAGATGCTATGGAGAAGGTTTTTAATTTTGTTTACTTTTGTAGTATTGTACCATGTATGTATGCTTCATGTATTTTGTTCCCTTTTTATACTAGCATGCCATTCATGTATACTTGTATCTGACACTTTCTATGAGGCACTGAAATTTATTCTTCAGTCTTCCACTATTTGCTTATTCTGTCTTTGATTATGCTTCCACTATTGTGTGTTTCTATTACACCGATGTGTACTCTGTCATGTGGGTAAAGTATCCCCGTTGATTTTTCCATTAAAACCACCACTGCTAGTCGACTACCCCTAGATTATGGGGAGATGCTCTAGGGGTCATGTGGCCAACTAGTCTTGGGAACAAGTTACGTGACAACTGAGTCTGGGATGTCACAAAGTGGTATAGGAGGACATTTATTTTCTTGATTTACTATTTGGAGACAATATATTGGATATTGGGAACACATGGGACTTGGTCACAAACTATGCATGGGTGTTGCAAACCCACATGTAGGGTAAGGACCAAGTTGCTTGAGTCGTCGTTGTTACAGATTCTATTATTACTGTTGATATCATTTCACCATTGGGTGATTCACATGTTTTGTGATGTCGTTGATATTGATGATATCAAAAATTGTGATTTTATTATTCAACCTGATGAAATGAGTGTTACATATTAGAACATGAATCACGATATGCACAATATGAATAGGCCATGCATTTTTCCATGTCATGTTTAAATTTTCAGCGATCATTGCCTGTTGCATATTGTTGTGCCTTTTCACATGGATATAATTGTACTAACGTCTCTCTAAAGGTATTGGATCACTCTATGGTGTGAGTTTAGTGGGTTCCACTCTTTGATTCATAAGGTGTATGTGCCCTTATGGATCATAAAATGGAATTCCAACTACCTCAACCATTTTAGGGATGATATAATCACAAGTATAAGCACAATTTAAATGAAAATGACATCCAAGTGAGTGTAATATTTTAAAACATAAGGTGTATGGCCCCTTATGGGATGAAAAATGACATATCATTGGACTCAACTGTTTGAAATGACTTATAATTTGATATTTTTTTACACGTGCCTAACTTAGGAACTTGACCCCAACCTGACCTTAGTAGTGGGTAGGGGGTGTTCTTTATTATTTTGGCCTATTACATTCTGTCCCAACATCTAGTCCTGAAATTAGAAATAGGTATAGAGGTGTGTTCATTATTTTAGGAAGGCTTTCATGACTATCCGAGTTTCCTAAATTCTTTTATATAAAGTGCTAAACCTATTTCGAGATGTTTGTTTGGAATTGTAGCATTATGCCTCCAAGACGTCTTCTAGTCGTGCGCCCTGAAGGTAGTGATGACCATGTTCCTGAGGTGGCGGGCCCTAAGCCTCCAATCATTCTTCCAGATGAGCCACCTTTGGTTCCTCCTCTTCTACCTGTATTGGGTGATGATACCCAATTCCGAGAGGGTTTCTTCTGTGTTATGCATAATATGAAAGGTAGAGTATAACCTACCCCGAGCATGGAAGAGTTGACTCATGAGTTCCAACTGCAGCATCCTCCTACTTTATGAGGGGATGGTGTGCCTTTTTCTATGGAGTCCTAGATTGAGGCAATCCTTTCAATCTTATAGAACCTAGAGACACCTCTAGAGTAGAGGGTCAAGCTAGCTGCTGACATGCTATGTGGATCATCCAATAGGTGGTGGGATGTTATCACCCAATCAGACTAGCATAAAAAGATGGTTTGGGATGACTTTTAGACTATATACTGTGACTACTTATTTCCCCAGAATCTAATGGTTGAGCGAGATAAAGAGTTCTTAAATCTATAGTAGGTGACCATGTCAGTCATGGAGTAGTAGTTCCATTTCACTAAGATATAGTGTTTCACTCCTTCTCTGGCTGCTGATGACCTTATGGATGCTATGAGATTTGAGGATGGGATGAGTTATGTCATCCGGTCACAGGTCAATGTTTTCAGGATGAAGACTATTTCTGAGATTTTACATCAGACCCTTATTACAGAGTATAATCTGAGATATGATGAGGGTCAAAGCCAGGGCAGTTCATCACCAAAAAATTATAGCGGAACTTCTTTTGGAAAAAAGTGACATTTTGAGGAATCTTGTAGGAATGGTGGTGGTCAGGCTCCTTCCACTGGTGGTTCTCATGTATTTCATCATTGCGGAGCTCCAAGGAATTACAAGAGGCAGTGCTCATGAGATCCGGTTGAATGTAGAGGTTGTGGCAGAATGGGTCACCTCCACTATTTCTGCAGATTTCTCCTCCCAATTCCTAGTGAGCAAGGATTTTCACCTACTACTCATCCAGGAGAAGGGTCATTAGGATCAGGATAGGCAAGTAGATGGAATACCACTAGTCAATCAGGCTGAGGTGGAAGTCGAGGTAGAAGAAATCAGGCGTATGATTCATAGTGCCAGCAGAGTGGGCCTACTTAGGGCAGTTAAGAAGTGACTCAGGGCTAAGGTACATGCCAATTACATGTAGACCAGCCTACACAGTATGAGTAGAGTGCTGGACCTTCAACTATACACAATACTATTCTAGTATCCTTCACTTTAGTATCTTCCTTTTTTTGATACATTCACTTCTCACTCGTTCATATCTGATGAAATTACTGAGAGTCTGGTCCTTGACGTTGAGTATTATCATGGTGTCATGACGCTAGATACATCCTTAGGTATCCGTTCAAAGGGTGTTCACCATTTTTAGAACTATCCCTTTGATATAGGTGGTTACCTTTTCAAATAGACCCCTCTAGGTATGATATAATTCGATGTAATCCTTAGGATGGACTGGTTAGTTCTCTACAGAGCCCATATCAACTACTATTGTCAGAAGGTGATATTCACATCACCAGAGGGCGTTATGCACGTGCATAAGGGAGAATGAGATGTTTGTGCAACATGAGCTGGACCTGAGAAGTAGAGGCTGGGTAGTGTTACGACACAAGTTTCCAGTCTTTACCTTGATGACCAGGGTTTAAAACCCACATTTTTTCCTCCCATAGTGGAGCGTTTCAAAGATTTTTTTATTGAAAACTTCTCTGGTCTACATCCAGAGCGAGAGGTAGAGTTTACTATTGAGCTAGTTCTAGGAGTAGAACCTATGACCATTACTCCTTATAGTATAGAACCTAAAAATATTATGGAACTCAAAAATTAGTTGGAGGATCTAGAGGATAAAGGTTTTATATGACCCAACACTTTTCCTTGGGGTTTAAATATCCTATTTTCTTAGAATGCAGAGGGCACACTTAGGTTTTGCATGGATTACCATTAGTTGAATCAACTGAATATCAAGAATTGACATCCCTTTCCTAGAATATATGACTTCTTTGATCAACTTCGAGGATCAAAGGTGTTTTCAAAGATAGATATGAGGCTGGGATATCATCAAGTGTGTGTCATGACTTCATACATATCTCACACAACTTTTAGGAGTAGGTATGGTCTTTATGAGTACCTGGTTATGGCATTCAGACTTACAAACACACCTGCTGTATTTATGGATCTTATAAACTGAGTTTTCCACTCGTATCTGGATTCATTTGTGGTTGTATCTGTAGATGATATCTTAGTTTATTCTCACTCAAGAAGAAACCATGCAATGCATCTTGATATCATATTAAATACGCTAAGAGAGCATTAGCTCTATGCTAATTTCAGTAAATGACACTTTTGGATCAACAAAGTTCACTTCCTCAGTCATATCATCTCAGAGTCAAGAGTTTCTGTTGACCTAGAGAAAGTGAGAGTTGTTGTTTCTTAGGATCATCCCAAGAACTCCTTTGATATTTAGAGTTTATTGGGAATTTTTAAATACTACTAACATTTCATTTAGGATTTCTCTTGACTTGAAGCAGCGCTTATGGGTTTGATGAACAATGGTGTGAAATTCGAATGGTCAGAATCTTATAAATCAGCCTTCCATGAGTTGAAGGGTAGACTTAATTCAGCACTGATACTTGTTCTTCCAGATCCAGGCAGGGCTTATATATTCTATTGTGATGCATCAAGTATCGGGCTTGGAGCTGTTCTCATGTAGGATGAGCATGTCGTTGCATATGGTTCTTATCAATTGTGGCCTTACGAGAGGAATTACCCGATGCACGAACTTGATCTCGCAACTATTGTTCACACCTTACACCATTGGAGACACTATTTATTGGTATAGAATTTTGTGGTGTTCACATACCACAAGATACTTAAATACATATTCCCACAACAGGATCTGAATCTTAGGTATCATAGGTGGGTCGATTACCTACAATATTTTGATTTTGAACTTGCCTACACCCTATGGAAAGAGAATTTAGTAGCCGATGCTCTGAGCTAAAAGACTCAGACAAAATAATTTCAGGATTATAGTGATGAATGGAATCTTATGGACTTATTCTCGAAGATGCACATTGAGGTTTGGGAGGACCATGGTAATACTATTCTCTCATCCTTAGAGGAGACATCTACTCTTCTAGAATGAGTAAGTTTGAGACATATATCTGATTCTGAAGGTCTTATCCTATGGGAAAGTGTCTCAGATGACAATACATCTTTTGGTTACTCAGTTGATAAAGATTATACACTTCTATTCTGTGGGTGTGTATAGGTCCTAGTAGACATTAGAGAGGAGTTGATGACGGATTTCCACACCTCAGCATGGGCAGTTCACCTCAGTGTCACTAAAATGTACCAAGATCTATGATGTCAATATTGGTGTCCCATCATGAAACATGAGATAGCTAGTTTCATTACACAATATTCCACCTTCCAGAAGGTGAAGGTAGAACACCAGCATCTGGCAGGGCTAATTCAGCCATTGTCCATTCCCAAGTATAAATGAGACGATGTTTTGATGGACTTCGTAACAAGAATACATAGATCACCTTGTGACAAAGACACTATATGGGTTTTCATTTATCGTCTGATGAAGTTCATACATTTCTTACCTATGTGAGAGACCTTCTCTATTTTTGATCTAAGAAGACTATATATCAATGAGGTGGTACGTCTTCATGTAACACTTCATTCTATTATTTCTGATAGAGATGTCTATTTCATGTCTCGGTTTTTGAAGGGGTTACAGAAGGCCTTGGGTATGCAGGTACTTTTGAGCATGACCTATCACCCTCAGATCGATGGGAAGATAGAGCATACTATTCATGTGCTAGAGGATATGCTCCGTGCATGCGTTCTTGACTTTGGGGGTACCTGGGAGAAATAAATTACCCCTATTGAGTTTTCTTGTAACAACATATTTTAGGATACCATTGAGATGGATCCCTATGAATCCTTGTATGGAAATCCTTATCTCTCTCCTCTATTTTTGTTGGAGTTATGGGAAGTAGCTATCCTTAGGCCTCATCTCATGCTGGAGACTTCAGAGCAGGTATAATTGATTCAGAAGTGTATGTTGGCAGCTTAGTCTAGATAACAGTCTTATGCCAACTAGCACCGGTGACCTCTTGAGTTTGAGGTCGGAGACCATGTTTTCTTGAAAGTATCACCCAAGTTAGGGAATAGATGTATTTAGAAGCAAGTTAATCTATCACCAAGATTAATTATACCCTTCAATGTTGTGAAGTAGATCTAACCAGTATCTTACTAGTTGGAACTTCCTCAAAGATATCAGTCCATGCATGATGTCTTTCATGTATCTCAGCTTTGCCGATATTATATAGACCCATCCCATGTCTTTTATATGGACGAGGTTGAGCTGGATATGGATGATTACTTTGAAAAGTAACTAGTTTGTATTGTTGATTAGAGTGTGAATACACTTCGAGGAAGGTACATTCCTCTTGTACGGGTGCTATGGCCGCATGTACAGGTACAAGACGAGACCCGGGAGAGGAAAGATGATGTACAATCGTAGTGGCCAGAACTCTTTGTTGATAGTACATCTTTACCTTCAGAAGGTAAACTTGGGGATGAGTTGCTATAAGGAGGGGACGTTGTAATGACCTGACTCTTTGGACAAGGTATGAATCATTAGTTTTCCTTTTTGAATGTCTTGAATGGTCCTAGCGAAGTATGCTAATCAATCTAACGAGGTCATGGGAACGTTTAGGGAACTTCCGAAGCCTGAAGCTCCGAAAAAGGGGAAAATAGGATCGACCACATGGTTAGGAGAAACCATGCGGGCCCAGATGCATGGTCATGCGACCTACTATAGAGATTTTCAGAAGTTTTAGATTTTTTACACATGGTTTGCACACTATCTAGGAAATTGTGTGCAGAGATCGTGCATGCTTGCTGTAAGGGGACAAAACCTTGTGCATGGTTTCCAAAACTATGCGCAAAAACCATGCGATCCAGTTTTCAGGGAAAAATTACCACTTTGCCTTAATCCGTTTTAAGTTATAATTCCCTTTTATTCTCTCTTATGTGCACAATAGCCTCTCATATACCTTGAGGTAATTCTAACCTTACATACCCCTATTTCTTCACTTTCCACTAATTGTACTCTTTAGATGTAGGATCATTTGCCCTATTTTTAGGGTGTTGGAAAGATACTCAGATCTACTCCAACCTGCTTTGAATCTGAGGTCAATACTCAACGAGTCATCGTCTACAGCTCTAAGGTAGGCGGTCACATAGTTTTCCATTTGAGTTTTGGCCATTTCGTATTTAATATCATTGTGTCATGGTTTGGCCTTTACCTAGATCCTTTATTGTGTTGTTTTCTTCATGTATAATTGACCTTAATGTGAATACATAGGTTAATTGACTCTTTTTAGGGTCTTTTATCACCCTTTCTCAATATGGAATCCTAAGGGGCATTCCACCAAAATTGGCCATTTTAGGCCAATTTCTCGAAATGGGGTTTTAGGGTTTAAGGATCCAAGATCGGTATTTAAATGAATTGGCCTTTGTCTCACATGTATTTTGACTAAACCAAGACACCCCATGGGTGTTTGGACCCATATAGATTGAAACTGCTAAATTGATAGTGTGACTATTTGATATAGACTTTTACTTTGATTTGATCCTTGTAAATGGAATTTCCTTGTTAAGAAAATGAAATGGGTGACTTGTATGAGTTGGATAGGATGTGATGGCCAAAAATCTAATGAATTATTTGGGTCATATGGAATCGATCAAGGGATTTCATGACCACTCCCTTGTTGTGTTTTATTATTAAAGGAATTGCATAATAGTTTCTTGTCTAATTTGAAATGTTGTAAAATGGTTTACCTTACATTTCATAATGTGAATGCCTTTATCATTGCTATGATTATGAATTATGTAAAATGTGAAGGGTAGCAATATAACCATGATCCATTCTATTAAATATGGGTGGTAGGTATTATAACCCCAAGCCATTCTGTTAAATGCGGGGGGTAGGCATTATAGCCCCGAGCCATTCTATTAAATGTGGGCGGTAGACATTACAACCCCGATCCATTCTGTTAAATGTGGGTGGTAGACATTATAGCTTCATTCCATTCTCTTAAATGTGGGGGTATACATTATAGTCCCGATCCATTGATATCAATATATATATATATATATATATATATAGGGTGAAATACTCAAACATGCCAATATTGAGTTGAAGAAGGTAGACCCACCGGGTGTCCTTCAGAACTTGAGCCAGAGGTTAGTTGTTTATTTTGTATTAATTTACTTTCCCTCTATTTTCTGCACACCTTTTACTTACGATAATCACTCAGATTACATGTAGAAACTTTTGGTGGTGACCTATTTAGATTTATATCACACCCTATTCGGGCCGCCTTTGGCACCCGAGCAGATTGTTTGCCTATAGATATAGATAGGGGATAACACCCCTATTCTGTATGTTGACTCTCTTTGCTTTGTTGGGGATTAGGGGCATATGACTAAGATTAGGCTCGATATTCTAAAGAGCAGCTTTCGACTTTTGTTTAGTTTTGTATTATTATACCATTTATGTCTACTTCCCACATTTTTTCCATTTTTGTACTATCATTCCATGAATTCATACTTGTATCAAACACTTATTGCGAGTCCTTAGTATTTATTCTTTAGTATTTTTCTATTTAATTATTTTTTCATTGATTATTCTTCCACTATTGTATGTTTCTATTACACCACTATGTACTCTGACTTGGGGGTAAAGTCTCCCCACTGATTTTACCATTTAAACCCCCACTGCTAGTCGACATCCCCTAACTTATAGGGAGATATGCTCTGGGTCATGTGGACAACCGGGCTTGGGCATGGGTTACATGGTAGCTGGGTCTGAGACATCATAGTTTCATTATGTAGTGTAGAAGAAGAGTACATTGTTGATAGAATTTATTATTCTCAATCCTTTAGAATTTATCAAAATTTGATATTTTATTTGAAAATTAATTATTTAATGAGAAAAGTTTTCTATTATTTAAATTTTAAAGAATATTTTAAATCATCCAAGAATAAATCTTATACCACTAGATTTAACTAATTTTGATAAAATAAAATATTAACATTGATTGATGTAAATTTAATAAATAAGTTTTAATAGAATCTATTTTGTTGAAATAAAAATTAGTTTTCATGGATAAAATCATTACACCTTTAGAATCCCACATCAAGTCAACCTTATTAGTTTGGATTTAAAAAATTAATGACATGATATGTTCACTATCAATTCTTAATTATATTTAATTTTATGGTTTACTAACATAAACTTAAATCCATTTTTATGTTCTTCTAGTGGTAATATGATTCCCCACTGATGTGACCATCTCAATTAGATGACATAAAAAAATGTTTCATTATGATACATTACCATGACCTTTTATGTTAAGAGTTTTACAGAATTAATACAAAAAATTACTAAAAAACTCATGTATTTTAAACTAATGGACATTTTTTGGAACAATATATAAACCAACTTGATCCATAAGAATCCTTAATTATTCTTAATCAGATCAAGCTCCTCATGTCACATTGTCCTTATTCAGATCAATATCCTCAAGTATATATTTGATCTAATTATCATCCTTTTCATCCTCTCCAAACGATTTAGGATCTTATTGGGAAAATGAGTTTTTTTGTAGAGTCTTACTTATTTAAGTTTCCACTAAAACTTTTTGATCAACAATTACATTTTATTCATTGATTTCAGTATTTATTAAATTTCTTGCAGTTGATAAAAATATAGCCATCTTTGAAATGATAACCCACTAATTAATACTTCTTAAAAATCACTTCATTTCTTTTATCACAAATCTAATAAAAACTATGTATGTTTTAATTTAATCTATATAAAAACATGTCATTATTTAACATTGCCTTTTGGTTCCACCCTTAGGAATATTTTATTACTATCTATGTAATTCTCACAAATGGGAGGAATTCACCTTTGATAATAAATATATTATGTGTATTTATTTATTTATTATAAAAAATGAATATTTTATGAAACCAATAGGTTATATCTACTTTATCTAAAACAATTCAAAGATTCAATCCAATGTATATTATTTTCTCCTCATTCTCCTCACTCATTGATTAATTATTTTGAGAGATCTATTTGTGTTTTTTTATCATCATTATTGATTTACCGTTAACATATCTCTATAGTCAACAATGTTTTCATAGTAAAATCATTATCCATATTATTAATTTATTGTTTCATATTTATGTTTAATTTATTTATTTTCAGTATTACTCATATAATAGTTTTTTTCTTGAACAAGTAGATTCTTTTGTTCGAGTTGGGGTGGTTTGTTCGAAACTGCTCATGCTTGTGAGGGATTGGACTTTGAACCTACAAATGGGATAATGACAATAAGTAAATGCATCAAGAATGCATACAACCATCAGGAAAAGGTGAATTACTACTACTTATTTAATTAATTTTTTCACCATTTTATCAACTATTTATAAGTTAATCTCTTTATCATTTTTATCTAATACTTATTTAGTTTTTTTCATAGATCTTTTGGTAAGTCATATTTTCATTTCAACTATCTACAACCAGCCACAAGTGAGATAAAATGATTCTTTCTACCAATGTTACCATGCTTTCCATTTTAATTTCATTTCTTTGTCGACCTTCCAACACTACATATTGATTTGATTTTATTAGCTGAAAAACCATTCTTGTTGTTAAAACTCTCTGATCTTATAAATTTCAACAATGAGAAAGGTTTTTCAACTATTAAAATAAATTAAATATGTAGTGTGGGTATTTTGACATAGAAAAATAATGAAAAAATGGTAAAATGAGAATTTATGATTTTTTGAGACTTTGGGATGTGTAGGAATCAGCCACACCTCAATCAGACACACGGTGTGACTGATATGACTCTAAGTGTTTCTTTTTATTTAAAATTGACATTAATTTTAGTAAAAAAGACAACTAACATACTCAAAAGCAAGAACAGAATATTTTGATTATTTTGATACTTTAGAGAAATGATTCATAAGTCATTTGAGATGCATAGGAATCAACTTCACCTCAATTCAATGCACAATGTGATTTCTATGACCCAATGTGTCATTTATTAGTTTAAAATCGACAATTAAGTTCAAAAAAATTCACTCACTAAAAACAAATCAAACATGATCATATTTTATTTATAATTTAGGATATTGATTCATAATTCATTTTTGATGTGTGATAATTAGTCTCAAATTAAAACAATACACGATGTGATCAGTATAGGTCAAGGTGTGTGTGTCCAGTTTAAAATAACATTTTAGTCAAAAAAATAAGTGACACACTCAAAATTAAGAAAATGAATTCAAATTATTTTGATACATTAGAAAAATGATCCATAAGTCATTTTAGACATGTAATAATAAACCGTACCTCAATATGATGTACGATGTGACCAGTATGACTCAAAGTGTATCTTTTTATTTAAAAATGACATCAATTTTAATAAAAAAGAAAACTGACCTACTCAAAACCAAGAAAAAACATTTGAATTATTTTTATAATTTAGTAAAATGATCAATAAGTCATTTGAGACATGTAGGAATCCTCCGTACCTCAATTTGATGTATAGTGTGTCTGGTATGACTCAAAGTGTCTCTTTTTATTTTAAAATGACATCAATTTTAATAAAAAAGAAAATTAACCTACTGAAAACCATGAAAATTAATTAATATTGTTTTGATACCTTAGGAAAATTACCTATAATTCATTCTAGATGTGAATAAATCTATCATACCTCAATTCGATGCACAGTGTGATCGGTATAACTCCAAGTGCATCTTTTTATTTAAAAATGAAATCAATTTTAATAAAAAGGAAAACTAACCTACTCAAAACCAAGAAAACACATTTAGATTGTTTTTATACATTAGTAAAATGATCCATACGTAATTTGAGACATGTAGGAAACCGTCATACCTCAATTAGATGCATGATGTGACCAGTATGACTCCAAGTATGTCTTTTTATTTAAAAATGACATCAATTTTATTAAAAAGAAAAAATTACCTACTTAAAACTAATAAAAAACATTCATATTGTTTTTATACTTTAATAAAATGATCCATAAGTAATTTTTTATGTGTAAGAATCAGCCACACCTTAATCCGATACACGATGTGCCCGATATGACTCATTGTGTCTGTTATCAGTTTAAAATTGATAGTTTAATTCAAAAAATGTCACTTACTGAAAACCAATAAAACATGATAAAATTTTATTTATAATTTATAAAATTTATTTATAAGTAATTTTTGATGTGTAGGAATCATTCTCACATCAAACCGATACACGATGTAATTAGTATGATTCAAAGTCCATGTTTCCAGTTTAAAATGACATTTTAGTAAAAATGAAAAGTGACACACTCAAAACTGAGTAAATACATTTGGATTGTTTTTATATTTTATGAAAATGATTCATAATTCATTTAGAAAATGTTAGAGTTAGACTCACTTCAATATAATTCTTTTTAAGACCAATATGACTCCAAGTGCATCTTTTTATTTAAAAATGACATCAATTTTAGTAAAAAATACAGTTCACCTACTCAAAATTGAGGAAACACATTCAGATTGTTTTGATACTTTATGAAAACTATCCATAAGTAATTTTTTATTTTTAGGAATTAGACTCACCTCAATCTGATACACGATGTGTCCAGTTTGACTCAATGTGTCCGTTATCAATTTAAAATAAACATTTTAGTTAAAAAAGTTTCACTCAATGAAAACTGAGAAAACATGCTTAGATTGTCTTTATAATTTAAGAAAACAATTCATATGTCATTTGTGACATTTAGGAATAAGTATCAGATCAAACTGACACAACATGTGACTTGTATGAGTCAAAGTGTGTGTTTCAAGTTTAAAATAAAATTTTAGTAAAAAAGACAAGCGATGTACTCAAAACCAAGAAAACACATTCAGATTATTTTGATACTTTAAAAAAAATGATCCATAAGTCATTTGATATGTGTAATAATCAGCCACACCTCAATACTACACATGGTGTGATCGGTATGACTCAAAGTGTATTTTTTTCAATATATAAGTATCATTTTAGTTTAAAATGTGCATCACATCACCAAAACCAAGAAAACGGGCCTAGATTGTTTTCTCTTCATTTAAATTATATATTTGTACTTGATTTTTTTATTTCATAGTGTTTTTAGTGTTATGGTGTGATGTTATAGCACACTGCAGTATGCCTCTTTATCAACACTTCTAAAAGTGATGATAAATGGTCCTTTATCATCACATTTTTAAGCGTTGATAAAGGTTTTCTTTATCATCACTTCTAAGAGAACTGATAAAAGACTCGAGATTTTAATCTCTCTCTAGTAGTAAGTGCTTATTTAGCACTAATAAAGGCCATTTTTAGATCTGTTAAAGGATGATTTTTTATTAGTGATAGTCGTGTGTGCATGATTGGAACATGGTTTGGTAAAATGTGTGTCCAAACTATGTGACTTACCCATATTCTTAAAAACTTGAAATTCCTATTTTCTACCTCTTATATTTTAACCCCAATTCAGGATTCTCCTCCCCATTCAACTAAGGTGAACTAAGGGGATCCCAAACCCCTCCTCCCTTGGCTATCCTTTCTCCTTTGAATCTGCTCTAAGGTTATTAGGTATTTTTTTTTATAATTTTGGTCAATTTTATCCTCTTCTACTCTATATTTATTAGTTTCTTGGTTCCTCTTAGCTTGGAACCCTCTTAGATGAACCATAAGGGTAGAGGTATGATGTTTTCTTGTGTTTATTTTTATGTTATGGTGCACAATTTGTCTCTCGGTCTTAATTTTCCCTTCTTCTAGAGTTTCATCGCATTCTCACATTGTTGATTCAGCTATTTCCACCCATTTCGTTTTTGAAACATGCCATTTGATGCTTGGAATTTATCAAATAATATTTAAATGTGATTTATGTTTTTGATGTAAAGTTTGATTTATTATAGTATTTCCATGTGGGAAATTTTATGAAAATTGTTTTTCAAAGGACTTTCTTAGTTATTCTTATATGTATATACATGAAAGGTGTTTGATAATATACAAAGTAGCCTTTTAAAATTAATTTGAGTATTTTGAGATAGTTTATTACCTTGTTTTGGATTTTTTGTTGGGAAACATGTGAAATTGAGCTTTATGTGTGGTTTTGGTTCATTTTTATGGTTTGAAACTTATGTCTAGATCCTTGTGTTTGATTGTGAACCTTCTTGTGATTCTTTAATTGGAACCATGGTTGCTTTTATTGTTATCTATATATATTTCGGTGAATGTGGGCATATTTATATGTGCATTAGGTGTACATTTAAATACATGCACACATATAAATAGTGAATCCATAAAAATGGCCATCATGAAACCCCGATTTTTTGAAACAATATTATCCCATTTCTTTTCTCTCATACACCCAATTTTTTAAATGGTTTTATAAAACCCCCAATGTTTTCTAAATGGATTTTTGTTCCCAATGAAATCAAATGTGGTTTTAAAATGTGTTATATAAATCCTATACTATTTTCACCTTGATTCATGATTGGTAACCCCATGACACAAATGGCCCGGTTGGAACCTTTTGAGAATGAATAATGTTTTCAATATAGTTTGGAAATGGTTTTTTATTTTTGAAGGTTAAGACATGGTTAGTACTTTGTGATGTTTTATAAATTGGTTTTAAAGTCATATGACATGTAGGCCTAGTTGGTGCTTCTTAAGGGTTGTATGTGTGATGGGATCCCCTATGGTTGTACTTCTTATGAGAGGGCCTTCCCATAGTTAGTATCCAGGATTGGGAAAGTCATGTATAGTGGCATCTGTGAGTTAGGTTTAATGCCAATCATGTGATGATCTCCTCATTCTACTCTATATTATCATCATGCGATTCTAGTATTTCATATAGAGGGTCAAGTGACAACTTATTTCTAGTCTCTATTAGATAGATTATAACCCTTTAGATAAAGGATAGTCCAGGTGGTATTTTCTACTAGTGAGTCTAGTTTAGAGTAGTTAGGTTAGTTATTAACTATAGAGGTTCACCTTATGCCTCCAGGTGGTTCTAAACCAAGTATGTCCAGGCATTTTTTCTAGGGGTGTTTAGGAAATTCCCTTAGTTACATATGTCTATGTCTCTATTTTATTTTTCTACAATTTTGTTACTTATTATGCTAGTATTTGTCTTCTTACACATATTTGTTTTCCCATAATTTCTAGATTTATTTTCATTACCCTACTACCTATTCTTAGTTCAAATATATCCTTTATTTATATACACTATTTGGGATACTTTTCCTACTTGGTGTTTGCTTTTCAAACTAGGTTTTAAAAAAATTAAAGATGTGTTTGGATTTTTAAATTATTAAAAATCTTATTTTCTATCTTTATTTCAAACTAGAGTTTGTGGAATGCTTTGAGAAAGGGAATTTATGGATTCTATAGTGCTTACCCATTGAGCTATTTTATGCCCACACCCTACTTTTTCCACTTAGAATCAATAGACCTAAGAGGTTTTTTAGGTTCATATTTTTTTAAGTTTTACTATGGAGCGGGTTGGACATATGGATGATGATGAACAAGAGGTCACCTAGAGATTGTGTCAGTTCTGATTTGGTTTCAGTTTATTTTTTAGTTTTTGATTTTTTTATAGTGGTGTTATATATAGATCTACTTTTTGTTTTTTCTATTCAGATATTTATTTCCTCCTATTTATGTTGTGTTCTATGTCCCATTTTATTTATCGGTTCTTAATGGTCTAAATCATTACCAAGTGTATGATCTTTGATGTGTGACACTAGTTTCTGACCCAAGAGGATTGGGAACACCTTTAAGGCCTTTTAATGGGTCTTCTTGGGTGACTAATTCATGGTTGACTTAGGTTGGTTATTGAAAGAATAGTATCAGAGGATCCCTTATTATTTGGGTATGTCTAGTAGGTCGGAGATTAAAACTGTCAGATGTCAGGAGGTAGGTATATGAAGAGAGTCACAAACTCTTACTCATCCTGAGCCTCAAGTTACCAAGGGTAGTCCAAGAATTGAGTCTTTAATTGTGATTTGAGGTTTATGTTGTTGGTGTATCATTGGACTTATTGGGTTTGTGATTTGTGGAATGATATTGGAAGTGAACTAGTGATGCATGATGAGATTTCATGGATTAGAAACCCATGTGGTGATTGAGTGCATGGTTCAAGATACATCCTATGTCTGATGCTTACTTAGGGAATGATTTTCTATACCATGTGGCTAGGTTATGCATGGACAATAGTTTCATATTCTAGGTGTTTCTAGGTGAATTATTATTTGGATTGATTCTGGTTTTCAAGAGTAGATTTTTAATGAAAAATGTTTTTTATAAAAATTATTTTCAAAAGAAAAATGATTTGGGAACATGGAATTGTTTATAAAGAAGTATAAGTATTTATAAAGTGGACTTGAAGTAACATGGTTTTGAATATGGAATGGTAATTGTGGTTCTTGAAAGAAGATTTTTTTTTTCTTATGATGTTTAGAGTCATGGGTGTGGTGTTCTGTCTTAGAATGTTCCTTCGGTTGAATTTTGGGTTGATGTTGAATTGGTTTTGTGTTTATTATGTTATTTTGATTATTCCACCCAGAACAATCCCAAAGGTTCATAACGAGTCTATTCTAGCTGTTGTCTCTATCTAGACTCATAGTGTGGTGGAAAAGTCAAGTTCCTATCTATTTTTTTCTAGTTTTCCATAGAGATCAAGGTCTTTCAAAGGCTATGAAGTGACTCAAGAATGTCGAATGTGTCTTCATTTTTTTGGTAAATCCTAAATCTGTGAGGGTGTGAGTTGTTATGGGTTTTTTGAGGGATTAAATTTGGATTGATGGAATGTGATCATCCCATCATTGTTGCAAGTTGGTATGACTTTGGATATCATTAAGACCACTTTTATCTGATGGTTTATATCTAAGGAGGTGAATGTGAATAAAGTGGAGGTGCTCTTGGGTGTTCAACAAGGTCCACAAACAGTGAAAGCCTATGTTGATCATTTCAAACATCCGGTTTCTTTTCCTCTATAGATAGCATGAAATGATCAATTGAAAGATCTATCTTAATATGGGGTATTTATTAGGATATTAATGATAAAGTTCTCTCATTTAGGGAAATTCCGTTCAAGAAGCTAGTGGATGAGGTGTTTTAGATGAGTTAGTTCCTGGAGTATAGTCTATAGTGGTTTTTAATATGATATCTTTTAGAATTCGTGAAGGTTCCCCATCCAATGAGAAGTGTGTTCCAAAGGAACCCATTTATGTGAAGTATCCTTTGTCGATTCCTTCTCCTCATTCATCATACCACATTATTATGTGCTTTTTTTGTGGTCAGTTTGGGAATTCAAAGCTATTTTGTCATAACCCTCCAAAGGTGTGTAAAAAATGTGGCCATTTGAAGAAGTTATGCATGTAGTGTTTCTTGAAGATAAAGTCTAGGTCAGAGGCTTCTAACTCCTTACTATAGGGAATCAAATAATTTAAGGAACTAGGGATCTATCCATAGTCCCTAAAGTGAATCTTTCCAAGTAGGTAGGAATTTCTGGGCATTGGGGGGGGGGGGGGGGTTATTGGACCATCTTTTAATCTTGATGTTAGTGTAGGGAGGATTTAAGTTTACCTATTGTAGTTTTCTTTATTTTTAGATGTTTTTTGTAAAATGAATGGAGACCTCGTTTCCTTTTAGTTTTGTAGTTGTTCTTTACATTATGAATATTGTGTGGTCAGAATTTTATGGATCAGTCTTGGTTTTGGGTTTGAGTTTTTCCTGCTTGGAGAATCTTGTGTTTCTTTTGAAAATAGTGAACCATAGTTTAGGTTGGTGTTTAGTTGATATTCTCTCATTGGGTTTCCCTCATGTTGGGAGTTTTAGTGTCAGTTTCATTATTCTATTTGGTTTCTAGATTGTGGAAGACCCACCATTGATATTCTTGTGATTTCTTATAGAATCGATCAAGTGTGACTTGGGAGTTTAAAGGTCACATTGAGGTTCATAATTTTTTTTGACCTCATTTAGTTTTGAGTTTAAGTTTTGTTTCTTATTTGGATGGAAGAATTTATGGGGGCATAAAGTTTTTATGGTGGGGATAATTTTCACTCCTGACCCTGATTTTATTTTATTTATTTTATTTTTGATTGTTTCTTAATGTTTGATCTTGTTGGTTGAGGTTTGGGTTGAGTTTTTTTTTGATAATTTTTGATTCTTGTAGGTTTATGTTGTTTATAGGCCTATTAAAGGTTAGTGTACACATTTTTGGGAGAAACCGTGTGGTTGATGGAGGAAGAGTGAATTTTTAGTTTATTTTGTTCTCACATGGTTTTTATTGCATGGTATTCACATGGTTTGGACCAAACCATGTGAGTCAAAGGAGTAACTGTATGGCCTGTTGGTGGTGTCTGAGGCAAGATGCACAACTTACGTATAGTTAGTATAAACCAAATAATAATCATGTGAGAGTATATGTAATTTTTATATAACTAAATTGCATGAATGGTGCACATTTTTCGAAATGGTGCATCTAGTTAGTGCAGGTGCCCCTTCCTTCTAATAGGGTGTTCATGGTTAGTGAAAAGTTTGGTAAACTATGCAGACAAACCGTGTGACATACCTATATTATTAAAAATTTTAAATT
The DNA here is from genome assembly GCA_963277665.1 of Viscum album. Classification (NCBI taxonomy): domain Eukaryota; kingdom Viridiplantae; phylum Streptophyta; class Magnoliopsida; order Santalales; family Viscaceae; genus Viscum; species Viscum album. The sequence continues at coordinate 392,978,395 of OY728147.1, read as the reverse complement.
CTTCTTTTTCTACTCTTATTTTTTAACCAAAATTTTGGATTCTCCTCCCCCATTCAACCTAGGCACAATAGGGGGATTACAAACCCCTCCTCCCTTGGATTGTTTTCCTCCTTTGAAGCTTCTATAAGGTTTCTAGGTATGTTTCTTTGGATTTTTGGTCAATTTTCTCCTTTTATTCTCTCACTCTCTTGGTTTCTTGGTTTTTCTTAGCTTGGATCCCTCTTGGATGAACCATTGGGTTAGAGGGAAGATGTTGTCTTGTGTTTCTTTTGATGTTAGGGTGTGCAGTTTGTCTCTTGGACTTAGTTTTTCATTCTTTTGGTGTTTTATCACATTCGTACACTTTTTAGGTAGGTGTTTACATATATTTCATTTACTTAACATGACATTTAATGTTTGGGATTTTTTAAATAATTTTTAAATGTGTGATCTATGTTATTGATGTTCTAGTTTGATATATTATATTATTTCCATTATGTAAATTTGATGAAAATGGATTTTCAAAGAAATTTCTATTTATTCCTATATGTATACACATGCAAGGTTTTTGATAAAATAAAAATTATCCTTTAAAAATGAATTTGAGTATTTTGATATTTTTTCTAACCTTGTTTGGGATTTTTTAGTTAGGTGTCATGTGCAATTGAGATTTATGTGTGGGTTTGGTGCTTTTTCTTGTTTGGTACTTATGTGTGGATCCTTGTGTTTGATTATGAAGATTCTTGTGATTATTTAATTGGAACCTTGGTTGTTTTTATGGTTATATATATATATATTCCAATGAATTCGGTCATATCTATATGTTCATGGGGTGCACATATAGATAGGCGCACACATATAAATTGTGATGCTATAAAAATTTCCATCTTGAAACCCTGGTTTTTAAAAAAACCCTTCTCCCATTTGGTTTCTCTCCTCCACACTGTCTCACAAATGGTTTTATAAAACCCCCAATGTTTTCTAAATCTATTTTTATTCCCAATGAACTAAAATGTGGTTTTTAAATGTGCTCTTAAAAAATTGGCCTATTTGGTCCCTCCAAACATGATTAGTAACCCTATAACTCAAAGTGCTAGTTGGAACCTTTTTAGAATGAATAAAATTTTCACCAAGGTTTGGAAATGGTTTTGGATTTGTAAATTTTAAGGCCCGGTTGGTACTTTGTAATGTTTTGGAAATTGGTTTTAAACTTATATGAGATTTAGACCCAATTGGCACTTTTGATGGGTTCTATGTATGATGGGAACCCCTATGGTCATGTTTCTGATGAGAGGTTCTTCACATAGTTGGTGTCAGGGATTGGGAAAGGCATGAAAGGTGGAATATATGGTTTATGTTTAATACCAAGTGTGTGATAACCTACTCATTCTTATTTATATTATTATAATGGGATTCTTGGATTTCACCTAGAGGGTTGAGTGATGATTTCTTTCTAGTATCGATTAGATAGAATAGAAAATCCTAGTAAGAGGATAGACCAGGTGGGATTTTCCATTTGTGAGACTATTTTAGGGAAACTATGTTGTTTATTTACTATATAGGTGAAACATATTCCAAAAGGTGGAACGAACTGAGTATATACCAAGATTTATTCTATGGTTGTTTAGGAAAGGCCCATGATTACATATGTGTATGTTCTTGTTTTTTTACTGTAATTTGGATACTTATTCTGCTAGTATTTGTCTACTTACACATATTCTGTTTCCCTTTATTTATAGATTTAATTTCATTACCCTATTTCCTTTTGTTAGTTTATATATCTCTTTCTTTTTTATACACTATATGTGTGGTGTTTCTTATTTGTCATTTGGTTTTTTAATTGGGTTTTTAAAAAAGAAAATATTTTATTGGATTTCCAAATGATTAAAAACCTTATTTTCTATATTTATTTAAAACTAGCATGTGTAGAATGTTTTGGGAAAGGGAATGTATGGATTCTGTGCTGCTTACCTACTGAACTGTTTTATGCTCACACCCAACTTATGCCACTTGACATTAGTAAACCCAATATATTTTGTAGGTCCAACTTTTTTTAGGGTTTTCTATAGATTAGGTTGGTCTTATGGATTTTGGTGACTTAGAGGTCAAATGGAGATCATGTCAGATCCAATTTGGTTTTAGTTTTTTTAGTTTTCTATTTTTTTTGCTGCTGTTGTATATGGATCAACTTTTTATTTTTTCCATTCATAGATTTAATTCCTCCTATTTATGTTGTGTTCTATATCTCATTTTATTTTTTAGTTCTCTATGGGATAAATCATTCCCAAGTGTATGATCTTTGATTTCTGGAAAAATTTTCCAGCCTAGGAGGATTGGGAACACCTCTCATTCCTTGTCACAGGTCGGATCAGGTGACCGGTTTAGAGTTGACCTGAGTTGGTTTGTGATATGAAAGGATCAAAATAAATATCATCATCTGATCAATAAATCTAATAAATGAAAATAAAGGTCAATACCACAATCAAGGGAAATGAAGAAACATAAAGATCTCTTACCTAGAGAGATGCAATGCAATCCCCTAATGATCTAATATTGAATGAATCAGTCAAAAAGAATAAGAGGTCTCCAAAATCGCATGGGAATGCTCTGAGGTTAATAGGGAAAAGCATTGTGGCCGAATGAAAGATACATCATCCATGAAGCGCCCTAAAATCTCAATTCACAAGATTTACATGACGTGAAAACCCTTTTCTTATCATATAATCCATGAAACTACATCACAACAAAAAAACCAATTCTTTTTATAAAAAATTATCTTTTACTATTAAACATTGTGTAATCTATTTACATTATGCACTGAACCCATGACATACACTCGATGACCAATACAAATAATGTATTTCTCCAACAAACTATGAAAACACCAGTTTTCAATAAAAAATTCTAAACCACCCAAGACGTTATCTGAACACAAGAAGAACCTCACAAATCCATCAACACCTTTATACCCAGACTCTATTAATTCAAAAAAACATACATCCCCAAACATTAGGTCATTTTCCTAGCAAATGTTATCCATCCTTGGGAGTCCCAATATGCATCCAAATAAAGAGGAAAACGAATAAAGATAAGGGAAATAACTTAAATATGGTAACATGATGTTACAATATGTATGTATGTAAGTACGTATGTTTGTATGTATGAATTTATGTATACATGCATGAATTCATGTATGCATGCATGGTTGGATGCATGGATGGATGCATGCATGGATTCATGTGTGTGTGTATGTATGTGTGTGTGTGTGTATTTATATCATTGTGTATTTGTGTATGTGTGTATGTATGTTTATATGTATGTGTGTGTGTATGTGTGTATGTATGTGTGTATGTATGTATGTGTGTATGTGTGTATGTCTATCAGTATGCATGTATGTACGTGTGTATGTGTGTGTGTTTGTATGTGTGTGTGTTTGTATGTATGCGTGTATGTATGGATATGTCTATGCATGCATGTGAGTGTGTATGTATGTTTATATGCATGCATTCATGCATGTATGTTTGTTTGTATATATGTTTGCATGCATGCATGTATGTGTGTAGATATGAATCTATGTACATATGTATGTATGTAGGTACGTACGTACGTACATATCTATTTATGTATGTATCTTTGTATGTATGTAGGTACATAGGTACTTATGTATGTATGTATGTAAGTACGTGGGTGTGTATGTATATATGTATGTATGTATGTATGTGTGTGTGTATTTGTGTGTGTGTGTGTGTATGTATGTATGTTTGTATGTATGTACGTACGTACGTACGTACGTATGTATATATGTACGTAGATATGTATGTATATACGTATGTAGGTATATATGTATGTATGTATTTATGTATGTATGTATGTATGTAGGTATGTATGTGTCTATGTATCTATGTATCTATGTATCCATGTACGAATATATGTATGTATGTATGTATGTATGTATGTATGTATGTGATTATGTATATACATAGGTACATGTGTGCGTATGTACGTAGGTATGTATATATGTATGTATGTATATACGTACGTACATATATATGTATGTATGTATGTATGTTTGTTTATTTGTATGTGTTTATGTTTGTATACATGTGTGTGTGTTTGTGTTTGTGTTTGTGTGTGTGTGTGTGTGTGTATGTATGTATGTCTGTGTGTGTCTATGTTTGTATGTTTGTATGGATGGATGGATGCATGGTTGGCACACAGTTTGACAGACTGTGCGGCAACCTTTCAGTCTTCCCAGGAATTTAGTTTTTATTATTTTATTGTTTTTCATTATAATTTCTTATTTTACCCTTAAGGCATCCTATGTGTCTTGCAAAATCCCCCTCCCTCTATGCGCATCCACCACCCCCTCTCCCAAGCTCCCCTCTCTAGGGAGATTTCTCTAGAATTTCTTGGGGATTTGTGGTCAGCCTCCCAAGGTATGGTCTCTACTTCCCTTATCCTCCTTTCTTCTCATGATTTATTCTCTCCCATTGTATCTCTTTGTTATTCTAAACCCTATGGAAATGTTTGACCCAATTTTTATAATTTCTACCATTATTAGGGTGTGCGATGGGTCTCTCAGGTTGGCTTTGTGAGTGTTTCAGCCTCCTCCACCAAAGGCGAATTATTTTAGTTTGTATCAGCTCACCAGTAACTATTTGAGGTAGGTTTTCTTCCACTATTTTCTTATGGTCCCATTTTAATAAGGATTGTTTTTGTGATTTTTGGTTTCTTCTTGATTGTTTAGGATGTCTTTTAGTTATTTGAAGGTGACCTACACATATATTGTAATTCCCCTTTACCTTTTCTTCTAGTATGTTTAATTTTATTCTTTTGGTTTCCTTTCTCATTGAGCAAGTTTGGCTTACCCTGGAATTGGGAGGATACTGATAATGGAGAAGGCTTGGAGTTTTTGTAATTTTCAATATAAAACCTAGAATTTCTATTGCTCACTGGGCACTTACATGTCTTGTATGTTTAATACATGACATGTAACAGCTGGTGGGAAGAAGTCAGGAACTAGGCACATGGAATGAATGGTTTACACACTGTGTAACAGTTACACTCTATGTAAGTATAAAATCCAATTTTTAATAAATAAGAAAATATATTTTTCAATGTATACGGACCCTAAGGATTACACGATGTGTAAATTAGTTAAACTCTATCTGAATGTTGCGGTGTTGGTTTTTAGGGAGCCATATGAATGATATGTTTCATTCTTTTCTTGGTGCAACCCTCCTCTCTCGACTAAGAATCCTTCCTAAGTGATTTTGGGTGATTCCTTTCCATCTGGATCAATTCGTTCAGTGATTGATCAATAGGTATAGGTTCTTCATCTCCTCGGGTAAGTCTTCCTCTCAATTTATCTCTCGTTTTGAGGTTGTGGCACTATTTTTAGTAGGGATTAGTGGTCATATTGCTTTTTATATTAATACTTTTCAGTCTTTTTTCACACCTTATCTTATAAAGGAAAATCATGTGGTTTCCAACCCCCATTGTAAAAGGTAGTTCAGTTTTCTATGTCCTTGAGGTAGGTGGATCTTTTCAATTGTTCTAATTTCTTGAATTTATTTTTGTTCTTATTGATTTCTATATATTTGAAATGGAATTTCATGCGTTTAAATTGAAAAGGGAATGGGTTCATGTTTGAAAGGGGGTTTTTCTTTGAAAGCATAATTGACTTGATTTGAAATGAAAAATGGATTTTCAAACCCTAAAGCATTTCAGATTGGAATTGAAATGGTTTTATAAAAATTTGAGCATGGTTTTTCAAATATAAATTGAAAAACATTGCACAACGAGAACCTTGGGTGCGTCGGGAAAGAGAAATAGGTAACGTTAGTGTGTGTGACACCACTAAGAGGTAACTTATTATATGTCAATGGTCTATGGAAGGCCTCAATGTTATTGATATCCAACCTTATTCCTTGTTAGTCTTGTGATTGTCTAGTGCATATTGTCCCATAGGCTAGAGCTCTACTGGTAGGTGATTTTTTTTCAAGTTGTTTATTACATGATATATTATTTCATGGATGTTGACTCAAATGATAATCTATATTTAGTATCTTTAACTATTTTTTTCTAGATTTGGTAGACATGACATGAAATTTTTGAAACTCAAGGATTTCTTGAAAATGGGTTTCAAATTGTTTTATTTATAAAAATGCCTGTAAAACTATTTTTTTAAATCTTAGACTTGTGGATTATTATTATTATAACTTGTTTATAATCTTCAGTGATATCCTATTGGGAACTATTTATAACACCCTACTTCTTCCCTTTGGAAGGTTTTAGACCTTGTTTTGCAGGATACATGTAAAGGGAAGAGTAGTCTATAGCATACATGCTTCTCTTTACGTCACTGTTTCAGTTTGGGGATGGTTTGGAGGTGACATTTGGACACATGGAAACTACTGTGTCTATTTTTGTCATATTTTCTAGTTATTTCTATTTGGATTAGTTGTATATCTCTTTTTTTCACATTTCACTCTATTTGTATATATTTTTATCCTTATATATGAGACTTGTTTTTTTATATTTATTTTTACCCCACCCCATAATAGGATGAATTGAGTGACTGGTCTGGTTGACACAGGTTGGTTTGTTACAATTTGATATCAAAGGGTAAACTCAGCCTGAAGTGTGTCAGCACTACCTAAGTTGGTTTGGTGTCTTGGTTAGACAATATTAGGATCATCATAATTTTGATAGTTGGTGTGGAAAAGGGGCTTGTCCAACTCACTCTCATAACCAAATTCGAGTTTCCATGGGTGGTCAAAAAATATTTACTAAGTCCAAAACCTAATATTTTAGTTTATTTGAATAAATTGTATGAGAATTTTATTTATATTATCCTATCTAAAAAGTTTTTGGAATTTGTGTCTGTATGGTCATTTGATTAAACTAATTGGGAAGTTTATTTAGATCGAACCATTCCTTTCTAAAGGTGTTTCCCTTTTGTGGTTGAATTCATAGCTGCTTTAAATTATTATTTTTTAAAGCATTGTTTTGGATTCTTGTTTTTGGTTTAATGGTTTTTGAATTTACTCATGAATAATTTGTTATTGTATTTTGTTTAATATAACATTCCTCCTAGACGAGATCTTCAATATATGAGAGGGGAATCTGTGTGGTAGGTTTCGCAGGCAGATCTTGCAGTGGACTCTTCTATGGTTGAAGTGGTAATCTGTAACATTCAGACTCTAGGGTCAATGGGTGTAGTAAAACCTAAACGAGTAGTGGATAATGGATTAGAATTTACCAAGTAGCATCCACCCATGTTTTGTAGTAAAAACAAACACAAGAGTCATATAAGGGGATTGAACAGATTGAGATGATATTCAAGATTTTGAAGACTCCTGAATATTTTTAGTTGTATTTTTCCACGTATATACTTGAGGGACTAGGAAGAAGATGGTGGGATTCTATATTACAATCTATGCTGCAAGAATGTATTACATGGGTTTATTTCAAGAATATATTTAATCAGAAGTTTTTTCATGATGCATTACATGGGGAAAAGACCTGAGAGTTTCTAACATTTGAGAAGGGGGAGCATACCATTCTGGTGTACTCCACCCGCTTTACTAATTTGGTGCATCTGGTACCAGATCTTTTCACCAATGATAACCTAAAATCTTAGAGGTTTAAGATGGGGCTGAGGGACAATGTTTGGTTGATGCTAGTTCTTTTTTTCCTTCTGACCATTATGAAGGTAGTTGATAAAGAATCTTTATTTGAGGAATACATAGCTGAAGGACAAGTTTGGGTGGAGCTTCGATAGGTGCAACAATTAGCTAGGGTTCTTCTTCTGGTCAGAAAAGGAAGCACAAGAGTGTTCAGTTTTATGTAAGACCAATTTCATGGGATTATTCAAGGAAGAAACAAGTTATTTTCTACTAGTGTGGTAGGAATGGTCATAAAAGGCCTCATTTTATATAGGATCCTAGTATTTTTTATCTTTGTGGGTGATCTGTCCATATGAAATGTTTCTACGATAAGATGTACCAAGGAAGTAAGGTGGGATTAACATTATCCAAGGGGTGGTAGGTTCAGGTTGATACTTCCAAGGGTGGTGGGTCTCATTTTCTAGACATGGGTGATGTCTATGTGGTAATTTTTGAATGGATATATGCGAAAGAGTGTACTCTAAAGGATTATGAAGAAGGGCTAGAGACTGTTAGAATTATAGTGTTTAATTCATCTTCTATGTGATATATTTGATTGATACAACTGATAGTCATTCTTTCATATCACTAGAATTGGTTTATGTGTTGGGTTTACATTTGAATCTTATTATATTCTTGTTGGATCTTTCCATGACATTGGGAAGGAGGTCCAAACAAGGTTTCAAGTGTCTCATGTGTCGGGTGGTGATAGGATACTTTGAGGTGTTTTGGGACTTCATAGTGATTGATATTGACATCTTTGACTTTATTATCAGCATAGATTGGATGGTCAATGTGAAGGACCATATATACTGTTATCATTGGTGGGTATAGTTCTTATCTACCGATGGGGTCACTCATGTTTTTCAGGGTGAGTAGGACTCTCGATCGGGAAGGGAAGGGCTTATTGTTCCTTATGCTGATATAATATCATGTCAGTTGTCAGAAATGTTTCTTGACGTAGTTAAACCTTTCTTGGTTAGTCATATAATCTTTATTTTGTGTGTGTACCATCAGGCATTTCCAGATGATTTTTTTTGGTTTAACACAACATAGATACATTGAGTTTAATATTTATCAGCTCCTTGGAATGATTCATGTTTCTATGACATCTTATTGAATGAAACCTACTGAGTTGGTGGAACTTAAGGTCCAAGTTTAGGACCTGGATGTGAAATTATTTATTCAACCTAGCATGTCACCATGGGATTTTCCTATACTCTTTGTTAACAAGGTAGACAAGATCCATAGACTTTTTATTGACTATAGATAGTTGAATTGGGTGACCATTAGTAACAAGTAAACTTTACCTATAATTGATGATATCTTTGATTAGATTATGTGGATCGTTGGATTATAAGATTTACCTAAGGCTAGGGTATAACCAGTTGAGAGTCTTAGAATAGGATATACAGAAGACAAAATTTAGGAATCGATATGGAAATTTTTAGTTCTTGGTTATTCCATTTTGGTCTCACTAATGCTCCTGTAGTATTTATGGATTTTATGAACTAAATATTTCATCAGTTCTTAGACTCTATTATTGATCTATTTGTAGAGGAAATCTTGGTGTACTACAATATAGAGGAGGAGCACATATGCCACCTGAATATAATTATTTGAACAATGAGATAACATCATCTGTATAGTAATATTTCCAAGATTGAGTTTAGGATCGGAGAAGTGAAGTTTCTAGGACATGTGACATCTATGAGGGGTATCTTAGTGGATCCTGATGAGGTGTAGAAATTTATGTCTTGAAAGAATCCCAAAAACGATTTTGATATTTAGAGATTCTTGGGGTTAACAGGATACTATAGAAGGTTTGTATGAGGATTATCTAAGCTCACATATTAGATGATAGATTTAACCCGTAAGGGTATAAATTTTGAATGGAATGACAAGTGTTAGAGATCTTTTTTGGAGTTGAAGATGAGGTTAAATTCAGAACTAGTTTCGATTATTCCCGAACTGGGGTCAGGATATGAAATTTTCTTCAATGCTTTTGGTATAGGTTTGGGATGTTTCTTGATGCAGAGGAAATAGGTTGTGGATTATTTCTCATGGTAGTTATGCCCTAATAAGAACTACCCTACCTAGGATCTTGAGTTGGCAGCTGTTATGTATTCACTCAAATCATGGTGTCACTATCTCTTTGGGGAATGGTTTATGGTATAATATGATAAAAAAATCTTGAAATATATTTTTACTTAGAGGGATATTAACTTACAATGAAGACACTGGTTTGAGTATCTTTAGACCTTTGATTTTGATATCATTGATACCCCTAGGAAAGGAAACATGTTAGCCTATGCACTGAGCAGAAAATCTCCAACACAATAAGTGAAGGAATCATTTGAGTAGTGGTCTCTGATGAGTATTTTTGCTGAGATGATCTTGTAAGTAAAGGAGGTTGGTGGATAGGTGTTCTTGGCTTCGATAAAGGCTAAATAATATTTTTATGATTGATTTCGACTTGAGTAGAAGAAATAAACCAAGATCCGATGCTTAGAAAAATCCAAAATGGTGGTGAGACCACATGTGAGTTGTCTCAATCTCATAGTAAAGATTTTTTATTCCATAAAAGGTTTAATGTTCCATTTTACTTGAGGAAGAAGTTTCTAGATATTGAACACTGGTCATGGTGGTTTAGGGATACAAATATGTACCATAATTTGAGATATCGGTATTAGTGGTCAAGAATGAGGTGGTTAGTTTTGGATTTTGTATCACGGTGTCTCACTTGTTAAAGTGTTAAGGCAGAAAACTAGATACCTATAGGTTTTTTGAATCCTTTACCTATTCTGGTATGGATGTAGGATGATATTTTCATGTATTTCATCATTGGATTACCATATAATCCTAGTAGGAAGGATGAAATTTGTGTGATTATTGAGAGACTCACTAAATTGGTACATTTCTTACCAATAAAGGAAACAATGAATGTAGAATATCTTGGGGAATTATATGTCCAAGAGATTATGAGACTTCACGGGGTTCCCTCTATATTTTTTTGACAGGGACTTAAGGTTTACAACAAGATTAAAGAAATATTTGTAGGAGGTAATAGGTTCCTGGATGAAATTGAGTATGGATTATCTTATGTAGATAGAAGGATAAATAGAGAGGGATATCCAGGTTATTGAAAATATGCTCCAGTATTGTGTTCCTAATTTTAGTGGATCTTGGTAAAGACATTTCCCATTAATTTAGTTATACTATAACAATAGTTATTAGGCTTAGATCAAGATGGAACCCTTTGAGGCTTTGTATGGGAGGCCATTTTGACCTCCCTTGTGATGGGAAGAGTTGGGAGAGAGGTATTTTGTTTTGATAAGTGTTGTTCAAGAGATGAAAGAGATGTTACAGTTGATCTAATGGAATTTGATTACAAAATAGAGTCTTTAAAAATATCATGTTGACTATCATTGTCAGCCTTTGGAGTTTGAGGTTGGTGATCTGATCTTTCTTAGAGTTTTACATTTCTTGGTACATCATTGGTTGGGTAATTAAGGTAAGATGGAACTGAGGTTTGTGGATCCCATTGACATTATTGAGAAACTAGGGAGGGTGGAATACCGGCTTCTTTTACCATCTGAATTGACATATATACACATTTTTTCCATGTTTCCCAGTTTAGGAGGTTTATACTAGATCCTTCTCATGTGGTTAGATGGGAGGATTCTAATATTGATCCTAATACCACTTTGGTTGAGCAACCAATACATATTATGGATTGTTAAGATAAAATACTATTTGGTAAAATGATCCCCTTGGTCTGGGTATTGTGGAAGTGAGGATAGTATTTCCATGATATATGGGAGAAGGATTCTTTGATGAGGCAACAATGAACTTATATTTTTATAGATCCAGGATCTTGAGCTCTTTCTCTGGTTAGAAATATTTTATGGTTTGAAGATTATAACACCCCATTACCTTTATGTTAGGTATGATTAATTTTTACTTTTTTTTCTTTATTATTAGTTGAGTTTGGATGAACCTATAATTGGTAGGATACATGTAATGGTGAAGTCAGTGAGTTTTTAGAATTTTCAACATAAAACCCAGGCTTTCTATTACTCAATGGGCACTTACACATGTTGTATGCTTAATACACACCATGTAATGGCTACAGGGAAGAGTCTGAGAACTGGGTACATGGTGTGAATGGTTTACACACTGTGTAATAGTTACACATCATGTAAGTATAAAATTCAGGTTTTAATTAAAAAGGAAACATGTTTTTTAGCATATACGTGCCTCGAGGATTATACAATATATAAATAAGTTACATTATATGTAAATGTCATGATGTTCATTTTTAGTGTGTTGTAAAAATGATATATTTCATTATTTTATTTGTTAATCCCTCCCCTACCAACCTAGAATCCTCCCCAGATGATTTTGGGTGATTCTTTTCCATTCATATCAATTTGTTCAGTGATTGATCAGTAGGGATTAGAGCTTCATCTCTTAGGGTAAGTATTCATCTTGGTTTCCCTCTCATTTGAGGTTGTGGTACCATTTATATTAGGTATTGGTGAACATATTGTGTTTTCTATCATTACTTTTAAGTATTTTGTTATTCCTTGACTTTTAAAGGCAAATATTGTGGTTTCTAACCCCTGTTGTCAAAGGCAGTTTGGTTTTCTACATCCTTGAGGTAGTGGATTAGTTCAATTGTTATAATTTATTGAATTTATTGTTTTTATTATTGAATCCTACATATTTGAAATGGAATTTCATGTGTTGAAATTGAAAAATGCATGGTTTCTCATTTTAAAGTGGATTATTGCATTGAAAATGGAATTGCCTTGATTTGAAATGGAAAAAGGATTTTAAAACCGTGAAGAAGATTGTTTGGGATTTGAGATTGTTTTATAAAAATGTGAGCATGGATTTTAAAACAAAAATCAATAAATATTACACAGTAGGAACCTTAGGTGTGCTGAGAAAGAGACATGAGTAGCGTTAGTGTGCGTGACACCTCTATAAAGTAACCTCTTATATGTCTATGGTCTATGGTAGGCCTTGATGTTAGTTGGATCCAACCTTATGTATTTTTAGGATTATGAGTGTCTAGTATGTATTATATCATAAGATAGAGCCTGATTGATAGTTTTATTGATATTTCTAGTTTTTTATTACATGATATATTATTTCATGGATGTTGGAACACACGTTTATTTATATTCATCATCTTTACTTCCTTTGTTTTTAGATTTGGAAAACATGACATGCAATTTCTTAAACTCAAGGATTGTTTCAAAGTGGATTTAAAATTGTTTTATTTATAAAAATTCTTGTAAAACTATTTTTCTTTAATGCTTCGACTTGTGAATTCCTGTTATTAGAACTTGTTTAGACTATTTGGTGATATCGTACTTGGCACTATTTCTCACACACCACTTATACCCTTTGGGTAGATGTAGACCTTGTTTTATAGGATATAGGTAAAGGGAAGAATTCTGTACCACATAGGATACTCTTTACGTCATTGTTTTGATTTGGGGATGGTTTATAAGTGACGGTTGGTCACATGGAGACTAGTTTGTCTAATTTTGTTGTACTTTTTGGTTTTACCTATTTAGATCAGTTGTATCTTTCTTTGTTTCCAATTTTCACTTTGGTTTTATGTATTGTTATCATTATATATGTGACTTGTTTTTTTATCTTTTTTTTACCCCACCCCATAATGGGATGACCTGAGTGACTGGTCTAGTTGATCTGGGTTGGTCTGTTACATATACACATATGTAGATATGTATGTATATATATAAGTTATACCTTTATATATATTAACTCATGGTATAGTGAATATATACTTTAGGTATATGTGTTTTTATATATATATATTGAGGAATATTCATGTAAGTATAGGGGTGGATTTGATTTGTCATTGTCAAAGGCGACAAGTTCTCAGATGTTTTAGGTTTGTTCTACATTCTTTGAGGTAGATGTTACTTTGAAATTATTTAATTTTAGAATTAATACCATGCTTGTATTTTCTAAATTCAATTTTTTATGAAATCAATATTTAATTTGATAACCTTTTGATAGTTTAGAACCAATTAATTAGGTTTTTGAGCATAACATATATGGGTTTAATTATGAATTCCAAGTTTTAAGGTCTTAAATGGAATGTTCAAATGTGATAATATTTTGCGAAGTGCCCGTATATAATTTAGAAATAGTTTACTTATTTAACATTGGATTTAAATTTGGTTTTAGTTTTCAATAGGATAAAAAAATTTAAATGGAAATTGGTTTTAAAGTGGGGTGTTGACCTCAAAGTGATTTTTAAAAGAGTTATTTATTTAATTTTAAATGGTGATTTGAAATGTGTGTGTGTGTGTGTGTTTTGGTCCTTGTGAATGTTACATGGTGTCTTAATTAAAATGGTTTGATGGAAATGTGTAACTAACCAACCCAAGTAAATTAGACAAGAAACCTAAGCCATCCCATCATGGTGGTGAGGCGCAACCAGATAATGAAAACATGTCTCATATATAACAAAATAATACATACAACTAGAGTAAAATATGGAATAAAGAGATAAAAAAGATCAATAAAACCCAATCCAAACAAGATAAACTAGAAAATTATAACCATAAAAAAAGTCTCACTCTGACCAATCGTTACCACCAAACCATCCTGCAATGAAGGCTATGATAATTAGAGAAACCAACCTGCTATATGATGAACTTCCCTTTACTTGGATCCTAAAATAAAACATCTACAACCAACCAAATAGATAATTAGGTCATGAGAATAAATCCCAGTGGTATACCACCACAGAGTCTATACAAGTTCTAATAACAAGAATGTAGCAGTTGTCGATTTTAAAATAAAAACACTTTTAATAAATCATTTTCATAAATCTAAACCCATTTGAAAATAATTCCCTTTGGTTTTCATAAAATACTTCCATATTAAAAAATAAAATAATATTAAAAGTATAAGTGATAAAATAGGAATGAGTATCCATACACTATAAGGTAGTAAATTAAACACATATCCATGAAATAATCTATCATGCGATACCTTGTGATACAATCTCATGTGTGAGAATATGAGAAACAATCCACAAAAGCATATATCACATGATAAAAAAACCGTAAATGAAAAAGAAAATTGTTTTGGGACCTCGCCTATGGGAATATGTACTAGACATAAAATAGTCCTAAACCAATAATATGTTGGTACCAATAAATATTTGGTCCTTATATAGTCTATCAATATCATAAAACCTCTAGTAGAAATACAAACACTATGATCGGTATAACTATTCCCAAGGCACCCAAGGTTACAAAAGTGAAAAGTTCATCAAAATAAATTTAAAAACCATGATCAAAATTTATAAAATATTTTTAAATCCAATACAACCCTCTTTAGTGTCTAAAAACCAATTTTCAAACCAAAACCACCATTCAAGCATTTAATAAAACACTTGGTGTGCAATATAACTGTTTTTAAAGAAAATCACCTTAAAACATGTTTATTTCCATGAAATACCTTAAAAAAAATTAAATTAAAAGAATAATGAAAAGTAATTTTAAAATAATGAAAATAAATTCATATAATTAACCCATTTTATAGACACCTACCTAAAAAAATGAAGGTAGATTTATTCGCCTTCAATAATCGAGATTGGGGAAGTGTATATCAGGTCCTCACAATCCTATTTCCACAAGATACACATAAATACTATATAAAAACCATTATATTTAGTATAAAAAACCAATTTGGATTTCAACGAGACATGATGATAAGAGATCCAACTAGAATCTATAGAGAATATGGTAAACCAGATCAAGAATGCAACATACTTCGAGATGAACCATCAATAACAAAGAAAATATTTCTAGAATCCCAATAGATAAGCCTATAGACCATTAGGGAAGGATTAGGTTGACCTAATATGGGAATAGGGGTCTATTAGAGGTTAAAATTGGAACATAATGATTTTTAAAAGAAATTTTTGGAGTATTAAAAACTGTATGCATGGTTTTCTGAGGATGCCGTATGGTTAGCAGTAATTGTATGCCTTAACTGTGCACCCTATACAGAGCCTATGTTTAGGGAATATGGTTTTGAAAAACAGTTACCATAAACATGTGACAACTGCGCATAAACCATATACCTAGGGGTTCATGTTTTGGAGGGGTTTCCGCAATGTTTGAAAAAATTGTGTGCCCCCTTACAGTAGACCATGCTTGGACACACAATTTCCTCAATCAAACCCGACAGTTTCCACTAACCATGTGCCATCAGTACATAGCCCCAAGGGATCCCAATTTTTGTATAAAACTCAAAAAATGAACCCAAAGCAAGACCCAATCCTATCATGGTAAAAAAGGGTCAAGAGGTAACTGTAAGAAAGGAATAGAATGCTACAAAATCGGTGGGGGCTTTTCCCTTGTTTTAGTTTTAAAAGAGAAAGACCCTAGTTTGAGGGTAGCTTTTAAATGTTTTAATGAAGTAGGTATTATTATTGAATATATTAATTTTTTAAGTGATGTTTTATGAAAGGTGAAACCATATCCATATCAGAATCTAGGTTTTGGGGTTAAAGAACTGGTTGATTTTTTTAAAATGGTGGTTTTGAGAGACACCCCTTGATTACCCATTTCTTATTTACTCCATGTGTGGTTTCTTGATTATTATGTGATTTTTTATGTTTACCTTATATGAAAATGTGTTTTTTATTCTTCAAGAGCATTCTTATTAATGATAAGATTTATCATTGGGTGTTAGGGGGTGAGGGTAGCCTTGGTTATGCCTTTTGTGTTAGACTTGGCTTGTTTGCACTATGCCTCACTCTCCTTTGGTCATGGAGGTCCATGTACTAAGTGGAAGATCTCAATTATTCCGCTAGTTAGTTCAAATGAAGATATTTTCAATAACACCCTAAGATTTTATGAAATATATTTTTTGATTAAATTTAATTTCTTCAATATCTTGCACTACACACAACACCAAGTTTTAATGAAATTCAATATACAAATAATATTTTTAATGTGATAGTTATCACCTAGTCACTGTAATTGGTGGTTTGAGTAGGATTAACTAAGTTATAAAAATATATTATTTACACATGTATATAAAATTAATTCTTTGGTAACTAATTAATTATAAATGAATAAAAAACATTTTAAAAATAAAGGAATCCTTTTTATGAAAAAACTATTTTCATGCGCACAAACATATTTTATCTCAATCAATTAATTAACTAAATATTGTTGAAGGATTTAAATAAAATTCATATATTATATATTCAATAAAATATTAAAAATTCATCTTATCTATTTTCTATACATGATATATGAATAAATATAATTTTATGCTTAGAAACTATATTTTTTCTAAAATGAAATTTTGTTTCCTTTTGTGCACTTATTTTAAAATTTAATTTTTCAAATTTTAGAAAATTTATTTGAAAAATAAAATTAATTTTGAACTCATCATTTCAAAGTGATAATAGAGTGAATTTTTAAGAATTTCCTGAAAAGATAATTTTTTAGTGAATAGTGAAAATATAGGTTATTATTAAAAAACTGCCTTTTCATTCAAAGAATTTACAAGATAAATTTTATTTTAATATATTTTAAAAAATAAAATCAGTTCAATTATATATCTATTAATCCAATTTAGGTAATTTAAATCAATTTAATATTGATTTTTTATATAAGAACTTTTTAAAATTTTGAACATTTTCTCATTGGAAAACCACTTTCTCATTACATATGGGTTTAATTTTAAATAAAATTTTTCAAATCCATGAATGGAATTTAGAAAAATGGATTATATATTTGGAATCATAATAATTAATATTATCTAATTATTTAAAATTAATGTTTAGTCAACATTAATAATAAAAACAATAAAAATTAATTACCATGATTAAGGTTAAAATGGGTTTACTGGGGGTTAAACTAAAAAGATAAGGGATAAAATATCATATAAAATTATCCAAAACCTATTATTTGTACATATTTTGACCTAATCACCTATAATTTTCAGTAATGTACCGTTTTAAGGCATTTTAAATTGTGAAAAATGTGGGTACACTTTATCTTTTTCAAAAATTCCATCTGTGTCCTCTCCCCTGCTTATGAAAGGCCACAATTTACTATCCTCTTCACACTTAAAAAACCATTTGGTTTGGAAAATACAAGACCAAATACCTTAATTAATTCCATATAAACATCCTATATTCCTTATTTTTATTCTGAATCCCTCTTAAGAACTATTTAGGAGTAAACCTAAATAGGTTCTCCAAATAAGAGGTATAATCCTTAAACTTTCATTTTCATTTTATTTATTCCTCTAACTCCTTAAAATATTATTAAAAAATAATTATATAATAAAACAAATATCTATAATATAATAATATTTTTTATTTTAATTTAATAACTTATATCTATCTCCACTTACACCAAACAGGAAACAAAACCATCAATCATGTGTACAACAGACTACCACCTCGCAAAATGATGTTATTAATTTTCTATCACCACCTATCACAAATGGATATAATGATTGAATTAAAATTTAAATAATATATTTATTATATTATTATACTTATATAAATATAATATCACACCTACCTCTTTACCTTCTAATCTATTGGATAACAACAACACCCCTCGTGTGTACGGCGGACTACCACCACACGAACCAATGTGATATGTTTTTAATTTTTGTTTTACTTGGATGATAATAGGGATATATTAAATTAATATATATGATATTTTTAACATAATTATAATGATTTAATTGTAATATCACATACAACTTCTTACTTTCTATTCTGTGGGAGACATGATAATGTCGCTCGTGTGTACGGAAGACTACCTCCTTGGAAAGTAGTGTGATTTTTTTCACTAAAGCTTTGTATGGAATGTAATAAGGGTGAATTTAAGGAATATATTTAATATAAATGTCCTAAAAATTATTTTTTGTAATTAATATATTATTTACCTTTTCTTTTTTCCCCTGTTGAGAAAATAGAAACATCAATCATGCGTACGTACGGTCTATTGTCCCCATAAATGGTGTAATTCATTTTCTATCTCTAAAGTAATTAGATTACTTTATATATATAATTTATATATATAATATTTATAAATTTTTTAACATTATATTGATGATGGAACAATTATCAATATAAGAGGACTAAAAATACCAAATGAAAACATGAATGAAAAAAATAAGTAGTTATTGCCCAAAACTTGATTTTAACAAAGAATTGTTAATAAACGAGTAACAAAAGCTCATAAGTAAATCATAAATGGTATTATAAATATGATTATTTTTATATAATATATTTATAATAAACATATATTTTCTATACACATTTCTCAAATGTGTACGAAGGATTTTAGGACTTAAGGTAAGTGATTTTTAGTCTCACTTTTATTTATATAAGACTTATGCCAAATTCACCACTCGTTTATTTTGTGTGGTGTATATACTAAACCTATGACGTGTTATTTAATTAATATAATTATTAAAATAATATTTAATATTTCATTTGATTTTATTATTTAATGGGACTCATGATTCAAAATATTACCAATGCGATAAGGGAGTTTTGTCTCAATTTGTCTTCTTTGGGACATAAGTTATGTTATACACATATATTATTTTATGAGGTGTATATAAATCCTATTTTGCATTTAATACCATGAATTTATTAATTATTATAATACTTTAAGTTTCATTTAATTTTATTTTATCATGGGGATTATGATTCAATGCTACCAAAGTTGTAAGGGTTTTATGATACAATCTAATAATTTATCAGAATTGTTTAGATTTACGCTTTGAATGTTGAAATAATATGATTTATATCTCATTAAAATCATAAATTTTATTATACTCTGGTTATTTAATGATGGTACATGTTTTCCTTTCATTTTCCTCTCTATATATACTCAATATTTTAAAATAAATCTTTTAAGAAAAATTAACCTTATTTATCTCTTTGATTGAAACCCCGTTTTCTTCATTATCTACGTTTTATAAAAATGTTTTAAAGAGAGTTCTTAATGTTCTACAAAGATTTTTTAAAATCAATTTTTCCCATTTTTTAATTTTTTAAAATTTTTTTTAATGGGAATATTCTTATCATTTTCCAATGGATCAACTTTTGACTTTTTACTAAAATTGTGAAAAGAAACATTATTTTAATGTGTATGACATGAAAAAAAGTCCACACTTTCATGACTAACCAATTTTTTATAATTAAATATATTATTTTTAAAGGTTATTTTTAGATAAATTATTTTTACAATTTTTTGAGATTTTTTAGTTTTAAAAAGTCATTTTCAAAGTAAAAAGGTTATTTTCCTCAAGAATTTTTTTAAATAATATTTAATTCTTCCATTAAATTTTTACATGGTTATTTTTAAAGAAAAAGATTGTGAAAATATTTTTTGTTTTAAAAATAAATTTTAAAAGTGGAAAAGTTATTTTACTCAAGAATTGTTTTAAATAATCTTTAAATATTTATTTATAGCTTTCCAATGTTATTTTCAAAGAAATGGATTTTGAAAATGTTTTATGTTTTAAAAAGTGATTTTCAAAGGAAATTTTTTATTTTACTTAAGAAATGTATTAAATAATATTAAAAACTTCCTTTATATGTTTCTAAGTTTATTTTCAAAGAAAATAATTTTGAATTTTTTTATGTTTTAAAAATAGATTTTCAAAGTGTAAAGGTTATTTTTCTCAATAAATGTTCTAAGTGATATTTCAAAATCATTTACCATATAGGATGATATCATTTGATGTTACTCATGATTTACTAGGGATATAAAACCAGGATACCATTATTATTATTTCTTTGAATGGTTTATGTTTATAGTGACATGAGGTTTAAGAAAACCGTTTCTTTTTCCACATGTTATGTTATGATGAAATGCTGAAATGTTTATGAATCCTATTTCTATTCCATAGGTTATTCTATGTTGAAATGTTTATGAAATACATTTATTTTCATGGATTCTGATATTATTAATGTTTTTATGATCTTCTAGAACATATATGTAAGATATTCATTGCATGATGGGTGAGAACTATATCTCCCTTCGATGCATTGAGTAAAGATTGATATCTCAGGAGATAAACAGGATTGGAATGGGGAGTGAACTTAGTTCAATAAGGTACTTGTTCCACTATTATAGTCATGAGAGTGAACCATTACTACTATAATGGTTTGGGGAGTGAAACCAATCCACAATGATAGTCATGGGAGTAAATATTTACTACTATGATGGTTTGTGGAGTAAACCAATTCTACTGTGATTGTTTTGTTAATGATCCTTTCAAACTAAGGAAATGATTTCTTATGCTTATGTGTATGACACAATTCCATGTATTATGTAAATGTTATAAAATCATGGATCATGTTACTTTATTTCCTTATGATTAATATCTTATTAACATCTAATATTTATTCCCTACTCAATATTTTGATATTTGATATGTAGGGTATGGTTTTCATATGTTATGGTCTTGTTCTCATAACCTTATGCTCACATTATGTTTAGGTATTTCCCTTGTTTACCTTTACTGATCATCTAAACTAAACCTTTTTTATTTATTTTCCCTAGGTTATGATGATAGGTATTACATGTGATATTTTATAAAAGGGTGTTATTTATGAGGAACAAAGTGGGAGATGATGTAGAACTCTTATAAACCATTTTTTCGTGTTTCAAAGTTTCCAAAGGCACTATACCTTTATGATTCTCAAGAACATGTTTTTGTAATTTAATGAACATTCACCTAAAAAGATGTAATATATATGTATAAAAATGTTGGCTCTTTAAATTTGGTATTAGAGGATAGGTTTAGTGGTCCTTTGGAAACAAAGATGAGAAGACTTTAGTGAGTCCCTAAGGATATGTCTATAGATATATTTAGGGATACACCTACGGATAAGTCTGAGGATAATTCAATGTATTGTAAATTTTCATGATATTTTGCTAAAGAATAGAGAAAGTAGTTTCCTTTTAATCACATCCCTATCCGGGTTCTACAAGTGGACATGGTTTTGGAATAGATTTACCTATGGGTAATAACCTTGATAAAGTCATGTCGAGCTTGACTCAAGTGTTACCTGGTACATGAAAACGAACCTTACTACGTACCTAGTTTGAAACTCCAGGGGGATATGATTTGGAAATTTACATTTTACCTACGAACCATTATGAATGATTTGAATAGATGATAATCACAGATGGCCTAGGATAAACCTAAGGTTTCATATATTTAAATGAAGGTGTCATTATTTAAAAATATTATAAATATTTTTTCATGACTATGTGTTTTCCCATTATGATTATATTTTATCACACTATTATCTTTTGGTTTCAATTAATGACAGGAAACATAAGGAGTTGGGTTAACATTTAATGTGATATACAATTCATTAATGATTAAACAAATGGTATTATGATTAAGGTGAAGGAAATTGTGATTATACCTAATCATTTTTTATGTAATATAATTAAAAAATTTCACCATAACCAACTCTCAGACCCACCAAAGAAGAGAATAATAGAGTTCATTGAGAGTAAGGGTGGTAGAGACCATGGATTAAAGAATAATCAGTTTATTTTATATTGAGAATGTGGGAATGAGAACTCCATGGAATTTATCAAAGGAAAAAATAAGATATTTTAAATGTGGAAAATAAGAACAAAATCAAGTAATTTAGGAGGAAAAAATTAAAATTTTGGTTAATGTAATGGATGAGAATAATAGTTTCCCTAAGGCATATTCAATGGTTGAATGTTAAAAATGTTAAAAATATGGTATTTATAAAAATAAATATCATAGGAGAAAGGATTGTGAATAGAATTAGTAAGGTGCTATGAGTAATGGTTACACTACTGATGATGAAGAGAACACAAATGAAATATGAAACGTATGATCTATTATAATAGTATTTTTTATGCTAAATGTGAGAATCATGATTAAATTTAGATCGGTGAATGTTAATACATAATTTTTATTTCATATTATAGGAAATTAGTATTAAAGAATAAGATGATGGATCCTAGTTAATGGTTCAAGAATGATGTGAATGATTGAAGTTTTTATGTATTGGAATTTATGAATTATGTTATTTTAATCATGAAATATATAAGTATTTTTAAGTATAATTTTTACTTAAGGATTTGCAATAATATTTTTAATGGTACCGATGACCTAGAAAAGTGATTTAATAGTAAGGTCTTATTCACTAGTAGAAAAATGGTCTTTAACATTGGAATTTTAAAATGTGTTCTTAGAGACCAATGTTAAAAGTCTTCCACTAGGTATTTAAATTTTTATTATTCAGTAATAAATGTTAAAATTTTACTTTTAACATTTTTTTTCATAAAAACTGATGTTAAAAGTCCTAATGGAACACTTTTAACATCGTTTTTTTAGGAATTGACGTTAAAAGTAACTTTTTTGTTAGTTTTTCAAATAAATGATATCCAAAATGTTAACCAAGATGTATATCATTTCAAAATATTCTATTTTACTAGTCTTGTATCTAAAATATACTTATGGATCAAAATTTATGGATGTCAGAAGTTGAACATTAGAAGACTTTTAACATTATTTTTTTCTAGAATTAACGTTAACAGTTAATTTTCATGTAATTTTTTAAAATAATTGATGTCAAGAATTCTAGAAAAGCTGTATCTCATTTTCCAAGATTATATTTGACTGGTCTTGGATCTAAAAATGAATTATGAATCAAAATTTATGGATTTCATAATTTGAACATTATAATACTTTTAACATCATTTATTTAAAGATCGGTGTTAAAAGTAAAATTTAGAATTGGTTTTATAAATAAAAGATGTCAAAAATGTTAAAAAAGTTGTATATAATTTCCCAATATTTGATCTTATTGGTCATGAAGCTCAAACATAATTATAGATCAAATGTTATGGATGTTAAAATTTGAACTTTTTTATGAGAATTCTTAGAGAAATACAACTTTCGAAGGACATAATTATTGATCTGTATATCCGTTTGAGCTCCATGAATAGTCAAATCGAATATTAGGAAATAAAATACAACTTGGTTAACATTGATAATACTTTTTATTTGAAAACCTAATTCCAAAATTTACTTTTAACTTCAATTTATTAGAAAATCGATGTCAAAATTCTTTTAATGTTCAACTTTTGACATCCATAACTCTTGATTTGTATGTCCATTTGAGCTCTAAGAATAGTAAAATTGAATCTTGGGAAATGAGATACTACTTGTTTAACATTTTTGATGTCATATATTTGAAAAAATGATGCAAAAGGTTACTTTGAATGCCGGTTCCTGAAAAAAATGATGTTAAAAATCTTTCATTAGTACTTTTAACGTCAGTTTTTACTAAACCCGATATTAAAAGTGAAATTTTAGCATCAATTACTAAATAAATTATGTTTAAATTGATCATGGAATAATTTTAACAGTGATATCTAAGAACCTAATTTTAAAGTCCTCATGGAATAATTTTTAACTTTGGTTATATATTTAACTGATGTTAAAAGTAAAATTTGAAATACACAGGATCAATTTTTCAATTTTTTTATAATGTGCATTTCATTTTTTACAATCCTGCATAAATTTTAATAAAAATACATTGAAAATATTTTTTTAGTATATATAAATCCTTATCTTATTTCTTTTATTGTTTTTGAACTCTTTGATTCGATCAAATTTTCAACACGTCTTTAATCGATGATTTGAAAATTTTATCTATTCTAATCATTTAATTTCTATATTATTATTTTCCTTAATTTCTAAATATATTCATAATTTTCCTTATAATTAGGAATTATTCTTATGATCTAGTTATGAATATAAAATATTCGGATGGGATTTACCAACTGAGGTGAAAAATTCATTATCGATCACTGGTTTCATTATCACATGAGTTCTACCCTATAAAGAAGAGAAATGATGATAAAGAACATATCAATTTGATGAAAAATCATAAAATAATTTTAATATGTCTAAAGCCTTAAGTTTATTTTCATAATTTTGTGTTTGTAATTTTCATTTATGTTTTTAATTTTTTCTTTGAAATGAGTTGTATGTATTAAAACTTAGAGAAGTTCAACTTCTGACGACCATAACTTTTGATATATAACTCCATTTTAGCTCCACGACTAGTAAAATAGAATCTTAAGAAATGTTCTAAAACTTTATAAAATTTTTTAACATTAGTTTTTTGAAAAAATGATTCAAAAAAAGACTTTTAACATAGATTTATATCAAAAAATGACACTAAAAACATTATGTAATTAGACATTCAACGTTGTTTTTTTTCCAAAAAATGATATATAAATGTAAAAATTTTAATTTTTGAAGTTGGTTTATAAAAACCCATTTGAAAGTACAATTTTTTACATCAGATACTTAGACATTAGTTTAAAACTAACATTAAAATTAAAAGAAAACTGACGTTAAAGAACATTTTTCTACTAGTGATTTTATGGAAAATTGATGATTAAGGGATGATAACCCTTAATATGTTTTTGATGATAAGAAAATGGTGTTTTGTTTGGATAAAGAGATTATTGATATAGATAAAGTAAACTATATATTATTGATAACCACAAAACTGGTTAATGATTGTTTGAAAAATTTATATATGTTACCATTTATGGAGTTTACAAAAATTTTGGATTTACAAAATATATTCAATAATTTGTGGTTTTATTTAAGGAATTAGGAGCATGTATATGTTCATTAAGGTTTTATGGTAATTATTTTTATTACCATTCTTTAGGAGCATATATGGAAAAGGAATTCACATATTTTGTATGTGACCATTAAGAGCTACTTAATGATATTCAGGGGATTAATGTTAAGTTTATTTTGAGAAAATTTGTGACCTTATTTATAAATTTTAAATTTTGGAGGGATCATAAATTAACTATTTATGGAATAGTTTAAGTAGAAATTTGGATGAGGATTTAATGATTAATGTATTAATTCACTATATAAAGATTTATTAATATTGGATAACTTGTGATAAATTATTTGTTATGATGATACATAGAGATATAAGGAATTACTTACCATTCTATTATGGATCTTGTGATCTGTTAGTGCATCAGGCATAAAAAATTCATCTTCATTTCTTGGAGTAAGAGATGAAGTGGAAATTGATCAAAGTAAAACCAGAGGATCAATTTTTTTATGATATAAATGAAAGAAAATCCCTA
The DNA here is from genome assembly GCA_963277665.1 of Viscum album. Classification (NCBI taxonomy): domain Eukaryota; kingdom Viridiplantae; phylum Streptophyta; class Magnoliopsida; order Santalales; family Viscaceae; genus Viscum; species Viscum album. Next base: position 392,952,501 of record OY728147.1, on the reverse strand, counting down.
TGTATATTAGTTAGTTTTAAATTATTAATCATATTCGTATGGTAGTTTATCATTTGGAACTTTCATAGAACCTATCAAAGGTTCACAATGTGTTCCATGTATCTTTATTGAGGATGTACATACCTGATCCTTTACATTTACTAAACTCAGAGGTCCTAACATTGAAAAAATATCTTTCTTATGAGGAACAACCGATAGAGATTCTATATTATAGAGAGAATGTTCTACGAAATAAAACCACTCACCTTGTCAAAGTTTTATTGTGAGACCACCAGCTTGAGGAAGCTATATGTGAACGTGAGGGTATAATAAGGAAGATATATCCTCAGTTTTTTGTACAGAAGTGAAAAAATTTCAAGGATGAAACTCACATTAAGTGTGTATAATTTAACACCCTAATATTTTTTAAAATATTTTTTCTGATTAAATTTAATTTGTTCGATAGATGGAACTACATGCGATATCAGGTTTTAACGAAACACGCCATACTATTAAAATATTATTATATAATATGATAGTTATTGTCTGGGAATTGGAATGATGGGTATGAATAGGATTAAATAAATTAAAAAAATATATTATTTACACTTTTATATAAAATTAATTCTTTGGCGATAGGTTAATTAGAAATAAAAAACCATTTAGAAATTAATAAAATATTTTTATGAAAAAACTAATTTTATGCGCATAATTTTGTTATCTGAATAAAATAAAAAATAATTTTTTTGAATTATTTTAATTAAATTTATATATTATATATTCAATAAAATTTTTTATCATGAATCTTATGTGTTTTCTAGGCATGAGATAAGAAGAATTCTGATTTTATGCTTAAAAATAATATTTTTCCTAAAGAAAGTTTTGTTGCCTTTTGCACACTTACTTTAAAATTGATTTTTTCTAATTTTAGAAAATTTATTTTAAAAAATAAAATTTATTTTTAAATCATCATTTCAAAAGTATATTGGAGTGAGTTTTTGATAATTTTCTGAAATTATAATTTTTCAATGAATAATGAAAAATACTAATTATTATTGAAAAATCGCCTTTTAATTCGAAGAATTTACAAGTTAAATTTTATATTAATATGTTTTTAAAAGTAAAATTAGTTAAATAATATATATATTAATCCAATTATTTCATTGGAGTCAATTTCATATATAATTTTTATATAAATTATTTTTAAATATTTGAACATTTTCTCTATGGAAAACCACTTTCTCATTGCATCTTTAGGTTTAATTTAAAAATAAAATTTAAAACATCTTTTAATAGAGTTTGGAGAAATATATTAAATATTTTAAATCATAATAATTAAGATCATTTAATAAGTTCAACTTAATTTTTTTTCAAAATTAATTGTAAAAACAATAAAAATTAATTACTGATGTTAAGGTTAAGACAAGTTTACCGGGGGTTAAACTAAAAAGACAAGGGTAAAAATACCTATAAACTATTCCAAAACCAATTTAATGGAAATATTTAAACATAATTAACCACTAAGGTTCAAAAATGGACCATTTTTGAGCTTTTTTTAAGGTGAGAAATTTGGGTACACTTTATCCTTTTCAAAAATTCCTTGTGTGTCCTCTCCCCAACTCATAATCGACCATCCTCTCTCCTATCCTCTTCACACTTAACAAACCATTTTGTTAATAAAATTACTATAAAAATATATGTATTTCTTCCCTACCACCATATTATAGGAATTATTTTTGTTAGGAATACATCCTAAGAAGGATTTATGTGCTAACCTAAAGTGGTTCTCTGAAGATGAGGTATAGTTATTAAACTTGAGTTTTCATTTTTTTTCTTCCTATAACTCATTAAAATATTATTAAAATATGATGATATAATAAAAAAATTATATACCATATAATTATATTATATTATTTTAATGTAATAACCTGTATCCATATCCACTTCCAGCAAATGGGAAATGAAACTGTCGATCATGTGTACAGTGGACTACCGTCTCACGAATCGATGTTATTTATTTTCCATTACCACATCTCAAAGCTGGATATAATGATGGATTTAATATTTATTTAAGTTATTAATTATATTATTACAAATTTTTAATAATAATATCTCACCTAATTTCTTACCTTCAAACCTATTAGAAAAAAATAATTTCACTCTTGTGTATGACAGACTACCACCTCAGGAATCAATGTGATGTGTTTTTCATTTCTATTTTACTTGGAAAATAATATGTATATAATAATTCAAAATATATGATATATTTAACATAATTATACTTTTTAAATTATCACATCACATATAAATTCTTACTTCTCATTCCATTGAGGATATAATAGCATCGCTTGTGTGTGCGGCAAACTACCACCTCACGAAGCGATGTGATTCATTTTTCACTAATACTTTTCATGGAAGGTAATAAGGGTAAATTTAATGAATTTATGTGTTATAAATGACATAGAAACTATTATAATTTAATATATTATTTAAATTTATTTTTTTCACCCATCTAGAAAATGGAAACAACGTTCACACATATGTACGACCTACCGTCTCCATGATTGGTGTGATTCATTTTCTATCTCTAATTTTTTTAGATTACTATAAATAAATATACATTGAATATATATTATATTTATATCATTTTTAAAATTAATCATATTATGGAACTATGATCAAAGTAATAGTGATGAAAATATAGAATCAAAACATACACGAAAAACGGAGAAATTATTTCCAGAAATGTGATGTTAAGAAGGAATTTCTTATTAAATGGGTAATAAAAGGTCACAATTAAATTATATATAATATTATAAATATTATTATTTTTATATAATATATTCATGATAAAACTATATTTATAATAAAATATAATCGAATGTGTACGAAGGAAGTTAAGACTTAAGGTAAGGTATTTTTAGTCTCACGTTTATTTCTAGGATACTTATACAAAATTCACCACTCATTTATTTTGTGTGGTGTATATACTACCCCTTTAAAAATTTATTTCATGAATATCATTATTTACATGATATTTATCTTTTCATTTGATTTTATTCTTTAAAATAGATTACAATTCAAAATATTGCCTAAGTGGTGAGGGATTTTTGTCTTAATTTGTCTTCTTTGGTACATATGTTATATTATGCACATATTTTATTTTATAAGGTGTATATATATCCAAATTGACATGTAATATCATGAATTTATTAATTTTCAATATATTTTATTTTTCATTTAATTTTATTATTTCATGGGGCTTATGATTCAATGCTACCAAAGTGTTAAGGATTTTATGATACAATCTCATCGTTTATCAAGATTGTTTATATTCATGCTTATGGTGATGAATTATTATGATGTATATCTCAAGAAACACATGAATTTTATTATCCTATGGTTATGTAATTAAAATACACATGTTCCATTAATTTTACACTCTTTATGTACTCAAGAGTTCAAAATATTGTTTTTCATAAAATTTCACTTTATTTATCTCTTTAGTCGAAGACCCTTTTTCTTCTATGTCCGTGTTTTCTAAAAATGATTTAATTAAATATTTTAATATATTAAAATTTATTATTTAAATTCAGTTTTAACCATTTTTTAATTTTTTCAAAATGGTTTTAAAAGGAACCATCTTGTCATTTTTCAAATGAGTCACTTTTTTATTTTTTACCAAAAATTTGAAAGTAATCTTTGTTTTAACATCTACAACATGAATGATGTTTACCACCATCACAAATATCCAACTTTTTAAATATTCCTTTACAAGTTAAAATTTTTATTTTAAAATAAAAGGATTTTCATAATGTTTTGTGAATTTTTATTTTAACAAAAATTTATTTTCAAAGTAAAAAGGTTATTTTACTCAAGAAATTTTTTAAATAATATTTAAATATTAATTTATAAGTTTCTAAGGTTATTTTAAAATAAAAATTTTATGATAAAATTTTATGTCTTAAAATGTTATTTTCAAAGTAAAAAGGTTATTTTACTCAATAAAATTTTAAAATAATCTTTAAATCTTCCTTTATAACTTTCCGAGGTTATTTTCAAAGAAATAAATTTTGAAAAAGTTTATGGTTTTAAAAAGTGATTTCTAAAGTGAAAAGGTTATTTTAATCAAGAATTTTTTTTAAATAAAATTTAAATATCCCTTTATTTTTTCTAAGTTTATTTTCAAATAAAATTATTTTGAAAATTTTTTATGTTTTAAAAACCAATTCTCAAAGTGAAAAGGTTATTTTCCATAAGAAATTTTCCAAGTGATATTTCAAAAACATTTTCCATCTAAGATAACATCCTTCGATATTACTCATGATTTATTGGAGATATAAACCAATAATACCATTCTTATTTTTTTCTGAATGGTTTATATTTATGATGACCAGGTGTTTATGAAACCCATCTGTTTACCATGGGTTTTTTTATAATGAAATGATGACATGTTTATGAAACTTGTTTCTTTTCCACACATTATGCTTTTCTTTTCCACACCTTATGCTTTGATGAAATGTTTATGAAACCCATTTATTTACATGGGTTATGATATTAAGGATGTTTTATGATATTGTGTCATATATATGTATGATCTCTATTAGGTGATGGGTGGGACCTATATATCCCTGTAATTTATTGGGTAAAATTTGAAATATCATGAGATAAACAGGACTGAAATGAGATTCAACCTAGTTCAGTAAAGGAATTTATCGAATATGAGAGTAATGAGAGTGAACCATTACCAATACGATGTTTTAGGGAGTAAACCCAATCCACTATGATAGTCTTGGGAGTGAACCTTTACTATTAAAATGGTTTGGGTGGTGAACCCATTAAATTTTGAAAGTTTTGGTAGTGATCCTTGACTACTAAGGAGATAATTTTATATTATTGTGTATATATAACAATTCCATGTTTTATATAAATTTTATGATCTCATAGATTATGTTATTTAATGTACTTATGATCCATGACTTATTAACATCCAATATTTATAAAATGACTCAAAATTTTGATCCATGATATGTAGGGTATGGTTTTCATATGTTAATATTATTCTATTATACCCTTATATTCATGTTATCTTTACATATTTACCTATTTTACCATTACCAATCATTTGAGATCACACATTATTAGGATTATTTTCCCCAGATTACGATGATAGGTATTATGTGTGATATGTCTATAAAGGTTTCTAGGCATGATTAACTAAGTGGGAGATGATGTAGAACTCTTATGAACTGGTTTTTTATGTTTCCAAGTTTCCAAGTTTCCAAAGGCACTATAAATTTATAATACTCAGGAATGTGTTTGTGTAATGTAATGAATATTCATATAAAAATATGTAATATCTATGTATGAAAAGTTTGAGACTTTAAAGTTTTCCCCCAATCATGCTAGGAAAAAGGGCTAGGTGTGGGCCACTAGTATGACTTCTGATTGAACATTAGCATAGGTCGATAATGATTTCATTGTTGGATATACTCATATATTGTTAGGTGCTTTACATGTTAGGGATCCGTGTTATTTCCCATGACACATTTGACCGTTTTTTGTTTTGTTATTAAGGGGAGTTTTATCTCATGCTTGTTTGTATAATTTCCCTTGATTAACTTGATATGACACTTTTTCTTATGTTTATTGTATATATTCCATTTAATACTTTGTTCCTAACTTTTTGTTCTTGACTCATGTGAGTGTGTTGGGATATTTTCTTTGGAAAAGTGTGTTTTCAATGATGTTTTGAAAATAATTTTGAAATTAAAGACTTATTTATGACTTCTTGTGGTGGATTTTAAAAAAATGGGGTTTGGAATGGCTTTGGCTAGAAAAATGTTATTAATTAACCATTTTCATTGAAATAAAGAAAATTATTTTTTTTAGAAATTAAAAACTGGTGTGTGGTTTGAAAATGGATTTTTCCAGTAGCTTTGTTTTCAAAATGCATGTGTTTGGTTTTCAAAAACAAAGAAGTATTTTTTAAAAAGTGGTTTATAGAATTGTTTTGTTTCCTATCAAGTTTTACATATACATATCTTACTTTCTAGTTTACTTTCAAACTAGTATTGATAGGTTTCCTTTTGAATGATATTTTATAGTTTTGGTAGGTTTTTGTGACATATTGTGGTTTTTAGCTCAACCCATATATCATTTCATATTTCAATTTCTCTATTGGATCATGTTTATTCATCATATCCATAGGGTGAGTTGAGTAGTGGTGAATTGTGAGGTCACATGGAGGTTAGTATACTTTTATTTTTTGTTGCAGTTATTCATTCCTAATTAGATTTTATTATATTATGGATGTTTACTTTATTTCGGATCTTGAATTTATTAAGTTCATTTTAATTTATCTATATTTTGGTGGAAACCATTCAAAAAGTTATTCCTGTGATTCCCATACACAAGTTGATAGCCAGTGGGGACCAAGAACACCCTTCAGGCCTTATGAAAAATTAGGCTAGGTGACAAGGTGGATGAAAGCCTGGTCTAGTTCATTATAAAAATGTTATTAGGATATTGGGTCTTATTTGGTAAGAACCCTAATCCAATTTTTGTATCCATTTTTATTTTGGTATGTTATGGTAGAAGGAGGTTAAGGTTATTGGGGATGGAGAGGTAAGGGTGGGAGGAGTATAGCTAAATATTTCTCACCTCAAGCATCAAGCATCCAGGGGATGTTGGGTCTCACATTTTTAATTTGAGTTTGTTTTGGTTGATTTTGAAGGATTTTTATATGATAAAATTTTTGATCCACTTTGAGGATGTAGGTGATATTGGGGGTTTCTCTTTGGTTTTGTGGTGGAAAGGGTGGAGAACATGAGCTACATAGTTATCTCGTATGGCCTAGGAAATAGTGTGGTATTCATATAGTTAGGCCTACCTATTTTTTATTGTGTTTCATTATTAGTACATGGTCCCCCAACCATGTGAGCAATGTGTGAATAAAATTTTTTCCTCCCTAGTTGGAATGTTTTGGACTCCTCATGAATCTAGTTTATCCAAACATGGTTTCCACTAGTTGATAGTTGATTGAAAAGCATATTGGTGATTTTTTTTGATCAGGTTCTTGTGAGCCTTGTTTTGATTCTTGTGTAGTGTCCTATTTTCCCTTGGTTTTGAAACATAGTTTAGGGAAAATGAAATAGATTTTTTAGAAAATATATATTTTCAAAATTTTGTTTAGTATAAAATTGGGAAGAGTGAATTATATTTTTTATGTGGAATGATTTTGAAAATGGTTTTTTCCCCTCAGGTATGGTGTTTTCAAAAAGGGAAAATGGTTTTAAGGATAATTAATAGGATAATTGGTTATCAAAAGGGAATAGAATTTTGGAATTGATTTTTAAAATGTTCCTTTCTAGGGAAATGTGTGTATTCCACCAAGGTTTTTTTTATTAAACTGTGTTGTCTTGGTTTTGAGAAATACCTTGGTGGACAGTAATTTCAAAATTATTTAGTGAAAATGGAGATTGTGAAATAAAATTTCTTTTGGTATGGTGTTTTGTGCCTCGTTTGAGTGTTTATGTGTGCTTGTTGTATCTTGATATTTTGTTTTTATTCCTTAATTGAGATAGAATTGTTTGGGTTGTGTTATGAGACATGGATTGATGATGTCTACATATTATTCTACTATTATCCTCTAGAATGGTTGAAAATGTTTCCTCAATTATGGTTCCTACCCAAACTCCGAGTGGATTGGTGGATGAATAACCCTCTCTGTGCTTGGAGGCCAGGGATTAAAAAAAGTATTGTGGGGGTTTGAGGAGATTGAGGTGATCCTCGATTCTCATGGCACAACTGAATTATTTTTTGTGAGAGCAATAGAACTATATCCTGTTAAATTTAATTGAGTTTGGTGAGAATTAGTGGTTCCTTCTCTTTTGTGAGAGCGTTTGTCTTAATTTATATTTGGGAATTGTTACTTCCAAGGATATGTGTATCTTGTGTGTGGTTCCCCTTTTTGGATTTTTCTCGTGGATAGAACTGTGTAGAATTTCTCTTAGTTTTTTTTCTTGTGGTGTACCCCCTCCCTAGTGGATATCTTTGACGATGTTGGTTGGGGTGGTATCATTCTGTAAGGTTAGATGTGAGTAGTATTTATAGAGACTCATATATTTTTTGGACCTTATTTTGGAATTTGGATTCACCTATTCTTATTTTGATCCATGATATGTTTGTTGTTTAGATATGAGAGAGGCCTTGGATGCATGACTAGGTAACTATAGTGTTTGATCTTCCAATTGATCTTGGTATGATAGATGGAGTTTGGAATGGATGTTTAGGGTGAAATAGTTTAGGGTGAAATAGTTTAGGGTGACTTAGTTATTTACCCTAGGTTATCCACATGTATCATGAATTGAGGTGAGGTTTCTCATCATTCTTTAAGGCTTTATTTGGCTATTCCTTCTCTCTTGAGTTGGGAATGTTTTGGTTGAGATTGGATTTCTCTTATGGTTCCTTGGTTTCTTAAGGATGCTTCTCTCGGTTGTTTCTTTAGTTACACTATGTTATAGTAACTCTAAATTGTGGAAATAACATTTTAGAGGAACCCTAAATAGAGGTGAGACCATGTTAGGTCTCCTGTGCTTCTTAGGAATTCTTGTTTGAGGTTCATGTTTTATATATGATTTAAGATGTTTGGTGTGTTGTGGTTAATCATTTTGATCTCTATTGATTATTTTGTTTGAGGTATTTATGGTTGAACCTTATTTAGTGGTTCTATTAGGATAGGTCTTTCTTAGATCATTCATTCCTCCCATGTATTTATTTTCAACTAGGAATTTCGTGGGGAATAAAGTGTCATGGTGGAGAGTCTGTGACATCCCCAGTGTAACATTGTTTTATTTATTTTTTCTTTATCCTGTGATTGAAATAGATTGAGTTTCCATAGTCAACATGCCATAATTTTTTTATGATTTTTGATAGTTACACTATTAGCCCGCATGGTTAGTAGTAACTGTGTGGTACCCATGTGGGTGGGTCTTTCATTTTGATAGATCGGTTTAATATGACTTCCTCATGGGTTTTCAAACCATGTGGAGCTCCCCATAGACCATTTAACACACTAATATGAACCTTTGAGTCTAAACCGAATGTTTCCTGACATCATGCAAGATTCCCTATACATAGGAGGATTCTGACTAATAGTGAGAGTTTAAGTCCAATAGTAGGGAGACTATACCCTATGTATCGATTCATAGGATCAATAATAAACAATAATTAACAGAATAAATCATTATATTAAACATGAAAAATATCTATATAAATTACATACATGTCAAATAAAAAAATCATCTCCAAAAAGTGGAAAGACTATATAGAATAAGTAGAGATGATATATAAATAAACAATGAACACCAGGTCTCACCGATTTTCAACCTATCTCACCACCATATCTACACTCCTCAGCTCAGAAGTCCACCATAGGGCCCTTTACCTTCTATAGACCACTCATTAAATCTAAAAACGCACTAAAATTAACCAGTAGGGAGTGAGTAAAATACTCATTAGGACACCACCAATTCATCCTTGACTTTATGTGCACAAGTATACAGGTGTGTTCCTTAATAATAATTAATGCATAATAATAAAATAAATTTAAAATCAAAACCGAGTGGTGTTGTGCTAACCAAGCTGCCCCAAACCCCTTTCCATACCTGCTTTGGATTTATACAGAAACAATAACAAGAGGATATCAGAAGTAACTAAAAACTATCCATAAGGATAGTTCACCTATTTCTTGATAACCTCATAGAATTGTTCGTATATCGGACTTGGTTCACTCATGGGCCGTAAGTCCGACATGGTGATCTCGAATCATCTATTCATTGAGTATGCCATTAGTAAATCAATTAGGAATCAAGAATTATACTCATAGATCAATTAGGCATCAGGTGAGGTCCTCAAAATTCAACTAGGGATCAAGCAAGCTATACTTGGATTCCATGAATCGAGTGCATATCCAACACAACATTCCATAGTAACATTATATCTTTGGACTCAATTACAACATGCTACTCACAAATCAACTTGTAATTGAGTAAAACACTCACAAATCAACTAGGTATTGCGCATGCTTCTCACAAATCAACTATGAATCGAGTGTGATCCCCACAAATCAAATTGGCATCGAGAAACCAACACTTGGATTCTAAGAATCGAGTGAATATTCATCACAACATTCCATGGTAACATCATATATCTATCCTCATGTACGGAATGCTACTCATAAATCAACTAAGAATAAAGTGATTTATATTTTTTCATGCAACTCACAAGTCAAATAAGCGTTGAGCATCCCCATACTTAGGCATCAAGTGCATCATCAACACAACATTCCATCATATCTCCACCCTATTCTTAGGTTCACCATCTCCATTTTCACAATTTAAGAACACTCCCCGTCTAAGGGAGAAATATGCATTGATGGTTCACCTGTCTCAAGTACCAGTAACAACCACCAAGGCATGATAACATACATACATGGTGAGAAAAAATAATACATAATACAATATATCATCATGAGAAATAAAGAAAAAATATAACATCATGCAATATAAATCAAACCTGGAAAATGCTAGACTAATATCACTCATGGAATCACAACAGGTATCATGGGATACACACACCCACATGTGATCATAATAAATAATAGTATAAAATAATCCAACAAATAAATCAAGTATGGAAACATGTGTAAACAAGAGTCCACAAAGTTAAGGAACTTCCTACCTCAGGATTTTACATATCAACATCAATGTTTATAAAGGCTATTGTCACCTGAACAATGCTTGCACCCAACCAAAATAAATCACATGCCAACGAATCCTTGAAACATCTCTGTTTTGACATGATTTAGAAATATCACTACATTTTATAATTAAAAATATTAAATTAAATCTATTTAAATTATCTCACTAATCTAAAAAAAATTAGGATTAAGTTTTTTCTTGTCGAGATGAATCCAACGACACTGACAACACATCAATCCGATCAATATCGAAGAAGATATTTAAGATAAATGTTTTGAAAAAATTATAATTTTTTAAAAAAATAAAAGAGAGGGAGAGAATGAGAGAGGGATGAGTGAGAGGGAAGAGAAAAAAACCTCCTGTTCACTACTCACATCCCAAATTCCCCATTTAATACATCTTCCCCTTTTATTCTAATTAAATGTTTCTCTTTAATTGTTTCATTTAATTATTATCACTATTATTTATCTCTCTCTCTCCTATTAACCCATGCACCACAACCCCAAAACACCTCATATATATACGTTTTTTTACAAATTTCGCATTTAATCACATTAATTCCTTTATTTAAAAATTTATTAAAACATCCATATATATATTTACACCCACATTTTACACACACACACACATTATATATATATGTATGTATTCATACACGCACAAAGATAAATAAATAAATAAATATATATATACATATATATTTAACCCATATATATATATATACACACATTATATATATGTGTGTGTATCAACCCTCATTCACAAACACAAATATTTACCCCCCACATACAAATATATAGACACACACACACATCATTTAATTTTCCATACACAAGTTATTTTCCAATTTAATAATAATAGAAAAAAACAACAATAACAATTATTATTAAAAAATATCAAATAATTTCCACCATTAATATTTTAAAGACCATTTTCATTAAATACCAGAAAGAATTAATAAATTAATATTAACCACACATTTGAATTTATTTATCATAAATAATAATTTCACCACAATTACATTGATCACTAATCACTATACACACATGGACAAATGTTTCTCATCATTTAAGCTGATTATAAATTATTTAATCACATATGTAATTTCCATTTTAATTTTTCCAACACAAATACTAATAATAATATAATTACTATTACCCTTGCGTGCGATGTATCCAAACTCCAAAAGCACACAATGATTATATCACATGTAGGGTAAAAAAATATTCCGGTCCTATCAGTGGTATCAAATTTCTTATATGATACACTTTTTATGATATATTTATTTTTTTAGAAATATAATAAAAATATTAAATAAATTATCCCCACATGTGATTTGAAAAAATGCCTGACATGCACAAATGTAATGTCGTACCTAGGGTAAACCACACATCTCAGACCTAATAGCGGAGTTAGCTTTCCCATACGAGGTATCATTTGGGAGATAGTTCCTTATTTTGAAAAAATAGGGTGAATTCATAATATAATATATTTAAAATTTTTATTCGATTAATATCGAGGATCTGTGGGCCAAAATATTCCATGCTAACTCAACACCTGGCTCTAAAAATATTAAATAGAATATTCTAAAGTGTTAACATGGATTTTACTCTTAAATAAATCCTTTAAATAATTTATTAAAAAAATTTATTGAAAATTTACAATTTCAACATAAAAATACTCATAAATTATTTACAAATAGGGTTTTATTATCCTTAAAAATTTGTGTATGTTACAATTTATCCCTTTATCGAATTACCATCCTTGATAAGTATCTCTACCAGACTTGTTTGAATAAATCAGGATAATGAGTTTGAACATCAGAATCTCGCTCTCACACCTTAGAGGCATCATCTCTCAAACATAGATAATATTAGGAATATAAACAAATCTTATCCAGTATATGGGATCACACAAGGGTCTCCTATGAGTCTACCCTTAACCCAAGGTATACCCCTCCAAGAACTAACCATTGTTTCCATCCCTGTATTTTAGTCACATTCATCATATATATACTAACACAACAACATTATCCTATCAACTAATTAGTTAAAATAAAGATATATCATAATAGCATAAAACACAAATATATCACACAAATAGAAACTATATTTAATAGATAGAAAAAATAGTAGTATTTAATTAATGAAGTACAATTCATTATAACAAAAAAGTATATATATGACATGTGAACCTACGTGTCTAGTCATGAAGCATGAATGAACACAAAATCACATAAATCACATATAAACAACATGTGCATAACCTAAGGTGAATTTAATCAATGGTAATAAAAAAACATAAATTAATCCGTTTATAAAAACTCTAAGGTCCACTATATAGTGTTTTCCAGACACTGTCATAGTTCCCCTACTCGAGTCTCAATGTCCTATCTCCTGTCCCCCATATCCCAAACTAAGACAAGAGAAGAAACAAGTTAGTGAGTCCTGATCATCTAACACCATTTTGTAATGTCCCAACCCAAAAAATTGGGTCCAAGAAAGATTCTACATGACCTCATGTGTTCCTCTACATACAAAAGAGGCTTACGACTAGCATTGAGGGTCTAAGACCAATAGTGGGTAGACCATACCCTCTATATCAATTCACAAGATAAATAATAAACTAATATTAACATAATAAATCATAAGAATAAACATGTAGAATAATTGAATAAAATAAATACATGTAAAAAAAATAAAGAAGCACCTAAAAGTGGAAATCCTTTATAGAGTAAATAAAGTAGATCAATAAATGAAAAATGAACTACATGTATCATTGGTGTTCATCCTATCCCACCATAAGATCCACATACGTCAACTCATTAGTCCACCACAAGGCCCTTTCCTTTCACCAAATACCTCATGAAATCTATAAGAACACCAAAATTCCTGAGAAGGGTGTGAGTAAAAGACCTTATAGGACACCACAAATGCATCCTTAACCTGATGTTCCCAAGTATACAAGTGTATTCTATAATAATAATCAATTCAAAAAAATAAAATAAACATAAATATAAATACTGAGTGGCAGTGAACTAACCAAACTACCACAAAATATCGACCATACCTACTTCAGCTCCATGCCATAATGATAACAAGAGGATATCAGAAGTAACCAAAAACTAGTGACAAGGCAAGTGCACCTATTTTTTGACAACCTCATGGAATCATGTGTATATGAGAATTGGTTTTCTCATGGGCCTCAAGTATGGAATTCTGTTTGAAAATCAACTCAACATCAAGTACTCCACTCTTAAATCAATTAGGCACTGAGCATGCTACTCTCAAATAAAATAGGCATCGAGTGAGATTCTCTCAAACCAATTAGACATTGAGAAATTGATACTTGGTTTCCATGCATCAAGTGTATCTCTAACATATAATTCCATGGTAAAATCATATATATGGCCTCAATTATGGCATGCTACTCACAAATCAACTAGGAATTGAGTAGGCCACTCAAAAATCAACTAGGTATCGAAAATTATTCTCACAAATCAACTAGGCATCGAGTGTGATCCTCTCCAATCAATTAGGCATAGAGAAACTAATACTTGGCTTCCAGTAATTGAATTCATCTCAAACACAATGTTCCATGGTAACATCATATATCTTCCCTCAACTTTATAATGCTACCTAAAACTTAACTAGGTGTCAGGTACCAGATATACATCATGCAATTCACATTTTAACTAGGCTTAGAGATACAAATACTTAGGCATAAATTGTATCCTCAACATGGCATTCCATAATATCTTTACCACATTCTCGGGTGTATCATCGTCATTGTCAAAAATCAAGCACACTCCCACTATAAAGGAAAAAATATACCATAAAGGTTCACTTGTCTGAAGTACCACTAAAAACCACCAAGTCATGGTAACATATATATAGGGTGAGAACACAATAAGACATAACAAAATATATCATCATGAGAAATAAAGTAGAAATCCTAACATCATTTGATAATAACCAAACATGAAAAAAGATATACTAATATCACCCATGGAATCATAATGGGTCTCATGGGATACACAGACACACACACCCACACACGATGAAAATCAATCATGGTATACAATAATCCAACACATAAATCATGTATGGTAACATGTGTAAATGAGTTTCCATGAAGGTAATAAACTTTCTACCTTATGGTTGTTCAAGTCAACATTGAGGTTTACTGAGGTTGTCATAACCCAAACCATGATCGCACCCAACTAGAAAACAATCACATGCCAATGAATCCTTGGACCATCCCAATTTTGATGTGATTTAGAATTATCACCATATTTAATGATTAAAAACATTAAATTAAATCTGAATAAATTACCTTGCTTCTTTTTAAAAAAAATTTAGAATTAAATTTCTAATCATGGATGTGAATCCAATGATACTGACAGTGCATCAATATAATCAATATTGAAGAATATATTGAAGATATAAGTTTATAATAAATAATAAAAAAATAAAAAAATAAAATAAAAGAGAGGGAGATCATGAGAGAGGGATACATGAGAGGAAGGAGAAAACACCCTCCTGTGCACTGTACACTTCCCAAATCACCCCTTTAATATATTTTCCCCATTTTATTCTTATTAAATATTTCAATTCAATTATTTTATTTAATTATTATAATTATTATTTTTCTCTCTCTCTTCTTAACCCATGTGTCACACCCCTGAAAAACCTCATATACATTTTTTTTCCAAATTTCGCATTTAAACACACACACATGTGTGTGTGTTTATATTTGTGTGTGTATGTGTATTCACCCACACACACACATTATATATATATATGCATGTATTCATGTTCACACACCCACCCACCCACACACACACACACATTTATAAATATATATTTAGGCCATATATATATATCCACATTATTTATATGTGAGGGTGTGTATTCACCTACACACACACATATATAAATATTTAACCCTTATATATATACACCATTAAAATTTCCATACAAAAATTATTTAATAATTTAGTAATAATAATAATAATAATAAAAATTATTATTTTTATTATTAAAAAAATATCACATCATTTCCTTCATTAATATTTTAAACACAACTTCCATTAAATATAAAAAATAGTTACTAAATTAATATTAACCACACATTTGTATTCATTTATCACAAGTGATAATTTCACCGCTATTACATTGATCACCAATTGATATACAGTCATGGTGAAATGTTTCTCATCATATAAGGGGATTAAAAATTATTTAATTACATATGTAATTTTCATTTTAAAATTTTCAACATAAATAATAATAATATAATAATTATTATAATTGTGTGTGATATATCCAAACACCTGACACACACAAATTTTATGTCACACCTAGGGTAAAAATTGTATTTCAGATCTAACAGTGGTATTATATTTATCATATGATACACTATTTCAGATATATACCATTATTTTGGGAAAAAAATATAATAAAAATATTAAATAAATTATCCTCATGTGTGATTTGATCAAACACCCAATGCACACATATGTTATGTCATGCCAAGGATAATCCCCAAATCCCAGATCTAATGGTGGTCTCAGATTTCACATATGAGACACCGTTTGAGAAATATTTCATTATCTTGGAAAAATAGGGTGCACACATAATATAATATATTTAAAAAATTTATTAAAACAGCATTGGGTCTCTATGGGTATCAAAATTATGTTCTAACTCAACACCTAAATTAAAAAATATTCCATAGAATATTCAAATGTTTTAATGGATATTTTAACCTTACATAAAGCCTTTTAATCATTTATTAAGAGATATTTATTGAAAATTTAAAATCTTCACATAAAAATTCTCATAAATTATTCAAAATATGGTTTCACTATCCTTAAAAATTTTAGGATGTTATAGCCCATGTTGGGTCTTGGGTGCATCAGGGGTGAGGAACATGACTTAGCTAGACTGTGCAACCTCATAGGGGAAATTTTCTAAGGTGTTCCTAGACTTGGCAGTGGCCAACACATGGTTGGTGCATGGTTTGGTAGACCATGAAAAAATCATAAGACCTTCCTAGGAATTTATTTTTTGTTATTTTTATTTTATTATTTTACCCCTAAGGGATTTTCCCCCTCCTCTTGCGTGTCATGAAACAACCCTCTCTCTCACCCTCCTTGTGCGCATGCCACCACATCTCCGAAGCTCCCTTATCTGTGATAATTTATCCCAGATTTCATTAGTATTTATGGTTGATCTAACAAGGTAAGGTCTCTGCATCCCTCATCATTTATACCAAGGGTACCCTCTAATGTTTCCCCACTTTGTTCAGTCAAACCCTAGGGTAAGGGTGACCCGTTTTTGGTAATTTCTTCCATTATTAGGGTGTGTGATGGGCCTCTCGGGTTGGATTAATGCATATTTCAGCCTCAAAAACTGAAGGAGAAGAATTTTGGTTCATTTCAGTCCACACACCACTATTTGTGGTAGTCTTTATACTTCCCTTTTCTTTTATCCTAATTTTAATTTGGGATTTTGTTGATTTTTGGTTTCCTTTTGGGTGTTTTGGATGTCTTTTAGTTATTTGTAAGTGACCTACACGTGTGTATATATATATATATATATATATATAAGTTCCCCCTTTGAATATATTCACTCATGGAGGTGTGAATATTTACATTGGGATAAGGTGTGATTATATATATATATAAGTCCCCCTTTGTATATATTCACTCATGGTGGTGTAAATACTTACATTGGTACAAGGAGTGATTGTAAATATATTGGGGTATATTCACGTAAGTGTAGGGGTGGATTTGACTGGTCTCCATTGAATTTGATGAGTTTCAAGTTGTTTCGTCTTGGTTTTCACTTAATTGAGGTTGGTGTTACTTTGAAATTATTTTATCTTGGAATTCAAATTATGTTTGTGTTTTCTAAATTATATTTTTATGAATGTATGATTATATGTGACAAACTTGTGATAGTTTGAAACCATTTCATCATGTTTTTGAGCTTGGAATAGATGGGTTTTTTGTGAATTCCATGTTTGATTGTTTTAAATGGAATGTTTAATAGTTCTATGATTTTGTGAAGTGTCCATATAGATTTTTGAAATGGTTTCCTTATTGCACATTGGATTCCTATCCAGTTTTTTTTCAAATATTAAAGATTAGAATTTAAAGGGAATTTGGTTTTGAAGTGGGGTGTTGACCTAAAATTGATTTTAAATTGGTTCTTTATTTAATTTCATATGGTGATTTGAAATGTGTGTGTTTGGTTTTTCCCTTGATAAAGTGCCATAAAGTTTTGTTTAAAATATTTTGATGGAAATGTTTGAGGATTTGTCCTTGTTTTTGTTTTTAAAGAGGAAGACACTTGTGGGATGATAACTTTGAAATGTTTTAATGAAGCAGGTGGTTTTATTAAACCTATTAAAACGTTTTATGTGGTGTTTTAGGAAAGGTTAAAGGGGATAAACCCTCCAATGAATTTTTTACTATTAAATTCCTAGTTGGAAATTTGGTTTTGAACAGTTGGTTTTGAGATACACCTCTTGATTTCACCTTTGTTTCTTACCCCCAGTGTGGGTTCAAGATTATTATGTGATTCTTGTTTTCTCTCCTTGTGTGGGTATGTGTTTGTTATGTCATGGATGAATTATTATGAATGGGGTTATTTATCATTGGGTGTTAGGTGGTGAGGCTAGCCTCACTTATGCCTTGTGACTTACACTTTTCATGGATTCACCCTGACTCACTTTACTCTAGTAATGAAGGTCTATGTACTAAGTGTAAGATATACCTTATTCCTTTAATTGGTTCACATGATGCTAGTTTCCTACCATACATTCAAGGCACAAGGGTTAGGTGAGGGTTCATCATCATGACAATTCTTATGTGGGATAATTATATTACTTGTGAGTGGAATTTATCATAAGACAGTTGCAGGTACATAGGAGGATATACCCATATACGGCTAGATTCTTCTCATGTTAGGGATCCATGTTAGATCCCATGAAACATTTCTCTATTTATTTTTTTAGTGATCGAGGGGGGTTTGATCTCATTATTGTTTGTATCATTTCACCTAATTTCATTAATATAGAACCTTTTCTTATTTAATTTGATATATTATTTGTGATGCATGATCTCCCCTCTATAGTGCCTTGCTTGTGTGAGTGTGTTGGATTTTATTCATTGGGGAAGTGGATTTTTAAAGATGATTAAAAAACTATTTTTAAATGAAAGACTCATGTGTGACTTCTTATATTTAATTTTAATAAAAAATATGTTTTGAACTATTTAGGATTAATAAATGTTTTAAGTAATAAAATTCATTAAAAAAAATAAGATGAGTTGTTTTGAGAAATGTAAAATGGGTGTATGGTTTGGAAATGGCTTAGGCTAGTAGCTTTGTTTTCAAAATGCCTGTGTTTGGTTTTGGAAAACAAAAAAGTAATTTTAAAAAACTTGGTTATGGAATTTTTTCAGTATCAATAAAGTTATAGATATGAAAAGTATACTTTAAAATTTATTTTCAAACTAGCATTAATGAATTTCCTTATAAAACATATTTCATAGTTTTAGTGGGTTGTTGTAACCTACTAGGATTTTTAGTTCATGTATATATCATTTTAGGTATCAATAACTCTATTGGGTCTTGTTTTTTCATCATAGTCATGGGGTGAGTTGGGTGGTGGTTACTCATGAGGTCACATGGAGGTTATTCTAGTTTCCTTTTTGTTTGTAGCTCTTCCTTCTTGGTTATATTTTCTTCTGTTATGTCTATTTTTTAGCACTTGAATTTATTTATTTCATTTTTATTTATCTATGTTTTGGGTGAAAACACTTCCAAAGTAATTTCTATGATTCCCATACACTAGTTTCCATCCCATGGGGATCAAGAATTCCCTTCGGGCCTTGTGATGAATTGGGTCGGGTGCTGGGTCGGATGGCGGCACATGCCCGTTCATTATTATATGAATGTATGTATGTATGTGTGTATATATGAATGTATATATGGATGTATGGATGTATGTATATATGTATGTATGTATGTATGTATGTGTTTGTGTATGTATATTTGTATGCATGCATGCATGCATGCATGCATGTATGTATGTATGTATGTATGTATATATGTATGTATGTATGTATGTATGTATGTATGTATGTATGTATGTATGTATGTATGTATGTATGTATGTATGGATCGATGGATAGATGGATGGACGGATGGATGGATATATGAATATATGTATGTATGTATGTATAGATGTATATATGTATGTATGTATGTATGTATGTATGAATGTGTGGATAAATGTATGGATGTATATATGTATGTATGTATGGATGTATGTATGTATTCATCTATGTATGGATGAATGTAAGTATGTATGTATGAATGTATGTATGTAAGCATTCATGTATGGATGTATGTGTCATGAACCAGTCTAGATACCCCAATATCCTGATAACCAAGCTGACTCTGACATTGCTCGATGGGCATTCCCAATCCCCACGGGTTGACAACTAGCACTTGACATCATACAACATCAAGAGGGAATGAATTTTCCACAAAGGAAGACAAAATATAAAATTCAGAATTCTCAACACTCCAAAAGGATAAAGTACTAGAACAAACTGGTGAAATAGAACCCAAAAAATAGATAAACATCCCAAAAGAAACAACAACATCAACTAGAAAAAAGTCTCAAAAACTCTTATATAACAAGTGGACCCTGGCATGTTGACACTTGGGCTAGCTCTGACATTTCTTGAAGAGAATTCCTAATCCTCATGGGTTTGCAACTATCTCCTGGAATCATACAACATCAAGATGGAATGTATTTTCTAGTAAACAATGAAAGATAAAAGTTACAAATTTGTATGATGAAAACTCCAAAAGAAGAAAGTACCAGAACAAACAGGTGAAATAGTAACCAATATAAATATAAACATCCCAAATGAAACAACAATGTCAACTAGTGAAAATTCTTAGAAACTCCTGGGTAAAAAGTGGACACCTACTCTGCCTATCGTCATCATTACTTCACAATCCATAGGATCAAGCACAACCACCATCTCCAAGTAGATATTTATCTTTGATCAGACTTATAAAAAAAGTATACAAAATCCCAAAGGAAAAGGTAGTCTATGAGTAATAAATCAAAGTAGGGTCTCACCAAGTGTTCCTTAATCAATACCCTAACAATTAACCATTTACACTATCAGTTTAATAAAACAAGGAATGAAATTTCATTTTCATATTTTAAAAAATACTCATTCAATTAAATAGTTGGAAGATATATATTAACAAATTTAAAACAAGATTAAATGAACTTTTAAAATAAAATAGTTTATATAAATCAGTTGGCATGAAGAAAAAAGTTAAATAAATAAATGGCACATACAATTATATAAAGTCAAACAAGTACCATGATAAAAATCCCTAAGACATGTTAGTTTCTTGGTAATATTACCCTAAAACTTCTCATTTATAATTATTGATATAGATATGTGTGCACAACCAAATGAATATCCCATTTGGGAAGCCGCTATGGGAAATCACACTACACCCTGTTATGGGAGCCAATATGGGAAAACATGCCAATTTTGGTTCAATTAGTGTTTTCATCATAAGTTTATTTCTAGGGGATAAATATCATAGAATTCTTGTCCTAGTTTCCTACTAACTACCCAGGCTTACATGTGCTTTAATAAATCGATCAATCATTCATATTAGAAATCAATCATTTCAAATCATTTCAAAATACAATTTCCCAATTAATGTTTTCAACATGCCTTTCTCATTTAAAAACCAAATCATAGGTTTTAATAATTTCATTCCATTTCAAATAATCATTCAATTTAATCCATTTTCTCATGAACAAAATCAAATTATTTCTTCAAAACTATTTCTAAATCAAGACACTATTTCTCAAAAATCAACCCCACATTTTCAATTCCATTAAAATTGGGGGTTTTCTCAAGTCCCATGCCTATTTCAATTCAAAGATCAAATCATCTCATATCCATGTTTTTAAATCATTTAAAAACTCTTTCCAAATAAATCAAACAATATAGGGATTCAATTCAATGGAAATTCCTTAGAGAGTTGCATACCTTTTAAATCAAGGGACCACGACACACAACACCCGCAATAGAGAATGCTAATGAATAACGAAGGTGTGAAAGATCTAGGAACACAACCTTGAATCAAGATCAAAAAAATTTATTTTATATCCATGAATTAAATGAGGATCTAGAATTATCTATGGAGGATAGAAATATATATCAGAATAAACCACATGAGTGGAGATACACTTACTTGGAGGAGATTGAATGAGGTCAACAACAATTCGATCCTCCAAGGAAAGGGGTTTAGGGATCCAAAATAATCTACTGAGAGCCTTCAAAACCTAGTAAATCATATAAGGGTTGAATAGGGTAGTTATTAATTTTAAATGGGTGGGGGGTTTGGATTTTTAATTAAATTTATGATGCATTAAAAACCCAAACGCATAGTTTGTTAGAGGGGCTTCATGGTTAGAAGTAATCATGCTTCTTAATTGTGTGCCCCTGCTAGTAGGTTACAATGTTTCTATAAGGAGGGTGAACATCTTGTAAAATCATGCACCAACTATGAAAACCCTCACTATTTAAGGTTTCATGGTTTGAAGGGTCTGGACACATGGTTTGGACAAATAGTGCTCCCCATTCCAATGGCTCACAACAGGGAAACAATTTGCTGGGCCAAACAACATGGTTTTCCCTAACCATATGCCAATCATGCACATCCACTTAGGATTCCATTTTTTTTCAAATTCTCCTGAAATGAACCTAAGAAAAGTCTCAACTTAAAGGGTATCAAAACAATGATCAAGGAAAACCCTAAAGAAGGTAACACGATGTCACAACCTCCACACTATAAAAAATTTCTATCCCTAGGAATCCTATAAAGAATGATACATATCAAAGAGGTGAGGCCACTAATCTCTCATCAATGACTCACACTCCCACATCTCATGTGAATTGGAACCATGCATCTATAGCACATCAACCAAAGGTATCATCCTCCCAAAAATAACCTTTGTCTTAGAATTAGTGATCTTGGATGGATGCTCAATCATAGATAAATCAGACCCAAAATCAAGAGCTTCCTAACTCAATACATAATAAGGGTCTAAAAGAGACTTTAAATTCTATGAATAATGGAACACATTATGTATCAACATCAAATATGGTGGAATTTATAAATGTGAATACACATTCTGAACCTTCTCAACAACCTCAAAAGGCCCCAAAAACTATGGTGCATGCTTCCCTTGTTTCCCAAGTCTCTGATGATCCAAATGAGAAAAAATGATCAAAAACAACTAATCACCCACTAAAAACTTTAAAGGCATCTCTATGATGGTCAGCATAATATTTTTACTAGTTTTGGTACATCAACATTCTCTGATGAACCAATTGAATATTCACCATCATTTCTTGGACCAAACTTGGCCCAATCAAAGAACTTTCTTAGCTCTCCAACCAATAAAACAAATATTTAAATAGAATACCATAAAAGGCCTAAAAATGATCCATCCAAATCATAGAATAATAAATATTAATATAAGAAAAATTCAAATATTCATAAATGAAAATCCTAAGCTCCACCAACGTTGAGGACACACATGACCTCAAGAATTTGTATAGCTCATTCTATCTAGTAATAAGTTTACGGATGGTATGTCATGCCCAAAATAAATTGAGATCCTAGTGCCTCATGAAGGCCTATCCATAAGAGAGAAGTAAAATGGGGATCCCTATCCAAGAATATATAATAATTTACTCCATGAAATATGATAACATAATACAAATAAAGACCTACCAAGTCCTAAACTTTGGTTGTATTATGAATGGTAAATAAGAGAGTTGATTTCTTCAGCTTATCGATCACAAAAAATTTATGATTATTTTTCTAATGGGTACATGAAAAACCACCACAAATTCCATAGAGATATCATCCCACTTCCAAGTCATAAGTGGATGTGGCTGAAGAAAACCTGAAAGTGTCTGGTGATCAACTTTGACATGATGATAGACATAAAAATGTGAAACATAGTCAGCAATGTATCGTCTCATACTTAAATACTAGAATCATCACGACATATCATAAAACATCTTTTTTGGTCCGAGGGTTCATGTCCCACTAAAAATTATGGAAATACCCCATTATAACTTTTATTATAGGAAAAGGTAAAAAACTAATTAAAAAAACATATGATTTCCTTAGAAGATAACGTCCATTCACTAATGGTCGTACCACCATAAAGGGAGTCCCTTATGCCATAGATTTCATCATCAAGTTTCTATTCCCAAAGAATCATATTGAGAATACCAGAGTTCGACTAAACACTTTTCAAGATAACCTCATCCTCTTCCTATCAGACTCCTAGATGAAACTATGAAAAAAATATTCATCAAGTTCCACTCTTCTAATGATTTATTAATAGACTGGGTCAAAATATTCATTCTCAAAGAATAAATAATGAAATTTATCTTCCCTGAGGTGTAGGAAATGTTGAATTCAAAAGACTATAGAGAATCCACCAAGCACCTCTGTTGAAGGTTTATATATTTTTGAGAGAAGATAAAACTCAAGATTTTGTGGTCATATTAAATGATAAAAATTTCTCCAAAAAGGTAGTGTCTCTAAATATTAAGAGTATGAATCATAAATGTAAGTTCAAGATCATGGGTCAAGTAATTATTCTCATATAGACTAAGCTATCTGGAGCCATAGGCTACCATATGATCACCCAAAATAAGAACACAACACACATAAAAAACCTGATGTGACACAAAAGACTACATAGCCCAACCTAGACTCTGGGAGAGGAAACATTGGTACAGAAGTTAAAATATATTTTATTTAAAAAATATCTCTGAAATTTTTCAACCGCAATGAACTTCAGTCCCTTATGAGTGAGATAAGTCATCAGAGAGTCCAAATTAGAGAAATATTTTACAGATCTATGGTATTATCCTCCCAAACCCAAGAAGATTTATATCTTAAAAACATTAGGTGGTTTCTCCCATGTCATTAAAATATTAGCCTTCTAAGTTTCAACTAAAATATCATGTTCCAAGACCATGTGTCCCAATAACTTTACTTCCTAAATCCAAAAATTATACTTTTAAAGATTCACATAAAGGCTATTATATCTCAATATTTATATAATTGGTCTTAAATGAATCACATAATCATCCTCAGAAATAGAAAAAATAGAATATCGTCCACATATAATAACATGATGGTGTTAAGGTAATCATGAAAAATCTTGGTCATCAAACCATAAAGACCATAGGATCATTAGTCAAGATAATGTTCAAAATCTGATACTCAAAGAGACCATACCTACTTCTGAATGTAGTATTTGGAATGTTAGATTATTTTATTATCAACTAGTGATAACCAAACCAAAGATCAAACTTTGAGAACCACTTTTCCCCTTTAAAATGGTCAAATAGATGAAAAATCCACAGTAAAAGATACTTTTTCTTTACCGTAACATGAATGAGTTTTAGGTAATTAATATAGAGTAAAAGTATGTTGTGGTATTTGTTCACAAATAGAATAGGTTCCACCCATGGTGACACACTTTGGCATATAAATACATTATCTAATAGACCATCCAACTGTCTCTTTAACTATTTTAACTCTACAGACTTCATATGATAAGAAGGAATATATACTAGATGAGTACTAGGTTATAAATCAATAGATATTTCTACCTCCCTTAATAGTGGTTGACTAGAGAAATTAGAAGGAAACATGTAAAGAAACATGAATATGAATAGAGGAAGATAATTACTAAAATATTTATACTCCAAGTAAAAATAAACCAATAATATTACCCTACCCAACTCTAGAAAAGATGGTCCATATCTAATCATCCTCAGGTCCCATTGTCCATAAAAGACATGAAAAACTCTATTGGGTGCAGTAATGGAGACCCATCAAAGGTAAAATTAAATTGGGGACTTATTATAAATCATTCAATCCATCTCGATGATGAAATTCATAGGTTTCATGTTAAGGATAAGAAAAGTATAGATAATCTCAATCTATGATAAAGACAAAACACAAATAGGACAATGGAGACCCTACTATCTCTTTGTTCTGAGGGGCATAATAATATCCATCACATAAGACAAAATCACCATAGGAAGATTTAGTAGGTTCACAACACATGTCAATATAAATGTGTAAGAAGCACTAATATCAAATAAAGAAGTAACTAAAGATGATTCTAGAGTGATGAAACCTCTCATGGTCATTAGACCTATATAAGCTTCCTTTGGAGGCTCTTACATTGTGTGAAGAAGATTCATTCTAGATACCCATGGATGGAACCCCTTGGATCAGGAAGCATCTAATTTAACCACAATACATTTATGCGTTTATTAGCCTATTCCAATATGTGGAGTACAAAATATATGGAATAATTTATGTAGGTGGACTGAACGACCACACAAACCACAAATATTGGGTGCCTCTGTGAAAACCTATTTCTAATGCCTAACCTTTCTATACTAGAAACCAGTTAATGGGCCTACTCCTAGAACTATAGAAGGTATATAAGATTCTTGATATCTATAACCACTATGAGAATCATCAAACTTTCTATTTTATTTAAAGGAACTCAAAGATTTGACACTAGGAAAAAAAGGAACTCCCATCAACCCTGACTTTAAAGCTAGGTCAAGATCAACCATCAAAATCCTATCCAACACATCAGTATAAGAGGAAAACTTCAATAAGAAAAATTGAGATTGAATTTTAGGTCATAGAACCATATCAAATATTTATTCCTTCAGATTATCATTATTCACCACCTTAATTAGGAGTAAAGTGAACAAGTTTATAAACAAGGTTTGTGTACCGAGTCACTATCATGCTATCCTGCAATAGTTTGATAAAATCCATGAATTTTTCTATAACCATAGATTCTAGATAGAAATTATTGGTGAAAATAACTCAAAATTATTTCCATTATAAACCCTCACACTTATTTTTCATCACCATTAAATCCCACCATCTCCTGTTGGTCCCTTCAATCTTAAACGCAACACATTTTACTTTGATTGGATCATGAATTTATAAGAAATAAAAAATAATATCTATACTTTTTAAACCATATACAACCCCTTAAGGATCATTAGAGACTTAAAATATTGGTCGATTCTATAAAAGAAACTCTTGAGAATGATCATGTGATTCATCCCATTGAGTTCCCATTGCCGGAGCTAAAACATGAACTAGTGAAGGTACTTGTCCTCGATCTTGGATAACCCACACCACTATCTCGATAATATTTTGGTCCAATGAAGGATTTTATCACTATGGTTCCCCAAAAACTTCCTCCTTAGTTCTATTCACATATCTTCTCAGAGTCATGATACTCCATGACATCAATAAGAAGAACTAAAGACATGAAAATGGATACACAGATCAACAACATAGACAAGAGATATAGGAATATCAATTCCATATAGTATAAATTTATGATTGGGATTTAATAATACTTAGATAAGATTATAAGAAAAGATGAGAATCAGATCAAAACATTCCTCAAGGAAACTTTTCCCAAACAACCATGGTGACTTAAGTCTCATTACAATTTGATATGAACAGGAACTCACTCACAACTATTTCTTAAGTCCCATCATGAAATCCAAAACTACAAACTGATATAAATGAAAGATGAAAAACCTATACCATTGATACCACTTTGTTATGAACCAATCTAGATACCCTATCACCCTGACACTTGAAATGAGAATGCCATCGAATAATGAAGGCATGGAAGATCTTGGAACCCAACCTAGAATCAAGATCCAACAAAACATATTTTATATCTATCAACTACATGATGATAAATTAATCTTTAAGGAGGATAGGAAGATAGATCAGAATAAACCACATGAGAGGAGATCCACTTAATTAGAGAAGATCGAATGAGAACAATGACGCTTCATTCCACCAAGGAATGGCTTTTGAGGGGCCAAAATAACATCCTAAGAGACTTCACATCCCATGAAATCGTGTAAGGGTAGATGAGGGTGGCTAGGTATCTTAAATGAGTAGTTTGGGGGTTTTAATTAAATTTTCAGGGCATTAAAAACCTACATGCATGGTTTTTCCAGAGGGGGTACATGGCTAGGAGTAAAAGTTCTCCCTAACTGCACACCCCTGTAGTTATGGAGAATGATTTCTCCTAAGAGGGTGCATGATTTTTCAAACCATGCTCCAACCATGAAATCCCTCACTATTTGAGGTTACATGGTTTGGAGGGGCTGGTCACATAGTTAAGACAAATAACATGCCCCCTACTAGTGGATCACAATAGAGCACATAGTTTGTTGGGCCAAACCCCATGGTTTTTCCTAACCATGTCCTAACTGCACACAGACCCTTTAGATCACTATGTATATATGTATATAAGCATGTATGTATGTATGTATGTATGTATAGATTCATGTATGTTTATTTGTATGTATATATGTTCATATGTATGCATGTGTATACGTATGTATATATTTACATATGTATGTATGTATATATGTACGTATGCATGTAGGTATGTATGTATGTATATATGTATGTATGTATGTATGTATGTATGTATGTATATCTATGTGTGTGTTTGTGTGTGTGTATTTGTGTGTCTGTGTGTATGTATGTATATATATGTGTGTGTGTGTGTGTGATGAACTCGATGCAGATATTCCCACAAACCGATACATGAACCGATCCATCACATTCCCTAAGGGTATTTTCGACCTCCACAGACTAGCGACTTGCATCGGGGAATCAACAACAACCATAGAGAATAATTTCTCCCAACCTGAAGCAATCAACATGATATAGATACAAACACACAGATACAAAATAAGAAGAAACCTTAGAATAGTAATAAAAATAATATATTTCATAAAAAAAAGGAAACAATAGAGTCAATACAACTCAAAAGTAGTTAAACAATCTCCAAGGTATAAGTCCAATGATAATGAAAAATTAAAAAACTAAAATATCTACTCCATGTCATAGCATGGGAAATCCCACACTATCTCAACACTATCTACCTAGAAAAAACTAACAGAAACTTCACCACCTTAATATGGAACCTTGACTTTCCCTGGATTGAAAGACATAACAAGGTTTATGTACTGCTGAAGGGATGAACAAGGTGTGAGCTAAACAAGCTCTGTAGGATCTAACCTAGGTGTTCCATATTAACTCTCTGTACAACAATCCGAACATGCTCTACTTTTAATTAAAAAAAGGCATGATAATTAGTTAAAAAGTTTTTATATAAAAAACATGGTAAAACATTCCCCTTTTCCCACAATTATAAACAATCAAGGTAAAACTATTTCAAAGATTATCAAATATATCAAAATAGAAAAATCTTGCATCATATATCATATAAAATCAAAATAATTAAAAAACAAAATCATAGGTAACATCACAACAAGGATCTACATAGGCCTGGCATGCTAGAACACTCGTACCCAAACACCGATAATCACGCACATCAAGTCGCTAGATATATGCATCAAATATAGAGAGTTTAGGAAGACACAAGCAAGTAAACCCAAAATAGGTCTAACAAGTCTCTAAAATAAAGGGCCTAGGGAATATAAGAAAACCCCCTGGGTGAACTCAATGATAGTTTTAATAGACAAGGACTATTACTACACCTTCTACCTAAGTACTCAAGGCTTCCCATGTGCTTCATTCTACAAAAAATTTCATCAAATCCATTCATTGAAAACCATTTCACAAATCCATTTCACAATGAATTGAAAATAATATTTTATTTTAAAAAAACAAGGGGAACATAATATTTTCTAGAAAAACCATTTCAAACACACAACTCAATCATTCCAAATCATTTAAAAAATATTTATAAGACCAAATCGAAATAGTTCATAAGACATATTCTAGAGATGGAACCACCTTTTCGAAATTAGGCTGCACATGCCCAAAATAGTTTCCACTAACACATATGAACACAAAGAAAACAATAGTGAGCCTAGAATAAATCCTTAAATCTCAGAACCAATTTAATAAGAAAATAAGTTGGTGAAGAAGATAAAATAACACATACTCAAGAAAATCAAATACTGAACCACAAACAACACATGGGTCAGCCTTTG
Source organism: Viscum album (assembly GCA_963277665.1). NCBI lineage: Eukaryota > Viridiplantae > Streptophyta > Magnoliopsida > Santalales > Viscaceae > Viscum > Viscum album. Next base: position 392,922,558 of record OY728147.1, on the reverse strand, counting down.
AAGTAATAACACACAACGAATCTAGAAATGATAATGAATAATCAACACCAAAATTAAAATAGATTTGAAAACATAGTGCAATGGTATTGATATGATCAACTATAATGAATAAGTTGAAAGAAAACTTACCTAGAGAGTTGTAGTTCAACCAAAATAAATATAAAATGCCAAATGAAATGATCTATAAGGATTAGAGATGCCCAAAATCACTCTAGAGATTTACTAGGTTTCAAGATAGGATCCTGCGCACCGAATGAAAAATAAATTAGGCATGAAACACATAAAAACCTCTTTGTCATTATCATTACACAATGTAAATATCGGGTTTATAAAATGAAATCCATGAAATCCATATATGTAAAAAAGGAATTTCCTTGGTTAAAAAAACACCGATTGAACTTTTCATGATGTGAACTAGTCTCACAATGTGTAAAAATTTAATGATCTTAACCAATTAATGGAACCATCACAATAAAAAATATACATCATATAACCCATTCATGATATGAAATCATTTCACATGTCAATTCTATATAAACACTTAAAAAATACCCTTGGGCTAACTTGGACCCCAAAGGAAATTCTCCTAATATTTGTTTCACATTTATACTTAGACTCTATTAATTAAAACAAACTCACATCCATAAAATTTGGGTTATTTTCCAAATCAAACACTCTTTGACCTCTAGATTCCCAAAACACACCCGAATAAAGATGGAAATTATAAAATATATGAGAAATACTTTAATTAATGTAACAGGATGTTACAAAATCCACACCCTAAAATTTACATCCCTAAGAAGTCATGAGGAAGAATGATGTTCAGAAAGAGGTGAGACCACTACTCACTCGTCAATAAATCATGTTCTTAAGCCTCATGAGAATATGATCTATGTCACCATAAAACTCTGACCAATGGAATTGACTTCCCATACATGACTTTCACTTGAGAGTCAATGATATCTATTGGTTTCTCTGTAACATATACATCTGGATCTGACTCGATCTCTTTCCAAATTAAAATGTGAGAGGGATCAAGATGGTACTTTTTGAGCTATGATATGTGGATAAAATAATGAATAAACATCAAATGAAATTAAAATTCCAACTGATAGGAAACTTAAAAAAGCCACTCAATGATCTTAAATGGTCTAACATATCTTGGAGACAACTTTCCCTATTTTTCCAAGCTGATGGTGACCCAACTGAGGAGAAACTTCAGTCACCAACAAAAACTCTAAAGGATGACATCGACGGTCCAGATATGATTTCTATAGACTTTGATCTGTAACCAGATACCAATGTATATCATTATTCCCCACTTACATCTCCTAAAAGAGACTCGATCTTACAAGAGAGGCCTCATCCACTTTTTCCTAGCAAAGTGGAAACCTACACATGCGACCATACAAAGCCTCAAAGGGACCCATTCTGATAAAAAAATTATAATTATTTTTATAAGAAAAATAAGTTAGTCCCAAATGGTTATCTCATGATCTACCAAAATCCAAGACGTAGGAATGAAGAATACCCTCTAAGATCTAAATAGTATACTAAATCTGGCCATATTTCTATGGATGGTAAGTTGTACTCAGACTAACCCAAGTACCCCTTGACTCCTAGAGACTCTTCCATAACCATGAGGTAAACCTAGGGTCCCTTTCCAAAATAATGGAAGAGGGAACCCCATGAAACCTCACAACCTACTTCACATATAGATTACCCAGTTATTCAACTCTAGTGGTGTCCCTACTCAGAATGAAGTGAGTCAACTTTTTCAATTGATCAATCAACATACATATAACATTACTCCATTAGAGATTACATGGTAATCTAATAAAAAATTACATGGACACCTCATCCCATTTCCAAACTAAAACTAGAAGAGGCTGGAGTGACCCAAATTTTTCTAATGATATACATTTATCTATTTATAGGTGTAACAACGGGACACATAATCTTTAATTTCATGTTTTATAACTAACCTAAAGAATCACCGTATCATGTAATAAAACATATTCATAGTGATCATATGAAGGGTCTTTGAATAACTATGATAGTAAAAAAACTGATCTCCTCATAGATGTTAGGATGAAAAAATGATCCCTAAAATGGTGAATACCATCTAAAGAGGGAGACATACCATAAATGGTCTCCCCACTCTATAGGGTTTCTCAAATTTCCCTAAACTCACTATCCTTTTTCTGATCCTACTGAATAAACTCAAGGAGAGATGATGATAAATGAATACTGTTCAGAACCACACTTGAAGCATCCTCATTAGAATCCAGGTTCAACTGAGTGAAGATCCCCATAAGGTTCTATTTCTCTTTTGATTTCAAAATAACCCATGATGGTACTTTTCTATTGAGAGCATCTACTGTAACACTGTATGTTTTTATGAATTTTTTTTTCAATAAATTAAATTTATTTTATGGATTTAATTATTCAATACTCTAATTTAAGCTTGGGTTATACTATACACCAATTTAATCTTATGTTACATGCAACACCATATTATCTTGTGTTACACACAACATCGAGTTTTTACAAAACAACATTTTATTATTATAATTATTTAAACAAGATAATTATAACATAGAATTTATAAATAGTAATATGAATAGTAATAAATACATTTTAAATATAATTTATAATGGATATATATCCTGAAAAAATATTGATAATAAAATATATAATTTTCGATAATGTCTATATGTTTTGAAAATATTACTCTCTTAGAAGAAGAACTTTTTATGTCCTTCTATAAAAAATAATAAAATTAATATTTGAAACTTTTAGAAATTAAATTTTAATAAATAAAATTTATTTTTTATTCAGAATTCTAGAATTATATTAGGGTTAATTTTTTGTATTTTTCTAAAACACTTCATTTTTTATGAATAGTGAAAAATATCGAATTTTAATTGAGAACTCCTTTTTCTTATAATTTGTTTAAAAAGTTAAATTATATTTTAAACTAGTTTTAAAGTATATTTATTTCAATGATACATAATTATATTTAACCTATTGAAATCAATTTTACATTGAAATTGGATATAAAAACGTTTAATTTTTTTTAACATTTTCACTTAAAAAACCTGTCATTTCATCCTGTGTGCAGGATTAATTTTAAATTAATTTCTTCCAATTTTGTGAACTAAATTTAGAAAAATTTATTCTATATTTTAAATTAAAATAATTTATAATATATAGTAATTTCAATTTATTTTTTACTAAATATTTTAGTGAAATTAATTTAAATTAATTACAAAAATTAAGGTAAAAATAAGTTTACTTAGTAGTTAAACATTAAACTTAAGGGAAAAATTACCTAGAAACTTGTCCAAAACACATTTTATGGACTTATTAAAAACATATCACCTTTTTATCTAAAATTTATCATTATTTTAGGCACATGATGTAAGGATAACCTCCCAATAGTGTTTACCTTTTTGGTATTTACAAGTTTTCCAGTAACCTCCCTTATAAAAGGCCACCATCTATCCCCCTATATTCACACCTATGAAGCACTTTTACTAGAAAAAATACTTTCCAAATACAATCCCAACATCCATAACTTCATCCTAGAATCATCCATTTAGGTTTAAATCCAACTAACAAAGAATTTTGGTGCAAACTAAAAGGAGATAACCAGAAAAGAGGTAAAGTTTATCAACAAACATTTTTGTTTTATTTCATATAAAAATCCATTAAATTATTTTTATATAATTATTATAAAATAACATAATTATATTAAATATACTAATATTTTATTATGTTAAGGTTATGATGAAAAACTTTACGCACTTCCGTCAAATGGGATACACAATCATCGTTCATGTGTACGACAAACTACCATCACATGAACCGATGTCGTTCGTTCTTCCATATCCAACTTTAAACATTATGAATAATGATATAATTATATATTATATATTATATTTATTATTATTATGATTATATTATGATTCTAGAATTGTGATATCACACATACCTTCATGCTATCCTGTTTTGGGGAATATGATAACATCGTTCCTTTGTACGGCGGACTACCACCTCGTGAAGCGATGTGATTCGTTCACATATTGCGTAGAATGTGTTAAGTATGGTTTTAATAAAAATATGAGATATATATATCATAAAAATTATTTTGTAATAACAGTATATCATATAATTTTCTTTATTTTAATAAAACAAGAAAATAAAAACAACGTTCATTCGTACGTACGACCTATCGTCTTCATGAACGATGTATTTAATTTCCTAATTCTATATTTAATAGTTTATTATAAATAAATATTTAATGAATATATATATGATATTTATATCATTTTTATAATTACTTATGTAATTAAATCATGATCTACGTAAGAGTACCAATAATAACAAGTCAAAACATGTAAGGAAAACAAAGCGAATATTACCTGGACCATAACTTTAACATGGAAATGTTAGTAAAATAGAATTATAAAGACATAAGTAAATAATATATGATATTATATAAATGATTTTTTTATTTAATTTATGTTTAATAAAATTAAATTTATTGTATAGGAGGTTTGAACGAGTATGAATAAAGTCAAGTCTTAAGGTAAAAGATTTTTGTTTCACTTTTATTTTCCATGAGACACAAGCCATGTTCACCACCTATTTCTTGTATGTGGTATGTATAATTTACATTTATGTATTTTATTATTATTATAATGATAATATTTTGGATTTACATGAACATTTTATGATATATATTTAATAGGGTTTATATTTAAAATGCCACCAAATAGGTAAGGGAATTTTGTCTCAATTTTCTTTTTTTGAGACACAAGTTATATTATACACCTATATTACTTTATATGGTGTATATTATTTTAATTTTACATGTTATATTAGGAATATATTTCTTCTCATGATATTTTAAGATTCATGTAATGTTAATATCTCCTGGGGATTATGATTCAATGTTACCAAAGTGGTAAGAGTTTATTGATACAATCACATTGTTATCGGGATTGTTTATGATTATGCTTACATTAATGAAATATCATGAACCATATCTCATGAAATATCATGAATTTTTATATCCTATGGTTATTAATGATATCTTAATGTAAGGTTACCCTTTTCAAATCTTTATTATTTAAGATAATTAAGAATGTTTTAAAGAAAATCCAACTTTATTTCTCTCTTCAATCATAAGTATTTTCCCCACAAAACCATATTTTATAAAAATGTTTAAAAAAATGTTATAATATCATCCTATTATATTTTAAATGAATTTTTTACCAATGTTTTACCTTTTTAAAAAATGGTTTTAAAAGGAATCTTCTTTTCATTTTCTACTTAAGGTTCTTTTGACTTCTACCGACAATAATAATGGAGTCTTCCTTTTTACATATATGTCATGTACATAATTAACATACATAGGGGATAATACATTAATTGAATCTTCCATTATAAGTTTTAAGGGTATTTTTGATGAAAAATATTTTAAAATTCTTCTCAATATTTCCTTATAATTTTCAAAGGGTATTTTCAAGGAAAAATGTTTTCAAAATTATTTATGTTTTAAAAAGATTTTTTATAGAATAAAAGATATTTTCCTCAAGAAATGTTTTAAATTATCTTTCAAAATTATTTTCCATATATTGTGGAATCTATTAGTGTTACTCATGTCTTACCGGGGACATGATCCAAGGGTAACAATAATATCCTTTCTCTAAAAGGTTTATGTTTTTATGGTATGATGTTTATAAAACCCATTTCTCTTCCAATAGTTATATAATTATGAAATGAAATTATTTTCATGGGTTATGCTATGATAATGAAACCTGTATCTTTTCTATAGGTCAATATATGATTAATTTTTTATGATACCCATTTCATTTCATGGGTTATTATATGATGAATGTTTAATATCTTGTGGAATACATATTTATTATTTCATTATGTAATGTATGGGCCCTATATATTCTTCCAATGCACTAGATAAATATTTATATCTCATGAGATAAACATAACTGGAATGGGGACTGAACCTAGTTTAGTAAAGGAAATTTTCTACTAAGATATTCTTGGGAGTGAACCTTGACTACTAATATGGAATTTGGAGTAAATATTGACTACTAATATGGTTTTAAGAGTGAACCCATTCCACTAATATAGACTTGTAATTAATCCTTGACTACTATGGTAACAATTCTATATGTTTATGTGTCTTACACAATTCCATGTCTTATTCCTATGTTATGATTTCATGGATTATGCTCTTTATTCCCTTATAATTCATGTCTTATGAAATACCAATATTTATGAAATGAAACATGTATATGATATTTGATATGAAGGTTATGATCATCAATTTTTATTCTTAAGTTATTATACACTTATATTCCTACTATTCTTGTATCTCTCTTGTTTACCCTTAAATAGCATCTAATCTCACCCTTTCTTGTGTTTCCTTTCCCTAGGTTATGAATATTTTTATTATGTATGATGTATCTGAGAAGGGTGTTAGTTATGAAGAACATAAGGGTAGATTATATAGCTCACTCATGGACTAGTGTTTATGTTTCCACGTTTCTAATGACACTAAACTAATATAGTATTTGGGAGTCTGTTTGTATAATGTAGTAAATATTCCACAAAAATTAAGTTATGCCAATGTATGTTAGGAGTGGGATGCTATACATGGTATTAGAGAAAAAATTTAGTCAACCATTGGGAATTATGATGAGAAAAAATCAGTGATATACCTAAGGACATGCCTCTAAGGATAAGTCTAAAGATGAGTCAAAGTATAAGAAAATGTCTTGGAAGTTTGGTAAAGGATAGAGTGAGTGGTTTCCTAAAAAAATACCTATCTAGACACTAAAACTAGATTTGGATCTAGAACAGATGTACTTAGGTTTAACAACCCTGAAAAAACCATATTTATCTTGACTCTATGGGGAAATATTTCACAACAATGAGACTTGTTGCACACATGGTTTAACACTCTTGGTGGATATGCTTTGGAAATTCAAAAAATATTTATGAACCATCATGAAGGATTTAAATAGAAGTTTGCTGTAAATGACCTATGATAAACCGAAGGTTTCAAATATTATAGAAGATGTTATAATTTAGACATCCTATAAGTGATTCTACATGATTATGTGGTTCCCCACTATGATAATTATTTCTTACTCTATGATTTTTGGTTTTTGTTAATGCATGAAACCCAAAGAAACCACTTTAATGTTGATTATGATGGAAAATGAAAAAATTGATCTCCTTATAAACCAAATTCCATGTGAGTTAGAATGAAAAATATCATTTCTATGATCACTAAAATTTCTCAAGACATGAATCATGATGGACTTACAAATGAGAAATATATGGAACAAAATTCTATTGAGTCATTCATGAGGAAGCATCCACATTCTTTTAGTGGATCTTCTGATCCTCTTGTTACTAAAAAATGGATCCATATCACTGAAAAGATATTATCCATTCTTCAGTGTTCAGAACATGAGAAATTCATTCCAATTGTTTATAATTTAGAAGGATAAGTGGACCTGTGGTGGACTGTAATCAATAATACGAGGCAGCAAGATGAAATTGACTCTATGGATTGAAATGAGTTCAATAACTTATTCTTATAAAATTACTTTCCTCATATCCTATATTCAAAAATGGATAAGGTACTTCTTGAGTTAAATCCAAGGGATGATTAATTCATTGGTACCTATAAAGTCAATTCTACAAGACTTGTGAGGTACACTTCTTGAATTATCATCCTACCCGAAAGTAAAGATGAAATACTCTTAAGTGGGTTAAAACAAAGTCTCATAATGGAATTATCCATAAGAGACTTCAGTAGCTATGAATATATTGTGCATTGTGCTATCAAGGTGTAGATATAGGTTGTATTTATGTATCAATCTCGTGGTTTTGACAAGAAAATGAATATGGAGTTTAAAGGAAAATCTAAAAACCATGGATAAAAGAATACGGGATTTCCATTTTTATCAAAGTGTGGTAAAAGTATAGAGGAAATTTTCTTAAGGGGTATAATAAATGTTTTAAGTGTTGAAAGTAAGGTCATTGGGAAGTTGGTTATCGAATTGATGGGAGAATTTAGCTAATAATGGGAATAGAGAGAAAGTTACAAAGAATGAATCTCCCCCACTTCAGTGCTTTATGTGTAAGGAGAATATTCATTATGATAACCAATTACCAAACCCGAGGGTTAATTATGATGATCAATTTCAATAACCTACTGAGACGATGTATGATGGTAAATCTCCCGAGATCTCTATTTCTGATGATGGGTGTGATAATGACATGGTGAAAGGTATACTTACCATCCAATATAAAACTAATAATGTATTATTTGATTATGTATCCACCCACTATTTCATATATAAAGAGTTTTCTAAGTTTATTTTGATTCCAACCAAATGATTAGATGTGGAATTAGTAGTGAGAACCACTAATGGTGGGATGATCACATCTTAAGTGTATAATTCCTCTCAAGTTTACATTTGTGGGAATGTGATTCTTGTAAATATTTTCATTCTTACTATAGTTGAATTTGATGTCATATTAGGCATGGATTGTCTTTTTCTACATAAAGGACAAATAAATTCTTGAGTAAGTAAAGTTACATTTTACATTACAAACCAACCTATGATCTTCTATTAATGTGATTATAAGTATGAAATTTATATTGAGATTATATCCAGTGTATGGATTTTAATTCCTATTCAGAAGGAATTATTATCTCAAATATTTTGTGAGAAACTTGACATTGATGATAATACAATTGTCTCATAATTTTATTATTTATTTCTAGAAGAGTTTCCTAGCCTTCCACCAAAATTTGAAGTTTAGTTCTCAATAGAAATTAAACTTGTTGTGATTTTTTTTAAATACTCCCAATTGAATATCCCCAATTGAGTTTCCATAATTGAAGAATCTACTCTAAGAAAACCTTGAAAAAGTATTCAATAGGGGGAGTGTTTCACCTTGGGGTGAACATGTTCTTTTTGTGAAAAAGATAGATAGATTAATGTGACTCTGCATTGATTATCAAGAGTTGAAGAAGATCAAGATCAAGAAAAAGTATCATATTCCATGTATTGATGACTTGTTTATTCAATTTTATGGAGAAAAATACTTTTACAAGATTTACTTCATTCCAGATACTATCAATTGAGGGTCATGAAGGAGGATATACCTAAGATTATATTTCGTACAAGTTATGTACACTATGAATATGTATTAACACCTTTTCATCTTACTAATCCCCCTTTTATCTTAATGGATTTGATGAATAGAGTGTTTAGATATTACCTTTATTAGTTTTTGGTAGTATTTATAGAATAAATTATTATCTAATAAAATATCAAGTAAGAGAATGAAGACCACTTGAGAATTGTAATAAGGAACCTAAGAAGGGAGAAAATATATTCATAATTTACAAAGTGTGAATTTTGGCTGCAAAAGGTTTCATTTTTGGGTCATATAATCTCAAGAGAGGGTATATCCATAGATCCATAAAAGATGGAGGCAATTGAATGTTGAACTAGACCAACCACGATGATTGATATCCATATCTTTCAGGGTTTAGCTAGATATTATTAGCGATTTTTGGAGAATTTCTCATGAATATCTAATCCTGTGACCAAATTAACTCAAAAGGGAGAAAAGTCCCTCTGGAAATATGATTGTGAGGAAAATTTCAAGTAACTGGATAGAAGGTTAGTCCACACACCTATTCTTAGATTAATTTATAGTGGATAAGAGTTTTTAATATATAATGATATATCCATGAATGGATTGGTATGTGTTCTTATGAAAAATACTATGCTTAAACCTATGCCTCATGAAAATTGAAGATTCATGAGTACTAGTTCTCAATTAATGATTTGGAGTTAGCATCAGTAATTTTTTCATTAAATATATAGAGAAATTATATTTATTGGGAAAAGTGTAATATATATACTGATTCTAAAAGTATGAAATATATATTCACACAAAAGGAGTTTAAAATGTTCCAGATAATATGGTTATTGCTGATAAATGATTATGACTAATCAATACATTGCGACCTCGGGAAAACGAACAAGGTGTCTGATTATTTGATTCAAAAGGATCATGGTATATTATACATTATGAGGATCATACAAGATATAATATTTTTGGATTTTGAAAGTATGGATCTATAAATACTGAAGGAAGGGTAAAATATTATCTTCCTCAAATGAATATCCAACTATCTATCCAAGTGATCATTAAATAAGTGAAGAAGAAATATGTAGAGCTGCAAAAGAAGATTAGAAATGTTCCCAAGTTTAACCTTGATCATGATAGATTAATAAGGTTTAGGAACCATGTATGGGTTCCTTCCATACCATATTTGAAGAAGGAGTTGTTATACGAAGATCCTAGTTATTCATTATCTATTCATCATAGAAGTAAGAAGATGTATAGAGGTTTGAAAGAATACTTCTGATGGGATGGCATGAAGAGGGATATCAAAAAGTTTTTATCTTGGTACTTGGTATTCTAGAAAGTTAAGGCAGAGAGATAAAAGTCAAAGGGGATGTTACATCAATTACCCATAATAGAATGAAAATGGGAGAACATCACCATTTATTTTTTCATTGGACTCCCCAAAACCTCTAAAGGGTATAATTCTATATGGGTGGTAGTTTATTTTCTCACTAATTCATCAAACTTCCCCACTATCATAGAATAATTCACTCGGGATCAGATTTACAAGATATACATTAAGGAAGTGGTAAGGATGCACGAAGTACCATATTATATTATATCTGATTGGGATATTAGGTTTACCTAAAATTTCTAGTGATCTATACAACAATCCCTTGATGTAGAATTGAGTTTCAACACAACTTATCATCCTCAAACAGTTGGTCAGTCTGAAAGAACAATTCAAACCCTAGAGGATATGTTGATATCTTCTTCTCTAGATTTAAAAGGTGGTTGGTATCAACAACTTCCTATAGTTGAATTTTATTACAATAATAGATCTCGCTCAACCATTTTTATGGATCCTTACCAAGCCATCTAAGGAAGGAAATGTAGATATCTATTGTGTAGTAATGAATTTGGAGAAAGAAAGTTATGGGGACCTGATATCACTCAATAAATGGTAGATAAGGCAATATCCATTCAACAATATATTAGGGAAGCTTAGAGTCATCATAAAATTTATGATTAAAATCATTGATGTGATTTATAATTTTATGTTAGGGAAAAGGTGTTTCTTATAATTTCTCCATGGAAAAAGGTTATGATATTTGGGAAAAAAGGGAAACTAATCCCTAGGTATATTGTTCCCTAGGAAATTATTGATCGTATCGAGATGACACCCTATTTATTGGAACTTACACCAAAACTCAATCAAGTCTATGATGTGATCCATGTATATCTTATAAGTAAGTACACACCTAATCCTTTACATGTACTAAAATCCAAAGTCATAATGTTGGAGCAAGATATTTCTTATGAGGAACAACCGATTGAAATTATGGAGTAAGGTCACATGGTAATTTTAGTATGTAATGAGGCATAATTATTTTCATTTTTTTTGTATCAGAATGATTAATTTCAAGTGATGAATTCATTTTAAGTGGGGTAGAATGTAATACCCTGAGTTTTTTTGAACTATTTTTTTGAATAAATTAAATTTATTTGATGGGTTTTTTTATAAAATACACCAATTTAATATTTATTTATAATCCAAACCATGTTAATCTTTCACTATATGCAACACCAGATTAGCTTGTTTTACACACGACATTGAGTTTCTTTGAAACAAAATTTTTTATAATAATTTTTTAAACTAGGAAGTTATAACCAATATGTTAAAATTAGTAATATGAAGAGTAATAAATAATTGTAAAATATGATATATAATTATTTTATACAATTAAAACATTTTGATAATGAAATATATAATTTTCAATAAATTCTATATGTTTTGAAAATACTATTTTCTCAAAAGAACCACTTTTTATGACCTTATGTAAACAACAATAAAATTAATTTTTGACCCTTTTTAAAATTTAATTTGATAAAATAAAATTCATTTTTTAATTCATAATCCCAAAATTATATTAGTGCAGATTTTTGTTATTTTTATGAAATACTTAATTTTTGGATGAATAGTAAAAAATATTGAATTTTAATTGAAAAATGTCTTTCCATCTAATTTATTTATATAATTAAATTATATTTTATTTTTTTAAAGTATAATTAGTTCGATTATAAATATATTAATCCAATTTGGGCCATTTTAATCAATTTTATATTGAAATTGGATCTAAAAACATTTCAAACTTTTGAACATTTTCACTTTAAAACCCCATTGTTTCATCCCATCTGTGGGATTAATTTTAAGTTAATTTATACCACTTATGTGAATTAAATTTGATAAAATGGATTACATATTTATAATAAAAATATTTTATAATTTATAGTAAGGTAAAAATAGTTTTTGAAAATATATTATTGAAAATAATTAAAATTAATTACAGCAATTAAGATAACAACGAGTTTACTTAGTGGTTAAACATTAAAATTAAGGATGGAAATGACCTAGAAACTTGTACAAGACCCATTTTTGGGTCATATTTAAAATATATACCATATTTCATAAAAAAAGGGATCATTATTTGAGGTTATATATGTAAATTATTCCTCCCAATAGTGTTTAACTTTTCAGTATTTACAAGTTTTCCACTCACCTCCTTATAAAAGGCCAACACCTCTCCCACTCTCTTCACACCTCTCAAGCCCTTTGGATATTAAGAAAACTATCTGAATATCCTACAAAATTTTCTCATTTAATATTATAATCACCCCCTTTTTCATAAATCCAACGAAGTTAGTACTTTGGTGCAAACCAAAAGGAGATACCCGAAGAAGAGGCAACATTCATCAACAAACATTTTTTTATTATTTATTCCTCAAAACCCTTAATTTTTATATATAATGATTATATATTAACTAAAGTATAATCAATATTATTATATGTTATTATGATAATGGTATGACCTATAACTTTACAAACTTCTATCAAATGGGATATACAATCATCATTTGTTTGTACGACAGACTACTGCCTCGCGAGGCGATGTCATTCGTTCTTCCATTACCACCTTTAAATGTTGGGAATAATGATGTATTTTTAGAATATATATGTTATTTATGATTATTATGATGTTATTATTATTCTTTAATTGTTACATCAAACATACCTTCCTGTTTTCCTTTTTGTGGGAATACGATAACATCATTCGTGTGTACGGTGGACTGCCACCCCACAAATCAATGTGATTCATTTAAGATTTAAATGGAATGTGTTAAAGATGTATTTAATAAAAATATGTGATATATATTTCATAAAAAATATTCTATAATGGTAATATATCTTATATTTTTCTTTCTTTTAATTTGATAAGATAATGAAAAAAGTGTTCATACGTACGTGCGACCTACTGTCTCCATGAATGGTGTATTTCATTTCCTACTTCTATATTTTGTAGTTTATAATAAATAAATATATAATAAATAAATAAATAAATATAAATAAATATATATTATATTTATATCATGGTTATAATTTTAGATATAATTAAATCATGATATAAGTAATATGACCAAGAATATGTCAAAACATGTACAAAAAACAATGTGAATATTACCCAAAACGTAACATTAAAATGGAAATGATAATAAAAAAATATTATAATGTCATAAGTAAATAATATATGGTATTATATATATGAATTTGGTTTTATAATATATTTTTATTAAACTTATATTTATTATATAGGATGTTTTAATGAGTACGATGAAATTCAAGACTTAAGGCAAGGGAATTCTGTCTCACTTTTATTTTCTCTAAGACACAAGCCATGTTCACCACCTATTTCTTAAATGTGGTGTGTATACTTAACATGGATGTAATTTATGATTCTTAGAATGATTATTATTATGATTTACTTATCCATTTGATAATATCTCTTTAATGGGGTTTACGATTAAAACGTTACCAAAGCGGTAAGGGAGTTTTGTCACAAATTGTCTTCTTTGAGACACATGTTATGTTATGCACCTATATTCTTTAAATAGGTGTATCTACTTTACCTTTGAAATTTTATATCATAATTATTATTATTTTTATGATATTATCGGCTTCATTTTTTGTAATTCTCTCATGTGGAATGTGATTCAATGTTACCAAAGTGATAAGAGTTTATTACTACAACCTCATCGTTATCGGGAATGTTTATGGTTTTGATTACATTGATGAAATATCATGATCCATCTATCAATAAATATCATGAATTTTTATATAATACATTTAATCATTATATCTTTATTCAATGGCACCATTTTACACTATTTTGTACTTAATATAATAAAGAAAATGTTTTTATTAAAATATGACTTTATTTCTCTCTTTGGCCGGAAATCTGTTTCCCCCCAAAACCATGTCTTCTAAAAATGCTTTAAAAAATATTCTGATATTCTATTATTATTTTTTAAAATTCAAATTTACCCATGTTTTACCTTTTTAAGAAATGGTTTTAAAATTAATCTTCTTTTCCTTTTCAAATAAAGTCTCTTTTTTTACTTCTACCAACAATATTAAAGGAAAATTTGTTTTTACATACTCTTCCTATAAAGAATTATACACCTTTATGACCACTAAATTAATTAAAGAATCCCTTATAAGTTTTCAAGGATATTTTTAAAGAAAAATTTTAATTTTTTTTAAGCTTCTTTTAAAAGTTCTCAATTTGTTTTTCTAATAAAAATGTTTTCAAAATGATTTATGTTTTAAAAGTACCTTTTCAAAGAAAAGGGATATTTTATTCAAGAAATGTCTCAAATTTTCTTTCAAAATTATTTTCTATCTAATATAAAATCCATCAGTGTTACTAATGAATTACTGTGGATATTATCCAAGAGTACCAATCATAATCTTTCTTTGAATGGTTTATGTTTTGATGGCATGATGTTTATAAAACTCATTTCTCTAGCATGGGTTATTTGCTTATGAAACTCAATTCTTTCCATGAGGTATACTATGATTATGAAACCTATCTCTTTTCCATAGGTTGAGATATGATGAAATGTTTATGATACCCATTTCATTTCATGGGTTATGATATGGTGAATGTTTAATATCTCATGGAAAACAAATGTATGATTTCATTATGTGATGGGAGGTACCTATATCTCACTCCAATGCATTAGGTAAATATTTATATCTTATTATATAAACATGGATAGAATGAGAAGTTAACCTGATTTAGTTAAGGAATTTTTCAACTAATATGGTCTTGGGAGTGATCCTTGACTAATAATATGGTCTTAAGAGTTATCCTTTACTACTAATATGGTTTGGGGAGTGAACCCATTATACTAATATGGACTTGGATTTTAATCACTAACTATTATAGAAATAATTTTATATGTTTATGTTTCTTTCAAAATTCAATGTCTTCTTCCGATGTAATAATGTCATGTCTTACACTTTTTATTCACTTATGATTCATGTCTTATAAACTACAAATATTTATTCCATAACTCATGTATATGATATTTAATATGTTGGGTATGATCTTAAAATGATATTATTATATTATAATACCCTTATTTTCATGTTATTCTTATATATCTCTCTTGATTACCCTTACTGAGAATATGATCTCACCCTTTCTTATGCTTCATTTCCCTAAGTCATGAATATGTGTATTATGTATGATGTGTCTAAGAAGGGTTCTAGTTATGAGAAACATAGTGGGAGATTATGTAGCTCACTTATGGACCGGTCTTTATGCTTCCATGTTTCCAAAGGCACTAAAATAATATAGTCTTTTGGAATCTATTTGTGTGATATAGTAAATTTTCTGCAAAAATGATGTAATTTGAATATATGTTAAGCATGGGTCACTATGTAGACAATAAAATTCACCTTCCCTGAGGTGTAGGTGATGTCAAAGTAAAGAGTTTGAAGTTATTCTATCCACCACCTCTATTTGTGTTTCAAGTCTTTCTGAGAAACGTTATAGCTCAGACTCTTGTAGTTAGAAAAGACTATGAACCTCTACACAAAATGTTAGTTCCACAAACATTTAAGTGCATGTATAAACATGTTAGGATATAAATCATGAGTGGAGAAATTATTCTCATGCAGTTGAAGCTGGAGAGAGTCTTACGACACTACATGATTATCCTGTATAAGCACTCATCCCATAACAACACCAAAATCGTCATAGAAAAACACATACCACTTAACAAGATCAAGTAATATCAGAATATGAGTTGATGTCCGAAGTCATTTCAGCTTGTTGAAAGAATATTGACACTTTTCATCCCATATGAATTTTACCCCTTTTTTGGTAAGGGCTGTGAAAGGTGATGCCAAATTTAAGAAATACCTGAAGAGTCGACTGTAGTATCTAGAAATTCCAACGAAGCATCAAATATCAAAGATGTTACATGGATCCTACCATTAAAATACATCCTTAACCTTCTTAGGATTAAATGATAACCCATTCTTAGAACTCAAGTTCCATAAGAACTTCACTTCTTAGATCCATAAATTTTATTTCAAAACCTTTCCATATAAATAGTGATTCCTCAGGATTTCCCAAACCAAACTCAAATGGTGCTCGTGATCATTCTTGGATATTAAATAAAAAAAATATCAACCATTAGAACTACCAAAAAAGTATTGATACACTCATGGAATATCCGATTCATCAAATCCATAAAAATTGTATGAGTGTTAGTAAGACCAAATGAAATTACTAGATATTTTTAACAGCTATAATTTCTTTTTGAAAGTCATCTTCATTATGCCAAAATCTTGAAGTCTAAGCTGATGATAACCCAACCAATGATAAATATTTGAAAACCACCTTTTCCCATTTAACTATTCAATGAAATCACCCACATGAGGCAAAATATAATTATTATTAACCATTACTTGGTTCAACTTTTGATAGTCCACACAAAATCAGAGTGAACCATTTTCCTTTTGGAAAAGCACATAGGGGTTTCTTAAGGTGAAACAATAGGGTGAAAAAATATTTTTCCATCATATCATCCAACTGAATCTTGAGCTATTTCAGCTTCATTGGTGCAATATGATAATAGGGTATCGATATCGGTTACATATATGGAACCAAATAAATCGTAAACTATATATCCATATCTAGAGGAATTCAAGATAAATGATATGGGAAAATGTTATGAAATCCATGAATGATAGTGGGAAGATCGATAATACATTAAAAATCATTGGTATCAACTGTTACAACAGACAACAAAGTCATGATATCTAAGAGGGAAGACTGTGAATGACCAAACCTTTAATCCCACTCACCTGAACACTCGATATATCTCATTGACTACAAGAAACATGACACATAGATGATAAAAATCAACCTCAACATGATGATAAAAAATCCAATCCATCTAGATGATGATTTCAAATAGATCGAGATTGAGAATGAGGAAATACCAGACTAACTCTACATTGGCTATCAATAACACACAAAAAGGAAACTAAAACCCCTTCTCATTCTTCTTCCCAATTGGTGTCACTAACTCCATAATAAAGGACATGAGATCAATTATAATTTTAATCATGTATTCAAAATGAGAAGATATAAACTAGTACGAGGAACCTGTATCAAAAAAATTTGTCACTACTAAAGATTCAATTAAGATTTTACTTATCACTATCTCTAGACCCACATATATATATATATCCATCAGAAACCCATCCACTACATGAAGATACTTCACTCTTGAAGCCTGTGGCTAGAGCCCTATAGTCTTTGAAGCATCAGATAGTTCTAAAGTAGCCTTTGGTGCCAAGTATCCTTGACTATAATGAGGTGTAAAAATATCATGATAGAAATTCTATAGATGACCATAACACCTATAATTTTTATATATATTTGTAGGTGAAGAATGATAAAACTAGGTGTGCTAACCTTTATGCACTGATAACAAGTTAGGGGTACAATACTAGATAACTCAAGGTGCATAGGATGTATGATTCATAGTTTCAACATCACCACTTCTATGATGATTGTTCTACTTCCTCTTCCCCCCCTTCATTCCAATAAATCTTCCACTAGGTGGAAGAGAATGGGCACAATAACCAACCTTGCCTGACATGTCCATATATTCCATTATTTACCTATCTAATGTCTCTATATAGGTAGAATTCTTCGACATAAAAACTTGTGATATACTAAATGGTTGAAAACCCTATTGTTACTTTTGATCCATCAGTTATTCATTCTTTACCACCTCCAAAGAAAATAGAACTAGCTATATGAACTGATTGGTTTATGATGACACCAAGTAATCTCCCTATAGTAAGGAGAGGAACTGCATATAATTCACCGTCATCAATGAATATGGACAAAAATATTGAAATTAGCAGTTCTTAAAACCCTTAAAATACAATTCCAAGTAGCTATCCTCTTTTACTATGGAATTTGATTATCTTTTACTGGGACCCTTGAGTCTAAACACCACAAAAATTACCTTTATATTCTAAGGTATATCTTGAAAGTAAAAGATATAATCAATATTTTCAAGATAATACTCCACCACTTAAGGTTCATTTATACCTTTAAATTATGGTGGATTCTCATATAATAACTCCCATGATTGATCCATTTATCTTATAACTCCTGGATATACCTAAACAACTACATTATGTACTTGTGGTACATTTTGGTACTAACAAGAACTAACCACCCAATAGAATTGATAATATTTTGATCCAGAGGAGGATTCCCTTGATGAGAATTTATTGAAGTCTCTTGAAGAACCCGTGTAAGATGTCTTAGAGGCATACTATTGCACACCAAAATAGAAGAAATGAGAATAAAATAGGATACTATTAGTTCAAACTAAAAAACCATAAGAAAAAACTAAGATTAAGATAAAAAAATAAAACCAGGTGACACTTATCCCAACATACCATGGTAACTTGAGTCTCATTATTGAAAGATTTGTCCATGTACTCATCACGACATACCTCTCAATTACAGACAATATTATATCTAGTATAACAAACATCCCAAGAGAAGGATTCTTAGGTACAAACCGACCTTTGATAAAAAACTTTGATGAACCCAAGTTGGATACCATCATAAATAGATAACGACCTGAAATCCATATACCTGAAGGGAGTTCCTGATCCCCAATGGATATAGACTAGCACTTGGGAATAAAAATGACTAGAGGGAATGGTATTTCCCAATTTGAAGCAGAAAAATTGATATATATTTATATACATGATAGGAAGAAATAGTGGAAAAGTAATAAAAAGAATATATTTCATATAAAAAGAAAATAATAGAAGTCATACAACTCAAATGTAGC
Organism: Viscum album; assembly: GCA_963277665.1. Lineage (NCBI taxonomy): Eukaryota > Viridiplantae > Streptophyta > Magnoliopsida > Santalales > Viscaceae > Viscum > Viscum album. The sequence continues at coordinate 392,903,118 of OY728147.1, read as the reverse complement.
TAAAAAACTACATGGAATAAGTCCAATAGAAAAGGACAACAAAAAACCAAAATAGATACTCTATGTGATAGAATGGGAAAACTCCCACCATCTCACCACTAGCTACCCAAACATAGCTAAAAGAAATTTTTATTCCTTACTATATTTCCTTTACATTCTCTATATCAAAAGACATGACATGTTCTATGCACTGTCAGAGGGGCATGAAATGTGTGTTCTAAATAGTATTAGTAGGATCTCACCCAAGTGTTCTATATCAAGTATTTGTAAAAAAATATGAACATACTCAAATTTAAAGAAAAATAGGCATGATTATCAGTAAAAAAAATTTATATCATAAACATTGAAAAACATTTCTCATTTTCCATAGTTATAAAACATCCATGTAAATTAGTTTCAAATATTATTACATATATTAAAACAATAAAATAACTCATCATATATAATATCAAATACAATGTAGTATAAACCAAAATCATAGGTAACATCACACCAAGGATCACTGGATAGCTAGAACACTCATATCCAAACATATAAAATCATTTTCATCAATTATCTAGAAATATTTATCAAATATAGAGATTAGAGGAACGCCCTTGCAAGTGAACCCCCCTAAAGGTCTAATAAGTCCCTAGAAAAATGGGCATAGGGATAAGAGAAACACCCCTTGAGTGAAACCTATGATAGTATCAATAGACAAGGCCTATTACTACATATTCCACCTAAGTTGACAAGTCTTCTGATATAATACATTTTTTAAATCATTTCATAAAAAAATAATATTTGAAAACCATTCAAAAAATCCATTTCATAATGCTCTGAAAATACAATTTTATTAAAATAAAATAAGAGAAACCCATATTTTCTCAATAAACCATTTTCTCACACATAATTAAATCATTACAGATCATTTATAAAACAACTTATCAAACCATAGAAATATAGTTTATCCATCACATGTTAGATATGAAACCACCTACCTTAAACATGGGTCACACATTCTTGCAAAAGGATCCACCTACATAAAAGAATTAAAATACAATAATAGAGAGCCTATAATCAATCCTTACATATCAAAATAAATTCAACAAGAAAATAAGTCATAGGAGAAGATAAAATAACATGTACCTTAATAAATTGACACACCTCACCACAACTAACACAAGGGTCATCCTCTAGAGTAATATCACACATAGGATCTAGAATAGATCAAGAAGAACCAACAAAACAAGTCCAAAATATATGAAAACATAGTAAATAACACTATTTTAACCAATAAAAATGAAGAAGTATTGTAGATACCCAAATCTTGACGTACATGAACATTACATTACTTTTGTAGAATACTTAGTATATAACAAAAACAGACACACAAGGATCGTAACAGTTTAGTGTCTTTGGAAACTTGGAACGTAATCTTCTAATCGTGGTGAAAGATCTTCAACATCTTCAATTAAGATCTTACTTTTTTTGTTTTCTTACCTAAAAGATTTCTTTATATCCTGGGGAAAAGAAAACATAAAAAGGGTGATCTCAAATGCTCAGTAAGGGTAAGCATGGATAAAATAAAAAATGCCATATACATTTGAACTTAAAAACATGAACATAATGTTTAAACATCAAAAGCTTGAGCAATGACATAAAACATGGAAGTACATAAGGCATAGATCATAAAGAAACATTAAGAATGATAAAATATCATGGGAATAAAACATGTAATTGTGGCTACTATTAAGCACATGATATGATTTCCATAGTAGCCAAGGCATTGCTGCCAAGACCATCTTAGTGGACAAAGTTCCTTTCTGAATCGAGTTCACTCCTCGTTCTAGTCCTGTATTACTGAACCCGTTTAACTTTCTGTTCCAGCTATGTCTATCTCATGAGATATAAATCTTTACCCAATGCATTGGAGGGAGATATAGGTCCCACCCATCTCATAATTAAATCATTCTTACTTATGCCACAACATAAACATAAATCATTCATCATAACCCAAAGAATAAAAATGGGTTTCATAAACATCATCCCATCATAACATAATCCATATATAAAAAAATGGATATCATTTCATCATAATAAAATTGAAACCATTTAAATCATATATACATTATAATTGAAACATAAACATTTGAAATAATGTCATCTTAGATGAAAATGGTTTTTATAAAACACTTGAAATGAATTCTTGAGGAAAATATCTTTTTTTCTTCAAAATCATTTTCTTTTCACAAAATGTCATGCAATTTTAAAAGAAAAGGATTTTTTTGAAAATAGTCATGAAATATTTTGGAGTAAGCTTCATGAAAATAAGGCTTTATAAAACCATAAAAATCATTTCATGCCGTATACGTTAAAAAAACATTCTTCTCGTACTTTTGCCGGAAAAGTCAAAAAGTACCTCATAAAAGAAAGGTTATTTATATACCATGTAGTAAAAGTAAAAAATGGGTAAAAAGAACTTTAGAAATACATGAAAAAATATTTATAAAACATGGTCTTGGATGATAAATATAACCCCAGTAAATACTTACGAATAAACAACCTTGGATAAAAATGAGATTGATAAATTATCCCTTACCTTAGGTCCGATATGCTTCGTACGTATCCGAAACTCCTGTATAATGATTTAAATAATTTCATTGACTTATTATATAATCATATTCATTGTTATGATATCATATATGGTTCAATTATGACTTTATATTACCTATTCTTTTGTAAATTAATGTTAAAGTAGCGTTTTGAGTAAAATCATCTTATTTATCGTACGTGTTTGGACTTGTTGTTCTTGATGTTATTATTACTTATATCATGATTTACTTACTTAAAAAATTTAAATCATGATTTATATATCATATAAATTCATTATATATCCAGCATATACAAGAATTTATAATATTACATAACATATGGAGGTAAGAAATGAAACACACCGTTCATGGAGACGGTAAGCTGTACGTGCGCATGAACACTACTTTCATTTCTATTTCTTATTTTAATGGAATTAAAAAATAATGATAAATAGGTATATTATAATTCCAGTATAATATCATATATAATATCATTAACCACATCCTTTATACATCCCACATAAGGTATTAACGAATCACATCACTTTGAGGGGGCGGTAGTCCGCACTTCCTCAAATGAGATTATCGTATTTACCGACTATGGAAACCGTAAAGGCTTGATATAATTGGTAAGTAAAGAAGCAAAAGGAAATCATAAACATAATATATAATATATATAAATAATTTTCCATCATAATGGCCACCATGAGAGGCGGTAGGAGAAAATCGAACAATCATCATTTCGTGAGGCGTTAGTTTGCCGTCACAGAAACATTATGTTCTTCATCCATTAGATGGAGGTGTGTGTAAGTGTAGTTCGAATCCTTCTCATAACAACATCCTAGTATTTTGAGTATACTGGTGTTTTCACAAAAGAAAGGATTAAAAAGATTTTAGGGGTTGGATAAGTAGAATAAAATAAAACAACTTAAGAGAAACTGTTACCTTTAATTTTGGTAACTTCCTTTGGTTTGAACCAAAAAGACTTTTTGGAGAGTCTTATGCCTAATTTAAGGCTTCAAGGGGGAGGAGAGGGATGTAGGGAGCTTAGTTGGGAAGAGTTTGGACGAGCCAAAAGGTTTGATAGGTGTGAGGAATTGCATAGAAGTGGTCTCCCTTTATAAGGGAGTGGAGGGGCTCTTTAGGAAAGTGTGAAAACATTATTTTATTATAAACTTATCTTCGGTTTCAAGAGGTCCAAAACACATTAATGTAGAAGATAAGATGACTTATATTCTAAATAAAATCATCCAATATGAATTTTACAGGTTTTGGATGATATTTTAATCATTTTAATCTTATTTATTTAAATCATTTATTAATGAGGTAAATACTGCATCATTATTGTGTCATAAATAATTTAATTTATCTGATGTCTAAAAATTATAAAAAAATACCAAAATGTAGGAAATCTTTGTAGATTTCTAATTAATATTTATAGTCTAAAATATAATTTATATAGCCCCTTATAAAAATTAATTACTAAACGATTTTTGTTAATTCTAATTTTTTCTTTACATTAAATTAATTAATCTAATGTGTCATTGTCTTTCATAAGTGGCTCCATGGGGTCCCAAAATCGACCCAAGGATGCCCCTGGTCGGCCAATACTCATACAATAATGTTAGGACAAGTGTCAAGGTAATTTTGAATTATTATAATATTCTTTTAATCTTGAATTACCCTATTTACCTTTAACTGTAGTAAATAAAAATTACCGTAGTTACTATTCATAATATCAAAAAAATAAAAGTAACCTATTAACATAATTTGGACCCACTGATTCCAAATATGGAATAAATTTTTCAAAATTCAAAACTCATAAGTTGCAGTAATTAATTTAAAATTAATCCCGTTGTTAAGGAAACGAGTTTTAAAAGTTAAAACATTGCCAAAGATTGAATTTATTTAACCTACGAATTCAATGTAAAATCAAGGATAATGACATAAATTATATTAAATGGTAAAAATATATTCTATTTATACTTTAAAACCATTAAATATTATTATTTAACCACATAATTTATTACGATGAAAAAAGTTATTTTTAATTAAAATATATCATGTTTTTACTATTCATTAAAATATGAAAGTAATCAGAATAATATGAAAAATTTATCCAAGGTAAAATTTTATATCCTGATTCCAAATAATAATTTTATTTTGTAAAATTGAACTTATAAACATGTCAAAAACTAAATTTAATGTGGGTGCACCATCAAAAGGGGGCAAAACTGCATTTTTTGAAAAATACTTATTTTACCCGAAAAATTTATTTTGTTATTATGCCATGTTCTAGAAAATGTGTAAGATGAATAATAATGTAATAAATTTCAAAATTTAGTTAATACTATTCATAAAGACTAGTTCATATTAATATTATAATAATATATCGTTGTTTAGTAAAACCCGGTATTGCGTACAACACACGCTATCGAGGAAGGTCGCGATTGCGTGTAATGCAAGCCAAGTCAGGGTTGCGTGTTATGAAATAATCCTTCATTGTTTTGTATAACAGAATCCAACCATATTTCATTTATACATTGAATATATATATATATATATATACACACACACTCAATGTTGCGTAGAATGACTATTATAAAACTAACATGAAATTGTGTGTAACACGATCCTAGAATAGCGTTGCGTATACTACAAGCTAATACGGTGTTGCGTATAGTACAAGCTAAACTTGGGGTGCTGTATAATAGAAGACATCAATGAAATTAAAAGAATATTTTTCATAAAATCTCGGGGTGTTAGATTCTACCCCCCTTAAAATGAATTTCGCCCTCGAAATTCGTCGGGGTTACACATTGTTTATTACTCAAAAGTTTCTTTAATAGAAACCCACATCGTAAAAAGGAATACCAAAACTTGGCTTAAAAAACTATAGTATGAAACATAACGGTCACCCAAATTAACTAATCACTGGTTTTCCACATATGAGAACATAGGTGAAAATATGGATATGAAAGAGAAATCTAACCATCATGTTCTGATGGAGAGTGGTAGAGAACATGGTTATGAAAAATACATTAATCACAAAGTCATAAATTTGTGATGATCTAAGGTACCATCTAATTCATCGGATATAAGAGCACTATGACAACATTTTTGGTTTTCAATATCATTTCCCTAAAGTTGAAAATTTTGAATTGGAAGAAATACTTGCTTGATTTTGGTACAATCTCATTGTTGTTCGTGCTTTGAACAATTTCCACTTCATCTATTAAAGAAATGAAGTTGAATTATTTATTTGTGAAGTGTTAACAGATCATGTGATAGAATGATGGGTCATTCTATCTGTTTCAAACAAAAGGTTTTCAAAAGTTATCAAATATACATAAGTCCATATTTGGTGAGGTTAATCGTATATGATTCCAAAAATGAACTTTTACATCATATATCATACTGATTAATAAAAATAAAACTAGTTTCTACTAACTAGGGACTTTCAGTAGGCCAGTGGTATGCGATAAAGGCCAGTCGCACTTCAGTTGTGGGTTCGATTCCCACAACCTTGTTCGACGTGATGGGATGTTTCCCGTCCTGCAGGTTGTCTTTTTTTTCTTCTAAAACTCCATTACTATAACATCCCATCAATAATATCGAAAAAAGTTCTATCCTTAAACAATACTATCTTATGTCCAACATAATCCATTCCAATATTTATCTAAAATACTTCGGTCTAAGCTCATAGTATAAAGAAAATGATTACTTGAAATGTCACATAGAAATCACGTGAATGCCATAATTTATCCCCCATATATCATAAGATATATTTTTGTGGTCAAATTAAAAACATGTGAATACCTTAATCATGTATTCTCTTCAAGAATGAATACCCATTAAACCTTAGTGAAAACATGAATTCAGTTAAAAGTTAACACTTTCCACATACCAAAATCCTAAAAATTATATATACTCAAACCATGATATCACTTAGTCCTTATATCAATCATGAGCTCATAAATACAATCAAACATATCATTATCTTCTTATCCCTTCATTATGCGCATATCATCTGCTTTCCAAAATATTTGAATCACTTTTCATGGTTACCTGTACCATAAAATTATTGAAAACCACAATAGACTAATACAAAAATATTCTAATAAACCATAAAAGTACCTCAACAACATTATTATTGAATACCAATACATAAAGACTTCAATACATACTCTTCAATGATTGTCCTGGAATAATTCCTTCCTTGATTTAGAAGTGACTTTTTAGGTCAGGGCAATGAGTTGGGCAATGCCCATGTTCTCCACAAATAAGACATTGAAATCCATAACAGTCTCTCACTCTATGACCCTTTTCTCCACACAGATAACATATATCCCTCCATTTGAGGTATTCCTCAAGGTTCTTCTTCCCTTCTTTAGAAATCTCAATCTTTCTTTCTTTATGCTCCTCAATATGCAAACATGCATAAAAGTCTATATTCCTCTTATTTGATGAATTAGGCATACCAATAAATTTCACCTTGTTAATCATATATCGCGATGACTGATTCATCATAATCACAATATCTTTCTCTCTAGGAATTACACAATTTTGTTTCTTATAGTCACCAATTTGTCCATTGGATTCAATGTCAACTGAATTCCTTCTGGTTCCCTCCATTGACTAAAACACAAAAAGAATTCTGTGAGAGGAAAAAATCATGTTAGAGAAAACAACATAGTAAAGGGGGAGTACCCTCAATATCTAACATCTTAGGTTAAATTCTAAGATAGTTACCATAGTTTTAGGACTATATCCTATATGTATACATATCCTTAGGGACATCCCTAGACATACCTTAGAAATATATCTAGGGATCTCACTAACGTTTTCGCATCCTAGTTCCCAAAGGTTGACTAAACCATTTCTCTGATACCAACTGTAGAGGCCCAAAGCTTGACGTACATGAACATTACATTACTTTTGCGGAATAATTAGTACATAACAAAAACAAACACACAAGGATCGTAATAGTTTAGTGTCTTTGGAAACTTGGAACATAATCTTCTAATCGTGGTGAAAGATCTTCAACATCTCCCATTAAGATCTTCCTTTTTTTGTTTTCTTACCTAAAACATTTCTTTATATCCTGGGGAAAAGAAAACATAAAAAGGGTGAGAACAAATGCTTAGTAAGGTTATGCATGGATAAAATAAAACATGCCATATATATTTCAACTTAAAAACATGAACAAAATGTTTAAACATCAAAATCTTGAGCAATGACATAAAAAATGGAAGTACATAAGGCATAAATCATAAAAAAATATTAAGAATTATAAAATATCATGGGAATAAAACATGTAATTGTGGAAACCATTAAACACATGATATGATTTCCATAGTAGCCAAGGCATTGCTTCCAAGACCATCTTAGTGGACAAAGTCCCTTTCTGAATCGATTTCATTCCTCATTCCAGTCCTGTATTACTGAACCGTTTTAACTTGCCATTCCAGCCATGTCTATCTCATGAGATATAAATCTTTACCCAATGCATTGGTGGGAGATATAGGTCCCACCCATCTCAAAATGAAATCATTCTTACTGGTGCCACAACATAAACATAAATCATTCATCATAACCCAAAGAATAAAAATGGGTTTCATAAACATCATCCCATCATAACATAATCGATATATAAAAAATGGATATCATTTCATCATAAGAAAAGTGAAACCATGTAAATCATAGATACATGATACTTGAAACATACACATGTGAAATAATGTTATCTTAGATGAAAATGGTTTTGATAAAACACTTGAAATGAATTCTTGAGGAAAATATCTTTTTTTCTTCAAAATCATTTTCTTTTCACAAAATGTCATGCAATTTTAAAAGAAAAGAATTTTGTTGAAAATATTCATGAAATATTTTTGATGAAACTTCATGAAAATAAGGCTTTATAAAACCATAAAAATCCTTTCATGCCATATACGTTAAAAAAACATTCTTCTCGTACTTTTGCAGGAAAAGTCAAAAAGTACCTCGTAAAAGAAAAGTTCTTTACATACCATATAGTAAAAGTAAAAAATGGGTAAAAATAAATTCATAAATACATTAAAAAATCTTTAGAAAACATGGTCTTGTATGATAATGATAACCCCAGTAAATACTTACCAATAAACAACCTCGGATAAAAATGAGATTGATAAATTATCCCTTACCTTAGGTCCGATATGCTTCGTACGTATCCGAACCTCCTGTATAATGATTTAAATAATGTCATTGACTTATTAAATAATCATATTCATTGTTATTATATCATATATGGTTCAATTATGACTTTATATTACCCATTATTTTGTAAATTAACGTTAAAGTAGCGTTTTGGGTAAAATCATCTTATTTATCGTACGTGTTTGGACTTGTTGTTCTTGATGTTATTATTACTTATATCATGATTTAATTACTTCCAAAATGTAAATCATGATTTATATATCATATACATTCATTATATATCCATCATATACAATCATTTATAATAGTACATAACATATGGAGGTAAGAAATGAAACGCACCGTTCATGGAGACGGTAAGCCGTACGTATGCATGAACACTACTTTCATTTCTATTTCTTATTTTAATGGAATTAAAACATAATTATACATATTTATATTATAATTAAATTATAATATCATATATAATATCATTAACCACATCCTTTATACATCCCACATAAGGTATTAACGAATCACATCACTTTGAGGGGGCGGTAGTCCGCACTTCCTCAAATGAGATTATCGTATTTACCGACTATGGAAACCGTAAAGGCTTGATATAATTGGGAATTAAAGAAGCATAAGGAAATAATAAACATAATATATATTATATATAAATATTGTTCCATCATAATGGCCACCATGAGAGGCGGTAGGAGAAAATTGAACAATCATCGTTTTGTGAGGTGTTAGTTTGCCTTCACAGAAACATTATGTTGTTCACCCATTAGATGAAGGTGTGTGTAAGTGTAGTTAGAATACTTCTCATAAAAACATCCTAGAATTTTTAGGATACAGGTGTTTTCACAAAATAAAGGATTAAAAAGATTTTAGGGGTTAGAGAAGTAGAATAAAAGAAAACAACTTAAGAGAAACTGTTACCTTTAATTTTGGTAACTTCCTTTGGTTTGAACCAAAAGGACTTTTTGGAGAGTATTCTTCCAAATGTAAATCTTCAAGGGGGAGTAGAGGGATGTAGGGAGCATATTTGGGCAGAGTTTGGACGAGACAAAAGGCTTGAGAGGTGTGAGGAATTGCATAGAAGTGGTCTACTTTTATAAGGGAGTGGAGGAGCTCTTTAGGAAAGTGTGGAAAACATTATTTTATTATAAACTTATCTTCGGTTTCAAGAGGTCCAAAACATAGTGATGTCGAAGATAAGATGACTCATATTCAAAATAAAATCGTCCAATAGGAATTGGACCGGTTTTGGATGATATTTTAATCATTTTAATCTTATTTATTTAAAGTATTTATTAATGTGGTAAATACTGCATCATTATTGTGTCATAAATAATTTAATTTATCTGATGTCTAAAAATTATAAAAAAATACCAACATGTAGGAAATATTTTTATCTTTCCAATAAATATTTATACTCTAAAATATAATTTATATAGCCCCTTATAAAAATTAATTACTAAACGATTTTTGTTAATTCTAATTTTGTCTTTACATTAAATTAATTAATCAAATGTGTCATTGTCTTTCATAAGTGTCTCCATGGGGTCCCAAAATCGACCCAAGGATGCCCATGGTCGGCCACTACTCATAAAATAAGGTTAGGACAAGTTTCAAGGTAATTTTGAATTATTATAATATTCTTTTAACCTTGAATTACCCTATTTACCTTTAACCGTAGTAAATAAAAATTACCGTATTTACTATTCATAATATCAAAAAAATAAAATTAACCTATTAAAATAATTTGGACCCACTGATTCCAAATATGGAATCCATTTTTCAAAATTAAAAACACATAAGTTGCAGTAATTAATTTAAAATTAATCCCGTTGTTAAGCAAACGGGTTTTAAAAGTTAAAACATTGCCAAAGATTGAATTTATTTAACCTACGAATTCAATGTAAAATCAGGGATAATAACATAAATTATATTAAATGGTAAAAATATATTCTATTTATACTTTAAAACCATTCAATATTATTATTTAACCACATAATTTATTACGATGAACATATTTGTTTTTAATTAAAATATATCGTGTTTTTACTATTCATTAAAATATGAAAGTTATCAGAATAATATGAAAAATTTATCCAAGGTAAAATTTTATATCCTGATTCCAAATAATAATTTTATTTTGTAAAATTGAACTTATAAACATGTCAAAAACTAGATTTAAAGTGGGTGCGCCATCAAAAGGCTGCAAAACTTCATTTTTTGAAAAATACTTATTTTACCCGAAAAATTTATTTTGTTCTTATACCATGTTCTAGAAAATGTGTAAGATGAATAATAATGTTATAAATTTAAAAATTTATTTAATACTATTCATAACGGCTAGTTCATAATAATATTATAATAATATATCGTTGTTTAGTAAAACCCGGTATTGCGTACACCACACGTTATCGAGGAAGGTCGCGATTGCGTGTAATGTAAGCCAAGTCAGGGTTGCGTGTTGTGCAAGAATCCTTAATTGTTTCTTATAACAGAATCCAACAATATTTCATTTATACATTGAATATATATATATACACACACACACACTCAATGTTGCGTAGAATGACTATTATAAAACGAACATGAAATTGTGTGTAACACGATTCAAGAATAGCGTTGCATATACTGTAAGCTAAGACGGTGTTGTGTATAGTACAAGATAAACTTGGTGTGCTGTATAATAGAATACATCAATGAAATTAAAAGAATATTTTTCGTAAAATCTCTTGGTGTTACATTCTACCCCCCTTAAAATGAATTTCGCCCTCGAAATTCGTTGGGGTTACAAATCGTTTATTACTCGAAAGTTTCTTTAATAGAAACCCACATCGTAAAAAGGAATACCAAAACTTGGCTTTAAAAACTAAAGTATGAAACATAACGGTCACCCAAATTAACTAATCACTGGGTTTCCACATATGAGAATATAGGTGAAAATATGGATATGGAAGAGAAATCTAACCATCATGTTCTGATGGAGAGTGGTAGAGAACATGGCTATGAAAAAGCCATCAATCACAAAGTCATAAATTTGTGATGATCTAAGGTACCATCTGATTCATCGGATATAAGAGCACTAAGACAACATTTTTGGTATTCAAGATCATTTCCCTAAAGTTGAAAATTTTGAATTAGAAGAAATACTTGCTTGATTTTGGTAAAATCTCACTGTTGTTCGTGATTTGAACAATTTCCACTTAATCTCTTAAAGAAATGAAGTTGAATTTGTTATTTGTGAAGTGTTAACAGATCATGTGATAGAATGATGGGTCATTCTATATGTTTCAAACAAAAGTTTAGCAAAAGTTATCAAATATACATAAGTCTATCTATGGTGAGGTTAATCGTATACGATTCCAATAATGAACTTATAATTCATATATCATACCGCTTAATAAAATAAAACTAGTTTCTACTAACTATGGACATCCTGTAGGCTAGTGGTATGTGATAAAGGCTAGTCGCACTTCAGTTGTGGGTTCGATTCCCACAGCCTTGTCCGACGTGATGGGATGTTTCCCGTCCTCCAGGTTGTCTTTTTTTCTAAAACTACATTACTATAACATCCCATCAATAATATCAAAAAAAGTTCTATACTTAAACAATAATATCTTATGTCTAACATAATCCATTCCAATCTTTATCTAAAATACTTCGGTCCAAGCTCATAATATAAAGAAAATGATTATTTGAAATGTCACATAATAATTACGTGAATGCCATCATTTATCCCCCATATATCATAAGATATATTTTTTTGGTCAAATTACAAACATGTGAATTCCTTAATCATGTATTCTCTTGAAGAATGAATACCCATTAAACCTTAGTGAAAACATGAATGCAGTTAAAAGTTAACACTTTCCACATACCAAAATCCTCAAAATTCTATATACTAAAACCATGATATCACTTAGTCCTTATATCAATAATGAGCTCATAAATACAATCAAATATCTAATTATCTTCTTATCCCTTCATTATGCACATATCATTTGCTTTCCAAAATATTTGAATCACTTTTCATGGTTACCGGTACCATAAAATTATTGGAAACCACAATAGACTAATACAAAAATATTTTAATAAACCATAAAAGTACCTCAACAACATTATTATTGAATACTAATACATAAACACTTAAATCCATACTCTTCAATGATTGTCTTGGAATAATTCCTTCCTTGATTTAGAAGTAACTTTTTATGTCAGGGCATTGAGTTGGGCAATGCCCATGTTCTCTACAAATAAGACATTGAACTCCATAACAGTCTGTCACTCTATGACCCTTTTATCCACACAGATAACATTTATCCCTCTATTTGAGGTATTCCTCAAGGTTCTTCTTCCCTTCTTTAGAAATCTCAATCTTCCTTTCTTTATGCTCCTTAACATGCGAACATGCATAAAAGTCTATCTTCCTCTTATTTGATGAATTAGGCATACCGCTAAATTTCACCTTGTTAATCATATATCATGATGACTGATTCAGAATAATCACAATATCTTTCTCTCTATGCATTACAAAATTTTGTTTCTCATAGTCACCAATTTGTCCATTGGATTCAATGTTAACCGAATTCCTTCTGGTTCCCTCCATTGACTAAAACACAAAAATAATTCTGTGAGAGGCAAAAATCATGCTAGAGAAAACAACATAGTAAAGGGGGAGTACCCTCAATATCTAACATCTTAGGTTAAATTCTAAGATCGTTACCATAGTTTTAGGACTATATACTATACGTATACTTATCCTTAGGGACAGCCCTAGACATACCTTAGAAATATCTCTAGGGATCTCACTAACGTTTTTGCATCCTAGTTTCCAAAGGTTGACTAAACCTTTCCTCTGATACCAACTGTAGAGGCCTGAAGCTTGACGTACATGAACATTACATTACTTTTGCAGAATACTTAGTAGATAACTAAAACAGACACACAAGGATCATAATATTTTAGTGTCTTTGGAAACTTGGAACGTAATCTTCTAATCGTGGTGAAAGATCTTCAACATCTCCCATTAAGATCTTCCTTTTTTTGTTTTCTTACCTAAAACATTTCTTTATATCCTGGGGAAAAGAAAACATAAAAAGGGTGAGTTCAAATGCTCAGTATGGGTAAGCATGGATAAAATAAAACATGCCATATACATTTTAACTTAAAAACATGAACATAATGTTTAAACATCAAAAGCTTGAGCAATGACATAAAAAATGGAAGTACGTAAGGCATAGATCATAAAGAAACATTAAGAATGATAAAATAGCATGGGAATAAAACATTTAATTATGGAAACCATTAAACACATGATATGATTTCCATAGTAGCCAATACATTTCTGCCAAGACCATCTTAGTGGACAAAGTCCCTTTCTGAATCGAGTTCACTCCTCGTTCCAGTCCTGTATTACTGAACCTGTTTAACTTGCCGTTCCAGCCATGTCTATCTCATGAGATATAAATCTTTACCCAATGAATTGGAGGGAGATATAGGTCCCACCCATCTCATAATGAAATCATTCTTACTTGTGCCACAACATAAAAATAAATCATTCATCATAACCCAATGAATAAAAATGGGTTTCATAAACATCATCCCATCATAACATAATCCATATATAAAAAAATGGATATCATTTCATCATAAGAAAAGTGAAACCATGTAAATCATAGATACATGATACTTGAAACATACACATGTGAAATAATGTCATCTTAGATGAAAATGGTTTTGATAAAACACTTGAAATGAATTCTTGAGGAAAATATCTTTTTTTCTTCAAAATCATTTTCTTTTCACAAAATGTCATGCAATTTTAAAAGAAAAGGATTTTTTTGAAAATATTTATGAAATATTTTGGAGGAATCTTCATGAAAATAAGGCTTTATAAAACCATAAAAATCCTTTCATTCCATATACGTTAAAAAAACATTCTTCTTGTACTTTTGCCGGAAAAGTCAAAAAGTACCTCGTAAAAGAAAGGTTCTTTATATACCATGCAGTAAAAGTCAAAAATGGGTAAAAATAACTTTAGAAATACGTGAAAAAATCTTTAGAAAACATGGTGTTGGATGATAAAGATAATCCCAGTAAATATTTACGAATAAACAACCTCGGATAAAAATGATATTGATAAATTATCCCTTACCTTAGGTCTGATATGATTCGTACATATCCGAACCTCTTGTATAATGATTTAAATAATTTCATTAACTTATTACATAATCATATTCATTGTTATGATATCATATATGGTTCACTTATGACTTTATATTACCCATTCTTTTGTAAATTAACGTTAAAGTAGCGTTTTGTGTAAAATCATCTTATTTATCGTACGTGTTTGGACTTGTTGTTCTTGATGTTATTATTACTTATATCATGATTTACTTACTTCAAAAATGTAAATAATGATTTATATATCTTATACATTCATTATATATCCAGCATATACAAGCATTTATAATAGTACATAACATATGGAGGTAAGAAATGAAACGCACCGTTCATGGAGACGGTAAGCCGTACGTATGCATGAACGCTACTTTCATTTCTATTTCTTATTTTAATGGAATTAAAACATAATGATACATAGGTATATTATAATTACAGTATAATATCATTAACCACATCCTTTATTAATCCCACATAAGGTATTAACGAATCACATCACTTTGAGGGGGCGGAAGTCCGCACTTCCTCAAATGAGATTATCTTATTTACCGACTATGGAAACCGTAAAGGATTGATATAATTGGGAAGTAAAGAAGCATAAGGAAATCATAAACATAATATATATTATATATAAATACTGTGCCACCATAATGGCCACCATGAGAGGCGGTAGGAGAAAATCGAACAATCATCGTTTCGTGAGGCGTTAGTTTGCCATCACAGAAACATTATGTTCATCATCCATTAGATGGAGGTGTGTGTAAGTGTAGTTCGAATACTTCTCAAAAATACATCCTAGTATTTTTAGGATACTGTTGTTTTCATAAAATAAAGGATTAAAAAGATTTTATGCTTTGGAGAAGTAGAATAAAAGAAAACAACTTAAGAGAAACTATTACCTTTAATTTTGGTAACTTCCTTTGGTTTGAACCAAAAGGACTTTTTAGAGAGTATTCTGCCTAATGTAAGGCTTAAAGTGGGAAGAGAGGGATGTAGGGAGATTAGTTGGTCAGAGTTTGGATGAGCCAAAAGGCTTGATAGGTGTGAGGAATTGCATAGAAGTGGTCTCCTTTTATAAGGGAGTGGAGGGGCTCTTTAGGAAAGTGTGAAAACATTATTTTATTATAAACTTATCTTCCATTTAAAGAGGTCAAAAACAAATTAATGTCGAAGATAAGATGACTAATATTCGAAATAAAATCATACAATAGGAATTGAACCAGTTTTGGATGATATTTTAATCATTTTAATCTTATTTATTTAAATAATTTATTAATGAGGTAAATACTTCATCATTATTGTGTCATAAATAATTTAATTTATCTGATGTCTAAAAATTATAAAAAAACTACCAACATGTAGGAGATATTTTTATCTTTCCAATGAATATTTATATTCCAAAATATAATTTATATAGCCCTTATAAAAATTAATTACTAAATGATTTTTGTTAATTCCAATTTTGTCTTTACATTAAATTAATTAATCTAATGTGTCATTGTCTTTAATAAGTGGCTCCATGGGGTCCCAAAATCGACCCAAGGATGACCATGGTCGGCCACTACTCATTCAATAAGGTTATGACAAGTGTCAAGGTAATTTTGAATTATTATAATATTCTTTTAACCTTGAATTACCCTATTTACCTTTAACTGTAGTAAATAAAAATTACCGTAGTTACTATTCATAATATAAAAAAAATAAAAGTAAACTATTAACATAATTTGGACCCACTGATTCCAAATATGGAATCCATTTTTCAAAATTCAAAACACATAAGTTTCAGTAATTAATTTAAAATTTATCCCGTTGTTAAGCAAACGGGTTTTAAAAGTTAAAACATTGCCAAAGATTGAATTTATTTAACCTACGAATTCAATGTAAAATCAAGGCTAATGACATACATTATATTAAATGGTAAAAATATATTCTATTTATACTTTAAAACCATTCAATATTATTATTTAACCACATAATTTATTACGATGAAAAAAGTTGTTTTTAATTAAAATATATCGTGTTTTTACTATTCATTAAAATATGAAAGTTATCAGAATAATATGAAAAATTTATCCAAGGTAAAATTTTATATCATGATTCCAAATAATAATTTTATTTTGTAAAATTTAAGTTATAAAAATGTCAAAAACTATATTTAAAGTGGGTGCGCCATCAAAAGGCGGCAAAACTGCATTTTTTTAAAAATACTTATTTTACCCGAAAAATTTATTTTGTTCTTATACCATGTTCTAGAAAATGTGTAAGATGAATAATAATGTCATAAAATTCAATTTTTTTTTAATATTATTCATAACGACTAGTTCATAATAATATTATAAAAATATATCATTGTTTAGTAAAACCCGGTATTGCGTACAACACACGCTATCGAGGAAGGTCGCGATTGCGTGTAATGCAAGCCAATCAGGGTTGCATGTTGTGCAAGAATCCTTCGTTGTTTCGTATAACATAATCCAAACATATTTCATTTATACATTGAATATATATATATATATATATATACACACACACACTCAATGTTGCGTAGAATGACTATTATAAAACGAACATGAAATTGTGTGTAACACGATCCAAGAATAGCGTTGCGTATACTGCAAGCTAATACGGTGTTGCGTATAGTACAAGCTAAACTTGGTGTACTGTATAATATAAGAAATCAATGAAATTATAAGAATATTTTTCATAAAATCTTGGGGTGTTACAAGTATAATGATCACCTACCCGGAGAGATGAAACACAACAAAAAAAAAGAACAACCACCGAAAAAATGATCCGAAAGGAGCAGAGATCCACAAAATTTTCTGGGAGAGATTCTAGGTTTTGAGAGAGGATATTGTGTGCCAAATGAAAAATAAATAATGCATGAAATTGATAAAAACCTATAGGGCATGGCCATTACACGATGTGAATCCTAGGTTAATGACATAAAATCTGAGAAATCCATATACACCAAAAATAACATCACTTCAATTAAGAAAAACATCGATCAAAATTTTTTAAGACATGAAAAAGTATCAAGATGTGTAAAAATTTCACCTTATGAACCAGTTCATGGAATCAAACCAAGAATATATTCACATTGTGTAAATAGTTCATGACATGAAATCATTATGCAATCATATTCTACAGAAACACTAGAAAAATCCCCATGGGTCAACCCAAACCCTAAAGGACAATCTCCAAAGCCTTTATAACATTTATACCTAGAATACATTATTTAAAATAATCATACATGTAGAGAGACGAGTATTTTTGGATTCTAAAGTTAGAGCAGAAATTTGAAATTTTCTTTCGATTAATCATGGGGGGTAAAATAGTCATTTTACTTGAGTAAATTATCTCAGATAATTTTTTGACCATTATATTGGTCTCATAATAGGGATTTTATCCTAGTTTAATAGTTTGGTAGAATTATGAGATGTTTGAGTTTTGGTGAAATACTTAATATTTAATTTATTAAATATTAAATTATACATGCAGGTTAGAGTGGTGGTATATTTTTAACAGAACATCAAATTGATATTCTAACTCTACGGTTGAGTCTGTAATGGGATGTTTTCCTTAGAAAAGGTATAAAATCACTTTGGATTCTGGGAATCGGACAAGTGTTAAATGGACATTAATTAATTAAAATATCCCCTCCCTTTGGGGCTTTATATGCGTGATAGGAGAAGGGGGAGAGAGTTATCCATCTTTTGATGGATGGAACAAGAGTGAAATGGGGAGGAGATACTGATAGAATTCATTCATGATAGATATCGAGACCAGATAATGGTGTATTGGCTTCTAGGAGTGGATTTGGACCCAAAGCGTCGGTGTTTACACCATGTGGTTGGTAGATTTTTGAGTTTTATGCCCTGATCCCCATAGATTATTTTTTTATGTTTTAAAGTCCTATTATGATTTTTAAGGAATCCATGGGGGTCTATCTATTCTTATTCAGAAAAAATGGGGGTTTTGGGAGGTTTGTAGGGGTTTCCTGTCCGAAAACCTTAACTACATGGAATGTGGTTTTAAGAACACATGCCATGAGTTCTTCTTATTTTGAGAAGATGGAAATTTTATATGTAAATTCCATTTACTTTGAGTATATTCCATATAGTATTACTTGGCCACATACCTAGCCATGTGTAGGAGTACAGGGGCATACAAAGTTTGGAATGTACACAATATGTACTATGGGTACACACCGTATAGTAGTACATGGCCATGTTTCCATGTTCTTAGGTAGACACCCCATGTGAAGGGTACATGGCAGTGTAGTAGTACATGGACATACCCTATGTACACATTGGTTCTGTAGTAGCGCATGGATAGACCCCATATCGGCTTTATCTAGGTAAAAGTACATTTCCAAGTGATGATTTGAGAGTACACACCATATACTTGGATGTATATGTCGTGTACTTCTTCCAATAAGGGGGTTTTGGGTGTTTTGTGCCCTAGATTCAGATTAAAACTTGTGAGTAGTCCATTATATGCATTTTCCCTCTTATACCGTGGTAGTAGAATCATTTTGACATTTAGAGGCTCTATAGATAGTGTTTTTAACCAATATTGTCCAGAAGGAGGATTTCCTTGAGGTTCAGATACAGAATCCTCCAGTAGGTAGGGTTTTGAGATACAAGGCCTGGGTGATGGTTGTGAGCTTAGTGACTAGCTTGACCTAAGTGGGAAGTGGCGATATGTTTGAGGTTTATTATATTGATCTCATAAGGTGGGATCAAGTAGTATCTCTAAAGAGATCTTGGTCTGTCGTGCGAATCGGGATCAGTTGCTTGAGGTTAGATCAATTGAGTTTTAGATCGTATTTTTAAGGATCAAAGTTATTGGAGCATTCAGAATGGGTTGACACCATAGGATGGTGGCTATGTTTGGGCGTCGTTGTGGTGTTGAGTTGAGTCTAAAGTACTCTTGATGATACCCTAATAGGGCTAGTTTATGATCAAGTGTTCATTGGATGTAGTGGCCAACTGTTGAGAATTCTTGTGTGACATGATGTTTCTTTTGGGTGATTTTTCTAGTGTGGTTTGACATATGATTTGTTAGAGTCTTCTGAGGGCTACTTGAATATGTTTCTCATAATTTAATTGGCCCGAGTCCTTGTATGAGATAGAGGAACCCTTTTAAAGCACTTCACTTTTGTTGGGGCCTTTGAGCTATTTCAGTGATGAGATGATGTGTCTAATATGTGATGAAGAGCATGAGATTTAAGAAAAACCTTGATTTGTTTCTCTTGGTTATTGAGACAAGATTTATTTTATACCCATGAGGCCTCTTTGATTCCATTGAGTTTCCATAGTTTAAGCTTGGGGGTTTGAGATGGGTTGATTGGGTTGAGAGTGCCAGAAATGAGGTCCCATAGATATTATTCCAGATGTCTAATATGATTCTCCAAATCCTAGGTTGGTTGGGTTGGACAAGATTCTATATGCCCGTATGATATGTGGTCAGGTGATATGTAACAAACCATGCTAGGTTGACTAGACAGGTCCCCCGATTTGGACCATCACAAGGCCTCAAGGGTGCCTCCATGAATGCCAAAGGCTACTAACCAATGGTTAGGGACTAAAATATCTAATGAGGAGACTATATCATATAGTTAGAGTGTAGTAATAGTGGAAAATATCCAAACCCATACACATGGATTAGCATCAGAATAAACATAATAAACAACTGAAACAAAAGCATGCTATAATAAATGAAATGTGGCATGCAGTCAAAGAGACTCTCAAAGAATGAAAAACATAAAAAATACAGTCACCCATAGGGTTGGACACATATACAAAATCAACAAAATAAAAATAATACAATTGGATCTATTGATAACATCAAACCAAACCACATACCTGATCTCCACAATGCTCAAGCTATAGTAGCATGATCCTGTTAATCCACACGGGTGGATCCTCTAAATCAAGAAACATTATAACTTGACCCCATCCATCCCAAAACCTATGCTGTAACATGAAAGAAGACATCAGGTCTTCACACACATTGAGGTTCACATACAAGGGGTAATATATATATCTCAGTAGGCCACCCCTAATGGTGGACCTATAATTTTCTACCATAACAAGTGAATGCACATGTGATATGCCCAACCTATCCAAAAACTAACAAAATCTCGCATAAAGAAACAAATTCATAAAAGGGGGAAACATACACAAGGAAAAAAAAATCAACCAATAGTTTATATCTTGACACTTGTGGTCAATATACCCCCTCTTTAGATCCTTCTCAAGGATTTACCACCCATGGATCACCCAACCACATGATAACCGGTAAATCTTCTAAATATACAGAGGATATCCAAGACTTATAAATGAAACAATCATGAATGTAGAACCCCAGGGATAATCCATAGGTATCCATATGAATCATTCACATCTATCTGGTACTAGGGATCTAATATCTGGATCTAAACTAGTGACAAGATCATCTTGTTTGACACAACTAGATAACCTGTCATCCCCAAAGGTCATATAGAATGAATCGAGCACTAGTAATAGACCCAAAAAATTCCCATGGGCTCCATAAAAACTAGAAGCACAAAAATTCCATGGCTTTGTGAGAAAAAAGGAATCTAAATACACAAAACCCACTCCGTGAGTGCCTTGGCACGTCATGAGACTGAATCTACACTAGTTAGGGCTAATACTCAATTTTATGGGGGTTACACTCATCTAGATAATCAATTAGATCCATAATTACATTTAACAACAACTATCCAGTAAAGGAGAGAACCAAATAAAATCTTAAGGAAAACACTCAATCCAATATATCTCAAGGGTATCCTACTCACACCATAGTCCTGAGAAGAAACTACCTCAAAAATAACGACCAATGGGAAATTGAATGTGGGATTATCCATCATTGAACATATCTTCCAAATAGTAGAACAAGCATCTCTGATCAAATATAAGAAGGAAAATCACGGGGGATCTCTCTTAGCACTCTAGATCTTAGAATTCAACAAAGTATCAACAAAATTCTCTCCATGACCTGCCTAAGGGTCAAACCAAACTCAGGGCTCACATAGTCCCCAAGGACACAACATAAAGTGAAATCCACCGTAGGACTCCCATGATGCACCCAATATCTTTAGACATGCCTATATAAATATCCTCAACCATAAAAAAGTCCATATTAAGAGAAAGACACCCTACAATGGGTTCCTTTAGATCATCCAAAAGCAGAGGACACACGCAGTGAAGAAATATCCCAAACAACCATCAATAGCCTAAAACTAATCCGAGAGAAACAATGAACCCAAAGGGGAATACAAAAGCGTATGCCTTCCAACATGGGAATTAAAAATGGTACTCATGGCCACATCAAAATAAGAGACCCTTCAAAAGGTTTCCTCAACATAATTCAAAAAAAAAAATCCATTCGAGAATTCTCAACAAGACGACTATGGAAACCACTGATCACTTGACCAAAAACTATCCCACAAAGGAATATTTAGGAGTCCCTTAGATTCATCTCAACATAAAAATGGCACCCGACTATAACCATAATCCAAAGGCATCATCCCGACCTAAAATCTCAAATAGATTTTCTCCTCAGACACGAGAGCTAAACCTCAACCACTCTAACCTTGAGCAACAAGTCTAAACACACAGGTACAAACCCAGATTTCCTCATAGATACTACTTGAAAATTCCTTCTTATATCCATATAAAAGAACCTAAAATAGATCACCATATCCCACTTGTTCTAGGAAAATCACCACATTCACAACCCTGACATGAGCCTCACAACCCACAACATAAACCTTAGGAAGATTCTGTAACCAAACCTCAAGGAAAACCTCCTACTAAAATATGATATTCCAAAATTCTATCTAGATGATCTATGAACACCAAAAGGATATCACCATTGTGTTCTACATGAAAAAAAATCTTAGAATATACTACTCAAAAGTCCGATTATGACAATGGGGAGAGAAATAAACAAAATAAACCAAGGCAGGAAAAGTACATGGTGTGAAATTAGGGTACACAACATGTGACCCTAGAATTCATCCCTGGTCATGTGTCTCTGGACACTCGACATGTATTTTTCCAAATTACATTATGTGTGCCTCATGATATATAGAGTGTAACGTAGCATGGGTACCGGCCTGTGTACTTTATCCCCACTTAGTATGTAACATGCCTGAGTACACAGTGTGTACCACCAGTAAATGGAATGTAACCACACAAGGGTACCTACCTATGTAACTATCCATGTACCCCACATGGGTGTGTACACCTACATGGTGTTCACACCACATGAGCGCTGGCCATGTACCCTAGATGACCAAGTACCTCAACATGAGGTGTTTGGACGAGTACTCGAACACACCCCATAATTCCACTACATGGTGTGTACTCCTGGTACATGGTGTGTAATTACAAAAACTCATATTACCCAGATAATAAGAATACATGACGTTTGATAATAAATTCACATGCTATTTATGCTAATTTTGATAAACAGAAACCCGCCGAAATAGCTCAAAACCCCCATCTTCTCCCCAAAACTCCCAAATCAACCCACAAGGGGTCCTAAACAACCAAAAAAAAATTAAAACTTTAAAAAAACTATGATATAGGTATTTTTATAAAAAAATCATAAAATGAGAAAACCTATAGGTGGAAACTATCGATGTTTCGGTCTGATCCACAATTTGCAGCTTCAACATGATGATTTGACATTAATCAAGCTCCGCTGTGGCACCTCCTATATTCCCTCTCCACCTATTCTCTAACTATACCACACTCTGATGAATACTCATGGGGAGTCACCCCTTTGGAATACATGGAAATCCATGGGAAAGTAAATAAAAAATAAAAAATAAATAAAATAAAAATAAAAAGAAAAGAAAAATAAAGGGTGCTTGGCCCCAGCCCCGGTGCCCAAAACAAGGTTATGCATTTCCTAGAAAAACCTTCCTCTCCATTTTGGACTCAATGGAGTTGATGTAATCTCAATATGATGATATTTTTAAAAGATACATCTGAAAGAACATGCACGAATAAATTAAAATTTTATTAATTAAATATTAAAAATTCCATGAAAACTTGAATGGATTAGATTTCCACCAAAAAAATTTCATAGGATAAAAATTATATTTAGGGACCAGAAAAGTGGTTAGAAAAATTATTTTATATCATCTTATAAGATAAATCACAATTCCCCCCTGAACACACCTAGGGGAAAACATGTTCAAATTTCTCTAAGTTTTCACAACCTGTGATGATGCAAGTCATAAAAAAATCCCTACATAAAACATTTATCACCCCCAATAAGCCTTGGTGTATAGACATCATTCATTCTATCCCTAATAAAATAGTGCAACTGATGTTATCTCGACTGTCCAACAAATAGTATTACAACATCCACAACACTCTCCCCACATGAGAGACATTTTATTGTAACCGATCTAATTCTATCCACTATAAGAGTATCCTTATCATTTACCCTATACCCAATGAAAAAAACATATCTTATGCTACTTATATCACTAAAAGAAATGGATATATATGGATGAACATCTGACAACTGAGAACTGGCACGAAAACCCGCAAAAACCATGATCTAGAAACCACTTAAACATAGATCATGACCTCAAATAGCCAATGGTTGACTCCCCACCATAAGTATTTCCTTACTCTACTCCTTTAATGCACAACAAGATTCAAACTCACACAAGCCATGTCCTAATGAAACTAGGATAATGCGCCTAGATCTATTGACCAAGATCATAACTTAGGCTAGTTTAAGAAAATTAGAGCACCCTCGACACTCCCTTTCAAGGTTGTGGCATATACCTCAATCCATAGTAAAACACATGACCAACCACTACATGAGAATCAATATAAAACCACAAGTTCCTATCCACACTCTTATCTTTCTGCCCAAAGCACAAAGAAAACTAGAAGGGCCATGGGTCTAACCAAACCTTCCCTCTTAAGCAAACCATGATACATGGAGGAATCTTAATATTCCAATTATCAAACACCAAGAATCCTCATAACTAACCACATAATAGTGATATCAGGCCTCAACAGACCCTCCAAGGAAGAACAACCACACCCACCCAAGTCATCGATGATAGTAGGCACATGACCCACACTACAATACCTGATAGACAACACATGGAAAGAATAGTTCCCTACCAAGAAACAATAAAATGGTACTTCATGGGAACCACCAACTTAGGGAAAATTAAACCCTGTCCAAAGATCTATCAGAAATATTTTTCCTCATGGAGCCACTAATAGGGAACATAGATCCCAATTCCAATATTCACGCGTCTCCATACATCCCTTGTCGATGGGACTACATCTTCATACCAATGAAACTATCTCCACAGGATCCACATGACCTATCATTAGAAGAAAATATAAAACACCATATACATTCCTACTTAATGTGAATCCTACATGCCTAGAATGATTCATGAACTTTGGATTCCTTCCCATGTTCCAATATCCAAAAAATAGAATAAACCATAAATCCAAAAACTTATGTGCATCATTGCAGGTGAAATCACAAAATTGTAAAATCTATATCCAAGAAAAACAATTCCATTCACTAGAAACATGGAATTATAGATGATAGAGGTTTTCACATCACACATGAATGATATACATCACATGTTCTAACACATCCCTAGACCACCCGCCAACTAAAATCCCAAAATCACATAATCAAAAGCCTCTGATACAATTTTTTAATGAACCATCTTGGGTATATCGGACATATCACCTGATATGTCCCACCATAAGGTCTCAAGTGCACCTCTCTGAATAATAGAGGTGGCCAACCAACAACGAGAATCTAAAAGTTACAGTGGGGATACTATACCCTCTATTAAGAGTATAATAGTAACAAAAAATAATCAAACTCATACACATGGATCAACATCATATTATGCGTAATAAACAACTGAAATAAAGGCATTCTATCATAAATTAAATATATAATACAATAAAATAGACTTTAAAATTATTATAATCATACAACATCCAGTATCCCATTTGGTCGAACACATATACAAAATATAGAATATAAAAATAAATATAATCGTCTCTACTATTAATGCTGATCCGAACCACATACCGGGTCTCCATGATGCTCATGCAACCCCAGCTTGATCTTGTGACTCCACATGAGTGGCTTTGCACAATCAATAATAACTAGGCCTCATCCCCATCTAACATGCAACATGTGATCAAACCTAAAAGCAGACATCAGGTTTTCATGCACCCTATGGTGCATGTATAGGGGGTGAGAAATAAATCCCAGTAGGCTACCCCTAACAGAGGACCTACGTGCATGCATAAGTCATATACCCAAACTAGATGAAAAATATTAACAGATGGCATAAAATAAAAATCTATATAAAAAGGGTTTAAAAAAAGAAAAACAACAAAACAATGGGTTATAGCTTGACACCCCTGGTAAATATACCCCCACTTTGGCCCCTACTAGAGGATTTAGAGAATGTGTCTCACCCAACCACATGAAAACTGGAATGTCCTCCAGGTCTACATAAGAGCTCCAAGATGTATAAACACAACATGCATGAATGCTAGACCCCGGGGTGTAACCATAGGTTTCCACATGAACAACACGCATCTACCAAGCACTAGGACTCCAATAGACCAATATGAACTAGTGATAAAAACATCTAGGTCAACAAAACTAAAAGCTTATCTATCATGAAGGGATGAAAAATGAATCAGGCACTGGCTATGGACCTGAACAAAAAGTACCATGGGATTTATAAAAATAAAGAGAACACCACATTCATGTCCCCATGAGTTAAAAATAATCCACAATTCAATGAACCCACTCTATGAGTACCTCATCAGCTCATGATCTTGAAGCTACACTAGTTAGGTATAACACTCAACTTGATGAGGGTTTCACTAATCTAGATCATCCATGATATACCTAATCCAATATAACCATAACCATATAGTAGATGATAGAACCAAATTATAACTCAAGTAAAACACCTGATCCAAGATATCTCAAGGTTATCCTCCTCAAACCATAGTCTTGAGTATAAAATTCATTAAACATCTCAGCCAATGGACAAATGAACATGGGATAATCCAACCTCAAGTACACTATCCAAAAAATAAAACAAGTAGCACTAATAAAAACTCATAAAAAAATCGTGAGTCTCTCTCTTAGAAACATGGATATTAACATCCAACAAATAAACAAACACAGACTCTCTATAACCCACCTAAAGGTCAAACCAAACTTGGGGATCACATAGTCCCCAAGGCCACAACATAAATCATCATCCACCACAAGAATCCCCTGTTAAACCCAATATCTTTGGCCATGCCCACAAAAATAGCCTCAATCATAACAAACAACACAATAAGAGAAATATTACATACAAGGATTTCCTCTAGCTCGTACAAAATCACAAGACACACCTAGGGTAGAAACATCTCAAATGGACCTTAGAATCCTCTAAATGATCCTCGATCTACAACACACCCAAAGGGGAATCCAAAAATGTAAGACTGAAAAAGGTGAATTCAAAGTGGTCCTCATGAACACCTCAAAATAAAGATAACATCCAAAAAGGTTCCTTAACACAATAAAAAAACAAAACATTTCATATAATCATTATCAATAAGAAGACTATGTTTAACACTGATCACTTGATCAGAAACTATACCAAAAGGGAATGCTTAATAGTCCCTAAGACTAATATGAGTATCACAATGGTACCCTTCCATAACTACCATCCAAAAGTTTCAACCCATCCCAAAGTCTTCAATAGATCCTCTCCTCAAACATGGGAGCCAAACCTAAAATTCTCTATCGTTAAGAAACTAGTACTAAAATGTAGGGACAAACACAGATCTACTTAGAGATACTACTAGATATATCATTCCAGGATCCATCCAAAAGAACCTATAACATATTTCTATGGATCACTTAATCCATGATGACCACTAATCTCACAACCCTCACTAGGGCCTCACAGTTCACAACCCAAACCCCAAGAGGATTTTGAAACCAAACCTCAAGGAAATTCCCTTTATGAATTATCATAGCAAAAAAAATCTATATGGTCCCTAAAAATAGAAATGATATCACCATAGTGAACTACATAGAAAAACTCTCCTGAATAAATATCCCATAAGTCCAATTATGACTATGTGGTGAGAAACATAAAAAAAAAACCATGGTAGAAATATTACATGGTGTGCACTTGGGGTACATGGTGTGTAACACCAAGAGTCCTCCCTAGAAATTTGCCTTTGGCCCCTTGGTGTGTACGTTTCCAAATTACATGTTGTGTGCCTCCTAGTACATGGTGTGTAACCCATCATGGGCACCTAACTGTGTACCACAACCCCAATCGGTGTGTAACACCCCTGAGTACATGGCGTAAACAACTGGTACATGGTGTGTAAACCCAAATCGGTACTTTCCCATGTACCTAGACATGTACCCCACCTGGGCGTGTACACATACATAGAATTCACCCCACATGGGAACTATTCATGTATCCTACACGACCAGTTACCCCTGCATGGGGTGTCGGGCCAAGTACTCGAACACACCCTAAAATCACACTATAGAACACAATTTTTGATTCCTAAAAACATAGATTCTATGAACAAGAAGAACATATGACATGTGTTCATAAAACCAGATGTTGTGTTCACTATTTTCCCTGAATGGAAATCCCCCAAAATAGGCTGGAATCCCCATTTCACCCAAAAATTACAAGATCAACCCTTAAGGGGTACCAAAAAACCCAAAAAATAGGGTTAAAACTTTTAAAAACTATGATGTGGAGATTTTTGAAAAACATAATAAAATGGACCAACCTCTAGGTGGAAACCATCGATGCTTCAATCCAATCAGCTGCTTCTGCACAACAATCTGGTGTGACCTGAGTATTGAAGTGACACCTCCTCATCTCCCTCTCCCATTCTTCTCTCCCTATCCATCTCTCAACCGAAGACCCTAGTGGGGGGGGGGACCCTCAGGCATATTATACAAGCCAATGGAAAATAAATAATAAATAAATGAAAAGGAAAAGAAAAATAAAAATAAAAATAAAAGGGGGCCCCTACCCCAACCCCTGACAAAAGTTTATGCCTCACCAAGGAAAAACACCCCATTTAGAACTCAATGACAAAGAAAAAATCTCAATCCAATTATTTTTTTAAATATACAATCAAGAGAACACACAAAAGGAACTAATATTTGATTAATTTAATATTAATTATTTCATGAGAATTTGAATGGCTCAAATTTCCACAAAAATTATATCCTAGGGTAAACACCCTATTTTGGGATCAATGGAGTAGTTATAAAAATGATCCTAGATAATATTATAAGATAAATTAAAATTATTTATTGAATACACCCGAGAAAAAAAGGGCCAAATTTCCCCTAATTTTCAGTACCTTTGACGATATGGGTTATCACACGAAATGTTTCATATAAGATCTGATAATTTTTATGATAGGAGTGTTGGACCAAGTTTATATTCATGTTGATATTTGATATGTAT
Source organism: Viscum album (assembly GCA_963277665.1). NCBI lineage: Eukaryota > Viridiplantae > Streptophyta > Magnoliopsida > Santalales > Viscaceae > Viscum > Viscum album. Next base: position 392,873,592 of record OY728147.1, on the reverse strand, counting down.
GAGATGGTTGACATGATTATCCCCATGTGTGGTTGAGATTCTAGTTTGAGGCTTCGGGAATGTGTAGTATACTACATGGATTAGGTGTTAGACCGACACTCCAGTCACCATATGTTATATATATGGTTTATGATGTTGGAATGATGCTATGAATTCATGGTTTAGGTTTTGGAATGATGAATTAGTAACCACATATTATATATGGTTTTATGGTGCTAAACATGGAGTTCTTCATCCATGATTTTAGGGCATTGGACATGGAGTTTCTCATCCATGGTTTTAGGGTGTTGGACATGGAATTCCTCATCCATGGTTTTAGGGTGTTGTACATGGAATTCCTCATCTATAGTTTTAGGGTAGTGGACATGGTGTTCCTAATTCATGGTTTTAGGGTGGTGCACATGGATATCATTGTCCATGGTTTTAGGGTGTTGGATATGTAATTCCTCATCCATGGTTTTAAGTTTATGGAAATGGATTTCCTCGTCCACTATTTTAGGGTACAATAAATAGCCTTCATCATATAAAATTTTAGGGGGATAGATAAAGCATTCCCCATCCATGATTTTAGGGTTTTTGACATAGCATTCCTCATCCACAGTTAAGGGTGATAGACATGGAATTCCTCATTAATGGTTTAGGTTCTAAATTGATTCTCTAGGAACCATTATATTAAAGTTTGGTTTATGTGCTAAACTGATGAACCAATTACTATAGTTTTTTTTATATGGGTTAGATGTTGGGCTGATTATATATGTTTTAGTGGTACTCTATAATGATATGAGTACTTGATACTAGTTTATCTAGGTAATAAGTAAAAGACAATGTAAAAGTCATGGTATTTTTTGGGGATTCTCTGGAGTGGATACCATATTTTATTTGGGATGCATGATCATCAAAACATGCTTAAAGACACCTCAACATTGTAAAAATAAGGTATAGTTGATCAAATTCATGGATATAGGAACAAACAGTGGTTTGGTTGTATTTATTTCAGTTATGTTTTGTTTAGAAAGATCATATTTCATGAGCATGCACTTATGGAAGAAGTTTATTGGTTCACTATTAGGGGTAGCTGACTACGATTTATTTGTCACCCCCAATACATGTAACTAGGTGTATGTATAGAACTTATTTCATCTTTTAAGTTGAGAACAAATACATGATGGATAGGGAGGAGGCCTAGGATTTCATGGTCAGGTGGGTTGGTCGTGTGGGGTCGACTAGTCATTTTGGTGCATCTTGATAGGGTACTAGAGACTAGGTATGTGACAAGGCTCATAGTTGGAAGTATTTTCTGATGTATTTATTTTGTAGGTATTTATTTCATATGTGTGATTGACCTAGTGGATAATTGATGTTGTATATATGGCATGGATATTCAGGCCTTTCTTGTATTTTATTTCATTACAACATGCTTCAATTTCTATTTATTTATTCGTTCAACATGCTCTAATGTGTGTGATTTTTTGTTACATACTTCTAGTTGTGCACTCTAATATGGGGGTATAATCTATTCATTGTTCTACCTTATACCCTATCTTCTAGTCGACAACCTCTAGCCTACGAGGAGGTGTGCTTGAGGTCTTGTAGAAAATTGGCTTGGGGAACCGATATAGTAGAATTCTGGTCAAGACATTACAAAGTTGTATCAAAGGAGTTACTTTCCTGTTATTTCACTATTTAGGGTTTGTAATACGGGAGATATTGGAATATGTTGGAGCCTATGATAGATATTGACTGGTGCACTACAAAAACCTATTCTGGTAGGAAGTCCAAGTTACCGAGGCATGAGATTGATGTTCTTAGTATTTGATGTTATGGTTATATTTGATTTTCACCTTAGGAGATGCACATGTGGTTTGGATTTTATGATTTATGATGGATTCTTGGATTTTAGACTGTTGGAAATATGCTGGTGGTTGATTTTACTCTTGTCCCGTAGAGGAAAGAGGCATCTCATGCATCAAGTTAAGCATATGGGATCCACATGTTATAGTCTGGCTAGAGTGTGATTTTATGGATTTCCCTCTGATGGAAGGTTTTTTTGGATCTATAGTGACACACTTGATGATGAGTATTCTAATTAGATCCTTTTGCATGGTAGGTGTAGTGACTTGAGATAGTTAGTATGGTATGGGTATATAACTGGTGAAACCTTGTGGGTGGTTTTTTCTCATGGTTAGTTATGTGGTTGGTCCTTCAGGGAGTGGTATGAAATATAGATTCTTAGAGAGAATGGGATCCCAAGTTGTTTATGGTTGGTTTGATGTGTGACATATTTCAGATGTGATACCCTAGATATGGGTGTTATGGTATGATGACGTTGTGTGAAATTGGGATTATAGCATGTTGATGCCCCATGAGTAGTGACATCCTGTGAGTTTGCATGGATCTAGATGGTTAGTCCTAGTGACCTATTGTGGGACTTGATTGGTGTGGCTAGGTGGGTGAGCCTAGTAAGCTTTTGGACATGACTCTAGATTAGGTAGTTAGTTTCATCTGACTTTCATGGGTATACCATGAGAGGGGTTGACAAAATTATGAGTGATTTTGGGAGCATAAAGCATAGATGGATGGTTTGGACTCTTGAGAATGATGTACAAAGGGTGAAGATGGGATTGAGGTTTAGGATCATTTGATGATTTTTAGAAGGTGAACTTGTGGGACAGTTCTTTAGATGTGTGGTTTGTTTCAAGAGGGGTAGGTTCATTCACATGCTTATCTGAGGTAATGGTTTCATAGGCAAGTTATTCCTTCTAGTTATGAGTTAGATCAAAAGTATAGGAGGTTATCTAGGTTATTTGTATGGGTATTGTGATCCTAGATTTTGGGATACATGATTCATTGGAGTTAGAATCAATTTCTATAGTTTGGTTACACAAGGGCATGTAATGGTTACATGTTTATGGGATCTTGGAGACACAAGTGCTGGTGATGAACGGTGTCATTTAAATTGTGGACCAGATGTTATGAGAGTATAAAACCATGAGTTTTGAGTTGAGTAGGAATACATGAGTAGGCTAGGAACAAAATGGGGTGTGATAAGGGTCTTGTGGTCATGATATCTCAAATCCCTTGGGATATACTTGTGATGTTCTATAATTTATGAGTTTGTGGTGGTATTCATCGATGAAATCTTAGTGTAATCTTAGTTTACAAACAAACATGACTAATATATTGACATAATTCAGAGTACACCAAGATAAAATCAGTTATACACCAAGCTATCTAGATGTTGTTTTTGGTTTGATAAATGGAATTTCTATTATTGCACTTGTGGAGTAGTGTATGTGAATATGTATGGTGGGAAGGGAACCATCAGATGTTTGAGAGTGGGATCATCATGATGAATGGGACATCATTTAATACCATGGGTTACATTATCAAATTCTAGGAATGATAAATAGTTGACATTTCATTTTGTCACTCTAGTGGGGGAATGATGTCCATGTCCACTTATGAGGTTTGGTTGTGATTGGGGCATGGTCTATGGAAAATATGTTTGGTTGTGAGGTGACCATAAGGATAAACTTATGGTATGGAGTGATAGATCAATTTTGGTGATGTTATCATTGTTTGGGTATGGTCAAGGATGAAGTGAGGACCACATCGAGTGGGTTGGTGGACCATAGAGGATGTTTTTTGAAAGGAAACTTCGATGGTGGGAAGCATCGTGGATTAGAATCAGTAATTTTGGGTTGAGTTCTATGATGGGGAGAACCATGAGTTTGATGATGAGTTAAACATGATTTTGTAAAATATTAGTATTTATGAGTGTGGTTATAAAATATACTAGAGGTTTTTTGATGGTTATAAGTGGTGGCTTGGCCTTTGAAGGCTTTTATTCCATATCTTAGGAGTTGCGCAGAGAAATTTGGTTGGAATCTCTGAGTAGAACTCACTGAGTTCATCTTGATTTTATGACCAATTTGGGTTAGTTAGTGTGGTTTGAATACCACTAAGGCTTCTCAGGGATGAGAAGGTTTATTATAGTGGGTTTATAGAGACCCGAGTTTTTTCTTAATTTTAAAATTTGAGCATAAATTTGAGTTTTTTTCTTTTAGATGCTTATGAGGGTTAAAATGGTCATTTTCTATAAGTAGATGATCTCATATAATTTTTTATTACCACTATTTTGGTCTTGGAATAATATATTTACTCTTGGATAGGAGTTTGGTGAAATTCCAAGCCGTTCGAGTTTTGTAAAAATATTTATTGATTATTTACTTAAATATTAAATTACACACATGGATTCAAGTGGTGGTATCTTTTTAATGGAGTATCATATTGATATTAGGACTCATTAGTTTATTCTAGAATGGGGTATTTTTTTTAGGTGAGGTATAAACCCTCTTTGGCTTCCATAACTCAGGAAAAGTGTTAAATATACTTTAATTAATTCATTAATTAAAATAAAACACCCCTCCCTTGTGGTATTCCTATAGATAATAAGAGATGGGAGAGATTGTTCTTCATTACATGAGGGATGGACCAAGAGGATAATGGGAAAGAGATATTTTCGAGTTTCATTGATAGATGATATTGAGACCAGATCAAGGTGCAGTGGCTTCTAGGAGCATATTTGGACCTGAAGCTTCAACATTTAAGACACGAAGTTGGCAGAGTCTTATGTTTTATACATTTGATCCCCATATATTTATTTTTTATGTTTTAGAGCCCTATTATGATTACTAAGGATCCCATGGGGGTCAATATATGCTTATTCAAAGAAAAATGGGGGTTTTTAGAGGTTTGTAGGGGTTTTCAATTTGGAAAACCTGACTACATGGTGTGTGGTTTTAAGAACTCATGACATGTGTTCTTCCCATTAAAGAAAGATATAATTTTTATAATTACACATAATTTAATTTAATTACATTCCATTTAGTAGTACATGGCCATGTACCTAACCATGTGGTAGAGTAAATTGGAAAATAAAGTTTTGAAAGTACACACCATGTACTATGGGTACACACTATGTAGTAGGACATGGCCATGTGGCCATGTACTTGATAAGACACCCCTATGAGGGGTATATGGCCATGTAGTAGTACATGGGAAGACCCCATGTACACATTGTCTATGTATTAGCACATGGTGTAATCCTTTCTACATTATAGATCATCTAGATGGTGTTTTAGAACAAGATAGATCAGAAGGTGGACTTCTTCAAGATTTGGATATAAAATCCTCCAGTGGATTGGGTTGTGAGATTTAAGGAAGAGGTGAGGGTTGTGAGTTTGGTGATCAACCTGACCTAAGAATTCAATGAAGTTCTATTTTAGGCCCATTGTTTGAATATTATAAGGTGTGATTGAGTAGTATCTATGAGGAGCTATTGGGTTTTACCTATCTATTAGGATTGGTTGTTCTAGGTTAGATTATTTGAGGTTTAGATCATATGTTTAAGGATCTGAGTTTTTAGAGCCTTTGGGAAGGGTTGATACCTTAGGATGGTGGTTATGGATGGGTGCCATTGTAGTTTTGAGTTGATTCTGAGGGACTCTTGAGGATACACATGATTGTATTCTTTATGATCAAGTGTTCATGGGATGTAGTATCTAGCTGTTGAGAATACATGTGTGGCATGGTGTTGCATTTGAGTTCCTTTGCTGGCACATTGTTGATCGAGGATCAGTTGGAGGATGCTAAGGGATACTTAAGGTGTTTTCTCATTCTAATCTTGGACTTAATCATTATATGAGATAGAGTAACCCTTATAGGGTTTCTTTCTCTTACACTGGACACTGGTCCATTTGAGGAATGATCCAATGGGGCTAATATGTGATAACGATCATGGTATTTCATCTTTCCCTTGATGTGTTTCTCTTAGCTGTTGAGATAAGATTTTGTTTATGCCCATGAGGCCAATTTTATGTGGTTGAGTTTCCATGGATGGAGAATAGGTTAATGTGATGGGTTTCTTGGGTTGAGAGTGTTGGACATGAGATCCCAAAGATAATGTTTTGGATGTCTTGCATGATGCTCCACATATGAGGTTGGGTGGGTTGGATAGGATGATCCATGCCCATATGATAGGTGGTTGTATGAGATGTTTTGTATCTGATTCAATAGTTTTTATGGAAAGACTACTATTTTTAGGTTCTATTAATGTTGATATTTTATATTGAAGATATAGTGGAAATTATTAACCCCATGTGTGGTTGAGATACTGTACTGAGACTTTGAGAGTGTGTGGTATACTATATGGTTTAGGTGCCAGACTGATTCTCTAGGAACCACATGTTATAATATATGGTGTATGATGTTGTACTGATGCTCCGTACCCATGGTTTAGGTTCCAGACTGACACTTTAGGCACCACATATTATATATGGTTTTAAGGTGACATACATGGAATTTATCATCCATGGTTTTAGGATATTGGACATGGAATTCCTCATCCATGATTTTAGTGTGTTGGGCATGGTGTTCCTCAACCATTTTTTTAGAGCGATGAGCATGGTGTTCTTCATCCGTGGTTTTAGGGTACTGGATATGGAATTACTCATTCATAATTTTAGGTTTTTGGACATGGCATTCCACATCCAGGGTTTTAGTTTAAGGGACATGGAATTCCTCAACCGTTGTTTTAGGATGTTGGACATGGTGTTCCTCATTCACAGTTACAGGTTAATGGACATGGTGTTCCTCATCCATATTTTTAGGGTGTTTTACTTGGACTTCCTCATACATGGTTTTAGGATGTTGGAAATGGAGTTCTTTATCTATGGTTTAGGTTGCTAAACATGGTTTTACTCATCCATGGTTTTGGTACTGGACTAATTCTCTAGAAACTTTTATATTAATATATGGTTTATGTGCTGGACTGATGCTCCGAGTACTATAGTTTTTTATATGGGTTGGATGTTGGGATAATCCTCCAGGTTTTGGTGGTACTCTAGTGTGATATGAGTACCTGAGACTATTGTATATAAGTACTGAGTAAAAGATAATGGAAAATTTGAGGGATTTGGTTTGGGGTGTTGGTCGAAGTAGGTATGGTTGATCGAGGTCTTGGACTAAGGGATTGAAAGTGCATTGGTTGTATTTATTTTAGTTATGTTTTATTTAGGTTGAGAATATTTTATGATAATTCACTTATGGAAGTAGTTTAATGTTTCCCCATTGGGGATGGCCTATTGAGATTTATTACTCACCCACTTTATGTGAACCTCAATGTACATAATGATCTTATGCATGCTTTCAGGATGAGAAGATATACATGATATATAGGGAGGAGGTCCAAGATTTCATGATCGATTGGGTTGCTCATGTGGAGTCGACTAGTTGGTTTGGTGCAGTTGTGCCGCAATTGTTTAGTAATCATTGTCATCATAAATCCATTTATTGGGAGTCAAGGTCATAACGTGTTTTTTATAGTTACCACTAACTACCTTAGATAGCATGTGTTTCAAATAAAAAATCAATCAAATATGAAAAAATAAAACATTTAAAATAAGTACCAATTTCAATTTACCATTTTCAAATTTTAACATACCTTTCACATTTCAAAACCAAAATAGAGATTTTCATCAATTCATGCCATTTCAAATCGTATTTCACTTTAATCCATTTTTATCAAGGTTCAACAATAAATCAATTTCTAAATCAAGGCATCATTTTTCCAAAAGCTACCCCAAATTTCAATTCCATTAAAATTATTATTTTTCACAAATTTAATTCCATTATAAACCACACATCTAATTCTTTAAAATAAGGGGTTTTAAGTAAATTAAAAACTAATTTCAATTCAATTAGTAAATTTAAGGTTTTAATAATAGGGTAAAGCATCATGAAACCACCTATATTTTATAACATGGTCAAGGACAACACCTGCAACAGGATCACCAATGATGAAAGAGGAAAGGGGGATTAAAAAACACAACCTAGGATCAAGATACAAAAAAATAGTATTTAGATACATCAATAACATGATGATATGTAACTCTCTAATAAGTATAGAAATATAAATTGGAAGAAACCACATTAGAGGATATCCATATACCAAGAGGAGATTGAACGAGATCAATGACACTCCGATCTTCTAAGATTGGGATTTCAGGATCCAAAATCACCTCTTTAGAGCCTTCACAACTAAGGAATTTGAGTTAGGGTTGAAATAGGGTTAATAGGGGTTAAAATGATGGATCATGGGATATTAATAAAATTTATAGAGGAATTAAAACCTACACACATAGTTTTCTTGGTAGGAATGCATGGTTAGACAAACTGTGCACCCTAAACATGCACCACTATTGGTAGGGTGCATGGTTTCTCCAAGGAGGGTGCATGATTTATAAAACCATGCACCGAAAATTAATACCCTCACTATTTGAGTTTTCATAGTTCGGAGGGTCTAACCACACAGTTTGGAAAAAACATGCACCCCTTTCCAATGGCTCACAATAGGGTGCATAGTTTTCTAGACCAAATTATATGGTTTTTCATAACCATGAACCAACCGTGAATAAACCCTTGGGCTTATACAATTTTCCAAGTTCACCCAGAATGACCCAAATATAAGACTTGACTTAAATTATATCAAAAAAGGGTCAAAGAATACCTAAAAGAAGGTAATGAGATGTTACAAACTCCCCAACATAAACACATTTTTTCCCCAAAAACCCTTTCAAGAAGATTACATGTCCAAGAGATGAGGCCACTTATCTCTCATCAATGCCTAATGGTCCCAAGGTCCATGTTAATTAGAACCATGCTTCCATAACACACATACCAAAATTATTTTCCTCCCATGAAGTGCCTTCGTCTCATAATTAACAATCCTAACTAGATGTTTTGTTACAAATAAATAAAGATCAATATAAAGATCCTACCAGATGAATACATGTGAGGGGTTAGAAAGATAATTCTGGAGCTGCAATACATGGAACACAATATGTATAAATATAAAATATAGTGTAAGTGATAAATGATAAGCTACTTTATCCACCCAATCAATAACCTCAAAAGGTCCAATAAACTATGGTGGAATATTTCTCTGCTTCTTGAGTCGTCGATGACCCAAATGAGGTTAAACTCTAAAAAAACATGGTCATTAATTGAGAAATCCAAAGATCACCTATAATGGTCATCAGAATATTTTTACCAGATTTTTACTATAACAATTATTTGATGAATCAAAAAAATACTCACCATCATTTGTTTGACCAAACTCGGCCCAACCAATGAACATTCTCCAATCTCGGACCAACACAACAGAGACTTACAAGGCCAACCATACAAGGACTCAAAAGGATCCATCCAAATTACAGATTGGTAAATGTTATTATATGAAAACTCAACCAGTACCAAATAGACATATCAAGCTCCAAAAAATCAATAATGTAAGCATGAAGCATATCCTCATGAACCTGTATAGATCATTATTCCTGGCCATCCAAATGTGGATGATATTTAATACTCAAACATACATGATATCCAAGTGCCTCATGGAGGCCTCTCTAGAAGAAAAGTAAAATAGGGGTCCCTATCTAAGACTATAGCTAAAGGTATTCCATGAATATGAAAATCTACCACCCATATATATTACCCAAGTCCTCAACTTTTTTTGTATCACTAATGGGTATAAAGTGATCATATTTTCTTAGTCGATCTATCACTACCAATATAAAATTATTCTTATAAGGGGAACAAGGAAACCCAACCAAAAAGTATATAGAGATCTCATCCCAAATCCAATTCATCATTGGAAGTGGTTGGAGAAAACCCAAAGGTATATAGTTCTTGGATTTGACCTGCTGATATGTATAAAAATGAGAAACAAAGTTAATGATGTCTTGTCTCATACTTTTCCACCCGAATCATCGCTACGTATCATAAAACAACTTCATGGTTCAAGGGTGTACCACCCACATAGAATTACAATAATCTCCTATTACATTCTCATTTATATAAAAAGGTACAAAAAATATTTCTAAAAACATAGGATACCCCTAGAATAGAAAATCCACTCATCGATGGTATCCCCTCCATAAATAGAGTCCCTAATTCTAAACAATTCATCGTCAAGATACTACCCATAAAGAATCATCTCAGGAAGATAAAATGTTAACTGAAAACAAGAAAATATAATCTCGGACCCTTCTTCACAGAATCCTCAATGTAACTAAGAAAAAAGATCCATAAAGTTACACGCTTCTGATGATTCTTTAATGTCCTAGTTAATAATTTTACTGCTCAAAGAATCATTAATGACATTTACCTTCCCTGAGGTAATGGCAACATCGAAGTCAAAAGACTATAGAAACTCTACCCAATGCCCTTGAAAAAGCTTCAAATATTTTTTAGGAAATATATCACTCAATATTTTTTATTCAGAATAAATTATAAACCTTTATCTAAGAGGTTAATTCCAATAACTCTTAAGAGCATGCATCACAACTGTGAGTTCAAGATGATGGGTTGGATAACTCTTCTCATATGATCTAAGATATTTGAATCCATAGGCTACCACGTGATAAACCTGAATAAGGAAACATCCCAAACCCAAACTTGATGCATCAAAGAAGACCACATAGCCCTTTTTATCCCATGAGAGATTCAAAATTGGTGTAGAAGTCAAAATACTTTTCATATAAACAAAATAACTTTGAATTTTTTTCATTACACAAGAACATCACTCACATCTGAGTGAGAGTAGTCATTAAAAAATAAAACTTTGAGAAAATTTTCAAAATACTATAGTAATATCTTAATAAACCAAAGAATATTCATATCTCGAAGACATTATGTGGTTGCCACCATGTCATAACAACTTTCACCTTCTCATAATCAATTGATATACCCTTTTTCGACACCACATGTTTCAATAATCTCACTTCCCAAATCCATAAATTTCATTTTGAAATCTTTGAATAAAGTCTTTTATTTCTTAGGTTTTATAGGATTACTCTTAGATGATGCATATGATACTCCCTAGTTTTGGATTGAACCAAATTATCATCCAAAAATACCACCATGAATGAATTGTGGTACTCATGAAATATTCTATTCATCAAATACCTAAATACAATAGGAGAATTAGTTTGAGAAAAGGGAATAATAAGATACTCAAAGTGACCATACCATATTCTAATGAAAGTATTCTGAATGTGAGATTCTTTTATTCTCAACTGGTGATGACCAAATTGAAGTTAAACATTCAAGAACCACTTTTACCCTTTTAATTGTGAAATAGATCATCCATACATGGTAAAATAAACTTTTTCTTTACCATAACTTGATTTCATTTTTGGTAATAAACACAGAGGAAAAGTGTTTCATCAACTTTATTCACAAAGAGAATAGGTTCTACCCAAGGTGAAAAACTAAATAGTATAAATCATTTCATTAATATATCATCCAATTGAGACTTTAACTCTTTCAAATCAGTTGGTTTCATATGGTAATAAGAAATAAATACTGGTTCATTACTAGGTTTTAAAACTATAGTGAACTCTAACTCAAATACTGATGGAAGACTAGAGAAATCGTAAGGAAGCACATCAGGAAACTCAATGATTATTAGAGTGAGATCATCATTAAAGGATTCTTTCTCCAAGTTAAAAGAAAACACTGATATTACCCTACTCGGCTCTGGAAAAGATTGTCAGACTATACTTTACCTTGGGTCACATTCTTCCTATAAGATATAACACAACACATCAGGTGTAGTAAAGGAGATCCATAAAATATAACAATCAATTCATCCTTATATCATCCAATCTATCCCAAGGATGACATCCATAGGTTTAATTTCAAGAACTATAAAATCCCAGGTAATCCCAATTTCTAATAAGAAGAAAACAAAAATAGGATAAAAGAGACACTTATCTCTCTTTGTTCTTAGGGGAGTAGTAATATCCATAATATAAGACAAAATTTCCATCGGAAGATTTAGTAGGTTCATAATATGATTTGATATAAATGAGTGAGATGAAAAAATAACAAATAAAGTAGTCACTAAAGATGAATATATAGTGATGGTGCCTCTCACAATCACTAGACCTATATCAACATCCTTTAGAGGCTCTTAAACTATGTGAAGAAGCTATGTTCTGGATTTATGTAGTTGAAACCCCTTAGTTCATGAATCATATAATTTAACCATAGTACTTTTTTGGATTTGATGAGCCTGTTCCACTATGTTGAGCATAAAATAAATGACTAAAATTATATATATGTCCTGAGAAACCACATGAATTAGAGATATTTTGAACCTTAGTACACAAAAATCTTGAATTCCAAACCTTAACGTAGTGAACACAAGTCACTAGGCATCTTCCAATCACTACGAGAGATCAAGAATATGCCTACTTTATTCAAACACCACAAGACTAATCACCCTTCCTCTTTAATTTAAATGAACTCATAGATCTGGGAGAGAAAGGAATTACCATCAAACCTGACTTACTGGCCAAGTCATGCTCAACCATCAACTCTTTATCCACCACATCATAATAAGAATCCAAATTTAGAGGGAAAACTTGAGATCAGATGTCAGGTCAAAGACCCATATCCAATATCCATATCTTTAACTTTTCATTGGTCACCACCTCAATAGAAAACTAAATAATCTTAGAAAATTGGTTTTCATACAGATTCATGGTTATGTCACCCTACTAAAGTTTGAGAAACTTCATGTATTTCTCCAATACCATAGATTTTTTATAGAACCGATCAGTGAAAATAAATTGAAAGTTTTTGTATTCCAATACCTCATGCATTTTCACTCTCCCCATTAAATCCCACCATCTTCTGTTAGGCCCTTCTAGATTAAAGGTAACACATTTCACCTTAATAGCTTTGGGTTTTTCTAGGAACCCAAAAATAATCTCTATCTTTCTCAACCAATACTCAACCTATTTATAATCATTATATCCTTGTAAATTATGTAGATTCTATTGAAAACAATCTTGAGTATGATCATGAGATTAATCCCTTTGAGGTTCCACTATCGGAGCCTGAATGAGAATGAGTGTTGGTACTTAACATAGAGATTGGATATCACACACCACCATCTCGACAAGGTTCTGGTCCACTAAAAGATTTTACCACTATGGTTCACTAGAAGCTTCCTCCTAGGACCTATTCACATGTCTTCAAGGAGGCATGATGCTACACAAAATCAACAGACAACACTAAATAAATCATAAAGGATAAAATAAAAATATATATAGGAATATCAATTCCATCGAGAATAAATTTAATATTTGGTTTTCAAAAAACTAAAATAAAAGGAAATGGAAATACTAGAATAATTTCAAAAAATTCCTCAAATAAATTTTTACCAAACACCCATGGTGACTTACTACTTATTACAGTGATAGATGGCCAGACACTCACTCACAACAACCTCCTAAGTCCCATACTGACATCCCAAACCACATACTGACATCTAGGAAAGATACTTAACCTCCTTATGGTGTCAATTTGTTAAGAACAAGTCTGAATAAACTAGTACCCTAATAACCGAGTCTTCCCTGACATAGACCAAAGGGTGTTCTCGATCCACATGGGTTAACAACTATATACAAGATAAAAGAGGGAATTAATTTTCCACAAAAATAGTGTTAGAATAAGGGATACAAGTTAGAATGATCAACACTCCAAAAAGTGAATTACCATAAAAAAAGGGTAAAACGGTACCCAAAAATATATATAAACATACCAAAGGAAACAAAAACAACAATAAAAACCAAGAATAACTCTAAAAAACTCTATTATAATAATTGGAAAGAATCTCAATCTATCACCATTATCACTCCAAAGTCTTAGGGATTAAGAAACATCCACCACATCTAAGTGGAAATTTCCCTTTTATCAGACCTATAAAACAAAAATATATAAATAACTGAAGGAAAGGGTAGAGTGTGATCTATAAAACCCATTAGGATCTCACCAAGTGTCCCATAATCATTCCCATAACAAATAAATAAAATATAATATCATTTAAAAAGGAATTAAACAAGAAACTATATTTAATTGAAATATTTAAAAAATATATTCTACAATTAGATAGATAGTATATATATTAAAATAGGATTTAATAAACATTTTACATAAAAGAATTATATAAAATAGTTAGCATGAAATAAATAGTTTGATTATCACAGTCATGTATAATCAAGTCAATAAATCATATCACCATGTACAAAATCACTGTAGTATGTTAGTTCTGGTAAAATGATCCTCACACATATCAATAATAATATTGACATAGGATAGGTGTGTATATAAAATAAATAACCGCTCTAATATGGAACCCATTATGAGAAGTCTACACCCCAATAGGGGAATCCATTACAGACAGTTTTACCACAATTTTTTAGTAACAATTGTCATTGTCAATCCATTGCTATGGAGTCAATGTCATAGTGTTATGGTTCTAGTTTCCACTAACTACCCATTCCAACATGTTCATCAAACAATAAATCAATAAAATATGGTAAAATCAAAAATTTCAAATTAGTTGAAATTATAATTTCTTAGTTTTCAATTTTCAACATGCATTTCTCATTTCAAAACCAAAATAAAGGGTTACATAAATTCATTCCATTTGAAACCATCTTTCACATTAATCCATTTTTCTAAAGGTTCAATAAAAAATCAATTGATAAAATTAATTTCAATGTTAAACCATCATTTTCTAAAAATCACCCCGCATTTCAATTCTATTAAAATTGGGGGGGAGGGGGGGTTAAAAATTCCATGCCATTTAAAATCACAAATCAATCCTTTAAAATTAGGGGTTTTAAGTAAATTGAAAAATCATTCAATCCAATCAAGTAGTTTAAGGTATCAATTGTAGGAAAAAGCATCATAAAACCACATACCTTTTTTCATAGGGTCATGGATAACACCCACAACATGATCACCAATAATTAATGAGGTCTAGGAGATCAAGAAATGAAACATAGAATCATGATCTGAAAAAAAATAAATTTTAGATCCATCAATAACATAATAATCTATCACTATCTAAGGATGGGATAATGAGATATTGGAAGAAACCACATGAGAGTAGATCAACTTACCCGAAGGAGATTGAACGAGATCATCGACACTTTGATCCACCAAGAAAAGAGATTGAGGAGCCAAAATCAACTCAAGAGAGACTTCATAACCAAGGAATATTATTTAGGGTGAAAATAGTGTGATTATGGGATAAACATAAGGGTTTTTAAACTTTAATAAAATATTCAGGGGAATTCAAACTAGTTCACATGGTTTATTAGGTCAGGCCGTAGAGTTATAAAAACCATGTACTATATTCATGTTCCCCTGTTGGTAGGGTGTGTGATTTCTCCTAGGAGGGTGCATGATTTCTCCTTGGAGGGTGCATGATTTATCGAATCATGTGCCTACCATTAAAAATCTCACTATTTGGGGTTGCATGGTTTGGAGGGGCCAGCTACATGGTTTGGAAAAACCATGTACCCTCTTCTAGTTTCTCACAATAGGTCACATATTTTTCTGGGAAAAACCATAGGTTTTTCCTAACCATGTGGAAACTTTGTACAACCCCTAGGACTTAAATTTTTTTCCAAATCCTCCCAGATTGACCCCTAAACAAGACCTGACTTAAAATATATAAAAAATTGTCTAAGAGTAACTGAAAAAGGTAATAAGATGTTATAGTATGTATGTATGCATTCCTATATGGATGTATGTATGCATGTTTGTATGTATGCATGCATGTATGTATGGGTGAAACTATATATAGAACCTAATCTGGTTCAACACATGACCCCAAGTGTATATCACTATATGAATAAAGCTTTCGACTATTATCAAGGTTCTAATGGATATTTTGGGGATAATATACCCTCATTACCAGAGTAAACCAATAGTAGAAATTAAAATAACCATCAACATGTAATAATAATAAAAACCAAAACATCATATACCACATCTCCAAGCTGTGAAAGTAATAACTAACCAAAGTAGTAAACATGAAATTTCATGATAGTATAATGTTATAAAAGGAAAGTAAAATAATAAACTAAAGACAATCCACAAATGGTTCTTGATTTCATGTATGGTCCCCTTATCCATGCACCATCCCGACTCCCATATTATCCACATAACATAGCACCTTTTCCATTATTTTAAAATACAACCATGAAGTCTTCTTGGGTACCAAATATTGTCGTGATTAAGGTGTTATTACAACTTAGTGGGCTACCACAAATAGTTTCTACAATAATATCCACTCTAATACAATGTATACATGAGTACAGTAAATTGCGATTACAACAAAAATAAACCAGTTTCTTTGATTTAATAGTATTTAAATCAATCACTTTTATTATTAGTTCCATGTTTTACCCATATTCATGAA
Source organism: Viscum album (assembly GCA_963277665.1). Lineage (NCBI taxonomy): Eukaryota > Viridiplantae > Streptophyta > Magnoliopsida > Santalales > Viscaceae > Viscum > Viscum album. The sequence goes on along the minus strand of OY728147.1, from coordinate 392,857,244 downwards.
AACTACTTCAACCCATGTCATTCTTATGAATCATGTGTTAAAGAGGTCAAAAATTGGAAAATAAGGATCATTAGTCCAAGTATCCTACCGAGATTCAGAATTATAGGTTTGACCATTACAACAATGATATGGAATATCATGTCTATACCCTTAGATTCATAAGAATTGTTCCTTTATTCAAAAACTAATATTCATAGTGTGACACCCACTAGGTCATTGGTATGTCTAATTTTGGAATATTTTTTACCTTTTAGTGATTTTTTATAGTTCCTAGGTATTGAGGGTCAAAAATAATAGTTTTTGGGGAGGCATACTAGGGAGAAGAGTTAGCTCACTATTTGTGAAAACCATGTGAGGGGTGATGTGGGTTTTGACAGTGTAGTTTTGTATGATTTCAGCATAGTTTATGAAATCATGAAACATCTCAGGGAAAACCATTTTTCATTTTTCAAGTGGATAGTGGAACCCATACTATGGGTGTATAGTTTTTCTAACTGTGTAGCTAAATCGTGCGACCCTATCCAACTCATTAAAAATGGTGAATTACCATTTTCCCCATATTAAATTCTTAAGTTTTGGGGGTTCTTTTTCCCTTCCCCCATGCATGAATCTCCTCCTCTGTGGTCATGTAGTTCTTCCCCTTCTTCCTTGGTGGTTTTCCCCTTGTTTTATTGGTGGTTTGGCTTAAGGTAAGGTTATTTATTCTTTATTTATTAATTTTCCCACCTCAAAATTTATTCTTCTATTTTTATGGATTGGTGAAACCCTAGAAGGGGGTGTTATCCAAAACTAGGGTTTTTATTTGGGGAATGGTTTGATTTCTTGTGTCTCAGGTGTGTGAGTATTGGTTATACCTCTTATGGGTGGTCTTTGTCGAGGGCGACAAAAATTTGACCAAATTAGAGGTAGGTGTATCTATTTAAGGGGTTTTTCCATGCATTACCTTAAATTTATTATCTTCATTGGTTATTTTTTATTTAATTTCCATAATTTTTTTATTATTGGTACATAATCTGTGTTTTAAGTGTTTGATGGGTTGTTATGAAAATATAGATTTTTAGAGTGCTGTTTTTTAAATGAGTGTGGATTGAATGCCCACCAAGTGTTTGAAAAAATGGATAATAGAGGTTTTGGGACATAAAATGAATTTATAATGTGTTTTTAGAAATGGTTTTACCTTGGAAAACATGTTTTGGTAAAATTGGTCATGTTTATTTATGATATGAATTATGTTTCATCTTGATTGATATGAGAACCTTCTTGTGATGTGTTGGAATGGAGTAACACATGGATTAACCAGGGAGTGAGTGAGAGTTTTGTTTGAGGGACCCTATTAACCTTTATAAGGAGGACTGTTTGAGCCTCCATTGGTTTTTTAAGGGACAGAGTGTGACTTTGGGGAGTAATACCATGTGAGGTTCCATGTTGGTTATCATGAGACTGTGTGAGCTCTTGGAGTTGTGACCGTAGAAGACCATGTGAGATTAATTTTCTTAATTAGCTAGCATACTTGTTGACAAACTCTTGTTAAAACTTATGGTTAGTTCCCCCAGGTGAACATTACTCATGCTAGATAGGTTTATATTCTTTGTGATTTGGATTTGTTATATTTTATTTGAAGTGATGTATTATTACTATTTTCATTTACATTTATATGTTTATATTAGGCTGATGTTATTCTCACATTTTTATTCATTTTTGAATTATGTTTGAGCATGTTGTTTCTTATGGACATTTTTTTATTTGACCCCTTTTGGGAATTGTTATAAAAAACTTCGTTTTTTATAATAGAAAACCAAATGTATTTTTAAATGTTTACTCGAAATTGGCTCCATTTCAGGTGGTTTGGTTTTAAAAATGTTTTTTTTCAAACTAGTTTATTGTTTTGCATGGATAAAATCTTTAAATATTGTCATGGTGGTATCCTACTAGGATTTGTGCCACATGCCCAACATGGCCCCCCTTTGGGTATTTACAGATTTTATTTTGCAGGATAAATGTAATTGAAAGGGAACCATGTTATAGGGTGGAATATATTAATTATGGCCATTTGGTGTTTTGTAGAGGAGACATGGTCTCACAGGGATGGATTCATGTGGAGTTGATTTTGGTATTCTGTACCTATTGGGTTATACTTGGTTTTTTTTGGTGTTTTACCATTTTTATGAGTTTGGGTTGTTAATTTTGAGATACCATGTATATTTATTATTATGGAATACTTTTTGTTTAATGTATATAATTTTGAATGGTATTTTATTTTCTTTTTCTATTGAATTTGATGATTTTTCCATATTTCTATGGAGGCTTCATGCATGTTTACCTATAGAGAAATAATTCCCAAGTGATAGTTGGTTATTTCTGGTGCTTGTCGCCAACCTGTGGTGATCAATAACACACTTTGGGCCATGTGGAGAGCTATCTTGGGTGATGGGATAAGTTGAAAAAGATTGGTTTGTTACAAAATGGTATCAGAAGAAGGTTTTTATTTGGGATTCAGTGGTAGTTTGTAGCAAGAACCATCATAAGTCAAGAGGTAGGAATGGGGGAGTGCTTGGAAAAAACTTCTACATGTCGAACCTCAAGTTTTCATGGATGGTTATAAATTGTGATTATGCATTTAGACCAGTTATGTGGTTTTTATTGTGGTTTTCTTCTTATTTTTGAATTTTCTTATGATACCCATGTTATGTTTTTTTGGTGATTTTTGTGATTTGATGTTGAATTGTTCCTGATGAAGCTTGCACTTTGTATGTTTTAGAAAATGTCCCCAGAAGGACCTCATCTAGGAATTGAGAAGGTGCAGTGGAGTGTAACCAATGGAAAAACCCTTCTGTTGATCCAACATTGGTAGAATCAGTTATTCACATGATCCAAATCTTGGTTTAAATGGGTAGTTAAGAGAATAAATAGAACGTGAACCATTTTAAAGAGTTTTTTGGGGAATAATCTACAGTTTTTTCATGAATACAAGTAACCTAGTGATCCCATGGATTTTTTAGACAATATTTAGTGTATATTCATGTTTTTGAATACCCTTAAGACACCAAAAGTGATATTTTCCACATATTCACAAGAGGGACTGAGTAGGAAGTGGTAGGAATTGATGGTACTTTAGGGAAAGCATGATATCCTAACATGGAACACTTTCAATTTTTAATTTAATTGGTATTTCTACCTAGAGACCTTGAGAGAAGAGAAGACCTACGATTTTTTGAATATGGAGTAGGGTGATCATTTGGTGATGAAGTATTCCTCCTATTTTACCATGTTTTTTCGTGTATCTCTAGATCTCCTAAAAATGATTATCTTAAGGCTCAACATTTTGAGATGGGGTTTAGGGATAAAATATGATCTATGATCTTTCTTCTATGTCTACTGACATATTCAAAGTTTTTTGATAAGGTAACAATGAAAAAGGTATATTTAAATGGCTAGGCAGGTCTCAGTGGTGTTCCTTTAGTGGAAAATAGCTAGAGTTCTTATTTAGGATAGAAGTAGAAGAAGGATGAGGCTTAGAGAGGTAGTGGAAAGAGTGTTTAACAGTCTTTAGGATTAGCACCTATGGTTTATATGGGGTGTAGACCAGTTTTCTACTACCAGTGCAGGAAGGACACACTGGGACAATTTTTTCAAAGACTTTGAAGACATGCTACTAGGAATATGCAATGATTTTGTCTGTTGGATTTACATGGGAGTAGTTGTGTCCATTTTCCTGAATGGATATCAGGTGTAGCTAGAGGATCCCATGGGTAGAGGGTCTCATACTTATGGTAGGTGGGACTATCATTATGGAAGAGTGACTTAGAGAAGGTCTAAGATAGGGGAACTCCATGTAGAATAGGTCATTTCATAGGACTCAAATTATGGGCCAACCACTATTCTAGGTATGATGTTTATTACTTCTTTTATAGAATAAGTTTTATTTGATATAAGTGCATCACATTATTTCATTTAACATAAGATAGTTGATGATTTGGGAATAAAGTATGAGTTTATGCCTTATGTCACATACCAACTGACCTCATGGGTAGAAATAAGGAGAGAGGTTTCCAGTTTACTGAGTGTCGTGTTGTGGTAGCTGGTGTGGAGTTCATTTGGGACATACATGTTTTGGATCTGGATGTTTTCAACCTCATTATCAGTATGTATTAGTTGATCCAATTTAAAGTATTAATCAGATTTTATCATAGTATAGTCCAGTTATTTAATCCTTATGAGAGAACCTACATCTTGTAGGGTGAATGGGATCTACGGTCAGGGATGGAAGACTAGTTTATTCAGATTTGGGGCAGATCATATTTCAGTTTCTAGGTTGTTCCTTGAGACTATTGAGTAGAGTCCTTTAGGATAACTTCAAGTAGCCATGGACAGGTACACTTATGTGTTTTCATTGTATTTCTCATTATTTCCACCCAAAAATAGGTCGATTTTACTATTGATCTACTCTCAAGACAATCTTGATTTCCCAACCATCTTATCGAATAGCTCCAGCTAAGCTAAAGAAGATAAAAGTTCAAATAGAGGATCTTTAGGGAAAGGGTATTATTCAACCCAAAGTTTCATCATGGGATTCACTAGTTATGTTTTCAAAGAAGGTGGATGGTAGAATCCTACATTTCATAGAATACCAAAATCTCAGTCGGGTGACAATAAATAACAAAAACCATTTTCCCAAAATTGATAATATATCTAACCAGCTTATAGGGACCCATTGGTTTTTAAAAATTTACATGAGATCAGGGTACCACCAGTTGAGGGTTCAAGAGTAGGATTCCCCAAATACTACCTTTTGAAGTTTATATATACATTTTGAGTATTTGTTTATACTATTTGGACTTACCAATGCAACCATTATTTTTATGAAACTAATCAACCAGATCTTTCTTCTGTTTTTGAAATCCTTTATGGTCATGTTTGTATAAGACATCTTGGTGTATTAAAAGATGGAGGATGATCATGTATACAATCTATAGGTTTTTTTTAGTGTTTTGAAAGATAATAATATATATGTAATGTTTCTCAATTGCCATTTTTTTACTCAGAAAGTGAATATTCTGGGTCATGTGATTTTTGAGGTAGGAGATTCAGTGGATCCAGAGAAGGACCGACTAGTCATGTCTTGGGAGCACCCCAATAATGTGTTCTAGATCCATAGATTTTTGGTCTTGTCATTGTATTATAGGTGTTTTTTGAGACTTATCTAGGTTATATTCTCTTTTGATGGGTTTGAATATGAAAGGGGTAAAGTTTCAGTGGGATGAGAATTTCAATATAGCCTTTGACAAGTTTCAGACCCATTTAATATCTACTTCAAGTTTGATTATTCAAGAGACAAGGAGAGCTTAGGTATTGTTTTTTGATTCTTTTGGTGTGGGTTTGGGGTGTGTGCTAATGTAGGGTTATCATATTGTATCAAATATATAACAGATTATACACCCACATGAGAGAAAACATACCACCCATTACTAGGAATTAGTTGAATTTATGCATGTTCTAAAGATGTGGAAATACTATATCTTCTAAGATAATTTCATAGTGTATTCGGATAATAATATCCTAAAGTACATTTTCACATAGAGATACTATAACCTTATATATAGATAGAGGGTGGAGTACCTTTAGACTTTTGATTTTGAGATTGCGTATATTCCTGAGAAGTGAAATGTGGTTGCCGACACTTTTAGATGGAAGTTTCCAGTATATTATTTTTGAGAATCAATGAATGAGTGGGGTTTGATGATATTTTTTGTTGAAATGATATATGATGTGCAAGAAGATGGAGGGAAGGTATTTTTGGCTAGTGTTAAGATTACAACCTCTCTCATTGATCAGATGAGGACTGGGTAGTTATCTAGACTCGAGCAGTGCATTAAATAGTGGAGAGACATTAGGTGATTGGTTTTGGTCTCTCAGTGGTTCTATTCTATTTTATAACTATCTGGATGCTCCTTTGAGTCCAAAGATAGAAGTGATGCATGAGGCAAATCATTCTAGTTGGTCCATTCACCCTAGAGAGACCAAGAAGTATTATACCTTGAGAGTATGTTATTGGTGTAATGTGATGGGACATGTCATTCCAGACTTTATTTTAAGGTGCTGGACCTACTAGAGGATCAAAGATAAGCATTAGAGATAATCCAGGTTGTTATAGACACTTTCCAATCTAGTGTGGAAGTGGGACAAGGTCTCTATATATTATTTGATCAGGATACATTGTACACCAAGTGAGAAAGATTCCATATGGGTTATTATTGATTTTTGGATGAAATCATCCCATTTTATACCCATCAGGGGGTCGATGAAGGTAGAGGGCCCCATAGTCATATATGTTCGATAGGTTTTCAGCTTCATAGAGTACCCTTAGTGATAGTGTTAGTCCAGGATTCCCATTTTATATCTCTATTTTGTATGGTACTCTAAGAGTATTCAGATACCCATTTGAGATTGATCACTGCATATCACCCATTGAAGAATGGCTAGGCTAAGCGGACCATCCAGACTCTTGAGGATATGTTGGGAGCGTATGTGTTTGATTTAGAAGGTTCATGGAAGAGGTAAATATAATTGGATGAGCCTTCATATAATAATATCTATCATGATTCGATTCAGATGTACCCATTTGAGTTGTTATATGAGCGGCGATGCTAATCCCCATTATGTTGGGATGAGGTGGGTGAGCATTATTTGGTTGGATTAAGCCTCATCCAGGAGAGAATCGAGGTAGTGAGGCTAATTCAAAAAATTTCTAGAAAAAAATCAAAGTCATTATAAGTCATATATTAACCATAATTGTTTTCTAATGGGGTTTCGGGTTAGTGATCAGGTGTTTCTTTGGGTTTAATTTCATTTGGGTCTCTATCATTTGGGAAAGTAAGGGAAATTAGCACCACATTTTGTCAGGTCATTTCGTGTTGTGGAGCATATTGGGAAGGTGGCCTATTGTTTTCATCATACACCATGTATGAACTTGATTCATGAAGTATTCAATGTGTAATAGTTATAAAGATACCATCTAGACCTATCTCACATACTGGAGTGTGAAGACTTTGAGTTAGATCCTGATGCCACCATGGTGGATAAACCTGTTAATATTTTGGATGTTCAAAACAAGGTTCTCAATGGAAAGGTAATACCTTTGTTTCATGTTCTCTAGAATCATAGTGGAAATATCCTTTAGACATGGGAGTGTGATGTTTGGGTTATGAAGAAGTGGAATTAAATTTTTTCTATTGTTGAATCCTGATAAATTTTGGGGGAAGAAAGTGGCATGGTGGGGAGTTCGTGACACCCATAGAGTCATTGGTACATATAATTTTGACCATTGTTTACCTTTGAGTGAATTGATGGAGTTATTGAGTGATAGAGGATGAAACCGTGAGTTTTTGGGTAGAAAGAATAGGGTTCACAATTAGCGCATGGTTTGTACAATCCATTCAACAACCATGAGAGGAGTGCTTCTTGTTGTGACAGTGCGGTTTCAAATAGTTTTACCTTAGTTTTTCAAACCATGTGAAAAGGAAAAAATTTCAGCTATTTTTGGCTGGAAAATGGAACCCAAATTGTTGGAACCAAGTTTTTCAAACCATGCAGCCAAACCATGTGATCCAGTCTAGCTCATTAGAAATGGGGAATTTCCCCCCTATAATTATTAAGGTTTGGGGGTTATTTTTCCTCCCCCACACATTCAACTCCTCCTATTTTTACATGGATATCTTCCCCTCTTTATTTGATGGTTTTCCCTTTATTTTATTAGTGGTTTGGCATGAGGTAAGGTGTTTTATTCTTGATTTCTTCCTTCTTTCCCCTCCTCATGATTTATTTCTCCATTTTAATGAAGTGTTGTGACCTTAGAAGGGGATGTTGGACTAAACTACAGTTTTCATAGGGGAAATGGTCTGATTTTTTTCTTCAGATTAGGTATATGAGGCTTAGTTCTACCTCTTATGGGTGTTCTTCATCAAGGGAGACAAACTTGAGACCAAATTAAATTTAGGAGCCTCTATATAAGGGGGTTTTCCATGGATTACCTTTAATTTTATATAACCTTTGGTTTTTTTGATTAAATTTGCATCTAAATAATTATCTCTTGGTTTTTAATCCATGTTTTATGTGTTTCATGGGTTGTAAAAATAATTTGACTTTTTAAAGTTGGGGTTCCCAAATGGGTGTGACTTTTATGCCCATCAAGTGTTTGAAAAAAATGTATCAATAATGTTTTGGGACATAAAATTAATTTATAAAGTTGTTTTTGAAATGGTTTTACCTTGTAAAATGTGTTTTGGTAAAATTGGGAATGTTTATTTATGAAATTTCTTATGTTTTAGATTGATTTATATGGGAACTTTCTTATGATGTGTTTGTATGGGGTTGTACATGGGTTAATCAATGTGTGAGAGAGGGTATTGTTTTAGGGACCATGTGATCTTAAAGAGGGAGGAACCTATGAGCCTCTATTGGTTTTCCAAGGGACCAAGTGGGAATTTGGGTAGGAATACCATGTGAGATTACATATCAGTTATTTGGAGACTGTGTGAGCTCTTAGATTTGGGCCCGAGGAAGACAATGTGCACTTCCTTTATTTATCTAGCTAGCATACGTGTTTACTCACTCAAGTTATAACTTTTGTTTAGAGACCCTAGGTACACATTACTCAATATGAATGGGTTTATATGAGTTTTTCATTAGATTGGTTCCATTTGATGTGATGAGATGTATTATGCCCATTGTTGATTTCTACATATATGGTTATATGATGTTGATGTTATTATTACATTTGCTATGTATTTTTGAATTATGATTGGTCATGTTGTGCCTTATGGACCCATTTGTTTATTTGATCAATGGTATATATTTTTTTGGAAATCCATGTTTATTTTATAAAGGAAAAACCAAATAGATTTTAAAATTCTTACTCGAAGTTTTTTCATTTCATTGGGTTTGGATTTAAAAATGTTTTTTGTTTTTAGGTTTACATGGGTAAAATCCTTAAATAGAGTCATGGTGGTATCCTACTAAGATTGGTGACCCACACCCTACTTGGTCCCTATTTGGGTATTTTCGTATTTCATTTTGTAGGAAACATGTAAGGGAAAGTGAACCATGTCCTTGGGTGGATATTTTTTATTACCATCGTTTAGTGTTTTTTGGCAAAGAAATGGTCTCATAGGGATAGAATCATGTGAAGTTACTTTTGGAATTTTTTACTTGTTGAGTTATACTTGGGACATGTTTAGAATTTTAACCTTTATTATGAGTTTGGGTTTTTTATTTTGAAATACCATGTATATGTATTGTTATAGAATTCTTTGTGTTTAATGTATGTCATAGTTTGTGGTATCTCTTTTTCTTATGCTATTGAATCTGATGATTTTGGTTTGGCTATCCAATTTTATAGATGTGTCATTCCTGTTTACCTATGTTGAAATCATTCCAAAGTGATAGTTGGTTATGCTTGGTGCTTGTCATTAGACCATAGTGTTCGGGAACACGCTTCAGGCCATGTGGTGGGCCAACTCTGGTGACGATATAGGCTGACCCGGGTTGGTTCATTAAACATAGAGTGCCTTGAGAGTCATTTTGGCCCTCTCAAGGGAGAGGATCATCAGTCCAATATCCCACTAACCATTAGTCACATTTTCTAGGGGTCAACATAAATGAATCCTTTCATTAATGAATATAACATAGGTGGAACTTTTCATTTATCACATTTCCATGGTTTATTACACTAAACATGTTCTTATTTTTCATTTTTAGTCCATTTCACCAATCAAGAATAGTAAAATCATTTTCAACCCTTTCTTTTCATTTAAACTCAAGACCAATCCTTTTTAACCATTCATCACATTTACCACTTTACAAGACTTAACTCATTTAACTTGTTCATGTTAATCAAAATACCCTTTTTATACCATCTCCACAAACTAAAATAATTTAAATTGGTTTAATATCATAAAACCTTCATTTAATAATTTTAAAATTCAATTATATTATTCAAGTGAGTGGCTCACCCCACGGTTAGCCATAAGTCCAGTCTAATCATCCTCAATGGATCCAATGGGGGTCATGAAGGGTCTATCATATCATTTAGACACCCAATTTGACATTTCTTACCAAAGATAAAAATGTACAGTATAAAAAAAACAAATCAAAACTACATAAACATAAATTAATGCATAAAGACTATGGGATATACTTGTAGACTACCTACCACAAGTTTGTAGATGAGCTGTTTTTTAAACTTAGCCCTTGATTCCAACTCAAAAAACCATAAAAAACTTATAATATGCTATAAAATAAGGGTTTATAGGATTTAGAAGGATAAGAACAATTATATAAGGAATATTATAGAAAATAGAAGAAAGATTAGTGATATAATCACTCAGAGCTTCGATTCACACCCAATGATGCTTCAAATGTCTCAAAATCAATGTAGAATGATCCTTTGAAGAGGGGGAAGCTTCTGGTTCGTCACTCAATCCATAGGAGATGAAGATGTGAAGATAATTAAGTAATAACCATTAAATATAGAGGGTAAAATGGGAATTTTTTTATTTTAATGAGGATCATGGTTTGGATATATGGTTGTCCAAACTGTGTGCCAACTATGCACCACTCTCTATCTAGGATGGAGTTTGTGTCAAATGATCTCTTAGGGAGACCACATGATTTTACAAACCATGTGGAGAATATTCATTTGGATCTATCCAAAACCACATAGTTTATATGATTACCATGATGGGTTTTCAACCATGCACTCCCCCTACATGCTACACAGTTAAAGTGCACGATTAGTACTAACCATGGCCCAACTATGTACCCATCCTAGTAGAGTCTATTTTATTTATTTTTCATGTTCTGAACCCCTGGGACACCCCCAAATCCCCTACCATTATCTAGAATTTTTTTTAATAAATATAAAAGGATTTAACTCAAAATTTAAACAAGTATTTACCTTTTTTAAAGGGTGTGATCTTACAACCTCCCCACCATACAACAAATCTTCCTTGAGCCACACTCTGAAGCATCGCTAAGCCTCTAAGGTAAAAAGGTTAGGCCACTGGGCCTATATATCCACCTACCTCTCCCAAGTTTTCTCCTAAATGTTATCATGTTACCAAACCACTTGAACCAACAATATATTTATACCCCTAAAAAATTTCTCATTGTGGTCTACAATTCAAACTAGATGCTCCTCAAAGGACACATCAGTCTCAAGATCCACATCATCATCATAGATCACATGAGAATCCTTAGGGTAATACTTTAAAATCTATGAAACATAAATAAAATCATGCATACCATCATAACAGTATGAAAGATCCAATCGATACACTACCGACCTGATCCTATTTACAATCTCAAATGGCCCCACATACTTGGGTGCTAAATTTCCCTATTTCTGAATCTGATGGTGACTCAATCTTGGAGACACCTAAAGGAAAACATGGTTACCCTTTGTAAAATAAATTGTTTGATGCAATAAATTATAATTTTAATTATGTATGAACTGATCCATAAACATACACTTTTAGATCAACTGAACTTGCACCAATGTCTCCTGTATGAGGCTCAGGTCGAAAAAATATGATTCCCATACTTCCATCCAACATAACAGAGATCTACATGGACTACCATAGAGAAAATCATATAGTTCCATATGAATATCCACCTTATAACTATTTTTATAGGTAAAATAAATGAGAACTAAGTTCTTCTCCGATGATCTACCAAAGTCTAGAACACATTACCTCAATATATCCTATATCACCTGAATAGTACATTTAGATTTTCTATTATTATATAGGTGGAAAACCATACTCATAAATACCTAAGCACCCAAAGCCTTCTTCAACCCTCTCTAGAAGCATAAAGTAAAACACTAATCATGATATAATACTATAGTCTGTGTTACCCCATGAAATCATATTACTTACCAAACATACAAGTCACACAATTGGTCTACAATGAAAGTCTTTTGAATCAACAAGAGACGAGATACCTTATTCAACCAATCCATAATCAGCCAAATTTCATCATTCATCCATGATTTACCATGGAGGCCTACCAAAAAATCCATGGTAACATCATCCCACTTCAATTCATGGATGGGAAAGAGCTATAATAATCCTATAGACCACCGTTGATTGACCTTAACTTTATAATAGGTATAAAATCATGGAATGAAACCTATAATCTATTTTTTAATTCCTGGAAACCAATACTATCTATGAAGATCACGATACATTTTGGTCAAACCAGGGTGCATCGACCACCTCAGATCATGAATATCACACATCATCTCTTCCCACATATAAGTAGGTACAACAACATGACCATGAACATGAATAATCTTCTCCTCATCGATAGTCCAATTTAAATGTGGATCCCCACTATTAAAATTATGACTTAAAGAAAGAAATTTTGAATCCTCATATTTCATCTTCTTAACACAGTTCATAGAAGACGACTCAAAAGATAAGAACATGAGTTCCTTCAGCTCATGATCCGATTAAACACATAAATGAATCTCAACAAACAAATCCATCATCCTCCAATCAAAGATAAACTCCCAAACTACTTGAGTTTTTAATCGCAACACTATTTCCTTTCCCTGGGGTATATGCTAACAAAAAATCAAAAGACTGTATGTACTCAACCCATATATGATGAAAATGGTTCAAATCACACTGGTAATTATGTAATTAAGGATTTTATAGTTGGTATAAATAACAAAATCCTCACCCAAAAGATAATTCCACCAACATTTCAAGGCATAAACCACTAATACCAATTTGATATAATGTGTAAAATATTTCTATTCATGTGGTATCAACTATTGTGATCTATATTTCACTAATTGATCCACCCACATCAACACCATCCCAATTCCAACCCTAGATACATCAAAAAAATATACTCTTTACCCAATTTGGGTAATATCAAGGTCAGTGTAGTGGTAAATCATTTATTTAGCTCCTGAAAATAATTCTCATAGGCTTTATACCACTAAAATTTTATACCCTTCCTGGTCAATACCAAAAGTGGAACTTCCAAGAAAGATAATCCTTTAGTGAACCTTTGATAATGACCCACCAAACATAGAAAACATTGGATATCAAAAATATTATTTATATTCTCCCAAGATACAACTACTTAAAACTTCTTTGGGCCCACTTATAGACCGTCCTCTAAGATGATGTGACCTATGAAATGTACCTTTTCAATCCAAAAATGAAACTTAGATAGACTAGAGTATTGTTAATGCTCTATTATCATACTAAAAATGATGTTAAGATATGTGGCTTGATCATCATTATTCTGGGGGTACACAAAAAATTCATCTAAAAAAATAACACAAAACTAATCCGGGTATGGGAGAAAGATTCATTTATCAAGGATATAAAAAATACTGAATTGTTCATCAACCTAAATGTCATTACGAAGAACTAAAAACCCATAATTTCTCATAAAAGTTTCCCACAATATATCATAAGGTATCAACCTTAGTTGGTGGTACCCTGACCTCATATCAATTTCAGAAAACACACAAACATACTTAAGTTGGTCAAAAAGTTAATTGATGTACAGAAGAGGATATTGGTTCTTAACTACCATTTGATTCAACTTTTGATAATTGACACAAAAATACAACATTCTGTTAGCCTTATTAGGAAACAAGAATGTAGATTACCAAGGGGATGTACTTGGATGGTTAAATATTTTAATTTATAATTCCTCAAACTATGTTTTAAGTTCATGAATATATACTGATTCCATCATATATGGTAGAATAGAAACTGAATCATCTCCAATAATCATCTCAATTATGAACTCAACCTCCCTATTATGTGTAATCCCTAATAAGTCCTTACGAAACACATCCTGAAACTGATCCACCATAGGAGGAAAATCATCATTCTCTGCTCACTAATCATCCAGTAAAATACTCATAAACTTGGCTGTGATCTCACCTAGTTGTGGAAGAACTTTCCCTTCATGTCCTTCCAATACATTCCACTCCCCATGATAGATATAAGTGTCACCTTCATGAGATGTGAAACTCACTCTCCAATGGTAATAATCAATGTCATCTTGGTATGTAACCAACCATTCCATCCCTAGTATTAGGTAAAAACCCGACATCTCATGAATATACAAGTCCCAAAGGATATGGTACCCACCAACCTTGAGATAAGACTTCTTATATTTCCAGATAATTTTGCCTCATACTTCTATAAATGTGTCAATCAACATAATCCCACACTTATATTCCAATTCTAGATACAAAACATTTAAAAATGAGTAGATATAAATGAATGTGAGTCCCCTATATCAAATAAAACACTAGAAATCCGGGAATCTACAAAAATCATACCTTGAACAGTCGATGGTCTATCCTCACCATTTTCAGGTGGAGGATAAATTGCATTAAGCTGACATTCCCCTCTATCCTGGGATTTGTTTTGTGTTCCAAGTGTAGTACTTACTTGATTATATGGATGATCTAATTATGAAGTACCATATCCCCTTCCCTAATTGGCATGGTCAGTAGAACTCCAATTACCTCACTGATATAGGGTAGTAGTCCCCCTGTTGGTGCTCTGTACCGGCCTAGATTCTCCACCGCTACTTGCCTACTTTAGGTTCTTGGAGAAACTCTATATATGACCCATCCTACCACAAACATGGAATTCAACCGATGGTCAAGGGCACTAAACTCGCACATGACCTGGTCTACCAGACTAATTTTAGTTGACTAAACTACCTCCTTGATAGACTGTTCCTCTTCCCTGGATACCTTGTGAACAATTTATCTAGTGGAAAGTTTCATAATTTTTCTTCCTAATATCAAAAGATGAACCACTAGATGGACCAAATTAAATGATATGTCCACTATTAGAAGAATCCTTCAGGTTCCCTTAAAATATGAGATCTTTATCCACTACCTCATCAAACATATTAAAATGAAATATATTTACCTAAGACATGATATCACATCGAAGTAAATCCTGAGAATGCTGAGTCATAGATGCTACATCTCCTATCAATGTTGGAAGAAAAATACTACAAATCTATAAATTGTCTAGCATAATCTATCACCATTATAATTCCATGAGTCAATCACATAAACTCTTCAGCTTTCCTATGCCCCAGGTCTCTAGGTAAAAGTTCTCTAGGAACTTATTCTGGAATTCCTTCCATGCCATTCCATTAATCTTCTCATCTTGAGCCTATATATCCCACCAACTTTTCACTAGTCCTCGTAACATATAAGTTGCTAGCTTAACTCGACAGGGGTCTCTAAGTGATCTAGAATCATATAGATAGATTCAATCTTAGACTCAACTACCTTAGGTTCTCCCTCTATATAAAATGTTGGAGGTAGATACAATTAAAACTCTTTAGTCATCTTGAACATAATTAGCACAAACCACCCTAGGTATTGCTCTATAAAAGTCATAAAATGAGAAAATTTCTCCTATAACTGCTCTTCTTCTCTATTATGTGGAAAACATGGGGGTTATTCCTCACTACTAGAGGATCATTTCCAGTGATGTCCTCTTTTCAACCAACTGGTAGTAATCATCATGGTGAAATCTCTCTATAATGCCAAACAACCATTTTAAAACACATAATATAAGGTTTACTCAATTACAAAAAAGAGGGATTACATCTAGTCAAACCAAATTAAACTATGTACACTTTCTTAATGGATAAAAACACCACACCATTAATATCCTCAACCACCCCTATTATGGTCCATGGTCAAAATGGGGTAAATCAAACTTTCACAACAAAAAACCTTTCATTAGACATAATTTTTAAACCTTTTCACTTCAAACAACATATATCTTTCTCATTTATCAACCATTTTCATAATTCTAATTCAAAACATCACTATTAAAACCCTTTAAAAATCTTTATTAGGAATTATTCTCTAGAAATTTAAAATTTAACCCATTTAAAATTTAAATACTTGAACCATTTTCATTAAACAACAATTCTTTAAAACACTAATTGATATGAAATGTGTTTTTAAATCCCATAACCCAACCAAAACCAACTTTCTTTTGTATACCTAACATAATGTATGTCACATATTCATGAAATTATTCAGGCATAAAAAATCCTGTTTCTACACCATTCCTTGAATAATGTATCAAAAAATAATAATATCATACTACATGTGGATCACCATAGGTGAAATAACAGACAACTACAACTAGAGAACATCAAGATCAACAATCCCACCTAGGGTACTTGGGTTTCCCCCCACACATTGGTTAGATAATACTTTCATGAGATCATTTACAATTCATTACATATATTAATATATTTTATACCTTTCCCAAATAAATCAAATAACAGAAAAGAAACTCCTCTAATACCACTTTGTAACATCTCAGCCCGGGTGCCTCTATATCCAATGGCCCGATCCGGTTCACCATATGACCTCAATCATGAATCCATGTATTCTAAAGACTGCCAACTAAAAATGAGGGTATAATGGTTCTAATGGGGATACTATAATCTCTTTAAGGGAGTAACCCAATAGGGGAAATCAAAATAAACATAAATATGAAATAATAATAAATAACAAAACATTACATACCACATTCCCAAACTGGGGAAGTAACAACTATCAAAAGTAGTAAACATGTCTTGTCCTGATAGTATAAAATGAAAAAAGGAAAACAAAATAATACACTAAAGATAATCCTAAAATAGTTCTCCACATCATGTATGGTCCCCTCATCCATGAACCATCCTAATTTCCATAACATCCATCTAACATAAATCATTTTCTCTTATCCTGACCTACATCCTTGAAGTCTGCTCAGGTACCCAGCGATGCGCTAATAATGGTGTGAGTACAACTTAGTAGACCACTACCAATGGTACATACAACAATATTAAGTCTAATATAGTTTATTTTGGATTATGGTAAATAAAAGTGATAGAAAAAATAATCTAGGTTCCATCATTTAACAATATTTAAATCAATAAATTTTATTCTTAGTTCCATGTTTTACCCACATTCATCAAACCTGCATTAGCTCATATCAGTTATCTGAACCATGTTTCAAGGGGTTATAGGTTTGAAAAAAAGGATATTAGTCCAAGTTTTTAATTTGGACTCAAAATTTCATGTCTAACCATCCCTACCATGATATTAAATTCCATGTCTATACCCTTGGAGTTAGAAGCATCATTCCTTTATCTGAAATCTATTATTCATATGGGATCCTAGAGCATAATTCTGGACCTTTTAAGGGATACGATCATCAGTCCAACATCCCAAAAAACATTATTTACATTTTTTATAATTCAACATCAAGGAACCATTCCATTTATCTATACCCTTAGGAGAATAATTCTATACCTCCTAAGGGATATGATCATCATTCCAATATCCCACCAACCATTAGTCACATTTTTTATAATTCAACATCAAAGAAACCTTTAATTAATGAATATAACATAGGTTCACCTTTTCATTTATCATATTTACATGATTAATTTCACTAAACATGTTCCTAGTTTCCATAGTTATCCCATATCATCATTCAATCACATAATAATCATTTTTCACCCCATTCATTTCATTTAACCACAATACCAAGCCTTTTTAACCATTCATCACATATACCCCTTTATAATCCATAACTCCTTTAACTAGTTCAAGTTAATAAAAATACCCTTTTTATTGCATTTTAACATACTAACATAATTTCAATTAGTATAATATTAGAAACCCTTCATTTCATCATTTAAAAATTCAATTATCTTATTCAAGGGAAGAAATCACCCCATGAGTGGCCATCAGTCTGGTATAATAATCTTCAATGAATCCAACAAGAATCATGAGAGGTCCAACATATCATTTAGACACCTAATTTAATATTTATTACAAATGATAAAAATTCAAAACATAATTACAACAAATAAAAACCACATACACATAAATTAATGGCATCAATACTATACGTTATACTTGTAGACCACCTACATCAATTTTGGATATGCAATATCCCATGAACATAGCCCTTAATTAAAAATCAAAAAACCTTAAAATTACCAATGTATAATATTTTTTAAAATAAGGGTTTAGAGGCTTCTTATGGATAAAAATAATTATACAAGGCCTCTTCTAGAAAATAGAGGAAAGAGGTGTGAAAGACCCACTTGATACATTTATTCACACCCAAATATTCTTCAAATGACTCAAAATAGAGGAAGAATGATCCATGGAAGTGGGAGAATATATTGCTTTTTCATGTAAGATTATGAATATATAGAGGGGAAGTAAATCATGTAATAAACCTTAAATCCTAGGAGGGAAATTTGAAAATTACTTCTTTTAATGAGGCGCATGGTTTGGCCACATAGTTTTCCAAATTGTGCACCACACTATTTACAATATGGGTTATGGGTTGTATGTTTTACTAGGGATCGGACTCCATTTTCCAAACCATGTAGTGGTCATGTGTTGGAATCTGTCTAAAACTACCAGGTTTCTGGGATCACCTTGCTTGGTTTGTCAAATGTGCGATGTAGCAACCTCAGTTTCAAGTAAGTAACCCCTTTATTTATGATTTTAAAGTATGTAAAGTGTTTGGGTGAGGTTTGGTAGGTTGTGTAAGACTTTTGGATGGTTTTTGGGGGTTTTTATAATGATTCATTGTTTGATAATGGTTAGTGGAAACTGTGTAACAGCTACAAAAAACCGTGCAAGGTGAAACATGAGCTTCTGGGAAGGCACACAGTTAGGTGCATGGTTTGGCTATATTTTGTAGCCACCTAGGTGAAACCATGTGAAGTGGGGAATATGTATTATATATATTTGGAACATGGTTTTTCTAACTATGAGGGATAACCATGTGAGGTACTCCTTGAGGCAGAGGCTGGCACATAGTTTGCCTAATTGTGTGACTAGCTGTGCACAGTTTAAAAGTGAGATCCTAAAAAAGTTGGTTTCACTTGATTTTACCTAAAATACTCTCATTTTTTACTCTATTATGAAAGAAATTTTATTCTTCTTTCAACCAAAGGCTTTGGAGTCTATCCCCTTCAAACCTGAAGCAATCAGTTGGCAATTCATGGCATGTTGAAGCCCGATTCCCATGGTAAGTCTTTATTTTTGTGTTTTTTATTATATATAATTTCCTCCTCCATCTTGAAATCCTATATCTAGTCCATTTTAGATATATATATTATGGGTTTTTCCAATAATTATGAGATAATACTATGTTGATTCTAGTGAAAAATATCTAAGGAGGGTTGTTGTAGGCTCAACCCGGTTTTGTTGAATAATTCGTGTCTTTCTTCATTTTTTTCATAATTATTGATGTAGGTGGATTCAATATTGACTCCTATTATTATAAAATTAAGTTTTGATTTCAAATTTATTGTTTTTATAGAAATTTATTGTGAAATTTTTGTGAAATTCTTGATGAAAACCTCCTTTTGTGATGATTAATGAAATTCTGAAAATTGGGTATTTTGGTAGAAAGTGAAAGTGATAAAGTGATTTTGAAAAGATGATTTTAAAATGGTTGTTTGGTTTTTATGCATATAATTTTTTTTTAATAAAAGTATAGTTTTATTTAAATGGTTTGGAAAAGATGGTTTTGTCATGTGGTTGGATTAATTGGTTAAGAATGATTTGAATGAGATGGATATTGGTCGTGAAGTACCACCATCAAAGGGATGAGTTAGGGATGTGAATATCCACTATCAATGGTAAAACCATGATTATGTGGTGGAGTGTGTGTGTGTGTGTTGTTATGTGAAAAGGAATGGATCATTCCAACATGGATGTTTATAAATGGTTAAATGACTTTTTTGGTTTCTTTCCTTGGAACATGGATTTGGTTTGGAAAAACTATTTTAGTATGAAAATTTTTTCATTAAGAGATGGTTTTTATTTGATATAAACTATTTTTAGTGGTTTTATATAATTTTTTTATATAATTTTTCTAACATGTTCTATCATAGTGGCATGAGTAGGGAAGTCATTTGGGGAAATCCTACTAAGTTTCGTTGCTCACCCCTTTCTTTGGAAAGTTGGTTCTTTTGTAAATATTTTCTATCAATATACAAGTAAAGTAATGGTATCACATTTATTTAGTGGTGCTTTATGATAATTGGGATGTGATGTGGAGTTGAATCGTGGGTCATGTTGGGATCAGTGGAGGTATTTCTTGGAGTCTGAGAGTTTTTTTTGGTTTTGTACTCCGCTATGTACTTTGATGTCAGTAGTTTTTTATTGTGGTACTCTATTATAGTTTGTTTTTAGTATCAATGGTATTACATTGAGTTGTTTTACATTGTTATCAAGCATCATATATTGGTTTTGAATATGAGAGTTTTGGTTGTGGTTGTTTTATTTTCAAAGGATAAATTTTCCCCCAATTATATTTAAGCCCTTGGAATTTTTTATATCCTTTGGCATCTTGGGGATGTCTCCTAAGTTCAAGTATAAATTATTCCTATACTAAATCCAATGATTAGGGTGGGATGATACAAATGGTATTAGTATTATCTGGTCCATCTTTAATTCTGGGATAAGTGTTATCGTCTTGTTTAGTCCTTGACATAAAATTAGTATCATTTTGTTTGATACTTGGTTATTAGTTGTGTTAGTCCTGGAGTTAAAATTCATTCTTGTATATTACTTTTTTGGGGATGGTATAAATGATGATTATTTTTAGTACTAGAAATGTAGGTAATAAAAAGACATAGCTAACCTTTTTATGCTGAACATCAAGTTACCAAGGATTTGGGTACATAAGTGTTTTGGAGACACTTATAGGATTTGTAATCTCTATCCAATGAGAAAATCATGAAATGAATTTTAGAAATGACTTACCACTAGGAGTGAATAATTAATTTTGAGTAATGATTTATGATTTGGTGCAAAAACATTGATTTTGGAAAAGTGTTGTTTTCAAATGTGAGATTTTGAAAATGGCATGATATGGATATTTTGATAGTGGTTTCATCTTAAAAATCATGGTGAAAATTTTAAAAATGGTTGAACAGGAAAATGATTTTTTTGAAAGTAATGTTGTGATATATGATGTGGTAGAATTTGAAATTTTTAATCTTTCAATTTCTAGAGAGAGAGACTATGATGTTTGGTTTTTTATAAAAATGGAACCCAATAGGCATCATAGAAACCAATTGGAAGAATCTATGAGTAATGTGATTGTAGATGAGCCACAGGTGAACTAACAGCTGGTTCGGAGTATAGTACATGCCTTTTAGGTTGTGGATAGAGGGAATAGAAGGGATGAACCAAGAAAATTTGATCATTCTATTCATTTCTAGAAGTATAATCCACCCATATTTTGGGGTGATTCATAACCAGAGATGGAATAGGTGTGGCTGAATATAATGAATAGAATCTTCAATTTATTAGGGACACCGGAAAAGATGAATGTTAAGTTGGTGCCGTATATTTTGTAGGATATTTCTTTCCAATGGTGGGATTTAGTAGTTCAGGCTAAATGGGACCAATGAATTTCTTGTGAGGATTTTAAAGATTTGTTAAAAAAACAATTCTATCCTCACATGTTCATAATTTTAAGAACAACATAATTTTTCATCTTGAAGTATGAGAGCCTCATAGTGTTAGAGTATGAGGATAAATTTAAGAATTTAGTCTTATTTTTACACGAAGTTTCTACTAATGTTTCCTTGAATGCACATATTTTTGAATTGGGGATGAGGCAGGAGATTCTATCAAATATTTTTGTGCTCTATATAATTAATTATACAGATATGGTTAATAGAGAAATGGTGAAATAAAGGGACATCTCAAGAGATATGGGTTGGGGGAGCATATTGATACATATGGGAAATGGTGGGAACTCTAATGATGGGAGTAAGAAGAAAAGGGACATCTATTTCCAAGGTAGTGGGATGGATTAGAATCAAACTCATGGATTAGTAAATCTTCTTCCAATACCCAAGAGAAAAGCTGGATGTTTTAAATGTGGTTAGTTTTACCACATGAAACAAGAGTGTATGAAACCCCCTAGATCATACCACAACTAAAATCAGATGTGGATTCTTCAATGCTATTGTTGAAATGCCCCGAGGTCAGGTGTTCGAGTCACTTCTCATGTGTCACAGACATCGTATGCTTTGATGGGGTGAGGGTAGTAGAATATATCTCCTCATTAGAAAAGATCTATACATTGTGATTTCAATAATTCCATGACTCTTCATCAAGGGAAATCTCAAATGGGAAATAAGGAACAAATTACAGTGAGTAAGAAATTATATGGAGAAGAACAAGTTATTTTGGATGATCAGTATGGACCATCGATGGGGTGAGGTATGATTTTTTTTAATTCTACCATTAAGAATTTTTTTTGACATGGGATCATCTCATTCATTTATTTCTTCTTGTGGTGTGGATTTTATGGGTTTACATGTTGAGAGGATTCCTTATATTTTAAAACATCAAACTTCACTTGGTCAAAGAGAATGTCAAGCCTTTATGTGTATATCATGTTCTATAACTTTTGATGGAGATGATTTGATATGGGATTTCTCTATTCATGAGATGGATTTCTATTACATAATCTAGAGTGTGGGTTGGTTGACTATGTTCAAGGCTCACATCGACTGTAATACATGAAGGGTCAGTTTTATGATTGATGATGGCATCGAGCATCTCTTTAAAGGTGATGAGAATGTAAATTTAGGTAAATTTTTTTGGAACCAGTAGTTGTAAAGATATTTCACACGTTGGAAGTGTTGACATTTTCATTGATGGAAGAGATCAATAATAGTAGTTTTCCAGCGGTTGTTGATCGATTTCCAGATTTTTTTTTGAAAATTTCTCAGTGTTTCCACCCTTAAGAGAAGTGAAGTTTACCATTGATCTCCTTTTAGGGACCAATATTACTTCCCTTACATCTTATCAGGTATAACCAAAAGAATTAATTGAATTGAAAATTAAATTGGAAGAGATGGAATAAAAAGGGTTCATTATTTCAAGCACGTCTCCCTATGAAACACTAACATTTTCTTTCAAAAAGGTGGATGAAATTCTTCGGTGGTGTGTCGATCATCATAATCTTAACCATGATATGATAAAGAATCGGTATCCACATCTATTAATTTATGATCTTTTCAATCAATATAGGGGATACCAATGGTTCTATAATATTGAATTACGATTAAAATATCACAATTTCAGGTTTAGAAGGAGGATATTTTGAACTAAGCTTTTAGAAGTAGAAATGGACATTATGAGTATGTGGTTATGCCTTTATGTCTTACGAATGAACCATTAGTATTCATATAATTAACGAATCATATATTTAAAAGTCATATAGATTATTTTGTGGTGGTATTTTTGTATAACATATTGATGTATTCAAGGAAAAGGGCTGAGGATGAGCAACACTTTGCGTTAGTGTTTGGAATTATAAGAGATAGACTGTATGCCATGTTATCAAAGTGTGGATTCTGAATACAAGAAGTACGTTTTCATAGACATGTGATATCTAAAAAAGTTTTTTCTAAGGATCCTGAAAACATATAGGTTTTTATCTCTTGGAAACCATTAAATAATGTCTTCAATTCAAGTAGTTTCCTTGGTCTAGATGGTTATTATCAACATTTTGTTCATGATTTTCATGACTATATTCATCTATGACTTCTTTGACATGGAATAATTTTCCATTTCAATGGAAAAATGAATGTCATAATTCTTTTCAAGAGTTTAAAGTTCACCTTACATCAACAATAATCTTTATATTTCTAGAATCCGGATAAGGGTATGTGGTGTATTGTGATTCTTCAGGATCTTGGTTGGGATTTGTTCTCATATAGGGTGATAATGTTGTTTCTTATGGATAAAGACAGTAAAAATTTTATAAGAAGAAATACCCAACACACAATTTGGAGATGTCTTCCCTTTTCCATTTTTTGAAGACTTGGTGTCATTACCTCTTTGGTGATAAATATTTATATTTTTTATGGATCATAAGAGCTTGAAACATATTTTCTTTTAAAGGGATTAGAATCTGAGACAAATAAGATGGATGGAGTATATGAAAATGTTTAAATTTAAATTAATGTGTACACTGGGTAATGGAAATTCTATAGCAGATGCATTAAGTAGAAAGTCATATGCTTAGTTGGAAAAAGTGGCTTCAGATCAGTGGTAGTTGATGTCAGTGATAACAGACATGTACTTGGAAGGTGAAGATAGAGGTGATGCTATGGTTTTCTTTCCAGTTTCTTTTTTTCTTAATTTGGTGGTGATAGTTAAAGAGACACTAACATACAATTCAAAATTCATTGATATAAGGTCAAATATCAATGGTGGGGAGACCATTGAGGGATGGAAGATATATGGGAGTTTAGTTTTGTGGGTTTGTAAATGGATGGTTGTACCTTTGTATTTACAGTAACAACTTTTTCATGCATACCACCATTAAAAATGGGGGTTTCATCATAGAATACAAAATATGTATACGATTTTGATAGCACTGTTTTGGTGGGTCAATATGAAAAGAAAATTGGCATATATTGTTTTGAGATGCTTAAATTTTTAGAAGGTTAAGGCAGAGCCTCAGTTACTATCAGGTATGTAGAATTCATTACCTATTCTTATTAGGGAATTGGAATAGATAGAGATGGATTTTGTAACAGGTATTCCAAGAATGGGTTGGAAACATAATTATATATGGGTGATAGTGGATCAACTCCCAAATCATCTCATTTCATAACTATTTTAGAATCTCTTATGGTGGAGTTTTTTCAAAAATCTATATATGAGAAGTGGTAAAGAGGCATGGTGTACCTATTTCAATAGTCTCAGATAGGTATTTGAGGATTATGTCTTGTTTCTATAAATCCTTACATCAATCCCCTACGACTCAGTTGACTATGAGTATAGAGTATCATCCTTAGATGGATGGGAAATCCAAAAGTATGATACAAACATTGGAAGGCATGTTTTGGGATTGTGTAATGAATTTTTGTGGCTCATGTGAAGAGAACGTACCATTAGTGGAGTTCTCATATAATAAAATTTATCCGACATCGATACATATGGATCCTTTTAAATATTTTTATGGGTGTCCCTATAATTATCCACTATATTGGGTGGAAATAGGTGAGACTTTACTGGTTGGGCCATGCCTTATTCAATAAATAATATAGAATATTTATTTGATCAGGAAACAAATAGAGGCGTCTTAGAGTTGTTAGAAACCATATGTGGATCATCATCGATGACCATTGTCCTTTAAGGTGAGAAATCACGTGTTCTTGAGAATATCTTAAAGGATTGGGAATCATAGTTTAGGGAATTAGGGAAATTTATCTCATCAATACATATTCCCTTTTGAGATACTTGAATGGGTTGGTGAGGTAGAATATCAGTTCATATTGCCACCACAATTTAGTGTTGTGCATAATGTGTTTCATGTATCTCAGTTATAAAACTATCAGCCTGATACTGACCATGTGATTTTATAGGATCATGTTGACTTGGAGTTAGATGATTCATGGGTTCATATCTAGGTATTGATTTTTGATAGGGAATATATATTCTTTCATGGTAAAATCATCAATCTAGTGCGTTTTTTGGGGAACATGGTTAGATTTAGGAAGAGACTTGGGAATGAGAGAAGAAAATGGTCGAGCAATAGATGGAACTCTTTCAGAGCAATGTTGGATTTATAATTTTTAGGGATTGAAAGTCCAATAATGGGGAGAATATAATATTTCTAGTTTCAATTATGTAACCCATTTATTTATGATTTTTAAGCATATAATGTTTTTGAGTGAAGTTTGGGAGGTTTTGGACGATTTTTGGAATGTTTTTAGGGTTTTTCAAAAGGAGCATGATTTCAACACAATTAGTGGGAACCATGAAACTCCTATAGGAAAATGTGAAAGTTGAAATAGGGTCCAATACTATAGAAATGGTTTTATCTAGTGCTAGGTATTTAACATTGCTAGCTAAAAATGCTGCTAAAGACCACCTTTATCACTGCTAAAAAAGTGTTGTTAAATGGGGTCATTAACAATGCTAAAAAAAGAACTGTTAAAGGGGGGACTTTATCATGATTGTTTTATAATAACTGATAAAGGCCTTACATTTATCAGTGATTTTAAAAAATCATTGAAAAATGAGATCTTTTATTAGGTCTTGTAAAAAAGCGCTAATAGGGGGGTTATCAGTTCTTTTTTAGAAGCACTGATAAAAGACACCCCTTTATCATCGCTTTTTTACAAGATCTAATAAAAGTATACTTCAAAAAAATTATATTTCATTTAAAATAAAATATTAATATTTAAATATATTTATATTGATAATTAATATAATATATATTTTATAAAATATGTTTTAGATAAGGTAAATTGGCATTTACACTCAATATATAAGATGTTTAGTGGAAATAACTTATAAAATAATTAAAAAATATTTTTAATTAATAATTTTTTTATTATTACCAAGTAATACTCACCTAATATCAATTTTAAGATAAAAAACAAAAAATTAATAAAATATCAAAAATAAGTTGAATATGTAACTCGAACGTCAAACGACCATAACTTTGGATCCAGGTATCCATTTGGGATCTACCACATATCAAATCGAATAATGCACCAAGGTCTACACCCTTAGTGACATAGTTAAACCTCATTAAATTTATAAAGTCCAAAAAAGGCCCAAAATGACTCCAGAATTGAGTTTTTAGTCGGCGTACCCCGATTTTTTTAATATTCGATGGATTTTTAGGCTTGTTTATAGGGTTAATTTTGCACCTTTTTTGTGGTGAAAAAATTTATTCCAAGGCATTACATTAATATTGATATTATGGTTTTAAAATTTTAACATTTTTCACAATTTAATTTTATTTATAATCAAATATATACCAATATATACATAGTTTTTTTATATATTCACACATAAAATTTAAATTTTATAAATAAATATTAAACATATTTACATATAAAATATATTTATTAATAAATAAACATGTATATAAACATATATATAAACATATGGATAAAAAATTTAATGAAATATATATAAATATATAGATATATCATAAAATTTAAAACAAAATATTATAGGGAATTGGAAAAGGCTTTGATGTATATGCTGGAGGTATATGGTTCGAAACTCATTAGAGGTAGGGGCACATGAGAGGGTGGGATTATCTAAAGTGTTTATAAAGGGGTGGGGGAAGAATAATAAAGTGGTGGGGGTGGGAAGCTCTAATGAAAGGGGATGTGATGGGGAGTGGAATTTTTTTCATATACCCTTTATCAGTGGGGCCTTTATCAGTAATTTTTTAGGGCTGATAAACGGGGCCTTTAACAGTGCTAAAAAAAGAGTTGTAAAAGGAACCTTTTAAGAAAACTGTTTTAGAACTGATAAAATCTTTGGGCCTATAATCATGATCAACTTATCATTAGTTTTTTAGTGTGGATAAAGGCATAATATAGTATTGTTAAAATCCTTTTTGTAGTAGTTTGGGAAGGTGCATGATTCGGCGCATTATTTAACCATATCATGCGACCCCCTAGGTGAAACCATGTAAAGTAGTGAAAAGGGATTATTCATGGTTTTTATAACCTTTCATTCCAACCGTGCAAGGTGATTCTCTAGTTAGAGGCTAGTGCAAAGTTAGTGCACAATTTTCCTAACTATGGAACTAACCATGTACGGTTTTAAAGTAAGATCCTAAAAAATAGATCTCACTCATTTGTATATATAAGAATATTTTTTCCTCTATTTTTTCCCTAATTTTATTTTTATTCCTCCCAAAGGCTGTGGAGTCTCTCTCCTTCAAACTGAAAGAAATCCATTGGTAGTTCTTGGTGCATTGAATCTCGATTCCCTTGGTAAATCTTAATTTGGGTGGATTTTCTTAGATATACTTTCCTTACCTATATAAAAATCCTAGATATAGTCCATTGGGGATAGATATATGATATTTGATACCAATCATGATGATATATGTCTGTGTTTATTTTAGGTAAAGAGATTTAAGGTTGGTTATTGGAGATTCAACCCAGTTTTGTTGAAGAATTCATGTCGTTCTTCATTTTCATCATAATTACCGAGGTATGTGGATTCACTCTCAAATTCTCTTATTAGAACATGATTTGAATTGATTATTTTCATTGAAATTGGATGTGAAATTATTTATGTAATCTTTCTTTGGTGACAATTTATGGAATTGTTAAAATTGGGTGTCTTGGTGGAAAGTGAAAGTGATAAAATGATTTTGAAATGATGATTTCAAAATGGCTGTTAGGTTTTGATTCATAGAAAAGTGTTTTCAATAAAATGATATTTTTATTGAAATGGTTTTTCAAATATGGTTTTGGCATTTGGTTGGATTAATTGGTAAAGCATGATTTGAATGTGACAGATATTGGTCATGAAGTACTACCATTAAAGGGATGGGTTATGGACATGAAGTTCCATCGTCAATGGTAACACCAAGCATGTATGGTGGAGTGTGTGTGTGTTTTCATGAAGTGGAATATGACATGCCAAAATGGAATTTGGGAAATGGTTAAATGAAGTTTTTGATTTTTTTCCTTGGAAAAATGATTTGTTTTGGAAAAATTATTTTATTGTGAAAACTGTTTTATTAAGAGATGGTTTGGATTTGATATAAACTATTTTCAATTATTTTAAATATTTTTTTATATAATTGTGATAACATGTTCTATCCTAGTGTCTTGATTAGGGAATTAATTTGGGGAAATCCTACTGAGTTTCATTACTCACCACTGCTTTGGAACGTTGGTGCCTTTATAGATATTGTCAATTAAGATATAGGTAAATGAAAGGTATCAAATTTATTTATTGGTGCTTCATGATACTTGGGATGTGTTGTGAAGTTGGATCATGGAGAATGTTGGGATCTGCGGAGTTATGTCTTGGTGTCTTTGATTTTTGTTGGGTTTACCTTCCGTTGTGTACTTCGATGTTATAAGTCTTATACAATGGAAATCTATTGTAGTTTGGTGTTAGTATTAATGATATTACTTTGAGTTATTTTATATTATTATCATGAATAATATAGTGGTTTTGGTTATGGAATGTTTGGTTGTGGTTACAATATTTTAAGGGGTAAATCACCACCTAATTATATTGAATCCCTTGGCATTTATTTCCAGCCTTTGACATATTGGGGATACTGCCTAACACCAAGTAGCAATTCCACCTCAACTCAAGCCAATGAAGAGAGGATAGATGTGACAAATCATATCAGTATTGAATGGAATGTATTTAATTTTGGGATAAGTGGTATCAACTTGTTTGTTCCTTAAAATACAAGTAGTATCAGTTTGTTTGATAATTGTTTATTAGTTTTGTCTGTCTTGGAGTTGAAATTCATTTTGGAATATTTATTGTGTTGGGATGGTAGAAAGGAGTAAAATTGTTGAGACTAGAAATGTAGTGCATAAAAAATAGTTAACATTTTTATGCTGAACTTCGAGTTACCATGGATTTGGGTACATAAGTGTTTTGGAGATAGTTATAAGATTTGTAATCTCATTATCATGGGTTTATCCAATGAGAAGAGCATGAAATACATTTTAGAAATGAATTCTCACTTGGAGTGTATACTCTATTTAGAGTAATAATTTCTGATTTGGTGAAAAATTTTGGATTTTTGAAAAGTTTTATTTTAAAATGCGATATTTTGAAAAGGGAATGATATGAAAATTTTGAAAGAGGATTGATTTTCAAAAGTATGGTGAAATTTTAAAATATGTTTGAACATGAAAAATGTTGCATTTTTGAATGAAATTTTGTTATATATAATTTGGTAGAATTTGAAATTGTTAAGCCTTCAGTTACAAGATAGTGAGACTTATGGTGTTGGTTGTGTTTATAGAAATTGAACCCATAGGCATCGTAGAAAAAAACTAAAAGAATGTACTAATAATGTGGTTTCACCTGATCCACAGGTGAACCATCAGTTGGTTCAGAGTATAGTCCAATCCTTTTAGGCTATGGATAGAGGGAATAGAGGGGATGGACCATGAAATGTGGATCATTATGTACAATTCCATAAGCAGAATCCACCCATATTTTGGGGTGATTCAGAACCAGAGAAGGAAAATGTGTGGATTAATAAGATGAAACAAAAATTAAATTTCCTAGGTACACCGGTATAGTTGAAAGTCAAGTTGGAGACATATATACTAGAATATCCTCTATGCTATTGGTGGGATTTATCAGTTCAGGCTTAATTAGACCAAGGCATTTATTGTGAGGATTTTGAAAAATTGTTCAATAAATAGTTCTTTCCTAACACATTTAGGATTATAATAACAGAATACATTTTCATCTTTAATCGGGAGAGGCTCATAGTGATTGTGTATGCTGCTAAATTTATGAATTTTGTTCACTTCACACCTGAAGTTTCTACGAGTGAATTCTTAAAGCAATGAATATTTGAATCGGGACTGAGTTAGGAGATTCTCTTGAAGATTGTAATGCTCTATATAATGGATTATACATAGATGGTCAATTGAGTGATGGTGGAAGAAAGGGACATCTGAAGAGAAATGGGTTGAGTGAACAAATTGATGCCTACAAGAAATGGTGGGATCTCTAATGCTGGGAGAAAGTGGAAGAGGGAAAAATATTTCCAAGGTAGTGGGATGGCTCAGAATTAGATGAGTGTATCAATAAATCAACCTCCAAGACCTAAAAGAAAATATGTATGTTTTAATTGTGGTTCATTCAGCCACATGAAATGAGAGTGTACAAAACAACCTAGAGAATTCCACAATTGAAATCATATGGGGCATATTCAGTGCTATTGTCGCAATGCTCTGAGGTTGAGTGTTTAATGATGCCTATCTTGTGTCATAGACAACTTATGCTTCAATAAAACAAGGGTAGCTGACTACCTATCATTATTAGAACAGAACTAGCCATGGTTATTCTAGGAAAACCATGACTCCTCAACAAGGGAAATCACAACAGGGGAATAAGAAACAAAGTATAGTGAGTAATCAATTATATTAAGATAAACAAGTTATTTTGGATGATCAATTTGGACCATCGATGATGCAAGGTAATATTTTTTGAATTCTACCCTTATGCAAGATTTTTTTGATATGGGTGCATCCCATTCATCTATTGCTTCTCATTCTTTTTATTTGTTGGGTTTACATGTTGAGATGATGCCTTCTATTTTAAGTATTCAAACTCCTATTTTTTAAAGATAATGCATAGAATTTATGTGTATATAATGTTCTATAACTATTGATAGAGCTAAGTTGATATGGTATTTCTATATGCGTGAGATGGAGGTCTATGGAATAATCCTGGGTATGGATTGGTTGAATACATTGAAGGCTCACATCCACTGTTATACTTGAAGGGTATGTTTTACGACTAATGAAAGCATCAAGAATCTATTTAAAAGAGCCTATAATGTAAAGAAAGGTGCAACAGGGTGTTGTAACCAACAGTTTGAATGATATCATTCCATTTGGTAGTTTTGACTTTGGAATCAATTGGAAAAATTGATAATATCAGTTTTCCATCAGTTTTTGATCAATTTCTAGATATTTTTATTGATTTTTTTTGGTATTTCCACCCATTATAGAAGTGGATTTTATGATTGATCTCCTTATAGGGACTAGTCCTATTTCCCTTCCATATTATCATATGGAACCAATATAATTAATGGAATTTAAAGTCCAATTAGAAGATCTATAAAGAAAAGGGTTCATTCGATCAAGCATGTCTCTGTGGGAAGCATCGACCTTGTTTGTCAAAATGTCATATGGAAATGTTTAGTTGTACATGGATTATAATAAGTTTTACCATGTTATGATAAAGAATCTATATTTAATTCCACTAACTGATGGTATTTTTGATTAATTGAGGGGATCCTAGTGGTTCTCCAATATTGACTTGCGATCAAGATATCACCAATTGTGGATTCAAAAGGAGGATATTCTGAAAAAAGACTTCAAAAGTAGATATGACCTTTATGAGTATGTGGTTATGCCTTTTAGTATTACTAATGCACCGATAGTATTTATGTAATTGATGAATCATATATTTCAAAGGTATCTGGATTCTTTTGTTGTGGTATTTATGGATGACATATTGGTGTATTCAAGGACAACGACTGAGCATGATCCACACTTGGTGACAATGTTGGTAATCTTAAGAGATCATCATTTTTATAGAAAGTTATAAAAGTGAAAATTTTGTATATAAGAAGTATGTTTCCTTATCCATGTAATCTATGATTTTTTTTGTGGATCCATAATAGATAGAGGTTTTTATCTATTGGAAAGCTCTAAATAATTTCTTCGATACAAGAAGTTTCCTTAGTCTAACTAGTTAAAACTGAATTTTTTTTCATGTATAGATTCACCTATGAAAACTTTGAAAAGGAATAATGTTCCATTATCATAGAATTGTGAATTTAATAATTATTTCCAAGAGAATAATGTTCTCCTTACATAAACAACAATCTTGATATTATTGGATTTAAGACAAGGGTATGTAGTGGATTACGATGCTTCAAGATCTGGGTTGGGATGTGTTCTTATGTTGGGAGTTCATGTTGTTGCTTATAGATCAAGATAGTTATGGTTGCATGAGATGAAATATGAAACACATGAGTTTTAGTTAGATTCTTTATTCATTGATTTGAATACATGGAATCATTACCTCTTTGGTGACAAATTTAAAGTTTTTATGAATCATAAGAGTTTGAAACATATTTTATCACAAATGGATTTTAATCTGAGACAAAGAAGATGGATGGAGTATCTCTTAATTTTGAATTTGACTTGATTTATACATCAGGTAAGAACAATTCGGTGGTTGATGCATTAAGTAGAAAGTAAAATGATCAGTTGGAAAAAGTGGCTTCAGATCAGTGGTAGTTTATGTCACTGATAGCAGAAATGAACTTGGAATGTGGTGATTCAGGAAATGTTATAGTTTTATTTCCAGATTATTTTATTCCTTATTTTCTTATGAAAGTTCAAGAGGCACAAACATATGATTTATAATGTGTTTCTATGATGTAAAATATCAATGATGCGGATACCATCGAGGGATAAAAGCTGGATGAGAGTTCAGTTTTTTGGTTTCGAAATTGGATGGTCATAACTTTGGAATGTCTGGAATAACTTATTAATGCTTAAAACTATTCAAAATGGGCTATTCATCATGGAATACAATATATTTATAAGGAGTAAAAATAATAGTTTTTGTGGGATAGTATGAAAAGTAATGTGGCTAAGTTTGTTTTGATATGCTTAACTTGTCAGCTGGTTAAGGAACAACATCAGTGACCACTAGGTATGTTGCATTATTTACATATTCCTAATTGGAAATGGGAACATATAACCATGAATTTTGTAACAATTCTCCCAATAAAGGTTCAGAAAAACGATTCCATATGGGTGATATTAGATCAGTTCAAAAATTAATCTTATTTCATCCCTATTTGTGAATATCATATGGTGGAGGCTTGTCATAAATATATATATGAGAAGTGGTGAAGAGGTATGGAATACCATTTTCAATACTTATAGATAGAGATATGAGGATTAAAAATCATTTTTGTAAATCTTTACTACAATCCATTGGGACTTAGCTGTCAATGAGTATGGCGTATCATCCTCATATGAATGATCAATATGAAAGGATGACACAAATGTTGGAAGACATGTTGTGGGCTTGTGTAATGGATTTTAGTGGATCTTGGGAAGATAATGTACCATTAGTGGATTTCTCATATAACAACATTTATCAGGAATAAATACATATGGATCATTATGTAGAATTGTATGGGTTTTCTTATCATTCTTCACTATATTGGGTGGAAATAGGCGAGACTTCACTATTTAGGCCAAACCTTGTCCAAGAAATAATGGAGAGGATTTAGTTGATCTAGGCATAGATAGAGTGGGAAAAGAGTCATCAGAAATCATATGTGGATCATCATCATTGACCATTTTCATTCGAGGTGAGTGATCATGTGTTTTTAAGGATCTCTCCAAGGTTTGGGAATCATTGTTTTTGGAATAATTTCATGTTATATCCTTGATACTTAGTCCCTTTGGAGATACTTGAATGGGTTAGTAAAGTGGAATATTAGTTGGCATTTCCACCGTGGTTTAGTGATGTAAATAATGAGTTTCAGGCATCTCAGTTGAAAAAGTATCAACCTAATAGAAAACATATAATTTGATGGGATCATGTTGACCTAGAGCTAGATGTTTCATTGGTTCATATCCTAGTATATATTGTGGATTGGTAAGAGAAAGTATTGTGTGGTAAAAGCATCGATCTAGTGTAGTTTTTGTAGAAACAAGGTCAAATTTAAGAAGCGACCTAGGAATGAGAGAAGGAAATGGTTGAGAAATGGACTGAACTATTTGAGGAGAATGTTAGTTTTCTACCTTATAGACATAGAAAGGCCAATGGTGGGAAGAATGTATCACCCTTGGATTCAAGTAAGTAACCCCTTTCATTATGTTTTTTGGCTATTTAAAGTGTTTGGGTAAAGTTTGGGAGGGTATGGAATACTTTTAGAATTTTTTTGGGGTTTTATAAACTTGAATTATTTGATAAAAGTTAGTGGAAACTTTGAAACACCTACAAGAAACCATGCAAGGTGAAACATGGGATTCTGGGAAGGAGCACGGTTAGGCGCATGGTTTGGATAGATCGTGCGACCACCCAGGTAAAACCATGTTAAGTGGGGCAGATGTATTCTACACGATTGATGATCAATTTTTATAACCACACGGGCCAACTATGGGATGTGCTTCTCTAGGAATAGGTTGGTTCATGGTTAGCACACGATTTTCCTAACTGTGTGACTAACCATGCATTGTTTAAAAGTGAGATCCTAAAAAAGTTTATCTCACTCATTTTTACCTCTAAGGATCTTGTTTTTCCTCCATTTCAAACCAAATTCAAATTTTCTTTCTCAAAAAGATTTTGGAGTCTCTCCACTTTGAACCAAAAGTAATCTGTTAGCAATTTTTGGTACGTTGAAGCCCGATTCCCTTGGTAAGTCTTCATTTTTTGTGGTTTTTTCATAGATATAATTTACTTCACTCTCTCAAAATCCTATATTTAGTCTATTAAGGATATATATATGATTTTTTATGACAATAATGATGACATATGGATCTTTTGATGTTAGGAAAATAGATTTAAGGTAGGTTATTGGAGATTCAACCCGGATTTGTTGAAGAATTCACGACATTCTTCGTTTTCATCATAATTTTTGAGGTAGGTGGATTCACTCTAAAATTATTTTATTTGAACATGGTGGAAGGATTTAAAATTGGGTTTTTTGATTTAAATTGTCTATGAAATTGTTGTGAAATTTTTTATGGAAACCTTGTTTGGTGATGATTTATAGAATTGTGAAAATTGGGTGTTTTGGTGGAAAATGAAAGTGTTTACAAGATTTTAAAATGATGATTTTAAAATGTTTTTTTGGTTTTGATGCATGGAAAAGTATTGTCAATAAAATTATTTTTTTATTGAAATGGGTTGGAAAAGATAATTT
Organism: Viscum album; assembly: GCA_963277665.1. Classification (NCBI taxonomy): domain Eukaryota; kingdom Viridiplantae; phylum Streptophyta; class Magnoliopsida; order Santalales; family Viscaceae; genus Viscum; species Viscum album. Next base: position 392,821,659 of record OY728147.1, on the reverse strand, counting down.
TGTCATGTGGCTGGCTTAATTGGTTAAGCTTGATTGGAATGGAATGTATACTGGTTATTATGTACCACCATCAAAGGGACGAGTTATGGATATAAATATCAACCGTAAATGGTAACACAAAGCTTGTGTGGTGAAGTGTGTGTGTGTGTGGTTATGTTAAATGGAATGGTTTGGGCCAAAATGGAATTTATAAAATTTTTAAATGACTTTTTTGGTTGCTTTCCTTGGAAGATGGATTTGGTTTGGAAAAACTATTTTAGTATGAAAACTATTTTATTAAGAGATGGTTTGGATTTGATATAAACTATTTCAAGTTTTTTATATAAATTGTTTTATTTAATTATTCTAACACATTCTATCATAGTGTTACGAGCAGAGAATTCATTTGAGGAAAGCCTAATGAGTTTCATTACTCACCCCTGCTTTGGAATGCTGGTGTTTTTTAAGCTATTTTCTATCGGGATACAGGTAAAGGAAAGGTATCAAATTTATTTAGTTATAATTTTCGATACTTGGGATGTGTTGTAGAGTTAGAGCATGGATCATGTTGAGATATGTGGAATTATGTCTTGGAGTATTTGAGTTCTTTTCTTCTACTGTGTAATGTTAGTAGTCTTTCACTGTGGTACTTTGTTATAGTTTGGTTTTAGGATTAATTGTAATACTTTCAGTTGTTTTACATTGTTATCATTAATTATATAGTGATTTTGATTATAGAATGTTTTTTGTGGTTATTTTATTTTCAAAGGGTAAATCATACCCCAATTATACTGAATTATTTGGAATTTATTTCCATCCTTTAGTGTATTAGCGATGCCACCTAAGGCCAAGTAGCAATTCCACCTCGACTCAAGCCAATAAGAAGGGGTGAGATGTTACATTCATCCTACCTCTATAGGATGCATGGTTAAGGCACACAATTATACTAACCATGCGCCAACCATGAACCCTACACAGTATAGACTCTTTTTTATCTTTTTCATGCCCAAAATCCCCAAGAAAACCATGATTCCCCTCCTATTATTGGGAAAAATTTCATTAACCAATATAAAGTGAATTAACTCAAACTTTTAATAAGGATGTACCTCCTAAAAAGGTCATAATCTTAAAATATGTTTGTATGCATGCATGTATATATGTATTCATGTATGTATGTATGTATGTTTGTATGTATGTATGTATGTATGTATGTATCTATGTATGTATCTATGTATGTATGTATATATTTATGTATGCATGCATGTAAGCATGAATATATGTATCTATGTATGCTTTAATGTATGTATGTATGTATGTATGTATGTATGTATGTATGTATGTATGTATGTATGTATGTATGTATGTATGTATGTTGGTTGGAAGGTAGGTACGCATGCACGCACACACACACGCATGCACGCACATACATACATACGTACATATGTAGGTATATAACATCCTAATTTAAGGTAATTTTTTTTTGTAAAAAAGTTGTGCTTTTTGTTCGTATGGAATTGAAGGATGTTTGGTGTTTTAGGCAGAACCTTCTCTAGGTGCTAGTTGCAGGAAAAATTGACATCATGAGTGTTCTTCATGAAATTAACTTGTCGATGCGCCGAAGCTACAAAACTGGTTAAAAGAATGAAAATTTTAAAATCTATTAACCTTTTTCATATTATGAAATATTCAACAAAGTGTTTTTAACATGAGGTAACTCTTTTTTGGAATACATTCATTTCATGGAATACTGTCGTGAATCATTCAAGAAATATTGGTTTTTTTCACTACATGCCTGAATCCAAATTCATTCTCTCTTGTTCTTATTTTACTCAAACCCTAAGATATTAGAGATAATCTTTGATGTCTCCACACCTTCTAGATCACATTATTTAGTGCTAGATCTCCATGGTGGTTGGTCTGCATCACATTAGGTAGAAAGCATTTCAATTTCTTCATTTTCATTGGCCATGGAAGTGTAGTTGGACCAAATTTATAGAATTTGTTGGTCACATACTGATTTTTATGTGATTCTTCTAGATCAGTTATGTTATCATCTTCCAGGGGCTGGTACTTATTTGGTTTTGGTGTGGTGGGTGACTATCCTTTGAAGTATGTTGTGACCTATCCTTTATGTCGTCTATTTTTATGGGATTTGATTTGAATACATTGGAGTTGAATCTATAGCCTCCATTGTTTTCTTTTATTCCTTCCGGAGTTAATAGATTCTGTTGCGGGCATGTGACAACCAAGTTGAGGTAGGTGGTTCTATATCTATCCTATGTTGGATAAACATTTAATGCTTTGGTTTTATAATTTTTTTATAAATGATTTGGAATGATTTTTTTATTTATGTCTGTGTAAACGGGTTTTTTAGAAAATGTGGGTTTCCCCATGTTTTGGTAAAAGAAAATTCATATTCAAAACATTGTGAAATATATTTATAAAATGGTTTTCATAGAATTGTTTTGATAAAATTATTTGGGAAAGGTAGCACATGGTAATCCTTAGGTACTTAGGTGGAAGGTATAGTAATAGTCCTCATCCATTGTTACTATCAAGGGATTCATTCATGGGGTGTTCCTATATGTATATCCATAAAATTCATATTGTTAAATAAAAATTCTTGTTCCCTCCTTGTTGATTAATTTAAGTTCATATTTGGGTTTTTCTTGAATACTTAAAAGGGGTTAGTAAGGTTTATATGAGTATTTTCAATGTTTATAGCCAAAAAACTGGGGCATTATGTCATATAGAATAAGACCACACCACAGTGGTGTATTTTTCACTCTAATGAAAAAAAACTAGACCGTAGAATAATGGTGGAAAACATGGTAAGCTAAAACACATAAGTCTATTCCATGGTGAAGTTTTTTCTGATATGTTTGCACTATAGCCATGGATGTAGAGGGATGTTTGTGGATAGTAGCACCATAATGCCAGAGAAAATGCTTCAAGGTGATGTTATAGTGATTTTCTTTGTGTCTTTATAGGATTTATGGGTTTAACATTGTGTGATGGTTATTGGTATTAATTTAATTTATGATGATGTAGATTAGAGCCTCAATGATCACTTATAAATACTTCCTTTCTCCTCATACTTCAGCAATAATCCAATGCTTTGATAATAGTAAAGGAAAGATCCACATTTTTCCCATTATCTAATGGCACAGTCCACCCTACTTATGAACACGACCTTTCCCCTTGTTCCTTGTAGGTCAAACTCCTATACTCGCTAAGCTGCAATATCAGCCCTTACTCCATAGTAGTGGATGCTAAAAACTAGTTATATGTTTTAGTTCTCCATTTTTGTTACGATGTCCCTCTTCTGATATACCATGTGTCATGGTGAATCCTCCTTGTGCAATGGTGTAGTTCTAAAAAACACTCCATGTCGCATCCTTTTTCCATGTGCCACAGAGAACCTCTGAAATCCTCCTAACTACATACCCCAAGGTAATATTTAGGTTCCACTTTGTCTCTTTTATCATCACCTATCCCTAAAATCCTTGTCAATATAGAATATAAGTACTAGGATTTTTTGCCATGTGATTATTCTTCCGGTTAGTGAGGACATGGGTTGGGTGAAAATAACCTTGAAAAACCTCAATGTCAACTTGGACAACAGTTTGACGTAGGATATTCCTTACCTATTTGGATATTTTTTATACATTTTTCTATAATTATTACTTATGTGTTAACATATTTGAAACTATTATTGATTGTTATAACATATGGGTGTGTGTATCCTATTATATTTCTATTGTGGTATTTTTATTCCATGAGTGATAATAGTACATATTTATTCTATGTTTGATTGTGATCATATGATATGCTTTCTTGTATTTTTCACCATATTTGTGTGTTACCATGCCTTGGTGGTTGTCAATGGAACTTGATATAAGTAGACCATCATGATATTTTTATCCCTTAGTGGGGGAGTGTGGTTTATATTAAAAGATAGTGACAAGGAACCTAAACACAGTGTGAAGGTATGAAGTAGTTATGGAGTCATGTTGAGGGTGTGCTTGAGGTAGCCTTGATTTTCCTGGATCCACTCAATACGAGGTAGTCTGATTGAGGGTGGTACTTGATATTATTGATCTAGAGTATGTAGGGTGAGATTTTCCTCCTAATGGATAGATAACACTAGATATCATCTATATGAAATTGTGAGGATTCTGTACAAGGGATGATCTAGTTTGATTACTACTGACCTGATCCATTATGTTTATGGAATAGAGATAAAGAATATATGATTGTGGGATTTTGGTGGCTTGTTCAGTGCACAAATTCCCAATTTTGGATGGTATGTTTATGATATTACACATTTATTATAGAAAATACTTGTTATAATTGAGCACAATAGGTTAAGGATACATTTGTGATGTCCTACTAAGTCTTGTACTCACACCCTACATGACAATTTCCGTGATATTCTATATTTTTTAGAGATTTGTAAAAGATAAAGGGACCTATGGTGGATGGATACATAGGTGGAGCACGAATCTAGAGTGAACCAAGACATGCACCAAAGGATCCCCCAATTATTTTATTTATTTTATGCTTTCATTACTCTGGATAGATTTCAACTTTGGGAGATCTTATTTATATGACACGTATTCAATATTTAGTTTTTACATTTAATATGATCATTAATTAATTTGTTTATTTATTATTCTTACCTATTCTATAAAATGATACTGAGGATATAGTCTCCCCACCAAAATACAAAGACCCTCGCTTCTAGTCAGCATCCTCTTGCGTGTAAGGAGGCACACACGAGGTCACGTAGAATTCTGATTTGGACCTAGTGGTTTAGAATGTGATGTTAAAAAATGGTATCAAATAGCCAAGTCATACTAACTTTTCTTTTTTTATCCCGAATTTATATGGGAATAGGATAGAGTGGATATAGGATAGTTGGGACTCAGGTAAGTGAATTATTTCAGTGACTGGACAACTCAATATAGTGGACCTCTGAGTTACCATAAATTTGGGAATTGTATTTTTGTTATTAGAATGGTCTAAAATCACCTTAGTAATGCACATTATGTTGATATAAGTTTTCACATATGTTCATACATCATGACTATGCACATAGATTCAAATCCTATATATATATATATATATGTATGTTTTTGTGCTTCATAATAGTTATTTAATTAGATGCCTTGATTTGTGATGACTATTTGAGATAGTTTTCTTTACTATGTGATATATATATATGTACTATGTTTTGTTATATATCACTTTATAGAATTTATTAATTGAACTGAGCATGCAGGTTTGTTAGTTTATATATATATGATGACTGTGGCTAACATGTAGGGACAAAGATGAGGGTTAGTGCTAGGAGTGGTATAACTTTTTTTGAGGGTAGAATCCTATGGAAAAACCGGTGTGATACCATAGACTCTTTAGGTAATTCTATATCCCTTACATTACTTATGTTGTAGAACACAATATCTCACATACATTTTGTGGGACCCCTAGCTGATTAGACTGCTCTTGAGTGCATTCCCACACATGCTCTAGTAGTGTAGGTAGCGGTCCTTCACTAACCACTATCGAAATCCATGATAGATTATGCCAGTGATTTCCAACTCTTGAATCACTATCCTATTATGTCCCTAGTGGGCCATAGGATTATGAGGATTCGTTGAATACCTATAAAGCATATTCAACCCTATCAAGACACCATCTCACTGAAAGTTGAAGCGGGCAATGTTCATGCTACAACGACATGCCAGGCACTGTGGGTAGTTATGGATTAGGCTAGATGATGTGAGGTTCTCACTTGGGATACTTTAAATGACTTTTTTCTAATATTTATTCCCTAAAACCCTAAATAATGACCATGTATGGGAGTTCATGGAGCTACAACAAATATTAATGAACGTATCAGTATAGTATGCTCAGTTCACCAAGATACTTCATTTAGAAATGCTTATGGATGGTAATGAGGCTCAGAAGGCCAGAAATATAGAAATAAGACTTTAAACCAACCTCAATAAATAGGTTTATAGCTTCAACGAAGATTCATACTTAGAGATCCGAAGGAAGGCCCCAATTATTGAGAGGATTTTGGAGGATGGATGACCAGCTAGACTTTTCCCCCCTTTATCTACTCAGACGGGTGGTTCTCCTATTATTATTATAAGTGCCTCTTTCGATGGAGGAAAGAGGAAGGCTAGGGATATGAAACGGATCAGTGGTATTCATTTTTATCAAAGATCATTTTCATTATCCCCTTTTGGAGGTAACCCTCAATACTTTAACTATAGAAAATTTTTACACTACAGTCAAGTATTCCTAGTACCCTAAACTTAGTGCTAGCAGTATGGTAATACAAGACATATAGAAAAGTATTGTGTGAGAGTTTTATCTATAAGGTGGATAAAACCATTATTAGGGGGCCATAGGTCAGGATAGGTTTTACAGTAGAAGACCCAGACTAACCACACATGGATAGGGTTGTAAGGCTGAGGCCTACCTTGTTAATACTATAGATCAAACTCCAGCAGATATCGGAGATGGTGTATCTATAGTTTGAGGTATTATCTTGATTATATCTACTATTTATAGTACTATATTTGATATCATTGAAACTGATTCCTTTATAGTAATAAAATTATTTATTGGACTTGACCTATCGATCAAGTTTTCCTCTCAGTTATTCTCTTGTGAAAGACAATTGGGTACAAAAAATGGACCCACTCTAGTGAAACCCATAGTGTCCCATAGTAGTTTACCGCTATTAACATCAATGGGAGTTCAGGATTCTTGTGATGATGACCTTTGACTTGATTCTTGACATGGAATGGATAACTATATTCCAATCTCACATTTACTACTATAGAGGGAATGTGTCATTCACATATCCAAAGGGAGATATGTTTGTGATGAATGAATAGTGGGAACTTAGAGCAGGAAGTGTCAGACTATACTTAAGTCAGATTAGGATGATTACACTAGAAATGGTGCATTTGGATTCTTAATCGAGATCAGGCACAACTCGCGTATCTTTTCCCCCAATCGTGGATCTCTATAAGAATGTCTTTCTAGATGAATTCACTAGACTTACACCAGATAGAAGAGTTGAATTTGATATTGGGCTTGTACCAGGTGAATAACCCATTTTGATACCTCAATATTTTATGGAAACAACCAAGCTAAAATAAATTAAGGTACAGTTTGAAAACATGGATAATAATGGTTTTATCAAGATGAGTACTTCAACGTGGGGTACACTTATGTTATTCACCAAGAAGGTGGATGATATTCATTAACTATGTGTCGATTAACAAAATATGAACTAGGTTTTGATAATGATCTAATATCCTTTTCCTAGGGTCAATCATCTTTTCAGACCAACTATGGGGATTCCAGTAGTTCTCCTTGATTGATTTTCGATCATGCCCTCATCAATTACAATTTTGAGAGGAGGATATTCTGAAAACGATGTTTCAAAGTAGAAATGGGTTGTACGAATACATGTTAATGTCATTCAGGTTAAATACCACATTGAAAGGGTTCATGGAACTCATGAACAAGATATTAGATCAATACATAGACTCATTCATCGTAGTTTTCATTGATGAAATCATCATCTACTCACCAACACTAGAGAAACATGCTAGGAACCTATAGATAGTACTGAGTATTATTTTTTGGACATCAGATTTATTCTATGTTATCAAATTATGACTTATATATTAGTGAGGTAAATTTAATAAGAAATTTGGTGTCTGAGACCAATATATATATGGACCCATAAAAATTTGATGCATTCATGTCTTGGATGTATCATTAAAACATGTTTGAGATCATGAGTTTTCTAGGACTATTAGGATATTAACAATAGTTTGTGGAGGACTTATCTTGACTATTAGCACCCATGATAGTGTTGGTGATTAAAGGAGTGAATTTTTTGTGTATGTTTTAGTGTGAAGAGGCTTTATTTGAGATAAATAGGTAATTGATGATAGCTCTAGTACTGATAGTCCATGAGCCTGATATTGGTTATGTAGTGTACTTTAATGCATCAAGTGTTGTCCTATGAGTACTATTGATCTAGATAGAGAAGGAAGTATCCCATGGGTCTCATCATCTATAATTCAATGAGTGGAACTACTCTATAAATGAATTATTGATGAAATTTTTGGTTCATGATCTGAAGTATTGGTGACACTATCTCTTCAGTGAGAGATTTTTTTGTGTACACAAACCACAAGAACATTCAATACACCTTTACATAGATATACCTTAACTTGAGACAAAGTAATTATGACGAGTGTATAAAAAAAATAATTTTTAGATGTGTTACACATTTGAGAAGGGTAACCTCATTGCATATGATCTTAGATGCAAGACGCATGCTGAGTAAGAGGTTGGTGTGTGTCCTTATGAAGAATAATGGCACTTGATTAGACTATTTTATGATTTGAGGTTGGATTATTTTGAGGATAAAGGATTAATGACTTATTTCCCTTTTGTGATCACATCATCACTTGTGTAACAAGTTAAAATTGTTTAGGAGTCTAACCTAGAGTGTTCTGTTGCAACATCCATTACATTCTTTCTTATATTTATCATCTATCTTTTTGTTTCCCTTTTTTTGTTGTATTTTGTGAATCCTAAAGTAGTGTTCATTTTATAGGGAAAATAAACTAATGTTCATGTTATATTCTTATTTTAATTAATACAGTCTAGTTATAAATGTGAAAAAGGATTAGAAGAATTTCCTTTGGGGTTTGGGTTGACTCGAGGGATTTTTCTAAGCGTTTATATAGAATCTGCCTATCAAATGATTTCACATCATGAATGGGATACATAATGTGAATATATTTCTGATATGATTATGTGAACTTGTTTTTAGCATGAAATTTTTACACTTCATGAGACTAGTTAACACTATGAAATGTTCTTCAAGTGATTTTTTAAATGAGGTGATGCATTTTTTAGCATATATGGATTCCGTGGATTTCACATCATGAACCTGGGATTCACGTCATGTAATTTTTATGGCCTGTAGGTAATTATGCACCAGATTCCTCATTTATTTTTCATTTGGATCATATGATCCTCAAACAAAAACTAGTAGTTATCCCAAAAAAATTTGGGGATCTGTGATCTTTCAGAATTGTTTCATTCATCAATTGATATTCATTATTGTTGCATTGTGCCTCTCTGGGTAAGTGATCTTTCTATTTCATCATTTTCCATGGTCATAGAATCATTGTTGCATTACATTTTTAGATATTTTCTTCTTTTGGATTTTATTTTTCTTGATCTATCCTAGATCCATTCTGTGATCTTCCTTTGGAGGATGATCCTTGTGTTGGTTGTGGTGTAACATGCTAGTTTATTGAGGTACACTTTTTTATCTTCTCTAATGGATGATTTGATTTTTTTATTGGTTATTATATGTAATTATTGATTCTAGGTTCTTCATTGTTTTTCTTTCATTCTTTTGTGTTGGTGAATCATGTTGTCAGCACGTGTGACTCGAGATTGAAGTAGTTGGATCTATCTCTAACCTATGTTGGATGAACTATACTGCTTTGGTTTTTATAAATTGTTTTATCAATGATTTGGCATGATTGAATTGTGTGTTTGAAAACATTAGTTTGAGGAAAGATTGGTTTACCTTTTTTTTTGGTAAAATAAAAGGGTATTTTCAAATCATTATGAAATGTATTTTTAAAATGGTTTTGAAAGCATGGTTTTCATGAAATTGTTGGAAAATGTAGCACATGGTAATCCTTGGGTACTTAGGTTGAAGGTTTAGAAATAGTCTTTTTCTGTTGATACTATCAGGGGGTTTACTCATGGGGTGTTCCTCTTCTCCCTAGACCAATTGTTCTAGTTACTTGTTAGAATTGGTGGGGGGTTCACTTAGTAGGGTATTCCTCTGATCTCTAAATTTGATGCATATATGTAGACACTTGATTCATGCAACTATCTATGTTTGGGTATGAGTGTCCTAAATAGCCTTCCCCATGGTGATTATTTGGGTGATGTTACCCATGATTTTGGTTGGTACTACTTTGAATATGATATGATATATAATGCATTCATTTACTATTTTGATACATGTGATATGATTTGGAACTGTTTTACCTGGATCATTTAGAACGGTTGGAAATGGGAATGTTATTCCATGTTTTTGACATAAAAAATCTCTTTAACTGATTAACATGACTTCTTTTATTTAAATTTTATCATGTTCAGATTGCTGTAAAGAGACTTGATATGGAACACTCGGGTGGGATCCATCTAAGCCTATTTATCTCACACCTTACGCACCCCTTTTTCACTATGTGGACATTGTTATATCATTCAATTTAGGGAAATTAAAGGCACCATGTGAGGTATAGAGGTTTCTATAAGTTGTTTTTGGGTAGCTGGTGGTGAGATGATAGGAGTTTTCCCATGCTATCATATAGAGTAGTTATTTCAGTTTTTATTTATCCTTTGTTGTTGGACTTGTACCTCAGAGATTGTTAAGCTACTTTTGAGTGGTATCACTACCACTATTTCCTGTTTTTTTTATGAAAAATATTCTTTTTACTCTTTTTACATTCCGTTCTATTGTGTGTACACATATGTGTCATATTTTTTTCTTCAGGTTGGGATAAATTGTTCACTAAGATTTTTGTTTATGCCTGGGTGCTAGTCGCCAACCCATGGTGATTGGGAATTCCCTTTGGGTATGTGGTGGTTTAGGTAAAGTACTAGTTTATGTGGGTATCCAAGTCGATTTCATCATAGTTTTGTATCATAGGATGTGTTTTTCTCAAGAGCCCTTGTCTTGGGGTGTTTATTAGACTGGAGATAGGATATTTGGGACATGAGTGGTAGCTTGTGGTGAGTTCTTAGAAAACTCTTATTATGATGAGACTCATGTTACCTTGGGATATGGTGAAATGTGTCTCTTATTTTGAGTTCTTGATCTTAATCTCAATTTTTTTATTATGGTTTAATTATTTTAAATTAGATTATTCTATTGTCTAATCATTTCATCTATTTTAATTTTCTACATTATGTCTCTAATATGTCTTCCACAAGTTTCTTAGGAGTATGCTGTAGATGCTTCTCAAAGGAATCTTCCTCTAGATCAGAATATTATTGAGGCTATTGTGTGGGAAGTTCATGTTTTCACCCAAAATGTACCACATGTCCAAAATAATGTTTTTTATGTAGATCTAGGAGTTTCATGAGAAAGGGGTTGATCACAAGAGTTCTTATATAAGAATCTACCTATCATTATGGGTATGAAAGAACCAAAAAAAGAAATGGATTTTCTTGAAAAGATTGTTCAATTATTTGACTTTATGAATACACCTAACAATATCAAGGTAAAGTGTGTAGTGTTAAGACTTGAGGGTCCTAGTAAGTGATGGTGGGATCCCAAGGTATTGGAGAATAGACATATTGGATTGAATTGGAAGGGTTTCAATACCCACTTCTTTAAATTTTATTTTCTAGAGTTTCTAATGATGGAAAAATATTTGGAGTTCCTCTCCTTGTAGCAGGAAGAGAATTCAATGTCTAAATAAACCAATTGGTTCATAGAGTTGGTTAGATTTTCCATGGAGGTGGTAATAAGTGACTAGATAAAGACTCAGAAGTACCTGAAGGGGTTGTGACTAGATATATGTTCATATGTATTTATGTGGAATCTTTATACCTTTGTAGAGATAGTAGACCATTAAATGATTGAAGATAAGGATATAGAAGAAAAGGTTGGTTATTCTTACTCTTCTCTTCTACCCAGTGGGAACTTCAGTGGCATGTAGGGAAGGAAGAGAAAGTAGCACGATCATCACAGGAGTGGTGGGGGTGGTTCTCAGTAGTTTTCCTCCTACGTACCTTTTTCTGCAACCAATAGTGAACCCATGACTTTATATCAGTGTGAAAGGGTTAGGTACACCTAGTGTTCTTATTTCACACTTGAAAAGATGTGTAACACTTGTGGGTGCTATGAACACGTACACCATTTCTATCAAGATATGTCTAGTCCTTATTATGGCCAACGATTGTAAAATTTTAAGGCTATTTCAGTGCAATCATATTATTCAAAGATTGTAGGGCTCCGTCCATAGGCCTAAGGAGTGAAACACCTTAATTCAAGGGATGAGTTTTTAATGAAGTTAGATACAGGTCTAGTGATAGTGATAGGTACCATATTTTTACATATTCAGTAATGAATACGTTTTTTGATAGGGGTACCTCCCACTCATTATATTTTCCATTTTTTTATTATGTATAAACTTATGATAGATCTCATATCATTTTTTGTGTAGTTAGTGAAACATCTTGGGAATAAGAAGGATTTAGGGTTTTAGTTTTCTTCTTGTTCTCTATAGATATCTAATGATGAGTTTGTCTGGGAATTTCTTTTTCTCAATCTAGATCTATTTAAAAATATCATCAGGATAGATTGGTTTTTCACTCATCGGGCTGAGGTTGATTGTTATCATAGGAATGTATCATTTCCTATAGTCTATAGGAGCTCTCCATTGATTCTAGGAGAGTGGGATCCAATGTATGGTCTCACAGGACCTTACCAACCAGATCTCTGAGGTTTTTTGTCTTATGTAGAAGTTGATCCTAATGAAATTTCTTCTATTATTAATCTTACTACTTGAATTTATAACTTTACATACATTTTCCTAGATTATTTCTATAGTCTTCCTCTATATAGGGAGGTAGAGTTTAATATTGAACTGGTTCAAGGTATGTATCCAATCTTGATACCCTCTTATTGTATGAAATCGGTGGAGATAAAATATATCATTATTCAATTGGATGATATGATGGTGAAAGTTTTCATTCACCCCAGTGTTTCACCTTGGGAAGACCTTGTGTTTTTTCCAAGAAGGAAGATAGTTCACTCTGATTATGTGGGGACTATCAGATATTGAACCAGTTAATGGTTAAGAATAATTATCTTTTGTCTCATATGGATGATGTTTTTGACTATTTTTAGGGGTAAAAGTTTTTTTCAAAGATCAATCTTCAGTAGGGTTATCATCTGATCATATTTCTAGAGTCTGACATACCAATATTGAAATTCAAGAGTAGGTGTAGCCATTAAAAATATCTTGTGACGTTTTTAGTCTAAATTATGATCCTATAATTTTGATGTATTTTATGAATTATATATTCCATGAGTATCTTGACACATTTTTTTCTTCTTTTTGTAGATTATCTTTTTGTTTATTTGAGATCTGAGCATAAGCATAAGCACTATTCGATTCTAGGTTTATAAATTCGAAGGAGTCACCATTTATATAAAAATATTTCGAAATAAAATTTTTAGATCCAAGAAGTGAATTTCTTGGAACATGTGATTTTTGATCATTGATTATTAGTTGATCATGAGAAGGTGAAGGATGTCCTTTCATTAGAAGAGACACATAACATCTTTGAGATTCATATCTTCCTTGGTCTTCCTGGATACTATCCTCAAAGTCAGTGTCAACTTGACTACTCTTATTGGGAAAGGGGTGAAATTAATATGGGATGAAAAGTGTTAGTGTTCTTTTAGAGATCTAAAATTACTTTTGAAATCATTTCATAATATGATCTTACCTGATACTGGTAATGTGTATGTGGTTTTCTATGATGCTTCTAGTATTGGTATGGCTTTCATTCTTATACAAGATGATCACGTGGTGAATTAAAACTCTCTTCATCTTTGACCAAATGATAAGAATTACCCCACTCATAATTTAGATATTTTTGTAGTTATTAATGTGCATAAATGTTGGTGGAACTATATTTTTAGGGAGAAGATCCTTTTATTTTTGGAACATAAGAGTATGAGATATATATTTTTTCAGAAATACTTGAGTCTCATACAGTGGAAGTGGGTATAATACCATCAAATTTTTGACTTCAACATCACCTAAACCTTGGGGATGGAGAATTTCATTCCAAACACTCTCAGAAGGAAAGTACAATTGCAGGATGTTCTGGAATCGAAGGAGGAGTGGACACTTATGAGGCTCTTTTCTTAGTTTCACCTAGATTCTTAGGAGGATGTTTTAAATGTGGATCATTCTATAATTTATTTAAAATCATATCACCTTGAGTATATTATTCTAGATTAACACAAGTATAATGAGCTCATGTGAATTCAAGAAACCCTATATGGCGGGGTGACCGTTTCTAGGTATTCTCTCTCTTCACCTGGAATTCTCTATTTTGGGGATTAGTTTTCCATTCAAACATATGAGAGGAGCTCAGTTTTTTTTATTGTCATAGTTCATTATGGGTTGTTCATCTGGGAACTATAAGGATGTATTATTTCATGAGATGGAAAGTCTGGTGGTTGAGTATGAAGTGTTACATTAGATATTATATGTCCCGCTGTTACACCTACTAATGGATAAAGGTAGACCATATAAAACCTTCTCGGTTTATACAAACTCTTCTGATTATGGTTTGGAAATGGGAGGATGTTTCCATAGAATTTTTTGTTAGATTACCATGGACACCCTGGAGGAGGAATTCTATCTGGATGGGGAATGATTTGTTGAAAAATTCATCTCAGTTTGTTTAGATCAGGGACACCACTAGAGTTAAAGACTCGAGAAAGATATATGTGTAGGAGGTTGTGAGGTTTCAATGGGTACCCTCTTCTATTATTTCAAATTAGGATCCTAGGTTTACTTCATAGTTTTAAAAGAGTCTACATGAAGTGATGGGGTCTCAGGTTAGAGTGAGTGAAACTTACCATCCATAGACAGATGACCAGACAGAGCATGCTATTCAGATCTTGGAAGATATACTCTGTGCCTATATCTTGGATTTTGTTGGATCATGGGATAATCATCTAGGATTGGTTGAGATTTATTATACCAATAGTTATAAGTCATTGATCAAAATGGATCCATTTTAGGCTTTGTATGGTTACCCATGAAGGTCACCTCTTTTTTGGGTAGAGGTGAGTGAGACCTCTATTGTAGGATCGAGTCTCATTAAAGAGACTTTAGTGAGGATTTAGGATATAAATTGATGTCTGGTTATAGATCAAATTTGAAATAAATCATATGAAGATTATTGGAATCATCCTTTGGAGTTTTCTATTACTAACCATGTTTTATTTGTTTTTTCTCTATAGTTGAATCACTATAATTTTTGGAAATAGTAAATATTGGCTATAAGATATGTTGGACCATTTAAGACCACTGCGTGGATTGGGAAGGTTTCTTATCGATTGGAATTACCAATTTATTTGATGGGTATTCATGATTTGTTCCACATATCTCAGCTCAGGAAGTAACATCATGATCCCTCTAACATTTTGAGTTGGAAAGAGATCAATTTGTAGATAGATATATCTATTGTAGAGTAACTAATGGAGATCATTGAATCTAAGGTGATAATTTTTCACAGGAAGTCGATTCTATTTGATAGAGTGTTATGGATACATGGATAAAATTTTCATGAGACTTGGGAGAGAGAGTCGTTAATGATGGATTAGTGGCCTCACCTCATTCTAGACATCATTCTTCCATATGACTTATCAGAGACATAAAGTCTTATGTGGGAGAGTTTGTAACATTTCATTACCTTCTTTCAGGTTTCTCTCACCTCTCTTTTCATTTCCCTATTTTTTGGGTTCCTTTTGGGACTCTCGATGATTTATACCATTTACTGGGTAAAATGACCAATGTTCGGGGATGTATGATAGTTTGAATTAATGAATTCTGGTTATAAATGTGAAAAAAGATTATGACAATGTACTTTGGGGTTCAAGTTAACCTAAGGTTTTTTTTCTAACTGTTTTTTTAGAATTTGTATTCCAAACAATTTTAAATCCTGAATGGGTTACACAAATTAAATCATTCATCAGTTTGATGTTGTGAACTAGTTCATGGCATGTAATATGTACACATCATGAGGTCAGTTCATGTCATTAAAAGATTGATTGGTGTTTTTTTGACCAAGGTGATGCCTTTTCAGCATATATGGATTTCATGGATTTCACATCGTGAACCCATGATTGACATTTTGTAATTTTTATATACTATAGTTTTTTATGTGATTCACAACTAATTTATTTCTCATTTGGAATGAAGGTTCCTCTAGTGAAACCTAAGATCACTCCTGAGTGATTTTGGGGATCTACGCTCCCCCTGGATCATTTCATTCAGTGATAGATCTTCATTGTGGCTATGCTGCGTCTCTCTGGGTAGTTAATATTTTTTTGTCTCCATTGGTAGTATCAGAGTAGTTTCATTATGTTTACAGATCTATTGGACATTTGTTATTGATTCTTCTTGTTCCTTTATGGACCCATTGTGTGATATTCCTCTAGAGGCTAACCCTTGTTTTGGTTTTTGTGTAGCATGAAAATTTCTTTAGGTAAATATTGTTTTTATCTTATTTGTCATCCACTTTTCTTGTTGAATTGACTTTTAGATGTAAGGATTGATTCTAGGGTCTTTGTTGTAGTCTTTATGTTCTTATGTGTTGGTGGATCCCGTTATAGGCTTCTACAACTCGAGTATGATGTAGGTGGTTCCATATCTATCATATGTTGGATGAACTATATTAATATAGTTTTTATAAATTTTTTTATAAATTATTTGGAATGATTTAATTATGTGTGTGAAAATGGTTTTTTGATAAAATATGGGTTTCCTCTTGTTTTGGTAAAATAAAAGGGTATTTTTAAATAATTTTAAAAAGGATTTGTGACATGGTTTTGAAATCATGGTTTTGATGAAATGGTTGGAAAATTAATCACATGGGAATCCTTGGGTACTCAGGTGGAAGGATTAGTAATAGGGATCACATGTTGATTCAATTGGGGGGTTCAATCATGTGGTGTTCCACTGCTCCTTAGTCTCATTTCTCTAGAGAATTGTTATACCAGTTGGGGGTTGACTTTCTGGGGTATTCCTCTGCTCTTTAGATTCAATTCATATATCTAGAGACTTGATGCACATTATTTTCTATGTTTGGGTATGAGTGTCATAGCTAGCATGAAAAGTTTTGATACTTGGTGTTATATTACATGTGCTTTTGGTTTATACTATTTTGTATTTGATATATTATATGATGCATTGTTTTATTGTTTGATATATGTGATATGATTTGAAACTATTTTTACCTAGGCGATTTAGAACTATGGGAAAAGGGGAATTTTTTACCATGTTTTTTATATTAAAATTTATTAATTGATTAACATGCCCTTTCTTCTTTAAATTTGAGCATGTTCATATTATTTTATAGAGACTTGATATAGAAAAATTAGGTTGGATCTTACTGATATTGTTTATTTCAAACCCTGCACACCTCTTCGGGGGTACATAGAACTTTTTATGTCTTTTGAAATAGGGATAAGAAAGGCATCATAGTGAGGCAAAGAGGTTTCTGTCACCTATTTATGGGTATCTAGTGGGGAGATGGTGGGAGTTTTCTCATGATATCACATGGATTAGATCTTTTTGTTTTTAGTTATCCTTCATTGTTGGACTTATACCATTAAAATTGTTTAATTAATTTTGATATTTATTTCTTCATATGCTTCATTTTTTCTATGAAATATATACTTTTTTTACTCTTCTGATGTTTCTTTCTATTATGCATATATATGTGTGTCATAGTTTCTAATTTAGGTTAGGTGAAATCATTCCATTTGTTTGTTGTTGATTTCTGGATGTTATTCTCCATCCCATGAGAATCGGGGAAACCCTTAAGGTATGTGATGGTTCAGTCTGGGTACTAATTTTTTAGGTTATTTAGGTTTATTTCATCACAATTGTGATGAGAGAACAATTGGATGGTGGTGATCTGATGCCCAGATTGTCGATAGACAATGATAATGTGATCTTGGTACATGGGATAATATTAGTCTCTATTTTCATTAGATAGGATCTTATGAGAGATTAACATAACTATAAATGGTTCTTATATTATAGTGTGACCAAGATTTATTATGAATTAAAATGTTAATTTTAGTTTCTAGGGATGAAAAGAGATATTATTGGTTTCATCTTTCGATTCATTACCTATCTGAGGGAGAAGACCAAGCATCAGTGGCCTGAAAGTTTTCTTCATCCCCTTTCTATACCCATATAGAAATGAGAATACATAATAATGGGCCATATGATGGGATTAACTAGGACCCCTAGTAGTCATGACACAGTTTGGGTGATTTTTGATCGACTAATAAAGTCTGTACACTTCTTACTGATTAGAGAGACTCAGTTAGTGGTGGATCTAGGGAATCTCTATGTCTGTTAGATTGTATGACTTCATGGAGATACCTTGATAATTGTATTAGATATAGACACATGTTTTATGTAGTGTTTTTTTTCAGGACTTGGAAAAAGACCTAGGGAATCAGCTGATATTGATAATGACATACCATCCAAAAATATACAGACAGTTCGAGTGGACTATACGCATATCAGAGGATATTCTTCAAACATATATTCCAGACTTCAGTGGAGTGTGGGATGATCACTTATCCTTAGTTGAGTTGTCTTATAATAAAATTTACCATGATTTCATTCATATGGGACATTTAGATTCACTTTACGAGAGGCCATACAGTTTACCACTCTGTTGGCATGAGGTGGGTGAGGTAGTAGTTATGGGCCCCAGTATGGTTCATGAGACACTAGAGAGAATGTAGATAATATAGAAGAGGTTTATCACTTCTTATATAAGACATATATCATATTATAACCATTGGAGGAGACCATTGTATTTTTTTTTGTGGGAAACTGGGTTTTCTTGAGGGTGACTCCTTGGTTTGGGAATAGAAATAGAAGGAAGAAGGTCATGCTAGCACCATGTTTTGTGTGACTTTTTGAGATCACTAAGTGAGTGGGAATAATGGTTTGTCTTTGAGACCTTCATTCTTACTATCGAGTTATACATGATATATTTTATGGTTCATATATTTATAGGTATACACTTAACCCTACACATGTTATTGATTATCAGGTCATTGATCTGGATATTGATGCATCATACGGGGAGCGTCTGATGGAAATATAAGAAAATATTGAGAAATTACTTAGAGGAAAAAAAATAGTTTTCTAGATTCAGTGATAGTATGGGAGGATTTAGGAGGATACTTAAGAGTTAGAGGTAGATTCTAAAGCCTAAGGGTCAGAATTTTTTGAGAAGGAACCCTAGATATGATTCCTAAGGATGATAAGTTTTTTAGATGGGGAGAATTGTAATGCCTAAAAAGTCATATTCTTAATTAAAAAGTATTGTTCCCTCCTTTTTTATTGATTTAAGTTAATATTTAGGTTTTTCTTGAGGACTTAAAATGAATTGGAAAGGCTTATGAGAGTTCTTGGAATGATTATAGCAAAAAACATGGGTATTGTTCCATAGCACATAAAACCATACCACAATGAGGTATTTTTTATTGTAATGAAAAATTACAACATTCTAGTATAGTGGGGGATAAAATAAAACATTGTATCACCTAAGTTTATTCCATGGTGAATGTTGTGTGGGTATGGTTACACCGAATCCACATTAGTGGAGGGTAGTTTGTGAAAGGCTACAATGTAGAACAAGAGAGCACAATATAGGGTGCAATTATAGTGCTATTCTTTAGTCTTAAAGGGAGTTATGGGTTTAACTATGGGAGACCATTATGGGTATTAATGGGATTTATGATGATGTTGATGAGAGCCTTGATGATCCCCTATAAATACCTTCTTCTTCATAATCCTTCAGTATCAATAAAAATATTTGATATCAGCAAAGGAAAGATCCACGTCATATCCCATTATCCCACACCATTGTAAACCATTCTTAGGAATGAATACTTTCTCCTTTTGTGGAGGTCTAGATCTAGTAATTTCTATGCCACAATAACACCCATTATTCTAATGTATTGGGCGCTATGTCCTAGTTCTACACCATAGTCCTCAACTTATACCTTGGTTTCCCTCTTCTAGTGTACTTTGTTCTATGGTACACTCTCCCTGAGCCACCGTGATGTTTGAGTACACACTCCACACCATAAATTTCAAACTTATTCCATAGATCACCTATATAATTTCTCTATTAGCCTACCCCAATGTAATATTTTGGTTCTACTTTATCTTTTTTATCCTTTCTTATTCCTAGAAGCCTTATCAGGATGGTTTTGAGGTTTTAGGAGTTATTGGCATGTGATTGTTCTTCTAGTTAGGGCAGATGTGGATTGGGTGATGACAACCTTCAAAAATGTTTATGTTGACGTGGACAATAGTTTGAGGTATAATGTTTCATACCTCTTGGGAAATTATTTAAAAATGTTTTCATGGTGATTATTTATGTGTTGGAATATTAGACACTATCCTTGATTAAAACTTCATGTGGGTCTATGTGTATCCCATGATATGTCTATTATGGTATTTTGATTCCATGAGTGATATTAGTGTATATTTATGACATTTTTATTATGATATCATGATTTTATGTGTGATAAAGTATACTCATGATGATATGGCATGTCTTATTGTATGTTTCACCCTATTTGTGTGGTACCATGCCTTGGTGGTTGTTAGTGGTACTTGAGAAAGGTAGACCATCGTGACATGTTTTTATCTTATTTGGGAAGTGTTCTTGATATTAAATGATGAATATGAGGAACTTGAGGATTGGTTAGAGGTATGCGGTAGAAATGGTGTCGTGTTGAGGTTGTGCTCAAGGTAGCCTTGATTTGGCGGGTGCCACTAACTATGAGGTAGCCTGATTGATGGTAGTACTTGATATTCTTGGTATGGAGAATGCTAGGTGACATGGTCCTACTAATGGGTAGATGAAACCATGTATCATGTCTAGGACACAATGAGGACATTGTACATGGCCCGACCTTGTTTAATTACTACTAAAATCTTCCAGTATCTTTTCAACATGGATCTAATCTAGGTATGACCAAGGGTTTGGGGTAAATTGGTCAGCACATGATCACTCGATACTTGATCTTATATTTATGAATTTATGAATTTATTATGTCAATAACTTGTTTTACTTGATCACACCAGGTTAATGATGCATTTTTTGTGTCCTAATGAGTTTTGTAATCATACCATACTTAGAAATTTCAGTGCACTTAAAGATTTTATTAGAGATCCAAAAAAGGGAAAGGATTATATGGTGGACAACTGAGAAGGAGCAAGGAACTGGAGTGGGATAAGAAAAGAATTGTAGGAAATTAATTTTATTTTATTTATTAGCATATTTCATTACTCTGAATAGATTTCTATTTTAGGAGATCTTATTTATATTCCATGTATTCCATATTTAGTTTCCATATTTACCCTGATCATTATTTAGTTTTTATTTATTTATTTTCCCTACCTATGTCATGAAATGATTCTAAGGGCATAGTCTCCACACAGATGGATTGAGACCATCACTGGTAGTTGGAATCCTCCTGTATATGGGGATCCATGCATGAGGTCACGTAGCATTCTGATTTGTACCTGGTGGTTTAGGCTGGGATGTTACACTCTAATCCATAGGAAAATTTTCCTAGGAACTAGTTATTCACTATTCAGAGCTTCAATTTTGGGGTTCTCCTCTACTCTATTGATTCAATGCATATGTTTAGGGGCTTCATGCATTTGGTTATCTATGTTTGGGTACAAGTGTTCTAGTTATCCTAAACTATAGTGACCCTTGGTGTGATTTACCTGTGTTGTGGTATGTATAGTTTGGATTTGATTACCGACTTTGATATATGATATACTATTTGAAACCATTTTACCTAGATTATTTATAACTATATAAAGATGGGATTTTCTACAATAATTTTTATATAAAAACTACTTAACTAATTATCAGTCCATGTTTTCTCTAAAATGAACATATTTTAATTTTTCGTATATAGAATTGATATGGAACACTGGGGTGGCATCCCAATGATCCTATTTAGATCACACCCTATATACCCCTTTGGTGGTGTATACACTTGGTTTTGTCTTTTAATATAATAAAATTAAAGGAATCTAGTGAGGTGGTGAGGATTCTATCATCTAGGCATGGATAGCTGGCGGTGGGATAGTGGGGTTTTCCCCCACATTATCACATGGAGTAGTCAGTTTCTATTTGAGTTTTCCTTTTCTGTTGGACTTGTACTTTGGGATTGTTCTAATTACTATAGTTTGTATAGTTTATGTAATATTCTTTCAATTATGTTATATATTTCTTCTAGTTTTTCCTTATTCTATTTCTTTCTTATATGTATGTATTTTCCTTGTATCTTATTCATTTTTGGAGAAATCATTCCCTCTGATTGTTGTATTATTCCATGGTTCTTGTCTCTAACCCATGGGTATCCATAATTCCCTTTAGGTATGTGTAAGATCATCTAAGGTACCTGTTCTTGAGGTTATCCTACATTGGTTCATTAAAAATTGGAATTAAAGGTTCGTTTTTGTCAAGAGTCCTTATCTTAGGATGTCTGTTAGAATATAGATAGGATTATCAAGACTTGATAGGTAGCTTGACTTGAGTTCCTCCATAGCTCTTTCCATGATGAGACTCAAATTACCATGAGATGTTTGGATTTTTGTATTTTGTGTTATGTTCTTGATTTTAATCTTAGTTTATGATTATGGTTATTTGGTTCGAGTAGACATTATTCCCTTTTCTAATCATTTATTTAGTTTTCAGTTTGCAATAATTGGCCTTCAAGATATATTCCCTAGGTTCCATAGAAGGGTACAGTGGATACTCCTAAAAGGAATAGAACTTTGGATCAAAATCTTATAGAGGATATAGTGTAAGTAATTTAATCTATTGACCAAAACGTACTGCAAGTCCATAACATAGTTGTTGAGTTACAACAAGGAGCTGGAAGAGAAAGGGATCAATCTCGAGAGTTATTATGTGAGAAACCCTCATCCTTTAAGTGTATGAATGAGATCCAAGAGGAAATGTATAGGATGGAAAATATTGATTAGGTCTTCAAATTCATGGACATACCTATGAATATCTAGGTGAAGTGTGAAACATTCATACTTGAGGGTCTCAACAAGAGATAGTGGGATTCCATGGTGCATGAAGATATGAATCTTGTCTTAGACTAGAATGGTTTGAAATACCTCTTTTTTAGTAGTTTTATCTAGAGTATCTAATGATGAAAAAGGTTTTATATTTCTTCTCTTTACAATTAAGAGAGTTTTCTATGTCAACGTACACTAATCGATTCATAGAGCAGGTTCTTTTCACTTCATAATTAGTGAAGAATGATTCATTGAAGGCCCGGATGTGACTATAGGGAATAAAATCTAATATAAGATTGTATATATTTATGCTGAAGATATCAACCTATGAAGAGATGGTAGGCATGGAAATAATGGAATAATTGGAAATGAATGGAAATATTGTCTATTTCTCCCTCTCTTCCACCCAGTGGAAGCCTTAGTGGAACACGAGGGAAGAAGAGGAAGTGGAATGATCATCACAGGAGTGGGGGAGGTGGTTCTCAATAGTAGTCCTCCTATGTACATTTAGTTGTGGATAGTAGTGTCCCACTGACATGATACTATCTATACAAGTTTGGGAACACCTGATATTATTATTATTAACCCATGAATATGTGATTTTTTTGGAAACTATGGACATATATAAAAATATTTAGGCTATTTGTATATCATGTTATAGTTAGGGAATGTCAGATCCAAAGGCTACTATGGAATAGTCAGATTATTCAATGTATATAGGGATCCAACCATAGGTCTTTTGATTAAAGAACCATTATGAAAAAATGTGTTTTTAAAAGTGATTGATGTGGGACTAAGGATATTGATAGGTAACATCTTTATTGAATCATCTATAACTACTGCATTATTTAGTACGGGTGCCTCTGAATCATTTTTATCTTCTAGTTTTATTGATATACTTAAAATTCCAACCGAGATCATGTTCTTTGTTACAGGGTTATAAAAACCTATTTTAAAGAGAAAAAATCAGGGTTTTCAATGTCCAACTTGTTCATTATCAATAGTTTACATAGATTTAATCTAATATTTCCTCATTCTTAGTCTGGATCTATTTGAAATTTTCATTAGGATAGACTGGATTATATTTCCTCATGATGAGGTAAATTTTTATCATTTTTGTATCACAATTTTTATTGTTTATGGGAGATCTCGTGTGTTTTATAGAGATTGGGATCCAAGGTATAGTTATGCATGTATTTCCCATAAAAAAAAACAGGTTTTTTGTCTATTGTTTCATTTCATCCCAATGTGGTTTCCACTCTTGTTGATCTTCCCACAGTTTTTTGAAATTATCTTGACTTTTTCCAAGATGAATTGTCTAGTATTCCTCTATAAATAGAGGTAGAGTTTATGATTTATCTGGTTCCAAGTATGTAAGTGTAACAAACCAATATAGATTGACCAAACATTTCAAGCAATCTGGCCTACGACATGGCGCAAAGTGCGATCCTGATCACCATAGACTGGTGACAAGCACTGGGCATTAACAACTATAACTTGGTAATAGTTTCTATAATTCTAATCTTTCATGGAACACCCATAAAATTATATTTACACACTAATAAAATTATATTAAATATCATAATATAAGCAGATAACATAAATAACGAGGCACATCATATACAAAACATGCCATAATTGTACATATATAAGGTATCTCAAAATATACCCCAAACCACAAAGAGAGGGGGAAAATGAAAAATAGGGAACAACTGCATAACCTGAAAGATGAAAAAAACCCAAAAGAAATGAATATTTATGATCCAATCCACGTGTGACTATGTCTCCTCCATAAAATAATGGACAATGGTAATCTAAAAGAGCCACCCTAGAACACAGTTTTCTTTCCCTTACAATCATGCTGCAAAAAATGTATGTAAATGACCAAAGGCCCAAGCAGGGTGTGAGGCATTAATATTAGTAGGATACCAACATTAACCTATTTAATGATTTTACCCATTATAACCAATAAAATGGTTTTAAAACATTATCAATACTAAAACATTTTAAAAACGCAGAATTTAATAATAATTCATTGAAATCTATTTTGGTTTCAATTTAAATAAATTTAGTTTTACAAAATAATTTTCAAACATGGATAAAATAGATATACAAAAAAAACAAGGAATTAGATGATCAATACCACAAATAAATCATAACCAAGGGTGATAATAACGTCAACAACATGTAACCAAATTAATGTAAAATGGGAATAATATATATCATCACATAAAAACGAAACTAATATAATGGATAAATAATATAAACCAATCCAACATGAGTAATGTGAATGTAGGTCTCTAATAATCAGGCCTGTCATGAGTTACTGAACAATTATACTAACCATATAAGAAAATGGAAGCTCTCATAGTCTTCCCCGAGCCCAAATCAAAGAGATCTCATGATTTCTCAAAAACCAACATGGAATATCTTAGGTTTTCTCTTCCCAAAGGCTATCATGGTCCCTTAGAAACCAAAATAGAGGTTTGTAGCATCCTCCCTATGAAGGCTCACTCATCCAATTGAGAAAACCAACATGGAAGATTTCATGGTATTCTCTTAAGAAGATTATATGGTCCCTCAAACAAACCCCTAACTCACACTCTCGTTAACCCATTTTCTATTCCATGCCAATATCATCACAAATAAGTGATCATACTAGTCAAGCTATATCATAGTCCATTCCATAAAAATACATGCCCATTTTATGAAAACAAACTTCCTAAGGTAAAACAATTTCTAAAAATAATTTATAAATATATACCAAACTATAAAACCTCTTTGATCCATTTTATCAAAAAATTGGTGTGCATACAAGCCACACCTACTTGAAAAACTCCATTTTTAAACACCTAATTTCTGAAACAATTCATCATGAACATAAAACATGGGATACACATCAATAATAAATCAATTAAATTGAAAATTAAACAAACAAAACCAAAGGATATTCTTATATTTTATGTTAATCCATGGAAAAGATCCATAAATAGATACACCTTCTAGGGATTCATTCTAAAACTCGTCACCTCCAATGAAAACTACTCGAAAGAGGTTGTATAAATCCTCACACACCTTGTCCATAAGAAAAAAAAACCACAAACCCCCATTAAAAACCCTATATTCCTACAATACCCCCACTAGGGTTCCACACCACCATAATAATGGAATAACAAGCAATAAGATGAGGAAAGGAGGAATAAACCTAAAAAGAAAAGGGCCTACCTCAAACCAAAACACTAAGATCCAAGGAGAAAACACCATTAAAGGATAAGGTAAGCTTCACCAACAAATGAAAGGGGATATTAATGATTAGGTTAAATGAGCCCAAAAAAACAATCAATCCAGGTAAAATGGTAAAAGGCCACATTTTTAATATCTAGACAGGGCTGTATGGTTTGTTCACATGGTTAGGAAAACCATGTTCCAACCATGTGGCTGTTGCTATTCAACCAATAATGGGTTATACATTTTCCACTAAGGATTTCACAGTTTGGAAAACCATTCCCAAACTATGTGAATCCCTTTGTCCCAACCAACATCACCCTAACACGGTTAGCCATATAGTTAGACAAACTATGCACTAACTGCACACCTTGGTCTGCCTTCTCAAAATTCTCGGTTTTCTCTCATGAAACCCAAGAACTAAAAGAACTAATTAAAATATAAATAAAAGTCTCCATTAAATGTAGCAATGACCAATAATGTATCAAAAAATCCCCACCATGACACTTTCTATCCCAATAAATTACTAAACTTTCTCTAGAAGAAAACAAGTGAGGCCACCACTCCCACACCCAACCATCCTGATATCATGAATCCTGACTATTGACACCATGTTTTTCGAGTACACAAACCAATTAAATCAATTTATTATAAAGGATATTTTTATGAACATTCACGATAAAAACATGATTCTCTAATATGGTGGCATTAGGATCTAACTACAAACCAACCCAATAAAACACATGGGATTGGTCTAGATGGTATATATTCATATGGGAAACATGAAATAAGTTATGGATCTATTTTAGTTGTGGTAGAATCTCTAACTTATATTTTATCTTCCTAAGACACTCCAAAAAAATATTTCCCAACATAATGCAGCATAAAGTTTCCCTAATTTCCCAAATGGTGGTGTCCTAGCTCAATAAATACCTTTATAAATACCTAACCACCAACCCAAAACTCCAAAAGATGACGAAGGTTGTTGGAATATGAATTATGATGACTTTGAGCTATCGTTAATCAATTATGAATCATCCTCATAGTCTCAATCATATCCCAGATGAGATTCTATCTGACCAAGGAACACTCACCCCCCTCAACCCATCACAATGAGGATTGACATGGCCGCCCATACAATGCATCAGTTAGGTCATTCCCAATCAATTCATGATACATTTTTTAATAAGAAAACTCATCCAAATACAATTTCATTTCTTATGAACCACCAAAATCAAGTAGATATTCCCACAACATATCCTTGAGATTCTTGACGATCTTCTTAGATTGGTCATCCATTTGCATATGATACACTGTGATCAATTTTAGCTGGGTTCCCACAACCTTTAGGAGCCCCTTCCAAAAGTGAGATATAAAATAGGTATCCAAGTTTGAAACTATCATTGGGGGAACTTTGTGAATCTAAATAACCTATAGATCATTCAACCATCAGATATCCTATACCTTTATTGACTCTTTATTAGGAACAATGTTGGATGATTTAATAAAAAGATAAAAAAATTACCCATCTGGCCTATTTACCACTCAGTGTATGAGGTCTCCCAATCATGAAATTATATAGATATCATCCCACTTATAAATTATCATAGGAAATGGCTATAAAAACCCAATTGGTCTCTAATTCTCATCTTTAATCTTCTGGGAGGTCAAGCACTTGGAAATGAAGTCCTCCACTACTATTCTTATCTCGAGCCACCAATACCAGCCTCTCAAGGTATTAAACATCTTGGGTTACCTAGGATGAATGAACCAAATAAAATAATGTGCCTCATGAATCACTTATTATATTAGATTAAAAGGAAAAACCATCCACTTTTGGAAGAGAAGAGAACCATCTGGAGACTGAGACCAATCACCTGAGGTCTTTCCACCATTTAAAGCACTACTAAACTACTGTCCCTCAAGGTAGAATTATTTATCACTCATAACCGAATCAATAAAAGAGGTTGTAACCTATACACTATCCAAAAACACCAACACTCTATCCTCTTACATGTATAACCTCATATTTGAAAACAAACTCATTAAACCCCACTCATACACTAATTAAAAAATGGAATACATTGGAACCTTCCAACTCTTTGCATTGGAAACCACATTTCCCCACTCAGGTGTTATTAAAATCTCAAAATCAAAAGTCTAAAGGTACTCCACCCAATATCTTCATCTGATGTTAAGGTCCCTCTAGGTGAGAATATACTTTTAGATATTTGATTTTAATACACTGTAAAATGCTCCCAGAAGTGGAAATATTGCAACTTCTTCAATTCTTGCATCACATCTACCAATTCTATGTCATGGTTTGGATGACTCCTCTCATGTAGGTGTAGGTACCATGAGCCATAGGTTGACACATGGACATCCTGCATCACCAAACATCCCAAACCCACACCAGAGGAATCAAAAAACACATCATAAGATCTCCTAATATCAGGAAGAAAGAAAATAGGTGCAGATGTTGATGGGATTGAAACTTCTCAAAATCACTGTGGCACTTCTCATCCCACTCAAACATCACCAATTTTCTGGTCAATTTCATTAATGGAAAATCTATCATATAGAATTCATGAATTATATTTAATATAATACCTGCACAATCCCATAAAATACCTGATCTAGAACACATTCTTGGATAGCTCCCAAGACATGATTGGTTGAACTATCTCTAGATCCACTAAAACACCTACCTTAGAAATTACATATCTCAAGAAAATTAATTCTAGAATCCAAAATTTTCATTTATAAAACTTTACATTTATATGATTATATCTTAAAACACACAAAAATACCGTCATATTCTATACATGCTCCTACGTCATCTTATAATACAACAGGATCTCATCCACAACCACAACAAAAAAGGATTCAAAAAGTGATGAAATATCTCATTCATCAATTCCATAAATATGGTGAGAGAATTGGTAAGACCAAATGGCATAACCAAATACTCAAAATATCTACACCAAATTCAAAAGGAAGTATATAGAACATCATATTCCTAGACCCTCAACTAGTGTTACCTTGATCTCAGATCAATATTTGAAAACCAATGAGCCCCTATGAGATAATCAAAGAGATAATAAATTATGGGCAATAAGTATTTATTTTTTACCATCACCATTTTAATATTATGATAGTTTATACTGGTTCAAAGGCTCTTATCTTCTTTATTTATGAATATCACTAGAAAATCCCATGATGACACATTAGGATGGATAAAATAATTTCCCTAAATATATTCTATATGAACTTTCAACTTCTTCAGATCATCTAGAGGAATCCTATAAGATGGTAGGGAAATTAGTCTCATACTGTGGATCAGATTAATGGTAAACACAAACTCTCACTGGGGTGGAAATCTAAGAAATACTCTAGTAACACGTCTAGGTTCCTATGCATGAACACTATATGTTCACCCACGAAACCCAACTCAATAACACCAAGAAACATCCTAGATAGCTGACATGAGATCAACCCCAACTCTCAAGCTACTGGTCCTACCCTCCCTAATAGAGGACCCCACTAACCCTAAATGATTTGTCTAATCCCATCAGGAGTAAGGAACTAGAGACTATAATGGTAATAGTATACTAGTACATTACAATTGATCAACCAATCTATGCAGATAATAAGTTCAAAAATTTCTAGTTCCAAAACAAGGAAGTCCAAGACAACTTCCACACCAGCTATAAAAACACAAAACTTTGGGCACTTAAAACCATTCTTCTTCTTCCTATACAATGGGGTAATAAAATTTATTAAACATGATATAAAATTAGCTCGAATACCCAAATAATCAATCAATTGTAGATAAATGATGGAATCAGATTCACCGATATAAAAAAACCGATTTCATGGAAGAAGCAATAAGCACCATACCTCTAATGGTGGAAAACCCGATATCCGTGTCCTCTATAATAACCTATAATGTATGGAGATTCCATAGCTTAGACACACCCTAAAAATTCTTCCCCTGGTGAGAATATACCATATAATAATGGTGATATCCTCAACCCTTGTAAGCCTTTGACTTCACTTGAGAGCCCCTCAAAAAGGTGGATCCCACACTGCTCTCCCTTGAAACCAACTAACAGAAGCACTGGATATGCCCTAACTACCCAGAATAGTGGATAGTCCTCTAGGTCTATAAGAAATTTAGCTTGGTGTGTCCTTCCATCCCAAAATTATAACAAAAAATGATCTTATGACCAAACTAATCCACATGAACTAAACCTAAATACTTTTAGACACTCATTACACTACCCATGTGAGACTCATCCCGCTTCTTCTAACTCGAGAAAGAGCTCTAGTTACAACAAATAGAAGGAAAACCACTACGACATGTCTTAGGATTAAAATTTCCAACTTGCATATCTTGTTTTTAAACCACCTCTAAATAGGTGAGTATAAAGAGAATAATGAGCATAGATCTGATATATATCCTCAAGATCATGTCAAAACACTAATATTTGAGGTAATCATTCATGAGTAGATCCATGGATACATGAAAAAAGTTAGTAAATATAGAAAAATACTCCATCAAAAAATTATCACCCTTATATATTATTTATAACTCACATGCATTTTACACCCTTAAGGTCTCTAGGTAGAACTGCTGATTAAACGCCACCTTGAATGTGGTCCATGTGATATCTGCATGCCTCCTCAAGAGAACAAAATTTTTCCACCACTTCCTACCCAATAATCTCAGAAAATACATGGAAAATAATACTTTAGAGGTCTCAGGGGTCTTGGTGAACTTAAATTATCACTCAATATGATCCAAACCCTCCTCAATATCATCAGATACCTTCTTTCTATATAACACCAAGGTATTTTTCCTCGTAAAATATTGAGCTTGGTCCTCCATCCTAGTCTGATCATGACCACCCACTTGACCTAAGGTTTAGATCATATGAATCACCACCTCTAAAAATGATACACACACACACACACACACACACACACACACACACACGAGGGTTTGCTGGTGGGGTATTCTCCTCTACACCCTCCCATGGATTAAATGAGGTTCTTCTAGGAGGAATATTCTACAAGATAGAAATCATAATCTCTATCAGTGATCATATAAGTGAATTTATTATTATCCTTGGTATTGTGTATGGATTAAAACAGAGAAATATATTGGGGATTAATCTCATTGACTGGATACCTCTTGAACAATTTGATGGAAAATTCCTAAGAAAACAAATACATCCAATCCACCCCAAGAAACAACCTAGGATCGACTCATCATAATTAATTGTTTTAGACTAAGTAATTTTTTGTGTTTTTTGTTTGTTATTTAAATTAAATCATAAGTTATTAAATTAAAATCAATACCCATGTTGGAAACTTCATAGCAAATACTCCCTCAAATCATAGTGTCTATTAGTTTCTTCCTTGGTCCCTATGGATTCAATAACTCAAGCTGTACTATAGGCGAACACTTAAACCATATAATTTGGGGTAAATTTGGGAAAATACAAATTAAAAACACAAAATTACATGGTCTAAAACAATTAATTATTATGATTTGACCCTAGGTTATTTCTTGGGGTGTATTGGATGTAATTGTTTTCTTATGAGTTTTCCAGTCAACAGTTCAAGAGGTATCCGATTAACGAGATAACTCATCAATATCATTCTCTAATTTAATCCATGAAAAATACCAAGGATAATCACCAATTCACTTAAAGGTTCACTTCTCTGATCACTCTATGGAATTGGATCATACTAGCACTCATAATGTGTAGTCGTTAAATTCTGTGAAGACAAAGAAGAAGACAATTCAAAGAAAGGAAATCTTAAAATAATGAATTGATAAAAGAATTTATGATAATAAAATAACATTAAATCTACCCTATTCAACTCATTAGAAACAAAACATAAATTTTATCCCTATATTGATGCTATTATATCAATGGAATCATGAATTCGACTTAAGGAAGCAGAATTGAAGAATAAAATTATTAATAAAAATGAACAATCCACTATTGTGTAAAGAATTTCACAATTACTGGTGTGAATAAATTCAAAAAATTATTCAACGATATCAACATTTTAATGAAAATTAAATAAATAAATTAATAATAATAAAAATAATAACGATTATTAATAAATTAATGTGAATGAAAAACCCACATGATATAAATTGACGATACGATTCCAAAATGAAAGAATGAAATTACAATTGAAAGAAAAAAATTGGATGAAAAATACCTTCACCACCAGATCCTTATATATGAATATTATAAGTCTATGGTCTACCCCCCAAAAATAAATTCCCTCCCCATTAATTATGAAAGTCAAAAGGTGGGAGAGAAATCAAAGGAAAGTGGAAGTTTCAATTTTGACCACAAAAATTGGACCAAATTCACCCCCTAATGGAAATTTAAATTTGAAATTATAGATGGTAGAATAGGAAGGGATCATAGAAGAAAAATATATTTTCACATGCATCCTCTAACATCTATCAAAATTTCAGGAAAATTGGATCAGTTGTCTGGAAGTTATGCTCGAAATGGTGGGATGGCTTTATGGGCGTTCAGATATGGCCATTAATTTAATCTTCATCCTTGAATTCCTGGATCATCATGAAAACTTCATGATTAGTTCCAACCATAGTTTAATGAAATAATATACATAATTTTGTCTTTCTAATGTTAAAATTTTAGCTTCATTGTGCTTGTATTGTGTGCCCCACTTTTGATTGATGGGCCATAGGCCCATTATGCTTTGTCCATAAAATTTCTACATTCATGCCAAAAAATATTCATCTTCCATTTGGATTAATCCATCAATCCTAAAAGATAAAATGTTCCAAAAAATTGATAAATCATATACCAAAATATTAAATTAAAATGAGGAATATAATTAATTATACAAGAATATGATTAATTAGGACTAAATTTTCACTTAAAAAATGAATTGCACAAATGATGTGAAATGAAGTTCAATTTTTAAAATGTACTAAATTTTTTATTTATGGAAAATGAAAAAAATAAATATTAATATATAAATAATGAGTATTAGAATATTTCATCAGCTTATCACACCCCCAAACATGAGTTTTTATAGTCCCGAGTAAAATGTATCTCAAAAATATGGAATTGAATTACCTTTGTCAAAAACATTTTAACATACATTTCTAAAAAAGCATTAAAAAAATCATGAATCCTTAAAAAATAATTTCACACAAGATAGTTTCACAAGAATATACCAGGCCCAAGACCATTCCTTTGTTAAAATTCATTATCACATTTTATCCAATTTCAGTTAAGCATTATTATGTTTTGTGCATCACAAAATACATGGGGCCCATTTTCTTATTTAAGGCGAAAAAATGGAAGCACTAGGTGGGAATCACATTAATACTTAATATGAGTATCCAATTGTTTTGTTTTTTATTTGTTTTGTTATTTTTTTGCTCTTTTTTTCAAACCACAATAGATATGAAAAGACTAACTCTCGATAAGAAAACTATTGAGTCACAATCACCAAGTGTCAAACGCTACAAATATTTTCAATTCCGTGGTCTAAAATAGATATTTAAATCCTAACTATAGGAAATAAAAATATGGATTCATGATCCCCAAGTGGCAGACGTCTTACATTTGAACAAAACATTTCTTTATTTGGTCTTTTTTTAAAATTATTTTTTAGATACTCAAATTAAAATAAAAGTGACCCCAAACCCTATGCTATGAATAAAGCGAACAAAGAACTCAAATATATATCCAAAATAAAATGTATGTGAATTGTTTAATTTTGATTAAAAGGATGAAAATGTAAACATTGAAAAATCACATCAGACAATCTCACTTTCCAAAAACTATGCTCATGTACTTAAACTTGAATTAAAATCAGAATGAAGGAATCAAAATTATTTGAAATTCAGTTTTCATGTTTCATAATGTACATTAATGCATGTAAGGATAATGAATTGATTTTTTTATTGATTTTAGTTTTTATTCTAAAACTACATATTTTTTTTCAAAATGCTAGATTTTCACTCCCCGTAACTTAGAATGAAATTTCCCTCAGTTTTGAAAGATAAGAGAAGTGAGATATAAGAATTGGTAAGAAAAAGGAGGATAAGTGATTTGAAATGAAATCATGGAACAAAATCACCTGATTTGGAGTTAATAACCCATCAATAAGAAATTGATTACATTAGATTCACGTCACATTTAGAATCCTCGGGGATGATTGATTGTTCGGTTTGAACTCTAGAAGCACAAGTTTTATTCAAAAATTCCCAAATTATTTGACTATTAAATATCAAAAATAAAAACATTAGATAAAATTGGAAACCCCAAGGGGTTCCCTTGAAAAAAAACAAAAAAAAAACATATAAAAAAAAACAAAAAAAGTAAAAGTTGGTTTCCCTCCCAGAAAGCACATAGTTTAATGTCATTAGATAGACATGAAACCCCCAAATTACCCAATTACAACTTTCAAAATTTTAAAGACCCCATTTTCCTCCACTTAGACTTGATTGAGACTGATTATTTTTTTATAATTTGTGTCATATACAATATTTTTTCAATAATGAGTTAGGAAATACAAGGAATATTTGAAATGGTTGAACTGGTTGCTTCTCATATCTTTCCTAAGACATCAATGATCAGTACTAATTTTTTGGTTTCAAGAGAAGAAAGAATTATAGTTGTATGGTCTTGGTTGTCACCTATGGATGTATTCCCAACTAGGGAATGAAGGAAAATAATTTTGATCTTAGATTGGATATGACATTCAAACACAGATCAAGAATTTAAATCGAAATCAATTTCATTTTCAAAATTTATACACAAAAAAGGTCCCCTTTTAAAAAAAGTTTCAAACACCAAATTTTCCATATGAGTGTCATGAATGGGTATGGAATTGATGTTTGTGATTTCACCTAATTTTTCATTCAATAGTGATCCTACAAAGTCACTATTGGGTCTATCTAAAAGATATTCAAGACACAGATACAATTTTCTCTCATGTGAATTCAGAAAAGCAATTTCATCATGATTTATACACCCTTCAACAATTCCCTATGGTTACTCAGGTTGATTTTAAATATTCTTTAAAAACATCCATTCATTTTCTAGTTATGATTCCTAATATTCTAAAGTTGGACCTTTAGTATTATCTAGTGATTTTAACTCCTCTGATGGTTTGAGAATAAATGGTTTAGTTTTTTCATTTCATTTCCCACTCTTAGAAATACTCACATATTAGATTAGTTCATGAGTGGTTTGTGTGTAACATGATTCTTCTATTAATGTTGAGGAAGGTACAACTAGAGTGAGGATGGGTTCCATAGATGTTTCAATGTTTTTTATTTCTAATCTCAATAATGAAACTTCAGAATTCATTTTATCCATTTTTAAAAAAAATTGTTCAAGATATTTTTTTGATTGGGATGGATATCACTGAATTAACTAGGATTTATCTCTTCAAACATCCTTTAGAGGGATGGTTATTTATCAATTAAACATCTTTCATCAGATTTATTGTACAACTCACCAGGTGTGGGGTATTCATTAAAGGTTTTATTGGAGAAATTCATTACATAATGTGGTTCCCAATATTGATTTATCATGTGATTATAGGAAGGTTTTTTGAATGGATAATGTAGAAGATACTCCATTAGAATTGATTGAAATTTGGTTTTGGGATTCTTTGGACAAATAGAAATAGAAATGGATAAGAGAATAGAAATAGTGGTGAGAAAAGAGAAAAGGGTAAGAATATAATGATGGGATCTAAGGTTACTTACTTGGGTCCTCGATAACAGTGCTAGAATTTGGTTGCACCCAAATTTAACCTACGAGTATAAGCGGTCATTATAGTACATATAGGGGTCAAATTCACAAGGACCAAAGAAGAAACCTATAGACACAAATATTTGATGGATGTTTGGATATAAAGTGTCCAAATTGGGTTTGAATAGATTGGGTACAATAATAACAAATTACCTAAGTGAATGGATTTATTTTTAGAATTAAATATCTAATGATTTTAATTTAAACAATTTAAGAAGTTGAATCGGTCCTAGGTTATCTCTAGTGTTAGATTGAATGAATTTATTTTTATAGAAATATTCAGATCACTAATTCATGATATATATAAAAAAGAGATGATTCCACAAAATCATCCACAAATTTAATCCCTACATAATTCCAAGGATAATCACTAATTTACTTAGAGGATCATATTAATCATCACTTAAAGGAATTGGATCGTACTAGCACCCAAAATGTGTCATCATTAATGTTGGTGAAGATGAAGAAGAAAAAAACTCAATGAATAGTAATCTTAAAATAATGAACTGATTGAAATATTAAAGAACATTAATTAACTTCCAATCCAACCCATGAAACTCCCTAGGATCAACCCATAAAAGGGTTATCCCTCAATTTATGTTAAGATCTTAATATAAGCGGGACGTCGACTTAAAATAAAGGAATTGAAGAATAAGAACAAAGAAATAACATCAATCCACCGTTGTGTGATGATTTTCCAAAATGACATTGTGAATATAATCACTACATAATGCAACAATATCAATGTGATATGAAGAAGAAATAAGAAATAAAAAAGGGAAAATTAGGAGAAGAACTTTTATTATAAAATTAAGGTGAACGAAAAAATTACACATGATTAAACCTTAATCACATTAAAATAAGATAATGTGACCTTAAAAAACAACTCATAAATAGACTCAAAACATAACCAAAATCTTGGAACACCCATATAAAATTAAGGTTTGAAACAAAGATGATCTGGAAATGAACTCCCCCATTCCTACATTTCAAGTCTCAATGGTCCTAGCTCTAGTATACCAAATACCCCAAAAAAACACCACTCTAATTCCATTTTGTAATAAAGTAACTCAGCTCAACTAATATTATAACCAAAGATATCTCATTACATGGCATACAAAACGTTCTTTATCTCTATGGGATGGTGACAAGAATAAGGCATAACCAACTATAACTTTGGAATAGTTTCACCACTGGTAAGCTGAAATGGACCATCCATAAAAGAGGGCAACCTCACCAATAAAATCAGATTCAAAAGAATAAGATAAGTGGATCACATTAACAATAACATATATCATATACAAAAAAATATTATAATTTCACTTATACATGTTATCTCAAAAAATACCCAAAAAACTAAAAAGAGGGGGAAAATTCCAAATAAGGACCAACCATATAACCCCACAGATGTGAAAAAAACTCTATATGAGCCAATCCCTATATTACCATGTATCCTTCAAAAAATAATAGATTATAGTGATAAATAATATCCACCTTGTAACATGGTTCCCTTTCCCTTACCTATGTCATACAAAACTAAATCTTCAAATTCCTAAAGGCCCAAGAAAGGTGTGAGGAACGAATCTCAGTAGGATACCACCATTAATACATTTAATACTTTTACCCAGGAAACCCAATAAAATAGTTTGAAAACATTTTCAAAACTAAAACCATTTGAAAACACACCATTTTTAAATAAACCATTAAAATAACATTGGTTTTTCACTTAAATAAAATCATTTTTACAAAGAAATTTCTATATAAGGATCAAATAGATATACATGGCCATAAAGAATAACATTCTAAATACCCAAAAAAAGAATAACCAAAGGTGATCATAACATAAAAAATCTGTAACCACATCAATTAAAAATAGGCACAATAAATCTCATCTCACCAAAATGGAACTAATAAAATACATAAATCATATAAAAAACCTAAATTATTAATGTCCACATTGGGATCTAATAATTAATCCTATCATGAGTGAGTAAACAAGTATGTTGGATAGAAAGGGAAATGGATGCTCTCATGGTGTTCCCTGGGCCCAAATCCAAGATATATCATGATATATCAATAACCAACATGAAATATATCATAGTATTCCTATCCAAAGTCTCTCATAGTCCCTTGGAAACCAAAATAGAGGGTGATAGAATCCTCCGTCTAAAGGATCACTTGGATACTTAGAGAAATCAGTACGGCTCACTTAGTGTTGCCTCTAAAGGCCCACACAGTCCCTCAAAAAATCCCTTAAACACATTCTTGTTAACCCATGTCATAATCTATGCCAACATCATCACAAACAAGTGACCATATCAATCACTCCATATCACAATTCAGTCAATAAAAAACATTACCATTTATCAAAACATATTTCCCAAGGTAAAAACATTTCTAAAACCATTTTAAAAATACATTTCAAACTATAAAACCTCTTTGATCCATTTTATCAAACACTTGGTGTGCATAAAAGGTATAACCTTTTGGAAAAACCCCTTTTAAAACACCCAATTACCAATATAAGACTTCAAGCATATAATAAATGGGATTAAATCAATCATATATAAATTAAGTAGAAATTAAATAATAAAAAATAAAGGTGATTCCTAAATTTAAAGGTAAGCCCTGGAAAATTCCCAAGAATAGTGAAACCTACCTCAGATTTGGTTTAAATATCATCACCTCTAATGAAAACAACCCAGAGGAGGTAGAAGAAAGACTCATGCACCAAAGACACAAGAAAAAAAACCAAAAACCCCATTATAAACTGTACATTAGAAAAATATCCCCAATAGTGTTTCACACCTCCACAAAAATTAAATAACAAGCAAGAAGAAGGGGGAAGGAGGAAGTAATCAAAAAGAAAAGGGATTATCATAAGGAAAAACAACATGATCCAAGGATAGAACACCACGAAAGGATATGGTAGGATATATAACCATAGGAGAAAGGCTATGCATGATTGGGGAAAATGGTCTTGCAAAACATAAAATCCAAATAGGGATAAAATCATAAAAATCCACATATTATGTGATATGGATAGGGATTCATGGTTTGGACACACAGTTAAGAAAATCTTGTATCAATTTTAAGGGTGCTACTATATGTCAAAAAGTGGGATACATGGTTACCCCCAAGGAGCTGTATGATTCAGAAAACCATGCCCAAACCATGTGAATCCCTGTTTCCCAACCTACAACACCATTTCATGGTTAAAAAATCATATACTAAACATGCTTCTTTCCCTATCTTTCCAAAACTCCCAATTTTTACTCCCAAAACCTGGGAACTACAAGAAAACATCAAAAGATAAATAAAAATCAAAAGTAAATGAATTGGTGACCAGGTTGGTTCCACATCAGATGATCACGATACAATCATATCAAATGGAATGAATAAAGATGATAAAGCTCAAGATTCAGTTGGATGATCTGATAGGAAAAGGTTTTTTTCATGCTAGTGTTTCACCTTGGGAATACTATTTTCTATTTTCAATTATGGAACATAGTTCACTTCAATTGTAAATTGACTATCAGAAGTTGAACATGGTGATGGTTAAAAATAAGTATCTATTTCCTTGCGTGAATGATTTTTTTATTTATTAAAGGGGGTAATTTTGTTTTCAATGATCGTTATTCGATACGGAAACCATCAGCTTATGGTTTGGGTGTATGATATAAAAAGAATGACTTTCAGGAGTAGGTATATCCATTATTAAAATCTTCTGATGTTTTTTTGGTCTGAATAAAAAATCTATAGTTTTTTGGTATATGATGAACTGGATATTATATTAGTATCTTTCTACTTTTTTAGTAGTGTGTATGGATGATATTATGGTTTACATGATATTTGAGCATGGTAACAAGCACCATTTGAATCTGGTTTTGGAAATCTTGAGGATTCACCATCATTATGGAAATCATGCAAAATGAAAATTTTTCATTCAAAAAGTGAAGTTCTTGGGGCGTGTGATTTCTAAACGTGACTTATCAGTTGATCCTAAGAAGGTGAAGGATGTCTTTTCAATGGAGGAGCTACATAATATCATTAAGATACATGGATTCCTTGGTATTTCTGGATACTATTGGTGAATTTTAAAGGATTTTTCAAATTTATTGTCATCTTTTTTCTACTCTAAAAAGTAAAGGGGTGAAATTCATATGCGATGCAATGTGTCATAATTATTTCTTTGAGATAAAATTAATTCTGACATCAACACCCATCTTGATCTTACTTGATCTTGGTAAGGGGTATTTGCAATTATGTGATGCTTCTAGTGTAAGTTTGGGTTTCATTTTTATGTTGGATTATGATATTTTTAATTATGGATCTTTTTGGCTATGAATTCACGTGAAAAATTACCCCACTCATGATTTATAGATTTTTGCGGTTATACATGCACTTAAGTGTTATAGAAACTAACTTTTTGGGCATAGGTTCATAATATTTTTAGATAATAAATTTTTTAGATATATCTTTTCTAAAAATAACTTGAATATCAGACAAGGATAGTGGGTTTAATACCTTTAGATGTTTGATTTCAAAAGCACATACACCCTGGGTAAAGGGGAATGTCATTGTAGACAGTCTTAGTTGAAAATTTCCATCATAGGTTTCCTTGGAATTGAAGGAAGAGCAGAACCTAATGAGACTCTTCACTCTATTTCATATTAACACCTATAAAGAAGTTTTAGTTGGGATTTTGACTATTGTTTAGTTTTCATCATACCTCCCTGCATATATGATGCAGATTCAATAGAAGGATAAGGAATTCATGGGAATTTTAGAAACCCTATATAGTAGGGAGACCGTTTTTGGATGGTCTATGGCATCCCTCCTTTTTATTGCATAAATTTTCATTACATGGAACAAAATAAAGGATCCTTTAAATATAAGTTTCTTCTAAATCATGAATATAATACATGAAAACATAAATATTATTCTAATCCACATGAAAAGAGTCTTCATGGGTCCACCCTAAGTTACATTTACTGCATCTCATATCTTGTGTACATACATCAATGGAAAGTGGTGATCATGATCCTAGTAAGGAAATAAGAAAGGGATACATTTAGCATGTGATTGTGAGGAATATCAGTAAGAAAATGATATATAACAATATAAATTTACCAAGAGAACATGAGGTATATCATAATAAAAAGAACATGATACATAACATGTAAATTTGTCTACAACATAAAAATGAGGTATTCATAAGTATATAACCATGGTTTATTACCAATGTTTCATAAATGAAAATTACTAATGTTATTCACCAAGGTATCATAAAACATGTCATATATAGAGATTAAATTATTTAACCAATGCATTGGCGTGATATAAAGGAGAAACATTAATATGAATTAATTTAATGTGATCCAAATGGATCATAATAAACCATTTCATTAATAACCTGTATAAAATAAAGAACCATTTCTTATCAAAATCATAACATAGAAAAGTTATTAAAATCATGATCATTACATATTTATTAACTCATGAAAAAGGAATGCGGGTTATATATATGTAAATCCATGAATTAATAAATCATTTTACATCTAGGATAATACCCATGAAAAAAGTTGAGTTTTGGGTATTCATAAATAGAAAATAAATGATAATTTCTCAAGTAAAAGGGATAAATAAATCAAGCAGCATGACTGGTATAAAACATGGATTGAGGAAAGTTAAAATGAGCGAGGAAAAGGGTATAAAATATATAAAAGGATATTATTATAGTAATGGGATAATATAAAGTGAAAAAAGGAATTAGTTTGGAAAATATAAGACATACTACAAAAAGGAAACTTGAATGAAAAAGAGAAATGGATATTTCTCTTACCTAGAAGAGTTGTTCCTAAAACATGAGGATATAACCTTGGGGGATTGAGGACACCTTGGGGGGACTTATTGGTAAGATAAAATAACCATGAAGTCTTAGATGATGAATTTTAGATGAATGTGAATGGTGAAATGGGTGAGAATTTATAAGATAAATGGAGAAATTGTTTATTAATTTCCAAATATAGGTCTTGGAAATCTAGGTTGTGGAAAATGAAAAACTATTGTATTTCCCATAGTTTTTTATCATAGTTATGGAAATTTTAGTCAAATTTTATGATATTTAATCCACTAAAGCTAAAAACTATTTTTTGAATACATATTTTGGCATGGGAAAGTAAATTTTCCACATAGTAATGTTTTTAAAATCAAAATTTCTATTTTAGACTTTGGAATATCACTTATAGGTTTGGAAATTGATTAAAATATATTAAAATAATCAATATTAGTAAAATAAAATATTTTTGGTCATGGATTATGGTTAATTAATTATCAAATTATTATGACGTAAATATGATGTCCTAAAACAAAATAAAAACCCAAAAATATATTTTTACTATTCACAAAAAACTAAAGTATTTTAGAAAATCCTCATAAATTTACCCTAACATTATTTAGACATTATTATTTAAAATATAATTATTATTTTATTCTAATAGTTCTATAAATATTAGAATTTTAGATTTTAAATATAAAAATACTTTTTTTGTTGAAAAATAATAGTTTCTAAGGCATAATCAAAATTTTTAAACTTTAAAAAATTTCCAAGGACATTAAAAATTTATTTTATCATTTATATTTAAATAAGGTTATTTTTAAAAAATATTTTATTAAAAAAATTATTCATAATAACTTGGTATATTATAAAATTTTATTGTTTTTCTAAAAATTCAATAATGTTTTATTGAGTCTAGAAAACAAGATATAAAATTCTTCTCAATTGAACACAAATTTTTTTACTAAAAAATATTCTTAAAATGGAATTTATGGAATACATATTTTATTTATATAATGTAATTACACTTTAAGTAACTAAGGCATGGTAACATTACCCCTATAACACCCACATACGCTCTAAGGGTAAGGTGTGTCATGGTGGTAGTTTCATGGGGTGACTCAACTAAAATTGACCGAGTGGTAATATCAACTAACTTGAAATCCTCCCAAAAGAAAATTTTTTCAAGCTTCACTTATTAAATATCATATTGAGATTAGTTAAGGGAAAACCCTAGTGATGCTACCTCCCTCCAATGTTATGACAAATGGGATTCGAATGACATGACTCTACAGGTTAAGGCCATCATCTATCCTTTCTGTATCAACCATCACTACTATAAAATAGGCCTTTAACAATGAAATTTTTTTACTTTATTGGTGATATAGAATATATAACTACCAGAGAGATTAAAATACATGGATGTTTACCAGTGCTAAAAAGTGATGACAAAGTGGTCATTTATCAGCACTTCCACAAGCACTGATAAAGGGGCATACTGCAGTGTGTTGTAATAGTGCACTGCAGAACCAGTACAATGTGCTCCAAAAGCACACCACAACCCCAAAAAAACCATGAAATAAGAAAAATAAAGTACCAATATATAATTTAAATTAATGAAAATTTACAATACAAATACATGAAAAACGATATTATAAACATTTAAAACATTGGTTTTTACAAAGAAGGCCTTCAGGCCTTAGGGCCTTCAGGTCACATAGACCATGGAGTAGCCCAGTTCACATAGAACAAGCCCCAGAAGAGGATTAGAGCAGCAGGAGTAGCAACCACCAAATGCAGAGCTAACCGGATTGGAAGAATGAGAGGGCATGACAGCCGCCATCGGGACCAGGCACCGTGCAGCTTTGTATGGGGCAATGCTAGCTGATCAGTAATGCAAGGTGGGGAGCTAATGAGATCAATGATGCAAGACGCTGGGGAGGGGAAGTTCTAGTGGGCTGGGCCTACGGGTAATGTAATGGGCATGGTATGCCTTTGGGCCTTCGGGTCATGTATTGCGGGTCATGTCGGGACATGCGCCTTGGGCCTATGGGTCATGTATGGGTTCCCCTTCACCCCTTAAAAGGGGGATTATCTATAATAAAATAAAAACAAGGCCTTCGGGCCATTTGGTCTAAATAAGTACAAAGTATTACATACATTAAAAAAATAAATGTTCCTTTTTCTTTTGATCTTAACCCATTATTAACCAAAGAACACACCAGTATAAGGAAATTATTATTATTTTAGTAATAATATAAATAAATAACTTAACATAAAGTGTTAATTTTAAACTAAACTTTGAATCATACCAGAAACAATGTGTATCAGATTGAGTTTCAATTCATTCTTGCACATAACATGATTTATTGTTCATCTAAAAGCATTATATCTATGAAAATTGACTAAATAAGTATAAGATAAAAATTACAAGAAAATTAATAAATAAATATCAGATAGAATGATGAGAAAACAAACTAGTCTCATTTGCTCGGTTATGGTAATG
Source organism: Viscum album (assembly GCA_963277665.1). Classification (NCBI taxonomy): domain Eukaryota; kingdom Viridiplantae; phylum Streptophyta; class Magnoliopsida; order Santalales; family Viscaceae; genus Viscum; species Viscum album. The sequence continues at coordinate 392,777,280 of OY728147.1, read as the reverse complement.
TAATGCATGTTTCAAACTAAAATGAAACTTATATATTGAAAAGTCACACTTCGAGTCGTACCGGTCACAATGTGCATCGTATTTAGGTGTGGATAATTTGTACACATCTCAAATGACTTATGAATCATTTTCCTAAATTATTAAAACAATTTGAATGTGTTTTCTCAATTTTGAGTATGTCATTTATCTTTTTTACTAAAATATAATTTTAAATTGGAAACACGTAATTTGATTCATATCAATCATATCATGTATTGGTTTGATTTGTTACTAATTCCTTCATGTTACAAATTAATTATGAATCATTTTCCAAAATTATCAAGACAATCTGTATCGTGTTTTTTAAATTTTTAGTGAGTGATTTTTTATGAATTAAAATATCAATTTTAAACTGATAATAGAAACTTTAAGTCAAATCAGGAACATCATGTATCAAATTTTTGTGAGGATGATTACTACACATAAAAAATGATTTATAGATCATTCTAATAAATAATAAAAACAATATAAATTCATTTTATTGGTTTTGAGTAGGTCGGTTATCTTTTTTACTAAAATTGATGTTAATTTTAAATAAAAAGACACAATTGGAGTCATACCAGTCATACAGTGAATAATATCAAGGTTATTATAATTAATACCCCACAAATATTATATATGGATCATTTTATTTAGGTATTAAAACAATCTGAATGATTTTTCTTAGTTTTTAGAACTTCATTTGTATTTTTTACTAAAATTTCATTTTAAATTGGAAACAGACATTTTGAGTCATACCAGTCACATAGTGTATATGTTTGACATGAGACTTATTATTACATGTCACAAATGAATTAAGAATCATTGAAAAAAATTTATCAAAAAAATACAAGTGTGTTTTCTTGGTTTTTAGTGAGTGGATCTTTTTGAACTAAAATGTCGATTTTAAACTGATAACAGACACATTAAGCCATATTGGGAACATCGCATATCATATTGCAGTTTGAATGATTCCTAAACATAAAAAATTTCTTATGTATTATTTCAATAAATTATTAAAAAACACTAATTAATGTTCTTAGTATTGAGTATGTCGATTGTCTTTCTTACTAAAATTGATGTCAATTTTAAATAAAAAGAGGCACTTTGAGTAAAAACTCTCACACAATTTTCAGATTGATGTGAGGATGAATCCTACACTCTAAAATGATTTATGGATCATTTTTATAAATTATCAAAGTAATATGAATATATTTTCTCAGTTTTATGTATGTCACATTTTTTTTTTACTAAAATGTCTTTTTAAACTGGAAGCATGCACTTTTAGTCATACCGATCACATCATGTATCAGTTAGAAATGAGACCAATCCATACACATTAAAAGTTAAATATGAATAATTTTACATAATTATAAAGTTAATCTGAGCATGTTTGTATAGTTTTTAGTGAGTAACACTTTTTGAACCAAAAATTAGATTTTAAACTGATAAAAGAAACTTTAGGGCATATGAGATCATCGTGTATCAGATTGAGTTGTGGCTGGTTCCTGCATGTAAAAAATTAATTATGAATAATTTTCCTAATATATAAAATAATTAAAATGCAATTTCTTGGTTTTGAGTATGGAAGTTGTCTTTATTACTAAAATTGATGTTAATTTTAAATAAAAATTTACTTTGAGTCATATCGGTCACACCGTGTGTCAGATTGGGGTGAGGATAATTCCTAAACCTTATAAACGACTTATGGATCACTTTCAAAAAGTATCAAAAAAATATGAAGGTGTATGCTTAGTTTTGAGTATTTCACTTGTCTCTTTTAGTAAAATGTCATTTTAAATAATAAACTCACACTTTGAGTCATAATGGTCACATCGTGTATGGTTTGACATGAGACTAATTTATACACCTAAAAATGAATTATGAATTATTTTCCTAAATTATCAAGACAATAAAAGCATTCTTTGTTTTTAGTTAGTGACACCTTTTAAATTAAAATATTTATTTTAAACTGATAACAGACACTTTGAGTTATACCAGGAAAATCATGTATCAGATTGAGGTGTAGCTAATTCCTACACATAAAAAATGAAAGATGGATCATTTTACTAAAGTATTAAAACAATATTAATATTTTTTATTGGTTATGAGTATTTCAGCTATCTTGTTTACTAATATTAATGTAAATTTTAAATAAATATAAGTACTTGATGTTATATCGGTCACACCGTGTGTCAGATTGAGGTGATACTGATTCTTACACATCCTAATGTCAAAAATATCCCAACTGCCAATGTTATTATAATTTCCATTGTTTTTCATTTTCCAAATACCAACACTACATATTGAGTGGATTTTCTTATCCAAAAAAGGTTTTTATCTAAAAACATTGACTCAATATGCACTGTTATAGTTCCACAAATAAAGAAAATTTAAATCATGATAACATGGGAATTTGGGATTGTTATCTATTTTGTGGCTAGTTATAGATAGTTGAAAGAAAAATATGACTTTCAAAAATATATTTGACAAAAACTAAATAATTATTAGATAAAATGATAAGGAAATTAACTTACAAATATTAGATAAAATTATGAAAAACGTAATTAAATAATTAGTAGGAATTAAAATTATCATGATGTTTGTATAAATTATATAATCATTTCATTATTGTAATTATCTTAGTTGCAGGCTCAAAGTCTAGTCTCTCACAAGCATGGGCACCTTTAAAAAAACCACCCCAAATCGAACAAAATAATAACCCAATATAAGAAAAAAAATTATATGAGTAATAATAAAAAGAAATAAATTAAAAATAAATATTAAATATAAAATTAATTCCACGGACAATGATTTTACTATGAAAACATATATATTACCACTATGATTGAGTAGAACTAGCATTTTTTCTCTTCCTGGAAAGGTAGTGGAGGGAACTTGAAGGAAAGTGATAAATGCCAAAACTTTAGGGGTGAAAAGGTTTGGAGGGATAAGAAGTGTGTAGAAGTTTTGGTGTAGAAAGGAATGAAATATATATAGAAATATTTTAAAATAAAATAAATATCTAAGGAATAATGTAAATTTAATCAATGTTTCATTTTTTATAATTTTTCGATAAAACAGAGAAATCATATCAAAACATTACCTTTAAATCTTCCCAAAGGATTTCCTTCATTAGAAGATATTCTTCCATGGGATTGGTAACATCATCATGTGCATGAGACATTTTTCACATGCTTAGTCAAGCATATAATTTAGATTTTATTAATGTAGTAGAGAATATATAATATTATAAGGAAAACATACTATATTGAAAAAATACCTTTTCATTGAGATATATTTTTTAAAGGTGTTTGGGATTTTTTACACAGTATTGAATCCAAATAACTTATTTTTGGTCCCATATAATGTACAAGACATTGTCTACATTGAGACTGACATGAAATGATTGTGACCACCCAATGAAAGGTTCAACCTCAATTAAATTTTCAAATGACCCGATATTTGTTTTAGTCTCTAGCAGGATAGTCAAGGAATTCTTGTTTACTAGATCTATGAGTTAAAGTACTTGCACTTATTTTTATGACATTATAGAAGGATAGTATTTTTCCCTATCCACACTAAAATTCTTCTTCACAAATCATATTTCATCAATATTAATTGCACTCATATTTTCAACCCATTTGCAATAGAAAATCAACACTTAAAATATTGTATAATCCAATCCATATACCTATTAAATAATGAAAAAATATGACATATTTGAAAAAATTGTATTTCTATCCTTTGAACTAGAAATTTTCATCAATTTTTCCACAAGAGTAATGCCACTATTTTCATTATACTACAATCATTATATTATTTTGTATAGAATGTATAACCATTGATTAAAGAACTAGTGAAATATATAACATTTTTCTTTCGGTCACATGGCTATCCATAGAATTTATTCGACAATTGAATTCAGATTCTTAGATAACTTCTTATAAATTTAATCTTGGAACCATTATAAAAACTATTGATTATGTGTATTTTATATTCATACTTGAACCCTTTTTGGGTTCAAATATATTATAATTTCTTTGTGGGATTTAACATATGAATCAACATCTTCACTATTATATAAAATATAAATGTATGATTTACCTTGTTATGTCATGGTAATTTTAATAACATTTCTTCTAGAAATACCTTCACTCATAAGGTGTTTGCTGTGACGAGAAGTTGGTATACTGATGATCTTATCATATGATAGATAATTTTTCTAGAGTTCAACGTATTATTCAACAATATATCATTATGAAATACTACCTTCTGAATGAATTCTATTTCTGACATATGTTTTCAAAATCTTCATATACTATTTTCAAGGGTACATCCATATATAATGGATAAGACCACATAGTTGAACCTCTATAACCAAGTGAACCATCAGGTGAACCATTTTATTAAATAATTATGGTGTGAATAACATTTCTAATTCACATAATATGACCACAACATCTTTATTCATGATTGGAAAACTCATCGGGTCTATAATTTTACTATATATGGATTTAAAAAAGAAGTAGAGTCTGGTTAATATATTCCATACATTTTTATAAAGAATGAAACAAAAATCAACAGACATAAAATATTGCATGAAAACATGATAGTCATGTTATTGTATTCCCTGTTACTTCAAATTATTCATTTATATGACATTCTAGATATTTGATGAATACCCCACTGAAACTTTTACACCATTAATGAAAATTAAAATTTTCAAATTTTCTTATCTTGATAGATTGTAAACTACTGGAGAAAGAAAATTCGTCCCTTTACCCTTCACTGGTTCCAACTCTTCACTTATCCCCATGTCAATCATGTCTTACATAGCATTGATTCCATCATTATTTCTTCCAGGGACATTTAGTAACATGCCAACAACACTATCAAATACATTTTTTATACATGCATGACACCAATAAAATGTCTAATATATAAATAATTCCTCATTAGTAATTCAAAGAAAATTGATATCTTCTTCCAACGTAATTTCTTAAGGTTTTCTTAAAATTATTTACTAAAAATATTGTTAATATATTTTACTTTATCAAATAGTTTAATACCCATTACAGGAGACATTGTTGTACCTTATTTGATATTCCCATTAAATGTTGTCATCCAAGATGGGTATTTATGTCATCGAGGTAAAAAATTTCGAAGTCCTAAAAACATAGTCTTCAAGGATTTTTTCAACTAAACTAAGTATGTGAATCCTTCAAAAATGGGACAAACCAATATTCCTTTAATAATATAGCTTGATAAATTTCCAAAAGTAGGGAAGTCATTTATCTTTCCATATAACATGACCATCAATGGGAATTCTTAACTTTTATGAGCACTATAAATTATAACACTTATATCCCTCATCAATTTCATATATTCGATCAACGGAGACAAATAGACATAAATATCATTATCGAGTTTCTCTGGTCCATATATAAGTAGACACAACATAATGTATTTGCGATTGATAGGCCATGTACTATATGTACTAATATATAAACAAAAAGGATTTATTCCATATGTTGATAATGCCAAATGAAAGTTTCCCATATCATTTCCAAATTTAGGATACTCATAATCAAATTTCTTCCATTAAGGATAATCTTCTAGATGATATAGGTCCCCATATTTAATCCTTTTATCTGTATTCCATGTCAATTATTTCACTATTTCTTGACATCCATATAGTCTTCTAAACCATGTAATTATTGGAAAGTACCATACATATTTTGAAGGACTTGATTTATTTGTATTGTATTAATCAGTACCATATGTAGGGAATTTTATGAGTGATTCATGGTCCTTGAGAAATAATATGAAATAATTTTTACAAGCATGTAATTTTTTATAAATCATTCCATTGAATTTAGAAATTTTTTAGAGCCATATGTTCGACATGGAAGTTCATTTTCTTCTGGTGGCATATAATTAAAGGGACCATGTAGTTCTGTAAAGCTGGTGTCACTCCATCCACTGCCAGCTTTTAAATTATATAACTTCAATCTAGCTAACAATGTTTTTTATTTAGTACAACTGGTATAAAATGGCCTCTTAGCACATCTGTTTAACTTCTCAAACAAATTTGGACAATCAATATGGTTATATTTAATTAACATTTTCATTTCTTCCCTGCAATCTCCGTCACCATTTACACTGGTATTCATATAAATTTATTCATAAACCATAGTATCGTCCCAATCGGTGTGCACATTCAGCTTCCCCATGGTTAGTCCAATATTTATAGAACTGATATATTCTATGAAAAATCAAATTTTCTTCCAACTTTTACAGATGAATTTATCTTAAATAACCACTACATAAACACTGAAAAAGGATTTGAGAAGGGTTTTATACATGATATATTGAAAACATAATGAACTATATAACTCCATATTCATACTATTTTGTCAAACTTTTAACGTGCATCAATTTTAGATTCATATCCATCATATTGGGTTTATAAAACATTAATTTTTAACAATAAATAAATAAATACACATATGATATTCATTACCAAAGGTGAAAGTTATAAAAAATTATAATAAGGGAAACCCAATGTTTTATTGTTTCAAATAATTTCAGTATGATTTTAAGAAAATGGGTAATTGAATTTAAGAAAATAATTACTCCACTATGGTAGGTTTTATCCTTTGAATTCATTTAAATGTGAAATTTATTTACAACTATCATCCTCATCATCTCATATCCCAAACATTTGTCATTGCATTTTTTGTTTTACACACATCCTCCATATCTTGTGGACAAGAAAATTTGTTGGTTGAAATACTATAAGTAGTCGTCATCCAATGGAAAAATTTTGATTAGAGTAGTACAAGAAATATAAAAGAGATGGTGGATGAGTCTCGAGTTACACATCACAATAATAACGGTTCGGGAGATGAAGCTGATGAGCATGACAGTTGTACTTCATTATGTTCTATAAAAGGGTTAATGCCTCTAATTTGTGATAATTACACCATTATCACTAGTTATTAACACGTGTCATATTAAAATTAATATTTTAGGGGCATAGACATTTTTCTCTGTGATCTAAGGGGTCTCAGAGGGGACATTTTATGATATAAGAATCTTTAGGGCCTATATAAATTCTTTATTTATAAGGGAAATCCCACTTTTAATACTTTCAATCCTATAACTAATACTAGTCCTACCTCTATTAAAATTATTCATCAAGTCTTTCTTAAATACCCTAAACAAATAAAAATATAGTATAGGAAATTAATGATTAATAAGAAACCCAAATATGATAAACAAGAATAATAAGCCCACATTTAATAAAATTTAAGATATAAAAATGTCTTGATAAAAAAATTAATAAATAAATAGTTATTTCATATAAATAAATGGTAATTATATATGAATAGTAGTGGAACCGATACATGTTGACCTAAAATGATGAATACATAAAATCAATTTCTTATAATTATTAAACATATATTGAATTTGATGGCCTCCATGATATTATTTCTAACAAAGGGTATAAAAACCTAAAGAATTATTACATTTAATATTAATGGTATATAAAATATTTGAAAAAAATCTAAAAATTATAATTTAAATTAAAAATTGATAAGGAATGGGAAAAATAATTTTAGGAAATTTTTTTTACCTAAAAACAATAATGGTTATAAAAATATAAAAATTATTAGTTTATAAATTGATTCAAAAATTATGTCTAGACATGTTGAAAACAATAATTATTTTCATGTATAAAAAGAGTAGGATTTATAAGAAAATTTCATTTTCATAGAAATTATAGGTTTTATGGTGATTTTTGGAACATAGTATAAAATTTTAGTCATAATGACTTTAATAAAAGTAATTATGGAAGATATTGAGGTTTTATGTTTAATGGGAGATAACCCACTCTAAAAAAAATAGTTTCAAAGTGAGACGAATCATCATTAATAAAATTAGATGTTTAATTTCAACTATTGAATGAACTCTATTAAACATGTGACAAATTATATGGTTGTATGAAAGACTTCAAAAATTTTCTAAAAACATTGATAAATGTGAAAAAAGAATTGGATGTATTATATGAAAAAGAATGCAATGTAAGATAAATTTATAATTGATGTTTCACTAAAGGATTTACAAAATAAAGAACATTTCACATTAATATTGATTATTCATCTCACATGCCAGGTAAATTTATATAATTAAATATTTTTTGATAATTTAAAAGGGTATTTATTATTTTAGAAATATTGGATATCTTATGATAAATTATTTTCACTCAAAATATGTATCACATAAAAGTCAATGTTAAAGAATGGTCTATTTTTTTATGGAATAAATTAAAACAATCATAGAGTTTATTAGATGTGTGATGAAGGAAATGAAGTGATTTTTAAGAAGTATTAATGAGTGGGTTATAATTTCAAAGATGACTATATTTTTACAAAGGTAAAGAAATATATCCAAACCATATTCTAATTTGGAGTCGGTAAAAATTTATGGTAATTGTGTTTGAAACAGGAAATTGATTTTTAGTAGTGAAAAATTGATCATATTATATAATGAGACATTTAAATATTAACATAAAAAGGGTTTATTGAGATTTTTTTATGATGAAAAGATAAAACTAATAGATCTTTTTTACTAATTAAAATGTGGAGGTGGTTAATAATTATAAAAAATAAATTAGATATTTAAATGAAACAACCCTTGGAGTTTATTCAACATGATATATATAGACCCTAAAAGTATAAATCAATACACTGTGATATGTATTTCATTTCACCCATTTATAATTATACCCAAATCATATGTATTATGTTATATATATATATATAATTCTCTAAAGGGAATTACAATTTTAAGAACAATCATTAAGAATGAGTATCATTATGCGGTAAATAAGTCTATATTAGAATATGAGGTTGAGTATATGACACACCTTTTATGGTCAATATCATTCAACTAACTACCTATGATAATTTATACCATGTAAGGAACTAGTTCATTATTATCACATGTGCATTAGGACTAGAATTTTCTAAAGCCCAGTGGTAGGAGGCATCCCTCAATTGAGTAGAATAACCCTTGCTTCCACACCCATCAGACTAAATGAATGAATAGAACCCCATTGTACATGTCCAGTGGTCACTAAGTCATTCTCTATATTGTCACCAATATCTATCATATTCAAGATAAATTCTGAAGGGGAAACATTATTTATCAAACTATAGTGTGAGAAGAAATAGTTGTGTAATGAATAAAAACTAGAAACAATATTTTTGGAAGGTCCCTCCCAGTGTAGTTTCCTCTTATTTATGATGGAAGGTTACTAAATTCTTGATCCATCATCAAATGGTTATTGAGGGCCTCATGAACACAAGAGTTTAGAAGGCTTAGGATATGGGAAAGCTCTTGTAAATTGGGTAACCCCTAGTGATACTTCCTCTTAGATATGATATATTAGTTGGTTGTGGACATTTGATACAACTAGCGATCATCATGTGTGAAATATCTCTCAACATACACACAAATTTTAATTGGAATATCTAGATGAGATATTGTATGGTTTGAATGAATATCATTCTTCCCTAAAGTGGTAATTTATATTAGAAAATGATCACCTATGAGAAATGGGATATAACCTTGATCCTATTTTTCATTATACATCAAAACATACCAACAACCTTCTTAAATGGAAGTTGGAATATATTCCAAATCCTATATGTTGTTGAGATACTCTTGTTGCGAGTGCTTGAATATATGAGGGTCCACTTTTGACCATAGTGATATGCCATTGGTAAAGAATGAATGATGATAAAGAAATGAAAATAGATATCACTAAACAAGCAATTAATGAGTGAGGAGGAGGAGAAAATACCTTAAATTGAAGTTCAAAATCATCTCAGAGAAAGTAGATATATTTCCAAAATTATAATTCATTCGAGCCATGGATTAGTTCAACCCTTGAATCATTATAGCTGTGGAATCATTCAAGCCTTGAATTGAGCCATGATTCAATCTTGGAATCGATAAGCAAGAACAGTTGTAGCTAGTTGCTTCTACGGAATGCTTCACATATCATGTCTGGTTCGTGTCTAATTAGGGTTCTTAAATAGATTGGCACACTTTTATTAGTTCTTCCAAAAAAGAACTGATACAAATTTCTTTTATCAGCACTAAAATAATAAGCACTGATAAAATACATCTTTATCGATGCCTTTTAGCACTGATAAGGATAAATCTTTATAAATATTAAAAAATGCTGATAAAGAAGCTTTTTATAAGCGCTTATTACTTAAGTGCTGATAAAGGGTTTATAAATATAATTATAAATAATTTTTTTTAAATATATTTATATATTTATATATGTTTTGAATAAATATATATAAATATAAATATGGTAAATATATTCTTTATTTAAATATATTTATTATAATTTTATAATTATTTTAATATATAAATATTTATTTATAATTATATAAACACCTTTTAAAAAATAATATTTATATATTTATATATTTATATCATTATGTATATTTATATAATTAAATATATATATATATATTTAATAAAGATATATAAATATAAATATAATAAATATATTCATTATATAAATAAATATATTATAAATTTTATATTTATTTAAATATATATAATTATTTATATATAATTATATAAATATTTTTTAAAAAATAATATTTATTTATTTATAATTATAAATATATAAATGTATAAATATTGTAAATATACATATATAAATATTTTTAATTATAAATATTTTTTTACAATTTTTTTAACATTATTAATGAATATTTAATCTTAACTGGATGCATGTTAAATTGAATAATTAAAAATGAGTACACTTCAACAATATTGAGAAAATGTATAAGTTTTATTAACTAAATATAAATTATTAAAAAATATTGACATATATAGAAATAAATATGAATACATATTGAAAATGTTAAAAAATAATATATATATATATATATGTATAAAATAAATAATATAAATTGATTAAATTCCCATATAAATAAAAAATAAAACATAAAACACAAAACATATTAAGAATTTATTAACACATAACAGTAATAAAATTAAAAATAAATGAATAAAATTTACCAATTAAAGACATGATATATTAAATGCATCATGTTATAATGAAATTATAAAATGAATAATAAAATTTGAATAAATTACATAAATATTAGGTGTATGTGTTTCTATAAAAGATTTCATTTATTACATGTATATTTGTGTGTGTCCATTATATATAAAAATGAATTAATTATGTATATGTGAAATCAATATAACACACGTTTGATATATGTTAAATTGAAAAATAAAATATCATTCCATTATATCCATTACTCGATGCAATTAGTCATTATTTTTAATTCATATTAATTTTTAATTATAAACCATTATTTACTAAATATTTGACTATTTAAGGTAAAGCATAAATATTTTGTATTATATAGGTCATATTTATATAAATTTATATATATCTATATATTTAATATATACTATTTATTAACATTATAAATAATTATTCATTTAAAAAAATGTTTAATATTTTTCTCAATTTATTTATTTTTAATTTTTATTTATTTAATTTTTATTTTAATTATATATATATATTTAATATATAATATTTATATGTATTTATAATTTATATATAGTATAATCAATTTATTAAATTTTGACAATAATTATTTAATTAATAAATTTTTTAGTATTATTTTTTTTAAACTAAAATTTTATTTTTTACTTATTTAATTTTTTCATTTTATTCAGTCCTTTATCAGTGCTAAAAAAACACTAATAGAGGATTCCTTTATCAACGCTAAAAATAAAGCATTGATAAAGGGACACTTTATCAATGCTAAAAAATCATTGATGGGGTACCTTTTATCAGCGCTAAAGAAAAGCGCTAGCGAAATAAACCCTTTATCAATGCTTGTTTTAGGGATGATAAAGAGATCCTTTATCAGTGGTTTTTTTTCTTGCACATATAAAGGCCAGCATTGTTAAAGGCATTTTTTGTAGTAGTGTATCCATTTTCATTACAAATTATAATCACTAATTATTATGGTAAAATTATCATGAATCGGTATAGTTCCAAATGGTCAAATTTTCCAATGGTTATATTGACCAAAATTCATATTTGACCAATGGTCATATAATGGTTTAATCCCAACAGTCACATTTCCCTTTACACCCTATAAATATTGATCAATTATTTCACACAATTTTTAATATAATTCCTCCCAGTATTATATATTCTCATTTTATAAGATGTTTATTGGTTTACTAGTATTTTGCTTAATTTTTGTAGTTTTGGTCATGTGGCAATGAATCTAAGGGATCAGGGTGATCTTTATTTTCCCATTTTAGTTTTTTTATTTTATACTTTTGTCCAGCTGAAATGTTTGGAATTTTAATTGGTTTCATATCTAACTAATGTAATTATCATTGGTAATGAGATAAGGTTTTAGTGGTTCCTCTATATTTTTTACATGTATCATATAATATATTTTAACACATATTTTCTTAGGAAACAGATATCATTTAAAATATCTGTGTCATTACATTCTCACCCCCTTTAAAAGTTTCATCCCTGAAATTTCAACTCATATTATCAATTGAGAATAGGTGATGGTACTTTTATTACATTTATTTCTATGGTTCCCATGTCTCTTATTTGTACTTATGGTTCCTCCACAACTCTTCGATAAGGTGGGTAATCATGTTGCGTATAAATTTGTCTCTATAGTTCATAATCTCCACCAACTGCTCATCTTAAGAGTGGCCACGTTCCAATTGTACGACCTCTATATTTAGTACATGTGAGGGATCTAGTATGTATATCCTCAAGATATATAAGTGAAATGCATAATGAACTTGAGTCATATTCGGTGGAAGTGCTAGCCAATATTACACTATGCCAATGTTTTCAAGGATTTCAAATGGGCCAATGTACCTAGGGATAAGATTCCATTTCTTTTGAAATAACATGACTTTATTTCATGGTGATTTTTGAAGGAAATTTTTTTCTCCAACACCAAACTCTAAGTCCCCTTGATTATTTCATGAATAACTCTTATTTTAATTTTGAGAATATTTTATATTTTGTTGGATGGAATGAACCTTTTTTTCTATATCTTGCACAAGATCAGTCCTAGGTGACTTTATCTCACCAAATTCATCTCAACAAGTAGGACTTATACATTTATCCCTATATAGAGATTCACAGAGTGCCATTTGAATACTCGAATAGAAGTCATTGTTGTATGTGAACTCAATTAGTGGGAGGTGTTGATCCCATATACCATTAAATTCCATTGAACATGTTCTTATAATGTACTCAATTATCTGAATAATCCTTTTAGATTGGACATAAGTTTTGGGATGATAGGTTGTACTGAAATTCAATTTATTATTCATAGAATGTTTTAGACTTATATAGAAGTTATATGTGAATCTTGGATCATGATCATAAATTATTGAATGTGGCACCCCATACACCCACAAAACTTCCGTTAAGTATATCTTGGTAAGTTGGTCAAGAGGGAAATCTTCATTAATAGTGATTAAATGGGAAGTCTTTGTGAGTCAATCCAATATAACCCATATCACATTTTTTCCTCTAAATTTTATTGGGAGACCAGTGATGCTTTCCAAAGTGATATTATACCACTTACATGTTAGTATGAGTAGTGGTTGCAATAACCTTTTATGAAGTTATCACTTTTTCTTAACTTGTTGACACACTAAAAACCTTTCAGTGTAGTTGATGATCTCTCTTTTCATATTACCCCACCAATAATGATCATGAAATTCCCTATACATTTTAGTGATTCCATGATATATAGAGAATATAGATCTATGAGTATCACCCATTATCTCATTATTTATTAGCATAATAGATGTTACAAATATCCTTGTAATAAAGTTTAGTATACCTTATTAACCAATATTTAAATCAAGAAAATTTCCATTCTTCATAGCATGTATCTTCTTCTATATCAAAGTATCTTATATTTGAGACCTATTGATCTTCTTTAGTAATGATGGTTGAGAAATAATTTGGGATAGGATTGATTATGTCCCTTACCTCATAATTCTCATGTCCAACCTTACTAGGTCCTTGATCAATAAATCTCCTTAAATCATCATCATTTCCAACACAACAGGGTCTTTCCTACTTAATACATTAGTGAAATTGTTTTCTCTCCCAAGTTGATAATCAATTGAATAGTCATAGAATTAAGAAGCTCAAACCATCTCCTTTTTTCTCATGTTTGATTCCTTTTTCATGAATATATACTTAAAACTATGGTGTTCTATGTATATATCACATTTCTACCCATAAATATGGTACCTTCATATCTTTTGATCAAAAAATGATTGTAGAGAACTCCATGTCATTTGTAGGATAATTCTACGCACGAGGATTTAAATTTTGAGATTCATAAGTGATAATATTATCAATTTTCATAAGGATGAACCCAATTACATTTAGAGATACATCCCTATAAATAAAAAATACTTCTTCAGAAGAAGGTAGAGTTAACACAGGTGTAGTAACCAATCTATTCTGCAGTTCATGGAAACACTCTTCCCACTCCTTTACTCAGTTAACTTAAATCATTTTTCGAGTAAACATGTATAGTGGATTAGAAATTGATGATTTTTTTAAAACCTCCTATAGTATCTTATTAAAGCAAAGAAACTACGAATCATAGTTATTTTTTTAGGATGATTCCACTCCTCAACAACCTTTTTCTTGGTAGGGTTAACTGAGATTCCTTCATTGGTTATAATGATCCCTAAGAATTCAACTTGATGTAACCAAAATTCACATTCTTGGAATTTTAAAAATGTATTTTTCTTCCTAAATGTTTTCAATATAACCCTTAGATAATCCTCATAATCCTAATTTTTTTTAATTATATATGAATGTTATCAATAAAAACTACCATGAATTTATCAAGGTATTCCTTGAAGACTTTATTAATCAAATCTATAAATATAATAGGATAATAATTCAAGACGATAGAAATAAAAAGCAAATAATAATGAAAATATATTTTTTAGAAGTTATTTGGGTAATATCTTCTTTCTTCACCATTAATTGATGATACCTATATTATAGGTCAATCTTGGAGAATAATTGAGCCCAACAAAGCTGGTCAAATAAATCATCAATCCCTGGGAGAGGATACTTGTTCTTCCCTATTGCCCTAATAAGTTATCTACAATCGAGTCATATAATTATTTATATATCCTTATTTTTATAAATAAAGTAGGTGATACTCATGGATACTAATTTTTTTAGATAAATATCTCTTCTAAAAGAACTTGAAGTTTTTTCTTTAATTCATATAAATCCACATTTTCCATTCTATATGGGGTCTTTGATATCTGCTTGGATCCATGTATGAGTTCAATGAAGAACTATACCTATCTTTCCAAGGTAGTTCCAAGTTACTCATCAAGAAATAAATCAATTTATTCCTAAATAATGAGGATATTTTCTATCCTTATAATTTCATTTTATTCACCCTCTTCACTGATCATCTTCATAAAGAAGAATATGGGAGGTGCTTCTAGAAAAACCTCAAGCTGAGATATATCTCCTTTGAAAATAACTATAGATTATCCATTCAATACTACTAATTTTTATTCCAATAGTTTATATTATAATTATACTTTGATATCCATTCCATCTCTAGTATAGTTTCAAATTCCACCATGAGAATGACTACTAGATTTTCAATGAGATTGTACTCGTCGAAGTTAATACTAGAGTTTCTATACACTATGGATTCTAGGATAATCCATCTAGGAGTATGGACTGATAACTATACTTTTTTAAGTTTATGGATTGATTCTATATACTTTAAAAACATTGATTAAATAAAGGAATGCATAGAACCAAAATCAAACAAAGTACTTGTTAGCTTTGAGAGAACAACTTTTATACCTTCCACTATAATATTTAGAGACTGAAATTCATCCATAATGATATAATGTTTCCAAACTTAATCCATTAGTCTATTATATGGTTTATGGTGGATTCCCTCCATTATATTCTGATTTGTAAATTTATTGGAATGGTTCCCAAGCATCCCACACTTGATGCATTTAACTTCGGGTGGGCCTTCACCATATTCCCTTTTTCATTAGTGTTTAGAAGTTAAGGCTTAGAATCTACATGAATGTTATTAGATATATACCTCTATTACATATTTGGATAACTCTTTACTCCCAAGAAAGTATTTCCCTAAATTATTCTTCCCACATTTGTTGTACAAGAGAAGTTTCACTTTCTTTACTCCTCTTTTGTGATCAAATTTATTTCCTGAGTTTGGATCCATTACTTTATTATTTTCATTAAAAAAATGTGACCAATGGATATCTACAAACTCTAATTCATCCTTTATAGAAATTAAAAATGTCTGTTTATAGCTTTCATAGTCTCAGTTTTCAAGATTCCTCCATAGATTGAGTTTTAGTCCATCGAATAATCTATCAAATTTTCTGTTAGGAACCAAAACAATGAAAGACATGTATCAATAAAGTCTTTTAATGTTCATTTCATAGATTCCCACTAAATAATTTTCCTTATGATTTAGCTCTAATAATTCCTTCTCTATTTTTTTCACATCGAATGGGGAAAAAATTGAGTGAAAAATTTTCCTCGGAACTGTTCCCACTCCATAGACTCAATCTCCTTTCATCGAATCATGTTTTCAATAAGTATCCACCATTGATTAGATTATCCTTATAAGTAGTATACTTTTATGATAACTTTCTCTACCTTTAAATAGTGGAGTATAATAAAGATATTTTCTATAGTGGTAGTCCACTATTAAGTAATCAATGGGTCGATAGATCCACTAAAAGAAGGTAGTCATTGATGCATGAAGGACTAAATGGAAATTTGTTCCCTTAAAGGTGAATTTGGTCGCTTAACTTGAATCAAGTTATTATTAAAAACTTTAGATAGTTGATTCCTAATCCTAAGGAAGTTTACCATTCCATATTCCATCAAAAGGTCATCAGTGCATCATCTGTTGCAATCATCATTTACATAGTTCCTCCTATTTCCCTCCATTTTTCTAAAATAATAAAACCTTAGTGAGAAACATGTTAATTTTAGAAATATTATATTTCTAATGGGAGTTTAATTTTTAACACATCATTCTTAAATATTTTATTCATTAATAATAATTACATTATATATATATATCCTTCATGATAGTTCAAAAAAACTTGTGATTAACCAAACATGTCACCAGGAGTGTGAAAATAGTGTGTATCAAGTCCCATTTTCATACACCAGTTCCTAATCTATTCTAGCTCAATGTAGTGTTTTCATGTGTTACCCCTAGGTATATCTGTTCTAGATCCACATCCACTTATATATCTAATAGGGATGTATTTTCTTGGAAACCACTCTTACTTAATACTCACCAAAATACCAGGATGTTTTCTTATATTTATAACTATACCTATGGTTCTTAATAATGTTTTCAATTCTAAATTTCCACAAATAACTAAAATTTCCTCTGAAACCAATAATTGGATCCCACCTTTTTATTACATGAACATTTCATTACATGGAATAAAATACATGATATTTTCAATTTTAGTTTCTTATAAATAAGGAACATAATACAGGAAAACATAAAAAAATATTCTAATAGACATGAAAGGATTATTTATGGGATTAACCTAAGTAAATTTTACTACATCTCATATCCTGGGTACATACATCAATGTAAAGGGTTGAGTATGAGGCCATTAGGGATTAAACAAGGGAGAGATTTAGCATGTGATTACAAGGCATATCAGAAATAACTTGAGTTAGAAAAATATAACATGATTAAGAGGAAATGAGAAATATCCAAATAAAAATAGTGATACATAACATGGAAATGTGGATTTAACATAAAAATGATTCATTCATAAGAATATCACTGTGGTCTATTAACAATGTGTCATAAATAAAAATTTTAATGCTTATTCACCAAGGTATCAGAAAAATTTCATATGTAGAGATTAAATTATTTACCCAATGTGTTTGAGTGTTATCAGGGTACACCCTTAATGTTTATTAATTTTATGTGAACCACATAGATCATAATAAATCATTTCATTAATATCCCATGGTAAATAAAGAACACGTTTCTTATCAAAATAATGGCGTAGAAAAGTGGTTAATGGCATGATTATTACAAAATTCTTAACCCATGAAAAATAAATATGGGTTACAAATATATAAATCTATGAATAAATAAATAACTTTATATATTGGTTAATATCCATAGAAAAGTAAGAGTTTTGGTTTTTCACGAAATGAAAATAAATGAGAACTTCTCAAGCAAAAGAGAGAAATAAATTTGGTAGCTTGACAAGTAAAAAAATGGATTAAAGAAAGGGAAAATGAGGGGGGAATCAAGTATCCCATTGATAAAAGAATATTATTAAATTAATGGGATAATAAAATTTAAAAAAGGAATTAGTTTAGAAAATAGAAGACAAACCACAAAAATTAGAACATTGAATGGAAAAGATAAGTGGATATTTCCCTTACATTGAAGAGTTGTTCCTAAAACTTAAGGACGAGATCTTGGGGGATTGGGGGACACCTTGGGGAGACTCTTTGGGAGCGAAAATCACCATAAATTCATACAAGATTAATTTTTAGTGAATTAGAATGGTTAAATGGGTGGGTATTTATAAGACAAGCGGATAAATTGTTTAATAATTTCCAAATAAAGTAAATAAAAATATAGGTTGTGGAAAATTCAAAACCATTGGCTTACCCATGGTCTTTACTCAAATTTTAAAAATATGAGTCAAATTTTATGATTTTTTAATCCAATATAACTGAACACCATTTTAATAATTCTTTTGTAATGTTAAATTAAATTTTCCATAAAGTAATGCTTTTGAAATAAAATTTCCCATTTTAGACTTTTTAAACTCACTTGTAGGTTTGGAAATTGATTAAAATATATTAAAATTGATAATATTAATGAATTAAAATATTTTAATTCATGGATTTCTGTTAATTAATTATTAAATTAGTATGAAATAAATACGATGTCATAAAACATACTAACAATCAAAAACTAAACTATTATTATTCACAAAAAAATAAATTATTATAGAAAATTCTCATAAATTCATCCTAACCTAATTTTGACATTCTGATTTGAGATATAATTCTTTTTTATTATAATAATTATTTGAATATGATAATTTTAACTTTTAAATATAAAAAACCTTATTTATTAAAAGATGGTTGTTTTTAAGGCATAGTCAAATTACCGAGACTTATAAAAATTTACTAGGTAATTATAAATTTATTTTATCATTTATATCCAAATAATATTTTTTTAAAGTAAAATTTTATTAGAAAAATTATTCATAATACTTTAGTTTATTACAAAATGTATATATTTTATAAAAAATATAATTTTGTTTTCTTTGTGTCCTGAAATCAATTTATCAAATTCGTATCAATTAATCATATATTTTATTAAGAAAAACTATTATTAAAATAGAATTTATGGAATTAAAATTTTATTTATAAAATGGAATTTTAATTTAAGTTACTAATTCCTAGACATGTAACCCCTTATGACACCTTTATATGCCCTAAGGGTTAAGTGTGTGATGGTGGTAGTTTCATAGGGTGGATCGACTAACATTGAGCAAGTGGTAACCTCCATTAACTTGAACTTATCTAGTGGGATATTTCATTTAAGCTTCACCTGTTGAATCACGTCTTGGGCTTGGTCAAGGGATAACCCCAGTGATGCTACCTCTCTCCCAAATTCTAGAAAATTGGATTCACTCGATATGACTCTACTGGCCAAGGCCCTCAGTTATCCTATCTATATAAATTATCCTTTATAATTACTTTTGGGAAAAAATCCCTCAAGGAATCATTAATGCATTTTTGAGTTGATTGTGTTTGTTGACAATGTGGACATCTGTGTTGTGATTGTTGAAAAAGAAAACCATGACGTACAAATTTGTTGACAAAGGGGATTTCAAGGTGGCATGCCAAGTTCAAGGGATGTGGTTAACGATCCATGTTTGGTTTAAGAACGTTGAAAAAGTAAACGATGATCTGGAGGCGATACAAAAAGATAAGATATAAGGTGGGGTCATTCTCCAGTGTTTGCCAAATTTTTGGGCCTAAAAATCGAAAAATAGAGAAAATTGGTTTTGGAAAAGATACTTGCGCGCCGTTTCCTTGAAGGAGAGGAAACTTGCGCACCATATTTTTTTTAAGATCAGAACATCAAAACATGGCAAAGGGAAAAGGGGCACCCAAGTTTTAGGGTTGGACGTGCAAGTGACTTGCACAGCAGAGACTTGCGTGTTGAAACTTGCACGTCGAGAGGAGACTTTTGTGCCATCGCGCAGGGTGTCCAAATTCCTATAAATAGAGGTAGACCCATACTAATTTGGTATGAGTTCCCTAATTAGATAAAATTAGAGGTCCCTTCGTATAGGTGTGGTGGTCGCTCAAGTGGTGGTGTGGTCTCACAAGTAGAAGTTGTGCACCAGTTGATTGATGCGCATCCAGAGTGGTTTGGGCGAGAGAGGAAGAGAGTCGACCAAGTTTTGAGTTGAAGAAGGGTGTGTTGCGCAAGTGGTTTGGTGACACTTTCGTGCCAGGTTTTGAAGAAGCGCGATAGTTGATGGTTGTGCACCAAAATTTTTTTGGGCGTAAAAGGGTGTGGTTCGCGCAAGTTTGGAGTTGCAGAAGCTAGTGTCACACAAGTTGTTAAGGTAAACTTGCACGCCAGTTTTCACTTGCACACCAAGACTTGAATGCCCTCTTGGAGAATGGAGCCAGGTATGGTTTAAGCACAGCAGTGATTTAGGGCTGTGTGAAAGCTGGAAGATTGCCTGATACCTTCGGTGCAAAGTGAGATTTATCAATGGGTGAAAGTTGGACTTCAACAACGCATCTACATACAACATAGGATGTATTCATTTGTGATTATGAAGAGACCTACAGGTCTATAAACTATGAGTGGATCCTTTCTAGATCAGTGAGCAAAGGAAGAGGAAGAAGGTGATCCTCTCAACCGGCAGTGATTCAGAGAGAGAGAAACAGGGAGTGACCCTTGGGAAAGCAGTGATCTGACCCTAAACTTTGTAAAGGCAGTGTGCTTGGGATTAGAAGTGATCTATCATGAACTTTGTAAACAAAAATGGCTTTTAGTGTATCTGTTAAATCGACACATCGCCGGTGTATGCTCCTTGGACATAGCCCAGTGAGGGTGAACCAAGTAAAAATCATTGTGTCCTACGCATGCTTTAGTTTTTTTATATTGTTCTACAGAAAAGAGAGAGAAGAGAGTATTGCTTAAAAGCGAGACAATATCAATAGGGGCAGTTGTTTTAATATGTCATACCCTGATTCAACCCTCCTCTCTGGGTATCTAACCTGTTGGACCTAAAAATTAATACTTATAAAAAATAATTATAATGGTAAATTTATCACCAATGGGTATAGTTCCCAATGGTAAAATTGACCAATGGTTATATTTACCAACAATCATATTTTACCAACAATCATTTACTGGCCGAATCTCAACAGTCACATTTCCCTTTACACCCTATAAACACTACTTTATTATTTCACTCAATATTCACTATAATTCCTACCATGTTTATATATTATCATTTTAAAATATGTTTATTGGTTTAAAAAAATTTGTTTCATCTTTTAGTGTTGGTCATGGGGGTGATTATTCAAACATATTGAGGTGATCTATATTTTCCCATTTTAGATTTTCTATTTAATTTGTTTTCTTATTCTAATGTTTGGATTTTAATTAGTTTTAAAGATGAATAATGTAATGATCATTATTAATGTGATAAGGTTTATTTGGTTCCTTTATATCTTGTATGCATATAATATATTATAATATAATACAATACACATTTTATTAGAAAAAAATATCATTTAAAAATCTCAGGTCATTACATGCTCTCTCTCTCTCTTATGATTGTATTCTTTGATTTGGGAATCAGTTTTTCATCCCAGTATCTATGAGGAGTTCAATTTTTTTACTATAATGATTCTTTAGGGGTTCTTTATATGGTAACTATTAACATGTATTATGACATGATATGGTGATTCTAGTGGTCGATTAATAATCATGCCATTTCAAATTATGTGTCTTGCTATTATACCTACCATTAGATAAAGTAATAGGATCTGAAACTTTTTGGTTTGCTTCAGAATATTTATTTTCTAGTTTTGAAATTTGATGTGGTGTCCATAAAATTTCATTATATTACCATAGACTCATTGATGGAATAATTCTATCTGATTGATGTTTAATCATTTGATGAAAGTTTCTCATATTTTTATGATCAATGACACCACTAGAGTTAAAGATATTAGTAAGCTATATGTGATAGATATTGTGATGTTACATATAGTCCCCTCTTCCATTTTTTATATAGGGATCATAGGTTTACTTCCAAATTCTACAAGGTTCTCTATGAGGTGATGGGGAATTTGGATAGATTGAGTACAACTTACCATCCACAAAATAATTGTTAAAAAGAGTGAGCTATTCAGATTCTTGAGGATGTACTCTGTTACTATGTCTAGGATTGAGGTGGATCATGGGAAACCCATTTGGGACTGGTTTAGTATTTATACAATAACTATTACAAGTTATCGATATGTATAGAGCACTTTGGGTATTTTTATGGTCACCCGTACAGGTCACCTATTTCTTATGTAATGGTAGGAGAGGCTTATCTTATGAAACCAAGTCTCTTTATGGATATGTTAGTGATGATTCATGATATACATTGGTGTTTGGTTATAGATCACATTTGGAAGAAACCAAATATATATCATCGATGTAATCCTTTCAAGATTTCACTTGATGACAAGGATTTCATGAAAGTTTCTCCTTGGATGGGTCACCATCATCTTAGGAAACATAAAAAATTGGTTCTGAGATATGTTGTACCATTTTAGGTCACTGAGTGTCTTGGGATGGTTGTGTATATATTGGATTTAATAGACAATTTTATTGTTATACATGATGTATTATACATTTCTAAACTTAGAAGATACCATCTTGATATCTCTCTTGTTATGATTTGGGAAGATATCAAGCTAAATACTAATGTTTTTGTCATAGAGAATCCAGTGAAGATCATTGGTTTTTACGTGAAAGTCTTGTGTGTGAATCCTATCCAATTGGTTATATTGTTATAAAGAAATTTATAAGATTATCATGATACTTTGGAGTGGGAAATTTATGTGAGGGAGTATTGGCCTCACCACTTTCCATATAAATCTTATTCTACATGTCTTTCGAGGCATGAAAAGTCTTATGGTGGGAAGATTATAGCAACTTAGCTTAAGGTATGATCTTTTTATTTTCTAGAGCTTTTCTTTGGGTTAATATGGAATTGGATGTTGTTTGGTGTATTATAAAATACCTGTGTTGGTCATCGACTATAGATCAAATTGACACTATGTGTGTATGGCATACCACCTTTTTATTACTTAACTTTTCATTACATTTTACAAACAAATTATCTTTTAAAGTTTAGTATCTTGAAAATAAGATTAATAATACAAGAAAATATGAAAAAATTATTTCAATCCACTTTAAAGGATTCATCACAGGTTCATCCAAAGTATAATTACTATATCTCATAACTTGGGTATATACACCAAATGAAAGGGTGAGCATAAGGCCTAGTAAAGAAAAGTAAGTGAAATAGGTTATAAGTGATAATGAGAATTATCAATAAGAACTTGAAGAATATACTAAAGGAATGATAAAAGGATAAAGATACATATCATAGTAACAATAACATTAATAATAACATGTAAATGGTTCTACAACATTTAATTGAGTCATTCATAATCATATCACCATGGGTAGTCACCGAGGTGTCATATAAATTACCAAGGTTATTCACCAAGGTATCGTAAAACTTGTCAAATATAGAGATTAAATTATTTTCCCAATGAATAAGATTGATACCAGGGAACTCCCTTAAAATGTATTAATTAATATTATAAACATATATCATAATTAAAAAAAATCATAAATAACCCATGGATAATAAAATAAATGGGGTTCATCATGATGTTTTAGACAATGCTTAAAAACAAGATCTTTGGTCATTTTAAACCCATGGAAAATGAAATAGGGTTTCATGTATATTAATATAGAATTAAATAGATAATTTTTACATATATTTTAATACCCCTAGTGAATAAATAGGTGTTTAAAATCATGAAATAAAATATAATAATTTCTTATGAAAAAGAGAGAAATTTTGAGAAGTAAAATCGGCAGCATATCGGATATAAAATTTGGTTTTAGAAAAAATTAAAAATAGAGGGGAAAATGGTATAACACTCATAAAATAATATTAATAAAGTAATGGGATAGAATTAAATAGACATGATAACATATTTTGGAAACCTTAACGACGTACCACATAAAAAAGTGAACTTGAAAAGAAAGAGAAGTTGAGACTTCCCTTACCTTGAAGAGTGACTCCTAAAACTCAAAGTTAGGGACCTTGGGGGCTTGGTAACAACTTAGGAGGACTAATTAGGATGTAAAAATATCATATATTTTTTGAGGATGAAATTTTAATGAATTTAAATGAGTAAATGGGGGGTGTTTTTGGAAAAAGAGAGGGAGTTTTTTATTAATTTCCTTAGACACCTCAGTAGTGGTATTTGAAAAACCATGGGATTGCCCGTGGTATTTTCCCTTGGAATTTGAATCATGGGACAATATTATCATATTTTAATTCAAAATATTAAATGAGAGTTCTATATTAATTATTACATCATTTTAATTTCATTAAACATACCAAAAAACTCAAACTATATTATTACTATTCACAAAAAAAAGAATTATTTTATAAAATTATCATAAATTCACCCTAACCTTAAATCGATGTTCTAATTTCAAAATTGATTTTTTTTATTATAATAATTCTCTAAATATGATAAATACAATTTTTAACTATAAAATACTTATTTATTAAATATAATAGCAAACAGAAAATGCATAGTAAAAAGTTCGACACTTGAAAAAAATAAACTTATTTTATCATTTAATATTTAAAAGGGTGTTTTTATAAGAATTTTTAATTATAAAAAACACTATTAATTAAAAATTAATTTAATATAATAATTTATATATTTATTAAAATTGAAATATTTCCCTAAAAAATAAATTAATCAAATTCCATCTCAATTTTTAAGAAAAACTATTCTTAAAACAGAAATGATGAAATAAAAATTTTATTTAAGCAAAGGGATTACATTTTAAGTAACTAGAGCCTCAACACATAACCCCTTATAACACTTGTATATGAGTTAAGGGTAAGGTGTGTGATGGTGATAGATTCTTGGGGTGGATCAGATAACATTGTTCGAGTGGTAATCTTCTCTAACCTGAACTTCTCCCATAGGCAATTTTGTTCAAGTTTTAAATTTTGTTTGTCATCTTGGACATGGTCAATAGTGAATCCTAAAGACACTAACTCCCTCCCAAGTACTGACAAATGGGCTTCGTACAACCAAAATCTAGTAGATGTGTCCACAAAATCTTATTTCTACATTAATTAACTATTATCATTTCAATTTATAATATTAATTATAATGTTAAAATTATTATTATGAGTATTATTTCCAATGGTCATAATTGAACAACGACTATAATTGACCAATGATCATGTAACGGTTGAATCCCAATGGTCACATTTTAATTATACTCACTTCATTAATAGATGTATATATTTTTGTTGTGTATAAAATAATATAACACACATTTTCATAAAATAATTATAATTAAAAAAGTTCAGGTCATTATAGTGTGATTCATGGAATGAACTTGTCGCTAGGATAATGCTATGAAACCGGTTTATAGAATGGAAATTTTACAATTTATGAACCTTTTTTATATCATAAAATAGTCTAATGGGTGTATTTAACACAAGGTGATGCTAATTTTCACATACATGAATTTCATGGAATTCACGTCATGAATTATGGATTCACATTGTGAATAATTCACAACTTGTAGGTTTTAAGTGTTACAGAATTTGTTCCTAATTAATTATATCATGTTATTACTTTCCTCAAAACCTAGGATTTTAAAATATATTTCAAGAAAATTTTCTCCCCATAGATCACATCATTCCATACTTGATCTCCATGTTGGTTGCACTATATATCTCCAGGTAAGTGACCTTTCTTCTTTTTCATTGGAATTGATCATAACAGTGGTTTTGGACTAAATTTGTATATTTTTTTTATAAAATATTTATTTTCATGTGATTCTTCTAGATCTGTTGTGTGATCATCTTTCTAGGTCCAATCAATTGTTAGTTTTGGTGTGGAAGGTGAGTTTCCTTTGAGGTATGTTGTGACCAATCCTCTCTGTCATCAATTTTGTCTACAGAATTATATTCTTATATGTTTGAATTAATTCTAGGTCCCCTATTGTTGTCTTTTTTTCCTTTTAGAGTTGGTGGATCCCATGGAAGGATTGTGTGACCCGAGTTGAGGTAGTTTTTTCAGAATCTATTTTATATCAGATGAACATTGAATACTCTATTTTTATATATTGTTTTAAAAATGAATTGGTATGAAAATTGATCGGTGTGTGTGTGAATGGGTTTTTGAGAAATGGTAAAATTTCCCTTATTTTGGTAAAATAAAAGAAATATGTAGGGAATTGTTAAATGAATTTATGAAATGTATTTCGAATCATGGTTTTAATAAAATGATTTTGGAAATGTAGCACATGGGAAGAATTATGTAATTTGGGGGAAGGTTAGTAATAGGTCTCGTCCGATGTTACTGTAGGGGTTAATTTTGGGGGTGTTACTTTAATCCCTAGGCCAAGTGTCCTAGGGACTTATTAGAAACTTTTGGGAGGTTCAATTTCTAGAGTGTTCCTCTGCTCCCTAGACTCGATGTATATGTGTAGGGGCTTGAAGAAAGAAATTGTCCATGTTTGGGAATATGTGTTCTATCCAGTTTGACTTGTAATGATCCTTAGTATAATTTACCTATCCTATGGTTTTTAATATTTATATTGGATTACATTTCTTGATATATATGATATTCTTTGAGACTATTTTACCTAGATTATTTAGAACTATGAATTAAGAGGACTTCTTTATCATGATTTCGATATAAAAACCGTTTAATTTATTATCATTCCATGTTTTCTTTAAAATGAATATATTTGAATTTTTGGTATAGAGAATTGATATGGCACACTTGGGTGGGATCCCAAGGAGCCTATTTTTCACACACCATATACACCCCATTAGAAATGTGTAGACCTAGTTATATCTTTTGATGCAGGAAAAGGCAAGGCATCATAGTTAGGTGATGAGGTATTTATTAGCTAGAAATTGATAGCTGGGGGTGAGATGGTGGGTCATTTCCCACATTATAACTTAAAGTAGTCATTTTCTGTTTTAGTTTTCCTTTACTGTTGTAATTATACATTGGGTTTGTCCAAATCAGAATTCTATGTATGTATGTATGTTTCTATGTATGTATGTATGTATATATGGATGAATATATTTATATATGTATTTATGCATATATGTATTAATGTATATATGTATATATACATATATGTATGCATTCATGCATGCATGCATGCATGTATGTATGTATGTATGTATGTATTGATGGGTGGATGTATGTATGGATGGATGTATGTATGGATGTATGTATGATGTATATATGTATATCTAGATGCATAGATGAACATATGTACGTATGAATGTATGTATGTATGTATGTATGTATGTATGGATGTATATTTGTATGTATGTTTTCATGCATAAATTCATATATGTATGTATGTAAAAGTCACAACCTATCCTAATGGGGCCCGTGCTGTGACTCCCCAAGCCCACTTCCAATAGGCCAGGGGCTAGCGACTAGCACTGAGTAGGCATATCACTAACATGGGAGGGTTTAGCCTAAGCACCTATACACATGAAAACATCTCCAAAGCTATAAAATACCAAAATGTAAAAACAACTGAACTACCATGCATGCATAAATCTAAATCCCACGACCAAAGTATGATAGGAAGTAAAGGAAAGTAAACCAGGAAAAATACACACCAACTACAAAGAGTCTGATAACAAGTCCAACATGAGAGTATAGATTGAGATTATAGTTAAAATACCATAGGAACACACCTCAGTCTATACGGTCTCACTAAGCACCGTTCAGTCCTAGTCCATTAAGGAATGTATCAAAAGGTTGATCATCTACACAAGACACGACACGTGGGGACAAAGCTCGTGCATGGGTGAGTATAACAATATGAATTTGGACACCCAGAAACTAGAAATAAAAAAAAGAAAATAATGTCCTCTCTACAAAGTAATATTTCTAAAGATTGTATAAAAATAATATCTAGATATACTCAACAAAGACATACAATCTAAAGGTAAGTGACAACCATAATACCAAACTAGGATTCAAGCTCAAAGGTTTTAGAAAGAACTCTTTTAGCAGAACACATTCCTAAGTTTGATAATATTGATGAAGTTTGTCCGAGAGGTAATTATTTTTGGGACTTTCCATTACAAGTACACATTTAAGGTATTAAGAGATATGATACAAAGATGAGGATCAATCCCAAGAACATGGGGTATACCAACAACTAAATATGGATGAACCAGATAAGTAGAGTATCGATGCTCATGTAGTGTTGGTTACGAAGATACCCATAACTCCACCCATGGAATGAAGATGAATAGATGATCTCACTATGGGTCTCATGGAAGGATTCCAACAACTCTATCCAAGAATTTGTGATGAAGGGATTGTTTTCCTATGAGTAGGAGGCGATACCATACTAACCCCCACAGAAAGGATATGTGGAATGAACCCTCACTAAACATGTCCAAGGTATAAAGGTCAAGATATCTAAGAAAACTTTTAGGATGTAAACAACATGTTGTAGAGTTACATGCTATGCCCCTTAAACCCTGATTATTGCCTGTGTAAATGGCTTGTGTCTCGTGTCCCATGAATGTGTCTGTGTAATAGTATATGGTGTGTTAATTTACCATGTAATTTTGTCCATGCAATGTATGTGTAGGGGAGTACATGTCATGCTAAAAAAATGTGTACTCCATCCCATGTCTATTTACCCATATAGGTATAGGTCAAGATACCAAGGAGAGGTTACATACCTTGTGATAGGGTTACATGTCATGAAATCCATAACTATTTCCAAAAACCCTAACCACCTATAAGGGCGGCCAACATGGTGCGAGGCTCCATGTTACACCTTGTATAATGCAGAAATTTCTAGAATCCCAGATCAAGTTCTGTGCATCTTCTCTACCACTCTATCTACTAATCTGACCATTCATCAGCTGAAAAACTAAGGAACCCCATCGGCCAAGCCTTTCCATTGATGAACAACATCATCTGTCTCTTCGATTAGTTCAGAAAACACCTTCGAACGGTGTTCTATATTTCACACTAAAGAACACAAAAATTGAGTATCTACGCCACTCAATCTGCCACTGCTTCTACCATCACACCACCTTATTATCATGTTGAGCCTAGATCTACAATTTCAAACCACTATGCCAAGAATCCAGTGTGAAAAAATTGATACCATAATGGATGTTCAACCACGATCCAAATGAATATCTCTTGTGATGAATGAAAAAAATAGGGAGAAATGAACAACCACAAAGAATATTAGTGGAAATAATCCTATTTTTGTGATGTTCTAAATCCGTAAACATTAGAATGAAAAGAGATGAATCAAATATCACAATGAAATTCACCCAAAAAAACATTCTACAAGATGACCAAACTGCAGATCAATTTGTTGGTTGATTGATATATGTTCATCATAGGAATTAAGAATAATATAATAATACAATCAAAATAAACATCCCACCTCAATTTATATCGTTCAATGGTGGAAAATGGAGTTGCATTATGATCGTTGGTGAGATCCTCTAATTTCATCTCTCACCAGTCATCGATCTTCAATCTAGTAGTCATCTATTTGAGAGAGATCCTCCAATGAACTCTCCAAAGGCTCTCAAATAGCTCTAGGGTTATGTGGCTAACCCTGGGATTTTTCTATAACAATCTACATAAATACTCATCAGTCTTTGCATCAATGAAATTAAAATAAAATTGTTTATTTAATTATTTTATTCATTTCCTCACCCATGATGATTTTTCCACAAAAAACCCATGCCAATAAGGGTTATATCACACCTATGTTAAAAGAAATTTTTTAAACTGAATAGTTCCCTCATATTTATGATCTAGGAAACAGTTTAGATTCTGTTATACTTTTTCAGGAAAACTACATGCGCATGCTATTTAATATATTTCAAACATTTATTCCTAGAACACTGGGTCTCAGAATCACACACCTTGTGAGTTCCTAGACTCAAAAATAAATAATAAAACACCAAAAAATAATACATAAAAAATGATTCAATAAATTCTCCACACCTTGGGTGTTTGAATCCCGAAAATCCAAAACAGGGGCTACACAAATAAATGTGGGTACTAAGAATGAATATGAGCCTCCATCTCCCATATTCTCTCTTGAAGATTCTCTTGCTACCACCAGACATGTAGTAAATGAATCGATCACCCATGAAGGATCCTTTCCTTAAAATTATTGATCTCTTCCAGGTACTCAGTAATGGTATCTCCCTCCTCGATTTCCACCTCACCCCAGTTGATGATAAATTGTTATGGGTCATGCACGCTACTCCTCGCCTATGAAAAATGGAATAGGTCATGTAACATGTCTATATATGTAGTTATAGGTAAGTAGTATTCCACCTTTATAAATCTACATAGTATTTGAAATGATAAAATGAAACTTGGTGATAGCTTTCTGCCCTAACCAAATATCCATAATTCATATTGAGATAAAACCCATAGGAATTCATAGTCTCCTTCCTCAAAATTAAAAGGCCTTTGTCATATATCAGCATATGACTTTTGATGGCTCTATATAGTCCTCATCAACTTATGGATGATCTATTCCTTCTTAGAATTATCTTACACCAACTCTAGGCCAAATAGCGCTGACTCTCCTGGGTCAGCTGAACAATGTGGAGACTTTTAGGGTTTCCCATGAAAAGCCTCGAATGGTGCCATAGAAATAGTGGAATGGTAACTTTTGTTGTATGAAAAATCCACTAATGGTAGGTGATCCTCCCAACTATGACCAAAGTCGAACATGAAATCTCACATCATTTCCCAAATAGCATGAATGTTCCGCTTATTCTAACCATTTGTTTGGGGATGAAACATAGTTCTCAATCATAACTGATTCCTAAAAGCCTACTCAAATCCATTATATAACCAATATGTAAAGCAATAATCATGGTTAGAAACAATAATTAATGGAAATCAATAGAGTCCAAATATATTATTTATGTAGGGGTTTCCTAAGATCTCTACTGAAATATTTTCATATACAACTAATAAGTGGGCTGACTTGCTGAGTTGGTCTACGATCACCTAGATGGAATCATGTCCCATTAACGTATGTGGTAAGACCATCATAGATTCCATGGATATCCCATCCCACTTTCACTATGGAAACTTAAGGTATTGATCTATATCTATTGGAAATTGGTGCTCAACCTTCACTTTCTGATAAGTAAGGTATCAAGAAACAAACTCTATAACTCCCTTTTTCATCCCTACCCACTAAAACTAACCTTAGAGGTCCTTTTATATCTTTGAAAAACATAGATATACCACCAAAGGATATGTACAAAACTCTCTTAGAACCTCATTTAGAAACATCACTAGTACCATCATGTATCCTCTAAAAAATGACATGCTCACTAACTTCATAAAATCCATCAAGAGCATGTATAGTGGATATCTGAGTACGTAGGGTCTCACAATCAACATCCCCAAAACGGGTCTCCCTAAATCACTGTAAAAGTAGATGGGGTAAACACCATCGAATGGAGGTAATATTTTTTTTATCTCCATCCACAATAGACAATTGTAATGATGAAAACTGCTCTGATTCCTCGTTCAAAAACTACGAAAAATATCTCATATCAAGAGCATCTACTACAACATTCCCCTTTGTAAGAGTATAGAAAATATCGAATTCATAATACTAAAGTAACTCTAGAAATAACCTCTTTCCCAATTTAAGTTTTTTATGATAGAAGATATACCTGAGACTCTTGTGACAAGAATAGGTGATAAACCACTCACTCATCAGGTAGTGTCACCACATCATTAGTGAAAAGACTACCAATGCTATCTCAAGATCGTGGGTCATGTAGTTTTTCTCATGTTGTCTCAACTAACGTGAACCTTATGAAATAACCACCTACCTCTACATTAGAACACAACCAATCCTAGTTTCTAATGCATCATATAACACTATGTACTTAACACCCTCCTCTAGAAATATCAAGATGGTAGTACTCATTAAACATTGCCTCACCTGCTAAAAATATTATTGGAACCTATCTATCCAAGTGAAATGATTCCCCTTTAAAGTTTAATATTTCATGGGTGTTTATACCCAAGAGAAATCAATTATTAATCTCTAGTAATATCCTAGAAACCTAAGGAAGCGTCACACATCCATCAGGATCTTGGGTGGCTCCCAAGATAACACTAACTTGACCTTGGACGGGTCCACTACCACACTATATATTGAGATAACATGCCCCAGAAAGTGAAACGAATGAATCCAGAATTAGAACTTCAAGAGATTATTGTAAATATGGTGCTCTTAGAGTACATATAGAACCATCCTCAAGTGTCTCACATGCTCCTCCTCAGATACTGAGTACATAATGATGTCATCAATGAAGAATACCAAGGACCTGTCTAATAATGGCTAAAAGATCTCATTCATGAGTCCTATGAACACTGCTGGGGAGTTCTTCATGCCAAAGGGAATCACTAATTACTCATAGTGATCATAAAAATATATTAATTACATATTCAGTATATCCATATCCCATACTAGAAATTGATGATATCCTGAAATGTGGTCATCTATTTTGAACCATCACACCCCTGTCAACAGCTCAAAGAGGTCATTGATCATCTATAGTGGATACCTTGTCTTCAAGGTCACCTAATTCTAGCACTGGTAGTCCACACATAACCTCAAGTTCCCGTCCGCCTTCTTGGAAGACAAAACTGAGGTCAAATAAGGATAAAAACTAGGTCTATGAAATCCTTTCCTCTTCAAATTTTCCAACTACACTTTCAACTCGCGAAGCTCTATGGAAGCTATCAAATATGCTGGCATAGATTTTAGTGTCATACCAAGGTTTTAGTTAAATATAAAATCATATCTATTATCAAGTATGTAATAATGAAACCTCATCAAGGAATATTTCCTCATACCCCACCACCACTACAGGAAACTGAGAACTCATAACATCCACTGCACCAAGGGTCAGTCTAGCTAACTGATGAGTGAGCAGCTGCATCCTTCTATGAATGAGTTAACTATGCACAATTTGGGTTTCCTTTTCACCAAAAAAAGAGAAACTAGTTCCATAACTATGAAAAAAGCACATCCTCTGCCCGGAACAATAAATTTGTTCATGAACTATAGATAACAAGCCCATACATAAGATGAATTTGTAAGGCCTCATCACAACTACAAAGAGATCCAAAATAAACTATCACATTCAAGACCTAGGTCACACTATTGATACAAGTGTGTGATTTCTGATTCATCTCTAGTAGAATTATCCAAGAGCAAGGGTAGAGCCAAGGCCTCAACCTGAACCTATGAGTCTAGAACAAGGTACATGAAAAGAAATGAATGATTAGAACCCATGTCTACCCGTATTGTAGTTAAGGAATAAAAGATAGAGATCATACCTAAAATCATTCCTTGAGCCTCTAGGTCATAAGTCTCGATCACCAATAGTTGTCCCTACCCCTATACCCCAACTCCTTGATCCAGATGTGGACCACCTGGGGGTGGTAGTGGTAACAAGTCAAAGTGTCTACCACCTCCTTCTACTCTCACAAATCCACTTCCATGTATGAAATCCGACAGTATTTCCATCTCCTTCTACTACCTCTAACTCATTGGCCCATCCACGATCTCTCTATCAGTTGTACGGTGGGTATTACAATTTCAAGAAAGATGTTCCCTTCCATTATGTGAGTTGAATTCCTCTCTCTGGGATAACTGGACCCATCCTGTGATCCCTGAACTGAATACCCTCTATCACGGGACCTCCTCTAGAAATGTCTCACACGTCCAGGTCCCTAGGAATGACATTGTCTCTATGATGCTGAGGTATTTTCTCTTTGTTACCCACTACCAGCAACCATTGGGTTTGTCTACTCATACAAGAAACTCCCAACCAAAAAATCTCACTCTAGCACCTCTGAATAGGTAGGAACACGTAGAGGTATAACACTATCTCAGATGGCTCTAGGTAGACCTTACTTGAAGGTCCCATCCCTAAATAACTGGTTAAGAACCATATCCATTGAGTACCTATAGAGGTTGGTAAACCTCTTTGAATACTCATCTACTATCACATTTCCCTACTGGAGCTGCAGAAGCTTCTGGTTATGTACATCCCTTAGTGTAGCTAGGGAGAGCTTCTCTCTGAAAATGCACTCAAACTCTTAACATTCTGGAGTTACCTCATCATAATATTGGGTAACTAAACCCCACTATCAACTTGATGAACCATGGAGAAGTCTCATTACCAGGACCACCATCTGATCTTATGGTGTCCTAACCAAATGGAAAACTCGGGTCACCACCTCAAGTTAGTATTTAGCCACCTATGGGTCATGAACCCTCAAAACCTAGTGGGGGGGGGGGGGTCTTTTCCATTGAAACTTTTGAAGTACACCCAGCCTTTACACCTAATTTTATGGTACCACGATTACCATATGTTTCTCAATAGGTAATGGTATAGCTGGGGCACCTCCTTGAGGTATCACCACTAGAACCGGTCCATATATGAATGCCTAATCACTGAGGGGATCATCATCATGATCATGATACTGAGTCCTAGCTAGGATACGTTTGGGAGAAATCATAAAATAAACTAGATGTATCACCGTCAATGAGTGTAATTGGAGATATGAATCATTAAGTAAATGGGAACCAAAACCCATTAATATATGATGCGTGTACCATTTTTTTCTTAGCAGCCAATGTTATGATATACTGAGTTGACAAGTAAGTGATCAAAATCATGGTGAATGGATACATAGGCCAGTACACCAACACTGGAGTCACTGGATTAATGTTGAACTCAAAAAACATAACACATTTTCCCCAAACCAAGCTCACACACTCTAATCCTAAGGTAGAACTGATTTCTATGATATGACTCTTTCATGGACCATCCCAATGGGGCTCGTTCTATAACTCCCTTATCTCTCCTCCAATAGGCTAGGTTCTAGATATTATCATCGAGTAATATTATCACTAACATGTGAGGCCTTTGCGTAAGTACCTATATACACACACACATCTCCAAGCCTATACAACGATGAAATGTAAAAACAACTAAAAAAGCATTCATGCATACATCTAAATCCGACAACTAGAGTATGATAGGAAGTAAAGGAAAGTAAACAAGTCCAAAAACAAGCCCACTACAAAGAGTATAAAAACAAGTCCAACCTGAGAGTATAGATAAGGATTGTAGTCAAGATACCTCAAGAACACACCTTGGTTAGTACAGTCTCACTAAGCACCATCTGGTCTTAGTCTATTAAGGAATACGTAAAATGGTCTATTATATTCACAAGACACAACATGTGTAGGAATATACTGTACATGTGTGAATATAAAAATACCCAGTATGAAACCCCAAAACAAAAAAGCATACCACATAAGAGAATAAAGTCATATCTACACAGGTATATGTCTATAGAAAATATAATAAGAATATCTAGATATACTAAACAAAGACATACATACTAAAATTAATTCACAACTATAATACTGGACTTGGATTCCATCTTGAAGGTTCTACAAAGAACTTATATGGTAGAACACACTTCTGGGTATGATAACACTGATGATGTCTATCCGAGAGGTAATTCTCATCATGTCTCACAATTAAAATTACATGCTAATGGTTTGAAGAGATACGATACCCAGATGAAGATCAATCCCAAGGCCATGTGGTGAACTGAAAAATCAATATGAATTAACTCACTAAGTAGAGGATTGATTCCCATGTAATTTTGGTCATGATGATACCAAGAACCCTACCTAGAGAACTATGACGAATAGACAATCTCACTCCATGCCTCATAGAAGGATTCCAACAAATCTATCCAAGAAGTCCCAGTAAAGTGATCACTATCAAATGAGTAGGAGGAAATTCCATACAAACCCTCAGTGAAAGGATATGTGGAACACACCCTAATGATGATTTTACAAGATACAAAGGAAAAGGGATCCAAGACAACTTTTAGAAAGTAAATGGTAGATAGTAGGGTTACACACCGTCTCCCTTTGACCCCAATTCCTACCCACGTAAATAGCCCATGTCTCATGAAATATGTCCATGTTTGTGTAATAGTACATATTTCATCATCTTTATGTGTACTCTACACATGTACTAGTACACATCTTAGTCCATGTACTTTTGTTAGAGCTATGTCCATGTAGGGGTATACGACATGCTCCAACACATGTACTTCAACCCATGTCTGTATACCCTCTGAGGTACATACCAGCACACCAGGGAGAGGTCATACACTATGTGATAGGGTCACATACCATGTGATCCTTAAATATCTCCCAAACCCAAGACATTTAAAGGGAGGTCCACACTATGTGTGTATCCGCATTACACACTGTGTAGTGCAGACATATCCAGAAACCCATATTGTGTTCCACATGTCTTCAACAATGCTCTGCCAACCGATCTAGCCATGAATAACCTAGAAAATTGATAAACACCATCAGTAAATCCTTTCCATCGATTAACAAAATCATCTAGATTTATGATTCGTTCAAAAAAACACCCTTAATTAGTGTTCATTGTGCCCCGAAGAACCCAAAAACCAGGTATCTACACCACTTGATCTGTTTTCGCTTCCACCTTCACACCACCATCATGTCGTCCAAGCCCAAATCAATAATTTAAAACCACTTGTTCCAAGAATTGGGTCCGCAAATATTGATTCTGTGGTGGATGTCAAACCAAAGGACAACTGAAAAATGCCCATGATGAATGAAGAAAAAGGGGAGAAAATACACAACCACAAAACTGAAGAACAAACCTCAACCAATGTCCATGTTGTCTTTGATCCATCACCATTAGAAGAAAAAGTGATGAATCAAATATCATAAAGAAAATCTCCTGATAAAATCCTCATAAAACCAACCCATCCTATAAGAGGACCAAACTGGGGATCAATGTGTTGGTTGACTGATTCATGTTTATTGTAGGAATTAAGAACATGGAAATAATCCAATTGGAATAAACATCATACCTTGATCCTGATCGATCACTAATGAAGAATGTAGCTACACCATGATCATTGGAGAGATCCTTTGATTTTGTCTCACACCAGTCATAGATCTTCGATCTGGTCATCATCTATTTGAGAGAGATCCTTCACTCTCTCTCTAACAGCTCTCCAACTACTTTAGGGGCATGGAGATAACCCACGGTATTCTCTATAATAGTCTACTTAAATATTTTGCAGTCGCTGCATTAATGAAATAAAAGTAAAATAATTTTTTTAATTTTTTTATTCATTTCCACACCCACGATGAATTCTCCACAAACGAAATGTACCAACAAGGGTTATTTCACACCTAGGGTAAAAAATCATTCTAAACTCAAAGGTTCTCTAAAAAATCTGAGCAAAACAATCATTTAGGAGTTATTCCATTTTTTCAGGAAAACTATGCACATGATATTTAATAAATTTAATATTTTTTGAACATTTTTTCTGGGTACACTAAGCCTCATAATTCCATGCCGTCTAAGCTCCTGGTCTCAAATTTAATTCTTACAATATCTAAAAATTATACATAGAAAATCCAAGTCACTACATTATAAATGAATGTATGTACGTACGTATGGAATCGTGCATGCATGCATGGGTGTGTGTGTTTGTATGTATATATGTGTATAGGTATGTATTTTCTTATTTCAATATCTCTGTGTGTATGCATGTGTGTATGTTCGTATGCATGCATGCACACATTCATACATGTATATATATGTATGTATATTTATATGTATGTATGTATGGATGTATGTATGTATGTATATATGTTATTTATTTATGTATATATGGATGGATAGATGAATGTATGTATTTATGTATGTATGTATGTATGTATGTATATATGGATGTATGTATGAATGCATGAAAGCATGTATGCATGAATAGTTGTACGCATATGCATACATTCATTCATGCATGCATGCGTGCATGTATGTAAGGATGTATGTATGTATGTATGTATGTGTAGATGTATGTATGTATGTATGTATGTATGTTTCTATGTATGGATACATGAATGCATCCACAAATGGATGTATGTATGCAAGCATGTATGTGTGTGTGTGTGTGAGTGTGTGTGTTTGTATGTATGCATGTGTGTGTGTGTGTGTGTGTATGTATGCATGTGTGTGTGTGTGTGTCTGTATGTATGCATGTTTGTGTGTGTGTATATGTATGTATCTATGTATGAATATATGAATTTTTGTATGTATGTTTGTATGCATGTATATATGTACGTATGTTTTTTTTGTATGTATGTATGTGTGGATGTATATATGTATGTATGTATATATGTTTTCATGCATGCATGCATGGATGTATGTATGTATGTATGTATGTATGGATGGATGGATGGATGGATGCATGCATGCATGGATGTATGTATTTATGTATGTATGGATGGATGGATTCATGCATGTATGTATGATTGTATATATGTATGTATGTATCTATCTATGTATGTATATATGTAAGTATAAATGTGTGTGTGAGTGTGCGTGGTTTTGTGATGACCACATTGTCACGTGTTGTGAAAATCAAGGGAAATTTTAACCTCTTTGTTCTTAGGTGTGTTTAGGGGGAAAATGGTAACTTCTCCTATAAAATGATCCATGATATTTTTTCTAACCATGTATTTGGTCCTAGAATAGAGTGTTTACCATATGACAGATGTTTGGTAGAAATCGAAATCATTCAAATTTTCATGGAATATTTAATATTTAATTAATTAAAAATTTATTTATTCATGCGTGTTCGTTTGATTGTATCTTTTTAACAGACCATCAGATTGAGATTCCGTCTCTATGGGTTAGTTCGGAATGGGGGGTTTTCCCTAGGCGGGGGATAACCTTGCATCGATCGCTAGGCTTGGAGCCCTTTCCTTTTATCTTACTTTTCTTTTTTATTCCTTTTTTCTTTGTTTCTTTTATCCCTTGGCTTACTGTGTACACCCATGGGGATCCTCCTTTGGGGTACTTCATCCGAGATAGGGGAGGGAGACAAGAGAGAGAGATGTTGAGGATGATGCCCCATTGTGGAGCTCAGGTCATGTTGGATGGTCTTGCGATATGTACAGATTTCTGATCGGACCGAAGCATCATCAATTATCTACCAGAGTTTGGGACATTTTATGTTTTTGTGGAAAATACCCATATCCATGTTTTTCTAAGTTTTAAATTATTTCTTGTGTTTTTGGGGACCCCTAGTGGGTCAATCTATGGTTTTGCAGGGAAACTAGGCTTTTTGAATGGTTTTGGGGGTTTCCCATTCATGGATACCTGTGAACATGACATGCAGTTCTGTGAACGCTTTCCATGTGTACTTCCTATTTGAAAAAAGATGTGTTTTTTTGGTGTTACATGACATGTACCCAGAAGTACACTTAGTGTAGTGGTACTTTTCATGTGACTGAGTAGTCAACCATACACCCTGTGTGGATGAACATGTCTGTGTAGGGTACACTGCCAGACCCTGGGTGGGATGCAAACCATGTGGGAGTACACATCCAAGTGTGGTGAACATGCCAGTGCATAGGTGGGGAACCCATTTGTGATAAATGTTGTATATGGGTGGTTCACACTATGTACTCGGTCATTTTACACACTAAGTGGGGTTGGGTACACAAGATGGTATCCATGTAGGGGTATACGCCATGTACAAGGAGGCACATTCCATATAATTTCTAATAGTGTTCAACAAGTGGCTTGAGGCACACAACTGGAGAGTGTAACATCACGCTACCTTCCTTCAGGTATATTTTGACCCTTATTTTGATCTCCTTTTGGTTGGTTCTTGTTTTGGGGTGGTTTAGATGAAATTTATAGAATTTTGGAAGCTTAAGGGGCTTTTTATGGTTGGTTCATGGTTATGGAAAACTGTGTGGTTTGGACCAGAAAACCTGGATCCCTATTGTGAGACACTGTAAGGGAAAAACGGTATTTCCAAATAGTGTGGTCAGCCTCTGCATACCATGAATTTTTAGAAAGAGAGGCTTTGCATGGTTGGTACGTGGTTTGAAAACTGTCTGCCCACCTAGGAGAAATAGTACACCCTACTAGCAGTGGAACATAGATTTTCTAACAATGCACCCCAACCTATAAAACTATGCATGTTATTTCTAATTAACCAAAAGATTTATTAAAATACTAAAACACTCAATTTTTCTATGATCTTGGGATTTTATATTAGGTAAGGATTTTCTTATTTTAAGTTTAAATTTTGTTTACAACCTACTGCGAGTACCCAATATGATAATGAGTGTTCTGGGGATGTTTAGGGCTTCTTCAGATCCTAGAACCAATCTTTTTGAAAAAAACAGACAAGATTCATGGTTAATAGAAACCATGTAGGACAGACCGCATGGTTTGACTAACCATGTGAGACTAAGATAGAGGGAAAGAGGAGTCCACATGATTTTTAAAACCCTGAGGATAGAGATGAACACACGTATAATGGACTCTATAGTTTTGGACTAAGGGATGAGACACATTTTTCAAATAGTTTTTTCAAACCATGTTGGGTGACCCTTTGAAGTAGTAAGGGTACACATTTTGCACATAGTTTGGCCAACCCTGTGTCCCAGTGTTTTGAGGTAAATTGACCAAATTTACCCTAAAATGTTTTATGTCATAAACCCTTATTTATTTTCTCTCATGTTGAAAAAAAAGATATTTGGGAGATCTCCCTTGAGGAAAATCCTTATATTTTGATCTCCTTCTGACATCGGAACTCATATTCAAATTTTGTCGACCTCTTTGGATTCACATTGGTAATTAATCGATTCCCCTTGTGTCATTATTCGTTCATTTTAGTATCAAAGATGTTATTTTGGTGAAAGCTTATATGAAATATTTTTAATTTCTTCTTTCGTTCTTCATTTTTCTTGTGATTTGAGTCAAATCATAAGCTGATACTGAATGAGCACTTCACTACAGATCTACGGTAGGTGGTCTATACTTTTTCCAAGTGGTTTGATTATTTATAGATCTAGTTTCCATTATATCACCCACTAGACCTTCTAATGTGGCCCTAAAAATTAACTGAATAATTGAATTAAAATAATTAGAACCTGTTAGAGATTCCCTTAATTAATTTGAGATGTTTTGGAGGATGTTTCTCTAATCCAAGGCCACCCATGGTGTGTTCCATGTGAATTTTCTTTTTTGAAACACCCAAGGGGTTATCTTTTCTAATTTCATAGTTAGTGGAAACTATAATGAACTAAATTGAATTCACTTGATTAATATGAGATGGATATTTCCTTTTTTTTCTGGTTGATTATTTTGATTGAATTGTTTATATGGATTTGTTATATGATGGGGTAAACTCATTGAATGCAATTGAATGTGGATTTTCTATATGAGTGGGTATACTCATGGAACTTGAATTATTATGGATTGATGAATGGAATGAGATGCAAATTGAAATGGTAGTTGATTCCTTGGTGGGTATACCATAGATCTTGATTCCATTTAGATTCCATGGATGTTTTACCCATGGATATTGAATTACGGTAGGAGATTCCATGGACCCGTATGATCCTTGGATATTAATTCCATAGCATGCCAATGGAAATTATACCCCTTGGAATTAGCTTGCTGGACTCACATTGGACATGCTCTATTGACATGATCCTTGGGATCAACCAGTGTTGTTATTGAGTTTCGATCGAGATAATCCTGGGAATCGACGAGGATTCCATAATCTTTTAAACCTTGGAACCAAACTTGAGGGGTATAACATAATTATTATACATCTTTTCTATGGTAAATGTGATATTCTTGGTTGTACGCCACGACTGTGGTTGAAATAACAATTTTAATTATATGGCTTAACCATGGTTGATATGGTATTACAAGTTATATGGAAAGGCTATGGGTTATATGAGATATTGTTTATATGGAATATCCATGGTGTTTAATTACATTTTCTATACTTATTTCTTCTTATATGAGTTTATGGTTTTTTTATAGGGAGCCTTGTATGATTGTAAATGATCACTTTCTTGGTAACTTTTTCCTGGAACACTACACTTGTATTACTACCATACTTTTTTTATTATGAACATTACTATAGATTATATTTAACATATAGGATTTTTTATAGACACTTCGGGTGGATACCTACTGGTATTATATATCAATCCATGTTCAGGGTGTGGATGGGTACCCGAACAGATTATATAGATGTAGGTAGGGATAGGAAAGTGTCTATAGTTTTATGCTTGATTAGTTTCCTTGCTTAGGAGTAGGGGACCATGAGACTAAGCTGAGTCTCATGATATTTTATGGAGACAATAGTCTTTTTTGTTTTTCTAATTTTTGACATATGTATTGTACACATTACATGTGTACCTATTTTGGCTGATTTGTAGACATATGACATGATCATTATTGTATATAAGATTCCTTCTAGTATTGTTTATATATTTCTATCCTGAATGTTTATCTATTGTCTGATTAGTTTACTGCTTACACTATTGATTTGAATGATTTATATCTTTGTGTTACATCAGATAAGATGGAATAGTATCCCCATAGACACACCCTAGGCCCTCAATTCTAATCAAAAGCCTCTGGAATTCGGGGAGATGTGCTTAAGGCCATGTAGCCAACCGGGATCAGAGGCATTATTGAGTGGCATCTGTATTCAGGATGTTAAAAAGTGGTATCAGAGGCAAGTTTATTTTTTTGGTTTATTATTTGGAGAAAATAGAATGGGATTTGAAGGTATAATAATTTGGTAATGAGTTTTTTTAGAGAGTATCTAACCCACGTATAAGAAAAAGACAAATTGCATCGATTAAAATTGGTGCTTTCTAGATTTTGACTATTATAGTTGATTTGATTCCACCATTGAGTGCTATATGTGAGTTGTACTATGATTAATGATATGATTGAGGGTTCTGTTTTACCATTACCTGAAAAGATTAAGGTATACATACCATGTATAATTTTATGCACCTACTAGAATTCAGATTCCATGCATTATTTCATTCCATATTGGGCTCATTGGTTGACTTCATGACTTTTTGATATTTTCCTTATGTGATATATCTGCTATTGTGATAGATATTATGTGCAGGGAATTGGGAAACATCATTGGTACATAGAGTTCCTACCTTAACCTAAACAATGTTTTCTTAATTTGGATATAGAAGACACCCTAAGCATTCAATTTTGTCTTTTTGAGTCGTGGACCATGAGTTTCATGGAATGGAATGTGTTATGGTGCGGATTTGGTGGATTCCATATTTTATTCCACAAAGTGTATGGGAAATTATGGATTGTAAGTGACACACCATTTGGTTCAACCATTTAAAATAAATGTGCAATGAATATGAAAATGAAAAGGAAATTGAATTATTGAACATAGAACTTGGCCTTGACCTGAATTTTGTGTGGGTTTTAGGAAGTGTCTTAAGTGATGTTTCTGAATGTTCTTTTACCAGTCCAAAATTTAGGAGTACTTTGTGTGGTATGACCTGGTTATATTATGGTTTTGACCTGTCATGACTTTTTAGCTGTTAAAGTTGATATCATTCTTTTTTGAGGTGTGTGTTTGACATTTTAGAGACATTCCACCATGATGACCTCAAGAAATACTCTCAGAATGTGATGATGATCATTTTTGAGATGTGGTGGGCCATGGACTATCGATGGATCCTTTTTTAGTGACAGCTATGACACCAATTGTATTACCAGACACAAGTGCTGAGGAATAATTCTCTGAGGGGGTTTCAACATTTTGGAGACTTTTTAGGGATAATCACAACCTAACTTATAAAATGGAAGAGATTATCAGGTATTCCTCTAATAGAATCCTCCCAAATTTTTAGGGTATGACAATCCATAGGCCATCGAGCTATTTCTTGAGACTACG
The DNA here is from genome assembly GCA_963277665.1 of Viscum album. Classification (NCBI taxonomy): domain Eukaryota; kingdom Viridiplantae; phylum Streptophyta; class Magnoliopsida; order Santalales; family Viscaceae; genus Viscum; species Viscum album. Next base: position 392,732,780 of record OY728147.1, on the reverse strand, counting down.
CTATCAATATTAGGGAATCTTGAGACACCTCCTGAGAGGAGAGTGAAACTCAAGATGTATATGCTACGTGGACTAGTAAAGAACTAGTGAGATATTTCAAACTAGGCTAATGAACCATGTGATATGGTTTGGTTGGATTTACAAACCATATTCTATTACTAATTTTTCTTCAATACTCTAAGAGTAGACTAGGCTAGTGAGTTCATGTGTCTAGAGCAAGGAACGATGATAGTTATGGAGTAATCAGAATGATTTATAGAGCTTCAGTTTTTTGAAATGATATAACATACTAATGAGGAATCTAGGGATAGATGCTTCGTGGAAGGTCTCAAACATGTTTTTAGATCTCAGGTCTACGTGTTCAAGTTGATGACAATCACTGAGATGGTAAAATATGTGTTAATTATATAACATAATCTGAGGGAATATGGGGGCGCAAAGCAGAGCGGTGCCATCTCTCAACCCTTTGGTTCAACATCTTCAAGAAAGAATCACTATTTTGAGGATTCCCATGAGATGTTTATTTTAACACCTTAATTGTTTGTGATTTTCTGAATTAATTTAATCTTTTTGATATTTTTTTATTTCACACAACACTGAAAATAGTTTATTTTATACAAGATATATGTTTGTCTTGAGTTATACATAAAACCAATTTAATAATACACTACACACAACATAAATTTTGTCTTATTTTAAATGGAACATTTACTTGGAATATGTTATATGCAACACCCACTTGGCATACATTACACGCAACACTGAGTTTCTATGAAACATCATTTTATTGTTATAATTATTTAAATGAGATAATTATAACCTAAATGTTAAGCTTAGTAATATGAATGGTAATAAATAGTTTTAAAGTATTGTTTATAATGGTTTTATATAAATAAAACAAATTTATAATGAAGGATTTAATTTTTGGTAAAATCCTTAAACATTTAAAAATACTATTTTCTCAAATGAACTGCTTTTCATGTCCTTATGTGAAAGAAAATAAAATTAATTTTAGAAAAATTTAGAAATTTAATTTGATGAAATAAAATTCACTTTTTAATTTATAATTTCTAAATTATCTTAGGTAATATTTTGGGATGTTTATATGAAACTTCATTTTTTGATGAATAGTGAAAAATACAAGATTTTAATTCAAAATGAATTTTTCATTTAATTTAATTATCTAGATAAATTATATTTTAATTTGATTTGAAAAATTACTTAGATCATATTTTTTTCAATTAATAAAATTTAGGTCATTGGAACCAATTTCACATTGAAATTGGATATAAAAAGATTGCAACTTTTGATCACTTTTACTATAAAAACTTACAGTGTCGTCCTGTAAACGAGATTAAATTTAAATTAATTTCTACTAATTATGTGATTAGAAATTAAGAAAATGGATTATAAATTTTAAATAATCATAATATATAATTTCTAATAAGTTAATCTTATTTTTTTACCAAAAATATTATTGAAAGTAATTAAAATTAATTACAACGATTAAGGTAAAGTTATGCTTAATAGGGGAATAATCCTTAAAATTATGGGTCAAAATGATTTATTCACTTGTAAAACACCCAATTTATGGAAATTATTTTTCCATGAACCTTAAAATATTTAGTTTGGTTGGTTTTTGTATTACCTTTTTTTTGGTAAAACGTGGGTACACTTAACTTATTTTCCAAAATACCAAGTGAGTCATTTCCCTTCCTTATAAAAGTCCACAGACTATCCCTCTTCCTCACACCCCTAAAAACTCTTAGGATAGAAAAATATCTAACCAATACACTTCCAATAATACATACCTTCCTTCTTGAAGCATCCCTTTTATAATAAATAAATCCAAGGAATATTTTTGGCACAAACCAAATGGAGTTACCCAATTAAGAGGTAATGTCTTCTCTCAAGCTCCTTTATTTTATTTTCTTTATACACCCCATAAAATATCTTTATTACATGATTATAAGACAAAAAAAGTATCCTAAATATACTTATATTGTGTTATTATAAGTTTTTGACCTACACATACACAAAATTCTCTATAATGGGTAACAAACATACAGTTTACGTGTACGATGAACTACCGCCTCACGAAAAGATGATTATTCATTTTTTCCTTTACCACCTATAATGGTGAAAATTATGATGGAAAATAAATTTATATATATTATATAAGATATTTATAATTTATTTATTCAACTGTAAACAATATTTAGAACACACCCTTATGCTTTCAATGTTGTGCGATAATTTTGTTTGAAGAAGTGTGGACTACCGCCCAATCAAAGCCATGTGATTCGTTCACACACTACATGGAATGTATTAAGCATATGTTTAGTGAAACTATATGATATATAAGAAATAATAATACTTTTTTAATTATATTATCTACTTATATAAATATACATATATGTTATTTAATTTCTTTCTTTCAATACATCAATAAAATAGAAGCGACGTTCATGTGTACGTACGACCTACCATCGCTATGAACAGTGTATTCAATTTCATACATATATATTCTATAGAATATTATAATACAAATATACTGAATATTAATTATATTTATATCATGTTTTACATTCTGTAAATCATGATATAAGTATAAGTACCAAAGATATAACAAATTAAGACCCAAGTGAAAAACAAAGCGAATAATACCCATAGCGTAAACTTAACATGGAATTATTAACAAAAGGGTAGTATAAAGTTATAATAAATAATTATATGATATAATAAATAATAATATTTTTCTATAAAATAATTATAATAAACATACATTTATTATACTTGAGGTTTCAATGAGTACAACGATAGTCAAGCCACAAGGTAATGAGATTTCTTCTCACTTTTTATTTCCGTGAGATATATGCCATGTTCAACACTATTTCCTTTTTCATGGTCTATATAATGACCATTAATGTATTATATGATTATTATTGTTAAATTTATTGTTAATTAGATATCCATTATATTATCTTCCTTTGATGGGGTTTATGTTTCAAAAGTTACCAAATCAGTAAGACAGTTTTGCATCAATTTACCTTATTTGAGACACATGCCATGTTATACACCTATATTTTTATATGTGTTGTACATACTGAATTTGAAATTTTATATCATGAATATCATTCCTTTATTGGTATTTTAGGCTTCATATTATTTCACTTTCTTACTTGGGTAGTATGGTTCAATGATACTAAGTGATAAGAGTTTATTGAAACAATCTCATCGCTTTCTGAGATTGTTTATGATTATGCTTCCTTTGTTGAAATATTATGATACATCCCTCAAGATAGCTCATTAATTTTATACTACCATAGTTATTCATGATATATTCATGTATTGGTACCATTTTTCTACTCTTTGGAACATAATATAGTTAAGAATGTTTTTTTAAAGAAAGACTGACATTACCATCTCTTTGGTTAGAAATATGTGTTCTTACAAATCAATATTTTCTAAAAAGGGTTTCCAAGAATATTATACTATTATTTTATAATATTTAAAATAAAATTTGGAAATTTTTTTCTTTTACCAATTCTTTCAAAGTAATCTTATTTTATCTTTCTAAACAAGGCATTTTTCTAACCTTTTATTGTGAAAAAAGAATTTTCTTCTTACCTCATATGACATGTACGGATTTACACATCATCATTTATATGAAGATTTATTTTCATGTTTAAAAGGTTAAATTTTAGGAATTTGTTTTGAAAATAATTTTCAAAGAAATGGCTTTCATAACATTTTCATGATTTCTTTATATGTTTTGAAATTATTTTTCTAGAAAATTGTTTTTCAAAAGGTTTTTAAAATTATTTTATAAATTTTCAAGGAAAATTGATTTCAAAATTTTGTGAAGATTATTTTATAAGTTTTCAATAGAAATTATTTATAAAATTTTTCCAAGATTATTTTATATGTTTTAAAGGAAAATTGTTTTCAAAATTTTTTTCAATCTTCTTCTATAAGTTTTCAAGGAAAACGGTATTCAAAGTGATTTCAAGACTAATTTATAAGTCTGAAAATTATTTTCAAAGAATTGGTTTTCAAAATGTTTTCAATCTATATTTATATTTTTTCAAAGAAAAATATTTTGAAATATTTCATTATAATATTTCAATTATATTTTCATGAATATGATTTTCAAATTTGTTTTATGTTTTAAAGAGCCTTTATTCAATGAAGAAAGGAAAATTTCTTCAAGATTTTTTTCAAAACATATTTCTGAATTATTTTCCATATAAGATAACATATTTTGATGTTATTCATGCAATTATTGGAAATAATCCTAAGGTTACATTCATATTCTTTATTAAATGGTTTATGTTTTGATGGAATTATGCTTATGAAACATGTTTATCTTTTAAAGGTTATATAATTTTGAAACTTGCTTATTTTCATGTGTTATGCTTTTGATGAAATGATTATAAAACCTGTATCTTTTTCCACAGGTTATGATATGATTATATATTTATTATACCAATTTCATTTAATGGGTTATGATATGATTATTGAAAATTTTGTGGTACATATATGTATGATTTAATTATGTGATGGGCAGAACCAATATCTCCCTCCAATGCATTGGGTAAAGATTAATATCTCATTATATAGAAATAAATGAAATGAGAAATGAACTTGGTTCAATATTACATGGATGAAATGAGAAATGAACTTGGATTATTATTATAGGACTAGAATGAGGAGTGAACTCAATTCAATAATACATGGCTGGAATGGGGTGTGAACCCAGTTTAATAAAGGACTTTGTCTATAGATATGGCCTTGGAAGATATGCCTTGACTACTATGGAAATAATTATATATGGTTATGTGTCTCCCATAATTCCATGTTTTATTATTATTTTATACTTTCATGGATTACGTTCTTTATTTCCTTATGATTCATATATTATGAACTACTATGATTGATTCCATGATTCAAGTTTATGATCTTTGATACATAGGGTATAATCTTAAATTTCTATGATCATATTCTCATACCATTATTCTCATGATTATGCTTATGCATCTCCCATGTTTACCTTTACTGAGCATCTGAGATCACCCATTTATTATGTTTCCTTCCCTAGGTTTTGATGATATGTATTATGTTTGATTTGTCGAATAAGTGTGCTAGTCTAGAAGAACCTAGTGGTAAATTATGTAGCTCATTTTTGTACCAGTGTTTATGTTTCAATGTTTCCAAAGGAACTTGACTAGTACGATATTTGAGAATATTTTGTATAATGCTTTTAGTATTCCTCGAAAGTTATGTATTGTTAATGTATGAAAAGCGAGGGTTGCTATGTTTGGTATCAGAGAAAAGGTTTAGTTAAACTTTGGAATCTAGGATGATAAAACCTTAGTGAGAATCCTAAGGACATGTCTAGGGATAAGTCTAAGGATAAGGAAAAGTAAAGGAAAATTTACTAGAATTTTGGTAAAGGATAGAGAGAGTGGTTTCCAAGAAATGTATCCCTATCCGAATACAACAAGTGGATGTGGCTATAGAATAGATAAACCTTGGGGTAACAACTCCGACAAGATGTATGGGCCTAACTTAGGGTTATATGGTACATGAAAACGGGCCTTTTTTCACACCTTGTTTGACACACCTAGGGGATATGCTTTGGGAATTCACAAACTCTTACCAAACCATCATGGATGATTTAAACATAGGTTGTCTATGAATAACCTAGGATTAATCTAGGGTGTCATAGAATAAGGAAGGTGTCATGATTTAGGCATCCTATAAGAAATTCTTTTTCTGAATAGGTGGTTTTCTACAATAATAAGTAATGCTCACACTATTCTTATGGTTTTATTCAATGGAGATAACTAGAAGGAACTATATTAATGTTGAATGTGATGGATAATTTTCTGATGAGCAATTAAGTGGGATGATCACTGGAGTGAAAGATGTTGTGATCATGCCTAATTAGTTTTCCCGAAACATTATTAACAATTTGTACCTTAACTAACTCTCAGACTCACCAAGGAAAAATAGAAAGTATTTTGTTGAGATTTTAGGTAATGGAGACCATATAGGAAAGAATATTTAGTTTACTTTGTGTCAAGAATGTGGATATGATCACCTAAGTGAATGTCTTAGAGGAACAAGAAGATTTTTTACTATGGAAAAGAAGGACACAAAGTAAGTGTCTGTAAAGAAAAAATGATGAGTTCAGTTAACGAAATGGATAAGAATATTGGCCTCCCTAAGAAATCATATAAGGTTAAGATTTTTAAGTGTATAATAAATGATCATTATGCAACTCAATTTACAAAGAGGAAAAATCCTGAATAGAATCAACAAGGTTGTATGAGTTATGGTTATATTGCTGCTGATGATGAGACTACATATGAAATATGATAGGAAAGTGGTATTAAGTCATAAGATGAGGTAGCCTTCTTATGGATTGTGGATGAAGTGGAATATGTAAAGTTTTCATATATTTAGGATTCATGAATTATGTTATATAAATGGCTAAATAAACAAGGTTTGTCCACTTTATGTTTTTTCTAAGGATTTAAAATCTTATGTTGAATATTTTCAATGGACTGAAAAAAGTGATTTAATTAAAAATTAATTTTTTGGATAAGGTAATATGACCCCTAATATATTAATTATGTCAATATATTGTTTTTTGGATAAATATATATGAGAAATGAATAAGTTAATTGTGTGTTAATGATTAACTTGGAACTAATTAAAGACTTGTTGACTAGTAGTTCATGCAATCATGGATGAAGTTTAAAAATTCTTGGATTTATGGTATATATATAGTAATCTATAGAATAAGGAAGAATTCATGTTTTCCAAAAGGATTTATATTAATTTAGGTTGTTACCATGTTCCAATAGAATTTACCATGAGGGTATTCACATGTTTGGACTGTGACAACCAAGAGTTACTTTGTGATATATGGGGGATCAATGCTAAGATGATTTCATGAATTTTTTTCTAATGTTTTTTATTTTCATATTTAAGAAGGGTTATAAGGTTAAAAATTCATGAAAAGTTTAATTTAAGCTTTGGATGAATTATTTATGAATTGAGATTGTATTGAAAACCTTGGTTAAAAGGCTATTTAGTGATTAACCTTATTTCAAGGATATCCATCATATTTATTTTGGAAATTATATAAGTTCGGTTTTAGAAAAGGACATAATGTTTTTAGGGTGGAAACACATAAAGTTTGGAAAGGTCGTGGGTCATAAACCCATGGTCGAAGGATGATAAGGGTTTCATGCCCAGCACTGGCCTATGTGATGTCTTGGTTAATGTATAATTATTATTGAAGAATAATTATTTATGATGAAATAGTAGTGTCACTTTTTATGATTAGATATTAATGTATTAAACATATTGATTTTGAAGAATAGTTATTAAAAAATAGCTATACTTTTCATTCTTTTATGGGCCTTAATATCTGCAAAAAAGATAATTTTAGTGCTTCAGGCATCAAAGTTAATTTCTGAACATCCATTTCTTGAAGAAATAGACGAATTAGAAATAGTTAAAATCACAACCAAAGAATTAAATTTTTATTATTAAAATATGTCAAGTAAGTATATTTCTTTATATTCTTGGTCAATAAATTAATTACTAAAAGATTGTATAATGATCAAAAAAATATTATCCTAATACCTTAATTTTTGTTGAACCGATGGCCTTATAAATCATCATAGATTTATGAATTTGAGGCCCTCAAATTTTCCTTAATCATTCACTTATTTTTGATTTATGATCTCAATAAATCCCTATAATGTTTTATATTTTTACTATATGTCTAATATTCACTCCCAACCTATGCTCTCCAATGTAGAATCCTAGTTATATGTTACTTTTGATAGCTGTTATGGTTCCAAATTTCTTGTTTTAAGAGAAGTTTTAGTATTCATTCTTATGATGTGGGTTTCTATGAATGAAAATTTCAAATATTAAACCTTTGATATCCCAGATGAATTTTTAGGGTGAAATTAATTTTAATGGGGGGGTATAATGTAACAACCCAAGATTTCATTAAATATGTTTTTGAATTAATTTTATATTTTTGATATTTCTCATTTCACGCAACACTGAAAATAGTTTATTTTATAAAGAACTATTTTTGAATTGAATTATATATAAAACCAAATTAATTTTGCACTAAAAAAACATAAATTTTATATTATATTACACAGAACATTGAATTGGAATATGTTACATGCAACACCCACATGGCGTATGTTACACACATCACTGAGTTTCTATGAAATATCATTTTATTATTATAATTATTTAAATGAGATAATTATAACCTATCCATTAAACTTAGTAATATTAATTTTAATAAATAATTTTAAAATATATTTTATAATGGTTTGATATAAATGAAACATATTTATAATGAACGATATAATTTTTTGTAAAGTCCTTATACTTTAAAAAAATACTATTTTTTCAAATATACTACTTTTCATGTCATTCTGTGAAAAATAATTAAATTAAATTTAGAAATTTTATGAAATTTAATTAGATAAAATTTAATTCTTTTTTGAATTTATAATTTAGAAAATATCTTATGGATTTTTTTTGGGATTTTTCTACAACTCTTCATTTTTGGATGAATAGTGAAAAATATAGGATTTTAATTCAAAAATACTTTTTAATATAATTTATTTATCTTGTTAAATTATGTTTTAATTTGGTTTGAAAGTTTTATTAGATAAAGTTTTTATCAATTAATCATATTTGGTTCGTTGGAAACAATTTCAAATTGAAATTGGATATAAAAACAGAACAATATTTTGATTTTTTTACTCTAAAAACCCGTAGTGTCATCCCGCCAGCAGGATTAAATTTAAACAATTTTTTCAATTGTTTATTATAATTTTGAAAAGTTGATTCAATACTTTTAATGATAATAATTTATCATTTCTAAAAAGTTCAACTAATTTTTTGACCAAAATGATTAGTTAGAGTAATTAAAATTAATTACAATGATTAATGTAAAATTAAGCTTAACAATGGAATAAACATTAAACTTAAGAGCCATAATGACCTCTAAACTGGTAAAAAAACAAATTTTATGGACATTATTCGTCCATGAAACTTTAATTATTGATTTTTTGTGGTTTTGGAATACTTTTTTTAGAAACGATGTGGGTACACCTAACTTGTTTTCAAAAATACCATGTGAGTCATTTCCCTTCCCTATAAAGGCCACCACCTCTCCCCCTTCCTCAAACCTCTAAAACCGCTTAGGTTCAGACAATATATTCCCAATAAATTTCAAAAAATCCCTAAATTACTCATTTTATCATCACTTTTGGATGAAATTAATTTAAGTAATCCTTTTGACACAAACCAAAAGGACTTATCCGATTAAGAGGTAACACCTTCTCTCAAACTCCTTTATTTTATTCTCATTCTCCACCCCTCCACTATCTTTATTCCATGATTATATAGAAACAATGGAATAATAAATATAATGAGATATTTTTATACTAAGTTTTTGTCCTGCACTCACACACACTTCCGTCTAATGGGTAACGAACATATAGTTTATGTGTACGACGAACTATCACCTCACACAATAATGATTATTCATTTTTCCCTTATCGCCTATCATGTTGGAAATTATGATGGAAAATATATTTATATATGATATTTATAATGTATTTATTATTATGTAATTTATATTTAGAACATACGATTATGCTTTCCATCTTATGTAAATATGATAATTTCATTTGAGGAAGTGTGGACTACCGCCCCCTCAAAGCGATGTGATTCGTTCACACAATACATAGAACTTATTAAGGATATTTTTGGTTAAACTATATTATATATAAGAAATAATAATATTAAATTAATTATATTATACACATATATTTCATTTACTTTATTTCTTTCAATACACCAATAAAACGAAAGCAGTGTTCATGCGTACATATGGCCTATAATCACTATGAATGTTGTATTCCATTTTATACTTATATATTATATAGATTATTATTATACAAATATAATGAATATTAATAATATTTATTTCATGTTTTAAATTCTTTAAATCATGATATAAGTACATGTACCCAAGATATAACAAATAAGACACAAGCGAAAAATAAATCAAATAATACTCGAAGTGTAACCTTAACATAGAATTGTTAACAAGTGGGTAATATAAATACATAATCAAAAAATAAATGGTATAAGATATAATAATATTTTTCTATAAAATATTTATAATAAACTTTAATTTATACACAAGAGGTTTGAATGAGTATGATGAGAGTCATGGCACAAGGTAAGGTGATTTCTTCTCAACTTTTATTTCCACGAGATACATGCCATGTTCACCACTATTTATTTTTTACATGGTGTATATACTACCCATTAATGTATTATATGATTATTATTATTAAATTTATGGGTAATTACATATCCATTATATGATATTTATTTCAAGGGGTTTACATTTAAAAAGTTACCAAATCGGCAAGATAGTTTTGTCTCAATTTCATTATTTGAGACACATGCCATGTTATGCACCTATATTTTTGTATGAGGTGTACATACTTACTTTGACATGTTATATCATGAATCTAATTTTTTTAATAATATTTTAATATTAATTTATTTTTAATTTCTTACATGGGGAGTATGGTTCAAAGTTACTAAGTGATAAGAGTTTATTAAAACAATCACATCACTTTTCAAGATTATTTATGATTATGTTTCCATTGTTGATATATTATGATACATCCCTCAAGAGAACTCATGAATTTTATTATACCCTATTTATTAATGATATATTCATATATTGGTACAATTTTTATACTCATTGGAATATAATATAGTTAAGAATGCATTTTTTAAGAAAGCCTGACTTTAACCTCTCTACGGTCAGAAATCTATGTTCCTTCAAAACCATGTTTACTAAAATGAATTTCCAAGAATATTCTACTATTATACTATAATATTTAAAATTAAATTTTCCACTTTTGTCTTTTACCAATGTTTTCAAATTAATATTTTTATCTCTTTCCAAACAATTAATTTTTCTAACCTTTTACCATGAAAAAGGAATGTTCTTCCTAAATCATATGAAATGTATGGATTTACCCTCCATAATTTCTATAAAGCTCCATTTTCATTTTTAAAATGTTAATTTTTAAGAAAATTTCTTTAAATATAACTTTAAAAGAAATGGGCTTTGAAACTTTTTAATGATTTCTTTATAAGTTTTTAAATTATTTTTCAAATATCGTGTTTTTAAAATGGGTATTAAGTTTTTTTTATAATTTTTCAAAGAATGTTTTTTCTAAATGTTTTCATGTTTATTTTATAAGTTTTCAAGGACATTGTTTTACACAATGTTTTCAAGAATATTGTATAAATTTTTAAGGAAAATTGTTTTCAAAATGTTTTCAAGCTTCTTTTATAAGTTTTCAGGGAAAATGGTTTTCAAAATAATTTCAATACTTATTTATAATATTGAAAATTATTTTCAAAAAAATGGTTTTAAATTTTTTTTCATGATCCTTTTATAAGTTTTGAAGGAAATTTTTTTTCAAAACATTTTCAAGATCTATTTATTTTTTTTTCAAAGAAAAAGGTATCCAAAATGGTTTCAAATATTTTTTTTAATATTTCAAGACTATTTGCATCAAAATGGGTTTAAAAAGTTTTTTATGTTTTAAAAAAACTTTTTTCAAAGAATAAAGAATATTTTCCTCATGAAATGTTTTCAAAATATCTTTCCCAATTATTTTCCATCTAAAATTACATCTTTTGATGTTACTCATTCTCTTCTAGAAAATAATCCCAAGGTTACATTCATAATCTTTCTTTAATGGTTTATATTTTGATAGAATGATGATTATGACACCTATTTCTCTTACATGGGTTATATGCTTTTGAAACCTGATTCTTTTCATTGGTTATGATTTTGATGAAATGATTATAAAACTTGTGTCTTTTTCCATAGGTTTTTATATGATTATATTTTTATGATACCCATTTCATTTCATTGGTTATGATATGATTATTGATGATTTTGTGAAATATGTATGTATGATTTCACAATGAGATGAGTGAGACCTATATTTCACACTAATGCATTGGGTAAAGATCTATATCCCATGATATAGACATAGATGAAATGAGAAATGAACTCAGTTCAGTATTACAGGGCTGGAAAGATAAATTAACTCAGATCTATATTACAGGGATGAAACAAGGAGTGAAATCAGTTTAGTAATATCGCGATGGAACGGGGTGTGAACCCGGTTCAGTAAAGGAATTTGTCCACCAAGATGGCCTTGGTAGCGATGTCTTGACTACCATGGAAATCATTATATATTCTTATGTGTCTACCGCAATTCCATTATTTATTCATATGTTATTATTTCTTGGATTATGTTCTTTACTTCCTTATGATTAATATCTTATAAACTACAAAGATTTATACCATGATTTATTTTTATGATCTTTGATATGCAGGGTGTGATATTTTTTTTCTTGATCATATTCTCATAACCTTATTATCATGACTATGCTTATGTATCTCCCTATTTAACAATTACTGAGAATCTAAGATCACCCATTTTTATGTTTACTTCCCTTAGGTTATGAAGATATGTATTGTGTTAGATGTTTATAAGAAGGGTGACAGTCTTGGAGATCCTAGTGTGAGATTATGTAGCTCATTTTATGTACCAATGTTTATATTTCAATGTTTCCAAAGGCACTAGAATAGTATGGTATTTCAGAGTCAGTTTGTATAGTATTTTATGTATTCTGAAAATTTTATTTAATGTTAATGTATGATAATAGAGAGTCACTATGTCTATCAATCAGGTTGTAAGTAATGGTATCTTGGTTTTCTATCATCAATGTGGTAGATGGTTCTATTTGAGGAATCAATGTGATCGCGACCCAGTTGAGTGTCGAACTTCTGGTAGGATGGGAAACGTAAAGAATTTCTACAAGACCTTCCCTCTAGTAGTTAGTGGAATGGATTCAACATAAACTCTAGGTTATGGAGAAGGATTCATATCTCTACATTAGATAGGGATCTAGAGAAGTTCCAGTCATTTAGGTCGAGGTGGTGGTGGTTGTGGCTGAGGTATCCAGGCACTAGTTGTACCTAGATAGTAGAGTGGGACTACTCCTGATAGTGAGGTTGTATCATATGGCCACAGTTCATACCATATGTATTCTTTATAGCATACACCTAAGGAGTATGGTTATATACTATCTATGGTGAGTGTTATAATCATAACAGCCTCTACAATTGTATCTTATATTTTTTATATAGGTGCATCTCATAGTTTTTTATTAGTACATGTGGTGGAAATCATTGGGATTGCTATGCAGTTTTATGAGGGTGTTATGATGCTTGACACCTGTTGGGGATCATAATAATGGATGAATTTCAGATTAAGGATTTGCTCTTGATATTGGTGGTTTTCACTTCATCTATAATCCTTTTTTCCTAGAGTTGATAGGGTTTTACATCATAATCATAATGGAATGGATAGTATCTTATTGAGAATTCATTTATTTTTATCACCAGAGGGTGACGTTTAGATCAGCAGAGGGAAAATTTTATATCAACAAAGGTGAATGGAATGTACAAAAAATCCAATATATACCACAACATTGTGGCTGGGTGGGATGAAAATATGGATTTATAGTTTGTATCTAGATGACCAGGGAGCACCTCAAGAGGACATTCCTCTAGTGGTTGATCAGTTGAGGGAAATTATCCCAGATGACTTTTTTGGTTTACCTCATGAGAGAGAGGTTGATTTCTCTATTGAGCTAGTTCCAGGAGCTACAATGGTATCTATTCCTCCTTACATGATAGCTACTATAGAGTTGCAGGAGCTCAAGAGGAAACTGGAGGAATTAGAGGAAACAAGGTTTATATGAACTAGTACTTCTCTATGGGGTTATCCGATCATTTTTATGAAAAAAGAGGATGGTACCCTTAAGCTATGTGTAGACCACCAAAAATTGAATCAACTGATGTTTAAGAACCACCATCCCTTACCATAAGATAGATTTCCTTTTTGATCATCTCTAAGAGGTAGGGGTATTTTCAATGATTGATTTGGGATATAGATATCACCAGGTGTGTTTTTGACCTGTATACATACCTCATACACCGTTTTGTAGTAGGTATGGTATATACAAGTATCTGGTTATGTCATTTGGTCTCACAAACATGATAGCAGTTTTCATAGTCCTTATGAACCGAGTTTTCCATCCTTATATGGATTCATTTGTGGGTGTATCCTCAAAATCATCACAATCATGCCAAAAAACTTGATATTGTTTTAGATATATTGGGAGAGAATCAGTTATATGCTAAGATAATAAATTAAAACTTCTGGTTGGATCAGATTCACTTCCTGGGACATATTATCTCAGATATAGGAGTGTTAGTTGACTTAGAGAAGGTGAGAGATGTATTTTATAGAGATAATCCCATGAATTCCTTTAATAAACAATGTTTCTTGGGGATATCTAGATATTGTAGGCATTTCATACAGAAATTGTCATGCTTAGTGGCGCTAGTGATGAGCTTGAATAAGAATGGTGTGAAGTTTGTATGGCCAAATACTTGTGAGACAACCTTTTAGGATCTGAAAGGGATATTTAATTTAGTGCCTATATTGATTCTTCCAAAACCATAAAGGTGTTAGAATATATACTATGAAACATCCGGTATCAGTCTTGGAGCTATTCTAATGCAAGGAGATAAAGTTGTGGCATACGAGTCTTAGGAGTTGAGGCCCCACAAGAGGAATTACCCGATTCCCGACATTGAGTTAGCAATAGTTGTTAATTTTTTAAAATTTTGGAGACATTACATACTTAAAGAGAATTTTATGGTTTATAAAGGCCATGATTTATTTAATTACATATTTACACAACATGATCTATGTTTTGGGATGTAATGGTGGTTTGTGTACCTATATCCTTTCGACTTAGAGCGTGAATATGTGCTTCGAATGTGAAATGTAGTGGCATATGTACTGAGTAGGAGGACTCAAATACAATAAGTTCAGAAAAACTGTAGTGAGTTGCATCTTAATAGGGATAGTTTCTCTTAAAAAAACACTTTTGAGAAGGTCCAGTTGATATAAAAGCTAATGGATAATGAAAAGTCTCAAAATAAATCTTACTCTGATCTCCATAGATAACCTTTAGAGTTTGAGATTATGTATTGGGTATTATTATGTGTTTCACTAAGGATGGAAAAAAGTGAAATCAGGCGATAGTTTAAGCTTTCACCATGATATGTCAGGCCATTTAAGATTTTAGAGGGGGTCGGGCTGGTAATGTAACACCCCGAGATTTTATAAAAAATATTCTTTTTAATTTCATTAATGTCTTGTGTTGTACGCTACACTAAAAGGAGCTTGCACAACACAGATCCTTGACTTTCCTTTCATTATACGCAATCGTGACCTTCCTCGATAGCGCGTGTAGTACGCAATACCGAGTTTCACTAAACAACGATATGCTATTAAAATATTATTAAAACTAGTCGTTATGAATAGTAATAACCACTTTTTGAAATTTTTTAAATTATATTTTTCAAAATGGACTTCATTTTTGAATTTGGAATATCGAAATTATCTTAGGCTGAAATTTTGGTACTTTTCGGATAACTTTCATTTTCTGATGAATAGTGAAAATTACTAAATTTTAATTAAAAACAACCTTTTTAATAGAAATAATTAATAGTGATAAATTATTAATTTGAGTGGTTTTAAAGTATATTTAGAATATATTTTTACAATTTAATACAATGTTGGTCATTGGATGTAATTTCACATTTAAATAAGACATAAACAAGTGTCAATCTTTTGATAGTTATTATCTCTTAAGAACACGCTATTTGTTTTGACGATGGGAATTAATTTTTAAATTAATTAATGCAATTGATATGTTTTGAATTTGGTAAAATAGACATAATTTTTGAGTTCATAATATCAAATATAGCTTAGGCCTAATTTTTGGTATTTTTCTGGAAACTTTCATTTTTTGATGAATAGTGAAACCACTAAGTGGTAGTTAAAAAAAATGATTTTTTCATAAAACTTAATTTTACCACTTCTATGAGTGGAAGTTCAAAAATATGAGAGACACGGTTGATGTCAGTAAGTAAAATGTGACTCAATGAGATGAAAATAATTTTTGGTGAATAGTAACTTTTTACTTTTTTTACCACGGTTAAAAGTAAATAGGGTAATTAAGGGTAAAAATGATATTATTATTACCCTAAAACATGTCCTAATTCTATTGGATAAGTGTAATTCGACCACATACAACCTTAGGAATAAAATATGACCATTTAGGCCCACTTGGATTAGATTAGGACATTTATTATTAATTTATTTAAAGAAGGGTTAAAATACTTAAAATCAAAGTTTAATAAGTATATCAATTTTAATATAGGGTTATACATAAGATAAATTCAACTATAAATATTAATTATAAAACTAAAAAGATTTCCTACATAATGATATTTTATTTGTATGTTTTAGACTTTAAATAAGTTAATTTATTTATGACACAATGATGATGTAGTAATTATCTTATTAATGAAATATTGACATAATTGATGTTATAAATACCCAAATAAATGTAATTTAATAATTTTTATGAATTCCACTAATTTTATAGGTTCATATGACATGTTAGTATTGATTTAATTAACCTTTTTTGAACTAATCATTCTGTTATGATTTTCACAAAAAATCAATTACTAAATAGTGTCAAAATTGACATAAAATAGTTTTAAAACAAATATTATATTATTAATTGTTATTTTATTCCTAAAAATCTAAGGTTAGGCCACATGACTTAGATAAGGTTATATATATTAATAATAAACAACTTGGGGTTCTTTTGGCTGCTTATAGTAAGTTAATTAACCTTATAGTATAAGAACACAAGAAGACACGGTAAAAGTAAAATTATTTAACTTAATGTTAAATCTAAATGATAAGGTTAAAATAGGAACCTAAACTTGTCTAAATTCGATAGGATGAGATTATTTAGATCCATACCCACCTTATCTTTGAAATAAATCAATTTGGAGCTATTTAAAACCGAATTTGGCTTTATAATAAAATAATATTTTTAGTTATTCCAAAGGTGCCCCTCTCCTCCCTTATAAAAGGGCACCTCCTCCCTCTCTTCCTCACACCACTTTGAGCCTTCAAGTTCGGCCAAACCCTACCAAATTCTCTTCTACACTTCCCTATAAACATCCTAGAAGTCCTGGTCTTCTTCAAAGACCAATTTTAGTTCCCTAAGAGGAGGACTCAAAGAGGCGCTTCAAAGAAGAGGTAATGTCCGTTACCAATTCTTTCAACTTTATTTCTTCTTCCACTTCTTCTTCTTAGGTTGTTTCATTATGAAGTAATAACATCAGTATCACCCATATACTGATATGTTATTATAAGTATGAAACAACCCTATTTCACCATCTATCCATCCTACGGAAAATGAAATCACCGCGCGTGCGTACGTACGGAATACCGTCTCCACACCGTGGTGTAATCTATTTTCCACCACCACATTACTTGGATGGGTATAATGGTGTACATAATAACTATATATAATTATTGTAAAGTGATATTGATTCTGAAATAGTATACATACACTCCAATACAATTCCATGATCATGAGAATGTTATCATCGCTCGTGCGTACGTACGGACTACCGTCTCCACGACGCGATGAGATTCATTCTCCACATTAACCATTCATGAATGATTATAAAGTATATATAATAAGTAATCATGAAATATATGACATAATAATGATACTGGATTTATGTGTATATATATGTATGTCATCTACTTAATTCCATTCAACTCAATAAGGAAACGAAAACAGCGTTCATGCGTACGTACGGCCTACTGTCTCCATGAACGATGTATTTCTTTCCATTTACTGATCTATTATATATAGGTCTATTCTGAATATATATTATATATAAATCATGTTTTATATTCTGGAGTTATGTAATCATGATCTAAGTAGTCATATGAATAATTACAAGTCAAAACACGGACGACAAATGAAACGATTTTACCCAAAACGCTCTTTAACATGGAATTTACAAAAGAACGGGTAAAATAAAGTCATAATTGAACCATATATGATATCATAACAATGAGTATGATTCTGTAATAAGTCAATGACATTATTTAAATCATTATACAGGAGTTTCGGACACTTACGAAGCAAAATCGGACCTAAGGTAAGGGAAATATCACAATCTCATTTTTATCCGAGATTGTTTATACTTTGGTAATTACTGGGGTGTATTTTATCATCCACATCCATGTTTCCTCAATATGTAATATTATTTCCATCCACCTACATTTTTTAAAATCCTATTTTACCCTTCGGTGAGTTTTTAGTAAAATATATTAAAGGAATCTTTTGTCGTTTTTCGTACGAGGTACTTTTTTGACTTTTCCGACAAAAGTACGAGACGAATGTTTTTTTAACATATACGGCATGAATGGATTTTTAAAACATTATTTCTAAGAAGCTTCCTTTACAAGTTTTCAAGTTTATTTTTAATCAACTTACTTTAGTCTAAAATTGTATGACATGTTAAGAAAGGAAAAATGTTTTTGAAGTAGAAAGGATATTTTCCTCAAGAATGGAGTTCAAGTGTTTTGTCAAAATTATTTTCCATCTAAGATAATATAGGGTTCTGTTTCTATCCCTATTATTACATGGATCTGATTATGTTGTGACAGAAATATTTTTATGAATTCCTTTATCTTATATGATTTTTTTATGATGTCATGATGTTTAAGAATCCCATTTTTATTACATGGGTTATGTAATTATGTATGATTTATGATTTTGTGGCACACATAAGAATGGTATCATTATGAGATGTGTGGGACCTATATCTCCCTACAATGCATTGGGTAATGATTTTATATCTTATGAGATAGACATGGCTGGAATGACAGGTTAAACCGGTTCATTAAAATAGGACTGAAACGAGGAGTGAACTCGGTTTAGAAATGGACTTTGTCCACTAAGATAGTCTTGGAAATGAGTCTTGACTAATAAGAAATGATTTTCTATGATTATGTGTGTATGCCACAAAGTTTCATGTTTTAAGTTATGATTATTGGGATTAAATTTCACTACTATGATTTATCCCATGTTATGAAATTATGATTTCTTTTGCAGGTTGAGATTTCCAAAAGTTATGGTCTTATGTATATGATGTGATTGATATTTCTTTTGTTTACCCTTACTGAGTATTTGAGCTCACCCTTTTATGTTTTCTTTTCCCCAGGATATAAAGAAAGATTTTAGGTAAAAAAAATGGAAGATCTTTATGGGAGATGTTGAAGATCTTTTACCTTGAATAGAAGATTATATTCCGAGTTTCCAAAGACACTAAACTATTACGGTCCTTGTGTGTGTGTTTTTGTTATGTACTAAGTATTCCGCAAAAGTAATGTAATGTCCATGTATGTTAAGCTTCGGGTCTCTACAGGTAACCTATTGGATTTAGTTACCACAGAGGTACTGAGCCATGAACAATGTCTTCTATATATCTCATCTATTATATTATCATTTGGACATATATCATGATTTTCAGAATAAAAAGTTTGAGTTATAGGTATATGTGTCCTTTGAAGAGAATCTAATTCATATCATTGATTAGAGCACAGAGGTTCTACGAGACTAGTCAGTTCCTCTAGTACAAGTTCTATAGTAGTAAAAACATTTATAGGATTAGACTTGGGATAGGGAGGCCAATGTATATTATTTGGTGCTAGATTTATACTCTGATTATTCTTTACCACCCTTGAGAGGGAAATTCAGGGATGAATTTATTTAAGGGGGATGACTATATGTAACACCTGAGACTTTTATTTTATATAAATCACCAAAGTAACTTTTTTCTACACACAACACTTGCTTGGCTTGCTTTACACGAAATTGCGACCTTCCTCGATAGCTTGCGTCGTACGCAATACCGAGTTTCACTAAACAATGATATGCGAATAAAATATTATTAAAACTAGCCGTTATGAATAGTAGTAACCACTTTTTGAAATTTTATAAATTTTATTTTTCAAAATGGACTTCATTTTTGGATTTGGAATATCGAAATTATCCTAGGGTAAAATTTTGGTTTTTTTCTGAAAACTTTCAATTTTTGATGAATAGTGAAACCACTAAGTGGTTGTTTAAAAAATTGAATTTTTCATAAAACTTAATTTTACCACTTCTGTGAGTGGAATTTCAAAAATCCAAGAGACACGGTTGATGTCAGTATGTAAAATGTGGTTCAATGAGATGAAAATAAATTTTGGTGAATAGTAACTTTTTACTTTTATTTACCACGGTTAAAAGTAAATAGGGTAATTAAGGGTAAAAATGATATTATTATTACCCTAACACATGTCCTAATTCTATTGGATAAGTGTAATTCGACCACAAACAAACTTAGGAATAAAATATGACAATTTAGGTCCACTTGGATTAGATTAGGACACTTATTATTAATTTATTTAAAGAAGGGTTAAAATTGTTAAAATCAAAGTTTAATCAGTGAATAATTTTTAATATAAGGTTATATATAAGATAAATTCGACTATAAATATTCATTAGAAATATAAAAAGATTTTATACATAATGGTATTTTATTTGTAATTTTTAGACATTAAATAATTTAATTTATTTATGGCACAAAGATGATGCAGTAATTATCTTATTAATGAAATATTGACATAATTGATGTTATAAATACCCCAATAAATGTAATTTGAGACTTTTTGTGAATTACAATAATTTTATAGGTTAATATGACATGTTATTATTGATTTAATTAAATTTTTTCGAACTAATAATTCTGTTATGATTTTCACAAAAATCAATTACTAAATAGTGTCAAAATTGACATAAAATAGTTTTTAAAAAAAATATTATATTATTAATGGTTAT
This sequence comes from Viscum album, assembly GCA_963277665.1. Taxonomy (NCBI): domain Eukaryota; kingdom Viridiplantae; phylum Streptophyta; class Magnoliopsida; order Santalales; family Viscaceae; genus Viscum; species Viscum album. The sequence continues at coordinate 392,711,759 of OY728147.1, read as the reverse complement.
TTTATTCCTAAAAATCTAAGGTTCGGCCAAATGACTTAGATAAGGTTATATATATTAATAATAAACAACTTGGGGTTCGTTTGGATTGTTATAGTAAGTTTATTAACCTTATAGTGTAAGAACACAAGAAGACACGGTAAAAGTAAAATTATTTAACTTAATGTTAAATCTAAATGATAAGGTCAAAATAGGAACCTTAACTTGTCTAAATTCTATTGGATGAGAGGATTGCGACCCATCCCCACCTTAGCTTCGAAATAAATCAATTTGGAGCTATTTAAAACAGAATTTGTCTTTATAATAAAATAATATTTTTGCTATTCCAAAGGTGCCCCTCTCGTCCCTTATAAAAGGGCACCTCCTCCCTCTCTTCATCACACCAATTTGAGCCTTGAAGCTCGGAAAACCCCTGAAAATTTCTCCTCTCCACTTCCCTAGAGACATCCTAGAGGTCCTGGTCTTCTTCAAAGACCAATTTTAGTGCCCTAAAAGGAGGTCTCAAAGAAGCACTTCAAAGAAGAGGTAATGTCCGTTACCGATTCTTTCATCTTTATTTCTTCTTCCACTTATTCTTATTTAGTTGTTTCATTATGAAGTAATAAAATCAGTATCACTCATATACTGATATGTTATTATAAGTATGAAACAACTATTTCACCATATATCCATTCTACGGAAAATGAAATCACCGCACGTGCGCACGTACGGAATACCGTCTCCACGTCGTGGTGTAATCTATTTTCCACCACCACCTTACTTGGATGGGTATAATCGTGTAAATAATGACTATATATGATTATTTTAAATTGATATTGATTCTGAAATAGTATACATACACTTCAAAATAATTCCATGATCATGGGAATGATATCATCGCTCGTGCGTACGTACGGAATACCATGTCCACGATGTGATGCGACTCGTTCTACACGATATTCATTGCATAATGATTATATAAATGAATTGAATGAATGAATATGATATATATTACACTAATAAAATTCTGTAAATGAGGTATCTATAACCTAAAGAGAAGAATAATAATTTATTCGACAAAACACGCATAAGAACAAAAAGTAATAAACACCCGAATAACAAGTTGTAATGAAATATTACTAATAAGAAGCTAAGAATATGAACATATGTGATATCATAACAATGAGTATGATTATGGAATAAGTCAATAACAGTATTTAAATCATTATACAGGAGGTTTGGATACGTACAAAGCATATCGGACCTAAGGAAAGGGAAATATCACAATCTCATTTTTATCCGAGATTGTTTATACTTTGGCATTTACTGGGGTGTATTTTATCATCCACATCCATGTTTCCTCAATATGTAATATTATTTCCATTCACCTACAATTGTTTAAATCCTATTTCACCCTTCGGTTAGTTTTAAGTAAAAGATATTAAAGGAATCTTTTGTCGTTTTTCATACGAGGTACTTTTTTGACTTTTCTGACAAAAGTACGAAGAATGTTTTTTTAACTTATACGACATGAATGGATTTTTAAAACATTATTTCCAAGAAGCTTCTTTTACAAGTTTTCAAGTTTATTTTTAATCAACTTCTTTTAGTTTAAAATTGTATGACATGTTAAGAAAGGAAAAATGTTTTTGAAGTAGAAAGGATATTTTCCTCAAGAATGGAGTTAAAGTGTTTTATCAAAATTATTTTCCATCTAAGATAATATAGGGTTCTGATTCTATCCCTATCATTACATTGATTTTATTGTGTTGTGATGAGATTATTTTTATGAATTCATTTATCTTCTATGAATTGTTTTATGATGTCACGATGTTTAAGAATTCCATTTTTATTACATGGGTTATGCAATGATGTATGATTTATGATTTTTGTGGCACACATAAGAATGGTTTAATTATGAGATGGGTGGGACCTATATCTCCCTCCAATGCATTGGGTAAAGATTTTATATCTCATGAGATAGAAATGGCTGGAACGGCAGGTTAAACCTGTTCAGTGAAATCGGACCGAAACGAGGAGTGAACTCGGTTCAGAAATGGACTTTGTCCACTAAGATAGTCTTGGAAATGAGTCTTGACTAACAATAAATGATTCTCAATGATTATGTGTGTAAGAAACAAAGTTTCATGTTTTAAGTTATGATTATTGGGATTACATTTCACTACTATGATTTATCCCATGTTATGAAATTATGATCTCTTTTGTAGGTTAAGATTTCCCAAAGTTATGTGCTTATGTATATGATGTGATTGATATTTATTTTGTTTACCCTTACTGAGCATTTGAGCTCACCCTTTTGTATGTTTTATTTCCCCAGGTCTGGAAGAAGGTTATTAAGTAGAATATGCCAAAAAGGGACTCTAGATATGATGAAATAAATGGGAGGCAAAGTAGATGCTTTATGAACCAGTTTTTATGCTTTACAGTTTATAAAGACACTATACCTATACGGTCCTTTTATGGTTTTGTTATATGTTGTAATAAGTGTGCTTCAATTTTGAAGTAATAACAATGTATGTAAGGTATGGTTCATTATAGTTGGTATTAGAGGAAAGGTATAGTCAACCTTTGGAAACTAGGATGTGAAAGCCTTAGTAAGAACCCTGAGGATAATTCTAAGAATAGAACACAATCTTAGTGTTTTAGAAATGACCATGAATAACCTAGGATAAGACCTTAAGTGTGAAATTTTATTCTTGATTATGTGTTTTTCCTATTATAATTAGTGTCTCTCACACTATTCTTCTTGGTTTTAGTCAATGGCTGGAACCCGAAGGAACCGTGTTAATGTGGAATGTGACGGGCAATGCAATGATTGTCCCCCAGAGTAACCAAACGTTATGGGAGCTAGAATTCAAAATCTTGTAGCCATGCTCACACAACTTTCTCAAGCTATGAATCATGCTGGACTTCCAAACGAGCAAAGGAAGGAGCAACATTCTGTTGAATCCTTCATGAGGCAGCGTCCACTTTCTTTCAGCGGGTCTATTGATCCATTAGTTGCTGAACAATGGATTAGTACTACTGAAAAGATATTTTCAGTTATTCAATGTTCTGAACATGATAAAGTCATCCTAGCAGTGTATCGTTTGGAAGGAGATGCTGATCAATGGTGGAATCTTATTAAGAATATGAGGCAAAGGGATGAAATTGAGTCCATGGAATGGGAAGAGTTCAAGAACTTATTTTTCAATAAGTACTTCCCTCGTATTCTCTGAACAAAGATGGAGAAAGAGTTTCTTGAACTGAAGAAAAAGGATGATGAATCTGTTGGTACTTATGAAGAAAATTTTACAAGACTTGCAAGGTACGCTTCTGGTATTATTATCCAACCTGAGAGTAAGATCGATTGATTCTTTAGTGGCTTAAACCAAGTCTTCGAAGGGCGTTATCCATAAGGGACTTCAAAAGCTACGAGGAAATCGTTCGATGTGCTCTCAAAGTCGAGATAGAGATTGGAGTAACCCATCAGTCATATGGGTTTGATAAGAAGAAGAAAATGGAATTCAAAGGAAAATCTAAAGAGCACACTGAAAAGAAGATGAGCTTTCCCTTATGCTCAAAGTGTGGAAAGAAACATGGAGGGAGTTGTCTTAAAGGGACAAGTAAATGTTTCAAATGTGGAAAGGAAGGTTATTGGGCATTTGAATGCCGCAATGATGGGAAGAAGATGTATAATGATGAAAACAAAGGAAGGGATACACAGAATGAACCTACTACACTTCAATGTTTCAAGTGCAAGGAGATGGGGCATTATGCCAATCAATGCCCAAATCCAAGGGTTGATGGTGATGGTCGATGTCAACAAACTCTTAAGGCTAAAGACAAAGGAAAGTCACATGCAATTTCTATCAGCAATGTGGAGTACGATAAGGATGTGGTGAAAGGTACACTTACCATCCACTCTAAAGTAGAAAATGTTTTATTTGATTTTGGATCCACCCACTCCTTTATTTCTGAAGAATTTTCTAAGGATATCACCGTATTACCTCAACAGTTAGATGTTGAGTTAGCTGTGGCAACCCCTAATGTCACAACAGTTGCATCAAAAGTTTATAATTCTTCTCCGATTGAAGTTTGTGGGAAAGTGATTCCTGCAAATCTTGTGATCCTTCCTATAGTGGAATTTGATGTGATTCTTGGCATGGATTGGCTTTCTCTACATGGAGATCATATCAATTTCCAAAGAAGGGAAGTCACATTTCATATTCCAGATCAATCTATGATCATCTATCAATGCAAAGATGAACATAACCTTCCAGTGGAAATTTCTTCCATTTTATGTGTATTGATTCCACTAAATGAAGGTTATTTATCTCAAATGGTTGGTGAGAAACTCACGATTAATAATATGCCCATTGTACGAATGTTTGATGATGTCTTTCTGGAGGAATTACCGAGTCTTCCACCGAATCGTGAAGTTGAGTTTTCAATAGAACTCGTACCTGATGCTTTGCCTATTTCAAAGAAACCTTATAGAATAGCCCCAATTGAGTTGCAGGAATTGAAGAAGAAACTCCAAGAGAATTTTGATAAGGGTTTCATACGCCCTAGTGCGTCACCTTGGGGAGCACCTGTTTTGTTTGTTAAGAAGAAAGATGGATCAATGAGACTCTGCATTGATTATCGAGAACTTAACAAGATCACTATCAAGAACAAATATCCTCTCCCACGCATTGATGACCTATTTGACCAACTACGCGGAGCTCAATACTTTTCCAAGATTGATCTTCGTTCAGGGTATTATCAATTAAGGGTCAAAAGGGAGGATATACCAAAGACGACTTTCCGTACAAGGTATGGACACTATGAATTTATAGTGATGCCATTTGGTCTTACTAATGCCCCTGCTATCTTTATGGATCTAATGAATAGAATCTTTAGAGACTATTGTCACGACCCGTCCTCGGGGCCTGTGCCGTGACTACCCCAAGACCGCCTTCCATAGGCCAGGGGCTGGCGACTAGCACCAAGGCGTAAATCCCAACAAAAAGGGAAGGCATTTCCTTTTAAAAGTAAACAAGCACCATAGAGTAAGCAAGCGGAAAAGTAAACACTAAGTAAAAACTGTACAAGTTGTGCTGAAAGTAAAAGGGGCCGGAAATACAAGCCCAACTGTAATGTACAACTGAAAGGAAAAACAGCAACTGAAAGGAAAAACTGCAGCGTTGAGCCATCCTCTGGAAGTCCCACCTGAAGGGTGGGTACAGATAGTCTCCACTGCTCCTCGGGTCCACCTAACCGCTCCGAGTACGTCCCGCCCAGTGGTCCACCTCCAGGTACTGTTCTGCTCCGCACGCCTCCTCCACGATCAGCGCTGTCTGTCGTCTGCAACCAACACCACGAAGTGCGGGCATAGCCCATGCAGGGGTGAGTATAAGCTACTCAGTAGGGACCCCGAGACCCCCGAAGGTCTCCCAAAATCCACAAAGGATAAGCCAAGAAGGAGAGATACAATCACGAAGTAACATCTGACACGGCTTAGGTATATGCCCATACATATACCTAAGTCATCAATTCCCCGATAGGCTCCAACGTCTGAGCCCTAGCACAACCCAGTCCACAGAGGAAAGCAAAACAGATACCCACGCAGGATAGAACAACACAATCCACAAAGGAGAGTAAACAGTAAATCCACACATGATAGCTCAACACAATCCACAAAGGAGAGAAACACAAGATTCAGCTCACACAGGTATACTTCTTCGGATGACGAAAAGATGATCTCTGATCCATATAAGTCGTCGGACCCACGAAGGATCGATAGGTAACTAATCTCTGCAGTGACCCACACAGGATCAGACCCACACAGGATCGGGCCCATGCAGGACCTGTAGGAGTTGGCTCACACAGAACCGCTGAGTGTTGACCCACACAGGATCGGATCCGCACAGGATCGGGCCCACACAGGACCAGGCCCACGCAGGACCTGTAGCACTGATCCACGTAGGATCACTGAGTGTAGTAGTCGTCGCAGTCCGCTGAGGATCTCTGCACAGTCGTCGCCACAGTCCACTAAGGATCTCTGCACGGTCGTCATCGGAGTCCACAGAGGATCTCTGCACAGTTGTCGCCGTCGAGGAAGCAGTCACAGCCAGCACTAGGGTTCCCGCACACAGCAAGCTCGTTCGGGAGGGTCCGCTCCACGAGCCGAGAGGCTGATACATCAACTGTCACGAAGTCCAGAGTTGATGTATCCAAAAGTTCTGCATCGTCAACAGGAACTCAACGCAACAGACGGCGTGTCGATCGGACGCCCGGTCTGAGAGTTATTGGCTTTTTCGTCCCAGGGGCCCGGTTAGTTTTTTTAAGGAAAAACCAACCCAACCGTACTCCACCTACATCCAAACCTTGGGCGAAGGGTGCCAAAAGATCCTTCTCACAATGAGGAACTCAACAAAGCTGACGGCACATAAATCGGACGTCCGTGGCTCAAGATATGAGCGTTTCCGCTCCGAGGGCCCGGTTGGTTTCTTGTACGAACCAACCCGGCCGAACTCAAAGTATTCCAAAACCTTGAGTGCGATATACCGAAACGACCGTCCCGATCCAAGGATTGCGTTGCCACTGACGGCGGGTCGTTTGGAGGCCCGTAGTTCAAGATACAACCATTTGAACGAAGTCTGTCCGAAGACGGGGGGGTCCGGGCCCGGGCCGACCCGGCCCTCCCCCATCCCCCCCTGGTTGGCCCGAACCGGGTCGGGTCTGACCCGGTTGGCCCGGCCCGGCCCGGCCAGGGCCGGTCCGGCTCGGCTCGGCCGAGCGGCCGACGCGGGGGAATGCCGCCGCCCCGCGGGACACTCCCGCGGCACCCGCGGGGTGCCGCCGCCTCCGGCCGCCGGCGCCGCCGCGCCGGAGACCCGCGCCACCACCGGCTTCCGCGGGCCGCCGGAGTCGCTCCGGTGGCCCGTTTTCCTTCCCGTCTGCGCTGTTGTTCCTCCCGGATTCCGTTCTTTACTGTGGGATCATCAAACACCCGTTGCGGCACGTTCCATCGTCGCCCTCCAAATCCGCAAAACACGAAGAACGACGGAGGGTTGCCGGGCCGTGTTCGTTTGACCCGCACCCTCCGCGTTAGATAAAAACAATGGGAGAAATTGTTCAACACATGAACCGACAATTTTTTTTAAAAAAAATAAAAATTGTTCATTTGAAACCGGCTCTTTAATTTTTAAAGAACGTTCATGGGAATATAAATAGGGGTATTCCAAAATTATAAAAATCCCTACCTCGTTGATCGTCGCGCGCGGGCGTTTTTCGCGGAAAAGCTCGTCGCGGAAGTGAGGGATCGTCGCGTCGTCGCGGGGAGGCGTCGCGTCGTCGCGGAATCCGGCGTTGAGTCGGCGAGCTCAACGGACCAAGAACAACAGATTTAAATTATAAATAATTAAATCTGTTATTAAAACCAAAAAGGAAGGAACCTTGTGAGGAAATCCGAAATCACTCACCTCAACGGTCGGTGATCGGAGATCGGGGCGGAGAAGGACGTCTCGGACGGAAGCGTCGTCGATTTCCAGGTTTGGCGTTCTTTGCATTCTTCGCGTTCTTTGCGAGGGAGAAGAAGAAACAAGGATCCTCTCAAATCTCCTCAAAAGATTTTGGGTTGGTCTTATTTTATTAATATGCCAACACACGAAAACAGGTTAAGAAATGATTGAATTAATTCGTTGAATTAATTCAACGAAAGAAACAGGCCATTTAATTCACGAAAGAAACAGCCCATTTAATTCACGAAAGAAACAGCCCATTTAATTTATGAAATAAACCGCCCAATTAAATGGTCTGTTAAGAATTTAGAAAATGCGTCAGTTGACTTTCATTAAGACGAGTTTTCACGGGTGCGTTTCTTAGCGGAAAGAAACGGCGGGGCTCGTGCGGGCCCCACCTCACAAATATCCTACCAAGGGGGTAGGATATTTCTGGATAGCATCCTATCCAGTTCAACTCAGTTCAAGCCGCCTTTAAGTGGCTTCAAGTAGCTTCCAAGTGGCTTAAGTGAAATAAAATAAAGTTGTCGCAAAATTATTTTATTTCTTAACTTTAAGCCTGAAAATTAAAAACCACACCCGAGCAAATGCAACTCCGGAAGAGGCGTTTCTAAGCGAAAACAGGCGCTGCGATTTCATTGGTGCCCTCAGAATTCAATTCCGGGCACCGGTTCAAAAGTTAGAAAAACTCGCTCGCCCGTTCACTGAACGTACCCGAGCCAATCTTCGGAAAATGATTCCGGGCACACCGGGCCTCAGAATCAGGTGCCGTCAGAAACTGCGCTCTTGTAAAATTTCAAAGAAAATTAAGAAAAAAAATTTCCTTGAAATTTACGGGTCTTTACGTTACTCCCACCTCAGGACTTTACGTCCCCGTAAAGATACATCAAAAACTAGGGAAACAAATGTGGGTACTGAGCACGCATCTGAGCCTCCCACTCCCAAGTGCTCTCCTGGAGGTTCCCATGCTGCCATCTGATGTGCACAAGAGGAATCGATCACCCACGTAGGACCCGCTCCTGTCTATCCTCTATCTCCACTGGGACCTCCGCAAAAGTCACCCCATCATCCACATCTAGCTCCCCATAGTCAATGATGTGTGTCGGGTCGTGCACGTATCTCCTCAGTTGGGATACGTGGAAGACGTCGTGCACCCGGTGCAACTGAGGTGGCATAGCCAGACGATAATCCACCTCGCCAACCCTGCTGAGGACCTGGAAGGGTCCGATGAAGCGTGGAGACAACTTGCGGCCTCGGCCAAATCTCCTCAAACCATGTCGAGGTGAGACCGGAAAGAAGACGTGGTCGCCATCCTCGAACTCTAGTGGCCTCCGCCTCCTGTCAGCATATGACTTCTGCCGGCTCTGTGCAGTCCTCATCCGCTCCTGGATGACCTGGACCTTCTCTGTCGTGGCCCGGACCATCTCTGGTCCCACAAGTGCTGACTCCCCAGGGTCTGTCCAGCACAAAGGGGATCTGCAAGGCCTGCCGTACAACACCTCGTAGTGTGCCATCCCGATGGTGGAGTGGTAGCTGTTGTTGTACGAAAACTCTACCAAGGGTAGGTGGTCCTCCCAGCTGCGACCAAAGTCGAGGACACATGCGCGGAGCATGTCCTCGAGAGTCTGAATAGTCCTCTCCGTCTGACCATCCGTCTGAGGGTGAAAGGCGGTGCTCAGACGTAGTCGCGTCCCGAACGCCTCCTGCAACCCCTTCCAAAGCCGGGAAGTAAAACGAGCGTCCCGATCAGAGACGATAGTCTATGGCACACTGTGAAGTCGTACAATCTCCTGAACGTAGAGATGCCCCAAGCTCTCCACTGAGCCCTGCTCTCGGATGGGTAAGAAGTGTGCCGACTTGGTGAGTCGGTCAATAATCACCCAAATGGAGTCATGACCTCTAGAAGTGCGTGGAAGTCCAGTCACAAAGTCCATAGATATCCCGTCCCACTTCCACTCCGAGACCTCCAAGGGCTATACCAAGCCTGCTGGTACCTGATGCTCTGCCTTCACCTGCTGGCAGGTGAGGCACCGTGAAACGAACTCTGCCACAGCCTTCTTCATGCCCGACCACCAGTGCTGTCGCCTGAGATCCTGGTACATCTTCACCACTCCAGGATGTACCGCCAAATGAGAAGTGTGAAACTCCCTCAGCACCTCCTCTCGTAAAGCGACTGGTACCAAGGTACGTCCTTTGAAATAGACATCGTGCTCTGCTCCAAGGGAGAAACCATTAGGTGCATGTCCCGAGGATATCTGTGCACGCCGTGTCTCACAGTCAACGTCCCCACGCTGTGCCTCTCTGACCCGCTGAAGAAGTGGAGGAGAGACTGTGAGAGACTGAAGGAAGGCTGTTCCGTCTCTATCCACAAAGGATATCTGCAAAGCGGCTAGCTGCTCTGTCACTTCCTCAAGTAGCTGGATGCCCGTCCTCCTACTGAGGGCATCAGCCACCACGTTCCCCTTCCCAGGAGTATATACTATCTCAAAGTCATAGTCCTGGAGGAACTCGAGCCATCGCCGCTATCTCAAGTTCAGGTCCTTCTGAGAGAAGATGTACCTGAGACTCTGGTGGTCAGAAAAGACTATAAAGCGCTCGCCCATCAGATAGTGTCGCCATGTCTTCAGGGCAAAGACCACTGCTGCCAACTCCAAGTAATGGGTAGCGTAGTTCTTCTCATGGGGCCTCAACTGACGTGATCCGTAGGCAATCACGGCCCGCTCCTGCATCAGGACACACCCGAGTTCGGTCCCTGATGCATCGCAGTAGACTACGTATCCAACTCCCTCCTCAGGCAACCTCAAGATAGGTGCGCTGGTCAACCTCTACCTCAGCTCCTGGAAGCTCTACTGACATCTGTCTGACCACACGAAGAGTTTCCCCTTCTTTGTAAACGCTGAGAGTGGGGCCGCAACTCTGGAGAAGTCCGGCACAAATCTCCGATAGTATCCGGCTAGGCCCAAGAAACTCCGCACCTCTGTCACGCTCTTGGGTGGCTCCCAAGCTAGCACTGCCTCGATCTTCGCGGGATCCACTACAACTCCCGCCTCAGAAATGACGTGCCCTAAGAATTGGACCTCACGTAACCAGAACTGACACTTCGGTAGCTTTCCATAAAGCTGGTGCTCTCGAAGTGTGTCTTGTACAACACGCAGGTGGTAGGCGTGCTCCTCCTCCGTCGTCGAGTACACCAAAATGTCGTCGATGAAGACCACGATAAATCGATCGAGGTATGGTTGGAAGATCCTGTTCATGAGGCTCATGAACACTGCTGGAGCGTTGGTCACGCCGAAAGGAATAACCAAGAACTCATAGTGGCCATACCGACACCTGAAGGCCGTCTTCAGCACATCCTCGTCTCGAACTCTAAGCTGATGATAGCCTGACCTAAGGTCTATCTTCGAGAACCACCATGCTCCCTTGAGCTGGTCAAAGAGGTCATCAATCCTGGGTAGCGGATACTTGTTCCTCACTATCACCTGATTCAGGCGATGATAATCGACACACAGTCGCAAGCTCCCGTCCGCCTTCTTGGCGAACAAAATCGGGGAAGCCCAGGGCAAAACACTGGGTCGGATGAACCACTTGCCCTGCAAGTCCTCCAACTGTACCCGCAGCACTCGAAGCTCAGCAGGGGCCATCCGATATGCTGGAGTGGATATCGGGGCTGTTCCGGGGTACAGGTCAATATAAAAGTCTACCTCTCTGCGAGGAGGTAGTCCTGGAACGTCGTCGGGAAAGACGTCCGCGTACTGATCCACCACTGCAAGAAAACTGGGACTCCGCACGTCAACTGCTCCCAGGACGAGGCTAGCCAACTGATGAGTGATGGGCTGACCTCTCCTCTTCGTGAGTCCATCCTGTGCTGCTAAGGCTCCCTTCTCACCGGTGAAGGTGAACCTGCTCCCGTCGGTGCGCACACATCGCACCTTGCGCCTAATGCAGTCAATCTGAGCATGAACCGTAGATAACCAATCCATGCCCAAGATGACGTCGTTAGGCCTTGACGCCGCTACAAGAAGATCCCAGTCGAAGCTCTCGCCTCCTAGAGTAAGCTCACACTGCTGGCACCAGTGCGTAATCGTCGAGTCTGCTCCCGTAGGAGTCTCTAGCCGTAAGGATCAAGCCAACGGCTCTGTCGGAATCTCCGAGCTCCGAACAAGGGCAGTGGCTATGAAAGAGTGACTCGCTCCTGTGTCTATCAGAACTGCAGCAAGGGTGGAATAGACACAGATCGTACCTCGAATCATCTCTGGCGCACCGTGGTCGTAGCCCTCCGCTGCCTGGAGCTGAGCCTGTCTCTGCCCGCCAGCTCCCTGTGGTCAGGGCGCGCCTCCTGGTGGTGGTGGTGGCAGAGCCTCAAAGCGTCGCCCACCACCTGCTGCTCTGCCAGCTCCTCTGCCTCGTTCGCCTCCTCCCTGCGGACCGCCACGGTCGACCCTCTGCCTCTGCCTGGGTGGTCCTTCCACCGTCTGCTGACCCTCGGTACGACGGGTCGGGCAGTCACGAGCCTTGTGGCCCCGCCCGCCGCACTCGTAGCACTGCCTACCTCTCGAAAGACTGGATCCGGGCTGGGTGCCCTGCACTGCTGAGCCAGTGTCTCGAGGTCGCCTGCCAGAAGGTCTGGTCCTCCTGGAACCCTGAGTCATCCGCCGGCTACCAGCTGCTGAAGACTCCGCTATCTGCCGCCCTGCGGTAGGTCTCGCTGTGGACTCAGCCAGGAAGCTCTCGATCAGGAGGGCTCACTCCAATACTCCTGCCTGGGTCGGGATGCTGAGGGAGATCAGCGATGCCCTGATCTCGTGTCTCAAACCCTGCTCGAAGGTCCAGGCCCAGAAGAAGGGGTCCCGTACCATGTCTGTCGAGTACCGAGAAAGGTTCGGTGAACCTCGCCGCGTACTGAGCGACCGTCAAGCTGCCCTACCGCAGCTGAAGAAGCTCCTGGATGCGCACCGCACGGAGGGTGGCCGGGACGAACTCTGAGTGGAAGAGGCTCTCAAAGTCCATCCAGATGAGGGTGGCCTCATCGTGTACCTGGGGCATCAGGCTCCACCATCGTCCTGCTGCTGCATGTAGTAGGCTCACCGCGAGGATCACCATGAGGTCTGCTGGTGCCCTCACTAGCCTGAAAACTCGGACGACCGCCTCCAGCCAGTCCTCGGCTGCCTGGGGGTCCGACTCACCACGGAACCTGGGTGGTCGCTGGCGCTGGAACTCGTGTAGAGCTCCGAGGCATCGTGTGTCGTCAGCTGCCAGTGCTGGAAGCATCGGGGGCTCGGCAGGTAAAGGTACCGCCGATGCCTCTGCTGTCAACGGGCCCTGTACCGAGGCCTCGTCGCTCGGCGGGCTGTCGTCGCGCACTACTCTAGGAACCCTAGCTGGCTGCTATCGTCGTGCCATCCTGAAAAGGAAACAAGTGCACCATGGTCAGAACAGTATACCTGGTGAGCTGACACAAGTAATCACAAAGAAAACTTGAAACACACATGCAATCAATGTTTTCATGCATTAAGTCGGAAACCAGAAGGCAGGGTCCTGGTGTATGGATACGTCGGCCACCACACCAACACTGGACTCCCTGGAATGATAACCACACTTAATACGCTAAACACTATTGCTTCACATAGAAGAAAGATCAGATTCTGCGGTAGAACCGACCACCTCTGATACCAATTTGTCACGACCCGTCCTCGGGGCCCGTGCCGTGACTACCCCAAGCCCGCCTTCCATAGGCCAGGGGCTGGCGACTAGCACCAAGGAGTAAATCCCAACAAAAAGGGAAGGCATTGCCATTGAAAAGTAAACAAGCACCACAGAGTAAGCAAGCGGAAAAGTAAACACTAAGTAAAAACTGTACAAGCTGTGCTGAAAGTAAAAGGGGCCGGAAATACAAGCCCAACTGTAAAGTACAACTGAAAGGAAAAACAGCAACTGAAAGAAAAAACTGCAGTGTCGAGCCGTCCTCTGGAAGTCCCACCTGAAGGGTGGGTATAGATAGTCTCCACTGCTCCTCGGGTCCACTTAACCGCTCCGAGTACGTCCCGCCCAGTGGTCCACCTCCAGGTACTGTCCTGCTCTGCACGCCTCCTCCACGATCAGCGATGTCCGTCGTCTGCAACCAACACCACGAAGTGCGGGCATAGCCCGTGCAGGGGTGAGTATAAGCTACTCAGTAGGGACCCCGAGACCCCCGAAGGTCTCCCAAAATCCACAAAGGATAAGCCAAGAAGGAGAGATACAATCACAAAGTAACATCTGACACGGCTTAGGTATATGCCCATACATATACCTAAGTCATCAATTCCCCGATCGGCTCCAACGTCCGAGCCCTAGCACAACCCAGTCCACACAGGAAAGCAAAACACATACCCACGCAGGATAGAACAACACAATCCACAAAGGAGAGTAAACAGTAAATCAACACAGGATAGCTCAACACAATCCACAAAGGAGAGAAACACAAGATTCAGCTCACACAGGTATACTTCTTCGGATGAAGAAAAGATGATCTCTGATCCATATAAGTCGTCGGATCCACGAAGGATCGATAGGTAACTAATCTCTGCAGTGACCCACACAAGATCGGACCCACACAGGATCGGGCCCACGCAGGACCTGTAGGGGTTGGCTCACACAGAACCGCTGAGTGTTGACCCACACAGGATCGGATCCGCACAGGATCGGGCCCACACAGGACCGAGCCCACACAGGACCTGTAGCACTGATCCACGTAGGATCGCTGAGTGCAGTAGTCGTCGCAGTCCGCTGAGGATCTCTGCACAGTCGTCGCCGCAGTCCACTAAGGATCTCTGCACGGTCGTCTTCACGGAGGATCTCTGCACAGTCGTCGCCGTCGAGGAAGCAGTCGCAGCCAGAACTAGGGTTCCCGCACACAGCAAGCTCGTTCGGGAGGGTCCGCTCCATGAGCCGAGAGGCTGATACATCAACTATCATGAAGTCCAGAGTTGATGTATCCAAAAGTTCCGCATCGTCAACAGGAACTCAACGCAACAGACAGCGCATCGATCGGACGCCCGGTCTGAGAGTTATTGGCCTTTTCGTCCCAGGGGCCCAGTTGGTTTTTTTAAGGAAAAACCAACCCAACCGTACTCCACCTGCGTCCAAACCTCGGGCGGAGGGTGCCAAAAGATCCATCTCAAAAAGAGGAACTCAACAAAGCTGACGGCACGTCAATCGGACGTCCGTGGATCAAGATATGAGCGTTTCCGCTCCGAGGGCCCGGTTTGTTTCGTGTACGAACCAACCTGGCCGAACTCAAAGTATTCCAAAACCTTGAGTGCGATATACCGAAACGACCGTCTCGATCCAAGGATCGTGTTCCCGCTGACGGTGGGTCGTTTGGAGGCTCGTAGTTCATGATACGGCCATTTGAACGAAGTATGTCCGAAGACGGGGGGGTCCGGGCCCGGGCCGACCTGGCCCGACCCCCTCCCCCCCTGGTTGGCCCGAACCGGGTCGGGTCCGACCCGGTTGGCCTGGCCCGGCCCGGCCAGGGCCGGTTCGGCTCGGCTCGGCCGAGCGGCCGAGCGGCCGACGCGGGGGAATGTCGCCGCCCCGCGTGACACTCCCGCGGCACCCGCGGGGTGTCGGCCAGACACCCGCGGGGTGCCGCGTGACAACCCCGCGGCACCCGTGGGGTGTCGCGCTGGACACCCGCGGGGTGTCGCGCCGGACACCCGCGGCACCCGCGGGGTGTCGCGCCGGACACCCGCGGCACCCGCGGGGTGTCGCGCCGGACACCCGCGGCACCCGCGGGGTGTCGCGCTGGACACCCGCGGGGTGCCGCCGCCTCCCGCCGCCGGCGCCGCCGCGCCGGCAACCCGCGCCACCACCGGCTTCCGCGGGCCGCCGGAGTCGCTCCGGTGGCCCGTTTTCCTTCCCGTCTGCACCGTTGTTCCTCCCGGATTCCGTTCTTTACCGCGGGATCATCAAACACCCGTTGCGGCACGTTCCGTCATCGCCCGCCAAATCCGCAAAACACGAAGAACGACAGAGGGTTGCCAGGCCGTGTTCGTTTGTCCTGCACCCTCCGCGTTAGATAAAAACAACAGGAGAAATTGTTCAACACATGAACCGAACATTTAAAAAAATAAAATAAAAATTGTTCATTTGAAACCGGCTATTTAATTTTTAAAGAACGTTCACGGGAATATAAAGAGGGGTATTCCAAAATTATAAAAATCCCTACCTTGTTGATCGTCGCGCGCGGGCGTTCTTCACAGAAAAGCTCGTTGCGGAAGAGAGGGATCATCGCGTCGTCGCGGGGAGGCGTCGCGTCGTCGCGGAATCCGGCGTTGAGTCAGCGAGCTCAACGGACCAAGAACAACAGATTTAAATTATAAATAATTAAATCTGTGTTTAAAACCAAAAAGGAAGGAACCTTGTGAGGAAATCAGAAATCACTCACCTCAACGGTCGGTGATCGGAGATCGGGGTGGAGAAGGACGTCTCAGACGGAAGCGTCGTCGATTTCTGGGTTCGGCGTTCTTCGCGTTCTTCGCGTTCTTCGCGTTCTTTGCGAGGGAGAAGAAGAAACAAGGATCCTCTCAAATCTTCTCAAAAGATTTTGGGTTGGTCTTATTTTATTAATATGCCAACACATGAAAACAGGTTAAGAAACGATTGAATTAATTCGTTGAATTAATTCAACGAAAGAAACAGGCCATTTAATTCACGAAAGAAACAGCCCATTTAATTCACGAAAGAAACAGCCCATTTAATTTACAAAATCAACCGCCCAATTAAATGGTCTGTTAAGAATTTAGAAAACGCGTCAGTTGACTTTCATTAAGACGGGTTTTCACGGGTGCGTTTCTTAGCGGAAAGAAACGGCGGGGCTCGTGCGGGCCCCACCTCACAAATATCCTACCAAGGGGGTAGGATATTTCTGGATAGCATCCTATCCAGTTCAAGTCAGTTGAAGCCGCCTTTAAGTGGCTTCAAGTGGCTTCCAAGTGGCTTAAGTGAAATAAAATAAAGTTGTCGCAAAATTATTTTATTTCTTAACTTTAAGCCCGAAAATTAAAAACCACACCCGAGCAAACGCAACTCCAGAAGAGGCGTTTCTAAGCGAAAACCGGTGCTGCGATTTCATTGGTGCCCTCAGAATTCGATTCCGGGCACCGGTTCAAAAGTTAGAAAAACTCGCTCACCCGTTCACTGAACGTACCCGAGCCAATCTTCGGAAAATGATTCCGGGCACACCGGGCCTCGGAATCAGGTGCCGTCAGAAACTGTGCTCTTGTAAACTTCCAAAGAAAATTAAGAAAAAAAATTTCCTTGAAATTTACGGGTCTTTACAACTATCTTGATCAGTTTGTGGTAGTCTTTATAGACAATATTCTTGTCTATTCAAAGAGCAAGGAAGACCATGAAGATCAATTGAGAATTATATTGAAGACCCTAAGAAAGGAGAAGCTTTATGCCAAATTTACCAAGTGTGAATTTTGTATTCAAAAAGTTTCATTTTTGGGTCACATAATCTCAAAATAGGGGATATATGTGGATCCAGCAAAAACAGAGGTTATCAAAAGATGGTCGAGACCAAAAACAGTAACTGAGATCCGAAGTTTTCTTGGTTTGGCTGGATATTATCGACATTTTGTGAATAATTTTTCATGATTATCTAATCCACTCCCCAATTTCACTCGGAAAGGAGTTAAGTTTGTTTGGACGGAGGAATGTGAAGAGACTTTCAAGGAGTTGAAAAGAAGGTTATCTAGTGCACCTGTGCTCACACTGCCTTGTAGTGGAGAAAGGTTTGTGATCTATAGTGATGCATCCAAGAAGGGTTTGTGGTGTGTTCTTATGAAAAATTATATGGTGATAGCATATGCCTCACGACAGTTGAAAATACATGAGCAAAATTACCCAACTCATGATTTGGAGTTAGCTATGGTAATCTTTGCATTAAAGATTTGGAGGCATTACCTTTATGGTGAAAGGTGCGATATTTATACTGATCATAAAAGTTTACAGTATATTTTCACACAAAAGGAGCTGAATATGCGCGAAAGAATATGGTTGGAGCTGATTAAGGATTATTACTGCTCAATTCATTACCACCCTGGGAAAGCAAACAAGGTGGCAGATGCATTAAGTCGACAAGACCATGCTAGTTTATCCATGATGAGGATCACAAAAGATCCAATATTTATGGATTTACAAAGGATGGATCTGGGAATTATAATGAAAGGGGAAAAATCGTATCTTTCTCAAATGAATGTTCAACCATCTATAAATGTGAAGATTAAATAGGCATAGAAAGAAGATGTCGAGTTACAAAAGAAGGTGAGAAATGTTCCTGAATTCAACCTTGATTGTGATGGGATAATAAAGTTCAAAAATCGGGTTTGTGTTCCTCCCATCCCCGAATTAAAGAAGGAGCTGCTGGATGAGGCTCATAGTTCTTCATTCTCTATTCATCCTGGAAGCATGAAGATGTATTGGGACCTGAAAGAGTACATCTAGTGGGATGGCATGAAAAGAGATGTTGGTGAATATGTCTCTCGATTCTTGGTTTGTCAACAATTTAAAGCTGGGAGACAGAAGTCTAAGGGGATGTTACAACCATTACCCATACCCGAATGGAAATGGGAAAACATCACTATGGAATTTGTCACAGGACTTCCTAAAACATCCAAAGGCAATAATGTTATCTGTGTCATAGTGGATCGTCTTACAAATTCTGCACACTTCATTGCTATTAGAGAGGATTTCTCTCTGGATCAGCTTGCCAGGATATATGTAAAGTGGTAAGATTGCATGGAGTACCACTTTCTATTATATCTGATCGGGATCCGAGATTTACCTCAAAGTTCTGGCGAAGTATTCAACATACTCTGGATATAGAGTTGAGTTTCAGCACTGCTTATCATCCTCAGACAGACGGTCAGTCTGAGAGAACAATTCAAACTCTAGAAGATATGTTGAGAGCTTGCTCTATGGATTTCAAAGGTGGTTGGGATCAACACCCACCTTTGGTGGAATTTTCTTATAATAATAGCTTTCACTCCAGTATTAAGAAGGCTCCTTATGAAGCTCTCTAAGGAAAGAAATGCAGGACTCCAACTTGCTGGGATGAAGTTGGGGAAAGAAAGCTATTAGGACCCGATATCGTTGATGAAATGGCAGAAAAGGTCAGATCTATTCAACAACACATAAGAGCAGCTCAGAGTCGACAGAAAAGTTATGCCGACAACCGAAGAAAAGACCTAGAGTTTTTAGTGGGTGATAAAGTGTTCTTACGAATATCTCCCTGGAATAGGGTCATGAGATTTGGAAAGAAGGGGAAGTTGAGCCCTAGATATATCGGTCATTTCGAAATACTGGATCGTGTTGGGAAGGTAGCTTACCAATTGGAACTTCCACCGAATCTCTCTCAAGTTCACGATGTGTTCCATGTATCTCTCCTGAGAAAGTACACACCTGATCCTTCACATGTACTCAGCTCAGAAGTTGTACCGCTAGAGTAGGATCTTTCTTATGAAGAACAGCCGATAGAGATTCTGGATCGTAGCGAAAAAGTCTTACGAAACAAGACCACTCGATTGGTGAATGTTTTATGGAGGAACCACCTATTATAAGAAGCTACATGGGAGCTTGAGGATATGATGAGGGAGAGGTATCCTCATCTATTTGTTACAAAGTGACGAATTTCGAGGGAGAAATTCATTTTAAGGGGGGTAGAATATAACACCCGAGACTTTTATGTTATATAAATCATCGAAGGAATATTTTTCTACACACAACACTTGCTTGGCTTGCTTTACACGAAATCGCAACCTTCCTCGATAGCTTGCGTCGTACGCAATACCGAGTTTCACTAAACAATGATATGCTAATAAAATATTATTAAAACTAGCCGTTATGAATAGTAATAACCACTTTTTGAAATTTTATAAATTTTATTTTTCAAAATGGACTTCATTTTTGGATTCGGAATATCGAAATTATCCTAGGGTGAAATTTTGGTATTTTTCTGAAAACTTTCAATTTTTGATGAATAGTAAAACCACTAAGTGGTAGTTAAAAAACTGAATTTTTCATAAAACTTAATTTTTCCGCTTATGTGAGTGGAATTTAAAAAATCCTAGAGACACGGTTGATGTCAGTAAGTAAAATGTGGTTCAATGAGATGAAAATAATTTTTGGTGAATAGCAACTTTTTACTTTTTTTTACCACGGTTAAAAGTAAATAGGGTAATTAAGGGTAAAAATGATATTATTATTACCCTAACACATGCCCTAATTCTATTGGATAAATGTAATTCGACCAAAAACAAATTTAGGAATAAAATATGACCATTTAGGCCCACTTGGATTAGATTAGGACGTTTATTATTAATTTATTTAAAGAAGGGTTAAAATAGTTAAAATCAAAGTTTAATAAGTAAATAATTTTTAATATAAGGTTATATATAAAATAAATTCTTCTATAAATATTCATTAGAATAAAACGATTTCCTACATAATGGTATTTTATTTGTAATTTTTAGACATTAAATAATTTAATTTATTTATGACACAAAGATGATGCAGTAATTATCTTATTAATGAAATATTGACATAATTGATGTTATAAATACCCAAATAAATATAATTTGAGACCTTTTATGAATTCCAATACTTTTATAGATTAATATGACATGTTATTAGTAATTTAATTAACTTTTTTCAAACTAATAATTCTCTTATGATTTTCACAAAAACCAATTACTAAATAGTGTCAAAATTGACATAAAATAGTTTTTAAAACAAATATTATATTATTAATTGTTATTTTATTCCTAAAAATATAAGGTTCGGAAAAATGACTTAGATAAGGTTATATATATTAATAATAAACAACTTGGGGTTCGTTTGGATTGTTATAGTATGTTTATTATCCTTATAGTGTAAGAACACAAGAAGACACAGTAAAAGTAAAATTATTTAACTTAATGTTAAATCTAAATGATAAGGTCAAAATAGGAACCTAAACTTGTCTAAATTCTATAAGATTAGATTATTTCAACCCATCCCCACCTTATCTTCTAAATAAATCAATTTGGATCTATTTAAAACAGAATTTGGCTTTATAATAAAATAATATTTTTAGTTATTCCAAAGGTGCCCCTCTCCTCCCTTATAAAAGGGCACCTCCTCCCTCACTTCCTCACACCACTTTGAGCCTTCAAGATCGGCCAAGCCCTGAAAATTTCTCCTCTAAACATCCCTATAGACATCCTAGAGGTCCTGGTATTCTTCAAAGATTAATTTTAGTGCCCTAAAAGGAGGTCTCAAAGAAGCACTTCAAAGAAGAGGTAATGTCCGTTACCGATTCTTTCATCTTTATTTCTTCTTCCACTTCTTCTTCTTTAGTTGTTTAATTTTGAAGTAATAACATCAGTATCACTAATATAATGATATGTTATTATAAGTATTAAACAACCCTATTTCACCATCTATCCATCCTACGGAAAATGAAATCACCACACGTGCGTACGTATGGAATACCGTCTCCACACCGTGGTGTAATCTATTTTCCACCACCACCTTACTTGGATGGGTATAATGGTGTAAATAATGACTATATATGATTATTGTAAAGTGATATTGATTCTGAAATAGTATACATACACTTCAATACAATTCCATGATCATGGGAACAATATCATCGCTCGTGCGTACGTACGAAATACCGTCTCCACGATGTGATGCGACTCGTTCTACATGATATTCATTGCATAATGATTATATAAATGAATTGAATGAATTAATATGATATATATTAAACTAATAACATTCTGGAAATGAGGTATCCATAACCTAAAGAGAAGAATAAGAATTTATTCGACAAAACACGCATAAGAAGAAAAAGTAATAAACACCCGAATAACAAGTTGTAATGAAATATTACTAATAAGAAGCTAAGAATATGACCATATGTGATATCATAACAATGAGTATGATTATAGAATAAGTTAATAAAATTATTTAAATCATTATACAGGAGGTTCAGATACGTACAAAGCATATCGGACCTAAGGTAAGGGAAATATCACAATCTCATTTTTATCCGAGATTGTTTATACTTT
Organism: Viscum album; assembly: GCA_963277665.1. NCBI lineage: Eukaryota > Viridiplantae > Streptophyta > Magnoliopsida > Santalales > Viscaceae > Viscum > Viscum album. The sequence goes on along the minus strand of OY728147.1, from coordinate 392,690,176 downwards.
GGCATTTACTGGGGTGTATTTTATCATCCACATCCATGTTTCCTCAATATGTAATATTATTTCTATTCACATACAATTGTTTAAATCCTATTTTACCCTTCGGTGAGTTTTTAGTAAAAGATATGAAAGGAATCTTTTGCAATTTTTCGTACGAGGTACTTTTTTGACTTTTCCGACAAAAGTACGAAGAATGTTTTTTTAACTTATAAGGCATGAATGGATTTTAAAACATTATTTCCAATAAACTTCCTTTAAAAATTTTAAAGTTTATTTTTAATCAACTTCTTTTAGTTTAAAATTGTATGACATGTTAAGAAAGGAAAAATGTTTTTGAAGTAGAAAGGATATTTTCCTCAAGAATGGAGTTAAAGTGTTTTATCAAAATTATTTTCCATCTAAGATAATATAGGGTTCTGATTATATAACAATCATTACATTGATTTGATTGTGTTGTGATGGAATTATTTTTATGAATTGATTTATCTTATATGAATTGTTTTATGATGTCACGATGTTTAAGAATTCCATTTTTATTACATGGGTTATGCATTGATGTATGATTTATGATTTTTGTGGAAAACATAAGAATGGTTTCATTATGAGATGGGTGGGACCTATATCTCCCTCCAATGCATTGGGTAAAGATTTTATATCTCATGAGATAGACATGGCTGGAATAGCAGGTTAAACCGGTTCAGTGAAACATGACTGAAACGAAGAGTGAACTCAGTTCAGAAATGGACTTTGTCCACTAAGATAGTCTTGGCAATGAGTCTTGACTAACAAGAAATTATTCTCAATGATTATGTGTGTAGGACACAAAGTTTCATGTTTTAAGTTATGATTATTGGGATTACATTTCACTACTATGATTTATCCCATTTTATGAAATTATGATCTCTTTTGCAGGTTAAGATTTCCAAAAGTTATGTGCTTATGTATATAATGTGATTGATATTTCTTTTTTTTACCCTTACTGAGGATTTGAGCTCACCCTTTTGTATGTTTTATTTCCCCAGGTCAGGAAGAAGGTTATTAAGTAGAATATGCCAAAAAGGGACTCTAGATATGATGAAATAAATGGGAGGCAAAGTAGATGCTTTATGAGCCAGTTGTTTATCCTTTCCAGCTTCTAAAGACACTATACCTATATGGTCCTTTCATGGTTTTTTTATATGTTGTAATAAGCGTGCTTCAATTTTAAAGCAATAACAATGTATGTAAAGTATGGGTCGTTATACTATAAAATCCCAATTTTTTAAATGACGTATAGATCTTGTTGTTTTTTATTTAAATGATTTCTTAAAGCCTAATGTGAGTACCCAATTTGATCATGTTTTTTTGGGGATTTCTGGGGAATGTTCATAGCCCAGAACCAAGTTTTTTAGGGAAAATAGGTAATCCACATGGTTAGTAGAAACTGTACGGGACATGCCACATGGTATGACTAACCGTGTGAGGCATAGAAAGAGGGAAAGAGGATATCACATGGTTTTTCAAACCCAGTGGTTAGAGGTTCTCACCCATGTGATGGACTCTATAGTTTTTAAAAAAGTTACAAGACACATTTTGTCAATGCATGCACACTAACCATGCGGGGTGCCCCTTTGAAGCATTGAGGGCACAAAATTGGTGCTCGGTTTGGCCAACTGTGCATTCAAACTGTGCAGCCTAGTGTTTTGAGGAAAATTGACCATATTTACCTTAAAATTTATTTTAACCTAAAACCTTATTTATTTTCCCCCACATTTGATATCAGTGATATTTGGGAGCTCTCCTTTAGGTAAAACCTTATATTTTGATCATGTTACTCCATCTGAACTCGGAATCAAACACCATTGGTCTCTTTAGACTCGCGCCGATGAGTACTCAATTCCTATTTTATTTTTCTTCATTTATATTGGTATCAAAGAATTTATTTATGTGCTTTCTAATATTCCATTTTTAGGTTATTTTTCCATTATTCATTTTTCTTATTATCTTTGTTAAACTAGAAGCTGATACTGGAAGAGAACTCCACTACAAACCTATGGTATGTGGTCTATACTTTTATTGAGTATTTTGATGCTTTAAAGAGATCGTTACCATTTTTTCACCTGTAGTACTTTTTGGTGTGGCCTCATAAATGAATTGAATAATTGAATGAGATGAAATGGAATATATTAGGGATTTATTTAGTTACTTTGAGATATATTGGAGGTTTTTTCTCCAAAAAAAGACACTGATAGGGTGTTCCATGTGAATTTACTTTGTTGAACCACCCAAGGGTGATTTTTGTGGTTGACTAGTTAATTTCAGCCTATAATGAACTAAATTGAATTGAATTGATTGAGAGTATATTGATATTTTCTCCTTTTTAGGATGATTCTTTTGATTAAATGGTTTTTATGGATTTGTTATATGAGTGCGTAAACTCATTAAATATAATTGAATGTGGATTTTCTATATGAATTGGTATACTCATGAAACTTGAATGTTTTTTAATTGAAGAATGGAATGAAATGTGAATTGAAATGGTAGTGGATTCCTTGGTTACTATACCCTATATCTTGATTCAATTTTTATGAAATAAATGTTTCGACCTAGGACCTTAATTAACGGTAAGAAATCCCTTTGACCTGTATGATCCTTGGATCATTGTTCCATTGGTTTCCAAGGTCATTTTTTACCATTGTACCTGGCTTACTAGACTAGCATTGGACATGCTCTGTTGATATGATCCTTGGACTCCACTAGTGTCATTACAAAGTTTCCATTGATATGATCCTGGGACTCAATGACGATTATTTGGACTTTTATGCATTGGATCCAGCCTCGAGGGGTATGATACTTTGATTATATGTCTTGTCCATGGTAAATGTGAGATCCTTAGTTGTACAACGTGATTGTGGTTGATATGACAATTCTGATTATACAAATCAGCTGTGGTTGATATGGTATTATAGGTTATATGGAAGGGATGTGGATTATATGAGATATTTTGTATAAGGCATGGATGTGGTGTTTGATTCATTCTTCTTTACTACTACCTTTTTATAGGATCTTCAATTCTATTTTTCAGGGAAAAATATATGGCTATACAAGATCACTTTCTTGGTTGCTTTTTTCCTTAGGAACTTTACTTGTATTACTGACATACTTTTTATGTTATGAACTATGGTTTAACTTATATTTCACAACCAAGATTTGTTATAGATACTTTGGTTGGATACCTACTTGGATTATATCTCACACCATATTGGGGCTACCATTAGGTAACTGGAATGATTATATGGATGAAGATAGGGACCGAGGAAAGTGTCTATAGTTTTATGCATGAATTTGTTCCATGCTTAAGAGTAGGGGAGCACAAGACCGTGATGGGGATCATGATTCTATAGGAAGATACCAGTTTTTGGGATTTTTTTCCTCCATGGTGGTGAATAATAAGAAGCTGAATGCATGACGATTTGATATGGGTCTTCAACCTAACATCTGATATCAAGTTTTCTTGCTGAAGCTATCTTGGTATGTAGATGCGCTGGATTGGGCATTAATGGTTGATCTTGACCTGGATGGTGATTTAGGTTTTAAGGGAGTTCCTTTTTCTACCATAGGAAGTATATTGAGTTCATTTAAATAAAAAAGGAAGCGTGATGAGTTTTCTAGTGGTTCTATACAACATGCACCTTCTTTATCTCATACAGTGCCAAGAATAGGCCCATCAAATTTTTTTAGTGTGTAAAGGTTGGTCATTTGAGGCATGATTTTAATAAGGTTCCAATGATCTATAGTTATTGCAGTCTATATATAATTCCACCCCAATTTACACTAAATAGTTCCCCAATACGATGTCCACAAGATCTCAAGTGTTCCTCCCAAAATTCAAGAGGCTACTGACCAACAACGAGGTCTTGTGGTGTGTCTATGGGAAGAATATTCCTTAATATATTAGAGTAAAACAAAATATTATATATATATATAAGAATAAATATTATAATAATTACCAACATTTAGGTTACAATAGAACAAATACCTAAACACGCATGAAACAAAAATAAACTAGCAGAAGCAGACTAATAATAACGAACACAAAAATGATGAAGATGATCTGCCATATGCCTATAAAAAATGTCAATATGGGGAGATAGGGATACAATAATATACTAAATGTGGGAAAAATTAAGAAAAATGAAAAAAATACTACTATAATGATCTCAATCATAGGTTCAGTCCTCTGCTCGATGCTCCATCCTAAAGCTGAAAATCAATCAAGCATCAGAATTTGAACACTTCCCTTTGTCCATACATTAGAGAACAAAGTTTTCTTGGTTGCCAAGGGTTTCCCAAGTAGGGTGTGAGATAAAATCTTATTAGGTTAGCACCCAAGGTGTCTAGACCTTTCCATTTTGTGTGATAAATAAATTAAAATGTTCTATAAGGTATAAATACAGATAAATAAATAAATAAAATGACAACAACTTGGTCTGGATTCCTAAACAGACACCTGTCCAATATCACCTGATTCAACCTAAGACACAGGTCTGAAATGGGTACCTATTCAATTGATATAACAATTACATAGGTTATAATTAATTAAGAAACCAAGGATGATAGACACCAAGATTTTTCTTTGGATCAGAAGTCACTTTTCAATGTCATCACACAAGCATTATCATAATATAAAAGAATGAAATCACACGTTTACAAGCAATCAAAGTCGAACCATCAAATCAAAAGGTGGGGTTTTAATCACATCCAAGGTGATATAAATGAATTAAAAGGGCCTCTATAGGTCTCTCCATTATAACCAATACCTAAAATTCCTTATAAGAAAATAAATATGGAATCCCTTATATCACCCAAGGTATGATGATTCTAAGTCCGTAGAAAGTATCTCAAACAGGGGACCAGGTCTCAACCGAGGAATGGAATATCCATATTGCCGATGGGCCCGTCCATAGTTTATTCCTTAGGGAACTAAACTCACTCAAGAGTATAAATAACCACTTTGAGAGCCCATACCTGGAAATCCAATGTATTGATATCGACATGTCAAGTAAATCCAACTGATCACGGTGAGTCCATCCATGGAATCCTTAATTCGAGGCCTGTGTTCTCTCCTGGCCCATATCAAGTGATCAATAGAAACCAAGATCATATAAAAAGACATAAATTTTATATAATCGCATGCCATCAATGAAACATCACAATTTCACATGCTCACCAATCAACCAAACCAAGTAATTTAGGCCTCACAACTATGGAACCATTTAAAAATTCAATGGTATAAGGAATTTCTTACATATATGAAATCACATGTCACCAATGACATTTAAATATCCCAAGCTATCAATATTGGGAAAACAAAACATTTAATTCAATCCAATCAATTATGTAATGAGAAGAAACCACATGATCTTAAACACTAAGACTAAGATATACGTCACTTAATATGGAATAATGGAAAGCAATGACATATGGAAACAAGCATAGAAACCAATATGATGTGTGTAAACAACTAAGCATGGATAAGGTGAGGCATCAACATAAATATTGAAATTATAAGGTGTGAGGTATCATTCTCAAGGGACAACCTCATGGTTCATCATTTATCTAAATTTAAATTAAATGATCAAGTCATTTAAATAATGATCAATTGACACATGGTGATCTAACCATTTAAGGAATTAAACCATGGGAAGACACACACCCAAGTTGATTTTAAAATTAAAGCATAGAAAATGAGGCCACATAAGGTAACCATGTTTAAGGGGGTGTTTAAGGATGAGGAGAATACCCCAAATATGAGTTTTTCCACTTGCTAAGTCATAAGGGTCATAGAAAACCAATTTAACTAATTTATTAAATATGAACGAAGCATCGCTAGAAGATTTTGATGAGTGGAAAAACATTATGTTATTTAAAAATTAGTGAAATGAATATAGGGAGAGCCTATACCACCTACCACTATGTGTTAGTTCTACACTCATTTGTTATCAGGCCTTTATTTGACATAAAATTGAAGAAATAAAAGGATTTGTCAAAAACCCCAAAAATAGGGAAAAATCCTTTGCACAAAAATAAAACAATTGACAGAAGGGAAACCATGAAATAGAAGATTGTATAAGGAATATATCAATGGTGGATTTTTTTTCTTTTGATGGTGAAGTATTTGGATATAATAGGAGGAAGATCGATCAAAACCCCGTGAAGAGGAGAGGAGGAAGCTCACGCTTGAAGGAGGGAGGAGAAACCCACTCGAGAAGAGAGGGGAAAAGAAAAGGGGTTGTTTAAAACATTAATTAAGGGTAAAATGGGAATTTTATCCAAACACAAGGGGTTGAAATATTTGATGACATGATTGGCAAAACTGTATCCCAACGGTGTGATATGTTCTTCCTTAAGGGGTCAAACCGCACAGTTAGGTACATAGTTTGATAAACTGTGTGCAAACCATGAAAAACCAATATGTACATAACCTACAAGTGATCGTATGGTCATGAACCCTAGCTTTAACAGTTTTATAGAAACTATGCCTCACTCTGCACCCCACTATCTACAATCGCATTTTTTAGGGAGACTGTGTGGGATGGGCGGCACAGTTTTTTCAAACAGCGCGACCCAGTCTGCCTCTTTCGATTTCGGGGCTCCAAACTGTGAAGGATATCCAAACACACCTAATAACCCCTATAATCTTTCAGGAATCATCAATACTTCCATTTTATGTAATTTAAACCAAATATTAATGGTCCATAACTTTGGATAAACTTGGTACGTTACAACATCTCCTCTTTAAAACAACTCTTCCCCGAGTTGCCTTTCCATGGGTGGTAGAACGTTATCTAAGAATAGATCCACCCACTAAGCACATACATAAAACTACCACTCTCTGACATCATCATTTATATATCCATGCTACTATATCACCTATACCAAAGGAACTAACCTACCTCTGAGAACCTTCATGCTACGATCAACGATACATATTGGGTGCTCCTCGAAAGAGGCATCTATTTCCAATTCAATATCCTAAGAGTCAAACGAATGATATGGGTCATAATGATACTATCAAAGATAATATACATGGAATAATTTATTTATGGAATGGTACATCTATATTAATTACTACCAATATGATACTGGCCCAGATCTCTCCACTATCTTGAAATGCCCAACATATCGAGGTGATAACTTACCATGTATCCTAATTCATCTATGACATAATCTAAGAAATATACACAGAAAGACCCAATATCCCACCATAAACTCAAGAAGTCTATATAGTTGGTCAGTATATGACTTTTACTTGGACTTATATGTAGCCATATTCTTTTGAATCATCTAAACTTTCTTTGATATCTCCTTGATGAGATGATGACCCAGTAGAGCTACCTCACCTACCTCAAGCTAGTATAGAGGTGAATGACGTGGTCTACCATAGATGGCCTCATATAATCCATATGAATTGTTTCTGAAATATTTTATTATAGTAAAATGAAACAATAGGGATATTATTTTCATAGGAACCTCCGAAATCAAGGATACATGCACATAACATATCCTCTAACCCCCGTATAGCCTGCTCAGACTACCCATTGGTCTGAGGGTGATACACAGTACACAATATCAATTTTGAACCCAGTTCCTTTTAAAACCCTAAAAATAACCATTATGTGAAATGGTAATATCAATCCAAAATGATAGAAAATAGTGCTATCATCTACCACTCACTACTGGCTGCCTGAACGACTTGCGTCTGAGTCTTCTGATTCAAGGAATTCAGATACAAAATTACCCTTACTAGGTGTATAAGAAATCTAAAAGTTGAAATATTGCACGTGTTAAACCCAACCATGATGATTTAGATTCATATATTTTTGAGTGGAGATATATTTTAAGCTTTTATGATCTATGCAAATGAAGAATCACTCTCCCAACATATAGTGTCTCCAACAACACAGATTATGAGAAATGGATTCTTGATCAAGGTCTTGCGTAGGATAGTTCTGCTCGTGAATCCTTAGCTGAAAGGATCCATATTCCCTGAATCAATCACCACACATTATAACTACACCAATTCCAATTCATAAAGCATCACAATAGACTATATAGCCTCTTACTGGCCCAGGAAGAATCAAGATTGGAGCTTAAGTGAGTCTTCCATTTAACTCACAAAAATCTTTCTCACAAGAATCAAACTATATGAACTACACAACTTTCTTAGTCTAGTCTGTTAGTGGAACTTATAAGTGTGATAACTCTACAATGAATCACATGTAATACCCTAATATCCCCAATAAGATGCATATTTCAAATAGATTATTGGGCTAATCCCAAGAAACTACGACACCCACCATCTCTGGGTCAATTGAAACAACTTCCTCATATATGATATAAATCACGAAATGAACCTTACTAAACCAAAATAGAATTTAATAATATTTTCATATACATGGTTCTCTCTGAATATACTTAGTATGATCCCAATATGGTTGGAATGGCTGTTTCTAGTGTGTGAGTGCAATATGATGATGTCTACAAAGACTACCACAAATGAATAAAAATATGGGTGAAAATCCCAATTCATTATTTCCATGAATACTTCTAGTTCATTAGTCAGAATAAACTACATAACCATATTTTCATTTAGATCGTACCTTCTCCAAAATTTTGTACATGGTATGTTTGATTGCCTCAAGTGAACATGATGGTATCCTGACCTCATGTCGATCTTAGAGAAAATAATTGATCCTCAGAGATGGTTTAAGAGGTCATATATACATCGCAATGTATAACTGTTCTTTAACATGAGTTGGTTCAACCATCTATAATCCATGAACAATTTGAGGGTACCATCCACCTTCTTGTTTAAAAGTACTTGTGAACCCCATGATGATGTGTTGGGTCTGATAAAATCCTTATTCTCATGATCTTCAAGATACTTTTTTGAATTCCAGGAGGTTTGTAGGTTCCATCCTATAAGGAGGAATAGAAATTGGTGTGTCACATAACACTAGATTGATGGTGAACTTGAATTCTCTCTCAAGAGGTAAGCTAGATAAATCTTCAGGGGATACATCCCTGAACCGTTCCACAATGGAATGGAATTCTTCTCTCTTCATTCCATGATAGCTCATTAACTAAATCACTAACTGAGATTTCACATTTCCTAGACCATTTTTATTAGGTTCAACTTGATCTTATTGGATATCCCATTTACCCTTGTGTATGTACTTGTTTTCCTTGGGTGATGTGAAAGACACCCGAGGGAGATATCAATCCACTTGGGAATGATAAGGCACAAGCTGGTTCATACTGAGAATGAAGTCGAAGCCATTTATACAATGATGAAGAAAATATAGAATAAATGACACCCAAATATTTCAAGTGGAACTCTTTACACTATCATATCCCTTTGTTATGACCATTACTATAGTGTCAAGGGACATGACACCACATAAGTACTCTATTTCAAGGCCATGAATTTACCCAGTCAAAGAAGATATGAAAGAGTACGACACACCTATATTAAAAAGATATTAAACTAAATTATAGGCTACAATAATTGTACCTATAACTATATATGGACCTCGAATATGCTCCTCTATCACTGGGGGCACTATATAAATAAGTTATAAACCACTACCCTGAGGTGCTGACCGACTAGCCTGAGAAGATCCACTATGTTGTTGTTGAAGCTCTAGAGCCTGACTAACTCAACCAAAACCACTACCACCTCAGCCTAATTGGCCAACAGAATACTGAATCCTTTCCCATCATCGAGTCATGGATCCCATTCCAGATAAAGGTGTTGGTACAGATACCCTACCATTAGATTCTCGAGGAAAAGAGTGGAAGAAGTGCTGAAGGTTACCCATCATACCGCAATATCAACACTCAATTGAGTTACTCATGTAATGGGGATTCTTATGGACCTACATGCCATTTTGGTGGAATACTACCAAGCCACCATTTTGTGGAACCCGGATGGTTGTTCCCCCACATAGACCCTCAAACTAATGCTTCCTACTGCTAGATGAACCGTTCCCTACCTCAGAACTGAACTACCTTATCTCACATTTCCAGCTTTCTGAGCTTCCATTTTGTAATTAGGGAATCGTTCACCATCTATATAATGATAGTAAAATAGAATATTTTCACCTGTGAGTAGAAAACATGCCCAATACCATCTTAAAAAAACTCCTCACAGTCATCAACTCATCACCGACCAAAGATGGAGTGAAATGCTAGAGCTCGGTGAAGCGGTCAGTATACTTGATCACAGACCTAGAGCCATGTAGAAGATGCATAAACTCACTAGAAAGATCTAATCTCAGATTATGTGGGAAAAAGTGATAATAAAAATATGTGTGGAAATATACCCAGACCAGACCTTGATGACACTCATCCTAAGACATAACATCCAACCATTGCTTGGTTGAATCACTTAACATATAGGTAGTGATCTTGACTCTCAGATCTAGAGGCATATCAATATGGTCAAAGATAAAAACCATGGATTATAACCATGGATCTCTACATGAGGTATGCTATCTCCTGAGAATGTGGGAGAATACTATTGTTGGAAGTATCAAGTTAGCTATTCTATGGTCGGGGTAGTATAGGGAGAACCCTGAACAGAATTCATAAACCAAAGGAAGCTTTCACAAAGTCTAGAATTAGTTCCCAGTGGAAGATTAGAAAGAGGTTCCTTAAGTGGAACTACAGGAGGTACAATGGGTGGCTCAGGGACCACCACCTCTGATGTGTGGTCATCGCCACTCTCCTGGCATCAAACACAAGGACATATTAGTTTCATATCTATACAATTTATAAGTGTGAACCTCAAACATGATTTTTAATAGATAAGGGAAAATATATAAGGAAAGATATAAAAAAAGGGTAGGCATAAATACTTATTATAAGCAAAATACAACTGAAAGTCTACTCCTAGATCCAGAATTAGACAATAAGTAAAAGGTCACAAAAGGTTTACTAATACATAGCCTACTTCCCATTTCCAAGGTAATGTCAGGGTCAAGGTCTCACATTTGTCATGTATAGTGACAATTTAATTTAGAAGGTTGTATTATTTTTTAATTCATTTATGTGTTTAAACCCATTTTTAAATGATGGAATTTAATAGATCACCATTCCAAATTATAAGGGGCCATACACCTTATAAATTGAAAATGGGTATCCAGTTAATCCAATTTATAACATGATCTTCCAAGGTCAATTGGAAAATTTTATAAATATAACTAATTAGGAACTGCATGGCATAAAAAATGGGCACAAAAACAATCACATGAAAGTAGGAAAATGCACATTGAAATGAGATATGCATGTAAATATGCAATGAAATTCGTTTATTATAGTGCCTAGTATGATGCATGCCTATATATTCCCTCATATCATTGGGATAAAGTAATTGGTATCATCATTTCAATAATACCAATACAATAACACCACACACCAAGTTCATCACCCAATACAGAAGTCAAATCAACCATAAATTTCATAATTAATAACTAAAATTTCCCAACCCAGGTAATTTTGGTTTCCCCTGTATATTGGGTTGCTACTCCTAGGCCCAAGATCATGAAAAAATTCATATATCCTAGTCTCCTTTCTAAACTAAAATAGTAATAAAAAAGAAAATATGTCTATAATACCACTTTTTAGCACCCCGCCCCTATTTCCACTCAAAAGTTCCCCGAGATGGTGGCTATAAGACCTAAAGCGCACCTCCATGAATGCTGGAGGCCTCTGACTAGAAGCGAGGGCCTAGGGTGTTTCCATGGGGTGATTATTCCCTCATAGATCAGAGTAAAATACAAAATTTTATATATAATAATAATAATAATAAATAGAAGAACCATTACCAACACTCAGGTAGTGGCAGAACCAATACATAAAAATTTAAGATAATGAAATAAACTACCAAAAGAATAATAATAATAATGGATAAAATAACGATGAAGATGATATGTCATGTTCCTATAAATAATGTGAGTATGGGGAGTTGGGGATACAATTATATACTACAAGCTAGAAAAATATAAAAAAAGAGAAAAATTCTACTATAAGAATATCGAGAATATGCTCAGTCCTCTACACTATAATCCATCCTAAAGTTGTAAATCAATCAAGCATAAGAAGCTACAAGATTCCCTTTTTCCATACATGCAATCATAAATTCTTCTTGGGTGGAAAGGGTGGCCCAAGATTGGTGCGAGAAAAAATCTCTGTAGGTCAGAACCCTTGGTGTCTATACCTTTCCATTTAATGTGATAAATAAATTATAGTTTTCTATAAGGTATAAATAAATATAAATAAATAAATAAAATGAAAACAACTTTGTTTGGGTTCCAAAATAGACACACGTCCCATACCACCTACTTTAGCCAAAGATAGAGGTCTAAAAGAGGTACATATGCAAGTGATATAAAAATTACATAGGCCATAAAAAATAAATCAACCAAGGAAGATAGACCCTAATATTGTTATTTTACTTGGTGGCCAGTTTTCAATGTCATAACACAAGCACGATCATAATATAAAAGAATGATATCACATGTGTACAAGAAATTAAAGTCAAAACATAAAATTTGAAGGTGGAGTCCATAGCCTGTCCAAAGTGATCTAAAAGAATCCCAGGGGTTTCTAAAGGTAACTATGATATAACCAATACCATGGTGTCTGACCAAGAAAACCCATATGGGATCCCATGTATCACCCAGGGTATGGTGACTCTGATTCTGTGCCAAATATCTCATATAAGGAACCATGTCTCACTCGAGGCATGGAATATCCATCTTGCTAATGAGTCTGTCCCCAGATGATCCGCTAGGGAACCGAACTCACTTACGAGCATGAATAACCTCCCAAAAATCATGTACCTAGAAATAAAATGTATCACTCCTTACACATTAAGTAAATCCAACTGATCATAAAGAGTCCATCCATGGAATTTTTAATTTGGAACCCATGTTCTCTCCTAGCCCATATCTAGTGATCCATAGAAACCAAACTCATATCGCGAGAAATATCATTTATATATTTATATTCAATCAATGAAACATCATAATCTTACATGCTCACCAATTAACCAAACCATTAAATTAAGGCCATACAACTATGACACCATTTAAAAAGGAAAGGGAATAAGACATTGCATACATATACAAAATCACATGTCATTAATGACAATTCAATAGCCCAAGCTATCAATCTTGGGAAATCATAACATTCAATTCATTCCAATAAATTATGGAATAAGAAATAAGATTATGGACTTAAATTCTAAACCTAAGATATAAGTTACATAACATGGAATGATGGAAATCAATGACATAAGTCAATAATCATAGACACTAATATGATGTGGGTAAAAAAATAAGCATGGTTAACGATGAGGCATTAAGAATAAATATTAAAACTATAATGTGAGAGGCATTAAACTAAAGGGAAAACCTCATGGTTCATCATTTATCTTAATTTAAATTAAATGATCAATTTATTTTACAAAAGAGCTACTCAAACATGTTGATCTAACCATTTAAGGCATAAAACCAAGGAAAAAACACACACCGATTGTGATTTTAAAATTAAATCATGGGAAATTATTCCATGGAAGGTGGGAAATATCAAGGTGGTGGAAAAAGATTAGGTGAAAACACAAAAGATAGGTTTAGTTATATGCTAAGGTATCAATGGTCACGAAAAACAAAGATAATTAATTTATTAAATAATAATGAATCATCACCACCAGAGTCCGATGAGTGGAACAATGGTGTTTCATTTAAAAAGAAGAGAAAAGATGGGAGAGGGAGCCCAAAACACTTAAATTGATTTAGTTTCACTCCAATCATCCATTATAAGGCCTTGATTTGACCTAAAATAGAAGAAATCTAAGGATTTTTTAAATTCCCCAAAAAATAGGGCAGAATCCATCACACTAAAATAGTACAGTTGATGGAAAAGATGCCTTGAAATAAAAGAGCACTGAAGGAAGATATCACTGACGGATTTATGTTGCTTCTGACAGAAATGAATTTGGACACCATAGGAGGAAGATAGATCAGAACCCCATGAATAGGGGAGGAGGAAGCTTGCACTTGAAGCATGGAGGAGATACCTATAAGATAAGCGAGAAGAAAGGAAATTTTTTTGTTTAAGCCACTCATTAAGGGTAAAATTTCCATTTCACCCACACAAGAGGGGTCTCAAGGTATAGTCGCATGGTTGGAAAAACCATGCGCCAACCATGTGATAAGTTCTGCTTTAAGGGGGAACACTGCATGGTTAGGAACACAGTTTGACTAAACTTTTGAAAACCACATAAAACCACTCTATCCAAAAACTGATGGTGGTTGCATAGTTATACACCCTAGACCATATGGATTCAGAAAAATCATGCAGCCCTCTACACCCCATTGTCTACAACCACACGATTTAAGGAGATAGTGCAGGATGGGATGCACGGTTTTCTCTTACTTTGTGGACCAATATTTATCTTCTCTTTTCATAGATTCAGTCTCTAAATGATCCCCAGACATACCTGATAACCCATTTAACCTTTTAGGAATCATTAATACAGATGTTTTAAGGAATTTAAACAGGAAAATAACAGTACATACCTTTGGATAAAGCATTAATGTTATAGTATTTTCGAAATGTACATAGATTATTCCACCTTATTTATTCTCATTATAGTGAAACTAGATTATCAGATCTAAAAATTATTATAGTGTAATTAGATCCTTTACGATCTATGGTTTTCTAGCCATAGGAATCTAGAATGAATCTTCTTCACACAATAGAAGAGTCTCTAAAGGATGCTGATACAGGTCCAACAACTTTGAGAGATACCATCAATATATCTTCATATTTAATGACTACTTTATTTGATATTTGTTCTTATTACTCATTTATATCAACTCATATTGTGAACCCACTATGTATTCCTATGAATATGTTTTCTTATACGATGGATATTATTATTACCATTGGATCAAAGAGAGGTTGGGGTATCCATTGTCTTACTTGTGTTTTCTCTTTATCAAAGATTGAGCTTACCTGGAATTTTTCGGTTCTTAACATGAAACGTAATAACTTCATTTATGTGATGGATTGACTAATTTCTAATAAGGCCTGAAATAATTGTTATCTTCTTTGTGTCTCCATTACTACACCCTATGGGGTGTTCTGTGTCTTTAATGGAAAATGAGACCCAAGTTCGAGTAGATATGGACACTATTTTCTAGAGTTGGGTAGTATAATAATATTTATTTATTTTTACATTGAGTAATAATCAATAAGTGTTTATCTCCCCCAATCATTTCTGAGTTTCTTGATGTGTTTAATTCTAATTTATCTAGTCTTCCATTTACAAGAGAGGTAGATTTCACTATTTGTTAGCATCTTGTTGTTATTTGGTATCTATTCGTTCTTTCTTTATGGCCCCAGAAGAGTAGAAAGAGTAAAAGTCTTGGTTGGATGATCTATTAGAGAAAGTATTTACATGTTTAAGTGTTTCACCTTGGAAAGAACCTATTGTAATTATGAAGAAATATGATATAACACTTCACCTCTATTTTAATTATCGAAAATTCAATTGAATTATGGTAAAGAAAAATTATCCTTTACCATGGATTTATGATCTATTTGACCAGTTTAAAGGGATAAAGTGTTTCTTGAATATTGAACTTCGATATGGTTATAACCAACCAAGAATAATAGAATATGAAATTCATAAGACAAACTTTAGGAGTAGGTATGAACATTACAAATATCTTTTCATTACATTTTTTATAACCAATTATATTATAGTTTTTTTGTATTTAATGAAAAATATTTTCAACAAGTTCCTTGAATCATTCATAGTATTCTTTGTGGATGAAATCTTGGTGTACTCCAAACGAAGGAGGATCATGTGCACCATCTAAGAGAAGTCTTATAAATATAGAGAAATCATCAAATTTACGTAAAGATTTTGAAATGGAATTTCTAGATATACGAAGTGAGGTTCATGGTACAATGATCTCGGAATATGGAATTTTATTTTATCCTATGAAGGCTAATAAAATTATGATATGGGAGAAACTGTGTAATGATTTTGAGATACAAAGCTTCTTGGGATCTATGGGGTATTTCCATACATTTTTCTAATATTTATCAATGTTTTATTCTCTAAAGACCACTCTCACTAGTAAGTGAGTGTAGTTCATTTGATCTGAGAAATGTCAGAGTAATTTTATTACGTTAAAATTATTTTTTTTACTTCATCACTGGTGTTGAATTTCCTAGATGTTGGGTAGGTCTATGTGGTATTTTGAGATGCATCATGTTTAGGTTTGGGCTATATTATTATGTAGGGTGATCACATGGTGAGATATGGATCGAGATATCTTACGAAAAAATTAGATTAATTAACCAACCCACGATATTGAACTCAAATATTTGATGCATGCTCTAAATATTTAGTGACATTACCATTTCAGTGAAATATTTATAATTTATGCTAACCATAAAAGCTTGAATTTATCTCAAAAATACTTAAACCTATGATAGATAAATTTGTTGGAGTACCAATAGTCATTTTGTTTTGACATTTCCTATACCCTAAGGATGGAGAAATTTGTAGCTGATTCCTTAAGAAGGAAACATCCAACCCATACCGTGAAATAATCATTAGAAGAGTGGAACATGATGGATATTTTTTCTCAATTTCATTTGGGATTCCAGTAGGTAGCGGTGAAGGTTATGTTGGTAAGTGTTCAGTTGAACTCTGATCTTCTCATATTTATTCTTCAGGATCAACATCTTGATGGTGAATTCCATAACATTATGGACTCTGTTCATGGTGGGAAGAACATCAAGGAATGTTCATTCTCTTAAGAGGGTATTATATGTTTATAGAACTGGTTTGTTGTATATTATCCCCTGAGAAAGGATATGGTGGGGAAATATCATTTTTCTTAGAGGGAAGTTCATCCTTGAATCAAAAAGATGTTCTATGAATAATGATGAAGATTTTGGTGTCCAGGTATGAGAAAATACATTACTGATTTTGTTTAATGTTCCTATATGTGTTGAAAGCTCAAATCCAAGCACAAAAAACCTACGAGTTTTATTTATCCACTTCTAGTGATAACTTATAAGTGAGATGATATATCTATGGAATCTTTTGTTGGTTTTTCACATACCCCTTTGAAGAAGAATGAGATGTGGGTTGTGATCGATAGGCTGACCAAATCAGATAACTTTATATCAAATCATGATGCAACCAAAGATGCGGATTTTGGTCATATCTATGTGTAATAGATTTTCATATTGCATGGTGTTCCGTTTGTTATAGTTTTTCATAGGGAATCCCATTTCACTTCATGCTTTTAGAGAGTGCACCAATAGACAATGGTATTTTAAGTGAGCTTGAGTATGAAATACAATACATTGACTAATGTCTAGACAGAATGAGATATACATGTTCTTAATGACATGTTATGTGATTCTATTTTCAACATTATGGGAGCTTGGGATGTCCATTTGGGACTAGTTTATTTTTCTTGTAATAATAGTAACCAGTCTTCTATTCGTACATCTCTTTTTGAGGTCTTTTATTCTAGGATGCGTAAATCTATGTTGTGCTGGTTAGAAGTTGGTGATTCTATCTTTTTTGGAAAAAGTTTGGTCCACTAGGAGAAGTTGAAGATTCAATTGATTCAATAGATAATGTTGATGAAACAAATCCAATTCAAGTTTTATACTATGATTTTTATATGAAATCTTGAGTTTTCATTTGGTGATCAATTTTTTTTGATATTTTCACCTCATTTGGGTCATTAACAGCTTGGGAAATAGGGGATGTTTTCACCATGGTTTATATGACTTTTTGAGATTGTTGAGAAGGTTGGGAAACTAGCTTAACATTTATCACTTACACCATAGTTGATATCGATACATATTACATTCCATGTATTCCAACTTCATAAGTATCTTTATGACCCACCTCATGTCTTGAGCTAGTAGGATCTTGATTTTTAAGATAATTTATATCTGACTGGGCATCTTTTCAGGATCATTGATTGTGAGAAAAAGGTACTTCATAGGAGAAAAATACCCTTTTCCATGTTCTTTGGCAACATGGTTCTAATTCATATCAAACTTGGGATCATGATTAATTGATGAGATAACAACGGCCTCACATCATTGATATGGATATTTCTTAATATTCTTTTTGGGGACAAATTTTTTTTATTTTTGGGAGGTTGTAACATCATATTACATTTTCCCAGGTATTCCATGAAACGTTTTTTTATATTCATTTGGTTAGGTATTATCTTGGGGTGTTTCAAGTAAAATTTTGAAAATTTTTAAAGCCTAAGGGGCTGTTCATGGTTGGTTAATGGTTAGGTAGAATCATACAGTTTCCTAGAAAATCGTGTTCCCTATTACGAGCCATTGGAAAGGGGAACATAGTTTTGAAAACCATGTATACAACCCCACAAAATCATGAAACCTCAGATAGTGAGTGTTTTCATGGTTGGATTATGGTTTCATAAACTATGAAACCTCCTAAGAGAATCCATGCACCCCACAAGTAGTGACACACAATTAGGTCTCATGGTTTGTCTAACTGTGAATCCCTACCCAAAAAACCATGAATACAAGTTTTAATACCCCTAATAATTCTTTTAAAATCATAAAACCCTCCAGTTTAACCCCCAATCACCCTATTTTGATCCTAACTATAATACTTGGTCCTTTAAGGCTCCCAAGATTTGATTTTGACTCATCCAAAACCCTTTTCATGGTGAATCAATGCTCTAATAATTTTGTTCAATCTCTTCCAGGCATGTGGTTCTCCTATCATATGGTTTATTTTGATATCTATTTATCTATTACATAAATTGTTATAGATAATCATTTTATTGATGGATCTAAACTTCTTTATATTTATCTTGATTCTAGGTTGCCTTTCTTGACCTCTCTCACCTTCATTACTCATTAGTGCTCCTCATTGTGGGTTTTGTACATTTTCATAACTTGATTTAATGGTATGTGGTTCTAAGATGATTTCCCATATTATTGAAACCTTAAATTTATTTATTTAATTTAAAATATTATTTTATTGATTTTAAAACCCTAATTTAAAAGGATATGATGTGTGATTTGAAATGGATTGAAAATTGTGAAAACCCATGATTTTAATGGACTTGAAATTGGGGTGGATTTTTAATAAATGATGGATTGATTTTGAAATTTATTTGATAAATTTATTTGTTGTTAAACCTTGATAAAGATTTACTGAATTGAAAGATAATTTTATATGGAATGAAATGATGAAAAACATGGTTTTGATTTTGTGATGAGAAATGAATTTTAAAAACAAGGAACTAGGAAATTGTAATTTGAATTGATTTTAGATGTTTTATTTTACCATTTTTGATTAATTTATTATTTGATGAACATGTTTGAATGGGTAGTTAGTGGTAACTTAGACAAGCGTTCTAGGATTTTTACTCCCTATAAATTGATTGATGATGAAATCTATAACTAAATTTTGTTTGCATGAATGCCTGAGAGGGTTCCCCTTTAGGGGTGTAGTTGGACCATGAGGGTTTCCTGATTAGGGTGTAGATTGACTTGAGTCTGAACATCTATCCTGAGATGAGATCATTATTGAGATCTTTGATGATCATATTACCTAAACAATCATACCGTGGGGATTTTGAACATGGTTCTATGATTGTTTAACTTGATTATACTTTCGAATGGTTATTGAACTATTTTCTTCATGTCAAATTAATAATGTATGCGTTTTATACAAAATGTTCATTTAATCTATTTTTTCATATCTTCCATACATTTTAATGTGAATGAATTTTTTGGATTAAAATATTTGAATGATATAACATGAATTTTTTAATTAAAATGAAGCATAATCGGTTTAATTATTATAGAATTGATTGTGAAACACTTAGTGAGACCCCATTGAGATTCATAGCTCACAACCTATCTTTTTCTTTGGGTGTTTTTAGTTTATCTTATTCTAGTCTCAAACAAAGGGAAGGTGCGACTTGGAGGTGGTGGATATTCCTGATCCTTAGGACTGTGGAGTGATGATGATGACTTTTGGAGATGTTGTCCACTTGCTTCACTGGAGTTTTTGATTTTTTTTTTCAAATAGACATTTTTGTTTCCTTTGTGTTTTTTATTTTTAAATTTGGGGTACTTCTTTACCTATTTTTTTCTAGAACTTTCTCCCTTTAGAATGTTGAGAATATTGACTTGTAACTTTTATCTTCCTATACTTTGTGGAAAACATCATTCCATTTTTCATCTTATATGATGATAGGTTCTAGTCCCCAATCCTTTGGGACTATATATGACCTTCGATCTATTTCAGAGCAATCTTGGGTATCAATATACCAAGGTATCTAGGATGATTCACAATAGGGAGGGCCTTTGGGGTTACACTCCGTGTACCCCATTGTACACATTATATCCTTTTTCTCCTTGGGATTGTTTTTCCTCTTTTCCACCCTGGTATCAGAAATAAACTTGTGAGTAGTCCATTCTGAGTATTTTTTTGTAGAACTTTATGGTGTAATACTTTCATTGTTTAAAGGTATACGAGATGGGTTTTTATATGAGAGTTCAATAGGAGGATTTTCTTGAGTTTTGGTTTCATAATACTCCAAGGTATTTGGGTTGTGAGATGCGAGGCACGGGTGAGGGTTGTGAGTATAGTGATTATCCTAGATTCAGTGTCTCATATTGATCTATTTTAGGTTCTTTGGATATATTATGAGTAGTAGGGATTGATTGGTATCCCTAAGGAGATCGTGGTTTGTCCCTGTATGCTAGGACTTGTTACATGAGTTTACATATGTTGATGTTTATATTCTGGTTTTGGGGACTAGATCAATTAGAGGTTATGGGATGTTTTGACACCTTTGGATAGAAGCTACAACTAGGTACCATTGTGCAATTAAGATGTGTTTTAGGAACTATTGATATTTTCTTATTGGTATGGTTTCTGAATGAGTGGTAAGTTGTTTTCTTAGTCAACCATTGAGGATAACTTAGTGGTGTGCTATTATTTGGATTCCTTGTGGGATATTTAACACCCATGGATGGGTAGTTTACTAGTAAGGCTAGTTGAGGTTTTTCTTACATGGGTGATCCTAGGGGTTTCATTGTACCGAGGATCCCTTATGGAGGGTTTCCTTCATTGAGGTGGTTATGAGGATCATTGGGAACTCCCTTATTTGTGGGATTATACTATTGGATTCCACTTTGAGTGAATTTATGATCAAGGATCAGTTGGTGGCCACTGAGGTATGTTTGGGATGTTTCATCACAAGCGATGTCCTAAGATTTTTGATGAGTTAGAGGAACCGCTCAGAGGGTTTCCTACTCTTTTTGTGGCCTTTGGTCCAATTGAGGTTTTTTCTATGGGTGTGTCATGAGAGTTTTGGTATAGAAGGGGTGTCCCGTGATGGAAGTTACTTTAGAATACAATATCCTCAGGGACCATGGTAGCCCAGAATTTGGTTTGACACTAAAGAGGGTTATGGAGATCCCTTGGTGGGTATGTTGTTAGGATTTTGAGATATGTGGTGCTGAGAGAGGCTCTATACTAGTTGGTCAAGATTGGAGTAGTGCTGTTAGATCATATATTTGGATGGTGGGTTTTCAAGTGGTGGATCGACCCATGTTTGGTTGGCCTTTATCCATGGTGTTTGAGTAGATTTTTTCCTAGGAATATGGTTTGAGGGGGAGAGACATGAGATATTTGTGGATCAGGCGTTAACCTTAATTTTTGATCTTTTTTTTCTCTACTATTTAAGGTTGGATATTGTTAGATGGGCTTAGGGAAAAATAGATGATCTGGATGAGGAAACTACCACTAGATTGAGGGTTCTTCCTGGATAAGGGGTGTTTTTGTTTTTAATGGGTATTGCTTCAATCCCAACCTTGTGTGTGGATACAGTATGGCTGTGTTTCCATCATATCCATGTGGTTAGATTGCACAGGGTTGTATATCTTTTGGGTCTATGTGGTTGAGCCCAATTCATTCTACATTACTTCTAGGACATGACAGATCTTCTATAAGTGGACTAAAGGATCTTTCCCTATTTCTGATCATGCCATTAGAGTCCTAGTTCCCAATAGATGTGCTTTGTTGTTTGGAAACCTATGGTTAAGCTCTGGGGTCCGAAATTTGTTCCTATTATAGTTATAACACATGGATAACTAGTGTAGAACTAGTGGCCGCATCAGTTGTTGTGTGGCTTGGTGAGTCACTTGTTATAATCTTCTAAAATGGGATAGAGTGGGGGTAGATTTAGCATGGGTGTTAGGCTAGAACCCATTGGTAGGATACATTATTGTTTTTATTTTTTTCTGTTTTATGAAGTGGTTTATTTTATGAATTCTTCTTTCAGTTTTCAGCTAGGCTAGGCATATCATGTTTAAACGAACTTGTTATGAAAAAATATTTATAGGTTCACCATTAGGGGTAGCCTAATGAGATTTATTTTTCAGCGCATATATGTGATCCTCAGTGTGAGTGCAAACCTGATGTATAATTTTAGGTGGGAGGATAGGTTGTGTGATTGATGGGGATGAGGCCCATTATTTCTAGATCGAGCTGAGACACTCATGTGAAGTCTCAGGATAGATCTGTAGAATATCGAGCATCGTGGAGACCAGGTATGTGGTTGGGCTTGGTGTTGATAGTAGAGCCTGTTGTATTTTATTTTTACATTATTATTTGGTATATGTGGTCTAACCAGTGGGAAACCAACTATTTTATGTTTTTCAATTTTTGAGTATGTATGATTGTATGATACATTCCATTTATTATAGCATGTTTTGTTATATCTTATTTATTATGCATACTATAATATTGATCCCTTTTTTTAGTTAAGTTATTTTCCAATGTTTTCTTACTATCAATATAGGTTATAATCTTCCCACTGCACCTTTTTGACCCTAGAAACATGTCATCTGTCGATAGTGTTCGAGGGGGTGTTCTTGAGGCCTTGTGGTGGGATAGATTAAGTGATGTGTCAAGCTAACTTGGGATAGTTTGTTAAAAAATTACAACAAAGGATTTTAGTTATTATGATTTGGTGTATTGGTTTATAAGTGGTCTTGGAATTTGTTTAAATATGGTATGGATATCTAACTGGTGTGTCACAAAATCATTTTACAAATGGAAGACCATGTTTCTATGGAATTGGACTATTTTTCTTAGATTCCATTTTTACAGTTGTGTGATTTGACCTAGTGTGATGCACTTGCTTTGTGAATTTATGTTTTATTCTGGTGTTTGGATCTTGAACAATGGGAAAGAGGAAAATGTTCATGAAACATTCTAGGCACATTAGATTAACATGAAATATACCTATCTTTGGTGTTTTATTGTTATTTTATTTTTCACAAAGTACATGTGGATTGTGTGAAGAGAGGTTTTTCGGTGGTGGAGATACAATCCCTTCGATGAGGGATGCATGGAGATTCACGTGGTTCAGAATTGTTCTATGAGTTCCATGTTGGTGGATCAATGAGGGTATGGATTTTTTAGGGATATTTTTATTGGGATCAAGTTTCCAAAAGCTTGTGATTCCCCTAAATTTATAGGTTCATATCCTTTGGGAAGGAATTATTCATGCCATCTGTTATCTTCTAGGTCATGTAGTGGGGTCTGTGTGCCTACTATCATCGATGGCTTGGGTGGGAATGATTTTTCATCATTGGTGGGGTCGTTGAGGTTTTCTATTAGAAGGATGTGGTCAGAAATGATGATGGCTTGTTTTTGAGGAGTGGAGTGTTGGGAGTACTCTCTTTCTTATTTCAGGCTTTAGAGGGTAGGTTTGGTTGGATCCCTAACCTACACTTTTTTTGTTGCACCATCGGTAGTGTAGTAAGAGTGTGGTTGTATTCTTGTAGCTTTAGATCGATTTCTACATAGAGGGTAGTCAAGTGGTTGATCATGGCATGAGGTATATGGATCAATATTGAAGAGGAGTGCTAAGGGTGCTTCAGATTGATAGAACTAACCTGTTTGATGATAATGGTCTTTGGTTTTAGACATTTTAGCCTATTTTTTTAGGGCTTGGCATGAGTTTGATTCCTATTTTTCTTTTAAGAAAGGAGTAAGAATATACTTATGGTAGGGAGTACACCGTAAGCTATTGGAGGTCATGGTCCTCGTTTGAGTGGTTTTTTAAGATTAGAGGTTATGGGATTTCATGCTAGTGATCTAGTGTGAGTATTTTAGCCACATCTATCCATTGTATTTGGTGATGAATGTAGTGTGGGATATTTTGTTGGTTATTGGGAAAAGGGGTGATTATAAGAATAATGATGTGGTTGGGTGAATCAGATCAGTTATGATTGAATATCTCCCACGTTGGGAGGGAGTAGTGGATGTTTTAAGATCGACCGAGGTAGCTTCAGTTACACCAGTTCTTTGGGGAGAGCATGGATTCACATTTTCCACTGAGTATTATTAGGGGTGAGAAGCGTTTGTGGTAGGGAGTGTGAAAACTAACATCGTCTTGTGTTGTAAAAATTAGGATAATTTAAACAAATTTTTTCTGGGGTGTGCTGAGAGGAAAATATTAATTAATCCTATAAAATGGTCCTTGATAATTTTTTTGACTACTCCTTTGGTCCTGAAATAGGTAGTTTACCCTAGGATATAGGTTTAGTAGAAATTTGAGAGGTTTGAATTTTCGAGCAATATTTAATATTTAATTAATTAAATATTAACTTATTTTTGTGTTGTTTTTCTAATGTATCTTTTAAATGGTGAATCATATTGAGATTACATATATTTTCTTGAGTATAAAATGGTATTTTTTTCTTAGATGAGGCATAACCATTCATCTGATACTGGGGCCAAGACCAAAACCATTTTTCTTATTCTTATTTTTATTCTTTTTTCTTCCTTTTTCATTTTATATTCTTTATTCTTTCCATTAGATTTCTTCATAATCCTATTAGGATCCCGATTTTGTGGTCTTCACCTGAGAGAGGTAGAGGGAGAGAATAAAGGGAGAGGGAGAAGTGGAGAAACTGCAGTGGGGCTTGGGTCATGTCGGATCATCATGCGAAAACTAAGGATAGCGGATCAAGCCAAAGTGTTAGCAGTTTATACCCATAAGTAGTGCTATTTTATGTTTATTAAAAAAATTCACATAGTGTAGTTTTTATTATATTTTAATTCCTGTTTTGGGTTATTGGGGATCCCTATTTGGTCGATTTGTGGGTTTTTGTGAGGAAAACAGGCATTTTGAGGTTTTCTCATTGTAGGACACCCATGTACATGACATGTAGTTCAGTGAACAAACATTGTGTGTTCTTCCTGTTTAAGGAATATTATTTTTTCTGGGGCTACATACCATAAACATTGGGGTACAAACCCTATAGTGGTCGTGGGTGGGTGGTTGAGAACTCGTCCATACACCTCATGTGGCGGTACATGGACATATAGGGTACATATATAAACCATGGGTGGGATGTACCTAATGTAAGAGTACATATCTAAGAAATGTAAATCACAATTTACATGATAAAGGACCCAATGCGGGGTTACACTCCATGTATGGGAAATACACACTATGTACTGAGGCATTTTAAATGCTGAGTGGGGATGGGTACATAAGATGATACCCATGCAAGGGTATACACCATGTACTAGGCGACAAATTCTATATACAATGTATATGTACATTTCGAGTGGTTTGGGGAATATGGCTTGGGAAGGACTTTGAGGTTACATGCCTTGTACCCCTTTTTACACAACATGTAATGTTTTTATAAGGTTTTTTTGTCTATTTTTCTCCCTGATGTTAGAAATGGACTTATGCGTAGTCCATCCTTGGAGTTTTTCCATGTTTATCTTGAAGGTGGAATCCTTTTAATGCTTAAAAGTCGTTTGGATAGTGTTTTGGACTGTGAGACATTAGTATGAGGATTTTACTACGGTTTGTTGCGAAAGCCTCTTGGGGGTTTGTTTGTGAGTTGTGAGGCCTAGGACATGGTTGTGATAGTGATGATTGGAATAGATCTAGTGTTCCAAGGAGAAATGTTTTGGGTTCATTGGGTAGAATATAATAGGTGAGAATGAGTAATATCTATGAGGATATTTTGGCTTTTCCCTACATGTTGAGACCGGTAGGTTGAGGTTAGATATATTGAGGTTTATCTCTTGGGTTTGGGACCAAAGATGTTGGAGCCTTTGGAATGGGCTGATGCCTTTGGATGGTGGTTAAGGATGGGTGAAATTGTTCATATAAAATGATTCTGAGGTAATCTTGAGGATACACTAGTGGGATGGGTTCTAATCGAGTGATCGGTAGTTGATGTAGTAGCCAGTTGGAGAAAATCGAGTAGCATGATGTTATTTGGATGACTTGTGAGTGATTTGGTACCCATGGATGGGTAGTTTGATGGGAAGGCTGGCTGAGGGTTTTCTTGGTTGAGATTCTACTGGAGATTTAATTCTATTAGGGATCCTTGGTATAGGGTTTCCTACTTTGAGGTGTTTATGAGGACCGTTGTGAATGAAACTGTTGCAGGGATCATGCTTTTAGATACCCCTTTGGCTGCATTATTGACTGAGGATTAGTTGGTGGCCACTGAGGGATGTTTGGTATGTTTTTGAACTAGGAATTCTTGTTCTTTTGGATGAGATAGAGGAACCCATAATATGTTTTCTTTGCCTTTTTTCATCCTTTGGGATGTTTGTGGTTGTTTCTATGGGATTAGTATCAGATATTGGGCACATTAGGGGATTCCCATGGTGTACGTCACTTTATATTGTATCCCTAGACACCATGGTAGCCTTGAGTTTTGTTTGACCATAAGGATGGTCAGGGAGAGCCTTTAGTGGCTATTTCATTTTTATTTGGATATCTAGGGTTCTATGAGATGCCCTATACTTGTTGTTCAAGAGTGAATCAATACTGCTAGATCAAATGTTCGGATGATGGGATTGAGTGGTGGATCAAACCATGTTCGAATGGCCTTTGGATGTGATGTTTAAGGTAATTGCAACATAGGACTATGATCTGAGGATGAGAACATTGGGATAATTATGTATTGGTTTTTGGACCTATTTTTTGATATAGACCTCTCCTTTATTTGTTGATGGCCATTGTTAGACAACATTAGTGAGATAATGGATGATCTGAATGAGGGAACCACCCCTAGATTGAGGGTTCTCATTGGATATGGATGTTTTTTTTCGTGGATGTTGTTTTACTCCAGACCTTGTGTATGAAGCCTACATAGCAGTGCATCATTCGGGTCCATGTAGATGGATCCCATAATGTAGTGTATCTATCATGTCCATGTGGTGGAGACTGAGTCATTCATCCAGACTTTTTAGACATGAAATATATTTGACATGTGGAGGGGGGGGGGGTTCTATTTCCATTTAAAATCATGCCATTAGGTTCTTAGTTCCCAGTAGATTCACTTTATCATATAGATGCCTATGTTAATTATCTAGGGCCCAACATTCAATTTTATTATGTTTAAACATCTTTGAGATCCTTTATAGAGCTAGTGGATGCACCATTTTCTTTGTGTGCCTAAGAGATCCATGTAATGGACCAATATGGGATATCAATCCATAAGACTCCCAAGATAGCCCACCACATAACTGAAGAGATTACCCAATCCCCCTAGGTTGACGAAAAGCACCAAGGTTATCGTACATAACCAACATATATAATGAAGGATAACACCCCCAACAATTTCATAAGGAAAAAATAAATTAATTGAATAAAACTTATCAAAAACATGAATAAAACATAAAAGATCAACACAACAAGAAAGTCCATCCCAAAAATAGAATAATACACTTTCCAATATATATAATGAAGAGAATAACATAGGATACTTATCATGAGGCAAAAAAATAAGTACTATTAGGATAACATAAGACATGAAAGAGAAGTGAACCTAACCGCTATCAAGTAATACAGTCTTACACAACTATCAACTTAGTTTCTCTCATATAGCCTCATCAATGAAAAAAAACTAGAAAATGTGTGACTCTCAACTAGGGGAGACTAAATATTGCATAATTTCAACTAGCCATATCAATGTACCAGTAAATCCCACAAAATAATCTTGCTATAATCATGGAATAATAATAGAGGTGGGCCATGAGTAAACAATTTCATTACATGATAATAAAAAATACCTATGGGATAACACCACAATCACATCCATCCCACCTCCCACTTACCTTAAAATGAGACCCAACACATTAGTACATCATTATTTACATAAAAAAATTCATCGTATGGATAACATAAACATCATTAACAAACAATGGGGCTCAACAAAGGCACAAACAATATCACATCATAAAGTGCCAACCGAGCCTTCACTTATATCATATACATTTGGAATTCCCTTTTCAAAAAAATTTGTCTTTCAAACCCAATTACAAGGGAAAGAATGATTATCAACAATCACAAACAACAATCCAAGTGAAAATCTATATAGTATCATAAAACAACAACACCCATTTTTAAGACCATGAAAACACATTAAACCAAAAAGGGAACCCACTCTGCAAATCACATTGGGATTAAAACCCTATAAACAATTGTTTTTCTAAATTAAATTTTTTTTAGAATTTTATAAAACATGTAGATTGCATAAAATACCCATTTACAAAAAAAACCATTTGAAACATGAAATTACAACTATTACCATATTAAAACGAATAAGTTTTAAACCAAACATTAAAAAACCATATCCAAATAACCCACACCATAATTTCCTAGGTTCTAAATGAATATAAAACATATATAATTAAAGAAACTATTAAATAAAATAAACAATAAATGGAAATACCTAACTCATCTGATGAAATAATTTTTCTTTTTTAAAATAAAATTGGAATGGAAATCAAAGGATGGCTCAAAAACCTTATGAAGAACCCCCCCCCCCCCCCAAATTTAGCACAACCCTAGGCATGAAAATTGACCAAGCATGGTATGAAAACCTTGCTCTTTCTTTCACATTAATACCCGATTTATTATATAAAATTACAGTTAACAAAACTTGGATGATAAATAAGTATATTGTGCTTGGTAATTAGGTACATTACATTAAAAATTAAAAATAAGGAATACATCATCTTTATTGAATAATTATTTAACATCATCATAATATTCCTTCTTACTTTACACTTCCTGGGATAACATGGGGACATACTTAAGAAATTGGTGACCTATAAATTGAAAAAAGGGAATAGTCATGGAATAAAATGAAAAAGGTAAAAATATTATTATCAATGGTGTATAAAATGGGTGAGAATAGTAAATATTAACAATTAGGCATGATATAACATGATAATCATAAAGGAAACATGGGAAATGTTGTAACAACTTAAAACACTACATCATAAACATATGTCAAGGATAAATACCAAGAAATCATGATGGAAAAAGTACTATGATAGAATAAGTTCACTCCCTAATCCCTTTAATGAAATCTCATGAGATTAAAACATTGCCCAATGCATTGGAGTGCAATATAATTCCAGATGCACTCGTCACATTCATTTCATTATCATGCTTATGTGTTCCACATAGGTCATAAAAAATGGATTTATTCATAATAATATTTTATTCCACAACCAATTAGTGTTTAATATATAAATTTAAGTAATAAATAAAGGATTATAAGTGCATAAATGTAAACATACTTGATAGAAAATGGGTATAGGTATTCACTACACAATGTTTTTTTCCATGGAAAATCACAGTGAGATTTAGGCAGCATAAAAACGTCACTTAGAGATTCATAAAATGTGTTGATCAGATAGAAATGGGTATATAATAATTTTGAAATAAAATGGTTAGTATTAAGGACATAGAAAAACATACCACAAAATTATGAATTAGAAATAGAGAGTAAGGATGTTTTAAGTTTTTTTATTGAAGATAAATGGGATATTGGTTGGGTTTATATAGGGAATGATAGGAGAATGTTTTATTATTTCACAAACTTTTGTTTTGAACTCTGTATAATAAAATAACCAAAAGAAAAAACATAACCATGTTTTTTCCCATTGTATCTGAAAAATAGTGGTGATTTTAATTATATTATATGTACAATCGACAAACTTTTTAAAATATTTACCTTTTTATGTGGAGGTGAATCATACTCTAGAGAAATAATTTTAAAACCTTAAAATATATTATAGGTTTTGGAAGATTCATAATGTATTTATAAAATTAATCAAATAAATTTAATATTACATTATTTTAAAATTAAAACATATATTTCATAATTTAATCCCATTATATAATTTATTACATCAATTTTTGGGTCATTATAATCTCATAATACTCACCATATATTTATAGGATATTTATTTTTTACCCAAAAATTCAACTATCTTAGATAATTATAAAAAATTAACCATTAGATAATTTATATATTATGATTCCATAAATAAAATTAATTTTATCAAAATAATTTTATTAACATTTTAATTTTCACTTTTAAAATAATAATCGACATTTATTATGAAATGATGGTTTTTTAAAATAAAAATTTTCGAACACTTATAAAAATTAAATTCGACTTCATAAAAATTATATGTTCATTTATATTTGATAAAAAATATTTGAACATAATATTTTATTATAATATTTTTTATTTTAAAAATCT
Source organism: Viscum album (assembly GCA_963277665.1). Classification (NCBI taxonomy): domain Eukaryota; kingdom Viridiplantae; phylum Streptophyta; class Magnoliopsida; order Santalales; family Viscaceae; genus Viscum; species Viscum album. The sequence continues at coordinate 392,659,468 of OY728147.1, read as the reverse complement.
GTTAATTAATGAAAATAAATACCTTAATTGAATTTGAATATTACGCAAAAAAATACAATTATTGTTTTATTGTATACTAATCAAAATAATTTATATAGTAAAAATAGGATAAAAATATATTTATTATTATATACAGTATATTTATTAATATTATTAGGGTCTTGATAAATATCTTTATAATACACCAGAAATTTCCCTAAGAGTAAGGTGGGTGATGGTGAGACTTCTGTAGGGCGGTTCGATATACATGGTTTGGGTTGTGATCTCGGTGAGATTGAACTTCTCCCATAAACACTTTTGATCATGCTTAAGTTGGTGGATATCATATTGGACCTGATCAATGGAAAATCCTAGTGATTATATCTCCATTGGAAGTTCTAATATATGGGCTTCATAGGGTAAGATCCTACTTGTTAAGGCCATCACTTCCTTTGTCTCTACCAATTGGATTATTTAAAAACCTATATTTTTAATAATCATGTGATCACTTTTAAATGAATATACTATCAATGATAATTATTATTAATGGTTTTTTAATTTTATTGGATAAAACCAAAGAAGTATATGTGATTTCTATAACCATAATGCATAATATTTCAATTAATTAAATCACATGAGAAATTTTATTTATAAAAGTTTGGGTCATTACAATCATCCCTATATAGAAATTTCCCCCTCAAAATTTTCATTTCAAATACTAAAAATATGTGGTTAACTATGTTTCATAACCTCCTTTGGTTCCCACCTGAATTATTTAAACTTATGGTTTCTCCACATTACATTGACCAGGTGCATTTTATTATTCCGTATAACTCTGTCTCTATAATCTAAGATATTCCACATATGCTCCTAATATGAGAGACCATTCTCCAATGGTACCACCTCCTAATTTATTACATGTGAAGGGTTTGGTATGTAATTCCTCAATATGGATGCATGTAATATATCATGTACTTGAGATAGGTTCATTGGGAGTTCTAGTCAATAGTCCATTGCTCTAATGTGATCAAAGATCCCAAAGGGGATGATGTATCTTGGATTAATATTTCCCTTCTTCTAAATCTCATGAAATTATTCCATGGATATATGTATAGAAATACCATGTCTCCAACCTCAAACTCTAGGTCCCATCGACAATTATCACAATAGATATATTTTTTGGATTTGAGATGACATGATGTGATGTTCAATTGTTTTTAACTTTTACACCATTTCCTTGAAAATTTTAGGACCTAGTAGATATTGTTCCTTAAGTTCATCCTAGTATGCATGTGTTCTACACCTCTTACCCTAAATGTCTTCATAGTTATTAATTTGGATGTTTAAATGGAAATTTTTTTTGTATGAGAACTTAAAAATAGGAATATGTTGATCCCATCCTCCATTGATGTAAATTGAGCATGATCTCAACATGTCATCGAGTGCTTGGATAGTCTGCTCATATTGGACATCAGTTTGGGGGTGATAAGCTATGATGAAGTTCAAATAATTATTCCAATCATGTTGGAGAGTCTTTCAGAAAAAAGAGGTAAATATTGGATCTCTATTGGATACAATAGATCGCAGTGTCCAATGCATCCCCACAAATTCTATAATGCATGTCCTTACAATTTGATCGAGTGAGAAGCCCACTCAAATTTAAATTAAATTTGAATTCTTTTTTAAGATGATCCCCCATTACCCATATAGCATCATTTACTCTTGATTTCTATGGATGGCCAGTGAAAACTTCCATGGTTGTGTTTTCCCAATTGAATGTAGGCATGAGTAATGGTTGAATTATCCAATTGGATTTTTTATTTTCTACACTCACTTATTATCATAAAATACATCTTGATGTATAGTTTTCAATCTCCTTCTTCATATTGTCCCACCAATAGTTCTCTCAAGGATCTTGATACATATTCATGCTTCCAGGATGGATAGATAAGGTCGAACTATGTGCATCATTCAACAACTCGTTCTTTAGCTTAGGGTTTCATGGTACACATAGTCACGAACCAAATCATAAAACTCCTTCGTCATTAATATTTAAACTTTTGGATTTTACTTTTCTTATAGTTCACACTATCTTCAGAATTCACCCATTATCTCTTTGAGATCCCTTTATATTTTCCAAAATAGATGACTGAGAAACCATTTGTGAAAGGATTGATGATATTACTTACTTTATGATTCCCATTTCCATCCTCTTACATTACAAGAAGATTACATCCTTTTCAATTATCATCAATGATAGAATTTCTAGATCCTTTATACTTAGAGATTCTTCCATTTTATCTTCTTTCCCAATGATGATAGTGTATTGAGTAGTCATAGTCCTTGATCATATCTAACCATATTTTTTGGTGCATATTAGGGTATTTATGTGTGAATATAAACTTGTGGCTCTTGTGATCCATTTATATTTCACACTTCTTCCCAAAGAGATAATGCTGCCCGATATTAAATGAAAATATCACAACAAATAACTATATTTTATGCATTGGGAGGTTATGTTCATGAACTTTCAACTACCTTAAATCATTGGCTATCACTTTGTCATTTTTAATTTACACACATCCCATGAACTTCTTCGTATCATCACTGAATACCATGAGAATTTCTCCATTTCTGGGTAGTGTGAGTATAGGTGATGTGATAATCCTATTCTTTAACACCTTGAAGCTCTTTTCACATTTATAATTCCAAGAAAACTTGGCTACCTTCTGAGTTATCTTGGTTAGAGGTTTTTAAATTTATGATAAATTTCTCCCAAATTGATGATAGTACCTAGATAACCTAAGGAAACTATGGTGGTCTATCACATATTTCATCCTTGACCATCCTTTAATTGATTCTGTTGTTAAAGGGCCTAAAAATATCCCATTTATTGTGATAATATACCCCAATAATGAGACTTACTTTAACCAGAACTCTCATTTTTTTTACTTTTCACAAAGATTCTCCTTTATTAAGGGTTTTATCATAGTTATCAGATTCTATTCATGATCCTCATTGCTTTTGGAGTATATTAGAATATCCTATATAAAGACCAAATTTTTTTTTCAAGGTAATCTCTAAAGACTCTATTCATCAATTCTATGAAGATTTTTGGAACAATAGTGAGTCTGAATGGTATTAATATGATACCATAATGCTTGTACCTTATATGAAACCCAGTATTGGAGATATCCTCCTTATTAACCATAACTTTGTAATACCCAAACAAAAAATCCACAATAGAGAAGTATTTTGGTCCACATAAATGATTAAACGATTCATCAATCCATGGTAGTAGATACTTGTTCTTTATTTTGATCTTGTTCAGACCATGTTAATCAATGCAAGCGCACATTAACCCATCGTTATTATTGATGAATAGGACTAGTGAAACCCATGGGGAATCACTTGGTATTATGAAAAAATTATCTATATTCTTTTATATTTGTTTATCTAACTCCTCAAGTTCCACAAAAACCATTATATACTGAGTCTTGGATAATGGTAACACCCCAAGTATAAGCTTGATTGAAAATTAAACCTCTCATCTTGGAGGATGACCAGGAAATTCTCCAAGAAAACCTTTAATGTTTTCCATTCGAAAGGGAACATCTTAAAGGATGATCCTTTATTTATACTAAATCATTTGAGATAGATATAATTACACATAGGGAAATAATATCCATGCCTAAGATGATGTTTTTAAAGAATATTCATCCATCTCATTATATTTTTATAGAATACGGTGTGGATTCATGATAGTGAGAGTGATTTTCTTCTCAAGGAAATTTATTATGGATCTATATAAATAAATATAACCCATACCTAAAATTTCATCAAATTCCACCAAATAGAGTATCATAATTTTCACTGGGATGTTCTTCTTGAAAATTTTAACAGGGGAGGAGTTATATAATTGGTATTAAATAATTTCCCCATTGTTGATTTTCATTGATAGCCCCACTCCCATTCTTTGGGGGGTGTTTTAATATTTCTACTAAACTTTCATGATATGAAGAAATGTGTAGAAAAATAATCAAAAGGTACATTTTCTATTATTGAATGAATAACTAGTGTACCTATCACCACATTACTCTTGGTATCCCCCTCATTGGTTGTGATATAATAATATCATTCTTCCTTCCTTAGAGGTTGTTGGTTGTCTCAAAAGACACTTGGCTTATTGTATTGGTTTGTAAAGTTCCCTAGTTCCTTGTAGTTGATGTAATGAAAAATGAATTGAGGGTTTAAGGGAGAATTACATTACTCCATCACATTAGTGGGATTCTTCCGCTAGTAATAATTATTTAGGATACCTTCCATTATACTCCTAAATAATTTCCTCATACCCCTTAGGAAATTTATGTAGTTCTTATTTCTACACATTTGATAAGTGGAATTCCGGAATTTCTTAGCACCGTTATATTTTTACATTGAACCACCTGAATTGAACTCCAATTTCTTATTCTTTTCAACATAAAAACCTTTAGATTCTATGATCTCCATATCAACTATTAGGGAACAAATAAAATTTACTCATAGCTAATAATGTCCCAAATTTATAGGGATTTTCATATACTAGGTTTTAACCCACCAAAGAAGTGGTCAACCTTGCATTTGGAGGTAATGACAAAGTTGGAGGTGTATTACGCAAGTCTTGTGAATTTTACCTCATACACCCTGATATATTTTTCATATTTTTTCTATAGGGAAAGTAAATCCCATTCCATTTTAAGTTGGAGAGTACAAGGAAAATATTTATTGATTTTTTTTCTAGAATTCATTCTATCCAATCGATTCATTCTCTTCCTTGGGCTTTGTATTCTTAATCAATTTCCACCACTAATTAGCCTTTTCCTCCATAAAATAAATAGAGATTATAACCTCCACTTTCTTAGAACATTGATGTATGTAGAATACATTCTCAGTGGACTTGATCCATTTTTTCATGATTAAGGGATCACATTATTCTTTGAAAGTAAGAGGCATTTTTCACGTAAAGGTCTCAATTGTGGCTTGTTATCTCTTAGGGGGTTTTGGATGCTCCTCTTGCAATGAACCGAACATTTATGAACAAAATTACCTTTATTTTAATTAAGAGGCTTAGGGATATAGAAAAGATATGCACTCATTTTGTTTTATTATATCTGATTGGATTTAAATGACCGTTAATTATCCTTACTATTGATAATATAGACATTTAACAGTGATAACATGACTAGTATAAATATAGGGTTTTAAAAAATCCCTTTGGCACAAATAAAAGAAGCGATGTCCTCAACCAGTAGGATCATACCCTATAAAGCCCATTTATCAAAGCTTCCAAGGGATATATCATTTCTTGGATTTCCCTAGACCAATCCATAGACAAGATGCAATAACCTAAGCATGATAAAAACTATTTATGGGAGAAGTTAATGCTCATTGAGATCACGACCCAAAACATGTTCACCGAAAGGACCCAAGAAATCCCCTCCATCGCACACCATACTCTTAGGGAATATGCTGAGGGATATGTTTCAATACCCTACCATTGTGATTATTTTTTTTATATAATAATGAATATACTTTCATTTTATTATTGTTACTTTGAAAATGATTTTGTAAAGAATAAAATAGAATTTTTTTGTTCATATTCAAAGACAATTGAGGAATATATTTTAAAGAATTAATGTATTTTTGAAATAAATAATTTTTTAATAAAATTATTATTTTTAAATTATATTTATTAAATATTAATGATCGTATAATTTTTATGAAGTCAAAAGTAACTTTGTTTAAGGTTTGAAAAATATTTTTTTCCAAAACCCAACAAGTTTCAATAAATATCAGTTATTTATTTTAAAAGTGAAAATGAACATATTTAGGAAATTTTTTATATAAAATGAATAATATTTTTGTAATTAAGATATCTAAATGATCCAACTGTTAATTTTTCATAATTTTCAAAGATAGTTGAATTTTTGGGTAAAAATTAAATAACGTATTAATATATAATGTGTTTTATGACATCATAATGACCCAATAGTGATGTAATCAAAAATATAAAAGGTATATTCAGATAAATATATTATTTTTCCATTAAAAAAATGTAATTTTAGGTTTATTTAATTTATTTTATAAATCCTTAGTGAATCCTCTAAGACATATAAAATATTTTATGATTTTAAATTCATTTCCTTGAAAGTTTGACTCACCTCCACATGACCAAGGGAAATATTTTAATATCATTGGAACTTAGCCTTATAAAATAATTTATGCCACTCCCCTTTTCTAGTAACCACGGGAAAAAACCATGTTATGGTTTGTGGTTTTGAATATTTTAGTGTGCAATGTCCAAAACCAAAATAATAAAGAAATCCCCCTCCTTTACCATATAAACACACCCAAAACACCATTTATCTTCACTCAAACTCTTTTAATCGCAAAAAATATCTTAACTCAACTCCCTATAGTCCTCCCAAGGTTCCCCAAGCTCCCATGAAGCCACTCCCAAGTCTTTGGTGTCACACATCCAAGTAAAGGATCCTCACCTTTCTCTCATTCGTTTAATTCAAGAACATTGTTTGAAATTAGTCCTTTTAATTTCAATTGGTTATTTTTTCATCGTTTGATAATCAATTCTATACTTTCCATTTTAGGTTATTTGAATTAGTGGTCCTTTATCCCCCCTAATTTTGACCCTTACCCAATATGTTACTATGCCGAAATTCCGTAAGGGATTTCTCTCTTATCAAGTCCATTCAAGCACTTCTTTTATATTATGTATCTTATATTCCATTTCATTTGTTGGGATATAATTTTTCATGTCCCATTTAAGTTAAAATTTTAGTATAAATGATTATATATTCTTTTCACTCTCATTAAACCCCCATATGATCCTTTAAGTACACCTGTCACTATGCATAAATCCCGTAAGGAATATTCTACTCTCCTATTTTATCAAGAACTCCTTTTATTATATGTCTTTTAGTTTAAAGTTCCATATGTTGGGATATGTTCGTACATACACCCCTGACTGCCCATTTGATTTATAAATAATTACATATTCTTTTAATCCTCATTAATTCATCCATGAACAATTATATACAGACTTTAACATACTAAAATTTCATAAATGATCTTCCACCCTCCTCTTTTATCAAGAATTCATTTCATGTTATGTCTTTTAATATCCTTTTTACCTATGTTTGGATATAATGTTACATAACCCCCTTACTATCTATTTTATTTATAAATTACGAGATCTTATTTTCACTCTCTTTAAGCCCCCCTATGATTCCTTAAGTACACCCATTACCATGTCGAAATTCCCTAAGGGATTTTTCTCTTCTCATTTCCATTCAAGAATTTAGTTTAGATTATGAATCTAAATTACATTAAATATGTTGGGATATTATATTCCATGATCCTCTTTATTTCCATTTCATTTATAAATGATTAGATACCCTTTCTCTATCATCATTCCATTTTATGAATTTCTATTTTACGTCGTTATACTGCTAGAATTGCACCACGATTTTCCATGACAAAATCATCATATAGTGAACACCATACCCGTTTCTCTATCAAGGGTATTCAAATTTAGGATCATGTACTTATTTATTGGGGACTCAAATGTGTTTATTCCACATTCCTTAATATTGGAATAAATTATAATGTTTAATGAATCCATGTTGTATGATCTATGTGGCACACATATTCCTGAAAATGAAATGATTATAAAGGGTGTGCACTAATAGTGATCTAATGAATTTGGTAATGTTTAATATCATGATACGTCATGTGTAATGAAGGTTTAATTATGAAAATTCATGTGAAATGAGGGTATAATCATACTAATTCATGTGCAATGAGGGTTTACTCATGTTAATCCATGTGCAATGAGCCTTGGATCATGCTAATATCATGTTGTATGTTGTTACCACATTTCCATGTTATGCATATCATGCTATATCATGCCTTTATGTTCATGTTTCTTTTTTTTCTCCATTGATATTATTATTGAGTAAAATTTATATCCTTACTCATGTTATTCCATGTTTATTCCCTTATTAGGCTTTATAGCTCACCATTTTCTTATGTATGTCCACAGGTTATCCCATGCAATGCTAAGTATGAAGGAATTTTTTGGTCATGTAAAAGAAGTTTTCAATAAAAATGTGTGTTTCATGATTTAAGTTTTATATAATGTTCATAATCCCCAAATACACTGGACCTCTTGATCTTATGAGTTGCTTTACGTGAATTGTTTTGTAATAAATCATGTTTAAATATGAAATAAAGAGAATGGTTGTTATAGTTGGTATAGTAGTATTGGTTAGTTATTTTTGAGATTAGGATTATAAAAATCTAGAGAAATCCTTAGGTATAAGACTAAGTATAATAAAATAATCTGTAAATTTTGGTGAGTATAGAGTAAGTGTTTTATCAAGAAAATAAATCCATGTCTGGATACGAACAAGTAGAGGTGGAACTGGCACATATGTATCTATGGGTAAAAACCAAAAACACTACATTGAGCTAGACTCAAATGGGAACTAGTGCACAATAATGGGTCTTGCTGCACTCTTGGTTTGTCACTCCCAAGGGATATGCATTGGTGAATTCATAATCTTAGTATGAACCATTAATATGGGAACAAAAAAATCACATAAGAATATACGTTTGGAAGTAGATCATGGATAACATAGATCAAAGCCTAGAAATTAATATGTTAAAGAGATAAATGTAATTTATAATTCATCCCTTTAATTTCTTTAGATTCCCCTTTATGTGTTTAACGGTTTAAGATAATCATCCCTAATTTTCTTTTTATTATAGAAAATAGTCAGTGATAGGATGATTTGGGTTAACAATCAATCCAAAGGGAATTATGATGACTATTTAAACAAGATTCTCAATCAGATAGGAGCTTAAGTTGGATATATCGTGATTTCTCCAAACCAACTATAAAAAATAATGACTAAAAAATGTCATTTTTTTGAATGCCTAAGGAAATAAGGGAATAAGGAGATGAAATCTCACAAAAATTCATATGATAAAGATGATAAGGGAAATAAGTCCCAATTTCCTTCATGCAACATGTGTGGGAAGAGACACCACGGAAAATGTCACAAAGGGACTCGAAGATGTTTGATGTGTGGAAAGATAGGGTACAAAGTATCCAATTGATAATAAAAAATGGGTAATGTGATGGATGGAAACAAAGATCCATCTAAGGTATCATACACAGTTCTATGTCATAAATGTGGAGAATTCGAGCATTACCCAAGGAAATGCCCTATTACAAGGGTTAAGAAGCATGATGAGCATCTACAATCTCCATGATCAAGGGAGCATAGAAATTGCTATGCTAAGATGGATAATGATGAATGAATTACATGTGACCACTACTTTAATGTAGTGTATGTCATAATGTATTTCAATTCATGTCCTATTAGTATATCTTTTATGTTTTCTAAGAAAATTTAGTCCCCACAATAAATGATATTAAATCATTAGGGAAAAATTCTAGGAGTATCGTATAACATGTTAAATTTTGTGGGAATGTTCTTCTAGAAAATATTATAATTATTATTTTTATTAATTTGAGGAAAAATGAAAATGTCATTACCTACGCCTCAAGGTAGTTGAAAATTCATGAGAAAAACTATCCCATGCATGATCTAGAGTTGTAATCTATGATCTTTGCATTAAAAATATGGTAGAATTATCTCTTTGGGGAGAAGTGTGAAATATATAAAGATAAAAAAAAGTCTCAAATACATATTCACACAGAAAGAGATGAATATGCACCAATGAAGATGGTTAGAGATCATCAAGGATTATGACTGCTCAATCCATTACCACCCTGGGAAAGCGAACAAGGTGGTGGTTTCTCTAAGTAGAAAGGACCCAAAAATTCTATCATTGATGATAATTGAAAATGATCCAATCTTCTTAGATTTTATGAATATGGATATGAGAATAATAAAAAAGGGAACATCATCAATCCTTTCACAAATTATTTATCAACAATCTCTTTTGGAAAGGTTAAAGGATTCTCAAAATGTTGATGTGGGAATTTAGAAGAAAGTGGAAACTATCAGAAAATGGAAATACTTAGAGATAAATTTTAATGAAGAAGTAATTGTGATATTTTTGTCAAAACTATGTGTTCCATCAAATCTGGTGTTAACGAAATAACTTTTGGATGATACACATAGTTTGAATTTCTCCATTCAACCAAGAAAAATTAAGATGTATCGAGATCTCTGAGAGCACTATCAGTGGGATAACATAAAGAAAGAGATATCTAGATATTAATTAATGTTACAGGAACTACTACAAATACCCCTTTTATCAGCACTAAAAATGTCCTTTAACAGTGCTAGAAAAGCGCTGTTAAAGCCAGCGAAGATAGGGGTACCCTTTATCAGCGCTCCAAAAAGAGATGATAAAGACTCCTTTTTTCAGTGCTAAAAAAGCACTGATAAAATGGGTCTTTTTATCAGCACTAAAAAAAGTGCAGATAAAAGGGTCCTTTATCAATGCTTTCTTTTTAGTTCTGAGAAAAGACCCCTTTTATCGGCGCTTTTTTAAAAGCGCTGATAAAAATAAAAAAAATTAAAAAAAATTAAAAAATACTACCAATCTCAGGGGGGGTTTACAGCACTTGAGATCCCCTTTATCAGAACTTTACTACACCTCCATCACCCACACACACCGACTCCACCCTTTATCAGCACCCCTTTAATTCACCCTTGCACGCGCGCCCCTGCCTCCACCCGAATTTTATCTCAAGACCTCCCCCCTATGCGCCTGAAGCCTTTTCCACTCCCCTATATTGATTTTTTCACACCCATGACTTTTTTTTAAATTAATTATTCATTTAATTTCCATTCCAAATTTGTTTTGGGGGTTTACGACTCATTTTGATGAAAAATGGTGGGTTTTGAAAATTTGGTCCAAACCGTGAGCCCAAATCCATATTTAAAAACAAGTTTTGTTTCTTCTATAACTCCTTCAATTTTTACTATTTTTTACTCATTAAACTTCTCAATTGGCATAAACTAATATATTAAAATCACCATACCACTTTGGACCACATAGAAATCCAAAATCATGATGGATTTGGGTTTTTAATTAAGGTAATGGGCCTGCCTATAAGCCCATTTCCTGCTTTAAATTATTATATTAAAATTTCAACATCTCATTCATTTTTTACTGTTTTTCGGTGATTCTACCTCCCAATCCAAGCCAAAATCCCCAGCCTCACCCCCTTTATCTCTTTTTCCTCTTTGAAGCTCATATACCCCGCAGATTTGGATGATCTTTCTCAATATTTCTCAAATAGACCAGATTTGATGAGGTAAAATAAATCTTTCATAACTCCTTCAATTTTCATCCTTTTTCCCCCATTTCAGTCCACCAATTACCTAATATGACTCCTTAGAATCTCAATACCAGTTTTGGGTACTTAGAGATTCATAATTTGGTAGATTGGGGCTGATTTATTCAATATATTTCTAGTAAGGGAATTCCTTCTTGGTTCCTTCCATCCTCTTTTAGTTTTATTTACTCTTTCTTGAAGTTACTCTTATCCAGAAGCTGGGTTTCTATCCTAAGGTCTGATTTGGAATCTTTGGGGTCAATTTTTCGTGGTCTAGGTCTGGATTTATATTCTTTGTGGTGCGGTGGTTGTGCACTTAAGGTTTTACACAAAGTTTTGAGGGTTTCGACTCAAAAGGTAGGTGATTCCATGTGTAACCATTTTATGATGAGTTAGATTGCTTGTTTTATTAATTTAGTATGTTTATAATCTGTTTTGTATGGTTTTAAAACTGTTTTTGATAAATTTGGTTCAAAATTTAATTTTTAGTTGTATTTTAGCTTGAAATTGGGTACTTTTCATGTGTAACTCCTGGGGTAATGTTTGGGTTAGTTTATAACATATGAAAGTGATTTATTAGTCTTGAAATGGGATTACAATTCTATTTTGTTAATTCCTTATTGTCATGTGGGCCTTTAAAACAGGTTTTTGAATGAGTTTAAGGTGTAAAACCGTGTTGTACTTCTTGAAGGTGATATATGAAAGTGTGTGTTTTTCATCTGTATCTTTGTGGTATTATTTGATGTATTTTTATGACACTTGGGGGTGGTTTAATAATTGTTTTAGGGCTGAATATTCTGTTTTTGATTGGTATTGGTATGATTTTGGTTTTGAGTGAGGGTTTTGAAATGGGTTTACTGTGCAAATAATGGTTATACCTCTTGGGTTTGTTTTATAAAAATTGTAAATGTTTTATTTGGTTAAACAAAGCTGGGAAAAGGTGTATATGTACTGTTTGGGTGAGTGTGTTCACCTAATGTGGGTTTTTGAATGGTAAAGCGGTGATTTGAGATGTTAAACATTATTATAATTTTTTATAAATTGCCAAAATGTTTTACTAAATTTTGTTTTATGTGCGAAACACGGGTGTGGGATATTTCATGTGAGTTTATTTATAAAATGAATTGTGAAGGTGAGAAGGGTATTATGTGACATTTTTGTGGGATTTTATGTGATTTGAATATCTTGTAATGGTTTTATAAAATTGTTTAATGGATTTGTGGAAGTGTTAAAGAAATGTGAAAAGTGTTGTACGCAATTTTGGTGTGAGTTTGATTTCAAAATGCATTTGAATGAAAAGTGGAATTTGTGACTTTTGTGATGTACATGGGGATTTTTGGTTAATGTGTGATGTGTAAGTGATATTTTCATGTGAAAAATATATTTCTTGGATTGTTGAACCTATTTGAGAACAAAGGGAAAACCCGGGTATCTAGGGGGTGGACGTGTACTAGTATGCTAGTGAATCCGTGGGGTTTGGCCTCAGTTTCACTTAGCAAGATTGATGCTTACAACTCTAACTAAACTATGATGATGATGATTTGGGACCACTAGGTTATGGGTATGATCCCTACTAGTGGCTCGTGCGTGATAATGGATATTTATTGTGGTTACTCTCACCGAGATACGAGGTACCTGGGACCCACAGCTTGCTAGTGCCTAGGGGTTATTTCCTATTACTTGTGCTCATTAGATCCTTTGTAATTACCGTCATTATATGGTATTGTTAGATGGAAAATTCAGTAGCTTTGTTATTTATTTTAAAATTTTTGGTCCTTTAAAATTAGCCCACATGGAAACTGTTTTCATTTATTATTTCATCCTTTAGAAAATTGTAACAAGCATTTCTTATTTACAAAACTTGCAATGCTTTTTGTCATGAAATGTTTATCACATGGAATCTCTTAGTGGTGGTATCCTACTAGGATTTCTCTCACACCCTAATTACACCTTTGGGTGTATGTAAACTTTCTTATTTTGTGCCACAAGTTTTGGTATAGATTTTATGCTATTGGTTCGGGTTTTTAGCGGTACATCGTTATGCAGTGTCATGGATATGGCTTGAGGGTGGTGCCTCTTTCCATGTGGAGGTTCTTGGGATGTCATTTCTTGGGTTTGTACCTTTGTAATGGTCTTCAGAAATTGTTTAAAATTGTGTAATTAAGTTCTGAATTTTAGTAAAAGATGTTTTGGTTTGAAAAATCCAGATTTGATTTCTTGGATTCATTTGTTGTTTTAAGTATAAACAATCGGGTAAATCGTTCCCAATTTTTCAGTTTTTGATACCCGGGCACTTATTCCAGCCCGTGGGGATCGGGAACGCCCTTCGGGCCTTTTCACAGGCCGGGTTTGGTGCCGGTTTTGGTGGTGATAATATTCGGTTCGTGACAAAATGGTATTAGAGGAAGTTTTCTCTCTTTGTGTCATGTTATTTTGGGAACAGTCAGGATAGTCTAGAGTTAGGATTGATGGGACATAAATTTTGGTTAGGAGTAGTGTGTCTGATCACCACACCTCATGACGGCATTCAAGTCTCCAGTGGAAGTCGGGACCTTTCGAAGCCCTTTGGTTTTCTTGACTTAATGTTGAGTTTGGGAAACGAAAAGCGAGTTGGGTTAATAGTCTCAGTGAGCTCGCAGGGCCTGGAAAGCCTTATGGAGTTGTGAATATTCACAAGAACGCTCTCTGTTATAGTCAAGTGATTGGAATATGGTCTCCAACCATATGTCCAAGTCACCCACTGAAACTAGTTTCCTCTCGCATTGTCTGGTGTTCTTTAGTTTTGAAATCTTGGAACTTTGGTTTTAAAGTGACTTGGTTTTAAGAAGTGTAATGTTTTTGTGAAATTATTTTCAAATAAATAAAAATGGTTTGATTTATGAAATGGTGGAACTGAATATTCAGAATTATTTTCAAATGGAAAATTGTGTTCTTACACCTCTTTTGAAAGCAGAAACTATATTGAAGTTGGTTTTGAAAAAAGTGTTCGCATTAGAGTTTTCTAAACCATTAAAAGGTGTTTTAATGGGATGAGATGTTTTGAAATTGATTTAAATAACTTGAATGTGAGTTTTTATTGGTACAATTGGGCCTTTTTGAAAAGTTTTTTTATGCGGTAATTTGGGTTCGATCTCCTGGTTAGTGGTTTTGATAAGAATGATATATTGGTTGACCGTTTTGGTTTTGAAAAGTGTAAAGAATCTTTGCATTAACCTTTGGTATTTCCATGAGTGACCACATGCATGGGGTTATATGGGATGATGGATGGTTGATGGAATGACTGGATGAGTGCCAGGATGGATAAGAGGAGGGTGCCTGGTGTGGCACAAAAACATGCATGTGTGAGGCCCATGGGGTACCATTGGTGGATACGCTTACCGCTGAACCGTTTTTTTCAAAGAAATGGTTTTAAAGAAAAACATGTTGTCTAGATGAATAGTTTGGGATGTTTTTTATTATGGGTTTTTGAAAATGTTGATGTTGTGGGATGTTTTGAGTCCAAGAACCCCTCCTGTTTGAACTAGTTTTTGGGTTTGTGTTTGGTCAAAAAGCTGGGCAGAAGGTCCAGTTAGTAGTCTATTATGATATATGTTTTGGGACACCTTCAAAGTGGTTCCATTAATGAGTTTGGATCTGATTTGTGGCATTTTTTTACCAATGGACCAGCTTGGTTGGGTCGTTGGGTTCTCTCATTGGATAAGGTACGCCCCCATTAATGTTTAGTGCAAAACTGAACTGCAACCCGGATTGTTTCGCCGTTGGAAAACCCTATAGTTGATCAATGTAAGGAATATTTTCTTGAGTTTTGTATAATGATTCTACACCATTTACTTTCTTGGTTTTTTCGGATCATCTTGTTGCGGAAGAGTGCTCATGGATGGTTGAAAGAGACCTTAGTTTCCTAAGCTACCTGATTCGTCAAAGGTGGAAGTTGTCTGGGGTTGTCATTATGGATAGTGTCTAAGAGGGCCTCTGAGTCCTTCGTAGTCTCTTTGAAGAAGTGGTTTATGTTAGACCACCCATGTGGGAAATCTGGACACGAGAGGCTGTTATGGACACTTTATGGAATGATGTGATGTTTGGGGATGTTGTATAAGGCCCCCTCCTTGTATTATTTCTATCAGTTGCTTTGGTAATGTTCAAAGACACGATGTGATGTCACGTGCTCGTTTGATTGTAAATGTGAAGTTGTACAATATTTTGTGAGTCTATTTTTTTCAGAAGTGTTTCTCCTTTTGAGAGATCTCGACATCCTCTTTTTTAGAGGAATGTGTTTATATGCGTCCTTTATTTCTGTTGTTTCTCACCCAAATAAACAAGGTGTGATGTGAGTGCATCCTCTAAACCCTTATTTCAATGAATTTCCAAGTTAGGGTAAAGTGAGGTATGGAGTGTGTTATGTCTTGGTGAAACAATTTGGGATTGCGTGTAGTTGTTTGAGCATCAGAAGAAGAAATTCTATTTGGGGGTTTCCAAATCCTAACTGCGAGGTCGAAGATTCTTCAATCATTCCAGCTCCAGCCGTAGGTCCCATAGAGAAGCTGACACGTAGTCAGTGGAAATCCCAGTGTAGTTTTTAACCTTATACAACAAACTGTTCTCAGTATGAGATATGGAAATAGTTTAAACATTTGGTGTTGTCATCTTGCTTCTTTTATTCCCGTTCGGTGGAAAGAGGTGGAGGGCCTCATCCCCTTGTTATCTCCCAATGAATTTCTTTTCCCCTTTGGTTTCCTTTGGGTTCAGGGGAAAGGTTTTAGATTTGTCTAGACATGTTGAGTGAACATTTAGTAGTAACCATTCACCAAAAAACCATGTAGGTATAAGGATCCACATGGTTAGAGCACAGTTTCCCAATCTGTGTGGGCTAACCGTGTGGTTGTCCCAACTCTTTAAGTTTTTGGGTCTTTCTGTGTCGGCCCATATTGTTCAGTTAAGATGGTTGGTTCTTATGTTGGGGAGCCCATTTGTGTATCCTTGTACCAGTAACTCACTTTTGTCCTTGGTCTTGGCTTGGAAGTGGGTAGTCTCGTTCAGAGCTATATAACTAGCTACATCTTCCTTGGGTAAACATTGGGATTGGAGAGTGCCCAATGTTTTAGTTATATCATGGCAAGTGTAACCTTGTTTGATGTTCATGTTTGTTTGGGTAAATTTCTTGAGCCTTGTTCAGATAGTGTTTGAGGGGTTTTCATTTAGGATAAATCCGAATGTGCTTGATCATTTCAGTAAAGAGGTGTATGTTTTGGTTGTGAAGTATTCCTTCCTTAATTGATCACTGGAGGTGTTTTGGCCTTTGGGGGTGAAGCTTAGCAAAGGAGTTTATTTCTGCATTTCGGTTGAGTTTGGTTTTTGCTTTGTCCGTGATGTGGC
Organism: Viscum album; assembly: GCA_963277665.1. Classification (NCBI taxonomy): domain Eukaryota; kingdom Viridiplantae; phylum Streptophyta; class Magnoliopsida; order Santalales; family Viscaceae; genus Viscum; species Viscum album. The sequence continues at coordinate 392,642,739 of OY728147.1, read as the reverse complement.
TTTCTGAGGGTGGAATGTTTTTTGGTGGGGATAATTGTCACACCCATGAATTTTTGTAAATTCATTATTCATTTAATTTCCATTCCTGATTTTTTTGGGGGTTTACCACTCGTTTTGGGGAAAATGGTGGGTTTTGAAAATTTGGGCCAAACCGTGGGCCCAAATCCAGATTTAAAAACAAATTTTGTTTCTTCTATAACACCTTCAATTTTTACTATTTTTTACTCATTCCACTTCCCAATTGGCATACCCTAATATATTAAAATCACCATATCCATTTGGACCACATAGAAATCCAAAATCATGATGGATTTGGGTTTTTAATTAAGGTAATGGGCCTGCCTGTAAGCCCATTTCCTGCTTTAAATTATTATATTAAAATTTCAATATCTCATTTGGTTTTCACTGTTTTTTAGTGATTAAACCTCCCGCTCGAAGCCAAAAACCCCAGCCTCACCCCCGTTATCGCGTTTCCCACTTTGGAGCTCATATACCCCACGGATTTGGACGATCTTTCTCTATATTTCTCAAATCAATCAGATTTGATGAGGTAAAATGAATCTTTGATAACTCATTCAATTTTCATCCTTTCCCCCCATTTCAGTCCCCAAATGACCTAATATGACTCCTTAGAACCTCAATACCAGTTTTGGGTACTTGGAGATTCATAATTTGGTGGATTGGGGCCGATTTCTTCTAGATATTTCAAGTAAGGGAATTCCTTCTTGCTTCCTTCCATTCTCTTTTAGTTTTATTTACTCTTTCTTGAAGTTCCTCATATCTAGAAGCTGGGGTTCGATCCTAAGGTCTGATTTGGTATCTTTTGGGTCAATGTTTGGTGGTCTAGGTCTGGATTTATATTCCTTGTGGTGCGGAGGTTGTGCGCTTAAGGTTTCGCACAAAGTTTTGAGGGTTTCGACTCAAAAGGTAGGTGATTCCATGTGTAACCATTTTATGATGAGTTATCTAGCTTGGTTTATTAATTTAGTTTGTTTATAATCTGTTTTTTATGGTTTTAAAACTATTTTTGATAAATTTGGTTAAACATTTAATTTTTAGTTGCATTTTAGCTTGAAATTGTGTACTTTTCATGTGTGACTCCTGGGGTAATGTTTGGGTTTAGTTTATAACATATGAAAGTGATTTATTAGTCTTGAAAGGGGCTGCCAATTCTGTTTTTTTAATTCCTTATTGTCATGTGGGCCTTGAAAAGAGGGTTTTGAATGCGTTTAAGGTGTAAAACTGTGTTGTACTTCTTGAAGGTGATATATGAAAGCATGTGTTTTTCATGTGTATCTTTGTGGTATTATTTGATGTATTTTTATAACACTTGGGGGTGGGTTAATAATTGTTTTAGGGATGAATATTCTGTTTTGGATTGGTATTGGTATGATTTTGGTTTTGAATGAGGGTTTTGAAATGGTTTTACTGTGCAAAAAATGGTTGTACCTCTTGGGTTTGTTTTATAAAAACTGTAAATGTTTTATTTGGTTAAAAAAAGTTGCGAAAGGGTGTATATGTGCTGTTTGGGTGATTGTGTTCACCTAATGTGGGTTTTTGAATGGTAAAGTGGTGATTTGAGATGTTCAACATTTTTAGAATATTTTATAAATTGATGAAATGTTTTACTAAATTTGGATTTATGTGTGAAACATGGGTGTGGGATATTTCATGGGAGTTTTTTTATAAAATGAATTGTGAAGGTGAAAAGGGTATTATGTGACATGTGTGTGGGATGTTATTTGAGTTGAATATCTTGTAATGGTTTTATAAAATTGTTTAACGGATTTGTGGAAGTGTTAAGGAAATGTGAAAAGTGTTGTAGGCAATTTTGGTGTGAGTTTGATTTCAAAATGCATTTGAATGAAAAGTGGAATTTGTGACTTTTATGATGTACATGGGGATTTTTGGTTAATGTGTGATGTGGAAGTGATATTTTCATTTGAAAACTATATTTCTTGGATTGTTGAACTTGTTTGATCACAAAGGGAAAACCCGGGTATCTAAGTGGGTGGACGTGTACTAGTATGCTAGTGAATCCGTGGGGTTTGGCCTCAGTTTCACTTAGCAAGATTGATGCTTACAACTCTAAATAAACTATAATGATGATGATTGGGGACCAATAGGTTATGGGTATGATCCCTACTAGTGGCTCGTGCTTGAGAATGGATATTTTTTTGTGGTTACTCTCACCGAGATACGAGGTACCTGAGACCCAGAACTAGCCAGTGCCTAGGGATTATTTCCTATTACTTTTGCTCATTAGATCCTTTTACTTACCATTAGTATATGGTATTTTTGGATGGAAAATTAAGTATCTTTGTTATTTATTTTAAAATTGTTGGTCCATTAAAATTACCCCACATGGAAACTGTTTTCATTTATTATTCCATCCTTTACAAAATTGTAACAAGCATTTATTATTTACAAAACTTGCAATTATTTTTGTCATGAAATGTTTATCACATGGAATCTATTAGTGGTGGTATCCTACTGGGATTTCTCTCACACCCTAATTACACCTTTGGGTGTATGTAGACTTTCTTATTTTGTGACACAGGTTTGGGTATAGATTTTATGCTATTGGTTCGGGTTTTTAGCGGTCCATCGTGATGCAGTGTCATGGATATGGATTGAGGGTGGTGCCTCTTTCCATGTGGAGGTTCTTGGCCTGTCATTTATTGGATTTGTACCTTTGTAATGGTCTTAAAACATTGTTTAAAATTGTGTAATTTAGTTCTGAATTTTAGTTAAAGATTTTTTGGTTTGAAAAATCCAGATTTGATTTCTTGGATTCATTTGTTGTTTTAAGTATAAAAACTCGGGTAAATCGTTCCCAATTTTTCAGTTTTTGATACCCGGGCACCTGTGCCAGCCCGTGGGGATCAGGAACGTCCTTCGGGCCTTGTCACGGGCCTGGTTTGGTGCCGGTTTTGGTGGCGATCAGATTCGGTTCGTGACAGATTTGTTCTCTTATTTATGATATATCTATTTATTTATATATATATTTAGGTATATTTATTCGTATAGTAATATATATTTATATTAATATATACATAGTTATATTAATATATATAGTTATATTAGTATATATATTTATAGTTATATTAATATATATATTTATAGTTATATTAATATATATATAGTTATATTAATATATATATAGTTATATTAATATATATTTATATAAATATTCATATATTTGTATTTTAAATAAAATGGATATTAGTTATTATTTAGATAAAGCTAATATATTTTATACGTAAATATGTTTAATTATTTATTTAAAAAATTAAATTTTTAGGTGTGAATATATAAAAAATATGTACATATAGTTATATATTTGATTATAAATAGCAGTGAATTATAAGAAAAAGATAAAATTTCAAAGATATAATATCAATATGAATGTAATAACTTGTAATAAATTCAGTCCCCACCAAAAAAAGGCAATAATAGCCCCTTAAACGAGGCTGAAAATCCACAAAATATTAAAAAATCGGGGTACCCCGACTAAAAACTTAGTTTTAGAGGCCTTATGGGCCTTTTCTAGATGTGAAAAGACCTTGACTGGGGTTAACCAAATTATATGGGTGTAGAGATCAACGCAGGATTCGATTTTATATATGGTAGAGCTCAAACAGACACCCAGATCAAAAGTTATGGCTGTTTGAAGTTCGAGTTGCGTTTTTAACATATTTTGGGTCTTTTTTTAATTTTTTGATTTTTTAGGTCTTCAAATTGTTATGAAATGACTATTCCTCCATAATAATTAAAAACTTATTAATTAAAAATAACTTTTTAGTTTTTTATAAGACATTTACACTAAATATCTTATATATTAAGTATATTAAGTGTAAATGTATATTTATACTTATCTAAAATATATTTAAAAATTATATATTATATTTATATCAATATAACTATATTTAAATATTTATATATTAATATATAATTTTAATTAATTTTTTTTGAAGTCAACCCTTTATCAGCACTACTAAAAAAAGCGCTGATAAAGGGGGTAACTTTATCAGGGCTAAAAAAAGCGCTGATAAAGGGGTACCTTTATCAGCACTTTTTTAGGGCTGATAAAGGTTCCGTTTATCAGGTATTTTTTTAGCGTGAAAATGGTACCCCCCTTTATCAGTGCTTTTTCGTTAGCGCTGATAATGTTGGTGCCGGGAAAACTATTTTTGTGGTAGTGAGGTATGTCACCAAGTGAAGGATGTGAGACATAAGTTTAAGGGGATAATGAAACCATTACCCATACTAACATGGAAATGGGAAAACAATACCCTGGACTTTGTCATCGGACATACGAAGACTTCCAAAAGAAACAATTCAAATTTGTTTATTAAGGGTCATCTTACAAAGACCACACACTTCATTTCAATGCAAGAAGATTTCTCACTGGATCAACTAGCACAGATACACATCAAATAAGTGGTAAGGTGACATGGAGTACCACTATCGATTATGTCTGATCAAGATCCAAGATTCACCAATAAGTTCTAGAAGTGTCTCTAATACACTCTGAAAATTGAGTTTAACTTAAGCATGACCTATCACTATAAAAACGATATCCAATATAAGTGGAATATCCAATCACGTGATTACATGTTGAGAGATTTCTCAATGGACCTCAAAGGGGGATGAGACTAACATCTTGCTTTGGTGGAGTCTTCATTCAACAAAAGTTTCCACTCAAGCATCCAAATAGATCCTTATGAATCCCTTTATGAGAGGAGGTACATAACCCCAAATGTTGGGGAACAAAAACTTCAAGGTTTGGAAAAATTTAGAGAAATGGTGGAGAAGTTTAAGACCATCCAGCAACACATCAAAGCTGCCCATAGTCAAAAAAAGAGTAATGCTGACAATCATCGATGAGACCTAGATATTGATGTTGGAGAAATGTTATTACTCCGTATATCTCCGTGGAAGATAATTATGAGATTTGGGTAGAAGTTAAATCTTATTCCAAGGTACATCAACCCTTTTGAGATCCTTAATTACATCAGAGCAGTGGACTATTGATCAGAACATCCACCAAACATGTCTAAGGTACATGATGTATTCCATGTATCACTTTTGAGAAAGTACATACTTGACCCATCACATGTACCCAATCCAAATGTGGTACCTTTGGAGAATTACCTCTCTTATGAGGAGAATTTAGTGAATATCTTAGACCATAGAGAAAAAGTTCTAGGAATAAGACGATGCCCCTTGTCAAGGTGTAGTGGCGAACCCACAAGTTTGACGAAGCAACATGGGCACCAGAGGAAGTGATGAAGTAGAGTTACCCTAATCATTTTTAATGTGTGAAATAGAAATTTTTAGGGTGAATTTTTTTAATGGTGGAATGTTGTAATGACCTGAACATTTATAAATAAAATTCAATTTATTTTAATTAAATGTATTATGGATATAGAAAATATATGAACTCCATTTATTTTATTATTCCCAATTAGATTTAAATGATCTTTAAGTATCCTTACCATTGATAATATAGTTGTTGAACAATGATAACATGAATAGTATAAATATAGGGTTTTAACAAATACCTTTGTAATAGAAAAAAGAAGTGATTGCCTCAAGCAGTATGATCAACCCCTATAAATCTTATTTATCAAAGATTTCGAGGGAGATACCATTTTTGGGATTTTACCTCGACCAATACCAATCTATGATCCAACAACTTAATCATGAGAGAAACCATTTATGGGAGAATTTCAAGCTCATCGAGATCACAACCCAAACCATGTTCACCGAACGGCCCCAATAAATCCCCACCATCCCACACCTTACTCTTATGGAATATGCTGGTGTAATAAAGGGACATTTATCAATACCCTATAATAATAATAATAATTTTTTGTATATAATAATGAATATAATTTCATTCTATTATTGTTACTTTGTAAATGATTTTCTAAAGCACAAACAATATTTTTGGTTAATATTCGAATTCGATAACGAAATCTATTTTGATGAATTAACTTATTTTGGAAATAAATAATATTTTAATAAAATATTATTATTGAATTAAATTTATTAAATATTAATGACCATATAATTTTTATGAATTCAAATTGAACTTTTATTAAGGTTTGAAAACCATTTTTTCCAAAACCCAACAATTTTGAATAAATGTCAGTTTTTTTAAGAGATAAAATTCACATATTTAGAAAATTATTTAGATAAAATGAATGTTATTTTTGGAATCAAGATATTTAAATTATACAATGGTGATGTTTTTATAATTTTTTGAGACAATCCGATTATTGGGTAAAAATTAAATACCATATAAATATATAATCTATTTTATGACATCATAATGACCCAATAGTGATGTAATAAAATACTATAAAAGTTATATGCATCTATATATATGTTGTTTCTTTAAAATAATTTAATTTTATGTTTATTTGATTTATTTTATAAAATATTAGTGAATCCTTCAAGACATATAAAATATTTTAAGATTTTAAAAACATTTCCTTTAAAGTGTGACTCACCACCACATAAGAAAATGAAATATTTTAATATATTTGGCCCTTAGCCTTATAAAATAATATATACCAATCCCATTTTCCAAAAAACATGAAAACAACATGGGATAGTTTGTGGTTTTGAATATTTTAGTGTGTAATGTCCAAAATCAACATAATAAAGAAATCCCCATCCTTTCCTATATAAACCCACCAAATCCCACATTTATCTTCACAAAAACTCTTTAAATATAAATCCAAATCTTACATATACTCCCCAAAGACCTCTGAATAATCAAACAAGCTCCCAAGAAGCCTCTCCCAATCCTTTGGTGTCACACATCCATGTAATATATCCTCATCTTTCTATCTTCCTTTCATTTGAAGAATTTTGTTGGAAGTTGTCTTTTTAATTAAAATTAGTTATGTTTTTATACATTAATAATAAATTCAATACTATCATTTTTTTGTTATTTTAATGAGGTATCATTTATCCCCCACCCATTTGGACCCTTACCTAAGCTGTTACTATGTTGAAATTCCGTAAGATATTACTCTCTTCTTATTTTCATTCAAGCACTTATTTTATATTATGTATCATAGATTCAATTTAATATGTTGGGATATAATTTTACATGAAAAATTTACTATAAAATGTATTTATAAAAGAATATAACTTTCTTTAACTCCCATTAAGACCCCGTAGTATCCATTAAGTACACCCATCACTATGCCGAAATCCTGTAAAAATATTCTAGTCTTCTATTTTATCAAGCACTCACTTTATGATCATGTACGTATCGATTGTGGTGTAATTTTGACATCGTTATACAGTCAAAATTACACCACAATTTTCCAGGCCAAAATCATCATGCAGTGAACACCAAACCCATTTCTCTATCAAGGGTATACAACTTTATGATCATGTACTTATCGATTGGAGACATACATTTATGTATTCCACATTCCTTTTTTGTCTATTAAATCATGATGTTTAATGAATCCATGTTGTAAGATCTATGCGGCACACTTATACATGAAAATGAAATGATTATGAAGGGTGTGACCTTATGGTGCCCCAATGCATTGGGTAATGTTTAGTATCATGATATGTAATTTGAAATAGGGGTTTACTCATGATAATTCATGTGAAATTAGGATTTTCTCATGATAATTCATGTGCGATGAGTGTTTAGTCATGATAATACATGTTCAATGAGCCTTAGATCGTGATAATATAATGTTTTATGTTGTTGCCACATTTCCATATTATAAATATCATGCTATATCATGCCTTTAAGTTCATGTTTCTTTTTAGATCCATTGATATGCCTATTTAATAACATGTACTTTATTCCTCATGTTATTCTATGATTATTCCCTTACTTGGATTTATATCTCAACATTTTCTAATGTATGTCCTCTAGTTATCCCATGAAATGATAAGTATGAAAGAATTTTGTGGTCATATAAAAGAAGTTTTCAATAAATATTTTTATTTCATTTTTTTAAGTTGTTATGTAACATTCCTAAGACCCAAAGATAATATACTTTTTGATATTCTGAGTTGTATAAAGTGAAAGTTTATGTAATAAATAATGTTTAAATATGAAATGAAGAGAAGGGTTGTTATAACTACTGACCTATGTTTCAATTTATTTTCTTTTTTAGTTGAGAGTGTATCATCATAAATATTGTGATTCCTACCCCCATTGGGTTGAGCATCTCATTTGGATAGTCATCACATTTTCCTATGAAATGGTTATTTACTTGATTCTTACTATTTCTGACCATTGTCTATAATAAAGAGAAAATCATGGATGAGTAATTTTAAACTATTAAACACATAAACGAGAATCCAACTACATTAAAGTGATAACATATAATGTACATTTATTTCCTTAACTTGTGATTTTCTAGGATCCAATCTAAATTATCCAAGATATATATCCTAACATATAATCTTATAGGAAATTTTTTATTCCCTTAATAATGGTTCATAATGATCATATGATTTTACCAAATCATATCCTCTATGAGTGTCAAAATAGATATGCATCAAGGCTTGTTTTCATGCACTAGTTCCCAGTCGAGCCTTGATTAATGTGGTGTTTTCAGGTTTTACCCTTATGTACATCTGGTCCAGAACCACATAAAATTGTATTATCCATACAAGGATGTATTTATTTCATAAAACAGTTAATCTACACTTAGTAAAATATTCATATGTTTTATTATAGTTATTTTTATCCCTAAGTATTTCACTAATGTTTTCTAATCCTAAACAAAAAAACTAAACTTTTCCTTTGATACCAACTATAACAAACTTACTATTTATTTGAAATTAATATATGATTAATTATATAAAAGTAGACTTAATTCAACCTAGATGATCAATAAGTATAGTGTCTTTGTGATTTAGGTATATTACATGACAACTTACAAAAAGGAACACCTCATATTTATTGAAAACTTCTTTAACATGATCATAATATTCCTTCGTACATAACAATGAATGAGATAACATGGAGACATATATAAGAAAGGGGTGAGATATAAATCCTAGTAAGGTAATAAACATGTAATAAAATTAATAATGTAATAATAGTCATATCAATGAGGAATAAAATGGATGAGAATAAAAAACATGAACAATGAGGTATGATATAACATCATAATCATAAAGAAGACATGGGAAATGCTGCAACAACATAAAACAATGCATCATAAACATAGGACAAGGATAACTGCCATGAAATCAGGATGAAAAAAGTCACATGATGGATTAGGTTCACTCCATAATCTATTTAATGACGTATCATGAGACTAAAACATTACCCAATGCATTGGAGGACTATATCATTCTGGGAACACCTGTCACTTTTATTTCATTCTCATGGTTAAGTGTGCTAGATATATCAAATAAAATGGATTCATTCATCATAATATTTTATTCCCAGATCAATAAGTATGGAATAAATAAATTTAATTACCAAATAAAGGAGTATAAGTTCATAAAGGTTAACACCCTTGATAAGAAGTTGGTATGGGTATTCACTACACAATTTGTTTTAATATAGAAAATCACGGTGAAATTTTGGGAGCATAACTGCATCACTTAAAGATTTATAAAATGGGATGATGAGAAAGAAATGGGTTTCCAATCAATTTTAAATAAAATGGAAATTAATAGGGACATGAAAAAACATATCCCATTATTAGGATTTGGAAATATAAGGCGTAAGATAATGAAGAAACTTGAATAAATAGGAGGAAGAAAATAACCCTTACATTGAGAGTGTGACATTAAATGATTGTGGGTAGCCTCTTGAGATAATGGGGGAACCTTGGGAGGACTATAGAGATGATAAGGAAGAGTAAGTAAGTGCTCCAAGGATTTTTAGTTAATAGAAATGGGACCTTGAGTGGGTTTATATAGAAAAAGAGAGGGGAATCTTTTATTATTTCCCAAACATAGCTTTTGGAATCTATATAATAAAATAACCAAAACGACAAAAATACACATGGTTTATAGAAAAAGGGGTGGTTTTCATTATTTTATAATTCCAAGGATAGTACTAATTAATATATTTCCATTGTTGATGTGGAGGTGAGTCATACTCTTAAAGAAATGATTCTAAAACCTTAAAATATATTATAGGTGTTGGAGGATACATAAAGGCCTTATAAAATCAATCAAATAAAAATAATATTATACTATTTTAAGGGTAAAACATATATTTAAATATGTATTTACATTATTTTATTTATTATGTCATTTTGGGGTCATTATGATTTCATAATACACACTATATATTTATTTGGTATTTAATATTTACCTAAAAATTCAACTTTCTCAGAAAATTATAAAAAATTTACCATTTGATAATTATGATGTTTTGATTCCAAAAAATAATATTCATTTTATAATAATATTTTTCTAAATATGTGCATTTTTTACTTTTAAAATAATAATCGGCATTTATCAATAAATGCTGGGTTTATTTGGACCATAACAGTTTTTGAACCCTTATAAAATTTATATATGACTTCATAAAAATTATATGGTGATTTATATTAGATAAAAATTATTTAATAATAATATTTTAACTAAATAATATTTATTTAAAAAATAAATTTATTCTTGAAAATGAATTCCTTAATTAAATTTTATTATTACCTCAAAATAAAATTTTTATTTTATTGTATAAAAATAAAAATCATTTATATAGTAACAATAAGATGATAAATATTCATTGTTATATAAAATATAAATATTCATATTATTATATTCTTAAAACATATCCATTTAATATAGTATCAGAAACCTTAAGAGTAAGGTGTACGATGATGAGACTTTTATGGGGTGGTTCAATGTACATTGTTTAGGATGTAATCTCGATGGGCTTGAACTTCTACAATAGAAGGTATCTCTGATGATTAATTTTTCGGATATAAGATTGGGATTGATAAAGAAAAAGTCCCAGTGTTGCTATATCCCTCATAAGATCTGATAAAAGGGATTCATAGGGTACGATCCTACTGGTTGAGGCCGCCACTTCCTTTGTCTGTGTAAGTTGGATTTATTAAAACCATATATTTATACTAATAATGTGATCATTGTTCAATGGATATATTATCAATGTTAGTGATTATTAACGATCTTTTAAAATTTTTAGGATAGAATCAAAGAAGTTAATGTGGTTTTTATAACCATAATACATAATAAGACATTTAATTAAATGATATAGATATTTTTATTTATAATAGTTCAGGTGGTTACACATAGAAACAAGGGTTAATGGAGAGGGGGAAAAAGAGAGAAACCCCATGATGTATAGGAAAGTTACCCTAAACTTTCAATCTAGGTAAAGAATCACCAATAACCACCATGAGATCACATTAGTGGGGGGTTTGGAAGAGCCAAAGATAGTTGGGAGATTCATCCATGTTGTGGGGTTTGAATGGGGGAATCCAAGGGAAGGAACCCTAATGAAAAAAGGAGAAAGTTAAAAAATACCCGTCTTCTAATGGGTTGTAGGGATTACATGTAATATTAAATAAAACATATAGATAACCACTATTTTGAGCTGAAATAGTTACATTCATAGGATACATTTTTAGTTTTATCGCACACCAACCATGTGAGTTGAAAAACCCCATTGCAATAGGTTGCACAATTAATTTAACTATGTGCCTACCATGAAATCTAAAAAAATTCCAAACAATTCACCCATTTCAACCCACAATACATATAACTCAATGTTTAAACCATCTAAAAAATACCCCCACATATAAGTGACACTAGGGGTTCCATGAACTCCCCACCATGTCACTTTATGCCCTGAGAAGGTCCCCAGTCAAGTGGGAATTAAAAATAACAAGCTACAACACTCCTTCCACAAATATATTTGAGTTGTAAAATGAACTACTAAAGAAAATACAAGGAAGAAAATATCAGGAGATGATGATTCCACAAAATCAAACCACTTAATCCAAAAGGATACCAAGAGTCTCCAAGAAAAACACAACCACACTTACTGGTACAAGAAAAAAATGAAACAGAAACCAGGAATGAGTCTTCCCACCATTCATAAATATCCAAAATGGTGTAACAAAAGTGAAAATATCAAAAGAAGACCTCCACTATAGGGAAAATCTCTAAAGAGATCTAAGTAACACTTAGAAACAAGACCGAACTTCCTCAAAGGAAAACGAACCTAAAACAACTCAACGCCAACATTTTTATCCATTAAAAATATTAACACTCACCTCTAGAAGGGATAAGTTTCAAGGTATGCCACAATAAGAGATGACATGGGACCTCGACCTAAGTCACAAAACTCTTGGTGTAAACTAGGAAAAAAAACTATCCCATGGAGAATATGACAAGACTAGAACCATGGAGTGCTCAAATTTCTGATGTAAAAATCCATCATAATTACCCACATATCAACCCATAAATAAATTATGAGACCATCAACATGAAACTATCCTTAAAAAGGATATTAAATTAGAAAAAAATTGTGGATTAAAAATAAAATAACCAAACAACAAGGAATTATTTAAAAATAAAAACCTATGAAATCAAAAAATATAGAAGATAAACATACAATACCTAAGAATTCAAAATAAAAAACACACAAAAGAATTTAAAAAAACTCCCAATTAGATGAAAATAACAAAGACTTGAAAATCACCTTTACGAGCATCAACACAATTTTATAAAACAACAAAATATTTATGTTTAATAAAAACTACACTATAAGATCCTAGTTTTTTTTGAGTCACATATCCTTTTTACTTTTAGATAAAATATTTGGTTTTAACTAATATTAATTCTAAATAAGGTCACAAGATCTTTGGGGGTGTCTGGGGATTCTTTGGAGCTCAGAGGGTTTGGTTTTTAGATAGGAAGCTGGGCCTCATGGTAAGGGGAAACTGTTCGGCCCACGACACACAGTTAGGAGCACCCATGCGGGTTTGGACTAATAATAGGAAAGGGCACACAGCTTTCCCTAACCATGTTCCCATGACCACACACTTGTGTGGGAAGCTCTAGAGTTTTTAGTAGAGGTGTGTAGCATATTTTTCACCTGGATTACCCAACCATGCATAAGAACCATGAGGGATCCCTGTTAAGGTAATGTGGGGTATGTGTTTGGCTCTCAGTTTTTCCAAACATGTAGAAAAACCATGCAGACCAATAATTTTGGGTGAAATTAGAAATTTACTATTAAAAATTTTATAACCAAAAACTAATTTTCCATTATTGAAAGAGATACCCCATTGGAATTTGGGATCTCTTTTGAATCTTTCATGGTAGGATTAGCTCTCAATTCTCTATTCAGAATCAGGTTAAAACATTGTTTGTCTCATTGGATCCTTATAGATGAGTTCTTTATTCATATTTCACATTTTTTGTTTTTCTACATATTGGTGAAGTTTTTTTGGTTTATGTTAATATGAAATATATCCAGATTTTTTCCATTATTCCTTTTTCTCTTGATTTGGACTGAATTAGAGGTCAATAATGGATAAGTGTTTTACCAATGGTATACATTTGGTGGTCTATAACATTCCATTATTTTTTAGTGTCTTATATACCTTTCTCTATAGTTCCACACACCAGGAATTCTAGTGTTTCACCTAAAATTAAATGAATTTGATTTTTAATTTTTTAGGACTTGTTTTGGTTACCCACAAGAACCATTATATGGTTTTATGTGATTACCTCAACCTGTGTCAACTTTGAGGTGTATTTGTGTATCTTCCTCATGATATACCACCCCATTGGGTGTGTGTGAGTTATCCATCTTTATCAGGAGCCTTAATAAACAAAATTATAAATGAATTAATGAATTGTAGAAGGTTTATACATTCTTTCCATGTGATTACATGAATGGTAATTATGGAATTAATTGGTTAAATGGGTTTAAATGGAAAATGAGTATTGAGTTTGATGAAATCATGGATTATTTATAATTATTAAATGAGATATAAATTTTTAAATGACTTGATTGTAGTAGTGGATTCCATGAGAATTTTTACTCCTCTGATCCTGATTCTCTAATATTCTAGGGACATTTCTACTCCATGGATCTTGATAATGGTAGTGGATGCCTTGGAAATTTCTAATACTTATATCCTGATTCCATTGGACTCAATGGAAAAGTCAAATCCATGGATCTGTATTTATTATGGTAGTGGATTCCTTGGACATTTTTAATTCATGGATCCTGATTCCAGAGGATTCCAAGGACATTGCTACTCCTTGGATCCATCGTTCTTAGAATTCCTTGGATGAGCTCCTTGGATTCCACCCAAGTCTTTAACAAGTTTCTATCAAGATACTCCATGGACTCAGTGAGGATAAATTGGTCATATATACCTTGGATATGGACCTTTCAAGACTGAAACTAGACTACATGGCATAATCCATTGTGGGTTCTTTATCATGATTTATGGTTTCATGATTACAGTTACCCATGATTATGGGTTCTTGATTATTGTTCACAAGGAACCATGTTTATCTAGACATTATTACTTTTTTCTTAAGGAACATTAACTTAATTATTGTTGTACCATTGATACAATGCAAACTAATTTATTGTTTATACACACTGGATATGTTATATAAACCATTGGTGGGGGCTTAATGAGTGCTATCTCACACCTTGTTCATGCCGTCGTTGGGTACCCGGATGGATTTCATGGACGTAGGTAGGGACCAGGGAAAGTACCCACTTTATGATGCTTGATTTGTGCAATGCATAGAAGTGAGGGAGAACAAGACCTAGATATGCTCATAATCCTATCTAGGGATAGTTTATTTTTGGTATTTTTATACTTTTGATACATATACTTTACTATATTCCCAGTGCCATTTATTTCATACTATTTTGTATAGAGACATGACATGATTATAATATTGTACATGAAACTACTTTTGGATTTATCATTATTACACTATCCTTTATGTTTATCCTTTTTTAGTTATTTTATTTTATTCTTATATTCATTATTATGATAATACAATATCTTTCCACTCTGACATGAGGGAATAGTCTCTTCATAGTCACACCCTAGGCCCTCACTGCTAGATAGTAGTGTAACGACCCAAACTTTTATAAATGGAATTTTTACTTATTATAATAAATATATATAGTATAAAACACATACATATCATAGAGATCCCAATAAAAACTTTATTACTATAAATTAATAGTTAAATAAGTTATATTTCAAGATATTAAAAAACTTATACTGATTGAACACTAACTTGATCCTTTGAATAGAAACCTAAACCTTAAGAAAAGTAATTAGACCAATAGAATAATAACCACACCTATGAAATTATAAATAAAATTTGGGTATCTTATAAATTAAAATATGATCTAATTATATCATTGTATTTGAAAATAAATATTTTTCAAATGATAAATTAAGTTTTCGTATTTTTGTAAAACGTAAATGTTTATTTACAATTTTTTTATTTAATATAATGATATAAAATAAATTTATTTTCAAAAAATAGATTTATAAAACAATATTTTGTTTCCTTATGATTATAATTTAATTTTATGAGACCTTATTTAATTTTTCAACGTGTCATAAAATTGGTTACAATTTTAAAATTTGTATTTTTCAAATAAATGATCATTTAAATTAAAAGTTAAATTTATCATATTTATAAAATTATTTTAATAAAATATATTTCATTTTTTAACTCTACTCATTGAAAAATGGTTGGGGTAAATTTTTGGTATTTTTCTAAAATAGTTGAATTTTTTATGAATAGTAAAATGCATTAATTTACAGTATACATACATTATGTGTTAAATACCAATTCCATGAGTCACCGCTGATGTAAAAACCCTAGTCTAGAACTACCATTAATTATTTTAATATATTTAGTGATAATTATAAAACTATTCACAATATTTAGTCAAAATAATAAACTAATGAATATAATAATTAGAAAAAACCCCTCTCATCCCCTATAAATACCGTCCCACACCACCTCTTCTCTTCACAACTCTCAAGATTTTAGCCTTATCCAAATTCTGAAAAAATATATTCCTAATCCCATTCCAAATGTATAGGATCCTTTTTTCTCATATAAATACAAAAACCTTTTCTCTAAGGAGGTTTTCAAGAAGAAGGATTCAATAGGAAAAATCATATTTCTTTTCTTTTAATTTTTTTTATTCTCTCCTCATATCCTCTATCCAATTTTTCACAATAAATACACTTTATTTTATATACTACAATAATATTATGTTAATTTAATATTTATAATTAAACTCCTTCCTTTCTCTCTTTTATTATAAAAATGAAAACATCACTCGTGATGTGTCAATTTATCAACATCGTGGACAATGCATTTTCAGTTTTCTTTAAAAACCTGAAGGCTATTAATAAAAAAATTATAATGGTCTAAAATGACTATAAAATGTATATAATAAAACTTCTTATGTTCTTGAACTAAATTATGTACACAATAATAAACAATGGATCAAAAATAGTTTGTGATGATAAAAAACCGCCAAATTAATCTAAATGATTATCACTAACGTCTTATATAATGATTAATCCTAATAAAATTTAACCAAATAATTTATATAAACATTTAAAACTATGTTTATTCATTAAAAACCTATAATTTCAATTCTATAGAATTATACCCATTCTAAATGAACTTCTGTAATCATATTCAAGAAAACCGATCACGAAAACCAATAAAACAAACACTCTTGAATGAAGAAATTGAACTATAATATCATCTAAAAGGATATCAATGAAATTAAAAAAACTATTATAAATGAAATAATTTTTTAGAAGTTATGGATATTCTAATAAATTAATCTAATTTGATTATACATGATACTAAAGTGAAGGAAGCAATCAGACATAAGGTATGGGGAATTCTCGATCCTAAACCTCTTTCTTTGGGTTTTCCCTATTTCACTCCATTTTCAATATGGATGTTCAATTAATGTTTCTTAAGTTTCATTTATTTATCCTTTTCTTTTCTTTTCTATATATACATGTTTTTAATCTTATTTTATGACAAATGGAAATATTTTTCCAAAATAACTATTCTTTCTCAAAATACATCCATTAGTTCTCATGAGATTATTTCTTCTTAACTCAAGATAGATGATTCTTATACCAATTATGTTATACCCTCTTTATTTTGGGAACCCCAAAGTTTATTCATGAAATTATGCTTTGTGAAATTAAACCCATTCCATTCCATGGGTTATTTTCTGTCCAATTTTTATTTACATTATATGTGGAATGTATGATAATGTAAATGTTATGATGTGATGGGTGTGCCTAGAATTGTATAGTGAATGTAAATATTATGATGTGACAGGAGCACCAAGAATTATATAGTGCTCCAATGAATTGGTTAATTTGACATATCTCATAAGTTAAAGTAATTTATGTGTGGTAGTTTACCAATTAGACATGATGTTTCATTTTTATGAATTTCCACATTCTATGCCTTTTTCTAATGATTCATCTCATGGTTATGATGATGATTATTCTCACTTCATGTTATATTAATCAATGTTATTATCTATCCTTTTTTCTAGGATTTTAACTAATCCCTTTTTTTGATGTATGTCCTTAGCTGAATACTTTTACAAAAGAGAACATATGGGCTTCTAAAAATCTAGATAATAAGGAATTAGATAATTGTTAATGTTTTATTAAGGGAAAGTTGTGCATGGTCCAAATTTTCCCATGAAACTAAACTGTTGGATCCTATTTGTGTAATAATTTTATGTTTTTATCTTTTAAATGATGTAATAACTGAGAAAGAAAATATAGGCTCTCTATATGTATCCTTTGGTGTGTGGGGAGGAATGCTTAAGGCCATGTGACCCATCGGTTCGGTGCACCGTTTAGTGGCACCCAGGTTAGGGTATTATAATGTCTTATTATAGGGGTGTTATTTTATTTTGTTTTATCATTTTGGGAAACTATAAAGAAGATTTGGAAGTTTTGGGATTTGGTAATGAGTTGTTCCTGGGAGTATCTAACTCACATATTGGGAAAATCCAAATTTCTTGGGATGGGTCTTGTTGTTCAATATTTTTCCTTTTACAGTTGATTTGATTCCACCATTGGGTGACAAACATGATGTATGATGTTCCTTATGAATATGGATTTTACCATTACCTGATGAAATGAGATCCTTCCATCTCATGCATCAATTTAGGCACCTTACATGATTCACATGTCGTTCATATGCCACTCCATATAAGATGCATTTGTTGGCTTCCATAAATTTATTATGCATATCTGGTATAATAAAATTGTTATTTGTTAATTTTTTATTAATTGAATTGATAAAAAAATTATTACTTAGAGTCAATTCCATAGCCTAAATAGTTTATTCCTATGAAGGCTTCATTAGACACCCTAAGACTTCAATTATGGAACGTTGAGTAGTGGATACATTAGTCACATGGATTGGATCATGTTATGGTTGAGATTTAATGGAAACCAAACATAAATGTATAAGGTGTATGGGATCATATAGATTTTAAGTGGTGATCTACTTGGTTCAATAATCTAAAGAGAATTTTATAAAAATCTAAATGAAATTGAGATTCTAAAATGTAAAGGTCACTGTTAGCTATATATTGGGACATGTGTTGTGAAATAGAGATCTTGGACTAGACCCAACTTTAGAGTGGACAATAGGTAGTATTGGATTTAGGAGTAGAAATAAGGGTGTCACTTTCATATAGGAATGATTTGACCTATCCTGTGATTTTATATCTGATATTCTCATTATAGATATTTATGATATATGTGATTGGAATTTCAGAGATATTCCACCACATCAGCCAGCAGTTGTGTTCTTAGAGGGTGGTGAAGACCATTATCTAGAGGTAGTGGGCTCGGAGCCACTAGTAAAACCTACTATATTTCTATTTTTGGCACCAGTAGTTGTACCGTATATGGTTGATGTGTTCTAGTTCTGTGAGGGTTTTCAACACTTTATGAAGGACATTCAGGGACCCCCGCAGCCTACCTCATCTATGGAAGAGCTGATGTGTGCATTCCAATTGTAAAATCTATCCATGTTTTCATGGGATGGCATTTCATAGGCTAATAAGATATGTCTTGAGAATACTTTTTTAGAATATCAAGTCTCCTCGTGAGGGGATAGTGAATCTCAGGACATATATGCTTCAGGGGGAAACTAAGAACTATATGGATGTTTTTAACCAGGATAATGAGATTTCAGATATGGTTTGGAGGGACTTATAATGTAGGATTTATTATTAAATATTTCCTAAGACCATGAGAGAATAAATGTCCAGTGAGTTTATGCATTTTGGGTATGGTGAAATGACCATTATGGAGTATTCAGTATAATTTACATAGCTTCATCACTTTGTGCCAATTTATCTTGTTGATCTGCCATTGAGGGAGAGACACTTCAATGAAGGTCTCAAGAATGTAATTTGGTTTTAGTTCAACATGTTTGGTTGACTAATTTTATGTATACAGTGAATCAATTGATTATTTCTAAGTAGAACCCGATTGGAGGTTGGTCATAGAATAGAGAAGTTCAGCCTCTCGACCTAGTGGTTCAGCATTAGTAGGTAGGAATCTCCATTTTGAGGATTCTCATGAGGGGAGTACTATCTAAACTATTAGTGATGGTAGTTATATCTTCTATCATTAGCATGGGAGACTATGGATTATGAGGATTTAGTGTGACAGAGACCCAGTCGAGTGCTGCGCATGAAGCATGATGGGCCATGTATAGTGATTTTGCATGACCTCTCCAGAAGTTAGTGGAAGGGGATAAACTTCAACTCCATGTTTAGGAGAGGGATTTACAGCTCCATGTTAGGCTGAGATCTAGAGTAGTGCTGATATTTCTGGATGAGGTGGTGGTTGCGGCTGAGGAATCCATGCACCAGTTGTACCATAACAATAGATTAAGTGTGCTCTGGGTAGTGAGGTTTTTTCATAGGGTTATAGTTCAGGTTAGATATATTTAGTACAACCAATACATGAGTATAAGAGTGTTGGTTCATCTACAATGAGATGTATGATATTAATAGCTCATATTATAGTATTTTCTCTTTATTATTTAGGTGCTTTTCATTGTTTCATATCTATACCTATCGTGGAGAGACACGATCACATCGTTCGGTTTCTGGTTGGATTTATGACACTTAATACTCCATTGGGGGAACATAATTGTGGTTTTATACAAATTTATAGAGTTCCCCCTTGATATAGGAGGGGTCCACTTCATATGGAAACTTTTTTTTACTTGAGATGACAGGGTTTGATTTCATTCTTAGGATAGATTGGCTAGTTTCTTTTCATAGAAATGTTAGTTTCTATCACCATAGTGTGAAACTCACATCACTATAGGGAGGGGTATTTATTCTCAAGGTTTAATGGGATTTCTAGGAAGGTATAGTTGGAATGGAGCATCTCAAACTGGGTGAGATGACAACCCAAATTTCCTATTTATATCTAGATGATCAAGGATCACATTAGTCTGAGTACCCTCTAGTGTTTGATCATTTTAGATATGTTTACCCAGGTTAACATTATGGTTTACTTATAGATAGTGGGACACATTTATCTATTGAGATAGTACCAGGGGATGTATTGGCATCCATTTCTCTTTATAGGATTCCTACTAAAAAGTTTTAGGAGCTTAAGAGGTAGCTATAGGACTTGTAAGTAAAGGGGTTTATATGACCCAATACTTCTATATGGGGTTCACCGGTCCTTTTTTCAAACAAATTAGAAAAACCTTTAGGATATGTGTTGATAAACAAAATTTGAACCATTTTATGGTTAAGAACTTGTATCCTTTTCCACAGATAGATGTTCTCTTTGACCAACTCTTAGAATATTGGGTTTTCTCAAAAATTGATTTGATGTCATGTTATCACTAGGTACGTGTTCAACCTTTAGACATACCTTATACATTTTTTCATAGAAGATATGGTCTATATAATTATTTGGATATTCTATTTCGTCTCATGACCATGCCAGAAATCTTTATGGCACTAATGAACCGGGTTTTCCATCCATATTTAGACTAGTTTATGATTGTATTCATGGAATACATCTTGTTGTATTCATGACATTACAAATATGTATCGTGACTTGAGTCATTATTATTGGTGGTCGTGTTTGAAACATGAGGTAGTTGGTTTTATTATGAGGTGTTCCAAATTTTAGTAGGTGAAGGTAGAAAATTTGTGAATAGGTGGGCTTCTACAATAGTTATCCATTCTTGAGTGGAGATGGGATGATGTTGTGATAGATTTTTTGATCGATTTGCTGAGGTTTCCTCATGGTATTGATTTCATATGGGTTATTGTGGATAGGCTCATGAAAGTCACCCATTTACTACCAATTAGGGATACCTTATCAATAGACGATATTGTGAGACCTTATATCTTAGAGATTATGTCCCTTCACAGGGTTCCTTATACTGTTGTATCATATAGGGACACTCAGTATACATATCTGGTTTGGAAAAGCTTATAGAGGGAAATGGGTACACCAATACTTTTTTAATACATTCCACATTCAAAATAATGGATAGTTAGAGCACACTATACTAGTTCTTGATTGAATTATTAGAGAAGGAGTCCCTGATTTCAGGTTCTCTTGGAAGAGGCATATACCTTTGGCTGAGTTCAACTGTAATAATAGATATCAAGAGACTATTTAGATGGAACACTATGAGGCTTTGTACAGTAGGCCATGTTGATCACCCATGTGTTGGATAGGGTCTGGAAAGGAAGCATTTCTTAGACTGTTTCTTGTGCTGGAGACTATAGAGAAGGTCCAGTTGATCAGAAAGAAGATGGATTTTTCATAGTCTTCAATGAAATCCTCCGATGATCGCCATCATTTACCACTATAGTTATAGGTTAAGGATTGGTTCTTTTTTATATATCTCACTAAGTCTAGGAAATATACTAATTAGAAGACATGGTCAGCTTTCACCATGATATGTGAGGCCATTATAGATTCTAGAGGGAGTTGGGTGGGTAGCTATTCGATTACAGTTTCCTCAGAGGTACCAGTCGACGAATGATGTCTTCCATGTATCTCAGTTGCACCATTATCACAAATACCCATCTCATACTTTTCATCCAGATTTAGTTGAGTTATAGGTAGATGCATCCATTTTGGATCATCCTATTTTTAATTTTTTATAGGAGAATAAATTTTCTCCAAGGCCAATTAGTTCCTGTAGTATGGGTGATATGGCAGCATGATCATGTACAAGATGAGACTTGGGAGAAGGAAGTCGACATACATGGGTGTTTAGGAAGTGTCTTTTAGGATTTTCATGATTTGATTATATTCTTTTTTAGGATTTCTATATGATTACATTGAAATGTAAATCTTAAACTATACTTGATGGATTTGATATAACTATGTATTTTGTTTGAGTTATCTGTTTAAGTAACATTTATAATGTATTTCTATTTTCTTTTGATATTGTATAGAATCATTTGTATGAGAATATGTATGAATAGTACCTAGGAGGAATCTATTGGTGAACTATAGTGAGAAAAAACTTTAGTGGACCATGATCCTGTCAAGATAGTGGTACTGATTGTCCATGCTCTTGGAAAAGTACCTATAATTTTTCCATTTTAGGATTTGGTAGTGAAACTTTGAAAGGATGAATCTTGTGATCATTATTAATAGTTTATTCATCAAAAACAACTATCCTTCCAAGGTTATAATAATCAACAAGAGTTTAAGGATTTATTAAAAAATATAGATATGATTTTTTTAATTCTTGGAAACATGAGAATCTATAATGGTGAGGTGAACGACCTTTAAAATTGAAAGACGTAGAAGGATATGATGGGATTCAATGGTGATGGTGAAAAATAATTAGGGTTTAGAGTGGAACAACTTTTTAGTTATTTTCACTGATCAATTCTATTCAAAATATATGGTCCTGGAAAAATCTATAGAGTTTATCACCTAACAGTAGGGGGAAAAGACTGAAAATCAGTATGAAAAATATTTTGCTAAGAAAATTTAGTTCTCTCATAAGGTAGTGACTAATGAGAATATGGAGGAACATATATTTGACATTGTTCTTTGATCTAACATCTGATATATGGTTTTCTTACTGAAGTTGAATTTTTTATGTTAAATTACTAGATATGGCATTGATGGTTGAATTTGACATGGCTGTTAAGCTAAGGATGGTGGGAGTTATTTTTAATCCTAGAAGTAGTTCTGTATATTACATTAAGGTAAAGATACAGTGTGACGAGTCTTGTAGTGGATCTTGATAGGATGAATCATGTAGACTGTCATGAACCAGCCTGAATACCTTGGTACCCTGATACCTGAGCTAGACCTGACATAGCTTGATGGGAATTACAAATTCTCATAGGTTAACTACTAGAACCTAACATCATACAAGATCAAATATGGAACAATTTTTTTAGAAAAATAGATAAAAAATAATAGACCGAAGTCGACATGCTCAAAAATCCCAAAAGTGAAGTACCTGGAGAAAATGGGTAAAAAATACCCAAAAAAATAGATAAACATCTCAAAGGGAACAAGAATTTCCACAAAACAAATGTCTCAAAATATCTTATATAACAAGTAGAAAGAAGCTCCATGGATCATTATCATCACTCCACAGTCTCGGGGATCAAGAACAACCACCACCTCCAAGTGACACTTTCCCTTTACTCATACCTAGAAAAAGAAAATATAAAAGTGCCCTATGTAAAAGGTAAGTTTTGAGATATAAATTACAATAGGGTCTCACAAGTTGTGCCATAATCAATTCCATAAAAAATAAACCAATTATACTTTCATTTAAAAGTAACTAAATAAGGCTTGGTATTTCATTCGAATATTTTAAACAAAACATTATTTCGAATTCAATGAGATTGAGTATACATAAAAACTAGATTAAGTAAACATTTTATATAAAAGACTTATGTAAAAGAGTTAGTGTGACCAACCTAACTTGAATACCCTCTCAGACTGGTATCAGGACCATACTATTGCATACTCAAAGTGCATTTTCAAACCCCATGAGGTGGAAGCTTACACACAAGCATCAACAGCAACGGGAGTGAAAGATTTCACCGAAACTAAAGTAAGAAACATGGAATATATATATATATATATATATATATATATATATATATCAGAGAGAGGAATAAAAGAAATAATAATAGGAAATTTATATTCCATAAAGGAAGGAAAACGATAGAATAAAATAAACTCCAAAGTAGCTAAACAATCTCCAAAATACCAGTCCAAGAGAAAAGAAAAATATAAACCAAAATAGTTACTTAGTGTGATATCATGGGAAAGCTCCCACCATATCACCACTAGTTACCCATGCACTGCTGATAGAAACATTGATTCCACACTATGGAAACTTGCATTTCCATTCATCAAAATGCATGCAAACATCTATGGATTTTCAAAGGGGTGCATAGTGTGTGAGATAAATAGGTAAAGTAGGATTTCACCTAGGTGTTCCATATCAAGTGTCTTTACAATAATACAAACATGATAAACTTTTATGAAAACAAATAATGAAAGGATTTAAAAAAAATTAAATTAAAAGTACAATAAAACATTTAATTTCCCATTTCCTACATTTCCATGTTAATCTAGGTAAAATATTTTCAAAGAATATAAAATAATAAAAATAGTCAAATCAAAGAATTTATCACATGTTATATCAAATCCATGGAAGTACAAGCTAAAATAGTACAAACTAAAACACAGGTAACATCATGCCAAGGCTTACTATAGGTCGATCTAGTTAGGACATTCATACCCTCAATATAGACAGTCACACACATCAAGTCTCTAGATATATGCATTGAATCTAGAGAGTAGAGGAACACCACATCAAGAAAACCCCTCAACTAGTCTAACATATCCCTTGGACAATAGGATTATGGAGTAGAGGAACACCCCAGGAGTGAACCCCCTGATTGTATCAATAGATGAGGCCTATTAATACACCTTCAACTTAAGTAATCAATGCTTACCATTTGCTATATCTTCCATTTAATTTTATCGAAACCATTTTTTGAAAACCATTTCCTAATCCCATTTCACAATTCTTTGAAAAAACCTTTTATTTTAACATAATAAAAGAGATACTGTTATTTATAAAAAACACATTTCCATGCACACCAATAAATCAATCAATCATGTCATTTTAATTATAAAAAATTTATCAAAAGAGGGAAATATAGTTCATCCAATATAGGGTAGAGACATAAACACCTTCCTCAATATCTGGTCATAAATGGCCATAACCAGATCGACTGACACATAAAGGAACACAAGGTAAAAAATGGAGGTCCTAAGATTGATTCCCATGTCTTATAATCAAATACCACAAAAAATGAACATAGAATAAAGGGTAGATGATGAAAAAAAATCAAAAAACATGTACCTGCCACACATTAGCTAATAAAGTATCAACCCTTGGAATAAAATCAAACATCATATCTAGAAATATACAATGCATAAATATTGATTGTAAATTTCTGAATTTAGAAATCCAGAAGAAGCATAGGTCCCCGAAATCATCTAGGAGGGCTCTAAGATTGATAGAGCAGAGTTAGTAGCTGAACAAGAAATAAAATTAGCCACGATGTAATTTAAAAATTATTTTCCCTGATCAATAAATGATGTGTACACCCTTAACATCATATAAGTCATGATTAAAATTTCCCACAAAAAATACATTTCCTCAGATTAAAATATTGATCATGACCATTTCACTATGTTAAAACTTCTCAGGGTGTGTAAGATTTTCATGCTCTGAACTAAACTCATGACATCTTCCTGGTGTCAAATACACAATATATAAAATATTATCGATGTGTATTTAAATTTTAGACAATGAAAATTTCAGATTCTCCTAAAAAATCCAACCCAGCACTGGAATTCTCAAAACATAGTGAGAACCCCATAAATCAGTTAACATTTTTACACCTAAACTTCATTAATTCTAATAAACACACAACCCCACACATTATTTCATTTTCCCCAGCAACTATATCCATCTTTAGGAGTCCCAAAATAGACCCATAAAAGAGTAAAATGAAAATAAAGATGATAAATACTTGAAAAAATATAATGGGATATTAAAAAATCCACACCAAACTCATGTGGAAGAGTGGGGTCTAGAAAGAGGAGTAGACACTACTCCATCATCATTGAATTTAACTCTATAGGCTCATGACAATATTATTTGTTTCACTCTAACACTATGAAAAATATTATTGAGTTCCACTGAAATAATTTTACCTGATAATCATGATCTATACTAGTTTCTCTACAACAGAAACATCTGGATCCAATGAAATCTCTTCTCAACTTAGAATGTGAGAGGGATCATGATGTTATTTTATGAGTAGTGATATGTGGAAAACATCATGAATACCAATAAACTAAACAATAAATTCCATCGAATAAGAAACCTTCCCTTGCTACTCAGTGACCTCAAATGGCCCAACATATCTCAGAGCCAACTTTCCACATTTCCCAAGATGAAGATGACCCAAAAGATGAGTAACTTTTAAGAAAACCCAGTCACCAATAGAAAATTCAAAAGGATGATGTCGAAAGTCTATATTTGATTTTTGTCGACTCTGTGCTGTAACCATATGGATACGTATATCTTGAATCTCCAGCGACATCTCATGAATGATACTCTATCCCACCAAAGAGGCCTCACCCAGCAATTCTAAACAAAGAGGTAATCTACATGGGTGACCATAGAAATCATTGAAGGGAGTCATTCTGATGGATTAATGAAAACTATTATTATTATAAAACTCAAGCAATCCTAGATGGATATCCCTTGATCCACCAAAATATAGGATGTAAGCATGAATCATTCCCTACAATATATAAATAATATGTTTTGTCTAACCATTTGTCTAGGGAGGGAAAGATGTACTCAACCTTACATAAGTCTCCATTAAAATTGGAAGACTCTTTTAATATTGTGTCATAAAACTAGGATCATAGATAAAAAAAAGCATTCGGAACCTCGTGCAACCTCACAACCCCCTACACATTCATCTTACCAATGTCTTAAAATTTTTTGGTGTCCCTAATTGAAATGAAGTGATAAATCTCTTCCACCAATATATCACCACCCAGATATAATTCCTCTATCAAAGAGTCTATGAAAATACAAAAAAATAAGTTCATGAATAGATCACTCCATTTCCAAACAATAATCGGTAGATAATGAAGAAACCGAGAAGGTTTTAGATGCACTTATTTTATCTATTGTAAGGTGAAAAATGAGACACATAATCTGAAATTTCATTCTTTACAGTCAACTACCAGAATCACTATATCATGTCATAATACATCTTCATAGTGTCTAGATGAATGGTCCATATAGAACTATATTATTAAAACAAAACTAATCTCCTTGCAGAATATGGGATGAAAAAGTTATCCATTTAATAAATAATACCATCTGAAGAGAGGGACAAACTAGAAATGGTCTCTCCATAATATAGGGTTTCTATAATTTCTCAAAAATCATCATCCTACTACTGAATTTATAGAATAAACTCAAGGAGATATGATGATAATCAAAAACTAGTCAAAAGTATACCAGAAAAATCCTCTTAATCATCTATATGAAACTGCATGAAGAGTATTATAAGGTTCCAATACCCCTTTGATTCAAAAAAAAAAATCTTGTGATGGTAATTTATTATTGAGATCATCTGTAGTGAGATTCCCATTCCCTCAGGTGTAGGCAATGTTTAAGACAAACATGTAAAGGTATTTCACACATCTTCCTTTTCTAAGATTCAATCCTTTTTCAGAAAATATATAGCTCATACCTTTATGGTCAAAAAATACTATGAAACTCTCCCCAAAAGTATTATTTCACCAATATTTAAGTTCTTGCATAATTTTGGAAAGATATAAATCATGATTGGGGGTAATTATTCTCATACAGTCAAAGATGGAAAGAGACATAATCTAAAAAATGACCATCTTCCATGAGAACAACACCCAAACCATTGACATAAGCATAAAAAAACTACATACCCCTTACTGAGATCAGGTAATAATATAGTAAGTGCTGATATTTGATTTAGTTTTAACTCATAAAAAGAAGATAGCCACTATACATCCCATATTAATTTCACCTATTTTTCTTATATAAGAAATCAAGGGTGATGATAACTTTGAAAAATCCTTGATGAACCATTGATGGTTCCCAACAAGACCAAAGGGATTCTAATCTCAAAAAAATTACTTGGATATTCCGATTACAAGACAACCACCCCTTATTATGATCAAATTATATTCCATACTCAAAAATATTGTTCCCGAAGAACATCACTTCATGAATCTAGAAATTTAATTTCAAAATATTTCCATACAAATAATGAATCATTAGGATTTAAAAAACCAAACACAAATGGTGGTCATGATCATTCTTGGATCTCAAAAATACTAAGATATCATCTATGGACACTACACAAAATGTGTTGAGATACTGATTGGATATCTGATTCATCAAATACATGAAAACAACCGTAGTATTATTTAGACCAAACAAAATCACAAGATATCCATAATTTCCATACCAACACTTAGAATTCATCTTTGGATTATAAAAATCCTGATCCCTGAGTTGATGATAACCCAACCAAATATCGATATTAAAAAAACCCACATTTTCCCCTTTAATCAATCAAATAAATAGCCTATATGAGGCAAATGATAATTTTTATTAACTATCAATCGGTTCAACTTATGATAGTTCACACATAATTAGAGTGAACTATATACCTTCTTGGAAAAGGGTATATGGGATTCCTAACATGAAACATTAGGGAGAATGAAAACTTTTACAATTAGTTCATTAAACTGAATCTTAAACTTTTTTTCTCTACTATTTCCATAGGATAAAAGTGTATCAGAATTGGTTGCATACCTGAAACTTGTTCAATCATAAAATTTTCCTCCCTCTATAGAGGTAGATAGAAGAAAACATATGTGAAAAATTTAGGAAAGTCACAAACAATAAGGGGCTGATAAAGAAACAAATAAACCTCATTATGATGAACTATAATGGTAGAAATAATCTTGAGCTCTGGGTGGGAAGGTTATACTCGACCAGAACTTAGATCCCACTCTCCCTCGAACACTCAAAAGCTCCCATTGGATATAAGAAAAGAGACATGCCAATGTTCAAAAAACCTTTGCATGATGAGCACCAATATAATCAATATTGATAAATATTTCAAACATATCATGATTAAGAACGAGGAAATCCCAAACTAAATCCACAATGGCTATCGATATAGAATAAGGACAATAAAACCCCTTCTCTTTCCTCGTTCTAATAGGTATCTTTAACTCTATAAAAAAGGACTTGAGTTCTTTTAGTATTTTAATAATATCAATAAAATGAGTAGATATAACAAGTGGTAAGAACCTGTATCAAATAAATGAGTTTTTACAAAATATTCAACAGAGATGACACATATCACCATCAATAGACCCGTATCTACTTATAATGGAAATTCATCCACTGTGTAAAGGTTATTCAATCTTGAGGCTTATGAATAGATCTATGTAGTCTGTGAAAATTCTAAATGTGCCACAGTAGCCTTTGGAACCGATGATCCTTAACTATAATGAGGTGTAGATATATCATGATAGAAATGTTGTATATGTCAATAAATTCCACAACTACTGTAAATCTTCGCAGGTATAGAACAAGAACATTAGGTGTTCCAAACCCTTCCACACTTATAGCAAGTTGTAAGTACACTACTGGATAAAAATAATGGTGCAGAGGATGCCTTCCATTGAGAACCACCTCCCCCACTCCTATGATGATCCTTCAATTTCCTATTTTTCATCTAAAGACCACTAAACCTACCATTGGGTAGAATATAAGAGGAAAATAACCATCCTTTCCCACTATATCCTTCTTTTACATTATAGCCTTGTCTACTATCTATCCATAGGTATATGATTTAGTATAAATACCTATGATTTGATATTAAGTCAAAAATATTGTGGGTACTTCTAATCCTCCATTGGTCATTCTTTACAACCTATATAGAATCATGAACCATCTCTACAAACTTATTAGTGTAAGACAACATTGAACTTTGTCCCTATTATAAAGACATGGACTCCAGAAACATCGCCATCATCAGTGACTCTGGACAATAATATTGGATGAAGAGAGTCTTGAAACACTTATAATCTAATCCCACATACCTATCCAAATGTACCATGGAATCCCACCATATATTTCTAGGGACCTCAAGTCCGAACACCATATGCTTCACATGAATATTTTCAGGTGTATCCAAGAAGTAAAAGATCTAATCGACTTGTTCCAACTTTTCCTCCACCTCTTGAGGTTCATTATAAACTTTAAAGGATAGTAGTTTCTAACACAAGAATCCTAGAGATTAATCATTTTCTCCTCAATCACTGGACTATACCTCAAAAACTACATTATGTAATTATGGTACATTTTTATTGACAACATGAATTTCCCACATAATATCCTCAATAAGATTCTGATCTATAAGGTTATTACCTTGAGGAGAATCCACTATTCCCTCTTGAGGATTCTACAAAAGATTTCTTGGAGGCATACAACTACACATTTAAATTGAATCAATAATCAGATAATAATATAATATCAGTTGAAACTAGAAATCCATAAGAAAAAAATGAGATTAAGATTAATTACTCAAAATAGAAGACACACATCCCAACATCCTATGGTAACTTGACTCATGTTATTTCAAGATTTGTCTAGGCACTCACCGCTACCTACCTATCAAGTCTTGAAAATCCTATCTCTAGTATAACAACTTCTCAAAGATGAGAACAACCTAGCACCTTTGATACCAAATTGTGATTAACCTATTCTAAATAACCTCCCAAACTGGTACTTGACCCAACCATTATATACTTGAAGGGAGTTCCTAATCTTTACTAGCTATACACTAGAACCTGAGCATCAAAAAAACCATAGAGAACAATTTATCCCAACCTGATGTATACAACATGGAATACATATACATGGTAGAGAGAGGAAAAATAAAAAGGATAATAGGAAATACATATGCCATAACAGAATGAAAAAAAAAAAAA
This sequence comes from Viscum album, assembly GCA_963277665.1. NCBI lineage: Eukaryota > Viridiplantae > Streptophyta > Magnoliopsida > Santalales > Viscaceae > Viscum > Viscum album. The sequence goes on along the minus strand of OY728147.1, from coordinate 392,611,531 downwards.
ACTCCAAAGTAGCTAAAAAATCGCTATGATACCATTTCAACAACCAAAGAAATCATTAACCAAAATAGATACTCCATGCTATTTCATGGGAAAACTCCCACCATCTCACCACCAGATGCCCAGACACAACTAAAATAAACCTCACTACCTCACTATGGCACATTTCATTTACCTGTATTGAAAGAAATACAAAGGTATATGCACATCCAAATGGGTGTGCAAGGTGTGAGAAAAAAAAGGCTAAGTAGGATACCACCTAGGTGTTCCATATCAAGCCTTTGTAAAATAATCCATAATTCCCAACTTTAAGGAAAACATGGAATTCTAAATATTAAAATAGTTTTTATATCAAAATCATTGTAATAAATTTAATTCCCCCTTTTCCTCATTTCTAATATATTCAAGTTAAAATAGTTTGAAAGCATATTACATATATAAAATCAGTAAAATCAAAGAATGTATCCCATATCATATCAAATTCATGGCACTATAAGAAAAAATAGTACAAACCAAAGAAAAGGTAATATCATGTGAAAGATTACTATAGGCTAGGCTAGTGAGGACAACCATTCCCTCAAAATAGAAAATTATCCTCATCAAGTCTCTATATATATGCATAAAATCTAAATATAAAAGGAATACCCAAAAAATCAACCCCCCCAGTTTAACATGTCCCTAGAACAAAATTACTAGGGATTAGAGGAACAATCCATGAGTTAACCCCCTGAAAATATTAATGAATGAAGCCTATTACTAAATCATCCACCTAAGTACCCATGTATTACCATGTGTAATATTTTACAAACCATTTTTTAAAAACCATGCTTTTAAAACCATTTCATTTACTCATTTCACTTTTATTTGAAAATACCTTTTATTTTACCAAAACAAAGGGAAACCAATCTTTTCTCAAAAACTCATTTCCACCGAAACTAATTAATCAATCATCAAACCATTTTATTTATGAAAAATTTATCAATACTAGAGTAACACATTTCATCCAATATATGATGGAGATAAAACCAACCTCCATAAACTTAGGTCGCACATGCATGCAATGGGATCCACTAACATGGAAAGGAACCCAAGGTCAATAATAAAGGCTCTAAGATTGATCCCCATGTCTTAGAATCACTTCCCAAAAACAAAATTAGATGGAGGAAAGGGTATATCATGAAAAAAACAAAGAACATGAACCTCCCAAACAAAAACCAATAAAGGATATACCCTCAGAACAAAAACTCATAGAGAATTTGGAGAGATGTTGTAACACCCCAAGATTCCATAATATGTTTCCCTTTGAATAATGCATAAGCTTGCATTGTACGCAACTTAGAGATTCTAACAGACTGTGACCAATTTAACTAGCCGTTATGAATAGTAATACCCACTGTTTGAAATTTTATAAATTTTATTTTTCAAAATGGACTTCATTTTTGATTTCAAAATATCAAAATTATCTTAGGGTGAGTTTCTGGTATTTTTCTAAAAACTTTCAATTTTTGATGAATAGTGAAAAACACTGCTTTATTGGTTAAAACCGACTTTTTATTTAAATAATTATTTATTTTATTTAAATTTATTATAGGTAAAAATAGATACATAATACCTATATAATTTAAATGTAATTTATTAGAGTCATTTTATAATAAGTTTAGATATATAAAAATTTTATTGAACTTTTTACCGTCTTTTACCCACCTCCTAGGAGCATTTGCAAATTTGCATAAAAATTAATTTTACTGCTTATGTGAGTTGAATTTAAAAATTCCAAGAGACACAGTTAATATTAGTAAAAAAATGTTGTTCCATAAGATGACAATAATTTTTGGTGAATGGTAAACTTTTATTTGTATTTACCATGGTTAAAAGTAAATAGGGTAATTAAGGGTAAAAATGATATCATAATTACCCTAACACATGTCCTAATTTTATTGGATAAGTTTAATTCGACCAAAAACAATCTCAGGAATAAAATATGACCCCATTTGGTCTACCTGGATTAGATTAGGACATTTATTATTATTTTATTTAAAGAAGAGTTAAAAGAGTTAAATTCAATGTTTAATAACTAAACCATTTTTAATATAGATATTCACACAATATAAATTTGACTATAAACATTATTTATAAAGATAAAAATATTTCATACATAATGGTATTCTATTTATAATTTTTTGGCATTCACTAATTTAATTTATTTATGACACAATGATGATGCTGTAATTACATTATTAATAAAATATTAAAATAATTGATATTATAAATATAAAAATAAATTTAAATTGAGACTTCTGATGAATTAAACTAATTTTATAGGTTAATATGACATTTTATGATTTGTTAAATAAATTTAATTCAATGTGATAATGTTTTAATGGATTTCAAAAAAACCGATACTAAATAGTGTCAAAATTGACATAATTGAGTTTAAAAAAACTATATTATTAATTGATATAATATTCATAAAAATAAAAGGTTCAGAAAAAAGACTTATATAAGGTTATGTATATTAATAATGAACCACTTGAGGTTTTCTTGCCAGTTTATAGTAAGTTTATTAACCATATAATATAAAAATACAAAGAGACATGGTAATGTCAAACTATTTAAATAAGAGTTAAATCTACAGGATAAGGTTAATATGGTGACATAAATCTATCTAAAAACTATTTGTTTAGAGTTTTTCGACCTATACCCACCTTATCCTCTAAAAAATAATTTTTGAGCAATTTGAAACCGAAAATTATTTTATTATAAAATAATATTTCAAGCTTTCCCTAAAGTGACCCTCACCTCTCTTATAAAAGGGAACTTCTCCTTATCTTATTTTCACACCTCAAAAGCCATTTGGCCCAGCCAAACCCTGCCCAAATATCCTCCCAACTTTCCTCCCTTCATTATATAGGCCTTTATTTGGTCATAAAGCCAACCTAAGGAACCCTTCTGATCCAATCAAAAGGAAGAACCCGAAGAAGAGGTAAATATTTCATCCACTCTTTCAAGTTCTTTTCTTCTTCAACTTCCTCTTTCTTTGTTGTTTCCATTATAAAATAATAACTCCAGTATCTTATATATACTGTGATGGTACAACCATATTCATTATTCCATCCATCATATGAATGAAAAAGTCACCATACGTGCGTACGTACGGCTTACCGTCTCCACGTCGTGGTGTAGTTTGTTATTCAAACACTTCATTATTTGGATGAGTATAATAGTGAGTATAAATGATTTAAATAATTAATGTAACATGTTATTGATTCTGTATATATGATATAACATCCTATTAAATATTATTTCACCATCAATATAATGATATTTTCGCTCGTGCGTACGTAGGGATTACTGTCTCCACGAACGCGATGAGATTCATTTCCCCATCATAATCATTAAAGAATAATTTTTATTTTATGATTAAAAATAATGTTTATGAAGATAATATCATTCTGTATTTGAATCAAATACATCCTATCCATAACAAACATGGCTTACGTAACTAAGTATATAAAGGAAAATTAATCAGTTAACACCTGAAATGATGATACTACGGAAATATTATTAACAATGCAATATTAGAGGATCATATATGATATCAAATTTATGTATATAGTTCTTGTATAATTTAATAAATTTTTTAACTATTATACAGGAGGTTAACATACCATTGACTAAGAAAAATTACAAGGTAAGGGTTAATTTGACAATCTCTTTATTATCCAAGGTTGTTTTTACCTAAGTATCTACTGGGACCTGTTTATCCTCCACATCCATGTTTTCTTAAAAAAGTATTTCAATTTTTTTTCTATTTACTAGAATATGGTTTAAAATCATTTATATCGTTATTTTACCTTATATGTTTTGAAAGGAAACTTTCCGTTGTTTTCCAAGAAAGGTACTTTATGACCTTTTTGACAAAATTAAGGTAAGAATGTTTTTTTAACTTATAAGGCGAGCGTGGCTATTTTCCACCATTATAACATCATCGAAGCTTCCCTTAAAAGCTTATAATAATATTTTATAAATTATTATTTTTATATAATTATGTGACTCTTAAATGGTTTTAAAATAGAAAGAGGTATTTATTTCAAATAGTTTTCATTTCATATATTTCAACATCCTTTGATGGATTTTAAACTTTTTTGAAGTTGATTTATTTTGATACAAATATTCCATATTGTATTGAAGGTTTTTTGATATGTTTGACCATGGATGTGTTATTTTTATACCATTCATGGTTTATGGTTAAAGTATTGACATTTCGTATGCTAGTTTTAATATGAATATTTATGTCATGTTTCAACCTTTTCATATGATGAATGTATTGTACATAGTATGTGATGGGTGGAGCCCAAAATAGCTCTTCAGTGCATCGGTAGGTCTAATGAGACAATTAGATGTGGAATTGGACAAGGCCTTTCCCAATTTGATATATGTTTTGGGCCGAGGCCTTAATCATTTTTAGACATCTTGGTCGAGGCCTTGACAAAATGTTTCAAAATGTCCAGCATTATACATTCCCTCATTATGAAAATAATATTGATGGTTCATATGGTTATTAGACTAGTAGAGTAACCATGACTATGTTTTATTATGTCATTATTTACTCAGCTCATATTCCTTCCATAAAGTGTTCATGTTTATTAATTTTAAAGGCATGTGTTTTGAATTATTCATCATGCCTAATGTTTATGTTATCTTCCTCTGTATTGCTTACCCTTACTGAGTGTTTGAGATCACCCCTTTCTTATGCTTCATTTTCCTAGGATATGAAGAAGTTAGTTATGAGTGACTTGCAGGCATAATATAAGAGGATTGGATGTCTCTAATGGAATCAATTAGTGTAGTATTTCTTTTTAATTTGTATTGTTGAACTTATGTATGTATCTTTTTTCCAATAATACCAAACTAATCGTTCTTTTGGGACATGATTCCTTGTATCATGCCAATGTTATGTAATAAAGCACCAACTCTGGGTAATTGGAGTCTGGGCGTTACAGTTGGTATCAGAAGAAGTTTAGTACAAACCTTGGAAACTTCATTTATAAAAACTCTGATTAGAGAATATTACCCTAAGATAGAATTTGAGGATTAGTATAGAAGTACTTCCTAGAATTTTGGTACTGTATAGATTTTGTGAGTATTCCATGAAATACATCCCTGTCTAGATACAAGCAGGTAAAGGCGGATCTGGCACAAATGTACCTAGGGGTAAAACCCGAAAACACCGCTTTGAGCTAGACTCGAACGGGAACTGGTGCATGATAACGGGCCTTGCTGCACTCTTGGTTACAACACTCCCGGGGGATATGTTTAGGATAATTTTCATTTTCTTTACAAAACATTATGAAGAATTTATGAGTATATACCTCATCAAAGAAAACTTTTTTATGATTATGAATTATATCCCTAAACTGTTCAATTTATGTTAAGTGTTTTACAAGTTCAGAATTATGTATTGCAGTTCATAAACTAATCTACTGTATGCCTTTATATAGAAATGGAGCCTAGTGGAAGGAATGTAAACTGTATCAACGCACATAATCCATTTAGGGATTTCCCCCCTTCTCAAGATAATTATAGTGGAGCTGTTAATGAAACTGGTGCTGATTAGGTTATCACCATACTGGGACAACTCACATAGGTTATGAATAATAACCTCACCCACATGGAGCACCCTGATCCACAATGCGGAGGATGAATGTTAGATCACTTCATGAGGAAACAACCACTAACATTCAATGGGTATAAAAATCCATTTGTAGCTGAATAATGAATAATTTCTTTAGAGAAAATATTTCATGCTTTGGGGAGTAGTGAAAGGGAAAAAGTTTTCATGGTAGTTTATCGCCTCATCGGAGAAGCAGATCAATGGTGTTCATTAATTCAAAACAAAAAGGAGGATGAAGAAGTATCAAGTATGGAATATAGGGAGATTAAAAAGATTTTCTTAGAAAAATACTTTCTTCGTGACCATCGAGCTGATATGGAAAAGGAATATCTATGTCTTAGACCAAAGGAGGATGAGAATGTCACAAAGTATGAAGAAAAATTTACAAGGTTATCAAGGCATGCTACAAATTATATACGTAACCCAAGAAGTAAGATTGTTTGTTTCTTTGATGGGTTAAACCCATTTCTCCATTGAGCATTAGTCTCGAAATCCTTCTCATCGAATGAATATATTGTCTCATGTGCTATCAAGACAGAAAAGAAATTCTCTATGTATTACGACTTTAAAGAAAAGAAAGAGAAGAATAGATCTCCTGAACACTCTATGAAAGGATATAAGGAAATAGGGAAGAAGGGAAGAGTTGAATTTCCACCCTGTGATAATTGTGGAAGGAAGCACCCTAGTGCCTGTCTAAAAGGAAAAAGAGTATGCTATAAATGTGGAAATAAAGGCCATCTTTCTAGTGATTGTAAGGGGAAGAAAGAAGATACCAATGTTTAATGTTACAATTTTAGGGATATAGGACATTATGAAAATGAATTTCCTAAGCATCAGGAAAACTTACCTCAGAAAAGGAAAAGGGATCAAGTACAAGCTTATGCGATCACTACTGCTGAGGTTGAAGCTCCAAAAGACATGGTGGCAGGTAATTTAATGGTTTAATCAAGTTATCCAATGATTTATTTGATTCTGTATCATCACATTGTTTCTTATCTTCCCAGTTTTCTAAAAAAATTAGATATTTTCAATTTGATTTAATGAGGGAATTGTCAGTCAAAACTTTTAAGGTAAGTATCATTGCAACAATGTTTTGTGAATCAGTCCCCATTAAGGCATATAAACGATATTTATCTTCTGATCTAGTCATCATACCAATGATTGAATTTGATATAATCCTTAGTATGAATTGGCTTTCAGACCATGATGAGAAAACTTATTGTAAGAAGAAAGAGGTTACAATTCTCGATGATGATAAGGAGCACCTTATCTTTAGTGCAAAAATGTCACCATCTGATTCTTATCTAGATCCACCCATAGTATCTCTACTAAATTCAATTATTGAGGAGGATGAGAATTAAATAATTGTGGGTGAAGAAAAGAATGTTCGAATAGAGGATGTACCTATTGTGAAAGAATATGTTGATGTGTTTCCAAAGGATTTACCTAGACATCCTCCAGAATGATAAATTGATTTTTCCATTGATTTAATTCATGTTTCAAGGCCCATATCTAATACCCCTTATATAATGTCCACTATAGAATTAGTGGAACTAAAGAAACAACTATAGGAATTGAGTAATAAGGGATTTATTCGCCCTAATGTTTCTCCATGGGGAGCCCCTGTTCTTTTTGTTAAGAACAAAGAAGGATCTATGAGGTTGTACATTGACTAGAGGGAGATGAATGCTATAACAATAATGAACAAGTATCTCCTAACTTGAATTGATGATTTATTTGACCAAATTCATGGAGCTCAATATTTTTCAATGATTTACCTTTGATCTGGATATCATCAGTTGTCTGTGAAGAAGGAAGACATTCCAAAAACAACATTTTGAACCAGGTACGAGCATTACGAGTTTACAGTAATGCCTTTTGGATTGACTAATGCACCCTATGTCTTCATGGATATAATTAATAGAGTTTTGAAGGAATATCTTAATGAATTTGTAGTGGTATTTATTTATTATATATTGGTATACTCAAAAATCTACGAAGATCATGAAAATCACTTGCGCATTATTCTGAATACTCTTATAAGAGATGAATTTTATAGGAAGTTTAGCAAGTGTGAATTATGGATTTAGGATATTTATTTACTTCACCCTATTTTCTATAAGGATGAAATCTATGTTGATCCTTCGAAGACCAAGGTAATCCAAGAATGGCCAACAACGATGAGTATAACTGAGGTACGTAGTTTTATTGGTTTAGAGGGTTATTATCGACGTTTTGTCCAGAATTATGCCCGGTTGGCTAACCCATTAACCAAGATCACACGTAAAGGGGTTAAATTTATTTGGAAAAAAGAGTATGAATAATGTTTTGAAGAAATGAAGAGAATATTAGTTAATGATCCTATCTTGACTCTACCATCAGGGAACGATGGGTTTGTTCTTTATAGTGATGCTTCAAAGAAAGGACTTGGTTGTTTCCTTATCCAAAATGATAGAGTTATTGCCTATGGATCACGAAAGAAAAAAATTCATGAGAAAAACTATCCCACTCATGATCTTGAGTTAGCAGCCATAATCTTCGCTCTACAGATATGGAGACACTATCTATATGGTGAAAAATGTGAGATTTATACTAATCACAAGAGTTTGAAGTATATTTTCTCACAGAAAGAACTCAACATGAGGCAAAGACGATGGCTTAAACTTATCAAGGATTATGATTGCACTATACACTAACACTCGGGGAAGGAAAATAAGGTGGAAAATGCTTTGAGTAGAAAAGACCATGGAGTTTTGAACAAGATGAGAGTTGAAAGGTATCCTATTTTCATGGATCAAGTAAAGATTGATATGGGAATAACCATGGAAGGTGAAACATCAATAACTTTTCAAATGGTTGCAAAACTATATTTACTAAAAAGGATAAAGGGTTCTCAGATTGATCCTGAGGAGTTTCAAAAGAAGATTAAAGCTATAAATGATGGGATATTGAGTGACTTCGTATATGAAGATAGAATTTTGAAATTTGGGAAGAGACTTTGTGTTCCCGATATACCTGATCTAAAAATGGAATTGTTGGATGATGCTCATAGCTCCAATTTCTCTGTACACCCTTGGAGCACCAAGATGTATAGAGATTTGAAGGAACATTTTTGGTGGGACAACATGAAAAGATAGGTTACTGATTTTGTGTCAAGATGTGTGGTTTTACAACAAGTGAAAGGAGGAAGACAACATCCTAGAGGATTCATGAAAACTATTACCATAACTGAGTGGAAATGGGATGATATTATGATAGACTTTGTCATGGGGCTACCAAAGACTCTTAAAAGGAATGATGTAATATGGGTCATTGTTGATCATCATACCACGTCAACCCGTTTTCATGCTATAAGAGAAGATTTACCACTTGAACATTTAAAAAGACAATTTATTAATGAATTTGTAAGACTTCATGGAGTAACCCATATCGATTGTTTCTTATCGTGATCCCTGTTTTACATCAAGATTCTGGAAAAGTCTTCAAAAATCTCAGGATACTAAACTTTGTTTAAGCACTACCTACCACACTCAAACTGATGGAAAATCAGAATGGACTATTCAAACCATACAAGACATGTTGAGATCTTGCTCACTTGACTTTCAAGGTATGTGGGATCAATATTTACCTCTAGTTTAATTTTCCTATAACAATAGCTTCCATTCAAGTATTCAGATGGAACCATATGAAGCGTTATATCAAAAGAGATGTCGCACACCAACTTGTTGGGATGATGTCAGTGAAAGAAAACTCCTAGGCCCATAACTTGTTGAGGAAACAATGGAAAAAGTGAAGATTACCCAAACCCACATCAAAGCAGCTCAAAGTAGGCAAAAGATCTATTCCATAACTGAAGGAAGGATTTGGAATTTTAGGTAGGAGATCATGTTTTCTTGAAGGTATCTCCATGGAAGGGAGTTACATGATTCGGTAAGAAGGATAAATTAATTCCCAGGTCCATAGGACATTTCGAAATTCTAGAACAAATTGGGGATGTAGCTTACCGTTTGGAAATGCCACCAAGTCTCTCCAAAGTTCACGATGTGTTCCATGTATCAATATTGAGAAAATAAATTCCTGACCCAATACATGTACTCACCTATGAAGAAATTGAACTGGAACCTAATTTGTTTTATTTTGAAGATCTTGTCATGATTATTGATACTAGAGAACAAGTGTTGAGAAACAGGACGGCTCGTCTGGTAAAAGTTCTATGGAGAAATCATAAGATGGAAGAGGCAACGTGGGAACCAGAGGAACTAATGATGGAAAACCACCCGAATCTTTTTATGTGGTAGTATTCTAGAAATTTCATGGATGATATTATTTGAAGGAGGGAATAATGTAACACCCCAAGCTTCCACGGTATGTTTCCTTTGAATAATGTAATAGCTTGCATTGTACGCAACTTCGAGATTCTAACACACCGCGAGCAATCAAACTAGCCGTTATGAATAGTAATACCCACTTTTGAAATTTTATAAATTTTATTTTTCAAAATGGACTTTATTTTTGAATTCGTAATATCGAAATTAGTATAGGGTGAATTTTTGGTATTTTTCCGAAAACTGTCAATTTTTGATGAATAGTGGAAAACACTAAGTTATTGGTTAAAATCAACTTTTTATTAAAATAATTATTTTTTTATTTAAATTTATTTTAGTTCAAAATTGATACATAATACCTATATAATTTCAATGTAATTCATTGGAGTCATTTTATAATAATTTTAGATATACAAAATTTTTGTTGAACTTTTTACCGTCATGTACCCACCTCCTAGGCGCATTTGCAAATTTGCATAAAACATAATTTTACCACTTATGTGAGTTGAATTTAAAAAATTTGAGAGACACGGTTAATATCAGTAAGTAAAATTTGGTTCAATAAGATGAAAATAATATTTGGTGAATAGTAACTTTTGACTTTTATTTACCACGATTAGAAGTAAATAGGATAATTAAGGGTAAAAATGGAATCATAATTACCTAACACATGTCCTAATTCTATTGGATAAGTTTAATTCGACCGAAAACAACCTTAGGAATTAAATATGACCCCCTTTGGTCCACATGGATTAGATTAGAACATTTACAATTATTTTATTTAAAGAAGAGTTAAAAGAGTTAAATTCAAAGTTTAATAACTATACCATTTTTAACATAGAGTTACAAGAAATATAAATTCAACTATAAATATTATTTAGAAAGATAGAAATATTTCCTACATAATGGTATTTTATTTATAATTTTTATACATTAAAAATTTAATTTATTTATGACACAATGATGATGCACTAATTACCTTATTAATGAAATATTAAAATAATTGATATTATAAATATTCAAATAAATGTAAATTGAGACATACTATAAATTAAAATAATTTTATAGGTTAATATGACATGTTATGGTTGGTTAAATAAATTTTATTTGATGTGATAATGTTTTAATGGCTTTCAAAAAAATCAAATATTAAATACTGTCAAAATTGACATAATTGAGTTTTTAAAACTAATAATATATTATTAATTAATATAATATTCATAAAAATACAAGGTTAAGACAAAGGACTTAGATAAGGTTATATATATTAATATTGAACCACTTGGGGTTCGTTTGGTAGTTTATAGTAAGTTTATTAACCATATAATATAAAAAAACAAAGAGACATGGTAAATGTCAAACTATTTAACTAAGAGTTAAATCTAAAAGATATGGTTAATATGGTGACCTAAACCTGTCTAAAACCTAATGGTTGAATTTTTTTCAACCCATCCCTACCTTAGTCTCTAAATAAATTATTTTTGAGCGATTTGAAACTGAAAATTGATTTATTATAAAATAACATTTCAAGCTTTTCCTAAAGTGACCCTCACCTCTCTTATAAAAGGGAACTTCCCCTTCTATTAATTTCACACCTCCAAATCCATTTGGATCTGCACAACCCTGCCCAAATATCCTCCAAAATTTCCTCCCTTAATTCTAGAGGCCTTCCTTTGGTCATAAATCTAACTTAAGGAGCCCTTTTGATCAAATCAAAAGGAAGACCCCAAAGAAGAGTTAACTATTTCATCACCTCTTTCAAGTTCTTTTTTTCTTCCACTTACTTTTTCTTTGTTGTTTCCATTATAAAATAATAACTCTAGTATCTTCTATATACTGTAATGGTACAAAAATATTCATTATTCCATCCATCATATGAATGAAAAAGTCACCATACGTGCGTACGTACGACTTACCGTCTCCACGTCATGGTGTAGTTTGTTATTCAAACACTTCATTATTTGGATGGGTATAATAATGAGTATAATTGATATAAATAATAAATATAAAATGTTATTTATTATTTATATATGATATACCATCCAATTACATACTATTTCACCATCAATATAATGATATTGTTGCTAGTGTGTACATATGGATTACCGTCTCCACGAACGCGATGAGATTCATTTCCCCATCATAATCATTCAAGAATAATTTTCATTTCATGATTAAAAATAATTTTTATGAACATAATATCATTATTTATATGAATCAAATACATCCTATCCATAATAAACATGTCTTACATAACCAAGCATATAAAGAAAAATGAATCAGTTAACACAAAAAATGATGATACTAATGAAATATTATTAACAAAGCAATATTAGAGGATCATATATGATATCATATTTATGTATATAGTTATTTTATAATTTAATAACAATGTTTTAACTATTATAATGGAGGTTAACATACCATCGACTAAAGAAAAGTTCAAGGTAAGGGTTAATTTCACAACCTCTTTATTATCCGAGGTTGTTTTTATGTAAGTATCTACTGGGACCTCTTTATCATCCACATCCATTTTTTCTTAAAAGTGTACTTCACAAAATTTTTAATATTTACTAGACTATAGGTTAAAGTCATTTATACCCTTATTTTACCTTATAATTTTTTAAAGGAATCTTTTCTTCGTTTTCCAAAAAATGTAGTTTATGAACTTTTCAAAAAAAATTAATGTAAGAATGTTTTTTAACTTATACGGTGGGTGAAGATATTTTCCACCATTATAATAACATCATTTAAGCTTTCCTTAAAATCTTTTAAGAATATTTTCAAAATAAATTTTTTCTTTTATAATTATGTGACTCTTAAATGGTTTCAAAATAGAAAGAGACATTTCTTTCAAATAGTTTTCTTTTCATCAATGTCAACATTCTTTGATGGATTTTAAACTTGTTTGAAGTTGATTTATTAAGATAAAAATCTTCCATATTTTATTGAAGGTTTTGTGATATGTTTTACTCTGGATGTGTTATTTTTATACCATTCATGGTTTATGGTTAAATTATTGACGTTTCGTATGCTAGTTTTAATACGAATGTTTATGTTATGTTTCAACCTTTTTATATGAGGAATGTATTGGACTTAGTATGTGATGGTTAGAGCCTACTATAGCTTCTCGGTGCATCAGTAGGTATCATGAGACAATTAGATGTGGAATTGGCTGAGGCCTTTCCCAATTTGATATATGGTTTTGGACTAGCCCTTAATCATTATTAGACGTCTTGGAAGAGGCCTTGACAAAATGTTTCAGAATGTCCGACATTATAAATTCCCTCATTATGAAAATAATATTGATGGTTCATGTGGTTATTTGACTAGTAGAATACCCATGACTATGTTTTATTATGGAATTATTTACTCATCTCATATTCCTTCCATATAGTGTTCATGTTTCTTATTTGTAAAGGTATGTGTTTTGAATTATTCATCCTGCCTAATGTTTATGATATCTTCCAATGTATTACTTACCCTTACGTTGCATTTGATCTCACCCCTTTCTTATGTTTAATTTTCCAAAGATATGAAGATGTTAGTTTTGAGTGACTTGCATGCATAATCTAGGAGGCTTGGATGTTTCTAATGGAATAAATTAGTGTTGCATTTATTTTCAAGTTGTAATGTTGAACTAAATTATGTATATTGTCTCCAATAATACTAAATTAATTGGTGTTTTGGGACATTATTCCTTGTATCAAGCCAATGTTATGTAATAAAGCATCGACTCTTGGTATCTGGGGTCAGGGCATTACAGATATAGCATATTAACCCTGATGATAAATTACCAAATAAAGCAATTAAGAATAAGAAAGGTCCACAAAATTTCGTGGGAGAGCTCTTAGGCTTATATAGAAGAGGCCAAAACCAAATAATAAATAGAATATTATATGTATCACTTTAAAACTCATCTACCCTGCTAAATAAATAGTGTGTAAACCCTTCAGATTTTGTAATTTTAGATTAAAAATTCCTATAAAAAACACATCACCTCATATTAAATCAATGATATCGACCATTAGATGACTTATAAAATATTTAGGGAGTGTAATATTTTCATAGTCTGAACCAAACTCATGAAATCTATTCGATGACTAATACATGGAGCATAAATGGTTCATGAAAAATATTTCTCCTAGAAACAAAATAATGTATAGATTTTCCTAAAATAAATCGAACCCAACACTGGTGTTCTCCAAACATAGGGAGCAACCTGCAAATATTTTAACATATTTATACCAAAACTCCATTAATTTTAGTATAAATACATCCCCAAAATTAGGTTTTTTCTCAGAAACACTCTATAACCTCAGGATTCCCAAATCAAACTAAAATAAAAAGGTGAATGAAAATAGAGTTGGTAAGTACCTAAAATAAGGTATCATGATGTTAAATTTTCCATGAAATAAAGAGTCTAATAATCATTGGAATGTATAATAAAGTTTTAAAATAATATCACCATGTAAAAAGGCCTGTAATATTCTAGTTCAGGTAATAGGATCCCCACACATCTCAATAATAATCTTTGCTCAAGGTAGGTGTGTGCACACATTTAATTTCCACCCCTATAGGGGAACCCATTATGGGTTTTCTAAACCCAATTAGGTGAACCCATTATGGGTGGTCATATCACAATTTGTTTCATAATAAAAGTCATCATCAATCTATTGATAGTGAGTCAAGGTCTTAGCGTGCTTATCCTAGTAACAACTAACTACCCAGGTTAACATGTTCTTGAAACAATAAATCCATCAAACATGGTAAGATCGAACATTTCAAATAAGTTCAAATTATAATTTCTTAGTTTTTTGTTTTCTGCATGACTTTCATGTTTCAAAATCAAAATATAGTTTTTGATCAATTCATTCCATTTCTAGTAATATTTCACTTTAATCTATTTTTTTAAGGTTCAATATCAAATAAATTTCAAAATCAAACAATTATTTTCCAAAAATTTACCGATCATTTCAATTCCATTAATATTGGGTTTTTCAAAAAAAAAAAAATTAGTTTCAAACCATGAATAAAATACATTAAAATCAAGGTTTAAAATTCCATTAAAATCCAATTTCAATTAAATCATGCAATTTATGGTTTCAATCATAAGTCAAAACATCTTGGAACCACCAACCTTTTATCACACATTCAACAACAACACCCTCAATTAGAACACCAACAAAAAATGAGGTGAAAGAGATCAAGAAATGAAACCTAGAATAAAGATAAAAAACACAGTTTATATCCAACAATAACACGATGATGCATCACTTTCTAAGAAGGGGAGAATGATATATCAGAATAAACTACATGAGAGGAGATCTACTTACCTATAGGGGATTGAATGAGACAAATTATTATTCTATCCACTAAGAAAAGTGTTAGAGGTTCCAAAATCCCCTCCTGAGAGCCTTCATAACTAAGAAACTTGAGTTAGGGTCCAAAAAGCTGATTAGGGGTAAACTAGAGGGTTTTGAGATTTCAATAAAAATTTTAGTGGAATTAAAACACCCAAGCATGAATTTCTAGGTAGGGGTGTATATTTAGACAAATTGTGCAACCTAACCTTTCACCCCTACTGGTAGGGTGCATGATTTATCCTATGAGGGTTCACAGTCTATCATATAGTGTGACAACCATAAAAGCCCTCACTATTTTATTTTTCACTTTTTTGATGGCTAGGATTCATGGTTTGGAAAAAATGTACAACCATATATAGTGTCTCTCAACCTGTAGCATGGTTTACTAGGCCAAACCGCAAACTTTTCTCTAACCATATGCCAATTGTGCGTAGCCCATTGGGCTAAACAAATTATCCAAATTCTCCTAGAATGACCCCAAAAGAAGTTCCAAATTAGTAGAGATAAAAATAACGGTTAAGTAATACCTAAAAGAAGAAAATATGATTTTATAACATCCCCACCATAAACACTTTCTATCCCCAAAAAGGATACCAAGAAGATTCCATGTGAAAGAGATGAGGCCACTGCTCTCTCATCAATGACTCATAATTCCAATTCTCATGTGAATCAAAATCATTCTTTCATAGAACACATGAAAAAGGTATCATCCTACCATAATGTTTCTTTGTCTTAGAATCAACAATCCTGACTAGATGCTTAGTCATAGATAAATCAGGCTCAACATCATGATCCTCCTATCTCAAGACATGATATGGGTCAGAAAGATACTTCTAAAGTTGCGATACATGGAACAAACTATGTATCGACATCAACTATAGTGGAAGTTATAAATAGTAAGACACTTTCCCCACCCGCTTAACAACCTCAAAAAGGTCCCTCAAAACATTGTGAAAGGTTACCCAACTTTCTAATCCGTTAATAACCCAATCAATATTAAACTCTCAAAAAAACTTTGTAACTAAATGAAAAATCCAAATCTCACATACGATGACTAGAATAAATTTTTCATCGAATCAATTTCATATCCATTATTTGAGGAATCCACTGAATATTTATTGTTGTTTCTTGGGAAAAAATCCCATCCAAATAACATTGAAAAATCTCTAACCAAAACAATAGAGATTCATAATGATTTCTATAAAAGTTCTAAACATGAGGCATATAAATTTTAGAATGGAAACCATTATTACAAGAAAACACAACGAGTCCCAAATAGATGTCCCAAGATTTACTAAAATCCTGAATTTATAAAAAAATAATTTCCTAATGAATACGTATTGCTCATTTTATATGGCCATCCATATATGGATGATATGTCATGCTCAGACATACTTGATATCCCAGTTCTTCTTGGAGGCCTCTCCAGAATTGAGAAGTCAAACAAGGACCACAATCTAAGAAAATAGCAGATGTGACTCCCTGAAATCTAGAAATATCATACACAAAGAGATATCCTATGTCATAAACTTTGGATGTATCATGAATGTGTATAAAGTTATCTAATTTGGTTAGTTAGTCAATCACTACTCATATCAAATTCTTCTTCTGAAGGGTATTTGGAAACCCAACCACAAAGTCCATAGAGATCTCATCCCCCTTTCATGTTGACCCTAAAAATGGATGAAGTAAAAAAAAATATATAGTGCTCATATTTTACCTACTGATACATATAATAATGAGAAAAAAATTTAGTGACATTTCATCTCATACCTTGCCACCGAAATTATCTCCATATAACAAAAAATAACTTCATGTATCTATGATTCACCACACATTGGGAATTACATAAATTCCCCATTACATCCTTCCTTATATAAAATCGTAAAACAAAACAATTTTAAAAAACATAGGATTCTAATAGAAGATAATGTTGAATCATTAATGATATCACCACTATAAAGAGATTCCATAATTATTTGGAATTCATCAACAAGATGCTTATCCTAAATAATCATCATGAGAAGACCATAGGTCAACTGAACTCATAAAAAGTCAACCACTATCTCTTGTTTCCTAGACTCCTAAGTAAAAATATTCAAAAAATACTTCCAGTTACACTATTATAATGATTCTTTCATGGATTGGATATGATCTTTACTTCTCAAATCATCAAGGCTTCCTTCCCTAGGGTTAAGAAAATATCAGTGTCCAAATACTATAGGTACTCCATCCAATTCCTTTGACAGAGTTTTAAAGTTT
The DNA here is from genome assembly GCA_963277665.1 of Viscum album. Lineage (NCBI taxonomy): Eukaryota > Viridiplantae > Streptophyta > Magnoliopsida > Santalales > Viscaceae > Viscum > Viscum album. The sequence goes on along the minus strand of OY728147.1, from coordinate 392,593,907 downwards.
TTTAGAGAAGATATAAATCATTTTTTTTGTTGGAATAAATGTTAAAAATTTGTCCTAAAAGGTAATACCACCAAATCATAAGAGCATGTATCACAATTATAATTAATCACAAAATGCCACACAACCCTACACAATCTCTAGGAGAGTCGACACTATAGAATAAGTCAAAAGACATTTTCAGCTCAATAAAAAAACCCTAAAATTTTTCATTCTACGACAAATTCACTCTCTTTAGAGTGAGAGAAGTCATTGGATAACACAAAATTGAGAAGTATTTCAAAAACCTATGGTAATATCCCTAGAAATAAAGAAACTTCATATATTGATGATATTACATGGTTTATACCATTTCATGACATCTTCCCCCTTCTCAAGATCCACTAATATAACATTTTTTGACACCATGTGTCCCATGAATTTCACTTCCGAAATCTCGAAATTACATTTTAAAATATTTCTATAAATTATGTGATTTCTAAAAATTTCTAAGACTACTCTAAGATGACACATATGATCCTCCTTGGTTTTGAAGTAAATTCATATATCATGAAAAAATACTACCATTAATGAATCAATGTACCCATGGAATATTATTTTATTCAAATCCATAAATACCATAGGAGAATTGGTTAGACTAAAGGAAATAACAAGATACTCAAAGTCACCATACCAACTCATTAATATAGTCTTCTAAATATCAAACTCTTTTATTTTCAATAGGTGATAACCAGATTGAAGATCAATATTCGAGAACCACTTTTTCTTTTTTAGCTGGTCAATAAGTTCATAAACTCATATTAATGGATAATTTTTCTTTATTATAACTTTATTGAGTTTTCAATAATCAATATAGAGGTAAAGTGTCCCTCTATAAGTCTTTAAAAAGAGAACACATGCTCCCTTAGGTGACATGGTTGATCCTTTAAATACTTTCTCTAATAGATCATCCAACTGAGTGTTTAACAATTTCAACTCTACTAGTTCCATATGGAAAGAAGGAATAAATACTTGTTGAGTAACAGGTACAAATAAATATAGGAATCTACATCTCTTACCAATGGAATACCTCATAAAGAAACACATCATGAAACTCAATGAAAACTAGAGGAAGATCATCAATCAAGGATTCTCGCTACAACTAAAAATAAAACACTAACACAACCCCCACCAAACTCTAGAAAAGATGGTCCATTTGTACTTGAACTCAGGTACCATTCTCCCTAAAATACACGAAACACCCCATAAAGTGTAGTATTGGATATCCATAAAAGATAGCATAAAATTCCGGCCTTTTTAGAAAACATAAAATCAATATTTAGGATTAAATCTAGTGGTTTCATGTTGAGAACCATAAAATTATAGGTAAGATCAATTTTTGATAAGGAGAAAACACATGCACAATAATGGAGACCTTGATGTCTCTTCATTCTAAGGGGACTAGTAATATCCCTTAAAAAAACATCACATGAATATTTAGATTGTTCATAATATGATCCAATATAAACGATTGAGATACACTAGTATCATATAAAGATGTTACAAAAGATAAAGTTGTACTGATGGTACCTTTCATAGTCATTGGACCTGTATTAGATTTTTCTAGAGACTCTTCCACTACATGAAAAAGATTCATTCAGGATGTTTGTAGTTATAACCCCTTAGATATTGAATAACATAACTTCACCACATTACGTTTTGGGTTTGATTATTCTACACCCCTGAATAGAGTAGAAAATAAATTCAAGAACTTATGTAGATGACCTGAGAGACCACATGAACTGTAGATCTTTGGTTTATTACTCCACAGATGTCTTGAATTCACAACCCTTCCACACTAAAAGTCATTGTGCCTCTTCATGGCACTACAGAAGGTCTAGATGATTCCCTCTTTATAGAACCACCACAACACTCATCAGGCTTCCTATTTCCTTTAAAGTAACTTATAGAGCTTACACTAGGGGAAAAAGAAACACCAGTCAACCCTAAATTACCATCAAAGTCAAGATCAACCATAAATGCCCTATCCATCACATCATTATAAGAATCCAGGTTTAGTAAGAAATCCTAATATTGATTTTCATTACAAAGACTCATCTTAATTCTCTGCACCTTCAACTTCTTATTGTCCACCACGTCAAGAGAAAATTGACTCGTCTTAGCAAAAAAATGTTCATATTGAGTCATGGTCATGTCCCTCTACTGGAGTTTGAGAAACTCCATGGATTTATCCCAGACCATAGATTTTAAATAGAACTAGTTGGTTAAAAGTACTCAAAATACATTCCATTATAGGACTTCATGATTTTTCACCATCACCATTGAATTACACCATATCCTACTAGGCCATTCCAGCTTAATGTTATAAAATTTCACCTTAATATCTCTGAGCATTTATAGGAACTCAAAAAGAAGCTATATATTTCTAAACCAGTCCTCATCCTATTAAGGATCATTAGATCCTTGAAAAGAAGGTGGATTCTTGTAAATAAACTCCTGATCATGACAACGAGATTCATCCCTTTGAGGTTCCACTACCAGAGCCAAAACGAGAATGAGTTAAAGTACTTTTCAAATATTTTTCATAAATCATAAATAAATCTCAACAAGGTTTTGGTCTAATAGAGGATTTTCTAATTTTAATTCTCCAGTAGCTTCTTCATGGGACATATTCACACTTATTATTGAAGTAATTACACTAAAAAACATCAACATGAAACACTAATAACATAAAAAAGGACACAAGAAACAGTGATACAGAAATATCAATTACATCAAGAGAAAATAATCATTGGGATTTCAACAAAATCATATTTTTGGTAGGGAGAAGACCAGAATCAGATCAAAAAATTCCTCAAAGATTCTTTTCCCAAACACCCTTGGTGACTTAATGCTTGTTACGGTGAGAGATATCTAGGAACTCACTCTAAAATACCTCCTAAGTCGCATGCAGACATCCCAAACCTCTTACTAACTTCAAGGAAATAAATTTAACCCCCATCTGATACCAATTTTTCAAGAAAAATCCTTGATACACTGCTACCCTAATACCCGAGCCGAACCTGACATAGCCCAAAGGGTGTTCTCAATCACCAGGGGTTGGAGACTAGAACTTAGAATCACACAAGATAAAATAGGGAATAAATTTTCCATAAAAATAGAGTAATACAAAAAGATACAAGTTAGTATGATCAATAATCCAAAAAGTGAAGTACTAGAAACAAATGATTAAAATATTTCAAAAATAGAAAAATAAATATCCCAAAGGAAAAAAACATCAGCCATAAAAAAGTCACAAAAACTTCTATGTGCAAAGTAGGAATTATCTCCATTCGTCACCATCATAACTCCAAATTCCTAGGGATCAAGAACATACACCACATCTAAGTGGTTCTTTCCCATTTCATAGACCTAGAAAAAGAAAATCTAAAAATTCCTGATAGAAAAGGTAGGGTGTGAGCTATAAATCCCACTAGGGATCACCATGTGTTCCATAGTAAGTTCCATTTCAAATAAACCAATTTTGATTTCAATTAAAAGGAACTAAATAGTCTATGGTATTTCACTAACATATTTTAAACAAAATAGGATTTCACATTCAAATTGATCTTAGATATATAAAAAAAGGTTTAAATAAACGTTATATATGAAAAAAATATATAAAATAGTTTGCATGAAATAAAAATTTCAACAATAATTCACATGTATAACTAATTAAACAAATCATAGCACCATGTACCAATGCCATAGAGTATGTTAGTTCAGGTAATAGGATCCTCACACATCTCAAAAATGATCTCGAATCAAGATAGTTTTTTTACAAAAAATCAATATACTCCTCAACAAGGGAACCTATTATAGGTGTTTAACACTCTAATAGGGGTACCCATTATGGAAAGTCAGGACACAATTGTTTAGTAATAGTTATCATCATCAGTCTATTGATAGGGATTCAAGGTCAAATCTTTATTTTCCTAGTTACCACTATCTAAAAAGTATAACATGTGACTAAAAAATCAATCAATCAAAAATTGGATAATTAAATATTTTTTTAAATTTCCATTGCCTAATTTTTATTTTTCGACAGGCCTTTATCATTTCAAAACAAAAAAAGTGGGTTTTATCAATTCTTTCCATTTCAAAACATCTTTTAATTTAAGTTAATTTTCTCATGGTTAGAAAACAAATCAATTGATCAAATCAATTTCAAAATCAAGACATTATTTTTCTAAAATCATCCCTGTATTTTAATTCAACTAAAATTAGAAGTTTTTAAAAATTCCATAAAATTTAAAATAAAACTTGAAATACATTAAAATATAAGTTTCTTAATCCAATTAAGAATCCATTTAAATTCAATCAAAAAATTTTAAGGCTTCAATCTTAGGAAAAATCATCATGGAACCACAAACCTTTTTTCACATGGTTAAAGAAAACACCCACAATGGGATCACCAAAGAAGAATGAGGTGAAAGAGATCATGAAATGAAACATAGAATCAAGATGCAAAAAATGGAGTTTAGATCCATCAATAACATGATGATTCATAACTCTCTAAGGAGGTAAGAAATAGATATTAGAAGAAATTAGATGGGAGGAGACCTACTTTCCGAGAGGACAATGAATGAGATTAATAAGTAATAAATCCACAAAGAAACGGTTTTGAGGACCCAAAAGTGCCTCTTTATATTCTTTACATCCAAGGAATTTGAGTTAGGTTAAAAAAGGTGATTATGGGTTAAACTTGAGGGTTTCAGAATTTTAATAAATCTTTTGGGGCAATTAGAACCCACACACACAGTTTTCCTTATAGATCTACATAGTTAGATAAACCATGCACTCTAACTGTGCACCCATACTATTAGGGTTCATAGTTTCTCTTGGAAGGACACACATTTTATAAAATCATGATCCAACTATGTGAACCCTACCAATTTGAGGATATATAGTTTAGAGGGACTGACCACACGGTTTGAAAAAAATATGCACCCCCTTAAAGTGGCGCACAATAGGGTTAATGGTTTAAAGGGACAACCCACATGGTTTTCCCTAACCATGATTCAATCATACATAGCCCCTTGGGATTCCAAAAGTTACCAAATTCCCTCAGAATGACATTAAAATAAGACACAACATAAATAATATTAAACCAAGTGTTAAGGAAAACATGAAATAAGGTAAAGTGATGTAACCTATAACTCATATAGTTCTTGGAATAGGCCCTTAGACTTTATTTCTGTGTGAGAAGTTTGGAAATTCAAGACTAGTTTTTATCGAGGCACCTAAGATCTGTAGTTCCTGTGGTTTATTAGGCCACTTACAGAATTTCTGCAACTTATTTTCTACTCTACATAGTGGAACAAGATCATCATCACCAACAATTACCTCATTTAAATTATATTCTTCAAGATATAATGGATTCTAGCTAGAGACATCCAGAATGAAGATTCTTCACACAGTGAAAGAGTTACCAGAGGAATCCAATATAGGTCCAGCAACTGTGAGAGGTACCATCACTATAGTGTCATCATTATAAATTAATTTTTTGAATACCAATGCATCTCATTCATTTATATCAACTCATATTATGAGCCTAATAACTCTTCCTATAGAGATTTAATCTTATTTTTTGGATATTACTATGCCCCTCAGAATAAAGAGAGAGAAAGTCTTCGATATCCCTCTTGGGTTTTTTCCTCTATCATAGATTGTGTTTACCTAGAATTTTCTAGTTCACAAACTTATATCCCTTCACATAATTCATCTGATCTATTGGTTGATTACTAATAAATTCTAGAGTAACTATTATCTTAAATGGATCTCTTTTACTACACCCGATGAGGTGTGACATGTAATTCAAGGAGAATGGGACCCAAGGTCGAGTAGAGATTGACCTTATTTTACATAGTTGGGTAGGGTAATATTGGTGTATTTTTGTGAATTATAGTGAGACTATATGATTAATGACCTCCCTTAAAATGTGAACAAGTTTTATGACATTTTTTCGGCTTAATTTTCTAGTTTTCCACCTTATTGTTGGTGGAGTTATTCATTGATTTAGTACTTATCACTCAACTAGTGTATATTCCATCTTACTATATGGAACCAGGTGAACTAAAAGTGTTGAAGACACTGTTGGATGATCTGTTAGAGAAATTATTTATATAAAAAAATGTGTCACCTTGGGTGGTACTCATTCTATTTTTGAAGAATTTTGATGGTATAATTTAACTTTTTGTTGATTACTGAGAACTCAATTGAGTCATAGTGAATAAAGAATATCTTTTTTATAGATTAATGATCTATTTTACTGGTTTAAAGGGAAAAGTGGTTCTTGAATTTCAATACTCAATATGGCTATCACTAGTTGAGAATAAAATAGTTTGACATTTTTTATACCACCTTTAGGGGTAGGTATGGCCATTTTGAGTATCTTGTTATGTCGTTTGGTCTAACCTATTACACCACATAATTCTATAGTAAGGCAATTATATTAAACAGTGAGTATGACATGGGAAGGAAACCATATAAGGAAATATGATATCCTAATACTTTACAAAATATTTACTATTTTAAATAAATTAAATCTATTATATATCTTGAAATTCATGCAATAATGATCTTAACATACTCTACATAGAACCCTGAGTTTAGCTAGCATTACATGAAAAACCATGTTTCACCGAATAATATTAATATTATTATTTAAAATTAAAATTATCACATAGCCATTAGATTTTAAATTATTAATATGATTAAATAAATTATGAAAATATATGGTTGAATTCCTTTATTAACATTTAATTAGAAACGAATATAGAAACCAGTTATAATGGAAATGTTTTTAAAAAATGCAAAAGGTTTTTTATCATAAAAAATTAAATTAATAACCATTAGTGAATAATAATAACTAAATTTATCAATTATACATTTAATAAAATATGTTCTTCATTCCTCTGATATATTTTATATTTATAAGATAAGAAAAAATCCAAATTTATACAAAAAAGCTTTATTTTTCTAAAAGCAGTTTAGCCGCCTTCTAATGGCGCATCTATTTTAAATCATAATTGTTACACTTTTAAAAATTTTATATTAAAAATAAACATTATTTTTGAAAATTTAATATCAAAATTATCTTAGGATGGATTTTTGGTATTTTTTGATAAGTTTTATTTTTTAACAAATGGTGAAAAATACTGAATTTTAATTGAAATCTTACTTTTCTTCTAAATAATTTATAAGGATATAATATATTTTAAATTGTTTTTATGGTTGAATTAGGTAAATTATATATAAATTAATCATATTTAGGTTATTGGAATCAATTTCAAATTGATATTTTATATAAAAACATATCAATATTTTGAACATTTCCATTTTAAAAACTAGATTTCTCGTCACGTTTTCTTGATTAATATTAAATTATTTTTTTTCCACTTCCACGATTGGAATTTTGAAAAATGGATTAAATATTTTTAATAAAAATAATTTATTATTTAATTTAAGTTCACTTAATTTTTTATCAAAAATATTAATGAAATAAATTAAAATTAATTATAATGATTAAGAGAAAAACTAGCTTAATAAGGGACTAATCCTTAAACATAAGGGCCAAAATGACCTAGAAACATTTCCAAAAGTTATTGTCTGGAAATATTTAAAGCATATCCTCTATTTTCTATAATTTGGTTCATTATTAAAGGCACATAATTTAAGGGAGACCCCCCAATAGTGTTTACCTTTTTATATTTACAAGAATGCCACTCCACCACTATAAAAGGGAACTCACCCCCCTCACTTATTAACACCTCTAAATAACTTTGAATCATAAAAAACCTGACCAAATAGCTCTAAAAAATATATCCCCTCATTTTATAAGCCTCAATTTGGGAATAAATGAAACCATGGAAGTCCTTTAGTGCCAACCAAAAGGAGTTACCTAAAAAAGAGGCAATATTCTTCAATGATCACTTTTTTTGTTTCATTATAAATCGATTAAATTATTCTTATATAATTATTATATAATCAAATTAGAATCCTAAACTCACACAAAATTCTATAAAATGGGATATGAAATCATCATTCGTGAGTATGAGGGACTACCACCTCACGTACTTATGTCATTCATTCATCCATTACCACCATTTAAGGTCGAGAAAAATGATTTATTTATAGTTCATATATGAAATATATGATATTTATAATGTATGTATGATTATTTTATTATTAAATAACACTTACCTTAATGATTTCCATTTTATGGGAATACGATAACATTGTTTGTGGATGTGTGGACTACTACCCCCTCAATGTGATGTGATTCATTCACACTTTACATTGAATGTATTAAGGACATGGGTGATAAAAACATGTGATATATATGAAAAAAGTGATACTATATTAAAAATATACATTTATATCATTTTCATTTCTTTGTTTTAATATGAAAGGAAAATAGGAGTGTTCATGCATACGTACGACCTACCATCTCCATAAATAGTGCATCTCATGTCCTATCACTAAATATTAAGGATTACTATAAATACATATGTAATGAATATTTATGATATTAAACTCATGATTTAAATTCTGGATATGATGCAATCAAGATCGATGTATGAGGATCAAAATAATAACAAGTCAAAACATACTTGATAAACTAGAAAATTAACACCTGAAATAGTGAGAATAATGAAATATTATTCATAAATGTATAATAATATATTATAATAAGATAATATATGATATTATAAATATTTTTATGATTTTAGTATAAGTTAATAACATTATGAAAACCATTATACAGAAGTTTAAAGGGTGTTCAACCAAAAGGGAGCATATGGTTAGGGGCTTTCTAGTCTCACTTTTACTTCTGCGTGACATATTCCTTATTCACAACTCATTTATTTTTTTTCATGTATATAATCACCCAGGAAATTTATACCATGAATTTAATTTATTTCATTATATTAAATGTTTCAATTAATGTTAATCTTTCTTGGAGATCACGATTTAAAATCTACTCACATATTAAGGTATTCCGTCTCAATTTACATTCCTTTGAAACTTATATGTTATTATGAACCAACTAACTTCTATATAGTGTATATACTATCTATTTTAAATCTAATATAATGATTCATTCATTCTCATGGAATTTTATCTTCCATTTTTAATTATTCATCCAAGTGATTTTTTACTTGAAAATTATCAAGTGGTAAAAATTATAGAAAAATTTCACATTCTTTTATGATTCTTAGATTTATCTTAAAAAAACAGTAGAAATTAAGTTACATTAAATATAAATTTTATTTTATCATTGATATGATTATTTCCTAAACCATATTTTATTTTTTACATACAATGTTTACTTTTAGAGTTATTTGATTAACTAGGGATATTTTCATAAATCTATATCTCTTATTCGATATAGATATTTGATAATAAGGAACATTTTTTAATAATTAAATATATTATTAAATAAATGATGAATTATCTAGAAATTAAATAAATGGGTTGGGGGCTATTAATGAAATACCCTTGATTCATCAAAAGTCTCATAAGATTAATCAGTTTGACAAATCAAATTTGTTTTTACCCAGTATGTTTAAAACTATCTTAAGTAAAGATCTTGATTGTAAAGGAATCATTTTATAGGGAAACATGAAATCAAATAATTAAACATTTCATTTATTGATAATTAAACTATTATTATTATCCATGATATTTTTATTGACATTATCATTTGATTCATTTTCGTTTTTAGTTAAGTGATTTAATGGAATGTGTGTTCAGTTATTTACCAAGATATATTGACTAAGACATATACAATTATTTAAAAATAACACGTGTTCAATTATTTTTCATTCTATATTGATTATTCATTATTAATTCATTATAACTTCTTCTATAATTCACCCTTTCTGAGAATTTGATCTCACCATTTTTTACTTCCTTTCACAAGGATATTAAGATAAATTCTTCTAATGAGTTTCAAGGATGATGATATTTTATTTTTTTATGATTTATTTTATTTTCCCAATGTCATATGGGTATCATGTATGTAATCGGGTTTTCCAAAACTGATAAACTATTTGCTCCTTTGGGATTTGAATCTTGTATCTATGATAATGTAATAATGCATGTCATCGGTTCTGGGCATCTGGGGTCAGGGAGTTACAATTGGTATCAAATGAAGTTTAATCGAAACCTTGGGAACTAGATTTAGAAAATATAAATTGGGAAATATAACCCTATGATATAATTTAAGGGTAAGTACAGAAGAACATGCCAAAGAAACCATGTTTATGATTTTGAGATTAGCTACACATAAAAGTTTCAATTTATGATAAGTATTTCACTATTCTTGGGATTATACAATATATTTCATAGTGTTATGATCTAATATATTGTATTGCATTGTTTAGAAATTGCTCTTAGAAGTAATAATTCTATCAATACTCATGGACAATGTAGAGGTTACCCTGGCCAAGAATCCAATATTGATAGTATTAAAATGAGAAATTTACAGATATATTAGGTAAATTTAATGATGTTATTAGAAATAACCATACCTATATAGAGAAAACTATTCCACATATATTTTCTTCTATGTTTAATCGCTTTATTCAATAGAGGACCCCATAATTTAGTGGGACTACAAATCCAATGGAGGTTGAGAAATGGATTATATCTACAGAGAAGGTCTTTATATCATTGGGATGTGGGGAAAAGGAAAAGGTCAAACTTGCAGTGTATTATCTCAAAATTGATATAGATTAATGGTGGTTGTTGATCCAAAATTATAGGGAGAAAGAAAAAATATACCTCATGGAAGGGAAATATTTTATGGAGACATTATTTGAAAAATATTTCCCTCGTGAGAAAAAAACTAAGATAAAGAGAAAGTTAAATAGTTTAATGATGAAGTAGGAAGAAATAATTAAAGATTTTGAAGATACCTTCACAAGGTTAGGAAGGCATGCTATATATTTCATATGCAATACAAAATTCAAGATTGACCACTTATTTGAATGGATTAATCCAATTCTCCCTAGGGAAATGGTCTCCCAAACTTTTTCTTCATACGTTGAAATAGTTTCATGTGATATCAATATAGAAAAATAATTCTCCAAGTATTTTGGATTCTAAGGGAAGAAAGAGAAGAATATTATGGAATAGAAAATCAGGGATAAAGGAATTATGGGAAATAATGATATTCCAACATGTGATAACTACCCAAAGATTCACCATGTGAAATGTTTTAAATGATTTTTAGTTTGTTTTAAGTGTGGATATAAGGGTCACTAAGAAAATAGATGAAATATAATGAAAGAAAATAATAATATTCATTTATTGAAATGTAATTATATGGGGAACTATGCTAATTAATTCTGAAACCATTAATGGAATCAACCATAGAAGAGTCCAGGGGGGATGGACAAGCTTATGCTATTGATACATCCCAAGTGGAATGATTATTATTATTGTGTATTTGGATCCAAGAAATATGTTGTAAGATTATTTTATTGTTTTTATTATGAAATATATAAATATTTTACTCTGGTACTATTATTTAATGGATTTTAAAGTATATACTCAATTGTAATAAGAATATTGATTCAGTTGAAGGTTGAAATTATTTGAAAACACGTGATTGAAAGAAATATAAGCCATAATATATGACTGATGTAGAGATAATGATGTTTGTATAAAGAGATAATTGATATGGTTAAATTAAATTAAATAATACTAAAAACCTCATATATAATTCTATGGTTTTGGATAGTAATATTTTGGAATGGTTAACCATTTATGAAATGGTTTAAGATGAACTTTGGATGATGTTTTAGTGATTAATGTATTACTTCAACATAAGTTTAAACCTGTGCTAACAGATATAGTAGAAATGGATAAAGGAACAACCATAGGATAATATCATGATTATGAAATAGAAACATATCATGTATGTATATTTCCTTACATTCTTAAATAGTGAATGAAATTTACAACTTTAGGAAAGGGTTCTCGAATAAAAAACAATTTATCCTATAACCATCCTTTATGATGATATCAATGGCCTTTTTACATCTATGTGGTTTCTGAAATTATGTGAATTGAAATACTCTATATCCCCCAATTTATTATGATTAATGTTCTATATCACTCTCCATTAGAACATGATTGTTAGATTTCTCTTCTATGTCTATGTTTTCACTAATTTCTCCTATTCGAAAGCCTAGTTTTGTGGTGACCTTCACATTTCAATTTCACTCTAATTAATAATATGTGTCATTGAACCTATTTATAATGTGGGTCTTTAAAAAATAATAGTTTCAAATATAAAAATCCTGATTACTAATATCATGTTTGAATTTCAAGTAAAAAATTTATTTAAGGTGGGCAGAATACAACATACCAAATTTAAAAATTAAGAAAATTGTATTCGATAGTGTGTATGAAATGAAACAAAAACCGTAGACAGGAATATAATACCCCAATACTTTACAATATTAATACTATTTTAAATAAATTCAATATATGATATATCTTTCAATTCACACAACACTAGTTTATCTTTCTCTACACGAAACCCTAAGTTTAGCTTACGTTACACAAAAGACTAAGTTTTTATAAATACTATTAATATTATTATTTAAAATAAAAATCACCTCCTTGAAATTAAATTAGAAGTTATGAATTGTATTAAATTAGTTATGAAAAAATATGGTTGAATTAATAGGTTACCAATTAACTAGAAATGAATATAGATACAAATTATCAAGTAAATGTTAAAAAAGATTATTTTTATGTGAAAAATGAGTTTTATCTTAATAAATTAAATTAATTAATATTAATTAATGACCATAATAATATATATATATATATATTTAAAATTCAATCAAATATTTTTTACATTCATATAATATATTTGACACTCATAAGACTAGAACAAATCCAATTTTACACATAAAAAGTTATATTTTCCTAAAGGCTGTTTTGTCTCCTTTTAATGGTGCACATTTTTAAATGTAAAATTTTTAAAATTTAAAAAAATTATATGAAAAAATAAAATTAATTTTTTAAATTTTAATTTCCAAATTATATTAGGATTCTATTTTGGTATTTTTCTAAGAAGTTTCATTTTTTGATGAATAATGAAAATACTGAATTTTGATCGACTACTAACTTTTCCTCTAAATAATTTATATGGTTAAATTATATTATAAATTAGTTATAATATTGAATTAGATAAACTATACATAAATTGATCCAATTTAGGTAATTTTATTTAGTTTTAAATTAAAATTGAAAATAATTTTTTTAAAACTTTTGAATATTCTCACTTTAAAAAAATGCTTTCTCATCATGTCTTTAGGATTAATATTAAATTAATTTATGAGATTTATATGATTTTAATTTTAAAAAATGGATTCCATATTTTTAATAAGAATAATGTATAATTTATAAAAAATTCAAATTAATTTTTGACCAAAAATATTAATGAACGCAATTAAAATTAATTATAGTGATTGAGAGAAAAACTAACATAACAAGGGACTAAACCTTAAACATAAGGAAAAAATGGACTATAAACATGTAAAAAACCTATTTTATATCCATATTTATACCATAAACAACCTTTTATCTAAATTAGTTTATTATTCTAGGTTCATGATGCATGGGAGACCTTCCAAAAGTGTTTACCTTTTAATATTTACAAGAATGCCACTCCTCCACCGCTATAAAAGGGCACTCACCCCCCTCACTTCATCATACATATAAATCACTTTGAATCATAAAAACCCTAAAAAAATATCTCGCAAACATCCATACCCTAATCCAAGAATCCTAAAACTGGGCATAAGGAAAACCAAGGAAGTCGTTTGGTGTAAACCAAAAACAGTTACCCGAAGAAGAGATAATGTTCTTCAATGATCAATTTTATTTTATTTATTTCTCCAACCCTAATATTTTTTATATAATTATTACATAATAACCTCAGTATACTGAATATAATGAGATAATTTTATGAAAATTTCATGACCTACACTCACACGCACTCCATTAAAATTGGATACTCAGTCATCATTCGTGTGTACGGTGGACTAACGCCTCGTGGATTGATGACGTCCGTTCTTCCAATAAAACCTTTCATGTTCTGAAATAATGATTAATATATAGTATATATATATTATATATACATGATATCTATAATTTATTTATTCTTATTTAATTATTATATAACACAAACCTTCATTTTTTTATGGGAATACGATAACATCATTTGTGGATGTGTGGAATACTACCTCCTCAAAGCAATGTGCTTCGTTAATGATTTAAATGGAATTCATTAAGGATGATTATAATAAAAATATTTTATATATATGACACAAAAATGATAATATAATTATAAAACACATATATATCATTTAATTTTTATTCTTTTAATATGACTAGAAAATGGAAACAAAATTCATGCTTACGTATGACCTTCTATATCCATGAACAGTGCATTTCATCTCATATAAATAAATATTATGTATTAAAATAAAATGTATATAATTAATATATATTATATTTAAATAATTATTTACAATATTGATATGATTAAACCATGATCTATGTAAGAGGGAAAAAATAACAAGTCAAAACATACTTGAAAAACTATGCAATTAACACCTAAAATAATGAGAATAATGAAACATTTTTAAAAAATGGGTGATAATAGACAATAATAAGATTAACTGTGATATTATAAATATTAATATGGTTCTGATATAGGTTAATAAAATTCTAATAACCATTATAAATGAGTTTTAGTGGTGTTTAATAAAAAGTAAGTGTAAGGTAAAGGGATTTATAGTTTCACTTTTATTTCAAAGAGACTTATTTCTTATTCCCTAATAATTTATTTTTGGTGGTGTATATACTTCCCTATGAAATTTTATATCATGAAATTCATTTATTTAATGATATTAAAAGTTTTATTTTATGTTATTCTTTCATGGGGCTCACGATTCAATAGTAATTCAAATATTAATGGGTTTCATCTCAAATTACATTCCATTAAGACTTATTTTTTATTGTACACCAACTCACTTTTATGTGGTGTATATATTTTCAATTTTAAATATAATATCAGGATTCATTCATTTATCATTTATTTTAGTTTTCATTATTAATTATTTCATCCAAGGTATTTTGACATGAAAATTACCAAGTGGTTAATATTATTGAATAACCTAACTTTCTTTTGTGATTGTAAAAATTCTCTTACAATAATCACTTTATTGTAATAATTATTTATTGGAAATAAAATTTATATTAAATACCATTATTCATGTATTATGGATATGATTATTTCCCAAACCCTTTTCTATTTTTACATATAGTGTTTACTTTGAGTGTTATTTGATTAAATGGGGACATTTTCATAAATTTGTTTCTCTAATTAATTATAGATATTTGATGATAAGACACATTTTTTATTAATTAAATAAATTTTTTGATATAAAATAAATTCTTTTGAAAAGAACTAAATGGGTTAAGGAACAATTAATTTAGTCCCCTCGATGTATTAAAAGTACCATGATATGAAAAAATTGTCCAAATTAGATGGGTTTTTACCCAGTATGTTTTAAAGAGTCTTATGGATAGATCTTGATGGAAAAGGTATCATGTTCCTAGGAAACATGATGTAAAATAATTAATAATTTACTTTATTTATAAGTTAATTATTATTAGTATCTATGAGATTTTTTCTTTGACATTGTATATGGATGCATTTTCTTTCTCAATTTGTTGATCTAATGGAATGAGTGTTTAGTTATTTTTATTGGTGTATTGATTATGCCTTATCCAGTTATTTAAATTAGAATATGTGTTAAGTTATTTACCTTGAAATATTGATTATTCTTTATTAATTAATGATAGATTCTGCGGTAATTTACCCTTACTAATAATTTTTGTTCACCCTTATCTTGTTTCCTTTCCCAATAATATGAAGATGAATTCTTGTAATGAGTTTTAGGGATGTAAAAAAATTATTTTCATTATGATTTATTTTATTTTTTGAGTCTAATATGGGTAAGATAAATGTAATCTGGTTTTCCAAAACTTTTAATTTTTTAGAAATTTTGGATTTAAATATTGTATCTATGATAATGTAATAAAGTAAGGCACCATCTATGGGGTTTTGGGGTTGGGGTATTAAATAACTAATGTTCCTGATGTTTTTAGTGAATTTATGAACATTATAATTGATGAGTAACTTGAATTTTTCATAGTGGTATTGGTTAATGACATCCTGGTTTTCTTTAAAAATGAGTAGGATCAAGTGCACCATATGATAATAGTTCTATATTTCTAGATAAATCACTCACTTTACACGAAGATTTCAAAATGTAATTAAGGGATATAGGAATTAATGTTCATGGGACTTGTGGAATTGGAAAATTATTTTTTAGTCATTATGAAAGGTGAAAGCTATAATGACATGGGAAAATCTATATAAATTTTTTGGCATTTAGATATTCTTAGGTATGGAATGGTTTTACCACAGGTTTTTCAAATATTTTCCTAAGTTGGATTCTCTTATGACTTCTAACACTCAATAAGGAGAAAATTTCATTTGGGATGGGAAATGTGAGATTCATTTTATTGATTTAAAATTTATTTTCACTTTTACACCAGTGTTGACTCTTCCAGAGGCTGAAAAGGGACCTATGGTATTTTATGATGCGTTAGGTTTAGGTTTGAGTTGTGTCCTCATGAATGGTAATAACATGGTAGCATATGGTTCCAGAAGACTTAAGCAGTGTGAGACAAATTATCCAACTCATTATATTGAGCTCACAACTATGATGCATGATCTCAAGACTTTGAATCTTTACCATTTAGAGAAATATTTATCAATTATTCTGACCATAAAATCTCATGTAATACATTATCTCAAAAATATTTGAATATTTAATAGAGGCATTTGGTGGAGTACCCATATTATTTTTATTTTATCATTCCATATACCCCTAAAATGGATAATTTCATTGATGATTATTTAAGAAGAAAAAAATATAATCTTTGTATTGAGATAAAACTTAGAATTTTTGAATTTGATGGATTTATTTACTCAAATGAACTTGGATGTTTGATAGAGTAATTCTGAGGTTGTTTTGGAAAATGACCAGTTAAACTTCTATCATATTGAGATGATTGTTCGAGAGAAGCATCTTGATGATGAGTTTTGTGGAATTAGGGACTCTCTATATAATTGGGATACCATCATTGGATGGTCATTATATATGAAGGATATTCAATATTCTGGAATAGGTTTGTTGTGGCTTCTTCCATGACAAAGGTTGTGTTGGGGGGCTATCCTAGTTCTTAGTGGGTAGTGCACTCTAGAACCCTGAAGGTTTTTTATGACATAAAACGATGATTTTGGTGGAAAATTATTATATGAGGCATTTTGGATTTTGTTTCTCATTTTTATACCCATTAAGTGATCAGGTTCGAGCACCAAAGACCTTCAGGTTTTCTTTAGTCACTTCTAGTGTCATATCTGAAGTGGGATGACATATCTATGAAGTTCATGGTGGGTTTTCCTCATACCCATCTAAAAAAACCAGTATGTGTTGTAATCCATCTACTGACTAAATCGTATCAATTCTTACCTATTTAAGATATAAAAAAGTTAAGAATTGGGGACAACTGTATATTCAAGGTATTTTCAGATTTCATGGTTTTCCATATGTTATCATTTTGAAAAGGGATCCATATTTCACTTCCCATTTTTGGAGAGGCCTTTAGGAGTAAATGGGATAATATGTGATATTGACCATGGAATATCATCTATAGAAGTATGTCTAGACTAAACATTCTATACATATTTTTGAATACATTATATGTGCTTGTTTTATTGACTTTGGTGGAGTATGGGATAGACATTCGAAACTGGTTGAGTTTTCTTACAACAATAGTTACTATTATTCCATCTATATGGTTCCTTTTGAGGCCTTGTATGTCGACCTATGTAAATCACTATTAAATTGGTAGGAAATGGGTGTAGCTTTCTTAGTTTTAACTAGTGTGGTCCAAGTGATGATGATGAAGATTAATTTGATTCATCGAAGAATGGTGGAAGGCTAGAGCTGATATAAATCATATGCTGATCATCATATATGATAGTTGAAGTTTTCAGTCAGTGACAAGGTATTTTATAGAGTTTCATCTCAGTCTGGTCAATGATGACTTAGGAAGTAGGAAAAGATTGCAGCAAGGTTTGTGAGACCTTTTGAGAATGCAGAGGAGGGAAAAGTGTCATTTTGGTTGGAAATTCCTCCTCATTTGATGTTGATACATAATGTGTTCCTTATATCACAGCTTCAGAAGTATCTTCCTGACCCGTCTCACATTTTAAGCTAGGAAGATCTTGATATTGAGCTTGAATTATCTATGACTGAGAACCCAGTCAGGATTTTTGATTCTAAGACAATGGTTATGCATGAAAAAATAATACATTTGGTTCATGTTCTATGGTATCATGGCCCCAATTCTTATGATGATTGGATGTGTGAGGCACTAATGGGAGAGTATCGACTTCATCACTTTGACATTGAGTCCACCAGATAGGATTTTAGGGGGTATAAGGTTTTTATGGTGGTGAGGTTGTAACATCTTGTTACACTCTTCCAGATATTCCTATACGCTTTTTTATCTTCCTTTTTTGAGTGCCTTTTGAGGGTGTTTGGGGTAAAATTTGAAAAATTTGACAACCTAATGTTCTATGAAATGTTTTCACATGGTTAGGCCATGTAGTTTTCATAGGAAATAGTGTTCCCTATGATTAGATTATATAATGGGGAACATTGTTTTTAAAACCCATGAATTCAACCCGTAAAACTAGGAAAACTTGTTGAGTGAGGGTTTCCATGTTTGTTTCACAATTTGAAAAATCATGCACCCACATAAGAGAAATCGTTCAGCCCATATTGTAGGGAAGAAAAGTTAGGGTGCATAGTTTTCTTAGATGTGCAACCTTGTCTAGCAAACTGTGAATGTAGTAATTAAATTCCCCAAAAATTATATTAAAATACTATGACCTTCCAATTTAACCCTTAATCACCCTATTTAGACACTAAATTAAATCCTTGGTCCTTGAAGGCTCTTAAGAGTAGTTTTTGAATCCTATAAACTCTTTTCATAGTGGATCGAAACTTCAATGATTTCATTCATTCTCCTCCATTTTCTGTTATTTATTAATTTATGCACATTCTGATGTTCATTGATTTTTATTTGTTTAGTTTTTTTTTGGTTTTTTATTGCACTTTGATATTAGGGAATAGTCTTCCTACTATATCCTCTTAGGTTTTAAACTGTAGTCGGCATCCTCTGGATTATAGAGAGGTGTGCTTGAGGAATTTTTGTGAGCCAGATCGGGTGAAGGGTTGGCCTTATGTATATATGTATGTTTTTATGTATGTATGTATAGATTTATGAATGTTTGTTTGTTTGTTTGTGTGTATGTAACACCCCAAGCTTCCACGGTACATTTCCCTTCGAATAATGCGATAGCGTGTGTTGTACGCAACCTCGAGTTCTAACACACACCACAACTAATTAAACTAGCCATTGTGAATAGTAATACCTACTTTTTGAAATCAAATATATTTTATATTTCAAAATGGACTTCATTTTTGGATTCGGAATATCGAAATTAGCCTAGGGTGAAATTTTGGTACTTTTCGGATAACTTTTATATTTTGATGAATAGTGAAAATTACTAAATTTTAATTAAAAACAACTTTTTTAATCAAAATAATTAATATTGATAAATTATGAATTTGAGTGTTTTTAAAGTATATTTAGAATATATTTTTACCATTTAATATAATGTTGGTCATTGAACATAATTTTACAATTAAACCGAACATAAACAAGTGTCAATCTTTTGATAGTTATTATCTCTTAAAAACACGCTTTTTGTTTTGACAGCGGGAATTAATTTTAAATTAATTTCTGCCACTTATGTGTTTTGAATTTAGGAAAATGGATTCCATATTGGAAATCAGGATGTTCAAATTGTGTAAATAGGTAACTTTTATTTTTAGACATTTTGAATAATTACTGTGGTAAATATTTTATTTACCTTGGTTAAAGGGTAAATCCGGTAAATAGGGGTAAAAAAAATAATATTATAATAATACAAAATTACCCTAAAACGTGTCCTAACCTTATTGGTGGACACATACCCGACCATGGGCATCCTTGGGTCGATTTTGGGACCCCTTGGAGCCACTTGTATGTGGTAGGGACACATTATATTAATAAAGTTAAAATAAAAATAAAAATGGCATAAGCTTACATCCTTTAGAAGAACAATTTTTACATAGGGTTATACATGTTGGATTTTCGATTATAAATATTCATTAGAAAGCTAAAACGATTTCCTACATAATGATATTTTATTTATAATTTTTAGACATCAAATAATTTAAATTATTAATGACACAATAATGATGCAATGTTTACCTCATTAATAAATAATTTAAATAAATAAGATTATAATGATTAAAATATTATCTAAAACCTGTCCAATTCTTATTGGTTGATGTTATTTAGAATATGAGTCATCTTATCTTCGACCTCGATGATTTTTGGACCATTATAAACCGAATATAATTATATTATAAAGTAATACTTTCACTCTTTCCTAAAGAGCCCCTCCTCTCCCTTATAAAAGGAGACCACTTCTACTCATTCCTCACACCTCTCAAGCCACTTGGGTCGTCCAAACCCTGCCCAAATAATCTCCCCACATCCCTCTCCTCCTCCTTGAAGCTTCCCCTTAGGCAGAAATTATTTCAAGAAGTCCTTTGGTTCCAACCAAAGTGAGTTACCTAAATTAAAGGTAACGATTTCTCTTAAATTATTTTCATTTATTTTGCTTCTCCAACCCCCAAAATCTTTTTATTTCCTTTCTTTTGTAACAACACCAGTATCCAAAACATACTAGGATGTTGTTATAAGAAGGATTCAAACTACACATACACACAACTCCATCTAATGGATGATGAACATAATGTTTCTGTGGATGGCAAACTAACGCCTCACGAAACGATGATTGTTCAAATACATCTTACCACCTCTCATGGTGGCCATTATGATGGCACTGTAATTAAATATGATATTAATGATATATATTTTATATATAAGCTTCTGTAATTCCATTTTATTTCATACCATTATTCATTTCATGTTGTATATACATACGATAATTTCATTGAGGAAGTGCGGACTACCGCCCCCTCAAAATGATATGACTCGTTCATACCACACATGGAACGTATAAAGGATGGTGTTAATGAACTTAAGTAACAGATATAAAATATTATATTATACTGGAATTGTAATATACCTATGTATCATTTGGATTCGATTCTTTTAAAATAAAAATTAAATGGAAGTAGCGTTCGTGCGTACGTACGGACTACCGTCTCCACGAACGCGATGAGATTCATTCTCCATCGTATCCATTCAAGTATTATTATCATTTTAGGGTTAAAAATAATTTTAATATCATTCTGATTATGAATAAGATATAATCTATCCATTACAAACATGTCTTACGTAACCAAACATTTAAGAAGAACGAATCAATTATCACCCGAAACGACGATAATACTAAGATATTATTAATAAAGCAATGTTAAAAGATCATATATGATATCATATTAATGTATATGATTCTTGTATAATTTAATAACAATTATTTCACCATTATATAGGAGGTTAACCTACCCCAACAAAGGAAAAGTACAAGGTAAGGTTTATTTCACAATCTCTTCATTATCCGAGGTTGTTTATACATAATAATCTACTGGGATCTCGTTATCATCCACGTCCATGTTTCTTCAAAATGTATTTCAAAACATTTTTAATATTTAAAAGAATATGGGTTAAAGTCATTTATACCCTTGTTTGACTTTTTATAAGAGGTTTATAAGGGAATCTTTCCGTCTTTTTCCAAACAAGGTGCTTTTTAACCTTTTCGACAGAATTAAGATAAGAATGTTTTTTTACGGCGGGTGCGGTTATTTTCCGCCGTTATAAAATCGTCAAAGCTTCCCTTACAAGCTTATAAGAATATTTTCAAGAAAATGTTTTATTTTATATGGCTCTTAAATTATTTCAAAAATAGAAAGAGATATTTCTCTAAAAAGTGTTTTGATTTCATCTATGTCAACATCTTTCGACGGATTTTACGCTTATTTGAAGTTGATTTATTATGATACAAAACTTCTATATTGTATTGAAGGTTTTGTGATATGTTTGACTGTGGATGTTCTATTTTTATACCATTCATAGTTTATGGTGAAATTATTGACATTTCGTATGCTAGTTTTAATACGAATGTTTATGTTATGTTTAAACCTTTTCATATGGGAATGCATTGGACTTAATATGTGACGGGTGGAGCCCTCTATAGCTCCTCGATGCATCAGTAGGTCTCATGAGACAAAATAGTTTCTTGGCACAAGGCCTTGGCAAAATCTTATTTGTAGTCTTGGCACGAGGCCTTGGCTATGTGGTTATGATAGTCTGGCATTATGCATTCCAACATTATGAAAGTGGTTATTGATATTGCATGTGATTATTCGATTAGTAGAATATCCATGTGAACAAGTAAATGGCATTATTTCATTTTACTTTTGCCATACTATGTTGAAGTTCAAGTTTAAAAGGCTTTTGTTTTAGTAATTCATTGCCTTAAATGTTTATGATTATTTTTGAATGTTCCACTATATTGTTATCCTTACTGGGCATTTAAGCTCACCCCTTTTCTATGTTTTATTTTTCCCAGGATGTGAAGATGTAAGTTATGAATGACCTGCAGGGATATTATGAGGGGATTATAGTGTGGACTGTGGAAACATTATGTTGTTGTAGTAGTTTTTCATTTTATGATGTAATGTAAAACTTATGAATATATCTAGTGTTTTCAAGGCTACTAAACCAATCGGTCTTTCGAGATTTGATCTTTCTTGTGATCATGCCAATGTTATGTAATAATGCACCGACTCTGGGTAACTGGGGTCGGGGCGTTACAGTTGGTATCAGAGGAAGTTTAGTACAAACCTTGGAAGCTAGATTTAGATAAACTTTGATTAGAGCACGTAGACCTAAGATGAACTTTGAGGATTAGTATAGAAGAATTTCCTAGAATTTTGGTATTGTAGAGATTTTGTGAGTTTTCCGAGCAATACATCCCTGTCTGGATACGAGCAGGTAGAGGCGGCTCTGGCACAGATGTACCTAGGGGGTAAAACCTGAAAACACCGCTTTGAGCTAGAATCGAACGAGAACTGGTGCACGACAATGGGCCTTGCTGCACTCTTGGTTACGACACTCCCGGGGGATATGCTTAGGATAACTCTCATTTTCTTTACAAATCATTATGAAGGGTTTATGAGTATATACATCCTCAAAGAAAACATTTTTATGATTATGGATTATATCCATAAATAGTTCAATTTATGTTAAGTGTTTTATAAGTATGGGATTATGTATTTTGATTCATAAACTGGTCTAGTTTATGCCATTGTTTAGAAATGGCGCCTAGTGGAAGAAATGGAAACCGTATCAATGCATGCACTCCATGTAGGGATTGCCCTCCTGCTCAAGATAATTATAGTGGGGCTGGTGATGCAACTGGTGCCGATCAGCTAATCACCATACTGGGACAACTTACTCAGGTTATGAATAATAACCTTACCCGTATGGAGCACCCTGATCCACAGCATGGAGGATCAATGTTAGACCGATTCATGAGGCAACAACCACCAACGTTCAATGGGAGTACAAATCCCTTAGTAGCTGAGTAATGGATAAATTCCCTAGAGAAAATATTTCAGGCTTTGGGGAGTAGTGAAAGGGAAAAAGTTATCATGGCAGTTTATCGCCTCACTGGAGATGCTGATCAATGGTGGTCATTTATTCAAAACATGAAGGAAGATGATAAAGTATCAAATATGGAATGGAGGGAGTTCAAAGATCTGTTTTTAGAAAAATACTTCCCTCGCGACCATCGAGCAAATATGGAAAGGCAATTTCTAAGTCTGAGATAGAAGGAGGATGAGAATGTCGCAAAGTATGAGGCTAACTTTACAAGGTTAGCGAGGTATGCTGGAGATTATATTCGCAACCCAAGAAGTAAGATTTATCATTTCTTTGATGGGTTAAAACCATTTCTCCGTCGAGCATTAGTCTCACAATCCTTTTCATCGTACAAAGGCATTGTCTCATGTGCTATCATGACCGAAAATGAATTCTCTAAGTCTTATGACTTTAAAGCAAAGCAAGAGAAGAATAGACCTGATGATCAATCTGGGAATGGAAATAAGGGGAAGAAGGGAAAGGTTGAATATCCATCTTGTGGTAAATGCGGGAAGAAACATCCTGGTACTTGGTTGAAGGGAATGAGAGTCTGTTACAAGTGTGGTGAAAAAGGCCACCAAGCTCGTGATTGCAAGGGGAAGAAGGAAGCTACCAACGTTCAGTGCTACAATTGCAGGGAGATGGGGCATTATGCAAATGAATGTCCTAAGTGTCAGGAGAACTTACCTCAGAAAAGGCCAAGGGATCAAGGCCAGGCTTATGCTATCACTACTGCTGAGGTAGAAGCTCCGAAAGACGTGGTGGCAGGTAATTTAATGGTTTCCTCAAGTTTAGAAAATGCATTATTTGACTCTGGATCGTCGCATTGTTTCATATCTTCCCAGTTTGCTAAGAAAATTAGATATTTCCAATTTGATTTAATAAGGGAGTTGTCAGTTAAAACTCCTAAGGGAAGTATCATTGCAACAAAGTTTTGTGAATCAGTCTCCATTAGAGCACATAAATTTTCTTTATCTGCTGATCTCATCGTCATACCTATGATTGAGTTTGATATAATCCTCGGTATGGACTGGCTTTCGGACTATGATGCGAAGATTTATTGTAATAAGAAAGAGGTTACGATTCTTGATGATAATGATAAGGAACACCTTATTTTTAGAGCAGAATCGTCACCACCTAATTCTTATTTAGATCCACCCCCCAGTAGCTCAACTTAATTCAATTATTGGGGAGGAAGAGAATGAAATAACTGTCGGTGAGGAAAGGAATGTTCAAATAGAGGATGTACCTGTTGTGAAAGAATTTGTAGATGTATTTCCGGAAGATTTACCTGGAAATCCTCCAGAACGAGAAGTAGAGTTTTCCATTGATATGATTCCTGGATCAAGGCCTATAT
Organism: Viscum album; assembly: GCA_963277665.1. Classification (NCBI taxonomy): domain Eukaryota; kingdom Viridiplantae; phylum Streptophyta; class Magnoliopsida; order Santalales; family Viscaceae; genus Viscum; species Viscum album. The sequence continues at coordinate 392,568,613 of OY728147.1, read as the reverse complement.
CGAAGACCCCTTATAGAATGGCCATTGTAGAGTTAGTCGAACTAAAGAAACAACTAGAGGAATTGAGTAATAAGGGATTTATTCTACCTAGTGTTTCTCCATGGGGAGCCCCTGTTATTTTTGTTAAAAAGAAAGATGGATCTATGAAGTTATGTATCGACTACAGGGAGATCAATGCAATAACAATAAAGAACAGGTATCCCCTACTACACATTGATGATTTATTTGACCAACTACATGGAGCTCAATACTTTTCAAAGATTGACCTTCGATCTGGATACCATCAGTTGTGTGTGATGAAAGAAGACATTCCGAAGATAGCATTTCGAACCAGGTACGGGCATTATGAGTTTACTGTAATGCCGTTTGGATTGACTAATGCACCCTCTGTATTCATGGATCTGATGAATAGAGTTTTCAAGGAGTATCTCGATGAATTTGTGGTGGTATTTATTGATTATATCTTGGTATACTCCAAAAGCTACGAAGATCATGAAAATCACTTGCGCATTATCTTGAAGACTCTGAGGAGGCATGAATTATATGGGAAGTTTAGCAAGTGTGAATTCTGGCTTCAGGAGATTTCTTTTCTTGGCCATATTGTCTCTAAAGATGGAATCTCTGTTGATCCTTCTAAGACCAAGGCAATCCAAGAATGGCCAGCACCTACGAGTATAACTGAGGTACGTAGTTTTATTGGTTTGGCAGGTTATTATCGACGTTTCGTCCAGAATTTTGCCCGATTGGCTAACCCATTAACGAAGCTCACACGTAAAGGAGTTAAATTTGTTTGGACAAAAGAGTGTGAAGAATGTTTCGAAGAACTGAAGAGAAGATTTGTCAATGCTCCTATATTGACTCTACCATCGGGGAATGATGGGTTCGTTATTTATAGTGATGCATCAAAGAAAGGACTTGGTTGTGTCCTTATGCAGAATGGTAGAGTTATTGCCTATGCATCACGACAGTTGAAAATTCATGAACAAAACTATCCTACTCATGATCTTGAGTTAGCAGCTGTGATCTTTGCTTTGAAGATATGGAGACACTACCTCTATGGTGAAAAATGTGAGATTTATACTGATCACAAGAGTTTGAAGTATATTTTCTCACAAAAAGAACTCAACATGAGGCAAAGGAGATGTCTTGAATTACTCAAGGATTATGACTGCACGATACACTACCACCCGGGGAAAGCAAACAAGGTGGCAGATGCTTTGAGCAGAAAAGACCATGGAGTTTTGAACATGATGAGAATTGAAAGGGATCCAATTTTCATGGATCTAGTGAAGATGGACATGGAAATAACCAGGGAAGGTGAAACATCAATGCTTTTTGAAATGGTTGCCAAACCATCTTTATTAGAAAGGATTAAGAGTTCTCAGACCGATGATGAAGAATTTCAGAAGAATATTAAAGCTGTGAATGATGGGAGATTGAGAGACTTTGTGTATGAATATGGAATTTTGAAATTCGGGAAGAGACTTTGTGTTCCCGATTTACCTGATCTAAAAAGGGAATTGCTGGATGATGCTCATAGTTCCAATTTCTCTATACACCCTGGGAGCACCAAAATGTATAGAGATTTGAAAGAACATTTTTGGTGGGACAACATGAAGAGGGAGATTGATGATTTTGTGTCAAGATGTATGGTTTGTCAGAAAGTGAAAGCTGGAAGGCAACAGCCTGGAGGAGTCATGCAACCTCTTCCCATACCGTAGTGGAAATGAGACAATATTATGATGGACTTTGTCATGGGGCTACCAAAGACTCCTAGAAGGAACGATGCAATATGGGTTATTGTTGATCGTCTTACCAAGCGAGCACATTTTCTTGCTATAAGAGAAGATATACCCCTGGAACGTCTATCAAGACTATATATTAATGAAGTTGTGAGACTTCATGGAGTACCCTTATCGATTGTTTCTGATCGTGATCCCCGTTTTACTTCAAGATTTTGGAAAAGTCTTCAGAAATCCCTGGATACTGAACTTAATTTGAGCACTGCTTACCACCCTTAGACAGATGGACAATCAGAACGGACTATTCAGACCTTAGAAGACATGTTGAGATCTTGCTCACTTGATTTTCAGGGTATGTGGGATCAATATTTACCACTGGTAGAATTTTCCTATAACAATAGCTTCCATTTGAGTATTCAGATGGCACCATATGAAGCGTTATACGGAAAGAGATGTCGTACACTAACCTGTTGGGATGACGTTGGTGAAAGAAAACTTGTAGGCCCAGAACTGGTGGAGGAAACGGTGGAAAAGGTGAAGGTAATCCAAAATCACATCAAAGCAGCTCAAAGTAGGCAGAAGAGCTATGCCGATAATCGAAGGAAGGATTTGGAATTTCAAGTCGGTGATCATGTTTTCCTGAAGGTATCTCCGTGGAAGGGAGTCATACGTTTTGGTAAGAAAGGTAAATTGAGTCCCAGGTACATCGGACCTTTCGAAATTCTAGAACGAATTGGGGCTGTAGCTTACCGATTGGCAATGCTGCCAAGTCTCTCCAAAGTTCACGATGTGTTCCACGTATCTCTGTTGAGAAAATACATGCCTGACCCAACGCATGTACTCACCTATGAAGAATTAGAACTGGAACCCGATCTGTCTTATTGCGAAGAGCCCGTCAATATTCTTGATACAAGAGAACAAGTACTGAGAAACCGGACGACGTGTCTGGTAAAAGTTTTGTGGAGAAATCATAAGATGGAAGAGGCAACGTGGGAACCCGAGGAACTTATGATGAAGAACCACCCGAGTCTTTTTATGTAGTAATACCCTAGAAATTACGAGGACGCAATTATTTGAAGGAGGGGAGAATGTAACACCCCAAGCTTCCACGGTACGTTTCCCTTCGAATAATGCGATAGCGTGTGTTGTACGCAACCTCGAGTTCTAACACACACCACAACTAATTAAACTAGCTGTTGTGAATAGTAATACCTACTTTTTGAAATCATATATATTTTATATTTCAAAATGGACTTCATTTTTGGATTCGGAATATCGAAATTAGCCTAGGGTGAAATTTTGGTACTTTTCGGATAACTTTTATATTTTGATGAATAGTGAAAATTACTAAATTTTAATTAAAAACAACTTTTTTAATCAAAATAATTAATACTGATAAATTATGAATTTGAGTGGTTTTAAAGTATATTTAGAATATATTTTTACCATTTAATATAATGTTGGTCATTGGACATAATTTTACAATTAAACCGAACATAAACAAGTGTCAATCTTTTGATAGTTATTATCTCTTAAAAACACGCTTTTTGTTTTGACAGCGGGAATTAATTTTAAATTAATTTCTTCCACTTATGTGTTTTGAATTTAGGAAAATGTATTCCATATTTGGAATCAGGATGTTCAAATTGTGTAAATAGGTAACTTTTATTTTTAGACATTTTGAATAATTACTGCGGTAAATATTTTATTTACCTTGGTTAAAGGGAAAATCCGGTAAATAGGGGTTAAAAAAATAATATTATAATAATACAAAATTACCCTAAAACGTGTCCTAACATTATTGGTGGACACATACCCGACCATGGGCATCCTTGGGTCGATTTTGGGACCCCTTGGAGCCACTTGTATGTGGTAGGGACACATTATATTAATAAAGTTAAAATAAAAATAAAAATGGCATAAGCTTACATCTTTTAGAAGAACAATTTTTACATAGGGTTATACATGTTGTATTTTAGATTATAAATATTCATTAGAAAGATAAAAAGATTTCCTACATAATGATATTTTATTTATAATTTTTAGACATCAAATAATATAAATTATTAATGACACAATAATGATGCAATGTTTACCTCATTAATAAATCATTTAAATAAATAAGATTATAATGATTAAAATTTTATCTAAAACCTGTCCAATTCTTATTGGTTGATGTTATTTAGAATATGAGTCATCTTATAGTCGACCTCAATGATTTTTGGACCATTATAAACCGAATATAATTATATTATAAAGTAATACTTTCACTCTTTCCTAAAGAGCCCCTCCTCTCCCTTATAAAAGGAGACCACTTCTACTCATTCCTCACACCTCTCAAGCCACTTGGCTCGTCCAAACCCTGCCCAAATAAGCTCCCCACACCCCTTTCCTCCTCCTTGAAGCTTCCCCTTAGGCAGAAATCATTTCAAGAAGTCCTTTGGTTCCAACCAAAGCGAGTTACCTAAATTAAAGGTAACGATTTCTCTTAAATTATTTTCATTTATTTTGCTTCTCCAACCCCCAAACTCTTTTTATTTCCTTTCTTTTGTAACAAAAACAGTATCCACAATATACTAGGATGTTGTTATAATAAGGATTCAAACTAAAAATACACACAACTCCATCTAATGGATGATGAACATAATGTTTCTGTGGATGGCAAACTAACGCCTCACGAAACGATGATTATTCAAATACATCTTACCACCTCTCATGGTGGCCATTATGATGGAACTGTAATTAAATATGATATTAATGATATATATTTTATATATAAGCTTCTTTAATTCCATTTTATTTCATACCATTATTCATTTCATGTTGTATATACATACGATAATTTCATTGAGGAAGTGCGGACTACCGCCCCCTTAAAATGATATGACTCGTTCATACCACACATGGAACGTATAAAGGATGGTGTTAATGAACTTAAGTAACATATATAAAATATTATATTATACTGGAATAGTAATATACCTATGTATCATTTGGATTCGATTCTTTTAAAATAAAAATTAAATGGAAGTAGCGTTCGTGCGTACGTACGGACTACCGTCTCCACGAACGCGATGAGATTCATTCTCCATCGTATCCATTCAAGTCTTATTATCATTTTAGGGTTAAAAATAATGTTAATATCATTCTGATTATGAATAAGATATAATCTATCCATTACAAACATGTCTTACGTAACCAAACATTTAAGAAGAAAGAATCGATTATCACCCGAAACGACGATAATACTAAGATATTATTAATAAAGCAATGTAAAAAGATCATATATGATATCATATTAATTTATATTATTCTTGTATAATTTAATAACAATTATTTCACCATTATACAGGAGGTTAACCTACCCCAACAAAGGAAAAGTACAAGGTAAGGGTTATTTCACAATCTCTTCATTATCCGAGGTTGTTTATACGTAATAATCTACTGGGATCTCGTTATCATCCACCTCCATGTTTCTTCAAAATGTATTTCAAAACATTTTTAATATTTAAAAGAATATGGGTTAAAGTCATTTATACCCTTGTTTGACTTTTTATAAGAGGTTTATAAGGGAATCTTTCCGTCGTTTTCCAAACAAGGTGCTTTTTAACCTTTTCGACAGAATTAAGATAAGAATGTTTTTTTACGGCGGGTGTGGTTATTTTCCGCCGTTATAAAATCATCAAAGATTCCCTTAAAATCTTATAAGAATATTTTCAAGAAAATGTTTTATTTTATATGTCTCTTAAATGATTTCAAAAATAGAAAGAGATATTTCTCTAAAAAGTGTTTTGATTTCATCTATGTCAACATCCTTCGACGGATTTTACGCTTATTTGAAGTTGATTTATTATGATACAAAACTTCTATATTGTATTGAAGGTTTTGTGATATGTTTGACTGTGGATGTGCTATTTTTATACCATTCATAGTTTATGGTGAAATTATTGACATTTCGTATGCTAGTTTTAATACGAATGTTTATGTTATGTTTAAACCTTTTCATATGGGAATGCATTGGACTTAATATGTGACGGGTGGAGCCCGCTATAGCTCCTCGATGCATCGGTAGGTCTCATGAGACAAACTAGTGTCTTGGCACAAGGCCTTGGAAAAATCTTATTTGTAGTCTTGGTACGAGGCCTTGGCTATGTGGTTATGATAGTCTGACATTATGCATTCCAACATTATGAAAGTGGTTATTGATATTGCATGTGATTATTCGATTAGTAGAATATCCATGTGAACAAGTAAATGACATTATTTCATTTTACTTTTGCCATACTATGTTGAAGTTCAAGTTTAAAAGGCTTTTTTTAGTAATTCATTGCCTTAAATGTTTATGCTTATTTTTGAATGTTCCGCTATATTGTTATCCTTACTGGGAATTTAAGCTCACCCCTTTTCTATGTTTTATTTTTCCCAGGATGTGAAGATGTAAGTTATGAATGACCTGCAGGGATATTATGAGGGGATTATAGTGTGGACTGTGGAAACATTATGTTGTTGTAGTAGTTTTTCATTTTATGATGTAATGTAAAACTTATGAATATATCTAGTGTTTTCAAGGCTACTAAACCAATCGGTCTTTCAAGATTTAATCTTTCTTGTGATCATGACAATGTTATGTAATAATGCACCGACTCTGGGTAACTGGGGTCGGGGCGTTACAGTGTATGTCTGTTAGTATGTATGAATGTGTGTGTGTGTATTTGTGTGTATGTATGTATATATGTCTATATGTATTTATGTGTGTATATATGTATGAAAAAGGGATTTTCATGGTTAGTTCATGGTTAAACTAATAGTGTGTCCAAACCATGCACCCTTTCCAGAAGCTCAGTGAGGGAACACAGTTAGGAGCATGATTACTACTAATCATGCAGCCTAAGCTAGGAAATCATGAAAAGTGGTTTTTAACAAACCCAAAAAAATTAATTAAAATTCATAACCGCCCATTATTAATCCTAATAACCTCCCATTCAAACCAAATCAAATTACTTTTCTTTTGGAGGTTCTAGAAAGGTGAATTGAATCTTCTAACCTATCTTCCTCTCAGATCAAAGCACCAATGGATGTGTTTGATCTTTATTTGGTAAGTGTGTTTATCCTTTATTTGGAATTCCCATTTCTTATTTTTATCCTTTGATAAAGATAGATTATTTTGTTATTGATGTATTGGATCCTTGATTTGATTGATTATGATTATAGTTATTCATCATTGATAATTCTCATCATCGGCTTCTTGTTGGCATTTCATTTGTTTGGTGATTGATCAGTTGATCTCGTGACTAATGGTAGGTGGATCCATAATATTTTTTCCTAATAATAAAAATATTAATTTCTTAAATGAATTGAAATTTATTTTCAATTGTTTTTGAATCCTTAAATCCAGATGATTTTGATGATCGATTTCAAAAAAAAAATGATTTTAAATTAGGACTAATTTTTCATAAGCTTGATAAATAGGGTAGATTTTGTAAAATATGTCTTGATATTAGAATTTATTGAACAATTTTTTTGATTTTTATCTTTGAGAAACTTTATTTAAATGAAGATGATTTGGGAAGGAATTAACATGATGAAAACATTGATTTGGTTTTGAAATTTGTTTATGATGTTAAAATATAAATTTGGGAATTTGAACTATGATTCATGAATTTAATTGAAATAAATAAATTTTCCATGATTGATTGATCGATTTAAATAACATGTGATAATGGGTAGTTAGTGGGTGACTAGAATAAGCATACTAGGACTCTGAATCCCTAGTAATGAATTGAAAATGACAACTCTAACTAAACCAAGTTCAGCATGATTTCCTTGGATAGGGTGTTGATTGGTTATCTTAATGCCCTGAGACATAGGGACATGTGTACACACTATGAGCCATAATGATTCACTGAGACGTTTGAGGATCCAATATCCTGGAACTAGCTAAAGATGTGGATTATTACATGTTTATTGTTTTGATTTTTTGATTGCATAATATTAATTTTAGAACATATTATAGTAAGGAACATACTATTTTAGAAAAATGTTCTTTAAATACAGTTTGAATATATTCCCTTTCAATTTTTTAAGGAATGTTTTTAATGAAAATATGAAATAATTTTCCATTCAGTTATTTATTTAAATTAAATCATTTTTGGTTTACTTTTTTGTAACTACTTATAGAAAACTTATTGACATCCTACTTATATGTTTTTATCACACCCTACCTTTTCCTTTAGACATTTTAGATATTTTATGAGATTTGTAAGAAAAGTAAATTCCTTAATTGGTGGTGGAAGGTGTTATTGATTAGAAGGACCCTGGAGTAATGAAGGTGAATAATAGATCTATTGTCTACAAATTGTACAAGGATTATGAGAATTTTTCTTTTTGGATCTTGTATTGTTTTTTGGATGAAGTATCACATTGAGATCTTTAACATTATTCTTATTGTACTTTTTTCATTAAAGTGTTTTTGGAATATTTACTGTGTAATATTTCTTATTCCTATGTTCTATCTTGATGGTTTTTTATTATAGACAATTTATTCCCTTTTAATTCTTTATGATTCCAGGTATTAGTCATCAACCAGTGGGGATTGGGAACACCCTTCAGGCTATGTTAGGATAGTCTTGGGTACCACTGTACAAGGGTATGCAGGTTAGTTCATGAAATATTTGTATTATAGCTAGTTTGAACTTCTTTCCTAGATGTATGTATGTAGTATGGGATGTCTTGGTATATAGGATTTAGGATTATTGGGAGTTAAGGGGTATTTTTGGGAAATTGTTTAGGCATCTCTCATTATAGTGAGTGATAAGTCACCATGGTATTTTGTAAAAATCGACTTTGAGGAATAAATTTATTTGATTATTTTATTCTCTTAGTTTTACCAAATTATTTTAGAAAATAAAAAAAGTATGTATTATATCCAATTTAAAGGATGCTACTCATATCTCTTGAATTAATTGATGTTTTGAGTATTCCTACTAATGTTTTGAGTGTTTCTTGTTTATATTGTGTAGTACCATTCCCCCAATAATAAATTTAAACATACCATAGGTGGGAGATGTTGATTACCATGGAAAGAAAACTAACCAGTTGATCAAAACATCATTTAAATACTATTTGATTTTATCCTTGATATAGTATTAGTAGCCACACCAATTATCATCAATGATCTAGTTGTGGAACCTCGAAATTATGAATCTATAATTCATACATAGGAGTTTCATCACTCGAGTCCACCATATTTTCAAGGATTGAATGATCCTCAAGTGGTTAAGAATTAGTTGAAAAATACTAAGATTCTTTTTGAGTTCACGGAAACACCTGATTCGAAAAAGGTAAAATTCGATACCTTTAATATTGAAGGACCTTGAAGGAAATAGTGATATTTTATAGTTACTATGAATACATGTGAAGGATTGGAGTATAAATAATTTAGTTTTCTTTTCATAGATCAATTATTTCCAGAGTCAATGGTTTTAGTGAAGTCTATACAGTTTCTTAACCTTTAATATGGGGACAAAACCAGGGCTTAGAATGCAAAAAACTTTGTTGAACCTGTTCAGTTTTCCCCGAAGGTGGTGAAACATGAATTGATGAAGGCACACATATTTGATATGTGTATTAGGTCAGATATCCCATCATATGATTTATTATTGAAGATCACTTCTTATACATATATTATGATTAGAGAATTTATGGAAGATCTAGAGATGGGTGGTAATTTAGGTTTGATGAGAGTTTATCTCACTCCCTATAATAGTTCTATGAGTTAATTTTTAGGAAATAAGAATTGTGATGATCCTTGTAGTGTATCATGAAAATAGTAGTCATCAAGACCTTTTAGTTGTATTTTATATTCCCTTGGAATTATATTCAATATGGAAAGGTTGGTCACTCAAAACATGTTTATATTGAGGAATCAATGATTTTTGGTTTGTGCAGCTTCCCAGACCACTTTAAAAAGTTACTTCATATATTTTTTACAACACATAGTGGCATGAGAATATAAAATCTCAAATTAATAGCATTTATAATCACATACTTCCAGAAATAAGAGGTTCTAGACATAGTAATCTATAATGAATATTATTCACATAGTGGAAGAGTATCTAGAGGGTATTGATTCACTTTTTGGGAGAGTGAAAGGTACCATCACTAAATAATCATCTTTAGTGAATTCTTTATTTGATAATGATGCATATAATTCATTCATATTTACTATTATTGTGAAGTTCCTAAACCTCACTATGGTGATTATGTCTTATTTGATAGATTTTACTATATCCCTTAGAATGAAGATATAAGGGGGTATCTGATGATTTTTTTTGTCTTATCTCTAATAAAGGTTGGAAATTCATGGTATTTTCCACATCTTAACTTGAAACTATTAGATGTAATATTTAGGAAGGTTTGTCTAATTTTCTATAAACCCCAAATTTATTGTGATCTTCAATGGGTCTTTTTTATTTCTTCTGAAAGGGTGTTGTGTGTTTTTTTTGGGAGAATTAGACCTGATGTTGAGTATATATAGACCACATTTTATATATTTGGGTAGAGTAATATTATTTTTTTACTTTCAATTTGGAGAAAGAATCATTAAGTGGGGACCTTCCTCCGGTGGTCGTTGAGTTTTCCAATCTTATTTCATCTTAATTCTCTATTTTTTCATCGGTAAGGGAAGTGAATTTCTCAATTTCGTTGTAACAACATAACTTACCCATCACTATTTCCTTTTTCCTTATTTCACCAGCTAAATTAAAATATTTCAATACCCAATTAGATATTTTTTTAAATAATGGATTTGGGTGCCTGAGTGTGTCACCATGGGTAATGTCCATTCTTTTTGAAAATAAAGCTGATGGGACACTTATCCTTTGTATTGATTATCAAAAACTAAAATGATTATTGGTAAGTAAGTTTTATCTATTTATTTATATTCATGAGTTTTTTGATCAATTGAAAGGGGTTAAGTGGTTCTCGAAGATTGATCTTCAATCTGGTCACAATCAATTGAGAATCAAATAATCTGACATTCCTAAGACCACATTTAGGAGTAGGTGTTACCATTATGAGTACCTTGTTATGACTTTGGGTTAAACCAAATATCCAAAAAAAATTATGGAATTCATGAACATGATATTCCAAAAGTATCTTGATTCATTAATGGTGGTATTTATGGTAGACATCATGGTTTAATCCAAAACTAAGGAAGTTCAAGTGCTTCATCTAAAAACAATTATGGTTATTTTGAAAGATCATAAACATTATGCCAAGATTTAAAAATGTAATTTATAGATTTAGGAATTGATGTTCTTGGTACATTTGGTCTTAGAACAAGGTATTGCAGTCGATCCTAAGAAGGTGATAGTTTTTATGAAATTAGAGTAGCCACAATTTTTTTGAATATTTATAGCCTATAGTGTTTATTGGGTTATGAACACCTGTTCTTCCATGATTTCTAAAAATTGGTTTTTCAAATGACTTATCTTACTCATAAGGGAGTAAAGTTTTTTGGGGTGGGAAATATCATAATTCTATCGATAATTTGATATCTATTTTAGATACTTTTCAAGTGTTGACTCTTCCAGAGGCTGGGCAGGGCTACGTGGTCTTTTGTAATGCATCATGTTACTGTTTGGCCAGTGTTCTCATATAGTGAAATCAGGTGGTGGCCCACGGTTCCAAATATCTTAGGACATAGAAGAACAAATATATAATCTATTATCTTAAATTCATAGTTATGATGAATTCTCTTAATATTTTGTGGCTTTACAGTTTCATAGAAAGGTTTGGTATCTTTTATGGTAACAAAATCCTGAGTTATATCTTCTCCCAAAAATATTTCAACCTATGATAGAGGATAAGGGTTTAGTACCTACAATATTTTGATTTGGAAATTTAATACACCCTTGGAAAGGAGAATTCTGTTGTTGATGCCTTGAGAAAGGAACATACGACCTAGTCCATGAAGTGCAAAACATGATGGATCTATTTTCTCATATAAACTTGGAAGTTTTGGAGGTTGAGACCGAGATGGTTCTAGAAAGTATGTAGTCGAACTCCTCTCTGATTGAGATGATTCTTCCATAGAATCATCTTGATGATGAATTTTTAATCACTAGGGACTCTCTTATGGTAGGGAGACCATTAATGAGTGGTCATTCTCTTATGGGGGAACCCTAGGATTCCCAAAATAGTACATCATACCCTTTCATGGGATAAAGGCTATGATGGTACATTTTTAAAATTTCTAGTGGGAGGTACACCCAACCACCATGAATATATTCAATGATGTGTGTCGATGATTCTTGTGGCTAGGTATGTGACCAAACATCACTGACTTTATTTATCATTACTATAACTTTTAATAAGTCAAATTCAAGCACCACAAGCCTTTGGGTTTTATTTATGAATTAAATAGCATGATTGGATGTGGGATGAGATTTCAATAAACGTTAGGCTTGGTTTTCCACATACACACTGAGGTAAGAATGTGATATGTGTAGTGATAAATCAGTAGACAAAATCAGCTCAATTTATAACTATTCAAGATAAAACTGAAGTTGATGAAATGGGAAGACTGTATATACAATAAATTGTCAGATTACATGGATTTAAATATGTTATAATTTCTAATATTGATCTTTGGCTCACTTTTCATTTTTAAAGAGGCAACCACAAGGCAATGGGGTCCCAGGTTAGTTTGAGAATGAAATAACATAATTAAAATGATTACTAGACATAATAAGTTATATAGATCATGGAAGACATGATTCATGCTAATGTTCTTAAATTTTTTGGGTCTTGGGATCACTGGTTGGGATTGGTTGAGTTTTACTATAATAAAAGTTAGCAATCATCCCTCTCTATAGAAACCTTTGAGTCCTTTTATGTCCACCTATTTAAATCTCCATTTTATTGGTCAAAGATTCATTAATCATACTTGGTAGGACAAAGTATGTTCCATGAAAAAACATTGAGAATTCAGTAGATTCATCAGAGAATGGTAAGAACACATTACCCTTAAAAATTACATATTGGTCATAGTTGAAATAATTTGGAGTTTTCAGTTTGTGACTATGTTTTTGAGAGTTTTATCATAGTTGGGCCACTACAACATGGGAAGTTGGTATAGTTATCATCAAGGTACATGGGATCATTTGAGGTTGATGAATAGTATGGAAAGGTGGATTACCATTTGGATTTACTACCTGATATGACATTGATTCATAATTTATTCAATGTGTTAAAGATTATAATGTTTCTATATAACCTTATCACTTTTTGAGTTGAGAGGAAATTGATGTTGAACCCAATTTATCCATGACAGAGCAGAAATTTCATATTAATGATTTTTCAACAAAGATTTTTTGTGGAATATCGATACCTCGGGTTCATGTGTATGGTAGTATAGTTTTGATTCTCATGAGACATGATATAATGAGGAATATATTAGATAGTATTATCCACCGCTCTTTGACATAGATTCTAATTAACATGCTTTCTGGGGTTATAAATTTATTATGGTGAGACCGCTACCAGATTCCATGTACTTATTAGTATTTATTTTCACCATCCTTGGATTGGATATTAATTTTTTTCATTTATAGGGTCTTTTTAAATTTTTTGGATACATTTAGTGATATGAACGGTTCATATGTATTTAGGGATAACTGTGTGGGTTTCCCCAGAAAACGATACATTTTGGTCTAGTAAACCGTGCACTGGGTGATGCTGGTCTAGAGGAGGGCACATGATTTTTCCAAACCATGGGGGATCTCCCTCTAAACCATGAACCCTTGTATATAAGAGTTTTCATTGTTGGTTCAAGGTAAAAATAAGCATGTGGCCAAACCTATCAACCTTTCTTGAAGCCCTGTGAGGGTGCATGGTTAGGTGTATAGTTAGTACTAACCATTTTTCCTAACCCAAAAAACCATGAAAACTGGTTTTCAACCCCCCCCCCCCCACAAATTTTAATTATAGTCCCCAAACCCACGTTATTAATCCTAAACACCTCTTACTGAAACCTAATCAAATTCACTAGCTTTTTGAGTCTCTCAGAGGAGAATTGTGTCCTCTATCCTCTCTTCTTCTCAGATCAAAGAGCCGGTTTATGCATTTGGTCTCTCTTAAATAAGTGAGTTTTTAATTTCATTTGAATTCCTCTTCCTTCAATTCTCTCATTATTTGAGGGTGATATATCCTCATGTGGTTGATGGATTGGATCTTTGATTTAATGGATTATTATTTTATGTTTTTTCATTATTCTTTATTTTATTTATGATTCCATTGAAATTTCCCATTTTGGTTGACTGATTGGTTGATCTAATAATTAAAGATTGGTAGTTCTCAAAAGGTTTTTCCAAAAAATTGAAACCTTAACTTCTTAATTGAATTAAAATTAAATCTCAATATTTTTAAAACCTTGAATTGAGATTAATTATTTAAATGTAATGTGTGTTTTAAATTGAAACCATGTTTTCAATGTCTCGATGAATTAGGTAGATTTTTATTGAGATTGATTGAAATGGGAATTGATTGAAGAAATTATTTAAAGTTTTTCTTTGAGAAAATGGATTTAAATGGTGATAAAATTTATAGGCATAAAATTTAGGAAAACCTGTGATTTAGTTTTTAAATTAAAATATCATGTTGAAAATGAATTTGGGCCTTTTGAACAGTGATTAATGAATTGAATTGAAATGAATGTTTTCCCATGATAAATTTATTGATTCAAATAACATGTGATCCTAAATAGAAGTGGGTTACCATAAAAATAATGCTAGTAATCATAATATATATAAATTTATTGATATTTAATCCTCTAAATAAAAAAATTTTGACATTATTTCCACGAATATGGTATTGATTGATTATTCCGATGGACTGACCCTTAAAGAAGAGTGTCGATACTTTCAACCGTGAAAATTGATTGAGTAATGTGAAGATTGTATATAATATAACTAACTAACTATAATAACCCATATTTTTCATAAATAGATATTAAATCATTTTCTATAAATATTCTTTTCATAAAATAATGATCCATTCTAGAATCATATAGGTACACTATCTTTGGAAACATAGATATATAAAAAACTGGTTCATAAGTGAACTAGATCACCCTCACTAAGTTCTCCATAACTATCAACCTTCTTAGACATATCATACTTGTTACATTTTTTCATAACCTATATAAAGGATACATAATAAAGGGTGATCTCAGATGCTCAATAAGGGTAAATAACAGAGATACCATTGATCACTTAAACATAACATGAGAATAAGGGTATAAGAACCTTCACCTAAAACATAAAAACCATACCCTTTAAAAAAATGATTATAATATAGTGTTATGGAATAAATAATTAAATTTCATAATACATGAGTAATAAAGTAATACAAGAACATGATCCATGATAGTATATCATTGGAATAAGACATAAGTTTTTGGTATGAACATAAGTGTAGAAAATCATTTTCTTAGTAGTCAAGGCTCAATACCAACACTATCATAGTGGACTGGGTTCAATCCCAAAAGTATTGTAGTTGTTGAGGTTCTCTCCCAAGAATATATTATTTTATAGTTCCTTACAAAACTGGGATCACTCCCCAATCTAGTCCTTTTTATCTCATGAGATATTAAACTTTACTCAATTCATTGGAGGGATATATAATTCTAGTCCCACTCATCACATAATTAGAATCACACATATTTGTACCAAAATATCATAAAACATTCAACATATCATAAACCTTTGAATGAAATTGGTTTCATTATCATTTAATTATTGAATAACCTGTGGAAATGAAATAGATTTCATAAATATTTCATTAATTCATCATGTCATATCCCATGGAAAAAAGAATGGTTTTAAAAAACATCATGTAATAATAACAATAAAACATCCATTGAAATTATAAACGTGATATCATTTGATCAAATCCCTAGTAAATCAATAGTGAAATAAACAGTTTTGGTCGTTGATGAATAGAAATACCATAAAAAGATCATTAAAAAATTATTATGGAAAATAACCTTTCTTTTTTAAAAATCACTTCTTAAAACTAAAAATTCACATGTATTTTGTAAATAATTTTATTTTAAAATAACCATGGAATATTTTAAATAAATAGTTTTTAAATAATTGAGTTTTCATGGTGTTCAATAATTCCATTCACGTTATAAAATTTAAAAGAAAACATTCCTTCAAGACTTTGGTAAAAATTAAAAAAGAACCTTATTTGGAAAATGAATTCATTTTAATGAATTTTATAAAATGAAAATAATGGATAAAAATTAATTTAAAAATTCATAGTAGAATATTAAAAGTGTTATTGAAATTGTTCTAAAGAAAACATGGACATGAACGAGAAATGGTTTTTGATCGAAAAGAGAAATGAAGTTAGTTTTCCATTAAAAAATTCCTCGGTATACTGAATTCATAAAAAGAGGAAAATGAGAGAAAAATATCCATTATAAATAAATAACAATATTATAAGAAAATTCATGAGTTTCAATAGAGGTAGATCATAATATTTCATCATTATAAACTTAATAATAAATAATCTTGATAAACAATGATATTGTAATAGAAACAATTATTACTTTGGTGACTTTTGAATCATAATCCACATAAAAGAATAAAATCAATTGAAACTTTAGAAATAATTTAAATAAGGATAATAATGATATGAAATGAAAAATATTCTATATATGCACCTCATAAAATAATATATGTGTATTTCATATCATATTTACCAAAGAAGACCAATTTAGACGATAAACCTTTTCCTTTGGTCCAAATTCCATCACATGTGTTTAAACCTCCTATATAATAAATATTGGATTATTAAACATATATTAAAGAAAAAAACTCATATATACCATAACATATAATATTTACTTATGAAATTCAATCACATATTTATGAATAATTATTCATTTAAATTAGTATTTTTCATGATGATTTCTTTATTCTTTAGGTTATTCAATTCTCCTTGGTTATCAGAGAACTTCATGGGAATGAAATGTGTAATTTTTCAAATCAGTTTGAGTGATAATAAATGGAGAACTTATTTTCCCAAGTCTATTCATTTTGTTTCAAGACTCTTTTGTAATATTTTTATCCATTTACATTCATAACAGAAGTATACTTACTTTCAGATGCATGAATCACATTAATCGAATTTATCATCTCCTTTTTTCTGATGATATTATTTTTTATTAATGGAAGAAAGAGATCTCTTTAGGTTATGATCAAAGGTATGCAATAATAATGAAAGTGGAGTGTTCGATGCATAAATTATGAGTAGAGATAAATTTTAATGTCTAAATAATTTTTTGACCACAGTAATAAAAAGATCGAGGACATGCTAAGGATCAAAAGGAATCCCTTTCCAATGGATTATCATTGGGACCCAATTTCCCTTACTGACCTTCTTATTAAACACTTTTAAAAATTAAATGCTAAAATCATAGGGTGAATCAAAAAATTTAGGGGTCATTTCTTATCATTTTGGGGTCGTATTATGTTGATTAATTGTTTCTATTCGTTTATTTTGATGTGTTCACTATAAGTTCTCAAAGAACGAAAAGTAGTGATTCAAAACATTGAAAACATCTTTGAAGATTCTATTTGGTATTACCACATGAAATTTTGAAATCACTGGGTGTCTTAAGATAGGATGGAAAAACTGGATGACTCAGGTGGTGTTAGACTTCAAATCGTAGCTGATACTATGTATATCCTTCAAGCTCAATTTTCTTGGGATGCCTTATAAGGCCATTATTTTTGGAGAATATTTTTTTTGAAAATATGGTGAGGTATTAGTAAATACTAAAGGAAATATATTCATATTATGGTAGGTTTTACATGGAAAAATTTCCTAATTAGAATGCCAATCCAGATGAATTTTTGGATGCAGTGATATTAGTTATTATAACTAAAATTAGGTGGGTGTGTCCCTCAGCTTCTTGGGATTCTCTACCCCCGATGTCCATTTTTTTCAAGAAAGTTCCTTACATAAATTAATTCACACCAAGATTGACTCACATAAATGGGGAGTTTTTATTAGTATCTATATTTTTGGGGAACCTAATAAACTCATGCACATTGTTGCTCCATTAAGGATCTTTTTTTCCAAGGTATTCTGATTGTCTATCTTGGAAAACCCCAATATGGCTATGTAAAAGATTATATAGTGTAAAGAGATTATAGTTAAATTTAATTTCCATTTATAGAATATATGTAATTATGTTGTTCTAATAGATGACTTGATCAACAAAAAAGGTATCAATATGATGTAAAGGTTATTTTGTTGTCAAGGTTCTAAGTAGGTGTTGATCAATGACTTATTTTTTGATAGCATTTGGGCACAAGCCGTGTGGTGTGGCTTAAAACCCCTCATTTTAATTACTTTTATGGATATTAATGGTGATAATATTTTTCATACCGGGTTCAATGGTGTGAAAACCAATGGTGTAGAGTGAAAGGTGAGATCCACCTTGATCACAACTAGTTGTTGGATAATTTGGAATGCCCTAAATAAGGAATGGGTGGATGGTTCTAGAAGCTCATGTTTATCCATGCATAGTTGATCCAGATGCTTAATGGTGGATCTGGGGGATCAATTTAAATTGTGGGATAATGAAAAATCCAAGAGGTTGATCATGAATGGAAGGAGAACTGCACCTAATTATCAGAGGATGTTTTCATCGGGAAGGTGGTTTCATTGGATCCTTCTTAGAAATGGTCACAAACTCAATATTTATGGATCCTACTATCTTGGTATCATTACATGGTGAGGTGTTGTTTGTAACCCCCATGGTTAAGTTATTATCGCTTTCATTAGCTACTTTGGGAAAAGAGACTCACTTATTATAGAGGCCAAGGTAATGATTAATGGGTTATTTATTTTTCATGGAGGAATATCAACCTCGGTGAAATTGAAACCAACTCCTAAGTTATTTGAAAGTTTTTATAGAGAAAGAATGAATATCCTTGGTCCATTTATTATCTTATCCAAATATGCACTAACTATATTGGACAATCAAGCTTTAATCACACTTTTATTGAGGGTAACATTATCGTAGACTGCCTTGATTCTAGAGGAAACCATTTCAATCCTCTTATTATTTATTCTTCATTGGGTTTATTATCCCATGAGTGTGAGGATTTTTTTGAGTGAATTCCCTTAGAATATATTTTTAAGGCCTCCATGACTGTGTCTCTCTATCTCTTTTCCCTATTCACTCCAATTAATAATATTTTTCACATTGATGATGATGATTTTTAAAATGTATCTAATATATAAAAATGAAAATTCTTTTAATTTCCCAAGACATGAATCATAACAGAATCAAATAAAATGAGACAAGATAAAATGACATAGTCACAAGTTATTGACTCATAGGATAATGATAATAATATTAAATAATATCCTTAGTAGTAAAATATCATATCTAATAATATCATAGTGGATTCAGTTCATTCCCAAAACCATCACAGTATTCATGGTTCACTCTGATGATTATTATAGTGGATTTATTTCACCCCCAAACCGTCATCGTAGTCAAGGTTCACTCCCAATACTATCATATTATAATTATTATCTGGATAAATTGGGTTCACTCCCCATTCCAATCCAATCTATCTCTTGAGATATAAATAATTACCTAATGTATTGGATAGAGATATATGTCCCACCAATCACATAAAGAAATTCATTCATATGTATTGTACAATATAATAAAACATTAATCAGATAATAACTCTTGAAATAATTAGACTTTAAAAAAATTCCATCATAGAATAACCTATGGGAATGAAACGGGTTTCATAAACAATTCATCATTTCATTATATCATAACCATTTGAGAAATAACAGGTTTCATAAACATATTTTCATCAAAAACATAAATCATAAAAGGAAAGAAAAATAATGGTATCCTTGGATTATATCCCTAGTAAATCATATGAAACATTAAATGTTGTTGTTGTTGAAGAATAAAAATATCATTAACGACATTCTGGAGAAAAATAATCTTCCAATTTTGAAATAACTTCTTTAAAATAATTTTTTTAAAAAAATATTGTTGAAATCATTTTCATTGAAAATAAAAATTGAAACTTGGAAATTAAGAATCAAATCATTGAGTTTTCCTGATGGCAGTAAACACTGTTCATGTAATATAAGTTAAGAAAAATACTCCTTGAATACATTTTTTTTTCAAAAAAAGTCACAAAGTTCCTTGTTTTCAAAATGACAAGAAGATTCATTTTAAACCATTTTTTAAATGTCAAACATGGGTAAAAATTACTTAAAAACCCTTATAGATTATTAAAGATATCATTGAAAATATATATTACATAAATTAATCCAGGGTTCTTCTAGGATTATGCGTCACCCAACCCACGCGCTATGTCTCCCATACCGCTTAAATCATTTTCTGTGAACCCCTATTGATTCTTTATTCACATTTTTGTCTCCCAGGACCTCCCGACACCTTTAGGGTTTCCTTCCATCCGTGCATTCTCCATATTCATTATCCATCTTCAATTGAATTCTGTTACTGGAGGTTTCCTCATAGCTTCTTCATCCCTTTCTTACCTTCATCTTCCTCTGAGCTCTTCATTCTCGCTCTACTACCCAACTTTAGGGTTCCATTGATTTTATCTTAACCAACTATTACCTCCTTCTTAAGACCTCCTCCATATCCATCATCTACCCTACAGTCCTTCTGTTATCACGCACCATCAAAGAATAATGATATTGGTAACATTCTTCTTCATCTCCATCTACCGACAGTAATTTCCTACCACTACTTCACCATTCACAGTCAATCTTTGACTACCTCTTGCTCCTTGTGGTCGTCGATTGGAATATGGTCATCGTAACCCTAACTAATACATGTCTGTCTTCATCACCCAAAAACCCTAGGCTACTCAACTTATTTAAGGTGGTAATATGGTGATAAAAATTCAACTAGTATCCTTCACTCTGTTTCAAGTCTGATTATCTACATATTACTATTGGGTCATCTCTCATTACAGGTAAGATTCCTATTACTGAAAACCAAATTTTTCAAGCCACTAAAGTCGACTAACTATGCATAATACACTTACCAGGATCCGCACAACCCATTTATCTTGACAAGGGATCATCTTCATATCTGACACCACTACTGCTTCTGGGCTTCTGTCTCATCTGTTCATTTTATATTACTATAAGATGGAAATATTCTTGTATTGAAGAAGTTTAATTTTTAACCACCTATTAGAGGTATGTTTTCAAATTAAGGTATTCATCATCAGTACATATGAGGTTTCAGGTTACCATATAGCCTATGCTAAATTAGAATATACTATCACTCATAGAACATCATTGAAATCTATTCTGAAAGTTAACATAAATACTTGGAATTAAATTTGTGTCAGGTTACTATTATACTAGATGATATCATATAACCCTTGTATGCATATTTTATTTTATTAAAATAATAACTAAAACAATTTCTTATTTGAATATTACCATGTATCTTATTTTCATATTTAATGTGTCAAAATTTTATAGTTGTATACTGCTATGCAACTACATATTTCTCCAGTTAACTCATTGCCTTCACAATGTATATTACATTTCCATTAATATCCACATTGCATAAAATGGTTTCATTGAACACCCTAAAATTCATATATAAAGAAACCAAAACTAAACATACATTTCCTATCAGCCTCTAGAGAAGCAAGGTTTCATAGGATACAAATAACGAATGAATGACAAAAAAATGTGAGTTTTATATTTTTTTAGTTGTAAATTATTCATTTTTTATATTTCCTTCAGTAATTGTATAACTTACTACTGTCACAATAATAGTGTCAACATCAAATGGAAATCTATCAATGGAATCGATAAATCAGTCTACTACATCAATAAGTGAACCACTATCTATAAATGGCATCACAAATGGAGTGATACACATTCCATTAACACCATTATCTATCAATGGTCAGTTCTTTTGGTATATGCCTTTTTAAAGCATAATTATTTTAACTAAATTATAGAATAACACAAAGAGATTGTTTTTAAAATCTTCATGTACCATGCCTATAC
Source organism: Viscum album (assembly GCA_963277665.1). NCBI lineage: Eukaryota > Viridiplantae > Streptophyta > Magnoliopsida > Santalales > Viscaceae > Viscum > Viscum album. The sequence goes on along the minus strand of OY728147.1, from coordinate 392,546,747 downwards.
AATCTATAAGTCATAATACATTTCCTTTTGGAGAAAACAAGCGAAAACAATGACCGGATGCCTTCAACTAATCTCCAATTTCATTCTATAAGCATGATGTCACTTTTATATTAACAAAAAATTCTAGGCTGCACGAACCATCTAATCATCGCCTAATATGTACCACATTTTTTTCGGTAGCTATCGTGACTGATGATAACATTCTATCGGATTCATCACCTACCTCCTCAATAAGGTAAGCACACCTCATGCATTAATTATCATCTTAGAGTTACCTCGATTATTTAGGTTACTATCGTGACTGATGTAAAATATCTATCAGATTCATCACCTACCTCCTTGACAAGGTAGTTACAACTCAAGCTTTAACATATTTCCATTACCTTTAAAAAGATATCATTTCTTATGATTTCCTATGCCAAATGAGATAGATTAAATCATACTATTCATGGGGACTGTAGTAATTTATCATGTACATGGATGCTGTCATAATTAACACAATTATATAACATCACACACACACACTTTTATATATGTATATTAAATATATATTAAATAATATAGAATAGTAAACTATTTCTTATGCGATGACTGTTAATAAAAGTCAAGGCCAATCATTGTCTTCAGATGGGTTATATCTACCCAAGCATTTATTATCTCATGGTCAATTATATGTTGCAGTATCTAGGATCACATTAGTAAGTGGTTTGAAAATTGAATTTGATGGTAACAATAACACATCATGTACACACAGAATATTGGGTACAAGGAAATATTTGACAATCTGTCTTAGGCATCATTTATATTGGTTTTTATATATTTTAATGTGGTCTAGATTTTCAATATGTTTACTTTCATTACTTCTTTAGTTGATTAAAATGATTCCTTTTTACACTATTTGGATATGAAAATTACCAAAAATTTCAAGCTCAATAACCCCATTGAGTGAGATTACCCTGGAGGATGATGAAACACTAAGAATATAGGTTCATGTCTTGAACGCGTGGTTTTATTAGTCATCCAAATTCAACCATTGGGTATTTTCTGTTGATCTCATACTATGCAATATTCAAGTGGGTTTATGTTACAACAACAATTTCTGAGTGTTTGTTTTCATTATTGCTCAACTGTGGTCTGTACATGTTTGAGTAAATATATATTTAATTATATATACATTCTAGAGCATATGTGGTCTGTTTTTTTTTTCATTTTAACCATCATTTTAACATACTATATGCAGGGAATAAATCTTGAGTATTCTATTTCATCATTGCTCAAAATTTTATTGATACATGTTCCCGAAGAACATCTCATAGGTACCTCTCAATAATACATAAAACGTTGATTTATGTGTACAAAATTTTAGTAAAATCATGTGTATAATGTTTTTTCATTCAATCATATCTTCTTTTAATAAACTTTCTATATTTATTCTTTTTATAGAACTAATTGCAGTTATTAATTACATGCATCCATTGAAATCTATGGGCAATTCCTACCACAGGATGCAGATTATTATAGAATATGACAGGTCATTTATGTTGTCTTATTAAATTACGTAATTGTAACAAAATAAATTTACCCATATTCTAAGTTATTTTCCCTACAAAGGGTTGCAAGATACCTACAGTTTATTTGGTGACTTTGCAAATGAGATGTCACGTTAGTGAAAAAATTACAAAGGATCATCTACCATTTTGATATTACAACTTGTCTGGGTGAAGAGATTGAGCAGTATGATTTCTATCTTCATTTAACATTTTTTATCTTTCTACAATGTTATTTGAATATATTACTTCAACAATGAACTCTATAATTATGAGTTCAAACACATTTCAGCATATGTTATTGTAACAATAACTGTTAATGCAAAAAAAAATTCTTTACATCCACGATATTCTAGTAGTTGACAACTTCAGAATCAGGTTTAATTGTTACTACTTATACTTATATATTTCTACTATTTTTTAATCTGTATTTAAAATATGTAATATCCACATGGTGTTACTATTTATTTCAAAGTATGTTATTATGAATTTATTAGGATTGGGTTGATAATATCACCACAATTACATACTCCACCACCAACAAAACCCATCCCCTCAACCAAAATACTATATTTTAATAACAAGAAATCCATTTTAGATGTGAAAAACTATCAACATGTCGGTAATATATCCTTATTTTTTAGATGTCATTATGAAATGTTATTAACTATTTAATTCTATGCTATAATATTTAATATATTACTATGTAATAAATCTAATGTTTCCTATAAGGTGGTTAATTGTGGCTATAATTCAGAAAATTCAAAGGACCCATAGCTGGTTCTATGAATCATGGAACTCATGCATGAAGAAGGTGTAGATTTTAAATGGAATCTTTTGGTGCCATTCCATCAAATTTTCCCTAACTAGCATCACTCCGAGGTGAAAGTATATATGTTGCATTTTGAATTTGTTATTATCACTTTGCTACATTATCAAAATTTATGAAAAACAGTCAACAACCCTTATAGTTGTATCATAATATTTATTCCAGTATATTTATAGTTAAACTAATGGTTAATGACAAGGTGAACTCTTTTTCAGTTTTCATATTTGAAAAACAAGTCATGCAATATATACATAAAACAGTTGCATAATTGAGAGCTACTTTGATACAAGTAACTCCAATTTTATATATCAGGTCAATATATATTTTTTCAATATTAAAACTTGCATTGGTTATCATTTTTAAAATAGGATGATGACGAGTTTGGGTTCCCTCCAGAGTTGAACTATTTCATGTCAAGGAAGTTTCTATTAGAAATTGATGTAAAAAATTTCAATATTCTAAACCATCATCATTCATCTGAACATAATAAATAAAAAGTAGTTTTTTATCAATGATAATGAAAACTAAATAAACATATTTAGTGAAATATTGAAACACAATTAGGTAACTGTATATTTATTAATAATTTTATTTGAAACCAATAAATCACAAAACATTACCATTTTTTTCTTTATTATACAGGAAGATTAAACTAGTGGGTATTGAAGAGTAAACAGTGTCTTTGATTATATCCAATTATTATATCTTTCAATTTATTGAATTTGTTCTCTCAGAAAAATTCATATCACTTTACTAACATGCTTTTTAAAATTTCATTATAGGTCCATCAAAATTTTAGGGCTTCACTTGGGACTTTAAATATTGGCACCGGAATTCATATGTCACCATTGACCATGTATTATACTTGGGTATATAACTTTTCTCTTTACTATGTTGTTAATTATTTCCATTATTATAATAACTATTTCTATAAAAAATGTCTTTCAATATTCACCTATATACTGATAAATAATTGTTAACTATTAAATTTCTTATTTTTTTCACTACATTCAATTGTTGTAGACTCTAACTTCAAATCATCTAAAAATAATTTCTATGTAGTAATATATGTCACGTGATTTTGATAATTAGTATGACAACCCTGCTTTTATTACAAACAAAAACTTGATTTATTACGTAAACTATTCATTTGATACAACATGGATGATCGAGAGTTCTAGTGTCTTTGGGGCTTAAGATTATTACATAACAACTTGAAACATGAAATACAACATCTTTATTGAAAACTTTCTTTACATGACCACTACATTCCCTTGTACTTAGCATTGCATGAGATAAACTGAGGACATGAATAAGAAAAGGGGTGAGCTATAATTCCCATTAAGGGAATAAACATGGAATAAATGAGGAGTACAATACATGTTAGACAATAGTCATATCAATAGATCACAAGAGAAACATGAACAAAAAGGCATGATAAAGCATGATAATCATGACATGGAAATGTGGCAATAACACTTAACATGGAATTAGCATGAGCCAAGGCTCATTGCACATGGAGCATGAGTAAATCCTCATTGCACATGAACTAAGAGTAAAACCTCTTTGCAGTTGAATTAGCATGAGTCAAAAATCATTGCACATGATGTATCATGACACTACAGTTAACCCAATGCATTGGAGCGCTATAAGGGCGCACCCTTCTTAATCATTTCATTTCATGCATAAGTGTGACACATGGATAATAAAACATGGATTCATAAAAAATAATCATTTATTCCACGACAAAGGAATGTGGAATGAATATTTATAATCAATAATTAAATTTTCATGATGGTGAATACCCTTGATGGAGAAATGGGCATGGTATTCACTGCACAATGGCATTGGCTTAGAAAATTGGTGCAATTTCAGTAGTGTAACGACGTGATATAAGAATTCATAAAAATGGTTGATTAGAGAGAAAGGGGTGTCTCATAATATCTACATGAAATGGAAATTAATGGGGGTCATATAGATACATGTCCCAACAATTTTAATGGAATTTAGATTCATGATACAAAAGTATTGCTTGAATGTAAATGAGGAGAGATAAGTTCCTTTCGGAATTTTGGCATAGTAACGGGTGTACATGGGAGGCATTTAATGAGAGATAAAGGGGGCTCCCATCATTAAAACAATAATAGGGAAGTATGGGGGAGGTTTTAAACCATTCCCCAACATTTATAATTGAAATTAAAATGGCATAACAATATTAAGAAAATTGGACAAAAAAGTGAAAGGAAGAAAAACCTTGACTTGGAAGTGTGCTTCCAAAGGCTTGAGAGAGGCTTGAGAGAGGATTATTGGGAGCTTAGGGAACCTTGGTATTATTATAGAGAGAGTAGGGAAGAGGTTGGACGAACTCCAAAAGGCTTTGAGTGTGGAGGAAGTGGGAGCATTGGTGGGTTTATATAGGAAAGGTGAGTGAATTCTTTATTATTTAGGTTTTGGACCCCTTACATTAAACTAACCCAAACCACAAATCAGCTCATGGTTTTTGCCCATGGTTTTTTGAAAAGGGGATAGGGAAAAATTATTTTATAAGGCCATTGTCCAAACTTCTTAAAATAATGGAGTTGCTTATGTGGAGGTGAGTCACACTCCCATGGAAAATAATTTAAAAGGACAAGATGTTTAATAAGTCTTGAGGGGTCCATTAATGCTTTGTAAAATAAGTCAAACAAACCCAAAATCACATTATTTTAATGGTAAAACATATATTGGCCGAACATAAATCTTATAGTATTTTATTACATCACTATTGGGTCATTATGATGTTATAAAATACATTATATATTGAAACGGTATTTAATTTTTACCCAAAAATTTGACTGTCTTAGAAAATTATGAAAAATTCACCGTTGGATAATTTCGATGTCCTGATTCCAGAAATAACATTTATTTTATCTAAATAATTTTCTAAATATACTAATTTTCACATTTAAAATAAAAACCGACATTTATCAAAAATTCACAGGTTTTGACAAAAATGGCTTTCAAACCTTCATAAAAATTACAATTGCATTCAAACAATTATAAGATCATTTATATTTAATAAATATTAACTTAATAATAATAATAATATTTTATTAAAATATTATTTAATTCAAAAATACCTTAATTTAATAAAATAGAATTCTTAATTAAATAATAACTAAAAACACTATTTTTTACTTTAAAAACTATTTACAATTTATCAATAATGACAAGAAAGTATATTAATTATTATATACAAAAATAATGTACATGAACATAGTACTAGTGATTTGTTACATAACCCCTTAAAATAACCTCATAATACCTAAGGGTAAGGTGTACGATGGTGACAGACGCTTGAGGTGGCTCAGATAACATCGCTCGAGTGGTAATCTCTATCAACTTCCACTTTTCCCATAGACGGTCCCGTTCGAGCTTGATATGATGAAGCTCAGCTCGGACTTGGTCAAGAGAAAAGCCCAAAGATTCCATCTCTTTTCTGAGCTCCGAAAAATGGGCTTCTTATGGAGCAATTCTACCGGATGAGTCCATCGCTTCCTTTGTCTGAGTATATTGGGTTTGTTAAAGCATTATATTTATACTAATCATGTTATCACTGTTTAATGACTATAAAAGTAATGGTCACAATTCTTAACATAAAACCAAAGAAGTTGAAATTTTATATAAACATTTTACATAAAGATACATTTAATTAGATCAAGAGGGATTTCCATTAATGAAACATTGGGTTGTTACAATATTCCCCCTTAAGAAATTTCGAACTCAAAATTTCCTTTTCCCACAATAAAATAGATGTGGGTAACTCAGCATCATCATTTCCTCCGATTCCCAAGTCGCTTCTTCAAACTTGTGGTTTTGCCAAAACAACTTGATGAGGGGCATTGTCTTATTTCATAGAACTTTTTCTCTACGATCTAAGATCTTCACTGGTTGCTCCTCATAAGAAAGATCATCCTCCAACCGTACCACCTCAGAAGAGAGTACATGTGAGGGGTCCGATATGTACTTCCTTCAGAGGGATACATGAAATACATCATGTACTTTGGCCATAGTAGGTGGAAGTGCTAGTCGATAGGCCACAACCTTGACACGATCAAGAATCTTTAAGGGGCCGATGTACCTTGGACTTAACTTCCCTTTCTTTCCAAACTTCATGACCTTATTCCACAGAGATATGTGTAGAAAAACCATTTCTCTAACTCTAAACCGAAGGTCTCATCGACAATTATCTGCATAACTCTTTTGTCGACTCTGGGATTCCTTGATATACTGCTGAATGGTTTTCACCTTTTCCACCATTTCCTTGACAATTTCTAGTCCCAGTAGCTTACATTCACTGACCTCATCCCAACATGTTGGTGTTCTTCACGTTTTCCCATACAGGGCTTCATATGGTCCCTTTTGGATGATCGAGTGTAAACTATTATTATAAGACAACTCAAACAGAGGAAGATATTGATCCCATCCTCCATTAAAGTCCATTGAGAACGCTCTCAACATTTTCTCATGTGTTCGGATAGTCTTCTTGGATTGCCATCAGTTTGAGGATGATAGACCGTACTAAAGTTCAGTTCAGTATTCAGAGCATGTTGAAGAGTCTTCCAAAACTTAGAGGTGAATCTTGGATCTCGGTCAGACACAATAGATAGTGGTACTCTATGAATCCTCACCACTTCCCTGATATATATCCATCCCAGTTGATCCAATGAGAAATCCTCCCGAATAGCAATGAAGTGTGCAGTCTTTGTAAGATGACCCATAACAACCCAGATTGCATTGTTGCCTTTGGATTTCCTCAGAAGTCTGGTGACAAAGTCTATGGTGATGTTCTCCCATTTCCATTCTGGTATGGCCAATTGTTGCATCATCCTCTTAGACTTCTGCCTCTCTGCCTTCACTTGCTAGCACACTAGGCACTTTGATGTATATTCAGCGATCTCCTTCTTCATATTATCCCAACAAAAGTTTTCTCTGAGATCTTGATACATCTTTGTGCTCCCTGGGTGAATAGAGAAATTTGAACTATGTGCATCATCCAAAAGTTCATTCTTCAGCTCTGGACTTGATGGAACACATATTCTTTTCCCAAATCACACAATTCCTACTTCATTAACATTAAAATCCATTGATTTCCCTTTTTTAGTAGCTTCCACCTTTTCTTGAATTCCCAAATCATCCTTTTGAGCATCCTTTATCCTTTCCAAAAGAGACAGTTGAGCAATCATTTGTGAAAGGATTGATGATGTTCCCTTATTTATGATTCCCATGACAATCTTCATCATGTCTAAGAAGATTGGATCCTTCTCAATTATCATCATTGATAGAATCGCTGGGTCCTTTCTACTTAGGGCATCTTCCACCTTGTTCACTTTCCCAGGATGGTAATGTATTGAACAGTCATAATCCTTGATGAGATCTATCCATATTCTCTAGCACATATTAATATCTTTCTGCATGAATATATATTTAAGACTCTTGTGGTCAGTATATATCTCACATTTCTCCCCATAAAGATAATGTCGCCAAATTTTCAAGGCAAAGATCACAGCCGCTAACTCCATATCATGCGTTGGATAGTTTCGCTCATGAATTTTCAACTATGTTGAGGCATAGGATATCACTTTATCATTCTGCATCAGCACACAACCTATGAACTTCTTCTAAGCATCAATGAATACCACAAAAAGTTTCCCACTTGTGGGTAAAGTGAGAACGGGTGCAGTGATAAGCCTCCTTTTCAACTCCATGAAGCTTTCTTCACATTCATCACTCAAAGAAAATTTTACTCCCTTTCGAGTTAGCTTGGTAAGAGGGTTGGGAAATTGTGAGAAATTTCTCACAAATCTTCGATAATATCCATCTAACCCCAAGAAGCTACGGATATTTGTTACCGATGTTGTCCTCGGCCATCCATCAATTGTATCTATTTTGGAGGGATCCACAGATATCCCATTGCTTGTGATGATATGGCCCAATAATGAGACTTCCTTCAACCAAAACTCACACTTGTTGTACTTTTCATAGACTGTCTCCTTGCACAAAGTCTCCAGTATAGTTCTTAAATGCTCCTCATGATCCTCCTTGGTTTTGGAGTATATTAGAATATCATCTATAAAGACTACCACAAATTTGTCTAGGTAATCTCTAAAGACTCTATTCATCAAGTCCATGAAGATTTCTGGAGCATTGGTGAGTCCGAAAGGCATTACTATGAATTCATAGTTCCTGTATCTTGTACGAAAAGCAGTCTTGGGGACATCTTCCTTCTTCACCCTGACTTGATAATATCCTGACCGCAAATCTACCTTGGAGAAGTATTGTGCTCCACCCAACTGATCGAACAAGTCGTCGATCCGTGGTAGAAGATACTTGTTCTTTATTATGATTTTGTTATGTTCACGATAATCGATACAAAGCCGTATTGACCCAACCTTCTTCTTGACGAAGAGGACTGGTGCACCCCATGGTGAAGCACTTGGGTATATAAACCCTTCATCCAGATTCTCCTGTAGTTGTTTCTTCATCTCTTCAAGCTCAACGACAGCCATTCTATATGGATTCTTGGATATTATTAGTGCCCTAGGTATAAGTTCAATTGAGAATTCAACATCTCTTCTAGGAGGAAGACCAGGAAGTTCCTCAGGAAACACTTCAGCGAATTCCCTCACAATAGGAATTTCTTCAAGGATGGTTACTTCCTTGGACTCAATCATCTGAGCCAGATACGCATGCTCATAGGGTAGTAATATCCATGCTTGAGATGATGGAGCTAAAGGAAATTCCTCTTCCTCCTTACACTTGTAAAGAATCGGGGGTCGATTCTCTATATGGAGTGTGATTTCCCTCTCATGACAATTTATGTTGGCTCTATATAAGGAAAGCCAATCCATGCCAATAATTGCATCAAATTCTACTAGAGGGAGTATGACGAGGTTTTCTGGGAAATTCAATCCACAGATTATGATAGGGGAGGAGTTATATTCATGGTATGCAATGATTGCCCCATTTTTTGTACTCACCGACAACTTCACTTCCATGATTTGTGGTGGGGCTGGGATTGTTCTAATAAACATTTGAGATATAAAATAATGAGTAGAACCTGAATCAAAAAGTATGTTTTCTATCCTTGAATGAATAACTAGCGTACCTATCACCATGTCATTTTCGGGGTTCACTTCGACAGAAGTGATGGAAAAAGCTCTTCCTTGCTACCTTGTAGGTTGTTGGTTGCCTCTGAAAACCTTTTGATTAGGGAACTGATTTCCTAGATGCCCCGGTTCTTTGCAGTTTTATCAATGAACAACACGTTGAGGTTTGAACGAAGTGTTCCTCTCCTCTGTTGTAGCCGCGAGTCTTTCTTACCGACAGTTAATTGCTAGGTGCCCTTCTCTTCCACACCTGAAGCATTTCCTCATCCCCTTGAGGCAATTTCCTAGGTGCTTTTTTCCACACTTTTGGCAAGTGGGGTGATGGATCTTCTTAGCACCATTGGATTTATCCATCAGACCGCCAGCATTGAAGTCTACATTACACTTCTTATCCCCATGATACCCCTGTGATTCCCCGATCTCCATTTCAAACATGAGGGCACATCGGAAAATTTCCTCATAACTGTGGAAGTCACGGATCACTAATGCTTTCCGCAGGCTAGGCTTCAGCCCACCAAAGAAGCGGCCAACCGTGCATTCAGGGGTAACGAAAAACCGGAAGTGTATCGTGCAAGCATTGTGAAGTTTTCCTCATACGATCCAACAGATTCTTATTCTTTTTTTCTTGAGGTAAAGGAAGTCCCTTTCCATCTTAATCCATAGGGTGCACATAAAATATTTATCAAGAAACATATTCCAGAAATCCTTCAATTCCAACACCTCGATCTCCTCCTCAAGATTCATATTTTTGATCAACGTCCACCATTGATCAGCTTCACCCTCCATACGATAAGCCACCAGGAGAACCTTCTTTTGTTCAGAACATTGAAGGATGGATAAAATCTTTTCAATGGAGTTGATCCATTGTTCAGCGATCATGGGATCGGATGATCCACTAAAAGTAGGACGCCTTTGTCTCATGAAGCTCTTGATAGCGACTTGATCCTTCTTAGGGGGGTTTGGACATTCCTCTTGACCTGTTTTTCTATTCAAAGCTTGAGTTAGCTGAGATAGAAGCGTGAAAAAGTTTGTGATTCCCGCTCCCATTGGATTGGGCATCCCATTAGTACAATCATCACACTAATCTTCACATCGGTTGTTAGCCCGAGTCCTCCTATTACTGGCCATTGTCTAGAATAACAGGAAAGATAGGGGGTAACACATAAAGGGTAATCCAAAGACAAAAGTTGATGACTTAAAAATAAATATTTATTTCCTTAACTCATTAGTCTATAGGCTTAAATATAGGCTTTCCATGATCTAATTTATAACATATATTCTTAGGGGCATTTTTTTCACTTAATATGGGTTCATACTAAGCTTTTGAATTTACAAAAACATATCCCCAGGAGTGTCATAACCAAGAGTGCAGCAAGGCCCGTTGTCCTGCACGAGTTCCCATTTGTGTCTAGCTCAAAGTGAAGTTTTTGGGTTTTACCCCTAGGATACATTTGTGCCAGAGCTGCATCTACCTACTCGTATCCAGACAGGGATGTATTTGTTTGATAAAACACTTACTCAGTACTTACCCAAACTTAGGGGTGTTTTTATTATACTTAGTCTTGTCTCTAAGGCTTTACTAGGGTTTTCTAATCCTAATCCCAAAAATAACTAAACCTATCCTCTGATACCAACTATGAAAACCCTGCTTTTATTACAAAATTAAACATTATTTATTACATAAAATATTCACTTGATACAACATGGACGATCGAGAGGTATAGTGTATTTGGGGCTTAGGATCATTACATACCAACTTAAAACATGAAATACAACATATTTATTGAAAACTTCTTTTACATGACCACTACATTCCCTCGTACTTAGCATTGCATGGGATAACCTAAGGACATGCATAAGAAAAGGGGTGAGCTATAAAGCCCAGTAAGGGAATAAACACGGAATACATGAGGAGTACAATACATGTTAGACAATAGTAATATCAATAGAGTACAATAGAAACATGAACATAAAGGCATGATAAAGCATGATAATCATGACATGGAAATGTGGCAACAACACTTAACATGGAATTAGCATGAGCCAAGGCTCATTGGACAAGGAGCATGAGTAAATCCTCATTGCACGTGAGGAATGAGTAAACCCTCATTGAACTTGAATTAGCATGAGTCAACACTCATTGGACATGACGTATCATGATACTATAGTTTACCCAATGCATTGGAGCACTATAAGGGCACACCCTTCTTAAACATTTCATTTCATGCATAAGTGTGCCACATGGATCATAAAACATGGATTCATAAAACATAATCATTTATTCCACGACAAAGGAATGTGGAATGAAACTCTATAATCAATAAGTAAATGTGCATGAAGGTGAATACCCTTGATGGAGAAATGGGCATGGTATTCACTACACAATGGTATTGGCTTAGAATATCGGTGCAATTTCGGCAGCGTAACGGCGTGATATAAGAATTCATAAAAATGTTTGATGAGAGATAAAGAGGTGTATCATAATATCTAAATGAAATTTATAGTAAGGGGGTCATATAGGTACATGTCCCAACAATTGTAATGGAATTTAGATTCATGATACAAAAGTATTTCTTGAATGTAAATGAGGAGAGAGAAGTTCCTTTCGGAATTTCGGCATAGTAACGGGTGTACATGGGTGGCATTTAATGAGAGAAAAAGGGGTCTCCCATCATTAAAACAACAAGAGGGAAGTATGGGGGATGTACGAAACCATACCCTAGTATTTATAATTGAAATTAAAAGGGCATAACAATATTAAGAAAATTGGACAAAAAAGTAAAAGCAAGAAAAACCCTTACTTGGAAGTATACTTCCAAAGGATTGAGAAAGGCTTGAGAGAGACTTCTTGGGAGTTTGGGGAACCTTGGGAGGATTCTAGAGAGAGTAGGTCAGAGTTTGGACGAACTCCAAAGGCTTTGAGTGAGGAGGAATTGGGAGCTTGGGTGGGTTTATATAGGAAAGGTGAGTGAATTCTTTATTATTTAGGTTTGGAAACCCTTACATTAAACTAATCCAAACCACAAATCAGTTCATGGTTTTTGCCCATGGTTTTTTTCAAAGGGGATAGGGAAAAAATATTTTATAAGGCTGAAGTCCGAACTTCTTAAAATAATGGGGTTGCTTATGTGGAGGTGAGTCACACTCCCATGGAAAATAATTTAAAAAGACAAGATGTTTAATAAGTCTTGAGGGGTCCATTAATGCTTTGTAAAATAAGTCAGAAAAAACCAAAAATCACATTATTTTAATGTTAAAAGATATATTAGCCGAAAATAAAGCTTATAGTATTTTATTACATCACTATTGGGTCATTTAATGTCATAAAACACATATATTTAAACGGTATTTAATTTTTACCCAAAAATTTGACTGTCTCAGAAAATTATGAAAAATTCACCATTGGATAATTTTGACGTCCTAATTACAGAAATAAAATTTATTTTATCTAAATAATTTTTTAAATATGATAATTTTCACTTTTAAAATAAGAACTGACATTTATCGAAAATTCACGGGTTTTGACAAAAATGGATTTCTAACCTTAATAAATATTACAATTGCATTCATAAAATTATAAGATCATTCATATTTAATAAAAAATAATTAAATAATAATAATAATATTTTATTAAAATATTATTTAATTAAAAAATCCCTTAATTTAATAAAATAGAATTATTAATTAAATAATAACTAAAAAACTATTTGTACTTTAGAAACTATTTAAAATGTATCAATAATTACAAGAATGTATATTCATTATTATATACAAAAATAATGTACATGAACATAGTACTGGAGATTTGTTACATAACCCCTTAAAATAGCCGCATAAGACCTAAGGGTAAGGTGTGCGATGGTGACAAACTCTTGGGGTGGCTCCGATAACATTGCTCGAGTGGTAATCTCAATCAACTTTCACTTTTCCCGTAGACAATCTTATTCGAGCTTGACATGATAAATCTCAACTTGTGCTTGGTCAAGAGCGAAGCCAAAAGATTCCACCTCTTTTCCGAGCTCTGAAAAATGGGCTTCGTAGGGAGCAATTCTACTGGATGAGTCCATCGCTTCCTTTGTTTGATTAAATTGGGTTTGTTAAAGCCATATATTTATACTAATCTTGTGATCACTGTTAAATGGCTATAAAAGTAACGGTCACAATTCTTAACATAAAACCAAATAAGTTGACATTTTATATAAACATTTTACATAAAGAGACATTTAATTATAACAAGATGGAATTCCATTAATGAAACTTTGGGTCGTTACAATGAGGATGAAATTCAAGATACTTTCCACATTTGTCGAGAAAAAAAGTCTACAATGAGTCAATCAACTAAATTACACACCAGAACGAAGGGAAATGTAAACAGGAAAACTAAAAAAATAGGCTGAAATGTGATGCTGTATACCAATGGTAAACATACATGGTCACTGTTTAATTTGTTTTCATTACTGTTTTTCAAATTCCTATTTGAAGTGAAATTGTTATTACATTCTCTATAGTAATGAAACATTATTTGAAATTTATGTTTCTCCAAAGAATGTTATTAGTCATTTTACCCAATTTTCTATGTATTCAATTTAAATTGGACAAATTATTATACTCTTCAAAAATGAAAAGTTTTTTTCCTCCGATAATTACAATTTCTTGTTTTCATACTATACATACACACCATCTTGGTATGCATTATAGAAAATCTAGATTATTAACTTTTATTTGAGCACCATGTTTTAATTTTAATGGTTAGTGAACTTGTAATTTGATGAAATAGGTCACCCTATCTTATAATCCTATGTTCGGTGGACTTTTCAAATAATGAACATTTAGTTTTATTAGACATACAATGATGCTGATCATTGTTACCACTTATCATCTCCTTGGTCAATATTCTATTCAATTGTTAGGATGTATCAAATACTATGCCACTAACATGTGATAAAGATATGTTTAATTGGTAGGATGTATCAAAATGGTGACATAAATATTACATTCTCTCTATGTTATCTTTTTATAGTACCTATTTATTTTATGATGTACAAAAAAATCATGTTTTATACCTATTTATAAATTTATTCTGTTTATATACTTTATAAATAATTCATCTGTGTATACTGTAGAAAAAAACCATATTAGTCATCTTTATTACAACACAATGTTTCATTTTTTTTGAGTTTGTTACTGTCCATTATACTGTGAAATTCTAGATAATTCACTTCAAATACTAATACATTTTTCTGTTTAATTGTTAGATTGGATTTTCATATATAAATATTAATTACTACTTACTAATATATATAATTAAATTTTCATCTTCAAATTTCATTTTCTGGACAATGAAACTGAAGATATTTTTCAACGACCCTTTGTTCTTGGAACACTTCTCAAAAATCACTTAGCTTAAAAACTTCTACAAACATGCAGTTCATAAACTATTGTGTAATTATAGATTGGACACTTACATTTTTTTACTAAAATTAGTCTTCTTCCCACAATATTGGATAAGTAGAACTTGTATTCATTTTGAAATGATTTGAAAACTTCCTCCAAAAAATAGAATCTTTTTCTCCTATATCAGTTCTATGTTCAAATTTTATTTTGTGGTATCCATATTTTTTCCTCTTATATTCCATATATATGTACCAATACTATCCGATTAAAAATTAATAAACATTACTATTATTAGATAACATTTACAAATAGAATTATATTTTCAAATAAAAACCATTAATTTAATATTTCGTGTGTACACATGGGTGAGGACTAGTGTTTATAATACTTGGATATGGAAGATAATGGAATCCTGATTGAAAAAATAAATAAAGTAATTTTTACTTAAAAATATTCTTTTGGTTTGTTGAGTAAATAAGGTGAAGTAAATTATAGAAAATAATTAATTATATATAAAAAAAATAGACGAATAATCATTCACATGTATCATGAGAGGTTCGTTATAATATTTCATCATCCAAAACAAAATCATAAACAATACCAATAAAGAATGAGATTGTCATATAAAACCCTTGCCTCATTGGTATCTTTCAAATAAAAAACTCATGAAAGAGATAACCATAAATGGATCTTTATATCCCAATAATTTTATGAAAATAATCATAAAATAAATTCATGGGATGTATATAAACCACATAAAATAAACAATTGTTGAATATGTAATGTATCTTCCAAAAGTAAAAGATAGAAGAAAATCCCTTACCCAGATATTGACTTTCTTTGAAAATGCTCTAAATTCATGTATAATAAATTTATATTTTTTATAATTATATTCTAGAATAAAGAAAATTATTATTGTATAATATATTTCCATTATATTTATACATTTATATTCTTCCATTATAGTTTATATAGAAAATGAATTACACTATTCATGGGGATGATATGTCGTACTTACGCATGAATACTTTTTCATTTTTTGATGGATTGAATAAAAGAGGTGAAAATAATAATTAAACTTTATAAAACCATTATTATATCATATAAATCATATATATTCACTAAATCAATCCTAATTACCATACAAATAAAATATAATTGAAAAATTAATCACATCACTTCATGGAGGTGGTAATCTGCACATAAAGATGAGAGATGT
This sequence comes from Viscum album, assembly GCA_963277665.1. Taxonomy (NCBI): domain Eukaryota; kingdom Viridiplantae; phylum Streptophyta; class Magnoliopsida; order Santalales; family Viscaceae; genus Viscum; species Viscum album. The sequence continues at coordinate 392,530,610 of OY728147.1, read as the reverse complement.
TATCATTTACCAATGAATGAGAAGGTAAAAATATAGAAATGATATTATAACTCAAAATTTATAATTATAAGTTAAATATCATATATAATAATTAAACACAACATAATACACCTTTATTAAAATATTTTGATGAAAAAATAATTGGATCACTATGTGGAGAAGGTATGTTGTGCATATGCACATGTGATACTTTCACTTCCCATTTGATGGAAAGAGGGTGGATAATGGTAGTTAAATAATAATAAAAATTTAAAAAAAATTAGGATAATTAATTTAATAGTTTATGATAAATATCTTATAATTATATAATATAAAATAAGAAGTAAAAAAATAAAATGATCAGTTAAGGCAATTATGTCTTCTTTGAAAGAACTCACTTGGATTTCTTCTTCATGATCATAGGATTGGAATTTTGTGAATACCATCACATGTAGAACATATTTAAATAATTTTAAAAGGTATTTTGGTAGATTATTGTCTAGATAGATGATTGAACGTGTTTTATAGAAGATCAAGGAGTGGTTCCCTTTTTTAATGGAGGGAGAGGACACACATGGAATTTCATAATGAATTAAATTATAATAAAGTTATTCCCAATAGAAATGATTACAAATGGAATATAAATTGATAGGGAGAACATTATATACCATATATCATTCTAATTGTAATACTTCAATATTTTTTATAATTTTTAAATGATTTAATAAAATATTTTTTTTTAAATATCATTAGTGGTAATTTTGATACTATTCATTTAATTAGACATAATATGCATAAAGTAAAGGATTTAAACTATTAATTTAATTTGTTTTTGAAATTCTATAAGAACTTAATGTACTTATATGATATATAAAAATAAAAAAAAATACCATTATGAAAATAATTTCATTATTCACAAAAATAGATATTTATATTTATTTATAACATGATTATGTCTTTATGTGGACACATAAAAAATATTGTAAACTAAGTGAGTGATACTTTGTATCTTTATTATTATTAAATATTATATGGCTCATTTTTATGGACATGTGTACATTAACCATATGAAAATTAAGAATATGGTGATAAAGGAATAACTAGCTTCAACCAATAAGAAATAATATGAAGAATTATGGCCATATAACTTAGTTTTAACCTAAAAAGCCTGATTTACCCTTTTCTGAGTTGATAAATTTTACCATGGTTACTATTCATATTGACCAAAAATAAAAGTGAAATGATTACTAAATTTGAACCTCATAATTCAAAAAATATAATTTGCTTTATCAAATTAAATATATATAAGTGGTAAAAATTAGTTTTAAAATAAGTGAGAAAAACGCATTGAAAACCTCTTTTTAGAAAAAAAAGACATTTTTAATCATAAAACTAGATTTATAATTATCCCATGCATAGTAAAAATTTTATATGAATGTTAGATAATAAATTTTAATATATAATATATTAATTTCATTAAAAAAAATCTAAAAATAGTGTTTAATTTAATTTATTAAGATAAAAATACATTGCATACGTAAAAACAGTTTTTCATAAAGAAAATTTCATTTACTTCCAGATTATTTTTTTACTTTAATTTATAATTATTTGATAAATTATTTTTTGGTTTTATACATATGTAAAACATATATTTATTTCATTATTTAGTTATTCCTATTCATACCCTTCAATCCAACGGCTAGATGACTATTCTTTACATCATAATATTCTAATAGTACACCGAGTTTCATTTGAGCTCAGTATTATGTGTATCACAAGCTATTGAAGAAATTAAATATATTTGAAAATAAAATATTCCATAAAATCATGGGGTATTAAATTTTAAACTACATAAAAATAATTTCTACCTTAATATTTCATCACTCTGATACAAATAACTGATGATATATCCTAAAGTTCCCATGTAGCTACTTGAAATTACTGGGTTCACTACAAAACTATGACCAGGTGAGTTGTCTTATTTCGTAGCACATTTTCTATATGATTAATGATTTCCAATAGATATTTATCATAATATAGATCTTGTTCTACTGGTATAAACTCTGACTTGAGTAAATTTTATGGATAAGAAATGTACTTGATTAAGTGATATATAAGGAATACATCATCAACATGAAGGGAGATTTGGTGTAATCCCTAATCGATAAGATAACATACCAAAACAATAAATAATTTCAACGGGAAAGGTATAAATATGTAACATATTTACTTTATTTCTAAATATCATAACCCTATTCCAAGGATATATTCCTAGGAACAACTTTTCATTGAGTTCAAACCCAAGAACTGTTCAATTAATTTTAGCGTATCTTTAAATCCTGAGTCTGAGATGCCCTTATACACTTCTGAATGTTTTTAAAATTCTTTTAAATTTCCTCAGCTAGGTTAGGTCCCAATAGAATTCTTTTTCAGAATTTATTCTGGCATGCTGGATTTATTCAGTTCCAACCATTGTGGGATTGATAATTATTTATCTGAATACTGGAGTGAAAGATATTGTCGTACGAGAATTCTACCAAAGGATGGGGTTGATCGCAACCCCCTTTGAATTCTATAGAGAAATCTCTCAACATTCCTTCTAGAGAAAAAAAATTCTCTTAAAATGACCATATATTTGAGGAAGATATGTCATAATGAGACTCAAATCTATATCTATAGTCTTCTGATGACTTCACCAAAACATTAAGGTAAACCTTGGATCCAGATCAGACATAATAGAATGTGGTACTCCAAGAAACCTTACCACTTCATTAATATATATCCTAGAAAGATGATACAAATAGAAGTATTATCTAATGGAAATGAAATTTTCTTCCTTTTTAAGTTGATCAACTTTGACCCATAAATAATTATTCCCTTTATATGTTGGGTGGGGGTCCAATAATACAATCCATTGGGGTTTTCCCCATTTCTACTCTAGTATGGGTAATGGTGGTAACATCCCATTAAAATTTTTACTATAAACCTTAACATTCTGGAATACCAGAACTGATATTCAAACTATGTTATATCTACCTTCATTTTCCCCATAAGAAATAATCTTTTAAGTATCTATACATATTTTTTATACCCAGGTGAATATAGAATAAAGTACTATGAGATTCCTATAATAGTTTATTCTTTAAATCCAGTTCGAATGACACACATACATGGTTTATGGACATTTTCATTCCATCTCAATCAATATTAAACATTGGAATATCTCTCACCCCTTTGGAGTGCTACATATTCCTTATGGACCTATTTAATATTTATATCGATAGATGGTTGATACCCATTTGAGAATGATAATATTTATCCCCACTAATTAATATTTCAAGGTCCATACTTTGGAAATCTAGAAAGATTGTATTTTTTGTGATCCTCGTCATTGATAAGATAACCTAATAACTTCAACTTAGACCATCTTCCACCTTGTTCTCTTTTCTAGGGTGGTAATGTTTTAAGTATTTATAGTCATAAATCATCTCCAACCATGTTCGCTAGTGTATATTTATCTATTTTTAGTGAATATATTCTTTAATAATTCATTATATATATATATATCATACCTTTCTCCATTAATATAATTCCTCCATATCATTAATGTAAAATTACCACAGCTAACACCAAATCTTGAGTTGGGTAATTGAACTCATGGACCATCAATTATCATGAGGCATAAGATATTACCATATTTGTCTATAATATAACACATCACAATCCCTTATTTGATGTATCACCATAGAATAGAAACCCCTCTCCTATGTAGGGTAGTGTAAGAACATGTGAACTAACTAAACTTCTCTTTAGTTCCTTGAAACATTCCTCACACTCATCTATATAAAGGAACTTGGGTCACTTCTAAGTAAACATGGTGAGTGGACTGAATAGACATGAGAAAGTTTCCAAAATAATTGATAATACCCATCCAGACCAAGAAAACTGTGGATCTCAATAATATTTGTTGTTTTAGGCCATTTTTTAATATTTTTTTATCTTTGAACGGTCTAATGATATACCCTCAAATGATATTATATGAACCAATAATGAATCTTTCTGAATCCAGATTCCACATTTCATAAATTTTTTCATATAAAATTTCTATCGATAGGTTCTTCAATGCAATACTCAATTGATCTTATTATTCTTACTTTATTTTTGAATATATAAAAATATCAACTATAAAGACCACCACAAAGTAATAAGGGTAACCATTAAAGACTATATTCATTAAATCCATGAATATAGTTGGGGAATTAGTTATACCAAACTACATCACTAAATATTAATGACTTTGTATACAATTCCATATTTGGTTTATCCTCCTTCTTTACCCTCAATTGATAATATATATAATTATGTTCAATAATAGGAAAGTATTGAGTTCTACAAAGTTGATCAAAGAATTCATTAATATGCATTAAAGGATACTTTTTCTTGATTGTGATATTGTTCAATTTCTAACAATCAATACATAGTCTCACTGATCCATTATTATTTTTAATAAAAAGAACTAGAGCACCCTAAGGTGACACACTTGGTGGAATGAACCCCTTTTCAAGATTGTCTTTGAGTTCTTTCTTCAATTACTAAAACTCAATTGGCATCATTATATAAGGTGACTTTGAGATATGAATAGCACCATATGTGAGTTCAATCGATATCCCGAAATCATGATTCGGTGGAAGATAAAGAAACTCTTCCAGAACGAAATTGAAAAAAATCTCACACAATAGGAATATAATCAATGTTGAGTTTATCACTAACCATTTGAGATAACCACCCCTTTTTATTAGGAATCATGACTCATATAATGGGTTTAATTTCCATCTAAAGTTCATTTTTATTGTCATAATAATAAAAAATAATAGTTTAGTTCATAATATCAAACATGAATTCCCTTCCCTAATAATTGATGTGGGATTTATGTAGAGAAATCCAATCAATTCCCAAAATAACATTGAATTAAACATAAGGGAGAATAACCAAAATTCTAGGAAGTAAATTCCAAAAAACCTAAATCAGAGAAGGGTAATAGTTTTGGGGTGTTTTCATCATACCATTAGAGGTTTTCACTACAAATTAAATATCTAATTTTTGAGGTGGTACTATTATACTATCATTAAATTCCATTGAAATAAAGTATTGGGTAGATCCAGAATAAAATAAGACATTAGTAGTTCTATAATGAATGATATGTGTACCTTTCACCATGTATTTATCATACCACTCATCAAAAATAGTGATCACATGAGATTTCCATTTGTCTCTAGTCTTAATATGTTGTTGAAATATATAATTATACTTAAACTATATATTTAGACACTAATTATCATAATGTCTATACTCCTTATAATTGAGACATTTGAGTGTGGGTTGTCCATTCCATAGAGCGTTTTCTTTATTTTCATCATTAGTTAATTTATTCCCATAACTAGAACATTTAATTTACCTATGACCTTAATTTTTATTTTTGAAACATTTTCTAACTACTTTACGTCAATTCCAAACATTTTTCTTTCAAACCATGAGCATAAAGGAAGGCTCGTCTTCTTATCTTTATTGTTTTTAGAATTCCATTTGAATTCTATCTTTATGTTTTTATGAAAACCATGATATTGATGGGTAACTCAAAGATACATTTCAACCTTGATAGAGAATCAAATGATTTATTCACATCTATTGAGTTACCTATGGGATACCTCCCTTAAGTGAATTGGTTTTAATCTATTGAATAATCAACCAACCATAAATTTAGATTGGATTATAAATCTATTAGCATAACTTTCAAGTCTTGTAAAATTTGACTAATAGGTACCAACAGATTTATCATCCTTCTTCTTTAGCTCAATAAATAGTCTATCCATTTTCATAAGAATAAATAGGGAATGTAATTATTAAAAATTTTATTTTATATTCATCACACTCCACAGAGTCAATTTCATCATATTTCATCACATTATTGATAAGATTACCCCATTGGTATACATTTACTACAAAATTATAAAAAACGAAAATTACTCTTTCATGTTTTAGAAACTGGAGAAAAAATATCTTATTATTGGTATGGATTCATTGTTTAGAAAATAGTGGATCAACGAACCCACTAAAAAAAGGTGTACATTACCTTATGAAGGACTCAACAGAATGTTGAACCCTAATTTCGTTATTTGGATAATCAGAATGATTCATATCTTGAGAATTTTATATAAACATGAAAAATTATTTTTCATTATAGATCCTATAAAATTTATATTCTCTTTTGGAAAATCATTTTTTTCATCACATTCAACATTAACAATCTTCCTTCAGGTTCCATAAATTGAATAGAAACCAAAATAGTGTGAGTACTAATAATTGTAACGTGAAACCTTATAATCACGAAAAATCATTTATAAAATGTCTAAACAATGAAACCTTATTTTCATATGATGAAACCTTATGTTTAACCTAGGTCATCCATGTTCATCACCCAAACTATAGGATTTTATCCTATACATTGACTTTTCTATTAGGATACTACTAAACTTTAATAAAAATAGTTTCTAAAGGTTAAATAAATCTTTCCCTAATACCAACTATAAAAACCCATACTTTTCATACATAAATACTGTATCTTAAAAGATTAATATTCATTATATAACACTATTATCCATGCCATAATCATATAGGTTTAGTGGATTTGGAAACTTATAAACACAAACAACTAGTTTTCAAGGGTTCTACACTATCTCCCACTTAGTACTTCATAATTCACACCATTCATAGACATGTCATACATAAAATCGTTATTTATAACCTAGAGAAAGGAAATTTAATAAAGGGTGAGACGTAATACTCATTAATGGTAATAAAATGAGACATCAATGATAACATAAACATAACATTTTAATAAGGGTATAATAACATGATATTAACGTTTTGAAACCATAGTTTCCATACCAATGATCATAATCTTGAGTCGTGATATAAAAAATAGAAGTTCATAAGACATGAATCAGAAAGGAATCAATGAACATGATCCATGATATCATAACATAAGGATAAGACATAGATTCTTGAAATACGCATAAGAATATAAAATCATATCCTTAGTAGTCAAAACCCATTTCTACGATAATAATAATGGAATGGGTTCACTCCACAAACAATCTTTATAGTCACGTTTCACTCCAAAGGATATAATAGTGGATTAGGTTCACTTCTTAAACAATCATATGAATCAAGGTTAACTACTAAGATTATTATAGATATCAAAGTCCCTTATTGAGCTAGGTTCACTCCCCATTCGAGTCCTATTTGTCTCATGAGAAATCAATCATTACCTAATGCATTGGAGGGTGATATAGGTCCCATCCCCCACATAATGAAAATAATATATATGTGTTCCAGGATAGAATAAATAATTTTTAATATCATAACCTAATAAAATAAACGATTTTCATAAATATTCAAACAAATAATAAATTGGTGGAAAGAAATAGGCTAAATAAACATTTCATCATTTCATCATAGCATAACCCATGGAAAAGGGAAAAGTTTTATAAACATTTATTCATGATATAAATAAACCATATAGAAAAATAATAAGGATGGTATCCTTGAATCATATCCCTAATAAATCATAACAGACATTAAAGTCTTTTGAAGTTTATGAATAAAAATATCATTAAATACTTTATTGGGGAAAATAACATCTCTATTTTTAAATCACTTCATAAAAATTGAGATGTTTAAAAAATACTATAGAAAAAATTATCATTTAAAATAACCTTGGAAACATGTAATGGAAGCTTCAAATAATTGAACGTGAATAATTTTGGAAAATTGAATTCATGCTATATAAGTTAAAAAACATTCCTTCCATACTTTTTTTTTCAAAAAAGTCGTACAGTACCTCATATGGAAAATTATAAGAATATTATTTTTTAAATCGTTATGTAAAAGTTAAAAATGGGTAAAAATGAAATTAATAAATACTTGGATAACAATAAATATATATTTGAATACATTTTTAGAACACATGGATATGAAATATAAATAAATCTTGATCAAGAAGAGAAACAAATTCATTTTTCTTTAAAATCATTCTTTCGGTCTCTTGAGTACTTAAAGTGAGGAAAATAGGGGGAAAGTAATTATTATATAGAAAAAAACATAGTTTAAATAAATTAATGAGTTATTTTAGTGGTATATGATAATATTTTATCATAAAAAACATAATCACAAATAATCCTAATTAATAATGAGATTTCTAAACAAAACCCTTACCAAATTTGTATTTTCATAATTAAAACATCAAGAAAGAGAGATCCTTAGATAGATATGTAAATAAACATAATTTCATGATAAAAATCATAAAAATAATCACCATATAAAATAAAAAAGTGGAGAATATGGCATGAATCCCACATAATTAAGAGTGAGACGAAAATCCCTTGCCTCTAGTTCGACTTGCTATGAAATCTCTCTAATATCTTATATAATAAATTTAAATTTATTATAATTATAAAAATTTGACATTAAAATTATTATTATAACATATATATTAATTATATATATACATTTATAGTAAAAAATAATTGTATATAAAAAAAATAACTACACCATTCATAGAGATGGTTCTTCGTACGTAGCATGAACGTTGTTTTCATTTTTCAATGGATGTAATGAAAGATATATAAATAATAATTCAAACTAAATAATGATTACTATATAATTTAATCCATATATTTTTATTAGATACATCCTTTTTACCATGCATGTAAAATAGAAATTAAAAATGAATCACCATGCTTCATGGGGGTGAAGTCCACATGCCCACACGAGCGACGTTATTGTTTCCCAAAAAATGAGAAGGAAAGAAATTATATATGATATTATGATTCATGAAGTATAATTATATAATAAAAACCATATATAAATATTAAAAAAAATTATTACCCATAAAAAAAATATGGTGATGAAAAACCAATTGTATCCTTACATGGAGATGATTAGTTGTACATACGCACGGGTGATACTTTCACCTCCTATTTGAAGGAAAAAGGGTAGATAATGGTGGTTTAATAATCATAATAAGTTTTGTAAAATATTTAAGAAAATTTATTTATTATTTTGTGAAAAATACCATAGATTTATAGGATATAAATGAATATGTAAAACAGAAAGTGATCAGTTAACGTGATTACCTCCTCTTTGTAAGAACTCCTTTGGATCTCAACATAAGGGTAATAGGGATGGTATTTTGGGAGGACCATAACCACTAAAATATATGTAAAAAATATTATAAGGAATTTTCATAGGGCATTTTTTAGCTATATTTATCAAAGTGTTTTAAAGAAGATGATGGAGGGGTGTCCTTTTATAAGGGAGGGGGACGACACACTTGGAATTTCTTAAAATGATAAATTACCATAAATTAATTCTCTATATAAATGGTTTAAAATGGAATATAAATGGATAGGGGAAAAATTTACACTAAATATTATCCTAGTTTCTTTTAATATTTTTAATATTTTTAAATAATTTATTAATATATTATTTTGATAAAATATCATTAATGTCAATTTTGACACTATTCATTTACTTTGAGATTAAAGTTATAAAGAAAAGGATTTAATTTGAATATAATATTTTAAAATAATCCTAAAATTTTATATGTGTTAAAAAATTCATGTAACATTATAAATAACTCAAATTATATTACTTTTAATACTTATAAAATTATTTATTTTATTTTTCTATTAATTGAATAAATACTACATCAGTGTTGCATAAGCGTTCAAGGAACTTATATAATTAAAAAAATTAAAAATATATTAACATTATGAATAAAATCCCATTATTCAAAAAAAAGACAACTATATTCGTTCATAACTTTGTCTTCTCGCTATTCAGAAACATAAAATATACTTAAAACTAAGAGAGAGAGATTATTTGATTTTGTTTGTTTTAAATATTATAAGGGTTATTTTTTGGAAAATTGTCAATTAAGCACTAAAATATATATCCTAAGGTGATAAGGCTAGAATTAAATTCATCATATGAGAATTAAAATGGAGTATTATGTCATATTAGTTAGTTTTAACCTAGATTAACCCGATTTTTCTTTTACCAATGTGATAAATATTACCAAATTTACTATTCATATTAACCAAAAATAAAAAGAAACCATTTACCAAATAATATAATCAAAATAAAAACATTTAATTCATCTAATAAAATTCAATACATATAATTATAAGAAATTAATTTTAAAATAAGTGCATAAAACGAGATGAAAACTTTTTTAGAAGAAAAAAAAACATTTTTAAGCCTAAAACTAGATTTATTATTTTCCAATACATAGTAAAAATATTAGATGAAGGTAAAAAAAATTGATTGAATATATAATATATAAATTTCATTAAAAACATCCACAAATAGTGATTAATTTAATCTATTTATGATAAAAAAACATTGCATGCGTAAATAGAGTTTTTTAGAAAAGCATTTCTTTTTCATTCTAATGATTTATTTTATTTTATTTTATAATTATTTAATAAAAAAGAAATAATTTTAAACACATTTAATCTATAGTATTTTATAGTTTATTTAGTTCTACTCACACCTGCCAATCCAATGTTTTTATGATTTTTCTCTATATAATAATATTTTAATAGTATATCACAACTCATTTATGCTCAGTGTTGCATGTATCCCAAGCTATACAAGAAATTAAATTTATTTGAAAACAAAATATTTTATAAAATCTCATGGAAATAAATATATTCATCCATTAAATATATATATATATATAATAATGAACTACATCGTTCATGGAGACGGTAGGTCATACGTATGCATGGACACTGTTTTCATTTTTCAAAGGACGTAACAAAAGAAAGGTAAATATTAATAAACCATTTTTAAAGACTTGTAAAATTCCATGATTTTTTTTAATTATTTGGGATTATTAAGAGTCTGTTAAAATTAATGGCACATGATTTCGAGGCCCGGTGTGCTCGGAATGAATTTTTGAACTTTTTTAAAGGTATGTTAAGTAAACGCACGGGCGACATTTTCTATCTATTGAACTAGTGCTCAGATTAAAAATATGAGGACACTACTAAATCTACAGCACTGGGATTCCATTAAGAGAAGCTTCACTTCGACCATAGTAGGTTGGGATAAAAAGTTAGTTTTGGACTTTTTAAAGAAAAGTAAAATAACATGTAATTTTTATTTATTTTCGTTTTCTCTCCAATGAAAGAGCGGCGGTGGTAGGACCGGTGACTTGTCAAGCCAATTAATGGCTTGAATCATCGACTATGTAACTCTACTGTTGCGAATTAAATGAGGTTCATTAATTCATTTAATGCACATCATTAATTCTTCAACGCATTACTCACCTTTCCCCTTCCTATTTAAATGGAGCTCTGGGTGGGGTTTTTGTACAGATTCATCAAGTGAGGAAATTCTAGAAAAGTTCTATGAAAGAATCCACCAATGGAGGACGGAATCTCAGGAAGCATTGATCTAGGATTGAAGAACGTCGATGATTCTGTCCAACGTGGACACTCCTCCCATTTTAATCGCGACACCTCCAGTGAATCTCGAGGTAGGGGTTGTTTATCAATTAAAGAAATTACGTCGATTATATTCCTCATTATTAAATTTGTGGGAGGTTGTTGCATGAGATTTGAATGGGGTTTATTTTTTTAATGTTGAATTGAATAATCTCCCATTGTTAAAATGCTAACACGGAGGGTGCAGGCCAAACGAATATGGCCTGGACCCTCTGCCGCCTCTTTCTTATTTCGTTCTTCGAGGGAAAATTCTTCAACTCATTGGAAACTTGAAACTAAGAGGTAGGAAATGAAGAAAACATCCTGAGAGGAACACAGGTGCATCCAGAAGTAAGAATGGACAACCGGATATCACCCGAAGGCATGTAGAAGAAGTTTCGGGGTGGCACTGGCGCAGCGGCACTGAAAAATGGGAGCGGCGGTCAGCAACCACCAGCCGCGGTGGTGGCGAAGGCTGGGACCCTCTCTCTGTGGGTCCCATGGTTGACAAGGAGGTGCCACATTTTTCTACCCATAAGGGATCTGAATGGCTCCTTTGATCCATTCGGGAGTAGAGTACCATGCGAACACCATAGGTTGCACCAGCCGGTGGGCCGAACTACCGCGGCCCAGCCCCTTCAGGGCGGGCCGAGCCTGTTCGTGACCATGTGAGTTGAGCCCTTCGTGGCCCCGCCCATCAGGCCAGCCCATGCCGGTTTCGGCTGAGCCGGGTTATACCCAAACTAGGTCAAGTCAAACCCAGACTGGGTCAGGTCGACCCTAACCTGGTCGGGTCGGCCCTTGCCGGGTCGGACCGGACCCGGACCCCTCTCATGCTGAGAAACGCATAAAATCCCATAACTTGTGAAACATGCGTTCATTTGAGGAACTTTATATCGTGATGGGATCCTTGGAGCGAGACGGTCCTTTTGAGAACTCTATGAGAGTTTTGGAGAATTTTGGAGTACAACCATATTGGATCGACTCCGAATCCAACTGGGCCCTCATCACTAAAATGGCAATAACTAACCGACTGAACGTCCAGTTGACTCGTCGTATGTTGTGTTGGAACCCTTATGACACGACCGATCGTTGGGTTACTTCTTCATGGGAATTCATGCTAGTATAAATATGACTGATGGCTTGAGGAATAGTTCTCCCAGAATCAATTGTACAATGAGATCGAATCCAGTGGCTGGTAGTGAGGCGGAGGTTAGAGATAGATCATATAGAGGTTAGTATAGAGTGATCATGTGTGGGTTAGCACTTATCGATCTTGTGTGGGTGAGATCCTATATGGGAAGTGCTCAGTGATCCTGTGTGGTTCAAAACAAACCGATCATGTGTGGGTCAGATCCTATGTGGGTCAGCGCTCAACGATCTTGTGTGGGTCAGTGCATGATGATCCTATGTAGGTCAGATCCTATGTGGGTCAGTGGGGGTTATTACTTATCATCCTGGGTGGGTTGTATCCTATGCAGGTTAGTGGGAGTTAGTACCTATCAATCATGTGTGGGTCATACTTTGTATGGTTAGCAGTTGTAACACCCCAATATTTCATAGTGTGTTATTTCTTCAAAATAATTCAACAACTTTCACTACACGCAACACCGAGTTCAAGCGCACCATGACTTACCAAACAAGCCATTCAAAAGAGGTTATCAATAGTATTAAATAAATTTTAAACTTTATATAATACTTATAATTTTAGAATCCATATTATGAGTTTCTTAGACATAATGTAAGAACAAATTCCTTTTTTTAGAAAAAAGATGTATTTTTCAAAAATGCACTTTTACCAACTTTAATAGTGAACCCTTTTTAAATCCAATATTTTAAACTTTTATATATTCAATTTGATTAATAAATTTATTCTTTAGAATGGGGACATAAAAAAATTTACAATGAAACATCCCAAGCTTCCACGTACGTTTCCCTTTGAATAATGCAATGGTGTGCATTGTACACAACTTTGATATTCTAACACACCACAACCAATCAAACTAGCCGTTATGAATAGTATTACCAACTTTTGAAATTTTATAAATTTTATCTTTCAAAATGGACTTCATTTTTGGATTCATGATATCGAAATTAGCTTAGGGTAAAATTTTGGTAGTTTTCGGATAACTTTCATATTTTGATGAATAGTAAACATTACTAAATTTTAATTAAAAACAACTTTTTTAATCGAAATAGTTAATAGTGATAAATTATTAATTTGAGTGGTTTTAAAGTATATTTAGAATATATTTTCAACATTTAATACAATTTTGGTCATTGGATGTAATTTCACATTTAAACAGACATAAACAAGTGTCAATCTTTTGATAGTTATTATCTCTTAAAAACACGCTTTTTGTTTTGACAGCGGGAATTAATTTTAAATTAATTTCTGCCACATCCGTGTTTTTAATTTGGAAAAATGGATTCCATATTTAGAATCAAGATGTTTAAATTTTTTAAATAGGTAAATTTTATTTTTAGACATTTTGAATAATTATTTCGGTAAATATTTTATTTACCATGGTTACAGGGTAAATCCGGTAAATAAGGGTTAAAAAATAATATTATAATAATAAACAATTACACTAAAATGTGTCCTAACATTATTGGTTGATAAATGTCCGACCATGGGCATCTTTGGGTCGATTTTGGTACCCCGTGTTGCCACATGTATGTGATAGGGACACTTTATTTTAATTAAGTTAAAATGAATACAAAAATGACACAAGCATATAGCTTTTAGAAAAAAAAATTTACATAGTGTTATATATGTTGGATTTTCGACTATAAATATTAATTATAAAGATAAAAATATTTCATACATAATGGTATTTTATTTATAATTTTTAGACATTATATAATTTAATTTAGTTATGACACAATGGTGATGCAGTAATTACCATAATAGTGAAAAATTAAACTGATTGATATTGTAGATACCCAAACAAATATAATTTGAGACTTTTTATGAATTAAAATAATTTTATAGGTCAATATGACATGTTATTAATGATATAATTAACTTTTTTCTAAGTAATCATTCTTTTATGATTTTAAAAAAAACAATTACTGAATAGTGTCAAAATTGACATAAAAGAGTTTTTAAAACAAATATTATATTATTAATTGATATTGAATTCATAAAAATATAAGGTTATTCCAAGAGACTTATATCATGATAGGTGTATCATTAAGGGACCACTTGGGGGTCTCTTGGATGTATATAGTATGTTTATTAAACATATCATATAAAAATACAAAGAGTCATTGTAAAAGTGAAACTAATTAACTAAGAGTTAATACTTAAAGATAAGGTTAGTATAATGACCCAAACCTGTATAAATTCTATCAGTTGAGTGGTTTTCGACCTATACCCACATTAAAATTTAAATAATCCACTTTGGAGCCATTATAAACTGAATATGAATTTATTATAAAATAATATTTCTAGCTTTTCCAAAGGTGCCCCTCACCCCTCTTATAAAAGGGCACTCCCCCTTATCTTTAATTCACACCTTCAAAGTCTTTTGGTTCCACCAAACTATACCCAAATACTATATAAACTTCCCTCACTTCATCCTAGATGCCTTCCTTTAGTAATAAAGCCAACCTAAGAGCCCTTTTGATCAAATCAAAAGGAAGAACCCAAAGAAGAGGTAATGATTTCACCACCCTTTTCCAAGTTCCTTTCTTCTTCCACTTCTTCCTTATTTGTTTTTACCATTCTAAAATAATAACTCCAGTATCATATATATACTATGATGTTAATATAATTATATTACAACCATATTCATTATTCTATCCATCTTTCGAATAACATGTCACCATAAGTGCGTACGTACGGCTTACCGTCTCCAAGTCATGGTGAAATTGTTATTCAATAAATTATTATTTGGATGGGTATAATAATGATGTGTAACTCATGTAAATAATAAATATAACATTATAATGATTTTTTATATATTATATACCATCCAATTATATATTATTTTAATATAAAAAGAATGATATTGTCGCTCGTGCGTACGTACGGACTACCGTCTCCACGAACGCGATGAGATTCATTCTCCATCGTATCCATTCAAGTCTAATTCTCATTTGATGATTAATAATAATATCTAAGGACTTGATATCATTATGGATATGATTAAGATAAAACCTATCCATGAAAAACATAGCTTACATAACAAAAAATATAAAAGAAAATTAGTAAGTTAACACCCGAAATAACGATAATACTAAGATATTATTAACAAATCAATGTTAAAAGATCATATATGATATCATATTAATGTATATGATTATTGTATAATTTAATAACAATTATTTCACCATTATACAGGAGGTTAACCTACCCTCAACCAAGTAAAATTACAAGGTAAGGGTTTATTTCGCAATCTCTTCATTATCCGAGGTTGTTTATACGTAATAATCTACTGGGATTTCTTTGTCATCCACATCCATGTTTCTTAAAAATGTATTTAAAAACATTTTTACTATGGGTTAAAGTCATTTATACCCTTGTTGACTTTTATAAGTGGTTTATAAAGGAATCTTTCTGTCTTTTTCCAAACAAGTATTTTTTAACCTTTTTTATAGAATTATGGTAAGAATGTTTTTTAACTTATACGGCGGGTGCGGCTATTTTCTGCCGTTATAAAATTGTTGAAGCTTCCACTACAAGATTATAAGAATATTTTCAAAGAAAATATTTTATTTTATAAATATATGACTCTTAAATGATCTCAAAATAGAAAGAGATATTTCTCTAAAAAGAGTTTTGATTTCATCTATGTCAACACCCTTTGATGGATTTTATGATTATTTGAAGTTGATTTATTATGATAAAAAACTTTTATATTGTATTGAAGGTTTTTTGATATGTTTGATTGTGGATGTGTTATTTTTATACCATTCATGGTTTATGGACGATGTATTTACATTTAATATTCTAGTTTTAATACGAATGTTTATGTTATGTTTAAACCTTTTCACATGGGAATGCATTAGACTTAATATGTGACGGGTGAAGGCCGCTATAGCTCCTCAATGCATCAGTAGGTCTCATGATACAAACTAGTGTCTTGGCACAAGGCCTTGACAAAATCTTATTTGTAGTCTTGGCACGAGGCCTTGGCTATGTGGTTATGATAGTCTGGCATTATGCATTTCATCATTATAAAAGTGGTTATTGATATTTCATGTGATTATTCGATTAGTAGAATATCCATGTGAATATGTAAATGACATTATATCATTTTATTTTTTCCATACTATGTTGAAGTTAAAGTTTAAATGGATTTTTTTAGTTATACTCTGCCTTAAATGTTTATTCTTATTTATGAAAGTTTCCGCTATATTGTTATCCTTACTGGGCATTTGAGCTCACCCTTTTTCTATGTTTTATTTTTCCCCGGATGTGAAGAAGTAAATTATGAATGACCTGCAGGAATATTATGAGGGGATAACAGTGTGGACTATGGAGACAATATGTTGTTGTATTAGTTTTATACTTTATGATTTAATGTAAAACTTTATGAATATATATAGTGTTTCCATGGCTACTAAACCAATCGGTCTTTCGAGATTTTATCTTTCTTGTGATCATTCCAATGTTATGTAATAATGCACCGACTCTAGGTAACTGGGGCTGGGGCGTTACAGTTGGTATCAGAGGAAGTTTAGTACAAACCTTGGAAGCTATATTTAGATAAACTCTAATTAGAGAACATAGATTTACGATGGACTTTGAGGATTAGTATAGAAGAACTTCCTAGAATTTTGGTATTGTAGAGATTTTTTGAGTTTTTCAAGCAATACATCCCTGTCTGGATACGAGTAGGTAGAGGTGGCTCTGGGATAGATGTACCTATGGGTAAAACCCAAAAACACCGCTTTGAGCTAGACTCGAACGGGAACTAGTGCATGACAATGGGCCTTGCTGCACTCTTGGTTACGACACTCCTGGGGGATATGTTTAGGATAAATCTCATTTTCTTTACAAATATTTATGAAGGGCTCATGAGTATATACTTACTCAAAGAAAACATTTTTTATGATTATGGATCATATCCATAAACTGTTCAATTTTCATTAGGAATTATTTATTGCAATTCATAAACTGACCTAGTTTATGCTATTGTATAGAAATGGCGCCTAGTAGAAGGAATGTGAACTCCAGTAATATGTATGATCTAAAGAGTAAGAAGGATCGTATCTTTCATGGTATTAAGACATCATTTAGAAGGGAAATAGTCTCCCACGTATTATCATCATATAAAGAAATATTATCATGTGTGGATAAGATAACTAAAGAGTTTACTGAGTCCTATTGCTTTGAAGGGAAGCAAGAGAAGAAAAGGATGGAAGAGAGAAATATGGATAAAGGGAAGAGGGAAAAGAAGAATTTACCCATATGTGATAACTGTGGGAAGAAACACCCTGGAACTTGCCTGAAAGGAATGGGAGTTTGTTATAAGTGTGGAGTAATAGGGCACAAAGTACGTGACTGCAAGGGTAAGAAAATGGTTTCAAATGTACAATGCTTCATTTGCAAGGAGTTTGGACACTGCGCGAACCTATGTCCCAGTCATCAGACTATGCCTCAAATGATGCTATTGGATAATAATCAAGTTATGATACTACCACAGATGAAGAGGAATTACTAGAGTTATTATGTTTATTATGTCATTTGAGTGTTGTATCAATAATGTACTTGTTATAATAATTATGGATTATATAAAGATTGTACTGCAGTACTATTTCATTAAGGACTTGAGATTGTGTGGAACAAAGAAAAGTGACTCAATAGTAGGAATTTTTTTTGGAAAATATATGGTTGAGAGAATGATAAACCATAATATGGTTCTGATACCGAGGTGGTGATTTTAGAATAATACATGATTGATTTGGATAAATTATATTGGATATTCTTGACTACCTTGAAACTGATTAATGATTTGTATATTCCATCATTGTTGGGGTTTACAACATTTTTGGACTGAAGGATTATATCCATTATTATTTAAGGAATCCTAAAACCAAAAATGTGTTATCCTAATACCCTATGTTTTGTTGAACCGATGGTATTTCAAATCATCATAGATTGATGAATTTAAGGACCTCAATTTTACACTTGTTTGTGATTGATGACCTCAATCACTACCTATAAATATTTACGTTTTTCCTCCAATTATATGTCTCTAATTTCCACAAATGTTCTCCCTATAGAGATCATAATTTGGTGGTGACCCTTTCATTTCTACTTTCCTCATATTAAGACTAAATTTTAGTAACCCAATTTCCGATGTGGGTTTTCCCACAAAGATATTTTCTATTTTGAACCTTTTATTTTTGAAGAACAATTTCAAATTGCAAGGATGCAATTTATTGAAGGAGGGGAGAATGTAACACTCTAATATTTCATAGTGTGTTATTTCTTCAAAATAATTCAATAACTTGCACTACACGCAACACCGAGTTCAAGCGCACCATGACTTACCAAACAAGCCGTTCAAAAGAGGTTGTGAATAATATTAACTAAATTTTAAACATTATGTAATCCTTATAATTTTAGAATCCATATTATGAGTTTATTAGACATAATGTATGAACAAATTCCTTTTTTTAGATAAAAGAAGTATATTTCAAAAATGCACTTTTACCAAATTTAATAGTGAACCCTTTTTAAATCCAATATTTTAAATTTTTATATATTAAATTTGACTAAATAAATTTATTCTTTAGAATTGGGACATAAAAAAATTTACAATGAAACATCCCAATCTTCCACGATACGTTTCCCTTTGAATAATGCAATGGCATGCATTGTACGCAACTTTGAGATTCTAACACACCACAACCAATCAAACTAGCCGTTATGAATAGTACTACCTACTTTTTGAAATTTTATAATTTTTTATCTTTCGAAATGGACTTCATTTTTGGATTCATGATATCTAAATTTTCTTAGGGTGAAATTTTGGTAGTTTTCGGATAACTTTCATATTTTGATGAATAGTGAAAATAACTAAATTTTAATTAAAAACAACCTTTTTAATCGAAATAATTAATAGTGATAAATTATAAATTTGAGTGGTTTTTGAAGTATATTTAGAATATATTTCTAACATTTAATACTATTTTTTTCATTGTATGGAATTTCACATTTAAACCAGACATAAACAAGTGTCAATCTTTTGATAGTTATTATCTCCTAAAAACACGCTTTTTGTTTGGACAGCGGGAATTAATTTTAAATTAATTTCTGCCACTTCTGTGTTTTGAATTTGAAAAAATGGATTAAATATTTGTAATCAGGATGATCAGATTGTTTAAATAGATAACTTTTATTTTTAGACATTTTGAATAATTACGTCGGTAAATATTTTATTTACCATGGTTAAAGGGTAAATCCTGTAAATAAGGGTTAAAATATAATATTATAATAATAAAAAATTACCCTAAAACATGTCCTAACAGTCTTTGTTGATACATTTCCGACCATGGGGATCTTTGGGTCGATTTTGGGACCCCATGGTGCCACTTGTAAGTGATAGGGACACTTTATTTTAATTAAGTTAAAATGAATACAAAAATGACACACGCATATAACTTTTAGAAAATTTTTTTTTACATAGGGTTATATATGTTGGATTTTCGACTATAAATATTCATTAGAAAGATAAAACGATTTCATACATAATGGTATTTTATTTATAATTTTTACACATTAAATAATTTAATTTATTTATGACACAATGGTGATTCAGTAATTACCATAATAGTGAAAAATTAAAATGATTGATATTGTAGATACCCAAATAAATATAATTTGAGACTTTTTATGAATTAAACTAATTTTCTTGGTTAATATGACATGTTAGAAATGATTTAATTAACTTATTTGGAAGTAATCATTCTGTTATAAGTTTTACAAAAATCAATTACTGAATAGTGTCAAAATTGACATAAAAGAGTTTTTAAAAGAAATATTATATTATTAATTGATATTAAATTAGTAAAAATATAAGGTTCAGAAAAGAGAATTATATAATGATATTTGTATCATTAATGGACCACTTGGGGGTCTCTTTTATGTATATAGTATGTTTATTAACCATATAATATAAAAATACAAAGAGACATTGTAAAAGTGAAACTAATTAACTAAGAGTTAATACTTAAAGATAAGGTTAGTATAATGACCAAAACCTGTCTAAATTCTCTTGGTTGAGTGGTTTTCGACCTATACCCACCTTAACATTTAAATAATCCACTTTGTATCCATTAGAAACCGAATATGAATTTATTATAAAATAATATTTCTAGCTTTTCCAAAGGTTCCCCTCACCCCTCTTATAAAAGGGCACTCCCCCTTCTCTTAAATTCACTCCTTCAAAGCATTTTGGTTCGGCCAAACTCTGCCCAAATACTCTCTCAACTTCCCTAAATTCATCCTAAAGGCCTTACTTTATTCATAAATCCAACCTAAGAGCCCTTTTGATCAAATCAAAAGGAAGAACCCGAAGAAGAGGTAATGATTTCACCACCCTTTTCCAAGTTCCTTTCTTCTTCCACTTCTTCCTTCTTTGTTATTACCATTCTAAAATAATAAATCCAGTATCATATATATACTTTTATGTTATTATAAATATAGTACAACCATATTCAGTATTCTGTCCATCCTTTGAATAACATGTCACCATACGTGCGTATGTACGGCTTATCGTCTCCACGTCGTGGTGTCATTGTTAATCAATAAATTATTATTTGGATGGGTATAATAATGATGTGTAACTCATGTAAATAATAAATATAACATGATAATGATTATGTATATATGATATACCATCCAATTATATATTATTTTAATATCAAAATAATGATATTGTCGCTCGTGCGTACGTACAGAATACCATCTCCACGAACGCGATGAGATTCATTCTCCATCGTATCCATTCAAGTCTAATTCTCATTTGATGATTAATAATAATATCTAAGGACTTGATATCATTCTGGATATGATTATGATACAACCTGTCCATGAAAAACATAGCCTACATAACAAAACATATAAAAGAAAACGAGTAAGTTAACACCCGAAACAACGATAATACTAAGATATTATTAACAAATCAATGTTAAAAGATCATATATTATATCATATTAATGTATATGATTATTGTATAATTTAGTAACAATTATTTCTCCCTTATATAGGAGGTTAACCAACCCTCAATGAAGGAAAAGTACAAGTTAAGGGTTTATTTTGCAATCTCTTCATTTTCTGAAGTTGTTTATACGTAATAATCTACTGGGACTTCTTTATCATCCACATCCATGTTTCTTAAAAATGTATATCAAAACATTTTTACTATGGGTTAAATTCATTTATACCCTTTTTGACTTTT
The DNA here is from genome assembly GCA_963277665.1 of Viscum album. Lineage (NCBI taxonomy): Eukaryota > Viridiplantae > Streptophyta > Magnoliopsida > Santalales > Viscaceae > Viscum > Viscum album. The sequence goes on along the minus strand of OY728147.1, from coordinate 392,508,661 downwards.
ATAAGTGTTTTATAAAGGAATATTTCCGTCTTTTTCCAAACAAGGTCCTTTTTAACCTTTTTGACAGAATTAAGGTAAGAATGTTTTTTAACTTATACGGCGAGTGTGAATATTTTCCGCCGTTATAAAATCATCGAAGCTTCCCTTACAAGATTATAATAATATTTTCAAAGAAAATGTTTTATTTTATAAATATATGACTCTTAAATGATTTCAAAATAGAAAGAGATATTTCTCTAAAAGAGTTTTGATATCATCTATGTCAACATACTTTGATGGATTTTATGCTTATTTGAAGTTGATTTATTATGATACAAAACTTATATATTGTATTGAAGGTTTTGTGATATGTTTGACTATGGATGTGTTATTTTTATACTATTCATGGTTTATGGATGAAGTATTTACATTTCGTATGCTAGTTTTAATACAAATGTTTATATTATGTTTGAACCTTTTCATATGGGAATGCATTGGACTTAATATGTGACAGGTGGAGCCCGCTATAGCTCCTCGATGAATTAGTAGGTTTCACGAGACAAACTAGTGTCTTGGCACAAGGCCTTGACAAAATCATATTTGTAGTATTGGAACGAGGCCTTGGCTATGTGGTTATGATAGTCTGACATTATGCATTCCATCATTATAAAAGTGGTTATTGATATTGCATGTGATTATTAAATTAGTAGAATATCCATGTGAATAAGTAAATGGCATTAATTCATTTTATTTTTTCCATAATATGTTGAAGTTCAAGTTTAAAATTCTTTTGTTTTAGTTATACTCTACCTTAAATGTTTATTCTTATTTATGAAAGTTTCCGCTATATTGTTATCCTTACTAGGAATTTGAGCTCACCCCTTTTCAATGTTTTATTTTTCCTAGGATGTGAAGAAGTAAATTATGAATGACCTACAGGGATATTATGAGGGTATAATAGTGTGGAATATGGAGACAGTATTTTGTTGTAGTAGTTTTTCACTTTATGATGTAATGTAAAACTTTATGAATATATCTAGTGTTTCCAAGGATACTAAACCAATCTGTCTTTCGAGATTTGATCTTTCTTGTGATCATGCCATTGTTGTGTAATAATGCATCGACTCTGGGTAACTGGGGCCGGGGCGTTACAACAGTAGTGCCTCTCGAAATAATAAGATGATTTAGATTCTCGACTAATCATTTGTACTTCTGTGCTTTACTTATACATGATTTGAGTCGTGTCTATTGCTTGTGATTTGTGATTGAGAACATGCTTTTTTGTTTTTTCTTTGTGGAATTATTAGATACATGCGAGGGTCTTGGGTTCCCTACTGGGTATTTTTATACTCACCCCTACATAGGCTTCACATGCACCTTATTGTGTCTTGTACAGATGATGAGAAGCTTGGCTGAGACTTGAGGAAGCCAGGACCAGGTGGTACATGGTGGAGATTGGTTGACATAAAGAGCAGTGGAGACGAGATATACCAACCCTTTAGGTAGGATCCTTGGTGGATGATTCAAGGATCTGCTTCCTTTTTTCATTTTTAGTTGTACCATTAATTTGGGATTGTATTCCGGCCCCCTTTACATTCAGTACATACTTTTACTACTGCAGTTTTACTTCGTGGATGCATCCTGTGGTCTTCTTGTGTTGTGTGTTTGTACAGGTTTAAAGAAAATGCCTTCCCATTTTAGGCATATACTATTCTGGTGCAAGTCTCCAACCCCTGGCCTATGGAAGGCAGACTTGGGGTAGTCACGACACGGGCCCTGAGGGAGAGGTCGTGACAAAGTGGTATTAGAGGAGTCAGTTATACCAAAAAACTAGGACTCTGATCTTTTTAATGGAGCAATAGAGTTATGTGTTTTGAGTATGGTTTTTATTTTGGGGGCTCCAATATTGGTGCAGTGACTGACGTATCCATACACTAGGACCCTAAATTTTGATTTATGACTCGGTACACAAAAACACAGATTGTGTGTGTTTTGGAAATGTTTTTACTTTGATCTCTTTTGAGTAATCTCACCAGGTATAACTTATTGACCATGGAACACCTTTTTTTCAGAATTCTGCCACATAGACAACCATACTTGATTCTCGAGGGAGTATACGATGACAGCCCACCGAGTGGTGAGGCTTCAGTGTAGGGCCCTCTTACTATGTTAGCACCTTCGGGTGATGCACCAGCAGCACCTCCCCCCGTTGGGTAGCAGTTTCCACCAACCCTACTAGTAGACTATGCATGCTGACTGAGCATGTTACACTAATTCCAAAGATAGAGACCTCCAAGGTTTTGAGACGAGATAGGTCCCTAGGAATCTGAGGACTGGATGGAGGTTGTGGCTAGAGTTTTTTTGCTTGGTTGAGACACTAGTAGAGCAGATAGTTATACTAGCTGCTAGCCTTTTCCAAGGCACAGTAGGGAGATGGTGGAGGTTGATGCTCCAGACACATGATGAGGTGACCCTCATCTGGAAGGTATTTTAGATCCTCTTTAGGGCGGAGTTCGTTCTAGAATCACTTTGCTTAGTGCGCATCTAGGAGTTGTTTCACTTATAGTAGGGCAGCATATCAGTGGCCCAGTACTTGGAGAGATTCACTGACCTCTCGTGCTACTCCACCGACATGGTACGAGACCCATTCATGAGGGCCCTGACCTTTGAGTAGGGTCTCCAGCAAAATATCAGAGTGTCAATGATATCTTTGAATATCCCGACGTAAGCTAGAGTGCTCAAGCGATCACTGTTGGTGGAGATCTTCATAGCTGAGCAAGCACCGATAGTGAGATCCACCGCTGGACGACAGGTAGCTTAGTCATCTATAGGAGGCAGTAGATAGATAACATAGAGGTCCATGCGGTACAGACCCACTGTGGATGAACTCGGGATGTAGGGTCAGAGGTGTAGAGATTGCGAGGTAGAGAAGCTCATATGGGAGGGAAACTATGCTTCACGTGCAGTGGGCAGGGACACATGGCTCACAACCAGTCGACCTGCCATACCGACAATCAAAATATGGTCAAGGGACCACTGAGGAAGAGGCATATATTTGATAGAGGAGGTCCATAGGGTGGCGGATGAGGTAGAGGAGCAGGTCGTGTAGCATGTGATGGGTGGAAATTTGAGGTTCTACTGCCACCACCACCATGAGGTCCACCCTAACCACAGGGAGTAGGTGGATAGGGGTGAGCACAACTACAGGTATCCAAGGCCTACGACCATGGCACTCCAGAGATGACTAGAGATACAATCTGTGTCTATTACACCCTAGATTACATACTTATAGACATAGTTTCCAATCACTCTTTCATTTCCATGACACTCATTTAGAGCTCGGAGATTTCGATAGATCCATTGGCTCGATCCGTGTGATTATAGACTTCTACAGGAGGAGATTCGATGATTACACACTATTGCTGATAGTGTGAGCTCACTCTAGGAGGTTAGAGCTTAATCCAGGATCTCCTATTTGTAGCATCGAGGCCTTATGATGTCATCTTGGGTCTGGATTGGCTATCCATAGTTCATGCTCAGATAGACTATTTTAGGCCCAAAGTTTAGTGTTTCCATGAAGATGGGATCAGGTTTACCTTCAACAGTGAGGAGGAAACCTTTTCAACATAGGATGGACTATCTTGGAGGAGGGTATAGCTGATTACTCATCAGTTGGCTAGCCTCACCCTCAGAGAAGTTGACGCAAGGAGTCCGAGTTATCCTATGGTGGGGGACCAGTATACTAAGGTATTTCCTAATGTTATTCCAGGACTACCTCCATGAAGATAGGTATACTTTTACATTAACCAATACCCTAGAATGACACCTATATCTACACCAGCATATCAGATGGATCCCATGGAGAATTGGTAGTTGCGGGTATAGCTAGAGGATTTGTAGGTAAAGGGGTTCATAAGGCCCAGTGTTTCTCCATGGGCATCCCTGATCTTGTTCTCCAAGAAGGAGGATGGGAGCTTGAGGATTTGTGTGGATTATTGGTTCCTAAACTAGGTGATCGTGAAGAAAAATTATCCACTCTTGAGGATCAATGATATCTTTAACCAGCTGAAGGGAGCTCCTTGGTTTTTAAAGATAGACCTCAGATCAGGCTATCATCATCTCAAAGTACGGGGAAAGGACCTACCAATGTCAACCTTCAGATGTCGTTCTAGATATTATGAGTTCTTTGTGATGCCTTTTAGCATGACCAACACCCTAACAGTGTTCATGGGGCTCATTAATAGAATCTTTGAGACATGCCTCGATCTCTTCCTGGTGGTCTTCATTGACGACATCTTGATATGATCAGTGTCAGAGGAGGAGCATGCCACATACCTATAGATAGTTCTAGATAAACTCCGAGAGAACCAGATTTATATAAATCTCTTGAAGTGCCAGTTTTGGATATGTGAAGTTCACTTCATGGGGCACGTTATATCGGAGGCTTGAGTCGCAGTGGATCCAGCAAAGATAGAGGTAGTTCTTTCTTGGGAGCCACCAAGGAGTGTGACTGAGGTGAGGAGTTTTCTAGGATTGGCTGGGTACTACTGGAGATTTGTGCCTTACTTCTCTAGGGTAGAGGCACCCTTGTCAGCCTTGATAAAGAAGGGGCCACCTTTGTTGTGGCAGAGAAGTTGTAGTAGAGTTTCCAAGAGTTGAGGAAGAGATTGATGAGTGCCCCCATCTTGAGGAAACCAAAAGTGGGTGTTGGGTATGTAGTCTGTGACGACACATCAGGGACCAGACTAGGTTGTGTCCTGATGCAGAAATGAGCAGTGATCGCCTACGACTCATGGAAGTTGAGACAAAAAAAGCATAATTACGCTACCCAGGACCTGGAATTAGTAGCAATGGTATTTTCACTGAAGTTGTGGTGGCACTACTTGATGGGTGAACGATTTACTATTTACGATGATCACAGAAGTATCAGGTATATATTCTCACAAAAGGATCTGAACTTAAGACAATGATGACAGATAGAGTTCCTCTGGGACTATGACTTTGAGATATTCTATAACCCTAGGAAGGTAAATGTAGTAGCTGACACACTGAGCAAGAGGTCTGGTCTATAGCTATTGAGTGAGGCGACAGAGCATTTAGCCACATTGCAGATATCCTTTATGGATAGAGGTGAATCAACTTACCTTTACTCTATGACTGTCACTCCCCCACTTCTTCAGTGAGTTCAAGAGGAAAATCTTGGGGACATTTACTGCGAGACCCGGCGTGCTCAAATATCTATAGTACATGATCCTGAGGGATTTTCTGAAGGTAGGAAGCATTTCGTCCTCTCCATAGGAAGCACTATGGTTCTAGTGAAACTTTGAGAGGAGGTGTTGAGGGAGTTCCATACATCCCCTTAATCGGTACACCCGAGAATGGAAAAGATGTACCAAGACCTCCGACATCAGTACTGGTGTCTAGGGATGAAGAAAGCAGTGGCAGAGGTTGTATCATGATGCCTCACTTGTTAGTAGGTGAAGGTTGAGCATCAAGTACCAGCGGGCTTAACTAAGCCACTAGAGGCACCAGAGTGGAAGTGTGATGGTATTTCCATGGACATCATGATAGGGCTTCCACATACATTCAAGGGGCATGATTCCATCTGGGTTATCATTGACTGACTCACCAAGTCGGCCCACATCCTACCCATCCAATAGCAGGGATCATGAGAGGGCTTGGGATGCCTCTACGTGTAAGAGATTGTGTGACTTCATGGAGTGCCATCGACAATCGTCTCAGATCACAAACCACGTTTTACATTCCTCTCATGGAAGGGATTGTAGGAGGTGTTCAAAACTCAGCTATGCTTGAGCACTACCTTTCACCCTCAGAAGGATGGTCAGCTGGATTGGACCATACAGACAGTTGAGAAAATGCTTCATGCTTAGGTCCTTGGTTTTGGCTACAGTTGGGAGGACCACCTACCACTGGTGGAGTTTTCATACAACAATAGTTATCACCCCACCATCGGCATGGAACCATTTGAGACCTTATACGGGTGACCATGCAGATCACCTCTTTGTTGTAAAAACCCATAGGAGTAATAACTTATGACTCTAGAGTCGGTACATGCTACCATAGAGAAGGTGCAGATTATCTAGAAGCTGATGAAGACTGCACAAATCTGACAAAAGTATTATATCGATAGGAGATGGAGACCCTTGGAGTTTGAGGAGGGAGACCACGTATTTCTATGGGTCTCCCCCTAACGAGTATTACAGAAGTTTTTCTAGGGCAACAAGATATCTTTGAGGTTCTTCAGACCTTTCCAGATCTTCAGCAGAGTAGGCGATGTGGCGTACTATCTATCTCTAACCCCACAGATGCATCAGGTTCATAATGTTTTCTACATGTCGAAACTGAGGAGATACGTGCATGATCCATCGCACGTTATCGAATGGGGCAAGATGGACATCGGTGATGGGGTGATGTTTGCAGAGTTCCTAATGGAGATAGAGGATTGACAGGAGAGGGTCCTTTATGGTTGGTCAATTCCTCCGGTGTGAGTTTTTTGGTAGCACGAGAATCTATAGGAGAGAACATGGAAGTAGGAGGCTCAAATATATGCTCAGTAGCCCCATTTGTTCCCCTAGTTTTATTTTAGCTTTTTTGGAAAAAAATCCCTAAGGTGGGATGAATTTAGAGACCCAAAAAATTCTATGTATTTTTTTTAAATTATTCGAGATTATTACAAGTTTGTGAAAATTAACGGCGCATGATTCTGAGGCCCGTTGTGCCTGAAATGAATTTTTTAACATTTTTAAAGGTATGTTTAGTAAACACATGGGTGGTGTTTTCTATCTTTTGAACTGGTGCTTGGATTAAAAATACTAGGACACCGTTGAATCCACAATGCCTAGATTCGCTTAAGGGAAGCTTCACTTCAATCACAGTTGGTCAGGAGAAAAATTAAGTTTTTGGACTTTTTTAAGAAAAGTAAATTAACATGTAATTGTTATTTTAATTTATTTTATTTCCAATGTATGAGCGGCGGAGGTGTCACCATTGACTTTTCAAGCCGATTAATGGCTTGACTCATCAGCTGCGTAACTCCACCTGTGTGAATTAAAAGAGGTTCATTAATTCATTTAATGAACCCCATTAATTCTTCAATGAATTACACACCTTTCCCCATCTTAATTAAATGGAGCTTGGGGTGGGGTTTTGGGACAACTTATTCAAGTGAGGAAACTTTGGAAAAGTTCTGCGGAGACATCTACCGACAGAGGATTGAAGCTTGGGAGGCAATGATCTGGGATCGATGAACACCGACAACTCCATCCAACATGGACGCTCCTCTCACTGCAATCGTGACACATCCAGAGAATATTGAGGTAGGGTTTGTTTATTAATTGAATAAATTCCCTCAATTCTATTTCTTATTATTAAATTTGGGGGAGGTTGTTGTGGGGGATTTGAATGGTGTTCATTTTTTAAAAGTTGAATTGAATAATCTATCGCTTGTTACAATGCTAACGCGGAGGGCGCATGACAAATGAACAAGGCCCTGACCCTCTACCGCCTCATTATTGTTTCATTCTTTGGGGTATAATTATTCAAATCATTTTAACCTTGAAACTAAGAGGCGCGCAATGACAAAGTCATCCCGAGTGGACCATAGGTGCATCCTGGAGGAAGAATGAACCACTGAAGCTCACCTGATGGCCCGTGGAAGAAGCGCCGATGCGACACTGGCACGGCGACACTGCTGGGGCCGGACATGCCACCGAAAGTAGGACACTCACAGAGGTGGAGGCAGTGGGCCATCACACTCCACGTTGAAGGGCCACAACTTTGAAGATGCGGTTGTGGCGAAGGCTGGGACCCACTTCCTACGGGTCTAGTGGGTGATAAGGCAACACCACCTAGAGCTGCCCATAATAGAGCCAAACGACTCCTTGAGGCATTTAGGAGTAGGGCCAGCGCAACCCCTACAAGTCACACTAGTCGGCTGGCCAAAACCCCATGGCCCCACCCAACTGGGGCGGGTCGGCCCAGGCTGGGTCGGTCCGATCAGACCCGGACCCCTCTCAGGCCCAAAAACATATAAATGGCTGTAACTTGTGAACCGAACGTCCATTTGATGAACCGTATGTGGTGATGGGATACTTGGAGAGATACAGTCTTTTTGAGATACTTCACAAGAGTTTTGGAGAAAGTTGGAGTACGACCGAGTTGGATCGACTCTAAATCCAACCGGGCCATCAGCAATAAAATTCCAATAACTAATAGACTGGGTGTCCAGTTGATGCATTGTCTATTGCTTTGGAACCCTTATGACAAGACAGATCATCGGGTTACTTATTTGTGGAACTTCGTGCGGTTTGAAATATGACCTATGTCTTGAGGACCGGGTCTCACAGAATCAAGCGTTCTATGAGTGGGAATCCAGTGGCTTGTAGTGAGGCGGATGTTGGTGACATATCATACAGAGGTTAGTACGAAGAGATCATGTGTGGGTTAGCACCTATCAATACTGTGTGGGTCAGATCCTGTGTGGGTCCGCGATCAAGGATCTTGTTTGGGTCAGCGTATACCAATCATGTGTGGGTTAGGTCTTGTGTGGGTCAGTACTCATCGATCCTGTGTGGGTCAGTGCATATAGATCATGTGTGGGTTAGATCCTATGTGGGTCAGGGGGGGGGGGGGGGGGTTACCTATCGATCCTAGGAAGGTCAGATCCTGTTTGGGTCAGCGGGGGTTAGTACCAATCGATAATGTGTGGGTGATACTCCGTATGTTAAGTAATAGTGCCTTTCGACAGAATAACATGATCTAGATCATTGACTAATCATTTGTACTTTTGTGCTTTACTTATACCTAGTTTGAGTTGTGTCTATTTATTATGCTTTGTGATTGAGATCATAATTTTTGGTATTTACTTTGTGGAATTATGAGATACTTTTGGGGGTCTCGGGGTCCCTATTGGGTATTGTTATACTCACCCATGCATGGGCTTCACCCGCACCTTATTGTGCCTAGTGAAGACGATGAGCAGCTTGGCTGAGACTTGAGGGAGCCAGGACCAGGCAGTACACTATGTATATTGGCTGACATGGAGAGTAAGGGAGATGAGATTTACCTACCCTTCAGGTAGGATCCTCGGTGGATGATTCCAGGAGCTGATTCCTGTTTTTCATTTGTGTTGTACTTTTTAGTTAGGCTTGTATTCCAACCCCCTTTACTTTTATTACATACTTTTACTACTACAGTTTTACTTCATGGTTTCATCCTATTGTGTTCTTGTATTGTGTGTTTGTATAGGTTTAAAAGTAGTACCTTCCTGTTTTGGGTATACGTCTTTCCAGTGTTAGTCGCCAACCCCTGGCCTATGGAAGCCGGGCTTGGGGTAGTCACGACACGAGCCCCGGGGGACGAGTTGTGACACCTTTATAGAATAAATATTTTATCATATAAGTCATTTATAATAATAAAATTAATCCCCATTACCATCCTATTAAAATATAAATGAAAACAAATCACATCACTTCATCTAGGAGACTATCCACATGTATACACGGGTGACATTATCATTTTCCAATAGATTGATAGGTAAGAATATATATATGATATTATTATTAAAGAAGAATAATTATTTAATAAATATCATATATAAATATTAAACCCATCATAATACCCATCCATAAAATATGGTGATGAAAAATGAATTGTATCTCTATGTAGAGATAGTAAGTGGTACATACACATGAGTGATACCATAAATTTCCATTTTATGGGAAAAATGGTGAAAATGGTTGTTTAATAATAATAATAAAATTTAAGTATTTTTATTATATTTAATTTAATCTTTTATGACAAATACTACATATTTAGAGGAAAAGAAGAAGTTAAAAGAAAGTGATCAGTCAAGGCAATTACCTCTTCTTTGAAATAACGCTTTTAGATCTCCTATTAAAGATCCTAGAGTTGGTGTTTTAGGTATAAAAAACCTATAGAATAAGGCTAAGAGATTTTAAAATATAATTTTCAGGGGTTTGGTAGAACTAGAAGGCCCAATATGTTGTGAAGAAGATAAAGGAGTGTTTTTCTTTTATAAGGGATGGGGATGACGCACTGAGAATTTCTTAAAAGATTAAAATATAATAACTTAATTCACAATTAAAAATATTATAAATCCACATTAATTAAAATAAAAATAGTATATGGTTGAAATAATAATATCCAATTAAATTTATACCAGTTTTTGTGTCATTTTAAAACTTATCTTTTTTACTAACCCCTTTGTTAATCATTTTTTACCTTAATCACACTAACAACTATTTCAAAATTAAAGGGTAAAACATGTTACCATAAAAAGAAAAATAACTTATAAATGTAACATCTTTAATATTTTCAACCAAATTACATTCCCTTATATAAGGATAATAGTTTTATTAATTTCAAATCATTTAACAATTTTTTTTAAGAAATCATAAATATCAATTTTGGAACTTTTTAATTAACTTGACATTAAAGACACAAATATTATGATTTAATTAAAATATAATCATTTAAAACATATATATTAATTAATATGTATCATAAAAAATCATATAACACTATAAATCCCTCATATTGTATTGATTTTACTATTTTTAAATCATTTATTTTATTTTTCTATTAATTGAAGAAATATTGTGTCAATGTGGTGTAAGAATTGAAGCATATAATATAACTAAAAAAATTATAAATAAATTTTCATCATGAAAATAATTTAAATATTACTTAAATAACCATTTATATTCATTCATAACATGTTGGTTTCAATATATTAACACATAAAATATATTTAAAAGGTAGAGAGTAAAATATTTTATTGTTATTTTCTGTAAATATTATACAGGCTATCTTTGTGGGAAAGTGTTCCTCAAAAAGTTTAATTTTGATTATAAGGTGATAAGGGTTGAATTAAATTCAACTAATAAGATTCATGATGAAATATGGTGACCCAATAACTCAGTTCCAACGTAGTTTGACCCAATTTACCCTTTACCGTGGAGATAGATTTCACCACAATTACCACTCATAATGGATAAAAATAAAAGGGTTCAATTTAAAAAAAATTTGACCTCATGAATAAAAATACGGAATCAATTTTTAACAATTAAATTTATATAATTAGAAGAATCAAATTTTAAATAACTGCCCAAAGCACGATGAAAAATGATTTTTAGAAAAAAAAAATCACAAAGCATGACACTATATTTTTTCTTACCTCATAGTTAGAAAAAATTATTAAATTAAAGATAAAAAATTTGATTGAATATATAATATATTAATTCAATAAATATCATTTACCGATAGTGATTAATTTAATTTATTAGGATAAAAATATGTTACGCATGAAAAAATAATTTTTTATAAAAACATCTCATTTATTTTCAAATTATTTTTTAGCTTTCATTTCTAATTAATTTATAACCAATGAATTCACATTATACATGTGTTAACCATAAATTTTCATAATGTAGTTAGTAAAATTATTTCCCTCCAATCTAATGGATAGTTGATAATTGTGTCATTAAATATTAATATTTTAATTGTATTTCACGACTCCTTTCAATTAGTTGTTGCGTGTAACACAAGATATCGAAAAAATTATGTTTATATGAAAAAATATATATTTAATAAATTATAAGGGTGATAAATTATACCCCTTTAAAATATTTCCCCTTACTATTCTATCACTCTAATCCAAATAAATTATGATACTTCTACCTCATCACATCCTTAGGTTCCCATGTTGCTTCCTAAAGTTAATGGTTTCATAACAAAACTTTGACCTGGTGAGCAGTATTTTTTTGTTTAACTTTCTATATACAATCAAGAATATACACTGATTGTTTCCCATAAATGAGATCATTCTCTAGTTGTATGATATATGAGTTCAGTACATGTGAATTATCTAGTATATACTTCATGAGGAGAGATACATAGAACACATTATGGACTTAAGAGTGGTTCATTGGAAGCACTAATCGATAGGATACCTCTCTGATACGACCAGGAATTTTGAAAGGGCTGATGTAGTTAGGGATGAAATTTTCTTTATTTATAAATATTATCACCCTCTTCTAGGGATATATTTATAGGAATACATTTTTACCAACTACAAACTCCATATCTTTCGGATGATTGTCAGCATAAGTTTTTTGTCAAATTCGAGGTGCCCTTATATTATATTGAATGGATTTGCCCTTATTTTTCATTTCCTCAATTATATCAGGTACCAATATCTTTCATTCTCTAACTTCATGAAAACATGTTGGAGTTCATCACTTCCTTACATAGAAGTCTTTATAAGGAGCCATATGAATTTTGTTGTGAAAAGTACTTTTTTTTAAGAATTTCCTGCCAAAAGAATGTGTTAATACTAACCACCCTTAAGATATATAGAGAAATATATTAACATTAATTCTAGTGTTTTAATGGTCATATCTTATTGAGCATATATTATAGGATGATAAGTAGTTCTAAAACATAAATCTATATCTATATCCTTCTATAGACATATCCAAATCATCGAGGTAATCCTCGTATCCCAATCATATGCAAATGGAATATGATAATTCAAGAAAACATACCACTTCATTGATGAATATTTTACCAATGAAATGGAGAGATCAATCATCTTTAATGGAAAGTATGTGTGATGAATTTTTATGTAAATCAACTACAACCCATATATATTGTCTCCTTTATACGTTTTGGGGGTCTGGTAAAAAAATCCATAATGATGTTTTCTGATTTCCATTTTGGTATGCGTAATGATAGTAACATTACCTTTAAATTTTGTCTCTAATACTTAACATACTAACACACCAAGCATCAAGAAACATATTTTGTAATACCTCTCTTCCTATTTTCCCACCATAAATACTCATTAAAATCACCATACATCTTCGTGATTCTAGAATGAATGGAGAATGATGAAATATGATATTCATCCAATAGATCATTTTTAAATATTGTATGGATGTGAAACATACACAATTATTGAACCTTAACATTCCACCACGAAAATATTGAACTCAAGAACATTCTCAACTTATTCTTCATCACTGCATCTTTCTTCTACACCTCTTTAATCTCCACATGGATAGACGAATGAACACACATTTGAAAAAGATAATATTTCTCCCCTACCAATAAAATCTCAATATCCATCCTTTTTCAATAAAAAATAGATATTTTATAATGAACCAGTCTAGGCATCCATCCAACCCAACACCCAACCTAATTTTCAACAAGGCCCAATGGGTGTTCCCAATCCCCAAAGTTGGGAAACTAGTTCCTGGGAATCACAAAAATCCATTTGGTAATGTTTTTTTTCCAAAATTGAGATAAAGGACAGAAGAAAATATAAATTCAAAAGAAAAAATAAATAAATGTACAAAGGAATCCATAATATAAACAAAACTAACTAAAAGGGGAAAATGAAAATAAAAAACAAGACTAAACAACCTGAGCTGAGCCTAAACCATGTCCAAGAACAATTTGGTTTCTCACCACCAACCGACTCACTCAACATCATCTATGATGAAAAAATAAGAACCAATATAGATCTACAAACCTGAAATGGTATTGGAGTTGGATAAAATTCCCAGAATCTCAGCACAACCCACAAAAACTATGAAATATATGTCGCAATGAAATTCATCAATACTAGTTTGAAAATAAACTATAAAGTAAGATTTAAAAACATATAACTTTATGAATATAAACAAATTCTATATACTACTTTCAAAATAATAAGCCTTAGTTTTCTGATACTAAACTCACATGTTTTGAAAATAATGTTGGATGCCTAATATTTTTTCCAAAACCATACATACAACATTCACGTCTTCCAAAACAATACATTTTTTACTAAATGAAAATGGTCACTTTGAAACATTTCACAAGAACAATCCATCTTTAAAATAGAACACCCATTTTTTTAATCCACTTTAATGTACCAACACAAGATTATTCAACATCAAAATGGTTTTACAACACCTTTGGAAACTCACTTTTCTAAAGGAAACAACCCAAACAACTCACATAGGTTAAACAAAACAAATATAGAACTAAGATTCAAAAGTCATATAAAAAATTCAAACAATCAAAGGTTTCATATACATGGAATAAGGGGACATGATTCAAAAGAACATGAGATCAAACTCCTCTAAATCACTAACCAATAAAATGGTCTAATGTGACATGGGATCTAACATGGATCTCTAACGTGCAAAGCACCTAATTGTATAAGGGTAAAACTACACAAAATATCAACCAAAATTTTCTAAGTCCATAAACGAGTCATCCAACTATCCCACACAAGACTCATTGTGTTGACTAAAACCCCACCAATCCCTTATGCTTATCCTGATTAGTGGGAAACTAGTATCATGTGAACCAATGATAGGAAAACTCTTGTCCTTTCATATAGTACCATCATCTCTATAAGTGTAGTGAAGACAAGATAATTCTAACTCATAAGGAATAACCAAGGTCTTCCTCACCCTCTAACACCCAATAATGAATATCCCCCAAAATCTAAAACACGGAATAATGGCATAATACTAACATTACCACACAATAGAAGAATATAAGATTCAAGTTGTAAAAAAACCCACATAGGGGGTAAACACTAAAGGGACATATAACAATAGAAATTATCATATATAATTATTACATCTTAATATATGAATATTCATTTCATAATATGAAAATACACAACATAAAAGTTTAGGTCTTGTTTCTTTAGAGACATGGAAACAAATGTAATACTCTGGAATTCCATGTAATTTTTTTTGAAAATTAAATGGGATTATTTTAAGATAAGGGTCTGAGATGGCATGTAATATCGAGGCCCAGAGTGTCCGAAATGTATTTTTGAACTATTTTTGAGTTTCATTAAATAACCATGATAGTGGGGTTTTATAAATTTTATACTAGTTCCCAGATAAAAAATCTAAGGGAATCATTGAACTTAGAGCATCAGGATTTTCCTAGAAAAGGCCTAACATTAGCTGTTGGGGGCCAACAATGGAAGTTAGTTTTTGGTCATAAATAAACTAATTAAGTAACAATTATTTTATTTCCAAGTCCTTATAACTTTTAAAAGGTAACTTGGATTGAGAATCAAAGAGTACTGTTGAGATCTTGAGAGCGTTTTCCCCTTAGGTGGACCTTAACTTCGACTGTCAGAGGTCATGGGTGAAAGTTAGTTTTCAGACTTTTAAGGAAAATTAAAATAAAATAAACTTGATTATTTTATTTTAATTTTGAACTTCGGAAATTGTTGCAGTGGAACAGCGTTGTAATGCAATGAAAACTAAATTTTGTTTCATAAACGAATCTATGTAACAACACTACAATGCAATGGTAATGGAAAAGTGTTTCCTCCTTTAATGATTTAACTAGGGGGTGCGTCTCTGACATGTTGGGAGAAACACTAGAATATATGAAGTATCTCCACTGACGAACGATGAACAACGATCACCAATGACTTGAGCACTCTCCCTCCTATTCAAAAGATCCCTCTCTTGATGAAGGATTGAAGACCTTACTAGACGAATCAACTTAAATGATGGATTATTCCTGAAATCGAACTCCAACCAGATAGCAGTTTACTTTTTTTGTAAATTTGATCTCCCCCATTCTTTGATTTAAACAACGAATGAGGATCAAACTATGAATAGTTTGATCCATGGGTCATTGATCATGTGGGATGATTCTTGATCTTAGGGTTTTGCATTTGGTAATACATGATAGAATCTTAAACCTTCCCCATGTTTTTTAAAAAAACTCTAACGTGGAGGGTGACGGTCGACACGAAAAAAAACTGTGCCCCTTTGTTGTGGAAGTTATTGTGTTATTTGTGATTGAACCTCTACATAAATGGAGAGGACCACATGGTGGTGATGGTGACACCCCAAGGAACCCAGAGGTATAGACTATTTCGGAATCAGACCACTGGAGCAGACCTGGTGGATTTAGGCAGGTGGCTTCGCGCCACAACGGCGCGCCGAGGTAGAGAGGACGTGGCATGCGGGGGCCACGACGATGCCAAAGGGGCCTCCAAAACACAAGAAGGTGGATGTAAGTAGGTAGAAATGAACACCCAGCCATGTTAGATCAGCGACTCGTGTATGAGGTCAACAACGACTTGCTGGCACACCGTCCAATGGGGACCGTGTGTTGGAAGAGGGAGACCGACCTTAACATGTTGTGTGGCAGCACAAGATGGATGCCAAGGCACATCCAGGATGGATAAGGGTTATCCTACTCTCAGTAGGCCAAGCATGACTTGGGTCGAACTGCCCAGTGGGCAGGAGGTGGGTCGGGCCGGCCACCGGGACGGACCCGGACACGACCGTCCCCCTTTTGAAAAAACAGTCATAACTTTCAAACCGTACTCCCAATTGAAGAGTTTTTTATGATGTTGGAACCCTCAAAACGAGGTGGTACTTTTAGAATTATCTAAGCAGGATTTAATAGAAGTTTAGATTCCAAAAATAGTTTGAGGAGTGAATTATCTAAGAATCAAGTGTGCTACGTGCGGGAATCCAGTAGCTGGATGAGACCCAAAGACTACTGACGAGTGGGTCTAAGTAACCCTGAAATCCTATATGATAAGAGGCTATATGTGGATGAGATACAAGTATATCTATGTGAACCAGCTATAATAATATCTATGTGGACTAGCAATAAGCAGCCCTATGTGGACCAGCTATAAGTGGCTATGTGTGACCCAGGTATAATGGCCTAAGTTGGGAGAATCTCGTATTGATCCAAAAGAACCAGAGTGGGGAGCATATCCTAGTGTCCTAGAAGACCCACAATACTCATCAGGGATGAGTACCTCAGTAGTCCAAGGTGTTCAGTGTTACAATTGACAATATTACTTTACATACTTTATATTATACCTGTGTGAGCTGACAATACCTTGTTCATACCTTCTTTTGTGGTCTTTGCCTTATGTTTCAGGATCCTTAGTAAATATTGTGTTACTCACCCCTGAATGGGATCCGCCCACATGTATCATGTTTATTGAAGATGAAAGGTTCTTTGACAGAGACCTTAGTTTCCCGAGACAATGCAGTACCCGGTGAGATACAATATGAAGGAAATACTTATACAGCTTCTGGCTTCCACACCTTGCCTACCCTTCCGGTGTGGTTCTCCTACGGATGACTTTTTCAGAGATCTTTTGTACTTTATTTTTTTTAGTTTTACTTTTTTTGGGTTGTTATTGACTTACAACTTATAGCTTTACTAAATGGTTGTTTTAGTGGCATGAATGTTTTCCTTTCTAGCCTTTTCGGATGTGTTTGTGTGTGTGCATACAGATATTCACGAAAATTACTCCCACTCGTGCGATAATTCCTTCGGTGCTAGTCTCCAGCCCTTGGCCTCTGGGAAGTGGGCTTGGGGTAGTCACAACATAGGCTCTAGAGGATGGGTCATGAAAAAGTGCTATCATAGGGGGTTTGTTCTACCAGAAGAACTAAAAGTCTATAAATTTTGATGATCCAACATTGTTAAGTGTTTTATAATTAGATTTTAGGATAAGGAGTCCATGTGTTGGTGCAGCAGTCGACATATCCATACAATGAGACCTTGAATACACTGGTTTTATGCGTCTTTGAGTGTTTTATCATGATATTTTTGATTCAGAGTCAGATCACGAAGTATAATCTATTGAATATTGTACATCATGATCTACTTTAGGATGCCTCCATCCAAACAGCCAGCCAGGATTCTGATGTGTGACCGTGAGGATAGTCTACCTACTAATGAGGCATTAGTTTGGGGACCGATGCTATAGACGGCCCCACCGGGTGCTGCACTAGTGTTACCACAACCCATTGATCATCAGTTACTGCTAGCACTATTGGTAGAGTATTCATTCATGATCAGTGCCTTGAACAAGTTCTATAGGTAGAGACCTCCCAGGTTCATGGGTGAGACTGACCCCCAGGTGGCCAAGGTTTAGCTTGAGGCAGTTACATGAGTCTTCCATCGTGTGAGGACTCCCCTCGACCAGATGGAGATCTTAGCTGTGAGAATTCTTTATAAATATACGTGGATATGTTGGAGCTTGATGATTTAGACACAGGATGAGGCAACCCTCAACTAGAAAAACTTCGAGTTCCTCTTCAGGTAGGAGTTCTTCCTGGCTATGTTGCACTCTGTGCACATACAAGAGCTTCTGCACCAACATCAGGGTAGCATGACAATAGCAGAGTACTCAAGGAGATTCACCAAACATTCTAGATACTCTATAGACATGGTATGAGACCTATTCTTTAGGGCTTGAGCCATTGACCAGGGAATGTGCTGGAATATTATGGCATCCATGGTGTCAATCAGCATCCCTACTCAGGATGGGGTGCTGAAGAAATCCCTACTTATAGAGAGCTTCCTGGAAGAGTAGGTGTCGACAGTTGGAGCCACATTAGACACCAGGCAGTAGTGTCTTCAGTGGTGGGTAGAAGGTAGCAGACGTAGGGACCCAAGCAGATTAGGCCTTTTAGGAGATGACCCTAGGACTCAGGGTCAGTAGTGCAGGGATCCTAGTGCAGAGGGAGTTAGCAGAGGGTCAGGTTGTGCTTCTCATGCAACGGGCACGGAAACATGGATTGTGATTTCCCAAATCATTGCACATACGATCAGCAGACAGTCAAAGGATCACCAAGGCATAGGAAGAGGGTCAAGCAGGGTGGTCTGTAGGGCGGACGACATGGCAGAGGAGTGGGTAGAGAATTAGGTGGTGGAAAAAGGTTTGAGTTGCTACCACCACCACACCTAGGTGGACCACCACTGGATCTAGGTTCTTGTGGATAAGGGATAGGATAGCTTCAAGTGATGGAGGCCTATGACCACAGTGACCTGGAGATGATTATAGATACGATTTATGTCTTCTCCACCTTAGCTATAATTCTTATTGACACAGGTTTCAGTTGCTCCTTTCTTACTGCAGATCTTGTTTGGAGATCAGAGATTCCGATTGAGCCATTAGCATAATCCTTAAGATTAGAGACTCCTATAGGAATGGACTCAATGATTACACATTGGTTCCAATAGTGCGATCTTACTCTTGGAGGCAAGAGCATTGGTTGGGATCTCCTAGTAGTAAAGTATAGGATTTACGATGTCCTTTGGGTATAGATTGGTTATCCATAGTTCATTCTTTGATCGACTATTTTAGGTGCACAATGTGGTGTGTCCTCGAAGATGAGAACAAGTTTTCCTTTGTTGAAAAGAAGAAATATGGAGCTACTTAGGATGGAATCACATATAAGAGGGTGCATCTAATCACTCATCAGTTGGCTATCATGACCCTTGGTTTAATGGATGAGATGAGTCCGAAGTTTCTTGCAATAGTGGATGAGTACAACGATGTATTTATAGAGGATGTTCCCGAAACTACCTCATCATAGAGATGTGGACTTCTGTATTGATCTATACCCTGGGATGGCACTGATATCTAAACCTAAATATAATATGGCTCTCGTAGAGCTCCTGGAGCTGAGGGTACAGTTGGAGGAGTTGTAGAGGAAGGGGTTTATAAGGCCTGATGTTTCTCCATGGGCAACCCCATTGTTATTTTCCAAGAAGGCAGATGGATGCTTGAGGCTATGCATGGACTTCTAGCACCTGAACCAGGTGACAGTGAAGAACAAGTATCCTCTACCAAGGATTGATGAACTCTTCGATCAGCTGAAGGGGGTGAGATGGTTCCCAAATATAGACATCATATCAGGCTATCAACATCTTTTAGTGCAAGATGAGGATATCTAAAAAATAGATTTAATATGTCGATGCAGCCACTATGACTACATAGTGATGCCGTTTGGCATGAAGAACGCTCTAGTTGTGTTCATGAGACTCGTGAACATGATCTTCCATCCATACCAAGACTGTTTTTATGTGTCTTTATTGATGAAATCTTAGTTTATTTAGCATCTGAGGAGGAGCATGCGATACAACTGAGGATGGTTCTGGAAAAACTCTGAGAGAACCATCATTATGGTAAGCTCTCAAAGTGTGAGTTATGGATACGAAATGTCCACTCCCTGGGAGATGTAATCTTAGAAGTTGGAGTTGTAGTGGATCTAGTGAAGATATAGGTGGTTCTTTCTTGGGAACCACCCAATAGTGTTACTGAGTTTCAAAGATTCCTTGGGTTAACTGGGTACTATCAAATGTTTGTACATAACTTATCTAGAGTAGCAGTACCCAGGGAGGCATTAACGAAGAAGGGAAAACCCTTCGTGTGGACAGAATAATGCTAGTAGAACTTTCAGTAGCTGAGGAAGAGCTTCATGAGTGATCCTATCTTGAGACTGCTAGATGAGGGTGCCAAATACATGGTGTACTGTGACACATTAGTAACTAGGCTTGGTTGTGCCCTGTTTCCAGGGAAAGTAGTGATTGATTATGGATCATGATAGTTGATATCATATGAGAAGAACTATGTGACTCATAACCTTGAGTTGGATGTGGTATTCTTCGCACTTAAGATGTGGTGACACTACCTTATGGGTGAACCATTCATCATCTACTCTGACCACAAGAGTCTCAAGTGTATCTTTTCTCAAAAATATTTGAATATGATACAGTGACATTGACTACAGTTCCTTAAAGACTATGAATTCGAGATATTCTATACTCTTGGGAATTGGAATGCGGTGGCATATGCTTTAAGTAGAAGATCTAGTTCACAGATACTGAACGGGGCCTTAGAGTAGTTGGCCTCACTTCATATATCCTTTGTGGATATATTTAAGGAAGTTTATCTATAGTCGATGGTAGTTTCCCATCAACCCTTATAGAAAGTTAGAGAGGCACAAATCATAGATTCCAGCTACAGACGACACATGCCCAGATGTCCACAGGGTATTCCCCTATTGGTCATTCAGAAGGTGAAGAGCATGTCATCCTTTTCAGAGGATGCACAATAGTACCAATTTCATTGAGAGAGGAGGTGTTGATGGAGTTACATACATACCTTTTGGAGGTACATCTTGGCATGGCGAAGATGTACCAGGAGCTCTAATATCAGTACTGGTGGTTGGGGATGAAGAAGGTAGTAGAAGCGTTTGTATTGAGATGCCTTACTTGTCAACAATTAAAGGCTGAGCACCAGGTTCCAAAAGGTTTGAGATAACCTCTTGAGGTACTAAAGTGGAATTGGGATGGTATATCGATGTACTTCATGACAGGATTAACACACATGTCCATGGGGACTGCAACCATTTTGGTGATCATAGAACGAATCACCATGTCATTCCACTTCCAATCCATTCGAGATCAAGGTTTAGTAGAGCGCTTGGGATGAATCTACATGTATGAGATAGTTCAAGTCCACTGAGTCCCATCTACGATAGTCTCATATTGTGATGCACACTTTACATCCCAGTTGTGGAAGGGATTGCAGGAGGCTTTTGGTACTCAGATGCACTCGAGGAAAAACTTTCACCAGCATACTAATTTTCAGATGGAGTAGACCATACAGACCTTTGAGGATATGCTGCATTCTTGTGTCCTTGATTTGGTTGCCGTTGGGAGGACTCCCTACCACTGGTGGAGTTTGCATACAACAATAGCTACCACTCCACTATCGGTAAGGAACCGTTCATGGCACTGTATGGATGACCATGAAGGTTACCATTATGCTGGAAAGACCCCAGGGAGTTAGTACTCATGGGTCCAAAGATGGTACAGGATACCATTGAGAATGTGAAATTCTACTGAGAGAAGATGAAGACTTCACAGAGTTGATAGAAGTCCTATGTTTATATAAGATAGAGAACCTTGGAGTTTAAGGATGGGTACCATATATTCCTAAGAGTCTCTCCTTGTCGAGGGATTTAAAGATTTGTTCAAGGAGACAAGTTATCTCCGATGTTCATCAGAACTTTCCTATTATTATGCTGACTGGGTGAGGTAGAGTACCATTTGGCTCTACCAACACAGTTAGAGAGGGTTCACGACAGACTCCACATAACTCAACTAATGAGATATGTGCATCACCCCTCTCACGTCATCGGCCATGGAGAGATGCATATTGATGATGGTGTGACATTTTCGGAGTACCCTGTGGAGATAGAGGATCGATAGGAGAGGATCCTTCATTGACAGTTGATTCCTCTAGTGCATATTCATTGATTTCATGGGAATCTCCAGGAGATCACGTGGGAGTGGGAGGCTCATATTTGTGCCCAGTACCCCCATTTGTATGATGAACATTAATTTTGGAATTAGAGGATGTAAACCCCTAAAAGGGGGGAGTAATGTAATACCCTATAATTCCATGTACATTTTTTAAAAATTAAATGGGATTATTTCATAACCAGACTCTCAGAAAACATGTAATTCTGAGGCCCAAAGTGGCCAAAACGTATTTTGGAACTATTTTTGGGGTTCATTAAAAAATTGTGCAAGTGGTTTATTCTAACTTTTAAACCCATGCATAAATTAGAAATGTGAGGGCACATTTGAACATAGAGCATTAGAATTCACCGATAAAGGGCCTATCATTGGCCGGTGTGCGCCACAAGTGGAAGTCAGTTTTTTGCCGCAAATAGAATAATGAAGTAACAATTATTTTATTTTTAAATCCTTATAAATCCTAAATGGTTACTCAGATTGGAAATATGATAGCACTGTTGAGATCATGAGGGTGTGTTTCCCTTAGGCAGAGGATAACCTCAACCGGTGCAGGTCGAGGGTGAAATATAACTTCCGGAATTTTTAAGAAAAATTAAAATAAAATAAAGTTGATTATTTTATTTTTATTTTGAAGTTTAAAATTTTTGGCAGTGAAACGGAATTTTAACACAAGGAAACCAAAATGTTGTTTTATAAATGGAACAATGTAATGGCACTACAACACTACGGTAATGGAAAAGAATTTCTTTCTTTAATGATTTAACTGGGGGTGTGTCTCTATCATGTTGAGAGAAACACTCTGACTCTATAAAGGATCACCATTGATGAATGATGAACTATGATAACCAAAAAATTGAGAACTCTCCCACCTCTTCAAGAGATCCATCCCTTGACGATAGATCGAGGTCCTTCGAAGACAGATCGCCTTAAACGATAGATTTTTACTATAATCAAACTCCAACCAGGTAAGTGTTTTCTTTTTTATAAATTTGATTTTCCACATTATTCTTTCTAAACAATGAATGCAGATCAAACCACAAACTGTTTGATCTACATTGTGTTGATCTTGCAAGAGGATTGATTCAACTCAAGGTTTTGCATTTGGTAATCCATGATATAATTTTAAACCTTCCCCATATTGTTTAAAAAAACTCACAGATGGTGTGGGATGATATAAACAAGGCTCAAGCCCCTCCACTGTGGGCATTCTTGTGTTCTTTATGACCGAACCTTTGAATCGATAATGAGGAGCACATGATAGTGATGGTGATTCCCTAAGGAGCCTAGAGGAAAATATTGTTCTAGAATCAGACCACCAGAGCAGACCTGGTGTCCCGCTTTAGCGGCCGTGGGTGGATGGTGACACGCCACAATGGCATTCCAATGTAGGGAGGCCATGGCCAAATGGGGCCACAGTGGTTTACTAGGGGCTGCCGGCATGCAGGTCGGTGGTTGGCGGTAGGGGGACATGGCTTGCATCCGTGAGCCACAATGATCAGTGGGAACACGGTCCAATGGGGACTATGTGTGGAAAGAGGGTGTTAGGCCTCTTCCGGCCTCATGGCGGAATAATATAGATGCCAACTAACATCTGTTCTAGAGAAGGGTCGGGCCGGACCTGCGGCCCCAGGCCTGGTCAAACTCGGGCTGAATCAGACTCGATTTGGGTCAACAGACATGAGGTAGGTCAACCGCCCGGGGATGGGTTGAGAGACCAGGGTCAGGTCGATAGACCCAGGTCGGGTTAGGTTGGTTCGACCGGTTCGGATCGGACCTAGACCCGACTGGCCCCTTTTCAAAAGAATGGTCATAAACTTCCAAATAGTACACCCGATTGATGATCCATTTGTGGAGTTGGAACCCTCTCGATGAGAAGGTTCTTTTGAAATGATCTAAATATAATTTAATGGATGTTTAGATAAGAAAAATGGATTGAGGATTGGATTATATCCAAATCAAGAACATTACGTGCTAGAAACCTATGACTAGATAAGACTTGAAGACTACTAACGAGTGGGTCTAAGTGACCCTGCAGACCTAGATGATAAAAGGACCTATGTGGACCTACTACATGAGGATTTATGTGAACCAACTACATGTGGCTCTATGTAGACCAGCTATAAATGGACCAATTTGTACCAGCTATAAGTGGCTCTGTGTGACTCAGCTATAATGGCCTAAGTGGGGAGTAGCTCTTAGGGACCCGATAGTCCCATGACGGGGAGCGACTCTTAGTGACCAAACAAACCCATAGTACTCATCAGGGATGAGTACCTCATCAGTCCAAGGTGTTCAGATTTATGATTGATAGTCTTGCTTTCGATTCTTTAGATTATACATGAGTGAGTTGAAAGTACCTTATGCATACCTTCAAATTGGTCTTTACCTTGTGTTTCGGGGTCCTTTCTGAGTATTGTGTTACTCACACCTACATGGGCTCCGCCTGCACATATTGTGTTTTGTGCTGATGATAGGTGCTTCGACAGAGATCTTGGCGGCCCAGGACCTGGCGATGCCTAGTGAGATATGAAATATATGACGTACTTATACCACTTCGGGAATCCACTACTTGCCTACCCTTAAAGTGGGGTTCTCCAACAGATGACTATTTCAAAGATATTTTGTAATTTCCTGTTTTTAGTTTGTCTTTTTTTGGGTTTTTTATTCTGGCCCATTTGACTTAAAACTTATACCTTTACTCTATGGTTGTTTTAGTGGCATGCATGTTTTCCTTTCCAGCTTTTTGGGATGTGGTTGTGTGTGAGTATGCGTACAGGTATTCAGGAAAATTCCTCCCATGCGTGGGATAATGCCTTCGGTGCTAGTTTCCAACCCCTGGCCTTTGGAAGGCGAGCATAGAGTAGTCACGGCACGGGCCCCAGGGGACGGGTCATGACAACATAATCATCTAAATTGGTTAATTTTTTTAACATATTCTTTAAATACATTCCCCTTAATTACACTTCAAAATAATTCCCTACATAAAACCTTTTTTCAGAACTTGGGGGAAGGAAACATAAGAAAGAGTGAGCTTAGATTCTCAACAAGGGTAATATAGTGAGATATCAATAATATGATATGAATGGCATGAGTATAAGGGTATAAGAACATGGGTTTAACATTTGAAAACTATACCCTGAAAATAAAATATAATAATCACAAGACATGGTATAAATTTTATTAGTTCGTAGGAATTGAATCTTAAAAGAATCAAATAATATGGGTCATGAGAGCATGAATTTTGAAAAAGTCCTAGAATTATGGCATACAAATAATCATTTAAAATAATTTTCATGGTATTAAAGTATCATTTACAGGGATATAAGAGTGTATTGGGCTCACTCCCTAAACCATCGTAGTAGTTAAGGTTCACTCCCAAGACCGTCATAGTGGAAAAATTCCCTTACTAAATCGAGTTCACTCCCTATTCCAGTTCTGTTTATCTCATTAGATATAAATATTTACCCAACACATTGGAGAGAGATATAGGTCCCACCAATCTCATAATGAAAACCCTATTTATGTGTCCCACAAGACAGTAAATATTTCATTAGGTCAAAACCTATGTAAAATAGGCAGGTTTCAAAATGACTTCATGAATTCATCATTTCATAACCAGTTAAAAGAAGTGGGATTAGAATGAATTTTCACATACTATAACCCATGGAAGAGAAATGGATTTTTTTAAACATCATTACATCATAAAAATCCATTTATAGAAATAATAAAAATGGTATCCTTCGATCCTATCCTCAGTAAATCATATGTAATGTAAAAGGATTTCATCTTAGATGAAAAATTATTTTGAAAGACCACATGGAACATTTCTTGTTGAAGATAAATTTTATTCTAAAATAACTTTTTAAAACTAAAATTAATTAAATATTTTGGAAATACTTTTCATTTAAAATAAAATGAATAAAATATATAAAATTATTTAAAAATTTATTTAAAACATTTCTTGAGGATAATCACCTTTTCATTAGGAAAAACCCATTTAAAAACATAAAAAAATCAAAATCATATTTACTTTGAAATAATATATTTAAGATATAATAATTTCCAAAATATTAATGAAAAAATTTTAATTGAAAAGGGATTGAAAAATGTTATGGGAATCCTAGAATCATTGAACAGTCATAACAATGGTAAATATTTTTCATGGCATGCATGTTAAAAAAAATATTTCTTACATTATCAATAAAATAAAAAAAACTTATAAAATGAAATTATTATTCCTTTAAAAAAATGGAAAAATTAAAACATGGGTAAATGTGAAATTAATAAATAATTTGATTCTTGTTAAGATTTTTTTTTTAAAAAAATGTTATATTTGAAATTGTTTTTGACTGAAGAGAGAAATAAAGTTGATTTTTCATTAAAACATTATTTTAAAATATTGAGTTCGTAAAGAGAGGAAAGTTATGAGAAAATATTTATTCTCTATAAATAAACATAGAAGAATAAAATAAATGAGTTTATTGAGATAAATATCATAAAATTTTATCATTTGAGTCATAATCATGAGAAATCCCAAAAAACGACGAGATTGTTACATTAAACCCTTACTACATTAGTAGCTTTGAATTGTAAGCACCATGAAATAATTATTATACATTAATATTATAATATCATGTGAATAAATATATTTATTATATTACATGTAAAATGGGATGTATATACACCTCATAAATAAAGATATATGCGTAACATAATATATGTCTCAAAGAAAGAAAATTGAGACAAAAATATCTTAATGATTTAGTAACATTTGAACCATAAAACTCATGAAAGAGAGATACTCAAATGGTTTTATAAATACAAAAAAAATTATAATCATAATAAAATAAATTCATGGGTAGTATAAGCACCACATAAAAGAAACACATTGTGAATATGGCATGTGTCTCAAAAAAATGAAAGTGAGATAAAAATCTTTTACCTTAAGTCTTGAAATTCTTCATACACATTCCAAAATAGTCTATAATAAATTTACGTTTATTATAAATTTATTAAAAAACTATAATTATATGTATAATACCAAATATGGTCTACCTATTCCCTTTTATTACCCATTTAATAATAATTACTTTTTGAAATCACGTTTATAGTATTAACAACTTTACTTTTCATGTATGATTTGATTTTTTATTTTTTTGATCTTGTTACATTGATCATGGATCCATTATATACAGATTAATAATAATAAAATAATTATCATATTTATAAATTAATTATACTTTTAAGACCAATCATGAAATATGGTTTTGAGAAATGAAGTATGTTATGATCATGGAGACGATATATCGTATGTATGCATGTGTTACGTTTCCATATTTCAATGATCATTATGGAAATGGGATAAGTAATATTTATATTTATAGTATGATAATAATATTATAAATAATATATTATTTAATTAAATATACTTATTCATATCATCCATGTGATGTAGTGATGAAAAGAGGTTCACATCATATCATGAAGGTGGTAGTCCACATGTACACGAATGACATTATCATCATTTTGTGAGTGAAAATATATGGAATAAAATGATATATTATCTTTTCCGAATGATAAATATGTAATTAAAATCATAATTATATAATTTATATCATATATATTTATCCTTATTATATTCCATGTAAATTGTTAGTGAAAAATGAATCGCATTGCTTCACGAGGCAATAATATGTCATACACACGAGTGATGTTATCAGGTCCCCTATGGAATAGAAAGTAAAATGGTATATCTGATATAATGACTCAAAGGGTAAAATTATTTTACAAAAATTATATATATATATAAAATTTATATCCATCATCTTACCCAACCATGAGAGGTGGTAATGTAAAAATGAATGACATTAGTTCGTGAGACTGTAGCCCGCCATACACAAGAACAATGATTTCATAACCCATTTGACAGAAGTGTAGATGGTTGAACATAATTAAATCAACATGGCACCTTATTATTTTATGTAAAATAATTATTTAGTTATATTAAAATGGTATAATAATAATTTAATGTGGGGGATGAATAAATAAAACAAATACGCTCATTAATGAATGTTACCTCTTCTTCGAGTATCATCCTTATTTTTGTACCAAAAGCCTTCCGTGGTTGAATTTATATAAAGAATAAGGACTCTAGGATGATATTAGTAATGAATGGAAGTGTTTTTTGAAGTTATTTTCAGAACCTAAAGGGTTTTAATGTGTGAATAATATAGTAGAGAAAGTGAACTTTTATAAGTGGGGTGAGTGGAATACTTGTGATTTTTTGAAAATAGAGAAGTCCACCCAAGTTTTCTTCATGTAACAAAAATATAATAAAGAACCATTCTAAATACTATAAGTGATATGGTTTAAAATTTTAAATAAAATAGGGTTTTAAATGTCTTGGGATATTTTTAACCATTATCTTTTTAGTTTAACACTCAACAAACATATTTTTACCTTAACCGTAGTAAATATTTTTTTACTATTTTTACAACTCATTTTATTAAAACATTATGTTGAAAATATTAGATAATATAAATTATTATTATTAAAACTATGGAATAATAATTTTTCCAAATTCAATTCACATAAGTGGTAATTTTTAATTTAAATGTAATCTTTTCGGTGTGATAAAAAGGTAGGATTTTTAGAGGAAATGTCCAAAAGTTCACAAAGTTTTTATATTTAATTTAAACATAAAATTAATTAAAATAATAAAATTGGATTGATATTTGTATAATTGAAATAATTTTACTTTAAAAATAATTTTAAATACAATTTAAATTTATACAAAATTTAGGTGAGAAGATAGTTTTCAATTAAAATTAAGTATTTTTCACTATTTATCAAGGAAATTAACCTTTTCAGATAATTATAAAAAAATTATTCCTCATATATTTTATATATTTTAATTTAAAAATTTATGTTTATATTTTTAAATTCGTTTCCTAAAGGTTTGAAAATTTATATTCAAAATAGTACCTTTAGATGTGATGGAAAATTGGGTTTCCAGGAAGTGTATTTTTCAAGCACACGAGGATTTTATATTAACTCAATGTATAACAATAGAAATTTTATGAATATATATAAATATATATTTATATATATTATATAAATTTATTTTTAAAAACTCTATAGTAAATATTTTTTAATTAATTAAAATGGAGAAACATTATTCACATTAAAACAGTTTTCATAAAAAACCCGTTTTCAAACCAAAAATATAGTTATACTAAAATACAATATATATTTGATTAAAAAGTAATTAATTTTATTAAATATAAATAAAATTTACTAACTTTAATTTCAAACATAATAAATAATTTAAATTAATTAATTTATTTATAAGAAATGATAGTTTTATAAAAAAATCAGTTTCTTTCACTATTCACCTAAAAATATATTTTTTTCTAAAAATTACCGAAATTTCACCATAAGTAAATTTATACATGATGATTTTAAAAAATAATTTTATTTTTAAAATTATAATTATTAAATTTTATATAAATAAATTATAATATTTTTTCATAAAAATATTTTTTGAAGAAAACATATTTTGTATGAATATAATAACTCTTCTAAAAATTGAATAATTATTTACTAGGAATTCATAAATAAGTTTCTATTTAGTATTAAATATATATGTGTATTTAATAAATTAGTTAATACTATTTATACCATGCTATTTAATGGATAGGCAGTAAGAGTTATTTAAAAAAAATTATTTCATGGTTTGCTGAAGCTCAGGGTTGTGTGTCATATATGATATCGAAGAAGCTCGTTGTTATATATAAAAAAATATATCTAAAAATTTAAATTATGTTTTTATAATATTTCATAAAATATCAGGATTTTACATTATACTTCCCATTAAAATAAATTTCTCTTTCTAAATTCACCTATTATTATCTAAGGTTTAACATTTGAAAATCCCTTAATAGAAACCCACATAGTAAAAAAGGTTAAAAGACCTCTTAAAAATAAGAAATGGATGTGTAAAATTCATATAGAATGACATATACTAGTTTTAAAAATAAGATAAAACATTTGGTAAGTGAAAATATGGAAATATAAGAGAAAACTAATACATAAAAAATGGTGGAGATTGATAAAGAACATGGTTAGAATAAAGTTAATGACCACAAAATCATAAAGCAATGTGTTTTGAGAAAGGTATTTGATATCATGAAAAATGATGATAATATGACAAAATTTTATTTCAACACCCTTTTATGAATGAGAAGATATAGTTACATGATTTTTTTTCAATTCCATATGTTCAATATCATTATTTAGTTATACCTTGATAAATTTATACTTAATATCTTACTTCAAGAGTTGAAGATGAATTTAATATTCCTAAAGCACTAAAAAATTACAAGATAAATAATGTAGTCGTAATTCATTCCTTTTATCTCCAATCGTTATCAAAATAAAACCATTAGCATAATTTATGCATATGTAATAATATGGTGAAATAATAAATTAATATTTAAAAACTCATCCAATATTCAATATAAACCATTCCATAAATGAATAACCCTATAACCCCTCCAAAATTCAATGTTTATAAATAAAGTCACTAAATATATCAAAATCAACTTAAAATTAATCCTTAAACTGTCATAAAGTACCTCTTTATCATCACATAACCAATGTGTGAATACCATAGTCAAATATTTTATCGAATAATTGTAATGGTCGGAGCTAACATAAATCCATATTGAAAACATACATACTTCCTCATTACTTGAATAAAAACACAAATTAGTGAATATATTCTGTAAATCCAATAATACTGTAAACTCCATAAATGATAACATAATCCACTTTTTCCATAAAACATTAATCAGTTCCAAGGTCCTCAATACTATTCAAATTACTTTATTTATATCAATCGTATCTATATCCAAACTAAACACCATTTTCTCAACATCAGGAATATTTTAAGGTTTATATACCCTTAATAACCTTTACATTAAATCACTTTTCCCTATTATTATAACCATTCAATGTATTCTTTTAAATATTTAATAAGAAATTATATTAAACAATCCTTATATATTTCACAATTCATAAATTCCAATATATAAATAATTATATCTTTCCTTTTCCTTCTCAAAAAATTAAATTGGATTCATCATCTTATTTCTTAATCCCTATTTCCTTTCATATGTCATTCATAGTCTCTTAATCATGAAAAATATAACCCTTAATTGTATATCCATGCTAATTTTATTCATGATTCCCCCCAGGACATTTATTTTCATAATTCTCATACATTCAACATGAAAAAAATTCAAAAGTTGATTATAACTATGGGAGACCATTATTCTCGTCAATTTTTGTGACCAAAATTTTCATTTTACACTTTATAATTATTTTATTTGTATCCTTATTTCCCACACTTAAAAACTCTTCCATTCCCCCTATAATATCCATGTGGGTGATTCATACCACATTCTTGAAATGTAGGGAACTAAATATTCTTTCCTCCATGGTCTCTACTACTCAAACTCTCATAGAAATCTATCTTTATATTATTTGGTTTGTACGATATTTGGTTAAGGCTCATGTTGTTAATAATGTTATATGATGATTAATTAGGCCCAATCATAACATCCTTAACCCCAGTAATCATCACATTTGGTTATTCATTAGCAAATTTACCATCACATTAAATGTTAACATATTTTTTATAGTTCCTCCAATTGTCTAAAACTAGAAATAATAGTGTGAGAAACACTAATCATAGTGTAAAACCACTTAATCATAAAAAACAAATTATAGGATTTCTAAATAATTACACATTGTTTTTGATCTATAACACCTTTAGTTTATCCTAGGACATCAATAGTCATCATCTATTTAAATTCTTGATAATGGTTTATAAAGAGTTTGTGAATTTTCAAAGCATATCCCCTATGAGTGTCAAACCAGGTGTGCTGTAAGGCCATTTGTGGTGAACTGAGTGTTGATCGAGTAATGCTCAATGCATCACATTCGGAGTTATCACACCTTGTTACATCTGTTTTAGATCCAGATCCACTTATAGTATCAATATTGGGATGTAATTTCTTGTAAACCACTCTCTCTTTCCATTACCAAAATTGTAGGACAATTTTCTATACTTTAAATCGTCCTTAGACATATCCTTGGAGACATCCCTAGGAATATCCTTAGAAATTTCTTTATTGATCTCACTAATGTTTTATCATTCAATTTTACAAAGGTTAACTAAAAATTACTCTGATACCAACTATAGAAACCCAAACCCCAAATAAATAAATATTACAACTTAATAGATGAATATTCATTACATAACATAACGATCCATACTGTAATCATTTATATCTAGTGTCATTGTAAAATTTGACACATAAACATTTAATTTGGTGAAATATATTCAAAATATTAAAAAATGATCTTAAAATTTATTCAAATCATACCATACTTGAAACCTTTCTTCATAACCTAGGGAAAGTAGATGTAAGAAAGGGTGAGATCAGATTCCCAATAAGGGTAAGAAAGTGAAATATTAATGACCAGATAAGCATGAAATGAAAACAAGGGTGTGAGAACATGAGATCAACATTTCAAAACCATACCATGGAAATTAAAGACCATAATCTTGAGACATGGTATTAATCTTGGATGTTTATAAGTTGTGGATCGTAAAGGAATAAAAAATGAGACAGGAAGCATAACATTGGTATAAGACATGGAATTATGGAATATACATAAGCATAGAAAATCATTTCCATAGTATTCAAGAAAAATTTCAAATAATATAATAGTGTAATGGGTTAACTCCCCAAACCATAATTGTATTCAAGGTTAAATCTAAGTACTATAATATCAGAAAATGTTCATTAATGAACTCTGTTCACTCCTAGTTCCAGTCCTATCCATCTCATAAGATATAAATATTTACTCAATAGATTAAAGGGAGATATATCTCCCACCCATATCATAATGAAAACTATATTTATGTGTGTCACAAGATCATGAAAATTTTATTATATCAAAACATATGGAAAATAGTCATTTTTAATAATCATTTAATCAATTCATCATAGAATATTCCGTGAAAAGAAGAAGGTTTTGTAATTATTTCCTTATGGCATAAACCATGGAAGAGAAATGGGTTTCATAAAAAACATGAAATATAAAACATAAACCATTTTGAGAAATAATAAGAATGGTATCCTTATATTGTATCCCCAATAAAGAATAAATAATATCAAAGGATTCCATCTGAGACTAAAAAATATTTTAAAAGACTACACAAAACATTTCTTAAAGAAGAAAAATTTTATTTGAAGATGAATTTTTAAAACTAAACATTCATAAAATATTTTTTAAATTATTTTAATTTAAAATAACCTTGAAAAATAATAAAGTAATCTTTAAAAAATAATTTAAAATATTTCTTGATGAAAATAACCTTTCCATTTTGAGAAAAAACCTAATAAGACATGATAAATTTTTAAAACAAAATTAACTTGGAATTCATTTATTTAAAATATAAAAATTTCACAAATATTAAGGGAAAAAATTTATTTGAAAATATATTTAAAATTTTTTAAGGGTAGATTTCAGTTCGTGAATTGTCATGATAGTAGGAAATAAATTTCATACTGTTCATGTTAAAAACATATATTCTTTTCACATTCTTGATAAAATCCAAATGGGAATTTTTTAGAAAATGATATTGAGATTCTTTTAAAAAATAATTTAAAAAGTGAAACATAGGTAAAAATTTATTTGATAAATTAATTAATGATATTTTTTAAAAAATAAAAAACATTTGTTAGAAAACAGGGGTTAGATAAAAAAGGTTTTTTGACCAAAGAGAGAAATAAAGATGATTTTTCTTAAAAAATTATTTTGAACGCTTGAGTTAATAAAGAGATTAAAATTAATGGAAAATTATTCTATATAAATAATAAAAATAGAATCAAATAATTAATTTTCTTTTTATATATTTGAAAATTTTCATCTTTCGATGTCTAATCATGAGAAATTCTGATAAATGATGTGATTTTAACATAAAATCCTTCCAATTATTGTAGCTTTGAATCGTAATACCTATGAAATAATAATGAGAAATTAAACATATAATATCATGTGAATAAATAAATTCATGGTATAAATTTTCAATGTTACTTTATATACACCACATGAAAGAATACATGTTCCTAACATAACATATGTCTCAAAGAAGGTGAATTGGGAGAAAAAACCCCTTACCGATTTGGTAACATTTGAACAGTACACCTCATGAAAAAGAGATATTACAATAATTATGTATATATACTAAAATATAATAATAATAATCATAAAATACATTCATAGTAATTATATAAACCACTTAAAAAACATGTGGTTAATATGGAATGTGTCTCACAAGAAAAATAAAAGTGAGAAGAAAATCCCTTACTATAAGTCTCAACGTTTTTCATACTGATCCAAACCTACTATATAATAAATATAATTTTATTATAAATCTATCATAAAACCATAAATATATATATATTTATATATATCATACAATATATTATTTACTTATGTACTTTTATAAACTTTTTATTAACAATTTTTTTTTAAAATGCTGTTTCAGGTAATAACCAGTGCATTTTTTTTATATGTTTTGATTTTTTATTTTAGGTACTATTACTATGGTTATGGATACATAATATCCAAATTTATATTCATGAAATAATTATTACATTGATTATTAAATTAAAAATTAAATATCAATCATGAAATGTGGTTTTCAGAAATGAAGTACGTTACGATCATGGAGATGGTGGGGCATACGTACACATGAGTAACGTTTATATTTTTTAACGATCATTAAGAAAAGAAGGTAAGTAATATATTATCATTAAATAATGATAAAATATCATAAATACCATGTTATTTTGTTAAATATACTTATACATATCATCCATTTTGTGTGGTGATGAAAAGAGGGTCACATAACTTCTTAAAGGCAGTAGTCCACACATATACTAACGATGCAATCATCCTTCCGTGAGTGAAAATGTATGAAATAAAATGATATATTATCTTAAAAAAAATTATAAATAAATCATTAATATAATAATTATTTCATTTATATTACATATATATATATATATCTTCGTTATATTCCATGTAAAGCGTTAGTGAGAAACAAATCACATCACCTCACGAGGTGGTAGTCCACCGTACACATTAGTGATGTTATCATTTCCACTATGTAATAGAGAGTGAAAAAGGTATATATGATATAATAAAAATAGTATATTTATTTTATATATATCTCCTTTAAACCCATCTTCATACCCAATCATGACAGGTGGTAATGGAAAAATGAATGACATCAGTTTACGGGGCGGTAGTCAACCGTTCACACGAACGATGACTTTGTAACCCATATGATGGAAATAGAGATAGTTGTTGGTATTTAATTTAACATAAAAAAATCCATGTATGAGTATTATAATGATTCCATTATATCATCATGTTATAATATGAATTTAAGTAAGTAGGGAAGAAACAAAACAAATACGTTCATTGATGAATGCTACCTCATCTTCGAGAATCCTCCTTAGATTTGCAAAAAAAGGCCTTCTTAGGTTGGATTTATGTCTAAAATAAATATTATATGATGATTGGTAATATTTTTTAAGAGATTTTCTTTGGGATTTTAAAAAAATAATGGGTTTATAGTGTGAAGGAGAGGGGATAAAGGGTGGCCTTTTATAAGTGTGTTGAGTGGCTCACTTGTAATGTTTTGAAAAGAGAGAATTCCACCCAGGTCTTTTTCATGTCACAAGGATCCAATAATATAAAATTATGTATAATATAAGGGATATTTTTTAAATATTTCCACAAAATGTGGGTTCTACATGTTTTGGGTTATCATTAATTCTTATCAATTTATATTAACCATTGGAAAACCCATTCTTACAACAACTATAGTAATTAATTTTTACTATTTTTTCTAGTCATTTTAGAAAAAGATCTTGAATTTTTTATATAATATCAATTATGATAATTCATAACAAGAAATTAATTTTTTTAAATTTAATTCATATAAGTGAATAAAATCCATTTAAAATTAATCCAACAGACATGACGATAAAGTGAGTTTTTTAGAGAAAATGTTTAAAGGTTTCCAAAGATTTTATATCCCGTTTCAATATAAATTGATTAAAATGACATAAATTGGATAAATATATGTATAATAGAACAAATTTTACATTAAATACAATTTAAAATACAATTTAACTTTTATAATTATTTTGTTTAAAAACTATTTTTCAGTTAAAATTTATTATTTTCAAAAAATTATAAAACATTCACCCTAATATAACATTATAATGATGATTTAAAAAATTAATTTTATTTTATAATATTAATTATATTTAATTTTGATAAATTATATTTGAATCATAATAATTAGATAGGATGAAAAAGTAGTTTTTCGATAAGTGTATTTTCAAGCAGAGGATGGTTCTATATTAACTCTATTTATAATAATAATCAATGTATGAATATAAATAAAAATTTATTTATATATAGTATATAAGTTTAATTAAAAAAATTTAATCACTAGATATTATTTTAATTAATCAAAATGGAGAAACCTAATGCACTTTAAAACTATTTTTAGAAAAAAGTAGTTTTTTAATCCCAAAATTAAACTTATACAAACATCCAACATAAAGTTGATTAAAAAGTAATTAATTGGGTTAAATATTTAAAAACAATAATAATTTTTCTTTAAAATAGAATGGTTAGCTTAGATTACTTAATTTATTAAAAAGAATTGATAGTTTTGTAAAAAAACCTATTTTTCACTATTCACGGAAAAATGCATATTTTATGAAAAAACCCAAACTTTCACCATAAGTTAATTTAAATATTATTATTTAAAAAATAAATTTACTTTCATCAAATAAATTTAATAAATTTTCTATAAATGTACTATAATATTTTCTCATAAAAATCATTTTTGATGAAAATGTATTTTTAATGAATATAATTACATTACAAAAAATTTATTAATTAATTACTAAGGGTTTATAGATAAATTTATATTGAGTTGAAAATTTATATGTATATTTTCTAAATTAGTTAATACTATTCATACCCATATATTTAATAGTTATTTTATATTGGTAACATTTAAAATAATGTTATTTCATGGTTCGCTGAATCTCCGTGTCGCATGTCATGCATGCTACTAAAGAAACTAATTATTGTGTGTAAGATAAGCTATATAAAAATATAAATTAATTTCATAAACATATTTCATAAAATATAATTATGTTTTTAGGAAATAAATGTGTTTATTATATACATACAATTTAAAAAACTATGTTGTAGTCAAGATTTTAACACTAAAACATGGCTTAGGATTATATGCCCTATCACACTTCATAAAAGAGACTCTCAAGGAATGTCATATAAAACACCCATTTAATTTTTGTAGAGGTATAAAAAATGATATATTTCATAAAAAATTTCACAAACATTCTTTATAAAGGGTCTTCCCCTAGAAAACCAAAACAAGGCCCGTCTCCATTCATTTCCATCAAAATATTTTTAAGGAGCCATCAAGGCATTCTCACAAAGGATAAACCACATACACATTTAAAATAATAATTTAAAATCAATAAAATCACACTTCTTTAAAAATAATTTTGAGGTCAAAACCTCATTTTAAAATAAAAAAACATTTAAAAAATAGTTTTCCCTCTTTGAAAACTATTTTCATTTAAATTCCAAAAAAACAACATGAAAACAATTTCAAAAGATCCCTAGTCATTTAAAAAGTGATTAAAATATTTATAAAATCCAGTTAAAGAATTAAAACTAGGAACACAAATGAAAACCCATTTATTTAATTCTCAAAAATAGTGAAATAGTTTTAAAACACCAAATAGATATCACATATATTGATATAATCCTAAAAAGGGAATTTAAAAAGAATAAGTATATTATAATTCCAAAATTAAATAATTGCTTAGTAAAAGATACCTCAAAACATGTCACCTTTAACAATAGAAACTCAAATCCAAAATTATACACATATAGGCATATTCAAATTCACACACACACACACCCATATATATATATATATATATATATATATATATATGTATGTATCCATTGACCCAATTACATATTCCCCTCACCATGAGGGAATATGTACAAATGGAGTATGTATATATATATGCCCTTACCTATTCATACACATGAAATTTTCCTTTAAAAATCCACAAGACACTTTATAAATAATGAAGGAACAAAAACTAAAAAAATCCCCAGTAAAAAGTAGGCCTAGAGAAAAGGAAAGAAGTAAACTCACCTTAATCTGTGTTGGGAGGGCTGAAAGGGTCTGAAATTATTCGCCATTGGCAGGGAATTAGAAAACATAAAATTGGTTGGCCTAAAAGACTCATCACAATACCTAATAGTGAAATAAATCAAATAAACTAGGTTAAAAAATTGAAATAATGTTCAGCTAAATAAGGAGTAGTAATAAAATAGTGAAAAACAACCAAATAAGAAATAATGATGGTGGAAGATACCTTACCTCAAGGTGTTGACCAAGAATCCTAAAGGAATCGTATAGATATTGTGTGAAGAGGGGGAAATCAGGGGAGAGGTGGCGTGCTACCATGGAGGTTGGTGTTTGGGGTGTCACATGAATAAAAGGAGAATGGAGAAGGGATAAAAACCCTTAAGGGTAAAATGGGAAAAGGAAAGGCAAAAAGAAAAACAAAAATTAATTTCCTGGTTAGGCATCATAGTTTTGTTGCATGGACATAAAAACATTGCACTAACCATGTTATGGACACTGTCTAGGCTAGGAACCCCTCACATGGTTTTCCCTAGGCGTCCACATGGTTTGGAAAAGGAATTCAACTCACATTTGACACACCCAAGACTGCACATGATCTCTAGGGACCTCAACATAGTTTTTCAAACCATACTGTAGCCATGAAAAAAAGATCTCTTAAAAATGTAGAACCAACTGTACACGTAACGTATGGTCTTAAAACCCATGTGTAAGTTGTGTTCCACACCATAGATTTACTAGGACGAGTACTGCACAGTTAATACTGACTGCACTAGATAACCATGATCTTCCCAAAAGCCTCTATAACTTGAAATTTTAAAAAGTAACTATCCAAATATAAAAAAACACTCATGGAAAAATAAAAATGCACTAAATCCACAAAATCATGACATGGGGGTTGTCAAAAACTCTCCACCATTCCATTTTCAACCCTCATAATGTCCCAATTGAATAAAAATAAAATAAAAAACAAAGGATTCATAATGGACCTAACCAAGAGCAACCATCACATGACTCAACCTCAAATCCCACTACTAAGATCTAAAAAACAATTGAACTAATCAATCATAAGGATCCAAACATCTCCAAGAACATCCAAAATGGAACATCAAGATAGAATCCCTAAAAATAGTGGGACAACTAATGTGGTCTCCCCGCCATTTAAAGTTCCTATAACATAGTGCCACAAAGACAATATACCCAAAATGCATCCTCAAACAAACAAGAAACTACAAGATAAAAACTTATATAAACCATAAGAACTCCCAAACTAAATATTTAATTAACGAACAATAACATATAATAAAGAATGACTTTAGATCTCACCATGGGTCATGACACAGGGAGATAACCTTCAGTTAAAAACATGGATCAACCTCACAAAATGCATCCTGAAATGGCCACAACAAATCACTAACTAGTATACCAAACTCAAATTTTAATCTAAACCTTGTAGTTTCCCAATCATGCTCCCATGGCTCTAATTATTTACAAAATTACAAAAACCTTAATGGATCAAAACAAGAATC
Source organism: Viscum album (assembly GCA_963277665.1). Taxonomy (NCBI): domain Eukaryota; kingdom Viridiplantae; phylum Streptophyta; class Magnoliopsida; order Santalales; family Viscaceae; genus Viscum; species Viscum album. Next base: position 392,468,623 of record OY728147.1, on the reverse strand, counting down.
TGTAAATCCAATATCCTTAATAATGGCTTTTCCAAACAATGAGGCTTAAAAAACAGCACTACCAACCAACCAAAAGGATGAAAAACCAAATAATCAACCTCAAAAGATATTCCACAGTGGAATATCACTTAAAAACATCCAAAAAGGGAACCATATAAAAGATCCCATCAACCATAATATCCAAATCACCTAAACCGAGATTAGAACCACCAATATAAAGGTTCCCAAAGAAACACAACCCATATGCCAAGGATTACCCCTAATACCTATTCTGAAAGTCTAGCCTATAAAAAATATAGAGATATACCACAATATCAAGCTTCTTATACACCATTACTACCTCCAGGAAGAACCACCAAACAAATTCCATCGTAGAGAGATCTCAATAAAAACCATCATGAAATAGATAAGACACCACTGATTCCCACCTAACTCTTCTAAAACTGACAACACATCATTAGATTTCACTCAGAAGGAAAGAATTAGGCGTTTTAAGAGTGTCAAGGATCACCTCTATCTCTTCTAACCACTTCAATTATTTCACTAACTCTATACATCCATGCATAAAGAAAGTTCTTCATTCACAACTCCACTTAGAGTCTTGATATGCAGTAGAACTGAAAAAAAAAATTTGTACCATTTTGGTGTAAAATAACAATAACCAGTTCGAGACAAGAACCACATCAAGTTTTTCCTCAAAATATAAAAGAATTATTCATTAAAAATCAAGGAATGAAACTAAAAAAATAATCCCTGAAACAAGGCACACAACATTCACGCCAAAAGAAATGTTGTTTTTGGAACATATACTTCAACCAAAGTGGTTTAAAATAACCTTCCAAGAATTATCAAACATAAAAACAAATATAAACCAATATTAAATAAAAAATCCTAGGTGGGCCACATACATTTCCTCAACAAGGAAATTAACCAAAAATATTTTCCAAAATTCTTTTTATTTGAAAAAAAATCACTCAAGGAATGATATTCCAAAACCGATTTTACTTTTTTGAAGACACAATCCACAATGGTATACAAAAACATAATATAATATTCCATAAAACTAAAGTAATTAAATATTACCATTTTTCTAAAAAACCTAGTTTTGTAAATAAAAATCCTCCGAAAACCCATTTAATTTTCCCAAAATTAGGTTTCATATTAAATGGGAAAAAAACAAACTACATAGAAATCCAGAAAGGCCTCACAAGAACCACAATCACAAATAAATAAATACCCTTATCAATTCACCTTCCATAAGTGGAAACCACTTTTCAGAGAGTCTCAATTCATGTGGAGTAAAAAATAGGCTAGCTATAGAGGAAACAATGTCATTCATGCATTGGATATATGGTTGGGGACTGTGGGCCAATCATGTAATATTGACTATAAAAGAGGAATCCTAACCAAATGAACACCTCACAATTTATTAGGCTTTACGAGCTAACTACACAGATCATGTTGTCCTCCCTTTCCACCCCAAAACCAAAGAGTGACTCACAATATCACATACACGGTCAAAGGGGATTAAAACATCAATAACATTAAACTATATTAGAAAAAACAAATAAAAACTTTAATTCCCAATTTTTTACTTAACTTTCCATTGCATCTTAGGCCTCGGGATAAGAAATATCAAGTTGGATTCTTCCCACCCTTACCTCCAAGGTCTCAATAACCTTAAACACCTTCTACCAGGACATCCCAAAATAATAGGGTCCTGTAGAATTGCACTAAAAACCTCAAAGTTAACATGGGAACTCCAGAACCTAGATCTCCTTTATAATATGGTCCCTAAATCCTTTTTGTAATGAACCAACCTGGGTTGCCATCTCTTCCAATGCCTGACCCGATTCGCCACAATGCTCAATGGGTGTTCCCAATCAATACATGCGAGAAACTAGTTCCTTTTCATAAAAAATACCTTTTGGAATTATTTTGACCAATAAAGAGATAAAATTAAGAGGAAAAGACATATACACAATCTATAATAAATAAATATTTCATGTATTTCAAAATAGAAACAAAACAAAATAAAAGGTGAAAACTAGAAATAGAAAAAAGACTAACCATCCTGAGTTGAGATGAAACCATATCCATGCAACCACTAGTTTTTCACCACTAACCTACTCACTCCACATTGTAAATGATGAAGAAATAACATTTAAAAAATACATAGATACCTGAAATTTTATAGGTGTGAGCTAAAAATATTAGTAGGTCCCCACAACCCACTTAAACTAGCAATATGTTTTATAAATAAAATTCATAAATTCTAGTTTGAAAATAAACTATAAATTAGGATTCACATGCATATAAATATATGAAAAAATCATTCTATAACCCAAATTAAAAATAATCCACCTTTGTTTTCCAAAATAGAACTCCCATGTTTTAAAAAAATCTTACAACCTAATCTATTTCCAAAACTACACATACACCATTGATATTTTCAAAAACATTACATTTTTGTAACTAAATGAAAACAGTCACTTAAAAAAATTAAACCAATTGAATGCATCTTTAAAAATAAACACCTAGTTTTAAAAACACTTTAAAGAACCCACACATGAGTATTTAACTTCAAAAAAAGTTTTCAACATAAAAAACTCATTTTTCAAATAAAATGACCTAACACACTCGCATGGGTCCAACACAAAAAATACATAACAAAGAATTGAAAGGAATATATCAAATTTAAACAAGAAAAGGTTCTATATCAATGTAATTAGTGTAAATGATACAAACAAATATGAGATCAAACTCACATAAATCAATAATCATACAAATTATTGAATGTGTCAAGGGATATGACACATATCCATAACATGTGAAGAAACTAATCATATAAGCTTATGTCCTGCCGAACTAGCTACCAACATGTTCTAAGTCAATACACGAGTTATCAAATTAACCCACATAAGCCTCATTACAATGACCAAAACCCATAGCCATTATTCCTAACACAGATGGTGGGATACTATTTGTGTGTGAACCAACTAGAGGAACAAGCTACACCTTTAACTTGGTACCTAGACCTCTATGAACAAAGGAATGTGATAAGTAGTGTATGAGACTCATGTCTAACTCACAAGGAATAAAAAATTCTACCCTCACCCCATAACACTGAATAATGAATAGACTAAAAAAATATGAAACATACACCCATGGTATAACATGAACATTCCCATATAAGGGATCATAAAAAAATCACATTGTGATTACATACCCTCAAAAGGGGTAAAAAAATAATAGGGAAATCAAGGTATGTCTTCTATACAAACCATTTAAAAAAACATTCTAAACAGTCCTTTAACACTAAAACATGGTTTGGTATGACAATACCTTTCAAACTTGATAAAATATTCTCTCATGAAATCTCATACAAAACACTAATTAAAAATATTAATAGTTTTAACAAAACCACCCATTTCATAAAAAATTCACAACCATCCTTTATCCTGGGCCTTCCCCTTGAAAATCAAAACAAGGCTCCTGTACATCCATTTAAATAAAACCTTTTTTAAGGATACATCATTGCACTACCATTTTGGTAACCCACACACACATCTCAAATAAATATTTTAAATCAAACAAAGAACCAATTTTACAAATCATTTCAAGGCCAACACCTCATTTTAAAATCAAATACCCTATAAAACATAGTTTTCCCTCTTTGAAACTAAAATCAAATTAAAATATATTAAACATCATTAAATCCATTTAAAATTTCACTAGATAATTTCCAAAATCTTAACATATTTAAACATTCCATCTCAATCTTGAAAACATGGAACTCTCATAAAAAACCATTTATGTCAAGATTAAAATACCAAGAAATGGTTTCAAACCACAAAGGGGATATCAAATATATTCACACATACATAAAAATGGAATTTAAAAATAAAAAAATTATAAATACAAAAAAAATTTATATTAACGCCTACATCAAAACATTCCACCTTTGATGGAAGTCACTCAAATCCATCCTTTAATGCTAGCATGCATATTTTCCTTCATTGATATAGATGTACCCTTTGACCCAATACACATATTTCCATCTCCATGAGGGAATACATAAAAAGTGGATATATATATATAAATATTCTTTACTATGGATACATAATAAAGTCACATTGAAATATCTACAAGACTCCCTAAAAACAAGGAGGGAACTTAAAAACCACAAAATTCCCAATTAAAATTGAACCAAAAAAGGGCAGAAGAAAACCTACCTTAAATAGTGGTGGTGATCCTTTATGGTATTAATTTATTTTCCATGGTAAGTGAATGAAAAAACACAAAATAGGGTGACCTAAAAGACTCATTTCATGCCTAATAATGAAATGGTGGATCAAAAAGTATACGCATATGGCATATTACAAGAGGGGGTGAATTTTAAGTTTTATTTTTTTTAACTAAATGAAAATATTGTTTAGTATTATTTAAACTAATTAAATTCACAAGAATATTAATGTATTGAAATAATAATTGGATATGGTATCATAATTAGTAGGTTATGATAAGTATTCCACAGGTTTTATATGAAATTAATCATATTCAATATAAGGAAAATATTTAATCAAAGTAAGTTTGATATAGATCACAATCACAATGTTTATGATAAAGAGTGAAACAATTAATGATTCTATCATAAATTTTATAGAATCGTAATGGGTAATTTAATTGATTGTAATCACTAAAATCATAATTAAAAAGATATTAATCACTAAATAGAGAATAGATTGATGGATATATAAAATGATTCACTTTCTATTACAAAGAAACATAAATGTAAACAATTAAAAGAACACAATTCTTTTAACCCAAGAGAAGAGCATCTAATAACCTTGGATAAAGATACCTTGATTAATACTTTCAAGAAATTATATCTTACCCACACCAGGGTTAGACCATGATACAATGATCATATTCTAGCTTTCTATCCCCACAATCCCTTGATCAATAAGGTGATCAACACCTCTATCTTCCAAGACTCAGAAGAACTCAATACACAAACGATCAACACAACTATCTTCATATCCAAATAATCCCTGGTTCATAATAACCAATTATTATTGTCGCACTAGGAAAATAAAAACTCTTGGAAGTAAAAAGTTTGTAGAATGAGAAGTTCAGAACTTGAACTCTTCATAGTCTTTCACAAGAAGTAGTACTTTTATAGAGATATCAAAAAAAATCTTGAATTCATAAAAAATTACTGATCTCATTCAGCTTACATGGTATTTATATGCCAATATCCCAATGATTATCTTGGATTCAAGAGTTTAGATTTTATCCTAAAAATTTAGAGGGACTTGGACACCTGGAAATCAACGTTTATCTTATAACTGAAATAATGACATTGTGCTATAAACCATATCAAAATAGAATACATGATACCATTTTTATTTAAAAGGTTTTCACTTCATTAGGATATATTTTTCTACTTGTGATAAAATTTGTTTGAATGTATCCTAAGATTTTTGTTATAAGATTCAGAAAATTTTTTATTGTTACAAAAAGAATTTTAGTATGCAAATTAGACAATGCATACGATAAAGATCATATTCAGTGCGTTTTATAAAAATCATATCCAAGATCATTAAAATAATCATGGAGTTTCTTATTTTTTTCAAAACTCATGAGTATGGTTATTATCATACGTATATGTAAAATCATAATGATGAAAAGTAAACAAAACTCAATGAAAGTACAATAAAACAAAATATGAATTTACTTAAAAATAAAGTTTGTGATTTATGAAACAAAATGTAATAGAAAATTCAAAATAAGGCTTTTGAATCAACATGAAAGAAATATAAACAACATTGTTAAACCATTAACCTAGGGTTTGGATGAAAAAGGAATGGTGAAATAAGAGAGAAAAACACATGAATTATTGATAAATGGATTGGAGAGGGGATCCCATTAGAGGAGGTGGAAAACATCCATTTAGGAAGGGGGATGTGGTGTCATGAATATCAAAGGGGAATAGAAAGGGTTAAAATTCCATAAGTGTAAAATATTAAAAAGGAAAAGAAAAAAGGAAAAAAAAATAAATTTCTTAGTAAGTCGTAAAGTTTGGATGCACAGTGTAACAGACTATGAACTAACCATAAACTGGAAATTGATTAAGTTATGTACCCTCAAACAGTTTCCCCTAGGAGGCTTCATAGTTTAGAAAATCCATGTTCTTAACCCCTGGCACACTAAAGACCCGACATGGTATCTGGTAAACTCAACATGGTTTTATAGACCTTTCAGAATCCATTAAAAAGACTGCATAAAAAATTCAGAACCAATAACACAATTTTTTGTATGATCTAAAAAATCATGAAAAATTTTTCCTCCATAACACAGAACCTTTCGAGAACTAGAACATGCACTGCATGGTTAGTGCTAACTGTAGTCCTCTCCAAAAGCCTCCAAAACTTGTAATTTCATCCCCTAACCAACCAAAACTCAAAAACTATCAACAAAAAATAAAAAATCACTAAATCAAAAAAACCATGAAATTGGTGGTGTTGCATATTATTTTAATACTCTTCATAGTTAATAAATCACAATCATTTCAACTCAGAGCATCTACCACCTTGTTTTCTTTCCCAAGGCAGTATTGTTTTCAGTAGTTATAATATTTAATCAACTAAAACCACATTATCTAGTTCATATTTTAATATTTCTAAGAAAATATATACTTCAAACAATTATGATCATTATGCATGTCACAAATTTCTCCATAAAGATAATGAATCTATAAATTTAATGCACAAATTATCTTAGTTAACACCAAATAACGATTTGGGTAATATTTCTCATAATTCTTCACTTTTCATGATTCATAATCCATAACCATACCATAATTCATGAGAAAAAAACTCAATCCCTTATTTGATGCATCACTATAGAACACAAAACCATCTCCAATGAAATGTGTTACAAGCACGAGTGTGTTGAATATCATTCCCTTCAACTCCTTGAAACACTCCTCACATCAATATATCCAAAGGAACCTATATCCCTTCTGAGTTAACTTGATGAATATAATATAAATACACGATAAATTATCCAGAAAGAATCAATAATATCTATCCAAACTTTGAAAACTATGGATCTCAGTAACCATGGTTGGTCTGGGACATTTATCAAAAACTTCCATCTTTAGAGGATTCAATGAAATACCCTCACATGATATTATATGACCCATTAATGAAACTTTGCAAAGAAAATAAATTTGATCTTGAAAAATTTATTATACAACACCTCTTTAGTGTCTCCAGAACAATTATCAAGTGATATTTATGTTCTTATTTTAACATTTATATATATATATATATATGAATATCATCTATAATTACTCCCACAATATGTTCAAGGTAATCTCTAAAGAATATACACATTAAATCCATGGAGATGGTAGGGTAATTCATAATACCAAATGGAATCAGTATAAATTCATTGGGACTATACCACGTATGGAAGGCTTTAATTGGTATATTATCACTTTCTACCCTCAACATAGTGTACCCAAATCAAATATCAATCTTATAAAGTTATTGAGGTCCTCATAATTGATAAAAAAATAATTGATAAAAAGTAGAGGATACATATTCTTGATATTGATTTTGTTATGTTATTTATAATGAATATGGAGTCACATTGATCCATCATTAATTTTATAAAAAAGAACTATTTCACCCAAAAGTGACATAGTTGGCTGAATAAATCCCTTATCAAGAATCTCCTAGAGTTTCTTCTTTAATTACTATAATTCAATTAGGTCCATTCTGTATGGAGTCCATGAAATAGGTGTGAAATTATTTATGAGTTCTATTGAAAACCTAACGTCATGACTCAAAGGAATACCTAAAATCTATTCCATAAATACATAATTAAATTACAAAAAAGGCATATATTTTATTTTTAGTTTATCCAAAACCATCTAAGAAAAACACCCCTTTTGAATAGGAATCACAACCCATACAATGTATTTTATTTCCATTATAATTTCATATTTATTATCACACTAATAAACGATCACATGTTGGTTTGGAATATAAAATGTGACTTCTATTACTTGGAAATTAATGTTGGATTTATGTAGATAAAACCAATACGTTCCAAAAATAACATCGAACTCAAACATGGGGAGAAAAACAAGATTTGTTGGTATTAAATTCCCACAAACATTAACTAGAGAAGAATCTAAGACTTGAGATGAGATCATCAAACCATTAGGGGTTTTCACTAATAATACAACATATAATTATTGATATGGTTTTATAATACCATTATCAAATTGTTTAGATATAAATGGTTGGGTAGATCTAGAATCAAATAACACATTATATACTCTAGAGTGGATTTTAAGTGTACTTTTCATTGCAGTGTTATCAAAACCCTCATAAAAAATAGCAATCACATGAGTTTGCCCATTGTCTCTATGATTAAAAGGTAACTAATATCAATCATCATCATTAAACTTCATATTTGAGCTCTAGTTAGCATAATTTCTATACACTTTTCATTTGAAACACTAGAGTGTGACTGCTGTAACACCCAATGGTTTCTCGATATTCACATCATTAGCAATGTTCTTCCAATAAAATTGGAATTTGATAAACCAATGACCTTACATTACACACTTTAACCATTTACCATTTCCATTAATACAAATTAATACATGTTTCCCTCTAGGCCTCAATCATAATGGAAATAGAATCCTCTTTTTTCCATGGTTTTTAGAATATAGTTTTATTTCCAGTATTATTTTCTTATGAAAACAACGAGATTGATGGGTAACTCTTATATCTATTTCCATATCGATATCACATAAAATGATATATTCAAAGATACTAAAGTATTTTATGTATAACACAATTTAGAGACTTTTTATTAATCTATTGAAGAATCAATCATCCTTAATTTTAGGATGGATGATAATACAATAAGCATACATTACATGTCTTGTAAAATTTTACTAATTGTTACTAAAAGATTCATCTTACATATTCTTTAATTCAAGGAATTAATTCTCAAATTTCATATAATAAATATGAGGAAAGTAATTATTGAGATATAATCTCATGAAATTTTCTTACTCCATGAATTTAATTAATTCTTGTCATATCATGTTCAAGATATGAGTCCACCATTGATATAATTCTCATAAAAACGATAAAGAGATAGAATTACTTCATCCTATTCAAGAAATAGAAGAATAGAAAATATCTTATCAGTTTTACTAATTCATTTCTCGATAAATAGTGGATTATTAAAAACACTAAAATAAAGTGTAAATTGCCTCTTGAAGGACTCCACATAATGTTGTTTCCTCATTTTTTCATTTGGAAACTCAGTATGATTTATATCTTGAGAATTTTTTTATGGATATCAATATGATTTTTCAGTCCATTTGCAATAAAATTTGGTTGATCAGGTGGACAATGATTCATTATCTATCACATTCAATATTAACATGATTATTTTGGGTTTTAGGCATTGAATAAAAATAAAAATAATAGTGAGAGAAACATTAATCATAGTGTGGATCAATATAAACATTTATTTAAATAATGTCATGTTATTTTAAGTCTATGATATCATATGTTTTAGCTAAGTCATTCATTGTCATCATATATTTTAATCTTTCACAATGGATCATAAGGAAAATTTGAATTAACCTATTCAGATCCTATAGGAGTGTCAAATCAGGCGCACAGTAAGGGAAAACACACCATTCACCACAATGATGGATGAGATATACCCACCAAACACTTTTCAAGGAAATTAACCATAGATGTATCTATTCCAAAACCACATCAACTTATAGTATCCAAAGAGGGATTCTTTTTAGGAAAACCACAATTCTTTATTTACCATAAAATTGGATGTCCTATTATACATAGCATTATCCTAAGGGTTACCACTAATGATTTATCAACATAGTTTTCTAAGGATAAATAATCCTTACTCTGATATCAACTATAACAGTTTGGAATTATAACAAGTAAGGTATAAATTATACCTACTAGATTACTCTATGGGTGGTTGTACATATTGAGTAGGAATCTTACCACCATCATTAGTGGTAGACCTTTCCTCATGATTCCCATGGGTAGAGAGTCAAGATTCAACCAATGTTCACATGTGAGAGTTCTAAAGGATCATTTATATTCCTTTTCATTGATATCAACTATATTGAACCATATTTTTTTATACATTAATATTAAATCTAATTAGATGAAATTTTTTTTGATAACATAATGATCCAAGCCATAAAAATAGTAGTAATAGAATCTTTAGAAACTTTGATACATAAAAAATAGTTCATAAGTAAACTAAATTGCTACCAACTAAGTTCTTGATAACTATAACCCTTGTTAGATATGTTATAATTAATACCTTTCTTCATAACCTATGGAAAGGAAACATAATCAAGGTTGAGATAAAATTCTCAGTAAGGGTAAATAAGAGAGATATTATTGATCACATAAACATAACAAGATAATAATGGTATGAGATCTCAATCTTATCATTTGAAAACCATTCCATGCATATCAAGGATCAAAATATTTTGACATGTCATAATGTTAAAATTCAAGATACATGTGACATAAAGTAATCAAAGAACATGATCTATGAGAGTATAACATTTTCATATGACCTTAGTTTTTGGCATACACAAAATCATAGAAAATAATTTCCTTTGCTGTCATGGAATACGACCAAGACTATTATAGTGGATTAGGTTTTCTCTAAAAAACATCATAATAGTCATGGTAAACTCCCAAGAATATTATACTGGATAGATTTCTTTACAAACCAGGTTTACTCCCCATTCCATTCCTACTTTTCTGATTAGATATCATCTATTACCTAATGCATTAGAGGGATATATTACATCAAGACCGCAGATAACATAATGAAAATTATACATATGTTTATAGAGAGATGAAAATACATTCATCATATCATATCCCATTAAATTAAATGGGTTTCAAAAGTATTTTATAATGGAATAACCCCTAGGAAAGAAATCTTTTTCATAAACATTTCATCAACTCATCATTTTATAACACATATAAAAGGAATGTGTTTCAAAAAAAAATGATTTAATAAAAATTATAAAACCTCAATAGAAATAATAAGGATGGTATCATTAGATAAAATCCTTAATAAAAAAGTATGGAATCATTAGGATGGTGGTATGTTATTTTCATACCGTACAAGTAAAAAATAAAACATTCCTTTCACACAATGGTAAAAACTAAAAAAGCACATCATTCTGAATAAGACAAGAATATTCCTTTTAATTTTTTTATAAAGAGTAAATAATTATAAAAAATGTCTTTAAACAATAATATTATAATATTAAAAACACTATAGAAAACATTTTAATTAAAACATGGTCCTGGAAGGCAAAGGGTTTCCGATTAAAGAGAAAAATAATGTCAGTTTATCTTTAAAACATCATTTCAATCAGTTGAATTATTAAAGAGAAGGAAATGAGGGGAACCATGAATTTTAAATAAATAACCAAAGTCTAATAAATTTCATTATTTTTTTATAGTTATATCATAAAATTTATTCATTGAAAACTTAATCATAAAAAATCCTGATAAGCTAGGAGAAAGTAATATAAAACCCTTACCTTTGTTATTAATTCCTTTGTACGTGTTGAAAACTACAATATAATAAATACAAGTTTATTATTAATTTATTTCAGAACCCAAATCATATATATTATATGATATTTTATTTACATATAACCATTAATCACATATTTATTAATAGTTCTTTATTAAAATCACTATTCTAGGTGATAATTGATTCATTTTCATGAATGTTTTGGTTTGGTAGTTTTTTTCCTTGTAAAATGATCATTATTAAATAATATATATGATGATATTAATTAAATGAATATCATATATATTCAGTTTTTATATATTTATATTCATCCATAAAGGTTACATATATAAAAATAAAATACAAATTTCATAGAGACAATAGGATGTACGTACGCATAAATGATGTTTTATTTTTTCAACGGATGTAATGAATGAAAGGTAAACAATAATTTAACTTAAAAAACTTTTTATTATATAATATAACTCATTTGTATTCATCAAATACATCTCATTACTATCCCTGTATAATAGAAATGAAAAATGAATCATATCGCTCGCATGAGCAACATTATCATTTCCAAACAGATTGGAAGGTAAGAATGTAGATATGATATTATAATTAATGAGGATAAAGTATTCCACAAATATCATATATAATTCTTAAAATAATCATAATACATATACATAAAATATACGGTTGAAAAATAAATTATATCACTACGTGGAGATGGTTAGTCTTACAAATTCATGAGCGATACAATTACATTATAATTGATGGGAAAGAGAATGGATAATGGTAGTTTCATAATCATAATATTATTTCCATATATTGGGGATACTAAAAATATTATTTTATTCTAAATAAAAAACATTGAAATGGTTATATGAATAAGTAAAAAAGAGAAAGTGATTAGTTAAGGCGATTACATCTTCTTTGAAAGAACTCTATTAGATCTCCTATTAAGGATCCTAAGGATGGTATTTTGGGGATAAAATCACATATATATATTTTTTGTGAAGTTAAAAAATAAAATTGTTATGCTTTTATCAATATAGAAGGCTTAATGTGGTGCGAAGAAGTGAAATGAGGGGAGTCCTTTTATAAGGGATGGGGAGAGAACACTTGAGATTTATTAAAAGATTATAATATTGTAAAGATATTCTCACGTAAAATGATTATAAATGCAAATTAATTCAAAAAAAATAGTTTAGGGTCAAAAAAATCATTAAATTAAATTGATATAGGGCTTTTTTTATCATTTTAGACCATATAATTTTGATTAACCCCTTTATTAATCATTTTTCACATTAACCGCAATAACAACTAATTCAACATTGAAGGGATAAGAATGTTAGAATGAATGGATAAACGACTTATAAAAGAATAATTGTTTATATTTTCATCCATATTAAATTCAATTTTCCAAAAATAATATTTATATGAATTTTAAAACATTTAATAAAATATTATTCATTAAAAATAGAATTAATGTCAATTTTGGGACTATTAATTTAATTTGACATTAAAGTCACCAATAAAATCATGTAATTAGAATGTAATAATTTATAATATCCCTAATATTTATTATGTATCTAAAAATTCCATGTACCACTATTAATAACTCAAATTTTCTTACTTTTCATATTTTTAAAATCTTTTATTTTGTTTTTCTATTAGTTGATGAAATATTATTTTAGTGTTGTCTGTGAATTTAAGCTAATTATATAATTACTAAAAATTATAAATAAATTTACATCATGAAAATAAAATCATTATTGTGAATATAAACATTTATATTTTTCCACAACTAGCTATTGTCCCTATGTTAACACATAAATGACATTTAAACGAAAGAGAGATACATTTTTTATTTTTCTTTCCTTTAAATATTATCTTGGTCATTATAATGGAAAAGTGACCCTTAAATTATTAAAATTTAAACCTTAGGTGATGAGGGTGTCATTACTTTCATCAAATAAGAAATAAGATGAACTATGAGGACCCAAACGTTTAGTTTTATACAAGTTTAACCCGATTTACCCATTATCGAGGTGATAAATTTCACCATGGGTACTATTCATAATGCCTAAAAATAAAAGGGACCTATTTACAAAATTTATACCGCATAATTACAAATATATACTAAATTTTTTCATAATATATTTTTTATAAGTTTTGGAAATAAATTTTAAAATTATTGTGAAAAACATGATGAAAAACTTTTTTTATAAAAACCCATTTTTAAGAATAACACAGGATTTATTCTTAATCCACACCAAGAAAAAAATATCAAAAAAAAGTTAAAAAAATTAAGTAAACATAAAATATTTAAGTATCATTATAATATTTCACCAATTTTTAATAAATTAATTTACCAGGATAGAAATAAATTGTGTGCATAAAACATTTTTTTTTGAAAAACATATCATTTTTTTCAAATGTTTTTTTATTTTAATTTATAGGTAAATTATGACCAAGGAATTAATTTTATAAATGTATAAATAATAAATTTTAATAATTTAATTATTCCTATTCATACCCACCTTTCCAACAGCTAGGTCAAAATAGTAACATTAAATAATATTATTTTAAAAGTATATCATGGTTCCTTTAAACTCTCTCTTGCGGGTAACAAAATCTATCAAATTAATTAAATTTATTTTAAAAAAATCATAAAATATTAGGGTGTTACAAAAACTTTGGGACTTGTTAAATATTTATTGTTTTTATTTTTTTAATACATCTTGTTTATTATAGAACCATTTTTATTTATGACCTTTCTGTTTTACTAAAATGTTATTGAAAGCCAGGTTTGATATATTGACATCTAATTTCGTGAAAAAGTTTGGACCAAAAATTTGAAATTAATTGACACGCCTTATTATATTCAAATTTATACATTAATGGTTTATTATTTTGTAATTTCTTATAAAATAGTTGGTGAGATCCTACTTGGGTGGTTTCCACGCACCCTGCCTTTTCCTTTAAGTGTTTATAGATGTTGTTATGATGTGTTCGGAAAAATGAAAAGTGCAACATGGTGGTAGAGGGTTTTTTATATTAGTTAGACCCTAGAGTGATTAAGGTGATTGATGGAGCTTGGTCTACATGTTCCATTAGTATTGTAAGACATTAGCATGTTGGATCATGTGTTGTCTTTTGAACAATGTATCACATTGAGATCTTTATCATTATAATTGCGGTATATATTTTTTCTTTAAGGAGTGTTTGGAGTTCTGATTGTATACTGTTTCATATTCTACTATTCTATCTTAATGGATTATTCTCATGAAAAAAACTATTTCCCTTTACTTTTTGATGTTGTTAGGTGCTAGTCAGAAGTACGTGTGCATCATGAATGTTGTTCAGGATATGTTAGGACCGTCTCAGGCATTGATGTACAAGGGTATCTAGGTTGGTTCATGAATTTTTTTAATAATACTAAAGTGAAAGATCAGTGTCGTGAAACATGTCAAGACACCAAAAGTGAAAGAATTAATTAATGCAATGATGAAAACTTTATATGAACATTTAATGGTATAATAAAATCTATTCTTCTCAATATCTCATCAAGATGGTTGAATAGTCATGTCACAAACTATATGTTTGATATATATTCTTTTAACTTATTGAAATAAAATCATCGATGAATTGTCGTGGTCATTGATTTAATCGGGCTAATCTATTTTAATTAGAGGGTAAGAGATATTACAACACCCCATGATTTTTTTGTATTTTCCTTTTAAATAAATTATGTCTATAAATTTTGTTACACAAAAAAAAACTAAAATGAACTATGATACATTTTATTGAAAAAATACAGCAATTATATATAAATATTAATACACTATGAGGATGCAATAATAAACAATAATACGAAAAATATAAGTGGAATAAATGTGCATGTACATAAAAATACCCCAAACATTTGATCTTTATCATCATGGTTTTCCATGAATATCATGATCTAAATCATGATTATGGAGTTAAATACAAGTTATATAACTATTATAGGAATGTTGAGAGAGAAGATAATGAATAGGTTGAAAGGTTTTAGTAAGTCTATATATTGGTGTAAAATATGGTCGTTGTATATGTAATCAGTGGACATATGGTTATTGAAAATATGGCCACTAAAAGTATAATAATGGAATATAAATGTATAAAATAGATATATTAGTGGTCTTTAATTATTATTAATAAATTTTAAACAAAATTATTCACAAATAAAACATATTGAAACAAAAGAACATTTAATTAATATATTTTGTTGCAAAAAAATATATTTTTATGCATTGTATATTTTATTATTATTATCATTAAAGAATTATATAATTTATTTATAAAATTAAAATAAATATTTTATAATAAATGTATTGATTAAATTAAATGGTCGTAATATAAATGAATAATTTTAATAGTTTGTAGATCATTTAATATAAAAGGTGCATTTTTCAAAATATATGTTTTTATAAAAAAACATACCTTAACAAAAATAATCACCACTTAATTATTATTTTAATGATAAATATTTATAATTTGTATATAGTGAAATATGTTAACATTTCCCTAATATTAATTACAATATAGTAGTGAAAATAATTTATTTTAAGCTGAAAAATATATTTTTTTTTAAAATTATATTTATAACTCATACACTCTCATAATGATTTTTTTATCACATCTAGAAATTTAATCTGATAAAATGGATTTCATATTTTATATTTTCATTTTCATATTATTTAATAATATTTATTTTATATTTATGCCAAAAAATAAGTTACCAATGCTAAAGTTAATTACCACAGTAATGTAAAAAAATTATATTATCAAATAATAGTTTTATAGGTGTAGGGTATTTTTATATGAATAAATTAAGTTTATATATTTTAAATAAAGTATCAATTGTAATTTTTAACCTATTAATAATTATTTTTATACTCACTTAATTAGTAATTTATATGAAATAAGAGTAAGAATAGTTAACACTTTCTATTCTAAGACTATTTCCTGATATATTATATGTTTTTATTTGAAAACTGAATATTTTTTTATGTAGAAATTGAATTTGATTAAATGGATCCTAAATTCAGAATAAGCGATTAAAAATATGAAAAAATGGATATCTTAAATTTTAGAAAAAAATGAATTACCATGGTAAAATAATAAAACAAGTTAAGAAATTTTAAAAAGAGGTAAAGTACCATGGTTCAAATTTTATTAAATAAACATGAATCTAATAAATTATAGAATAATTTTTATATTTATAATTCATCCAAACATGTGTCATAAATATTTAAGTACTTAAATCATATAACTCACCTGTGATTACATTTCGACACCTCGGTTAACTCTAGCTTCCAAATAAATACCTCTCATTTTCACTTATAATATGTTCTCACTTAAACCCATTCTAAAAAAACTATAATATTTAAAAAATTTCTCAAATATATAACCATTTGTCATATTAAAGATCCCAATTTCACTTTTGGCATCCCACAACCACAAGAAGGATCATGAAGTCTTCCATTTTCATATTGAAACTCAAGTGAATATTAAATGACTCAAGGTAAGTATTATAATATCCCAAGCCTTTTCTTATTTATCTTCCTTATAAACCTCACTTATAATCTATTTTATCAACTTAATAAAATATAAATAATATCATTAAACTTATATAATAATGATATTATGATAAAACAATCACTTTCGTTACCATACTCACCCATAGATTATAACATGTTCAAATTTGGGGCATTTTAAGAACCTACATGATCGAGTATATAAATTCCATCATTGATGACTATTAAAACACAATTAATATTAATTTTATACATTAATGAGTAACTAATTATTGGTTTATGGTTATGGGAAGGTAATATTAGTATTTAAATCATTATTAATATACCATATTTTGTTTGTTAAAAATCACCGAAACAAGCCTGTAATAAATTTTATCTTTATGAATCATAACTAAAACTATAATGAGATAAAATTATAACATTATAAATAATTATGGAACTTATATTATAGTACCATGAATTATCTGGTAATGATGAACATGTTTCAAAAGAATGAGGATCTGTATCCCCATTACAAAACTCATTCAAAATAAACAAAATTAATAACATATAATGATGAAGATAAAAAAATAACTATCTAATTTATGTCTACATTGTGACATACTGAAACCCGTACTCCAGGATCTAGTACTAAATCATAATATTTATATTTTTTTACTTTTATAAAAATTAGTGTTACCAAATTTTAACTAATTAAAACATATAACATAAAACTGATATGTTGGATCACTTACATACCCAAGGACATTTTAGGTTTAGTGTTTTAGATAATTAGGAAAAAATATTACTTGGAAACTTGGATACATAATCAACTAGTTCATAAAAATCTACATCATCTCCCACTAAGTTCATAACACATGAATCCTTTCTAGACATAATTTATTTAATATCATTCTTCAGAACCTAGGGAAAAAGAAAACATAATAAGGGTGACCCAAACACTCAGTAAGGGTAAATATAAGCATTAATAATTGAATGTCATCGATGAAAATAATATGATCATAACAGCATGATAACACAATCAAATTGTGTGATTATAACATAAGAGAACTCATGACCATCAAAACATGGAACATAAATCACTAAACATGGCATAAATAATTATTCAATGAATTAGTCATAATAATCTATAATAATGAGCCATGGGATATTAATATTGATCGAAGGAACAATTAAAAAATCATAAAAATAATAAAAAATTCTAGTTTCATGGAACATTATCTTCATAACCTACGATATAAATAACTGGATTCTAGTAAATCATTGGGAGATACTTCCCTTGTAATCCCCCACATTCATTTCTTAAATTATAAGGAATATTACCCAATTAATTTGAGATCTATATCAGGTACACCCACTGTATAAGTGATATCAGTCTAACCTGTTGTAAAAATTGTATTAAGCTCACCTACCATCATGAAAAAAATCTAGATCACTTATCATAATCAATAATTTTTATATACTATTGTTTAATATGATATATATAATCTTTGACTTTACAACATAATAATAACAATTTCTCTTTCACATCTTGATTTACACATGGAAAACAAATAGGTTCCATAAAAATATATTAAAAATAATCATAATCTATATAGTGAATGAATTAGGATAGTAACATTATAATGTGTCCCTAGAGGATGATATGTAACATCAAGGTCTTCTTTCATTATGGAATAGAAAAAACATTAAAGTATCATTAAAAACATTCACAGGGGGAATACCATTTTGTATTGATATTCACTTTTAAAAACTAATAAAAACCATAAAATAATTTTAAAATCCTTTTCATTGAAATTATCCCCAAGAAATTATGAATGAATCATCAAAGAAAATAATGGTTATGATGGATATAAAATCCACTCATTTCATAAGTGTTAAAATAAACTATTTTTTCAAACTTTTGTAAATAGAATCAAAAGTGACCCATGTAGAAATATTTAGGAAATTTTCTTCTAAAACCTTTTAAAATATGTTCAAAGATCATTTAATATAACTTTAAAAAAAATATATTCTATTTTTAGAAAATAACATTCTTGAAAACATTTTAGAAAACATGGGTATGGAAGAGAAAGATTTTCGATCTCAAGAAGATACAAGATCAATGAAGTAGGGGGTTTTTATAGTTACCCATTCTTTTTATACATAGATATCACATCATTTTTACAAAATAAATAATACATTAAAAAACAGATTCCCAATGACCATATTAGTTTATTTCCATTTGAAGTCTGAAAACATAAAAACTAGTATATATGTTAGCTTAATTCTCTCCCACTTGGTTCATCAGGAATAACACCATTATAAGACACGTTATATATACCACATATCTTCATAACCTGGGAAAGGAATCATAAAAAGGGGTGAGCTCAGATACTCAGTAAGTGTAAATAGGGATGATATGTAAGCAAATAATAAGCATAAGGGTATGATAACATGATCATGATCATTAAAACATCACACCTTTCATATCAAAGATCCTATTTTTTAATCATGGCATAAATATTTGAAGTTCATAAGACATGAATCAAAAGGTAAGAAATAATATAAACCATAATAGTATAACATAAGAATAAGACATGGAGTTTTTGGCATACACATATGCATATAAAAAAACTATATCAAGGCTACTTATCAAGACCTTCACAACATGTTTGGATTTGGATAATATTTAGTGTAATTACTTTGGCATTGAGATTCCCTCCAGTGTACCCTCTTGTTTCAGGCTTAGGATTCCCTCTCGTGAACCCTCTTATTATAGTCTTGTGATTCCCTCCTATGTATCCACTTATTTTGGGATTGGGATATCGTCCTATGTACCCTCTTGTTTTATGCTTGGGATGCCCTAGAGTGTACCCTTTGAACTCATAAAGCATTTATTATTACCCAATGCATTGAAGGGAGAAATAGGTCCACCCATCACATAATGAAATCATATATACATGTTCCACAAGAACATAAATAATCATATCATTACCCATGAAATGAAATGGGTTTCATACATATGTAAACATAACAAAACCTATGGAAAAAAATACATGTTTTACAATAATTTCATTAAATCATAAACTGTGAAAAGAAGTTGGTTTTATAAATATATAAACCATAAAATAGAAACAGGTTTCATAAATATATAACCCTTTAAAGTGAATAATATTTAAAAAATATCATGACATAAAATATAAACATTTATGATAAATAATATAAATGGTACCTTTGGATAATTTCCAAGAAATGCATGATTAACACTAATATATTTCATCTTAGATGGAAAATTGTTTTTAAATATATTTTGAAAAACATTTATTTCAAAAATTATCCTTTCTTCTTTGAAAAAAATTTATTTTTAAAATATAAAACATTTTGAAAACAATTTTATTTAAAAATAGCCTCAAAATATTTTAAAATAAGTGTGAATTTTTTTGAAATTTTTTTACTTATATATATATTAGATAAATTATAAGGAAATATTGAAAAACTTTTGAAAACACTTTCCCTGAAAATATCTTTAAAAAACTATAAAAAACATTAAAAATACTCTGAAAACCTTTTTCCTTGAAAATATATAAAGGAAGCTTAAAAATAATTTTTTTAAAAAAATTCCTTGAAAACATATAAAAGATTATTGAAAACAATTTGAAACCAATTTTCCATGAAATGTTATAAAAGATGCTCGAAAAAATTTTGAAAACATTTTTCCAAGAAAAATTATAAAATATGAATGAAAACATTTTTAAAACCACTTCTTTCAAAATATCTTTGAACACTTATAAATTAATCCTGAAAACACTTTAGAAAACCATTTTTTAAACATAATAAAATTTTAAAAAAATGAATGTCCATCATATTATGATATTTTTTTATTAAAAATAGATCTTTATAAACTTGAAAAGGAAGCCTCAAATGAAGGATGGTCATGAAAACAGATATATCCGCACATACCATACATTCCTTTTGCACCATAAGATGTTTAGAAACATACCTCGATTGGAAAAAAACAAGAATATTCCTTTTTAAAAACAATTTATTTAAAAAGTTAAAACATGGGTAAAATTATAGTTTAATGAACATAGTGTAATATTAGATAATTTTTGAAAACATATTTTTAGAAAACATGGTTTTGAAATAACAAAAATTTCAAACCGAAGAGAGAGAAAAAGTTGAATTTTATAAAAAAAATCCTAAATATACTAAGTAACATGGAGTACTAAAATTATACTAAAACATAAATATGTAATGAATTAACCTTGGAGAATAATATTAATGATTTTTCTATAGTTATGGATAATAATATTTCATCAATGGAAGCATAATCATAAATAGTATTGATAAATGATGAGATTGTATAAATAAATGGTTACACTTCGGTAACTTAGAATCATAACATAATGGAAATAATAATATTACATGAATCATAAAATATGATTAAAATAAGTATATTCATGATATAAAATGTCAAGGGAATTATATATTTCGCATATAAAATTATAGGTGCATAAAAGACCTGAGTCTCAAAGAAGGAAAATTGAGACAAAATTACTTTACCAATTTGGTAACTTTTGAAAAAAAACCCAATTAAATAAAGATAACAAAATAGATATTTAAATACCCATAAATATAATTATAAGAACCATTGAATAAATAAATGGGTTTTATAAAAACCATATAAAATATATGAGTTGTGAATAAGGTATGTATCTCATGAAAATAAAAAGTGAGGTGAAATTCCCTTACCGTATGTCTTGACTCATGTCGTACCCAAAAAAAATCTTATAAAATAAATATATGCTTATTATAAATATATTTAAGAAAAATATTCTTATATATAATACCATATATTATTTTATTATGACTTTATATGTCCTACTTTTTAACAATTCTATTTTAAGGTTTCACTTTAGGTAATATTCACTTTGTTCTTCATACCTGTTTTGACTTATTATTCTTGACCATCTTACTTACAACATTATTTA
Source organism: Viscum album (assembly GCA_963277665.1). Classification (NCBI taxonomy): domain Eukaryota; kingdom Viridiplantae; phylum Streptophyta; class Magnoliopsida; order Santalales; family Viscaceae; genus Viscum; species Viscum album. The sequence goes on along the minus strand of OY728147.1, from coordinate 392,446,434 downwards.
ATTATTAAAAAATTTAAATAATTATATTAATATATTATATATTCATTATATATGTATTTATAATAATCAATAATATATATAAATATTAAATGGAATTCACATTTCATGTAGACGGTAGGTCATACATACTCATGAACGTTGCTTCCATTTTGTTGTCATATTGAAAGAAAGAAAATAAATGAAATATATTTATATATGCACATAATATCATTTCAATAGAATTATTATGTTATATATATAATATATGTTTTCTAAAACCATTCTAAAAACATTCAAGGTAAAGTGTGACCGAATCACATCGCTTTTAGAAGGTGGTAGTCCACACGTCCAAAAACAATGTTATCGTATTTTAACAAGATGGAAAGTATAAAGTTTGGGTTATAAACTAATTAAATAATAATAAATACATAATAATTATAATATATATCATATATAAACATCACTTCTATAAAAATTAACAACTATTAAAGGTGGTGAAGGAAAAATTAATGATTTCATTTTGTGAGGTGGTACTTCACCGTACACAAGAATAATATGTTTGTTACCCATTGGATGGAGGTGTGGGTATGTGTACCTAAAAATCGTGTTATAAAAGAAATATATATATTCAGGATAATAATTTTATTATATAATCAGGTAATGAGGATAATTTAGGTGGTGTGGAATGAAAATAAAATAAAAGAGCTTGGGGAATCATGCTACCACTTCTTGGGTAACTCCTTTTGGTATGCACCACAAGGATTAATTGAAAATAATTATGCCTAAAGGTTGGCCTTTGGTTTTAGTATATGAATTTTTATGGTCTATTTTTGATATTTTGGTCAAGAAAAAGTGTCTCGATAGGTGTGAGGAAGTGGGAGGGGTGAGTGCCTTTTGATAGTGGAAGAGTGACACTATTATAATGTTTTGGGGAAAAGAATTCCATTCCCATTTTCCCACTTCAAGTGGATATAATAATAGTCCAAATTTGATCCAAGTGATGATAGCATAGAAATATGTCCATAAAGCATCTTTTTTATAAGTTTATAGGTCATTTTAGCCCGTAATTTTATGGCTTTGTACCCAATTAAGCTATTTTTTCCTTAATTATTATAATAAATTTTAATCACATTTACTAATATTTTTGGTCAAAAACATAGTTCACCTTATTATAAATTATAAATTATGCTGATTAAAAATAATAAATATATTTTTTCTATATTTAAATCACATAAGTGGTATTAATTAAATTAAATTTAATCTCACAGATGGGATGAAAATGCATATTTTTTGGTAAAAAAATTCAAAAGTTTGATAAGTTTTTATATTAAATTTCAAATTGAAATTGATTTTAATGACCTAAATTGGGTTAATTGATAAAAAAATTAATCTAATAAAAAATTAAAATAATTTAAAATAAATTAACCTTATAATTAAATTATATTATAGAGTAGTTCTGAATAAAAATTATTTATTTTTCATTATTCATTAAAAATGAAACATCACAGAAAAATATAAAAAATTCATTGTATAATAATTTTATGATTCTATTTAAAATATGAATTTTATTTTTACATATAAAATTTATTAAATTTATAAATTTTATAACTAAAAAAGGTTTTCCATTAAAAGGTAGTAAAACTGAATTTATAAAAATATAGAGTTTAATGTGTAATATTGGGTCTATTCTCATCTTATGCCTATAAAATAAATTGGATGAATATAAAAAATATTTTATTGAATATACAACATATAAATTTAATTAATATAATTTAATAATAATAATTAATTTGACTTATTAAGATAAATGACATTTTAAACATAAAAATAATCTTTAAAATAATTATTACCTTTATAATTACATGGTTTCTAAATTCATATCTAATTAATAGGTAACCAATGATTTCAAATATATATTTTTCATAGGTTATTTAATCCTATAATTTTCAATTTAATGGATTTGTTATATTTTTTATATTAAATAATAGTATTTTTTTAATAATATATTATTGTTCGATAAAACTCGGTCTTACGTGTTATGCAAGCCATAAAGAAAAGTTAGTCTTGTGTGTAACATAAGTTAAACTTAGTGTTACATGTACAGAAAGCTATAATTTATGTTATGTTTAGTGAACGATTAACATGGTGTTGCATATTACATAATCTAAACTTAGTTCTTTAATATAAAAAATCTATTTTCAGTGTTTCATGAAAAAAATATTTCAAAAAGATTAAATTAAGTTGAAAAAATTATCAAAGTAATGGGGTATTACATTCTACCCCTATTAAAATTAATTTCACCCAGAAAATTATTTTGTGATATTAAAGGTTTAATACTTGAAAGTTCCATTCATATAAACCCACATAAAAACATTAATACAAAAAAAAGCCTTTAAAAATGAATTTTCGAACCATAACAATTACCCAAACTAACTCATTACTAGGTTTCCACATAAGAGAACGTTGGAAGAATGTGAAAATGTGGACTTGGAGGTCAAGCGTAAATATTTATTGGGAGTGACTAAAGTCATCAATTAAAAATAATTTAATGATCAATGGAAATTTGAGGGCCTCAGAGTCGTAAATCTATGATTATTTAAATGTCCATCAATTAAAAAAATAATGCATTAGGAAAACTATTTTGGATTATTTTTTTAATGTTGAGTAATTATTTTATTTCCCAATAATATAATAAAATATACTTACTTGATATATTTCTATAAAAACAATTTAAATCTTTGGTTTTGGTTTGATCAATTTCTAAATCATCCATTACTTTAAGAAATGGATATTAAAAATTAACTTTGATGCCTAAAACACTAAAATATACTTTTAACGGATCTTAAGGCCCATAAAAGAGTGAAAAGTAAAACTTGTTGTCTCTAAATATTCTAAAAAGTCAATATAGTTAACATATTAATCTCTAAACATAGAAATTCACACTATTGGTTCATCATTAAAATTTATTCATCAAATTATTTAACTAAAAAAATAACTTCACATTAACCAAGACATCGCATGGGCCAGTGGTAGGGATTAACCCTTTTAGTCATTCGATTTTGGGTTCAAGACTGGCTGTATTTTTTGGATTTTATGGGTTGTCACCCAACATATGGGTTGTCTTTTTCTAAAACTATATTGATATATTTTTCAAAATAAATATGATGTAAATTCTAAAAATTAGGTTAATCACTATATATAAGTTTAACTATAGTTTTCAATACAACCCCATTACATAAATACGTCTTTCACAGTTTAACTTAAACTTTCCATTAATGGTTAACCTTATAACACTTAAGAAAGATGAAAACCCAAAACCATAGAAATAAAGTCATGAAATTATCTTAAATTTAATCTACCATATATCACAAAGTGTATCTTGGTTTTCTTTTTCCAAAAATTTGAATACACTCATCATATATTATTTTGAAACATGGGAATAACCTGAATTATCGTAAATACCTCTGGAAATCTTACATGCTTCCTTATTCCAAATATTACTGGATATATTTCTTAAATTTATGATGTTTTAAACTTCTTCCATGATAACATAGAATAAATTTTCAACAAAGCCATTATCAGTTCTTAAGTAATCAGTACCATCTAATTTACTTGATCATATCCAACATATCTTTATCCAAACATCATTATTTCAACATCAAGAATAAGTTAAGGGTGACCTTACCTTAACCAAAATACCACCTTTCAATAAAATCACTTTTTTACCTCACCAACAACATTCAAAATATCCTTTTAAATCCTTAATGAAAAAATTATACTATAAATAATTATATATTTCATGATTCATATAATATAATTTTTGAATTCCAAAACATATACACATCAATTATCAATCTTTATTATTATACCATTACTCAGAGTTCATAATTTTTTCCCTTAATACCCATTTATGAGAATATAAAATAACAATAATGTATTAAGGTTCTTGAAACTCAATCTAATCATTCTTCTTACATTTAATGTAAATAATATTGGAAGAAAATTTCGTACCTTTCACATATAATTTGCGGTCTCTTTATCATCAGCAATATAACCAATACTCATGTTCCTTCATGAATCTCTTTAGGATATATCCACATAGGAAATCAATTTTTATCATGAAAAAAATTTCCACTTATGAGACATTCAATGTCTACCCAATTCATTATAGTTCCTTCTATTGAATAAAACTAGAAATCATAGGGTAAAAAAACTTATCATAGCATAAAACCACATAATCAAGAAAAAAATACTTATATAAGGTCTAAATAATAAAACATACTTCTTTAATCTATATAACCTTAGGTTTATTGTAGGTTAATCATAATCATATTCTATTTAAAATTATTCATGATGGTTGTTAAAGAGTTTGTGAATTCCCAAATCATATCCCCAGGGATTATCAAAATAGTTGTGTAGTAAGGCCCATTGTCTTATTCCAGGTTACACTCAAGTTAGGCCCGACTGACCTTGTAATATTTGTTAATTATAGGTTCATCTGGACTAAAACCACACCCACATACAGTATCCGGAAAATGATGTATTTATAGAAATCCACTTTCTCTACCCTTTACCAAAATTTCAAGATATTTTTCTATACTTTTCCTCATCCTTAAATTTATCCTTAGGGAAATTCCTAGAGATATCCTTAGAAATATTCTGAGGGATCTCACTAAATTTTTTTCATCCTTTTTTCAAACATTTGACTAAATATTTTGATCTAAGACAAACCATAGTGACCTATGGTTAATGCACATAGACATTACTTCATTTTTTCTGAATACCTTATACATTACAAAAAATAAATGCCCATTTACCATATTAGTTTTGTTCCATTAGAAACATAGAAATATAAACATTAATAAACAAGTGAGCTACAATTTATACCACTAGTTTCGTCATGACTATGGCCCCACGTTGACACATCATATACACTACATATCATTATGACTTGGGAAAGTAAACATAAAAGGGGTGAGATCAGATGCTAAATAAGGGTAAATAAAGAAGACATGTAAGAATAATGATGAGCATAAGGCTATGATAATGCAATCACCATCATTAGAATATCATAACATTCATATCAAAGACCATAATCATGAATTATTTCATAAATATTGCCAGTTCATAAGACATAAATATTAAGGGAAGAAAGATAATAATCTATGAGAGCATAACATTGGAAAAAATATAGAAATTGTGGTATACACATAAGCATATAAAAACCCTATATCATGGATTCCTACCAAGATCTTTGCAACATGTTAGTCTTGGGATAATCACCCATGTACCTACTTCGGGCTAGGGATTCCCTCCCATGTTCCCACTTGTGTCAGGCTTGGAATTCCCTCCCATGTAACATATTGTTTCTGTCTTGGGATGACCTCTAGTATACCCTCTTATTTCGAGTTTAGGATGGCCTCCCATGTATCCTTTTGTTTCGGTATTGGGATTCCCTCCCTTGTACCCTTTGTACTCATAAAAAATTTATCATTACCAAATTAATTGGTGGGTGATATATATACCACCCATATATCCAATAATGAAATCATACATACATGTGACACAAGATTCCAAACAATCATATCATAACCCATGAATTGAAATGGGTGTCATAAACATGTAATTATATCCTATCCTATGGAAAAAGAGGTAGGATTCATAATCATTTCATACAAGAATAAACCATGAAAATTAGTGGGTTTTATAAACATATAACCCCTCAAAGTGAAAAGATTCCATAAAAATATAACCTATTAATGGAAAACCAGTTTCCCAAACATTTTGAAATCAAACATAAACCATTCAGAGAAATAATTTGAATAGAAAATTTTTATATTATTTTCCAAAAATACATGAGTGACACCAATGAATGTCATATTAGTTGGAAAAAAAATCTAAAAGACGAATTAAAAACATTTCATTAGGAAAATATTTTTTAATTGGAAAAAATTATTTTTAAAATATAAAACCATTTTAAAACCATTTTCATTAAAAATATCATTGAAAACTTATAAAATAAGTTTAAAAACATTTCGAAAAACTTTTCCTTGAAAATCACTTTGAAAACATATAATGAAATCTCAGAAACAATTTGTAAACCTTTTCCGTGAAAATATATTCGAAAACATATAATGAAATCTTGAAAATACATTGATATTTTTTTACTTGAAAACATATAAAGGATGCTTATAAATTGTTTGGAAAACCTTTTTCCTTGAAAATTTATAAAAGATTATTGAATACATTTTGAAAAAAATTCCATGGTTAACTTATAAAAGATTCTTCAAATAAACCATTACCACTTTGATAAATGTGAATCATAATATAATAGAAAAAATCACACTACATGAAGCTTAAGATATAATGAAAATAATTATATTCATGATTTAATATGTCAATGTCAGTATATAAACCTCATATAAAATATAGGTTCATAACCTGGAATGAGTCTCAAAGAATGTAAATTAAGATAAAATTACTTTATCGAATTGGTAACTTTTGAAACATAAAACCCATGAAAGAAAGATCATAAAATAGATATTTAAATGCACATGAATATATTTATAAAGAATCATATAAGAAATCAAAGGTTATTATACACACCACAAGAAAGAAATGAGTGGTTAATAAGGCTTGTATTTCATGAAAATAAAAAGGGAGATAAAATTATCTCACCATGTGTCTTGACTATCATCGTACTTGTACAAAAATATTTTATAATAAATACATGTTTATTATATATATTTTAAATAAATATATTATCATATCCAATACCATATATTATTGGATCATGACTTTTTATTACCTGTTTTTTAAAAATTCTATGTCAAGTTTTTTTGCTTCGGGTAATATCCATTTTGTTTTTCATTCATGTTTTGACTTATTATTCTTCATATTATTATTTAGATAATGATTTAATTGATTATAGAATCTAAAAAATTATATAAATATCATATATATATAGTATATAGGTATTTATAATAATTTATAAAATATAAAAGGATGAAATGGAATACACTGTTCATGGAGATAGTAAGTTTTACGTACGCATAAACGTTGTTTTCATTTTGTTTTTATATTGAATGAAATTAAGTAAATGAAATATATATATATATGTATATAATATCATAAATGTATAACTATTATTTTATATATATCTTATCAATTTACTAAAACCATACTTAATACATTCTCTGTAAAGTGTGAATGGATCACATTGCATTGAGGACAAGATAGTCTACTCTCCCACAAATGATGTTATCGGATTTATAAAAGAGGGAAAGTATAAAAATATGTGTTATAAAGGTATTAAAGAATAATAAATAAATAATAAATATAATAAATATAATATATAAACTTTTTTCCATCATATTTCCCAACATTTAATGGTTTTAAAGAAAAAAATGAACAACATCGTTTCATGGGGCGGTAGTTCACCGTACACAAGAACGATAAGTTTGTTATCCATTAGATGGATGTGTGAGTAATTTTAGGTATAAAAAATAATATAAAAATAACTTAGTATATTTTGGATATTATTTTTATTATATAATCATTTAATAAGTATAATTTTGTCACGACCCGACCCTACTGGTCCCGAGCCGCAACTACCTCAAGCCCGCCTCCATAGGCTAGAGGCTGGCGACCAGCGCCGAAGGCGTAACAATCTTAGGGAGGCCTTCTCCTAAGTACCTGTACTAACGCACACACAACCCTCATGATGTAGTAGTGCAGAGTAAAAAAGGAAACCAAAAGATAGGCAGCTATACCCCAACCACAGTCATGCATCAACAACTAAAAACAGTAAGTAAAGTGCTGGAAGTACTGACAAGTAAACTGAAAAGTAAAAATGGAAAACACGCACCCAACCAAAAAGATGCCAAAAACTGACAATAGGTGAAAAAAAATAAGATGACTGGATAGACTCCCACCTAAATACTCTAGAACGACCGCGGTACGCTGCACCAACTGCTGTGACCTCTACGCTCCTCCGTAGTCACGATCGACCTGTCCGTCATCTGCAAGGGCACACCAGGTACGGGCAAAGCCCAAGCAGGGGTGAGTAGAAGGATACTTAGTAGGGTTCCCCGAAAGCTCAAGGGAGAAACAAAAAAGGCACTAAAGAGGTGAGTAGTAGACTAATAAGAACATTAGAAAAGATTAGTAAAGAGAGTACAACTCCACCTGATAGAGATAAGTAGGCATGGACCCCAGGGAGTGGGAATGAAAGTAGGGTCCAATTATAGATATATATATATATATATATATACTCAACAAGAAACCCAAACGAGTGTGTAAGGGGGATCTCTATCTCCATGCTCAGCCCAAGATAAGTTTCCATCAGTTCTAAGTAAATCCATCCTCATAGCCCAGCATCTCGTCTCGTCCCCCTAGGAAACCCAAGTCAGAGGGGTTGAATCACTGCACTTCAATACTATCCGCTTTGGGTGGCACTGACTCGCCCACATGGTTTTAGGTCACGTCTCAAGGAAATATCTTAGTGGGAAAAGTACCCCTCTTCCTCGTGGGTCCTTAGGTAATGTTAAAAACTGACACACCACTAATCCTCACAATCAAGGTCCCGCTCCGGTAGTCACGGAGGAAAATGTCACCGACTAGCCTCATGATAATAGATGAGTCTGAAACATCAGCGGGTGACCCACTGCCCAAACCCATTGGAGGGTAAACCCTAGTACATCATCAGGTGACCCACTACCCAGCCTGGATGGAGGGTTGACCTGGAATAAATTGACGGGTGACCCACTACCCAGCCCTACTGGAGGGTAAACCTGGAACACGTCGACAGACAACCCACTACCTAGCCCTGCTGGAGGGTAGACCTAGAACAAGATGATGGGTGACCCACAGCCCAGCCCTGCTGGAGGTTAAACCCGGAACATGTCGATAGGCGACCCACTGCCCAGCCCTGCTGGAGGGTAGTCCCCAAAACAAGACGATGGGTGACCCATTGCCCAACCCTATAGGAGGGTAGACTTGGAATCATCTTGTTAGCTCCGCACTATTACTGACATCACCAGGTGTCACTATCAACACCACCGTGCATTAGTTCAGAGTGAATAAAAAGAAGATCCCTACCCCATGCAAACATGATCTCAAAGGAGGACCTACAAGCTCAAATGGGTTGCACCGTTGCATTTATCGCGGGAAAACACAAGAGATAGACTACTTACTCGCCCGAAATGGACAAACGGTGAATATGGTACTATTCACTGTAGCCGAACCATGTAGGCCCGCAAACCAGCTCCAATACTCATCGTGAAAACTGCACCGTCATGATGCTCTTGGCAAAACACATAGAAAAAACTACTCATATTCCCTGAATGGACGTCTGGTGAAAAAGGTGCAAAAACACAGCATGCATCACAAAGACGGCCCATAGGGCCCATGTCTCAACTCCCACTTCAATGCCCGAAACCATACCGGAAGTCTCTTCCTCGACGTCAGGGTCACACCACCGCTGACGGTGCTCAAATCGGACATTTGATGTGTCCGCACCAATCAAAACAAGAATCCCGGAGTAGCACTTAACGCGTGTGACGCGCCACCGAGCTCCCGTTCCAGGAATTAAAAATCCCCGAAACCACATAAAAACACACTCCTCGAGACGAGGATTACCCTTCCACAGACGTCATGTAAAACGGACACCCGTAGTGATATTTACGGGTGTCCGAAGCCAGAGGGGACAAGCCCCTTGGGCTGGACCGGCCTAGCCGGCCGGTCCCCCTGGCATGGGTTGGCCCGGCTTGCGGCGCCGGCCCGCGGCTTTGCCGCACGGGCCGGCCGCGGACCCGCGGTCCCCACTTCAGCCAACCGGCCCTCGTGGCCGGTCCTTGGTCTACACAGAGACCCCCTTCCAGCAGGTCTCGTTCCCCACTGAGGGGTCGCGCCGCGACCCCGGTCTACCCGGACGACCGCCGCTGCCTGTTCGAAGCACCATGTCGCAGCCTGCAAGCCGCGCCGCCGCCTGGAGCCGGAGCCTACCGCCTACGAGCCACACCACAGCCTGGATATGGATCCCACAGTCTGCGCCACCGTGCTGGAGCTCACCAACACTGCTTGAACGCGCCGCACCGCCTCCATGGGTCGTCGGACCCCCTGGATCCACCAGAAATATGGGGTATTTGGCCGGAAAACTTCCCGGGGCCACCCTGGGCGCCCCGGGACTCCAAAAATTGATCCGAAAGGATCATTGTGAAGATAAACTCGATACCTATGAAACCAAGGGCTTATCTCGACGATCAGACAACAATTCAATGTGACTAAACTAAATTGAAGAAGATTACGGGAATAAAAAAAAGATAAACACGAGCCTACCTCAAGTGGCTTTGCCCGACGCTTCACGATCGGGATGCTGGAGCCGCCATGCCTTGATGGAGTGATGGAGGAGACGGTGGATGCTTGTTGAGAGCCCTTAAACCAAGTAAAAATGTCCATGGAGGGGTGAAGAGGGTTGGTGGTGTGTTTAAATAGAAAAACACACTTAACCACCCACTCGTAGGCCCGTACCCGAACTTTCGTCGGGGCCAGGATTTAGCCTCCCTTATGGTAAATGCCATGCCCTAAGCGCAATGGAATCCTAAAAATTTTATTTTGAGCCTCCATTCAAAAATTATAAAATTCGATGCCCAAGACCGCCAAATTACAAAAATGCCCCTTGGGACGTTTTTCACAGTTAGCCCACACCCCACGAAAATTATACCCCTCCTAGGGTAAACGACATGTTCTGGACTCAACGGTGCCCTCGGTTTTACTGTTCGAGCTACCGTTCAGGAGTTATTCTATTTATTTATCCCACCTAGTGTGAACGCACGCCAAAATTAATTCCGTCCATTCATAGGCTCGGAATCACACACCGTCAGAACGCCCTGCTCTGGAATCACATCAAGAGAATTTCAATGTATTACAGGCTCAAAACCGGGGTTCTTACATAATTCCCTCCTTCACGTTTTTCATCCCCCAAAAAAAAATACAAAAATAGCTCGGGGTACTGAGCCCGTATCTGGATCTCCCACTCCCAGGTGCTCTCCTGCACCCTCCCACGCTGCTACAACACACGAACTAAAGGAATGTCCCGTCTGCGCAGAGTCCACTCATGCCGATCCTCAATCGCCACTAGGTGCTCCGCAAACGTGGATCCATCCTCAATGTCAAGCTCTCCCCAGTCGATGACGTGCGTGGGGTCATGCACATATTTCCTCAGCTATGACACGTGGAAGACGTCATGTAATCTCTCCAACTGCGGGGGTAGAGCGAGACGGTAGGCGACCTCACCAACCCGAAGCATGATCTCAAAGGGCCCAACGAACCTTAGGGACAGCTTGCCTCCCCAGTCGAACCTCCATGTTCCACACCATGGTGAGACTCTAAACAAGACATGGACTCCCTGCTCAAACTCCAAGGCCCTGCGACGCTGGTCTGCATAGGACTTATGTCTTCTCTGAGCCATCCTCATCCACTCACGAATGACCTGCACCTTCTCCGTTGTCGCCTGCACCAACTCTGGTCCCATGAGGGAGGTCTCCCCAACCTCCTTCTAGCACAAGGGCGACCTGCAGGGTCTCCTGTAGAGGGCCTCAAAAGGTGCCATGCCAATAGTAGAGTGGTAACTGTTGTTATATGCAAACTCTACCAAGGGTAGGTGACCCTCCCAGCTCCGGACAACGTCTAACACGCACGCCCTGAGCATATACTCCAAAACCCGGATAGTGCGCTCGGTCTGCCCATCAGTCTGGGGGTGAAAAGATGTACTCATCCACAACTAAGTCCTGAATGCCTCATGCAGACCTCGCCATAACCGTGATGTAAATCGTGGGTCACGGTCAGAGATAATCGTCGAGGGTACTCCATGAAGACGGACGATCTCCCGAACATATAACTGTCCCAGACTCTCCACCGTGCTCTGCTCCCTGATAGAAAGGAAGTGCACCGACTTCGTGAGTTGGTCCACTATCACCCAAATGGAGTCGTGGCCCTTCGCTGTGCGTGGAAGCCCTATGAAGAAATCCATATATACTCCATCACACTTCCACTCTGAGTTATCAAGGTGCTGCAAAAACCCTACTGGAACCTGGTGCTCTGCCTTCACTTGCTGACTGGTAAGACACCAAATAATGAACTCGGCTACGCTCCGCTTCATGCCAGAACACAAAAACTACCACCGAAGGACTCTGTACATCTTCCCCACACCGGGATGTACGACTAAGGTAGAAGTGTGGAACTCCCGCATCACCTCCTCTTGCATCTCCACCAGTACTATAGATTGCCCCTGAAACAGAATCTCGTGATTCCCTCCTTCAAAATACCCATCAGGTGCGTTTCCCGTGGATATCTGATCATGCACTACCTCACTATCGACATCTACCAGCTGCGACTCTCTCACATGCTCAAGGAACGGAGTCAACACTATCGACTGTAGAAAAGCTATACCCTCTTGCTCCACCAAGGTCAGCCAAAGGGAATCCAACTTCTTTGAATCTTCCCGCACTAGGTGAGCCTGGGACTTCCTGCTAAGGGCATCTGCTACTACGTTTCCCTTCCCTGGAGTGTAGACTATCTCGTAATCATAGTCCTGCAGAAAATCCAGCCAGCACCTCTGCCTTAGGTTCAAATCCCTCTAAGTGAAGATATACTTGAGGCTCTGGTGATCTGAGTAGACCAAAAAACGCTCACCCAAAAGGTAGTGTCTACATAGCCTCAAGTCGAAGACTACCGCTTCCAGCTCCAAATCGTGAGTCACATAATTCATCCCATGGGGCCTCAACTGCCTCAACCCATATGCAATCACTACCCGCTGTTGCATCAGCATGCACTTGAGCCCAGCTCCTGAAGCGTCGCAATATACAACGAACACAACACCCTCCTCTGGCAGCCTCAACACCGGTGCACTAGTCAGCCTCTGCCTCAACTCCTCGAAGGCCTGCTGGCACTGATCAGTCCAGGTAAACAGTCACCCCTTCCATGTCAATGTGGTAAAATGGAAATCAATCCTAGAGAAGTCCTCCACAAGCCTCCTATAGTACCCTTCCAACCCAAGGAAACTCCACACCTCAGACACATTCTTGGGTGGCTCCCAAGCAAGCACTTCTTCTATCTTTGCAGGATCCACAACCAAACCATGTTCCGTAATGACATGCCCCAAAAAGTGAACCTCGTGAATCCAGAACTGGCACTTCAAGAGGTTCCCGTACAGATGGTTCTCTCGAAGTAAATCTAGGACCATCATCAAATGCTCCGTGTGGTCCTCATCTGTCACCGAGTAAATGAGTATGTCATCAATAAAGACAACCACAAACTGTTCCAAGTACAACTGGAAAATTTGGTTAATCAAAGCCATGAAGATGGCAGGGATTTTTTCACACCAAAGGGAATCACCAGAAACTCATAGTGCCCATATCAACAACAGAAGGCCAGCTTCAGAATATCAGCATCACTAACTTGCAACTAGTGGTATCCAGATCGAAGATCAATCTTCAAGAACCACTTCGCACCTCTCAAATGGTCAAAGAGGTCATTGATCCTCCGAAAAGGGTACTTTTTCTTTATCGTGGCCTAATTCAGGCGACGATAATCCACACAAAGCTGTAGACTCCCATCTGCCTTTTTCACAAACAGAACTGGAGCTGCCCAAGGGGACACACTGGGCCTGATGAATCCCTTCTCACGAAGGTCATCCAACTAAAGTCGTAGCTCTTGAAGCTCTGTGGGTGCCATCCGATATGCTGCACAAAATATTAGAGCAGTCCTCGGCTTCAAGTCAATGCAGAACTCCATCTCTCGCCTCAGAGGTAGTCCCAGAACATCCTCAAAAAAGACTTCCATATAGTCCTATACCACGGTAGGGATCCCGGTGCCTGTAGCGTCTGCTGCTCCGAGGGCCATGCTCTCTAGCTGGTGTGAAAAAGGTTGGGGTCTCCTGCTCAGAGTACCCATCTGCTCTGCCACGAGGTCTCGTTAACGAAGGATGGTGAGCCTTGTCCCATCAGAAAACTGGCCTCTAACTCGTCTATGATGACAGTCGATCTGAGCGTGAACCATAGAAAGACAATCCATGCCCTGGATGATGTCGTAAGGTTCCATCATGATGAAGAGCAGGTCCCACGTGAAACTCCCTCCCCCGAATGACAGTTCGAACTGTCTGCAGATAAAATTCATCAACGAGGAACTTCCCATAGGAACCTTAAGGCTAAGTGCAGGTGTCAGCGCCTCTACTGGAAGCCCCAACTCTTGTACCAACAGTAGTGATATAAAGGAATGATTAGTGCCCGTGTCTACTAGTATTGAAGAAAGTGTGGAGTAAACACAAAGTGTACCTCGGACCATCTCGTGCGCTAGAGGATCTCGAACACCCATAGCCTGAAGTTTCCCACGACCCCTACCACCAGCTCCCTGAGCCATGCATGGCCCACCTGGTAGTGGCAGTGGGGGAAACTCAAAACACCTTCCCCCACCTCTTGGTCCTGCCGCTCCGCCTGCGCCACCTCTTTGAGGACCGCTGGGTCCTCGCCTAGGTGACCCCTGGTCACGGCGCTGCCTCTGCCTCTATGGTGCGCCCGCTGCCTACCACGGCTGATCTATACACATGGTCGGGCAATCTTGTGCTAGGTGACCTAGTCCATCCCAAGCATAGCATCAAATATCTCCTGTCTGCCCCAGTTCCCTACAGTGCCACTACGGTGTGCGACCCTGGCCCTAGGTCTTCTCAAGGAAGGACGTCCTCGGCTGAGGCCCAACCCTCTGTCATCTGGGTGCCGAAGACTCTACTCTAAAACAGCCACTGCTAGGTCCTGCTATCTGGAGCCCCTCGACCAGGAAGCTCTCAGTCAAAAGGGCCCTCTCTAACAGCCCGATGTAAGTGGGGATGCACAAGGGCACCATGCTAGCTCGGATCTCCCTATGAAGACCCTGCTCAAACTTCTGTACCCAGAAGTAGCTGTCGCGGATCATGTCTTGCGAGTAGCGCGTAAGATCAGTGAACCGGGCCGAGTACTGGGACACGGACATCCCTCCCTGCTTCAGCTCCATAAGCTCCTGGATCCAAACGGAGCACAAACATGAGGGGGGGGGGGGGTACTCCTCCCAAAAAAGATGCTGGAAGCCATCCCATGTGAGGGATGAATCGTCATGGGTCTGTGTCACCATATCCCACAATCGGCCGGCTGTCCCAAGGAAACGATTGGTGCCTAGGGCCACCATCTGGTCTGTTGGGGTCTATACCAGCCTGAAGAGTCGTGCCACTGACTCAAGCCAATCCTCCGCCACCTGGGGATCTAGGTCCCCATAGAACCTCGGAGGCCTCTGATGCTGGAAGTCTCAAATCACGCTCAGTCTGCGCGCAACCTCTGCCTGAGCTGGCTATAGTAACTGCCTCTCCTCAGGTGTAGGGGCTACTTCTAAAGCACTGGGTGGAAGGGGATCATGTGAGGGTCCATGAACTGACGCTTCGTCACTATCCAGATCATCTTCACGAGCTGGAGAGGGTAACCTGGCTGGCTGCCATCGTGGGGGCATCCTGAAAATCATCAAGGGATACCACGATCAGATGAGAATATATATACATAACAGTAATAAAAAAGGGGAGCTTACATGGACAAAGACGGTCAAAGACTCATTCCTATGGGATGCATGTTTCAAAATTCCCTGCAACAAGTCTCAGCTTGCCAAGTCAACAAGAAGGTTATCAGGGTCCTAGTGAATGGATACGTCGGCCGCCCGTACCATCAATGGACTCCATGGCCTGAGAGCCGCTATCGAGACACGTCAACATAATTTCCCTAAAACCTATCCAATTCCTTTTTAGGGACGTCCGTACAACACCCCAAGGAACGAACCACCTCTAATACCACTTTGTCATGACCCGACCCTACCGGTCCCGAGCCGTAACTACTTCAAGCCCGCCTCCATAGGCTAGAGGCTGGTGACCAGCACTGAAGGCGTAACAATCTCGGGGAGGCCTTCGCCTAAGTACCTGTACTCACGCACAAAGAACCCTCATGATGCAGTAGTGCAGAGTAAAAAGGAAAGCGAAAGATAGGAAGCTATACCCCAACCACAGTCATGCATTAACAACTAAAAAGAGTTAGTAAATTGCTGGAAGTAATGAAAAGTAAACTGAAAAGTAAAAAGGGAAAACGTGTGCCCAACCACAAAGATGCCACAACCTGGCAACATGTGAACAAAAAGAAGACGACTGGATAGACTCCCACCGGAATACTCTAGCATGACCGCGATATGCTGGCACCAACTTTTGTGACCTCTATGCTAATCCGTAGTCATGATCGACCTGTCCGTCGTCTGAAACGGCACACCAGGTACGGGCAAAGCCCAAGCAGGGGTGATTATAATGATACTCAGTAGGATGCTCCGAAAGATCGAGGGAGCAACAACGAAGGCACTAAAGAGGTGAGCAGTAGACTAACAAGAATATTAGAAAAGTTTAGTAAAGAGAGTATAGCTCCACCCGGCAGAGATAAGTAGGCACATACCCCAGGGAGTGGGAACAAAAGTAGGGTCCAATTATATATATATATATATATATATTCTCAACAAGAAACCCAAATGAGTGTGTAAGGTGGATCTCCATCTCCAAGCTCAGCCCAGGATAAGTCTCCATCAGTTATAAGTAAATCCATCCTCACAGCCCAGCATCTCATCTCGTCCCCCTAGGAAACCCACGTCAGAGGGGTTCAATCACCCCACTTCAATACTATCCACTTTGGGCGGAACTAACTTGCCTGCACGGTTTTAGGTTGCATCTCAAGGACGTGTCTCAGTGGGAAAAGTACCCCTCTTCCTCGTGGGTCCTTAGGTAACGTTAAAAACTCACACACCACTGATCCTCACAATCAAGGCCCCACTCTGGTAGTCACGGAGGAGAAAGTCACCAACTAGCCTCATGAGAAGGGCTGAGTCTGAAACATCAGTGGCTGACCCAATGCCCAGCCTGGTTGGAGGGTAGACCTAGAATAAATCGATGGGTGACCCACTACCCAGCCCCGCTGGAGGGTAAACCCAGAACACGTCGACAAGTGACCCACTGCCCAGCCCTGCTGGAGGGTAGACCTAGAATAAGACGACGGGTGACCCAGTACCCAGCCCTACTGGAGGGTAAACCTGGAACACGTTGACAGAAGACCCACTGCCCAGCCCTCCTGGAGGGTAGACCCTGAAACAAGACGACGGGTGACCCACCACCCAGCCCTAATGGAGGGTAGACCCAGAATCATCATATTAGCACCGCATTGCTACTAACATCACCAGGTGTCACTATCAACGCCACCGTGCATTGGTTCGGAGTGCGTAAAAAGAATATCTCCACCCCACGCTAACATGATCTCAAAGGATTCTCTACAAGCCCAAACGGGTTGCACTGTTGCATTTATCATAGAAAAACACACGAGATAGACTACTTACTCGCCCGAAACGGATAACCGGTGAATATGATACTATTCACCATAGCCGGCCCATGTGGGCCCGCACCCCAACTCTGATACTCATCGATCGAACTACGCCATTGCGATCTCTCGACAAAACAGACAGAAATGACTACTCATACGCCCGAACGGATGTCTGGTGAAAAAGACGCAAAAACGCAACACGCATCACAAAGACGGCCCATAGGGCCCATGTCTCAACTCCCACTTCAACGCCCAAAACCATGATGGAAGTCTCCGCCTCGATGCCAGGGTCGCACCACCGCTGACAGTGCTCAAATCAGACATTGGATGTGTCCGTGCCAACAAAAACAAAAATCCCGGCGTAGCACTTAAAGCGCGTGACGCACCACTGAGCTCCCATTCTGGGTATTAAAAATCCCCAAACCACCTCAAAACACACTCCTTGAGACAAGGATTACCCTGCCATAGATGGCGTGTAAAACAGACACCCGTAGAGATATTTACTAGTGTCCGAAGCCAGAGGGGATAAGCCCCTTGGGCTGGACCGGCCTAGCCGGCCGGTCCACCCGGCCTGGGTCGGGTCATGACGGTCGGCCCAGCTCACTGCGCGGGCACGCGGCTTTGCCGCGCGGGCCGGCCACAGACCCTCAGTCCTCGTTTCAGCAGACCGGCCCTCATGGCCTGTCCTTGGTCTACGCAGAGACCCTCTTTCAGTGGGTCTCGTTCCCCACCGAGGGGTCGCGCCGCGACCCCTGTCTACCCGGACAACCACCGCCGCCCTTTCGAAGCACCACGCCGCCGCCTGCAAGCCGCGCCACCGCCTGGAGCTGGAGCCCGCAACCTGCGAGCCACGCCAACACCTGGAGCCGGAGCCCACTGCCTGGGCCACCATGCCGGAGCTCGTCGCCGCCACTGGAACGCGCCGCACCGCCGCCATGGGTCGCCGGACCACCCTGGATCCACCGGAAAGATGGGGTATTTGGCCGGAAAACTTCCCGGGGCCACCCTGGGCAACCCAGGACTCCAAAAATTGATCCGAAAGGATCGTTGTGAAGATAAACTCAAGCCCTACGAAACCAGGTGATTCTCTCGACGATTAGACAACAATTCGACGTGACCAAACTAAATTGAAGAAGATTGTGGGAATGAAAAAAAATATAAACACGAGCCTACCTCAAGGGGCTTTGCCCGACGCTTCACGATCAGGATTCCACAGCCACCGTGCCATTCCGGAGTGATGGAGGAGAGGGTGGATTCTTGTTGAGATCCCTTGTTCCAGGGAATAATGTCCAAGGAGGGGTGAAGAGGGTGGGTGGTGTGTTTAAATAGAAAAACACACTTAACCACCCGCTCATCAGCTCGTACCCGAACATTCGTCGGGGCCGGGATTAAGCCTCCCTTAGGATAAACTCCATGCCCTGAGCGTAATGTAATCCTCAGAATTTTAATCTGATCCTCCCATCAAAAGTTATAAAATTCGATGCCCGAGACCTCCAAATTACAAAAATGCCCCTAGGGGCGTTTTTCACAGTTGGCTCGCGCCCGCAAAAATTATACCCCTCCTAGGGTAAATGGAACATTATGGACTCAACGGTGCCCTCAGATTTCCCGTATGAGCTACCGTTCAGGAGTTATTCTATTTATTTAGCCTGCCTAGTGTGAACGCACACCAAAATTAATTCTGGCCACACCGGGGCTCTGAATCGCATACCGTCAGAACGCCCTGCTATGGAATCACATCAAGAGAATTTCAAAGTCTTACAGGCTCAAAACTGGGGTTCTTATAAATTTAGTGTGTGGATATTGAAAATAAAATAAAATAGCATGAGGAAGGGTGTTACCTCTTATTCGGGAAACTCATTTTTGTTTGCACCAAAGAGATTCCTTGGATGAATTTATGAATTAAGGGAGGATAATAATTAGTTTATAGGAATTTTTAGAAGATATTTGGGAAGATTTTTGTCGATCAAAAGTTTCTTGAGAGGTGTGAGAAAGTGGGAGGTGTGAGTTCCTTTTTATAGTGGAGAAGGAGTTACACTCTTGTAAATTATTTGGAGAAGAAATTCTACCCATGTTTTTCGCATGTAAGGTGGATAAAATAATGGTCCCGAATTTTTAAAAGGGATTATAGGGTATAAAAATGGAAATAAAATGTATTGTGGATAGGTACATACATCGTTTTGACCCTTAAATTCATGCTTTAGTCCTTCATTAATCTATTTTCTCTTTAATCGCTGTAATTTATTTTAATCACATCCACTAATAATTTTAGTCAAGAAATATGTTGAAATTATTATAAATTATAAATTATGATTATTAAAAATATTTAATCCATTTTCCCAAATTACAATCACAGAAGTGGTGTAAGTTAATTTAAATTTAATCTTGTGGATGGGACGATAATGCTAGTTTTTATAGTAAAAATGTTCAAAAGTCTGCTAAGTTTGTTTACTCAATTTCAAATTTAAATTTATTGAAATTACCTAAATTGGATTAATTTATAAAAATTAATATAAATATATATTAAAAAAATTTAAAAAAATTTAACCTTTCAAATAAATAAGATGAAAAAGCAGTTTTGAATTAAAATTAATTTGTTTTCACTATTCATTAAAAATGGAACTTCACAAAAAAATACCAATATTCAACCTAAAATAATTTTTATGTTTTTACTTAAAGTATTATGTTTATTTTGACATATAAAATTTATAAATGTTCTAAAATTTATATTTTAAATTGGTTCACCATTAAAAGGTGGTAAAACTGATTTAATAATAATATGGGTTTTTATGTGTAATAATGGGTCTGTTCACATCTTATGCCTATAAAATAAATTGGATGATTATAAATGAAAATTATTTAATATATAGAATAAAAATTTAATTAATATAATTCACTGATATTAATTAATTTATCTTATTAATATAAATAACCTTTTTCACATAAAAATAGTCTTTTACATAATAATTCCTTTTATATTTGTTTAGTTTTTGTATTTATTTCTAATTAATAGATAACCAATGAATTAAATAATATATTTTCATAGGTTACATAATCCTATAATTTTGATTTTAATGTCTATATTGTATTTTATTATATTAATTAATAATATTTCTTTAATAATATATTATTTTTAGGAAAAAATCGGTATTGTGTGTTACACAAGCCATCAAGGAAAGTCAGTCATGTGTGTAACGTAAGCTAAAATCTTTTTTTCGTATGGAGAAAGATAAACATCATTTCACATTTATTGCATGATTAAATTTTTGTTTTATATAACACAAGATAAACATAGTGCTTTAATATAAAAAAACTATTTTCATTGTTTCATTAAATGAAGAATATTCAAAAGAATAAATTAAATCAAAAAAATTTACAAAACATCAAAGTGATATAGTTTTTGTATTGTTAAATTCAAATGATTATTCAATATTTAAGTCTATTAACTCATATAGTAAAAAATTACCCAGGTTTTTCTCCTAATGATGTTTTCCCTATTGTGTTTCTCTATCAAGATTTTTATTATTCTCTTTCTTTCTATATTTACTATTTTTTGGGGATTTAAATTATTTAAAATAATTTTTTCTAGATTTATAAAATACCCAAAATGAAAACTATAGGACAAAAAATAGGTAGTAGTTTGGGATGTGGAAAATAAGATCAGAAATGGAATAATGTCTTTCCTAAGGGATTCTTCTAGTTCATCCTTTTTTTATTATTTTAGAATATTTCCACTCGATAAAATATCTCAACACAAAGTTCATGATCTCTAATTGTGAATCACATTAATATTGAAAATTTAAGTCAAAAAATGAACTCTATCATGAAACTGCATTCATTAAGAGCTAGTCAATGCACTCTATAATCTCCAAGCACCACAACACCTTGAGATCCTATTGTACTCTTGATTCTCTATCGAGAATTGTTATGTTTAAAAAATGTGAGTTAATATTTAAACTCTTAACAAGAATTAATTACTGTATGCACTTGTTAAACAATAGTCACAAACAAAATTATATAATAAAAATGAATTACCAATGAAAAAATCATCAAACATTGATTAATTATTTAATTATTGAAAATATATATAGAATTACCAGTTTTATAGATGAAAAAAATCAGAAATTAATCACCAGTTGAATCCACTAGGTAAATCCACTAAAATACCGAACCACTCATTTTCATGAAAACGAAATTCCTCTGATCCTCATCTCCACCTTCACCATCTTGGTTTAAAAAAGATCTTCTTCGATCTCTCTAGAAGGTGTCCTGGTTATGTATTATATTGTTCTACTCCAGTCAATGTGAGAGTTTTTATCAACCTATAAATCATTTCATCTTTCTTACCACTAATTATTATTTTTTCATTCTTTCAATATTAGTCACACACCATGTGCACTGACATAGCCTAATAAATACCTATTTACCTACCATGTGGAAATTTTTGCGGTATTTTTTCTCCAACAAGTGACTTGAATAAATCCTATAAATTCTCCAAACAGAAACACATGCTCAATCCTAAAAGGCTAACAAAATGAATCTGGACATGTTTCTGGATTGATTCACTCTATGTATTTATAAAAGAATTTGGAAGGTTATAGTGGATTTTTTGAACTACTTTACACACATGATCTTGATGTCTCTTCACTGGTACACATGGCTGATTTTATGTGAGATTAACTATTTCCTTCATAACACTTACATAAACCTTGAACTTACTAGATTATTTTATGTTGAACCAATAGAAACTGAGTACCATTACATAGATTTTCACCATTTTATCAAATTATAATCCGATTACATGGTATAATAAATCATCTATTCACTTATGGTTTCTAGATACTTCACCTCTTCACTCAACTTCATGATACTTCATAAACTAGTTTCCATAAAAATTCACTCAGATTTTATTACAAATTGGACTAACTTTAGGTTTTTCAAACTTAGATACTTCCAATCTAAAAATCATCACCAACCAATTTCTAATCTCTAAAATGTGTCCTTGTTCTGGTGGCTTGCATTCTTTGAAGATATGTGCTTGATTTTAATTGGAGTTCTGATCATCATCCTGAAAACTAAGCAAGAACCATCTTAGTAAGAGCATATTATCTTTATCATGATTGTAGTCCAATAATTTTATAGACTTAGGAAGACAAAATTAACCTTCAATGAACATAATAGGGATCAAAAAACTATTTTTTGGATGAGGAGGCTATCTTGATACCAACCCATATTCATCCTTCTACAACATTATTGTCAAAATTATCAGTCCTAATCTTGAATTCCAACTTCCTTAGTTTCATCTAATCTGGTGAAACAAAGATTTTATTTTTGAATCATATACCATATACAACTGATTCGACAAACTACTTTAGGCTTAAAATTATATTTAATTTCTTTCCTTCGATGTTCGATTCGATCTCAGGGAGTTCTTAGGTTGATATCCAATTCCAAATAATTTTGAGAAGGTAATCCTCTAGCAAATTTAAATAAAAAATAATTTAAGTATGGCGTGATAAGGTGTGCAGTCAATCTCTAAAATGTGTGGTTGATCCCCAATGGCATGTGTTCCATCCCCAAATGTGTGTATTCAATGCCAACTATTGGCATGATTAATTCCGTTCTAACAATGGTTTCTTTCCTTTTCCATATTTTATCATATGTTTGTTTTTGTATTTTTCATCTTATGGTTGATGAAATTCCACTTTTCCACACAACATCATCAATTATTAATGTGCGGTCGATGGAGAATTCCATGTGGTTGCATTCCTTTTCAAAATTTACATTAGACACATTTACCATACCAAGGAAATAAAAATTAAATTATTCATCCAAAACTGAAACAAAATAATTTGAATTGAAAATAAAATTATACTTTAAAAGATCAAAATAAATAATTAGTTAATTAATAAATAAAAATAAATGAATAATAAAAAACAAAATATTAAATATGAAACTAAAATTTCAATTAATTAAATCCAATTAAAAAATGTAATTAAAAAGTATATATCCAATAATTAATTTAATGTAAAATAAATAAAGAAATAAATATAAAAAAAGAAGAAGAAAATAAAGAATACAAAGAATTTGAAATTTAAAACGAAATTAAGAAACAAAAATAATACAATTCAACCAAAATTAAAAGGAAAAAACTATATAAATGAAAACATAATAAAAAATTCTAGGATAAAATTAATCAAATAACAAAAACAAAAATTTAATAATGATGCTAAAATTAATATTTAAAATAAACATCAATAATAATCTATAATTTAAAAAAAACACATACTTTATCAAAAAAATTAAGAGCCTAATTATTTTTACACAAAAATAACCTAAATTAAAAATTATTCAATTAAAACGTAATTTTGATAAGAATAATATTATTAAATTAAAAAAAATATTTTTCAAATAAATAAAAAAACATAACCAAATCAAACTCCTTCACAGTAATTTTTTTTATTTTCATCAATCAATCAATGATTTAGATTCTGTGGAATAAAATGAATCTCAAGTTTGAAATATTGGATGACCAAAAAAACATGATTTTCAAAATTATTTACTCCTTGAATTTTAATTATGTAGTGAATGAAATTACTTTCAAGAAATTAAATATCTTAGGTAAAAAAATATAATTTCTATTTTACAAAAAAATTTCCATTAATGATTTTAAAACATATTAAACCCAATTCAATATACATTCAATAAAAATTAAAAACTTATCTTTACCTCTTGGAGAGTAGACACAAATAACTAAAAACTAAAATAATTCGTCACTTTTTTTAGATGAAATAATAATATTAACATGGAAACATAAATAAATAATTCAACATCTAAAAGAATAAATGAATGACTTCAACTTGGATTTTGATTTCAATTTCACAATTTGTTTGAATGTATATTTTATGAGTTTAAATCCAAAATCATGGAAATAAATGGAAATTAAAATTTTATAATAGTCAACCAATTTTTACCGAATTCAGCCTCTCTTCAAGAGAGTGATGAAAAATGGTTCATCCAACTAAATCCAAGGATAAATAGATAACTAACCACCCCAAAATGTCTATAAAACATTCTTGATTCAAAAAAATTAAAAACCAATAAAAATGGTTATTTAAAACATGAAAAAAATCAAGGTTAAATTTTTATATGGGTCCTGGATATGAACTACATTTTTTTACAGTTTATCATAATGAAAGACCCTTCCCCACACTAAAACTCAAATTTGTACCCCATTATGAATCCATGGGGGAGAGAAATGTAAATAAAATATAATTTTTAAAATAGATTTGGATATTTATTAGAAAAAAATATTGTATATAGGGTCATTGGAAATATTAATGTATTCCTCCACACAATAAAAATAATTAATCAACTCACAAAATGAAAAAAATCCTACTTGTTACCACCCAAAAAATTCTCATCAAATTTAAATTTGTGTATACAAACTCACATTAAATGAAGTGTGAAAAAGTATTTATATCATATCCAATAATATTTGTCTTTAATACATAATAAAAAACAATAATAGTTATAGTTACCAGCCTACTTCAACACTAATTTATTCATATAAAAAACCTCTAATTTCTATTTGTTTTCAATTAATTTATGTCCAAAGAAGTAGTATTAAGCCCTAATATTTTAAAGACATAAACATGAGAATAATTAAAAAGTAATAACTTCCCTAAATTAGAAGTTGGATTCTTATTCAAATCCACTGAAATGCCCCCCTTATTCCGATTGAAAAATTCCCTTTGGCTAGCTAGCTTCAAGATCATAAATATTAATAAAAAGTTACCTTAAATTTTAAAAATATCAATTGAAGTAAAATATATCTATAGTTTAATAATTAAGGGTTTTTGATCCAATAATCATCCGCTTGAAGCTTCTTTTGATCATTGTATATCATAAATAATCTTCTTTATAAAGTTGAGAGTGACATTAAATGAATTCCTCTTGGTGAAAAACGAATTCAACAGCTTGTTGTCATATATAGAAATGTGAAAACTCAACCACTTTTCAATCCATTTTCTATAATAAAAAAAAATTTAAAATTTTATTTAATTTTAAAAAATATTTCTAATAATAAATGGGAAATGAAATAGAGGTATGAGAAATATTGTTAAAAGCCCCCTAAGTGGTTATAAATTTTATACTTTCTATATTTGGACAACCTGTTATTGATCCCTAATCCATCGATGGGTGGAGATTTTGTGGTAATAACTATCACAACTTAGATTTCCTAATGTTGTTCAAATTCACACATATGTTTAGGTACTCTAAAAAACTATTTCTTGTATACACCCCACTCATATTATGGCACATATTCTCTGTTGGGGATGAAAGGAAATATTGGGCCCCCTATTTAGCTTGTCTTGGAGGGGATGTGTTCACTAATCCATCCATATCATCTATGTACATCCTAAGAAGACAGAAATATTTTTTCTAATCTTATAATTGGATAGGGACATCTTTTATTTCTATCTTTAAACAACTTTTTCTAGATACTGTCACTAATACCAAATTATACTACTCATTATCTTCTTTAAAATAAGTTCCTTCTCGAACAAGCACTTCATACTATTTCTAATATTTTTAAGAGTGTATTATTTTATCAGTTTAATAACATGTTAATCTAGTTATAATCTCATATTTAGAAAGATCAAAATAAGAAAGTTCAAAAATATCAAAATCTTCTTAAATTGAATTGGTTCGAAGCCCATGTTCTTCTTCTATAGACTTGAAAACATAAATCATTTCGGGAAGTAAATATTTATGAGATTATCCCTCAACCACTTGTAATTATTATTCAAAATTTAGAAACATTAGCACTCCAACATTGAACTCAAGGAATAAATGTGAAAAATATTGAATTACTTTAACTAAACATTCAACGAATTTTGGATTTAAATATCATTTATGCTCTTTTATGATTATTTTTAATATTTTATCATTTAAATTAATGAAAAATACCTTATTTTAAAGGAAAATAACTGACTATATTTTTCACAGGTGAGTAAAATTATTTATATTCTTATTAATCTATTATTATCATTTTTTTAATATTATAGATGTTTTAAATGTTTTTTTAAACTCCTTGGTAGCCTTCCAGGAAATGGTGGAAATCAAAATAGATGGTTTTATTGTCACTTTTAAAACCTTATAAAAAATGTTAATATCCTAAGTACAATATTAAAAAAACACCTGGGGATGTCTCCGAATGAGGTTTCCTATGTAGATTTTCTCAGCAACATTTTTTATTAGTTTCTAGTTTCATGTGTTTATTGTTTTTAGAGTATTTATATTATTATAAAAGATAATATTATAATATTTTTTACTAATAGAAATAAAAAAGTTAGTGTGTGAAATGGAAAATTAGATCCGAAATCGAGTAGTGGATTTACACAATGATTCATTTGGTTCTTTTATTCTTCATTTCATTAAAAAATTTCAATCCATAAACTCAATCAACATGTAGTTAAAGATTTTTGTTCGTGCATGTCACTATGTTCAAAAAGTGAAGGTCAAAAACTAATATATTAGTTATATACCTCCTTTCATTAAAAGATGATCAAAGAATTTAATGATCTACAAGCACTAAAACACTATCGATCTCCAATTGTGATCACAAGTCTGAATCAAGAATTGAAAAGATTAAAAAATGAAATTCAATCCTCAAACTCTTAATTTTTTTAATAGTATGAAATCTATGAAAAATACACAACAATAAGTTATGTGTAGGTCACAAAATGGAAGAGGTAAGGAAAAAATGATAGAAGAAAACAATCAACAAACATCAATAGACTATTTAATAATCAAAAAGCTGGAGATGATTTATAGTTTTAAAGAAGAAAAATAAATTTATAAAAGAATCACTTGTCAAAACCACTAGGTAAAGAAACTAAAAAACATAGACACACTTGTTTATGGAATTTAAAAGTCCTTTTATATTCATCACCATCTTCATTGGATTGATCGACAATAGATCTTCTTCAATATCTCTAGAATATCTCTCGGTTCTTCTCTCCATTGTTCTACTCTAAACAATGTGAGAGTTCTTTTCCTCCTCTAAAATCATTTACCCCTTTTCCCTCTAATAATTTTTTATTTTTATTATTTAAATATTGTTCCTAGACTATGTTTGTTGATTTCTCCTGATATTCATCTGTTTAATGACCATGTGTAAATTTTCATGGTATTTTCCACCAGCACATGACTTGAATTAATACTCAAACTACTCATAAAAAACACATGTGTTGAAGCCTGTCCCACTGGGAGAATGATTCTAAAAATCATTTTTTATTGATTCACTCTTTGTATATCTAAAAAATATCTAGAATCTTATAATAACTTCTTTGAACTTTTTTATGAATGTAATATTTACATATATTATGTGGTGAAAAAAATTAATTTTAAATGAGTTTCATTATGGAATCGATAACACTTACATAACCATTGTACTTGATAGATACATTTATGTAGATCCAAGAAGAAACATGGACACTTATATGCCTTTATCTAATTTCTCGGAGTCTAGTTTGATTAACTGGTCCAACCATTCAACATATCACATGAGGATTCTAGAAGATTTACCTCTTTTCCCTGCTTTATATGAGTACCAAAACCGGTTTCCATCAAACTTCACTAACATTTGAATCATATCGAGCCAAGATCTGGGTTTCTAAAACATAAAAACTTCCAATATTCACATTGTTGATAACCAATTTTTTGTCTGTTACAATTACCCTCATTCCGAGGAATATTTGACCTCGATTTCAGTCAGAGTTTCAATTATCATAATGAAAATTGAGCACAAATATCTTATCGATTGAAAATTGTCTTCATCCTAGCTTTAGTCCAATCCATTCATAGATCTGATAACTATAAGGTAACCTTCAACGAACACAAATGAGTTTGTAAAAATCTTCATCAGGTGATGAGGTTATCTTCATACCCATACGTATTTAACCTTATACTGCAACATCATCAAAATTATCAAAACTGAACTAAAATTCTATATTCTATAGTTTTATCTACTTCAGTGATAACCAGATTTGGTTTTGTCTTCATCCCCTGTATAAAACGTATTTTACCAACTACTCTGTTATTAGAATCATATTTAATTCATCTTTTTCAATGTTATAATAATGCGTTGGCAGTTCTTAAGTTGAGATCAAACTTCAAATCTACTTCAGAAGGTTATCTTCTACTGTGGTTGAGAAAACATCAGTGTAATTGATCTCATAAGGTGTGATGATGATCACCAAAGGTGTGAGGTAGATATACAAAGTCTTTTGGTTGATCCCCAAAGGAATGTGGTTAGTCCAAAAAGGAATGCAGTCAATTAACTTCTAACTATGAATGCTTTCCTTTTACATATTTCAATATACGGTTGGTTATATTTTTCTCTTTTTACAATTTGATGAATGTTTACATGGCTAAATTCCATCTTTCTGTGCAACATCATCAATTTTTATCATGTGTTCGATGGATAATTCCTTATGTTGGTTTTCATTTTAAAAATTTACATGAGACATATCTATTGTACATGGGAAATACAAAGTAAATTATTCATCTTTTAAAAAATATAAATTAACTTAAAATTTAGTTATTTAAATAAAATATTAAAAGCTATATATAAAATTATTAAAATAATTGGTTAATTAATTAAATAAGATATAATAAAATAATAAATAAAATATCAAATTAAAATTAAAATTAATGCAATCACATAAAATACATAGTTAAGAAATTTTATATCATATAATGAATAAACATTATGACAAAAAACAAATTAAATAAATATTTAAAACATTGAGCATAAGAATAAACCAAAAATACAAATAATTAAATATTTATAAGGAAATTAAAAAATAATATTAAAAAATATTCAACTAAACTAACAAGAAAATATCAACTTCGAATAAAAAATTAAAGAACAAGAAAAATATAAATTAAATTAAAAGAACAAAAATTAAGCAATGACGCTAAAATTAATATTTAAAATATACTTCAAAAATAATCTCAATGTCGAACACAAAAAACACACATATATTATCATAAAATTAATATCTAATTAAATTTAAAACTAAGTTAAAAGTAGTAGTAATTTATTCTATAAAGACCCGTTTTAAAATAAAAATACAATTAAATAAAAGAAAATATGTGGAAAACCATCCACAAAACATATCCACATCAATAAATTTCACTTATAAACAACATTATTGAGGTTTATTTATTCAATAAGAGAGGAGATGGAAACTAAAAATGTAAAAAAAATCATAATGAGAGAAAAAATAGATGTGGTTCAAGAAAATTAGAGCATATGATACCACCCAAAGGATCATTAAACAAAGAGAATTCCGAAATAAGATGAGATTGTATCAAAAATATATTTACCATTTTGGTAACTTTTGAATCGTAATCCTCTAAATGAAATGAATTAAAATAAACATTTATATATAATGAATAAAAGGAAGTCCATGATATAACATTTAAAAGGTGTAATATATACACATTATAAAATAATATTGGTGTGTATAATAATAATATGTCTCTATGAAAGAGAATTTTAGATAAATAAAAATTGTAATGATCGTATCATTGAATTTAGAATGTATCAACAGAGTGATTGTGTTTAACAAATGTAAGTACAAAAAATGGAAATACAACATAATTCACAAAAAATTCACTTCACACATAATCATTGTATAATATTATCAATGGATATGTGATATAACCTATTGAAAGAAAATTGAGTTATGAAAACCCTTGTATCTTTAGTAAATTTCTAATCAAAACCCCTTAGATAAAGTAACAACAGTTGTAACATAAAATACCATTAAGTATGATGGATTCATGATATAACATTTAAAAAGGAAATCCATACACAACATAAAATAGATTAGGTTCATAACATTAAAATATTCATTAATGAATGTAAATTGAAATGAAATACCTTACCTGAATAACCAAAAAAAATTCATATGAAGTTCCCTAAATAAAAAATAGACAACTATGATCAAACACTTCCATAATCCCACTCTATTTCTCCTCACCATTCTTATAATAATCACAACTATGGATGATATGTATATATATGTGGAAGAGACCCTAATATCACTATGATATATCATTTCCTACAGAAACCATGTGGTTCTCCATATATAGTAAAATTATAATCGAGGTTGATATAATAATACATCCCTCAGAGAAATCCTCTTATAAAATATAGAACTGGTTGATATCAAAATTTTCATGTGGAACTAAGATGAACCATGAAAAACATATCTCTATATATTTAAATAATTACGTTTTCCACACATAAAGCTCTTAATATTGACATAAGATTCTAACTATATGATCTTCTAATTTTCTATTAAAATATTATGTAAACTTCAAACATGAATCTTTCATGGTGGTTGATTCCTTGTTGGTTAAAAAAGCTAACTAGAAACTATTAACAGGTCATCCATAGAGATAAAAGAATGATTTATAAATGTTGATGTTCATATTAGTTTCCTTTTTCACTTATCTTGATCATCATTATCAAAAAATAGATATCTAAATTGATATTATAATGACATATTAAATATTTATTTATTTTATTTTATTTTATCTAAAATAGTTGCACCTCGAAGGCGATGGTTATAAAATCATTTAAAGATTTGTATTTTATTTTGAAATATCATAAAATGTCATTAATTCGTAATATATATATATATATAACTTTAAATTATCTTCAGGTTTCTCTTAATAAATAATACGATGACGCGACATGTTTAAATCGAAGAGTGTGCACTTACCTTTTAAATGTCATTAATATTACCTTTACATAGGTTTTTAAACTCACTATATGAACCATATGAAACTTTTAATTTCAATGCACTACCTTTATACGATGTCGAAAATCACCCTTACATGAACATAATGACCCTTACATGATCATTATATGACCTTTATGGGAGCATCAGCCTACCCTTATGTGAGTAGAAGTGGACCTTTACCAAGCCTTAAATCCATAGTGTTACCCATACATGAGATATGTAATTTGGAAACTACCATGACCCAAGTATTTAATATTACCATTATATGAGAATGTTTTTTAAATTTACACAGATATTTAAATTATGTTTTAACCCTTACATGAGGTTGCTCTTCTCTTATGTGGGTTTGAGATACATCGATATCCTTTATCAAAGTTTCAGTGCATGAAGATTACCATTATTTAGTGATTAGTCTACCCTTATGTATACACAGTGATGTGTGGGATACCCTTATGTGCACTCATATTTTCATGATTGACCTTTACAAAGGGGTCATTATACCATTACTTGTGCTAGTGAAGTGGATGTGATACCATTACATGGGAATATTCTTACCCTTATATAGAGGTTTCATTACCTTTACATAGCTAGTCAGTTGGATGGTTTACCCATACATGGCTGAGGTATTGGGGGAGATAAACTTATGTTTCCTAGAAGGTCCATTTCATAAGTAATGAATGTTACCTTTATTTGAGCATAAATTTGAGTACCTACCCTCATGTAGCTTTCAATAACTTATATATTGCCCTTACAGGACCTTTGTGAATGATTTAAAACTGGAAATTACTTTTATGAAAATTCATCTTCTTACATATATTATTTTTTAATTGTTAAATTTTATAAATTTAATCTTATAAACTACAATTTAAATTCTATAAAATATTATAACTCTTTTATTCCATTAATTAATTATTTACCACTCACTTATATTTTAAAGTTAATATATTACATTTACTCATTTAATTTACTTTTTATTATACTCATTTAAAAAAATACTTTCTTTACCATTATAAATATTGAAATTTTATATTTATCAATAGTTCAGAGCCACCACTTGATTATATTATAATATTACCAACATAAGTTGTAAATATGATTTTGATTAAATTATAATATTCATAATGACATTATGTTTCAATAAACATCAATGTACATATTATTTTATAAAAAATAACAATATATTCAATAGTAATAGTATTAAAAACACGAGGTTTTTTCATTTTAATTAAAACTATAAATTTCATTACAAAATAAAATTATTTTTATCTTATTAATAATCACTTTCACTTGAAATTCACTTTTAATAAGAATAAATTATAATTTATGAATAATTTCAAAATAGATTATTATTTAACATTACAAAAAATGATGTAGAATTTTCATTACGAATCATATATTTTATAATAATTAGTGAATATATAAATATATTATCATTATGTTCTCTTAAACTATATTTCAGCTTGTTTTAATTATATAAAGTATCTTTAATTATAAAATCAATTAAAAAGACATAAATTTATTAAAATTTCTAGAAATTACATAATGAATGATTATTAATGAAGATTATAGAGGGTAAAATATATGAATATAGATAAAAACTATGTGTTTATGATGGTTATGTTTATTAAAAAGTATTTTAAAGAACTTTCGTAGAAGACATGACTAAAGGTAAAGGTTTTTCATCTCAATTCACCTTATTTGAGACATGTTTCATATTATGTACCTATTTTGAATTTTTTGGGGGTATATATTTAATTTTTAAAATATTACATCATGATTATATTTATAATAATAGTATTTAAAGCTCTATTTGAATATCTATCTTTCAATATCATTCAATTTAAAAGTTAAAAATGCATTAATGGTTTTTCTATATCAATTTTTATTTATTGAGTTATGTTTCCAAATCAAAACTTATTTTCTATATATGGTGTATATATTTTCTAAAAATTTATTATTATTATGAATTTCATTCAACTCATGGGATTTAAAATTTTATCACAATTTCTATATTTCAGGGGCATTTGATTCAAAAGCTATCAATATTGCAAGAGTTTCTCTTCCAATCTCATTTTTAATTCAGTATTGGATTTATGGATAATAAATAGAGGGAATTTATATGTTAGTACCCTATAAAAATCTATTATTTCATTACCTTCTAGTTATTATTGGGGTTTAATATATCCTCTCAAAATCTCATTTCCCTTTGGTTCATCATTTAATTGATATGATGCTTGTAAATGAAACCAACCACACTTCGTTTTTTGATAGGGATTATTTATTATCCATGTACATATTCACTGGATGTTTTTATCTATGATTTAATAATTTATTAAGGGCATTTTTTAAAATTTTTATTTCATTATTTTTTTTGAATCTTTTAATGTTTTCCACGTGGGTCATTTTTTGACCAAAGTGTGACAAGAATATCTCTTTACCATTTTATATGTGAATACAGTTTTCCACTATTATGACCAATCTTCCTTACAAATATTCCTATTTAAGTTTTTTATTGGTTAAAAAGAAATATCCAAATTTTAATGTTTTCTTGAAATAAAATGGAATTTAATCTTATTTTTCTAAATGATTTATCAATTTCCTTAAATAAGGGTTTTCCCATTTATATCAATATCCTTTAATTTTTCTTATTTTAAAATGAGATATGTTCTTATGATACCCTCATATTTATTTCATTAGATTTATTATTAATTATTCTATTTATGTATTTATATAACATGTATCTTTTATATAGGTTAATTATTCAATTTTAGAAATATGAATATTTTCGTGTTCTTATGGCATACATATGAAATATTTTCATTATGTTATAATTGGGACAAGAATTATATATCCCTCTAATAAATTAGGTACACTTTGATATCTCATGAGATATTGATTTTGTGTGTTCTCATAATTATGGTTAATTATATTCATAGTATTATTCATGGAAATAATTATGGTTAACTATGTTAGGAAGACAGTGGATGGGCACAATTGTGGTTTTATTTGTTCACATGAATCTTCATGGATTTAACTATAATTAAATATGTTCACAGTGATATGGTTTTCATTATTATGATTAAGGAACATTCATATGTTTTTCAATGAACTCAAGTCATGATGTCTCATGTATTATGTTATTCTAGGATTCTTATGTGTTGATTTATGATTTATGAGCCATACTTATTTTGGTATTAATTTCCAATGTATGTTCATAGACCATGATTATGTTATCATACACATATTTTGGTCTTTTGATAACCTGTTATAGTTGATGGTTATCTCTTTTTTTTACCCTTGTTAATAAACCATGTTCACTCTTTCTTATGTTTCCATTCCTCATGTCATGTAGAAGTACAATATGTATGGTATGAATACCAAATGAATATAATTAAATGGTATGTATGGAATATGTTCAAGAATAAGATGATTATGTATCTAATATTCAAAGAAACCAAACCTTTGGGTCTTGGGATTATGTGTTTATTTTTTAGATGTAATGATTTAGTACTGAGATTGCGTGTTTGTATTTAGCAATATCAATTGGTATAATAAGCATTTAAAAAGTATGTGTTTCTAGAACTAAATCTAGGAGTGTGAGTGTGGGGTGTCAATTTTATAAACATACATAAATATGGAAGGGATAAATCCTTCATTAACTAATTCATTAAAGTCATATCACTCATGACACATACAACACATCCTCCCTTTACAAAATCCAATGCCGTCGTGGATTTCATCAGTAGTTCAGAGTACATAAAATATGTTAATCATTAATAATAATATCATTTCTATGGACCAATATAGACATCCCTAGATAATAATACTCAATTAAAAATATAAAATGTGGATTTCCTATTAGCGGGTCTATTCTCATAACCTCTTCTCTTATAGATTATCATGTGAAGAATTATGAGAAGTCTCAAAATCTTATAAGCAGCCTACACATGATATGAAAACAATATTTACACACTGCTATATAGATTCCATCCTAACATAGAAAATATTTTAATAATATTGTTGTAGCACGTCAAGGATCACAACATACCAAGGAAGTGGTATGAAATTTCAATGTGAAAAATACTCTATAGACATTATCTCGTTAATGTTTCACCGAAGAATAATTTATTGATTGGATAAATGGAACTTCATTTTTTTATAATTAATAAATTATATATTTACTTAATTATAAATTTATTTATTATAAAGATAAATATTTTTCACATTTAAATCTTGAACAGAAACACCCTTATCATTCAAATAGTTTTCGAAGATCGAAGTCATGTAAACCAGATCAAAAGTATTTAGAATTAAGAAAAAATTACAAAAACGGATTTTGGAAGTTAATCTTATCCTGAAAGATTAAAAAATGGGGTTACGTGTCTTTAGTGAAGATTAGATTATCATAGTAATGGGAAATAAGTGGGGTGAGGTGGGGTGGGTCAATCCAATGAAGGTTTTTCCAAACAAATATCAAATACAATGTGAGCAATAAATTAAATCATGCACTGACCTGTATAAGCCCATCGGTATCCCTTGAGCTTGCACATATTAAAAAATAATACTATTTATAATAATGTAAATATTATATTTTTAATAATTCCTAGTGTTATATGTGATTATAAGTACAGATCGACCATAGATTGAGTTTTAAGGGATGTGGTAAATTATTCATCAGTTGGTTGATAGTGGCATGTTGTGACACTGATGTGGTGGTGAAAAATTTTGATGCATTGTAGATGAGTAATCAATGATGGGAAATAACTAACGATGTTAGTGTGATGCTCTTGAAAATTTTAGGATCTATGAATGAATGATGACTCCCTTTGTAGGAACTAGTTATTTAGGATTCTATTAACATTCCCATGAGTTCCTTTCAAAATTTTTAGTAGAGAAATAATATAAAATTATAATAATAACAAATCCACATACAAAATATTAAGGATATTAATAATTCTATTAGAATTTAAACCGTTTTCAAGGGATTTAGGATCTATATTTCAAGTAGTGGGATGACACACCATGTGAATATTGTTAATAATTACAATATAATTATTATAATATCATTTTAAAATAATAATTATATACCTATTTAAAATTCACATGTGAATTAATGGTTAATTATTATGATAATTATGATGAAAAATTTTAAACGATGGTATAATAATAATATTTATTTAGAAAATTATACTTTAGAGAATCATATCTTGTAAAAATAATATTTTTTAAAAATGTTTGGTTCACAGGTAAGACTGTACTCACACGGGATCAACCACCTAGGGCATGCACCCGCATGGGATGAACCTACATTGGCCTATTCTATTATAAGTAAAACAATTTATGCCTATGATACATTGTATCAACCCTTTATCAACAAATCATACAGGTTGCTAGCCCATTTTTCATTACTATTTTTTCTTGGTCAATTCAAAATAGAACAAAATATTTCACCATGCTAT
Source organism: Viscum album (assembly GCA_963277665.1). NCBI lineage: Eukaryota > Viridiplantae > Streptophyta > Magnoliopsida > Santalales > Viscaceae > Viscum > Viscum album. The sequence goes on along the minus strand of OY728147.1, from coordinate 392,409,753 downwards.
AGAGCATTGCATTCCATGTTAAAGGTTCACCTATGAAAAATAGTGAGTACAAATTTTGCATTATGAAGAGGGTAGTATTAAACAAGTGTTTCTGAAGATCAACTCACTTTATTGGATTATAATATAATGATATTTATTACAACACTTTATAACAATAACCATTTTTCATTTACTAATTACCTTTGTAAAAAATCCAATCAAAAGTGATCATTTTGAGGGTAGACTTTTCAATGGAGAAATCCATATTAGCTTATAGAAAAATAAGTTTGAAAATACTTTTTGGTTATTACCACATCATAGATAAAGTGAGTGTGGTTAAAATATTACATTCAAACACTCCATGAATATCATTTATATAATGAACCAGTCTGGTTTAATCAAGTACATCAACCGAGATGGCTCACCATATGGTGAGTACCATAAAAATTGCCAGAACTATTTCTAGAATAACTATATTGAGGAAAACAAACAGTGTACAAAGTGGAATAAGTGTAAACATCCATGAGACTGACAAAGTCAATCCCAAGGGGACAAAAAATAAAGTAAAACTAGAGAATCCAAAGGAAAAACTCCATGTGACCTTCTGTCACCACCAAACCATCCCACTATGAAGGAGACAAGAAGTGAAGATAATGAACTACATGATGCCCTTCCACTTACCTACATCTTAAATTTTTTTATCTATAATCGTCTAAAGTAAAAAATTAGGGTGTGATATAAAATACTTATAGGATTTCATCGTATAATCTATATAGAGTCTAGTACCATGAAAACATTATCCCTAGATTTAAGCGAACCATTTTATAAAAAAAATTAGAAGATGGTTTTTTTAAAAATATATATTAATTTTTATAAAATCATTCCACAACCTCATAAACTAGGAATATGTCAAGTAAATTAATAAATTCATGTAATCATAATAAAAACAATCTATTCATAAAATATATGATAATAATGTCAGAAACCAACAATGAAATATATTATCTTGTGTAAAACCAAGAATAAATAAAAAATCACAATATTTGAGCTCTAGAATATGAAAATACATACTTAAAAAATATAATGGAAACATCAATCCATAAATCATATGAATCAAAATGATATCAAGCCCCATCATAGTCGATAAATATCAAACATCTAGTGTTATAACACACATTGAGAGTGACAAGTCTATTTTTTGATGCACCCAAGGTTTCCAATGTTCTAAGTATTCTAAAAACCATTTGAAAACCATGATAATTATTTATAAAACTTTTTCATAGTGAAATATTACTGATTACATGGTTGAAATTAATTTTATAATCAAAAACACCATTAAATCATTTCACTGAACACCTAGTGTGAAAAAACTATTTTTAATGAAAAACATATTTAAAAATATAGATTACAAAAATATAATCCACCTTGATATGAAATCAGTCCCTTTTAGAAAAAACCAATAAATTGTATTATATTATCAAGTAATACATGAATGATATTCTTTATATATATGAACCTTCCTCAAGAATAGATAGAATACTCTTTGAATTGATTTCCCAGGGTTGGGGTTTGATTTAGATCTATAAGGGGCTTCAGAGGAATTCAAAAATATTTCTTGAGTGCCAATTTTTTGAGAGATAAATATGAAATCCATTATATTATATAGGGGGTCTTGATATTTACATATATCCTGTAAAATATATGACAATGATGTAGTCTCCATGACCATGATGAAAATTGGACTAACACTGGAGGGACTTGAATGTAGAGAAAGGGGCTATAACATTACTTTCTATGTCAAAATATGACTGGGAAACACACTAAAGACTATAGTGGGGATCCTATTAACCAAGGTAGGGGTATATTTTATTTGACACTATCACATCATAGCCATGAAATTTATAAACTAGAACATATAATGCATCTTACCTTCACACTGTAGGGGTAATGAATTAGGGAGGACTACCAACTTTACACCCTGAAGCTTCTATACTCTAGTTGTACTCTCCAAGAATTAGTTCCCAACCAACCTATTCCATATCTTTTCTCTATATCACATCCATGCCAAAATTGGAAGTGGGGAAAACATTCCACCTCCATAACTCCATGATGTAGCTGGATTTTCAAGGCTGTATAAGAACTCTCTATGGAACAAACACTACCATATATGACATATTACCATGTATAACTCTAGGAGAAAACCATAAAACCTCAAAAAACCACATAACATGATGTACCAACTCTTAATCATTAAAAGGAGAGAGTACCCCAAACAATAGGGAACCTCAATTCTTCCCATCGTATACACTTTCTATCCCTTGAAAGTGTTCCATATTCTAAACCCACAAAAATAGAAGACCACTTCTACCTCAAAATGATTTAATCTCCCATGAATCATGGTTATCGCATCCACATTTCTAATAGTGCACAAACCATGGGAGTTGCTTTACCATGAAATACCGTATCATGATGATCCATAATATGATCAGGTTTCTCAAACATAGAGATTTCAAGATAAATATCAACATATTCCCATTCAATAACATGGGAATGGTCCCTTTTATAACTCCTCAATTGGGAAAGATGAAATATATCATGAATCAATATCAAGAGATATGGAATTACATGTAATAAAAAAATATTCTAATTAATTCCATGATCTTAAAGGGAGAAAAACCTCAGTGCCAATTTTATGTACTTACCCAACCAACGGTTTCCCAAATGAGGTGAAAGTCAAAGAAAGTCCCAGTCACCATCCTTTGAATCTAATATCCATTGATTAAAGTCTGCATGGTATTTTTGGTGACCATGTTCCGTGAAAAATATCTTCTAGTACAACTTCACCTTTTTCGTATTTTCTTAAACAAGGATCAGTCCAACCGAGGACCACTCTTCCAACTCTGACCAATATAAGTGATATTTTTGTGGATTCTCATAAAACACTTTAATGGTTATCATATTAATTTAATCCTGATAAAAATTATTATAGTAAAATTTGAAAAGTGGTGGATTATTTTTTGATGAATATCTACAATCAAGAACACTTTCTCGGAGCATATCCTTAAAAATATAAATAGATCTCTCTATCTTCTCATCCATATGCAGAGGATGTTTCATGAAAATTTTCAAATGGGAACCCATAACCTCTTGAAAAAAATTCCAACAATTGATGTGAACCATGAGTACCTATTAGAAAAAATCATAGAGGGAACCCCATGAATCCCCATAACTTCTTCGACATACAAGTCCCCAATATTTTCCACATTCATCCTCTCTTTGATAGGGTAGAAAGGAGTTGATTTTGTAATCAAATAAATTATTACCCAAATCACTTCATTAATAGTAAGTGTTCATAGAAAACTATCAATTAAGTCTAGAAAAATATAATCCCACTTCCATATTAGAATGGTTAATGGTAGACAAAAATCAGAATATATTTGGTGCTCCACTTTAATCCTCTGATAAGTAAGGCTTTATGAAATGAAAAATAAATTTGAACACCTCATCCCTGGACAAAAATACTAACATATAAATTCATGATACATATTCTTAGACATAACGTGCATTAACCAATAAGAACAATTTCCACTATCCATCAACTCACACCTCAGAAAATTTTTAATGATCAACCTACTTCGGAAACAGAATGTGCCACTAGAAGACTGAGACCACTCACCTGATGTCTCCCCACAACTTAAAATTTTATTGAATCATTGGGAATAATTTTATGAAACTTAATCGAGATGAACTTACTCCTCAGATGATGATTCAACCCTTTCGAAATATAGGAACACCTTCCCACTAACCTCTTTCACTACAAATATTATCTTAGTGAAAAAAATATTTAGAGAGAACTCCACCCATGATTTATTATGTCTTTGGTCAATAATTTCCTTCTCATCCCATTGAAGTCTGCATTCCCTTTACCAATATTGTATGAAATGTCCAAAAAATGGAGATCTCAACCTATATTATTTATCATAAGTTCGTATCCTTTTGAGCTAAAATATAACTCAGGATCTTATGATCATAATATACTATAAACCTATCCCCAAAGTGATTGCAACACCCTGTTTTTAGTGCATGCTTAACCTCTAAAAACTAAATATCATGGGTAAGGTAGATCTTTCCATGAGGGTGTAATTGGTGAGATTCATATCCTTCCTCATTCTTCCACTACATCAAAAAAACACCAACCTTATACATTAAACATCATAGAAAACCTCTTAATCCAAACAAGGTTATGGAATAATTAGAACATGATATGATTTCAACCTCACCTGACATTCCTCAAAAGATCTCTAACATTTTTCATTCCATATAATATTTACACCATTGTGGGTCAAAGTTGTTGTTGAAGATGAAAGATTGTAGAACTACTGAACAGATCGCCTATAATAACAAAAAAAAACTCAAAATTCTTGGGATTTCATATACATTTCTAGGATTCTCCCAATAAATTACTGCCTATATCTTTTTTGGATATGCTAAGACACTTTTATCACATATAAAATGCCCTAGAAACATCACTTATTGGATCTGAAACTCACATTTGTAAAGATTACCATACAAGAGATGTTATTTTATGATTTTTAGGATGATATACAATTGATCCTGGGGATCCTCCTCTAACCAGAAGTATCCTAGAATATCATCAAATAACATTACTACAACAGTTCCATGAATCGATGTAGGATTTGATTCAATATCTCCATGAATACCATATGAGCATTAGTGAGAGTGAATAGCATAACAATAAAACTAAAATGACCATACTGGATACTAAATATTGTTTTAGGTATATCATATTCTTATAATCTCAACCGGTGGTACCATAATCATGGTTCAATATTTGAAAACTAATGATTCCTTTTAGGTGATCAAGGATATCATCAATCCCTGACAATGGATAAATGTTCTTAACCACCACCTGATCTAACTATTGATAATCAACACAGTGTTTAAGGATCCCATATATCTTCTTTGAAAATTGGATAAGAAAATCCCAAGGTAAAACACAAGGGAGAATGAATCTCTTAGTATAAAGATCCATAAATTAAACCATAAGTTCCTTTAACTTAGCTGGTTGTATGCGATATAGTGGAATATAAATGGGAATCATACCGGGAAGCTGGTTAATAGTGGAATTGACATCTCTCTATGGTGGTAAACTAGAAATATCATTTTTTAATTATTTGAGATACACACTCTCCTCTATAGGAAGTGGACTACCAAAGTTATATCCAACAAAATCTAGAAATATCTCCAAAAATTTCCATGACATTATTCTGGAATTAGGTGAAACTGGCCTAACTCTCCAAGATCTATAATACCACTCACCCGAAAGGACATAAAAGAATCCATACATCAAAAAATGAACTGAATGATGATAAATATCGATCTTGGACTTAACCATAATATTCTAATCCATTACAATAACCTGGACTATAATATCAAGATCCAAAACTAAGAAATCCCACACCACTTTGAAGTTGGATATTGTCACCAGACACACAGGGAATTTAAAATCTTATTCAGAACTCCTCCCAAAATGGATGGAAGGACCTAAAAATAATGAAATAAAACCATTAAACAAGCCTAAAATATCTATTTATATTGATTACAAAAAATAATTATAACACCCGTATCAAATAAATCTAGAACCATAAAGGGAAGAATAAACACTATACCATTAATAGTATCCAACCCTTCCTTAGATCCACTCATTGTATGCTAATCTGTGTTGAAATATGGTCTTAGATCCACCTTGAGAAGAATTAGCTGCAGGAATATCCCCATTGGCATGATGATAAGAACCACCACTACTTGAAGAATCAGAACAAGACTATAAACCCATGGTGAGAGTGGATTCATACTTACTACCTTGGGATGTCCATCTAGAGAAACACATGAGATGAATATATTGTTCACAATGATGAAATGTTTTGGTCTTTTCTATATTGTTAGTCTTGTTATGACCAGAACTTCCACAATAGTAGTAAAAAAGCTTCTATTGTCCTAAAGAAACCCCAAAAAATGGTCTTGATAAAAAATGAACATATTTATAATTACTTTTCTAGAAATAATTCACACCTTAGCAAACAATTGAAGAAACCAAAGCTACACCTATAATTGTTTTCCTAATTATCTATTCCTTATACATAACCACTTTATCAATTAACTCCATGATGGTTTTAAGTCATATTCTAATCAGTATTAACTGAATATGATACTTCTGATCCATATCAATCCTCTAAGTCTTAGGATAATCAATTGAAACTAGCTTGTGTGATAATTGTACTAACTCAGTGAAATAGGTGGAATACTTAAAAATAGTACTATCCCCTTTATAAAGGGTAATAAACTTCTTGGTCTTCACCACATTCAAGGGTTATAGAAAGAATTTCTTGTTTAATATCTTCTTAAATGATACATAATTAATATCCTCATGTAGTTTAGCTTTCATAATTTAATCCCACCATTTACTTCATGGAACTTCTATTATATACATATAAAAACCCACTTTAATAGCCTCTAGATTTTTTAGAAGGGTAGATCCATTAAATCCATTCAATCCACTCTTTATATTACTGGGGACCTTTATCACCATGGAATATGGGTGGATTATTCTGAGTAAATTTTGATCTCTGATCTACTGCTCATACTTGGTGTCTAGTACCCACCTATCACAAATTCTAAATAGTTTGGATTATAGATTCCAACAAAGTGGGGTCCACTGAGGATTTTCATATGAAGAATAGCTCAAAGGTTCCATAATTTTATTTGAGTGGTCTTTTTATGAGGTTTTTTCGAATAAGAATCAGATAATAACCAATAATCTTATAACCAAATTCCCAAATTATAGGACCAACATAAAAAATCCTTATTAATGCCTTTAAAAAAATAATTTAAAGAGATCATGGATTCTACCAAAAAAATTAAACACCTTAAAATGGAAAAGTTCCATTAAAATAAACTTTGAATACATTGTATTCCAATAACCTAAAAAACAAGTCTCAAATTAGAAAAATCTACTAACAACCCAAGGTAAATCGATTTTAGATGCAAAATTATGCGGTCTAGAAAACATATCATACATTCAACCAAAATTTAGAGGATCCTAACACCTATCTACCAAGTACCTTAAACCATACCAAATTAGTGTCATAACACTTATAGATAAGTAATCCCCCTAATATCTTCTTGTAATGGACTAGTACGAGTATATCAAACACATCACCCAATATGGATCGCTAAAATGTATCATAAAAAAAAACTTGTCTTATGAATAACCATAACAAGGAAAACCAGCCAAGTATAGAGTGTTAGAAGAGTAAAAATTCATGAGATATAAAACATCAAGTGAAAGGGGATAAACCAAAAGTAAAACAAGAAAAGATAAAAGTAAAACTCCATGTGACCTTCCATCACCACTAAACCACCTAACTATGAAGGAAATTATATCCAAGTGAATCCAATGAACTACATGAATCCCTTCCTTTTATCTTTATCCAACAAAAACAAATCTACAAATTCAAAAAGGAAAAATTAGGGTGTTTTCTCAAATCCTGGCATCATTTCACTAAATAATATATAAAAAGTCCAATACCATGAAAATTTTATCCCTATCTTAAAAAAAATCATTTTATAATAAATTTTGAAAAGATAATAATTTTGTAAAAAATTACTATATTTTCATAAAAGCATTATATTTCCTCAAAACCAGGACTATTTCATATACATGAAAAAAGGAATGTAAGCATAAACAAAGCCAAAAATGGATATATTATAAGATAATCAACTGAGAAACCAACTATGAAATAAAACAACAATTTTAAAACAAATAAAAAATGACAAAGTATAAGACTTGGTTTTTAGCCTATGTGAATAAGTACTCATTCATATAATGAAAACACTAATACATACATCACATGAATCTAACTGATATCGAGTCCCATAATAATATTTTGATATCAAAACTCTAATGGTATAAAACACACTAATAGTGACACGTACATTTCTAGATGTACACGAGGTTCACAAGGGGATATGTTTTCCAAAAACCTTTTGAAAATAATCTTCGCTATTTATAAAAAAAATTCACAGTGAATCATTACTGCTTCCATGTTTGAAAAATTATTTTTATATAAAAATTACCAGTAATTCATTTCATCAAACATCTAGTGTGCATATTTTTTTAAAGATATCCCCATTTTAAAAAAATAGAATTTATGAAGTAGATCCACCTTAATATAAAATCAATAAATTTAATAAATAAACCAAAGGTATTGTATTATAACATCATGTAATTCATGAATTAGAACCTTTATATAGAGACACCTACCTTATGAATGGAGATAATCCACCTAGAATCAATCTCCCAAGATAAGGTTGATTCCGATCCAAAAGAGGATTTATGGGTCTTCAGAAACCACTCTTGAGTGCCTAATGTTTGATAGAGAAATATGGAATCCGAGTTAGTATGTATGCGATTAAAAAATATAAGGAAAGTATGTAAAACATAATACCATGACATAGTCTCCTAGACCACATCACACAATGGTATGACACGTGAGGGACTATGATACAAGAAAAGGATCCATGTTGTAGCCTCCTTGATCAAACCACATATGAGGAACACACCATAGATACTGTAAACCTAGGGATTTAATACAGTTAATTGACACCACCAAGCTATTTAAAATCCTTTTCTAAGACATAAGTTATTTCAAAACCAAACTCTATGGTGTAGTGGTAGCAGATTTGGTAGGACCGCAAAATTTCCACCCAGAGGTTGTTATGTAGTAGCTAAACTCTCTATACAACATCTCCTAATAAGCACATTACATATCTCTACTCCATATTGAAACCATGAAAAAATAGGAAGGGGAACCAATATTCCAAATCTAGAACACCACATCGTAGTCGAATCATCCACAACACTAAGAAACTCTCCACAACACAACCACTCCAATCCATTGCACAATCCCATGTTTAACTCTTAGAGAACTCCATATATTATAAAAAACTATAAAACTTGAAATAATGACCCCTAAACATTAAAAGAATATCATATCAATACTTAGAGGGTGTCACAACTGCATCATAGTGTAATTCATGGTATTGAAATTATAATCAAGGTGAAAAGATACATGAAAACAGATTGATTGAAAAACTATAGGGGAAGGAAGAATTTTCTTTGGAAGGGATTTCATGTTTAAAAAGTCACCATGTCAAAATATTCAATTGGATTTTTCCACATAGTGGTAAATGTCATGGTTAACACCTTTTGGTATTAAAATGATATAATTTGGGAACCACCTCATGGAAATGAATGGTTTCATCTTATGAATTCACATTACAAATTGAGAATTCTAAAATGAGAATGTTAGAAAAATTTTTGATATGAATAAATATACGATATGGTTTGTTTTATTTTATAACGAAAAAATTAAAATTAGAATTATTTGTTATATCAAAGGACACCATTCAGATGTTATTATGAGGGAATATTTCAAAGTATTAAGTGATGAGTTTTAAGGGAGTATTTATTGGAGTTATTTATAGTTCACTTTAATTATAATTATATATTTTATTGATTTAAAAATTACAAGAATATTTAAGTGTAATCCAAATAAATAATTATTTATTGAAAGTGGATTATGGATTTTCAACTTGGATTACATCCATTGCAGAATTATTAAACAAAGGTTTCTGAAGAAAACAGTTGCATGTTGATGGTGTTTCATAGTTAATCTTTAAGTGTTGGTATTGAATCATTTGATTATTTAAAGAGATGAATAATTATTATATTTAGTAATGGAAAACAATGTGACTGATATTCATCATCTATATCCTAAAGGGTTCACTCACTACCTTTTTCCAGACACCGAAATATATATCTAGATTCTTTCACTGAAATTATTCATTTTAATCTTTCACCACACCTTAACTGCCTTCAATTATTATCGAGTGTTTTTTGTTTTTATTTTGGGATATACTACTTATCAAATGAAATTTCTAATTATGCTTACCAAATCAAAAATCATGTCATAGGTTCTGTCTATAATTTCAAAAGGAAATAGGTGATCAGACTACACCTTTAGAGTCTATGTTAGGTTTTATCCTCTAAAATAATGGGTTCATTCTACAAATTTAAAATACAAGAGGATATGATTGAGCTTTTAAAATTCTAGTTTGGGTATATTCTTATTAATGGATATAATGGTTTTTGAACCAGAAAAATGAAAGGGATTTGGGTTTTTCATCCAGGTGATAAAATGGAATGTTGTAAGAGTTTTCACCATCCCTCAAAAGTGATATATGAGATATATGGTGTCACACTCTCACATTGAGTGTGCGATGAGTAGAAACATGAACAATTTGATCTTAACTACTATAAAAATACATTGTAATATCTTGTTTATTAATTTATATATAGTCTTCACACTCATCACACTTATTTGGTTGTGTTTGAATTGATTTATCTTTTAAATTTTATAAATTATGTTTAACTCTGATAATATTTTTATAACAAATAATCTTCCCCTCCTGTATATTTTTATCATAATGTTGGGAAAAAAAATTAGTGTCAGAGTGAACCTTTCATATATCTTAATATTTTAGAATCCAGCTAAATTTTATGTTTATATCTATCTTTTATATCTATTTTTTTCCTCTACACTGTAAAATTTAATGGGAGATCTTTCTCAGTAATGTATTTGATAAGGAATCAAAATGGATTGAATCCAAACTTGTCACCATACATAAAATGTTTAAAGTAATAAAAAATGGAAGATCCCTATAGAATATTATCTTTAAAATGTTGATATTTTATATAAGGATATTGTAATAAAGACATTTGATTTTTAAAAAATCAATCTGGTTACCTTAAAAGTTTTAGATGCTAGTGTGATGAATATCATTTTTTTGATTTTTTTGAAAAGATATGTTCATGTACCACTAGTAATGAAATTTAGATAATTCATGAGACATTTTTTATCAAGAAGACTGCTAAAATAATAAAAAGGAAGAGGGACACCATCTAAATGAGAACAAAGATAATTGAACTACAATACCTTACTCAAAATATATTTTAGTTATAAATTTTAGACATTAAAATTTTAGCTGTTGTAAGTGAAATTAAAAGGGACATATAAATATGATAAAGAAAAAGTATTCAAAAAAGAAAGAGAAGAAAGTATTTGGCTACTTGGAGTGATGTACAAAGTTTTAAATCAAAAGTTCAAAGTGTTAAAATGAGAAGACCGGTAACCATTTTTTTGGAAAAATATTTTAAGGTAAAACATTCATCGTCTCATTATTATTTATCAAGTGACATGGTAGAGTATACTATAAAAGATATAAATATATATTTAATGGGTATCTTGGATGAAAATTAAAATTCTCATTTTGAATATAATTCTATGTGTACGATTAATACTAAATAACTAAATGAAATTTTTGATTCATAAAAATAAAAAATATAATATATGTCATAAATGTGTTACTAAAAACATGACACAAGAAATTAAAGAAATAAAAAAAATATTATTAAAAGGGAAAAAGAATATTGATTATGAAATTTGCAGTCTAAAAGAAAAAAATTAAAATTAATTGAAATAGAATGAGAAATTAAAAATTAATAACTCTAAATTTAATGGTAATGTGTTTGATGATTTGAAGGCTATTAAAAATGAGAATTGAAAGTGGAAAAATAAGTTTAAATCAAAATCTATTTAATATTTTTCAAGGAAGACAAATGTATAGAAAAATGATATATTTGAATAAAATAAAAAAAACTATATTGGACTTTGTTATGATAGATTTATAAATCCAATATACAACATAATTTTTGTAAAAGGTAATTCAATAGTTCTTTCATTTGTTAATTTCCTTAAATGTGGTTCTTTTGTCCATTATGCATATGATTTTCCTTTATGTGTTGATCAATCTCTTGGTCAAAAGAAATCTCTTTTTGTGTAAATCATATTTCAAGGCTAAATTCTCAAAAATTATTGGATATAGGGTTTCTAAAAATTAATATATAAATCCCAATGGACCAAAACTTGTTTAGATTCCTAATTAAGTGTATTTAGAATATAAAACATTCATAAATTTCATAATTTTAGATTTATGGTATGTTGGAATGGTTGAAATTATTTTATAATTATGGAACATATATATATTTCTACTTGTATTGTTCTTTTAATATGTTGGAATGTTTAAAACTGCGTGATATTTTTCTTTTAATGATCATTTTTTAACCTATTTTTTTATTATCGTTTAATGGGTTATGGATGATTTTTTGTTACTTTTAATTCCATATATATATTTTATAACTAAATGAAAATCCTAACATATTTTCATGGATCCTTGTAAAATTAATTTTTTTTATTTTCTAAAAGAGTAAAATAATATGAAATTAATGTAGAGACTATATTTATATCACTACTTTTATATTTCAAAACTATATATAAATATTACATTTACTATATATTTAATGATGTTTAACATATGGGGTTTTAAATTGTCTTACATATTGGTATCAATTTAAATAAACTGAATTTTTATTATTCATAAGGGGGGGGGGTCTTATTCTATATTTTCTTAAGAGGGATCACATGTTTTCAAAATTTTATCTTTTTATAATTTCAAACTGTGTGAGATATTTTTGAAATAATATTTTGTTTTTTAATTATCGAAAAGGGGAATAATGTTAAGTAATTTATGAATTGAATTTCAAAAAATGTAAATACACAGTTTTAATAAGTTTAAAATTTATATTATAACTATTTAAACTTTATTTTATACAAAAAATATTAGTAAAAGTGATTAAAATTAATTATAGTGATTAAGGGAAAATTAATCTAAACAATAAAAAAAACCTTAATCATAAATAAATAATGACATATACACTTGTCCAACACCAATAATATGACAATATTTAGGTCAATAAACCTTTATGTTTCTAAAATTATCCATCTGGATACATTGGGAATAAGTAATACTTGGGGAACACACAATTCTTTTCGAAAAATACCAAGTGTGTCCTTTCCATCCCTTATAAACGGCCACCACTTCTCCCCATTATTCACACTTCTAAAATAACTTAGGGTGAGACAATATATTCCCAACAATCTTTTTGACATCAATACAATAAAAAAATTACCTTTACCAATATAAAATTTGTGACATATATCATATATGTTAGTAAACATTACCAATTCCAATAGATATTAAGTTTCGTGTTTATTAAATTAAATTGCCACCATTTATTTCCACCAACAAATATATGTGTTGGTATTAATTGTTTACTACCAAAAAACTCTTTACTAACAATTAAATTTTTTACTTTATCATATTAATTCAAATAATTTTTTACCAACAAATCAATTTGTAATTATTAATCATTATTAACAATAATTTTCTTAAACATACAAATTTATAGCCATTATTTATTCAAAAAAACAAATTTTTTTAATTTTTTTAAAACTATTAGTTAACAATTTACTATAAAATTATATTGATATAAAAAACAGAAATAATTATATGACTATTTTCTAACTTATTCATAGAAAATTATATTCTCATTAAAAATGAAATAGTTTGAATATTATGAATAAATTATTAATTTGAACCAATATATATTATATTTTACATATAAATAGAATTATATTTTAAATACATTTCAAAAGAATAGAATGTAACAAATAAATAAAATTTAATAATTTATCTATAAAAATAAAATGAAAAACATATCCCACCTACATCATCACACTACCCTCACCTCCCCTCTCCCCACATCGTGTTCTCCCACCGAAACCGCCTCCGGAACCAATGATCTCTCCCTTTACTCAAAGACAAAGTTCATCGACATCACCCACACCCACAAATGCACCCCCTTGATTCTTTAGAATCACTTACAAATTATATCTTTCGATGATCGATTGATTTTACAACTTTTAAATAAAAATATTAGTTATCTAGAGGAGATGGACATAAACACATTTCTTATTCAAGAAGTTGATTATTGAGCCCCTTATTAGGTAATCAATTTTTCTCTTCATGTTTAAACCCTTTGGAATCATGGGCTTCCAGCATTTGAATTGAATAACAGTTAGGGTTTCAGTGAAATTTAGATGAAATGTTTTTTATATTTTTTGTTTTTTATTTATTTTTCTGGAATTTTTTTTTCAAATTACCTAATTCTCTAATTCCACCAAAGTTATTTGATTTAGACCTCCATACTTGTATGAATAATTTATCTTTTCATACGTTTTAATTTTATTCACATGTAGAAGAAATATTATGTTGAACCAGAGGACACAAGTCGGGACATAATTAGATTCATCCCACTGATCTATTTAATTTTATATTAGGGTTTTCATATTTTTTTAGTTAATTTTGGAGGCCATATTTGATTTATACTGTTCAACTTGTGGTAAAAACATATATAAATGGATAGATAATTTGATAGAAGACCTACTTACATACTTTATTACACCATTTTCATTAATATTTTCTTATCCACATTAGATATTGGTCAGTATGAGTCATCTATTTATAGGACAAAAAATGGAAATTAAAAAACTATCTTACAGGTGATTTGGTTAAGCTTTAGGATGTTTCATCAATAGAGAGTATTATTTTATCAACTTATGAAAATTTTCAATTATTGATTAGAAAGAACCATATAAACATGTATTTATTTTTTTTATTGGCCATTATTATTCTCATACTTGTTAATGTGTATAGTTACATGTTATTTTTTCCACAGATAGAGCATGTTTTCAAATTGATTATCATATTAGTGTAAAGTGAAACTAATTTCATTAGAAATTGGAGTAGCTAAAGATAAATTTTTATATTTATTTTTCAAAATTGTATCAGAATACTATATAGAATCTGATAATCATTATTTTGAAAGAGTTATTTGCAACACTTATAGACTATAATAAGAAATTTTAATTGACTAGAAATGTTTTTTTTTGTTGATGGGAAACAGTCACAGATAAATTATCAAAGAAGATAATTATGTGACCAAAAAAATTATAAGAAAAATGGGAACACTCATCCAAAACATATAACATAAATACTTAGAATTTATTGATTTCAAACATATAGAACCAATATACTGATCATCCAAGTGCCAACAGATCAAACCATCCCACCAGACAAGACACGTACAAAAATTATAGAACAAATTCACCAAAAACTAACCAATCCATAATCATTTGTTCATTATAGTGTCTTTGTATAGGACTAATATATAGTCCTCTCACTTTCTTATCAAGAAAACATGTTATTCAAAAATTACATTAAAAAGCCTTGAAAGGATGAAAATGGTCACCAAAATAAATACCATAATCTGATGATTTCTCTTATAAGGTATTAAAGTTTTAGCAGTGAAGAATGTGACATGATAATAGTGATGATCGGGGGTATAAATTGTAACAAGAACCTGAATTATATTTACAAAAATGCATCTGTGGTTCATAAATCATATGATATTTCCATATTATATTGAATTGAATCTGAACTATGTTCCTTTTTGTTCATTAATAATTATTCTAAACCCTAGTATACATCTAGTGAGATAGGGTATCTATGTCTTAATTATCTTCGTAGCTAATGTATATTGAAAAAATATTTGTTGAATTTTTTTCAAATATACTGATAAATAAATTTACTTTGGGGTAATCTCTCAAGTGTATGGACACCCCATCCCTTTACTTAGTGAATAAAACCTAATAATTTCATGTAATACGTCTATAAAAAACTCAAATTTCACATTTCATGTTACATCCACACATTCTTGCGCACTCGGATAAATTTTATCATTAGATAAATCTTTCATAGTCAAGACACTATAATCACAAAACCTCTGCAATAGGCAGTTTTGATAATAAAATTAGTGATTATTTCTAAGGTATTTGCCTCATGGAAATAAAATCTTTTAAGAATAATTCCCTTCAAAAACCTTGTTGTTTATAAGAAAACACTTTTCACATTTCACATACACATAAAACTTCACATGGAATTGGAAATGAAAGGAAATTGGCTTTATAGCTTGGACATTAATGTTCATCACCAACCTATGCTAATGTGAAAGGTAAATATGGATTTTTGTAGATTATATCTCATGGTATGTAAAATAATTTATCCAAGAAAACAATTTTATCTTCTAATAAAATTTTAACATTTTTGGAAACCGTTGGAGTGTCATTAGTCTTCTGAAAGGGCATATATTCATTTGAAGAAAAATGTTATTTCTGATTAGAAAATGAAATAGGTAAATTTGAACCTGATAAATGATGATATAATTAGATTATTATATTTCATGTTATGTTCCATATAAAAAATATTTTCAAGGATTCAGAATCTAAAATTATTTCCTCTACATCACATTGAATTCAATCTAATGTTTACAAAGAAAATGAGAATAATAATTTCATGTACATTGAAAGAATGTATAGTTTTATAAATCCTCTGTACAATTTTTCTTGATTTCCTTTTTATGATCCTCATAATGAACTATAATAATAAAATTTGTGTTTAGTAGTTACAATGTAAATTGAATATTGGGGTAGGGGTATCCTATTATGTAAAATGTTTTTCCAACCTAGTTGACATAAAAAAATTATGTCTCTCTTTTCAATAATCAACGGTGTGTTGTAATTTTTTTAATGAAACATATTATATTAAACTATATCATGGAAATATATGAACATATAGAATTGTTAAAATCCATAAAATTATTTTAAATCACCCTAGAGTCATGATCCCAAAGAGTGTGTCTTGTGATGTGCTCTTATGTTAGGTTTTTATATATTCACTACATGGAGTCTATATGGATTTGAGTATTGACCACAATTTATTATAATGGTCTGGACAACTTTTTTTTCATGAGACCAATGTCATAGTCTATCAATATATGAATCCAAACTGAAGCATGAAAAAATATAAATTATTTTAGGATTGTTTTATGGACATATATGACTATTTTAATGTCACCTAGGATTAATGAGAGGCAATTATTAGTAAGAAATTTTTCTCGAATAAATAATCTAAACTAGTTTTTCTATTTTTCGATTACTATCGAGATATTATTAACCATTTTTTCAAAGTTCTAGAACATAATAATTCCAATTGAATGTGTAAAAATCATGTATTCTAGGGGATGTTGATTACTGAAATACTATAATTCTTTCAAACACTTCAGTTCTCCTATTCGAGCATTTCAAAGAAACATAAATACTACTTCAGTAAACATTTGAATTTTAGACTCTGAAGTGGTTGTAATTAAAAATAATATATTTAAATGATTTTATATATTTTTATTTCTCATTAAAAAAAGATTCTAAAATATTCTATAAACATTATTTAGGTGATGTTAGGAACACCATAATGGCCATAGAACAGCTATACTATCAAAATTTTAATTCCCTCTTAAACATTGCTTCTGAAGTCATGACAGTTGTGTACCTATCATATGATGAAAGTCATTGTGAATATTTTAACTAATTAACATTAAAATATAATAGTGTTCTGTTTACGAGGGGATAAATTCATCTAGGGAGTTATATTTATAGTTTTTTCTTCATTTCATATCTTGTATATTCTTTCAGTCATAGTCAAACTCCCTTTTAAAGTGATTATGCTGAAAAATGCTGTGAATATCATTTGGAATCTTCCTAAAGTGATGAAAATTTCATATTCATTCATACTAGTATTGATTTTATGGATCAAAATATGGTTGTTTTGAGTATTAGGTTTTGTGTGTTAAAGAATTTTAGGAACCTGGTGGCTTCCTATGGTGCTCTCTGTCAGATTATTTTGGGTAGGGGCAGTCCTGTACAATACATTTCATGTTATTGTGTTAGTAATGGTGTTTATTTTTTTCATGCATTATGGAATAGAAGTGACATAATTTCCTGTGAACACATTGAATAAATTTTTATGTTATTATTTTAAAACATCCTTTGGTAGTATTTGAAATGGTTTACTCTTTAAAGAAGCAATCCAGACACTATGACTAGAGATAAGGTGATTCTGATCAAATATTGGAAACAATGAGTGCTTTCATTATTGTGTGGATTTTATTTTTAACATCGCGGAAACCCTTAATCATTTTTAATTAGTATTCTTATATTCAAATATCAAAAAATGGAAAGGTTTTAAATAGGTCTGTGAGAGATTCATGGGAAATATTTCAGTCAACTAGTGTGGAAGCTCTCATAGCATATGATTGTTCAGGTGTTGTTTTGATAAAGGGAACTCTTTTAGGTGGGTTTATTTTTGGGACATTCTCACAGGCTTGCGCATAGAGGAAAACTAGTGACTGAGTCATCATGGTCAAATCAACTACCATGTTTATTGGTATGATTTTGGTTGGGCTGGAAATGGTGATGCTCGAGAGTGTGGTGAGGTCACTTTATGTGTGCTACGCAGAAGATCTATTGTGGATCAACTAGTGGGACCTGGAGTTCTTCAGCCACATGTCAGAGATGCTAAACTGATGTCTCCAACACTGGAGATCTTAGCCCCATGACCAATAAGTATTGTACCAAAATCATCCCCATGCCCACATCCCTCCATGACCATCTGACCCATACATCGGAACAAAAAATGGTACACATGTGGTGCCAATCATTTATTATTATTATTATGTGAAACTTTAATGATTGTTTGAGTTGATTTGTTTGGATAAAAAACAAAAAAAAAGATCTATGAAAGCTATCTAAACCTAGTTAATTTTCTAGGAGAGTGGTTTTGATAGAATCTGAAATGAAAATAGGAAGAGTGGGGTGATTTCATAGGCCCTGCGACATTGAAGCCATCAGAAAATAATCAATCTATTCTCATGTTGAGGTTCCATATGAACCACCTCTCTCAGATAATTTGATGAATATATTCCATATTTTTATATGATTCATTAACTTATAGGTAACATGATTTCTCATGTTCCAAATATTCATCCTAAGAGATTATTTAGTTCTACTAATTACTCTTAACATCCTTTCTTTGGAATAGATCAACATCCCACCTTTGTTGAAAATAATTTCCCACTCCCTGTATATCTTTTCTTTTTTATATTATTAGTGATATTTTTCTCAATATTATCAATCACTTACTATAGAAAGGGGGATTTGGGATAGAATAATTTATTCTATAGGATGAAAAAATGTTGGACTTATAATGGATTTTAACATTATTACTAAATAACCTACAAAAATACCCATTATATATTCAAATATTTGTCAAATATATGTTATTTTTTAACATATATAGAGTATGAGTGAAGTATGTTTGTTTAGTTAAGGGAAAAAATACAATAGAGTCTCTTTATGGGTAGTTTCTCAACACAATTCATGATCACATTATTATTTCTACACAATTGGGTTAGGAGATCCACAGTATTGTAGCTGCTTACCGAGATCATTCTCATAATAATTTACATGTATGCGTGACTTTAGTAGAATCTAACATAGTTCATGTAACATGTTTTTTTGGTTCATGGCTTATTGTCTTCTTCTAAAACCATAGAAATGATTTTTTTGGTATTTGATTACAATCAAGCTCTAGTTTCTTTTGAAGTTGCTACATGTTTCACAATCTTGGTTTCAATTTTCTCTTACACTTTTTATTCATCAAATTTCTAAAGGAACATGATTTTAGTAGATCGGGATTTATTTCTTGTACTATTATACATTCTGATTAGGTATTTTATTCTTCCATTTTACATGTGACATAACATTTTGTTTTTATGATGACACATGGAAATGTTCTTCTTATTTAGTGTGTGATAAAGTATTTAAAATTGTCTTTTTGAAGGCCCATAATATGGATGATTTAATGTTTTTGAAAGTGTGTCATATTTAATTACTTTTATTATTATTTTAATGATGAAAATTAATATTTTTAATGATTTAATGACATCTCGTATGTCACAAAAGTTTCTAATGGGACAATTTTATTTTTGTTCCTCGTGACACAATTCATTCTATATAGGTTGATAATGGGGCTCAGGAGATTTATGACTATCTCTTGAATATTACAAAGTTCAATCTCCAATAAAAATCATTAGAATTTGTAAATAGTCTTCATATAAGTTGGAGGCTTCTTATAAGAAAAATGGATGCAGAATAAATGAGGCTATTATTATCCAAGGTAGTTGTAGTTTTTCATGCAACTACTAGCTAGTATTTCAGAGAAATGCATGTGTGTGTGTGTTCTTGATGTATTAGTGTTTATATTCATGTTTTTTCTTTCTATTAATTATTTTTTATGTGTATTAATTATATAAAATTTCACATGCATATTATGTTTACAGTATTTCCTATGTATTGACTTTTCAAGTCTTTATTTGTATTAGATTCATTGATTCTAGAATCTAGATCTATACGGATTGTGTTATTTTTTCAAACATTAAAATATTTTGGATTTATATTTCTATTTACCTTTTAATCTATAATATATTTCACTGTATAATGTATATTTTTCTTTCCATCTCGGGTAACAATTAATACCCTATAATCCGCTTCCATATTATTTCATGTAAATACTTATTTCCCTATAATTCTAAAACTACATTAACTCTGTCAACTTTTTGACTATATTATTTTCTTCTCAACACATACATTGGTATTTAGGGTGGTATTTGGTTGTTTCTCCTCCTCCTTGCATGGATGAATGATATTTTCTACTTAGCATGCATTTTATATTTATTATTGTGTATATGAATATAGTGTATCATTTTTAAAATACAATTATAAATGTATAATGATTGTGTATTAAATATGTATGTATTTTACATACAACCCTGCACATACATTGGGCTATACCTATTTTATTAACCATGCATTATCCATGATATTCATGTAATGAATGTTTTTTTATTAGTTCACAAAATATATTATTTTTTACATGAATATAGTGTATCATTTTTAAAATAAAATTATGTTTATGTATTTTACATACAACCCTTCACAAACAATGGTATTTACATGTTGTATTATTTTGGGTATTGCTGGATATTCCTTGAAACTTTTTTTTAGTTTAGACTATCTTTTCATTAATTCATTATTTGGGTTATATGTCTACTTGGTTTTTGGTCTTTAGGCTGGGTTTAAAAATTAAAAATTTTTTAAAATGGAAAACCATGATTTTTTTCAACGTCTGTTAATGGAAATCCATACTGAATATTTTAAAGATAAAAATCCTACTTTATTAAATGTATTTCAAAACATTTTTTTTGGGATGTTTTTGGGAAAAGTCATTTATCTATTCTTTAGTGCATACCTACTATACTATTTATACTCACTCCTTAATTGTGCTACCTAGAACCATCTATTTTGCAGATTTAGATATGTAAAGGTTTTTATAGAGAGAGGGATAGTTTTTGATGATGGTGAAGTCCAGGGGGTCACATGGAATGTGTGTCTAGTTATCATACGGTTCATTTTTGTTTTTTTCTATTTTGTCTCGTTGATGTCTTATTTGGTATTAGTTATGAATTTAGATATGTTTAGCGGGTTATTGTATTATCATGTTTATGTTGTGCGATATAGTTTTTTTATTTATTGGTTCTTGTTGGGATAAATAATGTGAGACAACATATTATTGATGAGTTATTTTTCCAAAAATTAGTTCAAAATTCTGGTGTAAGGAATTAGAATTTAGTAGATGAAGTGAGAATTCTATGGTTCAACTAAAACAATATATGTACACCCTAAATTTCAATGTCTCTTATGAACTATTTTTAATTTATGGATATTAATTTACTTACAAAATTAGTTTTAACAAAACATTATTCAGGAATTTTTTGAAAATCATTAATAGAAATTCAAAGGCATTAATGGGTTGCTGGTTTCTTGAGTTGACTTACTGAAATCAATGGGTTGGTGTTGGAGCTGACTCACTAGCATGGATGTCTCACTGGTTTCTAGAGCTGACTCGTAGCATGGATGTTTTGGAGCCACCTCACTGTCAATGATGGGATGAAGTTGTTGGTGCTAAAGCTGACTCGGTGGAGCTGGTTGTTGGGTCATTGGGGTGGTGGATCCTGTTTGGGGTGGGGGTGTCCAGTGTTTTTGTATTGATTCATTTTTTTAAGAATTTCATTAAAAATATAATTATTATTTTTATAATTTGAACATGTGTTAAAATAATCTTTAGTTTAATAATTAAATCATATGTATTATTCATAAATTAATAAATATAATATGAAACTTTATAGAAATAAAAATTTATAATTTTTATTCAAATGTAATTTATAAAGAAAATATTATATGTTGGTAATATTATTACCAATAGAAAAATTTTCACCAAAACCTATTGATAAACACATTAAAAAACATATATATTCTTTTTTTGTATTATTATAATTACAAATAAACTATTTTATATGTCACAAAAATATTTAATGATGATTTTGTACCGATAGTTTTGTGACATGGACATATATACTGGTAAAACATTTTACCAATAGAAAATGCACTTTTACCGACAAATATTCTCCAATTGGAACAAGTAAAATATCTTTTAGTGATAGATTCCTCCTTCAATCTTCTCTTTGGGCATAAATCCATCCATGGAAGCCTTTTGGTGTGAACCAAAAGGAGTTTCCCAATAAGAGGTAAAACCCTTCCTCAAGCTCTTTTGTTTTATTTTCATTATCCACCCCTATACAATAGTTATTCAATGATTATATAATAAAAATTATATCCAAAATATAGTTATATTTTTATAATAAGGTTTAGTCGTATAGTTACATAGACTTCTTTCTAATGTGTAATAAATGTACCACTCTTGTGTACAAAGAACTACTGCCTCGCAAAACGATTTTATTCATATTTCCCTTACAAACATTCATAGTTGGGAATGTGATGGGAACACTATTTATATATGATATATATGAAATTTATTATGGATTTATGATTCTTTAATTCCTTTATAACACATACTACTATACATTCCATCTTGTATAAATACAATAACTTCATTTGTGGACGCGTGGGCTACCACCTCCTCAAAGCGAGGTGATTCATTCACACTTTACATGGAATTTATTAATGATGGTTATAGTGAAAAAATTATATATATATATATAATTTAAATTCTGTTATAATGATATTATATACATATATACATATATTTCATTCAATTTATTTCTTTTAATAGGACAAAAAATGGAAATTGATTTTATGTGTACATACTACCAACCGTCTCCATGAACGAGTTATTCCATTTCATCATTATATTATTTTTTACCTTCTGTAAGTAAGTAAATCATGATCTAAGTAAGATGATCAAGAATAATAATCCAAAACAAATATGAAAAACAAAGATCATTTTACCCAAAACGTAACATTAAAATGGAATTATTAATAAACATGTAAAATGAAGTCATTATTTAATCATAAATTGTATTATATATATTGATATGGTTCTGTGATAGATTTATAATAAACTTATAATTATTATATAGAATCATTGAACGTGTATAACGAGATTCAGGACATAAAGTAAGAAAATTTTATCTCACTTTTTATTTCCGTGAGATACAAGCCTTATTCACCACTAATTTATTTTTTATGATGTGCATACTTCCCATGGATGTATTCTATGATTGTTATACTTAATGTTTTGGTTATTTATATATTAATTTTATGATCTTTATTTCATGGCATTAATGTTTCAAAATATTCCAAATCAGTAATGTAATTTTTGTCTCAATTTTTCTTCTTTGAGAATTATGACATGTTATGCACCTATACTTTTCTATGAGATGTATATGATCTCTTTGAAAAATTATATAATGAGTATACTTATTTTATTTATATTTTAAGCTTCAGAAAATATTATTATATCATTATATTATGACGCAATGTCACCAAATTGAAAATGGTTAACTATTACAATCACGTTGTTTATCAAGATTGAATATGATAATTCCTCCATTAATGCAATATTATAATCAATATATTAATAAATATCATGAATTAAATTAAATACTTATTATTCATGTTATATCCATGTAATGGCACCATTTTCCACTCTTTTTACTAAGATAATTAAGATTTTTTATACGAAAATTGGGCTTCATTTTGGTAAGAAATTTGTGCTCTTTAAAAACCATGATTTCTAAAAGTGTTTTAAAAAATTTATTAATATATTAATATTATGTTTAAATTAAAAATATTCCCGTGTATTACCTTTTAGAAAATTGATTCTAAATGAATTTTTTTTGCAGTGGCCCAACCCCAGAAGCCTGGAGCCGGTGCATTATTTTATTACATTGGTATAATTACAAGGAATCAAATACAAAAGGACCATTCATTTTAGTAGTATTGGAAAATAGATTACAAAAATAAACCATTCATTAAAATTTTAATCTTAATATTAAACAAAGATAATTCTTTGAGAATGTCACTATTCTTTTAGCTTAACCATACATATCAGTCATAAAACACTTCCTGGCATCATGGGAAAATAAAATATAAGAAAGGGGTGAATCTAATGCTCAGTAAGGATAATAATACAATGGAATATATCATAAATAAGTATAAATGATTATTTCTAGGTGACTAACTAAAAAAACTTAGTTAAACATAGTGACGAGCATAATGTGGTAATAATACATTATACCACGTAAAATAATCACATGAGAATGAAACTTAACCATGGATATTATACTAGTCAAATAATCACATGTAATATTAATAACTAATCTCATAATGGAGAAATTCATAATGTCAGAAATCATAACCAAACCTTCAAGGTATCATTACAAGACCACACAAAAACAGTTAAGTCATTAGTCAAAACCCAAACTAGTTTGTCTCATGAGAATTACTGATGCATCAAGGGGCCTTCACTAACAAGTTCCCAACCCATAGGGTTTTATTAACTGGTCTGCCACCCATAGGTATTTCATTAACCAGTTATCAACCCTTCATATACTATGTCCAATTCATTCCTCATATGAAAAGGGTGAAACATAACCAACATAAACTTATTTATTAAAACTAACATACGAAATGTTAATACTTTAACCATAAACCATGAATAGTATCAAAATAGCACATACATAGTCAAAAAATCATAAACCCTTCAATAAAATGTGGTAAATTTTATCATAATAAATCAACCTCAATTAATAATACAATATAACAAAGGATGTTGATATAGATTAAAATAATCTAATAAAATCATTAAAAATTTCTTGAGATATATAACCCTTCTTACTTTGAAAACATATATTTTTCGCACAATTATAAAAGAAAAAAATCATTTCAAAATCACCTTTTATGCATGTAAGGGATTATTTAAAATTTTAAGGAATCATGATGGAATAAAAATCCACTAAAGTCACATAATTTAAAAATAACATTGCTTTCGTCGAAAAATCCATAAACTACCTTGTTTAGAAAATGATAAAAAATATTCTTTCAATTTTTTTTATAAAAAGTAAAATGTAGGTAAAAATGACTTTAATAAATTGTATAAGAATAGTAAGAATATTTTGAAATACATTTTTAAGAAACATGGATATGGATGATAAATATGTACCAATAGATTCTTACATATAAAAAACCTCAGATAATAATGTGATTGTGTAATAAATCTTTACAAAGTTTGTATCATTGAGGAGGGAATTCATAAATATTAAGATTATGTATAACAAATTTATATCCACACTAAGAGAAGTGGGAATATAACATAAATAAATAGACAATGGTTTCCACACATAATCTTTTCAAAATATAATCAACAATGTAGAAGTATAATCTAATGAAAGGTAATTAAGTTAAGAAACCCCATATCTATTGTAATTAGTCAAATCATACAACCCATAATAGTAATAATATTGAAAATAAAAATTTATTACCACAAATTTAATTAGATTCATGAAACATAAAATAGAATTTAATACACAACACACAAGGATTATGTGGTTAAAAATGTATATATCTCAAAGCGGTAAATTGTGAAATGGGAAACCCTTACATCACACATCCTTTTGATAGTATTCATTTTAACCTCCTAAATAATGGTATTAAAAATATTATTAACTTGTACTAGAATCATAATAATATTTATGGTATCATATATGATTAATTTATGACTTTATATTAAAAAACCTCTGACCAATTTAACTACGATGGATAGTTTTAAGTGGACTCTGGAAGCTAAACATGCATTTAATGATCTCAATAGTAGTTTGGTTTTATCTCTGTTGTTGGTTTTACTAGATTTTCAATTGTATTCTAAATAATAATGTGAAGTATCTAGAGGATGTGTTTCCACTATGCTTATGAAATTTTTTTGACCAATTACTTATTTCAGAAAGGCCTTTGATGAGGAAAATATCTCAAAATATGTTTATTAAAAAAAAAATTATGGCATTAATTTTGTTTTTTCATCATTAGTGGCAGTTTTTTTGGGTAAAAAATCAATGTATATATAGAAAATGAATCCCTCAAACAACTTCTTACTTAGTGTACCTATATTGGTGATCAATAATAATGGTAAGAAAAGTTATTAGGTATAGATTTTAAAGTGACCTATAAACCTAAGAAGATTAATCAACCTGTAAAATCTTTTCCATGTCTTTAAATTGAGGAGTTGGAGGACCCATTAGCAGATAAGAAACATGCAATGGAATTTATTTATCCATTATAGATTAAATTAGAAACAATCAGGTCATAACATTAATGATATTTGAGATATCCAAACATCATTTCATTCCTCATCCAGCAACCTGGCACTAAACCTGGATATTATTTATGAGAGGGGTTGTTATTCTATCAACATTGAATTTTTTCAGGAAAACCTTCTCATTACCATGTTAATTTAATACTACCATTCATCCTCTATAGGGGGAGTTTTGGTTTTACAAATATATATAAAATGATTTTATCTAGAATCGTTTTGAATGGTATGAAACATTTGATCTACAATATGTTATTGAATGTGACACATTATACAGAAAAAATACCAAGTGATGTCTTCAATTGGCCTCTTGAAGCCATTAAAGATTTTGAATTTTTTATAGGACTAGATTTATATTGATCTTATTTCTATATTACCTTAGTAAAAATCCTATGATGTAATAATTTTCATTTTGGATAGACTCTATATGAAAAAAAATTCTACTACTATGACAATGATGAACTTCAAAGGTTTCTATAGAGGTTTTTTAAGAAATAATCTATTTTCATGTACTTTTGAGATATATTTGTAGGATCGAAATATAAAATGAGATGCTCAATATACAAGAGGGGGGGTGAATTGTATACATTAAAAATTCCTTTGGAACCTTTAAAGTTAGTTATGAGAAACTAGAGTTTCCTTAAGAAAAGAAAAGAACAAAGTTTAACAAAGTTAAACTAAGTAAATTCACAACACCTCAACACCGAACTGAACTTAGAAAGAGATTCTACCTTAAAGCGTATAGAATCTAAATGAATCAGAGTAAGTAAGGAAGTATAAGAAAGTTATACTTTCCTTAAGATACAAATTGCAGCGGAATAAAAACAAGTAGTAAAACTACTAGTAACAAGATAATAGTCTTTTAACCCAAAGAGAAGGGTATCCAACAACCTTGGATAAAGGTCCCTTGATTTATACTTTCAAGCAAGTCTGTCTTACCCACACCAGGGTAAGCCCTCGATACGAAGATCGGTGTCTCTGTCTTGCTATCCCCGCAAGCCCTCAACTTCAAGGTAGTTGGCAACCTCTGTCTTTCTCAGCAAGAAAGCCCTCGATCTTTAAGGTAGTCGGCACCTCTGTCTTTCTCAGCAAGAAAGCCCTCGATCTTTAAGGTAGTCGGCACCTCTGTCTTCCTATCCCCAGAAGCCCTCGAATGTAATCAACAACATTCGGAGTCGCACGAAGCTTTGAGAGTTAATAAGAGACTCTCTCTCTAGAAATCACTTCAACAGCATGTAAGCACAGAAGTCACAACAACATCGAGCTCTTTCAAATGAGCTCCTATTTATAGGTATGGTCGGCTCCTCCTCCAACGGTCATATTTTCCTTAAAGTTCGGAGGGACCTGTACACGTGTCACTTAGACAACGGTTAGTTTATAACAAAATGGATGACATCGTTTTATAACAAAACAAGTGTAACAGAAAGTACGACATCGTTTTAAACCCTAACATAAAAGTTCGGAATAGAAATTTCGGAGTGAAAGTTCGGAGTGAATAAATTCAGAGTGTATAAAACAATGATAACCAGATTCTGTTTAATAGGTGAATTCGGAATGGGAATTCGGAGTAGGAATTCGGAATGAGAATTCATCATCAGAATTCGTAATGAGAATTCATCATCAGAATTCGTAATGAGAATTCGTAATGAGATTTCTTCATTAGAATTCGTAATGGGAATTCTTCATTAGAATTCGTAATGAGAATTCGTAATGAGAATTCTTCATTAGAATTCGTAATGGGAATTCTTCTTCAGAATTCGTAATGAGAATTCGTAATGAGAATTCTTCATTAGAATTCGTAATGGGAATTCTTCATTAGAATTCGTATCCTGAATCTGGAATAGAACTTAGTCAGAATTCATAACCGGAATTCGGAATGTAACTTCCTTATAGTTCTTGTCCAGAATCCGAACCCTAAAACAGAATGCTTTTTATCAGTTTTAATGATTCCGAGAAAGTGAATCCGAATTTCATACTTAAGAAAAATATTAATGAAAATATGATAAGGATAATTTTTCTTATAAAAGCGATTTTCCTTACAAAAGCGATTTTCCTTAAGGATAAGGTGTTTGTGATTTTCAAAACAAGAAGGAATGGAAAAGTCATAAGGAAAACCTTATTGACTCAACAATCTCCCCCTTTTTGGAAAGCACAAACATCCTTACGAAAAAGCTATTTCTAAGAAGAAAGAAACACAATAAAGCTTATCTCCCTTGGTTTAAGAATATAGATGAATACGACTAACTCCCCCTTAGGCTTTGAAACTCTAAGGATCGTATTCACTTTTCCGGAGTGATGTTTCTTTAATAAAAACTCCCCCTTAAACAAACTCTTATTAGAGTTCTTTCTCCTTGGGTATTTTCCTTTCTCCCCCTTTGAAAAACTCTTAATAGATTTCCTCTTTTTCTTAAGGATCTTTTCCTTCTCCCCCTTTGTGATTTTCAAAAAGAATTTGAGGGAATGGAAAAACTTAACAAAGTACCTGTAAGATTAGTAACGACAACAAAACAGAACAACAAGCATGATTCTCATTAAATTTGAAATGTCAGCAAGAAAAACAGATTACAACAAAAAGATCGGATTGGTCATTTGGGATCTTTCTCCTTCGACATTAGCCCCTTGAGAATTGTCTTGATCTTCTTGAGGTCTTTGTGATCTTCCTCTGCTTGCTTTTCTAAGGCAAGTATTCTTGCTGTCTGAACTTGAATTACTTCTTCCTGAGCCTTCAGCTTTTCTTCCTGAGCTTCCATTTTCTCTTCCTGAGCCTTTATCCTTTCTAGAAAATTGATTCGATGATCCCTTTCAAATTTCCAACTCTGATTTACGGAGTTGAGCTTTCCATTAAGATCTCTCACTTCCTGAATCCGAATGTTCCTTTCCTCTGTCAACCTTTCTTCGAACAATGCAGTCAGCTCTTTAATCTTTTTGTCCTCGGTTTCAAAAGCATCCTTAACATTCTCCTGAAACTCATCCAGCAACCTCATCTCTTCCACATTCTTCTTTGACCAGCTAGTCATCCTTTTGCAAGATCTTTTATGGGATTCGTAACCAATGAAGAAATTTTTGAACTGGGCTTCTATCTCAACACATTTATCCATAACCATGGATACGGAGTCGGTTTTCTGATTTAGCGTATGTTGGAGCATCTGGCACCGAGAATCAATACTGGAAAAGGTCGGAATGGTTCCCACCAACTTTTTCAAGGACTGAACAACAAAATCGTGCCCCAACGATGATGACTCCGAATCTGACATCTTGCTAGGAGAATTTTCTTCTTCAATCAGCTCCAACTTCCTCTTAGAAGAGCTACCAGCTTCCTTCCTCATACTCTTTTCTGAACTCGGGGTATCAGCAAGAATTTGTTTCCCCTTATCTTTTTCCGGAATAGAAACCTGTTCCGGAGATCTTTTCTCACTATCAGAGACCTGAACAACATCATCTTCCTCAACCACAACTTCTAGATTTTCTTTCTGAGCAGCATCAAGTAGAAATTGTTCTTCTTCTCCATGATAAGAAACTTCTACTTCTCCTTCCTTTCCTTCTATTACTGGAGTAACCAGCTTTGAAGATTCGGCTTCAGATGTTCGGAGCGACAGGTGTTCCGAGGGAGTTCCCTTATATTCATCTACCTGTTTGAGCACATCTCCTGTCTCGCCACTTCCTTCAGCAACCTCTTCAGCTTGTTCCACTTGTTCAACTTCGTCAGCATTCTTAGCAGCAGACTCTTTCGGATCATCGAGATTTCTTCCTGGAGTCTCAGGTAGAGAGTCCAAAGAAAAAGTTCTCGGAACGGGAATGGTTGCTGAAACCATTTCATTAAACTTCAACAAGGCTTGCACAGCCTCAGCTTCTGACAACTTCTTCTTCAGCTTCTTTTCCTTAGCTTGCTTCTCGAGCTCATCAGCAGCCTTTTCTTTCAGAGCCTTAGCCTCTGCGGGATCCAATCCGAACTGCGGATCTCCTTCCTTCCTCTTCTCCTTGTCAGCTCTCCACTTCGCTGCAACCTCCTCAGTATAGGTCTTCTTCTTCTTAGGCTTAGGAGGTGCGGAGTGGACTTCCTTAGACTTGGGTTCCTCAGCTCCACCAACTACTTCTTTCAGCTTCCTCTTCCTTACCGGCTTGGAGGGTTCCGGATCAGCCACTTTCGGAGTCACTTCTTCTTGAGGAGGAAGATCAATAAACATGCCAGACTTCTTGTCAAATGCTATATTCATCCTTTTAAGAGTTGCATCACTGAGCAACATGATCTTGCAAACTTTCGGTTTAGAACTACAAGCAACCTTGAAGGACTCAAGGCACCGAACTATCAGCTTCGACAAAATTGCCGGGTACATTACTATCTGAGCTCTCAGATTCCCTTTCTTTAAATTATCAAGATTAAGAAGGATATGCTTCATCAGGTTGAACTTCCTTAGATTTATCAAGAAATCTAAGATGTATATCTCACTCTTCTTCAAGCTGTCCTTGTCTCCTTTTCTCGGTACAATAAGCCCTTGCACCCATAACTCCAGAATCCGGAAGTTTGTAGAAAGGGTTGCAATTTTCGAAGCCTTATCATCATCCAGTCCGAGAATTTCTAAGGCTTTCTCCTTGTTGAAACTACCCAAGGAGTCTGGCAGAACATGCGAGATAAACTCAGCTTCCCCTTCATAATTCAACCCTACCAAGCTTGCAGCCTTGGTGTAAGATAGCTTGTAAGTCTTGCCATACGATTTGAAGGAAAATTTTTCTCTATTGTCTTCCACAAAGAAAGCAACCGACTCATAAAACTCAACAAGCAAGTCTGGGTAAACTTCATCTTGGTTGCCGGTTTTTGATATCGCAACATCTTCCCAGCCATTGAGCTTGATATTATTTGATATAATAGAATCATAGTTGCTGAAGAAATTTGGATGCACTAACCGTTCTCTGTAGACTAACCACTGAGAAATGGGCTTGGTTGAAGACATCTCTTGAGAAGCTAACTCTGCAGACATTCGGATTAGAAGTCTCTGAGAAGTTCGGAACTGAGAAGACTGAAGTTCGGAACTGGAAAACTGTAGTTCGGAACAGGCTTAAATCAGAGAGACAGAGCTTCAGCATGCAAGAGCTTGAGATCGATGTGGGACGAGAAAATAGGGTCCCCTTTATATAGGCTTTGGGATGACGGTTCAACTTCCTTGGTTGATCTAACGGTTTAGAATGATCTGAGATCAGATCTGACGGTTGAGAGGTTGAATCCGATCTTTTTGAGGTTTTATTAAAACAGAATTCAAGAAATTAAAAAAAACCGAAAACAAACTATAAGAAAATGCCAGCAAGTAAAATATGATTACGAAAACTTCAGTAAGGAAGTCATACCTTTCGGATTAGCTTAGGAAAGTTATTCGTAATGGGTAATGTAAAGATGACTACGAAAAACTCAATACGAAAAACGCAATACGAAAAACAAAAAAAACTTGTTATGGAAGATTCAATACCAAAGTTTTTCCATTATGAAAATACCAGTACGAAAATTTTCCATTCCGGAAATTTTCAATACGAATACTTTTATTCCAGAAGTATTTTGTATGGAAATATCCATTCTGGAAAATTGTAGTTCCGGAAGTTCCATTCCGGAAAGTTTCGTTCCGAAAAATTTGAAAACAAATTTTGAAAAACTTTGTTAAATAAACAAACAAATGTACTCCCCCTATGAAAAGGAGTTTATTACTGTGAGGAGATTTTTCCAACAGAAAATTAATTAAGGAAGATTACCTTACGGTTATCATTCCTAACTTCTGTTTAATATATTCAAATCTATCAGAAGGTAAAGATTTTGTGAAAATATCAGCAAGTTGATCTTGCGTTCCGATAAACTGAAGAATAATATCTCCTTTAAGTGTGTGATCCCTAAGAAAGTGATGCCTAATATCTATGTGTTTTGCACGAGAGTGATGTGCAGGGTTTTTACTTAGGGCAATAGCACTTGTGTTATCACACAAAATTTGAGTTTTAGTAAAACTCAAGCCATAGTCTGTGAGTGTGTGTTGCATCCACAACACTTGTGCACAACAACTTCCAGCTGCTACATATTCAGCTTCAGCAGTGGAGAGTGCAACAGAATGTTGCTTCTTGCATGACCAAGAAACTAATGAATCTCCTAAGAAATGACAAGTTCCGGATGTACTCTTTCTATCCATTCTACATCCTCCAAAGTCAGTATCAGAAAAACTTTTTAGAACAAAATCATTTCCAGAAGTATAAAATAATCCTAGATCCATGGTTCCCTTAAGGTAGCGAAAAATTCTTTTTACTGCCTTTAAGTGGGATTCCTTAGGATTGGATTGATATCTTGCACATAAGCATACTGAAAACATTAAGTCTGGTCGACTAGCTGTTAAGTAAAGTAGACTTCCAATCATACCTCTAAAAGATGTTTGATCTACTGGTTTCCCAGCTTCATCAGGATCTAAAGAGTTTGAGGTACCAATAGGAGTACTTATACTCTTAGTGTTGTCATAACCATACTTTTTAAGAAGATCTTTAATATACTTATGTTGAGATATGTACGTTCCTTCTGGTTTTTGAGAAATTTGAAAACCAAGAAAAAATGTTAACTCACCCATCATACTCATTTCAAACTCAGATTTCATTAGACTAGCAAAAGAATCAGTCAAAGATTGCTGAGTTGAACCAAATATAATGTCATCAACATAAATTTGGACAATCAAAACATTTTTCTTATCTTTCTTTATAAAAAGGGTTGGATCTGCATTTCCCTTAACATAGTTATTTTGAAGTAAAAAACCAGTGAGTCTATCATACCATGCTCGTGGGGCTTGTTTAAGGCCATACAAAGCTTTGGTAAGTCTAAAAACATGATCTGGATGTTTTGTATCTTCAAAGCCAGGAGGTTGTTCAACAAAAACTTCCTCTTGAACATAACCGTTAAGAAAAGCACATTTTACATCCATTTGAAATAATTTGAAATTAAAGAATGCTGCAAAGGCAAGTAGAATACGGATAGATTCAAGTCTAGCTACTGGAGCATAGGTTTCTTCATAGTCTATTCCTTCTTGCTGATTATAGCCTTTAGCAACAAGTCTAGCTTTATTTCTAACAATGACTCCATTTTCATCACATTTGTTTCTGAAGACCCATTTCACTCCAATAACAGAAGTTTCCTTAGGTCTTTCAACCAAGGTCCAGACTTTATTCCTTTCGAATTCATTTAGTTCATCTTGCATTGCTTTGATCCAATCATCATCTCCTAAAGCTTCATCAGTGCTTTTAGGTTCTAGTTGGGAAAGAAATGCTAGATGTTCTACTTCATTTCTTAAGGAACTTCTGGTCCTAACAGGTTGATTTACATCACCAATGATACTATCACTGGGATGATTCTTAAGAAACATCTGATTTGGGTTTTGTAAAACCTGTTCATCAACATAGGGTAGAAAGTCTTCTGGGGTGAATGTTTCAGAAGTATCTTCTGGAACAATTTCCTTATCAGAAGGTTCTTCTATCGAAGATTGATAATCAGTTTTTGAAAACACATCCGAGGATGTAGGTTGGGAGGTTTTAAAAACAAAAGGATCAGACTCATCAAATTTCACATGTACTGTTTCCTCAACAGTGCAAGTATTTTTATTAAAAACTCTATAAGCCTTAGAGGTTGTGGAATATCCTAAGAAAATCCCTTCATCTGATTTTGGTGCGAATTTATGTAAGTTATCTTTAGTATTCAAAATGAATACTTTGCAGCCAAAAACCTTGAAGTAGGAAAGTCTAGGTTTTCTACCATTCCATAACTCATAAGGAGTTTTATTAAGAAAAGGTCTAATCAAAACTCGATTTATAGTATAACAAGCAGTACTTACAGCTTCAGCCCAGAAATGTCTAGCAATAGAATATTCACTCAACATGGTTCTAGTTATTTCTTGAAGAATTCTATTTCTTCTTTCAACTACACCATTCTGTTGAGGAGTTCTAGGTGCTGAAAAGTTGTGAGTAATACCTTTCTTACTACAAAAAGTTTCAAAATCAGAATTTTGAAATTCTCCTCCATGATCACTATGAATAGTTTTCAATGGAAGGTTTTTCTCATTTTTAACTTGAGCTCTAAAACTTTTGAAATAAGAAAAAGCTTCAGATTTCCTTTCTAGAAAATAGACCCAAGTAAATCTAGTGTAATCATCAACTAGAACAAACACATAGTATTTGCCTCCAATGCTTCCAGTTTGTGTTGGACCAAAAAGATCCATGTGCACCAATTGTAATGCATCGGTTGTTGAGACTTCACCGATTGACTTAAAACTAGATTTATGTTGCTTGCCATATTGACAAGGATCACAAACTTTAGAAGAATCAAATCTAAGCTCCGGTAGATCCTTAACAAGTTTCTTCTTAGAGAGTTTACATAGGTTTCTAAGATTACAGTGTCCTAGTCTTCTATGCCATAACCAAGAATGATCTTCCATTGCACTTAGGCAAGGTAAATCTTGTCTTCTTAAGTCTTCTAAGTTTAAGGTGTAAACATTCTCTTGCCTGTTGGCTGAGAGAATAAATTTTTCCTTGGAATTGTGAACTAAGCATTTATCGTTCCTAAAATTCACAAGGTAACCTTCATCACATAATTGACTTATGCTAATGAGGTTGTTCTTAAGACCTTTAACAAAAAGAACATTTGAAATCAAAGTTTTACCCAAAAGAACTATATTACCAATACCAACAATCTCTCCCTTAGCATTGTCTCCGAAAGTTACCTTTCCTCCTTTCGTTTTGATAATCTTTTCAAAAAAGCTTTTGTTACCAGTCATATGCCGGGAACATCCACTATCCATGTACCAAATATTGTTGCTGGAACTTTCTTTATTTTCCTGAAATTAAGAACAAAGTTAGACTTTCGGAATCCAAACTTGTTTGGATCCGAGATTTCCAGACAATAAAATTTTAGGTATCCACATTTTCTTAGAAAAATAAGCTTTATGAAAACCTAAGGATTGGGTTTTGTTTAAGGAACAATTTCTTGCCCAGTGACCACCACATTGACACTTAGTACAAAATGGAGCACTTTGAGGAACAAAATAATTGTTGCTGAAAACTGGTTTTGCATGGGTATAACCAAATCCGGATTTATTTCTTAAAGGTCGTATTTGAGAATACATCTTATCAAAATTTTCCTTACCATGGGTAAAGTTTGATAAACACTTCTTTAAGGAAAATATTTCGGACTTGAGTTTTACAACCAAGTTTTTATCCTCAAAATCATTAGTTTTGGAACTAGAGTTAGGCTCGAAAACATTTTTATTAGAAATTACTTTTTCTAACTCTTTAGAAAGTTTATTCTTCTCAGAACTTACTTCCTCAAGATTTTTTGAAATACTTTCAAAATCAGCATTTTTCTTATCAAGATCTTTAGAAAGATCTGATATCTCTTTAGTAAGAATAGAATTCCTAGAATTTGCCTTATCAAGTTTCTTGTTGAGTTTGGAATTCTCAATCTCAAGAAGTTCAGCAAACCTAGAGACTTCTTCAAAGGTAGGTAAAGTATTTTCCTCATCAGAAGATGATTCTTCATCGGAAGAGTTATAATACTTATTATCATTAGGATTTAAGGAAACATTGGTCAAAGATTCAGCATTTCGTACCTTAGCCATAAGACAATGATTATCAATAGGTAATCTGACTATAAGACCAAGATTCTTCTGTCCTGAAGATTCATATTCAGAAGATTCATCTGAAGAGTCACCACCACTGGCACTCCAGGTGTCATTAGCTTTCAAAACTTTCTTAGCTTTAGCTTTGTAATATTTCTTCCTGTTCCTGTCTGAATGCCTTTCCTTTCTTTCTTTCTTTCTGAGCATAGGGCAATCTGGTCTAATATGTCCAGCTCTCTTACATTCATAACAAGTAACTTCTCCATCTTTCTTATCTTTCCTATCCTTCTTCTTATACTTGGATTGAAAGTTTCTTTGTCCATCTATCTTGTTCATCCTTCGAGCAAGATTGGATAATTCATTTTCTGAAACTTCACTTTCACTAGATTCGGATTGGAAAATGACTTTCTTCGATTTGGATCTGGTTACTCTCTCAGGAGTCTTAGCTTTCATCTGATTTGAAGTTGTAGTAAAAGCAACAGTACCATTTCCATTCTTCTTCTTGATGTTGTCAGCATCCCTCTTCATTCTAGTCTCATGTTGTAGAAGAGTTCCAAATAATTCATCAAGAGTAATTTGAGTAACCTTCCTGTTCTCATCAATAGCTGTTCTCTTGGATTCCCATTCATTGGGCATAATATCAATTATCTTGTCCACAAGAACTTCATCATCTAAACCTTTCTCACCCATAGATTGCAGACTATTGACAATGGTCATAAACCTCTGTTGAACTTTACAGATAGGTTCTCCATAAGGAAAATTAAAGCCATGATATTCAGCTCTAAGCATAGCCCTT
Source organism: Viscum album (assembly GCA_963277665.1). Taxonomy (NCBI): domain Eukaryota; kingdom Viridiplantae; phylum Streptophyta; class Magnoliopsida; order Santalales; family Viscaceae; genus Viscum; species Viscum album. Next base: position 392,372,643 of record OY728147.1, on the reverse strand, counting down.
CTAGTCTCAATCACTTTAGAAGTCCCAAAGTGTGTAACCTCTAACTTCTTCCATATACAATTAGCTGCTTCACAAGAAGAAATTTGGCTATATATATTTCTAGTCATTGAACATAATAAAGTGTTGCGTACCTTATAGTTAAGTTGATATTCTTGCTTCTCCTGGTTAGTAAAGGTTCTGACTTCCTTGTCAGGAATTTTGTAATCACCAGTAAGCATCACAAAGTTATCTACTCCAGTATTGATAGCGAATGTCTTCATACGATCTCTCCAGTATTCATAATCATTACCATCAAAGATTGGTGGTCTTGTAGGATTCAGATTGTCTATCGAACCAACATTCATTCCTGCCATACTTAAAAATAACTTGGATACAAATTTATTAGTAGCTAAGAATCGAAATCACAAAGTTCGAAATGGAAAAAGTTCGGAATGGAAAAAGTTCGGAATGGAAAAATAAGCAAGAAAAACTTGTATGTGAGTACAAGTATTTCAGTAACCTAGCCTCTGATACCAAATGTAAGAATGGTATAGAGTAAGAGGTTTCCAACCTCTGATACCAATTGTAGGATCGAAATATAAAATGAGATGCTCAATATACAAGAGGGGGGGTGAATTGTATACTTTAAAAATTCCTTTGGAACCTTTAAAGTTAGTTATGAGAAACTAGAGTTTCCTTAAGAAAAGAAAAGAACAAAGTTTAACAAAGTTAAACTAAGTAAATTCACAACACCTCAACACCGAACTGAACTTAGAAAGAGATTCTACCTTAAAGCGTATAGAATCTAAATGAATCAGAGTAAGTAAGGAAGTATAAGAAAGTTATACTTTCCTTAAGATACAAATTGCAGCGGAATAAAAACAAGTAGTAAAACTACTAGTAACAAGATAATAGTCTTTTAACCCAAAGAGAAGGGTATCCAACAACCTTGGATAAAGGTCCCTTGATTTATACTTTCAAGCAAGTCTGTCTTACCCACACCAGGGTAAGCCCTCGATACGAAGATCGGTGTCTCTGTCTTGCTATCCCCGCAAGCCCTCAACTTCAAGGTAGTTGGCAACCTCTGTCTTTCTCAGCAAGAAAGCCCTCGATCTTTAAGGTAGTCGGCACCTCTGTCTTTCTCAGCAAGAAAGCCCTCGATCTTTAAGGTAGTCGGCACCTCTGTCTTCCTATCCCCAGAAGCCCTCGAATGTAATCAACAACATTCGGAGTCGCACGAAGCTTTGAGAGTTAATAAGAGACTCTCTCTCTAGAAATCACTTCAACAGCATGTAAGCACAGAAGTCACAACAACATCGAGCTCTTTCAAATGAGCTCCTATTTATAGGTATGGTCGGCTCCTCCTCCAACGGTCATATTTTCCTTAAAGTTCGGAGGGACCTGTACACGTGTCACTTAGACAACGGTTAGTTTATAACAAAATGGACGACATCGTTTTATAACAAAACAAGTGTAACAGAAAGTACGACATCGTTTTAAACCCTAACATAAAAGTTCGGAATAGAAATTTCGGAGTGAAAGTTCGGAGTGAATAAATTCAGAGTGTATAAAACAATGATAACCAGATTCTGTTTAATAGGTGAATTCGGAATGGGAATTCGGAGTAGGAATTCGGAATGAGAATTCGTCATCAGAATTCGTAATGAGAATTCATCATCAGAATTCGTAATGAGAATTCGTAATGAGATTTCTTCATTAGAATTCGTAATGGGAATTCTTCATTAGAATTCGTAATGAGAATTCGTAATGAGAATTCTTCATTAGAATTCGTAATGGGAATTCTTCTTCAGAATTCGTAATGAGAATTCGTAATGAGAATTCTTCATTAGAATTCGTAATGGGAATTCTTCATTAGAATTCGTATCCTGAATCTGGAATAGAACTTAGTCAGAATTCATAACCGGAATTCGGAATGTAACTTCCTTATAGTTCTTGTCCAGAATCCGAACCCTAAAACAGAATGCTTTTTATCAGTTTTAATGATTCCGAGAAAGTGAATCCGAATTTCATACTTAAGAAAAATATTAATGAAAATATGATAAGGATAATTTTTCTTATAAAAGCGATTTTCCTTACAAAAGCGATTTTCCTTAAGGATAAGGTGTTTGTGATTTTCAAAACAAGAAGGAATGGAAAAGTCATAAGGAAAACCTTATTGACTCAACAATATTCTTAGTGATAGAGATCTTATATTTATTAGTAATTTCAAGATGTAACTATTTTTGTTAGAGGGAACCACTATGAAAATGTCTTCTTGATACCATCCACAAATAGATGGGAAAATATAAATTATCACGAAACTTTTGGAAACATATCTATGGTGATTTTCTTTTGAGATTCCTATGAAATAGGAATTATAGATTCATTAGACTAAGGGTTTCTTTAACACTTCTACCCATTCCCCTACCTCCTTGAATTCCACTGAAATAGATTATGGAAGAAAACCACCTATGGTTATTGAATTTTTTATAAGTGAAACCCCTAGTTGTATCATTTCATTACGATAGGTATACCATGCTAACCCATACACAGCAAAATATTCACTAATCTTAATGGTTAATGACTCAGTTTTATATCAAATATAGGAGGGATGGGGGTTTTTAAGTTGGAAACTATAGGTTTGATAAGATCTGGCCAATTTTATAGTATCTATTGTCTATAAAGTTGTTCCATAATATGGAGATTAGATTTTATGACCAATATTAAATTATGGATCAATTGGGTAGTATAGAAAATACAATATAATTAATTTGGTATATTTATTCATACTATATTTCATGTTTCCAAACTCAAGTGGATAATGGGTGATTCGAAAGTGCATTTGGACCTTCCTGGGTTTTGGGAGTGTCTCTTCTCCTGGACTTGAAACAACTAAACTCTTAACAGAAAAGGGGGAATCTAGTAAGACTCATAGTTTTTGGTTGCTCCATTTGAAAAAAGAATCCTGTTGAGGAATCAAACTAGGAGGATTTTGAACAAATTATTTTTCATATTCTTGGTTTTGAACATGGGGACAATGTTATCTTTGAGGAGGGTAGAAATGTCAGTGTCCAATAAACTAGTCTGCATATTGGTATAAATAATTTTCCAAACCCATAATATTACACACAAACCAATTTTGGAATGATAAAATGGAGAAAATTGTTAGTGTATTCAGTTAGTTAGTTCTATCAAGAATGGCCTCTATCTATAAGAAGGATAGTTGATCTCAAAGTGAGATAAAATTATTCAAGTACAATAATGATGATCAATTGGGGATGGAATAAGGGATAGGTGGTCTATTAAGTCCTAAAATAATAATTTAGAGAATATAAGAAGAAATTTTCTTTTTCATATTCTTTTTCATAGTATCTTACTACATTGAATCTTTATAAATATGGGTATTATGGAAGAAAAGTGAAAATCAGTCCCCTGGAAACCCCTATAGGATCCAAAGCCAACACATCATGTTAGAAAATTTAAAATCAAAACCCATTCCACCTCATCAAATAGTCAAAATAGATTTATATTACTAATAAAACTACAATGACTAATATAACCTTCTATTATCTCCTGATTACTTTCTCTTATTATATGTATTAAGGGGAAGATTCTTATAACTGTAACCTCATGAGGAACAATATAGTTCTCAAGGTTGAAAAAATGAAATTGATCATGAAAAGGATCAAAAAATTGTAAGGTTTCATCCTCAATAGGTTTCCAATGAAACCAAACTAACTATTTTATGAGATGGACAGAGCCCCATGGGACCAAAAATATATCAGGACAAACCTGATCATCGACACCATCAATGAAGCATTATGAAAGATCTTGTATTAGTGAATCTATAATGAATAAATTATATGGGGAGACTTGAAATATGCGATGAAGGTTGCTACCATTAGGAATATTATGATGGTAAGAAACGCCCCCAATATGGGAAAGCACTGAAAAAGTCCCAAAAAATATATTAGTGATATTTAAAGAAACTATAAAAGAATAAAAATACCACTATTTAGAAAGAAGATTAATAAAAATGTTATCACCACGGTGGAACTAAAAAGTCCAACATTCTTTTTCACTGATATACTTTATAGAATACTAGGAAGAAGAAGAATGATACTTGAGTTGGTGCGATACCATATCATAATCCAGAATGGTAGTGGCCACAACCTTTAAAAAAGTACCCCCCTTAACATATTAGGGAAAATGAGGTGGGTTTTCCCCAAAAACCACTTCAATAGAAATATATCACATAGATATATATAAATAAGTATTAAAATAATATTTTTCTTAAATAAACTAGTGGGACAATGTGTTAGGAAGATCAGAAGAGAAATAACGATAGTATGTCTCAAGGATCTGATCAACAATCTATGTATGAACATCAATTTTTAGGTGATGGGAATAAATCATCTAAAAATTAGTACCGTGAAACAAATATTTACTTCTAAAACAATAAGTGTAATGCACCGACCCTAGTTACCCAGAGTTGGTGCATTATTACTTAACATTGGCATGGTCATAATAGATCAAGTCTTGGAAGACTGATTAGTTTAGTAGCCTTGGAAGTACTAGATACATACATAAGTCTTACATTACATTATCATATAAAAAACAACAACATTGTATATCCTTTGAACACTCTTATATCCCTTATCCTATTCCTGCAGGTCAGTCATAATATAATTCTTCACATTATGGGAAAAATAAAAAATAATAAAGGGGTGAGATTGGATGCTCAGTAAGGACAACAATATAGCAGAAACTGTCATAAATAATCATAAACGTTTAAGGCAATGTATAAGACTAAAACACAAGACTTTTAAAAATAATCTTCATCCTAATATCGAAAATATAAATTAAATAATGTTGTTTACTTATTCACATGGATATTATATTAGTTAAATAATCACATGTAATATCTATAGCTAATTTTATAATTTTTTAATGCATAATGTCGAACATCATAACCACATAGTCAAGGCCTCATGAAAAGACTACAAATAAAGATTTTTTCAAGGCCTTGTACTAAGACACTAGTTTGCCTCATTAGACCTACCAATGCATCGAGGAGAAATAGCGGGCTCAACCCATCACTTACTAAGTCCAATGCATTCCTCATATGAAAAGTTTGAAACATAATCTAAATATTCATATTAAAACATTCATATGAAAAGTCAATATTTTAATCACAAACCATAGATGGTATAAAATAGAACACCCAGATTCAAACATATTTAATTCAATACAATATGGATGATTATATAAATCAACCTCAATCAAGAATAATGAAGGATATTTACATAGATGAAAATAATCAGTAAAACTATTTGAGAGAAATATCGCATTTTTATTGAAAATTTTTAAAAGTCTCAATATTTATCAAAAAGTTGTTAAAAATTAGATTTTTGAATAAAAGTTTCCCATACTAATTTGAAACTTTTAAAAGGAATTTTATTTCTAAAACATTCATGTCTATATAAATAAATAATTAAAACCATTTTTAAAACATGGACATTAATGAGAATGATTTAGAGGAACAAATCTTTAAAACATTTAAAATGATATTTTAGTTAAGAGTTCCTAACCATATGAGAGATGCTTGAATACAAATAATTTAGGTAATAAATAATTTATAATATAATGAGAATAAAGGTAGTGATGATATAATATGTGAAAGTAGAGTATACACACCATATAAAACTGAATTGGCACATAACAAAAAAGAAGTCTCAATGGAATGTAAATTGAGATGAAATACCTTATAAAGATTATATCCTTAGGTGAAGGATAATTCAATGACATAATTATGTGTGAAAAATATAAATACACTCAATAATATTGGATATTAATTATATATCTATCAAATGGCAGTCACACATACTCTTGTAAAAACAACACCAATGACTTGGATGTTTAACTCAATGACTAGAAATTGATTTAAAATTACTCTTATTAAGTTAATATTGATGACTTGAGAATTTATCAATGGAGTGATTATGCATATCAAAATTATATTCAAAAAAAGAGAAGTGGAAATTACTACATAATTAAATAAATATTTTATTCACACATAATCTTGGATTAAAATAATCAATGAAGTTTGTGTAAAACCCAATGAGTGGAAATTTAAATATGAAATCCCCTTACCGATTTGGTAAATTATGAAACATACACCCCATGAAATAAGGATAATACAATAATTATGTAAATATCCATAAATTAATGTATATTACACAAATAATACAGTCATGGGCAGTACATAGACCACACAAAAGGAAATAGTGGCAATATAGCATGAATCTCACGGGAATAAGAATTGAGATGAAAACCTCTTACCACGTTGTAATCAATTGAGTCGTATGACCAAAAGTTAATAAACACAAAATGAATCAAAGAATACCATGGACAGAATCATGATAATATATATCAAATGGCAGTACACAATACACCACATGCAATAAATAAGTGGAGAACAATGGAAATCTCACGAAGTTAAAAGTGAGATAAGAAACCCCTTACCTTTTACTTTTCCTTAAATGAGGGCACATTAACCTCATGTATAATGGTGAAATAATTTTTATTAAATTATAAAAGAACCATATAAATAAATATGCTATCATATATGATCTTTTAATATTGTCTGTCTAATAATACTTCGGTAGTATCATTGTTTCAAGTGTTAACTGATTCTTTTTTATTTATATGTTTTGTTACGTAAGTCATGTATGTTATGGATAGGATGTATTTGATTCATATCCATAATTATATTATGTTCTTAAACATTATTTTTTAATCATAAAATTATATTTATTCTTGAATTGTTACGATGGGGAATAAATCTCATCACGTTCGTGGAAACGGTAATCCGTACATACGGACGAGCAACAATACCATTATATTAATGATAAAATCATATATAATTGGATGGTATTTCATATATAATGAATCATTATCATGTTATATTTATTATTTACATCAATTATATTCATTATTATACGCATCCAAATAATTAAGTTTTTAATAACAAACTACACCACAACGTGGAGACGGTAAGTCGTGCGTACGCATGTATGGTGACTTTGTCATTCATAGGATGGATAAAATAATACATTTGTTTGTACCATATTTATAATAACATAACTATTTGTATAAGGTATTGGAGTCATTATTTTGTCATTTAAACAACAAAGAAATAGGAAGTGGAAGAAGAAAAGAACATTGAACGATGTGATGAAATAATTACATATTCTTCAGGTGCATCCTTTTTATATGATCAAAAGAGCTCCTTAGGTGGGATTTCTATTCAAATTAAGGCCTCTAGGTTGAATTGAGTGTATTTTTGAGGATATCTAAACAGTTTTTGGTCAATACAAATGGATTTTGAGGTTTGATTTTGAGACAAGGGGAAGTATCCTTTTATAATAGAGGTGAGGGTCACTTTAGGAAAACCTTGAAATATTATTTTATTATACAATCATATTCGGTATATAATGTCTCCAAAAGAATATATTTTGAGGCTATGGTGGGTATGGGTCAACAAAATCTAAAACAATAGGTTTTAGACAGGTCTATGTCTCCATATTATCCTTATCTTTTATATTTAACTCTTGGTTAAATAGTTTAACATTTACCATGTCTCCTTGTATTTTTATATTATATGGTTAATAAACTTACTATATAATGACAAGAGAAGCCAAATAGATCTTTAATAAAATATATATTATTATATATGTCCTTTGACAAAACCTTATATTTTTAGGACTATTATATCATTTAATAATATAGTATTTTATTTAAAAACTCATTTATGTCAATTTTAAAATTATTTAGTATTTGGTTTTTGTGAAAGTCATAACAATCTGATTTGTTTCAAAAAATAATAAATTAAATCAACCATAAAATGTCATATTAATCTATAAAATTCATGTAATGCATCAAAAGTGTCCTTTTACATTTATTATGATATTTATAATATTAATTGTTTTAATCTTTCATTAATAAGATAATTACTACATCATCATTGTGTAATAAATAAATTTAATTATATAATGTCTAAATTTTTTAAATAAAATACCTTTATGTAGGAAATATTTTTATATTTATAATGAATATTTATAGTAGAATTTATCTTATGTATAACCATATATTAAAAATTTATTAATTATGAAAATTTGAATTTAACACTTTTAACTATTATTTAAATAAAATAATAATAAATGTCCTAATATAATCCAAGTGGATCCAAGAGGATCATATTTTATTCTTAAGTTTTAGTTTGGTCGAAAAAAACTTATCCAATAGAATTAGGACATGTGTTAGGATAATTATAATATCATTTTTACCTTTAATTACCCTATTTACTTTTAACCGTGGTAAATAAAAGTCAAAAGTTACTATTCAACAAAAATTATTTTCATCTTATCGAACCAAATTTTACTTACTGATATCAACTGTTTCTCTGGGAATTTTGAAATTCAATTCACAGAAGTGATAAAATTATGTTTTATGCAAATTTGCTAATGTGCCAAAAAGGTGGGTAAAAACGTTGAAAAAAATTCAATAAACTTTTATAAATATAATTTTATTATAAAATGAATCTAATATATTAAATTGAACAAATATTGGTATTATTTATCTATTTTTACTTAAAATTAATTTAAATAAAATAAATAATTATTTAAATAAAAAATCAGTTTTTAAACAACAACTTAGTGTTTTTCACTATTCATCAAAAATTGAAAGTTTTTGAAAAAATACCGAAAATTAACCTGATGATAATTTTGATATTCTAAATACAAAAATGATTTCTATTTTACAAAACTTAAAATATATAAGTATCAATATTTAATTTAAAATTAATTCCACTATCAAAACCAGAAAGTAGGTTTTTGATAAGTAAAAATTATCAAAAGATTGATATGTGTTTATGTCTGGTTTAAAAGTACAATTACATCCAATGTCCAAAATTGTATTAAATGATAAAAATATAATATAATTATAATTAAAAACCATTTAAATGTATAATTTAACACTATTAATTATTTTGATTAAAAAAAGTTGTTTTTAATTAAAATTTAGTATCTTTCACCATTCATCAAAATATGAAATTTATCAGAAAAACACCAAAAATTTATCCAAACTAAATTATTATGCCCCAATTCTAAATAATAATTTATTTTCATCGAATTGAATATATAAAAGTGCCAAATAATGGATTTAGAAAGGATTCTCCATTAAAAGGCAGAAAAAATGCATTTTTTTAAAGATACTTATTTTATCTAAAAATTTGAATTTTTCCTTATATTATGTCTAAGAAACACAAAATATGAATTTTAAAATTATATTAGCTATATATAAATTCAAAATGTGGTTATTAATATTCATAAAATCTTTCAAAACGGTTAGTTTGATAGGTCGTGGTGTGCTTGAACCTGGTGTTGTGTACATTGCACGCTATTATATTATTCAAAGAGAATCATACCGTGGAATAATTGGGTGTTACATTATTCTCCCCTTTTAGAAATTGGATGCTATCAATTTTAAAATTGGGCTCAGTAAATTCATTGAATGTCCCACATTAGAAAAAGATTCAATAAAACTATCACTTTAAAAGAAAGAAATAGAAATACAAAGGTCACCAAAGATAACCCATACCAGGATTCCATGTAAGAAAACATGGATATGGAAGATAAAATAAGTTTCATGTTCTAATGTAGAGTGATAGAAAACATTATTAGGAGAAAGTTAACAACAAGAAAACCACAATCCTGTGATGGGTTAAATGGTCCTTAGTTTCCCAGTATGAAAAGTAAATGGGAAACGTTTATTTGTTTTAAGTTCTATTTCATAAAGTTAAGGAATTTATTTATGAGATTGACTAAGAACATAAAGAGATATACTTACATTTTAAGTCGAGTTTCATCCTTTAATAAGTTTCTACCACTAAATCATCTTTTGTCCAAAAGATCAGTATTCAAGATGACTTGGTCATACCTGAAGTGCTATAATCAACTTCTAAAGAATAACATAATCCAAAAAGGATGAACTATATACTTCCCTTGTATTTAGAGATTAACCAAAACAAAATTGTTAGTACAAGATCAGATGATCCCCAAAATGGATAATCCTTTATAAGAAGAAATACTAATCTTAATTTCCAAAATTGAACAAACAATACCCAAAGTTCAAGAAAGACCATTCAATAAACAATTGTTCTTAAAATCTTTCAATATAATACAAACTAATATTGAAACCCAAAACTCAGAAGAATTTAATTACATATTCTTTCATAGTAAATCTTAACATTTGTCTCCAAATAACATCAACTACTCTTAAAGTCTTATAAAAAATTATAATTAACCAAATCACACATTATCTATGATACATTAATCATTTCCATTAATAACCTGAATCTCTAAAAAACATAGATTCTTCCATAATAAAAAAGTCCACAATTACTCCTCAAATGAAATTTTATAGTATTCTATTTTCCTTTGGCATATAGTGTTCCGAACATAGCGCATGTCTTCCAAAATAACATTTAACACTTAATCACCAAATCATTTTCCTATAATAAGGATATCCATTTGATAAAAAAAGATCCCAAATCAACTTATTATTGATCAATAAAATAATTCAACTAAAAATAATTAGCCACAATACCAGGGAATTCATGTAGTCCATTGGAGGTGATAAATCCAAATCGCAATCTAGTTGTTTATTCAACTCCCGCAGCTTTGTCTGACATGACGGGTTTTCACACAGTCTGCGTGTTGTCCTTTTTCAAAAAATATTTTTTATAACATTCCCAAAATGAGATAAATTCCTCAAAATAACCATAACATAATTTAACCACAAATGTTATCTCATACCTCGCATTTTCATCCCAAAAATTAATAACCTGTAATTGCCTCAAATTAAAGGATCATATAAACCCAAATGGTTCTTTATATTTATATCCGTAAAATAAAAGACAATTCTTCCTCAAATAGAATTTTCACATAACAACCTGCAAGGTTACACATACAAGATAATAGTATTCCAAATTAATCCCATAAAAATATATCATTAAAACATTAAAATATTTCTCCATCTGTTTAATTCCACATAGGTTCTTCCTTGACCTATATGTTATCCTTTATAATAGGGCATTTACTCAGGTATTTCCAAGGTACCTTACTTCTATGACAAATGACTGTAATTGGATTCTTATGATCATTTTTTTTATTCCATAGAACTCTTCATTTTTCATCAGTAATTATTTACTTTATGTCCTTCTTTCCCACATATAAAGCATTTCTTTGTTACATTGAGACATTTTTTTGGGTGTCTCCTTCCACATTTCCTGCATTATGGAAATTGAGATTTCTTTTCTCCATGGTCTCCACTACTGGAGATCTTATCATTCACCACATTTCTCTTCTTTCTTGAGTTTGGGAGTTGATTAATTTATATTTTGTTGATCATATTTTTTGTAAAACTGATTCGGCATGAACACGATATATTTTACACCCAATAACATTCCATTTATTTGCTCATTTCTATCATTGTGCCCACTTTGTAAATCATGTTCAATGTTACCATGACTTCCTTGGAATCCAGCCATTGAACAATACAAGAAAGCATAGTGTGAGTCAAAAAATCATTTAGAGAATATCTTAACACCTTATTTTCAATTTAAAACACCTTAGGTTTAACCAAGGTTATTAATTCTCATCTTATAATAAAATAAATCAAATCGGTTTGTAAAGAAAATGTGAATTATCCTAAGCATATACCTTAGGAGTGTCGTAACAAAAAGTTAAATAAGGCTTGTTGTTGTATACTATGATACCCCGAGTCAAGCCTAAAACTCTTTGTCAGAGTTTTCACTCCTAGGTATATCTATGTCAGAGCTGCATCTGCCTGCTCATATCTAGACATGGATGTATTTCTTGGAAAACCCACATAATATTTACATTACCAAAATTTATGGATGTTCTTTTATACTAATACTCAAAGTCTATCTTAGGGTAGAGTTTTCTAATTGGAGTTTTTATAAATCTAGCTTCCAAGGTTTGTTCTAAACTTCCTTTGATACCAACTATAATGGCCCGACCCTAGTTACCCAGAGTTGGTGCATTATTACATAACATTGTCATGATCACAATAGATCAAGTCTCGAAAGACTGATTAGTTTAGTAGGATTTGAAGCAATATATATATACATAAGTTTTACATTACATAATCAAATGAAAAACAACAACATTTTTTCTCTTTTGAAAACTCTTATATCCATTAGTCTATTCCTGCAGGCCAGTCATAATATACTTCTTCACATCCTGGGAAAAATAAAACGTAAGAATGGTGTGATCTCATATTCTTAGTAAGGACAACAATATAGTAGAAACTATCATAAATAATCATAAACGTTTAAGGGAATGTATAAGACTAAAACACAAGCCTTTTAAACATAAACTTCAGCATAATATAGAAAATATAAATCAAATAATGCCATTGACTTATTCACATGGATATTATAATAGTCAAATAATCACATGTAAAATCAATAACTAATTTCATAATGATGAAATGCATAATACTGGACAACATAACCACATAGTCAAGGCCTCATGCCAATAATACAAATAAAGATTTTGTCAGTGCCTTATGCCAAGACACTAGTTTGTCTAATGAGACCTACTGATGCATCGAGAAGCTATATAGGGCTCCAACTGCCACTTATTAAGTCCAATGTATTCCTTATATGAAAAGGTTGAAACATAATCTAAACATTCTTATTAAAACATGCATATGAAATGCCAATATTTTAACAACAAACCATGAATGGTATAAAAATAGCACATCCACAATCAAACATAATTCATCCAATACAATATGGAAGATCTTATAAAGAAACCTCAATCAAGATTAATGAAGGATATTGACATATATTAAAATAATCAATAAAACTATTTGAGAGAAATATCACCTTTTTCATGAAAATATTTAAGTCTCAATATTTATCAAGAAGCTGACAAAAATTATATTTTTTAATCAAAGCACCACATAAAATTTTAAAACTTTTAAAAGAAATTTTTATTTTAAAACATTCCTATCCATATAAATAATTCCCTCAAACCATATTTAAAACATGGACATTAATGAGAATGATTTAGAAGAATAAATCTTTAAAACATTTAAAATGATATTTTAGTTATAGTTCCTAAACAATTGAGAGATACTTGAATAGAAATAATTGAGGTAATAAAATTTTTATAATATCATGAGAATAAAGGGATTCATGATATACTTTGTCAAAGCACAGTATATACACCATATAAAACTAAATTGGCGTATAACAACAAAGAAATATCAATGAAATGTTAATTGATGTGAAATCCATTATAATGACAGTATCCTTAGGTTATGGATAAATCAATGACATAATTATGTGTGAAAATATAAATACACTCAATATGGTTGGATATTTAGTGTAAATAAATCAGAGTACATTCACACATATTCTTGTAAAAACAACACCAATGGCTTCGATGTTTTACTCAATGAATAGAAATTGATTTAAAATTACCCTTATCAAGTTCATATCGATGAATGGAGAAATTATAAATGGAGTGACTTTGTGTATAAAATTATATACACACAAATGGAAGTAGAAATTACTACATAATTAAATAAATAGTGATATCACACATAATCTTGGAGTAAAATAATCAATGAAGTTTTCATAAAACCCAATGAGTGTAAATTGAAATTTGAAATTCCGTTACCGATTTGGTAAATTAAGAAACATACACCCCATCAAATATGGATCATACAATTATGATGTAAATAATCATTTATTAATTTATATTACACAAATAATACAATCATGGGCAGTACATATACCACACAAAATAAAATAGTGGCAATATAGCTTGAATCTCACGGGAATTAGAATTGAGATGAAAACCCCTTACCACATTGTAATCAATCAAGTTGGAAGACCAAAATTTAATAACCACAAAACTAATCATAGAATACCATGAATATAATCATGATAATATATATCAAAATGGTAGTACACAATACACCACATGCAATAAATAAGTGGTGAACAATGGAAATCTCACGAAATTAAATATCAGATAAGAAACCCCTTACCTTGTACTTTTCATTAGTTGAGGGTAAACTAACCTCCTATATAATGGTGAAATAATTGTAATTAAATTATATAAGAACCATATACATAAATATGATATCATATAATATCTTTTAATATTGTTTTTCTAACAATACTTCACTAGTATCATTGTTTCGGGTGTTAACTGATTAGTTTTTCTTTATATATTTTGTTACGTAAGTAATTTTTGTTATAGATATGATGTATTTTATTCATATAAAAAATGATTTTATGTTTTTTAAAATTATTTTTTAATCATAAAATGATATTTATTCTTTAATGGTTATGATGTGGAATTATTCCTATCGTGTTCATGGAGACAGTAATCCGTACGTATGCATGAGCGACAATACCATTCTATTGATGATGAAATCATATGTAATTGGATGGTATTTTATATATACATAATCATTAACATGATATAATTATTATTTACATCAATTATACTAATTATTATACCCATCCAAATAATTAAGTGTTGAATAACAAACTACACCACAACATGGAGATGATAAGCCGTATGTACGCATGTACGGGGACTTTGTCATTCATAGGATGGATAAAATAATGAATATTGTTGTGACATATTTATAATAACATCATAGTATGTAAAAGGTACTAGAGTTATTATTTTTTCATGTAAACCACAAATAAAGAGGAAGTGGAAGAAGAAAAGAACATTGAAAGAGGTGATGAAATAATTACCTCTTATTCAGGTGCTTCGTTTTGATTTTATCAAAATGGATCCTTAGGATGGATTTATGATCAATGTAAGGCCTATAAAATTAAGTGAGGGTAGTTGGGAGGATATTTTTGTAGGGTTTGGCTGATCCAAATGGTATTGGAGGTGTGATTTTGAGATAAGGGGAAGTACCCTTTTATAAGAGAGGTGAGGGTCACTTTAGGAATACCTTGAAATATTAATTCATTATACTATCATATTTAGTTTATAATGGATCCAAAAGGATTTATTTTGAGGATATGGTGTGGATGGGTTGAAAACCTCTCAACCAATAGGTTTTAGACAGGTTTATGTCAGCATATTAACCTTATATTTTAGATTTAACTATTGGTTAAATAGTTTAACATTTACCATGTCTTCTGGTATTTTTATAGTATATGCTTAATAAAATTCCTATAAAATGACAAGAGAACCCCAAATGGTTCATTAATGACATATATATTATTATATAAGTCCTTTGTTTAAACCTTATATTTTTAGGACTATTATATCATTTAATAATATAGTATTTGTTTAAAAAACACATTTATGTCAATTTTGACATTATTTAGTATTTGGTTTTTGTGAAACTCATAAAAATATGATTTCTTCAAAAAAAAATCAACCATAAAATGTCATATTAATCTATAAAAATCCTATAATTCATCAAAAGTATCAATTTACATTTATTTTGATATTTATTGTATCAATTATTTTAATCCTTTATTAATAAGGTAATTACGGCATCATCATTGTGTCATAAATAAATTTAATTATATAATTTATAAAAATTATAAATAAAATACCATGATGTAGGAAATATGTTTATATTTCTAATGAATATCTATATTTTAATTTATCTTATGTATAACCCAATATTAAATATGTTTTAGTTATTAAAATTTGAATTTAAAACTTTTACTCTTCTTTAAATAAAATAATAATAAATGTCCTAATGAAATCCAAGAGAACCAAATAGGATAATATTATAGTCATAAGGTTGATTATGGTAAAAAAAACGTATCCAATAGAATTGGGACATGTGTTAGTGAAGTGCCCAGATCAGTGTGAATCACTGAGAGGGGGAGGGGTGAATCAGTGATCCTTTAAAACTTTTTACTAATTGATTCTTAATCAATTAAACCTCTATGGCTGGTTAAAACCTCGATCCACTCTTCTTGTATCTCTCAACCTTTCCCGATTGATGCAGTAATGAAAAGGCACATGACACAAGGATTTACAAGGTTCGGCACCAAAGGCCTACATCCTTGCCATGCTCTCCCAGCATGGATTCTCCATTATAACCTGTTAAAATTACAATGGTCGATACAGAGTCCCACTATATCTCTCCTGAGTCCCACAGGAGGGTCTTTATACTGCTTCACACAGTGTTACCAGAGTCCCACTGGCCTGCTCCAGAATCCCACTAGAGACTTCCTCCACCCTGAGTCTCACAGGGGTCTTCTCCTGGCTCCTCGAGTCACACGAGTAGCTCTTCTTCTTGTTCATCTCTTCAAGTATCTTCAGCAGCCTGGGATAAAGGCTGCTGGCCTTGATCGGTACCTCTGATCACTTGAGTTGATCAGGTCTTCTCATCTTGCTCAGGATTTATCTCCTTCTTCTAAGGATGACCTGACCTCTCTCCAATTACTGAATACTCAGACAACTGATATCTTTAACTTCAGTCTGGTCCAGTCTCACTCACTTCAACTTCATGCACTGAGTGCATGGCAGCTCTTCATCCTCATGCACTGATAGCATGGACTTCTCAATTCTCTTCAAGAACCTCCTGGTCTTGGACAACTAAAATGCACACCACTGATTTGGATCTGTTCACGTGTGCACGTGCATGCATGCATGCATGCACTCTCCTCTTTCTCCTCTTGGTGCAATAAACCCTCAAAGAGTGTAGTCACTTTAAGCACACACCTTCTTCACAATCTTCACACACTTAATTCTATTTGTTTAGACACTTAAAAGTGTGTTGTACTTTGTGTGAGTATCCTCTTCTTCTTCCACTTCTAAATGTGTACACTTTGTACACACCTAGGTTCGGCCTTCTTTGTTACTTGTTCAAGTACACATAAGTTGTTCTTTGTTTCGCACACACTTGACTTTGGCCTCTTCCCACTTCTTGTTGCACACCCTTAACCCGTAGGTTGTTCTTCAATTTTGCACACACAAAATGTGTCTTCACTTGGTGCACACACAAGGCATGCAAGCCTCGGGTCCTCTTCTCCACTTGGCACACACACGAGGCAAGGCCTCGGCCTTCTTTGGCACACACACACAATGTGTGTTCTTCTTTGTTGTGGTCTTCACTTGGTGCACACAAGGCAGGCAAGTCTCAATATACCCGAACTCAAACTAGGCGCACAAAGGAGTGTGGCCCTCTTCTTGTCTTCAAATGCCGCACAGGCTCAAGTGTGCAAGGGTGCAATACCCGAGGGATCCTTCCTCCTTCAACACTGTCGCGCAAGCCACAACAAACCTCGAGAGCGCACAAGTGATGCGGCTGCCTCGGGTCTTCCTGCCGCGCAAAGGGAAGGCGCGCAGGGGTCCCCCTTCTTCTTCTTTCGCGCAAGGAGTGCGCAAAAGGAACTCGCGAAGCCAACAGGAGGCTTCGGGCTTTACCGCGCAAGTGGTACGCGCAGGGCTTCTACTTCGCGAGGCTAAGCGCTCTCACAGGACTCCGGATCTTCAACAAAACTTCAGCAAGCGGCTATGATGCTCGGGAGCTCCTTTTATAGGCAGAGGAATGCCTTTGATCATCCGCATGATCTAACTTCAAAATCCCGAAGATTTCGGATCTTTTAAAAACTTCAAACGCATTAAAAATCTTCCGCGTATCTTGATTTTATCTTCTGTCAATCACGGGTTCATTCACCTTCGGCCTTATCCACGTACATGCGTTTTAGAACGCATGCATGGCTCTGTTTAAGCTTAACACATGCAAAACGTGAACACCGTGGCCTCAACACTTCGTTTGCTTCGGCCGATCTTTGAATTCTTTCTCGATGCATGCATGCAACATTTTAATGCATGCATGAGTTCGTTATGGCCTAAAGATCACAATGGAGGTCTCGGTTTGCTCGGAGGTGGCCGATAACTCAAAAACCGTCGTCGGAGGTGCCTCTGGTTATGCAGGAACGCGCGGGGAGCTTTAGCTGAGCTCGAGGTGGAAGACAGGCTATTCGCCGTTGGATCAGGCGATCAGTTATCCTCGGACGGCCTGGATCAGATCGCCTTGCCGCGGATGGATCGTGCGGCACAGATCAAGCGCGAGATCGCTCGGACGGCCGGGATTCGTTCCCGGTGAAAATTGCGCATCCCACATCGAAACGGGGCGCGGTTCTTCCGCGGTTTATCACCCCAGCGCTCTCCGCTACTCAGCAATTGAACTTCCAACCCTCTCGGTGCCGCCCCGCGCCGAGTTCTCCCTGCGGGCGTGCTCTGCGCCCAATCTCTGCTCCCTGCGGGCGCGCTCCTAGCGCCCACTATGCATCCTCCGGGCGCGCCACTGGCGCCAACTATGCACACTGATACTCTTGGGGGCGCGCTCCTACGTCCCTGCCGCGCTCCCTCGGGCGTGCCCCAGGCACCCATGCGGTGTCTTGGGTGCGCCCTGCCGCCCTGGCTCGCCCCACGGGTTCCCCTATGGGCGTGGTGCCCTAGCGCACATGCCTTGGGGTTGAACCCTCAAGGTGCCTTGGCTGGCCATTTTTTTTGGCAAAGGACAGTACAAATACTTTGTCAAAAACAAAGTAACCCATGAGTATAAGACAAATGCCAAGTGCCATTCAAGCCATTTCTTCATTTCTTCTTCATAATAATTCTTCCAATCTCCTCAACATATATTCATTACTTAGGAGGGAAATTCTTGAAGGTTCTTCATCAACCGAGCTCCTGAATCAAATAATTCTTCAATGTTCTTAATTGATCCAATCAGAGATCAAGTTGGATCATCTTCATGTTCACATGCAGTAAGAGTTAGTACATGGACTTCTTTAACCCACTTCACCCACTTAGAAGTTGTTGATGGATCTCTTGCTCTCCTCATGCATTGTCAATACAATGCATGGTCTTCAAACATTGTTGTGACATTGTATCATCAGGATACAAGTTCTTGGAACTTAAAGAGCAGCTCAACAATCGTCAGATATACATGGAGAATGTTTCAACCACAATTTCCAATACCACTTAGTGAATCTCCTAAGTGGCATGCATCTTAGTACCATGGCCATTCTCCTTCACCACCAACACCATCACAACCTTTGTCATTCACATCTTGACATTCCTTGACTTTCATTCATTCCAAGACAACTTCATGCCTCATTGACAACAAATGCAACACAATGCACTTCAATCTCCCCCTTTGTATTTGTTGTCAATACACTCCTTCAGCACATATGAATGGGTCAATATGTGTGCCAATATTTTCTCCCCCTTATTGGCAATCAAATGCAAAGGTGTGGTGTGGTACTCTTCCAAAAATATCTTCCTCCCTTCGAATAACATTTTCTTGAAAAGCACTAAGAGAGGGATGATGTCACATGTTCTCTTTAGCAAAGAACCTTTAGTAAATCATCTCTAAGTCTACTTGGGCTAACCCGGTGTAGAAAACAAGAGTGATGTAACCAAGGAATTCAAAGTTGTCCACATTCTCTACACATGTGAGATCATGCTTAGGGGTTTGAAATTTTTCAGATATAACAATGAATTTGCTAAATCCTGCACAACTTCACAAAACTCATTAGAAAGTTCAGGTGCAAAGATAAAGCTCCCCCTTTAATACATTTGTCTTCAATCCATACTCCCCCTTAATTGACAAGATAAACTCAATTAAGAAACAAGGGATGAAAGTATGATTGGAATACCTTCACTTTTCTCAAGATAGTATTAAATCTTAGAATCCCATCTTCTTCAGATAGGCTCCCCCTCAAGGGGTGCACTCCATTCCTTCCAAACCATCCCCCAGTTGAGAATGATCATCATCTTCAATTCCCTGCAATGTCAGCACATGTAAATACCAATAGTATAAGGGAATAAGATGGAACCTCCTTGGTTCATCAATGTGAACAACAAGGTTGAGAAGATTCTCTCAACCGAGATGTCCCATTTTCACCAGTCTTCACACTTGCACATTTGATCTTCATTGATGATTGTGCTGGTGTGGTTCTCAAACCATCTTCATGTGAAATCTTCTTCTTCCCTTTTGCCTTAGCAATTGCCAGAACTTTATCTTCATCTTTTTGTAGATCTTTGGCAAGTTGCAACTGATTCGGCCATATGATTAACAAGTCATTTGGAAGTGTGGCCTCAGTTCTGGAAGTTCCACATGGTTCTTTGGATGCTGCTAAGCTACCTCTCTTAGGCAACTTATTTTCAATCAATCCCTTCTTCTTCTGGATTGATTGTCTTTTGGAGTTCAGTCTGCTTCTATTTAATTTCATGGCTTCTTTACAAAGATCCATGATGTGTCCTTTCTTTCCACAGTAGAAGCATTTCTTGGTGGTCCTTTTGGATGCATCACCCTTCTTGGATTTAAAATCCAAGGACTTCTCTTCCTTTTTCATAATCTTCTTGGGAGCATCTTCCAATTTCTTATGCTTTCTTCCCAAGGATTCTTTCTGAGCCAGGTTCTGTGATCTTTTCTTCTTTTGAGCTCTGGATACAGTTGGAGATTGACATGTATCTTTTTGACCACTTTTGCAATCATCCCAGATGTTGTCAAGTAATCCAAATCTATTTGCAGTAAACAGATGTCTATGGACCTGTGGATGTTGCTTCCTTCCTTCTGGCTTGCTCCCCCTTGGCATGGGCTTCCTCTGTGCTTTGGCATTCAGTGGATTGTACCAACAATCCTTTGCACAATGCCCATACTTGTTACAACACCAACATTGACCCACAAATCTTGACCTCTTGAGTCCTTCTGATTGTAGGGTACTTTTCTTGACTTGTTGTGCTGTTTCAGGAGAGCTCTCTTTCTTCATTGTCTTCATCCATACTTGTTTGGAATTATTCTTCCATCCTGCATTTTTTGTGGAAACACAATTAGAAGCATTAGTACAAGATGGTATGGATGGTACCTTCTTTTTAGAAGATGTTTCCCTTTCATTAGAGGATGTCCTTCTTTTGGAATCATCCTGCTCAATGCATACTTGAGTAGCAACATTTCTCCTTTCAGCTGACTGGTAGGCTTTAGCTTTGGGTGATTGCTGATTTTTCAATATCACCTCCAGTTCTAAGCATTTCATATTGAGGGAGTTCTTCTCATCCTCAACCAATCTTAGCCTACCTTCCCATTTTTCTACCAGCTGATTCATCTGGTCATCATGCACTTTCTTGATTTCAAGCAATGAGTTTTCATGCTCCTTCACCCTTTTGACTTTATCTTCTAGTTGAGCATCTTTGACAATCATTGAGACTCTGTGCAGCTTCTCCAGTGCATGGAACACTTCTTTGACCATTATCTTAAAGAATTCATTCTCAGAAAGGCTTCTTTGCAATTCTTCAGCAGTGTCTTCATATCTTTCATTGCAAAGAGATACTGTTTCATCTTTGGCATTCACCAGCCTTCTGAGAGTGTTGGTTATGCCAACCGTTTTAGCCAATTGGACTTCCAGAGAATTGGCTTCATCTTCTAGCTGTAATTTTTCTTCTTGAAGATCAAGGACGCCTGTAGCTATACACATTGCCACTTCCTTGGGGACTGTCTTCTGAAGATATTTGATTGCATTTAGAAGATCATTGTTTCCTCCATCTTCATCACAGCTAGAGCAGGCTTCATGAGAAGAATGATAAAAGGAATTGTCATCTGATGTGACTTTCACATTTCTTTCCATAGAAGGAGTTTCTCTGATTGCACCAGCCTTCTTCTTCATCTTCTTTGCCTGTTTCTTCATTCTGTTTTTCAGAGTCTTGGCAGATATCTCCATTTGAGGCTGTTCTTTCATTTCCTCAAATCTGCACTCCATATAGACTCTCTTGGATCTTTTAGAGGCAACCTCGCTCTGATACCAATTGAAGTGCCCAGATCAGTGTGAATCACTGAGAGGGGGAGGGGGTGAATCAGTGATCCTTTAAAACTTTTTACTAATTGATTCTTAATCAATTAAACCTCTATGGCTGGTTAAAACCTCGATCCACTCTTCTTGTATCTCTCAACCTTTCCCGATTGATGCAGTAATGAAATGGCACGGGACACAAGGATTTACAAGGTTCGGCACCAAAGGCCTACATCCTTGCCATTCTCTCCCAGCATGGATTCTCCATTATAACCTGTTAAAATTACAATGGTCGATACAGAGTCCCACTGTATCTCTCCTGAGTCCCACAGGAGGGTATTTATACTGCTTCACACAGTGTTACCAGAGTCCCACTGGCCTGCTCCAGAATCCCACTGGAGACTTCCTCCACCCTGAGTCTCACAGGGGTCTTCTCCTGGCTCCTTGAGTCACACGAGTAGCTCTTCTTCTTGTGCAGCTCTTCAAGTATCTTCAGTAGCCTGGGATAAAGGCTGCTGGCCTTGCTCGGTACCTCTGATCACTTGAGTTGATCAGGTCTTCTCGTCTTGCTCAGGATTTATCTCCTTCTTCTAAGGATGACCTGGCCTCTCTCCAATTACTGAATACTCAGACAACTGATATCTTTAACTTCAGTCTGGTCCAGTCTCACTCACTTCAACTTCATGCACTGAGTGCATGGCAGCTCTTCATCCTCATGCACTGATAGCATGGCCTTCTAAATTCTCTTCAAGAACCTCCTGGTCTTGGACAACTAAAATGCACACCACTGATTTGGCTATGTTCACGTGTGCACGTGCATGCATGCATGCATGCACTCTCCTCTTTCTCCTCTTGGTGCAATAAACCCTCAAAGAGTGTAGTCACTTTAAGCACACACCTTCTTCACAATCTTCACACACTTAATTATATTTGTTTACACACTTAAAACTGTGTTGTACTTTGTGTGAGTATCCTCTTCTTCTTCCACTTCTAAATGTGTACACTTTGTACACACCTAGGTTCGGCCTTCTTTGTTACTTGTTCAAGTACACATAAGTTGTTCTTTGTTTCGCACACACTTGACTTTGGCCTCTTCCCACTTCTTGTTGCACACCCTTAACCCGTAGGTTGTTCTTCAATTTTTCACACACAAAATGTGTCTTCACTTGGTGCACACACAAGGCATGCAAGCCTCGGGTCCTCTTCTCCACTTGGCACACACACGAGGCAAGGCCTCGGCCTTCTTTGGCACACACACACAATGTGTGTTCTTCTTTGTTGTGGTCTTCACTTGGTGCACACAAGGCAGGCAAGTCTCAATATACCCGAACTCAAACTAGGCGCGCAAAGGAGTGTGGCCCTCTTCTTGTCTTCAAATGCCGCACAGGCTCAAGTGTGCAAGGGTGCAATACCCGAGGGCTCCTTCCTCCTTCAACACTGCCGCGCAAGCCACAACAAACCTCGAGAGCGCACAAGTGATGCGGCTTCCTCGGGTCTTCCTGCCGCGCAAAGGGAAGGCGCGCAGGGGTCCCCCTTCTTCTTCTTTCGCGCAAGGAGTGCGCAAAAGGAACTCGAGAAGCCAACAGGAGGCTTCGGGCTTCTGCCGCGCAAGTGGTACGCGTAGGGCTTCTACTTCGTGAGGCTAAGCGCTCTCACGGGACTCCGGATCTTCAACAAAACTTCAGCAAGCAGCTATGATTCTCGGGAGCTCCTTTTATAGGCAGAGGAATGCCTTTGATCATCCGCATGATCTAACTTCAAAATCCCGAAGATTTCGGATCTTTTAAAAACTTCAAACGCATTAAAAATCTTCCGCGTATCTTGATTTTATCTTCTGTCAATCGCGGGTTCATTCACCTTCGGCCTTATCCACGTACATGCGTTTTAGAACGCATGCATGGCTCTGTTTAAGCCTAACACATGCAAAACGTGAACACCGTGGCCTCAGCACTTCGTTTGCTTCGGCCGATCTTCGAATTCTTTCTCGATGCATGCATGAAACATTTTAATGCATGCATGAGTTCGTTATGGCCTAAAGATCACAATGGAGGTCTCGGTTTGCTCGGAGGTGGCTGGGAACTCAAAAACCGTCGTCGGAGGTGCCTCTGGTTATGCAGGAACGCGCGGGGAGCTTCAGCTGAGCTTGAGGTGGAAGACAGGCTATTCGCCGTTGGATCAGGCGATCAATTATCCTCGGACGGCCTGGATCAGATCGCCTCGCCGCGGATGGATCGTGCGGCGCAGATCAAGCAAGAGATCGCTCGGACGGCCGGGATTCGTTCCCGGTGAAAATTGCGCGTCCCACATCGAAACGGGGCGCGGTTCTTCCGCGGTTTATCACCCCAGCGCTCTCCGCTACTCAACAATTGAACTTCCAACGCTCTCGGTGCCGCCCCGCACCGAGTTCTCCCTACGGGCGCGCTCTGCGCCCAATCTCTGCTCCCTGCGGGCGCGCTCCTAGCGCCCACTATGCATCCTCCGGGCGCGCCACTGGCGCCCACTATGCACACTGATACTCTTGGGGGCGCGCTCCTACATCCCTGCCGCGCTCCCTCGGGCGTGCCCCAGGCGCCCATGCGGTGTCTTGGGTGCGCCCTGCCGCCCTGGCTCGCCCCACGGGTTCCCCCATGGGCGTGGTGCCCTAGCGCCCATGCCTTGGGGTTGAACCCTCAAGGTGCCTTGGCTGGCCATTTTTTTTGGCAAAGAACAGTACAAATACTTTGTCAAAAACAAAGTAACCCATGAGTATAAGACAAATGCCAAGTGCCATTCAAGCCATTTCTTCATTTCTTCTTCATAAGAATTCTTCCAATCTCCTCAACATATATTCATTACTTAGGAGGGAAATTCTTGAAGGTTCTTCATCAACCGAGCTCCTGAATCAAATAATTATTCAATGTTCTTCATTGATCCAATCAGAGATCAAGTTGGATTATCTTCATGTTCACATGCACTAAGAGTTAGTACATGGACTTCTTTAACCCACTTCACCCACTTAGAAGTTGTGGATGGATCTCTTGCTCTCCTCATGCATTGTCAATACAATGCATGGTCTTAAAACATTGTTGTGACATTGTATCATCAGGATACAAGTTCTTGGAACTTAAAGAGCAGCTCAACAATCGTCAGATATACATGGAGAATGTTTCAACCACAATTTCCAATACCACTTAGTGAATCTCCTAAGTGGCATGCATCTTAGTACCATGGCCATTCTCCTTCACCACCAACACCATCACAACCTTTGTCATTCACATCTTGACATTCCTTGACTTCCATTCATTCCAAGACAACTTCATGCCTCATTGACAACAAATGCAACACAATGCACTTCAGTTAGGATAATTATAATATAATTTTTACCTTTAATTATCCTATTTACTTTTAACCATGGTAAATAAAAGTCAAAAGTTACTATTCACCAAAAATTATTTTAATATTATTAAACAAAATTTTACTTACTGATATCAACTGTGACTCTTATATTTTTGAAATTCAATTCATAGAATCAGTAAAATTACATGTTATGAAAATTTTCTAACCTACCTAGAAGGTGGGTAAAAACAATAAAAAAATTCAATAAACTTTAATACATCCAATTTTATTATAAAATGACACCAATGGATTAAATTGAACTAATATATGTATTATGTATATATTCTAACTTGAAATTAATTTAAATAAAATAAATAATTATTTAAATAAGAACTCGGTTTTTAAACAATAATGCAATGTTTTTCATTATTCATCAAAAATTGAAAAGTTTTCAGAAAAAATGCCAATAATTCACCATAAGATAATATTGATATTTAGAATCAAAAAATGATGTTTATTTTAACAAATTAAAGAAATGGAAGTTGAATTAAATAATTTAAAATTAATTACTGTTGTCAAAACCCAAAAGCAGGTTTTTGAGAAGTAAAAACTATCAAACCATTGATATGTGTTTATGCCCGGTTTAAAAGTAAAATTACATCCAATGACAAAAATTATTTTAAATGATAAAAATATAATCTAATTATCCTTCAAAATCATTAAAATTCATAATTAAACAATATAAATTATTTTGATTAAAAAATTTATTTTCAATTAAAATTTAGTATCTTTAACTATTCATCAAAATATGAAAGTTATCATAAAAACACAAAAATTTTATCCAAAATAAATTTTTATATACCTCTTCTAAATAAGAATTTTATTTCATAAAATTTAATATATAGAATTTTCAAATATTTTATTTAAAAATGGTTCACCAGTAAAAGGTGTAAAAACTGCATTTTTTTAAAAATACTTCCTTTATCTGAAAAACTGAATTTGTCCCTATATTATGTATAATAAACACAAAAGATGAATGTTAAAATTATATGAGATATATATAAAATTCCAAATGTGGTTATTACTATTCAGAACTGCTTTCTAGATAGCTAGTTTGATAGGTCGTGGTGTGCTTGAACTCGGTGTTTTGTACATCATGCGCTATTGTATTACTCAAAGATTAGTGTACCTTGAATGATTGGGGTGTTACAATAAGGTAAACAAGGGATCCTTATCACTAAAAATGGAGCTCATAATTAAATGAAGCTGTATAAATTCATGCATAAAGAGTGATGTAGCATTCTGTACATATATAGATATTTTAAGGATAAAAATGGATATATTTTGATTAGTGTTCAACTAAAAAACAAAAAAAAACATACCAATGAGGATTTGGAAGACCATAGATAAAAAACTATAGAGACCTCTTCCCAAATTAAATATGGATTTAGATGAGTCTTCAATAAACCCTTTAGTGTAAGAGATTAGTATTGATAACATTGACACATATCACAATGTCAGACAAATTGCATCACTGTTTGAATCATTCTTGAAAAATATAAACCTCTTTCCAACTACTAATATGTTTCTTGAAAACCATTGTTGCTGCCATTCTATATATAAAAAATAGCGATGTAAATGAAGAATCAATTGAAAGGTATTAGATAATACCAAAAACCTTTGAAATATATAATTCTATTATAAAGAGCATAAAATAGGTTTGGTGTTAAGAATAATTTTTTTATAAATTATAGGATATATTTATTTTTCAAGGAGAATTTCCCTGGTAGGGATATGAATATCGAACCAATATGGATTAGAAAAAATAAGCTGTAATGTTTTTCACCTATGACATAGGAGAGAGAATCAGTTGTTGTATTGTCATTACTAGACAGGTAGAAAATCTATAAATCATAAACCAAAAACTTTTCCTTCTTTAAATATTGGTCCATGTATGAAATACATTGGTTGAACAAGTGTTTATGACTCTTATGGTAAATAATAACAACAATTTGTCAGACGATTAAGTATTTTTTCCAATGTTTAACCCCATGAAAAAAATCCATTAATTTAATTTCATAAATAGACATTAACAATGAAGAATCATAAAAAAATCTATAATAATAAATTTGGTGGATACCCATCATAAAAACAACCTCAATCCTGCCTCTCCAAGAATCACATTCAATTTAAAACTACTATGAAAAATCTAGCAGCCCCAACATATGAGTTGAAACCAGACACGATTAAAAAATTTCAAAATATTATTGGTCATTATTGACTAATTAAAAGTAATTTTATTTATTCATGATAATTTTAAAAGGTTTCACCATCTTCCCATAATCATTGATAAAAAACCTATAATATTCAGTTAAGCCCAGAAAACCACATACTTATTTCACAGTTTTTGTTAAAAACAAGTGTAGAGTAGCATTAATTTTTTGAGTTCCCATGGAAACCCCAACATGAGAAATAAGGTTCCTTAAATATTAAATCCCTCATCGGATAAAGAAATATTTCTTTATAATAATATGAAATTAGTTCCACTACAAGTGGTCTATAACCAGAGTTAGATGCTCTAAATAAGTGGGATGGATGGCAATCTAAATAATTATATCATCAAGAAATGTTAACATAAATTTATGAAGTTTTGGATTGAAGATAACATTAATCATAACTTGAGAAATCATGGGGGAATTCATTAAAACAAAAGGCATGACAAAAAAATTATCGTTCCCCTAATGAGTCCAAAAAGATGTTTTCTCAATTTCTACCTCCAAAACCCAAACATGATGAATAAAAAATTACTAATTGAGTTTTGAAAATCATCAAGCTCCATGGAACTCATATAACAACTCTTTAATTTCTGATATTGGAAAATGATCTAGAATTATTATCTTAGTTAATGATCAAAAATCAACACACATGTTCCACACACACAATGTTTCTCTTTAACTATAATAACTGAAATAGAATATATATTTTTAATATTAATTATCACCCCTTCAATAATAAGATCATACACCTATGAATCTACACCATCATATAGCTTGTGAGAAAATTGATTATGTCTAATATTTATTAGAATAACTAAAGTAACCATCCATATAGCATGATCAATTTTAAATTTTGGCAGTAAACCTTGTGAGAATCCATTAGGTATTGATATTTATCAAATAAGGTTCTATATCTAAGATTAAAATGTTGGGTTAGTTTGGTGTAGCTGGGAAATATCCCTTCCTCTATGATACCACTAAATCCCCTATACAAACAACCTTCTGTTGGTAAGGATCAATTCCAATGCTAAAGGAACCATGTGAATAAAGTGTTTCCGATGGAAAGTAACCAATATCCCTTGATATTAAAAACTAATTTTTAGGTTTACCCAATGGGAAGTCACATATACAAGATTATCATGAAAATCCATAACTAAGAAGGGATTTGGTTCAACAGTGTCAAAAAATAAGCTTCCATCATAATTTTTAATTCCCCCCAACTTTGTGGGTAATGTCTTACACTTCCTGCTAGAAAATACATCGTTTCTATCACTTGAGGGACACCAAATAATGTTATAGGAATAACAAAAAACTCCATAAACAACAATAAATCATTGGATATAAAGTTTTAGTTGGACCCACTATTAATAATTACCAGAATTAGAACTCCAACAACTATACCATCCCATATCATAGTATTGTTTCCCACTAGATGTTAACTATAGATGACCTAAAGAAACAATTCTTGACCAGTTTCATCCCACATTGCTGCATCACCATGAATCTATTCTGCTAAACCTACTCCAAGAATAAAATATTCAAGAGAATTTTTTTAATTCTAAAACCATAACAATAACAACATACATAGAGCACTTATGATATGGAAAAAAAATTAATCCACACAAAAAACAATTTCCCTTATCTCACATTTATTTATACTCAACCCCGGAGAGATTAAAAACCCCCTTATAGTTATGAGAATACTCTTTTTTATTTAAAAATACAAACTTCTCCCCTTTATTCTAGTAATAATATCCTATGATCTAGCCAAACCTGGCCTAGATTACAAATAATGAATGAGTATTATGAAAAATGAACTATATTTCTATAGATCTTATTCCTTAATAACTCCATAAAATAATAACTCTTACTCTATATTCTTGTTCAAGGTGATCTATCAGGCCTTCTAAGTAGATTCATGAGCTTCCACTATACTTTCTATCTATGGGTACAAGACTCAAAAGAAAAAATTGATATACCAAGAATCTGGAATGATGAGAATAGGATATGATAATATTTCAAGTTTAATGTTCATTTATTGAACTAGTATATCATACTTCTCTTAAATGTTTCAAGGGATCTCTCTCCATCATGATCCCAAAAATACCAAGAAATTTTGTCTTAATCTCTTTTAAAATGAGATCTGTATGCTATGAAAGCAAGAAAATCATACAATTATAAATAAATACTTCCATTAATAATTTTGATATAGTCACATAGAGGGTAAATTGATTTTGATTAATCATAAAATATGTATCATCTCTAGTAATCCATGCAATAAAATCACCTCTAGAAAATAGTGGTAATTCCACTCACCTTTCCAAATAATATAATTCAACCACAAAACTTCCATGTTAGAATTTTTACCACTTTTAAAAAAATATTAATGAATAAAGATCCTCATTTTTTTTATAATACCTTTGAGTATTCAATTTGATATTTTCTTCATCCTAATACATAATATTTGATGAAAGTTTCTCTCCTTCATTTCTTCCTATCACCTCTAATTTTGGAAAAAATATTTTATCTTCCTTGTTCGATCATTTTAAGAAGTTCAACTCTTTATACTAGTAAGACAGGTGAGAAAAACCTTCAACTACTTCTGTTCCATGTTATTAAGCATAGAAAAGACAACAAAACCTTTCACTAGTGTCATTTGTTTCTCTTTCATCAGGCTAGCATATTGTTTATTCTTCTTAGTGTGAATATGAACTATGTTTTTCATGGAAGTAACATGAATTCCCATCGTATTCATCATCCACCAACCACAATGTAGTTTCTTAATTTCACAATGATCCTCCCACTCTAAAAAGATAAAACAACTCTCAATGAAAGACCCAAATAGTGAATTATAGAATTATAATTGAGATACTAGAAGAAGAAATGTATTTCTATATAATCTCTATCCTATTTTATTACAGCTGAGGACCTTTGTGAAGAAGGAT
This sequence comes from Viscum album, assembly GCA_963277665.1. NCBI lineage: Eukaryota > Viridiplantae > Streptophyta > Magnoliopsida > Santalales > Viscaceae > Viscum > Viscum album. The sequence goes on along the minus strand of OY728147.1, from coordinate 392,342,233 downwards.
AAGAAGGAATAAAAGTGAGAAATCACTCCCTTTAGAGTTTCTCTAAGACCCAAGGCCAAAAACTCCTATCATACAAGATAAACTCAAAACCTGACCCCTCCCTAAAAAATAAAAAATAGGTATAGATCCTTAATAAATGTATAATGAATAAAACACCCTTTTTATTATCACCATCCCATTCCTCCAAGATTATATGTTAAGGGTAATCTTCCCACCATGTTCTCTCTCCATTCTCAAATACTTTTGGTAGGGAAGTCTTCCAGGGTGGTGGTCTCTCCATATTGATATTCTCAATATAATAATATTATTTACCCTATTATTATTCTAATCATATATTGAATTATAATATTGGAATAAACAGTTCTTATATATTCTTTCATTTCTCTATCTAAAATGATCCGACTTAATAATTTCCATCTCATAGTTGTTCCCAATAAAAACAAAAATAAACTTGTATGTTTATTTTTCACTACGTATACCATGACTCATTACTATAATAGGTATAATCAATAAATAGTGAAGCATTAATAAAATTTTCATGGGCACCATGTATACTATATTTTATATGTGTTGATGTTACATCAAGTATAAATGCATTATAATTTCATTGAGAAATGTATTGATGAAAAAAACAACATTAATTGTAACTTATAGAAACTTCGGTCCTTTTTGTTAGAAATTTTTTCTATGTCTAATATAAGAACATCAGGTAAACTCACACTTCATCTATGTTGGGTAGAATTTAGTCTAGTATAATTTTCAGGTGTTGTGTCCAATAGATATTCATTAAGAAGAAATGAATTATGTTTAGTGGATTCAAATTATAGTATATGTAATTACTATATATGTTTTATGAAAACATAAATTCTTTTATTTTCAATGTTGTATTAGATATAATTGATAAATTTTTTGATATTGTATATTTTAACAATTCTATTATATGGTATAATTTTATTTAACTTTATGAAACTTGCAATTAGTTTAATTTTAGAAACTCTCCTCTTCAAAATCTGGTGCACCAAGTTTCTACTAGATTTATTCAACCTTTAATTAAATGCCTATAATACTCATTAACATAACCAACTGTCCTTAAAATATATTTATTTAATTTCCGTGAATAACAAAATATTTAGGAAACTATCTTCATTCTTCCAACTCAATGTTTCTTTATCATAAAAGCATGGTTGATTCACAAGATCTACATCAGTAATCTTCCTTAATGATTTTAAATTCACAGATGATCTATAGTCATTAATTTTCTTCTATTCTTCAGTAAACTGCTGGGAATTTTAAAATTCATCCATCCATGATTAAAAAACCTCATCACACTTATTTTATAATTCATAGATTTCCCCATATATACATCTTTCTTTTTTTCATGTAGTTCTTCACTCGAAACAATTTTTTATGAAACCACATATTTTGAGAAAATATATAATTTTACAATATCATGAACAGTTAGATGGATTTTCATGGAAATAGGACATGTAAACAGATTGAATAAAGTAACAAGTTACATTTTCATGACATGGACCTCGTATCTATCAATAATGCATGCCACATAATGGGAATAATTTCCATGATTATGGTGATTTTCTAATAATATTTCTTATCACTTAATTGTGTGTTTCTTATTATTTTCATGAAAAAACCTCAATTATCGTTTATTACTTAATTTTTGGGAATAACTGTGTCATCTTATAAAATATGATCTTTAGTTCCAAATTTGAATCACTTTAAAGTGTAATTGTTTAATTAATTTTTAACAAAATTTTAAGATAATCAAGTACATTTTTTATGTTATTATTATACATTTCATAGTATATTCTAATGTTTAATTTATCTTTTTTATTTAATTATCATGTATGTATTTATAATTATTAATATATTTATCAATATTTTTATTGTATTGACTTCAGTGTATATCCTTCCATTTTCATAGATTAACCTAGGTGTATTTTTTAATTTTATTACTAATATTATTATTTAATTAATTATATAGAACAAACTTAACCTATCATAATTTTATTCCACAACACAACCCATGCATGATGCAACTAGAATATTAAGGAATATGAAAATTCTATGTCTCTTCCAATATCCCAACCAATGAAAGTAACAAACTGACATCATTAGTTTTGATATATGTCACCCAATATGATTACCTGACTTCACGAGGTGTAGAAAATATAATGGTAAAGGATAAGCACAATGTAAGTAAATATATGAGAATATGATCACAATAGTGGTATATTTTATTAAACAACATGCCCAATAGATGAAGGGCCCATAATATCAGGGGAAATAAAAATTCCATGTTGTTTCCCAAGTCACAACCAAATAAAGTAACAAACCATCATTGCTAGTTGTGATACATATCTCCCAATATGGTTACTTGATATGGGGAGATATAGTAAACATAAGGACAAATGATCCAGTACACTACAATTGATGATATGAGAATATTGTTTCCCACAACACTAAAAACCCGACATTTCTATATAAGATATCAATACTGGAATTCGATTATTTGCAATGGGATATTTGCAATAGGATCCTGTTTCAAAAACTCTTTTGCGACGGGGTCCCTTCGTAAATATCCCCTTGTAGAAAATAACATCTCAACTAGTATTTTTTACGATGGACCTATCGCAAAAAAATACTATTTGTTACAAGAAGTCATCCTGTCACAAATAGATCTCCGATTAAAAACATTATCTATATAAAAACATGTTGCAACAGGCCCATCACAAAAAGTAGTTGCGACAGGCCTGTCATCCCATCACAAATAATTCTCTATATATATTTGTTATATATACCTAAGTCTTTTGCATCGGGCCCGTCCCAAATACTTATTTGTGCTGATATAAGAACCCATCACAAATAAGTTTTAAAATATATACATAATGAATTTGTGATGGAGTCCCATCGAAAAAGGCCCCATCACAAATATTTAATAAAATAAAACAAAATTAATAAAATTATGATTAATGAAAAAACAATATTAAAATTATTAAAATAATAAAAAAACAAAAAAATTATTAAAATTCTCAATATTCACAAAAAATATAAAAAAATCATAAATTATTATTATTATTATTATTAAAATAAATAAAAATTAAAAAAAATATAATTCTAATAACCAATAATAAAATAATAAAATAATAAAATATTAAATTATGCAATATTCGCACCAATATAAAAGACAAAAACTGTAAATAAATCATATTACAAAAAATATTGAATTCAAATGTTTTTAATATAACAAAAAAATCACTAGGGGATAGTCTTCTTGAAGAGCTAGAGGAGATGGAGGAGATGGTGTAGGAAACTCAATCCCTAAACTACGAGTCAAATGGCACATGTACTCCATCTGCTCGTACTACTACTGCAGCCATCGACACATCTTCTCCTCATGCTACTACTACAGCTACCATCGACGCATATTATCCTCATACTGTTGTTGCTACTACTGCTGACGCATCTCTTCCTCCATCTGCTGCGGCTGACACATCTCTTCTTACTGCTTCTGCAAATTCTCAATAAGATCAGTTTGAGCTCACAACTTCTCCTAATACTGTGATCCAAATGATGATGCCTCTCCACAAGCTCCTCTCGAGATGGATGCCGATATCGCAATAGTACCATAATAAGCCCCAGGAGTCAAATGAGAGTCGATACCAACTAATCGGTTCTTCTCGAAGGCATATTGAGTCCCCTTCATCTATGTCACCTCATCGAAATAGTGGGCACTAGTCTGATCAGTCATCTCAGCCTGACTCTCAGCCCATTTCCGAGAGGTCTTGGCCTCATGTGACTCCTTCAGTTCCAATTTTAAATTAAAATAGTGAAAATATTTTATGTAGTTAATTTTCAAACTAAAAAAGAAATAATACTAACCATAATTTGATGCTGGCGATCACCTCATCAAAATGGTTGGCACTAGTCTAATTATTGATAATTATTTCTAATTATTCCTAATTATTTATAATTATTCCTAATTATTTCTATTTATTCCTACTTATTCCTAATTATTTTTAATTATTCCTAATTATTCCTAATTATTCCTAATTATTTCTATTTATTCATATTTATTCCTATTTATTGAAAATTATTACTAATTATAACTAATTATTACTTATTATAACCAATTATAAGTATTTGATAGTATTTATTAGTAATTATTGCTATTTATTAGTTTATATTACCATTTATTACTATTTATTACTATTTATAACTATTTATTACTATTTAGTACTATTTATTACTATTTATTAGTATTTATTACTAATTATTACTAATTATTACTAATTATTACTAATTATTAGTAATTATTATTAATTATTACTATTTATTGCTATTTATTACTATTTATTACTATTTATTACTATTTATTACAATTTATTGCTAATTATTACTAATTATTACTATTTATTACAATTTATTGCTATTTATTACTAATTATTAGTATTAATTACTAATTATTACTAATTATTACTAATTATTACTAATTATTACTAATTATTAGTAATTATTATTAATTATTACTATTTATTGCTATTTATTACTATTTATTACTATTTATTACTATTTATTACAATTTATTGCTAATTATTACTAATTATTACTATTTATTACAATTTATTGCTATTTATTACTAATTATTAGTATTAATTACTAATTATTACAAGTTATCACTAATTAATACTATTTATTATCATTTATTACGAATTATTATTATTTATTACTATTTATTACTATTTATTATTATTTATTACTATTTATTATTATTTATTACAATTTATTAGCATATATAACTAATTATTACTAATTATCACTAATTATTACTAATAATTATGATTTATTCATAATTATTAATATTTATTAATAATTATTAATATTTATTACTAATTATTAGTATTTATTACTAATTGTAAATATTTATTACTATTTTTTCTTAATTATTACTATTTTTTCTAATTACTACTAATTAGCATTAATTACTCTTAATTACTACAAAATACAGCTAATAATTACTAATCCCTGCTAATTATTTATATACATTACTAATTATCATTAATAATTATTAATTATTACTAATTACTAAGAATTAGTACTACTAATTTAATTTTATTATTACAAATAAATACTGATGACAAAATAATTTAAATATAACTTAATTAAAACTAATCAACAATAATTAAAATAAATATATATAAATGAAATAAATACTAAATTAAGTAAAATATAAATACATTTAAACTTGATCTCTTATAATTGTAGACGGCTTCACAACTTCTTTGTAAAAAAACTAACTCTAAAAAAATTTCACTCTAAAATTATAGTTTAGAGAAGTATAGAAAGTAGGAATTGAGGAGAAAGAAAGAAAAAATGGATGGGAGGTATATATAGGTTAGATTAGTTGCAGCATGACTATTTGCGATGGGATTACCGTCGCATATGGTATTTTGGCGATGAAATTCCCATTGCAAATAGTATTTTTAGCGACATGACCCGTCGCAAAAAACTTTGGCCGCATTAATTACTATCGGTGGCTAAAAGGTTATTTGCGATGGGTCCCGTCGCAAAAAGTAACTTACCGACACACTATTAGAGATGGGAAAACATCCCATCGCTAATAGGTTTTTACCACTGCCAGGTAGTTGCGACGGAACACGTTGCAAATACCTTCGGCTGCATTAATTACTTTCGGCGGTTGAAAGGTTATTTGTGATGGGTCTCATCGCTAAAGGCAACCTGTCGACACACTATAAGCGACGAGGCAACATCCCATCGAAAATAAGTTTTTATCATCGCTGGGTATTTGTGATGGGGGATCCCCCGTCGCTACTAGTGTTTACTGCCTCCCGGTATTTGCGACAGAAGATGTCAACCCGTCCTAAATAACCTTTTGTGCGGTTTGGCATGCAAATCATGCCAAACTGCGTGTAAGTTTTAGCGACAGGACGACTAGTCCTGACGCAAATAATTAGTTATTTGTGACATGTTGATTTTCCCATCGCAAATAACCTCTTCAACTGAATATTTGCCACAAGATTTATTTCTGTCGCAAATAACCCATAGGAAAAATCAGTTTTTTCATGTAGTGTATCATAATATTATTTAATATAAATATGTTATATTTAATGATTCATCAATAAGAAATTTATTTTTGAAGACAACCATGTTTACAATACTAGATATTTCCACAACTATTTTAAAATGAAGGAGAATTTCTGCAAACACGAATAAGATCCCTTGATCTCATCATTGAGCCACATGGACCCCATGAAAAAAGGTTAGATTTCTCACACAAATTATTTTTACTAAATTGGGAAAAAGGACCACTGTAATTCCACATAGAGTGGTAAGATGAAAGGGAGAGTATATAATTTGTAAAAATAAATTAGATTGAGTGGGTGGAATAATCTAAGTGATCTGGGATTCCATTTCACATGTTTATAGATCACATGGAACAAAGAATGATCTCAAGTGAACAAGATAAATGTTGTGTAAGAAAAAGGATAATAGCAAAAAGGGTATAGGGAATGAACCCCAAAGAGAACCTAGATGTAAGTATAAGAGTTATCTGGACATTGGAAGAGATTTCAATGGAATAATAATGATGGAAGAGCATATCTTCGGTAATAAGAATGAGATAATGAGTTCTTTATAGGATTTCTTAAACTATATTTTCCCTATTTCTACCATTTTATTTGGTTTTAATGTTATCCAGGTCTATTTATAATATTATAATTATGGGATATATTTTTCATCATATTGAATTTATTTTATCTATTTTTAATGTTATTGTTAGCATTTATTACCTTTACATATAATATTTTACTCATGGGGCCAATGAGTAGAAGATCTTGGTGTGTGAGTGAGGGAATGATGGTTTAAGTTTACAAAAATCATTGAGGTTAGGACACTAACAATTGAGGGAGGTTTGTTTATCCTTAGAATCCACACCACAAGATAAAATTCTAAAGGAAGTGGAAGATCACACAACACCATCGAGAGTGAGAATATTAATCTATGAAGTGATGTTTAATAGACAACCTTTCATACACTTGTGGCATCATTAAAAAGTATTTGGGTGACTCGATGAAGAATCTTTTAGGGTATAGTGGTGGTTTATCAGTTAATTTTATTGAGAAGTGAATTGGTAAGTGTGGTATGGTTGAGCTCCCCTCCATCCTTCTTAAAGAAACTCCAATATAGGTATGTTACATGGTTAGTCAAGGGGAAATTCTTACCGTTTATTTTATTATTTTTCATATAAAACAACTGGTAATGATAGATCATGAAAACTATACCTATGGAGAAATGATTCAGTACTAACAAGGGTTTTTATAGTCAATGTAGGCCAAGGTGTAAAATTTCATTGTGAAATGAATGACACATCGAATTATTTATTAATGGTCCATAAAATAAATATAATTATAACATCAATATAAAATAATAACATAGATAACCTAAAATATAAAAAATATAAAAGACCATAACAATAAATAAATTAAAAAATATAACTCTTAAACTACGAGAAAAAATATAAAAATAGAATACATCTAAGTACCAAGTAAATTAACATTATCACTCATAATATATTCACAATTAAAAAAAATAAAATAAAATAACATATTTCCAAAATTTTCATTGATAATTGGTTAAAATCAGGGATAATTGTTTATTTTTATAATGATATATATTAGGTTAAAGAAATTGAGAGACTTTGAGAGTCTTTTGAGATGTCATGGAAAAAGTTAAAATATGACAGATAAAACAATTCCCAACACAGTTATATCATGGTGGATGAGTCAAAGTAATAAAATTTTGAAATCTAGATAAATTCATGGTGTAAGATATTTTAATCATGATTTAGTGGTTATATTGGATTAAAACTCATGGATTCACTGGATGTAGTATCCATACCTTGTGTGGAGGTACATACCTATTTAAATTTTGGTTAAACCTCATTTTTTATTGATAATGAATTTGTTCTTGGGTGTATGGGATGTTTTGAGGGTCTTCTGGGAGTGAGGAACATGAAACGATGTGAAAAGAGGCCAAACAATGTACATCAGATGATTGGTGCATGGTTAGTAGAAACCATGTGCCTGTCCTGGGGAAGCCATGCGGCCATGCCTCATCTCAAACAGAGGCTGACACACAGTCTCTACATGGTTTTACAAATTGTGTGGGTTCTCCAGGATACTGTGAGTCTTGACCCCTATTAGACAAAGGGATCCACACTGTTGGAAAATGGGTTGGCTAAGCATGCTTCTAAACCATGCAATCCCTAAAAAGTGATAAATTACGATTTTTCATCGTAGTATTATTTCATCCTCCCCTGATCCTCCTCCCATTTAGACTTCTCTATCTTGGGTGATGAACCAACAACCCCCCTCTTCCTCTATTGACGACTCTCCTTCTATTCATGACCATTGGGAGATTTTTTGGGTGCAAATTGTAGATCATGGAGATTCTAACACTCCTCTCCCTTCATTTTTATTGATTATATTTATAGAAATGTTCTACTTTTATGAAACCTTAAAATTCTCAATTTTCCATCAAATTCTAATTCAGATCCATAAAGGGGGTTTGAGTTCAAATCAAGGGAATAGGTTATGAAAGCATTCATCAATAAGCATGGGGTAGGTGGTCTTAAATATGTTTCTAATAGTCTCAATCTTTTATAATTGTATGTGGTTATTCCAATGTAATTCATTGTTTCTTTTTAGTATCGTTGATTTTGGAAAGTGACTTAGTCTATAGATTGAGGTGAAAACCATTTACCGACCTCGTTAGGTTCATTGATGATGTGAGACCACACCTTGGGATATCATTGGGGTATTCTAAACCATTGAAAATAGAGAAGTGAGTTAGTAAACGTTAGGATAGTTTAATTATGGAAATTAATGGTGTTTGAATTGTGTTTGGGGTATGTGGGTATGGTAGGTAGAATAAATGGGATATTCACATGATAGTTATGTAAAGGACCAAGGGGTTCATGAAATGATTTAAATAATGTGTATGGTATTTTGACATGGCTATAGTTTCCAAAGAATGAATTGACGTTTTGAATGTGAGTAAATTTTTGAAAGGCGACATTGACCAAAAATGATTTTTAAAAATGGGTTCTTATTAATGGGTTTCAAATGATTATTTTAAATGGGGTTGTGGTCCCTTTCTGTTGAAAATTCTTAACGATTGTTTTAAATGGTTTGAAATTGAAATTAAATCCTTGTGTTATGGTTTAGTATTCCAAGATGAATAACCATGTTTTTTATAGATGGATTCAATATGATTTCAAATGAGTATATTGAATTGGGTTTTATGCCATGATATAGTGATAATGGTCTTTTAGGACCATATTAAATGAAATGACATGCATGTTAGTAAGATAAGACCCATAATCAAAATCTTGGAATGTTAACATGGTTATTAAACTCATTAAATGATGAATGTTATTAGTTTTTGACATAACATAATGATGTATTTTGTAATAACGGTATATGTTTTAATGGGTGATACCTTGTAAGCGAGATATGTATAATGAGTTATGATTTTAAATGATAAATGTGTTTAATGGTTATGGTTTGTGTTTTTTAAATGTGTTATGATTAAAAAATCATGTGCACATGGCTTAGTGGTATGTGGGGAATTGACATGAGGATCTATGCCCACATAATGGGTTAGAATGAGGCTCTAAACCTTAGTCCTATAATGCATGGCTTTGGGATCCAGACTGAGGATCTATGCCCCTAACGGTTGCATTGGATGAGACTAACTGGACGAAGAATCCAAGGTAAGTGTTATGTGATTTATGTTTGTCATGTTAAATTTAGGATCTATGGTTTCCATTGTATGGAAATGGTGCAGTTAAGGATGTTGGAATGAAGATATATGCTTCCCAAACACATGGATATGTCTTGATTATCGGACGAAGGCTACACAGTATGTTGATAAATTTTGATTTTAGAATACAGTTGTGATTAAATGTATGTGGCCCCTTTAGGATATGTCATAGTCCCTCCATTATGAATAGTGTTAGTTTTTTTGATTGGATGAATATATGGAACTTAAAGAATAAATTGTCTCTTAAGTATTATTAAATTTGGAACATATTTTCTTGTTTCCACTAATATTTATTTCATTTTCATATCTGGTGTACACTACTGAATAGACTAGATATTACTTTAGATGCCATTAGTGGAGGCCTATTGAGTTGTAATGACACCCTGATCTGGACTCCATAACACTTGGGTACCAGATACGATGCTACCTATTTTTTTTATATAGGTTTTGAATAGGGACCTGGTGGTTGGTAGTGCTTGGGATTATGGGTTGGATCATGGGAGGTTAGGATCAGGTTGGGTCTCAGATCCATATTTAGGTTCTATTCTAAGTTTTGTTTTTTTAGATTTCATTTTTATACATTTTTGGAATATAGAGAATACATATCAATGTTTAATTATGTCTTAACTTGATTTAGTTGAATATTTTTTCATGTAGTCCATTTATTTGTTCCTATTAGTTATTATATCTCATGATATTATTTCTGTTGTGGAATTACTTTGATAAGCAGGTATAGTCACCCCAGTGTTTATCCATAGACCTATACTACCTGGTGGAAGACTCTAGAGTATGGGGAGGCATGACTAAGTTAATGTGACGACCTAGCTCATGGAACTGGATATAGTGGACACTGGGCTGGGGACATTACAAATTGGTATATAAGTCGGTGCCTTTTTTCTTAATATTTGGGAAAGGTAGATAAGAGGTGTAACACCTCATGATTTTGTGACATAATTCTTTTTAGAATTAATTTAATTTGTTTTCTATATTTTCATTTCATGAAACACATAAACTATCTTTTTTATATAAAAGTTCTATGTTTGGAATGTGTTGTACTCAACACCAAGTTAAGATTTCGCTACACACATCACAAAGCATGTAAGGGAAAATAATATCCGGAGTCTATAAAATATAGTTAATATTTTAAGTAGATTTAATATATTTTATATATATTTAAATTCATGTGATACCAAGTTAGCATGTGTCAAACAATATAACATGTTTCATCGATGACTTTCATTGCACGAATGACTGAGCTTTATAGAACAAAAAAATATTATTAAAACAGTATTATTTAATATAATAAGATATGAACTAGCTGTTAAGTTAGTGGTTGTGAATATTACTAACTATATTATGAAAATATATGGTTTGTGAAAATCTAATATTAATTCATTGGTTAACAAATTATTTAGAAACAAAAATGTAAACCAATTTAATATAAAGGAATCTTTTTTTCTTTTTATCATCACAAATATTTTTTATCCTAATAAATTAATGTAATTAAAATTAGTGAGTGGAATTAATACAATATATATATATATATATATTACATACTCAATCCTATATTTTTTTATAATCATTCAATATATCTTATAGACATATGATAAGAAAAAAATCTAATTTTATGCATAAAAACTAATACTTTTAGAAAGGTATTTTTACCACCTTTTAATAGAGAAACAATTTTGAATCCAATTTTTCGAAGTTTTATAGATTTTATTGGTAAAAATAAACATCTTATTCAAAATAGAAACATAAAAATTATCTTATGGTGAATTTTTTAATTTTTCTGTGAATTTTCATTTTTATTACAAATAGTGAAAAATACTGAATTTCAAATCAAAACATATTTTTCATTTAATTTATTTACAAGATTAAATAATAATTAAAATTTGTTTTAAAGTTAAATTAGATCAATATTATACCATTTAATAAAATTTAGTTCATTAGAATCAATTTCACAAAGAAATTGGATATAAAAACTTAGTAAACTATTGAACATTTTTACATCAAAACCCTGCATTGTCATTCCATTTGTGGGATTAATTTTAAATTAATTTCTTCCGCATTTGTGATTATAAATTTAAAAAAATAATTAAATATTTTTAATCAGAATAATATCTAATTTTAAATATGTTCATTTGGTGTTTTACCAAAAATTCTAGTGAATGTGATTAAAAATAATTAAAACAATTAAAGGAGAATTTAACATAGTTAGATACTAATCCATAATCTTAAGAAAGAAAATAACCTATTTTTTTATTCCAAAATCCATTTTATGCTAATATTAAGACAATATACACCATTTTATCGACTATTTACCATCATTGGATCCAATTTACATTAGAAAAACATGGGTGGAATTCCTTTTCCAAAAAATTACAAGAGTATCACTCTTAATCCACTATAAAAAGGCACTCACCCCTCCCACTTACTCAAACCTCTAAAGATAGTTTGGATCAACAAAAATCTAAAAACATAGATACTAAAATCCCCCCATATACCTATAAACCTCAATTTGTGAATAAATCCATCAAAGGAAGGCCTTTAGTGCCAATGAAATGGAGTTACCTGAATAAGTGGTAACACCCTTCCTCAAGATCTTTTATTTTGTTTTTATTATCCACCCTCTTAGATCACTTTATTCCATGATTATATAATAACACCAGTATCCTAAATATATTTATATACTTATAATTATGTTTTCTACTTACACTTACACACACTTCCATCTAATGGATAACGAACATACCATTTTGTGTAAGGAGAACAACCGCCTCACAAAATGATGTTTATTTTTCTTTACCACCTTTAATGGTCAAGAATTATGATGTAAATTCTTTTTATATATTTTATATATGATATTAATTATTTATTTATGCGTATATATAATTCATTTATAACACATAACTTTAAACTTTCTATCTTGTGTGAATACGATAACATCATTTCTAGACTTGTGGACTACCACGTCCTCAAAGCGATGTGATTCCTTCACACTTTACATGGAATGTATTAATTTGGGTTTTAGTGACCATATAATATATATATAACATAATAAATCCATTTTAATGATATTATATATATATATATCATTTACTTATTTTCTTTCAATATGATAATAAAATGGAAACATCATTCATGCTTATGTACAACCTACCGTCTCCATGAATGATGTATTCCATTTTATCTTTATATATTTTTATAGATTTTTATAAATAAATATAAACTGAAAATGTATGATATTTATATGTTTTCTTACATTTTATAAGAAACTAAATCATGATATAAATAAGAATATAAAGAATAATAAGTCAAAACATGTACAAAGGACAAAGATGATATTGCCCGAAGAAAAAATGTGATATAGAATTGTTAATAAGTGTGTAATATAAAATCATAATCATATCACATATGTTATTAGATATAAGAATATAGTTCTATAAAATATTTATAATAAACTTATTTTATTATGTAAGAGTTTTGTATGAGTACAATGAGAGTTAAGACATAAGGTATGAGAATTTCATCTCACTTTTTATTTTCGTGAGATACATACCTTATTCGCCACTAATATCTTTGGTGTCGTGTATATACTTCCCATGACTATATTATATTACTCTTAAACATATGTTTTTGGTATTCATCATAGCATCCCAGGTATTTATAGAATAATACTTTTTCATATCTATTAATATTTATGAATATGATATAAATTTTATGTTAAAAATGATACTTTGTCTGATAGCATACTCAACACGTAACAACGAGTTTTTATAAAACCTTATGTTTCAAAAAAAAGTTTAGTTATACCGGTAAATAACACAAGAATATGATTATTATTCTAAATGGTATATAATGCCTAGTCATTGTATTTGTGTGAATGAACAGAACTAACTACAATATTATTATACATGTTTTTTAAAAGTTTGTAAATTTATCCAATAAATTGTAGAGGCTTAAAATGAGAATGAATCCCATTTTAAGCATAAAATATTCTGATATTTTTAAAAGGTCTGTTAAACTCCTTTTATTGGAGGTCCCTTTTTAAATATAGTTTTTGTCACTTTTATATGTTCAATTTGAAAAAATAAACTTCTTCTTTTGAATTTGGACAACAAAATTTACTTTGGATGAAATTTTGGTATTTTTCTGATAAAATTTAAATTTTAATGAATAATGAAAAATACTTCATTTTAATTCAAAAATTCCTTTTCATATAATTTATTTATATAATTATATTGTACTTTTAATTGGTTTTAAAGTGTAATTGGATTATTATTTTATAATTTATTTCAATTTTGGTCATTGGAAGTAATTTCCCATTTTAATTGGACATAAACACATGTTAATCTTTTGGTAGTTTTTACTTCTTGAAAATACGCTTTCTGGTTTTAACAATAAGAATTAATTATAAATTAATTACTACAATTTATGTGCTTTGAATTTGGAAAAATGAATTCCATATTTTAAATCATAAGGTTCAAATTGTGTAAATTGGTACCATTTATTTTTGGATAACATGAATAGTAACTTTAGTAATTATTTTTATTTATCATGGTTAAAAAGTAAATCAGGTAAATAAGGGTAAAGAATAATATTATAATAATATAAAACAATGCTAAAATGTGTTCTAATCCTATTGGGTGAGTTATTTCTGACCATGATCATCCTCAGGTCATACATTTGGCGTTTAGGAGCCACTTGGGTGTGAAAATGACATTTGATAATTTTTACTTTAAAGAAAAAGAAAATATAACATAAACATAGAGCTTTAACTAAATAAATATTTATATGGATTTATATATGTGATATCTTCTACTATAATTAGTAATTATAAAGACAACAATATTTTCTACGTCATAATATTGTATTTATATTTTTTAGAAATTAAATAAATAAATTTAATTATGACACAATGTTGATGCAGTTACTGCTTCATTAATAAAGAATTCAAATAAATGATATTATAAATATTAAAAAATAATAATTTTATTATTTTTATGCCATACATAAATATTATGAATGGATATGACATTTTATATTTTTATTAATGAATTTTTTTCAAATGAATCATGTTTTTATGGATTTTTAAAGTCATGATATAAATAGTGTCAAAATTGAAAATATTCATATTTTAAAATATAAAATATTTTATTAATTATTATAAAAATACAAAAATATATAATATTAATCCAAATGGTTATTATAAGTCTAAAATTTTATTAGTGAATCTTTCATTATAGATTTTACATATTTTGGTAATTATTTTGGTTCTCAAAGTGTTAAATGCTTGATAAAATGGTAAGAGTAAAAAGGGGTAAATAAAAAAGATAAGGATTAAAGAAATATCAAAAACAGGTCTAATTATTATTATATGATTTTATTTCTACTTATATTCATCTTATATTTCAAATAACTGAATTTGGACTCATTTTCAATCAAAATAGAATTTATAATAAATTAATATTTCAAAACTTTCCAAAAGTTCCCATCCTCCCTCTTATAGAGGGGCATCACCTCTACCCATTTACTCACACCTCTCAATCCCTTGTCTCATCATAATTCTACTAAAATAATCTCCCAATCCCTAACTTCCTCCTATAAGCCTTACCTTGTGAATAAGTAAATTCAAGAAATCCTTTTAGATCAAATCAAAAGGAGTCACTCGTTTTAGAGGTAGCATCTTGTCCAAAGTTCCTTTACTTTAGTTTCCTTCTACAATACCTATGATCTTATTATTATTTGATTAAATAAAAAAACTATATCAAAAATATACTAGGATTTTTTATGATAAGGATTCAAACTAAACTTATACATACCTCCATCAAATGGATATGAACATACTGTTTCTTTGTACGGTGAACTACTGCATCACAAAACGATGATTGTTCAATTTTACACTACCACCTATCATGGTGTCCATTATGATGGAAATGTATTTATATGTTATATATATCATATTTATATTACCTATATTCTTTTATAATTTTTTTACAACATACCTTTATGTTTTTCATGATGTGTAAATATAATAATTTCATTTGAGGAAGTGCAGACTACCACCCCCTCAAAGTGATAGGATTCGATCTTTCCATACATGGAACATATAAAGGATGGATTTATTGAACATTTTTAACCTATATAAAATATTATATTATACTATAATTATAATATATGTATGTATCCTTTAGTTTTCATTCCTTTAGTATGACAAATAAATGAAAGTAGCGTTCATGCGTACGTACGACCAACCATCTCCTTGAACACTGCATTTACTTTCTTATCTCCAAATGTTATGGAATATTATAAATAAATATATATTGGATATATATGATATTTAAACCATGAATATTATTCTATATATGATTTACTTTTGACTACATGGAAAATTTATCTCAAAACAAGTTCATTTTCGACTCAAGTACTGAATATAAAAAAACGACTGATATTGACTTAAATAATTATGTAATGTTTATAACATAGTAATAAGAGATATAAAAGGAATAATAAACCAGAAAGAGGTTTTTAAGAAATTATAAATTAACTTATGTTTATTATTTAGGAAGAAAAAGGAACAAATGTGATGAGTCAGACTCAAGGTAAGGGACTTCACCTCAATCTCCTTTCATTGAGGAATATTTTGATAATATAAACCTTCTTAATTTATACGATGTATAATAAACTCCTTTGAATTTTAATTTCATTAAAAGGAAATAATTTTTTATAAATCATTTTATTAAATGATAAAATGAATTTTTTTAACGTATGTGGCGACAATGAACTCTCTATCTCCATAATTGTAACTTGATATTTGGATTCCTCTAAAAGCCTTAATGTTTTTAAATGTAAAAGAATTCCCTTATTCCATTTTGGGTGTTTTTTTATTGAAAATGGTTTTTTAAATGGATTGAATATTTCAATATCTTTAAATTATTTCTTGTGATTGAAAATGAAATGTTATTAGTGAAATGGTGATATTTGCAATATTTTATGTGTTATGATTATATAATAGTACCTATACATTTGACGGGTGGTTACGTGATAAACTGAAGATGGTTGTTTAAATGATAAACCAAATGACAGGTGGTTCTATGATAAACCAAGTATGGGTGGTTATGTTATAACCTTCAATGCATTGGGTGTATAAGTCGTCTGTATGGCTATTCCATTTAGTGATATGTGTAGAAGTCGACTGTATACTTATTCCATTTAAGTATGTTTATGTCCCAAGTTACCTTTATATGTTATATGTTGGTTTCAATGGGATTTAGGGTAATCATTTCGTCACATAAAGGGTAATCAATGAGCTTATATTCAATGAAGTATATTTATTACTTCTTAGAGGTGAAAAGTATTAATTTATGATAAAGTACTCATGGTTTCCATGTTATCCCAAGACTAATAGTTTTCCTTCTTTTTGTATCCCTTAATGAGATTTTTATGCTCATCCCAAGTTTTGAAATGTTTTTTATAGGACATAAAGAGGAACATAGTCAAGGATGGAATCAAGTAAAAAATCATTCTGTTTAAAACATAAAAGAAAACATGTTTCTTTTTAAAGAGTTTTTATTTTATAAAAAATGGATAAAGAGTAGAAGTGTTCACTTGTAATATTGAAGTTGTTGTGTATAAGTTTTAACCTCATTATCTAATGTTATAAACCTGAAAAGATCATCGATGTGAATTAAATTCAAATTATTGACTTATCTCAAAGTTAAGTAATGTTTAAGGCTGGGACCTTATAGTTGGTATTAGAGGTCAGTTTAGATGACTTTAGTAGTTATAATATTGTTAATGGAATATCCGTAAAATATTTTTACTTTATGGGAAAATTGAAATGATATATCATTTGAATATTACCACATTTCTTCATCCAAGATATTTTTTTTCAGAATGGTTTTCCATATAAAAAATACGGAAGTCGTGCCGGGAGAGCATATAGAGGGAAATAACCTTCCAAATCAACATCCCGAGATGATTGTAATCATAAATGAATAGTTTTTCGTAGTAATGGATCTGTTGACTCAAGAGACAAATGGTGGTGGTGTCCATGCAGAAGATCAACTAGACCAACCGCAGAGGCATATGTCGATTATAGAGTAATTCATGAGGAAATTTACCCCATCATTCAGAGGACCATCTAACCGTGTGCAATTTGAAGGGTGGATTACTGGTTTAGAAATGATTTTTGATTTAATGTATTTTTAATACAATCAAAAGGTTAGTCTTTCAGTTTATCATTTTGAAGGTGAATCTGATCAGTGGTGGTCAATGATTAAAAATATCATAGGAATTGAAGATACCGATGCCATGGAATGGGATTAATTTAAGAATAACTTCCTTGGGAAATATTTTCCTAAGGTTGTTCGACTTAGGAATAAATGTAAATTCTTGGAATTGAGAAAAAATTAGGAAGATTATGTAGCTTCATATGAAGAAAATTATACTTATTTGTCAAGGTACATCCAAAATTGTATTCAGGCTTTTAATATTAAGATAAATCAGTCTTACTCAGGATTAAAGCCAAAATATCGAAGGGCGTTAGCTTCTCGTGAGTTCAAAATCTATGAGAAACTTGTATGATGTGCTGAGAAGGTAGAAATTGAGTTTTCTGATGAGCATGTATTCCATGAGAGAAAACAAAATAAGCGATCAAGATGGTAGGCAATGGGAAATAATTCATCAAAGAAGCCTAGAGGTAAGAAAACCAAATTTCCAACTTGTGATAAATGTGGTAAAAAGCATCCTGGAGAATGTCTATCAAATTCTAAGAATAGATTCTAATGTGGTAAGACTGGTTATATTGTTTATAATTATAAGGAAGATGATCAGGTTGGAAATGAAAAACCAGCGGTAAGATGCTTTAGTTGCAATGAGTTATGAAATTTTTCCATTGTGTGTCAAAAGTTGAAAACCTAGGGTGGAAACCAACAAGATATAAAGTATAAGGGCATAGAAAAAACATTTGAAACTACTACGATTGATGTGGGACCTTCAATTGAAGTGGTGGTAGGAATGTTGAATTTGTTATCTATAACGATGCATTATTTAATGTACTTGGTTGTGTCCTAATGCATAAAGATTTGGTAATTTCTTATGATTCACGTTAGTTGAAACATCATGATCTAAATTACCCTACACATGATTTGGAATTAGGTGCTGATTTTTTTCATTAAAAATTTGGAGGCATCATATGTATAGCATAAAGTCTGAAATATATACTTATCACAAATGTTTGAAGTATATATTCAGTCAGAAATCATTAAACATGAGATAGAGGTGATGGATAGAATAAATAAAGGATTATGATTTAAAGATCTATTACCATCCAGGAAAGGCAAATAATGTGGATGATTCTTTGAGTTAGAATAGTAATGCTACATTAACCATGACATGTTTAGAATGAAATCCTTTGGTTTTTTATGTGATTAATTATAGATTGGAAGTTATTGGTTCATGGAATTCATCTATTTTGTTTCAGGTGGCAGTGAAATCATCGCTATCAAAGAGAATTAATAAAGAACAGAAAGAAGACTATGAGTTGTAGAAAAAGGTATAATTAGTTCATAAGGGTAAGTTACCTAAATTTAAAATTGATAAAGATTGTGTTTTGAGTTTTGGAAAGAGGTTATTTATGCATTGTGGTTCAAAGTTAAAGAAATATTTGTTATGTGATGTTCATAGTTCTCTGTTTTTAGTTCATCATGGAAGTACAATGATGTATAGAGATCTTAGGGAGTATTTCTAGTGGGATGGAATGAAAAGAGATATTGATGACTTTATTATGATGTGTTTCATTTTTCAATAGGTTAAAGAAGAATTGAAGTTATTGAAAGGGATGCTTCAGCCTTTTCTAATGCCAGAGTGGAAATAGACAAATGTGTCCATGGATTTTGTAGTGGGGTTACCAGAGACATCTCGAGATAACAATGAAATCTGGGTTATTGTTGATCAATTGACCAAATATGCTCATTTTATTCTTATTTGAGATACTGTATCTCTAGATCAAATTTCTCAATTGTATATTAAATAGATAGTCCAGTTATATGGAGTTACCATCTCCATTGTATATGATTATGACCCCAGGTTCATTTAAAACTTTTGGAAGGGCCTTCAGAAGTCATTGGGAACTGAATTAAATTTTAGTAAAAATTTTCATCCTTAATCGAATGGGAAGTCCGAACAAACAATTCAGA
The DNA here is from genome assembly GCA_963277665.1 of Viscum album. Taxonomy (NCBI): domain Eukaryota; kingdom Viridiplantae; phylum Streptophyta; class Magnoliopsida; order Santalales; family Viscaceae; genus Viscum; species Viscum album. The sequence goes on along the minus strand of OY728147.1, from coordinate 392,322,170 downwards.
ACTTGGAGGATATGCTACTGTATTATTCTATGGATTAACAGGGAAGTTGGGATCAACATATTTCTTTGGTTGAGTTTTCTTATAATAACAGTTTTCATTTCAATATAATGATGGAACCATTTGAGGAATTATATGGAAAGTGGTGTCGAACTTCAGATTTTTGGGATGAAGTAGGTGAAAAGAAGTTGATGGGACAATAATTGGTAAAAGATATGGTAGAAAATTTTAATTTGGTTCATAAGCACATGAGGAAAGTTTAGAGCAGGAAGAAAATTTGTGCAGATAATCAGAGGAAGGATCTTTCTTTTGAGGTAGGTGATCATGTCTTTCTTAAAGTTTCTCCATAGAAAGTTTGATGTGTTTTGGTAAAAAGGGGAAAATGAGATTGAGGTTCATAATACCCTATGAAATCCCAAATAATTTTGGATCGGTTACTTACAGAGTATATTTACCTCCAATTTTATCCCAGGTACACAACATTTTTCATGTTTCGGTGCTGAGAAAGTATATGTTGGTTCCATCTCATGTTTTGAGTCTAGAGGTAGTTCAGTTGTAAGAGAATATTTCTTATGAGGAACAACCAATACAAATTATTAACTGTAGAGAGCATGTGTTGCAGAATCAGGTGATTCACCAGGTAAAAGTTTGTTTGGAAAAATCATATGGTTAAAGTGGAAATGTGAGAATATGAAAATGCTATGAGGTAGAAATACCCTCACTTATTTGACATGTTAATAAATTTACAGGGCCACAATTTCCAAAAGAGAGGAATGGTGTACTATCCCAGGTATTTATAGAATAATAATTTTCATATCTATTAATATTTAGGAATAAAATATTAATTTTACATTGAATAGGACACTTTTTTTATTGCATACTTGAAATGAAACAATGGGTTTCTCTAAAACCTTACGTTGCACACAACATTGAATTATACCAAAAAATAATACAATAATATAATTTTTATTTTAAATGGTAGTTAACACCTAGCCATTTTATTAGTGGAAATGAACTGAACTAACTACAATATGATTATACATGTTTGTTAAATGTTTTTCAATTTACCTAATAAATTTTAGAGGCTTAAAATGAGATTGAATCCAATTTTAAGCATAAAATAATCTAATATTTTTAAAATGTCAGGTTTACTAACTTTTGATGGAGAACCATTTTTAAATATATTTTTTGTTACTTTTATATGATCTATTTGAAAAAATAAGCTTCTTATTTAGAAATGGGACATCAAAATTTACTTTGGATGAAATTTTTGTATTTTTCTGATAAGATTCATAATTTAAAGAATGGTGAAAAATAATGCATTTTAATTCAGAACTGACTTTTCATTTAATTTATTTATATTGTTAGATTATCCTTTTAGTTGGTTTTAATGTATAATTGGATTAGTTTTTTATAATTTAATTCAATTTTGTTCATTGAAAGTAATTTCAAATTTTAATTGGACATAAAAACCTTTCGATATTTTGGTAGTTTTTACTTCTTAAAATCATGCTTTCTAGTTTAGAAATTGGAATTAATTTTAAATTAATTACTAAAATTTTGGTGATTTGAATTTGGAAAAAATGATTCAATATTTGGAATCATAAGGTTAAAATTGTGTAAATAAAAACCTTTTATTTTTTAAAATTATGAATAGTAACTTCAGTAATTATTTTTATTTACCATGGTTAAAGGGTAAAAAATAATACTATATATTATAAAACTACATTAAAACGTGTACTAATCATATTGGATGAGTTATGTCAAAATATGATCACCCTTAGGTCAAAACTTTGGCATTTGGGAGCCACTTGGGTGTGAAAATGATATTTTATAATTTGTAATTTAATGAAAATGTAAATATAGCATAAACGTGTATCTTTTACTAAAACAATTTTTATATAGAGTTATATAAGTGATATCTTTGACTATATAAAGTCATTAGAAAGATAAATTTTTTTATACATCATTATATTTTATTTATAATTTTTATACTTTAAATAAATAAATATAATTATGACATAATGATGATGTAGTGATTGCTTCAATAATAAAGGATTCAAACAGATGATATTATAAATACTAAAATAAATATAATTTGATTATTTGGATTCCATACACGAATTTTATGGTTTAATATGACATTATATCTTTATATTAATGAAGATTTTTATAATTAATCATGTTTTTATGGTTTTTTAAAAAGTCATGATATGAATAGTGTCAAAATTGACATAATTCATATTTTAAAATATAAAATATTTAATGAAATATTATAAAATTCAAAAAAATATAAGATTCAATCAAATGGTTATTATAAGTTTAAAATTTTATTAATGACACTTTTATTGTACATTTTTCATGTTTTTGTAACTATTTTGATTCTCAAAGTGTTAAATGCTTAATAAAATGGTAAGAGTAAAAAGGGGTAAATCAAAGAGATAAGGATTAAAAAAATATCCCAAACATGTCTAATTCTTATTGTATGATTTTATTTAGACTTATATTCATTGTATCCTAGAAAAAACTGAATTTGGACTCATTTGTAATCGAAAGAGAATTTTTAATAAATTAATATTTCAAAACATTCTTAAAGTGCCTCTCCTCCCTCTTATAAAAGGGAGTCACCTATACCCATTTACTCACACATCTCAAGCCACATGGCTCATCCAGATTCTATTAAAATAAGCTCTTAACATCCCTATATTCCTCCTAGAAGACATACCTTGAGAAAATAACAATTCAAGAAAGCCTTTTGGCTCAAATCAAATGGTGTTGGCCATTTTAGAGGTAGCGTCTTCTCTAAAGTTACTTTATTTTATATTCTTTATCCACTCCCAATGATATTCACATTATTTTATTAAATAACTACACTAGTATACTAAATATACTATAATGTTTTTATGAGAAAAATTTTAAATACACTTATAGACACCTCCATCTAATGGATATGAACATAGTGTTTCTGTGTATGGTGAAATACTGTCTCACAAAACAATGATTGTTAAATTTTTCCCTACCACCTCCCATGGTGGAAAATATGATTTAACTATATTTAAATGTGATATATATTATTTTTACATTGTCTCTATGCTTCTGTATTTTTTATTTACAAAATACCTTTATGCTTTTCATGATGTGTAAATCGATAATTTGATTTGAAGAAATAAAGACTATCGCCCACTCAATGTAATATCATTCATTCATGCCATACATGGAACATATAGAGGATATAGTTAATGAACTTATGTAATGTATATAAACTATGATATTATACTATAATTATAATATACATATGTATTATTTAGTTTTCATTCCTTTTATAGGAAAAATAAATGAAAGTAGCATTCATGCGTACATACGACCTACTGTCTCCATGAATGGTTTATTTAATTTCTTATCTACAAATGTTATAGACTATTATAAATACATATATAATGGATATATATGATATTTAAATAATTAAAATCATTCTGAAGATAATGTGATATTTACTACATGGACAATTTACCTCAAAACAAGTTCATTTTCGACTCAAGTACCAAATATTGAAAAAATGACCGATATTAACTTAAATAATTATGTAATTTTAATTACGTGGTAATAAGTTATATAAATGGAATAATAAACTTGAAAAAGATTTTGAATAATGTATGAATTAACCGAAGTTTATTCTTCATGAAGAACAATGAACATATGTGACGATTCAAACTCAAGGTAAGGGGCATCATCTCAATCTCCTTTCATTGTAGTATATTTTGATAATATACACCTTATTCATTTATATGGTGTATAATAAACCCCATTTATAATTAATTTTATTCCAAGGTAATATTTTTTTAGGAATTAATTTACAAAAAGAAAAAGGAATGTTTTTAACGTATGCGGCGAAAACAAACTCTCCGCCGCCATAACCATTATTTGATATTTGGATTTCTCTATAAGCCTTAATGTTTTTTAAAGGAAAATAAATTCCTTATTTCCTTTTTGGGTGTTTTGGTATTAAAAATTTGGTTTGAAATAGATTTAATATTTCAATATCTTGAAATTATTTATTGTGATTGAAAATGAAATTTTATTAGTGAAATGGTGATATTTGGAAAATTATATATTTATGATTATATAATGGAACTTTGACATTTGATGAGTGGTTATGTGATAAGCCAAATATGGGTGGTTATGTGATAAACCAAGTGACTGGTGGTTCCATGATAAACCAAGTATGGGTGGTTATGTTATAACCTCCAATGCATTAGGTTTGGATGTCAGTCATATGGATATTCAATTTAGTGATATGTGTAGAAGTCAGGCATATGGTTATTCCATTTAAATATGTTTATGTCCCAATTTACACTTAAATGTTATATGTTGCTTTCTACAGAATTTATGGTACTATTTTTGTTAAAAAAAGGTAATTAATGAGTGTTTATTTAGTGAATTATATTTAATACTTCTTAAAGGTGAAAATTATTACATTATGATAAAGTACTCATGGTTTTCATGTTATCCCAAGACTAATAGTTTTCCATCTTTGTGTATCCCTTACTGATATTTTAATGCTCATCCCAAGTTTTGAAATGTTTTTCATAGGACACAAAGAAGAATAAAGTCAAGGATGGGATCAAGTAAAAGTCATGATGTTTAAAAATAAAACGAAACATGTTTTTTTAATGGTTTATTATTTTATAAAAAAATGGATAAAGAGTAGAAGTGTCTACTTGTAATATTAAAGATGTTCTGTATATGTTATGACCTAATTCTCAAAATATCTAAACCTAAAAAGATATTCAATGTGAATTAAATTCAAATTATTGACTTATCTCAATATTTAGTAATGATTAAGGCTGTGGCCTTATATTTACATATCCATTTTATGATATTTATTTCAATGGGTTTATTTTTCTAAAGTTACCAAAATGGTAAGGCAATTTTGACTCATTTTTCCTTCTTTGGAACACATGTCATGTTATGCACATATATTTTTCTATGAGGTGTATATACTAACATTGTCATGTTATATAATGAATCTATTTATTTTCATGATATTTTAATTTTCATGGAATTTTATTATTTTCTTTATATAATGATTCAAGGTTACCAATGTGGCAATGATTTATTGCTACAATCTTAGCATTCGTTGTGATTTTTTATTATTATGATTCCATTGATGAAATATTGTGATCCATCACTCAAGATCTATCATAACTTCTATTACCCTATTGTCATTAATTTTATATCCATGTAATGGTACAATTTTAAAAATATTTGGTAGTTATTATAATTAAGTAAATGTATTCATGAAAATACAACATTAATTATCCTTTTAGTAAAAAATCTATGTTCTTTCAAATCCATTTTTTCTAAACAAATAATATTTCATAAATGTTTTAGTATTGTCATGTGATATTTAAAGGGGTATTTTATCGATGTATTACCTTTTAATGAAATCATTTTACAAGTAATATTCTTTTGATTTTTCAATGAAGAAACTTTTCAAAACTTTTATGGTGAAAAAGGAATCTTCAGCATATACGGACTTACCTTCCATCATGACCATCATTTCCTTTATTATTCCTTTGTAATTGTACAAGGTAATTTTTTTAAATAATTTTTTCCTAATACTTAATAAATTTTTTAATATTAAAATGATTTACAAATAAAAGGGGTTTTCAAAAATATGTTTTATGTTTAACATGAGTTTTAAATGATTTTCAAGGAATCCTTTATATGTTTTCAAAAAAATCAAAGGAGAGGATTTAAATTATTTAAAAGATTATTTTTATATATTTCTAAATTTTTTTAAAGAAAAAGGTTTGAAAAAGGTTTTTATGCTTTTTTTATAATTATTTAAATCTTCTTTCAAGTAAAATGTTTTAAAATTTTTTGTAACACCCCAAGATTTCATAGTGTGTTATTTCTTCAAAATAATTCCATAAATTGCACTACACACAACACCGACTTCAAGCACACCATGACTTACCAAACAAGCCGTTCAAAAGAGGTTATGAATAGTATTAACTAAATTTTAAACTTTATATAATCCTTATAATTTTAGAATCCATATTATGAGTTTCTTGGACATAATGTAAGAACAAATTCCTTTTTTTAGATAAAAGAAGTATTTTTCAAAAATGCACTTTTCCAACTTTAATAGTGAACCCTTTTTAAATCCAATATTTTAAACTTTTATATATTCGATTTGACTAAATAAATTTATTCATTAGAATGGGGACATAAAAAAATTTACAATGAAGCATCCCAAGCTTCCACTGTACGTTTCCCATTGAATAATGCAATGGGGTGCATTGTACGCAACTTCGAAATTCTAACACACCACAACCAATCAAAATAGCCGTTATGAATAGTATTACCTAATTTTTGAAATTTCATAAATTTTATCTTTCTAAATGGACTTCATTTTTGTATTCATGATATCAAAATTAGCTTCGGGTGAAATTTTGGTAGTTTTCGGATTACTTTCATATTTTGATGAATAGTGAAAATTTCTAAATTTTAATTAAAAACAACTTTTTTAATCGAAATAATTAATAGTGATAAATTATTAATTTGAGTAGGTTTAAAGTATATTTAGAATATATTTTTACCATTTAATACAATGTTTGTCATTGGATGTAATTTCACATTTAAACCAGACATAAACAAGTGTCAATCTTTTGCTAGTTATTATCTCTTAAAAACACGCTTTTTGTTTTGACAGCGGGAATTAATTTTAAATTAATTTCTGACACTTATGTGTTTTGAATTTGGAAAAATGGATTCCATATTTGGAATCAGGATGTTCAAATAATCCACTATGGAGCCATTATAAACCAAATATAAATTTATTATAAAATAATATTTCTAGCATTTTGCAAAGGTGCCCCTCACCCCTCTTATAAAAGGGAACTCCCCCTTCTCTTTAATTCACACCTTCAAAGCCTTTTGGTTCCACCAAACTCTCCCCAAATACTCTCTAAACTTCCCTCACTTCATCCTAGAGGCCTTCCGTTAGTCAGAAAGCCAACATAAGAGCCCTTTTGATCAAATCAAAAGGGAGAACCCGAAGAAGAGCTAATGATTTCACCAACCTTTTCCAAGTTCCTTTCTTCTTCAACTTCTTCCTTCATTGTTATTACCATTATAAAATAATAAATCCAGTATCTTATATATACTGTGATGTTATTATAAATATAGTACAACCATATTCAGTTATCTATCCATCCTTTGAATACCATGTGACCATACGTGCATACGTACGGCTTACCGTCTCCACGTCGTGGTGTAATTGTTATTCAATAAATTATTATTTGGATGGGTATAATAATGTAGTTTAACTCATGTAAATAATTAATATAACATGATAATTATTCTGTATATATGATATACCATCCAATTATATATTATTTTAATATCAAAAGAATGATATTGTCGCTCGTGCATACGTACAGACTACCGTCTCCACGAACGCGATGAGATTCATTCTCCATCGTATCCATTCAAGTATAATTATCATTTGATGATTTAAAAATAATTTTTAAGGACTTGATATCATTATGGATATGAATAAGATACATCCTATCCATGAAAAACATGGCTTACGTAACAAAACATATCAATGAAAATGAGTAAGTTAACACCCAAAACGACGATAATACTAAGATATTATTAACAAATCAATGTTAAAAGATCATATATGATATCATATTAATGTATATGATTCTTGTATAATTTAATAAATTTTTTTAACCATTATACAGGAGGTTAACCTACCCCAACCAAGGAAAAGTATAGGGTAAGGGTTTATTTCACAATCACTTCTTTATCCGAGGTTGTTTATACGTAATAATCTACTGGGATCACTTTATCATCCACATCCATGTTTTTTAAAAATGCATTTCCAAACATTTTTACTATTTAAAATAATATGGGTTAAAGTAATTTATACCCTTGTTTGACTTTCTATAAGAGTTTTATAAAGGAATCCTTCCATAATTTTCCAAACAAGGTTCTTTTTATCCTTTTTGACAGAATTAAGGTAAGAATGTTTTTTTAACTTATACGGCGGGTGCGGCTATTTTCCGCCATTATAAAATCGTCGAAGCTTCCCAGACAAGATTATAAGAATATTTTCAAAGAAAATGTTTTATTTTATACATATATGAATCTTAAATGATTTCAAAATAGAAAGAGATAGTTCTCTAAAAAGAGTTTTGATTTCATCTATGTCAACATCCTTTGATGGATTTTAAGCTTATTTTAAGTTGATTTATTATCATACAAAACTTCTATATTGTATTGAAGGTTTTGTGATATGTTTGACTGTGGATGTGTTCTTTTTATACAATTCATGGTTTATGGATAAATTGTTTACATTTAGTATGCTAGTTTTAATACCAATGTTTATGTTATGTTTAAACCTATTCATATGGGAATGCATTGGACTTAATATGTGATGGGTGGAGCCCACTATAGCTCCTCTATGCATCTGTAGGTCTCATGAGACAAACTAGTGTCTTGGAACAAGGCCTTGACAAAATATTATTTGTAGTCTTGGCACGAGGCCCGGGCTATGTGGTTATGATAGTCTGACATTATGCATTCCATCATTATGAAAGTGGTTGTTGATATTGCATGTGAATATTCTATTAGTAGAATATCCATGTGAATAAGTAAATGCAATTATTTCATTTCATTTTTGCCATACTATGTTTAAGTTCAAGTTTAAAATTATTTTGTTTTAGTTATACTCTGCCTTAAATGTTTATTATTATTTATGAAAGTTTACGCTATATTGTTATCCTTATTGGGTATTTGAGCTCACCCCTTTTCTATGTTTTATTTTTCCTAGAATGTGAAGAAGTAAATAATGAATGACCTACAGGGATATTATGAGGGGATAATAGTGTGGACTATGGAGACAATATGTCGTTGTAGTAGTTTTTCACTTTATGATGTAATGTAAAACTTTATGAATATATCTAGTGTTTCCAAGGCTACTGAACCAATCGGTCTTTCGAGATTTGATCTTTCTTGTGATCATGCCAATGTTATGTAATAATGCACCGACTCTAGGTAACTGGGGTAGGGGCATTACAGTTGTTATCAAAGGAAGATTAATACAAACCTTGGAAGCTATATTTAGATGAACTCTGATTAGAGAACATAGATTTAAGATGGACTTTGAGGATTAGTATAGAAAAACTTCCTAGAATTTTGGTATTGTAGAGATTTTGTGAGTTTTCCGAGCAATAAATCCCTGTCTGGATACGAGCAGGTAGAGGCGGCTCTGGCACAGATGTACCTAGGAGTAAACCCTAAAGAACACCCCTTTGAACTAGACTCGAATGGGAACTGGTACACGACAACAGGCCTTGCTGCACTCTTGGTTACGACACTCCCAGGGGATATGCTTAGGATAACTCTCATTTTCTATACAAATCATTATGAAGGGCTCATGAGTATATAATTACTCAAAGAAAACATTTTTTATGATTAGGGATTATATCCATAAACTGTTCAATTTGCGCTAGGAATGATTTATTGCAATTCATAAACTAACCTAGTTTATGCTATTGTATAGAAATGGCGCCCAGTAGAAGGAATGTGAACTCCAGTAATACGTATGATCCAAAGAGTAAGAAGGACCGTATCTTTCATGGTATTAATACATCATTTAGAAGGGAAATAGTCTCCCACATATTATCATCATATATAGAAATAATATCATGTGTGGATAAGATAACTAAAGAGTTTACTGAGTCCTATTTCTTTGAAGGGAAGCAAGAGAAGAAAAGGATGGAAGAGAGAAAGATGGATAAAGGGAAGAGGGAAAAGAAGAATTTCCCCATATGTGATAACTGTGGGAATAAACACCCTGGAAATTTCCTGAAAGCAATGGGAGTTTGTTATAAGTTTGGAGGAAAAGGGTACAAAGTACGTGAATGAAATGGTAAGAAAATGGTTTCAAATGTACAATGCTTCATTTGCAAGGAGTTTGGACACTATGCGAACCTATGTCCCAGTCATCAGACTATGCCGCAAATGATGATATTGGATAATAATCAAGTTATTAAACTACAACAGATGAAGAGGAATGATTATAGTTATTATGTTGATTTTTTCATTTGAGTTTTGTATCAACAATATACTTGCTATAATAATTATAGAGTATATAAGGATTGTACTGCAGTACTGTTTCATTAAGGACTTGAGATTGTGTGGAACAAAGAAAAGTGACTCAATAACAGGATAAATATTTGGAAAATATATGGTTGAGAGAATGATAAACCATAATATAGTTCTGATACTGAGGTACTGGTTATACAATAATACATGATTGATTTGGATAAATTATATTAGATATTCTTGACTACCATGAAATTGATTAACGATTTGTATATTCCATCATTGTTGGGGTTTACAACATTTTGGGATTGAAGGAGTATATCCATTATTATTTAAGGTATCCTAAAACCAAAAATGTGTTATCCTAATACCCTATCTTTTGTTGAACCGATGGTATTTCAAATCATCATAGATTGATGAATTTAAGGACCTCAGTTTTACACTTGTTTGTAATTGATGACCTCAATCACTACCTATAAATATTTACATTTTCCCTCCAATTATATGTTTCTAATTTCCACTAATATTCTCCTAATTGAGATCATAATTTGGTGGTGAGCCTTTCATTTCTCTTTTCCTCATATTAAGACTGAATTTTAGTAACCCAATTTTTGATGTGGGTTTTCCCACAATGATATTTTCTATTTTTAACCTTTTATTTTCGAAGAAAAATTTCAAATTGAAAGGATGAAATTTATTGAAGGAGGGGAGAATATAACACCCCAAGATTTCATAGTGTGTTATTTCTTCAAAATAATTCAATAACTTGCACAACACGCAACACCAAGTTCAAGCGCACCATGACTTACCAAACAAGCCGTTCAAAAGAGGTTATGAATAGTATTAACTAAATTTTAAACTTTATATAATCTTTATAATTTTAGAATCCCTATTATGAGTTTCTTAGACATAATGTAAGAACAAATTCCTTTTTTCAGATAAAAGAAGTATTTTTCAAAAATTCACTTTTACCAACTTTAATAGTGAACCCTTTTTAAATCCAATATTTTAAACTTTTATATATTCAATTTGACTAAATAAATTTATTCCTTAGAATTAGGACATAAAACAATTTACAATCAAACATCCCAAGCTTACACGGTACATTTCCTTTTGAATAATGCAATGGCGTGCATTGTACGCAACTTTGAGATTCTAACACAGCACAACCAATCAAACTAGCCGTTATGAATAGTATTACCTAATTTTTGAAATTTTATAAATTTTATCTTTCGAAATGGAATTCATTTTTGGATTCATGATATCTAAATTAGCTTAGGGTGAATTTTGGGTAGTTTTCGGATAACTTTCATATTTTGATGAATAGTGAAAATTACTAAATTTTAATTAAAAACAATATTTTTAATCGAAATAATTAATAGTGATAAATTATTAATTTGAGTGGTTTTAAAGTATATTTAGAATATATTTTTACCATTTAATACAATTTTGGTCATTGGATGTAATTTCACATTTAAATCGGACATAAACAAGTGTCGGTCTTTTGATAGTTATTATCTCTTAAAAACACGCTTTTTGTTTTGACAGCGGGAATAATTTTAAATTAATTTCTGCCACTTCTGTGTTTTTAATTTGGAAAAATGGATTCCATATTTGGAATCAGGATGTTCAAATTGTGTAAATATGTAACTATTATTTTTAGACATTTTGAATAATTACTTTGGTAAATATTTTATTTACCATGGTTAAAGGGTAATTCCGGTAAATAAGGGTTACAAAATAATATTATAATAATAACAAATTACCCTAAAACATGTCCTAACTTTATTGGTTGATAAATTTCCGACCATGGGTATCTTTGGGTAGATTTTGGGACCCCATGGTGTCACTTGTAAGTGATAGGGACACTTTATTTTAATTATGTTAAAATGAATACAAAAATGACACAGGCATATAGCTTTTAGAAAAACAATTTTTACATATTGTAATATATGTTGGCTTTTAGAATGTAAATTTTCATTAGAAATATAAAAAGATTTCCTACATAATGGTATTTTATTTATAATTTTTAGACATTAAATAATTTAATTTATTTATGACACAATGGTGATGCATTAATTACCATAATAGTGAAAAATTAAAATGATTGATATCGTAGATACCCAAATATATATAATTTGAGACTTTTAATGAATTACACTAATTTTATATGTTAATATTACATTTTAGGAATGATTTAATTAACTTTTTTCAAAGTAATCATTCTGTTATGATTTTTACAAAAATCAATTACTAAATAGTGTCAAAATTGACATAAAAGAGTTTTAAAACAAATATTATATTATTAATTGATATTAAATTCTTAAAAACCTATGGTTCGGCCAAGAGACTTATATCATGATAGGTGTATCATTACTGGACCACTTGGGGGTATCTTGGATGTATATAGTATGTTTATTAACAATATAATATAAAAATACAAAGAGACATTGTAAAAGTGAAACTAATTAAATAAGAGTTAATACTTAAAGATATGGTTAGTATAATGCCTCAAACCTGTATAAATTATATTTGTTGAGTGGTTATCGACCAATACCCACCTTAAAATTTAAATAATCCACTTTTGGGCCGTTAAAAACCGAATATGAATTTATTATAAAATAATATTTCTATCTTTTCCAAAGGTGCCCCTCACCCCTGTTATAAAAAGGTACTCACCCTTCTCTTTAATTCACACATTCAAAGCCTTTTGGTTCAGAAAAACTCTTCCCAAATTCTCTCAAAACTTACCTCAATTCATCCTAGAGGCCTTACTTTAGTCATAAATCCAACCTAAGAGCCCTTTTGATCAAATCAAAAGGAAGAACCTGAAGTAGAGGTAATGATTTCACCACCCTTTTCCAAGTTCCTTTCTTCTTCCACTTCTTCCTTCTTTGTTATTACCATTGTAAAATAATAACTCCAGTATCTTATATATACTGTGATGTTATTATGAATATAGTACAACCATATTCAGTATTCTATCCATCCTTTGAATAACATGTCACCATACGTGCGTACGTACAGCTTACCGTCTCCACGTCGTGGTGTAATTGTTATTCAATAAATTATTATTTGGATGGGTATAATAATGATGTGTAACTCATGTAAATAATAAATATAAAATGATAATGATTCTGTATATATGATATACCATCCAATTATATATTATTTTAATATCAAAACAATGATATTGTCACTCGTGCGTACGTACGGACTACCGTCTCCACGAACGCGATAAGATTCATTCTCCATCGTATCCATTCAAGTAAAATTATCATTTGATGATTTAAAAATAATTTTTAAGGACTTGATATCATTCTGTATATGAATAATTTACATTCTATCAATTAAAAACATGGATTACATAACAAAACATATCAAAAAAAAATGAGTAAGTTAACACCCGAAACGACGATAATACTAAGATATTATTAACAAATCAATGTTAAAAGATCATATATGATATCATATTAATGTATATGATTATTGTATAATTTAATAACAATTATTTCACCATTATACAGGAGGTTAACCTACCCCAACTAGGGAAAAGTACAAGTTAAGGGTTTATTTCACAATCTCTTCATTATCCGAGGTTGTTTATACGTGATAATCTACTGGGATCTCTTTATCATCCACATTCATGTTTCTTAAAAATATATGTCAAAACATTTTTACTATTTAAAAGAATATGGTTTAAAGTCATTTATACCGTTGCTTGAATTTTTATAAGTGTTTTATAAAGGAATCTTCCCGTTGTTTTCCAAACAAGGTGCTTTTTAACCTTTTCGACAGAATTAAGGTAAGAATGTTTTTTTAACTTATACGGAGGGTGCGGTTATTTTCCACCGTTATAAAATCGTCGAAGCTTCCCTTACAGGCTTATAAGAATATTTTCAAAGAAAATGTTTTATTTTATAAATATATTACTCTTAAATGATTTCAAAAGAGAAAGAGATATTTTTCTAAAAAGAGTTTTGATTTCATCTATGTCAACATCCTTTGATGGATTTTACGCTTATTAGAAGTTGATTTATTATGATACAAAACTTCTATATTATATTGAAGGTTTTGTGATATGTTTGACTGTGGATGTGTTATTTTTATACCATTCATGGTTTATGGAGGAAGTATTTACATTTAGTATGCTAGTTTTAGTATGAATGTTTATGTTATGTTTAAACATTTTCATATGGGAATGCATTGGACTTAATAAGTAACAGGTGGAGCCCGCTATAGCTCCTTGATGCATCGGTAGGTCTCATGAGACAAACTAGTGTCTTGGCACAAGGCCTTGAAAAAATCTTATTTGTAGGCTTGGAACGAGGCCATGGCTATGTGGTTATGATAGTCTGGCATTATGCATTCCATCATTATGAAAGTTGTTATTGATATTGCATGTGATTATTGGATTAGTAGAATATCCATGTGAATAATTAAATGGAATTATTTCATTTTATTTTTGCCATACTATGTTGAAGTTCAAGTTTACAAGGCTTCTGTTTTACTTAAACTCTGCCTTAAATGTTTATTCTTATTTATGAAGATTTCTACTATATTGTTATCCTTACTGGGCATTTGAGCTCACCCCTTTTCTATGTTTTATTTTTCCCAGGATGTGAAAAAGTAAATTATAAATGAGCTGCAGGGATATTATGAGGGGATAATAGTGTGGAATATAGATACAATATGTTTTTGTAGTAGTTTTTCACTTTATGATGTAATGTAAAACTTTATGAATATATCTAGTCTTTCCAAGGCTATTAAACCAATCGGTCTTTCAAGATTTGATCTTTCTTGTGATCATGACAATGTTATGTAATAATGTACCAACTCTAGGTAACTGGGGTCGGGGCATTACAGTTGGTATCATAGGAAGTTTAGTACGAACCTTGGAAGCTATATTTAGATAAACTCTGATTAGACCACATAGATTTAATATGGACTTTGAGGATTAGTATAGAAGAACTTCCTAGAATTTTGGTATTGTGGAGATTTTGTGAATTTTCCAAGCAATACATCCCTGTCTGGATATGAGTAGGTAGAGGCGGCTCTGGCCCAAATGTACCTAGGGGTAAAACCCAAAAACACCTCTTTGAGCTAGACTTGAATGGGAACTGGTGCACGACAACGGGCCTTTCTGCACTCTTGGTTACAACACTCCTGGGGGATATGCTTAGGATAACTCTCATTTTCTTTACAAATCATTATGAAGGGCTCATGAGTATATACTTACTCAAAGAAAACATTTTTATGATTATGGATTATATCCATAAACTGTTCAATTTGCGTTAGGAATTATTCATTGCAGTTCATAAACTGACCTAGTTTATGCTATTGTATAGAAATGGCGCCCAGTAGAAGGAATGTGAACTCCCATAATACGTATGATCTAAAGAGTAAGAAGGCTCGTATCTTTCATGGTATTAAGACATAATTTAGAAGGTAAATAGTCTCCCACATATTATCATCATATAAAGAAATAGTATCATGTGTGGATAAGATAACTAAAGAGTTTACTGAGTCCTGTGGCTTTGAAGTGAAGCAAGAGAAGAAAAGGATGGAAAAGAGAAAGATGGATAAAGGGAAGAGGGAAAAGAAGAATTTCCCCATATGTGATAACTGTGGGAAGAAACACCTAGGAAATTGCCTGAAAGGAATGGGAGTTTGTTATAAGTGTGGAGGAAAAGGGCAAAAAGTAAGTGACTGCAAGGGTAAGAAAAAGGTTTCAAATTTACAATGCTTCATTTGCAAGGAGTTTGGACACTACGCGAACCTATGTCCCAGACATCAGACTATGCCGCAAATGATGCTATTGGATAATAATCAAGTTATGATACTACAACATATGAAGAGGAATGATTATATTTCTTATGTTGATTATTTCATTTGAGTGTTGTATCAACAATGTACTTGTTATAATAATTATGGAGTATATAAGGATTGTATTGCAGTATTATTTCATTAAGGACTTGAGATTGTGTGGAACAATGAAAAGTGACTCAATAGTAGGATAAATTTTTGGAAAATATATGGTTGAGAGAATGATAAACCATAATATAGTTCTGATACCGAGGTAGTGATTTTTGAATAATACATGATTGATTTGGATAAATTATATTGGATATTCTTGACTACCTTGAAACTGATTAACGATTTGTATATTCCATCATTGTTGGGGTTTACAACATTTTTGGATTGAAGGACTATATCAATTATTATTTAAGGAATCCTAAAACCAAAAATGTGTTATCCAAATACACTATGTTTTTTTGAACTGATGGTATTTCAAATCATCATGGATTGATGAATTAAAGACCTCAATTTTACACTTGTTTGTGATTGATGACCTCAATAACTGCCTATAAATATTTACATTTTTCCTCCAATTATATGTCTCTAATTGACACCAATGTTCTCCTAATTGAGATCATAATTTGGTGGTGACCCTTTCATTTCTCTTTTCCTCATATTAAGACTAAATTTTAGTAACCCAATTTCCGATATAGGTTTTCCCACAAAGATATTTTCTATTTTGAACCTTTTATTTTAGAAGAACAATTTCAAATTTTGAGGATTCAATTTATTGAAGGAGGGGAGAATGTAACACCCCAAGATTTCATAGTGTGTTATTTCTTCAAAATAATTCAATAACTTTCACTACACGCAACACCGAGTTCAAGCGCACCATGGCTTACCAAACAAGCCGTTCAAAAGAGGTTATGAATTGTATTAACTAAATTTTAAACTTTATATAATCCTTATAATTTTATAATCAATATTATGAGTTTCTTAGACATAAAGTAAGAAAAAATAAATTTTTTCAGATAAAAGAAGTATTTTTCAAAAATGCACTTTTACCAACTTTAATAGGGAACCCTTTTTAAATCCAATATTTTAAACTTTTATATATTCAATTTGACTAAATAAATTTATTCTTTAGAATGAGGACATAAAAAATTTACAATAAAACATCCCAAGCTTCCATGGTACCTTTCCATTTGAATGATGCAATGGCGTGCATTGTACGCAACTTTGAGATTCTAACACACCACAACCAATCAAACTAGCCATTATGAATAGTATTACATACTTTTTAAAATTTTATAAAATTTATATTTCGAAATAGACTTCATTTTTGGATTCATGATATCGAAATTAGCTTAGGGTGAAATTTTTGTAGTTTTCGGACAACTTTTATATTGTGATGAATAGTGAAAATTACTAAATTTTAATTAAAAACAACTTTTTTAATCGAAATAATTAATAGTGATGAATTATTAATTTGAGTGGTTTTAAAGTATATTTAGAATATATTTTTACCAATTAATACAATGTTGGTCATTGGATGTAATTTCACATTTAAACCAGACATAAACAAGTATCAATCTTTTGATAGTTATTATCTCTTAAAAACACGCTTTTTGTTTTGACAGTGGGAATTAATTTTAAATTAATTTATGCCACTTTTGTGTTTTGAATTTGGAAAAATGGATTCCATATTTGGAATCAAGATTTTCAAATTGTGTAAATAGGTCACTTTTATTTTTAGACACTTTGAATAATTACTTCGGTAAATATTTTATTTACCATAGTTAAAGGGTAAATCCGGTAAATAAGGGTTAAAAAATAATATTATAATAACAACAAATTACCCTAAAATGTTTCCTAACCTTATTGTTTGATACATGTCCGAACATGGGAATCTTTGGGATGATTTTGGGACCCCATGGTGCCACTTGTAAGTGATAGGGACACTTTATTTTAATTAAGTTAAAATGAATACAAAAATGACATAAGCATATAGCTTTTAGAAAAACAATTTTTACATAGGGTTATATATGTTGGATTTTCGACTATAAATTTTCATTAGAAAGATAAAAATATTTCTTAAATAATGGTATTTTATTTATAATTTTTAGACAATATATAATTTAATTTATTTATGACACGATTGTGATGCAGTAATTACCATAATAGTGAAAAATTTAAATGATTGATATTGTAGATGCCCAAATAAATAAAATTTGAGACTTTTTATGAATTACAATAATTTTATAGGTTAATATGATATGTTAGGAATGATATAATTAACTTTTTTGGAAGTAATTATTCTGTTATGATTTTTAAAAAAATCAATTACTGAATAGTGTCAAAATTGACATAAAAGGGTTTTTAAAACAAATATTATATTATTAATTGATATTAAATTTCTAAAAATATAAGGTTAGGCGAAGAGAATTATATCATGATAGTTGTATCATTAATTGACCAATTGGGGGTCGCTTGGATGTATATAGTATTTTTATTAACCATATAATATAAAAATACAAAGACACATTGTAAAAGTGAAACTAATTAACTAAGAGTTAATACTTAAAGATAAGATTAGTATAATGACCCAAACCTGTCTAAATTATATTGGTTGAATGTTTTTAGACCTATACCCACCTTAACATTTAAATAATCTACTTTTTATCCATTAGAAACCGAATATTAATTTATTATAAAATAATATTTCTACCTTTTCCAAAGGTGCCCCTCACCCCTCTTATAAAATGGTACTCCCCCTTCTCTTTAATTCACACCTTCAAACCTTTTTGTTCGGCCAAACTCTGCCCAAATACTCTCTCAAATTTCCTCACTTCATCCTAGAGGCCTTCCTTTATTCAGAAATCCAACCTAAGAGCCCTTACGATCAAATCAAAAGGAAGAACCCGAAGAAGAGGTAATGATTTCACCACACTTTTCCAAGTTCCTTTCTTCTTTCACTTATTCCTTCTTTGTTATTACCATTCTAAAATAATAACTCCAGTATCTTATATATACTGTGATGTTATTATAAATAGAGTACAACCATATTTAGTATTCTATCCATCCTTTGAATAACATGTCACCATACGTGCATACGTACGGCTTACCATCTCCACGTCGTGGTGTAATTGTTATTCAACAAATTATTATTTGGATGGGTATAATAATGATGTGTAACTCATGTAAACAATAAATATAACATGATAATGATTCTGTATATATGATATACCATCCAATTATATTTTATTTTAATATCAAATGAATGATATTGTCGCTCGTGCGTACGTACGGACTACCGTCTCCACGAACGCGATGAGATTCATTCTCCATCGTATCCAGTCAAGTATAATTATCATTTGATGATTTAAAAATAACTTTTAAGGACTTGATATCATTCTGGATATGAATAAGATACATCCTATCCATGACTAACATGGATTACGTAACAAAAAATATCAAAGAAAATGAGTATGTTAACACCCGAAACGACGATAATACTAAGATATTATTAACAAATCAATGTTAAAAGATCATATATGATATCATATTAATGTATATGATTATTGTATAATTTAATAACAATTATTTCACCATTATACAGGAGGTGAACCTACCCCAACTAGGGAAAAGTACAAGGTAAGGGTTTATTTCACAATATATTCATTATCTGATGTTGTTTATATGTAATAATCTACTGGGATCTCTTTATCATCCACATCCATGTTTCTTAAAAATGTATTTCAAAACATTTTTACTATTTAAAAGAATATGGGTTAAAGCCATTTATTCCCTTTTTTGACTTTTTATAAGAGTTTTATAAAGGAATCTTTCCTTCGTTTTCCAAACAAGGTACTTTTTAACCTTTTCGGCAGAATTAAGGTAAGAATGTTTTTTTAACTTATACGACGGGTGCGGCTATTTTCGACCGTTATAAAATCGTCGAAGCTTCCCTTAAAATATTATAAGAATATTTTCAAAGAAAATGTTTTATTTTATAAATATATGACTCTTAAATGATTTCAAAATAGAAAGATATATTTCTCTAAAAAGAGTTTTGATTTCATCTATGTCAACATCCTTTGATGGATTTTACGTTTATTTGAAGTTGATTTATTATGATACAAAACTTCTATATTGTATTGAAGGTTTTTTGATATGTTTGACTGTGGATGTGTTATTTTTATACCATTAATGGTTTATGGATGATGTATTTACATTTCTTATTCTAGTTTTAATATGAATGTTTATGTTATGTTTAAACCTTTTCATATGGGAATGCATTGGACTTAATATGTGACGGGTGGAGCCCGCTATAGCTCCTCGATGTATCGGTAGGTCTCATGAGACAAAATAGTGTCTTGGAACAAAGCTTACACAAAATCTTATTTGTAGTCTTGGCACAAGGCCTTGGCTATGTGGTTATGATAGTATGACATTATGCATTCCATCATTATGAAAGTGGTTATTGATATTGAATGTGATTATTCAATTAGTAGAATATCCATGTGAATAAGTAAATGGCATTATTTTATTTTATTTTTTCTATACTATGTTGAAGTTCAAGTTTCAAAGGCTTTTGTTTTAGTTATACTCTGCCTTAAATGTTTATTCTTATTTATGAAAGTTTCCGCTATATTGTTATCCTTACTAGGCATTTGAGCTCACCCCTTTTCTATGTTTTATTTTTCCCAGGTAGTGAAGAAGTAAATTATGAATGACCTGTAGGGATATTAATAGAGGATAATAGTGTGGACAATGGAGACAATATGTTGTTGTTGTAGTTTTCACTTTATGATGTAATGTAAAACTTTATGAGTATATCTAGTGTTTCCAAGGCTACTAAACCAATCGGTCTTTTGAGATTTGATATTTCTTGTGATCATGCCAATGTTAATTAATAATGCACCGACTCTAGGTAACTGGAGTCGGGGTATTACAGTTGGTATCAGAGGAAGTTTAGTACAAACCTTGGAAGCTAGATTTAGATAAACTCTGATTTGATCACATAGATTTAAGATGGACTTTGAAGATTAGTATAGAAGAACTTCCTAATCTTTTGGTATTGTAGAGATTTTGTGAGTTTTTTGAGCAATACATCCCTATCTAGATACGAGCAGGTAGAGTCGGATCTGGCACAGATGTACATAGGGGTAAAACCCGAAAACACCGCTTTGAGCTAGACTCGAACGGGAACCGGTGCACGACAACAGGCCTTTCTGCACTCTTGGTTACGACACTCCTGGGGGATATGCTTAGGATTACTCTAATTTTAATTAAAAATCATTATGAAGGGCTCATGAGTATATACTAACTCAAAGAAAACAATTTTTATTATTATGAATTATATATTTAAACTATTCAATTTTCATTAGGAATTATTTATTGAAATTCATAAACTGACCTAGTTCATGCTATTGTATAGAAATGGCACCCAGTAGAAGGAATGTGAACTCCAGTAATACGTATGATCCAAAGAGTAAGAAGGGTCGTATCTTTCCTGGAATTAAGACATCATTTAGAAGGGAAATAGTCTCCCATGTATTATCATCATATAAAAAAATAGTATCATGCGTGGATAAGATAACTAAAGAGTTTACTAAGTCCTATGTCTTTGAAGGGAAGCAAGAGAAGAAAAGGATGGAAGAGAGAAAGATGGATAAAGGGAAGAGGGAAAAGAAGAATTTCCCATATGTGATAACTGTGGGAAGAAACACCCAGGAACTTGCCTGAAAGAAATGGGAGTTTGTTATTAGTGTGGAGGAAAAGGTCACAAAGTACATGACTGCAAGGGTAATAAAATAGTTTCAAATGTACAATGCTTCATTTGAAAGGAGTTTGGACACTACGCGAACCTATGTCCCAATCATCATACTATGCCGCAAATGATTCTATTAGATAATAATCAAGTTTTGATACTTCCACAGATGAAGAGGAATGATTAGAGTTCTTATGTTGATTGTGTCATTTGAGTGTTGTATCAACAATGTACTTGTTACAATAATTATTGTGTATATAAGGATTGTACTGTAGTACTATTTCATTAAAAACTTGAGATTGTGTGGAACAAAGAAAAGTGACTCAATAGTAGGATACATTTTTGGAAAATATATTGTTGATAGAATGATAAACCATAATATAGTTCTGATACTGAGGTAGTGATTTTAAAATAATACATGATTGATTTAGATAAATTATATTGGATATTCTTGACTACCTTGAAACTGATTAATGATTTGTATATTCCATCATTGTTGGGGTTTACAACATTTTTAGATTCAAAGAGTATATCCATTATTATTTAAGGAATCCTAAAATAGAAAATGTATTATCCTAATACCCTATGTTTTGTTGAACCGATGGTATTTCAAATCATCATAGATTGATGAATTTAAGGACCTCAATTTTACACTTGTTTGTGATTGATGACCTCAATCACTACCTATAAATATTTACATTTTTCCTCCAATTATATATCTCTAATTTACACCAATGTTCTCCTAATCGAGATCATAATTTGGTGGTGACCCTTTCATTTCTCTTTTCCTCATATTAAGACTAAATTTTAGTAACCCAATTTCTTATGTGGGTTTTCCCACAAAGATATTTTCTATTTTGAACCTTTTATTTTCGAAGAAAAATTTCAAATTGCGAGGATGAAATTTATTGAAGGAGGGGAGAATGTAACACCCCATGATTTCATAGTGTGTTAATTCTTCAAAATAATTCAATAACGTGCACTACACACAACACTAAGTTCAAGCGCACCATGACTTACCAAACAAGCCATTCAAAAGTGGTTATGAATTGTATTAACTAAATTTTAAACTTTATATAATCCTTATAATTTTAGAATCAATAATATGAGTTTCTTAGACATAATGTAAGAACAAATTCCTTTTCTCATATAAAAGAAGTATTTTTCAAAAATGCACTTTTAACAACTTTAATATTGAACCCTTTTTAAATCCAATATTTTAAACTTTTAAATATTCAATTTGAATAAATAAATTTATTCTTTAGAATGGGGACATAAAACAATTTACAATGAAACATCCCAAGCTTCCACAGTACGTTTCCCTTTCAATAATGCAATGGCGTGCATTGTACGCAACTTTTAGATTCTATCACACCACAAACAATTAAACTAGCTGTTATGAATAGTATTACCAACTTTTTGAAATTTTATAAATTTTATCTTTAGAAATGGACTTCATTTTTGGATTCATGATATCAAAATTAGCTTAGGGTGAAATTTTGGTAGTTTTCAGATTACTTTCATATTTTGATGAATAGTGAAAATTACTAAATTTTAATTAAAAACAACTTTTTTAATCGAAATAATTACCAGTGATAAATTATTAATTTGAGTGGTTTTAAAGTATATTTAGAATATATTTTTACCATTTAATACAATTTTGGTCATTGGATGTAATTTCACATTTAAACCAGACATAAACAAGTGTCAATCTTTTGATAGTTATTATCTCTTGAAAACACGCTTTTTGTTTTGACAGCGGGAATTAATTTTAAATTAATTTCTGCCACTTCTGTGTTTTGAATTTGGAAAAATGGATTCCATATTTTGAATAAGGATTTTCAAATTTTGTAAATAGGTATCTTTTATTTTTAGACATTTTGAATAATTTCTTCGGTAAATATTTTATCTACCATGGTTAAAAGGTAAAACCGATAAATAAGGGTTAAGAAATAATTTTATAATAATAACAAATTACCCTAAAACGTGTCCTAACCTTATTGTTTGACACATGTCTGATCATGGGAATCTTTGGGTCGATTTTTGGACCCCATGGTGCCACTTGTAAGTGATAGGGACACTTTATTTTAATTAAGTTAAAATGAATACAAAAATGACACAAGCATATAGCTTTTAGAAAAACAATTTTTACATAGGGTTATATATGTTGGATTTTCAACTATAAATATTCATTAGAAATATAAAATAATTTCCTACATAATTGTATTTTATTTATAATTTTTAGACATTAAATAATGTAATTTATGTATGACACAATGGTGATGGAGTAATTACCATAATAGTGCAAAATTAAAATGATTGATATTGTAGATACCCAAATAAATATAATTTGAGACTTTTTATGAATTAAACTAATTTTATAGGTTTATATGGAATGTTAGGAATGATTTAATAAACTTTTTTTGAAGTAATAATTCTTTTATGATTTTTACAAAAATCAATTTTTGAATAGTGTCAAAATTGACTTAAAAGAGTTTTTAAAACAAATATTATATTATTAATTGATATTAAATTTTTAAAAATCTAAGGTTAGGCCAAGAGACTTATATCATGATAAATTTATCATTAATAGAAAAATTTGGGGTCTTTTGTATGTATATAGTATTTTTACTAACCATATAATATAAACATACAAAGAGACATTGTAAAAATGAAACTAAATAACTAAGAGTTAATAATTAAAGATAAGGTTAGTATAATGACCCAAAACAGTCTAAATTATATTGGTTGAATGGTTTTTGACATATCCCCACCTTAAAATTTAAATAATACACTTTGGAGCCATTAAAAACCGAATATGAATTTATTATAAAATAATATTTCTAGCTTTTCCAAAGGTGCCCCTCACCCCTCTTATAAAAGGGCACTCCCCCTTCTCTTTAATTCACACCTTCAAAGCCTTTTGGTTCGGCAAAACTCTGACCAAATACTCCCTCAACTTACATAACTTCATCCTAGAGGCCTTACTCTAGTCATAAAGCCAACCTAAGAGCCCTTTTGATCAAATCAAAAGGAAGAACCCGAAGAAGAGGTAATGATTTCACCACCCTTTTCCAAGTTCCTTTCTTCTTCCACTTCTTCCTTCTTTGTTATTACCATTATAAAATAATAAATCCAGTATCTTATATATACTATGATGTTATTATAAATATATTACAACCATATTCAATATTCTATCCATCCTTTGAATAACATGTCACCATACGTGTGTACGCAAGACTTACCGTCTCCACATCGTGGTGTAATTGTTATTCAATAAATTATTATTTGGATGGGTATAATAATGATGTGTAACTCATGTAAATAATAAATATAACATGATAATTATTCTTTATATATTATATACCATCCAATTACATATTATTTTAATATCAAAAGAATGATATTGTCCCTCGTGCGTACGTACAAACTACTGTCTCCACGAACGCGATCAGATTCATTCTCCATCGTATCCATTATAGTATAATTATCATTTGATGATTTAAAAATAATTTTTAAGGACTTGATATCATTATGTATATGAATAAGATACATCCTATCCATTAAAAACATGGATTACGTAACCAAACATATCAAAGAAAAGGAGTAAGTTAACACCCGAAACGACAATAATACTAAGATATTATTAACAAATCAATGTTAAAAGATCATATATGATATCATATTAATGTATATGATTCTAGTATAATTCAATAACAATTATTTCACCATTACTAAGGAGGTTAACCTACCCCAACCAAGGAAAAGTACAATGTAAGGGTTTATTTCACAATCTCTTCATTATCCGAGGTTGTTTATACCTAATAATCTACTGGGATCTCTTTATCATCCACATCCATGTTTCTTAAAAATGTATTTCAAAACATTTTTACTATTTAAAAGAATATGGGTTAAAGTCATTTATACCCTTGTTTGACTTTTTATAAGAGTTTTATAAAGGAATCTTCCCGTCGTTTTCCAAACAAGGTGCTTTTTAACCTTTTCGACAGATTTAAGGTAAGAATGTTTTTTTAACTTATACGATGTGTGTGGATATTTTCTGCCCTTATAAAATTGTCGAAGCTTCCCTTACAAGCTTATAAGAATATTTTCAAAGAAAATGTTTTATTTTATAAATATATGACTCTTAAATTATTTCAAAATAGAAAGAGATATTTCTCTAAAAAGAGTTTTGATTTCATCTATGTCAACATACTTTGATGGATTTTACGCTTATTTGAAGTTGATTTATTATGATACAAAACTTCTATATTGTATTAAAGGGTTTGTGATATGTTTGACTATGGATGTGTTATTTTTATACCATTCATGGTTTATGGATGAATTATTTACATTTCATATGCTAGTTTTAATACCAATGTTTATGTTATGTTTAATCCTTTTCATATGGGAATGAATTGGACTTAATATTTGACGGGTGGAGCCCGATATAGCTCCTCGATGCATTGGTAGGTCTCATGAGACAAACTAGTGTGTTGGCACAAGGCCTTGAAAAAATCTTATTTTTAGTATTGGCACGAGGCCCTGACTATGTGGTTATGATAGTCTGGCATTATGCATTCCATCATTATAAAAGTGGTTATTGATATTGCATGTGATTATTCAATTAGTAGAATATCCATGTGAATAAGTAAATGGCATTATTTCATTTTATTTTTGCCATACTATGTTGAAGTTCAAGTTTAAAAGGCTTTTGTTTTAGTTATACTCTGCCTTAAATGTTTATTATTATTTATGAAAGTTTCCGCTATATTGTTATCCTTACTGGGCATTTGAGCTCACCCCTTTTCTATGTTTTATTTTTCCCAGGATGTGAAGAGGTAAATTATGAATGACTTGCTGGGATATTATGAAGGGATAATAGTGTGGACTATGGAGACAATATGTTGTTGTAATAGTTTTTTACTATATGATGTAATGAAAAACTTTATGAATATATCAAGTGTTTCCAAGGCTACTAAACCAATCGGTCTTTCGAGATTTGATCTTTCTTATGACCATGCCAATGTTGTGTAATAATGCACCGACTCTAGGTAACTGGGGTCGGGGCATTACATGTTTTATGTTCTCAACAGAATTTTTATAGAAAAAAAAGATATTTTCCTTAAGATATGTTTTTAAAAGATATTTCTAATTTATTTACCATCTATGATGACATTATTTAGGGTTACTCATGACTTTATGGGAAATTATCCAAAGGTTCGATTCATATTCTTTTTCTGACTGGTTTGTTTTTGATGTCAGGATGTTTATGAAATCAATTTCTGTTTCATGTGTTATTTTCTTAGAAAACCCTCTTAATTTCAAATGTCATTATAGGATGAAATGATTATGAAGCTAATATATTTTTTATAGGTTATGATATGATTAATTGATTATGATACCCATTTAATTCCATGGTTTATGATATGATTGTTTATAAACTTGTGAAACATGTATTTATGATTTAATTATGAGATGGGTGAGACCTATATCTCCATCCAATAAATTAGGCAACGATAAATGTTTTATGATACCAAAGGGTACATGAGATGGAATCTTGATCCCAAAACAATAGGGTATATGGGAGGAGATCCCAAGCCTGAAACAATAGGGTACACGAGAGGGCATCCTAAGACTGAAAAAATAGGGTACATGGGATGGAATACAAATCCCAAAGTAGTTATATGGATTATTATCCAAATCCTAACATGTTACAAAGGTCTTGGTAGGAATCCTTAAAATAGGGGTTTTATATGGTTATGTGTATGCCATAATTCTATGTCTTATTCATATGATAAGATTTCATGGATTATTCTCTTTATTTCTTTATGATTTATGCCTTCTGAAATAAATATCTTTATGTCTTATTATTATTTATGATCTTTAATATTAATGGAATTATCTTATAATTATCATGATCACATTATCAAACCCTTATGTTCATGATATTCTTACACAATTCCTTTATTTAACTTTACTGGCATTTGATCTCACGCATTTCTTTTTTTTATTTTCCCTAAGATGTAACAAAAGGTTTTTCTATGTAGAATTACTATGTATGAAGATCATTGTGGGAAACATTGAAGATCTTTCACTTAGATAGAATATTTTCCCCATGTTTCCAAATGCACTAAGCTAATACGGTCATTGGTTATCAATTTGTTTAATGTATTTAGTATTCCAATTAAATTATGTAATGTCTATGTATGGGAAGCAAGGGTCACTATAATTGGTATCAGAGAAAAATTTTAGTTAACCTTTCAAAACTAAGATGATATAAACTTAGTGAAAAATCCAAGGAGAAAACTAAGGATATATCTAAGGATAAGGAAAAAATTATTGTAAAATGTCCTAACAATTTTCGTAAAGTATATAGTGAAAGGTTTCCTAGACATATATCCTTATATAGATACTACAAGAGAATCTGGCTCTTGAATAGATGTTCCAAGGGGTAACAACTCTGACAAGGTGTGTCAGGCCTAACTCGAAAAAACCTAGTAAACCACAATGGGACTTACTGCACACATGGTCTGAAACTCCAGGGGGGGGGATATGCTTCGTAAATTCACAAACTCTTCACAATACACATGAATAATTTTTGTAGAAGTTGGATATGAATAATGTAGGATAAACCTAATATGCCATAACTTGATGATGGTTTCATAATTTAGATGATCTATAAGTGGTTTTTCATGTTTATTTGGTTCCTCACTATGATAACTATTTAATACTCTATAATTTTGGTTTTACTCAATGTTTGGAACCCGAAGGAACCAAATTAAAGGTGATTTCAACAAATAATGACATGATTTTCCTCCTATGAAACTGAATGATATGTGTTATAGCGTGAAAATTATCATTTATATGTTCCCCCAAATTTGTAAAGCTATGAACCATGATATACTCCCAAATGATAAAAGGGGAGAACAAATTTTTTTTGAGACCTTCATGGGGTAATGTCCACCATCTTTTAGCAGGTTATCTGATACACTTATTACTGAACAATAGATCAGTACCACTAAAAATATTTTATCTATTATACAATGTTAGGAATTTGAGAATGAAATTCTGTCAGTTTGTTGGTTAGAAGGTGAAATCGGTCAGTGGTGGACTTTAATCAAGAATATGAGGCAGGAAGCTAAAATTGAATCCATGGACTGGGACAAGTTGAAAAAATTATTTTCCAATAAATAATTTCCTTATATTCTTCATAAAAATACAGAAAAGGAATCCATAGAGCTTAATAAAAGGATGATGAATCTCTTCATTTCTATGAAGTAAATTTTACAAGGATTGTGAGGTACTCTTTGGGTATTGTCATCCAACTCGAAAGAAAAATTGATTGATTCTTTCATGGATTGAAACCTAGTCTTTGAAAGGCCTTGTACTTAAGAGGTTTTAGTACCTATGAAGAAGATATTATAAGTTCTATAAAGGTTTTAATAGAGGTTAGATTTGTGTATAAATCTTGTGGTTTTGAAAATAAAAGGAATATAGAGTTTAAAGGAAAATCTAATGACCAAGTAGAAAATAAAATGAGCCTTCCATTATGCACAGAGCGCTGGATGAACGTAACAAACCAAAATTCAATCAAATAAATTTACCTTCTTATAATTACACAATATAGTATAAATCACATAAAACTACATAGAGAATACAACAAAATCTAAATAAATTAATAATCAATGAAATAAAATTCATTTCTAGAGATTAAGAAATTTATACTGATTGAATAGTGACTTGAACTATGGGATATTAATATAAAACTTATATATAGTAATCCATCAAATAGAATAGTAAACTCACCTATGAAATTATAAATAATATTTTGGTTTCTTATAAATTAAAATATGAAATATTCATATTTTAAAATAAGTAAATAATTTTTGTAGAAATGATAAATTAAGTGCTGGTATTTTTGTACGTAATAAATATTAATTATAATTTTCTAATTAATATATTGATTTAAAGGAAAAATTATTTTCATAATATATATTAATTAATAGATATTTTTTTGTCTAATTATTATAATATAATTTTATGAGACCATATTTAATTCTTCGAAGTGTCATGAAATCAGTTATAATTTTTAAATTTGATTTTTTTTGAGTAAATGAAGAATTTATTTAAAAACAAAAATTCTCATATTTATAAAATTATTTTCTTAAATTTTATTCCATTTTTTTAATACTAAACATTAAAAAATAGTTGCTGTGATTTTTTGGAATTTTTCCAAAATAGTTTATTTTTTTGCAATAGTTAAATGCAGTAATTTAAGGTATAAGTTAAATACATGAATTATTGAGTCACGTGTGATAAATCAATAATTTTACAACCATTTTTTTGAACTAAAATTCTCTATTTACAGTGTTTATTCAGAATAATCAACACTATTTCTTGTTTTAATCCAAAATAACAAACTAATGAATAAATTAAAAAACCCTCTCCTCCACTATAAATACCACCTCTCACCTCCTCTTCACCTCACACATCTTAAGAATTGAATATTTTCCAATTTATAAAAAATAGTCTCCCAATAATCTCTAACCATGTATATAAGACTTTTCTCTCAATAAAAAACAATCTCTTTTCTCTATAGAGGTTTTCAAGGAGGAGAAGTTCCAGAGGTAAAACCCACCTTCGTTTTTTTGTTATTTTATTTTATTTTATTATCATCACCTAAATATACCAAATTACCATGATAACTTCAATATATTTTATACACTGTAATCATAGTTTCATTATTTAATAACCCATCATCAATTCTTTTTCCCTCTCCTTTTATTCTGAAAATGAATACATCGTCCATGATGTGCCGATTTACCGCCTTTGTGGACGATGTGTTTTCGTTCTTCAATTACACC
Source organism: Viscum album (assembly GCA_963277665.1). Classification (NCBI taxonomy): domain Eukaryota; kingdom Viridiplantae; phylum Streptophyta; class Magnoliopsida; order Santalales; family Viscaceae; genus Viscum; species Viscum album. Next base: position 392,291,609 of record OY728147.1, on the reverse strand, counting down.
TTCAATGATGGTCATAAAACCATTTTTATGGTTAACCAGATTATAAAACATGTATTAAAACCTATTTAAGGTTCTTTAATCACTATATAAACATAATATTAATTAATAGGACAAAACTGGTTCATTATAATTGAAAAAATGCCAAAATAATCTAAATGATTATCATTAAAATTTTATCTGGTGAATCATCCTAAATTCTTGAAACAAAATGATATATAAGACCATTTAGTATTCTATAATTTCATTGATAAAATATAATTTCAATTCTGGTCATCTATTCTCATTTTACATAAATTTCCATACTCATATACAAGCAAACCGGTCATGGAAACCAAGGAAGCGAAGACTCATGAACGATGAAATTATATACTATAACTCATAAAAACGTCCATAAATAAACATAATAAAGGTATGAAAAATAAAATACCTTTATTAAAAGTTATTAATTAATTAACTAATTATTTATTTTTATTACTCAGGACATTAATTACGACTTTATAACTCTTTTAAACAAAAGGTAAGGGATTCTACCTGAACCTCCATTTTTTCCATTGGGTTAATCTTCCTCTCTCTTTAACAAAAGATAATTATTATATAAATTTATTTAATTATAATATATTCTATTTATATGCACCAAAATGATGTATCTAGATATTCACACCCTTCATTAATGGGAAAATACATGTCCCGATAAGCAAGCTCGGTTGAAGGGAACTTCCCAATTTCTTACCCATTTTCATGTCCTCTCAAAAATATATTTAAGACAATTTTTTTATAAAATCACTAAATTTATAATTACAAACTATTTTTGTAATTTTATTATTTTATAAAAACAACTATTCCTTTTTTGTTTTAAATAATCTTTATATTTTCTTTCAACCGTAACAAAATATTTTATTTCTAATGTTTCTTAATCAGTTTTTTTTAATATTTTCACATTAGTTTGACATCATTTATCATGATATATGACTATTATCCCTTATAAATGTCCATTTATGATTTAAATCCATTATTTTATTGACACTATTATGATAATCCCTTCTATTATTACTTTTGCAGGATTATGATACCCAATTCTTTCAAGGGGAACCCTTTTGTTTATGTTTGATTCTTCTGGAGGCACAAACCATCATGAACATGTTATGATGGGTGGACCTAGATAAATCTCTAGCTAATAGGGTAATGTTTAGTCTCTTGAGATGTCATGTTGTGATAGGGAGTGAACTTTATTCCATTATAGTACTTTTTCAACTATGCGATATAGTCTTGGCAGTTAGCCTTAACTCATGTTTATGTCATGTTATTTGTTGTAGCCACATTCTTTTTATGTCATTATTATACATTATGATGTTATAAATGTTATTATTACTTATATTTATTCATGTTCTATGCATTTTATTTCATCATTTTATGCCTTATAACCCATGTTCTATGTGTTATTACTATTCTTATTCCCTTACTGGGATTTTTAGCTCATCCCTTTTGTTCATGTATTCCTGAAGTTTTCTTATATAGATGTAGGATCTCAATGGAATTTAGGATATCTTTATATATGATTAAATAATAAATATTTTTATTTTGCTTTTATGATTTCTAAATATGTACCTAGTCTTTAAAAAACACTATACTTAATGATCCTTGGATTTTAAATGATTGTTAATTATGCTTAAAAACATGTAATAATATTTTTAAAAGGATAGGTCCATTGTATTTGGTATCAGAGCATGATCTAGTTATTTATGGAGATTAGAACGATACAACTTCAGTAAGAACCCTAGAGATAATTCTACCACCATGGATAACCTAGATTGAATCCCAAGAATCTCATGTTAGGTTATAATTTTCCTTTACAAGTTTATCTTTTAATGTTCAATGTTTCTTTTGAAATTATTATTAGCTAATTATTAAATCCCCTTAATTGCACTTTATTTTTCGCAGTTAATGGCGGGAAATATAATGACACATTCCAGTAATTAGTGAGATGGAAAATGTGATTATTTCCCAAATAAAATACCAAAGGTGATGGGAACAAGTGCTCAAAACATTATGAAATTACTTTCTCAAATGGATCAAGTTATGAATAACATCATGAATCACGTGGAATGCCCAAATTTTCTTAATAAAAATGAATATGTGGTCTAATCCTTTATTTAAAAAAGTCCTCCCATGTTTATTGGATCTTTAAATCATCTCATCATAGAATAATAGATTAACTCCATTAAGAATATTATTTCTGATGCTTTCCTTGGGTCGAGCATCTTTCTCTTATTTGAAGGACGCATAGTTGTTTCCCTGCATTCCCACTTTCCAAAGGTGGGTGGCATCCATCACTTATTCGGGGACGTTTTATCCTTGATCGAAATGGGATGATGGGATGTTGGTTCCCCCTTCCGTGGATTCCTCCTCATAAATTATTACCTATTCTGGGTCTTCCTCATAGACTTAAGATGTTGTTCGTGAAACTCTTCCTAGTACCATGTATTCATGGACACCTATTAATTATGCTGCTTTTGTCAAGAAATTCCAAGGGGTCTAGTCAGGGAAACAACCTTTAGTCAGAGGATTAGACACATTGGACATTATTGGAGTGTCTAGAGGCTGGAACACTGATGTATCTGGGTTTGTTCACCTTATGATAGGGATTTTCAATGGTTTGAAAGCCCAAAGCATCCCACATAAAATGTGGGGAACTATATTCCATAGGCACATCTCTGAGATTTTCCTCGACTTCTAATGTTTAACATAGGTTATTCCAAGATTTTAACATCTATCAGAGATGGATCAAACTGATCAGAACACTGACAGGAGTGGATCAGATGGGTGCAACCCCTAGAGGGATTGATGATGTTGGGGTTAACACGTGGTTAGTATCCTGATTTTTTTAGGAACAATGATAAAGTGGGTGACATGATCTCACTAAGATGTGGAAGCATGAGTACGAATCAGAATGGATATGGATAGTTGAGTGAAGTGAATGGTGAATGTGATGGGACTGTTTCGAGGGAAACAGTGATGTTGGGATTGAGCCTCAAAGAGACTTCCTACATATCCCCAGGGTAGGGAATCAAAGTTCACATAGTTTGGTAGGGAGATAGGACAGCTGAGGAGGCGGCCCATGAGAATGGATGTATGGATGGGACCTAGATAAAGTGGAACCTCCGGGTTGGGGAATGATTATCCAGAAGAAAGACCAGGATGATACATGAGAAATGGGATTGAACCTTAGGGAGGCTTCTTACGTATCCATGTGGCATGGAATCAAAGTCCACGTAGTTCAGGATGTGGGTATAGAATTAGTGTGTACGCATAGGAAAATGACCAGATGATATACTAGGGCGTACACGTGGTTAGCAGCCCGAGGTCGGTCTGACACTTGAGGGTGGACTAGAGATGCGGTTCCCAGTAAAGGGGACTACAACGTCTTACTGTTGATTATGGGCTACAACAGCTTATCACTGGATGGGGTACAATGTCTTTCCGCTATATTGGGGACCACAAAGGATTACTTTTGGATAGTGTACAATGGATTACTTTCAACTGGGGATCAAAATGTCTTACTGCATGACGGGGTACAATGGATTACTGTCAACTAGGGATCGCAATAGCTTACCACAAGATAGGGTACAACAGCTTACCATTGATTGGGGTTGGACCTCGAGGAGGCTTCCTATGTACCTTGTCTAGGAGACAAGGATCAAAGCCCACGTAGTTTGGGAGCATTCAGTTTAATGTCATGTAGTATGAGGGTCAATCAACGTGAAGTGGTTAGGACTGACGCGGGTTGGGATTAAACCTCAGGGAGGCTTCATACGTACCTTTCCTAGGGGACAAGGGTCAAATTCCATATAGTTCAGGATAGGGGATACAGTTTAACATCATGATGGATGAAGGTGAACCGAAGTGAAGGGGTTGGGAAAAGTAGGTGTTTGTCTTGAACCTCAGGGAGGCTTCCTACGTACCCTGCCTTGGAAAGGATCAAAGTCCACGTAGTTCAGAATTGTTTGGAGCTTACACGCTAAAGCAGCCCAAAGAGGATGTCATGGTCGATGATTACTCTAAGAATGCATGAGTCATGCTTAGTGTGAGAAACAAGAGGTAGCAGAGACCTGACGATCATGTAATGAAAGGTATGTCCACGAGAAGTGGAGTGAGGCTTACATGTGGTTAGAAGCCCAAAGAGTAAACAGGGGATTATGTGTGGAGTATACTAGGGAGATGGATAATGGGACTTAATCCAGGATGGAGGCCCGATGGAGACAAATCACAGAGGGGTATGGATGGAGTATCGAAGATCCCTGTGCCCCTATGACCTCTTAGTCTTTGGCACTGGAGAATAAATGAGGATTAAGGGTACTACCCCCTGCCAGAAAGCCTAGGAGCTTAAACCAAGATGGTTTCCCTTCCCTGTGGACATATTTCTCTCTAGTAGAGAGGATCTCATTCTATGTGAGGAAGATTTGACTCTTGTAGAGACAAGCGGGCATAGAGAATGTCTGAGAAGGGGTGCACTGTATATGTGGCATAGGGTGAGGCCATAGTTTAACGTCATGTGTTGGGGATGATGGTGCTTCGTAGTTCAACGTCCCATTGCTCAAATGAGGTGGGTTCACTCCGCACCCCTAGGACTTACATAACTGGTACGCTTTAACCCTTTGTGAAGGGAGGGTACAAGAAATTTCATACCGAGGGGGTGTGGTGGAGTTATCCACTGAGGGGCCCATATTAGTGTGGCTATGTGAATAAGCAATAGCCATTAGTAGTCTTTTGTGCCACTAAGGATAGGAAATGTTGAATGGGGCATACACATGGAAGTTGCGTGGGTGCCACTAAAGAGCCACAATGGTGGGTTGGGCATATGAATTTAAGCAGACCAGGTGCCACTAAGGAGGGGAAATGGTGAGTGTGACTTACGGATGGGGCTTCCCGTAACGTCTTCCTCATGTCTAGCCATGAGGGCATCCCAACTCATCAGTGGGTTGACACATATAATCGGGGCCTACACCTATGCACTAGTACACAAGCGGGATAACTTCATGGGTGTTGGAATCAGTCTGAACAAAGGGAGATAAAAAGTGTGAATCACATGCCCAATATTCTGATCATGGCAAGGGTAGCGTGATGATGGAGGATAACTGTTGACTGTGTATGAAACAGATCATCCATATCATGTTAGCCTAAAATTGGGGAAAAATGAGGGTCGACTGCTGACCATGTTTTAAACACAGTACTTGACTCAATGTGTCGTCCAAAGTCTTTCGAGGTGTTGACCCATGATAGTAGGTGATCTAAGGCAGGATGGGACCAGGCCATCAGGGGGTCCCTTCAAACATGAAATAGGATGAAGATTATAATAAATGATATGCAAATCATGAGGTGGAGTGATGGAATCTTTGATCGGATTCCAACACTCTTCAAATTATGCCACTGTAATCATGGCATGAGGTACCTTATGATTGTCACATAAGACTTCTCTTATTTGGAACAAGAGGCATCCTATTATAAAATTATAGGGAATGATACATTTTATAGTCATGTAGAGAGGGCTATTGGAATCTTATGCTTGGCACATAAGGAATCTCTTGTTTAGAGAAATAGTCATCATATATTTGTCATATAGGGGGGGGGGCACTATAGTTTATATTCATGTAGAGAGGACTATTGTCATCTTATGCATGGAACATAAGGCATACTCTTTTTGGAGAAAGAGGCATCCTATATTTTTTATATAGGGTGCACTACAATTTAAAGCCATATAGATAGGAATATTAGGCATAAGGTGCCTAGAAATGGTTAGAGTTGGGACTTAAGTAAGGGTGGCTCTTTCTAGTTCATCCTGGCATAGGAGTCAGGTGATGGGGTTTGGTTATGTTTCTTGAGGAATGGTTTGACTCAAAGTACTTGGAGGAATTGGTGATGAGAACCTCAACTCTCGACATAGGAAAAGATCCATGAAGAATATTTCTACCCAAGGTGTTTTTATGGAGTGTATATGAGTATCTCAAATCATGGTATTCCATAGGTGGAAGGTTGCTACGCATAAGGGTGAAATGGAATGTGTCGACGTCGCGGCCTGAAAACTTCATGGTGCGACTCTACATCTTTCATGGGGTCAGTGAAGGTAGAGCGGGGACCGACCTAGAGGGCTAGGATCGCAACTCGGCACTGATCCCAGTTAGGGGTGCGGGGGATGCGCCCCCGCAATATGGATCAGAAAACACGAGCTTGAATACATCCAACGGCCTAAAGGCCTTCAAATATTTTTTATTATTGATAAATCCCCATTTTAAGGAAAGAATGTGGAAACCCAAAAGACTTCAAGACATAGGACAATCACACCTGAAGGAAAAAAATAATGAAAACCAGACTGAAAACCAGATCAACCCCTCCCCAGCATAAAAACATGTTGAATCACTCCAACGTTGCAAGGAAAATATTGGATGTTTTGTGCTCAATATTGTGTGTAATATTGGATGTTTTGTGCTCAATAGGGAAGTTTTTAAAATAATAGGTAAGTATTACTCACAATAGGGAAGTTCGACATGTAATAGGAAAGGATTGTGCACAGTAGGGAAGGTGTGCACACAATTGGATAGGTGCAGCACTGGTGTGCCCAAAATTGGGCATCGTGGAACTGTTGCTCACAAAAAAAGATGTTTTTCATGGAAATTTGGTAATGTTGGCACATTTAGGAGAAAAAAGTGATGTTTTGCGTGAAATATGGGTTGTTTTTCATGCATGTGTGGAAAATGAGAACTTACGCACATTAGAGTGGCAGCTGGCCTCCGGGGGGATCCTGGAAGAAGGGGTGAACTTGTATTTATAAGAGAAATCTTGAATGTTGGTGCACATAAAATTATATTCCAATTTTTCTCACAAATCCATTTTGTATGAAAGAGTCTATTTTTAAATGAAAATCTATGCATTTCCCCAAAAAACGTCCTAGATAGCCATTTCTAGCAGTCTACCTTCGAACGACTATAACTTCTGATCCGTAACTTCGTTCAAGATCCACGACCAGTCAAATCAAAGCCTACAGAATGATCTTTGCTCTGACATCATGTCTTGTATAATTAGGTGAATTATATGGACTCTTATTCCAATTCCAATAAATATATTCTATGTCCTTAAGTGCTCAGAAGAGGAGAAAGTTGTTCTGGTGGTCTATCTCTTTGATGGGGAAGATAGTCATTGATGGACACTAATTAAGAACGATAAGTCCAAGGAAGAAATTCAAACCTGGAAATGAAATGATTTCAAGAAAATATTTTTCAATAAATATTTTCCCTGAACACTTCATCTTCTGATGGAATGGGATTTCATTAGATTGAATCAAAAGAAAGATTATTATATTGGGGAGTATAAGGTAAAATTCACAAGACTTTCACAATACACCTCCATCTTTTTCAAGAACATTCAAATCAAGGTCTATCTATTCTTTAATAGACTAAAACCGAGTCTTCAAAAAACATTGGTGATTTGAGACTTTGAAAGTTATGAGAAGATTAAATTTTGTGCCCTTAAGGTTGAAATGAGGATTGGAGACGGTTAGTGGTCTAATGGGACCATAGATAAAAATAGGAAAATTGAGTTTTATATGGGAATATCAATGGATAAATACCATGATGGAAAGAAGACCCAACATCCCATGTGTCAAAATATGGGGAAGAAACATCATGGAAATTGATTTATGGAAACCAAGTGATGCTTCCAATATGGAAGAGTGGGTCATATGGATAATAACTGCTGAAAGGATTTGAAGAATCCCAAAAATGTGGAGGAAGAAAAGACAGTTCAAATCAACAACTAGCATGTAGTTCAGTGTTTCAATTACAAGGAACATGGTAATTTTTCAAACCAATGCCCAAATCCATGGGTTGTTAGAGACAATAAAAAACAACCTCCAAGGAAACGTGGACGGGAATATTCTATCACTATAACTGTGGTAGATCCTTAAAAAATATGTGGTGACAGGTATGCTAGATATTCATTCAAGAATAGAGAACATACTATTTGATTCTGGTTCTACACATTCATTCATATCTTGCATGTTTAGTAGAACTATTAAAACACCACCTCAAAATATGAAGGTTGAGTTATCTGTAAGAAGAGACAACAAAGAAATTATTTCATCCAAAGTATATAAATCCTTAAAGTATAATGTTTGTGGAATGAACCTCCCAAAAAATATTTTCTTAATTCCTTTGGTAGAGTATGATGCTATTTTGGTTTTGTATTGGTTATCCTTACAAAAATAAAACATCAACTGTTGGGAAATGGTGATCACTCTTCAAATCCTAATGTATCCTCCAATTATTTACAAGTGTAATGGAGAATATTAATTTTCATTAGAATAATCATCTGAATTGTGGATATTATTGCCTTATGAGTTAGCATATCAATCTCAAATGATTGAGACAGAGGATAGTATTATGATTTTAGACATGCCCATTGTGAGGAAATACACTTATGTGTTCCCATGAAGAGTTATATGGTCTTCCCTCTGATCAAGAAGTTGAGTTCCCAAATCAAATTATACCCAGATCAATTCCTATATCAAATACACCTTATATAATGGCCACCATTGAGCTGGAATAATTGAAGAAATAGTTACAATAGAATCTGGAAAAGGGTTTTATACGTAGGAGTGCTTCACAATGGGGTGCACTATTCCTCTATGTTAAGAATAATTATGGATCAATGCACTTATACATTGATAATAATGAGACCAACAAAATATTGATAAAGAACTAGTATCCCCTTCTACTGATAGATTACTTGTTCGATTATCTTTATTGCGCGAATTTTTTCTCTAAGGTGGGACTTCGGTCGGGATATCACCAGTGAAAGGTGAAGAGATAATACATTCCAAAACTTCTATTAGAACAGGGTTTGGATATTTTAAATTCATAGTGATTCCCTTTGGACTAACTAATTCTCCCGCAATATTCATGGATTTAAGTAATATAGTCTTTAGATATTACCTCAACAAATTTTTGGTGGTCTATATCAATGATATTTTGATATACTCCAATAGTAAGGAGAAACATGAGGAGAATTCGAATAATGTGATAATGAACTTGATAAGGGAGAGACTCTATTAAAAGTATATAAAATTTGAGTTATGGATGGTGGAAGTATCATTCACATGGAATGTTATCACCAACAAAGTAATATATGTGGACCCTTCTAAGAAGAAGGCAATTGAAGAGTGTCCCATGCCAATATCTGTAACCGAGATCAGTAGTTTCCTTGGTCTAACAAGTTATTATTAGAGATTTTTGAAGAACTTATCATGATTTTAAAACCCACTACGAAAGATGACTTGGAAGGGAATAATGTTTGTTTTGGAATAGTGAATGTGAAGACTATTTCATAGACTTGAAAAAAAGAGTTATCACTATGCCAGTACTCACACTCTCAAAAAGTGTGGAACTCTTTGTGTTGTAAAATGATGATTTAAATGATCGATTAGGCTCTTTACTGATGAAAAATGATAAAGTTATAGATTACACCTCATGTTGACTTAATATTCACTCACAAAACTATCCTACGCATTATATAAAGTTTGTAGCTATGATATTTGCACTAAAAATATAAAGACATTATCTCTTTGGGTAGAAGTGAGAAAGATATACTAATCACAAGAGCCTCAAATATATATTCACATAGAAGGAGCATAATATGCACTAGAAAATATAGTTTGAGATCATCAAGGATTATAACTACTCAATCCACTACCATCTTTGTAAGGAAAATAAGGTACCAGATGCTCTAAGTAGAAGGGATCATGCATCTTTGTAAACGATGATAATTGAGAAGGATCCAATATTATTGTATTTTCAAAGTATGAACATCAGAATTGTTAAGGAAGGAACATCATCAAGACATTCTCAAATTATTTCTCAACTATCACTTATAAATAAAATAAAGGATGCTCAAAGTAATGATGATGGAATTTAAAAAAGGTGGAATCTATCAGTAATGGGAAATATTATGAGTTAAATATCGACAAGGATGGAGTCATAAGACTAGGGTCACGACTATGTGTACCATCCAATATAGAGATAAAGAATGATCTTCTCAATGATGCACATAACTCAAGTTTCTCAATTCACCCAGAGACAACCCAGATGTATCTAGATCTCTATGAAAACTATTGGGGTGACAATATAAAGAAAAATATCACTTAATATACATCAAAGTTCCTAGTATATCAGTATGTGAAGGCTAAAAGAAAAATTCTAATGGGATGATGAAAATATTACCCATACCAACATGGATATGAAAAAACATCACCATAGACTTTGTCACTGGACTTCCAAAGGCATCCAGGAGAAACAATGCAATATAGGTTATTGTGGATTGTCTTAAAAAGACATATCACTTTATCACAATTCGATTGGACCAACACCTACCTCTGGTTGAGTTATCCTACAAAAATAGTTTCCAATCAACAATAAAAATTCCTCTTTATGAATCCATATATAGGAAAACATGAATAACATCAGCATGCTCAGATAAATTTAGTGAACATAAGATGTTAGGACCTCAATTGGTCAAAGAAATTATAGAAAGGGTGAAAACTATTCAACAGAACATCATGGTATCCCAAATTCGATAGAAGATCTAGGCAGATAATCGTTGATAGGACCTAGTATTTATTTTTTAGAAATGTAATTCCTCCGCATATCCCCAATGGAATAGTATAATTAGATTTGGGAAGAAATAAAAGTTAAGTCTTAGGTACATCGACCCCTTTGAAATTATTGATCATCTCAGAGCCATGGAATATCGACTAAAAATTCCACCAACTATGTCTCAGGTACATGATTCATTAAATATATCCCTCTAGATTATTTACATATAGGATCCATCACATGTATAAAATTTAAAGGTGGTATATACTGAAAATAATATCTCATATGAAGAGAAACTGATGAAAATATTAGACAGTATAGATAAAGTTATACACAACCAAACTACTCACTTATTCAAATTGTCATGGCAGAACCATAAGTATGAAAATAAAATATGGGAACCTAAGGAAGCGATAAAGGATAATTAACCTCACATATTTTCACCTTAGAATATAAAAAAAGTTTATGGGGGAAATTTTATAAGGGGGGAAGAATGTAACAACCTAGAATTCTATCAAAGAAAATTCCCATTATATAATTATTTAATATAGTATAAATAAAAAAACATATATAAGAAAATAAAATATTTATAAATGATGAATGAATTAAATAAGATCCATTTCTAGAAATTAAGGAGTTTATACTAATGATAGAGTAACATAACCTATGGAATAGTAATAAGACCCTTATAAATAGAAATCTAGCCAATAGAATAGTAATATTTCTTATAAAAGTATAAATAAATTTTTTGTATCTTATAAATAAAAATATTATATATTCATGTCTTAGAATTAGTAAATAAATGGTTTAGAAATGATAAATTTAGTGTTGGTATTTTTGTAAGTTATAAATATTTAATTACAATTTGATAATTAATATAATTATTTAAAAGAAAATTTATTTTCTGAAAATAGATTCATAAATTAATATTTTTTTGTCTTATTATTGTAAAATAATTTTATGAGACCTTATTGAATTTTTCAATGTGTCATGAAATCAGTTATAATTTAAAAATTGATAATTTTTTAGTCAAGGAATAATTTATTTAAGAATTAAATTGGTCATATTTAGAAAGATATTTTCATAAAATAGAGTTTATTTTCTAATTATAAATATCTAAAAATGGTTGAGGTTATTTTTTAGGATTTTTAAAAAATAGTTTTTTTTTGTGAATACTGTAATATAGTTATCTACAATATAATCCAAATTCATGATTTATTGAGTCATGTGTGATGTAAGGACGATTGTAGAACAATTTTTTCAAAATAGAATTCTTTATTTATGATATCTATTCTCAAGGATAAACACTATTTCTTTTCATGAGCAAAAATAATAAACATATAAATAAAATAATCTGAAACCCCCCTCTCCTCCACTATAAATATCACCCCTCGCCACCTCTTCACCTCACACCACTCATGCCTTGAAGCATGTAAATGTTTTTCCAAATACTATTCCAATCCTCTCCCCCATGTCCAGAGGTCTTTATACTCAATAAAATATAAAACCCTTTTCTATAAGGATGCTTTCAAGGAGGAGAAGTTCAAGATGAGAAACCCTCTTCTGTTTTCTTTTAATTTATTTTCAAGTTCCTTTTTTTATATTATTTTAACCTAATTATCCCAAATTAACATGATAACTCCATTATATTTTATATAATTTAATTATATTTTTTAAGGTAATAAACCATTATAATTTCTCATTCCACCTCCTTTTATTCTAAAAATGAAAACATCGTCCGTGAGGTGCTAGTTTACCGCCTTTGTGGACGACATGTCTTTGTTTTTCAATTATGAATTCAAGTATGGTCATAAACCCATTTTTATGGTCAAAAAAATATTATTATATACATATTAAAACTTATTTAATGTCTTGGAACAAGTATATATATATTATAATAATTAATAGAACAAAAATAGTTCGTGGTAATCTAAAAAAGGCAAAAATAATCTAAAAATTTATCATTAAAGTTATATCTAATTAATCATCCTAATTCTATAAAAAAATATAAGATCATTTAATATTAGATTATTTCATTAAAAACATATAATTTCAATTACAGACAACTATTCTCATTTTACATGAACTTCGATACTCATATACAAGAGAACGTATCATGGAAACCAAGGAAACGAACACTCCTAAATGATGAAAATTTATATTATAACTCATATAAAATACATAAATGAACATAAAAAAGTTATTATAAATAAAATAAATTTTTAAAATTTTATGAATATATTAATTAATGTATTTTGTAGGGAATTAAGTAAAATTTCATAACCGCTTCGGACACAAGGTAAAGGATTCTACTAGAACCTCCATTTTTTACATTGGGTTACTCTTCCTCTCTCTCTCTCTCTAACACAATGTAATTATTATTCATCTTTATTTAATCCTTCAAATATTCTAGTTATATTTTTCAAACACATGTATCAATATCATATCACCCTTATTTGATGGGTAAATACATGTTTTTTAGAGGTTCTCCTCTCAAATCTTCCTGATAAGAAATCCCAATTGAAGGGAACATCTCGATTTGTTACCCATCTGAAAGTGCTCTCTATAATATGTTTTAAGTAACAATTATTTATTTAAATCACTCATTTTAGCATGAAAACTTATCTTTGTTCAATTCTTATTTTATATAAATAATAATTATTTTCCTATTTTAATCGATATTTATATTTTCCTTAAACCGCACTAAATTGTTGTATTTCTAAAGTATCTTAAACACTCTGTTTACATTTTTTCACTTCAATTTGAAATTGATTATCAAGATCTATGTCTATTTTTCCATATTAATTTAAATTTATGATTTAAATCCATTCTTTCATAGACACCATTATGATATTCCCTCTTTTATTCCTTTTGAAATGATTATGATACACAATTATTTCCATTGGTAACCCTTATGTTAATGTTTGATTCTTCATGTGGAACACATATTCATGAACATGTTATGATTGGTGCACCCAGATAGTTCTCCAATGCATTGGGAAATGATTAGTCTCATGATATTCTATGTTTGGATAGGGATTGAACCTTATTACTTTATGGGACTTTGTCCATAATGTGACATAATCTTGGCAGTTAGACTTGACTCATGTTTATGTCATGTTATATATTGTAGACATATTACTATTATTCCATGATTATATATTCTGATGTCATAAATTCTATTCATCATTATTTTTATTCTTTTTCCATACTTTTATGTCATCATTTTATACCTTTTATCCCATGTTCTATGTGTTATTCTTATTATTATTCCCTTACTGGTCTCTTTAGATCATCTGTTTTGTTCATGTATTCACCAGGTTGTCCTATGGCGATGTCGGAGCTCAATAGAATTTAGGATCACTTTAAGGATTATTAAATAAAATATTTTTTTTATTTTGTTTTTATTCTTTATGAATATGTACCTAGTATTCAAAAGACACTAGATTTTAGGTTCCTTGGCTTCAAAATGATGGTTAATTATTCTTAAAATTATGTAATAATATGTTTAAAAGGATTGGTCCGTTATAAAGAAACATTGAGAGAATTGTCTTAGGGGGGCTAGTAAATTTTTTAAATATAGAAGTGAAGGTCTTGGAGCATCTGAAATTTGAATTGAGGGGAGGAAGTTAGAAAATGATGTGAATTGTGGAAAATCCCCACAAAACACCACCCAAACATTAGTGTTTCAATTTCTTAGATTTTGGCCATTATTTGAACAAGTTCCCCATTATAAGTAATAATGTGAACGATAAGCCAAAATAACAACTTAAGACAATGTAAAAAAGGAAAATAATATACTATCATAATGGATTAAGTGAACCAAGATAATTAGGAAAGTATTATCCTCCACTCCATAGTTGGTAATTTTATGTGTTTATTTCATATGAATAATACCTATGAAAATCTTATTGTTCATAATTTATTGATATTTCATGTGATTATCTTACTCTATATGGATTAAAGAATAATAAAATCACATTTGATCTTTTATCAGTACCAGGATGGACCCAAGTCTGCAATAGATATTTTTTTGGTATAATAAAAGAGCTTGTTTAAGGAATAAAGGGTGAATTAAATTTTTGAAGGATTGTAAGGTTAAAAATTTATGTAAATATGCGATTAAACATTAGATGAAGTTTGTGAGATTAATTTATTATCTCACTATATGTGGATTTATGAATATTGGATAACATGTGATAAAATTTTGTTATGATAAAGATAAATGGAATGAATTATCAACCTGTTTATGGGTCTCGTAATCTACTAATGCTCAAGGAATAAAAAATTAACCATCATTTTTTGGAAGAAGAGATGATGTGGAAGTTTATAAATGTAAAACAAAGGGAAAGGTTGTCTTGTAATCATGTAAGTATATATTTTCATAAAGATTCACTAACTTTAGGGAAAAGGATCTTGAAAACCAAAAATGTTATCTTAGTACCTTTGTTTCTGTTGAATAAAATATCCCCATTAGTTCATCATAGATTTAAGAATTTATGAATGTTAACGTTCTCCTTACATTGTTCTCTATCACTCTCAATCAGAACATCATGGTCAGATTTCTATTCTATGTTCAAGTTTAACTTCTCACTTATGTTCTCTTATATGGAAACCTATTTATGTGTCACCTTGGGTAATAGTTATATTTCAAACAATCATTTTTAAAAGGAATTTTTAGTATTTATTTTTATGATTTGGGTTTCTATGAAATGATCTTTCAAGTATTACACCTTTAACAACCTATATGAATTTAAAGGGAGAAATTAATTTAATAGGGGAAAGAATGTAACACCCTAATATTTTTTGAAATATATATTTTAATTAATTTAATATTTTTTCAATATTTTTCATTTAACACAACAATGAATCTAGATTCTATTATATTAAATTTCTATGTTTGGATTACGTTATACGAAACACCAAATTAATCTTGTGCTACATCCAACACCAAGAACATAAGGGAAAATAATATCCCATGACTCTACAATATATTTAATATTTTAAATAGATTTTATATATTATCTATATCTTTCAATGCATGTGATAATGAGTTAATGTGCATCACACACAAAAATTATTTTCTTCGGTGACTTGTGTTACATGCATGACCGAGTGTTACCGAACAACAAAATATTATTAAAATATTATAATTTAATATAATAATAAATAAAATAGTAATTAAATTAGTGTTTATGGAAATCAATAACTAACTTATTAAAATATATGTTTTATGAAAATATAAGATGAATTTATTTTTTACCAATTAATTATAAATGAAAATATAAACAAATTTAACATAAATTTTTTATTTTTATGCTCAGAAAGAATCTTTATACTAATGAATTATAGTAATTAAAATTATTGAGGGATATTTATATAATATACATTACATATTCCATCATAAATTTTTTGATAAACATCTAATATATTTTATAGGCATATGATAAAAAACCAATTTTATGCAAAAAAACTAAATTTTTAGAAAGTCAAATTTACCTCATTTTAATGGAGAAAAAATTTAAAATACAATTTTTGAAACATTAATAGATTTTATATGTAAAAATAAACCTCATATTTTAAATTGAAACATACAAATTGTCTTAGGGTGAATTCTTGGTATTTTTCTAAGAAGATTCATTTTTGATGAATAGTGAATAATATTGAATTTTAATTCAAACCCACATTTTCATATAATTTATTTATAAGTATAAATTATTACTTTATTTGGGTTTAAAGTTATATTTGATCAATTTTATATAATTTAATATAATTTAATTCATTTTAACCAATTTGACATTGAAATTGGATATAAAAACATAGCAAACCTTTGATCATTTTACCTTTAAAAACACGCATTGTCGTTCCATCTGCAGGGTTAATTTTAAAATAATTTATACCAATTAATTGATTTTAATTTTAAAAAATGTATTCCATATTGGGAATCAGAATATTTTATAATTTTTTATAAGTTCAACTTATTGTTTGACAGAAAATATTATTGAATGTGATTAAAGTTAATTACAACGATTAAGGGAAAATTTAACTTAAATTGGGAATATACCGTAAAAGTAAGGAAAACAATGACCCATAAACTTTCCAAAAAAACATTTTATGGAAATATTTATTCCATATAATCCATTTTATTTAATTTTGACCACTATATGTTCTAATTTAAATCTAAAATAAGTTTGTGGATCACTTTTCCAAAAAATTTCAAGAGTTTTACTCCTCCTCCACTATTAAAAAGACACTCAACCCTCCAAATTCCTCACACCTATCAAGAAACCTTTTATCATATAAAATATACCCAAATAAATCCTAAAAATCCATACCATTAATAAATAATCATATATTTTTCAGGAAATCCATCCAAGGAAGCCCTTTGGTGCAAACCAAAATGGCTTACCTGAATAAGAGGTAACACCTTTCCTCAAGCTCTTTTATATTATTTTAATTATCCACACCATAAAATATACTTATTAAATTATTATATAATAACACCAATGTCATAAATATAAATATATTTTATTATATTAGGTGTTCAAACAACCCTTACAGACATTTCAATTTAATGGGTAACAAACATATGGTTCTTGTGTACGGCGGACTACCACCTCACGGAATGATGATGTTTGTTTTCATTTACTACCTTTAATGGTTGGGAATTTTGATATAAAAATTATTTATATATGATATATTTTATATTTATTATATCTTTATGATTCTTTAATTATTTTACAACACATTCATTAAAACTTTCCATCTTGTGTAAATACAATAACAGCGTTTTTGGACATGTGGACTACCACCTCCTCAAAGCGATGTGATTCATTCATACTTTACATGGAATGTATTAAGAATGGTTTTCTAAAAATAAAATAATTTATATAACATAAAAATTATAATATAATGATTTTATATACATATATGAATATATTTCATTTACCTACTCTCTTTCAATATGACACCAAAATGGAAACAACGTTCATGTGTACGTACAACCTACCATCTCCATGAACAATATATTCCACATCATATTTATATATTTTATATGTTATTATAAACACATATAAAATTAATATATATGATATTTATATAATTTCTTAAATTATTTATGTATTTAAATCATGATCTTAGTAATATTATCAAGAATAATAAGCCAAAACATGTACAAAGAACAAATCAGATATTTCCCGAAGTGAAACCTTAACATATAATTATTGGTAAGTGGGTAATATAATGTCATAAAAAATCATGTATGGTATTAAATATAAGAATATGGTAATGTAAAATATTTATAATAAACTATCATTTATTTTATAAGATTTTTTTACAAATATGAAGAGATTTATGACATAAGGAATGCGAATTTCATCTCACTTTTTATTTCCATGAGCTAAATGCCATATTCCCCACTCATATATTTTGTGTTGTGTATGTAAAAACCATGAATGTATTATATAACATTTACACTTAAATTTATGGGTATTTACATATCCATTTTCTAATATTTCTTTCTTGGGGTTTATATTTCAAAAGTTACCAAACCGGTAAAGTAATTTTTTCACAATTTTTCTTTTTTGAGACACATGCCAGGTTATGAACAAGTATTATTTTATGAGGTATATATAA
The DNA here is from genome assembly GCA_963277665.1 of Viscum album. NCBI lineage: Eukaryota > Viridiplantae > Streptophyta > Magnoliopsida > Santalales > Viscaceae > Viscum > Viscum album. Next base: position 392,273,337 of record OY728147.1, on the reverse strand, counting down.
TTAATTTGAAACATTATATCATGAATCTACTTATTTTCATGATATTATATGTTTCCTAAAATTTCATTCTTTCTTTTATATTATGATTCAGTGTTACCAAAGTGGTAACAGTTTATTGCTACAATATCTTCATTTATCGATATTATTATTGATAATGCTTCCATTGATGAAATATTAAAATACATCTCTCAATAACTCTCATGAATTTTATTAAACACCGGTTATTCAGGTTACATGAAATTAATGGTACCATTTTAACACTCTTTTATACTTAAGATAATTAGGAAAATATTTTTATGAAAATATGACTTTTTTTCTATTTCGGTCAGAAATATACGTTCTTTAAAATTCGTTTTTTCTAAATAAAAAATCTTTCAAAAAAGTTTTACTATTATACTAGTAAGTTTAAATTAATTTTTTACCCATGTATTTCTTTTTTATGAAAATAGTTTTACAAGGAATATTTTGGTCATTCTCAGATCAAGTAACTTTTTAATACTTTTAAGGTTCAAATGGAATGTTCGACATGTACAGACTAATTGGCCATCATACCTATTATTTCCTTGATGTTTCATTTGTATTTTTAAAAGTTTATTTTTTAAAAGAAAATTATTTTCCTAATATTCTGTAATTTTTTTGATATTATAATGGTTTTAAAAAAAATGGATTTGAAAGAATTGTTTTGTTTTCAAAAATAGTTTTAAATAACTTTAAAATATTCATTTATATCATTTAAAAAGGTTATTTTCAAAGTAAAAGATTTTAATAATTTATAATCTTCTATTTATCAGTTTTTAAAATATTTTAAAAGAAAAGGTCTTAAAAAAATCAATGTTTATTTATTAGTTTTCAAATAAATTTCCAAGGAAAAGGTTTTTAAAATGATTTATGTTTTCAAAATAAATTTTTATATAAGAAAGGATATTTTTCTGCAGAATTATTTTTAAAAGAACTATCCAAATTAATTCCAATATAATATTTCATTTTTTGGTGTTACTCATTCCTTTTTTGTAAATGATCCAAAGGTTACATTCATATTATTTCTCTTAATCTTTTGGGTTTGATGTCATGATGTTTATGAAATCAATTATTTATTTCATTGGTTAAATTTTTATGAAACATTATTTATTTCATAGGTTATTCTAGGATTAAATTATTATTAATCCTTTCTATTTTTTATAGTTTGTGATATAATTATTTATTTATGATACCCATTTCATTTCATGGGTTATTATATGATTTTTTATAATCTTCTGGTACATGAATATATGATTTAATTATGATATGGGTGTGACTACTATCTCCATACAATTAATTGGGTAATGGTAAATATTTTATGAGCTCAAAGGGTACATGATAGGTTATCCCAAGATCGAAACAAGAGGGTTGATAAGAGGGCATCTCATGACTAAAACAAGAGGGTACATGAGAGGTAATCTCAAGCCCGAAGTAGGTACATGAGTGATTATCCCATGCCTAACATGTTACGAGGGTCTTGATAGGTATCCTTCACATAGGGTTTTATTGGCTTATGTGTATGCCACAATTTCATGTCTTATTCCTATGATATGCATCCATGGATTATTATCTTGATTTCCTTATGATTCATGTCTAACGAACTAAAATTCTTAATTCCATGATTCATGTTTATGATCATTGATATATAGTGTATGATCTTCTAATTATCATGATCACATTATCATACCCTTATGTTTATAATATGTTTAAGAATTACATTTATTTCCCCTTAATGAGAATTTTATCTCACTCATTTCTTAAGTTTCTATTCCCCAGGTTATGAATAAATTATATTTTACGTTGAAATTATGATGGATATATTTGGGGAAAACATTGAACATCTTTCACTGAGTTAGAATTTTTTTCCATGCTTCCAAAGGAACAATGATTATATGGTCCTTAGGCGTCAGTTTGTGTAATGTTTTATGTATTTTAAAAAAATGATTTAATATCTATGTTTGAAAATCAAGGGTTTTTATAAGAGGATATGATCTTGTATAGTATTGGTAATGAACTCATTCTTAGGGTCTCCAAGCCCCATTTATGGGGGAACCAAATGTTTTTAGGGGTGGAGATTAATGTTTTGTTTGGTAATTTTATGGTTGGTTTATATTTACACCTTGAGTGGGGCACAAGAATGTGATGTTATCGATTTATGACATTTTATCACTTGGTCGGTATGAAAATATACGGTGTGTGATTTCATGCATCATGCTAGGAACATAAGAGTGATTGGTCATCTTTATTTTTCCTATGATTGATAGTTTATTGGGACTCACATGTTAGTAGCATGCATTTTTCCTGTGGTTTAATCTTGTTGGTAATTCCTTGTAATTTTCATTAATAATAATATTTTGAAATATGAATTTTAATAAATCTTATATTTTTTGAGTGATGGGTTAAAAAATGAGTTTTATAAAATCGTAAATTCGGGGGTTTTGAAATTGTATTTTCTAAAATGTGAAAACTAGGGTCTTAAATGGAAATGTTTAATCAATAATGTAAATGAAAAAATTATGGAACTTATAGGGACACTGGTGTTGGGTATCCCTTGTATTGGTTATTAACCCATTGTATGGGTGGTTGGGCAGTGAGAGTGCCTTAGTTATTAGACCTTGGGTTACATAATGTGAAACCTTGATGTGTTGGATATGCCGATTAATGAAATGTTTCTTGTTGTTTATTTTTTTAGGCTATGACTTGATGTTGTGAAATAACATCTTTTAATGTGGATGAATTGTCTCTTGTGGTTTGAGACATTAGGAGTTGTGCATTGATGCCTAGAGTGTGTGTCTGGATCATGGTTCCAGTGTATGTGTATGATAATATTTTGTGTGGGACCTAGAGTAAATGGTTTCTTGGTGTGTTAGATGTAGTTTGCTTTGAATGGGGATAGGATTACAGCTTGTGAGTAGTTGGTTTTTTAAGGTTTGATGTATAGGGATTATAGGGAGATCCAATGGACATTGTAATATGAGACATTAGTTTAGGGAGTTGGTATCATTGGATCTTTGAGGCAGCCAATAAGAGGGGTTTTCCAGGTTGTGAGTATCTTTAGGTTTGTGAGGCACTGGGGTATTCTTTGGACAGTTATAGTGGCACACAAATAGTATTTACTAGTTCATGAATATCTTAAAGGTCTATGTAAAAACGGGTTAATGGTCTAATATATGCAATTATAACTGAGGATGTGAGTCAGTAGTCTTGGGAAATCAAAAGTGGACTCATGAGAGGTTAGCCCAACATTACAGGTTCTATAGAATATAAATCATGGTTTACTGCTTCATAGGTGGAGTTGATGCATGATTGGTGAAATAAAATTTGATAGAAACACATGGTTATGCCTTGTTTTCTTCCCTAAGGAGATATTTTATTGATTTGGGTTGGTTTTAAGGTCGGTTTTGGAGGAGGCATGGTTTTTAAGATCCTTTTCGAGTGGATTTGATGGTGTCTGGTGCGGGAATTAATGTTGATTTTGGGCGAATAATACAAGGGTGTAAAGGAATGGATAGATGATTTTGGTATTATAGCAACACTCGGTGTGGTGGTGGACACATATTTGCGCATTCTTTCATGAACGGTTGGTTTTTTGGATGAGGGTGTTTAGAATTACCCAAGTGTAATGAGGCTGAAAAACCAGGAAACATGGTTAGTAGTGTAAGAGTGTGTTGGACCCAGCTCTATTGATATGTGACTCATGATATAAATATTTTGGTTTAGTGTGTGTTTATAAAAAAGTTTGAGACCTCTAGGGCTCTGATGAGATCCATATATGGGCATGTGCTGGGAAAACATGACACTGTTTGGGATAGGTGAACATGCGTCTTGGAATAATCACCTTCCATTTTCCATGAAACCAAAGGGGGGTGTGTGATTGTGTGATAGGCCTTTTTGGGTGTAATATAACATCTTAATTATGTTCTAAATCACTGCAGTTGTTCTGGAATTATTTTAGAGTTTTTGAGGTGGTAGTGCCTTAGGAAATGATGGTTGATGACTACTTGGTAGAGAGTCCTGAAATGGTGGTAAGTTCAGTTAGAAATCCCTCTCACATTGTGTTGGATAGGAGTTAAGGATTTTATAGAGGGTAAATAAGCCCATGATTTTATATAGGTCCTGGTTTCCCTATAGGGGGAGGTGACATTTGTGATGGATAGTTTATGGTGGTGTTTGAGGATGATTTCTTAACGTACTTTTAGCTGGTAATGATCATGCCCAATATCTTGAAATCATCCTAGGTACACTGAGAGAACTATGGATTTACACATAGCTATTTTAAAGTGATTTGGATGGGAATGGATCCTATTGGGGGATACACTCATGTAGAAGTATGTGTGTAGGAACCATATCCTGTGTGAGTACACCATGGACCAGTTGCAGGAGAGGTCCTCGAGATGGGCCAGATGTCGACGAATACCATGGGTTCCATTCTCAGAAGCCTGGAAAGAGTAATGAGTGATTTTTTTCTTTTTTACAATGTAATATGGATGACCACATCCAAGTTTTGAGGTTCATATTATGACTGGATCATGAATCGTGGTTGTTCAAATTTATTGAGGAAAAGATTGAGAATTTTACACCTAAGGTGGGGAGTGGAATTTCAGTCACGGCTATATGGATGAGACCATGGATTGGATGTGGTAACATCGGGGTGCCTATGAAATTCATATAACATGCATGTTTAGTTTTACTGGTGTAAGTCTAGGTGAGCCTTGGATGCGGTGGTAGACTAACTCAAGTGATGGTTTCAGGGTTGGTCTAGTTACAAAGGTAATATAAGTGGTTACATCAGAGATGAGTTGGTGGGTACTTTAAAGACAACAACGGTTTATGCAGAAGAGGATACTATGTTGGTGATGTTTTTATGGATGTATGGAATTGAATTTTGTAGGTGCGAAATTATGATAAAGGTAAGCACTATGGGAGAATGTTTCATGTCTAGGTAGAGGGGAGACATGCCAACAGTGGGAGATGGGTGCCAATGGGGTGATTCAGTCAGAATGGAATAACTCAGTTGGGTTGAAAAGGAATAAATTTAGTGTTAAATGAGCAACATATGGTTAATTTTGGAATATTAACTATATCATAATAATTTGAATGGGTCTGAGCATGAAATAGGTAGTCCTTAGTTGAGATATGGGCAGAGAAAGTGTGTCCAATATAGATAGTTTAAATGGAAAAGATGAATGAAAATTTTGGGTGGATTTATCATGGATGTTGGGCATAGTGAGTTGGAAAACATGTTGGGTAAGTGTTAAAGATTGAGTTGGTGTTCTATTGGTATCTTTTTCAATGATATAAGCACTCAAAACTAAAAAATGGTGGTGGTGAACAAATATATATGGTTGGGAGAACCCTAGAGGGAAAGTAGTCAGTTAATTTCATGATTGATGTTTTGAGTTGGATGGACTTGGGGAAGGGAAATATTGTTGCGTTAGTATTAGTGATGGGCGTCAGATCGGGTTTTGACTGGTTGAGTATCATGAGATGAATGTTATGCTTAGGTTGTACTTCTTATTTTCATAATGGTAGAGAGACCATTGGTCCTCGAGTTACAGACCGATGTAGGTTAGAATATGTGGTTGGAATATTGATTTTCATTATAGTGAGGCCATGCATGTGTAACCCTTAGATCTTTAGAATAGTTGGATAAGATTCTTCCAAGCGATTTGGGCCATGTGTTTTTATTTTGCGGGGGGGGGGGGGGGATTAGACCAAAGGTGTTTTGATTGGATATCCCAAGTTAGTGTAGTTCCTTGTCGTTATCCTCTAGTGTGTAAGTTTAGTAATGTTACCTGTACCAATATATTTTGTTTTGTCTTGGTAATGATAAGTTGAGGTAGATGTGTTCTTGATGAGAATCAGGTTAGTGATCATGGACCACAGTGGGGGGAATGTTTTTAAAGTATGATTTTGTCCTTGGTTTGAGTTTTTTTTGTCATGACCATGTTTTGGAAGAAAAATGTAAGATAGAATTTTATAGGTGGGCATGTGGCCCAACCTTTGGCCTTGGAGAATTAGTGATTCCTGGGAAGTGCAGCTTGAGGATAAGCTGTTATAAGGTGTGGAGACTACAAGATCCTGACATTACATATAGGAATTTCCCTATTCAAATATTTGTTACAATTCCTTTTTATGGATAATGATGTTTTTCTCGGGTGTATGGTATATTTTGGGGGGTGTTTCATGGGTGTGGGACATGAAAGGTGAAGAAAAGGAGAAAACAGTATACAACGAATGTTTGGAGCATGATTTATATAAACTATACACCTAGATAGGGGAAGTCATGTGGCCAACCCTCCTCTAAGATAGAGGTAGGTGCATGGGATCTTCATGGTTTTCCGAGCTGTGCTGCTTCTCCAGGAGACTGTGTGACTTGGCTCCTCTTTGAAAGATGGAGTCACAGATTTGGCACGCATTTTGACCAATCTTGTGACCAAAATTTACATCCCTTAAAGATTGATAAATTCCCATTTTAATCCCAATATTATTTCCCTCCCCCCAATTTTTTCTCTAATTTGAAACTTTCCATCTTGAGTGATGAACAATTATCCCACTCTTAATCCATTGGCAATTCTACTTCGATTCTTGGATATTTGGAAAAGTGTCTCGGTGTGAACCAATGATCTCGATGAGTCGAAAGATCCTCTCAATTACTTTCTTAAAATCAGGTCTTATAGAATCATTCTACATATTATGAGATCATACACCCTCTCTTTTCTAGAAGATTCTAATTTGGGGACTCAATGAGGGTTTTAGTTCGAATCATAGGCAAAGGATAAGAAAGTGTTTGTCAACGAGCATAAGGTAGGTGGTATTGAGGCCTTTTCCCAAAGTCTAGTTATTATATAAGTTTACGTACTTATTCCAATGTAATACCTTATTTTGTTTTAATTTATTTTTTATGGAATGTTATTTTGGCATTAGATTTAGGTGAGATAACCATTATGGGCTCCTTATTGATTTTTGATGATGTTAGACCGAACCTAGGGCTACTCATGGGGTATTGAAAACCCTTGGAAATTGTGAAGTGAGTTAGTAAACCTTGATATAGAGTAATTATGAAAATGAATGGGTTTTAACTATGTTTGGGGTATGTGGATTTTGTTGGTACAATAACATGGATGTTTATAAGATTGTTACATAAAGGCGCAAGGGGTTCTTGAAATGGTTTAAATGATGTGTTTTGGATTTTAACCCATCCATGAGTTTCAAAGTAGTAATTGACGTTTTGAAGGTGGGTAATTTTATCAAAGGAGGCATTAACATCAAATTATTTGGAAAATTTGTTTCTTAGAAATGGGTTTTAAATTATCATTTGAAATGGATGGTGTGGACCCTTTCTAGTGAAAATGATTAATGATTGTTTTGAATGGTTGGAAATTGAAATGAAGTCCTTGGGGAATGTTTTAGTTTTTCAATGAGGAATACCTATGTTTTTAAAGTTTTTATTCAATATGATTTCAAATGACTATTTTTAATTGGGTTTTATGCCATGATGTAGTTTTAAATGTCTGTTGGTTCCATAGTAAATGAAATGATATATGTGTTAGTGAGATAAGACCCATAATGATAATGAGGCCATGTTAACATGGTTATGAAATGAATTAAATGATGAATATTCTTAGTTGATGACATAACATAAGGGGGTGTTTATCCTGATGGTATATGTGTTAATGGGCAATACCTTGTAAGTGGGATATGTATATTTAGTTAAGATTATAAATGATAAATGTTTTTAATGGTAATGGTTTGTGTTTGGTAAATGTGTTATGGTTTAAGAGGAATGTGAACATGGATTGGTGGTATATTCCACATTTAATTTATGTTCTTCACCCATGGATTGTGTTTGGATGAGGCTCTAAACCCCACCCCTATAATGCATAGGTTAGGGATTCGTACTAAGGCTCAATTCCCCTAATGGTTTCTTTGGATTAGACTAACTAGAATGAGACTCCAAGGTCTGTTGATGTGATTTATGGTTGGGATATTAAACTAAGGATATATGCTTCCCAAAGTATAGAAATGGAGTGGTTTGGGATGTTTTATTGAGGCTCTATGCATCCCAAACACATGTACATGTCCTGATTACCAGACTAAGGTTCCAGGGTTTGTTTATAAATTAAGATTTTTTAATTTGTTTTTTATTAAAAGTATGTGATAAATTTAGTCTCATTCAAAGGCCCTTGTTATTACTATAGTTATTTTTTATTGATTTGATTATTTTATGGAACATAAAGCATAAATTAGTTCTTTCTAATTATTAAATGTGTAACAAAATCCCTTGTTTCGTTTTTTATGTATTGAATTTTCATATATGGCATACAATGCTCCATATCCTAGCTATTTCTTTAGACATTTTTGGTGGTAGCCTACTGAGTTGTACTCACACCCTACTCTGGCCACCATCACACTTGAGTACCCCAAGAAAATACAACTTTTTTTTCTGATATAGGTTATGGACAAGGACATGGGGGCTGGTTGTGCTTGTGATGATGGGTTGGAGCATGGGAGGTTAAGACCAGGTTAGGACTCGGATCCGTGTTGAGAGTATTGTGGTAGGTTTTTTTGGATTTTGTTTTCAAGGTAGCCTGACATGTTGAGTATACATATCAAGGTTGTATCAGGTATTCCTTTGATTTAGTTGACATTTGTTTCAAGTTGTCAATTTATTTTTTCTTACTAGTAATTATACCTTTTTATATTAGTTACTATTGTGGAATTACTCTAATAAGTGTGTATAGTGTCCCCAACATTTATCCTTAGACCCATGTTCTTGGTCGGAATCCTTTGGTATACAAGGAGGAATGCCTAAAGTCATGTGATGACCCATCTTGTGGTACTGTATATAGTGGCCACTGGGTTGGGGAAGTTACACTATAAATAAAAATTACACAATGAAGTATATATTTTCATCTTGAATCTCACATAAGATTCAAAATAGGATAATAATTCATATCAAGGAATGACTACGAAGTGGAGGAATCGATTGTAACATGACTAAATAAAATAGAAAAAACTATTTCTCATTATTCCATAAGAATTATTCATTACTCTACAATGATTCAAAGGATAATTTTTGAATCCTGTGTCACAACTAAAATTATCGATATTCCACAATGTGACATCATGGGATTTGAATATAAAACAATGGATACATAAGTATTAAGCCAAACACATTTACAATACACCACAATTAATAAAGATCATGATATACTAATGAGGATATATAGAAGGTCAAAGGAATAAATATAAGAGGATATTAATTATGTATGCATTAAAACATAATAGTTATAATGAGTGGTCACGTCATTAGTTGTTTATATTTTATATTGTTTTCTAGTTGAAAAAACTAATTTTTTGTTGTATTTTTTTTAATTTAGATAGATCTATAATGTGGATAAAACTATAGTGAATGAATTTAATTGAGGTTTTTGAATATTAGATAAGTTTTATTAATTCACTTGCATGACTTATATAATCTTCTTTTCAACTTGAATGTATATTATATCTTTTTAGATGAACTCTTCACTTGTGAGTGGATTCTAGAGGTGACGACATAAGATTACAAATATGGTGTTTTATTTTGAATAATTAACTTTATTATGCAAAGATTGTTTTTTATTAGGTAATATATTGTATAAAATTCAAGTCTTATTCCACATTTATTCTTTGATAATGGAAATGAGTAAGTGAATAAAGTAAATGTAATATAAGAAGATTTTTTCTATGATATTTATCTTGATTCTTATTTTTAAATAGATATTGGATCTTAATGAATCTTATCTTAAGATGGTTCTTTTGGTCCTAAGGAATTGAATGAATTATGACCTTATTAAATCTAATAATGAATTATTTCTTATTACTAATTTTGATACTAATCAATTCAATTTCTTCTATAATATAATAAATCAAGATATTCTGAAAGAATCATCCTTTGAAATTTGTTCATCAACATTCTTTGTCAGTAGAAGTACTAATGGTCATAATACTACCTTGTTTGAGTATTTTTATTATGTTTTCAATTTTGAACATTATTATTAACAAATAAAAAGGGAAATATATTGGGATATGTGATTTGATAATTGTTCTTAGTGGTTATCCCTTAGACTTCCATATTTATATTATGGTCAAATATTTTTATTAAAGGGGTTATTATTTAATTTTTATACATTAAACCTCATATTTGGGAAGTGTCTATGCCCAAGGGAAGGTAAGTTATATAATTCATCACCATAGTCATCATTATAAAAAACAAATATATAAAACATGTGACATTTAATAAATAACTATAAATATAAAAATAACACAAACAAAAAAAGATAATTAAACATGAAAACATCAACCCAAAATCCAAAAAAATGTAAATACATAAAAAATAAAATAATGATAAAAAAATATATTTATGTAATTGAAATATGAATCCAAAATTAAATGAAAAAATAAATATAATTATTATTGATAAATTCTAGGAAAATGGGAAATTGGCTTTTCTTGGTTATTGAAAGTTCTTCATCAGTTCTAAATCTAAGAAGAATGTAAAATAGATTGGATCACATGGGAAAAAACACATAGTTGGGAAAAGGTAAAGTAACACTACCATGATTTAAAGAAGGAAATAGATCACACGACTTGAATTTTTGGAGCTTATGGGTCACAATTTTTCACAAGGGAGGTTGTTACTCTTTCGTTCAATAATTTGGGTATAGGTTTTATTGAAAAAAATGAGAATAAAAGTAGTCCATATTGGGAATGTTATGTCTTTTAGTTGGAAAAAATGGATGGTGTTTTGGTGTACAAAATGTAACACTACACCATGGTTCACACCATACTAGGAAATCTAAAAATAAATATTTTTCATCTATTGCATAGAAATATAGAGTCTATCTCTAGACATTACACTAGGTCATGAATAATAGCAAAAAATTAATAACTATGATGGAAACTGTAATGTAATGATCATTATGATAAAAATCATATATCAAATAAATCAAAAAATTAATATGAAAATTTACATGTGGTTCATAAAAACATGAATTATAAAATACTAAAATTCTCATATAAATATGATTCAACATCAGTTCTAGCATCAAAAAATTGTAATAATGATATTTCTATGACTTTAATATGGGAGGTAATATGTTTTGGTCCTTTTTAGTTTTTTATTAATGGGACACCACCTCCATTATCCAAGGTACTTTACATCCCATATTAAAAAAAATAGATAGAGGGAGGGAGTATGATGTTTAATATCCTACTGATGAGTGAACAAATCAATTAACAAGAATGCTACAAAAAAGTCCAACTATTTGGGATGCTGTTAAAATCACTAAATGAAAATTCTTTATAAAACATATAACTTATGGCAAGTGTATTTTTATATGTGCTTCTGGAATAATTTTTTAAAATATGTTTTAATATTCCATTTTCAAATGGTTTTATTCAATAATTTAATTTAAATTAAGGATTAAATAAAACTTGAAATAGTACCATTTGAATGAGACCAAAACTCTTTATTTATGTATATAAAGAGATACAATAAATGATATTGATAGGAATTAAAAAATTCAAACAAGAGATAATGAAAGGATGATATGGCTACCTCAGAACTTTGAATGGAATCTTATCATAAATATCATTATAAATAATCAAGAGGAAAGGATAACTAGTTGTTATTACCAAGGTAGTTGACCAATTAGAAATGGAGCTGTTTAGTTGACATAGAATCCATATAGATAAGAAAAGATTGATAAGGAAAATGAGGGGGAAAGGATATATAGAGACTAAATATTAGGTGATTAGGGCTATATCAAGAGTATAATATGAAGAGAGAAAATCCAAAGGATTTTATTATTCTTATAGTTTTAAATATAAAATAACTCACAAATTTCTTTGAAAGGGGCCCTTACTATTGGTCTTGGACCATGTAAAACTCCAAGAATATGAATATATTAATGCTAGAACTAAAGAATGGACAATTGAATTGATAAATTATTTTTGGTAATTAAACTATAGGGATTATCACTAAGTATTATGAAAGGATATTGGATTAATGCTAAAGTACCAGATTATAGATGGTAACATTGAAGGTGTCCCAATTATTGTACTGATTGATAGTGTAGGGAGACATAATTATATTTATAATTCCTATTAAAGTATATAGATGCTCAAGTTACTAAAACTAATCTATTAGGGATTATGATGAGTGATGTACATCAAATAATTTATATGTAAAGTGTGAAGTTATTCATATAAAATTGGGAGACCAGAAGAGTGTAATCTAAAAATTTTTATTTGAAACTATAGGAATGGATTTAGTACTAGTAGTTAAATGGTTTAAAATTATTGAGTCCATTACAAATCATTATATACAACACACTAAGATCATTGAATTTCAGTGGAATATAATTACTCTTCAAGGAATGAATAAATCATAGGTATTACCTTTAGTATTGAAACTATTTTTAAAGTGGGAGTCTTTGTTCAAGGTTATAAATAGGAATGTATTCTTGAATAATTTGTAGAGTAATCAAAATTGAGACCCAAAAAAGGGGATGAATTGTATAAATTTTTTATTAAGTATAATAATATTTTGGTATTGACACAAAGTCTTACCACTATAGAGATTAAAATATCATGAAATAAAATTCAAAAACATTAGTTGATACAGTCAATTAAATACATTATATGATTTCATATCAATTCAAATATGAAGAGGAAAATAATGTGGGAGTGTTCATTAAGCACTAAATAAGGAAAAATTATAAGATATGTTTCCATTCCATTAATAAAGAATTTGATAGATGGTTTATATGGGACTAAGTAATTTAAAAAAATTGATCTTAAATTTAGATTCCATAAGGTGAGAGTAAAGGAAGGAGATATTGAAAAAATGGCATTTTAGACTCATGGGTTAAAGGTTCTATGAAATAGTAGAAGTTCTTAAATGGTGACCAAAAATGTTTTATTGTTAGTTTTAGTGGATATTATCCAAAAAACATGTTGAATGTAACCCCATAATCTACTAGAGAGGATCTTATACATTTAATCTATAATTAATTTAAATCATAAATTACTTAAATCATGATCATTTCTATTAGTAAATTATAATGAAACTCTTTTTTCATCATTTTAGTGGATAATACAAGGGAAGATTCCTCTAGTTTTATCCATAGGGTCACTATAGATATCTGAACAATGCTCTTGGTATTCTGGGTGAATATAGAGAGGAACCAAGTGTTTCACATTGTTCAACATTGATTGCAATAATATGATTATATTATTCTCTATTATTCATGGGTGGGAGAGATTAGAAGTCTTATCTCTTGGGATTAATATAATTTCTAGAGTTTTTCCGTTGTTCACAAAAAATCTCTTTATTTCTAGAATGATATAAGATATAATATATTCTTAAGATTAATATTTGATCATTGTGTTAAGGATATTTAACATATATTCTTATTAAGTTATTCCCCATGCCTAATAATAATAATAATATTATATCACATGACATACATATATTTAAATAAAATTTGTTAAATAAACAAATAAATTTTTATTTAAAGGATATAAAATATATCATTTCAATCAGGCCCTTTAACACAACCCATCAATCCTTCTCGAAATTTATCGAGCCTTGAATAATTTAATATTACATTAAGTTAAAAAAAATTATTATTTTAATTAATAAATAAATACTATATGCACTAAACTTGTAAATGTTTATTTACTTCAATATTATTCATAGTGAATAAATTTATATATATATATATATTTATTTATTAATTTATTCACTAAACTGGTGAATAAATATATATTTATTTATTTTATTATGAATAATAAAAAAGAGATAATATTCAACTCACATATTCTAAATTTAAATATATAGTGTTTTAATTTATGTTATCAATGATACTAAAATAAATATTTTCTCATAAACAAAGAATAATATTTCTTCATAATATTTAAATTCGATATAAATTAATGATATTAGGAATAAATATAGTGCGTAGCCCTCTAGGAATCTTTCTCAATGAAATTATGTGAACTTAGATAAATTCCAAGATCAAATCCAAGAAACATGTCAGAACACCCATAAAGAAATAAATTAATTTCATAATTACCACACCTAATAATGAATGATATTGTGTAATATAATTAATTGGTCATGATATCTCATCAAGAAGGATTTATAATTTTATTATCATCCTTATTGCATTATTTATTTTTCATTGACTTTCCTTAATGAAATACCATGGACATTTATTTAAGTATGTAGTTCCATTTTTATCAAAGGGAAAGAAATATCACTTCAATTAACATAGAAAATGAAAATTGTTTCATAACATATAAAATTAATTTCATATAATTTATGGCACAGAAAACTTATTTTAACTCATCATGAGTATATATCGTCACACATTTTGTTTATAAATCGAAGTATATGATTCATGACACACACTAATAATAATCTCAAGTATAAGTACTATTTCACATGTCTACATATAGAAATATCCAATGAAAAATATAAATATTGAATTTGAATTTTTATATAATTTCTTGGTCTCATAACCTACTTTCTTGGATACTTCCAAGTATGAATTTCATGAGTAGAAGTATTAATTATGAGCCTCCAAAACTTGATATTCAAACATCACCTATGTCCCTTTATAAAAAAATTTTCTATATATATATATTAAATAATATTATCATATCATTTATAGGTTATCATTATAGTGGGGAACAATTATAACCGGTCAATGTGAAAAATACTAAAATAAATTTATCACATTAATTTTTCACATTAGAATAATCATCATGTGATAATATATTATTAATATGAAAATAATATAATTTAAAAATCTAGTTGGTTCTTGGAATCCAACTCCAACATACTCCCACACACACTATAGAAAACTACTAAATAAAAACATTAATGACTTTAAGGATGTTTGGGTATAGTTGATGGGCATATCAAATTCTTAATTGTGGATACTCCACTAACAGCAACATAAATCCTTTTAGAAAATCCCTCAAATTTTTTTATCAACTTCGTTATAAACAAGGAATATTGGGTCATCCCATAAATATAATTTTATCACATTATATGATATTATAATACATTATTATCTTGGTATAACTCCAAAATCTGGAACTAATCATTATTAACCTAATTATTAAGATGCGTTAGAACCTAAAAAATTCTTGATCTATATGGATATGGAAACCACTATCTGTAATATAATTTCATTAATTATTTACATAGCCTCTCTAGGATACAAGATCAAATTTATCTAAAATAATAATAGTTTTATATCAATTTAATAACCAGTATTCTCACTTATCTAAGTACCAAGAACTTATCATTCACACTTTCTAAAGTATTGTTGGTTATTTCTAACTGTAACCCTATGTAGTTCTCCAGGTTTTGTTTCATACATTCCCTTTATTAATTATTCTAAATAAATATCAAATATCAATAAATATCATGACATATATTGTGTATTAAAACACTTAACCAATACCATTTTTCAAAGGAAACAATATCAATATTGAATTATTCCATCATGTATTATTCAATACCTTACTAATAAATTTACTATTACTAGATCTAAGAAACCCCATATATCAATCTTAGTAGATATTGATTCATAAAAGATGGTTTGTTATAGTAAATAAGTCTTGGAAAAATATATTTTAACTTAGACTTACCTAACTATAAGACATAAAATATATTTTCCTTATCTTATCAAAATATTTGACATAGAAAGCAATGATGATCACACTAAACACTTGTAAAAACATAAATCAAAATTTTTATTATCAAAAAATATCTTGTATAGTTTTTTAAAAATGAATATTCCTATGTCATAATTGCTACATTATTGTATAAATGGATCTCTACAACTTTCATACCTTATTGGATTTTATTGTTCTATGACACATGCCTATCATGATGTGCAGAAAAAACAATTATTTCCAATGATAAAATATATTGTAGTGGTTATAGGAGGTTATCTCCAGAAAGGAGTTCACAGTGATCAATATTTCACTTATAAATTAGAGGGAAAATTGTTTGTTTTTTTAATTTTTTTATTTTAAAAAAATGAAATCAAAAAAACCAAAAAATAATTAATTAATTAAAATTTTTGAAAATAAAATGAAAAATAAAGTGATTGAAAATATTGATATGTTTTGGCTGGTCAGTTCGAGGTTCGTCTTCAAAACTCAATGTTATTCTAGTTCCAATTTATCCAATATTCTTCTAATAAGTTGACTAAAGTGAGATTCCATAATCATTTCCTCCCAATACCTTAGTTGAATGGTGATGGTAATAATAAACCTTTATAAGATCTTAGTTTAGTCTAATATCATTCTTTGTGTGAGTGAGTTTCTTTTTGTGTCCTCAATTGACATAGGAAATGCCTGATCGAGTCTTTTTTATCCCAAAAAATCAAGAATATCCATTACCCCTCTAACATGTACTAACGATAGTTGAGTACATCACCACTAAGCCCTATTCTATTCCATTATATATAAACTAGAATCTATTGGATATAAATAATTATCATTGAATATATTAAAACCAAACACATAATTCTAAAACAAATAAGTTCATACTTGATAATAAAAAAACTATTATAAATTAAAATAATAATCACAAAAGATAGAATAAAATTATATTAAATAAAGTGTAATAACTCAAGCATTATAAAATATAAAACCACCACTTATCCAATATCCAAAAAATAAACCCCTTTATTTTAAGGGTAATTAAGAAGAATGGGGATTTAGAAGGGATTACAAAACTAAGATAAAGAAAAGAGGAAAAACTAAAAGCATAAAATTTATCCTTCATAATATTTCAACGAAATGTTTTAACCTATTATTCCATCTATATGAATAAAACTAACCATAGTTCCTTCTTATAAGTATATATAAATTGGTTTCTAACTTTACCCTAAAAATTTAAGACTCATTTTACATGTAAAAATGATGTTATGACACAAATAATGTGCCACCATTTTTATGGAAAAAGAATTTCTAAATATTCATCTACTTTATAGAATTAAATGGCCACATTAATGTGGGAATATCTCCATGAAATTTAATTTAAAAAATTTTATTTGAATCATATTTCAAATACAGCTAGAATAACCTCAATTTTATGTCTTTTGGTTGAGTTATCTTTCATTTTCTAAGGCGGGGTCCATTCTGTTGTCTAGGAAGAGTTTTGAAATTGATTGACTTTTTTGCTATGGTGGAAGTTTGAATTAGCTATGTTTCTAGAAAGAAGAAGATTAAGACCATGAATATGGAATCCTAAAAAAATATTGAATCAAATTCTAAAAATATTTTAAAATTTATTCTCAAACTACCAAAGTGATACAAATTTGTTAAAATTTCAGAATTATGCAATTTTCATATTTTAGCTCAAACACAAAAAAACAAAAAATGATGAAAATAAGATAAATTTTTTAAATTTTATAGGATTAAATCATTTAAATATATAATAAAAGTTATAAAACTATTATCTCCATCAATTATTCCACATTAACACTTGGAATCTGAAATAAGTAAGAATTAAAATCAAATCAATAAAAATTCAAAACACATACTCATGTGATCCACCAATTTGACAATAAGAATAAAAATATATCATTCCTTCTAAAAAACCAATATTTAATGTTTTTACTCATATAATTAATCATATAACCACCTTATGTTTTATCCCATGAAAACAAAACACATACCTCAAATTAATTTTATCTCATCATAAAATTTTAAATTTTCAACAATGCTTTTCTCACCCAAACGCATGAAAGAGTCTCCAAAGGCTAGATAAATTCATAAATCTCCAAACAATAATAGTAAAGAAAATTTTCTTATCATGGGGACTTTGGGAGTTATTTTATGGCTTTTTTTTGGTAGTATTTAGATGTCAAAAATTATGAATCCAAATATAGAGGGTTTGGATCTTTTTGAATAAAAATTTCATGATTCTAATTATCACTCAATAATGGTCTTCCCCACACACCCCAATGATGAAAATCAAATATAAGAATATTTGTAAATCTCCTATAAATCCCACACATTCTCTAATTATTTTTCATTTTTAAAGAAACAACTTCCTAATATTTTAAATTTTTTTATTACCACCAGAAAGGTAAAATATGTTTTCACCTTTGGAAGATTGAGAAAGGAAAAACTTATTTTCCTTAAAAGAATTATAAAGTAAAATATTTCAATAGAATGATTTTTTTTCCACCATATGTATCTCTAAATGAGGTAGCAAAACACAAGATAGCTTCCCCCTACACATAAGTTCAACTAGATCATGGAATTTCACTTCAAAAATAGTTCCGATAAGGAATATTGGATTGTAATGTGGATAAATTAATAGGTTATTCATATATTTTAAGGGATACATGTAATTAATTTTTAAGGTATTATAGAATGAAAATTATTCTCTTGAAAATGGTGATTTAAAACAAAAATATTCCTCAATAATTTAAAACATTAATACCTAAAACAATCGAGTTTTAATTGGAATAAATAAAAATATATTTAATGAAATAATATTTTAGTTCTATAAATAAGTTATTTTAATGAGAATAATATGAAAAATAGGGCTCATAATCCTTATAGTAAAGTTATTTGAAAGATAAACATACTAAAATGTGGCATGGGATTCAAAAATCAATGTTTTTTTTCATGAAATTATCTAATATTTTAACTTGAAATAAAGTCATATTCAGTATTCATTTTAGACATGTTTTATGGAATAAAATGTCTTGTTCATTGAAATAGGTTTTAAAAACAAAAAAGATAAAAAATTTATGTCACAAGTCTCAAAGATACACAAATATGAAAAATAAATAGACACAAAATTTAAAAACACCAATTTTTTTTAATAAAACAGAAAAATAAAAAATTATAAATCCTAAACTACAAAGGTTCCCTCCCCTACACATAAATGATGTAGTGTTATAAAGGCATTCAAATTGATTTATTCAGGAATATAGATATAAAATTTAATGACCAAATTTAATAAAGTATAGAGGAAAGAAACAATCTGGTGGGTCTTCATTACTAATCAGGTTGAAGAAACATAATCTTCGTCACTAGTTCATATACATTATATATATTCCTAAATTTGTTTATCCAATTGAAAGTAATGTTACCAAACTACTAGGAACACTTTGTGGTCATTCATAACATTGTCTTAATTTTGAATCCTCTTCCCTTTCTCATCACTGGAAACCTCTCTTTCCAACCTTATTGTGAACACCTAATTTAATTCTCCCTTCTATTCTTGACTATTTCCTAGTAAATACATGTTAAACCAACAATATTAGGATTTATGACCAATATTTCCATGGGATCATCAAAATCCTATAAATTTTCTTATTATAGGTTGGTTTTTTGTCTTTCTATATATTTTTTTTTCTAACTTATTGTTGGTTGAACCTCACTTTTCATAAGATATTTTGACCTTCTTGGAAAATTATTCTCTTACCATGATGCAAATATTTCACTCCTATTTTCTTGAACCACGTGACCTTGCTTTTGGTTTTGATATTAATTTTATTAAATAGAACATGTCTATTTACAATTTGATTTAGTATAGATTTACCTTTCTCTTTTTATCTTTAAATCTCATCGTTCTGAGAAGATAATTTACATACCTATTCAGTGTTAATGGGGATTTTTTTAAACTTGTTAAACTCATATTTCGTATAGAGACGTTTAGATAGAGTCTCATACAATAATTATTCCATCACAACTAGTTTCACATAGAGATTGTCATGACCCGCCCCCCAGGGCCCGTGCCGTGACTACCCCAAGCCTGCCTTCCATAGGCAAGGGGCAAGAGACTAGCACCAAATGCGTAAATCCCTAAAACTGGGAAGGAATTGCCTTTACAAATTATAAACAAACACAACAGAGTATCTCAAAGAAATACAATAAGTAAAACTGTATAAAAAATGAGTGCTGAAATGTAAAGGGGCCAGAAATACAAGCCCAACTGTAAAGTACAAGTACTACTGAAAAGGATAAAAAACCTGAAAGGTGAAAAGAAACTCCTGGATCATCCGCCACAGAAATCCTACCTGAAGGGTAGGTACAGATAGCCTCTATAGTACTCCACGTCCATCCATCTCTACCGTGAACCGTCACGATGTGTGGTCTACCTCCGGGTACCGTCCAGTCCCGATACACTCAGCCTTGGTCAGCGTTGTCTGTCGGTTGCATCCAACACAACGAGGTTCGAGCATATCCCATGCAGGGGTGAGTATAACGATACTCAGTAGGGACCTTGAGACCCTCAAGGTCTCACAAAATCCAACAAGGATAAACCAAAAAGTATGAAATCAGAAAATAACCCCACATAGGTATATGCCCATACATATACCTAAGTTATCTAGTAATCTATCTCAATCATGAGGAAACACAAGAGTTACTGACTCACCTCACATAGGTATACAAATTATGTAGAGAGATAGAGATGATCAGATATAGCCACTAAATCATCTAAGTTGTCAGACCCACACAGAATCCAGGACCAGTAGTTAGAACTGTCAGACCCAAACAGGATCCAGGAACAATAGTTGGAGCTGTCGGACCAACACATGATCGAGGACCAGCTATTTTCTCAGACCAACACATGATCCAGAAATAGAAGTCAAAACTGTCAGACCACTATATGATCCAGGAATAGTGGTCAGAGCTGTCATACCAACACATGATCTAGGACCAGCTATTATTTCTGACCCACACATGGTCTAGGAATAGAAGTCAGAACTGTCAGACCAACACATGATCCAGGAACAGTCGTCAGTGCACAGCCAGCCATAGGGTTTCCACAAAGCACACTTGATTCCAAGAGGGTCCTCTCCTCAAGCCAAGTGTCAATACATCAAATTCCCCATTGTCCCAATTTAAAGTATCCCGATGTTCCATCTCATCAAAAGGAACCCAATGCGACAGACGATGTGTCAATCAGACACCTGGTCTGAGAGTTATGGGCATTTCTGTTCTGAGGGCCCGGTTGGATTTAGGTTCAATCCAACCCAACCGTACCTCAACTGCTTCCAAACCTCAAGCTGGGTATGCAAAAAGAACTGTCTCGATCCATGATTTCTGTCACCGTAGAAGGTTTGTCCATCGGACAACAGTAGCCCAAGTTACAGGCGAAAATGTAAAATTGGGTCAAACGGGACCGGGTCCGATCCGGCCCAGCCGGACCGACCCGAACCGACCCAGGTCTGGACTGGGTTCTGACCCGGTCTGCGTGTCCGACCTAGCCCATGGGTCCAACCCAGCCAGAGGGGGCAGCCCGACCCACGCTGGCGGCCCAGCCTGTGCTGGGTCCAGCCCAGAGGCTCACGCTGGGTCCGGCCAAGTGACCCGCGGGGGGGTCTTCTCTAGCCGCGTCCATGGGGAGTGCATCCCCTAGTTCCCGAATGGCCTAGCCATTCAGGCGAGCTGAACTAGCACCAGGATGGCATAGGTGTGTCACGTAGGACTCATCGGGGTCCTACTATTTCCGGCTGTCCAAGAGGCTAGCTGACTCCTCACGCGTCGTCGGTTGGTTGCGCCTCTTCCAGCGGCCCGATGGCTCAGGCCTTCATCACGGCCGGCCTAGTACCGGTCGTTGCAGCTTCACTGAAGCTGAGGGTCATGGACCACATTTCGGTCCACCGCGTGGCGCGGGTGCACCACACCCTCCTCAGCAACCTGGCAGCTCGAGCCGCCTGTCTCCTCTGTGGCTGGGATTGTGACGGCCGCTTCTGCACCACCGCGGCTAGGGGCTGCGTCTACTATTCCAATGGCGCGGTTGTGCAGCCACCACCACATGATGACTCTCGTTTGTTCCATCCGCCAGAGATCTTTTTATGGGTCACATTAATAGGGGTCGGGTGGTCCCCACCCCTATTATTCAAATGGGAGGTCAAGGTCTCGGGTAGTCCACACGTCGTAACCTCTCGCGGGAGGTTATGTTCAGGTGGGCCCCTCCACCAAAACCTCTCATGGGTGGTTAAGGTGTGGTGGTCCCACATCCCACTTCCAAGGGGAGGTTTCAACTATTAGTGGGTTCCACCTCCAAACACTTACATGGCCGATGAAATAAAATAACGTGTAGCTCACTTTATTTTATTATTATTTTATGAAAACCGAAATACTAACTTTTATTCTCGACCATCTGTTGTCGAGGTGAATGTCTCCATAAGATAATACCGGTGCTGCGAGTTCTATGGTGCCCTCGGATTTCAGTTTCAAGCACCGGTTCTAAATTTATAAAAACCGACTCATATGTTTACTGAACGTACCTGAACAAAAAACATCAGAAATTGATTCTGGGCACATCGGGCCTCAGAATCAAGCACTGTAAATTTTCGCAGACTCATAAAAATCCCTTGTATTAAAAAAAATCAATGGTATTTCTAGATCTTTACATTCTCCCCACCTCATGGCTTTACATCCCCGTAAGCTACAACTCGAACTAAGGGAACAAATGGGGGTACTGAGCACACAACTGAGCCTCCCGCTCCCATGTGCTCTATTGGATGTTATCGTGCTGCCAATGAATGCACAAAAGAGGTATCAACCATCCACATAGGACCTATGCTTATCGATCCTCAATCTCCACTAGAACCTCTATAAAAGTATCCCCTTCGTCAATGTCTAGCTCTCTATAGTCAATGATGTGAGAAGGGTCGTGCACGTATCTCCTCAGATGAGATACCTGGAAGACGTTGTGCACCCGGTGCAACTGAGGTGGAAGAGATAAGCGGTATGCCACCTCTCCAACTCTGCTGAGGACTTGGAATGGTCCGATGAACCTCAGAGATAACTTTCCGCCTTAGCCAAATCTCTGTAGACCTTATCGAGGTGAGACCCATAGAAAGACGTGGTCTCCATTCTCGAACTCCATAGGTCTCTATCTCTTGTCAGCATATGAATTCTGCCTATTCTGGGCAGTCTTCATCCACTCCTAGATGATATGAACCTTCTCTGTGGTATCCCATACCATCTCTGGTCCCACTAGTGCTGACTCCCCTGGTCAGTCCAACATAAGGGTGATCTACCAGGTTGTCCGTACAAAGCCTCAAAAGGTTCCATCCCTATGGTGGAGTGATTGCCGTTGTTGTATGTAAAATCAACCAATGGAAAGTGATCCTCCCAACTGCGAACGAAGTCGAGGACACAAGCACGTAGCATGTCCTAGAGGGTCTGAATGGTCCTCTTAGTCTGGCCATCCGTCTGAGGATGGAAGGCGGTTCTCAGACATAGCCGCGTCTCGAAAGCCTCCTGTAACCCCTTCCATAGCCAGGACGTAAACCGTGCGTCATGATCAGAGACAATAGAAGATAGTAATCCATGTATCTGAACAATCTTATACACATAGAGGCATCCCAAGATCTCTAATAATCCCTACTCTCTGATCGGTAGGAAGTGGGCCGACTTGGTGAGTCGGTCAACGATCACCCAAATCTAGTCATGTCCCCTGGATGTACGTAGAAGACCCATCACAATGTACATGGATATCCCATCCCACTTCCACAATGGGGCCTCTAAAGTCTGAACCAAGCCTGCTGGTGTCTGGTGCTCCTCCTTCACTTGATGACAAGTGAGGCACCGAGAGACAAACTCCGCTACATCTTACTTCATACCCGGCCACCAATGATGTCGTTGAAGGTCCTGGTACATCTTCACCACTCCTGGATGTACCGATAGAGGGGAAGTTTGTAACTCCCTTAGGAATTTCTCTTAAAGTGATACTAGTACCATGGTACATCCTCTAAAAATGATGACGTTCTCCCCACCTTCAGAAAATCCCTCAGGTGTCTACCCTGTGGATATCTGACCACATCGTGTCGTGCAGTCAGCGTATCCTCGTTGCGCCTCCTTGAATCAATGAAGAAGTGTGGGAGTGACTGTAACAGACTGAAGGAAGGATTCTCCATCTCTATTCACAATGCATATCTGTAAAGCAGCCAGCTGTTCTATCGCCTCTCCAAGCAGTCGTATACCAGACCTCCTACTGAGTGCATCTGCAACAACGTTCCCCTTATCATGGTTATAGACGATCTTAACATCATAGTCCTGGAGGAACTCAAGCCATCTCCATTGTCTCAAGTTCAGGTCCTTCTGAGAGAAGATATAACTGATACTCTGGTGATAAGAGTACACGGTAAAACGCTCGCCAATAAGGTAGTGTCACCACATCTTCAAGGCGAAGACCACCCCTGCTAACTCCAGGTCATGGGTAGCATAGTTCTACTCATGCTATCTCAGCTGCCGAGAACCATATGTGATCACTTCTCCCTCCTGCATCAAGAAACACCCGAGTCTGATCCCTGATGTGTCGCAGTAGACTACGTACCCTAAGCCTTCCTCTAGAAGCTCTCAAGATGGGGGTACTAGTCAGCCTCTTCCTTAGCTTCTGAAACCTCTGCTGGCATCTCTCCAACCACACAAAGGATTCCCCCTTCTTTGTTAAGGCTGATAGTGGTGCTGCAACTATGGAGAAGTCTGGTACGAACCTCTGGTAGTAACCATCCAAACCTAGGAAACGTCGTACCTCTGTCACACTCTTGGGTGGATCCAAAGAAAGTACAACCTCAATCATCACTGGATCCACAACAACTCCTGCCTCTGAGATGACATGTCCCAAAAAGTGAACCTATCGGATCTAGAACTATCACTTCGAGAGCTTACCATAAATCTGGTGCTCTCAGAGTGTGTCTAGTACTACCCACAAATGGTAGGCATGATCCTCCTCTATATTCGAGTATATCAGAATGTCATCGATGAAGACCGCGACAAAGAAATCGAGGCAAGGTTGGAAGATCCTGTTCATGAGTCCCATGAACACTACAAGAGAGTTGGTTATGCTGAAGGTCATAACCAATAACTCGTAGCGGCCATACCGACACCTGAAGGTCGTGTTCTATGCATCCTCATCTTGAACTCTGAGCTGGTGATATCCTGATCTGAGGTCTATCTTTGAGAACCACCGAGCTCCCTTCTACTGATCAAAGAGGTCGTCAATCCTTAGGAGTGGGTACTTGTTCTTCACTGTCACCTGGTTCAGGTGACGATAGTCGACACAGATCCTCATGCTCCCATATGCCTGCTTGGTGAATAGAATCAGGGCTGCCTAGGGAGAAACAAAGGGCCAGGTGAATCCCTTCCCCTACAAGTCCTCAAACTGTACCCGCAGCGCATGAAGCTCAGCAGGAGCCATCCGATATACTGGCATAGACATCGGTGTCGTCCCAGGGTATAGGTCAATGTAAAATCCCACCTCTCTGCAAGGAGGTAGACCTGGGACATCATCAGGGAAAATATCTATGTATTGGTCCACCACTATAGGATAAGTCGGACTCTCCACATCAACTGCTCCCAGGGTAAGTTAGGCCAATTGATGAGTGATCGGCTGCACCCTCCTCCGAGTGAGTCTGTCCTGCGCTGCAAAGGATACCTTCTCACCAGTGAAGGTAAACCTTGTCCCATCCATGCGTACACACCACACATTGTTCCTAATACAGTAAATCTGAGCATGGACTGTATATAAACAGTCTATACCCAATATGACATCATAAGGCCTTGACACCTCTACGAGGAGATCCCAGCCGAAGCTCTCGTCTCCTAGAGTAAGCTTAAACTTCCGGAACCAGTGCATAATCATCGAGTCTACTCCCGTAGGAGTCTCCAGCCCTAAGGATCGAGCCAACGGATCTGTCAGAATCTCTGAACTATGATTGAGGGAAGTGTCAATAAAATAGTGACTAAAACCTGTGTCTATAAGAACTGCAGCTAAGGTGGAGTAGACATAGATCGTACCTTGAACCATCTCTAGAGCACCATGGTCGCATGCCTCAACTGCCTGGAGTTGAGCTCTCCCATGTCCACCTGCTCCCTACGGTCAGGGTGGACCTACTGGTGGGGGTGGTGGTAAGACCTCGAATCGCTATCCACCACCAGCTGCATGACCAACTCCTCTTCCACATCCACCAGCTCCATGCAGTCCACCTCGATCGAAAATCTGCCTCTGCCTGGGAGGTCCCACAATTATATGTTGATCATCAGTATGGTGGGTCGGACAGTCACGAGCCATGTGTCCATTCCTGCCACAAGAGTAACATTTCCCACTCCTATCATGACTGGCTTTGTCACGTGTGCCCCTCACAACTGAACCTGTGTCTTGAGGTCATCCATTGGATGGTCTGGTTCTCTTGGACCTCCGCGATATCTGTCTACTACCTGCTACAAAAGACTCCACTTCATGTCTACTAGTGATGGGTCTCGCTGCTGGTGACTTATCAGCAAATAAACTCTCCACTAGGAGGGATCTCTATAACACCCCTGCCTACGTTGGGATGCTGAGAGAGATCATCGAAGTAATGATCTCTCACCCGATCCCCTGCTCGAAGGTCTGAGCCCTAAAGAATGGTTCCCGCACTATATCTCTGGAGTAGTGCAAGAGGTAGATGAACCTCGTTGAGTACAGTGCCACCATCATGATACCCTGCTATAGATGTAGTAGCTCCTATATCTGCACTACACGGAGGGTGGCGGGGACAAACTTCACCTGAAATAGGCTCTCAAATTCATCATGGAGTAGTGTCACCTCATCATGAACCTGGAGCATTAGGATCCTCCATCTGCCTACTACTGCCTAAATAATACTCGCAGCAATAATCACCATAAGGTTGGCTGGTGTCCCTACTAGTCTGAAGACTCTCACCACATCCTCCATTCAATCCTCAACTACTTGCGAGTCCGCCTCATTCCTGAATCTGGGCGGCCTTTGGCACTGGAACTCATGCAATGCACTCAAGAGGTGTCCACTCTCTGATACTGGGGCTGGTGGTATCGGTGGCCCAACGGGTAGTGGTACCGCTGGAGTCTCTGATGTGATAGGTCCATGCACCGAGGCCACGTCGCTCGGTTGGCTATATGTACGCACAACTCTCGGAACCCTGACTAGCTATGGGAGTGGAGGAATCTTAAAAAGAAACAAGTACACCATGGTCAATAAGTTATTCCTGGTGATCTGACTCAATATAGATCACAAAAAAGACTCTTCAAAACACACACACAATTAGTGTTTTCATGCACTGAGTTGAAAATTAGAAGTCACGGTCTTGGTGTATAGATACATCGTTCGTCGCCCCAACACTGGATTCCCTAGACTCAAAACCACAATCAGTACTCTTAACACTTTTTCTTCAGAGAAAAGAAATACCAGAATCCTAAGTTATGCGGTATAACCGACTCCTCTAATACCAATTTTTCATGACCCGTCCCCCAGGGCCCGTGTCGTGACTACCCCAAGCCCGCCTTCCATAGGCCATGGGCAGGAGACTAGCACCAAAGGCATAAATCCATAAAATTGGGAAGGCATTACCTTTAAAATTTATAAACATACAAAATAGAGTATCTAGAAGCAACACACTAAGTAAAATTGTATACAAAAGGATTGCTGAAAAGTAAAGGGGTTGGAAATACAACCACAACTATAAAGTACAAGTACAACTGAAAAGAAAAAAATAGCTGAAAGGTGCAAAGTAGCTCTTGGATTTTCTGCCATGGAAATCATACCTCAAGGGTAGGTACAGATAGCCTCTACAGTACTCCACGTCCAAACATCTCCACCGTGTACTGTCACATCGTGTGGTCCACCTCTGGGTACCGTCCAGTGCTCGTACACTCAGCCTCGGTTAGCACTGTCTGTTGTCTGCATCCAACACAACTAGGTGCGGGCATAGCCCGTACAGGGGTGATTATAACGATACTCAGTATGGACCCCGAGACCCTCATGGTCCCACAAAAACTAACAAGGATATACCCCAAAGTATGAAATTAGCAGATAACCACACTTAGGTATATGCCCATACATATACCTAAGTTATCTAGTAATCAATCTCAACCTTGAGGAAACACAAGAGTTACTGACTCAGGTCACACAGGTATACAACTTATGTAGAGAGATAGAGATGATCAGATATAGCCACTGAATCATCTAAGCTATTGGACCCACAAAGGATCCTGGACTAGTAGTTAGAGCTGTAGGACCCACACAATATCTAGGAACAGTAGTTGGAGCCGTCAAACCAACACATGATCCAGGACCAAATATTCTGTCGGACCATCACATTATACAGGAACAGTAGTTAAAACTGTCGGACCAACATATGATCCTGGAACAGTAGTCATAGCTATTGGACCAACACATGATCCAGGACCAGCTATTCTATTGGACCAACACATGATCCAGGAAAAGAATTCAGAACTTTCGGACCAACACATGATCTAGGAACAGTCGTCAGAGCATAGCCAGCCATAGGGTTTCCACAAATCACGCTTGATTACGGG
The DNA here is from genome assembly GCA_963277665.1 of Viscum album. NCBI lineage: Eukaryota > Viridiplantae > Streptophyta > Magnoliopsida > Santalales > Viscaceae > Viscum > Viscum album. The sequence goes on along the minus strand of OY728147.1, from coordinate 392,244,930 downwards.
AGGGTCCACTCCTCAAGCCATGTTTCAATACATCAACTACCACGTAGTCCCAAGTCGATGTATCCCGAAGCTCTCTCACATCAAAAGGAACCCAATGCGACAAAGGGTGCGTCAATCGGACGCCTAGTTTGAGAGTTATTGGCATTTCCGTTCTAAGGGCCTGGTTGGTTTTATGTTCAATCCAACATGACCGTACCCCAACTGAATCCAAAACTCAAATGGGTTATTCCAAAAGAACAATATATCTCTATGATTTTCGTCACCGCAGACGGTTCAACAATAAGACACCCGTAATCCAAGTTATGTGCGAAAAGGTGAAATCTGGTCAAACGGGTCCAGGTCTGGTCCGGCCCAGTCGGACCGACCTAGCCTGAACAGTGTCTGGACTGGGGTCCGACCTGGCCCGCGGGTCCGACCCGGCCCACATTGGGTCTGGCCCGAAGGCCCAACGTCCCCTGGGGGGGTTACGCCCTAGCCGCATCCATGGGGGAGCATGCCCCCTGGTTCTCGAACGGCCTAGCCATTCGGGCGGGTAGAACCGGTGCCAGGTTGGCGCCGGTGTATCACATAGGAACCAACGAGGTCTCGTTGTTTTTGGCTGGGCGAGAAGCCAGTCGAATCCTCATACGGCACCGGTTGTGCCGTGCCTCTTTCGGCGGCACGGTGGTTCAGGCCGCCGGTCTTCATTGCGGCTGGACTACCATTGGCCGTTGGTGCTTCACCGTAACCTGGGGTTGTGGCCCCCCATTCATTCCACCGCATGGCATGGTTGCGTCGTACCCTCCTTAGAAACTCGGTGACTCAAGCCGCCTGTCTCCTTCACGGTCGGGCTTGCGCCGGCTGCCGCTGCACCGCTGCAGCCAGGGGCTGCGACTACTCTTCTGGTGGCGTGGTTGCACCACCTCAACCACGTGATGACGCTCATTGGTTACTTCAACCGATGATCTTTCCGCGGGTCACCAGATGAGTTCTGGTGAACCGTTACTCATTCCGTGGAGGGGACAGGCCGTGTTTGTTCAGCCCGCGCCCTCCGTGTTAAGGTGATATCAAGCGACTTTTAATTATAAACCACAACATAAAATGAAGAACAAGGAACAAAAACAATGTTTGAACCCCTACCATTTGATTATCAGGCGTTGTTCGTTGATGGGGTCGCAGAAGTTAGACGAAGAGAATCGTCTTTCATCGTGTATGCCACACGCTCCCCAACCCATGTTGTGTCGGCTGTGGAAGACGATCCACATCGGTAGGTGTCTGGGGAAGAAGTCGAAGAAGGATCGTCACCGACATTCTTCATTGGAAGAATGCGTTCCTCATTCTTCGTTGGGAGGAGAGTTCTTCATTGGGAGAATTCTAATTCTCCCATGTTCTCCTCTCAAAATCTCCTCCGAGTGTGAAATTCCAAGCCAAAATAATATTAGATGTCTTATTATTTTAGATGTTGGTAAAAATTCCAAAATAGTGAATTAAATTATGAGGATCTACCTATTGAATTCAAGTGTGATGGCACGAATTAATTACGGGAGGTGAATAGGCTCTCCCTCATTAATGAGGGAGAGTTTGGAGGTTATACCCTTCTCCTATTAATAGGGGTCGGGTGGTCCCCACCCCTATTATTCAAATGGGAGGTCAAGGTCTCGAGTGGTCCCCACCCTGTAACCTCTTTGGGGAGGTTATCATCTGGTGGGCCCCTCCACCATAACATATCATGGGATAATAAGGTGTGGTGGTCCCACCTCCAACTTCCAAGAGGTGGTTTCAACTACCAGTGGGTCCCACCTCCAAACACTTACATGGCGGCTGAAATAAAATAAAGTGTAGCTCACTTTATTTTATTATTTTTTATGAAAACCCAAAAAATAACTTTTATTCTTGACCATCTGTCGTCGAGGTGAAAGTCTCCATAAGCGAATATATGTGCTACAAGTTCAACGGTGCCCTCAGATTTTAGTTCCGAGATCCAGTACAAAAGTTATACAAACCCACTCATACGATTACTGAACGTACCAGAACAAAAACTTCAGAAATTGATTCTGGTCACACCGGGCCTCGGAATCAAGCACCGTAAATTTTCGCAGACTCGAAAAAATCCCATGTATTAAAAAATTTCCATGGGATTTCCGGGTCTTTACAGAGATATATGATTACCATTTCATTTTCAACTTCTTTATGTTTTTACTTGTCGATTTCATCAATGTATCCTGATTTTGATTTCATAATTTCATTTAACAAGATATAAATGAATTATGATTTCATAACTTCTTCAAAAATTTATTTAGATTTTCTATATTTTAGAGAAGATACATATTCTGTGGTATTCACAATGAAAAAATTATATTTTATGGGTAAGATTTTTTTAAGCATGCCTTATTACCTAGTTGATTATGTACCACCTTTGCGGGATATTAAATTTAGTGAATGACCAGTTAATGTAATATAAATTTAGTCTTGTATATTTAAATTCACTCAAATATCTCCAGATTCCATTGAAAGTGTACCCTCATGTATATTGATGATGGTAATTAAAATATTTATCAATGGCCCCCCAAAATAATGGGTTAGTTATATTAACTCATATATTCTACCATTTTAATTAGGAAAAAGATATCTAGGAATGGTAGATCCTTAACATTAACAAGAATGTCTTCCAAAACACTTTTTGGGAAAAGGGTGGATCTTTTGCGAGCTAGAGCACCACACTAGTAGGCTTTGATTCTCTCATCTAAAAATATATAAATACAGATTGAGGAAATAAATTTATCAAATCACATAAATAACATAAAGAATCAGTGAAATTTTAGGATCCAATAGTTTTGTTAATTGAGAATGTCCTTGTATCTTATCATTTTTTTGGTAACAATGATGTGATGAAGGCTAAGTCACTTCTTCCCATGTTGATCCTCTTATTCTATTAAGGTTTTCTTTTCATGGTGAAAATATCCTACAGAAGTTTTGAATACCTTTGAATTTTTTTGAGTGCTTCTTGTAGGGGGGTCTTAATTTACACTTTCTTGATGGTGTATAGATTTTTTTATATATTATTCCTAATATATCTTTGATTCACTCATCCTTGATATAAATAGTGGTGGTAAGTATTTATTCACCATTTTTTCCCTTTTCAATGCCGTTTCTTATCTCTTTCTCCTCATATTAACTATATCATCCCTCTTCTTTTCTTCTTGTTAGTTTATTTTCATAGAATTTTTATAATTCCTATCATTATGCTCCATCAGTACATGTGGTTTTATTTTAGGTTCAAGGGTGACTAGTAGTCAGAGGACTTTTCTATTTCTTATTTTTATCTTGATAAAATTCTCCTTTTCTTTTGAAAATTTATGGGTACGGTTTTCCCCTATATTATTTTTTTGGAATTCCATGAGATTATTGAACTTGTTGGAAAAATATTTTATGGTTTATTTTATCCCCTAAAACTTAGATTATATATGTCATTTTTGAATTTTTGGTTGCGCATTAATGGGTGGTTTTTCATATGGTCTATAGAAAGTTTGTGGTTGGTGGTATATTGTTTGGTTGTAAGATTTATTTGGGTGAAATGGTGGTGGATCTTGGAATTGATGCTGGAATGGGGGACGACGTTTGAACTAGTTTTGTTTGAGGGTCTTACTAGATTATACTAACATACAAATCCATATCGGTATTGGGTAGGCTCTCACCATCCTTGATTTTATTTAAACTACCATGGTTGAAATTTGGCTTCAAAACTTTCCACTCCATGTACTTCAACACACCGGCTAATGAAATGAGCAGGTGATGAGCACAAACCACATGCATAGCTGCTGCTTGTTTTTCACTCACTTGTCTCATGTCCATCTATCTCACCATAATGGTTAGTGCTTTAAAATTTTTTATACTAAGTGTTATGGATGATGATTTCTGATTTTGTGAAATGTTAGTGGATCTTGGAATTGATGTTAGAGTGAGGGATAACTTTTGAACTGGTTTTTTTATGGGGGTCTAGCTAAATTATGCTGATTTCAAAATCCATATTTGACATAGTTAGGATCTCCCCATCCTTGATTTTATTAAGACTACCATGATTTAAAGGATTCTTCAAAACATTCCATTCCCTATAATTCAGCATGCTATTTAGTGAAATGACCCGGTGATGAGTATAAACCACAATCTTAGCCAGTGCTTGTAGTTCACTTACTTATTTCATGTCCATCTATCTTACAAAACTGGTTAAATAATAAATCATTATTTCTAATAAGTGTTATGGATGATAAGTTCTTACCTCATGAATACCTCTTTTATTAGTACATCCTGTACCAAACTATTGGGAATTCTGATATATCTTTTTAATTAATCCATTTACTTCTTTGAGTGACTTTTCAATTAATTCCCCTCTAGATGATGCATCCAAAAAGTTATTTCCATTTTCCAACAATACATGATAAAATAGAACATTTAATTTATGATCCTCAATTTATTATTGCGGAAGTCTTTCACATGGCCTCTTAAACATCTCCCTATGCTCGTAAAGGGTTTCTCCGGATGATTATCTGATGGCATAGATCTCCTTTTTAATGTTTATTATTATAGAGGTGGTGAGGACTCTCTGAATTAATAATATTATTATTTTAATCTAATCATGCACATATCCTAGTTTTTTTCCAGAAATAAATTATTTATAATTTCCTTAAAAATTAAAATGGTAATTCCTTCCACATTCCTTTATCCTCAGTTACTCCTCAGGTCTGAAAGAATATAATCCACACATGAACTCTTTAATATGTTTTCTTGGTTCTATTAACTCCAAACCATTAAATTTTTGAATCAATGAGATCATGATAGGTTTCATATCAAAATTATTTTGTAACTATGTCACATAATGTTTATTGTTTTGATTAAATAATTGTACTTTATAGAGGCCTCAAAGTGTTTGGTTATGATTTCCATCCATGATAAAAGGATCAGAGTGAACACTTGATGCTTCATGGGAATATCCAAGAGATGTTTCCTCAAACTCATAATGATAATTATGGTTTCTAAGTCCATTAAACATGTTTCTTTCGATTTCAGAATCTATGAGGCAATGGTCAATGTTAGTGGTTCTAGTCGTATAATTTTAAATTAAGATTGTTGGCACCATCTCCATGGAAACTATACCATGTTTTAACATATTAATATTATGGTGTTTGGAAAATAAAATTATTTTTTAATTCAAATTTTAGTGTAGTGGTTAACCTAGTTCTTCTATAGAGAGGATCACATAATTATCAAGATGACACATTTAAATTATTCGAAAAAGTTGTTGTTTTTTAAATTGTTTGATTTCGTAAAAAAATGAATGAAATGAAAAAAAAGTTATTAGGAAAAATATTGAAAATAAAATGAAAAAGAATTTGATTTAATATAGTGATATGATTTGTTTGATCAGGTCAGGGTCATCCTTCTAAATGAAAATTCATCCTAGTTCCAATTTATCCAATCCTCTTCTAATATGCCGATTAAAGAGATATTCCACAATATCTTCATCTAACTCCCTTAGTTGAATGGTAATTGTAAGAATAAACACTTCCACAGTCTCATTTTTTTTACAATACTTCCATGTTTGATAGAGTGGTAGTGAATTTCCGTAATTTACTTAGACAATACCCGATCAAGTCTTAATTATCCCAAAAAATCAAGAATATCAACTACCCCACCCACACATACTTAAGATTATCGAGTAATTCACCACTAATCCCTGGGATATTCCATCGTATATAAACCGAAACATATAATAGGGAGATAATGAGAATTTAACCAAGAAAAAATATAAATATAATCAAAATCCAAAAACAATCATACTTGATAATATAAACCGCTATTAGAAATTGAAAGAAACTTTGCAAAAGAGAGAAATAAATTTTATTAAATAACGCATAATAACTTAAGAATTAAAAAAACTACCCATAACCAATAACTCATAAATACACCCTTAAATTTTATCGATAACCATGAATAAGGAGGAATATTAAGTAATTACAAAATTAAGAACAAACAAATAGGGAAAAGGAAAAGAATAAAATTTCTCCATCAGAATATATCCACAAAACGTTTTCTCATATTCTAATAATCATATAGATGAAAATAACCTAAGGTACTTATTTTAATTTGTTCAAAATTTTGTTTTATCTTGACCCTAAAATTTTGTATATCATTGGACATGTATACAAGAAGTTATAACATAATTAATGATTCATTCTTTTCAAGGCTGAAGATTCCCTAAATCTTCCTCTAATTTGGAGCATTCAATGGCTAGATTTATGGGGAAATATCTCCATTAGATTTAATATTAAAATTTATATTCTATTCCTAATTGAAATCCGTCTGGAATCACCTAAATTAGAGGCCTTTATCCTATGTTATGCCTCATTTATTGAGGTGGGGTCGATTCTGTCGGCCAGAAATGTATTTCAAATTGATGACCTTTTGAGCCTGTGGAATTTTGAATTAACTATAGGACTTGATAGAAAAGTCAAATCCCATGACTAAATTAATCCTAAAAAAGTATTTACTCCAGTTAAATCGATATTTTATAGGATATGATTGAAATGCCAATGTGATAAAAATCTTTTAAAATTCCATAATTAAGAAATTTTCATATTTTTTCCCAAAACACACAAAAAACACAAAAATGATGCAAATCAACTAAAAGTTTTAAATTGGGATAGACTAAATAATTGAAATAAAAGATAAAAAATGAAAATATTAGTTCTATTAGTGTGACCAACACTTTATTTTTTTATCATATAGATTTATTCCATATGATTTTCATTAAATAAGATGATCATGATATCCATTTTCTAAATTACTTTATCATAGAAGGATATTATGACTAGTAGAATGATAATAGATTTTAGAATGATGACTGGTGAAATTTTATTATATTAGAATATTTCCAAACACCATAAGAAACCTTCGTCAACCAATCATTCCTTAAAGGTATAAACATTACTATTCATGTCAAGTTTCTTCTTGAATATCCAAAAATTAATTTTCATTAACTAGAGAAGACCACAAAAATTAAGAAAAATATTTTGGAACATTGAATCCATTTCTGAATTTTTATGAACTTCTATATAATAGATTCATTTCATTTACAACTTCTTATAGGATTCATTATATTTGTCAAATAAAATATCACATAAATCGGTGGATATAAAAACACATCTTGGTTTTATCCTTCTTATATAGTATGTGAATCTGTAAATATTCCTTCCACAATGTCTTGTGGAGTTTAGTGTTTTCATAGAAAATCATATGTATATGTAGCCATTAATTCAGTGAAGTATACTATAATACATCTCTAAAAAGAGATGTTCAACCCTTTAATAAAAACATAGATGATCAATTGACTAAAACATTTGTTAGGGATAACTATATGTTAAATTGATTTTTTTGGATAATTGACTAAGATTTACTTGGTGATTTATTTTAAATAATCCTATTGATAAAATTGTCTTTAAAAAATGGTTCTCATAAAAACACATAAAGTTACATCATAATTTATTTCTATCATACTACAACATATATGATTTGAATTAGTTAATATATTTATCATATGGTTAAGTGTTGATATATGAAAAGAAAATGACTTGAAAGGAATTAAAAATGGCACAAAATATCTATATTACTAATCATTTATCATCCTTTTACTACCATTATTACCACAATGTGTATATGAAAATTCAATATTATGAATAACTCTACAATACACATAAATGATCAATGAATGATTGGTTAAAATATTATTTTACTAGCCCTTATATAGAATCTTATATATTTTATCAATTATATTCCTTACATCCACTTTAAATTTATAAAATATATTAAATAAATATAGTTGAGTATGAATTAAATTCATTTTTTTGTTATAAATGTTGACATGTATCTTGTTGAACTAAGTCTAGATGATTTGTGGTTGTATGTCATGAAATATCTAAAGGTTTCACTTTCATAAATAATGATAAGTATATCAAATTACCTAAGAGTTTTATCTATTAAGTTTTGATTACCCTTCTTGATTAAATATACTTGTAAATTGATATTAGTTTTAATAAGAAAAAGAATTATCTTTCCACAATGGGGTATTAATTGTGCCTTAAATATTTTATGTTCATTATTAATTGATGATATTTTAAAATTTTAATTTAAGAATAAATAAACAATTATTTAAGTAAAAAATACCATAACAACACACATTTAAAATATGAAATAATGTATTCTTGGGTCAAGAACTAGAAATTAAAAAAAATTAATAAACAATAAAAAATAATAGTTTTTACAGGATTCAATCAACTTAGAATTTCAAAGTTGTGACCTTATCTTATCTGACTTAGTAATCGCCCTCATTCGTATACAAAGAGATTCCACCTCACTTATTGTTATCCTTATGAATTTTCTTTGTTTTAGTATTTGAATAAAAATATTTATTTAACATATTGAATTTAATAACCCAATTAGAAAAAAATATTACATGTAATGATGAGTATACCTAATATATATATGTTTCTAATTTCTTATTCTTCATTTCATCTTAGTTAATCTTTCAATGAAAAGTGTTTCTACAAGTGAAACAGATAAGATCCTAGTCATTACTCTCCCACTTTATCTATTATTTCATGGAAGGAAAATTTAATGGTTACATTGAGTTAAAACTCATAATATACTTTTTTATCCCTATCATTCACTTTGTCCCCCATAAGGGAGAGGAGCCATGCTCCCACCAATCCAAATCAGCTTAAAAAAGAAGTGTCAAAATAATATTGAGTGGATTATACATACTATTTATTTTTAAATTATTAGTAAATAAAAATAATCTGGGTAGTTAGGATGTTAATATCAGATTAATGGATCAATTATTATCTATATAGAAGGACAAAATTTCAAACTAATTGATTTACTTCATCAACTTTAAGGAAATATCACTAGATAAATAGTTCCATTACAGTTTATACTTGTACATCATAGGTAAAATCTTCATTATCATTAGCCTTTATTTTTACTTTTCATGTTTTAAAATATGAGTTGTCATTATTTATTTATCCAAGTTTTTATATTCCATATTCATCACTTTGGAAAAAGATAATAACATGAGGAATTATAAATCTAAATCATCCTTATAACACCATGATATTTTATGATATATTTATCTTTAAATAAATTTAATTTCTTTGATATCTTTCATTACATACAACAATGATTTTTAATGAAAAATAATAAATTAGAGAATTATTTTTATTATTTAATATGTTAGTGATTTCCTAGAAATTTTATTGGAAGTATTAATAGTACATACATTATTATGGAAAAAACATTTTTTTTATATTTATAAAATTAATTCATTGCTTATCAATGGGTTATAAATGAAAATACATTTATTCTAAGGAAAATAGAGATGTTTTTTTCGGAAGAATGGTTTTTTTGTACATGGTGTTTTTATATTAAAATATTATATTAATATCTATTGATGAATTGTTTTTATTAAATGTATACATTATATATTCAAAACAAAATCCCACCATCAAATAGTTTTCACTAGGCATGAAATAAAATTTAGTCTAATTTTATACTTAAAACTGAATTATTCTAAAAACTGTTTTCCTTTCATTATTTTCACCCATTTATAAATTAATTTCTAACACATATAGAAATAAAATCGTGTAAAATAAATTCCATGTTTAGAATTAGTATAATTGAAATAATTCAATAATGAAAACTTAATTTTTTGTTATAATTATTAGTAAAAATAATAAAATTTTGTTTACACGGTTTGGGTTAGAAAGCATTTACCAGGTGGGGGGACCAAAAATATAAGGTTATAAATATCACAAAAACCTGATTAAAGTTGATTGACTAAAGAGATTTATAAATTTTCTATCCTTTATTCTAATATTATTCATTTTGGAGCCAATTGACTTGGTTAATACATTTTTAGATTTTACTCTTTTGAAAATTACAATTGTGTCATCTCCTCCTAAAAGGATACAAACTCTCTTAACTTCATAACACATAATGAGGATCATATATCAGAAAATACCTAACTAATAACTTTCTAAAATCCCTTATCAATCTCTATAGGTCTTTTTTTATCATAATACCATCCTCTTAAGGCTTAAGGTGTAGGATAAAGGAGGATTCTCAACGAAGAACTATAACTCTTAATCGAGTACATTCAATTTTATTTCTTCCTCTGACTACTCTAAATATATTGAATCCATTATAAAATACTTAATTTATTATATTGAATATAATTAATTTTTATTATGATGATGGATCAACCATTTTTCTTATTAATTTCCTTCAATTGGTAAATTAAATTATTACTTGTGTGTGTGTGTGTGGGCTAGCCCTTCCATATAGTGATATGATTCATTTTCTATTACTACCTCACAGAGATATTATTATTATGGATATAATTATTGCATTTGATAATCAGGAAGAAATTATTCTTCTATAATTATAATATCTAATTTAACTTCTTAGCTTTCTATTTATTGGAAAACGATAACGTTGCTCGTATGTACTTGTAGACTACCAGCTCCACCCAATAATTTGAATCATTTTTTCATCACCAATTTATATAAATTATATTAAGATAGTAAATGATGAATAAATGTGATAATTATTTCACAATTAATATTTTTGAGATGATGAAACCATGACAAAGGTTTTGAACCATCGAACAAATACATGCATAGAAAACTATTGAATTTCTATATGAATGTTCATTTTAATGAGTAAAATTTTAATAAATCAGTAATTGGGAATTATAAAGGAATGATCGATAGTGTGTTATGTGTGAATATTTTTCTATAATATATGTATATATATAATATATAATTATTATAAAATATATTTGAATGTATAATAAGTAAGATGAGTCTAGAGGTAATGAGTTACAATCTAATTTCTTTTGGGGATTTTATATCCTAAATTCATGTTGATGGAAATTAAATTAATATTATATACTGAACCCCAAATATTTTATTCCCATCTTATTATTCTTGTAATTTGAATCTATTAGAACCATTTTTATCTCTTTGGTACTTAAAATGATTAAGAAAATACTTTTAAAGAAAATTTTTCTTTATTTCCTCTTTAACCGGTTAAATTTTTCTTCCAAATCCATGCTATTAAAAATTATTCAATTAAAGTTATTACCTATACTATAAATGTTCAATAATGTTCATTTTCACTACCTTTGACTTTATTTATAGTTCATGGGCATGTATTATTGTGAAATGTATTAAATATTCATGTAAAATGATATAATACTAATGTCTGAAATGCTTGGGTTTCCATATTCAACAACATATCTCCTTTAATAATCGTTCTCCCAATCAATCACTTGCTATAGTGTCCAGTCATTAATTGAGGATTCTAACACAGAATACCAATTTTTCTATAATTGTGAAGTTTACAATAAACTAAACAACTTTTGGATATTTGTGCGAGAGATGAAATACAATTTTTCTATAAATTATTATTGTGTTCACATAGTTTTTCCTTCCATTTTCTACAAAAAATAAAATATAATTTTGTAAATTATCTTGATTACTAGCATTGGTTTAAGTAATTAATTTTAATATTATTTAGTAATATTATTAAATCCTAATAATACTCACCATTAGATTTATAATATCTTATCACTCAGATATTATAGTGTCAAAGATCCATATTCCTCTTCAAATAATCCAATTGAGGGACTGAAAAATTATTCAAATGTATTTAGGTAGGATTTTGTATCCAAATTTATTAAATTTAATATCCTTTTTTTGAGTGGGCTCCCTAATACTAAGATTATATACCTATAATTCCATAATTCTTACCTCAAACATACACAAAGTATTTCCAAAATAATTAACCCTTGATTATAACTAGGTTAAGTCAAACTAAGAATTTTGTTTAGAACTCCATGATAAATGAATGCGCCCTAAAAAAGGTAAAACTAGTACATTGAACTATGGTTTTATTATAACTGATGTTATGTTTGGTGTTTAGGGACTTCATATTTTATTTGAGTTATTTTATTACCTTATTAATAAATATTTTATATTTTATTCATTAAAATCTATTAAATATTATGTATAATTTATATAATCAATTAACTATGTGTGATAAACAAAATTGTGTAAAATTAGTTTAATTTATTTTATCCTAGCATGAATGTTAATTAATTTACCTTAAATTTTTGTCATTAATTATCCTAATAAAACATTCATCACATGAATAAACATACAACCATGGTCTAACTTATAAAATAAATATTTGACATGATCATGATCTTTTATATATCATTTGTCTTACCAAGCCGAGATATACAAAACTTGACACCCAAATTGAAATTATACCTGCATCTGATATCTATTTTGATTTACTGCATTGATCTATTAATATGTGTTTCCCCTTGGTTTCTTTTATATTTTCTTGGATCCAAAATCATCTCATCTCACATGGACCTCCATCCATTGAAAAATGTTTACTCACTTTTTGGTGAGAGGTAACAAAAGGCATCAAAGAAACTTTAGACATACAAAACCATATACAATAATGGAAAAATGATTTTTTATACATCATAATATTTAATTTAATAATAAATTATCACATAGAAACTCATACAATAAATAATTATATTAAATAAACTGAAAGCAGACATAGGAATAGGTTGGTAATTCTCATGATCAATCACAACATGCAATGACTAAAAACAAAAAATTTTACAATTAATATTAGTTCATTATTATATATATAAATTTAATATAATTAAAAAAATAATATTGAAACTAAATTATTTGTATTTTATCCTAATAATCTACCCAAACTGACTATGAGATTCCTATCCTGTTATTATTTTCAATAAATTGAATAATTTAATATTTATGTAAAAATAATTAAGTACACAATTTGTACTAACATGGTAAAATGAATAGTACCACTTTTAAATTTAAATTCAATATAGTAATTCAATATATAAATGATATGTATTAGCGAAAACACTGCATGAACCCCTTTATATCTGATTAAATCCATTTCTGGAGTAAAATTATGATACAACTTGTTTTTTCACTTGACATGTTGTGTGAATTATGTTATGTACGGTCTTTATCGTGTAATGTATAATTACATGGAATCTATTCCAACATGGAATGTCCTAATATACCCAACATGTTTCCCTGTGGGATATATTGTGTAGTCTATGCATCATATATGACAACACAACATTACATAAATATATGCAGTGCCACTAGTGCAGAAAACATTTTTTACGTCGGTTATTTTTTATTATTTACGTCGGTTTTTAGGCGACGTTAATACGGACGACGTTATAAATAACATTTTTTACGTCGGTTATTTAAAACCCGACGTAATATCCCTAACATCACGGTGGTTATCACGTCGGTTCATATAATAACCGACGTGATAAATATGCGCGGGGGGGCTTTATCATGTCGGTTATTTCCTAAACCAACGTGATAAAACGCCTGGGATATCGTTTATCACGTCGGTTATGTCATAAACGACGTGATAAACCCTTCCCCTGGCATATTATCACGTCGGTTTCTTAAATAACCGACGTGATAAAAAGGCCTGGGAAACGTTTTAGCACGTCAGTTATCCAATAACCGACGTGCTAAATCGATTCCCATGCCTTTTAGCACGTCGGTTATATTAAGAACCGACGTGATAAAATCCCCGGGAACGGTTTATCACGCCGGTTCTAGAAAAACCCGACGTGATAAACCCCTACCGATTTGTTTACCACGTCGGTTATAAAATAACCGACGTGAAAGAGATTTTTTTTTAAATAATTGCACTGCTCTCACCAAAAAGCAACCAGAAACCAAACAAAAATAACCATGCCAGCCCTCCCCCAAGCCCCAACTGAACCCCACCCTCATCTATACCCACCTAACAACCTGGCCAGCCCTCCCCCACCACATTGGAGCCCCACCACAACCCTTGGACACCCCCACCCCTTGGACAGCCCCCCACCCTCATTTATACCCCCACGACCCCTAGTATAGCCTCAAACACCCATTGGACACCCCTCCCATATCCCTTGGACACCCTCCACCCCTTGGACACCCCCCACCCCTTGGACAGCCCCCCCCCCCCACCCTCATTTACACCCAACCGGCCCCTTGGACAGAACTCCCAGACACCTTGGACACCACTCCCATATCCCTTGGACACCCCCACACCCCTTGGACACCCCCACCCCTTGGACAGCCCCCCCCCCACCCTCATTTACACCCAACCGGCCCCTTGGACAGAACTCCCAGACACCTTGGACACCACTCCCATATCCCTTGGACACCCCCCACCCCTTGGACACCCCCCCACCCCTTCGACAGCCCCCCCACCCTCATTTACACCCAACTGGCCCCTTGGACAGAACTCCCAGACACCTTGGACACCACTCCCATATCCCTTGGACACCCCCCCCCCACCCCTTGGACACCCCCACCCCTTCGACAGCCCCCCCACCCTCATTTACACCCCCCGAACACTAGGACAGCCCCAAACATCCCTTGGACACCCCTCCCATATCCCTTGGACACCCCCCCACCCCTTGGACACCCCCCCACCCCTTGGACAGCCCCCCACCCCCTGGACACCCCCTCGACCCCTTGGAAACCCCCCTACCCCTTGGAACCCCCCCCCCCCATCCCCTTGGACAGCCCCAAACACCCCTTGGACACCCCTCCTATATCCCTTGGACACCCCCCACCCCTTGGACAGCCCCCCACCCTCATTTACACCCAACCGGCCCCTTGGACAGAACTCCCAGACACCTTGGACACCACTCCCATATCCCTTGGACACCCCCCACCCCTTGGACACCCCCCACCCCTTGGACAGCCTCCCCACCCTCATTTACACCCAACCGGCCCCTTGGACAGAACTCCCAGACACCTTGGACACCACTCCCATATCCCTTGGACACCCCCCCACCCCTTGGACACCCCCCACCCCTTGGACAGTCCCCCCACCGTCATTTACACCCAACCGGCCCCTTGGACAGAACTCCCAGACACCTTGGACACCACTACCATATCCCTTGGACACACCCCACCCCTTGGACACCCCCCCACCCCTTCGACAGCCCCCCCACCCTCATTTACACCCCCCGAACACTAGGACCGCCCCAAACACCCCTTGGACACCCCTCCCATATCCCTTGGACACCCCCCCACCCCTTGGACACCCCCCCACCCCTTGGACAGCCCCCCACCCCCTGGACACCCCCCCGACCCCTTGGAAACCCCCCTACCCCTTGGAAACCCCCCCATCCCCTTGGACAGCCCCAAATACCCCTTGGAAACCCCTCCTATATCCCTTGGACACCCCCCCCCCCACCACTTGGACACCCCCCCACCCCTTGGACAGCCCCCCCCCCCCCCACCCTCATTTACACCCAACCGACTCCTTGGACAGCCCCAAACACACCTTGGACACCCCTCCCATATCCCTTGGACACCCCCCACCCCTTGGACACCCCCACCCTCATTTACACCCCCCCCCCCCGACCCCTAGGACAGCCCCAAACACACCTTGGACACCCCTCCCATATCCCTTGGACACCCCCCAAACACCCACCCACCCCCTTGGAACCTCTCCCCCCATACCAAAATCCAGACCAGAAAAACCATCAACAGTAGACCAAAACAAGAAGTAGAGAAAAATTAAACATTCACTTATATAACATTCAAAAATTACACTGTAAACTTCAAAAAAAACTAAATCCAACCTAAACGACTACGAAATACACAATTACATTGACAATATTAAAAATTACATTTTACATTACAAACAACTAAAAGTCAATCAAACCTCTAAAATAATTTGACCACTCCACTTGTAAGTGTTTGATATATTCAGCAGTAAAGGGTTGAGGGTCATCAAAAAGCTACAAAGGAAAAGGATAGTAGTCAACGTGTATAATGAATAAATCAAATTGAAATATTATGAGAAAGAGGAAATCTTACCAGGTCAAAACTCAGAACTGTCCCAGTTGTTATTATTTCATACATAAATCTTAACATGTAATATCCGCATTCGATGATGCCTTGTTGCTCATGACATTTCTGTTTGAATGAGTGTAAATTCAATATATTATTTTTATGTAATAAATCAAAATGTACAAATTATAAATGGATATTTACCTTCGCAAGTACATATTTGATCTTGAAATTCCTTTTCTTTGCGCTTTTTCGAAAGTGGACCCATGCCCTGTTAGAAAATAATACGAATGGGGTAAATTTAAAATTCATTATAATATATAAAACTATTGTGAAACTGAAACTTACGTTTCCAATATATTCTTAAAACTTTCTCGCACATCATCATGGAGAGAGCATATCCAATAAAGTGTTTTCTCCCTAGGGCAAAAAACCCCTAACATCCAATGATCCCTGATAAAAGGAAATTTAACGTTAGTGGTTTTTTATGTTAAAAGATAATTAACTCTTTGAGAGGGATGTGTTTCATACCTCTCACAAAAAGGCATCATCCAACACTGTGTGATTACATTATTTTCAAATCTATCAGCAATATAAAGCATTCTTTGTTCCTCATCCAATGCACATGCTTCAGGGGAAATCAATTGTGGGTCCACGAATCCATATACATCTGTCAGCTCATTCCTTTCACAAATTTTATACAGATACCTAATACAAAGCAGACATAAGTATACATTTTTAATAAATATAACGCAAGGAAAAGGTGTTAAGACTTACATGATAAAAATTTGCACCACGTTGATGCCCAACTTATCTCCAGTGACAAACTCCATGATATCAGTTTTCATAATCCCCACACATAGTTCACATCCACAGACATGAGCTTCCATTGTAAAGTCATAATGATCCGCCAACAAATTTGAATATCTTGAAAATTTGTCAAGACTGCTAGTATCTGCATCTGATGTCATAGCTATCTGTCTTTGTTGTTGTCTATACAGTATTTCTTTACCTTTGAAGTATTCCTGTAAAAATAAATTGAAAAATATATTAGTTTTAAAATTATAAAACATTAATAAAAATATAAAATAAAAGATATAACATCCATACCTCTATGGTAATGAGTCGAAGAAGTCTGGATGGCCAAAGTAAAAAATGGCCGATACTATGTCCAACTGTCGTCACCTCATCTGTAGGTAATGGTATCTGAGCTGATCTATCTATAATATCATGTACAGTGACCCTCTGATTCTCTACCTCTAACTGTTGATGATGAACTGTATCTCCTATACAATATACCATCCCATATGCAACTATATGATGTTTAGGATCATCAACATACAACTCACAATAAGTAGGTAGCTGCGGCGGAGGAGGAGGATCAAAAATGGGGTCCGCAGGCTGAGGTGGGGAAGTGGGAGCTACTGGGAGAGGTGGAGTGGGAGCTGCACCCTGAAATTGTCTTTGCAAGTCTGCAAACATTAACTGCACCGATGCTCTAATCTTGTCCTCCATTGTCGCATTAATATTATGGACTTCAGCCTCCAAGGATTCTATTTTTTTTATAAACTCCCTCAACGTTAGAAGTTGAGGAACGTGGCAACACTTTTCTTACCGATACACCTGCCGGATATCCTCTTACACGGCCAGGATGTTCGGGCTTTCCCAATGCCACAGATAAAATATCTTCCCTCCCAGATGGTGTAAATGTCCCCTGTGAACTCTACTCCTCAAGAGAGTCCTGTAATAATTAATTGAACATTTCTATAATGATTGGAAATATATGAAGAAAATAGTAAACTTAAATAAATAAAATAGATATCTTACAATCCTCTCAACTACGAGTCTCGATTCTTCCGAAAGATATTGTCCTTTTTTTCCCTTCCGAGCTCTTTTCCATTTCTCATGTCTAGATGGAGGGGATGGAGGGGCCACCTCTCCGGAGCTTGAAGACTCAGCTCTTAGTTGTTGAAATTTTTCTGCCATCATTTGTTCTTCCAATAATGCATACCCTCCCCGAGATAAACTATGAGGGTATACATTTTTAGATTGGATCTCTTGATGAGATTTCCTTGTTTGCTGTAAATTAAGAATAAGTAATCATTAACAAAACAATAATAAGATCATTTATATAAGAAATCTTATAAAAGTTTATATTGCCCTTACCAAAAATGATTCTTTTCTTCTACTTTCAAAAAATTGTCTCCATGTGTCTTCATCTATAAAAGGATATATACGACATGGATTCTCACGACTCATATGACCATAAATGAAATCAGATGAGAGGGTTGATTTGAAATCCCTCCATCTCCTAGCAGCCAACGATAAGCATTTCTTCCTGACTCCTCCAGTGTCAGGAATATCAAATGTCATCTGATAAAAAAGAGGTTGAAAATATTATATATACTAGAAACATTTAAAGAACAGTCAAACAATAGCAAAAGATCTTACCAAAATGGTCTCCCACAGCTGAGAAATTATCGCCTTATCCACACTTCTCCAATCATCATAGAGAATGCTTACTTTTCTCTTAGCCTGAGTTGCTACAAAACCCTTAAAATCTTTAGCATTTGGACCTCTAGGAAGATCATCATCATCAAACTCCACGACTATCCTCTCCTCCTTCATACGGGAAAGTGATAATTTTGGTAAACGTGTGCACCCACGCTTACCAACCTTTGAACTCTTTTTCGTAATAGGAGCATGTGAATGTTCCTCCCCAGATGTATGACCAATATGCTCATCTGCAGAATCATGTGGCTGATCAACTGATTGATCTGTCATTTTCCTTCAAATCAAAAAAACAAACATTAGTTCACAAATAGAAAAGTGTACTAAATTACATAATAGTAAACATTGGTAATATGGTAAGCATGTTAAACAATGATAAACATGGTAAACACAGGCAAAAGGTTGCCAAGCAGTTGGCCCAAGAAAGCTGAAAAGTGGACTCACTGAGTCCACCGGTCAGCCGGTGTGAGCTCACCGGCCAGCCGGAGGACCCAGGCAGTAGACTTGCCCACTGCCTGGTGCCACCGGCCGGCCGCTGGCTCACCACCGGCCGGCCGGTGGACCAGACAGCCTTCCTCTGTCTGGACCACCGGCCGGCCATTGGATCCCCACCGGCCGGCCGGTGGACCAGATAGAGAGCCTTCCTCTGTCTGGACCACCGGCTGGCCGCTGGCTCAGCACCGGCCGGCCGCTGGTGCTCCAGACAGAGAGGAAGGCTCTGTCTGGTCCACCGGTCGGCCGCTGGCTCAGCACCGACTGGCCGGTGGACCAGACAGAGCTTTGTTCTGGACCACCGGCCAGCCGGTGCGCCCAGGACTTCTCCTCTTTACGGTTTTTATTGTTTTATCGTTTTGGTTTGATACATGTGTTAATAAGTAAAAAATTTACAGTATCTAACATTATATGAAAAAACTAAATGTAAACAAGAAATAAACTTGTGTTACCTGTAATTTTAGGAATGTACAGTTGGATTGTTTTCCCAAATGCCTTCGTCGTGATCGTTCCTTATGGCACAAACCATGTCTTCAACATACTCATCATTATGTTCTGTTAATCTTTCCATGGAAGTAGGGATCTCACATAAATCAGCATCTTCATCAAATTCATCCTCACCAACATATTGTTTTTTCCCTTGTAAAACAACAGCCCACTGCATATCTGATTGATCTACTACATTGAAAATTTGTTTGGCATGTGTTGCCATTATAAAAGAATCAGCTGTGTCTTCCAATCTATTCAGATTAACAAGTGTCATTCCAAATTCATCGTGTCTGACACTGTTGTTACCGATAAACCATTTACAGTTAAAAACGGGAACTTTAATTTTAAAGTAATCAGCCTCCCATATGTCTTCAATCACTCCATAATATGCACTTGATGCCGAAATTGGGTTTCTGTCCTTAGCACTCGAAAAATGCATTGCTTCTGCAAACACCAATACACCACTATTCTGAACTGCACTTCTGTTGTCCTGAGCTTTCGTATGAAATGTATAGCCATTAATGTCATAAGCGGACCATGTTATCACATTTAAAGATGGACCACCCACTATCCATTTTAATGTCTCTGATACATCTGATCTACCAAGCAAGGTCTTTTTAAACCATGGCAAAAAAGTTTTGTTGTGCTCATTCAAAATCCACATTTCTTTCTTCTTTGGATGACATTGTTTCAACTCATTAATATGCAATGTGATATACGGTTGAACATCAGCTATGTTATTCAAGATGTATGATTCTAACTTCTTCATATGTTCAGCTGACAGTGATTTGACTTTCAAGCCATGAATCCCCTTTCCCTCATTATTAACCCGTTCATGGCGAGATGGAGGCAAACCTATGTGTTGCGCCGTAGCCAAGTAGCTCGTACAAAACTCTGCTACCTCCTCAGAAATATTCTTTTCAATAATGGAGGCTTCAGGTCGATATGGATTTTTAACATATCTCTTTAATATTTTCATATACCTTTCAAAAGGATACATCCAACGAAGATATACAGGTCCACAAATCCATATTTCTCGAACCAGATGAATCATTAAATGCACCATCATATCAAAAAAAGTTGGAGGAAAATACATTTCCAAATGACAAAGTATAAAAATTGCATCCTTTTCCAAAATGTTCAAAGCATTCACATCAATCGCCTTGTTACAAATTGAATTGAAAAAATAACACAACCTCATTATAGTCTTTCTGACACGGATGGGCAATATTCCACGCAGTGCAACTGGTAGAATTTGTTACATCATGACGTGACAATCATGTGATTTCATACCTATCAACTTCAAGTCTTTCAATGAGACAAAATTTTTTACATTTGAAGAATAACCTTGAGGCACTTTGATATCATGAAGACACTGACAGAAGCTACTTTTCTCCCTCTTCGATAATGTATGACAAGCCGGGGGAAGAAATGTTCGTCTTCCTTTAGGAGTGGGAGCTAACTCCAAACGTATTCCCATTGATAGTAGGTCTAACCTTGCATTCAACCCATCTTTTGTCTTTCCTTTAATATCTAGCAATGTTCTGATCAAAGAATCACAGATATTCTTCTCCACGTGCATGACATCAATATTATGTTTGACTTCATGATACCTCCAATATGGTAGCTCAAAAAATATTGACCTTTTCTTCCAAATATGTCTATCATTACCAGATTTCTGTGTCTTTCCCAATGTCACATCAAGGTTTTTCACCCTCTCAAAATACAATTCTGGGGATAAAGGTTGAGGAGCAGTATCAAATTCTTGTGAGCCATTGAATGCCTTTTTTAGTCTTCTATAAGGGTGATCCATAGGCAAAAACTTTCGATGACCCATGTACACTGTTTTCCTCCCATGATGCAATTGACAATATGACGTCTGTTGTTCGCAAATTGGACATGCTTTATGCCCTTTAACACTCTATCCAGACAAATTTCCATATGCTGGGAAGTCATTTATAGTGAATAGAAGCACTGCTTGCAGTTGAAAATATTCCATTTTATAAGAATCATACACCCTAATACCATCAGCCCATAACAGTTTCAAATCATCAATCAGCGGTGACAAGTATACATCAATATCATTGCCGGGTTGCTTTGGACCAGAGATCATGATACTCAACATGACATATTTGCGCTTCATACAAACTTCAGGAGAGAGGTTGTAAATTACCAATAAAACAGTCCATGAACTATGTGTGCTACTGAGGGTTCGGTATGGATTCATTCCATCTGTGCACAAGCCTAGTCTCAGATTTCTAATTTCATTTCCAAATGTAGGGTACTGGGCATCAATTTTCTTCCATTGTGGACAATCAGCTGGATGACGTATTTTTCCATCACATACCCGCTCATCAGCATGCCATCTTAACCTTTTTGCATCATGTGAATTAGCAAATAAACGTTTGAAACGAGGAATTATAGAAAGATACCAAAATACCTTTGAAGGGAGCTTTGTAATCTCTACATCAGCTTGTGATTTTTCTTTCACCTTATACTGTGATGTCCCACATTTAGGACACTCTTTCAGAAATTCATATTCCTTCCTATATATCGGTTCTATCTCAATTTGTTCTGCTACAATATCGCGAATCATTTCTTCAATTCCGTCGGAGTTACCATCTTGCGATTCATTATCATCAGTGACATTCTGTCCAGTTTCGCCATGCCAAATCCAAGGTCTGTAAATCGGATTGAAACCATGACAAATCAGATGATCTTTTATCTCTCTACTTTTTAACTTCTTCATATTCAGACATTTCAGGCATGGACAGAAAAAAATGTCACTACTTGGAACATTTCATTTAGAAAATTCCAAAAAGGCATCAACACCTTCCTCATATTCATTGCTCATTCGATGTGCCGTAATCCAACTTCGACTCATTATTACCTATAACAAATAGCAAAAATATATATATATTTTTAGATAAGATAGATATATGTTTATATGAAAAAAATCATAATTTGAATGTAAATAATTTTGAAATATAAAACAAATCGATGTGTAAACCCCCCTGGACACCCCCCGACCCCTCTGGACAGCCCCCCACCCCTCCTGGACACAACCCCCCACCCCGACCTGCTTGGACACCCCCCTGGACACCCCCCAACCCTCTGGACAGCCCCCCCACCCCTCCTAAACACCACCCCCACCCCCTACCCCCTTGGACACCCCCCTGGACACCCCCAACGCCCACCCACACCCTTGGACAGCCCCCCACACCCACCAACCCCCTTGTAAACCCCCCTGGACACCCCCCGACCCCTCTGGACAGCCCCCACCCCTCCTGGACACCACCCCCCACCCCCTACCCCCTTGGACACCCCCCTGGACATCCCCCAACCCTCTGGGCAGCCCCCCCACCCACCCGGACAACCCCAAATACCCTCTGGAGAGGCCGCCACCCACTTGGACATCCCCCCACACCCATCCACCCCCTTGGACACCCCCCTGGACACCCCACCGACCCCTCTGGACAGGCCGCCACCCCCTTGGACAGCCCCCCACACCCACCCATCCCCTTGGACACCACCCTGGACACCCCCCGACCCCTCTGGACAGCCCCCGACCCCTCTAGAAAGCACCCCCACCCCTCCTGGACACAACCCCCCACCCCCGACCTGCTTGGACACCCCCCTGGACACCCCCCAACCCTCTGGACAGCCCCCCCACCCCTCCTAAACACCACCCCCCACCCCCTACCCCCTTGGACACCCCCCTGGACACCCCCAACACCCACCCACACCCTTGGACAGCCCCCCACACCCACCCACCCCCTTGTAAACCCCCCTGGACACCCCCCGACCCCAAATCCATGCACCTATTCCATGGTTGTGTGTGAATAAAGTAGTAACAACTGTAAAAGGGCAACCCATCCAAATGGACACGCCCCAACCCTCTCAGGGATTTATAGAAAACGATGAAAAATTAGTGAAATCATAAAATTACTCAATATTGCAAGTCGAACAAATAGATCTAGGGATGATAAATAATATTATGGTGCCAAAACGAGTTAAAAGGGTTCGCAATCGAAGAATCTTAGCTAGTTTCAACAAAAAAATCACAGCACATATATATATACTATCCGCGAAAAAAAACGAATGAGTGGGAGGATTACCTGAGTGCTGCGAGTTTAGATGATTGATCCGAGGAGATTAAATATGAGAAACGATGATCGTAAAATGAATCTAAACCAACGAAATGGACGAGCCGATTCGGGTTTACGCGCGAGAGAGACGAGTCGCGACTGTCGAAGGTAAACTCACGAATGACAATCCACGGGTCTGGGTAAATTTTTAAATGAGTTATCACGTCGGTTATTCAATAACCGACGTGATAATTGTTTTAAAAACATTTATAACGTCGGTTATTTCAATAACCGACGTAAAAACCTTCCTCCGATTCCTTTTTTACGTCGGTTATAAAATAACCGACGTTATAAAGGGCTCAAAATCCGCGTTTTTTATGTCAGTTATGGAATAACCGACGTCAAAAACATCTGCGGATTCTTTTTTTACGTCGGTTATTTTATAACCGACGTAAAAAAGCCTTCAAAAACCGCGTTTTGTATGTCGGTTAATGAATAACCGACGTAATAACTCGTACATATGTCGATTTGTTACGTCAGTTATTGAATAACTGACGTAAAAAGGCCTTCGAAAACCGCGTTTTTTACGTCGGTTATAAAAATAACCGACGTAAAAATGAAGCCGCGCGATTAATAACGTCGGTTATAAAAATAACCAACGTTAAAGGTGTACCGAACACAGGTTTTTACGTCGGTTAAGAAATAACCGACGTAAAAAACCTCGTTTTACGTATTATGACGTCGGTTTTATATAACCGACATAAAAAATGGTGACGTAAAAAACGTTTTCTGCACTAGTGTGCGCACAACTATAAATGTGTGGGATGTAATTGCATGAATGATTTCTGTTACACCTTTTGTAGTTTCATAATTACATGTATAATAATTTTTAATAATTTATATCCACACAACACATTGAAAATACTCATCATATACCTAGGGAAGCAATCACTTATTACACTCCATTTACAATGAACTATATGATGTGTAATTATGTATCGATTTAATTATATGTGTGTTGACTCATAAAAAAATTATTTTCTCATTGTGTACACTGTGTGAACTGAAAAGTGATACACATTGTTTTCATCCAACTAAATGTCGTTTGATATTTTTTTAGCTTCCCATAAGACACGTCAAACATCACAGTGCATCCTGTGTGTGGGTTATCACATGTTACATAGTGTGTACAGCTTATGACATGTCATGTAATCTAAAAATTTTCATATCACGGGGCTAGTAGCTAATACATGTCATGTGCTTATGTCATGTACTTTTACCACATGACTTATCATGATTTTTATGGGGTCAAACCCATGTGGGGTTAAAAATAATGTACACCAACTACAACAAATGTAATCCCTATCAAATGGGGTCCCATTTTAGTGGTTGACCATGGGTACACAATGTGATCATCATGACTTTTGGATTAAGAAGGGAATTCCAAAATAGAAAATAAAGCAAGAAAACAAATAAATTTATCAAAAAATAAATAAATTATAATATAACTTCCTTAATACCACTTGAATATTATGGTCTATAGAATAACTAATAGGCCAATTATTTATAATAGCTCTTTATTAGATTGAAAAGATATAATTTAAATTATTTGATGAAGTCAACTCTAGAATATCCTTCCGAGGATAATTTCAAATTAATTTTAAATAATAATTACCTCAAAAGTGATAATTATTTTTGAACAATTATGATGTTGTGCCTATGACGTCATCATTTCAGTGAATAATCCTAGATAGTATTTCTCTATTTGAATCCCAATTTTCTTCCCGAATCTCTAAGAAATGTTATTGGTATTTTAAAATCTAGTACAAATGAAATTAGTGAATCAAATTTTTCACTATTTATCACAATTAAATGATTATCTTGTTCTCCCTTATTCTTGAGGGGGTATTTTTCTTTTTTCAGCTTGAGAGAGATTCTCCATTGTGCATAATAACTCACTCTCATACTAAAATGATTTAATTTAGAATATAATATTAGTTTTAATATTTGATAATTACAATAAGACCCTTTATCAAATATTCATTCCTTGTTATTACCCAATTATAAAAATAAAAATAATATTATTATTATAACACTTGACATGCACACATTAAAATATAATTTTTAAAAAAAATATCAATATTGATTCAATAATATTAAATAAAATATTTCATTTTTGTCAGAATCTTAAATTCATCCTGTAATCCTCCACTTACTTTATCAAACCATGAATGATAAACTATTTGTTTAAATAAATAAATATTATTTATTCATTAAATAAATAAAATAGTATACTCAATAAATTCTCAAATAAATATTATTTTTTATATTCATGAAACTAAATAAATATTTATGTATATAATTTATTCACTAAACTGGTGTATAAATAAATATTTTTTTATTTCCCTGTGATTAATCAGAAAGAGGTAATACTTAACTCACGTATTCTAAACATTAATATCTATTTATTGAATTCATATGATTGAAGATAATCAAATTTTAATTATTCCCCAAACTAAGGATAATTTTTATTATTAAAATATAAATTTTATTGAATTTAATGAGATTCTTGATACATTTAAATTACTGTCTGGTAACTCACCAAAGAAGCCATAGAGAAATAATTTAATGTCATAACGACAAAACCTTTCTATAAAATATAATTTTTAATATAATATCTTTTTCAATGTATCTTTTCAAGAACGATGCATACTTGTGTTATTTTCCTTCATCCTTGATTTATAGTTCTTTAACAATAAGAAATTTTTTCATTGATAAACTACCATGGTCACAGATTTTATTTGAGAGTTCCACTTCAATAAATGGGTTAAGGATATCTTTTAACATTAACTAAGATGGGGTAAATCATTTCTTGACTTATTTTTTTAATTCCATGTCATTTATGATGTATCCAACATTTGATACCTCTCCATGTGAGTATTTGGGAATGATTTTCAGCATTACATCAGAATTCATAATTCACGACACACTAACAATAAAATTAAGTCCTTGGACCAATACACACATCCAAAGATATGAATATCTAATGAAATACATATATATGGAATTATTAATGGTGGGATATTATCCATAACAACCATTATATAAGATTACGAATTTGGAACTTCATGATAAAAATTATTAATAAATTTTGAGATTCTAGCACCTTATAGTTAAACATCATCTATGTACCATGAGATATATGTTATATAAACTATAGTATATATATTAAATAATATTATCATATAATTTATATGTTCTCATTTTAGATGAGAACTGAAATAACCTATTGATGTGGATAATACAGACATTATCACATTAATATTACATATTACAACAACAATCACGTGATAAGATATTATTTATATTCTGGTAATTAAAAATAATAGATTAGTATGTTCTAGGAAACCAATTATAACATGTGATTCATTTCAAATATTTTGTTATGACTTTTTTCTTAATGAATGCTCCAAATATATTTTAAGTTATAGTGAAATCCATTTTTAATCCAATCCTTAAAAAAATTATAACTATATTCTTTGATGATATATTAGTATCAAACATAAATTATAATGGGAACTTAAATAATTTAAATCATGTTTCAGTGATTATATAGAATAATACCTTTCATGTTGATGATAAAAAAATATTTCTTTGGGAGTAAATCTATATAGAATCTTGAAAATATTTTTCCTAAGAAAAATTATAAATGGATCCTAATAAAGTATACAATTTTCAAAGTTGGTTTACTCTAAAAAAGGATGAGAATTGATTTTTGGGCATTTAATGGCTATTAAAAGATGTTTATAAGAGATTATGGGAAGGATGATAAACAATTAACATTTTTCACTAGTAAAAATTAAATAAGAATATGGAGGTTTTAAATATATTTGAGACATTGAAGAGGTGTGTGGTGACTAAACTTGTTTTGAGAAAAATGTGGCCAGTGGTTTGTATTGTGTTGGAGCGACCCAAATTATGTTGAAATATGATCATTAATGTGAGTTGTGCTAATGGAATAAATACTAGACCCTTAATAAAGTTGTGTTTTTGTACCCACGGCCTATTCTTGAGAAAATATTAGAGGAAGTGTCTATAGAGTTCATTTTTTCCTTCCTAAATCTTAGGGTTTTGAAGCACCTTTGATGAGGTTAGGTAGATTGAATTTAAAATTATACTCATTTACTACCTTTAAATCATACATATACTACTATAATTCATCTGAACTATTTTTGAAAGATATGTTATGAGGATACATGGATTTCTAGTGATGGAGATAGAGATCCACATTTTATCATTTTTCTTTGAAAAGAATTTTTTAGGCCAAAAGGGAATGCATTGAATTCAAGTTCTTCATATCATCCTTTGTATGATGGTCAAACTTAGGATGTTAATATGAGTATATATCATTTTCAATGATGTTATTCTAAAAACTATCCCAATAATTGGATTATTTTGTTGTCATGGGTCAAATATAATTACATGACATTGATTAATGTTTTAAATAATAAAACCTCAATTAAAGTTATTTATAGAAGAAAATAAACTACTCTAACCCATTATACTAAAGATAGGACAATTTCTGAATAAGTAACCTTATATTTGGTGGATATATATATTGAGAAATGAATAAATTTAAGTTGACTCAAAAAAGGCTCCGTAGGGAATGTAGAGATCAAATAATAATATGGAGGGAGGTAGAATTACAAGAATGAGACTTAGTGTTTACTAAGATAAGGTCATATCAACCCTGTTAAAACACTTCTAAAATATATCCTAAGATGGATAAATAAATTTATGGACTATTTACATTTTTTTTCTTATTACCCCAACTCCAGTAGCCCATAGTCAGTGGTTACATTATTACATTGGCATAAGATACAATGAATCGTATCCTGAAGGACTGAATAGTTTATTAGTCTTCCAAAAATAGATACAAACCTGATTTCTTTATTAAATTTTAACACACGAATTACAACATATTTTTTTTATGACAACATTATTACCTATAAAATATCTTTTCATTAAAATCATAATACAATTCGTGGATTCCTGGGGAATGGAAACAAAATATGGGAGAGCTCAAATGCTTATTAAGGGAAAAGTACAACGGAAGCTATCATGAATCCATAAGGATAAAAAAATGGAAAGGTAATTATCTGAAACAAAATCCATTAAATAAATTGAATATCAAGAGAAGATATGGAATAATAATTATGGAAATGTAAATGTTTGGAATTAAATTCTATTTAACCAATAACATGAGCACAATCTGAATCCACGGATAATATAATAGTGAAAAACTCTTGGATAATAATAACATAATTGTTAATGATAAAATTATTAAATAAAAGATTCCATGTTTCCCAGAACATGATACATTTTCCATGAACACATATAAAAATACATTTTAATCATTATGGGTAAAATCCCATTTAATTTGGCATCCTTATTCGTCTCATGAGACTACCAATGCGTTGATGGGATTTTTAATATACAGTCCCCACCCATTATTTCATGTCCAAAGATTTAATCATATATCAAATAATTAATTAAATTCATAAAAAAACACCTTATCATCAAGTGTCATTATTGGGTAAAAGATAAAGATTTACAATTATTTTCCAAGTTATTAAAATAATTTTAAAATTAATCACCGTATGTAAAAATGGTATACGGTTTAAGAAATAATCATATCCATGATAATATAATATGTATATTTAATAGAAATTTAATTTTTAAAGAATTATGATCATAAAAAAATTAAATGTGTGTTATATTCACCCTAGAAAAGAAACTTGGTGCATCATATTAAAATATGTGACACTGAAGTGAAATTGAGATGAATTAATTTAACAAACATATCATTGAAGTAAGATTTAATCAAAATAATTGATTATGTGTATCATATTTAAATACAAATAAAACAAGTTAAAATAGAGAATGATATTGTCAAAATTAATTTCATATATATTCTTAGCATTCCATAATCAATGAAGTATAATTTTAACCCAATCAATGGAAATTGAGTTAAGAAATCCATTTCTTTAAGTCCGAGTCAACACGTACATTATTTATCATAATAAATAATAAACATATGTTAATTATATATCATATTAATAACCATTTTAAATTAAATTATTTATTTTGGATAAATTAGTAGCAGGTTATAATAATTACTTAATTAGTTAAGTTCACGTTAGACATTTTGACGATAGTTGGTACTTGAGTCCAAAATGACATTATTATTATGCATATCATCAAAGTGGTCATTATTCCATCATAAATAGAATAATAATCATGAAATAGTAATAAATTTTTTTAAATCAATTATAATTTTAATTCCATCAAGAAAATATGGATATGAAAAATAAACTATGTTACAATCATGAAGACGGTAGGTCGTACGTATGCATGAGTAAGGATTCTATTTTTTAACGATCATTATGGAAAGAAGGTAAGTTTTATTTTTTCTATAAAAAATATTATAATACACTATATATCATATCACGTATCTAAATATACTTATATATATTTATATCGTTCAAGTGATGTGGTGATGAAAAACTAATCACATCGATTCAGGGAGGTGGCTATCAACACGTACCCACAAAAGACCTTATAATTTTTCTATGAACGGAATAGAGATAATTTAATTGAAAAATTATATTCTAAAATGATAAATATTTCATGAATATAATAATACACCATAATTCTATAATTATAACCATCCATGAGATATGGTGATGCAAAACAAATTAAATCAGTTCGCGAGGTGGTTGTTTGCAGTACACATGAACGATGAATTATTTTACCATTTGATGGAAGTGAAGATGTATATAAGTAATTATAATAAAATAATACCATATTAGTATATGGAGGAAACTATATTTATTATTTAATAATGTTTTAAGGAGTTTTTTGTGGAAGAATAAACAAAACAAAAACACTCAATTAGAAATGATACCTTTTCTTTAGACAACAAACTTTTCTGAACACCTTAAGACAACTACGGGTGGTGTTATTATTAAAATAAGACCTATATAACGTGGGTAGAGGTTCTAAGAAGATATATTAATTGTGATTTTCTAAACCAAAAGATTTTTTAAGTGTTTATAAATGGTAATAATATGTATCGTTTTATAAGAGAGGAGAGAGGAACACATGGAATTTCCCCAACTATTAAACTAATAAAAATTAATTTCCAATTAAAAAGGGATAAAAAGTTATTTATTTAAAATATATTTTTATTATGGCCCAAAAAATACTCATCAAATAAAATCTATATAATTTATGTGTATATTTCTACCCATATTTTTTTGGTTTAACCCTTATTTAAACTCTTTAACTCTTAGCATGACTACATGGGTTTTTACACTTTTAGGGTTAATATAGTTACTATCAAATACCAAACGACTCATAAATGGATAATGGATTTTATGTTAAACTTTATCCCAATAATGTTTCAAAATTTTATATTTTAGTAATTTTATATCATTTATTGAAATATCAATTACTATAAAATATTCATAATGACAATTCTAAGGATTATTCATTACATTGGAATTAATAATATAAATATAACACTTATAATTAGAAAAAACTATTTTATTACATCCCCAACATGTCAAGTTATTATATTTTATTATTTAATCACATTAATTATCTCAAATTATATTTATTTTAATATTTTTAATAATATTTATTTGATATTTGCATTTATAGAATAATTACTGCATCAACATTATGTAAGAATTTATGGAAGTTATTTCATCGATAAAGATTAAAAATAAATTACCATTGAGAGAAAATTTTTTATAGATCTACAATTTATATTTGTATTCAAATATACCCTCTAGAAAACCCAACATAAAAATTATATATTTATTAAAAATATGAGTGTGACGTCATTGAATTTTCCTTAAATAAAATATTATAAACATCATAATAAAATTAAAATAGAAAAATGGCCACATATTCTACCCTTGAATTATTATGGATGTAAATTTATCATCCAATAAAATTGGGTAAAGATTAAAGGTCATTTTAAAGTTCTTATCATATTATTTCCCCCCTTAATTACCTCATTCACCCTTTATCATGGCAACAAAATTAATCAAGGTTAATATTTATATTGTCCAAAAAAGGAACTATTTACTAGATATGGAACTCTTAGATAAAAGAATGGAATAAATTATTTCAATATTAAAAATTTATAATTTGTAGAAATTAATTTAAAATTAATCCTTTAAAACACAATGATAAATACTTTTCTTGAAAAATGCATTTTTATGGCTGAAAAATTACTTATGAAAAAAATAAGGTATAAGAATGATTAAAATGAAATTAATTAGATTATATTTTTAAAAAAATATTTAAGTTAATTTATCAAATTAAAATCATAACGATACTTTTTAATATGAATAAAATAATAGTTTTATAATAATCCATATTTTTCACCATTCATTAGAAAATCAATATTTTAAAAAAACGTTAAGATTCACTCTAATCTAATTTTAATATAAGGATTTCAAAAATTAAGTTTTTTTGTCATATAATTTTTCAAAAACTTTCAAAAATTAAATATATCTATTTTCTCATAGTTAGAAATAAAAAATAGCTTTTTGAAGAAACCATTCATTTTATTAATAAAATAACTTTACTAAAAATTATGTGTTTATTTCAAAAGAATAAATAAATATAAAAATCATAATATAGTTTATCATATTAATACCCACCAATTAATTTCATTGTTTATAAAAGTTGCGTTAAAACAATATTATTTAATAATATACCATGTTTTGTTTAAGATCGAGGTTGTGTACACCACAAGATATTTATTAAAAAAAATTTATTCAAAAATATTAGGATGTTACATTCTCCCCTACATCAATAAATTTAATCCTCCCAATTTAAAATAGCATATAAAAAATATAGGTTTGATATTTGGAAATTTTTTTGTGCAAATACCATATCTTAAAAAAGTATAAATAAAACATCCTCTTAAAAAGTGATAAAGGGAAGTGTAAAAGTCACCTGTAATAACACGAAATAGGTTTCCATTTAGGATAAAATAAATGGGGAGTAAAAAATGAATATGGAAAAGAAAATCAACTATCATTTTCTGATGTAGGGTGATAAAAAACAAGATAAAGAGCATTGATTTATCAGTAATAAATGTAAACGGAGAAATTTTTTGTTCCAAAATAATTTTTTCTATAGTTGGGGGATTATTTTACTAAATATAGTAAGAACATAAGTAAGTATACTTACCTAACAAGTATAATTTCATATTTTAATCAATTTCCATTACAAACAAATATTTTTCTCTAAATTATGAGTATGATTTTTTTATGCTAGATGAACTAGAACCAACTTCACAGATCAACGAATCTACCAAAGAATAACCATATATTACTTTTATCCTCAAAAATTAATAAAAAAAATAGTTAAAACATGATAAGATAATTCCTAAATATAAAAAATCATCATATTTTATAAATATACTTTACTTAAAAAATCAGCAGTAATACACAAAATTAAACTTAGATCACTCAATAAATAAGTATCCTTAAGTGTCCTAAAAAATGATCTATCCTAATATTAAAACCCAGAAAAACATATAGTATTGATCACATAGTCATACAATATAAATTTAATATTTTTCTAAAAATGTGAATTCCCTAAACATTTATTGTCCAAGATACTCTAACCATTTCCATAAATATCCTAAATCACCATAAATCCACAATAAAATCATATATTCCTCCAAAATAAAATTTAACATTTTTTCCTAAAATAATAATTTTTTTTAACTTAATCATATAGGGTTACTAAAATAGTGAGAATCATTCTAAAATAACATAAATCACATATCACTAATTAAATTTACCATACCATCATTATATATATGATATCTTTTAAATAATGAAAAACTATGTCAAATTAACTAGGACATCACATAGGCCAGTGGTAGGTGATGCACCCCTATCTCTCTTCAATCGTTTTTTCAAGCCCCATATCCTTGCTGGACATGATGGGTTATCACCCAGCCTATGAGTTGTCCTTTTTATAAAACTATATTAATATTTTCCTTACAAAATTCTCATGAATAACATCAATATATTAAACATTATATAAAAGTTTTAACCTCAAAGGTTATTTCAAACATTACCTTTTGTATTCCCAAAAATATAATAACTCATAATTATTATAAGTTCAAAGATAATATAAACCCTAAATGATATAATTAACATTAAACTCATGTACACAAAGAGTAATTCATTATTATTCAAATAACCCTTTTCACGTGTAGGCATTAATGGATACAAGTACCTAAAACATGTATCAAATCTCAATAAATATATCCCACGCATTATTAACTTTTCACTACACTTTTCATTGGTATTGATTGCATCTAACAAATGTTTCCAAAATTTTAAAACAAAACATAAAATATAATATCCTTAGGTGTTTATTGTTTCTCATGATATTTAGTATATCTCAAAATATCACAGATAAAAACATAATTCACTCAATATCTCTCTTAAAACTTTAACCACAATTTTTTGTTTTATCCCTCTATAAATAAAATATATGAAATATATCATTATGATTCATCTATATCAACCCAAAAAAATTCATACTTTTTCCATAAGAAAATAAATCATACATTAAATCCAGAAATCAATGTATTCCTTTATGCTATTAATATCTTCTTTATCTTCCAACATAAAGTCCATATCTACTAAAAAATAGTCAAGTCCTTGGCGGTATTTTCATTTTTGAATGAGATGTATATGTTGAAATTGTTTAATCCTATAAAATAGACACCATGGTCCATTTATATTTTAGAGAAATGAAAATGTATTGGATAGATCAAATAGTTTCACGCAAGTGATTTTACTGTCCAAAAAAACTCTCAAAATAATTTGAACAATATTTAACTAGGATAGTGATGATTAAATAAATTGGTAGGGATAAAAAGGATGTGTGAGATCAATTAACATTCATCTTGATAAACAAACTTGATTTTGTAGAAAGGAATATCATTAAAAAAATTAAATTAATTATTACATGTTAGAATGAAAATGGTCCTTTTAAAGATAGTACCCTTAGAAAGTCTATAATACTCTAACCTTAAATTCCATTATTCCTAACTCTATTATCCTTCTAAACCAAGTATCAAAAAATATCATTAATCTCTGAAAAAGACATAACTTAAATAAAAAAAGGTATAAATAAGACATCGAAATTAATATCAACCATAAACTTATAAACCCGATATTATAACAAAGAATCTTAAGCTATCCTCATCTGAATCATAAACATACTTTCTTTGGGAATATTATCAATGTTATTCATATGTTTATGTTACCTAATTCTCCTAAATCAATTTCCCAAGGATTTTAATGAACACAATTCTATCCCAAATCTAGTGATCTCAACTACAGTAGCCTAGAGTCTGTTTCTACTTTATAACATTGGCATAAGATATAAGGAATTGCATCCTGAAAGACCAAATAGCTTTGTAGACTTGGTAAAACAGATAAAAACATGATTCCTACAATAATATTTAAAATAATAATTAAAAAAATGGATAATAGTATTATTCCCTCAAGAATATCCTTGTATAAAAATCATAGTACACTTCATAGATTCATGTAGAATAGAAACAAAATAAAGGTGATCTCAAATATTCATTAAGGGTTAAGTACATAAGAAGCTATCATGAATCAATATCCATAAACAACGTGGAAAGTAAACTAACTAAAAACACATTCCATTTGAAAACATGACTATTATAGGAAGATAAGGCACAATCATTATGTAAATTTAAATGATTGAAACAAATTCCATTTAATCAATAACATGAGAAAAACATATTAATCCATGGTATATATCATAGTGAAAATATCATGAAAAAAATAACTAAATTACTAATGAGGAAAATAATTAAATAATTGATGTCATGTTTCCAATGAGCATGAAATAATTACCTTTAATACCTTTCATAATGAAATTTAATCATTATAGTTAAAAAACATTTAATTTTTCTAACTTATTAATCTCATGAAACTATGGATGCATCTGGGGGATTTTCTATAATGGTCCCCACCCATTTTTACGTGTACAAATTATTATGTATATATTGAATAATCAATTTAATTCATAAAAAATTAGTAATTATCATCAAGTATATATATTTAGTAAGAGATATGGATATACCACTATTTCCCTAGTTACTCAAATAACATTCAAAGTAAAAATTGTATGTAAAAATGGTGTAGGGTTTAAGAAATAATCATATCCATGATAAAATAATGTGGATATTAAATATAAATGAAATTTTCAGTGAATGATGATCATAAATAAATTTAATGGGTATTATATACACCATCTAAATGAAATAAGGGGAATTATATTATAATATGCCTCAATGAAGTGAACCTGATATGAATTCACATAAAAAATCATATCGTCAAAGTTAGAGTTCATAAAATGAATTGATTATTTGTTAGAACTTTAAATGCACATAAAATAATTTTAAATATCATATAATATAATCTAAATTAATTACACACATAATTTTATCATGACATAATTATTAAAGTATAATTCAAACCTAATAAATGGAAATTGAGTTTAAAAAACCCCTCACCTTAAGTCTAAATCATCACATACATTATTTATCTTCCTTGATAAGAAACCTAGGATAATTATATAATTTATTGAGAATATTTTCAGGTTTATTATTACTTTTATATTAGTTATTATAATGTTATAACAATTACTTAATTATTTAATTTCTTGATTAACATTTCTACAATATTCAATACTAGATTCAAAAATGAATTTGGTATGATTTATATAGTAAAACTGGTCACTATTACATCATTTTTAGAATACTAATTCTTAGAAAATTAAAATTATTATTAATCAATAATTATTTTTAATCCATCTATCAAATATGGGTATTAAAAATAATTTATGTTACAATCATGGAGATAGTAGGGCATACGTATGTCTGAGTAATGTTTCCATTTTTCAATATTCATTATAAAAACTCAGTAAGTATTAATCTAAATTTAAAAAATTAATATAATATTATATATATCATATAATTTTTTTAAATATACTTATATATATCATCCCTGTGATGTGGTGATGAAAATACAACTCACATCGCTTCGTTGAGGTGGTAGTCCCCAAATACGCAAAAACCACGATATCATTTTTATGTAGATAGAATGGAAAGAATGTAAATGATATATTATAATTTAAGAATGAAAAACATGTAATTAATTTCTTATATAAAACATTATTCCATAATTATAACTGTTATTTATAGACAGTGATGGAAAATGAAATACATCGGTTCGCGAGGCGGTAGTCTGCCCTACACATGAACGATGAAGTCATTTATAATTTGATAGAAGAGGATATGGGTATATGTAATTATAAAAAAATAATAACATATTATTATATATAAGATACTATAGTTATTATTTTTTCATGGTTTAATAATGGGTGATGGATGTGGAATAATAAACAAATCAGAAACATTCGATAAGAAACGATACATCTTCATGAGATAATATCCATTGCATAACACATTAAGATCACTAAGGGTTGTTTTATTAGTAAAATAATACCTATATAATGTGAATAGAGATTCTAGAAATATATTTTAATAGGCATTGCAATAACCAAAAATGTTTTATAAGTGTGTAGAAATGATAAGAATCGGTACCCTTTTATAAGAGATGAGATGGTCACTTTTGGAATTTTCCAAAATATTAAATTAATATAAATAATTTTTCCATTAAAATTTGATAAAAAATTACTTATTTCGGAATTTAAGGTTATTATGGGTCTAAATTACTTCATAAAATAAAAAATATATTTTTTTTAACTATAATTTCACCCTCCTCATTTGGTTTTAACCAATATTTAACCACTATATCTCTTAAGATAAAAATGTGGAATTTTACACTTTGAGGGTTAATATAGTAACTAGAAAATTAAAAACGACCCATATATAGATCATAGATTCAATTTTAAACTGTATCCAAATTGGTTTGAAAATTTTATGATTTTTACTAATTTCATATAATTTAATAAATTATTATTTACTATAAAATATTCACAATGTCAAATTTAAGGACTATTCATTACTTGGACACTAATAATCTCAAGATAAAACTTATAATTATAAAAAACTATTTTATTAAATCCCTAGAATGTCAATTTAATCTATAAAATTGTCTTTTAAAATTAATTATCTAAAATTGTATTTATTTTAATATTTTTAATAACATTTATATGATATTTCCATTGGTAAACTTATTACTCGATAAACGTTGTGTAAGAATTTAAAATAATTATTTTTTCACTAAAAAATAAAAATAAATTAACATGATGAATATATATATTTTAGGTTTAAAATTTACAACTACAACATAATATATTTTCTGGATAACCACATATTAAAAAAGATAAGTTATTAAAAACGAAAGTGTGAAATCTTTGACTTTTCTTTAAATAAAATATTATAAATATCATAATCACTTAAAACTAGATAAGAAAGGCCATATATTATAACCTTGAATTATTATTGGAAAAAATTAATCATAAATTAATATTTTGGCCTATTTAAGGGTCTTTTTCTGGTCCTTATCATATTATTTTTTCCTCTTTATTACCTAATTTACTCTTTATCATGTTAAAAAAATTTAAAAAGGTTAATATTCATATTATCTAAAAATAAAATGGATCTATATAATAAATCTTTAACTCCAAAATAAAAATATCTAAAACATTTTTTAAAATTAAAAAAAAAACATAATTTGCATAAATTAATTTAAAATGTATCCTACAATATATAATAAAAAATAGTTTTCTTGAAAATGCATTTTTATGAAAAAAATTACTTATTCCAAAATAGGGTGTAAGGATGATAAAAATTAAATTAACTATATTATATATAATAAAAAATTACATAAGTTACATTTAGATAAAATTAAAATCACAAAGTTACTTTTTAATAAAATTAAAATAATAGTTTTATAAAAAATCGATATTTTTCATCGTTCATTGGAAAATAAATATTTAAAAAAAAAAAATTCCCCCTGAGATAAAATTAATATGATGATTTAAATAATTAATTTTATTTTATTAAATACATTTTATAAATTTTTCATAAATTAATTACATTTTTTTCTCATTGAAATAAAAAAAATGACTTTTTGATGAAAACATAAATTTGAAGAATAAAATAACATTACTATAAATTATGTGTTTATTTCATCAAAATAAATAAAGTTTAACCTCATAATATATTAACTAATATTCAAATGATATAAATTAATGGCTAGTTTATAATAACCATGTTAAATAATAATATTTAATATTATATCAGAGTTCGTTTAAGATCGATGTCTCGTGCACCACAAAATATCAATTAAATTATATATACTCTAAAATATTGGAATTTTACATCCCCCCATTCAATAAATTTCATCCTCACAATTTTAAATTTCACTTCAAAAATCATGGGTTTATATTTTAAAATTCCTTTGTATAAATCCTACATTGTAAAAAGTATTAATAAAAATTCCTCTTAAAAAAGTGAAAGGGGAGTACAAAGGTCATCTGCAATAACATGTAATAAGTTTTCATGTAGGAGAACATAATTGAGAAGTGAAAAAATGGATATTATAGAGAAATAAAAAGATTATGTTCTGAGGTAGAGTGATATAACAAATTATAATGAAAAAGATAACCATCATAAAAACATTAATATGTGATCGGTTCAACGAAATTGATTTCGTAGTAAGAAAAGTAAATGAATAATGTTTTGGTGTTAAAATTATCATTATAGAGTTGAAGGATTGTTTCAGTTCCTAGAGTAATAACATAAGGAAATATACTTACTTCACAATTCTAATTCCATCCTTTAATCAATTTCCACCACAAACGCATATTTTTGTCCAAATGAAGAAAAAAAAATTTATGCCTGATGCACTGGAATCATCATATATGGATCCAAGAATCCAAAAAATAACTACTTATTTCCCCGATATTTATGGATTAATAAGAACGAAAACTCTTAAAACATGATAAGATAATTCCCAAAAATAAAAAACCTTCATATGAATAAAAACAACTTTAATCTCACAAAATTCAACAATAATACCCCAAATTCAACTTAGACCAGTCAATAAATATGCATCATTAAATTTCGAAAAACAATTAAAAACATTGATTGAAACCTAAAAATCTGGGGGATTAGATCACATTGTCTTCAAAGGTTAGATTAATATTTATCTAAAAATGTTAACTCCTTAAATGTATAGTCTCTCAGATTTGATAAAAATTTCCATAAATGACCTAAATCACTATAAACCAACAATACAATTGTATATTCCTATATAATAAAATTAAATATTTATTCCTCAAATAATATTCAATTTACCATATTTATATAGGGCTCCTAAATTAGTGAACATATTTTGGAATAACATAAATCACATATCAAAAAATAACTTTCAATCACATGGTTATCTATAAAATATTTTTAAAATAAATAAGGACTATGTCATATTAACTAGGACATCATATAGGCCAATGGTAGGTGATTTACCCTTGTCGCCCATCGATCATGGGTTTAATCCCCATGGCCTTTCTAGATGTGACATGTTTTCACCCAGCCTACAGATATTCCTTTATCTAGAAATCTATTATTATAATCCTTAAAACATTCCAAAAAGTATCCTTAACATATTAAAAATTATATAAATGTTTTAATATCAATATTTATCTTGAACATATCATTTTTCATTCAAAAAAAATAATGACGAATAATTATCTTAAAATAAATGAGTATAGAAACCCTAAAAGTTATTATTACCTTTAAAATTATTTTCATAAATAGTAAAGTAATTATTCTTAAATAATACTTCTTCAGATGTTAAAATTATGGGTTACTAGTACCACAAACATTTATCAAAACTCAATAAATGTCTCTCACAAATTACCATTTTTTTTTCACTACAAAACTTTTCAAAGGTATTGATTTCAACTAACATATGATTCCAAATTTTAAAAAAAACTACTATAGATTATACTTAGGTGTCTCAAGATTATCATTATATTTAAGACATTTCAAAAAATCAGTGATACAAACATCTTTCATAAACCATTAACCATTATTTGTTGTTTTATACCTCTATAAATCAAATATATGACATATACCATTATGATTCATCTATATCAACCCAAAAAAAGATTCATCCTTATATGATAATAAAATAATTCATACTTAAATATAGACATCAGTGTATTCCATTATATTACTGATGTCATCTTTATCTTATAGTATGAATTTCGTATATCAAGAAAAAAAATAGTCAAGTCTATATTAGTATAAACCATGTCGAATGATATGGATAAATTGAGATTTTAAAATAATATAAGAGTTAATCCATGATCCATTTAAACTTTGGAGAAATTAAAATGTATTGGATAGATCAAATATTTTATTTTAATTGATTTGAATTTCAAAAAAACATTGAATATCATTTGAACAATTTTTTTAAGATAGTGATGAATAAATCATCTGGTAGGGATAATAAGGTTACATGTGATCCTTTACCATTCATATTGATGAATGATACTTAATCCTCACAAAGTAACATCATTAAAACATTAAATGGATTATTAAATTTTAGAATGAAATTGGTTCGTTTAAGGATAGTTCCCTTAAAAACTCCATAATACTATAAATTCCAGATCTTTTATTCCTAAGCTGATTATACTTCAAAATAAAATATAAAATAATATTATTAATCTCATAAAAATCCATCAATTAAACAAAAAATGGGTGTCAAAGATATTGAAATTTTGATCAACCTTATACTTATTAAGACATGATTTTAACTAACAATTTTAACAATCCTCATTCGAATCATACACTTATTATTTTTTGGAATATTCTCAAAGTAATTCATAGGGCTATGTTCCCAAATTTTCCTAAATCTAGTTCCCAAGGTTTCTACTACACTTCCTTTGATACCAAATGTAATGATCCCAACTCTAGTATCCAAGAGTCAGTGGTTAAATTTTTAAATTTGCATAAGATACAAGTAATAACATCCTGAAAAAACAAATAGTTTAGTATTATTGGTAAAATAGATACAAACATGATTACCATATTAGTTTTGAAAACACAAATTAAAACCTTATTATTTTAGAATAAAATTTTTCATTTTAGAAAATAATTTAATAAAAATAATATTACACTTCATGGATTCATGGGGAAAGGAAAAAAATCAAGGGTATGCTAAAATGCTCGGTAAGTGTTTTGTACAATAGAAGCTATCATGAATCAATAAGAAAAAACAACATGGAAATGTAATTAAATGAACACAAATACCATTTAATAACATGAATAACATGAGAATATAAGGCATAATCATTATGAAAAAGTATATAATTGAAAAAAATTTCCATTTAATCAATAAATTTAGCACAATCTGAATACATCGATAACATAATAGTGAAAATATCATGGATAATAATAACATAATTAATAATGAAAAAAATTCTTAACAACTCGATTTAATTTTTCCTAGGAACATGATACATTTACATTCAAGACCATACATAATGTAGTTTAATAATTATGGGTAAAAATCCAGTTAATTTGGCCAACTTATTCATCTTAGGAAGCTATCACTACATTGAGGACATTTTCTATATATGGTCCCCACCCATTATTTCATGTCCAAATCATTCATCATATTTCAAATAATAGATTTAATTCATAAAAAATCTTCATATCATAATGTATCCATGTTGAGTATAATATTCATAGTTACCATTATTTCCCCAATTATTCAACTTACTTTTTAAGTAATCACTATAGGTAAACATGTTATATGATTTAGAAAATAATCATATCCATGATTCAAGAATATAGTTATTTAAAAGAAATCTAATTTTAAAATAGTGATGATCAAAAATAAATAAAATGGATTGTATGTAAAACATAGAAAAAAATTTGGTTTATAATATAAAAATATACCTCAATGAAGTTAAATTGAGATGAATTCCCTTAAAAATTACATCATTGAAGTGGGAGTTAATAAAAAAATGGATTATTTGTATAAAATGTAAATACACATAAAAAAGTTTAAATATAACATAATATAATCAAAATCAATTTCATACATAATTTAACCATTACATAATCAATGAAGTATAAATTTAACCTAATGAATGAAAATTGGGTTATGAAATCACTTACCTTAAGTCCAAATCATCACACACATTCATTATCATAAAAAATAATAAAAATAGTTTCATTATTTAATTTATTGATATAATATTCCAATAAAATTATTATTTTTATATCACTTATTATAATGTAAAAAAATTACTTAATTAGTTAATTTCTCATTCGATATTTTGATGATATTCTGTACTTGAGTCCAAAAATAACTATGGTATAATGACAATAGACAATGAATTAAATAATAAATAATAAAAAAAATCATGAAATAATTATCATTTTTATAAATAAAATATACTTTTAAATCCATCCATCAAATATTGTTATGAAAAATAAACTACATTACAATCATGGAGACGGTAGGTCATACGTACGTATGAGTAATATTTCCATTTCTCAACGATCATTAGGGAAAGAAGGTAATTATTGTTTTATATTTAAAAAATAATTATAATATAAAGTAAATAATATTAATTCATTAAATATACATATATATATATGTATCATCTATGTTTGTGGTGATGAAAAACCAATCACATCGCTTCATGGATGTGGTGGTCCACACATACGCGCAAACAGTATTATCATTTTTCATTGCATGGAATGGTAAGAATTTAAATGATATATTATATTTTAATAATTATAAATATTTCATGATTATTATATATAAATTTTAATTCCATCTT
This sequence comes from Viscum album, assembly GCA_963277665.1. NCBI lineage: Eukaryota > Viridiplantae > Streptophyta > Magnoliopsida > Santalales > Viscaceae > Viscum > Viscum album. The sequence continues at coordinate 392,201,396 of OY728147.1, read as the reverse complement.
TATAACCATTCTTTAGATATGGTTATGTAAAATAAATTACATTGGTAAGTGAGACGGTATTCCTCAGTACACACAAATAATGAATTCTTTTCCAATTTGATAGAAGTGGATATGAATATAGGTAATTCTACTAAATTAATAAAATATAATTATATTTATTTTATTGGATATATTATTTTATCACAGTTTAATAGGGCTTGATGGATGTGGAAGAATAAACAAAATAGAAACGCTAGATTACAAATGATACCTCTTCTTTGGACAATCTTATTTTATTAATAACTTAAGACCACGAAGGGTCATGTTGTTCCAGAAATAACACCTATATAATTGGGATGTATTCTGGGAATATATTTTAGTATTTATTTTAAAAACCAAAATTGTTTTTAAGTGTGTATAAATGTGAAGAAGATGTTCCCTTTTATAAGAGCAGAGAGGGGCACTTTTCGAATTCCACAAAATAATAATTTAATATAAATTAATTTTTAATTAAAAATGGATCTAAAGTGATATATTTAAAATTTATGTTTATTATGGGTTAAAATAACCTTATATAATGAATTTTAGAGAAGTTTTGACTATATTTATTCACTTATCTTTCAAATTTAACCCTTACTTAACCTCTTTAACTATTACTATGATAACATGGATTTTTACTATTTGAGGGTTAATATAATAACTATAAAATTCCAGGCACCCATAAATGGATCACATATGAATTTTTTTTAATTTAAAAAAGTCAGTCATCCAAATTTAATATTTTTTGTAATTTTTTATCAATTAATAAAATACTATTATCTATAAAATTTTTATAACGGTAATTTTAAGAACTACTCATTAATTTTCCTTTAACAATATCTAGATAACCCTTACAATTCTAAAAAAATATTTTATTAAATACCTATAATTTAAATAAAACCTAAAAAAACATTTATTACATTAATTATATCAAATTATATTTATTTTAATTTTTTAATAACATTTATTTGATATTTCTATTGATAAAATAATTTTTGTGCCAAAGTTTTTTATGAATTTAATGTAATTATTTCATCAATATAATTTAAAAATAAACTACCATTACTGAAAAAAAAAATTTATATTCCAAATGGATATTTTTAGTAAAATATATACTCTGGATAAACCCATATTAAAAATGATATATTTATTTGAATTATGAGGGTAACATCTTTTAATTTTCATTAACTAAAATATTATAAATTCCATAATAACATAAAAAAAATGAAAAAGTACATATATTCCAAAAATGAATTATTATGGAGGAAAATAACTCCTAAAATAAAATTGAGGAAATTTTGAGGGTCATTTTATAGTTCATATCATTTTATTTTTACCCTTAATTACTAATGTTACCCTTTACTATAGTAACAAAATTTACCAATGTTGCTATTCATATTGTCCAAAAATAAAAAAGACCAATTTATATATGTGGGAATCCTAAATTAAAATAGTTGATCATTTTTTTAAAATTAAAAACAAATATTTTTAGAGATTAATTTAAAATTAATCCCACAAAATGAAATAATTTTTTTTTCCTGAAAATGATTTTTAAGGAAAATAATCACTGATTCCAAAATAAGGTAGAAGGATTATTAAAATTAAATTAATTAGAATATATATAACCAAAAATTAATTAATTTACTTTCATATCAAATTCATATCAAAATGGTAATTTTTAATAAAAATAAAATAATAGATTTATGAAAATCATTATTTTCACCATTCCTTGTAAAATCAATATTTTCCAAAAAATCCCAAAAATTCACCCTAAGATAATTTAAATTTTATGATTTAAAAATTGAAGTTAATTTAACAAATACATTTTCTAATATTTTTAGTAATTAATTTTATTTATTTTCTCCTAGAAAGAAATAAAAAAAATCACTTTTTGAAGAAAACATAAATATGAGGAATAAAACCAATTTACAAAGAATTATGTGTTTATATCCTAATAATAAATAAATATTAACTTAATAATATAGTTAATCCAATTCAAGTACACAAATTTAAGAAAAATTTTATAATAGTTGTGTCAAAATAATAATATATAATTTCATATCGTGGTTTGTTTAAGTTCGGTGTTGCATGTACCACAAGCTACCAATTAAATTATATATATTCTAAAATTACAGGATGCTATATTTATGGAGGTAGGTAGAAATGGATACAAGATAAATCATCCAACAAAGAGTATACTTCATCAATTATTTCATGTTTCCCAACATAAGTTGGTTTTTTGGGACCATCCTCTCATGAATGAAGTGTTGTTTCAAGCAAAATTTGCTTACTTACACGTTTAAGAGTAGATGAATTTTCAAGGGGCAAGGAATTATAAGATTATAGAATTAAATAAAACATAGGATGTGAATAATTCATTTATGGTCTCTTTAGGAAGAAGAAGTAGATAAGTAATGTATGTGTATGGAATGGTAAAAGGCCACGAGATAATTAATTTTAATAAGAATGAGATGAAGACTGAGTTATTTTTTTACTTATATACCAAAAGTTTAAAGTGGTCCATTTAAGATACTATAAGTAATTAAATAATAATGTTTTGTATAATATTATATTATTGAGTTTTATAAGGTGGATTTATGCATCCTTGGGCTCATGAAAACTTAGAATATCATTTTTTCATAGCATGCATTCAAAAATTAATAGCACAATAATGGATCACGATCCAGGAAAAAATTTAAGGGTACTATAATTAATTATAAATATTTAATGGGATATGGGTAATTACAAGGACTCAATATAAGATGAAGTACTATATGTTTTTCCATGGAAACATATTAGAAGTAATGTTGTTAAGTTGATCCAAACTCCTTATGGACAAGATATAAATGGGGTACAGAAAGGAGGGGGTAAGGACATATCAAGACTAAGTAGAACGGTATCAAGATCATATCAAGGTAAGAATATTAAAATAATATGGCTAGAGGATAATCTTTAACTTTTTCTATGAAGTATGGGCTAGCTCAAAACTTTCATGAGAATGCACCATGTCTAATTTGTGTGGAAGTAGATGGGTATAATAGTAAAACACTTAAGTTGGCTATAGACATAGAGTGTTTTATTTATAGAGTATGTATTTTTGGAATTTATACTTATATTAATGGGGTTTAGGGGATGTCATAGAAGAAGAAGAAAAAACCTTTTTTCTTCATAGGATTTGACAATTTCATCTAATAATTCCTTCAAATATATTTTTCCATTATTGAATATTGTATTAAAATATTTTTCTTTAAATTACATTCAGTCAAACCTATTAAATTTCATTGTTTTCACTTGGATTCTACTTTAATCTCACCCAAGAAAATGCCATCTTATCAACCACGGAAATTATTCTTTTGATATCCTCTATAAAGACTCATCTAATGTTTCTTGTCCGATCATTTAGAAATTCTCTAATTCAATGTAGTAGAAATATGGCTAAAATTTATGCCACTCGAATGAATTGGAACTCTAAATATAAATATGAAAATAAAGGGATAAATAACTTCAAATATATAAGAAATAAAACTGTCAAAAAATGAAAAAATGGACATAGAATAGATGAATAAACCAATTAAAAAATAAATAATCTAGCTACACCCATATCCTAGAAACCTAATTTAGTATAACATAATTTATTTTTTTTAAAAAAAAGAACAAACACCATTTCTAACTATTTATCATAAGTGATAAGTGCATTGAATAACCTCGGTATTTAAAAATGTCAAAGAAACATGTAAAATTCAAATAGATATAAAATAATATGACATACATGTTACTTTTCTTGTAATCCAAAATGAGATCTAAAGATAAATGATTCCACCTCTTCAAAAACCATAGACTCTAGAATATGGATATCAATAATAAATTGTATTAATATTAACACAAATAGTAGAAACCAATTTTTTTATATCAATAGAAAATAATAATGAAAATTTAATTCATTATGTATAATTAAAAAGAGATTATTTAGAATATGGAAAATGCACAAGATTTCATGAAATTCAAATTCATGTAGATGTTAATTGACAAGTAATTAACATGAATAAAGTAATACTAGTACATATAGGTATGAAAAACTATGATGGAAATGCTATTTTTTAAGCTTCATTTTTGGGTTCTCTGATTTTTAGATATATAGAAAACTAGAATTTCATGTAACTATTCCTTCAGGATCACCGATATTTAGCTCATAAAAAATGAATGATAGAAATTATAAAAAAAAATATCAACTTGTTTCTAAATATTCAGTCATCAATATACAACATAGACAATCTTTTTACCCTGAAGTAGTAATAAACCTGACCACTTTCTCAGTATAAATTGGGCACTAAATAATTCAAATTACTAATTTAATAATTTTTTACACTTTAAATAATGAAATACATATTTTTGTGTGGTTTATTCTATTATTTCATCTTTATCCTAACATGCATAAGAATAGATAGAAAAACTATTGAAAATGCAAAGTAAAATTTCACTAATTTACCAAATAATAGACCAAATATTATTATGATACCAATAAATTACATAAGAAAATAAATTTATGGGAATGATAAAAAACTGGCTTCACATTATGAAAATATCAAAAAAAAAAGGGAAGGAATCAGAATCCCCAAAACTCTTATGTTCACACATTTTACTTAAAAAATCAATCTAATGTTGTATATTGATTTATAAAATGTTTCATTTTTTCATTTTTAATAAACTGGTGGAAAATTTTAATAGAAAATATTATTTATTGTATCACAACATATGAAATCTTATGAATTATATCTTTAATTTTCACTTTCTATCAAACTATATTGTTTTTAAAATGTCATTTCAATTTTCATTTTCTAAATAATGTCTATAATTTACAAAATGTAATAATTTTTTGCAAAATAATAATTGAAAAAAATACAAAACCAAACATTATCTATGTACTTCTTCCACAGTGATTGATCTACTCCCATGAGTCCTTGAAAACTCATCACTGTATGAGAAAAAATTTCAATTACACAATTTAAAACAACAATTAAATTAAGTTCAATGATAAATTCCTCAAGGAATGATCATGGTAGTAATTTAAAGCTCTCTATAATATTAGTTGAAGATATATTGTATGCATTCTACATTTGGTTATGAAAAAAAAAATTATTTAATTTTATAAAAAAAAATCAAGTTGATCTTATTTTAAATTGTTTTAATGAAATCATGGTGTTCAATATATAAAAATAGTGGTAATTTATCCTTGTATTTGAAATTTTTTTATCAGGTTGAAGAATATTTTTTTTCATTTTGTTGTCATAGAATTTAAAAATATATTATAAAATATGCTATAAAATATTTTATAAACTAAATGAATTAGTGTAAGGGCTACTAATCCATGTGTTTTCATTTTCCAAAATACACGAAAAAAATATGTTTTTTATTTTCCATAAATCTATCATTTTCATTTTAAAATTTTGAAAATAAATTAAAATGATTCTACCCCTAGTCCAATTTATAAAGAAAAACTTGGGTTCATTTTTATAGTGACCTGGCCTTTTTCTAAATGAATTTTTTTGTGGACAAGTAAATTTTTTATTACATAGTGTAGTTATAGAAAATACTTGAAATACATTGGTTATTTTAGACCACTTTAAATTGTTCCCTATTGGATTTAAGAGACAATTATTCATTGTAACCATTGATGATATCACCATTTTATAGTGATAATAGGATTAGTATATATTAAGGGTCATTATAAATCCAATTGATATAGACAAAAGAATCAAAAACCTTGACAATTTGGACCGTACCCTATGAATCCCATTTATTGAAGCTTTTGAGAGAGATGGAATAACTGGGTTTTTCTCTTGATCAAGGTCATTCTTAGGTTCCACAACTAAAGCAAGAGTGAAACCAATTATAGGATATGTTCAATTTTATCAAGATCATGACTCAAATGATGTTTGATGTACCACCCCATGAATTGTTCACCATCACACACCTAACTTTAAGGGAATACACTACTATAATTAGACGTTTTGTATCTAGATGCTAAAATTATGAATTTTTATGTTTTTATTATTAATGACAAAATTTTTATATTTACCCTTTTTTATTATTACTTGATAAATTATTAAATATCAATTTTTATAAAAATTACATTTGATGTGATAAACTGAAACTGTATTATTTGGGAAATACATAGCTTTGATCCAAACACTCTTTTTTATGAATTCAGAAATATTTGAAATAAATTTTAATTTTATAAAATATTCTTATTAAATAAAATTTATTTAAATTTAAATAATAATATAATCTTATGAAGTCAAATGTAATTTTTCATATGGGTTAGAAAACATTTATTTTAAAAAACTAGCATTCTTTCATAAATGAGGAATTAGATATAAAAGAGAAAATTTTAAAAAAATTAGAATTTTTTTAATAAAATAAATATTATTTTTGAAATCATTATGTTGAAATTATCCAATGGTTAATTTTTCTTAATTTAATGATATATTTTAATTTTTGGGTAAAACATAAATATAGTAAAAAAATATGGTATATATTATAACATCATAAAAGATCCAAACTTGGGTAATAAATACTATAAAGATAATCCATGACCTAAATCATGTTTTTCTTTTTAAAATTATCTTTTTTATGTTATTTAATTAATTATATTAACCTTTAAAAAATCCTCATAAATCAATATTATATTTTAATTTTATTAATTAATTCTTTAGGAACATGACTTGCTTCAACGTCACCAAAAGTATTATTTTAATGAGTTTGGTTTTTATACAAAAAAAATATTAGAAACCCCACTTATTTGGTAAAAAAAATTTAAAAACCATTTTATGGTTATTGGTTCATATTTATTTATGGTATAGAGTCCGAAACCTATTTTAAAAAATTAATAAAAACAATTCCCATATTTTTTTCTTTAAAAACACACCCAACCATCCATTCCTCTTCATGAAAAACCCTTGGAGAAAGGAGTAACTCTATATTTATCTTCCTAGATCCCCCTATTTTCCCTCAAATATCTTAATAAGATCCTCCCATGCTTTTAGAAGATCCCTCTCAAGGTAAGCGATCCTCTCATTTCCACATAATTTGAGCACCTTTTTATTTTAAACCTTTTAATTTTCAATTGTACATGTTAGGATATGTTTTCAATAATATAGTATACTTTCCTTATTATATACATGTGATGAGATACCCCTTTCATTGTCATTATCCCCTTCCCTTGTATATTTATTTACCCCCATTATGCTGCTGAAATTATCCTATTATATTTTTTTCAAAACTTTGGTATTGTTAATACCTACACCCATTTACACTCACGGTTATACACCTACTTATACCTATACTTCATTTATTTCGGACATCAGTTTATGTAACCCACACTCTTTAATTGTATGATTAAATATGATGAAATAGGATATAATGTCGAATGATCTAATTGGCACACCAATGCATGTACTTGATATGAATGTGACAGCTGGTCCCAAAATTATATAGCCTCATAATGTAATGGGTAATGTTTTCACCTTATGGTATTCCATGTATAGTGAATAGGAGGTTATAACAACTACACAATGTTATGTTGCCTCGAAAATTATCCATGACTTATGTTTATTATATCTTGTTTTACATGGATGCCACATTTCCATGATAGATTTATGTTATCATATTGTATCATGATTTAATTTTTATTTTTATGATTCTTGGCCATTTTATGTCTCCATGATTTTTGTCTTTACTGACATGTATTTATTTGATCATTATTTTCATTGATTTTTCCCTTAATGGGAATTATAGCACAACCATTTCTTATGTATGTTACCGAGTTATCATGTCTAGTATTATAAGGACAATGTATTTCAAGAGAGTGTTAATGAGTTTTTAAAAAAGTCATTGTATACCTGTTTTATGTTGTTATGTTATATACATATTTATCAAGAAACACTAGGCCTCGCAATCTTCTAGGGATGTAATAAGTTTGTCTTTATGTAATAAATCATGAAATATAGTGTATTAAAAGTGTGGGTTGGCATATTTGGTATCAAAAGAAAGCCAGTGCATTTTGGTTTCTAGGATTAGAGAACCCTAGTGAAATACTTAGATACAAATATAGAAATATTAAAAATCATTAAATTTTGGTAAATTATAAATTAACTAGTTTCTATGAGAATAAATATATATCTGGATACTAAAAGTAAATTTCACTATAGAGTAGTTGTACCTAGAGGTAATGATGCTGAAAAGGTCCCACTGATCTGGAATTAATCATAACATAGTGCAAGAAAAATAGGCCTTAGTACACATATGGTTTTACACTCTTAGAAAATATTATTTCATAAATTCACTAGATAAATAAGAGCCATTATTAATTGAAAAAAATACCCACAATATTTTATGATATTAAATTAATTGGGGATAACATAGATTGAAGAATAGAAATTCATAGGTTAAGGAATATATTTAATTTTTCATTTATCTATAATGACCCAAAATTTCATTAATGCAAGTTCCTCTTGATATAATTAAATTTTTATTATGGTTATATAAAATGTAAACTTCATTGGTTTAATGTTTCTAGATTTTAAAATACAATTATGAATTGTGATCATTTCTAATATAGCCATTGAACAGTGATCACATAATTAGTATAAATATAGGGCTTTAACAAATCCAACATACTCAAACAAAGGAAGTGATTGCCTCATCCAATAGACTTGCCCCATACGAAGCCCATTTTTTGGAGCTTGGAAAGGAGTTGGCATCATTGGGCTTTACTATTGATCAAGCCCAATCCGAGCTTGAACACGTTAAGCTTAAGCAGAACTGACTATGGGAGAAGTGGAAGTTAATAGAGATTACCACCCGAGCGATGTTATTCGAGCCACCCAAAGAGTCTATCACCATCACACACCTTACCCTTCAATCTTATGCAGGAGTTATAAGGGTTTATGTAACAAGACCCTAGCACTATGACTATGTACATTATTTTTGTATAAAGAATGTGCTTTCATTTTATTATTGTTACTTTGTAAATAGTTTTTTAAAGCAAAAATAGTATTTTTAGTTAATATTCAACTAAGAAATATATTTTGAGTAATTAAATGATTTTTTAATTAAATAATATTTTGATAAAATATTTTTATAATTAAATTAATTTTTATTAAATATAAATTATCATATAAGTTTATGAATGCAATTCAAATTTTTATTAAGGTTTGAAAGCTGTTTTTGTCAAAACCCATGAATTTTCGGTAAATGTTGGATTTTATTTTAAAAGTAAAAATTAAAATATTCATAAAATTATTTAGATAAAATTAATATTATCTTATGTATGAGGATGCCAAAATTATCCAACAGTAAATTTTTCATAATTTTCTGAAACAGTCGAATTTTTGAGTAAAAATTAAATACCGTTTAAATATATAATGTGTTTTATGACATCATAATAATCCTATAGTGATATAATAAAATAATATAAACATTATGTTTGTAAAATATATTTTTTACCATTAAAAGAATTTGATTTTGGGTTTTTTTGATTTATTCTACAAAGCTTTAGTGGACCCTTCAAGGCTTATAAAATATTTTGTCTTTTTAAATTATTTTCCTTGAGAGTGTGACTCACCTCCACCTAAGCAACCATATTATTTTAAGATGTTCGGCCATTGGATTTATAAAATATTATTTTCCACTCCCCTTTGGTAAAAACCATGGGAAAAACCATGGGCCGTTTTGTGGTTTTGATTAGTTTAATGTGAGGTGTGCCAAGCCTAAATAATAAAGAATCCCCTCTTCTTTCCTATATACCCACCCAAGCTCCCACTTCCTCTTCACTAAAATCCTTTGGAGTTCGACCAAACCCTGACCTCCTCTCCCTATAATCCTCCAAGGGTTTTCCAAGCTCCTAAGAAGCCTCTCTCAAGCCTCTCCCAAGCCTTTGGGATCATAATTCCAAGTAAGGGATTTCTTCCTTTCTCATTTTTGTCCAATTTTCATTAAGTTATTATGCCCTTTTGTTTTCAATTAAAAATTTTGGGTTATGATTTGACAACTCCCCCATACTTCCTTCTTTATGTTGTATAATGGGAGACCCATTTATCTCCCATTACTGGCTCCCATTTACACCTGTTACCATGCTGAAATTTTGTGAGGGATTTCTCTCTCCTTTTTTACATCCAAGTAATTCTTTTGTATTATGTGTCTAAATTATATTATTTTTATTGGGAAATGTATCTATGTGACCCCCTTAATTTCCATTTCATGTAAATATTATGAGACACCAATTTCTCTCTCATCAACCATTTTTATTAATCCTTATTTCATGCCGTTATGCTGCCAAAATTGCACTGCATTTTTCCAAGCCAAGATCATTGTGTAGTGAATACCATACCCATGTCTCTGTTGAGGGTATTCACCTTAATGAAAATATACATACTGAATGGTAATTTCATGTATTTATTCCACATTACTTAATAATGGAATAAATTATGATTTTGACTGATTCCATGTTATATGATCCTTGTGGCACACTTATGCATGAAATGAAATGTTTAAGAAGGGTATGCCTTGATAATGCTCCAATGAATTGGTTAAAGTATAGTATCATGATACATCATGTGCAATGAGAGTTGACTCATGCTAATTCAAATGCAATGAGGGTTTACTCATGCTTCATGTGCAACGAGGATTTACTCATGCTCTATGTGCAATGATCCTTGGCTCATGCTAAATTCCTTGTTAAGTGTTGTTGCCATATTTCCATATTATGATTATCATGATTTATCATGAATTTATGTTCATGTTTCTATTGTGCTCCATTGATATTCCTATTGTCTAACATGTATTTTATTCCTAATGTTATTCCATGTTTATTTCCATATTTGGATTTATATCTCACCCTTTTCTTATGCATGTCCTTGGGTTATCCCATGCAATGCTAAGTACGAGGGAATGTAGTGGTCATGTAAAGCAAGTTTTCAATAAATATGTTGTATGTTTTATGTTATAATTTATTATTTAATGTTCCTAATCCCCAAATACACTATACCTCTTGATCTTATATGTTTTATCAAGTGAATATTTTATGTAATAAATTAGGTTTTACTGGGTAATAAAAAGTAGGGTTGTTATATTATCCATTTAATGATCAAGGATTCCTATATATATGTTTAAAAGTTTAAAAATTGTCATCACTAATTTCCCCTTTACTATATTAAATTTCTATAAAAAGTAGGAACCTAGTCAACAACCGGTGCGATGATAAAAGCAATGAGTTCCCAAATGAAATTACTAACCCCCCTGATGGGATATGGAACCATGAACTTCTTAAAAATACATTCAAGGTTAACTCAAGTATTTAATAGATAATTGATTCAAGGGAAAACCCACATCCCTAGGAGAAATAAGAAGTTACATTTCAGATCTTTATGCAAAAAAGTCCTCTAAATTTCAATGCATCTTCTAATCCCTTAATCGTAGAATAATGCATCAACAACATTGAAAATATATTCTTGATTTTTTAATCTTCTAAGGAATGTTTTTTATTTCTGTTTATTTTATAGAGGGATAATCTAATCAATGGTGGATATTGATCAAATATATGACGCGTGAAGAAGAGTTCAAAGCGATGGAGTGGAAATAATTCAAAAAAATTGATAAATATTTTCCCCATACACTCTGATATAAAATGGATACGAATTTATTTTCCCTCAAGAAAAAGGATGATGAATCCATTGTGGTTTATGAGTCAAAATTTACATGACTTACATTATATGCCTATGGAATTTTCATTACCCCCAAAAGTGACATGACCACTTAAATAGAGGGATAAATAGGATTCTATGAAAATATTTAGTGATTTGAGAATTTTAATGCTATAAATGAATCTTTCGACATTCCTTTAAATTCAAAAGAGAGATGAATGAATCTGAAGGTTCTCATGGGGATAAGAATCAAAAAGTCGAGTCTAATTATGTGGGTGCGATGGAAAAATATATTAGTTGTTAAAAAGTAAAATATCTAACTTTTCAAAAGCTTGGGAAGAAATATCTCAAAAAGTTACTAAAGTGGATGATGAAGTGAATTAGGTGTGGGAAGAAATTACACCTATATATCAATTTCCAAGGAGAAAAACATATTAAATTAATTGATGAAATGAATACTTCATCCAACCCTCATATTATTGTCTAATGTTTCAACTGTAATTAACACAAACACTATGTGAATGAATGCACCTAGAAAATGGTTATTGATGTCAAATGATGATAATAAACTCCATGTCCTTGAGATAAATGGTGATCTCATGTCATCACAACCACTAAAGTGGATTTTGATAATGATTTGGTGACAAGTACACAAGTTATTCATTTATGGATAGTGAACATACATTTTTATTCTGGTTCTATTGATTTTTTTGTAAAATAAAAGCTTAGTAGAACTATTAAAACTCCCCCACAATGCATTTAAGTAAAGATATCAGTGAAAATGGAAAATGGGAAAATTATTTCAACCCAAGTATTTAACTTCTATTCCATAAAAATTTTAGGGATGAATTTCCTAGAAAACTTTATGATTATCCCTTTAGTAGAATTCAAAACTATTCTGGACATGGACTTGATTTCTTCATTTAGAGCCAACAAAAAATTCTGATATAAGGAAATCACCATCTATATTACAAATAAGACTTAGATTATATACAACTGTAAGGAGGAGGAAGAATATGTTTTTATTATCATCATATTAGGAATGGATATTATTAGATTATGAGAAATATTATCATGTTCAAATGATTAAGACTAATGAAAAGATCATCCATTTAGACAATCCCATTATGAGTGAATATGGATAATGGTTTTATACACCGAATTGTTTCACCAAAGGGTGAAAAGGACAACATTTTCAAAAATAATGATGAGTCAATGTTCCACTTCATTGATTATCATTGATACACCCAATTTTTGTATGAATTTCCACATATATTATTGAAAATAAGATCATGTTTTCAGAAAATAACCATTGCTCATTAGACAAATACATTGATTTTGGTTATCCTACTCATTTTCAGGTGTTTTCTGGCCAAACACACAAACTGGGAGAACTTTGATCAAAATTTCCAACAACACGGTGTGTACATACCTACATGCCCTATATATTCAGACTCAGACATAGATCAGCCAGACGAGTACACGCCCAAGATTCTAGAACAGATACAACACGCCATGTGGGTTATACCTACATGCCATGTACATGATTCTAGATGTGGTTGGTGGCATTTTCTAAAGACTACATGCCATGTGATGCAGGTCCATACATCGTGTAACCTCCACCAACCAGTTGTCAACACTGTAGAAGTCATGGCCAGCGCAGCTGGCAACCTGCTGAGGAAAAACTATGACAAAAACGCATTAACAAAACAATACGGCATGTACTTTACATAAACACCATGTAATTTTGTTTTCTATAAATAAAGGTCTTGGGCTCCAGTTTTAGGAGTCATTATTTAATATTCGAAGGAGGGAGGTTCCAATTTTGTGCTACCATTGTTCCGCTACTCCTCCATTAAACTATTCTACCAAATAATTTACCTCTCCTCGATGTTTCTACAATGACCGCACCAGGTATCGAGGTTTCTGTTGTTATCCTTTCTCCCATGTGTAACTAAAAACCCCATTTGTTGGGGCTATAAATGATGAAAGAGTGTTGTAATTTGGATTAATTTTTATGTTTGTGTTTTTTATATTTAATTCTTCTTATTCTTCTTCAATCATTTCTTTTTATCCCTAAAAATTCTAAGCCAAATCAAGGGCAGAATTCTCAGGGACTCAAAGGAAGAATAACGATGAATAAATTCGTGATAATTAGAAGTATTCATGAACTTACAAATGAAATAATTTAAACAAATAATTGTGAAACAATGACTACCAAACCGAGGAGTTGGTTTCTTTATTTCCAAACATAGTTTACCATACCATGGGAACCTTGTCACAATTTAAACCCAGAGTGTTGGGTTATTATGAACAAAACAACCTAATAAGAAGTTTTTATAACCTTTATAATAACCACATCCCCAACAAGATCCTTTTTGTATCAACTACGTTAAAACCACTTTTTTCGTTACCTTTAAATGTTAATCTTTAATTCTGTAATCAAAATGGTTTTCATAATCAAAAACAAATATCCCACTATAAATTCAGCATCCTTCACTTAGTTAATTTCAGGTGAAATTGAATCCATTCACACATATGTTCCCTATGGATCGACCTTTCATTTACTCTATACTAGATTAAAAGTGGGTAATATCAATTTGGGACACCAATAACATACATTTGGTGAATTGACTGTCCAAATTTAGGCACTATTTCCTGGGAACTTCATTCTGAGTGATAAATTTAGTTGAATTTAATTAATTTAGTGATAATAAAATTTGAAAATTTCCAAAAATATCTTTTCTAATCCCATTTTTGTTTATCTTTATTTTTCCCTTTTATGCATGGTTTTTTTTGTGTGTAGGATCACATGTGCATGAGCAGACGCCCCACACAGTCAAGGAGCACCGAATCATCAAACATTTTTCTGATTAGAACAAAAATCGAACGGAAATTATTTAGATATCATCGTGCACTAGTGGAAAAGGACATCTAGAACTTATCACCCCTGGAGAACAAAGAGAAGGGAGAGCTGGCCACTGAAGCTATAGTGGGGCACCCATACCAGGACCAGAAGCCTCCCGCTGCTACAATGTCGGAGAAGGACCAACAAGGAGGCTTCATGGAGTTCCTTTCGAGGAACTACTAGAGGCCGCCAAAACAACCACCTCCAGTGTATGTCCATCCCCAACAGCTACAATAGATATTTCAGTAGTCTTAATTCTCCCTTCAAGAGTAGCAATATGTGCCGCCTCCACCCCTCAACAGCCACCTTCATTCTATACTATCATTGAGTACGGCCTGCCGTCTATTCACAGAGCTGACACGGGCATCGTCCATACACTAGTGCAGGACCAATATTTCGAGATATGGCCTGCTATAATGTAGCTAATCCAAAACACAGTTTAGTTTGGTGGCCTGCCTAGAGGGCCTAAATGCCCATCACTCTAATTTTATGGAGATCTGCAACACATTCTGCTACAACAGAGTGTCCAAGGACTCCATTCATCTTTGCCTCTTCCCCTTCTCTCTAAGAGATATGGTGAAAGACTGGATAAAAGGTATAACATAAGAATCTATCCTCCCCTGGGAGGAGATAGCATGAGCGTTCCTATCAAAATATTTCCCACCCTTGAAAATGGTGACCTTGCAGAACAAAATACACAACTTCTAGTAGTATGACTCAGAGTCATTTTACGAGTCATCAGAGCATTTCAAAAAGATGTTGTGAAAATTCCCACACCACGGAATCCCACTCTGGATGCAGGTTCAGACCTTCTATGGAGGACTGATGATGAACACAAAGATCATGGTGGATGATGATTCTAGACATACGATTATGAGGAAGTCCCTTGAAGATCTTTTTAATCAGCTGGAAGACATGTCTGCCAACAACTTGAAGTGGAATTCTAAGAGGGGCACACAAAAATGAGGTATGAAAAATATCTATGCCACTACTATGTTTTCTTCCCAGTTGGATGTTGTTTCAAAAAAGATCAACACATTAAATCTGAAGAGTGTGTCCCAAGTATATGCGGAAAACCATCTGGCGTGTAGAAAATGTGGTGACAACCACATCATAAGAAAATTCCAAAGACCTACAGTCAGCCCTTAGAAAAGCGAGGTGTGTTACGTTGCTCTAAACCGAGGTCTGAACCAATACTAGAACTCGGAATGGAGTGATCACTAGAACACAAGTTGGGGCCCACAACAGTAGAATCCTCCACCCCAGCAACCACCTAACTACACTCAGCCCCAGTATAAGAGCCAGTACCAAAGGTAATAGCAGAATCAGCAGCGCTCTTACCAGTAGTAAGGGTATCAAAATCCTCGCCCGCAGTAGCCGAGGCAGCCACTGCCTCTACCAGCTACACAACCACCTCAGCAGGAGAAAACCTCTAGGTTAGAGGATCTCATGAACAAATTTATATCTACTACTAAGACCAGATTCCAGAATCAGGAGGCTTCCATTCGAATACGGCAGAACCAAATCATCCAGCGGTAAAATAAACTATCGACAAGGTATCCCGATACACTACTGAGTAAAACTGAGAAGAATCCAAGGGAGGAGGCCCATGCCATCACACTAGAGAGTGGAAAGGAGTTATAGCTGAAAGAATCGGCATAACTAGGTGCACCTAAACCCCCAGTCGACACAGAAATTATAGTTACAAACTCCTCCTCATCCAAAAGCCCTCTAAAAGAGGCCCCAAAGAGAAAATGAAAGGATGTTTTCAAACCATTTAAGCCTATCTTACCCTTCATAGAGAGGATAAAGCAAAGAAATGTGGACCACCAGTTCAGAAAGTTCAAGGAAGTGTTTAGGAAGTTGCATATCAACATTACATTTGTAGAGCTAATGACATAGTTTCCCACGTATAAAAAATGTGTGAAGGAGTACTCTCCAACAAAAGGAAGATAAAGGATCTGGACATAATTTCACTGACCCAGGAGTGCTCAAAAGTCATACAAAATTAGATTCCCTCCATGCCGCAAGATCTAGGTAGCTTCGCTATCCCATGAACTATTGGACCATATGAGTTTGGGAAGGCCCTCTATGACATAGGGGCGAGTGTCAAACTCATTCCCTTTGGAGTTTCTAAGAGTATAGGTCTCAACGACCTGAATCCTACCCGAGTAGCTCTTCATCTTACTGAATGATCCATCAAATATCTGAAGGGGATACTGGAGGACATGAAGGTGAAGGTGGGTAGGCAAATCCTCCCCAAAGATTTCATCATCTTTGACCTGGAGGAAGACCAGTAGGAGTCTCTCATTATAGGAAGGAATTTATTGGCCACTGAGAAGGTATTGATCGATGTACACTAGGGGAAGATAATTTACAGAGTATGAGTCGAAAGAGTCTCCTACAATGTCCTCAAATCCATCAAGCAAGCATCATTACCAAAGTATGGGGGTTGTTATATAGTGACCACTGTGGATGATCACTTGAGAAGAAAATGAGATGATCTGGTTTGTTCTTCCACCATAGATGACTTGGTTTTTTCAAACATTCCAATTGATGAAGCACCAAAGGACTTGCAATTCATTGAAGGCCAAGGCTACCACTACTAGTAGCGTGATGTTATTCCTAACATTCTGGGGTGGGCAGAGGTACAACAACTTTTACATTTGATTCTAAAGGCGCCTACACTAGAAGTGAAGCCTCTCCTATCTTCTCTGATGTGTGGGTACTTGGGAGACCATCAAGTATTTCTCATAATACATAGGGAAGCACTATCATAGGAGTAGGAGGATGTGCTTCTTTAAACTTTGAAGCAGTGGAAGTAGATAATTGGGTGGATAGTTGCAGACTTGAAGGGAATTATCCCTACCATTTTCACCCACAAGGTGTTGCTCGAAGAAGGATCAAAGCCATATCATCAACCACAGAGACACCTAAACCCCCCCCCCATGAAAGAAGTTGTGAAGAATGAGGTAATTAAGTTTTTGGATGCAGGCATCATATACCCCATCTCAAATAGTCTATGGGTGAGTCCCCTGCAAGTGGTACCCAAAAAAGTGGGTATCACTATAATTTTAAATGATAATAATGAGCTTATCCCCACACGCATTATCACTAGCTAGAGAGTCTGTGTGGAATACAGAAAGCTGAATGACACCATGAGGAATGATCATTTCCCCCTACCCTTTATGGATCAGATGCTATAGAGACTAGTGGGACACAAGTTTTACTACTTCCTAAATGGCTATTCCGGCTACAATCATATTCCCATTTCCCTAGAGGATCAAGAGAAGAGCATGTTTACTTTTCAAAAAGATAAGTTTTCTTATTAAAGGATGTCATTTTCCATGTAAAATTCTCTCTCCAATTCCAGCGATGCATGCTGGATATCTTCCATGACATGGAAGAATAGATCTTGGAGGTTTTTATGAATGATTTTTCCATTTACAGAAAATCATTCACCACTTGCTTGCAGCACCTAGAGCTGGTATTGAAAAGATGTGAGAACACTAATCTAGTTTTGAACTGGGAAGAGTGTCATTTCGTGGTGCATAGTGGAATCTTACTTAGCCACATAATCTTGGTTAAGGGGATATAGTTTGACCCGAAAAAATAGAAGTCATTTCATGACTTCCCATTACGACTTCCGTCAGAGCCATATGCAGATTCCTTGGACATGCAGGTTTCTAAAAGTAGTTTGTTCGTGACTTCTCAATGATATCTCAGCCCCTCACCAACCTTCTAACCAAGGCTGACATTTTTGAGTTCTATGAAGCATGCACCACAACTTTTGCGTAGCTGAAGCATCGCCTGGTGGAAGCTCTAGTGATGATTTCTCCCAACTGGGAGGAGCAATTTGAAATAATATGTGATGCTAGTGACTACGCAGTGGGATAAATCCTGGGCTGGTGGCTTGAATGAAGTTTTTGACCTATATATTATGCCAGTAGGATAATCAACATGGCACAGATATACTACACTACCATGGAGAAAAAGATGCTGGTAGTGGTGTTAGATTTTAACAAGTTCCATTCTTATTTAGTGCTATCTAAAGTTATTGTTTATATTGACCATGAAACACTTAAGTACCTTATGAAAAAAATGATGTGAATCCACAACTAATCCGATGGGTACTCCTCCTATAAGAATTTGATTTAGATACCCAAGAGAAAAAGGGAAGTGAGAACATTGTTACTGATCATCTCTCCCTCCAGGGGCTTCTGAATTTGGAGAAAGAAGAAGATATAGAGATTAAAGAGGATTTCACTAATGAGAACCCTTTTTAATTCGAAGAATCACCTCTGCCCTAGTACGCTAATATTTCTAATTATTTGGTTATAGGCTTCATCCCCCGTGACCTCTCTTTCTAGTAGAGGAAGAGGTTTCTCTATGATGCCAAGACATACTTCTGGGATGATCATCTTATATTATGATCTTATGGAGATGGGGTGATCTGATGTTTCCCCCAAGAAACTGAAGTTCATGGAGTCTTGGAATTCTGTCACACCTCATCAGTTGGGGGAAATCATGGTCCAAACCATACTATAGAAAAGTTCTTACATTCTGGGAATTTCTGTCCCACCATGCATAGAGATGCTCGAGCCTTTCTTTCATATTGTGATAGATGCCAAAGAACAGGTAATGTGGGGAAAAGAGCTGAGATGCCCCAGCACCCCATCCTAGAGGTCGGGATCTTTGACTTCTGGGGAATAGACTTCATGGGTCCATTCCCCCCCGTCTTTTGGGAACACTTATAACCTGGCCTACAACGACTATGTCTCCATGTGGGTGAAAGCCGCTGCTACATCACATGACATGGCCAAGGTGGTCATAACCTTTTTAAATAAAACAAATTTTTAGAAGGATCGACATTCCTTGTGTATTGATCAGTGACAGAGGGGCCCACTTTGACACACATTAATGAAAGGAGTAATATAAAAGTATGGAGTGACGCATCATATGGGGACGTCATATCCTCCCCAATCCAGTGGAAAAGTGGAGCTCTCCAACTGTGAGCTGAAGAAGATTCTAGAGAAAATGGTGAACACTTCAAGGAAAGACTGGTCCATGAAGCTAGACGATGCTTTGTGGGCATATTATACCACCTTCAAGATTCCACTAGAGAATTCCTCATTCCACCTCATTTATGAAAATCCATTTCATATGCTAGTAGAGTTGGAGTACAAAGCTTACTGGGTCTTCAAGACCCTAAATTTTGATCTGAAGGTAGCTGAAGAGTAGCGTATGTTATGACTATTGGAACTTAATGAAATCTGATGGGAGTTATATGAGAACGCCAAGTTGTAAAAGGAGAAGATGATAGAAATCTACAACCAGATGATTTCGGGGAAAAAATTCCAACCTGGTGATCAAGTACTCATTTTTAACTCTTGTCTACAATTATTTCTAGGAAAACTAAAGTCAAGATGGTCCGGACCATTCTGATTCATACGAGTATTCCAGCATGGAGCAGTGGAAATTTCTGGGAAGGATGTCCAACTGTTCAAGGTGAAGGGACAACTATTAAAGACTTACCATCACATGGAATACATGGTAGGAACACTCTCCACCATTAATCTCAGGTAAGAAAAGGTATGTAGGTTGAGCCAACGACCTAAATAAAAGAGGCTTTCTAGGAGGTAACCCTAAGGTTACACGTCGTGTACTAATCTATTTTGTTTATTTTACTAATATTATAAATATATAGATTAAATTACTTAATAAACAGGGATGATGTTGGTGCCCATGGTAAAGTCACTGGATTTTATCTGAGTCGTCGCCGGTTCGAATCCCTCCATCCCTACCATCGGCATGGGGTTCATCTTTTTGATACTCATGTTTTCTAACGTGGTGTGTGTTTTATTTTCCAAATAATATAAAAATATTGTTAAATAAAAGAAACCCCTTGATTGGGATAGACCGGCTGGCCATGGTCATATACCAGTTTCCACAATACCTGGGTTCAAATCCTAACAACCGAACCATTTATGTCATTTTCCATATTAATAAAACCACACGGCGTGCATTTTGATATAATTCGTGTGTGCCAAGTTTTAAATAATTCAAATAATTTTTAAAATACTAACATACATGAGGGTGAAGTTTGTAGATTGGAAGAGTCTCGGACCTGGATCGAAAAGACTCGAGTTCAAACTCGGCTAATCTCCCTGCTTCATCCCTTTTATTCTAATTTAAAACCACACGTCGTGCCTTTACTTGTTCTTGTGTATTATTGGACCAGTACATTAAATATATATAATTCATAAACATGAGAAGTAGTACAACCATTGCTTTAATGGTTGAGGGCTTGTGTTTTGATCAGCTGATCGCCGGTTCGAATCTCGCCCTAAGCACCAGACCAATGGTTGTAATT
Source organism: Viscum album (assembly GCA_963277665.1). Lineage (NCBI taxonomy): Eukaryota > Viridiplantae > Streptophyta > Magnoliopsida > Santalales > Viscaceae > Viscum > Viscum album. The sequence goes on along the minus strand of OY728147.1, from coordinate 392,180,398 downwards.
CCTTTTTCCCAATTTTAGAACACACGATGTGTATTTTATGATACATTATGTGTATAGATTTATTTTCAGTAAATTATATATATATATTATTATTATTAATTATTATATAGTCTATTATAATAATTCTATTATATACTTATATGTGAAAAAATGGCAATACATGGTGTGTGGGCCCTGGTACACATTGTGTACTGCAACTATAAAGGCCACACCCCACCCGGCCTGAGTCCGTGTCACGTGACCCCCCTATTTCCCTATTTTCTTCTCCCGTATGCCCATTGGCTGCCCAAAAATCGAATCTACCATTTTTTTTCATTTTAGTTCTAGATTTATTTTTCATTACAATCCTAACTTTAGGTACACCATTCTACATTCTTTATTTCCCAATTTTCATAGAGTTCAGGGCGATTTTTGGATCGTTCGACGGTTCAGTTTCCCATAGTACACGAGCATGAAATAAATAACACACGCCTTATAATTCTGTACAGAGCCACGCACTGAACAATTAAAAATTTGAAACTAAATTGTGTGTCTATTTGGTACACATCGTGTACCATCCAGAGTCATGCCTGGGTACCTATTTTACACGACCATGCAAACCAGGTTTACACACAAGGCATGTATGTTCAGTATACGTCATATTTCCCATTTGAATGGGCCAACCCATGTGCAGCCATCCACACGACCATATGAACCATATTCTTTGACACGTTGTGTGTTTTAATGACATGGCGTGTACCTTGTTATATGGCCTTACTATCACCAACTCGTATCTATTCCCCTACATGACCAGGCACCCATTTTCATATACATAGCGTGGCTTCTGTCTACACACCGTGTATCCTTCCCTAGATAGTGACATGCCCTATCATCTTGTCTATCCAGAGAACATGGAATGCTAACCCACTTACAATACATACCGTGTACTCTGGATATACAGGTTGTGTTATTCTTCTTTTTTGGTTTTCTCACATTTTCTTCGTTTTCTTTTTCCATTTTTTTGTTTTCCTTTCTTTTCCAGGTTACGGCAGATGGAGACCCAGCATGTGGGAATCATCCTGCCTCCTCTACAAAGGGCGTGATGCCCACTTTTTGCGGGATAAAACTCAAGCCCATGACGAAAGTAGCCCCAAAATTTATGGCGTACCAGACTCCTCCGCAACCACTCACCTCCTCAGCGGAGGATGGTACTAGTACCACACCTCCACCACCCCACACGGAGACTCCAAGAACCACTATTTCTTCCCCACCGGCTGCCACACCTTCTGAGCCCTTTGCAGTAGTAGATGATACCTCACTGGCCACACCGTCTAGCAGACCATTGTCTACTGAGGTCGTTCTGTCATCATAGCTAGCCCCAACTGCTACCCCACCTAGTTTTTCCCCTATCGGTTCCCCATATCTTTTCATGGTGTTTCTAGTAACAGACCTAGCCCACGACTGAGTCTGGTGCTTCTCTCACCACACGATCTAGTTGACCAGACGTTATCTTGAGAGTAGTGTGTCTCAGCAGCTGGGTATCTAGGGGAGCTAGAGGTGCTACTCAGACACACGCCATTACTCTCAATCTTCCAGGTCATCACTCTTATATTTTGAGATTTATTTTTGGAGTTCCCTACATTCTTTTGAGTTTGACAGGCCTGAGTACCAGGTGACGCCTAGAGACACAGTCCCATTGGTCCGATTTTAGATGGGCGGTTGACCTTTTTACCTTACATTTCATGATTTTGGCCGAGGGTGTGGCTTTTATCCCCATCCAGTCACCCCACCCCTTGTCTCCACCTTGACCCGCCTCGAGCATTTTGAGATCATCTCTATGTGGTGAGATATTGCTAGGCCTAACCATCGCTACACCCCCACATCTCAAACGAGTACCTTCATCATTGACCCAATCCTTCACTTCACCAATCGGCGCTTTAGGGCTATCCTGATTCCTCTCCATGGGGATATGAGGGTTTTGACTAGTCGTGACATGGAGCTACTCACTTGTGTCATCCAGCATAACTACCTAGACCTCCCCTGCCTTGTCGCCGCTTACTTTTACACTATGTTAACTGGCCGTCAGGGAATACTGAAAGGGTGGGTTCTACGCCACCTTCTTTTCCCACCACCTTGTCATTTTCGAGCCTTCCCTTCCCCACGAACGATTATGTTATACCTAGTAGATGGAATTTCTCATGCTTATTTTCATATGATTGGTCAGGAAGTAGGAATAACTTACGTCCTTTCTCAGGCCCACCACCACCCCCAGCTGACCCTCTTGACCTCGAGGATGCACCTGCTCCTCCTTCCTCACCCTTCTCTACTTCCTCTCAAATTCCCCCTCCTAGACCTTCCCCTACCCCTTCCCCTTACACACCCGTGGCTGACCTCCCCATCACCATCCACCTAGTTGTGATTGACCACCACCTAGCTCTTCTAGAGCATCAGCAGGATGCTATCCTTCAATGGTAGACTACATCTGCTCAGCGCTTGGACCGCATTGAGCGGATTATAGAGCTACTACTACAACATCAGGGGCTTCCCATTTCACCAGTGGCAACCTCTACTTATGCACCTCTGGATTCTACAGTACCCCCTTCTGATGTTTCCCTACACATGGACTCCATACTAGTATTTAATCTAGGTACCAGCCTGCCTCCTCTTGTAGAGCTATCCATCACGGATGCCCCTTCGGCAGCATCACTACCACAGGCCAAGGGCTCTTTTCATCCCACTACTACATCTTATGATACCACCCCACATGTACTAGATAGTGCATCCCCTGATGCTACACCATGACTATGTCATTTTAGTTTTCTTTTTTACATATATATTTTCCATTTCTGTGATGTGATGATGTACGTACTGGAAGTTATTTTCCATCGATAGTAACAGGTACACTGAAGTGACTTTTGGATGTCTTGAATTATTACCTTGATTTTTTCTTTAGCACGAAGGGAGTATTCTTTCAGTTATCACAATTTTTTTTGTTTCTCTTTTAATTCCTCCCATATCTCATGCCTTTTCATGTCTCCATCCTCTTTTTCTCCTTAGTGGTGCACTTGGTGGACCATGTGTAGTATTAAGTGTGGGGGAGAGTCTCTTCACCACCTTCGTATTTTACCTTACCGTCATATAGGAGACAGCATTATTAGATGATATATTTGAAAATGGGAAGAAATTTTGGTTAGTAATATTTATAAATAATAAAGCTATAAGTAAGGAACTTATAATGGTTGCATGCTTATTTTGGTTATTGTGTATTTTAAAATGATTTCCAATATAGTTTAAATTTAAACTTGTAATCCTTGGATAATTACATTGATTAGGCTAATCATTTATATTCATGTCACGACCTGATCATCTCTTTGTTTGTTTTTCCTACTATTGAGAGTTATTATAAACCCTTCGTCATATTCTTTCTAATACCCTCTTTCTTAAGAGATTATTAGGATATACATGACTACCAGAATTTTCTAATTTTCTTTTCAAAACATGAAGAATATCTGAATTACATTAAAATGATTGAGTCCTTAGATTGTTTCAACTCCTTTTATCTGAAGACCTACCCTACATCTGATCCTCACAAAGCCCATAGAAACCATGTACAACCTCGATAAGAAGCCAAATTACAAGACTATTTACTTTCCTTCCCTAATTATTTTTAACTTTTCATGATTATTCAATATAGATTTCGAGAGGTAATTGGAATGACAAGGAACATTTTTTTGAGTAGTCATGAAATTAAGTTTTGAGGAGTGCCTCTTGTTCATTTGGGGGAGAAAGGGTTCCAAACCCCTATTCGTGGAATTCCGAAGTGGTCCCCTTTGAAACAAAATATAAAGACAAGGGGACCTTATACTCACTTCATGGTTTGTGGACCCTACCTGACTAAGGGATATGATGGCGATGAGAGCATTTTGCAGAGATTTTTTAGGATTCTTTTACATTGAGCTTTATTTTTAATAACATGCAATGTTATTTAAAGAAATTAGACTCCCTTTTCAAGCATCAGAGTTTATTTTTCACATCTTTACCTACCATCCCTTAGCCACAGATACATCAGAACCCTATTGAAAATCCATCATGGTTTTTGTAATTCAATTTTCTGAAGTAGAGAACTATATTTCTTGAAAACCTATGGATAGAGTGTATATAACTTATATTAATCATAACTTTGATTTAAAATATCTTGAGTGTTGAGTGTGTTATTTACTGGTGAGATAGATCATCAAGTAGCATGCTTATTTTTGAAATCTTGAAAAATGTGTTTAAAAGAGGTTGAAAGCAGTTAATTTAATTATATAAGAGGCATGATTAAAAAATCTTATGAATTGAATCTATTTTTTACCCTTTTAGAATTTTCTCATGTGACTGTATCATTTACACTTACAATTAATTGATTGCATTCATTTTAAAATATTAACTCTATTAAATAGATGTTAAAATTTTCTTGAGGGAAAGGAAATTACTAAGTTTGGGGGAGTTTGATACACCTGATTTTTGTATGAATTTCCACATATATTATTGAAAATAAGAACATGTTTTTAGAAAATTCTCACATATTAGTGAACAAATATGTTGATTTTGGTGATCTTGTTCATTTTCAGGTGTTTTCTGGCCAAACACAGAAATTGGGAGAACTATAAGAAAAATTTACAACTAAACCGTGGGTATATACATACACACTATGTATATTCAGACTCAGACATGGATCGGCTAGACGAGTACACACCCAAGTCACTAGAACAGAGACAACACACTATGTGGGTTACACCTACACAACATGTACAAGCTTATATATGTGGTTGGTGGTGTTTTCCAAAGACTGCACGCCCTGTGAGGTTGATCCATATGACATGTACCCTCCACTAACTGGTTGTTGATGCCACAGAAGTCAAGGGTGGTGCAGTTGGCCACCTACCAGAGAAAAACTACTACAAAAGCACATTGACAAAACTACACAGTGTGTACTTTACATACACTTCATGTACTTTTGTTTTATATAAATAGAGGTATTGGACTCTGTTTTTAGGATTCATTATTCAATATTCGAATGAGAGAAGTTCCACTATCCTGCTACCATTGCTCTGATACTCTTTCATTCCACCATTCTACTAGATAATTCACCTCTCCTCGAAGTTTCTACGATGACCACAGTTGGTGTCGAGGGTTCAATTGTCATACATTCTTCAATGTGTACCTAAACACCCCATGTTTTGGGATGTGTATGATAAAAGAGTGTTGTAATTTGGATTAATAGTTATGTTTGTGTTGGTTCTATTTAATTCTTCTTATAGTTCTTCAATAATTTCTTTTTATCACTGAAAATTCAAAGCCAGATCAAGGGAAGAATTCTCAGGGACTCAATGGAAGAATAATGATGAATACCTTCATGATCATTGGAAGTATTCATCGACTCACAAATCGGTTGATCAAAATAAATAATTGTGAAACACTGACTACCGGACCAATGAGCCAGTTTTTGCTGTTCCAGACATAGTTTACCAGACCAAGCGAACCTTGTCACAATTAAAACCCAGAGTGTTGGGTTATTATGAACAACACAACCAGATAAGAAATTCTTATAACCTCTATAATAACCACAACCCCAATATTCTCCTTTTTATATCAACCACATTAAAAACCACATTTTTTTCTTTTGACTTAAAATTTTAATCTTTACTTCTATAATAAAAATAGTTGTCATAATTGAAAACAAAATCCCACTATTAATTCAAAATCCTTCACTAAGTTAATTCCGAACACAATTCAATTCACGCACTCATCTGTTCCCTATGGATCAACCCCACACTTATTCTATACTATCTTAAGAATGGGTAATATCAATTTGGGACACCGATAACATACCTTTGGTGAAATGACAAACCAATCGTGATCTCAAAAATATCATTATAAAGAACAAGTATACTTTTCCAAATATTGAATCCTTGTTCAAACAACTATTTCTATACCAATACTTCTTTAAGGTGGATCTTCAGTTGGGATATTATTAAGTAATGGTATAGGAAGAGGATATCCCCATGACTACTTTTTATACAAGGTATGTCCACTATATGTTCATAGTGATTCTGTTTAGACTCACTAGTGCTCCATAAATCTTTATGGACTCAATGAATAGAGAATTTAGGGATTACCATGACAAATTTTTGGTATTATTTATAGATAATATTCTTATATACTCCAAAATAAAGTAAGAATATGAGGACCATTTTAATGTTGTGCGAAAGACCTTGCAATAGTAAAAGTTTTTGGAGAATTACTATAAATATGTGTTTTGGATAGAGAAAGTAGAATTATTGGCAAATTTTATCACAGGAAAAGGTATAATTTTGAATCCTTAAGAAACATAGGTAATTAATAGATGGACGATACCAACCTCTGTGACATATATCTATAGTATCCATAGATTAGCTCAGTACTGTTGTTGATTTATGAGGAATTTATCATGATTTTAAATCCCACTAACTAGGCTAACATACAGGGGGAAAGTATTTATTGAATGATAAATGTAATGAAATATTTAAATATATGAATAAGAGTCTAATCACTATACCTATTTTCACATTACCCACTAATGAGGAAGGATTTTTTATCTCTAGTGATGTGTCCAAAAAAGGTTTAGGTTTTGTACTAATTCAAGAAGAAAAAGGTATGGCATATGCCTCCTGTTAATTAAAGATCCAAGAGAATACCTACCCAAATCATGAGCTAGAACTAGATATATTGATATTTATGTTGACGATTTGGAGATAATATCTCTATGAGAGTAAGTATGACATATATATGGAACATAATAGAATAAAGTATATATTCACAAAAAATGATCTTAATATGAACCAATAAAGGTGTTTGGATCTTTTCAAGGATTTTGATTGTTCAATACAATAAAATCATGGGAATGAAAACAAGTTGGAACATTCTTCTAGTAGAATAAATCTTGTACCCCTATTCAAGATAAGGATTCTAGGGGATCCAATGTTCTTTGAGATGTAGGTGATGAACGTGGTAATAATAAATATATCACCATCATACCTTACTCAAATAAATGATTGAAAATACATTTAGGAGAGGATCACAGTGTCCCAGATAAATTATGATGTTCTAATGAATATGGTAGAAAATATTCCAGAGTTCAACTTTTTTGAATAAGGAGTTATAATATTCAAAACCCGGATATGTGTCTCACGAAACCAGAATTGAAGAGGGAACCTATGGATAATACAAAAAGCTCATACATCTCTGTAAATTATGGAAGAACTAATGTGTATATATATTTAATGGATAACATCTTGTGGGATAATAATAAGAGGTATATTATATAATTTGTGTCTCAAAGCATGGTATACCAACAAGTGAGGGATGAACGATAAAAGTCTAAGGGTATGATTCAACCATTTCCCATACATGCATGGAAATTGAAAAACCTAAACATAGATTTCATTATTCGACTACCCAGAATACCTAATGTCAATAAAATTATCTAAGCTATAGTTGATCACCTTCAAATTCACAATATTTCATTTTTATCATTGAATATTTCTCTTTTGAAAAAATCACTATGATATATAAATAATGGAAGTGGTAAGACTGCATGTAGATCCACTCTCCATTATTTCTGATCAATATCTAAGGTTTAATTTAGGTTCTATATAAGTATGCCATAATAATTGGATTCAGTGGGATGGTGTTGTTGAGCATTATTGCTAATGTTTGGATGGTTTGTGTGAAGTTCTACTCTCACATGGGTGACGATGATGCATGGGTGTGTGACACAATGTCTTGTGGAGCTTCTTCGTCTAAAGGTCCTCGGTTTTTCTGGATGATCTAGTGTTTTTAGGTGGTGTAAATTGATTCTAGTGGGTGGTTCTCTCCATCAATGGTGAGTATGTCTTGTACAGTTTATCAAGGTGCATGACACAAGGTGGATCTTTGAATAGGGTGGTATGATGGTGTTTATTTTCAATTTGAATTTCTAAACTTATAATTCAAAATTTATTCTTAGTGGGAAATTTTGGAAGTGAATGGAAATGGAATGATAATAGTTTGGGTTGGATAACATGATGTCATCATGGGTTGATGGTGACGCAGATGAAATCTCTCTGGTAGGTACTACGAATCTGGTTTTTGTTCTCTATGTCTGGTAGATTTTTTTTCTTTGATGTTTGTAATTTTTATGTTTCTGAAATTTTAAGCATTCGGTTATCACTAAACCATAATTTGGATTTTAGAAAAGTAAAAAATAGATCCGGAGGAGGAGTAGTCATAGAAAACACATGCAATACTTTAGGTAATTTAGACCACTATACGTTATATCCTATTAGATTTAAACTACCTTTATTAATCATAACCATTGACAATATATCCTTTATATAATGATCTTATGATTATTATATATTAAGGGTTATGATAAAACCAATTGATATAAACAAAATTAGTTATGTCCTCGAACAGTGGGATCATACCCTATGGATCCCATTTATGAGAGATTCCAAGGAAGATGGGATCACTAGGATTTTCCCTTGAGGAATCACAAGCTTAGGTTCAACAACCAAAGCATGAGAGAAATCATTTATGAGAAAAGTTCAAATGTATCGAAATCACATCCCAAAGCATGTTTTTTTAACCACCCCAAGAAATTTTCACCATTTCACACATTACCCATAGTGAATACACAAGTGTAATAAGGGGTTATGTATTTAGACCATAATAGTATGAATTTTTATATTTTTGTTTTCATAAAATAAATATTATAAATATTATTTATTATTATTACTTTATAAATGATTAAATAACGAGGTTGATAAAACTTGGATTTGATGCGATGAAACAAAAATTATAATTTATGAAATATATAGTTTTAATCAAGACACTATTTTTGAATAATTTCACAATTTCATTTAATAAATTTTATTTAAATTAATTATTTTTTTGAAATTATATTCTTTATATATAAATGATAATATATTTATATGAATTCAAATGTATTTTTTTACAACTATCAAAAAAATATTACTCTCAGAAAATCATTATTTTTTTATAAATAATGATTTTGGTTAAAATGGGAAATGTTTCATATTTTGATATATATTTTGATAAAATAAATATTATTTTTGAAATCAAAACATTAAAATTATCTCATAGTAAATTTTTCATAATTTTGTAAGACAGCCAAATGTTTAGGTAAAAAGTAAATATTGTATAACTATATGTTATGTATTTAGACATAATAAAATCCAAAAAGTGATTTCCTAATATCTATAGAGAGTATAAATTACCAAAATAATATTTTACTTTTAAAATAATGTGTTTTTTAAGTTATTTGATTAATTTTATAAACCCTTAATGAATCCTCCAAACCCTATATTATTTTTTATGGTTTTAAAATTAAATCTTTATAAACATGGCTCACTTAAAAATCACCAAGGGTATTATTTTAATGAGTTAGGTTCTAATCCATATAAAAAATTGGAAACCCCACCTTTTTGTAAGATACTTTGGGAAAAATAATGGGATGGTTTAAAAGGTATTGGGGCATTTATCAAAAGTAGGTTGGTCAATAATTTAAAAAGTTTCATCGTCAGAGTGAAGGAATATGTTTTATCATATTATCTAAGATCTAAAACAGTCCCAAGTATCCCATAAGAATAAAACAAGGTGCACAAAAACAAACAAAATATAAATTGTTTGATTTGAAGCTATGCTCAACATCATCTTGTCACTGGTGACTGTTGCTCAAAGGATTCAAATTAGAATCCCTATAGTTCATCCACATGTGCTTAAAAAATATGCATGATCATTGATCGCTGAATTCAAGGTGGTTGCTCGGTGATATGATGATGTCTTTGATGTCATGAAGACCACCACATTTATGATCCTTCGATACATATAGATCATCTAGATCTGATAACTTAGATCAAAATATTATCTATATAGAAAACAAGATAGGATAGAGAAACCCTCAAGAGATCTCCATGAATATTCAAAAGGAGATATCCTATCTTTTCATATTTATTTTGTGTTATAAAATTTCATAGAAATGGATCCCTTGCCATCGAATATTTTTACACACGATATAAACGATATATGACTACTGTACAAAGTCATAAATTTAATTTACATTTTTATCACTTTCCTGTAATATAATAAATATATTACGTGATAAAACCATAGAAATTATATTGACTCATCCTTCCTGCAAATAATAAATGAACTATGAATATTTTAAATAATATTCATTCATATAATATTTTACATTCATTTATAGAAAAACTTGTAATGAATTTAATTAATATATTCTATACCAATTATTATTAACTCAGATAACATGGATTTATTTATTCCTTTATTGATCATACATCTATTGAAAAATCTCGGATCCCAATGGTGGGTCCCACCATGTATTATATACATATTCACCAAAATAGGATAGATTCATGAATACACTATTGTGTGTGACCCTATAGTCCAATATCTCGAAAACAATTAGTATTATTCATATTCCAATAGTGGAATCGAGCAACCCATCATGGCCCTTAAAGAGATAAAGAGTAATCATAACAATGAAAACCATCCAATGAAAATACATTACGAAATATAATCTCTTTGTATTTTGATATCTCATAAATCAGGATGCATACTTTTTTCATCACCCTTTCTTGCTTTATTATTTTTTTTTCTAAATGGATGGATCTACCCTCAACTGTAATGGCCATTGTATTATGAAGGTATGACAATCCGGATCAACCTGGCCCAATATATTACTTCTTCAACCCAAAATTGAAAAATCCTATCTTGATCATTCAACCAATGTCATGCCACCAACAACTCACCTAACACAAGCTACCTTGACACGATTTCATTATGATAGTTTTTTCCTTGCATTATAGTACACGATAAAATAAAACACATTGATAATGATCCCAAGATGGATACCAATACATACTTTCATAGATAGGAATAACAAATAAACCATGAAGAATGTGGTGTTCCTATTGGAGGATCATTCCTCATGATCTCAACTACTAGAGATCACCTTGTGTGAACTTCATGTGAATAAGTCTCGATTCTTATGATCCCCAACACTGGATAGTCTAAAATCTACCATTTCAAGTCAATATGATGTATTTATACAACATGACATATGTTTAAGTTTTATTTTATAGTTTCTCAAGGATATCATTATAGCATCAGATCTACTATAACTTTTTGATATTACAAATATTCTATGGTCATTACCATTAAATAATGTAAGTATAAATTTCTACACTATAATGGTAAGTGTGCATCATGCATATATCACTATATACTTGAAATAAAAATCTAAAAGTATTGTTAATGTTTTTTCTAGGGAAACTGATTTTAAAACACTCCCACGTGTACTAATTATATCTATCTAAATATGGTTGTCAGCTCTCACATGATTAAGATTATGTTTCTGTAGATTTATGACTTTAGTTTCTAGTTCTTCCACACCTCTTCTGCATGGTTATTATGCTATGTGTGACCCCATAACATTGAAAAATAACATCTCAAAAGACTAAAACGCATAGTATATTTAATTTTTTTCATGATACAAACATGAAATATTTCCTAGTAACCATAATAGAATTATCAATATGATAAAAAATTTAATTAAATAGGGAATTTACAAGAAATCAAACAAATAATTGAGTATTTTACACTAATTATATAGATTCCTTAGAAGTGGAAACATACTTTGTATTTATAGGTTTGAATATCACTAGATTATTTGATCTTATCCCACTAATTCCCTTTTCTTGACTGTGATATTGGATAATATTTATCCAAAGGAAAACTATTTTGTGTCCCCATAAAAACTATTATCCCTTTCTCTCCACATACCTCGTATATAAATCTTCGGTAACATTTCAGTTAAAATTAGTTAGTTTTGAAATCTTCCATTTCAGTTATCCTGGATATATATACTATTTTCCTATCATAAATTATATGTCATAAATATCATATCTTGTATATATCATGGGATACTTTATTGATCCATTGCTGAATTGTATGAAATTCAACTTATTACACCAATCTCCTAAGTCATGTACATGTCTACTTGGAGATAATTATTCCATGTGAAATTTGTTACAATTATTTCTGGAATTGTTCCAAATTTTATTGTTCAATAACCTTTCAATATATATATGATTTACTAGGTCTAAGAAATCATTAGATCTTCCTCACTAGATCGTAATACATAGAACTTTGGTTACTACTTAAGTCAATCACTAGAGAATTACTATTATCTGGGAATTACATAACTATAATACCAATAAATATTTTTCATATATTACCAAACATATTTCTATTGGGAAACAATGGAACTCCTACTAACCATTGGTTGAAACATGGAAAATATTCATTCTAAATGAATATTCTATGATCTTTTATATTACATGAATCCTAACCTAGATTTCAGTAACTTTCACCCTATATTAACATTCTTTGATGTCACCAATCCTTTCTTGTTGTTTCATAGAGACACCTTCCATGAGTGGTTGTCTTAACATTCACTGCACAATAAAATAATCATTTAAATTATCTATGAAAAGTAAAATTATACTGTATTAAGGCATAATGACTTGGTATGAAAAATCAGGACTTATTGGTACTAGACTTGTACCATCCATGTATTGTGTCACTTGATTACCATCCACAATATTCACAATAATAACCCCCTTTTATTTGAAACATGGGACCCATTATTGAATTTTAATTAATCCTGTCATTTTTTGATAATTTTCATATACTGATTACTTGTAGGAATTTTTATTCTCAATGAATAATATATCACCATCCACAGTGAATATAAAACCATCACCATGATTTTATCCTTTCAATACAGTATGCTCCTCTAGAACATTCTCTTTACACATGCACTTGTGGATCTATTTACTATTCCAACTACTTGTGTATATTTGGTATTGACTAAATCCAAGTCAATCCGGCTCCAACTATCTCAAATAGAGATGTGAATCCTTTTATAGAAATTTATTCTATCACTTGACTATAACCTTTCCATTATAGAATTGTTTTTAATATTATAAGAAAGTTTAGGATAATTACTTTAGATTCACACTGTTATTTTCTTGATGAACATTTTTTATGTCTTAACAAACTCTCAACTTTCAAACATGCTGTTGTTAAGAATAATGGACTCCCATCATACTATAAATCATAATAGGTCCATTTTTTAGGATAGTTGGAATGTGGTTATGGGATATCATCATTAATTTCAAAGAATGTATTGAAATATAATGTAAGTTTCCGCAATTCAAACACACACACACACACACACACACACACATATATATATATATATCACCATTGAGTCTCCTTATATTTATATTATGACTCTAATGTATAAAAGGAAATTATAATTTAATAATTACTCCATGTTACATTTTCTTGATCAATTTTAACATGTATACTTATCATCGATCATATATATTATCATCATAACCTTGATGGGGATAATATAATGTAAGTTTTATAATTACTCCATCCTATATTATATTGATTAAAGAATGCTTGGTAAAGATCTTCTTTTGTATTCTTGCTGGAAAAAACTCATATCTTCTTAACCATGAATATATATTACTTCACTTTTATATTCCATAATCACTTAAAGAAATCTTATGAAGTATATTTATAACTAGTTAATCATTGAAATAGTTACCACTATCTAGTTAAACAATTTCTGAATGATTTATGACATACCATTATTTCTAAATTTTTCTTTGTCCAAAACTAAATATGTTGATAGTAATTAAGGTATTTAACTCCAAATATTTTAAATACCATATTGGGTATATACTTAACATCCACATATTTTTGGTTGAAAATTATTATCATGCTACTACTGAGTATATTTGTCTTACATTTTATATTCATCTTTTATTGCCTATGATTCAAGTATCACTGAACAATTACATGATTATTCGACACCACAAACAAGATTCATCCCAAAACATTGAATAATGTCTCATTATGTCAAAAATAAACATGAGTTAAATGTTTTTTAACATTCAATAAAAGTTCTACTTAAATAAATCACTTGTTAATATTGGAAGTTATGTACTTCTCATCTCTAACTTAGGAATAACCCTTTCTCAGCTGCTTAAAGAATACACCATACTTATTATAATTTTTATATACGTACAATTTTATAGTATTGTGATACATACATTATAAAAATATTGTATTTAATACCCAATAAGTATGTTAGATAAAATACTTATAATTTATGAATATACACTTAAGAAGAAGTAGGTACATTGTTATTCAATTCAATTCGTTGCATTTATCTTACATATAATCATTTCATGATATGTGAAGAAAATAACCACTTGTTTAACAACCATACTCTTTTATTTGAAGGATATTACAAATGTTCCATGGTAATCTCCCTTTATATTGGATTTTTCTCCATGTACTTATTCTTTTTTACCATAATAATTAATGGTTATACTTTCTTTACGTTCTTATTTCTTGGGAAACATTACCTAAAAGATAGTGAAACATTTTCTCCATGCTACTTGTTTTATAATAATAAACATGACTGAAGTAAATGGGTGAATGTAATATGAGAAAGGATCCATTGAACGATAGTGATCCATCATTCAGTTTACACATATCCAATGTAATAGTCATCCAATCATATCTTTCTTCATTATCTCTATACAAGCTTCCTGGAGATGATGCAACATGTAAAACCATCTATGTCATGATGTTATATCTACAACTCACATCAAGTGCTGATGAATTAATGATGACATAAACATCATATGATTTATACATGAGTCTCTTATAATAATATTTTTACACTCTCACATCCTATGGTGGCTTAATAGGTATTGGTGACACCATCACCTTGAATACTCAATATCGTGGTACTGTATGCAAGAGCCTATACTACACTTGAAAATAAATGCTAGTTTGTATATTTAGTTGTTCCATGATTATCATGGTGGCTCTTTTTGGAATTAATTTCTATATAATAAAAAAATAAATCTATCATACTATTACTTTTATTTTGACTAAACATTTAGTCATTAATGATTAATAAATTAAATCATTAAATGTCTCCCACAATTTTATCAAATTAAAGAAAACCTATATACTAGAATCATAAAAATGTTTCTCTTTAGTATTATAATGGGAATGATCATTAACCCCCCCCCCCCCCCCGTTATAGTCTATATGTATTTTATACCCCACTAATCAGAGAGTTCTAGGTAGGCATTTAAATGGCCAACTGCAATAACTCATGATTCCTAAATATGTTGAGTGAAGTCTCAGCTAATAAATCATAAACATGATTTTCTCAACACCTAATTATAAGTTTCGTCAAGGTATATTTTGATACTTCATTAATATATACATTTTTAAATTCAAATCATCACTCTTATAAGAACTCCTCGATAGTTAGAGGCACCCTCAACTATTGCTGATGAGCACCCAGAACACCCATTTTATTCAAATTCAAATGATGGAAGGTGTTTAATGAATTAGTATTTCTTTGAGAGTTTTTATATTTTTTTTCTTGACTAACATAATCCATTTATATTAATCATGTTCCATCTATTTTTTCATGATTATAACTAAACATTAATATAAAATCATTCATCGCTTCTTTATGAATTTTCCTTGTTTAATATTTTATGTGTTTTCTACTTCCATGAAAAGTCATAAAATAATAAACATACGCATAAAGGAAATAAAAATCCCAAATAGTTATTGAGCATCTAATATTGGGTGATCTTTTTATATTAAACAAATCAACCATGACCTAGTGGAATTATATTTGAGTTGTGACTTGACTCATGATGCATCTCTCCCCTGTATAGTGAATATAATTCTTATCTGGATTTCACATCATCTTATTGGGATCCACAACATACATCATCATCATGAATGTATAAATGCACTTGCTCACCGGAGAGGGGGACTAGGGGCGCAATATTCAATAGATAAATTTGAATGTGCATTACCTTATACATATTGAACAAAAAATTATGATGCAATGAATATATTATATAATTACAATCATTGCATGTAATTAAATAATTAATTAAAATAGACTTTACATACATTGGTTGGTCAAGTGATCAAGACTGGTAAACGGGAAAAATAAAATCATGATAAAAAATAAATTGAAATAAATTAAATTATGAGGGTATTTATTTAAATTCAATAAATTATTTAAATAATTTAATACCAAAATAAAATATTTTTTCTTATGTATTTAAATTATATTTTTACACCCAAAATTAATTTATTTAAATAATTTTTTCATGAAACCTCATGTAGAACATTTGTGGGTCAGGACGACCCCACGCATGAAATTTTTGGGTCATGAAAAGCATGTGAATGGATATTTTGGGGTGGTAAGGTCCTCCCATTCACATTATGGATTGGGGAGTCTCACATAATCCCATTTCTGGTCGAATCATAAGTAGAAAGGGAATATCATGGGGTGGATCAGCAATCATTGGGCTCTGCAGGGAAACATTGTGGCCACAGATGTCTCTAGTCGGTAGGAGGATCCACCCCTAGTGACTAAAACTTGAAAAAGGGGGTCTGACGAAGATCTATCTATTTTGGGAGGATGCAATGTTAAGGATGTCTTGTGTAGCTTTGAGTAAGTGTCAACCAAAAACCCACAATGGCAATGTTTAATAGAGAGAGTTGGATCTAGTGGTCCTCTAGGCCACAAGGTTGAAACTCAACTGGAATAGTGGAGAACATGACAAATGAGAGTGGTTCTAGATCTGTGGACCATGTGGGAGCCGGATTTGAGAGAGGTGACCCCACAGGGAAGGATGGGGCGCTGTTTGAGAGAGGTGAACCCTAGGTTTTGCATGAATAGTGGAGTGTGTCACCCAAGGTAAGAAAAGGGTGGTGACCAGGGTTCCAATGTGAGGTGGGAGGTGGAGAACACCTATCTATGAAAAAATCATTAATAGACTATTACCTTTTTTTGTTACCTTTTCTTTTTTGAACTATCAGGTCAATCACCACCTTCCATCCATTATTTTTTGTTTAATATGTAGATTTATCCACACCTGCTAAATCCACCTCACTTGATCGAAAATCCAATTCCTGAATAGGATTTTAAAATAATAATAACAATAATTTAATAAAAAATATATTATTATCATAGAAATCCAAAATTCCAGTTGAAAAATAAATAACTAGAAAAAAAAATATTTTGGTGACCGGCATTCTGGCCGTTATTTTGATTCACTGATGATCAAGTCTGGTGATGGTTCTAAGTAAAATGATATATTTATATATCATCATAATTAATACCTATAACATTGAATACAATCTATATTGAAAAATTTGGATGGACATAACTTGGTCTTCTGATATCATATTTACTCATTGTATGTGGTGTTGGAACTAAATTAATTCGCTATACTTAATTTAAATTAATTTAATTTATCCTTGCCTCATAAATTCACACAATTTCTATGATATCAATTTAAGGTACCGGGAAATGCATCAGAAGTCGTTGGTTTGGGGGTTTAAATACTTCATCATCTAAGTGATAGAACATATCATATCTAATGATCTAAGCCATGGTACGGTCTTGTGGATCTCACATAAGTTAAACATAGTAAAAAAATAATAAACCAAAAAATACTTCTTTATATATGAAGCTACACTCAGCATATTGTTTTCACTAATGATCCCTTATCAATGTATCCAAATAAGAATCCCTAAAGAATGTCTATATGCACTTCGAAAATATTCAGGAGCATCGATAGTCAAATTTGGAATGTTACTGCAGTAATTTGACGATGCCTTAGAATTCCCGATGATTACCACATTGAAATTCCTTCAATCCATATAGATCAACTCGATCTAATCATTTGGATTGAGATATTCTCACTCCATGAAGAGATATAATAGAGAGAATCTCTCAATAGCCCACCATGAATAGTCTACAGGTGGGATCCTCCCTCCTTTTATTTGTAGTGTGTTATGAAATTACTTGAAAAAGGCTTCCAATCCCTAAATATTTTTACACAAAATAAAAAATATATATAACGATTATACTAAGTCATAAATATCATTTATACTTTGATCAAATTATTATAATATGACAAATATATTATGTTATAAAACTTTATCCATTAACTCAACTCTTCATTCCAGTAAATATTAAATTAACCATGAATATTTTAATCTAATATTCGTTCATATGATATTTTCCATGTATTTACTATAATAAATGTAAATATATTTAATAAATAAAATCAATACCATTTATTATTAACTCAAATAATATTAATTTATTTATTCCTTTGGTGATCGTATATCCTTGGACATATCTCAGATCATAGTGGTGGGGCCAACTATTTCATATATACCTATTCATCAAAATATAGAATATTTTTGAATACGCTATTGTGTTTTACCCTCAATACCCATATCTCGATTGTAGTGAATACTATTTATAGACTATGAGAGAAATGTAGAAACCCATCATGCCACCAAAAGAGATAAGGAGTAGTCATAGAAATGAAAAACCAACCTACAAACATGCACTATGTAATATAATATTATTTTCTTTAGATATCACATAAATCAAGTTGCTCACTTGTGTATTCACCCTTTCTTGATTTATTATTTCTTGATCTAACTGGATTGATTTACCCTTTTCCACCATTTCCATGTTATTATAATGGTGTGACTATCCTAATGAACCTGTCCCGAGATATTACTTCCTCAACCTAGAAGAGAAAAATCTTATCTTGATCATTCAACAAATTCTATACCACCAATGATGCACCAAAAATAAGTTACATCTACAGGAATTAATTATTATTGTTTTTCCTTGCATCATAGTATAAGATCAAATTCTACACATTGATAATGATCTCATTTCATGATACCAATATACATGTTCATAAATAAGAACAACCAATGGTGCCTAAAACATGTGGTGTTCCTATTGGCAGGTATGTCCTCATGATGTAAACAACTAGAGATCACCATGTGAGAAATTCATGAGAATAAGTCTCAATGCATATTAGCCCCCAACACTTGATAGTCAAATGTCTACTTTTTCCATTCCTTATGATGTATCTAAACCATAGAAAATATGTTTAAGATTAATTCCATATTATATTGAGGTTCTCATTAGAGAATATTATATTATATAACCTTTTGATATGACAATTAATCAATCGACATTACCATTGAATAACAGATATAGAAATTTATACACTATAATTTTAAGTGTAGTTCATTTATATATCACCATATACATGATATGGTAATATAAAATTACTCATAATTTTGGGTCTAGGGAACCCAATTTCAAAATAGGTTTTTGGTTTCGATTAGTTTATTTCATAGATTCCTAAACTAAGGTTTTGAAATTAATAAAGGATTCCCCTATCTCTTTCTATAAGAACCCACCCCACCTACCATTTATATTCTACAAAAAACACATGGACCATGAAGTTACTCTACCTTTATCTCTATTGATCCATCCCATGTTTCCATCATGCTCTTAAGAATATCATCCCAAGATTTTAGAATGCACTCTCAAGGTAATGGATTGTCTACATCTTCTATTTATCTAAGAACCTTATTTATTTTATGCCTTTTAATTTACAATTGAACGTTTTGGGATCTGTTTTCAAAAATCCCTCTTTTAATCCACATAACTTCCAAGTGATGATAGAACTCTTTCACTCTCATTTTGTCATTTCATTGAACCTTTATATACCCCTATTATACTAATGAAATTATCCAGTGATTTTTCATGCCACATTTTTTTATTATGAATACCCATCACTATTTTCACTCAAGGATATTCAACTAGTTATTCCCATCAATCATTTATTTGGGGCATACATCTATGTAACCCAAAATCATTAATTGTGGTATTTAATGTTATGAAATATGATTAGGAGTTAAATGAACTATGTAACACACTTATGCATGTACCTGATATGAATATAATGGGTGGGCCAAAAATTATATTTCCCTCAAATGAATATATTAATGTCTTTATCACATGAAATGTAATATATGGTTCATGGGAGGTTATAATAAGAACACTATGTTATAATGCCTCTATGGTTATCTGTTAGGTCCAAAAGGTTCATAGATACCTTGAGAGGGGGAGTGAATCAGGGTATGGATATTCTTTTCATTAATTATTCCTTTACCGTTGGATCTTGACCTCTTTATTATGGGGTTCAATTTATTTCATCTTAAGTATTTATTATTATTTAATTATTTCCTTCATTATTTGATGATGATGGATTGATAGTAAAGGAGGAAAGAAAACACAAGTACACATATATTTTTACTCGGTTCACCCTCACTAGGCTACATCTAAGGAGTATAAAATGATAATGTGCAGATTTACCAAATCCACTATGGATAACTTCAAAAACATGGTTCGATATAGATCAATTCTATTCATAAGATCACAACCATTACAAGGTTTATAGTTATGTCACTTATTTCTCAAGGGTTTCTCCCTTTTTCTCTTTCCATGGATCACTACCGATGGGAAGGGTTTCTTTCTTACTCTATTTTTTTCTCACATCTCTTGGATGGGATTAACCCAAAGTTTATGAACATGTAGTACCCTTCATTATCACTATTGAAAGCATACTCAATTGTAGGTAAATGATCTATTGAAGTAATTTTTGGGATGCCCCTTCACTTTTGTGAGAAACCTAGATGTCGCACTTCCGCTGATCAGATAACTAGAATAAACTTCTCTTTACAATAGAAATTGAAATTACCTATAATTAGAAAAGATCATCAAGAGATTATAAGTCTCTTTTTCACTAACTTGAATGTAGTAGTGAATAAAATCTTTCTGTAAGTATTATTGAATGGTGAATATCCTCTATCTACTTTTTCTTCAAAATTCAGATATGAAAATTATACTACTCACAGAGAAATGTAGACATGTATCTCCATGCGCAAGATTCAAGTGTGATACCCTTAGGCGAGATATGGGTATGTATCCCCTTGTGTGAGATCCCAGTGCATAACTTTGACTGAGATCTTAGAGAATAACCCTTTGTGAGAGATACTGGCTTGATACACCTTTCACAAGACCCTTCCATGAGACCCTAGCCTGAGTCCCTAGCATGAGACCTGGGAACTATTCCTCATTGTGAGTTCTCTTTCATGTTGAGTGCGAGTTCCTAGTGGTGTGATTCCCTTCCATGAGTATGTTTTCACGCTTTCCACAATACTTTATTCAGATCATGAACAACACTTATCTAGTTCAAATCTAAAATAATCTTTCTTGATATCTTCCAATGAAACTCATTCATGATTCCCCTCGATGAACATCTACCATGAGATCTCTCCATGAACCTTTTTCCAAGCTGATGATTCATATCAATATTTTAAGAAAAACATCATCAGTCTTTATGTATGAGTCTTTGGGTATTTATAGGAAATTTTCCACCACTATTAACTCCAAAAATCAAGGACAACCTTCCACCTCATTGGTAGGACATGCTTTACAAGTTTTGGGTAAGATTCCTGGGTGTGTGTCCTATTTCGTGCTTTGGGAGAGTCCCTTCTGGGATTTTGTATTCGCACATTGCGTGAATCCAAGTTTCAAGTCTGTATTTTTTTTCACAAGTCCCTGGTGCATGTCTAAATTAATGTTTTGTGTGAGTCCCTATTTTCACTCTGTTCTAGATCTGATCATGATCTTCAAATACAACGATGAGTGCTGCGTGAGATCGCATTGCGAGATCCAAAGAAAATGATGATCCCTTTCCGAGAACCCATAATGAGACTCAAATTCAATCATACACTTTTTAAGATCCGATTGTGAGATCCAAAGTTAACAAATGTGATTTTTATTGATGTTGTCTTCTGGTGATTTTTGGGATCCATCATGAGATCAAAAAACAATCATAATATCTTCATGAGATATCAATGTGATATTTTTTCAGTCATTCTCACTCCATGAGATTATAATATCATTCACGCTATGCAAGATTAGTTTTTCATTCATGCAACAGGAGATATGTTCATAACATGTGCTCCACAAGATAAAAAAAATTCATTTGAATGAGATCATACATTTATTCTTTTTGATAGATTTATACATTTTCTCTTTTTTCAAGATCATACATTTGTGCCTTTTGTGATATCATACATTCACACTTTTTCACAGGATCAAACATTCATGATTTCCATGAGATCAAACATTTAAGATAACTCTTCATGCCTTCTTTGACAACCATCCTTCATCAACAACCTCAAACCTTTTCAAAATATAAAATCAATCCAAAAACACCATCATGCGTTATTTTTTCCTAACAATCTACCCCTTCATGTTTTTTGACAACTCTTTAAATTATTATAGTGATTATAGATTTATGCAATACACACTCTAAGCCCACTTGTGCCATAATTAGCATGAGAAATTAAAGTAGCATGAAAAGTTCGTCAATGAAACACTTCATTCTAAAACCACTCAACTTCTTTCATCAATAACCTCATATTTTGTTATATATATCCATTGATCAAACATACTTAACATAATTAGATTTAATTCTCCCCCTACTTCATTGATCCCCCTTTTGGCTTCTACCCCTATCTTGATTAAGTAATGTTTTTCCCTTTTATATCCAAAATTTCTCCCCCTTTGTTAGTGAACCTGAATGTTACTTCATTGTGATCTGGTACAAGATAAAGAACACAGATAATAATATCAGGGAAAAACATCATACCTTGGGGATAGGGGGTCCCAAATCCCAACACTTTCAAGTGTGAGGAGTCGATTGAAATCTAAGATCTAGTCGATGGCATTCAAACACTTTTTTGGGTAAGACCATTTTCAGAATGTCTACAACCTGTAGGTATATAGGCACATACTCAAACATCACAAGCCCTTTCTACACCATCACCTTGATAAAATTATACTTGGTTTCACTGTTATTTTTTCTCAAGAGATGGACTGTATTTTTTCTTTGATTTATAACACTTCAATTATTTCAATGGATTCAACTTGGGATCTTCAATAAAACTCAAATATAATCAAGATGAAACATTAACCAAAAAATTTGCATTCAATATTGAGTGGATTCAATATATTCAACGTCTTTGTGGATCAATGTTATGCAATCATGTTTCTTTCTATACCAAGAAATACAAAAACCACCAAGATAAATGTAACACATAATGTTGATTTTTTATCTTCAATTGGACTAACCCAATCTGTATCTCTATAACCCTAACTCTTCCTAATATTTTTAAATGTACAAAAACAAAAATCTGTTGTGACCATGATAGAGAGAAGTATTCTTTTTACTAAAATTTAGTGTATTTAATTGGGATTTATTTGATAATATATGGCTTGGTATGTAGAAAAATTAATATCGAGTCTTATCGCTCTCAATTATAAAATAATACCCATGATTGACGTGTATTCTATGTCATTAACTACATTACCTTCATCATCATGTGATTGTTTCATCAGCTTATCCACTATAGTCTTAATATCCTTGTAATTATCCATTCTAAATTTTATCAAAACCTCCACAGAATATTTATATTTGGAAATAAATGTTATATTCTTTCCTTCTGTCACCTATAAACCAAATAAAATTTTCAATTCAACAATCATTGACATTTTGAACTAACTTTTTATGAATTTCGTGAACTGATTTCAAAGCACTTCATCTATTCCACAAAACATTAAGTCATCAGCATATAACATAACTACTATCCTTTTATTTCTATCATTATTTACATATATATTATAATGAAATACACCGCAATAATAATTGAGATTCTTTAAAAATGGATCCATTATTGAATATCATTCTCTTGGTGATTTCTTCAACCCATATAACTCCTTTTTAGTAGATAACCTTTTTTCTAATATTTATGAATGAGAAAAACATTTGGATGCTCAATATAAACTAATTCTTCTATAACACCCTTCATAAATGCTGAATTGACATCCATCTAGAAACCGTTGAACCCTCTCTGCACTTATGTGGAAAATAACAATCCGATTGTCTCTATCCTTGAAATAGGTAAAATTGATTCATTAATGTCGATACCCTCTATTAGAGAGTATCCCTTTCACACTAATCATTATTTTTTAGAATTACCATTCCATCCTCATTCATCTTGTTGAAAAATACCCATTTAGTTCTGATGAGATTTTTATCACTTATTCTTGAAACAATATCCCCAAAAAAAACCCAGCATTTTACTGACATAAATCATAAATACCAATGTATTTTTTGATTTTATATTTTGAATTACTCTTCAGAATAAGTAGACCACTTGTTTTAAAAACTTTTAATCTTATCTCATATATTCTTTGTATGCTAAAAATAGTCATCTGATGCCTTATTTACAGAAAAGGTAACTATGAAATACATGAATGTTTCTACTTCTCCCTAATCAATATTCTTGATATAAGACAACATAAACATTCAACATTTTTATACAATTGAAACCTTTCATCTGTTTATGAGATATAATTCTCCCCCTATGATATTAAACTCTTAAAATTATTAGGTCGATAGTTTAGAACCCCAAACATTCATCTTCCCCAACATCATTTCTTCACATGTGTCACTTTTCAATGATCCATTAAATAATCACTAAGCCTACTGAGTTAGAAATCAAAATAGGAACCAAGAGATAAATTTAATAACTCTATGACTATCCTTTGAAATCAATTACTTCCATACATCTCAAGCAATCCTAAACTAACAACTCCTTTCAATTTATTAGTCCAAATTTATTCTTTAACTCTAATAACTAATTTGAATTAGTTGACATTATGGAGCACATCACATCACCACTTTGCAACTTTTGATAACACTTCCGCTTAGATTATATCTCCCCAGAGACTTGAAACACTTGAACATCAGTTAGTATAATTTATACACATAGGGAGATGGGAACCTCTGAAATCTTCAAGAATATGATTTTGGTAGATCATGATAGATCAACCCTTTGATACTTTCTTACAAAAAAACTGTACTATTTTCATTGTCTCTCTAACTTCCCATCCAACATCCACTATTCTGGCCATGTAACTAAATATTATTTACCCACATGCTGAGTATTCTACTAATATTTATATTATGTAATCTTTTTAGTTTTCACAATTTTGGGTTTAAAACCATTTTCATCATCATTAGTTTTATTATCACTTGTAATATTCGGTTCTTCACTTATTCATATATCATCATTGAGTGAGTATATATTTATCCTATTTGATTCAACCAGAACATTCATCAATAAATTTTCAGTTTCCCTAAACTGAATCACACTTTTTAGTAGACACTTCCACACCAAGGAACACCATATAACTTCTTCTTCTTCTTTGTAGTTCATCCCTTTTCCATGGCACACCATGATAAGAGAAAATAGAAACTTCAATTCCAATAGTATAGTAATCCTTGTCAAAGTAAAAAAATCAATGAGTTAACCTATTCTCTGATAAAAAAAATTTAGGTCCAAAATGTTCTTAGATACTATAGGAGGGGGGTGAATCAAGGTATGAATATTGTTTTATTTAATTCATCTTAGCCCACCTGATCTTAACTTTCTTATTATATGTGTAACTTTATTTTCTCTTAAGTATTTATGCTCATATAATTCTTTCCTTCATTATCTGATAATGATAAATTTAAAGTAAAGGAGTTAAGAAAACACAAGGAAATAAATATTTTTACTTGTTTCACCCAAAATGGACTACATATAAGGATCATACAATGAAAATTTTCTAAAGTATCAATTAAACTAAGGCTCACGGACAATACATGATTCTAGTTAGAACACTTCTATGCCCATAATCAGTACCTATACATTGTTTAGGGGTAGCTCAGTACTTTCCCAAGGGTCACTCATTTTGTCTCTTTCTCTGGATCACATTCGGTTGAAAGGATCACCTTCTTCCTCTTCCTTTCCGCAATTATCTTTGAATTGATTCACCCATAGTTTATGGAAATGTAGGTCCCTTCATTATCACTAATGAATGCATCATCAATTATAGGTATATCCTTTACTGAAGGTATTTTTGGGATGATTCACTAATTCTATGAAAACATGTAGATGAAGAAATTAATCCTACCATAAAATAGGAAAAATGTTATCTTTACAGTAGAAACATCAATTACCTCTCTTTTGGATAGATCTTTAAGAGATTCCAAGTCTCCTTTTCATTGGTTGGAATGCAGTAGTGAATAAACTCCTCCTACAAGTATTATAAAATGGTTTCGATCATTTGTCTTCTTCTTCATATTCAGAATTAATACATGATAATGATACTATTAATAGGTTAATGTAGGCATGTATCTCCATGAGAAATATTCTAGTGTGATACACCTGTACGAGATCCTAGAATGTATCCCCTGCCCGAGATCCTGGAGCGTACCTTAGTAAAAGATCATGGTTTGTAACCCTTTTAACGATATCCTAGAATGAGACCCTACCATGAGATACTTCCACAAAACCCTTGCATGATACCCTAGCATGCGACCCTGGCATGAGACACCAGTGTGAGTCCCTTCAATGAGACCGCATTCGTAGTGAGTGTGAGTCCCTTCTATGAGTATTCTCGCATTCTTTTGGTAAGATGTAATGACCCAAAGTTTCATTAATGGAAAATCCCTCTTGATCTTATTAAATGACTATTTATATAAAATCTTTTTATAAAGTGTCAACTTCATTGGTTTTATGATAATAATTGTGATCGTTACATTTATAGTCGTTGAACAGTGATCACATCATTAGTATAAATATAGGGCTTTAACACATCCAATTTTACTTAGACAAAGGAAGTGATGGGCTCATCCAGTAGAATTTCCCCATACGAAGCCCATTTATCAGAGCTCGGAAAAGAGGTGGCGTCCTTGGGCTTCTTTCTTGACCAAGCCCAAGCTGAGCTTCATCATGTCAAGCTTGAACGGGACCGTCTATGGGAGAAGTGGAAGTTGATAGAAATTACCACTCGAGCAATATTATCCGAGTCACCCCAAGAGTCTGTCACCATCGCACACCTTACCCTTAGATCTTATATGGCTATCTTAAGTGGTTATGTAACTAATAAATAGTACTATGTTCATGTACATTATTTTTGTATATAATAATGAATATAATTTCTTGTCATTTTTGATACATTGTAAATAGTTTTTAATGTAAAAATAGTGTTTTTAGTTATTATTTAATTAAGAATTATATTTTATTAAATTAAGGGATTTTTTAATTAAATAATATTTTAATAAAATATTATTATTAAATTAATTTTTATTAAAAATAAATGATCTTATAATTTTATGAATACAATTATAATTATTATTAAGGTTTGAAAGCCATTTTTGTCAAAACCTGTGAATTTTCAATAAATAGCGGTTTTTACTTTAAAATTGAAAATTAACATATTTAGAAAATTATTTAGATAAAATAAATGTTATTTTTGGAATCATGACATCGAAATTATCAAACGGTGAATTTTTCATAATTTTCTAAGACAGTCAAATTTTTGGGTAAAAATTAAATATCGTTTAAATATATAATGTGGTTTGTGACATCATAATGACCCAATAGTGATGTAATAAAATACTATAATCTTTATGTTTGGCCAATATTTGGCTTACCATTAAAATAATGTGATTTTGGGTTTGTTTTACTTACTTTTCAAAGCATTAATGGACCCCTCAAGACTTATTAAACACCTTGTCTTTTTAAATTAATTTCCATGGGAGTGTGACTTACCTCCACATAAGCAACCTTATTATTTTAAGAAGTTCGGACCTTGGCCTTATAAAATATTTTTTTCCTATTCCCTTTTCCAAAAACGATGGGCAAAAACCATGGGATGCTCAGTGTTTTAGATTAATTTAATATAAGGGGTCCCAAACCTAAATAATAAAGAATTCCCTCACCTTTCCTATATAAACCCACCCAAGCTCCCACTTACTCCTCGCTCAAAGCCCTTGTAGTTCGTACAACCTCTGCCCTACTCTCTCTTGAATCCACCCAAGGTGCCCCAAGATCCCAAGAAGCCTCTCTCAAGCCTCTCTCATGCCTTTGGAAGCACACTTCCAAGTAAGGGTTTTTTCTTCTTTTCTCATTTTTGTCAATTTTTTTTAAGTTATATTGCCCTTTTAGTTTCAATTATGAATGTTAGGGTATGGTTTCTCTCCTCCGCCATAATTCCCTCTTATTTTTTGAATAATGGGAGACCCCTTTCTCTCTCATTAAATGCCTCCCATGTACACCTGTTACTATGCCGAAATTCTGAAAGGAACTTCTCTCTCTTCTTTTACATTCAAGCAATAATTTTGTATCATGAATCTAAATTCCATTACAATTGTTAGGACATGTATCTATATGGCCTCCTTACTTTCCATTACATGTAAATATGATGAGTAACCACTTTCTCTCTCATCAACCATTTTTATGAATTCTTATGTCACGCCGTTACGCTGCCAAAATCACACTGATTTTCTAAGCCAATGTCATTGTGTAGTGAATACCATGCCCATTTATCCATCAAGTGTATTAAACTTTATGCACATTTACTTATTGATTAAAAAGTTTCATGTATTAATTCCACATTCCTTTATCATGGAATAAATGTTAATGTTTAATGAATCCATTTTTTATGATCCTTGTGGCACACTTATGCATGAAATGAAATGTTTAAGAAGGGTGCGCCCTTATAGCGCTCCAATGCATTGGGTAAAGTATAGTATCATGATACGTCATGTGTAATGAGTGTTGAATCATGCTAATTAAAGTTCAACTAGGGTTTACTCGTGATTTATGTGCAATGAGGATTTACTCATGCTTCATGTGCAATGGGCCTTGGCTCATGCTAATTCCATGTTAAGTGTTGTTGCCACATTTCCATGTTATGATTATCATGCTTTATCATTCCTTTATGTTCATGTTTCTCTTGTGCAATATTGGTGTGCCTAATGTCTAACATGTATTTTACTCCTCATGTTATTCCATGTGTACTCCCTTCCTGGGCTTTAAAGCTCACCCTTTTCTTATGCATGTCCTCAGGTTATCCCATGCAATGCTAAGTACGAGGGAATTTAGTGGTCATGTAAAGGAAGTTTTCAATAAAGATGTTGTATTTCATGTTTTATGTTTTATTTAATGATCCTAAGCCCCAAAGATACTAAATATCTCGATCTTCTTTGTTGTATCAATTGATGTTTTGTGTAATGAATCATGTTTATGTTTGTAATAAAAGAAGAGTTATCATAGTTGGTATCAGAGGATAGGTTTAGTTATTTTTGGGATTAGGATTATAAAACCCTACTAAAGCCTTAGAGACAAGACTAAGTATAATAAAAACATTCCTAAGTTTTGGTAAGTACTGAGTAAGTGGTTTATCAAACAAATACATCCCTGTCTGGATACGAGCATGTAGAGGTGGCTCTGGCACAGATGTATCCTTGGGGTAAAACCCGAAAACCCAACTTTGATCTAGACTCGAACGGGAACTGGTGCACGACAATGGGCCTTGTTGCACTCTTGGTTATGACACTCCCAGGGGATATGTTTTGATAAATTCAAAATCTTAGTATGAACCCTTATTAAGGGAATTAAAAAAAATGCCCTTATGAATATAAGTTAGAAAGTAGATCATGAAAATCCTAGATTGAAGCCTATAGACTCATGAGTTAAGGAAATAAAAGTTTATTTATGAGTCATAAAATTTTTTTCTTTGGATTACCCTTTATGTGTTACCCCTAACTTTCCTTTTATTCCAGCCAATGGCCGATAATAGGAGGACTCAGGCTAACAATTGTTGTGAAGATCAGGGTGATGATTGTACTAATGAGATGCCAAATCCAATGGGAGTGGGAATCGCGAACTTTGTCACGCTTCTCTCTCAAATAACTCAAGTTTTCAATAGAAACACGGGTCAAGAAGAACTTTCAACCCCCCCCCCCCCCAAGAAAGAACAAGTTGCTTTCAAGAGCTTCATGAGACAAAGGCCTCCTACTTTTAGTGGATCATCTGATCCCACGATCGCTGAACAATGGATCAACTCCATTGAAAAGATCTTCTCCATCCTTCAATGTTCTGAACAAGAGAAGGTTCTCCTGGAGGCTTATCATATGGAGGGTGAAGCTGATCAATGGTGGACGTTGATAAAAAATATGAAGCTTGAGGAGGAGATCGAGGCGTTGGAATGTAAGGATTTCTGGAAGATGTTTTTCGATAAATATTTTCCGTACACCCTCCGGCTAATGATTCAAAGGGACTTCCTTTCCCTCAAGAAAAAAGATGAAGAATATGTTGGAGCGTACAATGAAAACTTCACAAGGCTTCCACATTATGCTTCCGACTTTGTCGTTACCCCTGAATGCAAGGTTGACCACTTCTTTGGTGGGATGAAGCCTAGCTTGCGGAAAGCATTAGCGATCTGTGACTTCGACAGATATGAGGAAATTGTCCGATGTGCCCTCAAGGTCGAAATGGAGATCGGGGAATCACATGGGTATCATGGGGAAAAGAAGCATAAGGTGGACCTCAATGCTGGTGGTTTGATGGATTAATACAACGGTGCTAAGAAGATCCAACACCCCACTTGCCAAAAGTGCAGAAAGAAGCACCCTGGAGATTTCCCTAAGGGGATGAGAAAATGATTCAGGTGTGGAAGAGAAGGGAACCTAGCTGTTAATTATCATCAAGAAAGACCTGTGGCTGTGACAGAGGAGAGGAACGCTCCGTTCGAATCTCAACACGTTGTTCAATGCTAAAAATAAAAATCACTGGGTCATTTTTCAAATCAGTTCCCTAATCCAAGGGTTTTTGGAGACAACCAACAACCTCCAATGTAGCAAGGAAGAGCTTTTTCCATCACTTCTGCCGAAGTGAACCCCGACAACGAAGTGCTGATAGGTATGCTAGTTATTCATTCAATAATATCTAACGTACATTTTGATTCAGGTTCTACACTTTCTTTTATATCTAGAAAGTTTAGTAGAACAATTTCAGCACCACCACAAATCATTGAAGTGAAGATGTCGATGAGTACGGAAAATGGGGCAATCATTGCATCCCATGAATATAAGTCCTCCCTTATTATAATCTATGGATTGAATTTCTCAGCAATCCTCATCATACTCCCTCTGGTGGAAGTTGACACAATTCTTGGCATGGATTGAATTTACTTATATAGAGCCAATATAAATTATCTAGAGAGAGAAATCACACTCTATATGGAGAATCGACCCCCGATTCTTTATAAGTGTAAGGAGAAAGATGAATCTCCTTTATTTCCATCATCTCAAGCATGGATATTACTGCCTTATGAGCACATGTATCTGGATCAGATGATTGAGTCCAAGAAAGAAACCATCCGTGAATAAATTCCTATTGTGAGGGAATTTGCTGAAGTGTTTCCCGAGGAATTGCCTAGTCTTCCTCCTATAATAGATGTTGAGTTCTCAATTGAACTTATACCCGGGGCATTACCAATATCCAAGACTCCATATAGAATGGATATTGTTGAGATTAAATATCTGAATAAAGAACTACAGGAGAATCTGGCTAAAGGGTTTATATGCCAAGTGCTTCACCATGGGGTGCACCAGTCCTCTTCATCAAGAAGTATGGGTCAATGCGGCTTTTCATCGATTACCATGAACTTAACAAAATCACGATAAAGAACAAGTATCCTCTCCCAATAATTGATGACTTGTTCGATCAGTTGTGTGGAGCACAATTCTTCTCTATGGTAGATTTTCGGTCGGGATATTATCAAGTAAGGGTGGAGAAGGATGATATACCCAAGACTGCTTTTCCCACAAGATACGGGCACTATGAATTCATAGTAATGCCCTTCGGACTCACCAATGCTCCAGCAATCTTCATGGACTTGATGAATAGAGTATTTAGAGATTACTTAGACAAATTTGTGGTAGTCTTTATAGATGATATTCTAATATACTTCAAAACCAAGGAGGATCATGAGGAGCATTTAAGAACTATACAAGAGAATTTGCCCAAGTAGAAGCTCTATGCAAAGTACAACAAGTGTGATTTCTGGTTGAAGGAGGTCTCATTCTTAGGCCATATCATCACAAGCAATGGGATATCTGTGGATCCCTCCAAAACAGATGCAATTGAGGGATGGCCGAAGCCAACAACAATAACAAATATCCGTAGCTTCTTGGGGTTAGCTGGATATTATCGACAATTTGTGAGAAATTTCTCACGATTGTCCAACCCCTTTACCAAGCTAACTCGAAAGGGAGTAAAGTTTTCTTGGAGTGATAAATATGAAGAAAGCTTCAAGGAGTTTAAAAGGAGGCTTATCATTGTGCCCGTGCTAAATTTACTCACAAGTGGGTAGCTTTTTGTGGTATTCAGTGATGCTTCGAAGAAGGGCTTAGGATGTGTGCTGAAGTAGAATGATAAAGTGATATCCTATGCCACAAGGCTGTTGAAAATCCATGAGCGAAACTATCCAACGCATGATCTGAAGTTGGCAGTGGTGATCTTTTCCTTGAAAATCAGGAGGCATTATCTCTATGGAGAGAAAGGTTAGATATATACTGACCACAAGAGTCTTAAATATATATTCACAGAGAAAGAGCTTAATATGCTCCAGAGAAGATGGATAGAGATCATCAAGGATTATGACAATTCAATACATTACCGCCCTGGGAAAGCGAACAAGGTGGCAGATGCCCTAAGTAGAAAGGATACAGCGATTCAACCAATGATGAGAATTGAGAAGGATCCAATCTTCTTAGACTTAATGAAGATGGATATGGGAATCATAGAGAAGAGAACATCATCAATCCTTTCACAAATGATTTCTCAACCATCTCTTTTGGAAAGATTAAAGGATGCTCAAAAGGATGATGTGGGAATTCAGGAAAAAGTGGAAGCTATAAAAAAGGTAAAATCCTTAGATTTTAATGTTAATAAATAAGGAATCATGCGGTTTAGGAAAATACTATGTGTTCCATCAAATCCGGAGCTGAAGAAGGAACTTTTGGATGATGCACATAGTTCAAATTTCTCTATTCACCCAGGGAGCACAAAGATGTATCGAGATCTCCAAGAAAACTTTTGGTGGGATAATATGAATATGGAGATCGCCGAATATAAATCAAAGTGCCTGGTGTGTCATTAAGTGAAGGCAGAGAGGAAGAAGTCTAAGGGGATGATTCAACCATTGCCCATACTAGAATGGAAATGGGAGAACATCACCATAAACATTGTCACTGGACTTCTGAGGACATCCAAAGGAAATAATGCAATATGGGTTGTTTTGGATCGTCTTATAAAGACTGCACACTTCATTTCTATTCGGGAGGATTTCTCATTGGATCAACTGACATGGATATATATCAGGGAAGTGGTAAGGTTGCATGGAGTACCACTATCTATTGTGTCTAACCGAGATCCAAGATTCACCTCTATGTTTTGGAAGAGTTTTCAACATGCTCTGAATACTGAACTGAACTTCAGTACGGCCTATCATCCTCAAACTGGTGGCCAATCCGAGCAAACTATCCAAACAGTTGAGGATATTTTGAGAGCATTCTCAATGGACTTTAAAGGAGGATGATATCAACATCTTCCTCTGGTTGAGTTCTCTTATAATAACAGTTTCCACTCGAGCATCCAAATGGCACCATTGGAAGACCAATATGGGAAAAGGTGCCAAACACTGGCATGTTGGGATGTGGTCGGTGAATGTAAGCAGCTTGGAACAAAGTACATGATGTCTTTCATGTATCCCTCTTAAGGAAGTACATACCGGACCCTTCACATGTACTCTCTTCTGAGGTGGTACAATTGGAAGATGATCTTTTTTTTGAGGAGAAACCAGTGAAGATATTAGATCGTAGAGAAAAAGTTCAACGAAATAAGACAATTCCCCTCGTCAAGGTGTTGTGGAGAAACCACAAGTTTGAAGAAGTGATTTGAGAATTGGAGGAAATGATGAAACTGAGTTACCCACATCTATTTTAGTGTGGGAAAAGGAAAATTTCAAGGGAGAAATTTCTTAAGGGGGGAATATTGTAATGACCCAAAGTTTCATTAATGGAAAATCCCTCTTGATCTTATTAAATGTCTCTTTATACAAATTCTTTTTTATAAAATGTCAAATTCATTGGTTTAATGATAATAATTGTGACCATTACTTTTATAGTCGTTGAATAGTGATCATATGATTAGTATAAATATAGGGCTTTAACACATCCAATTTTACTTAGAAAAATGAAGCGATGGCCTCATCCAGTAGAATTACCCCATATAAAGCCCATTTATCAGAGCTCGGAAAAGAGGTGGCGTCCTTGGGCTTCGCTCTTGACCAAGCCCAAGCTGAGCTTCATCATGTCAAGCTCGAATGGGACCGTCTATGGGAGAAGTGTAAGTTGATAGAAATTACTACTCGAGTGATGTTATCCGAGCCACCCCAAGAGTCTGTCACCATCGCACACCTTACCCTTATGTCTTATGCAGATTTTTTAAGGGGTTATGTAACTAATCGATAGTACTATGTTCATGAACATTATTTTTGTATATAATAATGAATATAATTTCTTGTCATTTTTGATACATTCTAAATAGTTTTTAAAGTAAAAATAGTGTTTTTTGTTATTATTTAATTAAGAATTCTATTTTATTAAATTAAGGGATTTTTGAATTAAATAATATTTTAATAAAATATTATTATTAAATAAATTTTTATTAAAAATAAAAGATCTTATAATTTTATGAATGCAATTATAATTTTTATTAAGGTTTGAAAACCATTTTTGTCAAAACCCATGAATTTTTGATAAATAGAGATTTTTACATTAAAAGTGAAAATTAACATATTTAGAAAATTATTTAGATAAAATAAATGTTATTTCTGGAATCAGGATGTCGAAATTATCCAACGGTGAATTTTTCATAATTTTCTGAGATAGTCAAATTTTTGGATAAAAATTAAATATCGTTTAAATATATAATGTGTTTTATAATATCATAATGACCCAATAGTGATGTAATAAAA
Organism: Viscum album; assembly: GCA_963277665.1. Classification (NCBI taxonomy): domain Eukaryota; kingdom Viridiplantae; phylum Streptophyta; class Magnoliopsida; order Santalales; family Viscaceae; genus Viscum; species Viscum album. The sequence goes on along the minus strand of OY728147.1, from coordinate 392,145,336 downwards.
TACTATGATCTTTATTTTCGGCCAATATATGTTTTACCATTAAAATAATGTGGTTTTGGGTTTTTTGACTTACTTTTCAATGCATTAATGGATTCCTCAAGACTTATTAAACACATTGTCTTTTTAAATTAATTTCCATGGGAGTGTGACTCACCTCCACATAAAGAACCTTATTATTTTAAAAATTTCGGACATTGGCCTTATAAAATATTGTTTTCCTCTTCCCTTTTCCAAAAACCATGGGAAAAAACTATGGGATGGTTTTTGATTTGGATTAATTTAATATAAGGGGTCCCAAACCTAAATAATAAAGAATTCCCTCACCTTTCCTATATAAACCCACACAAGATCCCACTTCCTCCTCACTAAAAGTCATTGGAGTTCATCCAACCTCTACCCTGATCTCTCTCGAATCCTCCCAAGGTGCCCCAATCTCCCAAGAAGCCTCTCTTAAGCCTCTCTCAAGCCTTTGGAAGCACACTTCCAAGTATGGGTTTTTTCTTCTTTTCTCATTTTTGTCAATTTTCTTTAAGTTGTATTGCCCTTTTAATTTCAATTATGAATGTTGGGTTATGGTTTCAAACCTCCCCCATACTGACCTATTATTGTTTTAATGATGGTAGACTCCTTTCTCTCTCATTAAATTCCTCCCATGTACACCCGTTACTATGCCGAAATTCAGAAAGGAACTTCTCTCTCTTCTTTTACATTCAAGCAATAATTTTTTATCATGAATCTAAATTCCATTGCAATTGTTGGGTCATGTATCTATATGGCCTCATTACTTTCCATTACATGTAAATATGATTAGGAACCCCTTTCTCTCTCATCAACCATTTTCATGAATTCTTATGTCACGCCGTTACGCTGCTGAAATCACACCGATTTTCTAAGCCAATGTCATTGTGTAGTGAATACCATGCCCATTTCTCCATCAAGGGTATTCACCTTTATGCACATTTACTTATTGATTATAAAGCTTCATGTATGAATTCCACATTACTTTATTTTGGAATAAATGTTTATGTTTAATGAATCCATGTTTTATGATCTATGTGGCACACTTATGCATGAAATGAAATGTTTAAGAAGGGTGCGCCCTTATAGTGCTCCAATGCATTGGGTAAAGTATAGTATCATGATACATCATGTTCAATGCGTGTTGACTCATGATAATTCAAGTGAAATGATGGTATAATTGTACTTTATGTGCAATGAGGATTTACTCATTCTCCATGTGCAATGGGCCTTGGATCATGCTAATTCCATGTTAAGTGTTGTTGCCACATTTTCATGTTATGATTATCATGCTTTATCATGCCTTTATGTTCATGTTTCTCTTGTGCTCTATTGATATTCCTAATGTCTAACATGTATTGTACTCCTCATGTTATTCCATGTGTACTCCCTTACTGGGCGTTATAGCTCACCCTTTTCTTATGCATGTCCTTAGGTTATCCCATTCAATGCTAAGTACGAGGGAATGTAGTGGTCATGTAAAGGAAGTTTTCAATAAAAGATGTTTTATTTCATGTTTTAAGTTTTTATGTAATGATACTAATCCCTAAAGACACTAAACATATCGATCTTCTTTGTTGTATCAAGTGATGTTTTATGTAATAAATCATGTTTAAGTTTGTAATAAAAGCAGGGTTGTCATATAAGACCTTCTTTAGATCATGAAAAATACTTATATAGATTTAATTTCATATAATACTTGACGATATCTATTTTCAAAACTTGTTCATGAGTCCTATTTGCGAACCTCTATCATGAGATCTCCCTACAAACCTTCTCAAGGATGATTCTTCATATCAATATTTCAATCAAAACTTTTTCAATCATTATGGATGTATCATGGGGTATTTATAGGTGATATTACTGTAATTTTAAATCCAAAAATCATGGAAAACCATCCACCTAATCGGCATCATGTGCTCCATAAGATATAGGTGTGAGGTTTGGGAATGAGTCCTCTTTTTCACTTTCACAATTTCCTAGTTTGAGTCTACATTCTATCTTTGTGAGAGTCCCCAATGCGAGTCTTTATTCACACTTTGTGTGAGTCCTTAGTACGATTCTACATTCTCTCTTTGCATGAGTCCATGTTTGAACATTTTGAAAGATCTAAAAATGAGTTCCAAAGACAATCATGAGTGTTTCATGAGATCCCATCATGATATCCAAAGACAATCATGAGTGATGCACGAGATCCCATTGTGATACTCAAAGATAATCATGAACTTCGTGAGATCCCATTGTGAGATCACAAGTCAATATCAAAATTGTCAGTGTTGTTGTCTTCTAGTTCTTTGCATGATCCATCATGAGATCTAAATACAATCATGAGAGATTAGTGAGATCTCAATATGAGATCTATTCAGATATTCATTCTCCACTACATTTTTCCATCATTCGCACTCCACAAGATCAGTTCACCATTCGCGCTTCGTGAGATAAGTTTATCACTTGCACTCTGAAAGATCAAAAAAATTTCTTTTACGCATGATTATACATTCTTTCTTTTCATGAGATTCAAACATTCATGTTTTTCATGAGATCAAACATTCATGACTTCTGCAATATCAAACATTTATAATTTTTCATGAGATTAATCATTCATGATTTATATGAGATCAAACACCCATGCTAACTCTTCATGCCTTATTTAACATCCATCCTTCATCAACAACCTCTAACCTTGTAAAAAAACACAATCAACCAAAAAACACCGTCATGATGGATTTTTTCTTAAAATTATCCTTAAATTATGTTTATGATTTCATATTTATGTTTTTTCCACATTCACCTATTGATTTTATGTAATCATCTTGTATCTTTCTTCGATGATATTATTTATAATTATCATTACTTTTATGTCATCATGATTTTCCTCTTTCATAAAATGTATTTCTTTCTTCATGAAATTATTTGATTATTACCATACTTGGGTATACAGCTTAATCATTTCTTATATATGTCCTGAGGATATATCATTCTATATTATAAGGTCAATGAATTTTAGGAAAATGTTAAGGAGTTTTCAATAATTTCATTTTATCCCTATTTTATGTTGTTATGATATCTACCTAATTACTAAAAGACAATAGGCCTCATGATATTCTAGGGTGGTATTGAGTGTATCTTAATATAATTAATCATGAAATAAATTGTATTAAAAATATTTATTTTCATATTTCTTATTCCAAATTATGATAACAATTGGGGAATTTAAATTCACATTTCTAAAAAATAACATTCATTTTTAATGAGAAAAAATAATAGTGCATTTAAGAATTGGACCAACGATTATTAAAATTGGAGAGTGAAAGATAAAAAAAATACTAATATTTATTTTTAGTGAAAATAAAAATAATGAACATAAATTTGGGGGTAGAAGAATAGAATTATAGTTGAAAGTTGTAAGAAGAAGAAGGTAATAAGAAGTTCTCTATGTAAGGAGACCACTTTCCCAAGTTCTAGGCACGACCTTCCTAGGCTGACACCTCCCATAAACCATTTTTACTTCCAAATACGTCCATAATACTCCAACTAAAGCTAGTAAACTATTTATTAGTAAAACAACTAACCACCCCTACCTGTATTAACTAGCCTAAACTAATATCTAATTTCAAAAATAGAAAATAGACCCTTCTAAATTAATACACTCCCAACAGCACCCGAAATCCCACCGAACCACCTTGAGGTACACACCCCCAAATACCTAAAACCAAACACTTATAAATGAAATCCTTAATTCATGAATATAAAATAATAAAATCTTAGAATCCATACCATCTATGTGAGTACAAGTTGTTCTATTTTTATTTAAAGATAAAAGGTACAATTCCAAGATAGTTGATGATTTGAAATCCAAACTACATAAGATATGATTGACCTAATCAAACACAATTTTATAAATATTTAAATAATCTAACACTCTTACATAAAATAGTATTACCTGAATTAGACACATAATAAATTAAAACAAAGTACTTTTCTAATATTCTCATTCATGATGGAAATTCCCAATCAAACTATATAAAAAATGAGATAAATAAGAACTCCAGTTTCCTCCAATCATGACTCAATGGATCCCTTATTTTTTGGTTTCATCCTTTGTACAGGCTCTCCCACATGATTAAAATTCTTGAGAAGATGTTGAAATTTTATTGAAGAATATATAAAAAAATGATGAAATACCAGGATAATGATTATTAGTGATTAAACATGTTAGAAAAAATAGAAATGCTGAGAGACCTCAAAATTGTTTGGTAAAATATATTTTTTCATCCAAACCCAAATGATGAGGTGAAATTGTACATGGAATACAAACCTAGATAACCAAGTGAAACAAAAATTCATATTATGACACAAATGACCAGGTAAATCGACACCCATTACACTGACCCAAATGGTCAGTTGGAACGATGAACGAGTTGAAGACCCAAAGGGACATAGGAAATAATATCTATCTTACATACCCAAAAATTTGGTTTTCTATAGTAAATATGACCAATAGAATTTCAGGTTTTCCAAAAATGATCTAGGAAATATTAAATAGTACCAGTGAATGATCTAATAGTAACAAAGAGGGGAAAATGGTCTGATTAATTATGAAAGCCCATTGAATTAGTGAGCGTGACTTGTGTAGTGGGTTACATTAGAGAAGATCCTCAAAAGTGGTTGAATAAATGATATTCAATGCACAGAAACTATGGGTACATGATTGAGATATAAACTGGCATAAAAGAACCACCTTTAAGAGCCTATAAATAATCTTAAATTCCATCAAATTATATAATATGAATAAAAATATATCCAAAAATACCCAAATAAGACTTCATCAATATTTTTTCCATGAAATAGTAGAATTTCCACTAAAATTTGTCAGCAAATTTCATCCCACACAAACATTGTGTGTGGAATATCCAATGGTAGATATTATTGAAGTGTTAAAATAAATATTAGAAACTATTAAAGTTCCAATTTCAAAATTTAATAGAGAATTTGTCTCAAAAGATACATTCCCTTTATTCTTGGGCTACATTTTATATCAGTTTTTGGAAAATTACATACAACACAATTCATTTATAATGAGAAGTTAAAATAAATTGATTTTTTTTATTTTTTTTAAAAAAACATAATTTATCTAAAACACACTTTAATAAGGAGAAGAAAAACATTATTTTAATAATTAGCATAGATACACTTTTGTAGAAGCACAAAAGATTATCGAGAAGAACTGTAATCACTTTAGTGATGTAAAATGTAATACTGGTCTATTTAGTAATGTTTTTCTAATAGACATTGAGGCTAGAAAAATTAAATACTTCATATGGACTTGTATTTTCAAATAAAATACTTGAAAATACCACTAAAGTTATATAAAAACCATAGAAGTTTTGTTTTTTCCAAATTAAATTAAAAAATATGTATAAGTGTGCCTCATATAAATGTGTCAAGGATTCAGGTAACGTCACTGGGAAACATAACAAATAAAAAATTTAAATATTTATTTTAAACAAATATTAAATTTTTTTAAATGAATTATCATATATAATAAATTAAATTTTGATTTAAATTTTTTCTTTCATCTATGATGTGCCAAACTTTTTTATTTTTCATATCATTTCAAAAAAAATTGAATGCCAAATAGGAAGTTAGAAAAATTCAATATAATAATTTCTATTCCTATATTCATTCGTCCCCATACAAAAAATAATACAATTTGAAATCTCCCCTCATGTAATATGATCATATTTAATAGGATAATACTACCTTTATTTCCTGGTCTTTCAGAAATGGTAGTGTGTACCTTGAGGATTCTTCAAGTGTAGTAATAAATTGATCATATCTACATTAATAAATGAATCTATTAAAATTAAAGTAAATGTATAACCCATAAAACTATAATAAAATACTTGAATAAATGCCTATATATGCTTCCAAATATATTTTTCCTTATTAAATATGCTACTTTAATAAAAAAAATAGGTTTCTTCACTCAAACAAGTTAAGATAAATTGAATTTTGTTTCCCCATAAAAATTTGACTAAATATTTTCAATGAATCCACATAGAAACTTATTGAGAATTAAATAGGAATAAAGCATTAATACTTATTTTATAGCTTCAATAATTCTTCCCAATACCTAAAAAGTAGTATTGAATAACCATTTATGGAATCAGGAAGGAGATTTATTAAATGCTGAAAGAAGATCTTTAGCTTTTAGTTAGGTATAAGGTTGGTAAAACATTGAGGCATGCTATTTTAAATGTAAAACAATTAAAAAAATTGAAACTAAATAGAAAAAAATTCAAAAATAATAATCCAATAAATTTATATGAAATATGGATCCTCTTGGATTAATAATAATGATATATAATGACATGGTTCTCATGCTAGGAACTCAGAACTTGGGTATTTTATTACTAAATTATAGTTATACCCCTTACCCATTCATGGACTAATTATCATGTAAATATATCTCCAACATTATGATACGTAATGGAGAGTGCATCAAGGTGTTTTTTGGTATGGTAAGGGAATGGTAAAAGGATCTTGAGAGAAAAATTGTTTGACTCAGAGGATGGAATTTTGAATTAAATTAAATTAAAAACAGTGCATAAAAAATTAGAAACTAATCTTCCTCTTATCCTTAATTTTAAATTATCTGTTTTCTCCCTAACAAACAAATCTTTAAGGGAATCCATCATATGATGGACTAATTCAGAAGATAAAAACATTCATGTCTCAATAGAATTAACACTTAAATAATGTAAATATGTTTAAAAAGATTTTTTCATATAAATTATTGGACATATAACAGAATTATTATTTCAATAAATTAGTAGAATTTAATAGTTTAAAAATTAAAAGATCTTTAGTGGAATAATGAACGACGTGTTTGTGTGTGTGAAAACAAAAACAAATAAAAGATATATTGAGAGAATATTGATATAAGATTGATATAAATAATTCATTAAGTTCTTCAAATCGAGAAAATGCATTACATTTTCCCACTTTTTATGTCACCATTCCTACAATAAGAAATAAATTCATATAAATGGTAAGAAATGAGTGATTGTGTTTCAATGTACACAAGATTTAAAATCGCAAGTGAATACCAACTAATGTTTCCATAGAGATCAAATGGGTTTGAAATTACATGAGATATTATAATACCTCCCTAAAGTTGTTTCTTTTTAGTATTGATGTTAGAATGAAAAAGAACAAGGATCTTCCTAAGAAAACTAGAACCAAGAAATGATGGTGTGTGATTATAAGAAAGACATAGAAATATTTATATTAGAGAATATACAGATATAGGGATTCTAAAATTAGATATTTTAGCCTTCTATGTGATGAGCCTAACGCACATGTATAAATTAATTCAAAAACTAAAGGAAATCAATCATAATAATACAAAAATATGGTTTAATTTTGAATTGAAAATGCAATAATGGGACATCATGTCCAAATTATTAGAATAAATTCAATCAAAATCCTAAAAAACGATATTCAATTCTAATAAATTAACCTTAGAAACACCAATAACTTTCAATATTGAAACAAAAAATAAATATAATTTTAATAATGTTCCCAAGGTAATAAAAACATAAAATTAAAATATTAAAATGGACACAGAAGTAAATATAGAGACCTCATATTGTCAATGGGTTTTTTGGTCACCATAATCAAATATTATAACAACAAATCGTCCATGGTACTTGACCTTTATGCCATAATAAAAATCTTAATATCCCCAATATACCCCCTAGACACCTCATAGTCCTTCATATACTATACCAAAAACCTCCCATATATCTTCTTATTCTTATTTTCTAACTTATTCCACTTCTCTACATCCTTGATCTCAACCCGAGTTCCTTAAATTCTGAAAATTTTATCCTCCATCTTAGAAACATCCTCATTCTATATGGTAATTGTCTTTTCTTTCACCTATGGTAGATTCAGGCTATTATTTAAGTGATCAAAAGATTTTGATTTACAAATAGAGGATGATAATAAACTATCTATGGGTTTTCTCACGGTAGTTGGAATCAATGTCACACAACACTTTAATCAAATCTATTCATTGATGGTTCCCCCACAATAGGCGTGGATCAGTTTTTTATTTCTAATTTATATTTTTATAAAAAAATAAAACACCACCCAAATTTAATTTATAAAAATAGGATGGTGGATATGAGAACCACATTAATGATTTTTTTGAACATTATAAAATCAATGTTAACTAATTTCACATATTCTAGACCAAAGTAATTGTAAAATTTATTAAAGGGTTGTGTGAATTCACTAAAAGATTACACAAACCATGATTACATTGGCATTATCTCATTTTAAAGGGTTGGTTGAACATGGTTCACATATCCAACCTAAACATATAAAATCTCAACCCACGTATGTTTTACTCTAATATGATATTAACACTATTAGAGGATATATTCCTTCTTAAAATTTTATACAACTACTAAGAGGGTGTATTTTTTATTTTAAATTGTAAAACATATTTATAATTATGAATTTAGTTATTCATAATATATTTTTATTGTTATTATATTATTAGTTTGATTAGTTTATTTTTTTTGATTGGTAATATTGAATCTTTGTCTAGGAATGTATTTTTATATTAAGTTAAAAATTATAGATAATGATAATAGATTTCGATTGACATGTTTTTTTAGAAAATAAATGAACATGATTTGGATTGATCAATTTCTTTGTTCTCTTAATTTAATTATAGTTATTTAATGGTTTTATTATTATTAATTATTATTTTTAATTTTATTTTTGATGATATGTGTATCATAATTATCTTTTATAACATTTGAATATATGTGCTTGTAATTAATTTTATGTAACTATATAATCTCAGTACACCTCACATTCATGATAGTAATAAGGTATAAAAATATTTATTCCACAAGAATTGGGGAGATTAAATTATGTAGTTTAAGCTAAAACAAATACAATAACTCAAAGGAGAATGATGGAAGCTACAATTCAAGTCAAAAAAAGCGTAAGAAAATTTCCCATTAGATCTTAGTTATTTTATAATCATTTAGTAACACAATTTATAAAAAATAACTCATAATCACATCATAATTATTTTGTGTAATAAACTATCCTCGGTCAACTAGAAAAGTCCCCAAATGTAGTCCACTATATGGTGAGATGAAAAAAATAACCATAAGTCTCATGTAAAACTGGAGAAACCTCAAAGTAATACATGGAATAATGTAATACATATCCATGTTACATAAAAATTCAATACATTATGTCCAAACCATAAAGATAAAATAGACCAAACTAAAAAAGTATTTATATGACCACCCATCACCCCGAGTCCATCCAACTATGAAGGCAACAAAAAATAGAATATGGAATGCTACCTAATTCCCTTCATATTCACTATGTCTTATAAAACAAGTTTTGCAACCACCAAAACTAAAAATTAGGGTGTGAGCATGGATCCTAGTATGATATCACTCAATAATTTATACAATTCCTAATATCAAGAAACTAAAGTTTTATCTTTATAAAAAATCAAGTTTATAAATCATTTTCAAAAATCAAACCATTTTTAAACATTCCTTTTTTCATAAATGCATAAAATATTCACCAAGCACGTGAATATATCAAGAATAAAATAAAAACATGTAAACTAAACATGTGATAATTTATCCATGAAATAAACCATTATTTAATAAACAAGTTATAAAAGATAAAGCACACCATTTGGGCTCTAGGCTATGGGAATTTGTACTATACATAAAAGAACCATAAACTAGGAATATGTTTTTTCTAACTGTTATTGAGTCCTTCCATAGTCTATCGATATCAAAAAATTAACCCCTAATGGTTCCATATGCACTAGGTTGCCTATTTCCATTTCCTGACGCACTTAAGGTTCACAATGTTCTTTGTTTGTACAAAACCATTTCCAAAATCCATGCTAAGGTTTAATAAAAATACCTTCTACATCAAAGAAAGTCCACTTTAATGAACAAAACAAGGTGTTCAACAAGAATATATAGAAATTCATGAATTAGAAACACTTTTATAGATACACTGACCTCTAGAAGTATGGAAACATATCCATCTTCAGCAGTAGATATTGAAAATCCATGGAACAACCTTTGAAAGAAAAACAATCACATCAAAATCAAAAGGATCGATAGAAAACACCAATAGAACGTGGATCCGAATGAAAAAATAGCTAATTTCTCCACTAAAAATAAATGAAACAAAAAATATAAAATATAGCTTACTAGGTTTATGTTACCCAACCACCACAGAAGTCAAAAACTGAATGGAGTGATTTGAAAATAGGGAGATGACCTAAAATCACACAAAATCACCATAGGGTTTGAGAGGAATTCCTACACACTAAATGAAAAATATTCAGTACTGTATTGTGTTTAAAACTATTGGACTTTGGAATTCACATCATTAATCCCTTCAAAGTATAGAATTACATGAATTATAAATACATCAAAAATGCATCTCCTTATATTAAAATAAGTCATGATAAAAAAGTTCACATCACTTAAGTTTTTCAAGGTATGTAAAAATTCCACACCCTACATGAGTCTCATAACCTTTTCGTACTAAATATTCACACTTTGAAATCCATTCACAACCTGAATGTATCCACCAGTAGGTCCTTAGCCTAGTTTTCTATAAACAAATCTGAACCAAACATTATATATCTCCAGTCAAAAGAACCACCCTCTAAATCCCTTAATACAATTATTCATTGACTCCATTAATAAAAAAATAAACATATATTTAATTTTGGTCAATTTCCCTATAAAAGGATCTTTATTATCAATAATCCTACAATACCCCCAAACAAAAATGAAAACAAAAAAAAAGATTCAAATCATACCCAAAGGAAGGTAATGGGGTGTTACATTCTCGCCACGTTAAATGATTTTTCCCCATAAAGTCCTCAGGATCCTGGACTCCAAAATGTTTAGGAAATTGATGCCTCATCAACAATTCATACTCCCACATATTTTGTCCATCCCTTCTATACTAAAAATGTAAATAGTACAAAGGAACCATTTTAAAATGTTGCACCTTCTCTCAGTGATCCATAAACAAAACTAGTTTCTCACACACAATGATGTTTAGCTCATGATCGATATCCTCCCATTCGATCACTTGGGAAGGATCTAGTCAGTACCTCCTCAGTTGGGAGACATGAAACACATTGTAGATGGAAGTCAAATGACATGGTAAGTTCAACCAATAGGCCACAATTTTTAGTTTTCCAATGATATCAAAGGGGTCTGAAATCCTCAAGGATAATTTACCCTTTTTACCCACCTAATGATTTCCCAAGCGAGTAGAAACACTAATAAAGACTATATAACCAATCTCAAAATCTAGTGGATAGAAAAAATAGTCCACATAACATTTATGATGACTTCATTACATGATCAATCTCTTCTACATCAACTTTACCATCTCCACCATCTTCTTAAAAAGACTAATCCCAACTAAAGACCACTGTCCCTACTTTACCCAACATAAGGGATATCTACATGGAATCCTATAAAAATTCTTAAAGGGAACCATTTTAATTGAGCCCTGATAACTATTTTTTAGGATAACTAGAATAAAGATAAATTATTTTTCTATGAACCATCGAAATCAAGAACACAAGACTAAAACATATCCTCATGATCCTGGACTACCCCTTAAATCTATCCATAGGTCTTCTAATGATATGTCTTGATCAAAATCAACTAAAAACCCATAACCACCTTAAAAATTTTCCAAAACCTAGGTGTGATCCTTGAGACCCTGTAAAAAACATTTTAGAGTGAACCATCTAGCATATCTCAATCTCTTATACATATAAGTACTCAATCTATTCCACCTTTTTAATTTCTTTTATAGGTAGTTAATTTTAGGATTTCATGATTAGATCAATGGTTACACAAATCGCAACCTTCCCACTAGGTATCTGTGGTAAACTAAAAATGAAATCCATGGAAATTTCATCCCATTTTCATACTGGAATGGGAAAAGTATTTAATAAACTGTAATGTATTTATTGTTCCACCTTATTTCTTTGTGTCTCAGCCCCAACCGCCAATACCGATGTTTTCAATCATGATCCATCTAGGTAGTACCTCGGTGTATTGAAAAAAAATAATGGTGTCCATTATCCATCATCTCATGTCTTAGAGAGAAAGGAAAAAAACAAACCTTTTTTTTAAACATGTAGCACAACATGGATACTGAGACCACTCACCTAAGGTTTCCCCACTATTGAGTATTTTACTAAATCCCTAGCACTAAGGGTTAGACATCTTCTAGAGATGAACCCACTCATAAAATGAATAGTTGGCCTTCATCATACCCCAAAAAACTGTCCCACCAGATGCTTCCATTCCCAAACTCATATTAGAAAAGAAACTCATTATACACCATTCATCCATTGATTCTTTCACTGCAAGTGTCAATAATTTCTTTCTCAGTACATCGACGACCAAATTCACTTTTCTAATAGTATAAAAAAAATCAAAATGAAATGTTTTTAAATACTCCACCTAGAGTCTCTATCTAAAATTCATATTCCTTAGAGTTGAAATATACCTCAGGCTCTTATGATCAGAATATAATATAAACCGTTCCCCACAGAAGTAGCGACACCTCATTTTGGGTGCATGAAAAAATTATTCTAACTCAAGATCATGTTTATGATAGTTATTCTCATAAGGGTGTAACTAGATAGAGACATAGGCTACTACATATCTCCCATGCATCCAGACACACCCTAAACCCTTTCTAGAAGTATCAAAGAAAACATCATAACTTGATACAAGTTATGGATGAATAAAAACTAGATTTCAATTCAATATCACCATCTATTACTAAAAAACCACCGATCCTTTTAATTATTATAAATATTTACACCCATACAGGTTAATTCTTTCATTAGAGATGCAATCTTGGAGATTTCATGAAAAAATATCATGTAATGACCATCCAACCCAAAGAAGATTCAGTTTTCAAACGCATTCTTAGTCCACTCCTTGGGAATAACTTCTTGTAATTTTTTATGATTCACTAAGAGACCCCTCACAGATATAACATGTTGTAGAAACTTTACATCATGAATCCAAAACACACATTTGTAAAGATTACTATATAGTTTATTTTACCTCAATGATCAAATAATGATATACAAATATTCTATTTAATCCTCTTATGACTTAGAGAATAACAATGTATCTTTAAGAAACACCACAATAAAAGAATCTAAGAACCAATGAAATACTTATTTTATAAATTCCGTAAACACAACATGAGCATAAGTTAGTCTGAATGAATAACCAGAAACTCAAAATTTCTGTACCAGGTTCTTAATGTTGTCATCAATATATCCACTTCTCATACTCTCAACGGGTGGTACCCTAACCATAGGTCAATCTATGAAAACCAACAAGCCCCAATAAGTTGATCAAAGAGTTAAAAATATGAGTAAATGGATATTTTTTCTTGAAGGTCATTTTATTTATATTTCGATAAGGAATACAAAGTATGAGGCTCCCATATTACTTCTTAGAAAAGAGGATACGTGAATCCCATGGTGACATTATTGGAAGAATAAATCCATTATAATTAAGATCCAAAATAATGACCATATTTTCTTCCCACTAATCAAGTTCCATGTGGAAAGATGGATTCGAAATGGGCATCGTACCATGTAGCAGGTCTACTATAAACTTGACCTCTCTCATAGAATATTAACTTGAAAAATTATCCAAAAAGACCTCTATGTATGAAAACACCACCATAGGTAGATGAATTACATTATAAGGGTCAATAAAATCATGAAAAATCTATAACAAATATCATGAGATTTCCCCAACATAAGGAACAACAAAACCCACCCTTCCTAATCTACAATCCCACTCACCCTGAAAAACATGAGTGACCCCATTGAAAGATACAAACTAAACCTAAAATTGGTAGAAACCAATTTGGGATTTTACAATGATCATATAATCCATGATAAGTACCATGTTTAAGATTTCATGATCAAGTACTAAGAAGTACTACTCCACCTCATGGTTTTCCATCATCACTCGACATGTTGGGCACTTGAAAGATTGTTCGGACCCCATTCAAAAAGGCATAGAATAATACAATAAGAAAAACATGATCTCTAAATATAATCCAAAAATTTCTACTAGATTTGACTATATAAAAGAATAAGTAGCACCTATATCAAACAAATATAGCACTATAGTATATGTAATAAACACCATACCTCTAATTGTGGATGTCCTTGCATTAGATTCTTCTAGTGCAGACTCCACTACCTAAAGGAAAATAGTTTAAGATCATTCCTGCGATTTATTTTCCAAATTAATATCCCGTTTAACCTAGGGATAATACCCACCACCCATAGATATATCAACACAAATCTGCGATCCTATGGTGAAAGTGGATCCAACCTTACTTCCTGGGGACATCCAATCACAAAAATGATTCATTTGCCTGATTTTACACAATGAAGAAAATTATTGGAAGCCTATAAACAATTAGGATTCATATGACTACACCTCTCATAATGATAGAAAAAACATTCTATTATCTATAATAATCCTCTGAAACTAGTCCATAAGAAAACTGGATAACTTTGTGATTCCTTTTTTGGATTGAAGATATACGCTGGCTAATAATAGTACCAATTAAAGATCATCCCAAACCTATTATTATATCTATGTTAGCCTCTAAAAAAGATTTTTTTCAACTAAATATATAAATATCATAAATAAAATGAGAATAAACATCAATTGAATATCATCCCTCAACTCCAATTCAAACCTTTGAGCCGTTAGTTAGTCATGGATGACTAACTCTGGTGCCAAGTGAACTAACTCTAAAAAATGGGTGGAATAATCCATAACAGTATGCTCTCCCTACTCTAAGGTAAAAAACATTCAGTATTTTTTCCATGTAATGTATTAGGATAATACTTATGGTTGAATATTTTCTTGAATGAAGTCTAGGTAAGATCCTCATGTAAAATAGATTTCACAATAGTGTCCTGCCATCTCCTTCCTTTTACTTTAAGAATATATGTTGAAAAATCTCATTAAAGTTCTAAGGATACTTCAAAATGTTGAAGATACTCTCAATCCTCTCAATCTATTATTTAGATTCATGGGGTCCTTTGTCACCACAGAATATTGGTATATGCTTCTTTTTAAATGTTGGTTTATTATTCACTGCTCATCCTAGGTTCCCAATACCTTATTGATTCATAGATTTAATAATTCAGATGATAACTTCCACCCAAGAAGTGTCCCTTATAGGATTTTCCTATGGAACCTATTACCCAACTTACTCACTCTAATTTTTAAGTGATCTTCTAGGAGGAATTGGCTAACAATCACAAGACAAAACCAATTAGTTATGAGTGGATTACAAATTCATTAGACCAAATTCTTATATCAGTATCAATTATTTAGAAAAAAAATTAAATAAATTATAATTTATTTAAACAAAGATGAAACCTTAAGAAAAAAAGGTTCATTTAAATAACCACATATCATGTTCAGTCAAATAATATCAACCACCAAGTCACGGGCTTGGGAAAAATCCTTGTGACCCATGGTAACATAGATTCAGACAACAAGGTGAGCTATCCATACCCCTTTTTCACACATACTACCCAAATTCCAATAGTCCTAAGTCCAGTATAATAAGATACCAAACCACACCCATTAAGTTTGGACAATACTTTATGATGTGTATTCTCTATAATACCAATTTGTAATGAACTAGCTTGGGTCAACTAGACAAGTCACCCATGGTGGTCCTCCACATGGTGATATATAAAAAATAACCATAAGGCTCATTTAAAATATAAGAAACATCAAATTAAAATAAATAATAAAGAAAAATATATCCATGATACATAAAAATTCAATCCAAATTGGCCAAACCATAAAGATGAAAATACCTAACTAAACAAGTCTCCATGTGACTATCTATCACCCCTAATCAATCCCACTATGAAGGTAATAGGTGATAAGAGAAACTGGAATGATACATGATTCCATTTCCTTTTACCGAGTCCTAAAAAATAAGGTCTACAACCTCCAAATGGAAAAATTAGGGTATGAGAAATGATCCCAGTAGGATATCACTAAAGAATATATATATGTTCTAATATCAAGGATTTACAAATTCTATATTTATAAAAAAGATTCAAATTTATAAATAATTTTTTTAAATCAAACTAGTAGTAAACATTTATTTATTTTCTATAAATGCATACCATATTCAATAAATCTAGAAATATATCAGGTATAAAATAATAATAGGTAAACTAAACTTGTGACAAAATATCCATGAAATAAACTATCATGTAATAAACCGGGTATAAAAGATAAATCACACCATTTAGGTTCTATCCATGGAAAATATGTACTAAACATAAAATAATCCTAAAATAATAATATGTTGTTTAGATCTAACATCATGTCCTACCACAGTCTATCGATATCAAAAAGTAACCCCTAGTATTTCCACACAAACTATGGTTATCTATTTCCATTTATCAATTCACCCAAGGTTCCCAATGCGCTAATTTGTTCCAGGAGAATTTCCAAAATTCACGATCACATGTAATAAAAAATGTTTTCACATCAAATAAAATCCATTTCAATGATCAAACAAAAGGGGTAAACAAGAATATATATAAATTCATCAATTAGTAACACTTTCATAGATACAAGTACCTCAAGAATGATGGAAACCTATCCACCTTTGACAATGGATATTAAAAAACCATGGATTGGCCTTCAAAAGACAATGAACAATAAGAAGATAATATATATTGACAGAAAACACCAATTGACCATGATTCTGAATAAAAAACATAACCAATTCCACTGTTGTAACAAAAGGAAACAAATAAGCAGAAAGGCCACTTACTAGAGATATGTGATGTAACTGCTACAAGAGTCAAGCCCAAAATGGAGTGATCTGAAAGGAAGTAGATGACCCAAAATCTCCAAAAAACACTATAGGTTGTGAGATTAAATATTGTACAATAATGAGAAAATATTTTTTTTTTCAGTGTGTTTAAAATTGGTTGACCCAAGGAATTCTCACCATGAATCCCATTCATGACGTGAAAACCCATGAATTATAAATATATTAAAACAGGTGTCACCTTAGATTAAATTAATTCTCGATGATATTTTTAGCTTAATGTAATGGTTTTATATTATATAAACTTTTCATTCCCTTCACCATACTCATATAATTTTCCATACAACATATACAGGTCATATAACCCATTCATGATGTGAATGTATCCATGAAGTAGTGTTCATCACATTTTTCTTTAAAAAACCTCTGAATCAAAACCTAAGGCTCTCTAGTCATAAAGAGAACCCTCTAAGTCCATTAACACATTTATACCCAAAACTCCATTAATCCAAAAATACACACATCCTTTAAATTTAATCCATTTTCCCTATCGAAGGCTCTCCATTCTAAAGAATCCCACTATACACCAAAACAGAAAGAGAAACCAAAAAAATAGTCAAACCATACATAAAGGAAGGTAACGGGGTATTAAATTTTGTAGGTGAATGTTTAAATATTTATTTTTTTGATTACATGTATTAGAGTAATTTACATTCATTAGATAAAAATGATAAGTGATAAAATACTAAATTATCTTGAGATGATTGACCAATGTATGTTTGAAATTTATTAATTAAATTATAACGATTAAATGTTTTTATATTTTATTATAATGACCATTGATTTAATTAGTGATTATTGATAAATTATTCATCATTTTAATGGTGTAGGAACCTACATGTCCATGTTTTTTATGGAATTGTGCATTAAAATGATCATTTCCATAGCACAACCTATGTTGAATGCTCCATGGAAAAGTTAAATTCACTATGTCATGGTATTGTGTGCATAGAATTATCCTAAAACGTGATAACATGATGATTTCATAATTATATCATTCCAAATTCTTCTATTATTGATGAATCTAAATGTTATGGGGTGCAACCTAAGTGTACTGATAGTGTTCCTAATAAATTTTATTTCGATGGATTCTTCAAAAAATGATAAGGATTATAGATCACATATAGATCGAGGAATTTATATAATATGTGATGTGGAGGTTGTAAGGAATATTGATGAACATGACCCTTTTCAAGAAATTGGAGTCCCAATTATGAGAGGAATAATGATAAGGATGAAAGTGGCTTTTCAGGGGATTATATTAAAAAAATAATAGAAGGTCCAATATGCGTTAATGGCAGGAAGAAATGGGATTATAATCACTTTTATTAGAGACCATAAGTGAACATAAATGGATTTTCCAATTGATACCATTAATTTAAATCCACATGAATGAATGAATTATCCAAAGCCAACAGTTGTGTGTCATATCTCCAAATTCACGGTGGGGTTTCCCAAAGTCTTTAGAGAATTTCAAAAATGTCTTCTTGGGGGGAAATCATGTCCTATAAAAAAATGTGCATATGTAAAAAAATTGAACATTTGTTTTTTTATATATTTTTTTATTTAGGTTTTTTAGGTGTATCTCTCTTATTTTGATATAAATAGTAACCCTCCATAAGCACCAATTGGTTAGTAATAAATTTGAGTTTTTTCTATCATTATTATGATTCTATTCCTTGTGTTATTATGTGATGTAATGAAATGATTATCAATGTATTGGTAATCCATTGTGTCTATTTATAATTAATGATTTAAGTGTAAATCCTCCTAGGGGCCTAAATTATCATCCCCATCCTACTTTAATGTCCCTTTTATGATTTATTTGGATCATTGAAGCTTAATATTTATAAATTCATAAGGAAATTTAAAATGGTAACATGAATAATGGATATAATTAATTTAAATATTCCAATATTTCATTAATAATAAACAACAAAAATAAAATGTTGGTTTTGTTTATTTCTCTAGTACATATTCTCGTATCACTTATTTGGTTTCTAAAATACATGGTATCCAAATGGTTAAAATCAGGTATGAAAACTAAAAGTTCTGTGATGAAAAAGGAAATTAATTTTTTTTAAATTAAATTTGGATTTATTTTTCATAATAATAAATTGTATGTTCTATATTGTTCCATGTGTGAGTTTTTATTAAAAAACACACAGTCATTGATTAATGGGGTCATTTTGGGGTTGATAAAACATTATATTTATTTTTTGAACACTTTTATTCACCTTACATTTGTAAGGATTTTGATGATATTTTTGGAAAATTTATGGTGTGTAAATATTATAAATCTAATGTTCTTCCACATGATATATAAATAACTTTAACAATTTCAACACATCCTTGTATTAACATCTCAATGGATTTTGTTATCAACTTTCCAAGACCACAATTAGATAATGAAAACATTTTTGTTGTAGTTTATGGGTTTGGTAAAATGAAATTGTTTATTACATCTTCTAAAAATAATGATTCCACTTATATAAGTAGTTTTTTAGAGAAAAGTTTTAGGTTTCATTGGTTTCTAAAGAAAATTATGAGTGATCAAGATGTCAAATTCCTTAGTTACTTCTCAAGAACATTATTAACCAAATTGGTTGGAAAACATTTATTCTACATGTTATATACAGAATATGAAAATAGGTTGTGAGTTTATTTTAAATAATAAAATAATATTTTAAAGGTAAATTCAAATTTATAAAGATTTTGAGTTAATAAAATGGTAAATTATTAAAGTGGATATAGTGTCACTCGATAAAATTGATAAAGAGATAATGTTATTAATATATAAATTGATAAAATCAATACATATTGAATATTTAATTTCAATATAAGATAATGTGAGCACGTAGAGATGAAATGGTCCTATTGAATTTATTAAATTATTTATGTTAATGATGAATGACACAATGTATAATATAAAAGTGATAGAACCCGATTTAATAAGGATTTCAAAAATAACTCAGTGTGAGCCTCTACAACTCCACACATTAAGTTGATATGTGTGTGTATTAGTCCATTTATTTTTATGTAGATCAAGTAAACACATCCCCCATTTCTTTTCTGTGGAGATAGAAATATATGAAGCCTCCGTTAAATTTTTATGAAGATATAAAGAAATCAAAAATCGTTTGATTTTTTATAGTGATAGAAAGAAACCAAAAGAAAAGAGTAGGTGAGAGAAAAAAAATTTATGTAAATTGATTATAATTTTATTCACATATATCATTAGAAATATTAAATAAGATAATAGAGATATATTTAGAGAAAAACATGAGATCATTTTTGATTTGGAAAAGAAGAATGACACTTTGAGATAGGGATTAAAGATTAAGAGAGAATTATATAGATCCATCATTGAAGCATTCCAATTTCTTCTTCATTGTGAGATATAATAAAAGAAACCCAGGGAATTTATTTATAGGATACATCCATACTAAGGGAATATAGTTTTGAGTTAGAAAATTAATTTCTGGAGTTGATCCTTTTTTACAAGCATTTAATGAAACCTAAAAGCTTCTAGAATGATGCCACCAGCTAGCCGCCTGATGCCATCAGCAAGAAGGTTGGTGTGGTAGAGTTCTTGGTTACTAACTTATTCCTCTGGTGACATAATTCTCCTCCACTAGCTAGCTGGGGGACTCTTGGAGCTTGGGAAGTCTTCTATCCATGCCATCGGTAGGCCAGTGTCCCTACACCAACCAATCGGTGCTTCCTTTTATCTTCATCTTCAATAAGGGGAACCACCAATTCCTTAAAAAGCGTAATAAAATCCTTCAAACCTTCAAAATATCCTTGAATATTTTTCATATTTCTTTAACACAACCAATGAAACATCAATAATATATTCAATTCATCTTCATAGAAAACAACAAGATCATCAATATCTCATCATGATCTTATGAATTCATCAATTGAGTACATTAATCTCTTGACTTTGAGATTAATTATATAACTTAAAATCACCCAATTAAATTCTTATAATGATTATAGAGTATTTTTGATGTTGAAATCACTATTATAGAGGGTGAGAGGTATAAAAATATCCCCATTTTTAATGATCTAAAATACTTAATAAAAAAGGAATATTAAGAGTAAATCAAGAGACTAAAAATATATTCAACATTATTAATGGGTTAAAAAGATATCCAACATTCTCAAGATGTTTATAAAATATATTCAACATTATTAATATAATGAAAATATATTAAATATTCCCAAGAGATAAACATAAAAATATTCAAAAAAACACCCAATTTACAAAAAATTCACTCCCTCCTTTTACAAAAAAGTCACCCATTTTATGATTATTAAAAAGGAATCCTTGAAATTAAAAGAGAATACTATATTAAAAAGATAATTTCACATGAGGTAAAATAATTATGAAATGAAAATATATCTCCCACTTAATTAGTTTCATTGACTTAAAAACAAATATTAGAGAATAGTAAAGTAAATTATACACAATACATATGATATAAAGAGTTAAAGTGCATAATATAGATCAAAGATAAACTAAACGTTTCCCATAAGATGAAAGTTGATGTCCAAAATTCATAAAAAACACAAAATCTAATATTCCCTTCCATTAGAGCATTAAACAATGATATTAGGAGGTAATGATAGATCAATAACTTCAACATTAGCTAATGTGTTAGTTTCTTTCTTAATATTTCCACAATTATATATGATAATGAATCTTGGTGGCATAACCCTATAAGATATCAAATGTGAGTGCCTTTTGGTACCAAGATTTTGGGTATGATAGTGTTATCACTATATGAACTTGGAATTGAAACAAATAATGGTCCAAAAATATTGTAAAGTAAAGATTTAGGGATAAAAACTTGTTTGGTATGATATGAATGATGATATATTTATGTCTTACATGTCTATAATTTTTATAATTGTAGCCAAAAATTAAATTCCAAAAATTTCCAAAAAAATATTTTTAAATAATATTTTTCAAAATGACTTTAAAAAAATTAGTATTTTGGGAAAAAATAAAATTTAAAAATAAAATAATCATGAATATTTAGATTAACATAATTATAGCCATGATTCTTATTAATATTTAGTTCACCTTAGGAGAATTTAGAATGTGATAATTTGAGATCCTTGATTTCAAATTTTAAAATTTCAACATCCGTTTGATATTTTAATTTGGAAACCAAAAAATATATTTATTTTGAAATAAGTTCATTTTTATTAAAAGATGATTTTATCTATTAATAACTTATTTATATTTCGTTTCTTGTTATTTATATTTAGAAATACATTCTATACAAAGAAAATATCAAGACCATATTATTGATAAAAAAGTAATAAAAAGTTGATAAGTGATTGGATGATGAGGAATGAGAAGGAAATGAGAAATGAGATAACTAACCTCACCACCGAACTCAGTATGATCCTTGAGTAATTTAAGATATGATTCACTTAGGGAGGTTTAGTCTAGGCAGTCATCACTTTCACAAAAAGTTGATAATTTTGGATCTTTTCTACATTTGTTATTTTCATTTAAGTTCTTTTTACATATCATACATTTCAATGTAATTTGAAATGTATTGCTTCATTCATAGAAATCCATTGATAGTGCCTCAATTTTATCATTCTTTTTGGAACATTGGGATGATTTATTTTTTTATAATTTCATTCTCCTTTTTGAAAACATATTCAATTTTATCTTTTCCTTGGTGTCACTTCCAAAAAGATCATTATATTTGATTTATTTAAAAGAGAGGATCTTCATTTTTTTACTTTACTTTCATTATTTATTTTACCCCTAAGAGTTTAATGGTGATTTCATATTTCAAATGGAATCTATTAATCCCTTTTATTAGTATATATATTTTTATGTTCTTAAATTTTTTATTTATCATCACTTTTGGAGCCCATAAAAAAGGTAAACCCCATAGTATTATCTTTCATAGAATTTCTGTAGATAAATCATCACAAAGAGAATTTCTACCATTTCAAATATTAGTAAATTATATAAAAACACTAGTAATAGATTCATTAGTATTCATATAAAATATCTCAAAATATATCCTAAATATATCCAATCTAGTATCAATAACTTTGTTGGTTATTTTAGTGGTAACTTCTAGAAATTTAAAAATTTCATGAGCCGTTTTATACGTATAAAAACAATTAAATTCAATTTTACCAATTCCACAATGTAAAAAATCAATAATATTCCTACTATGTTAAAAAAATTTAATATAATTTGATGTCTAATTTTCATCAGGTCTTTTTAGTTTGAATAAAAAATAGGATAAAAATTTCTCTAAATAGATTTTGAATAAATTTTTCCAATATGAATAATCTATGTCTTCTAAAATAGGGACATGAAAATAAGAATTATATGGCACCATAAAATGATAAAACATGAAAATTGGTTATGATTTAAAAGAAAAAATATTGAAAATAAATACATTTTTGAAAATAAAATATTTTTTAATAAGATCTTAAAGAAACCTATGATACCAATTATGGTCGGAGTAGATAGAAGAAGAGGTGAATTTCATTTTAATAATATATTAAATAAAAAATAAAAAAATCAAAATTGAAAGATTTTTTATATGGTTAAGTGATATTGTTATAAAGTAAAAAAAATATATAATTAATAAAATTTATAAAGTGACGACATGATATAGTTGATAAAGTTATAATTGATAAAATTCAAAAAGTGATAACATGATAAATAGATAAATTGATAAATTTAATATGTATTGAAACCTTATATTCTGTACTAGATAAACTTATTATGCACAATAAAATGTTTATATCGAAGTATTGAAATTATTTCTATTGATGATGAATGATTTCGTGCATAAAATAAAGGAGAGAGAAACATGGTTTGATAAAAAGTTTGACAATAACACATTGTTTGTCCCAACTTCCACTCTTCTTGAGTTGAGTGGTATATATATCGGTCCCTTTATTTTGATGGAGATTAAGTATCCACATCCTCCCTTTATTTTTTATAGATATATAAAGAAGCCAAATATCCCTTACATGTTGATGGAGATATAATGAAACCAATGGTAGAATATAGGTGAGGGGGAAATTTTTCTTAATTCAAATCCATTACAATTCTAGTATCATATCTCTCTAGAAATATTGAACAGTATGATAAAGAGAGACATAGATAGAGATATGTGATCTCCTTTTAGATTTGGAAAGTTTGGATGGATATTTGAGATAGGGATTGGAGATTGGGATAGAATGTTAGATGTTAATAATTGAGTCATTACAATTCCATCATCATTGTAAGATGCGTTCCAAGACAAACATAGACTCTATTTATAGGATTCATTATCTCTAAGAGAGTGTATGGTCTATCTAGATTTTTAATGGCCCAAGATGAACATTTTTACCAAAATTAAATTCATACTAAACCTTTAATCTTGATGATCTCTCCCAACATGAATATGTAGATTTATGAAAAAAAATCTTTTTTTATGGGGGGGGATAATGAGGGCCATGACACAAAAATGTATCAAGAGTTGATGATGGACATGACATGGTGGGAAGAATAAAAATTGATTCACAATACCATTTATAGGTAATTAGAGGCCTAATGGCTAGAGGTAGAATGAAATGGATTAAAGAGTCCTTGTATGGACTTATTTTAAAATTATAAGAGGTGGCCTGACATGAAGAATGAGAAGAGAAAATTGGCATATAATAAATTTTATTAGATCCCAAAATGAATGTAAATGTCCCATCCAATTGATTATATTATTAAAAATCCACATGCATGAAGTAAATCTCTAAATTAAAATGTGGTGGGCCTCTTGTCTCCAAATTCATGGTGGGGACCTTAAAACTTTTTGGGGTGTTGTCACAAGTCATCATCAGGGAAAATCTTGTCTCCTAAAGTAATAGAATTGTGTAAACTAATTAAAAATTAAATTTTTTAGGTTTACTTTTAGGTTTTAGGATTTCTTAGTCGTGGTGTTTGATATTTATCTCTCACATTTGGAAATAAATAGACACCTTCAACGAACTCAACTAGGTTAATTACAAATTTGAGTGTTTTCTGAAATAATTATGTTTGTGTTCATGTACTCTTAGATGAATTAAAGTAAGGCTTATAAATGGATTTTTCAACCTTTATGGTGATTTATAATTATGGATTTAGTAGGAAATTATCCATGGGGTCCTATTTTTTCATCCCCCTCCACCTTAAATTTCACCTTACACATATTATTTACATACCATCTTCTTCATACACATTCCTTGTGTTTTGACATTTTTTCAAATGAATACCGCACTCCATAAAACATCGTATAACATAATTCCTCAAAAACTAATGAATATATACCCCATAATATTTGAGAGAAAATATTTGACATATAAACTTAAATTAACTTATATACCAAAGTTATATCTCTTTTGATAATTTGTTCTTCATTAAAAATGTTGATCAATTCAAATACTGATCCAGTCGTATTGTCATTATATTAAGGGATCTAATGTAGACTATCTCTAGAAGTATCTACACATGCTAAATGAATCTCAAAACATCACTTATAGAACTCTTGTTTCTAGTGTGGAGGTCCCGTTTTCCTTGCATAGTTCATTGTTGATCAAGAATTCCTTCAAGGATAAAGGGTTCATATCTTGTTCTGTCAGTATTTTAATGGAGGGGAGGATCGACTCTCATTAACCTGAGAGTGTTCTTGCGTTAGTTCTATAAAATATTTATAGGATTCTCTAGTGATAAGTTGTTATGCAAAATTATTCACATGTTTCCCAAAAAATGATAAAAATATGATTATATACTCATGGTTTGAAATTAGTCACTAAACGATGACCCTTAACAAAAAAATTATTCTATGAAAAACCCACTTCAAATAATAATATTATTATTACATTTAATATATTCCCTAAAGTGTAATAACTTTTGGATATTTAAATATATTTTCTATTATACCCTTAATCTTCTCCAACTACGCAAAAAAGCTATTTTTCAGTTTTTCCAATGTTTAGCATCTGTTTAAATCGAAATTAAACACTTGTGATAATTTTTTATTTTTTTAAATGTCATTTATTATTTCATTTTTTAAAATTGTATTTATTATTATTACATATTATTTATTTATCATTTACTTGTTATGACCTATATAAATTAAGCATGTATATGTGTTTTCCAGGATTTAACCCTCTTACCTTTTTCTCATTCCATAAAGACTTTACCACTCTAGAAAACTCTAAATGTACTTCATAAATAGACTTTAATAAACTTATATATATACAGATAAATATTTGTAAATACATATAAATATATTTATAATTATTTATTATTTATTATTTATTATTTATTATTTATTATTTATTATTTAGTATTATCTTTAATGTGAACATATGTTAAATATAAAACAAATCAATAGTAAATAAACAAATTAAAAGTTAAAAAATATAAATATAATAAGTACTAAATAAGTAATAATAATAAATAATAAAAATTTAAAAACTAAAATAGACATATAAACAAATAACAAAAAAAATTATATAATTATACATTAAAATATAAATATATTTAAAAACATATATATAAATGTATTTATTCATAATTTATAAATACATAAAGATAAAGAAATATATAATTACATATTAATTTAGTTAAATAATTATATATATATATATATTAATATGTGTAAATATATAAAGATATCTTATATATATATATATTTAATGAATTTACATAAATGTATATAAATACATTTATATATATAAACGAAAATAATTTATATATATGTAAAAATATATAAATATTAAAAATATGGATATAAATGTCTATAAATATATATAAATATTAAAAAATTTACATAAATACTTGCAATTGGGGTGGTACCTGAGCGGTAAACTCTGTAATCATGCATCTAGAAGACTAGGGTTCAAATATTAGAAAGCCCCTTTGGGGGATTTATGATGTAGGATGTGACACATACATGATACAGGAAGTCAGTGATGCAAACAGGTGATCCATGCAAGATGATTCAATTGGGCCTTGGGACTAGTATTATGGGCCACTTGGACTTGGGTCTACAGATTATGTATTGGGTCTCCCTCCACCTAGACAAAAAGTGGTTCTTTATTTCTTAATAAAAAGTGGATTCGACCTCAACTTTTTAAAAAACAGTAATACATTTAAATATATATAAAAACAAATATAATTATATATAATTATATATAAATTTATAAAAACACATAAAAATAAATAAACAAGTTTTAATATATAAAAATATAAAAACATATATATATGTACATATATGTATATATATACCCACAAAATATAGATAAACTAAAATATAAAAATATATAATGATAAATATAAAAAAAATAAAAATAAATATCTTTAAATATTATATATAATTATAAATTAATGAAGGTAAATATATATATATATATATTAAATAAAAATACATAAATAATTATAAACACACATACATGAATATATATTTGTAATAAAACACAAAAAGAGATCATAGAACTAAAAGGATTTTAATATAATATCAATATAAATGTAAATCTATGGAATAAAATCGTAGAACACCAAAAAATCATAAGAATATCATCTGAAAAGATGTTGAAAATCCATCTATGATTCAAAAAATAGGGTATACAAACTTAAGCCTCAGTTTAGATGCCTTCAATGATGTTTTATTGAGAAAAAAATAGAGATTGTGGTCAGCTTTAGTCTGAACAATGTAGAGCTCATTGTAATATTTGATTAGACTGGTCACATAACCCAAATAGAAACCAATATAAAAAGTTATGGTTGATTTAAGTTGAAGTCCAATTTTCAACCTCTTTAAGAACATTAATAAAATTTATAATATTAAATATTTCCAAAATATTTTCCATTATGATTTAAACTTTTTCATAAGATGTGATTTAACAGGTTTCAAAGCACAAACAAACACACTGATCAAAATTCATCGGCATTTGATACTGAAGTTCAATTTATAAATTCACTTAAAACATTAGTTAACTTAGAATTTTTTGTGTATGATTTTCACACACACGCACAAAGGCATGTATATATAAATATTAGTGTGTGTGTGTGTGTGTGTGTGCTTGTGTCTCTATGTGTGTATGTTTATATGAAAATATATACATATATAAATAAATAATAATCATTAATTATTAATATATAATTAATTTAATTTTAAAATATTTAATAACTATTAATTATAAAAATTTAATAATTAATCAGTAATACTTTATAATTAATTATAATTTTTAATAATACATAATAAATATCTACAATTAATAATTTTAATACAAAATAAAAAATAAAAATGATTATAAATAATAAATAATAATTCATAAATTTTTAATAAAAAATATGTATTTAATATTAATAATGTGTATCAATAATTTATTGACTATTCATTAAAAAAACATCTCTAATTAGTGGAGGTTTTATAAAACTACAACTAAAATTTTATAAAAAAATTAAAAGTTAAATTTTAAAATTTAGTGGTGTTTTAAACCGCTACTAAAAATTTTCAATTGAAGCATTTGATAACAATTTTGAAAACCACCGCTAAAAAACTGTCACTAAATGTGTAAAGACCCAGACTCCAGTTTCCCAGACCCGGTTCCTTTGTTAAATTGGAATGAGATAAATGAAAATTCATCCCAAATGACTAAATAGTTTAGTAGTCTTTATAAACTAGATAAATAATTAAAATTCAAATTAAATTTTTTATATAAAATTTAGAAATTATTTTCACTGATAAAACCATTATTCCCCTTAGTGTAACCCTACATATCAATCATAATAATCTTCTTAGAAATCTAGGGGAAAATAAAACATAAGAAATTGGTGATCTCAAATTCTTATTAGGGGGTAAGTACAGCTGAAGCTATCATAAATCAATAATGGATAACCATCATATAAAGGTAAATAACTTAACACTCATGCCATGTAGTCAATATAAAGAAAACAAAAATGCATCCATATGTTTTTTCATAGTGAAAATTCTCTAGATATTATTCAGTAAAATTAAGGTAATTCATAATTTCAGAAATATGAACAGTCGAGATATATCTTCTAGATAGTTGTTGTCAAGATCAACACTCTTTACAATTTAAGTCTTTGGGTAGATACCCATCAAATTCTTTTTGGAAACAAACAAGAAGGGTTGGTCACCAACTGATCTCATCTCAAGAGACTATCGATAAATCGAGGGGAACTTCTATATATGGTCCCCACACATTTATTCATTTCCAATGCATTCCTCAAATGAATTAATAATACAACTGACTCAATATGTCTTAACAAAATCAAAAACTAGTAATATGATTTATCAGTACTTCCCCAATAAAACTATCCATAAACCATTTAATAGAGTATAAAATATTGAATCATAAGAGATAAAACTCAATGAAGTAAAATATTCAAAAAGGTATTTTGACATAAATGAAAATAATTTAAATTATATCTTTCAAAAATTCTTGAAAAAATAGTTATTAAACATTCTAAAGTGCCCCATAAAACTTTAACACCTTATAATTCCAATCCCCGTGAAGGTATAACATTGAATGAAACATAAAATATCATCATAATAAGTATCTTTGTGATATAACAATTAAAATTATCAGTAGATAGACCTTATAGAATAATATAGGTGTATAACATAACAAATGTCTCAAAGAAGTCAAATTATGACAAAAATCCATTACCACTTTGGTTACTTTGAAACTACAAAACCCACGAAAGAGATATAACAAAATGTCTATATAAATTCCCATAAATTTAAGGATAATAAACTTCAAATACATTCATGGGTATTATATACACCACATAATAAAAATTATTGGTGAATAAGATATATATCTCACATAAGTAAAAGTGAGATGATAAAACTCTTATGTAACACTTAGTTTTGGTTGAACATGACATAAACTCCAATATAATGTTTTAAATCATGTTATGGATTTATTAAATAACCATATATACATTTATTAAATCATTTATTATTATCTTATACAATATTATCACTCATTTTTTATAGCATTTATTCATTACCCTTGTTTCAGGTGTTAACTACTTCATGTTCTTACGCATGTTTCCTTGTGTAAGTTCGGGTTATTGTGTATAGGATATAGTTCCATCCGGTAAAGAATTATATTAAGGTCATATATATCATATTTATTCATTATATAAATTATTATAATCATTCTTTAATTTTTAACATGAAAAATTAATCGCATCAAGTCATGAAGACGGTATGCAGTACATACGCACGAGCGACGATATCATTCCCTTAATGGTGAAAGGGTAAGGATGATGATGGTTTATTAATTTTTCCATAATCAATAAAATTAATTATTTATTATATATATATATATATATATTAATTATATCCATAATTATACCCATCCAAGTAAAGTGGTGATGAGAAATAAATTACACCACGTTGTGGAGACGGTAAGTCGTACACACGCACGTGTGATGCTTTTATTTTTCATAGGGTCAATAAACGGTGTAATATGGTTTTCCTATAATCATAATAAATCTTCATCATATATTTTATAGTGTAGTTATTAATTTATAATTTAAACAATATATAAAGAGGAATTATAAGAAGAAATGAACTCAGATAAGTTAGTAAAAACAATTACCTCTTCTTCGGTGTATTTCCTTTAGATATCTTATTATGGGATATAGGGTTGGTATTATGGAAGTAAAATAAAATATTAAACTTTAATAAATAATTTTTAAAGATAAATTGGTATTAATTTTTTGAGATAGAAGTCTCAATGATGTGTGAAAGAGTGAGGAAGGAGGTTCCCTTTTATAATTGCGGTAAAGGGCACATTTGGAAACTCTCAAAACACTAAATTAATATAAATTATTTTCAATTAAAAATTGATAAAAGTGAGTTATATAGAATATAAGAAGAGTTTTGTTCTAAATAATATCATCCAAAAAAAATTGTAAATTTTAGATCTCATTGTTACCCTTATCTTTTTTATTTAACCTTTATTTAAACTATTTAACTCTTACCATGACAACATGTGTTTTTACTCTTTGAAAGCTAGAATAGTTACTATAAAATTCAAAAAAAAACATAAATAAGTTATCCATTAAATTTTAAAAATTATACAAATAATTTTGATAAATTTTATATTTTTATTAATTTTATATCATTTAATATAATATTATTTCTTTTAAAATATAATTAATGGTAATTTTGACACTATTTATTACTTAACATTTTAGAAATACCATATAAATAATATATATTCAAAAAAGATATTTTAACATATCTACCATATGTCAAAGAAATTTAAATTTTTTTTCTTTGACACTGGTTATCTCCAATTATACTTATTTAAATATTTTTAATATCATTTATTTGATATTTCTATTATTTAAACAATTATTGTATCATCATTGTGTAAGCAATTTTCATAATTATTTATTCCATATTAATTAAAAATAAATTTCCATTATGAGGATAATCATTTTATCTTTCAAATTACTATTTATAGTAAAATATATATTCTAAATTACCACATATTAAAAATGTAATACTTATTAAAAAAATGAGTGACATATTTAGATTTCCATAGAATAAAATACTATAAAAGCCTTAATGTCATCCAAGTGGCTCCAATTAGCCATATAATATGACCAAGGATACTTTTTGTTGAATATAACTCGTCTAATTAAATATTTTCAAGTGTCTGGGTAAATTTATAATATTTATAAAATTATTTTTACCCTTAATTACTCAATTTAACCTTAGTCGTGGTAATAAAAATTGTCAAAGTAACTATTCATATTGTTCAAAGAAAAAAAGTGGCCAATTTACTAAATTTGTAACTTTTTATTCCAAATACGGAATCCATTTTTCATAATTAAGTTCACAAAATTTTCAGAAATTAATTTAATATTAATCTTGTAGACCAGATGAAACAACAAGTTTTAAAAGTAAAAAATTTCAAAATATTGAAATGTTTTCATATCAAATTTCAATGTGAAATTGTTTACAATGAACCAAATTGAATTAAATTACATAAAATTGATCTAATTTTCCTTTAAAACCAATCAAGAATGTAATTTAACACTATAAATTATTTAGATGAAATTGGTGTTTTCAATTAAAATCTAGTATTTTTCACTACTCATCAAAACATGAAATGTTTCAGAAAAATATAAAAAATTAAAAAAAATTGATAATATTGTCACGACCCATCCCTCAGGCCCCATTTCGTGACTACCCTAAGCCCGACCTCCATAGTCCAGGGGCTGGATCGTCCACCAACGATCCTACCTGAAGGGTAGGTACCACTCATGATCAGTAGTCCAAATGTAACGTCACACCAAATGGTCCACCTCTATGCACCATCTAGTCTGGGGTCCCTTAGCCTCAATCAATGATGTCTGTTGTCTGCACAAGACACAACAAGGTGTGGGTGTAGCCCATGCAGGGTTGAGTATAACGATACTTATTACGGACCCCGAGACCCCTGTTGGTCTCCCAGAGTTCCACAAAGGAAAAACCACAAAGCAAGACCTTCATCTCAAGTACACGATAAAAATCAACTCTACTAAGGTATATGTCCATAAATATACCTAAGTTATCAAGATATACGCATCTCATACAAGAGGGAATATTTCTACAATGGTAACACCACGAATGTAGAAATACCACACAGGTAACACCATGAAGGTAGAATTAAAACACAGGTAACACCGTGAAGATAAAACTACCACACATGTAACACCATGAAGACAACACCATGAAGGTAGAAGTACCACACAGGTAACACCACGAAGACAACGCCATGAAGGTAGAAGTACCACATAGGTAACACCACGAATTTAGAAGTACCACACATGTAACACCACGAAGATAAAATACTTAGCTCACAATCTGGTATAATTTAAGTATAGAAGTATATATGATTAGTCGTAATATAGATCATCTTATTCTGTTAAGAGGCACTGCTTCTGACCCACACATGATCGATAGGTAATAACCCCTGCTGACACACACAGAATCAGTGTGCGCTGACCCATACAAGATCGTTGAGCACTGACCCACACAAGATCTGATAGATGTTGACCCACACAGGATCAATAGACGTTGACCAACTTTTGATCGATGTTCTTTCTTCATGTTACATCTAGCCATAGGATTCCTCGCACCTGGTGCCCTCGAGTTCCATATAATCTACCCCTCGAGATATTGGTCATACCTCGACCTCCACAAATCTCTACAAAGGAGTAACCCCAAGGACCACCTTGTCGTAAGGGTTCCAACGCGATAGATGGTGCGTCAATCGAACAACCGGTCTGTGAGTTAAAAATTTTTTAGTATTGAGGGCCCGGTTGGATTCGGGTTCGATCTAACCTGGCTGTACTCCAACTTTCTTCAAAACTCTGGTGTGGTATACCAAAAGGACCATATTCCTCCAAGGGTCCCAACACCACAAACGGTTCATCAAACGGACGCCCGGTTCTCAAGTTATGGCCCTTGAATCGAAAACTGGGCCTGGTTGGGTCCGGGTCTGGTCTGACCCAGCCCGGTTTGGGTCGAACCAACCCAATCCGGGTCTGAATCGGCTAGTTTGGGCCACGAAGGGATCAGCCCACTAGGCCATGGTCCAGCCCGGTCTACAAGGCGGGGCATAGCCTGGCCCACTGGGTTCGTGTGGCCCAGCCCGCGAAGGCGCTACTAGCTGGGCTCGCGTGGCCCGGCTTTCGGAGGCACTGCCTGCTGGGCTCACATGGCCTGACCCGCGGTGGGGTGCAGTTCCTTGGGCACGTGCGGCTCGGATACCAGTGGGACAATGCCCACCGGCCCGGCCCTTGGTGGGGTACACCCTAGCTGGCATGGAGGTGAGACCTCTGGTCTTCCCGAATAGCCGAGCGGCCGTTTATTTCGTGAATCAGTGGTGCCACATGGGTTCCGTCTGGTTTCCGAAGAACACGCAGGAGGCACGAGTTCGTCCACCGCCGCGGCTTTGATATGCGGCCTCCTCCGACAGCGCACCGCTCCACCTCCATATGCGGCTGGTTGGTACCAGCCACCACTGACCGCCATGACATCGCCACGGCTACCCCCTTCTCTAGCAGTGCATGATGGCACACCACCACTTCCTTCATGGTCGGTCATTGCTAGCTGGTGCCATCACCAACAGCGGCCTTCTCCATTGGCAATGTGTGACGGTGTACCGCTATCTCCTCTGCAGTCGGTTGTTGCCGGCCGCCGCCATCATCCGGCGTTCTAGGTTTCACCCAACCTGAATTAAAATGCTCGTGATGAACATATCAATTCCAAGAAAAGGCAGAGGGTTCGGGCCTTGTTTGTTTGTCTTGTTCCCTATATGTTAGCTTGGTAACATGAGGGAGATAAATAATTCAGCAATATATTGGAATTTTAAACAAGATAAAATCCTTACCTGAAGAACTATGGAGAGCATCCGTGATTGAGAAAGTGGGTCGGTGTTCGTTGTCCTAGGAACAAGCTGCCAATGTTGATGCTGAAGCATCGTCCTTCAGTTTGTGATTCAGCGTTACCCATCACCGCCTACTGGAACCGACTCCATCCTCCATGGTTGGAATCACGGCACTTTATCAACACTTCGTTGCTTGGTGAGGTTGTCCATTACCTCTCCCCATGCTCCATATAAATGGGAGAGGGGGAGGGTGAGCAATGCTTGTAAAATTTATTTGGGTTCATTTAATATAAACCTTCCTAAATTATAACAATGATGTTACATAGGATTTGACGTTTCAATACATTTAATAGATTGACACATCCTTGGTCCCACGATGTCTCTTGTTTGTTGGTGGAAAAGAAATGAATAAATAAAAAAAACAAGGTTATTTTATTATTATTTTAAAAAGTCCAAAATCTAACTTTTTTTCGAGACCTACTATGGTCGAAGTGAAGAAACCCTTAAAAGAATCTTAGCACCGTAGATTCAATGGTGCCATTGGTTTTTTAGTCCGAGCACCGATTCAAAAAGATAGAACACGCCGCCTGCGCGTTTATTGAACATACCTTAAAAAAAGTTCAGAAATTCATTTCGGGCACACTGGGCCTCAGAATCACGCGCTGTCAATATTTCATAGACTCGTAATAATTTCATATAATTAAAAAAATACATGGAAAATTTGGGTCTTTACATTCTCCCCACCTTAGGGCTTTTCATCCCCAAAATCCATAAAATAGACTAAGAAAACAAATGGGGGTACTGAGCACGAATCTGAGACTTCCACTCCCAAGTGCTCTCCTAGAGGTTCTCGTGCTGCTAGTGAACACACACCAGAGGTATCGACCGTACACGAAGGACTCGCTCCTCTCAATCCTCAATCTCAACGAGAACCTCCGTAAACGTCTCCCCATCATCAAATTTCAGCTCGCCATGTTCAATGATGTGAGATGTTTCATGAAGTTATCTCCTAAGTTAGGATATATGGAAGACGTCGTGCACCCTCTCCAACTGTGGTGGTAGTGCCATGAGGTATGCCACATCTCCAATCCTTCTATATATCATAAAAGATCTGATAAACCTCAGTGATAACTTTTCACGTCGGCCGAATCTTTGTATCCCTCATTGAGGAGAGACTCGCAAGAATACGTGGTCCCCCTCTTGGAACTCCAGAGGTCTTCATCTCCTATTAGCATAAGACTTTTTACTACTTTGTGCAGTCTTCATCCGCTCCTGGATGATCTGCACCTTCTCAGTGGTAGCTCGTACCAACTCTGGACCCAAGTGCTGACTCCCCTGGGTCTGTCCAGCATAGATGTCACATACATGGTCGACCATGAAAGGCCTCAAATAGTGCAATACTGATGGTGGAGTGATAGCTATTATTGTATGAGAACTCCACCAAGGGAAAATGATCCTCCCAATTATAGCCAAAATCTAGGATGCATGCACAAATCATGACCTCCACCGTCTGAATAGTCTGCTTCATCAGACCATTCATCTGAGGATGAAAGGTGGTGCTCAAACATAGCTGAGTCCCAAACATCGCTTACAATCCCTTACACAACAGAGAAGTAAAATGGGTGTCATGGTTAGAGACGATCATCGATGGCACCCCATGAAGCCTCACAATCTCCTATATGTAGAGGCATCCCTATCCCTCTACTGATCCCTGCTCTTGAATAGGTAGGAAGTGGGTGGAATTGGTGAGTCGGTCAATGATCATCCAGATGGAATCATGTCCCCTGGACGTACTTGGAAGCCCTGTCACAAATTCCATGGAGATACCATCCCACTTCCTATACGACACCTCTAGTGGTAGCGCTAAACATGATGGAACCTGATACTCACCCTTCACTTACTGACAAGCGAGACATCATGAAACAAACTCTACCTCTGCTTTCTTCATCCATGGCCACCAGTGCTGATGCCAGAGGTCTTGGTACATATTTTCCACACCAGGATGTACCGCCAGAGGGGATGTATGGAACTCCCTCAACACCTCCTCCTGTAGAACAACTGGTATCATTGTACATCCTCTAAATAGGATGACATGCTCCCCACCTTCAGAAAATCCATCAGGTTCCTATCCTCTGGATATCTGAGTATGTCAAGCCTCACGGTTAATGTCCCCAAGATGCGCATCCCGGAATCGCTACAGGAGTTGGGGAGTGATTGTCATAGAGCAGTGGTAATCTTCTCTATCTTTATCCATGAAGGATATCTTCATCATGGCTAGCTACTCTGTCACCTCACTCAAAAAACTACAGACTAGACCTCCTGATGAGTGCATCTGCTACTACATTTCCTTTCCCAAGAGTATATACTATCTCAAAGTCATTGTCCTTTAGGAACTCTAACCATCGCCTCTCTCTCCGGTTCAGGTCCTTATGTGAGAAGATATACATGAGACTCTAGTTATCAGAGTTGACTGTAAAACGTTTTCCCATAAAGTAATGTCACCCCATCTTTAAGGAAAAGACCACTACTGCTAACTCCGTGTCATGGGTAGCAAAGTTCTACTCATGATGTCTCATCTTTTTTGAACCATAAGTGTTCATTTCTTTCTCCTACATCAGAACACATCCAAGTCTGGTCCCTTATGCGTTGTAGTAGACTACATTCCCAACGCCCTCTTCTGGTAGCCTCATGATGGGGGCACTCATTAGTCTCTGCCTCAGCTCCTAAAAACACTATTGGTATCTATCTGCCATACGAAGGGTTTCCCTTCTTCATCAAAGTTGATAAGGGTGTCGCAACTCTTGAAAAGTCAGGAAAGAATCTCTGGTATTATCTAGCAAACCCAGGAAACTACACACTTCGGTCACACTCCTGGGTGTCTCCCAAAAAAGCATAGCCTCTGTCTTTGCTGGATCCACTGGAAATCCAGCCTCCAAGATAACGTGTCCTAAGAAGTGGACCTATCGTATCCAGAACTGGCACTTCAAGAGCTTACCATAAATCTGGTGCTCTCTGAGTGTATCTAGAACAATTTTTAAAAATAATAGGAAGGCTCCTCCTCTAATTCTGAGTATATCAAGATGTCATCATTGAAGACCACCACAAAGTGATCAAGGTATGGCTTAATGATCATGTTCATGAGTCCCATGAACACTACTGGGGCATTGGTCACACCGAATGGCACAACCAAGAACTCATAGTGGTCATACCGACATTTTTTGGTCTTCTTCTGAACATCCTCATCTCATACCTTGAGCTGATGATATCTTTCTCAGAGCCCTATCTTTGAAAACTAAAGAGCTCCCTTCAACTGATCGAAAAGATCATCAATCCGTAGAAGTGGATACTTGTTCTTCATGGTCACCTAGTTCATGCACTGATATTCCACACAGAGTCCCAAACTCTCATCTACCTTCTTGGCGAACAAAATCAGGGCTTCCCATGGTGAAACACTATGCCTTATGAACCCCTTCCTCTGCAATTCTCCCAACTGTACCCGTAACTCAGGAAGCTCCATAGGATCCATACGGTATTCTGGTGTAGATATCAGTGTCTTCTCAAGGTACTGGTCGATGTAAATTTCTACCTTTCTGCATGGAGGTAGTCCCGAAACATCAGCAGGAAAGACATCAGTATACTGGCCCAAAACTACAGGATAACTCAGATACTCAACATAAACTACCCTGAAGGTATGGCTGGACAACTGATGTGTGATCAACTACACCCTCCTCTGGGTAAGTCCATCCTATGCTACAAATGTTCCCCTCTCACTGGTGAATGATAACCTAGTACATTGCTCATGGAAACACCATACTTTTCTCCTAATACAGTCAATCTGAGCATGGAATTTGCATCACTAGTCCATACCCAAGATGACGTCGTAAGGCCTTCATGTCACTACTAGAAGATCTATGCTGAAGCTCTCACCTCCTAGAGTAAGCTCACAATGCTAGAACCAATATATAATCATCTAATCCCCTCTCGTAGAAGTCTCTATCTCTAAAGATCAAGAAAACGGATCCACCAGAATCTTTGAGCTCCGAACGAGGGAAGTGGAAATAAAAGAGTGACTGGAACCTATGTCTAAAAGTACTAAAGCTAAGGTGAAGTAGACACATATCTTACCTCTAATCATCTCCAGAGAACCATGGTCATAGGTCTCAGTTTCCTAGAGCTCAGCTCATTCTTGTCCACCTGCTCCTTGTGTTCGGGGTGGACCACCTGGAGGTGGTGGTGGTAGAACCTTGAATCGCTGCCCACTTCCTGCTGCATGACCATCTCCTCTTCCATGTCTTCCTACTACCTACAAACCTCCCTGATCAAATCTCTTCCTCTGCCTTGACAATCCCTCAACCATCTACTAGTCATCCATATGGTAGGACGGGCAGTCACGTGCCATGTGACCATGCCCACTGCAAAAGTAGCACTAGCTGCTCCTAATCTACCCCCCTCTGTCCCGTGAGCCCCACAACACCGACTTTGTATCCTGAGGTCATCTAATTGAATGTCTGACTCGCTTGGACCCATGTGTCATCTATCTACTGCCTGCTATAGATGACTCTGCTACTTGACGTCTGGTGGTGGCTCTCGCTGTCGATGCCTGCTCAACTGGAAGCTCTCCTCTTAAAGTTCTCCCTCTAGTACCCCATCCAACATTAGTATGCAGTGCAATATCATCGATGCTCTGATATTCTATCAGAGACCCTTCTCAAAGCCTTGGGCCCTGAATAAAGGGTCATATACCATGTTGGTGGAGTGGCGGGAGAGATCAGTGAAGCTTGCCGAGTACTGGTCCATAGTCATTCTACCCTACTGTAAGTGCATCAACTCATATATATGCACTGATCATATAGTAGACAGGTCAAACTCTTCCTAGAAATGGACCTCAAAGTCTGCCCAGATGAGGGTCGCCTCATCGTGTAACTGGACCGTCAGACTCCACCATCTTCCAGCTACTCCCTAGAAGCTACCAGCAGCTAGGATCACCATCAGATGAGCTGGTGTCCCATGTAAGTGAAATAATCTGGCTACAGCCTCCATCTAGTCCTTAGCCACCTGCAGATCTGTCTCGCCTCAGATCCTTGGAGGCCTCTACCACTGGAACTCATGCAATGTTCTCAATTGGCATGCAACCTCTACTGGTGGGGATGGTGGCAACGGCTACCCAATGGGTAGTGGTATTGCTGGTACACCACCCAATGTGGATAATGATGTAAGAGGGCCCTGCACCAAGGCCTCATCGCTCGATGAGTCGTCATCGCATAATTTCTTGGAAATCCTGGTTAGCTGTCTACATGGAGGCATCCTGAAAGAAGACAGGTGTGCCATGGTCAATTAGTTATACTTAGTGAGCTAACTCAAAGAGATCATAAGAAAAACATTCCAAAAACACATGCAATATGTTTTTCCGTGCACGCATTCAGAAATCAGAATTTAGGGTCCTTCTATATGGATACGTCGGCCGCCGCACCAACAGTAGATTCCCCAAATCAAAATCCACACTCATAACACTTAATACTATTGCCACATAGAAAAGATCATAGCCCGTGTTCTTCAGTAGAACTGAATCCCCTAATACCACTTTGTCACGACCCGTCCCTCAGGGCCTGTGACGTGACTACCCCCAGCCCAGCTTCTATAGGCCAGGGGCTTGCTACTATCATCGAAAAGGCGTATCCATAAAACAGGAAGCCATTACCTTTTTAACCTGTAGAGGCACACAGTCCAAGAACACAACAAGAAGAAACCACGAAGTAAACTGATGTAGTAAAAGTGTGTTGAAAGTAAGGGGCTGGAAT
Source organism: Viscum album (assembly GCA_963277665.1). Classification (NCBI taxonomy): domain Eukaryota; kingdom Viridiplantae; phylum Streptophyta; class Magnoliopsida; order Santalales; family Viscaceae; genus Viscum; species Viscum album. The sequence continues at coordinate 392,105,035 of OY728147.1, read as the reverse complement.
ACAAGACCAACTAAAACGTACAAGTACAAATGAAATGTACAAATAAAACTGAAAAGTGAAAAAAATCTCCTGGATCATTCACCGAGGATCCTACCAGAAGGGTAGGTACAAATCACGATTAGTAGTCCCTGTATCATGTCACACTAAATGGTCCACCTCTGAGCATCGTCCAGTCCTAGCTCCCTCAGCCTCAATCAATGTTGCTTGTTTTTTTCACAAGACACAACATGGTGTGGGCATAGCCCATGTAGGGGTGAGTATAACGATACTCAGTAGAGAAGCTGAGACCCATGTATGTCTCCCCAAGTTACACAAAGGAAAAACCACAAAGAAAGGCCTCTATTTCAAGTACGAAGCGATAGACATCAACTCTACTTAGGTATATGCCCATACATATACCTAAGTTATCAATATATAATCATTTCATACACGAGGGAAGAATATCGTAAAGGTAACACCACGAAGGTAGAAGTACCACCCAGTTAACAATAAAAAGGTAGAAGTACCACATCGGTAACACCATGAAGATAGAAGTACCACATACGTAACACCATGAAGACAAAACCACAAAGGTAGAAGTACCACATAGGTAACACCATGAAGACAGCACCACGAAGGTAGAAGTACCACACAGGTAAAACCACAAAGATAGAAGTACCACACATGTAACACCATGAAGATAGAATACTCAGATCAGAATTAGGTATAACTTAATTATAGAAGTACAAATGATTAGTCATAAGCTATATCATCTTATTCTGTTAAGAGGCACTGCTTCTGACCCACACAGAATCGATAGGTAATAACCCCTGCTGACCCACACAGGATCTGACCCTCATAGGATCGGTGTGCGCTGACCCACACAAGATTGTTGAGCACTGAACCAAATAGGATTTGATAGATGCTGACCCACATAGGATAAATAGATTCTGACCCACTTAGGATTGATGTTCTTTCATCACGTTACATCCAGCCATAGGTTTTCTCGCAGCCAGTGTGCTCGAGTTCCATAGAATCTTCTTCTCAAGATATTGGTCATACCTCGATTTCCACTAAGCTCCACAGAGGAGTAACACCAAGGACCTCTATGTCATAAGTGTTCCAACATGATAGATGGTGTGTCAATCAGACTTCTGGTCTATGAGTTATAAGAATTTTAGTTCTAAGGGCCCGATTGGATTCGGGTTCGATCTAACATGGTTGTATTCCAGCTGTCTTCAAAACTCAAGTGGAGTATACCAAAGGGACCATCTTACTCCAAGGGTCCAAGCACCATATATATAGTTCATAAAATGGATTCCTAGTTCTCATGTTATAGAAATTTAAGAGAAACTGGGCCTGGTTGGGTCCAAGTCTGGTCTGACCCGGTCGGACCGACCTGGACGAACTGACACAGCCCGACCGGTCTAGGTTAACCCGAACTGGTCATTCTTTTCCCATAAGAGGGGCATGGCCCAGCCCGCAAGGGTGCGGCCTAGACCGCAAAGGTGCATCTCATCCCACTAGGATCGCGTGGCCTAGCCCGTGGTGGGGCGTGCGGCCTGGTCCGCTGTGGGGTGTGACCTACCGGCGTGGCCTGTGGTGGGGTCCACCCTAGCTGGAATGGGGGGTGAGACCCCCGTTCATCTCAAAAAAATGAGCGGCTATTCAGTTCGTGAAGCGGCGACGACACGAAGGCACTACCTGGTCACCACGGAACCTGTAGGGGGTATAGGTTCCTCCACTGTTGCGGCTTCGAGTCGCGACCTCCTCTGGCGGTGCACGATGGTGTGTCTCTCCACCTCCATCCTCGACTGGCCTGTTTCGGCCACCACTGACCACAGTGGCATCGCCGCGGCCTCCCCCTTCTCTGGGGGCACGCGATGGCACGCCGCCACTTCCTTCACGGCCAGTCGTTACCGGCCCCCGCCGTCACCCGCCGCTACTACGGTCACAGCCTTCTCCGCGGGCAACGTGCGATGGTGAACCACTATCTTCTTCATAGTTGGCCTTTGCCGGCTGTTACCATCATCCAGCATTCCTGGTTCCTTCTAACCCGAATTAAAATGTCTGTGAAGAATGCATTAATTCCAACAAAAGGTGGAGGGTTCAGGTATGTTATTTTGGCCCACTCCCTCTACGTTAGCTTGGTAACATGAGGGAGATAAAGAATTCAACAATATTTTGGAATTTTAAACAAGATAAATTTCCTACCTCAAGAACTATGGAGAGAACCCACGATTGAGGAAGTGGTTCGATGTTCGTTGTCCCCACAACAAGTCGCCAACGTTGTCGCTCAAGCGTTGTCCTTCAGTTCATGATTCGGCGTCACCCGTCACCACCTGCTGCACCGACTTATTCCTCCAAGGTTGTTTTCGTGGCACTTTATCAGCACTTCGTTTCTTGGTGAAGCCATCTATTACCTCTCCCCAAGATCCATATAAATAAAAGAGGGGGCTGACCAACGCTCGTAGAATTTATGATGGTTCATTTAATATGAACCTTCTTAAATTCTAATGATGTTGTTTCATAGGATTTAAAGGGTCAATCCATTTAATGAATTGACACTCCATTGTTCCCACGCTACCTCTTATCCATTGGGGGAAAATAAATATATAAATAAAATAACAATGTTATTTTATTATTCTTTTTAAAAGTCAAAAATATTACTTTTTCTTTAGACCTACTATAATCGATGTGAAGTATCACTTAAGAGAATCTCGGCACTGCAGATTCAACGGTGCCCTCAGATTTTTAATCCAAGAATCGATTCAAAATTTAGAAATTGACGCTCATACGTTTACTGAACGTACCTTAAAAAAAGTTCAGAAATTCATTCCAGGCACATCGGGCCTCATAATCACACACCGTCAATTTTGGTAGACTTGTAATAATTCCATATAATTAAATAAATTACATGGAAAATCTGCGTCTTTACAAATATTATTTTAATGAATAATATTATTCTATAAAATATAATTTATAAAAATCCAAAAACTGGATTTAAAATTTTTTCTACATCAAAAGGCGACAAAACAGTATTTAGAAAAATATAGCTTTTATGCATAAAATTGGATTTATTCTTGTATTATTCATATTAAATATATTGGATAAATGAAATATATATATATATTTCATAATTTAATTAATACTATTCATTCCTACCAATTTAACAGGTAGATTATAAAAATATTTTATTGTGTGGTTATGCTGGGTGTTGTTTGCATTGTAGGCTATTGAAGAGGTTAAATTTAAAAATTAGCATACCATAAAATATTGGTGTGTTACAAAATCCCATTTTATTTGTAGTGTTTGTCAATCCTTTTTTATATTTGTTGAACCTATTGTAATAAATATTTATTTAATATATATATATATATATTATTTGATCAATGAATAAAAAAATATTATATTCAATAAATTGATTAATAGGTATTTATTTAACATCCACATAAATAAATAATATTTATTTAAACAAATAATTAATTATATATTTCTTCAAGAATAATTAATAAGAGATAAATAAATATTATATATTTAGTAATAGAAAAATAATTTTAATTTAACATTTAACTCACATATATATATTCTAAATTGGAATAACTGATGATTGAATTTTTGGGATCCACCAAACTGGAAAAATTATTAAACCAAAAATCATTTATAATATTTATATTGAATATAATATTCAATTATAATTTAATTTGAGATTTTGAATACACATATTATGTGACCCTCTGGACTAATTTCTTAATGATATTAGGCTAACTACCCAAAATTCTAAGATCAGCATCTAGTAATACATCTAGACACTTAAAGAGAATGAAGTAAATATCACTACACCAACAACCTTATACAAAAAATCACTAATATAATACAATATAATTTTCTTGATATCTTATCATGAAGGTTTTAAACTCATGTGATCAACTAATATATTGATATATCTTTCATTATGTTCTTGAAATGAACTCATTGATGAATCACCACTGTCATGGATGTAATCAAACACTTCTATTCTAATCAAATGTTTATATATATTGAAACACCCATTAATTTTTAGTATACATTTTCCTTTAAATAAATTTTATTGATAACTTGTTTTACATGGAGTATAAATTAAAATAAATCATGATGAATTTTTCTTACAAAAATATTACAAGTCCAAATAAACCCTAACACACTACGAGGATGCAATAATAAACAACAATAACAAATATATAAGTTTAATAAATTTGAAAGTATATAAAAATAATACAAAAATAAAATATTTGTACTCATTTTCTTCCATGAAATTAAATACCTTCATCACAATTATTGAAATAATACTAAGCAACATACCTATTATAGGCATGTTGAGAGAAAGGTGAGTTTATAGAATGAATGGTTTTAGTAAGGCCATATATATGAGTGAAATAAGAATATTATATGCATATATTCATTGGAAATAGAGTCATTGAACATTTTATTATTATAAATATGGTCATTTAATATACATGTATTAAATAGAAATATTTTAGGCATGTAATTATTAGTAACAAATTTTAAACATTATAATTCACAAATAATGAATATTAAAACAAAAAAAAATTACTTTAGATATTTTTTTGTAAAAAAACAACTATTTTTTATGCAACACATTTTATTATTATTATTAAATAATGATATGATGTATTTATTAAATATAATAAAAATTTTAATATCAATGGATTGAAAAAATTAAATTGTTAGAATATAAAAGACTAATTTTAATGGTATCTAGATCATTTAATATAAAAGGGATATTTTTTCAAAGGACTCTTTTAAAAAAAATATCTTAATAGAATTAGCATAAAATAAATAAATATTTCAATGATATGTATTGATAATATATATAAAAACAAATAAATTAACATTCATCAAATAGTCATTACAAGGAATTAATAAGAATAAATTCTTTTTAATCTTAAAACTACATTCTTTCTTAAAAAATATTTTTACGACACATACATACTAATATTAAAATTAATTTTTACAAATATTTAAATTGAATCTGATAAAATGGTTTCCATATATGAAATCTTCATTTATAAATTTGGTAATTAAATTAATTTTATTTTTAAACATAAAAATAAGTTATCAATGTTAAATAAAGAATATAATTTAATGTTTTAATATATAAGAAAATATATTTATACTCATTAAATTATTAGTTGATAGGAAATAATAATAAGAATAAAAAACATTTAAAAATTCATTTTTCTATAGATATTTATTTTTAATATATTATATATTTTCATTTAAAAGTTATTTTTTTATCATATGTAGACTTTGAATTAAATTTAATGGTGATTGAATTCATAATTAGCACATTAAATTATGATAAAATGGATTTCATATATTTTAGTAAAAAAATACTTACCATGGTAAAAAAAATTAAAGAAGTAAATAGTAGGGAAAAGAGTTAATCTACCATGATTTAAATTTTATTAAATAATATCAACACATATACATTATACAATAAATTATTTATGTTCATAATTCATACCCACATGTATCATCTATAATTCATTACCTAACTCATATTACGTCCTTTTGATTCCATTATTACCCATCACCTAACTCAAGTTTCTAATGAAATGTACCTCATTTTCACCTATAAAAGGAGATCACTTCCACCAACTCCAAAACCACTATACACTTTTGAATTGTACATAAATATATACCCATTTTTCATATTCATGATCTCTCTTCCAAATTTGGTAGAACCCAAATATATTAAGGTTCACCAAGTTCTCTATTTTAAAGAGGCCCTTTGGGAGAAAAATAAATTCCTCAACATAAGTATTATCATCTACCAAGCCTTTTACTCTTTAAATTATTCTTCCAAATATCATAAAAAATTATGCATATCCTTAATAACATCTATATAATATATTCATACTTTTTTAATGATGATATTACAAAAAATAACCACTTTCATAGCCATACTCACCAATAGATTATAAAATGTTCATATTTGGGCCAGTTTAACCACCTACAAGAATAATGCTGTAAATTTATATCATATATGAATATGAAGAAATTATTACTATTAATATTATAAATAAATGCGTAAATAGTTATTTTTATGGGTTTGGAAAGGTAATATTAATATTTAACTATTTATTAATATACCACTTATTGTATGCTAAACAATTACTGAAACAAGCCCATTATAAATTTTATCTTATTGTATCATAACTAACACTCTCATGAGATTAAAATATAGAATTATAAATAGTTATGGAACTTATATTATATTGAATTTAATTATCTGATACTCATGAACTCGTTTTAAATGAATGATTATAAGAATCGTCATTACGAAACTCGTATAAAACGAAACAATTACTAATATCTGATGGTGAAGGTAAAATATAAATAGATAATTTATTTATAATTAATTACTATTATAAATATTATAAATTATAAAATATATACATGAATAATTTATTATATATGAGTTTAAAGAGATTTCATTGAATATGGGACAAAAGGTAAGGGTTTTTCATCTCAATTCCCCTTCTTTCAGACATGTTTCCTATTATGCACATATTTTAATTTATTTGGTGTATATAATGAATTTTTAAAATATTATAAAATGATTATATTTATAATAATGGTGTTCAAAAATTCTATTTATGATCTATCTTTCAAGATATTTTGATTAAATAGTTACCAATTTCATAAATATTTTCTTATCACACATTTCCTTCATTGAGATACGCTTCATATTCACATCTAGTTTTATTTGTGTGGTGTATATACTACCCATGGATATAATATTATCATAAATTTCATAAAATTAAAGGGATTTAATAATTCATCTCAAGTTTTATCTTTCGTAGGAATTTAATTCAAAAGAGACCATATTTTTAAGAGTTTCTCTTCAAATCACGTTTTTAAATAAAGATTCTTTATGAATGAAAGTCCATATTGGGAGTTTTCTTGTTCTTTATCTCCAAAATCCCGATGTTTTTTTATCCTATAGTTATTATTTTATTTCTAAAAATCAACTCACAATATCATTTCCATTTTGTTCATAATTTACTCAATGTGACGCTTGTAACTGAAATAGACACCACCTATTTTTTTCAGTCAAGAACCATTATTATCCATGTCCATATTCATTATATTTCCTTATATAAAATTCAATAACTGATTTGATTAATTTTATACTATGTTTAGTTTCATTATAACATTTTAAATAAATATATTAAATTTTTATGTACATTTATTTTTCCTATAAATTTATAAAACGAATAACTTTATAAATTTTTTGTGTGAACACTTTATTTGAACATTTTAACCAATATTACTTAAAAATACTCCTCACTTTGTTTTTTAATGGTTTTATAAATAATATAAATTGTTAATGTTTTCTTGATATAAAATGGTGCTTAATATTTTTTATTGAATTTATTTATCCAATGCTCTAGAAGGGTGTTTTCTCTATAAATTTAAATACCCTTAAATGTTCATCATGTTACACAGATATATGTTATTATGCTACCATCATCCTTATTTCTATGGTTGTATTTTTTATTATCAAATGAAATTATTCTTGAAAAAATATGTTCTACATATGTTAATTATGTGATTTTAGAAACATGAATGTTTTCATGTTATAGTTTTCATTATGTTAATGGTGGAACTGTAATTACATGGCCCTTTAAGGCATTCAGAAATGTTTGATATCGAATGAGAAAATGATTTTGTGTGTGGTCTTAATAGTAGTTTTCTATGTTCACAAAACTGTGTGGGAACATAATTTTGGTTTTCTATGTTCGTAAGACAACACTTGGTTTGAATTGTTGTTAACTATGTTCACATGACTATATGTGGACATAATTGAGGTTAACTATGTTTGCATTGATATGTTATTCTATGCATAGGTTTATAATAAAGTCCTATTTTTTCAAAATACTCATGGAATAATGGATCATTTATTATGCTATTCTATAATCCTTATGTCATGATTTATGATTTAAGATATTTTTCATTTGGGTATTATTCCCAAATGTATGTTCATAGACCTCGATTTGGCTATCAAACACACATGTTGATCATATTATCACCTATGACCATCAATTGTTATCTCCTATGTTAACCCAAACGGAACATCCTAGTTCCTCCTTTACTATTTTTCAGTTCCCCTATTTATAAATAAATATAGTATGTATTGTAAGGATAATGTTTGAAAATAATTTTCTGGGAGATGTTAAAGATCTTGTGGAATAAGATTATTATGTATCTAATGTCATACTAAAATAAACCTCGGGGTCCTATGATTATGTGAATATTTGGGATATGCAATGATTAGATATTTAGATATAATGTTTTTAATTTTCCTTCTATGGTGGTATCAAAGATAGTATGAATAGTATGTGTTTATTGCACAAAATCATTTATCAACTTATTTATTAATTTCATATCACTCATGGCACAACCAATTTATCCTACCTCATCATGAGCAAGTTTCATCATGTTTTTTGTTGGTACATCAAAGTACCAACTTATGATATGCATTAACAATAATATGAATTCTAAGGACCGAAATTTTAACACCTCGACCCGAACCACTAGATCTGAGCTAGTGGGTTACATGACCTCACATGTTCCTCCTCATACATAATTGGCTATTGAATAATAGTGAGGGTATGAGTTCTTCAGTGGGGATACTATACCCTATATATCATATCATATAATAAATAATAAATCAAAAAAATATAATAAATTACTAGAGTGGACATGTAGAAACTAAATAAAGGAATACATGTCATACAATAATAAATAGCCCCCAAATTTGAAAGTATGTTCAGTTAATAAATAAGAAAATAAATAAATAAATAAATAGAATAATGGGGGTTATTCAGAGTATATTATTTTCCACTTCTAACTCCATGTTCCTTTGATCATACATCCCCCATAGGGCCTTTACACTTTGCTGAGTCTATACTCAGTACATCTAAAAGCACAATGAAATTCTCGAGTAGGGTGTGAGTGCAAGACTCGATAGGACACCACCAATGTGACCTAAATAAGTGTTCTCAAATTAACAAGTGTCTTTGACAAACATAAATTAAAAAAATAAGAAGTATAATGAAACAAAACCAAGAACCCATGTGCTAGCCATGTCTCCACGATCCATGACCGTACTTAATTTGGATCCATTCTTGAAAGAAATTTAGCACATAAAAACATTAACTATCCATAGTGATAGAAAATATACATCCCAACACACTCTAAGAATCATTTTAGTCATGTTCTCAGGGTTTAAATGGCATCGAGTGATTATACGACTTATAATCCTCTAGTCCTTGAGTAAAACGATCTCTAGCATCCACTAGTAATTATGTTACTCAGCATCGTATGTATGTACATATCGAGATCCACTAGGCATCAAGTGAATCTTTCCCTTGACATCAACTAGTCATAAAGTGATATTTCCACTCAATATGTAGTATTCCATAGGTAGCATACTCTTGAGAATACTTTAGTTGTTGATTTTATCCCATGTATTCCATGAGGCATTGTCACATCTATACCCGATGCTTTAGCCCATTTTTTCATCATTTCATGTCAAACACACTCCCCCTGTAAGGGATAAATATGCAACGAAAGTCCTCCTACTTGGGAAACCAAGAATAATACCTCAAAAGAAACACTTAATAGGGTAAAATCAATAAGAATTCATAACATATCATCATTAATATAGGTATAATAACACATTAAATGTGATCATCATTGAATATAAATAAAAAGATATGAACATACATATATAATCAGGTAACACATAATGATTTCTCAGGATATACACAAACCCACATGTGATCATAATCAAGAAAAATAAAAATAGTTTCATAAAATTATAACAAGTGAAAAAAGTGCCCAAAATGGTAATTAACTTACTATCTTAGGTGAAATAATTATCTAATAACTAGGGGTGAATTACACATTCAATTTCACCACTTAATCCATGAACCATTCCTAATTCAACATGATTAATAAATATTAACTTCTTCTATATTTTAAAATTGAAAAAAATCTAACTAATATGCCACTTTTCCATTAATATAAAACATAAAATTTAATTTATTCTCATCAAGATTATCCCAATGACATTGTTGATGCATCAATTAGATCATAGTTGGAGAATATTTTTAATGTAGAAGATCATAATAAAATTAATAATGATTTATAAAAATAATACATAAGAAAGGGATAGAGTGATAGAGGGATATGTGAGAGGGGGGATGGAATTCCCCTGGGTGGTAGGAATACCCACACCTTCCAATGTTTTTATAATTTTTTGAATAATTTCTTTTATTCTTTCTAATTAATTAATCATTTTTACTTATTTATATCACATGTTTAATCTATGCAACAATCTTTATAAAGTTTTTTCAATTATTATTTTTAAATACCTCTAAAACTCATTAATTAATCCATTAAATATATTTTAAAATTCATCCATTCCTATATATTAATATTTATTTACTACTTTATTTGATACTAGTGAATCTCAATCATTCTTATCGACTCATATTGTTAATTTTATAAGACTTAATATGGATCTATTTTCATATGAGATGAATAATTCTATTCCCCTCAGAATGAAGAGAGAGTAGTTTCTCAAATTCCATTATTATTAGATAACTTTATTGAACATTGGGATCACTTGGGATGTTCTATTTATTGATAGAAAACCCCTTGGAGTCATTTTCTGGATGGGTGGACTAATTGACTATAAGTCCCAATTTAATTGTTACCTTTAGTGTGTCTCATTTAATACACCTGATGGAGTGGTTGATGCTTTTTAGGGAGATTGGTACCTGATTTTGAGTATATTCCAGCCTTATTTTCTGAAGTTGGTTGGGGTGATATATATGTTTTCTTTTGACCTAGAGAAATAATCACTATGTGGGGATATTCCTCCAGTAGTCATTGAGTTTCCCGATGAGTCTACATATAAATTTTCTAGTTTACCAATGACATGGGAAGTGGAGTTCTATAATGAATTGGTACAAGATACCAAACCCATCTCCATTACTTGTTACCATACACCACCAACTAAATTAAAAAATTTAAAAACAAAGATGGATGATTTTTTGTATAAAGTATTTTTACACACAAGTGTATCACATTTGGTGGAGCCTATTATTTTTCAAGATAACCATAATTTGACACTTCATATTTGTATTTTTTAATAGAAACTAAATCTATTTGTTCTATATAACTAGTATATATGTACTCATATTAATAATTTTTGTGATCAGTTGAAAGGGGTGGGGTGGTTCTAGAAAATTTACCTTTGGTCTGGTTATCATCAGTTGAGAATCAAAGAATCAATCATTCTAAAGGACACCTTTCAGAGTAGGTGTAACAATAATCAGTACCATGTTATTCCTTTTTTTCGAACCAAAGACCTTATAGTTTTTATAGATTTGATGAAAAGGAAATTCTATGAGTATCTCAATTTTTTCACAATGTTATTTGTGGAAGAAATCATGGTTTAATCTAAAACTAATGTGGATCATGTTCGTCATCAGAGAATAGTTTTAAAAAAAATTAGTAATCACCTTCATTATGTCAAGGTATCAAAATCAAGTTTATTAATTTGGGATGTGATGTTCTAAGGACATGTGCTCTCAGAACATGGTATTTTGGTCGATCCTAAGAAGATAAAGTCTAGTATGACATGGGAACAACTTCAAAATGTTTTTTAGATTTGTATATTCTTTGGTTTAGTGGGATAATCCCATTGGTTTTTAAAATAAATCTTGAATTTGGATTCTTCGATGACATCTCTTACTCATAAAAGAGAAGGGTTCTTATGGGATTTGGAAATTTGGAATTCTTTTGATGAGTTGAAGAATCTTTTGTCTTCTATGCAATTGTTTACAATCCCATATTCTGGGTAGGTCTAAGTAGTATTTTTTTGATGTATAAGGTTTGTATTTGGGATAGTTTATCATGTTGGTTGATCATGTGGTAGACTATAGTTCCCAAAAACATAGGCCACATGAGAGAAACTATCTTAATCATGGCCTTAGACACGCAAAAATAATGCATTATCTTAATAGTTGGTGGCACAAACGTTTCAATGTAAGTTTTGACATCATTTCTGATAAAAAATTCATAACTTATATCTTTTATCAATAATATTGGAAAATATAATAGAGGAATTTTGTAGATTATCTAAAATATTTTGATTTCAAAATTTTTTATACCTCTGGAAGAGGAATGTCTTTACTGATGCCCTGAAAAGGTAAAATATGTCCCATACCATGAAAGAATCATTAGAAGAGTGAAATATAATGGAACTCTTCTCTTTTATTCTATTGGGAGTCTGGGAGAATGAGATATAGGTCATTTTCCAAAGCATTCATTTAACCTCCCCTATTCATGAGATGAATCCTCAGGAGCAGTAGCTTGATGATGAATTCCATGGAACTAGGGACTTTCAATATGGTGGGGAGACCATCGATGAGTGTTCATTCTCATTTGATGGTATCTTATGTTTCTATAATCTATATGTCATAATTTATCCTATGAGAATGTTTGTGATGAGATATTTACATAATTCATAGTGGTAAGTACACCCTGACACTGTGAAAATGTTTTAGGATATTTGGAGATGATTATGTTTTCCAGGTATAGTATAGAACATTGATGAATTTTTTCCCATTTTTAAACATTACAACAATTCAAGGAAAAGAACCAGAAACCTACCATATTTTATTATCCCCTTCTCATTTCATCTTGGAAGTGGGATGAGATTTTGATAGACTTTGTGGTATGTCCTCCCTTTACTGCTCAAGGGAAGAATGTGATATGGGTTGTGATCAATTGGTTGACAAAATCAGCCCAGTTTATACCCAGTCATAATATGACCATTGTTTATTAATTGAAAAACATTTACACACAAGAAATTTCTTGATTCCATATAGTTTCATCTGTTATAGTTTCTGATAGGGCTCCATGGTTCCCTTCTCATTCTTAGAGAGGCATCTAAGAGGAATTAGGATCCTAGGTGAGTTTGATCATGAATTATCATTCATTGATGGATGGATAGACATAATGAACTATACATATCTTACGAGACATGATTTTTACTATATTATTAACATTGGTGGAGCTTGGGATAGACAATTGGGATTGGTTTAGTTTTCCTATAACAATAGTTACCAATCACACATCAGGATGGAACCCTTGAGGACTTCTGTGCATCTTGTGTAAATATATTATGTCTTGGTAAGATATTGGTTAATATTTCTAGGTAGGACCCAAATTGGTCTAGGAGACAATGAAAAATATTCAGATGCTTTTTCAAAGAACAGTTATATAACGACCCATACTTTGCATACATTGTTATTACTTCAAAATTGAAGCACACTTATTACAACATATAACAAAACCATGAAAGGACCGTATAGGTATAGTGTCTTTAGAAACTGGAAAGCATAAACAACTGGTTCATAAAGCATCTACTTTTCCTCCCATTTATTTCATCATATCTAGAGTCCCTTTTGGCATATTCTACTTAATAACCTTCTTCCTGACCTGGGGAAATAAAACATACAAAAGGGTGAGCTCAAATGCTCAGTAAGGGTAAACAAAAGAAATATCAATCACATAATATACATAAGAGCATAACATTTGGAAATCCTAACCTGCAAAAGAAATCATAATTTCATAAAATGGGATAAATCATAGTAGTGAAATGTAATCCCAATAATCATAACTTAAAAAATGAAACTTTGTTTCATACACACATAATCATAGATAATCATTTCTTATTAGTCAAGACTCATTGAAAATACTATCTTAGTGGACAAAGTCCATTTCTGAACCGAGTTCACTCCTTGTTTCAGTCCTGTTTCACTGAACCAGTTTAACCTGCCGTTCCAGCCATGTCTATCTCATGAGATATAAAATCTTTACCCAATTCATTGGAGGGAGATATAGGTCTCACCCATCTCATAATGAAACCATTCTTATGTGTGCCACAAAAAATCATAAATCATATATCATTGCATAACCCATGTAATAAAAATGGAATTCTTAAACATCGTGATCATCACAACACAATCAAATCAATGTAATGATAGGGACAGAATCATAACCCTATATTATCTTAGATGGAAAATAATTTTGATAAAACACTTGAACTCCATTCTTGAGGAAAATATCCTTTCTACTTCAAAATTTTTTTTTAATTTCTTAACATGTCATATAATTTTAAACTAAAAGAAGTTAATTAAAAATAAACTTGAAAACTTGTAAAGGAAGCTTCTTGAAAATAATGTTTTAAAAATCCATTCATTCCGTATATGTTAAAAAAACATTCTTCTCGTACTTTTTTTGGAAAAGTCAAAAAAGTACCTCATACGAAAAACGACAAAAGATTCCTTTCATATCTTTTACTAAAAACTCACCAAAAGGTAAAATAGGATTTAAACAATTGTAGGTGAATGGAAATAATATTACATATTGAGGAAACATGGATGTGGATAATAAAATACACCCCAGTAAATGCCAAAGTAGAAACAATCTCTGATAAAAATGAGATTGTGATATTTCTCTTACCTTAGGTCTGATATGCTTTGTACGTATCCAAACCTCCTGTATAATTATTTAAATAATGTTATTGACTTATTCCATAATCATACTCATTGTTATGATATCACATATGGTCATATTCTTAGCTTCTTATTATTAATATTTCACCACAACTTGTTATTCAGGTGTTTATTACTTTTTGTTCTTATGCGTGCTTTGTCGAATAAATTCTTATTCTTCTCTTTAGGTTATAGATACCTCATTTCCAGAATGTTATTAGTGTAATATATATCATATTAATTCATTCAATTCATTTATATAATCATTATGAAATGAAGATCATGTAGAACGAGTCGCATCACATCGTGGAGACGATATTCCGTACGTACGCACGAGCGATGATATCATTCCCATGATCATGGAATTGTATTGGAGTGTATGTATATACTATTTCAGAATCAATAACAATTTAAAATAATCATATATAGTCATTATTTACACCATTATACCCATCCAAGTAAGGTGGTGGTGGAAAATACATTACACCACGGCGTGGAGACGGTATTTCGTACGTACACACGTGCGGTGATTTCATTTTCTATAGGATGGATAGATGGTGAAATAGGGTTGTTTAATACTTATAATAACATATCATTGTATGAGTGATACTGATGTTATTACTTCATAATGAAAAAACTAACGAAGAAGAAGTGGAAGAAGAAATAAAGATGAAAGAATCGGTAACGGACATTACCTCTTCTTTGAAGTGCTTCTTTGAGACCTCATTTTAGGGCACTAAAATTGGTCTTTAAAGAATACCCAGACCTCTAGGATGTCTATAGGGAAGTGGAGAGGAGAAAGTGGCAGGGTTTGGACGAGCTTGAAGGCTCAAAGTGGTGCTTGGAAGAGAGGGAGGAGGTTCCCTTTTATAAGGCAGGAGAGGGGCACCTTTGGAATAACTAAAAATATTATTTTATTATAAAGCATAATTCGGTTTTAAATAGCTCCAAATTGATTTATTTCTAAGCTAAGGTGGGGATGGGTCGAAATCCGCTCATCCAATAGAATTTAGACAAGTTTAGGTTCCTATTTTGACCTTATCATTTAGATTTAACATTAAGTTAAATAATTTTAATTTTACTGTGTCTTCTTGTGTTCTTACACTATAAGGTTAATAAACATACTATAACTATCCAAACGAACCCCAAGTTGTTTATTATTAATATATATAACCATATCTAAGTCATTTGGCTGAACCTTAGATTTTTATGAATAAAATAACGATTAATAATATAATATTTGTTTTAAAAACTATTTTATGTCAATTTTCACACTATTTAGTAATTGATTTTTGTGAAAATCATAACAGAATTATTAGTTCTAAGAAAGTTAATTAAATCAATAATAACATGTCATATTAACCTATAAAATTAGTGTAATTCATAAAAAGTCTCAAATTATATTTATTTGGGTATTTATAATATCAATTATTCTAATTTTTCACTATTATGGTAATTGCTGCATCATCATGTGTCATAAATAAATTAATTTATTTAATGTATAAAAATTATAAATAAAATATCATTATGTAGTAAATCTTATTAGCTTTCTAATGAATATTTAAAATAGAATGTATCTTATGTATAACCCTATATTAAAAATGTTGTAGTAAATAAACATTGATTTTAACTCTTTTAACTCTTCTTTGAATTAAATAATAATAAATGTCCTAATCTAATCCAAGTGGGCCTAAATGGTCATATTTTATTCCTAAGGTTGTTTTTGGTCGAATTACACTTATCCAATAGAATTAGGACATGTGTTAGGGTAATAATAATATAATATTTACCCTTAATTACCCTATTTACTTTTAACCGTGGTAAAAAAAAGTAAAAAGTTACTATTCACCAAAAATTATTTTCATCTCATTGAACCACATTTTACTTACTGACATCAACCGTGTCTCTCGGATTTTTGACAAAACGTCGATAATATCCATCCAAACCAAGAAAACTTCAGATCTCAGTTACTGTTGTTGGTCTCG
The DNA here is from genome assembly GCA_963277665.1 of Viscum album. Taxonomy (NCBI): domain Eukaryota; kingdom Viridiplantae; phylum Streptophyta; class Magnoliopsida; order Santalales; family Viscaceae; genus Viscum; species Viscum album. Next base: position 392,088,426 of record OY728147.1, on the reverse strand, counting down.
ACCATCTTTCGATAACCTCTGTTTTTGCTGGATCCACATATATCCCCTCTTCTAAGATTATGTGACCCAAAAATGAAATTTCTTGAAGCCAAAATTCACACATGGTAAATTTTGCATAAAGCTTCTCCTTTATCAGGGTCTTCAATATAATTCTCAATTGATCTTCATGTTCTTCCTTGCTCTTTGAATAGACAAGAATATCGTCTATAAAGACTACCACAAGCTGATCAAGATAGTCTCTAAAGATTCCATTCATTAGATCCATGAAGATAGTAGGGGAATTAGTAAGACCAAATCGCATCACTATAAATTCATAGTGTCCATACCTCGTACGGAAAGCCATATTTGGTATATCCTCCCTTTTGACCCTTAATTGATGATACCCTGAACGAAGATCAGTCTTGGAAAAGTATTGAGCTCCGCATAGTTGGTCAAATAGGTCATCAATGCGCGGGAGAGGATATTTGTTCTTGATAATGATCTTGTTAAGTTCTCGATAATCAATTAATAGTCTCATTGATCTATCTTTCTTCTTAATAAACAGAACAGGTGCTCCCCAAGGTGACGCACTAGGACGTATGAACCCCTTATCAAGATTCTCTTGGAGTTGTTCTTCAATTCCCACAACTCAATTGGGGCCATTCTATAAGGTGTCTTTGAAATAGGAAAAGAATCAGGTACGAGTTCTATTGAAAACTCAACTTCAAGATTCGGTGGAAGACCCGGTAATTCCTCCAGAAATACATCAACAAACTCCCGTACAATGAGCATATTCTTAATCGTGAGTTTCTCACCAACCATTTGAGATAAATAAACTTCATTTAGTGGAATAAATACCCATAAGATGGAAGAAATTTCCACTGGAAGGTTATGTTCATCCTTGCATCGATAGACGATCATAGATTGATCTGGAATATGAAATGTGACTTCCCTTCTTTGGCAATTGATATGAGCTCCATGAAGAGAAAGACAATCCATGCCAAGAATCACATCAAATTCCACTATAGGAAGGATCACAAGATTTGCAAGAAGCACTTTCCCACAAACTTCAATCGGAGAAGAATTATAAACTTTTGATGCGACTGTTGTGCCATTAGGGGTTGTTACAGCTAACTCAACATCTAACTATTGAGATAATACGGTGATATCCTTAGAAAATTCTTCAGAAATAAAGGAGTGGGTGGATCCAGAATCAAATAAAACATTTGCTACTTTAGAGTGGATGGTAAGTGTACCTTTCACCACATCGTTATCGTACTCAACATCGCTGATAGAAATTGAATGTGACTTTCCTTTGTCTTTATCCTTAAGAGTTTTTTGACGTCGACCATCATCATCAACCCTTGGATTTGGGCATTGATTGGCATAATGCCCCATCTCCTTGTTCTTGAAACATTGAAGTGTAGTAGGGCCATTCTGTGTATCCCTTCCTTTGTTTTCATCATTAGACATCTTCTTTCCATCATTGCAGCATTCAAATGCCTAATGACCTTCCTTTCCACATTTAAAACATTTACTTGTCCCTTTAAGACAACTCCCTCCATGTTTCTTTCCACACTTTGAGCATAAGGGAAATATCATCTTATTTTCAGTGTGCTCTTTAGATTTTCCTTTGAATTCCATTTTCCTCTTCTTATCAAACCCATATGACTGATGGGTTACTCCAATCTCCATCTCGACTTTGAGAGCACATCGAACGATTTCCTCGTAGCTATTGATGTCCCTTATGGATAACGCCCTTCGAAGACTTGGTTTTAAGCCACTAAAGAATCGATCGATCTTACTCTCAGGTTGGATAATAATACCAGAAGCGTACCTTGTAAGTCTTCTAAAATTTGCTTCATAAGTACCAACAGATTCATCATCCTTTTGCTTTAGTTCAAGAAACTATTTCTCCATCTTTGTTCGGAGAATACGAGGGAAGTACTTATTAAAAAATAAGTTCTTGAACTCGTCCCATTCCATAGACTCAATTTCATCCCTTTGCCTCGTATTCTTAATAAGATTCCACCATTGATCAGCATCTCCTTCCAAATGATACACTGCTAGGATGACTTTATCATGTTCAGAACATTGAAGAACTGAAAATATCTTTTCAGTAGTACTAATCCATTGTTCAGCAACTAATGGATCAGTAGACCCGCTGAAAGAAGGCGGACGCTGCCTCATGAAGGATTCAACATAATTTTGCTCCTTCCTTTGCTCGTTTGGAAGTCCTACATGATTCATAGCTTGAGAAAGTTGTGAGAGCATGGATATAAGATTTTTCATTCCAGCTCCCATAACGTTTGGTTGCTCTGGGGGATAATCATTTCATTTCCTGTCGCATTCCGCAATAACATGGTTCCTTCGGGTTCCAGCCATTGACTAAAACCAAGAAGAATAGTGTGATCAACACTAAGTATAATAGGAAAACCACATAATCAAGAATAAAATTTCACACTTAACGTATTATCCTAGGTTATTCATGGTCATTTCTAAAACACTAAGATTGTGTTCTATTCTTAGAATTATCCTTAGGGTTCTTACTAAGGCTTTCACATCCTAGTTTCCAAAGGTTGACTATACCTTTCCTCTGATACCAACTATAACGACCCATACTTGACATACATTATTATTACTTCAATATTGAAGCACACTTATTACAACATAAAACAAAACCATGAAAGGACCGTATAGGTATAGTGTCTTTATAAACTGGAAAGCAAAAACAACTGGTTCATAAAGCATCTACTTTGCCTCCCATTTATTTCATCATATCCAGAGTCCCTTTTTGGAATATTCTACTTAATAACCTTCTTCCTGACCTGGAGAAATAAAACATACAAAAGGGTGAGCTCAAATGCTCAGTAAGGGTAAACAAAAGAAATATCAATCACATAATATACATAAGAGCATAACTTTTGGAAATCTTAACCTGCAAAAGAAATCATAATTTCATAACATGGGATAAATCATAGTAGTGAAATCTAATCCCAATAATCATAACTTAAAACATGAAACTTTGTGGAATACACACATAATCATAGGGAATCATTTCTTATTTGTCAAGCCTCATTTCTAAGAATATCTTAGGGTGAAAAGTCCATTTATGAACTGAGTTCACTCCTCGTTTCAGTCCTGTTTCACTGAACCAGTTTAACCTGCCGTTCCAGCCATGTTTATCTCATGAGATGTAAAATCTTTACCCAATGAATTGGAGGGAGATATAGGTCCCACCCATCTCATAATGAAACCATTCTTATGTGTGCCACAAAAAATCATAAATCATACATCATTGCATAACCCATGTAATAAAAATGGAATTCTTAAACATCGTGATCATCACAACACAATCAAATCAATGTAATGATAGGGATAGAATCATAACCCTATATTATCTTAGATGGAAAATAATTTTGATAAAACACTTGAACTCCATTCTTGAGGAAAATATCATTTCTACCTTAAAATTTTTTTTCCTTTCTTAACATGTCATACAATTTTATACTAAAAGAAGTTGATTAAAAATAAACTTGAAAACCTTTAAAGGATTCTTCTTGGAAATAATGTTTTAAAAATCCATTCATGTCGTATAAGTTAAAAAAAATATTCTTCTCGTACTTTTTTCGGAAAAGTCAAAAAAGTACCTCGTACGAAAAACGACAAAAGATTCCTTTCATAACTTTTACTAAAAACTCACCGAAGGGTAAAATAGGATTTAAACAATTGTAGGTGAATGGAAATAATATTACATATTGAGGAAACATGGATGTGGCTGATAATATACACCCCATTAAATGCCAAAGTATAAACAATCTCTGATAAAAATGAGATTGTGATATTTCCCTTACCTTAGGTCTGATATGCTTTGTACGTATCTGAACCTCCTGTATAATGATTTAAATAATGTTATTGACTTATTCCATAATCATAATAATTTTTATGATATCACATATGGTCATATTATTAGCTTCTTATTAGTAATATTTCATTACAACTTGTTATTCGGGTGTTTATTATTTTTTGTTCTTATGCGTTTTTTGTCGAATAAATTCTTATTCTTCTCTTTAGGTTATAGATACCTCATTTCCAGAATGTTATTAGTGTAATATATATCATATTCATTCATTAAATTCATTTATATTATCATTGTGCAATGAAGATCATGTAGAACGAGTCGCATCACATCGTGGAGACGGTATTCCGTACGTACGCACGAGCGATGATATCATTCCCATGATCATGGAATTGTATTGGAGTGTATGTATACTATTTCAGAATCAATATCAATTTACAATAATCATATATAGTCATTATTTACACCATTATACCCATCCAAGTAAGGTGGTGGTGGAAAATAGATTACACCACGACGTGGAGACGGTATTCCGTACGTACGCACGTGCGGTGACTTCATTTTCTATAGGATGGATAGATGGTGAAATAGGGTTGTTGCATACTTATAATAAAATATCAGTATATGAGTGATACCGATGTTATTACTTAATAATGAAACAACTAAATAAGAAGACGTGGAAGAAGAAATAAAGATGAAAGAATCGGTAACGGACATTACATCTTCTTTGAAGTACTTCTTTGAGACCTCCTTTTACGGAACTAAAATTGGTATATAAAGAAGACCAGGACCTCTATGATGTCTCTAGGGAAGTGTAGAGGAGAAAGTGTCAGGGGTTGGCCGAGCTTGAAGGCTCAAAGTGCTGTGAGGAAGAGAGGGAGGAGGTGCCCTTTTATATGGCAGGAGAGGGGCACCTTTGGAATAACTAAAAATATTATTTTATTATAAAGCCAAATTCAGTTTTAAATAGCTCAAAATTGATTTATTTCGAATATAAGGTGGGGATCGGTCGAAATCCTCTCATCAAATATAATTTAGACATGTTTAGGTTCCTATTTTGACCTTATCATTTATATTTAACATTAAGTTAAATAATTTTACTTTTACCATGTCTTCTTGTGTTCTTACACTATAAGGTTAATAAACTTACTATAACAATAAAAACGAACCCCAAGTTGTTTATTATTAATATATATAACCTTATCTAAGTCATTTGGCCTAAACTTATATTTTTAGGAATAAAATAACAATTAATAATATAATATTTGTTATAAAAAGTATTTTATGTCAATTTGGACACTATTCAGTAATTGATTTTTGTGAAACTCATAACAGAGTGATTAGTTCTAAAAAAGTTAATTAAATCAATAATAACATGTCATATTAACCTATAAAATTAGTAGAATTCATAAAACGTCTCAAATTATATTTATTTGGATATTTATAATATCAATTATTCTAATTCTTCACTATTATGGTAATTACTGCATCATCATTGTGTCATAAATAAATTAATTTATTTAATGTCTAAAAATTATAAATAAAATATTATTATGTAGGAAAGCGTATTAGATTTCTAATTAATATTTACAATCGAATTTATCTTATTTATAACCCTATATTAAAAATGTTGTAGTAAATAAACTTTGATTTTAACTCTTTTAACTCTTCTTTGAATTAAATAATAATAAATGTCCTAATCTAATCCAAGTGGGCCTAAATTGTCATATTTTATTCGTAAGGTTTTTTTTGGTCGAATTACACTTATACAATAGAATTAGGACATGTTTTAGGGTAATAATAATATCATTTTTACCCTTAATTACCCTATTTACTTTTAACCGTGGTAAAAAAAAGTAAAAAGTTACTATACACCAAAAATTATTTTCATCTCATTGAACCACATTTTACTTACTGACATCAACCGTGTCTCTTGGATTTTTGAAATTCCACTCACAAAAGCGGTAAAATTAAGTTTAATGAAAAATTCAGTTTTTTTTAACTACCACTTAGTGGTTTCACTATTCATCAAAAAATGAAAGTTTCCAGAAAAATACCAAAATTTCACCCTAGGATAATTTCTATATTCCGAATCCAAAAATGAAGTCCATTTTGAAAAATAAAATTTATAAAATTTCAAAAAGTGGTTATTACTATTCATAACGGCTAGTTTTAATAATATTTTATTAGCGTATCATTGTTTAGTGAAACTCGGTATTGCGTACGACGCAAGCTATCGAGGAAGGTTGTGATTTCGTGTAAAGAAAGCCAAGAAAGTGTTGTGTGTAGAAAAAGATTCCTTTGATGATTTATATAACATAAAAGTCTCGGGTGTGAGAAGTTACATAATAGAGACATTATAATTCTTACGCTGATCATCATAAACTCCCTTTAGAATTTTCAGTTTGTGACTAGTTGTTTTTGAGAGTTTCAACTCAATTGGGTCACTGATAGCTTGGAAAGTAGGTAAATATAGCCCCAAGATACATAATACCATTTGGGGTTTCTACGAATATTTACAAGGTGTATTACCACTTCATTTGACCTCAATACATGATGTGTTTTATGTATCTCAACTCAAAAATAATCTCTCCTATCCATCTCATATTTTGATCTATGAGGACCTTAATGTAGAACTTGATTTATCTATGAAAAAGAATCCAATTAATATTTTTGATTTCAAGACAACGGTTCTTCATGGTAAGTCTTTACTCATTTTCCAAGTACTATTGTAGCACAGTTCTGATTCACATGAGACTTGGCAGCGGGAGGCACTAATGATAGAGTAGTGGCCTCGCCCCTTTGACATAGATTATTCTTGATAGACATTCTAGGGGTGAAAATATTTATTTTGGGGAGTTTATAGCATCATATTACCATATTTTAAGTGCTATATGACCCTTGTTTTGATCATCCATTTTTTGTGTCTTTTATGGGTTGTTTTTTGGGGTTTTTTTTGAAAATTTTGATAATTTTGGGGCTCTGCACTATTGGAATATAGTTAGAAAAAACTATGTAGTTTGTCCCAACAAATCATATGCCCTAATTAGATATACTGGTTGGTCTTTATGGTTAGATAATAGTTGTTCCAAATCATGTAAATTCCCCTCCAAAATATACAACCTTGGACAAATGGGTATGTACGATTGGTGTATAGTTAAAATAGCCAGAATAAAAAAAACCGTTAACCCTTTAGATATCCTTAAGTGGGAATGCAGTTAGTCACACTGTTAGAACTAACTGTGCATCCTAACCAAGGAAGCAATGTGAATAGGTTTTTTACCCACCATTTTTTAATAAAATCCCAAAATCCCCATTATTAATCCTAAATAGTTCGCATTTAAACCTAATTGAATTCCTTGGATTTTTTAGGCTCTTAAGAGGATAATTGGCCCCTCCAACCTCTTTTATTATTGGATTGAAGTGATGGTGGATGAATTTTATCTCTCTCCATTAAGTGGTTTCTACTGAATTTGGAATCCTTCATTGTTCACATATCTATATATCTCATGTTATTTATGGATTTAAACCACAATTTTATGGATTATCATACTATGTATACCTCATTGATCTTCCATTTTTATTCTCCTTTAGAATATCCTACTTTTTGTGATTTAGCATTTAATATCACGATCAAATTTAGCTGGTTCCATAAATATTTTCCCAAATATTGAAACCATTAATTCTTACTCAAATTGAAGTGTATTTTCAATTATTTTTAAACCCTGAATTGAATTAATTTTTATGATTGATTAGAAAGGCATGTGATTTGTGAAATAAACACCCCTATTAAAAGTCTTGATAAATTGGATGGATCTTGATAATGATGGATTGAAGTGATAATTGATTTAATGTAATGATTTGAAATTGATTCTTGGGAAAATGGCTCTAAATAAAGGATGATTTTCAAAGGCATGAAATTGTTGAAAACCACTATTTTGGATTTAAAATTGAAATGGAATTTTGAAATTGGAATTGGGAGTTTGAACTATGATTGATGAATTAAATTGAATTAAATGATTTCTCGGTGGTTTATTTATATATTGAAAGAACATGTGAGCCTAGGTTGTTAGTGTGTAATAAGGACATGTATGTTGGTACTCTCATTCTCTAATAATGGATTAACAATGACAACTCTGAATAAACCACATTCGACTTGATTTCACTAGATTGGGTGCTTATTTATTTTACATTGATGGCCAAATCCTAGGGATGTGCGCACACACAAATCCATGATGATCGATCAAGAAGTGTAAGGATCATATAGACTATAACTAACTAACCATAGGGAATATGGACATATTTCTTGGTTATCAATTTATTATTACATGCTAGTGATTATAGAACTATTTTATTCATTTTTCTCATTTTTCAAAAATTTTATTTAAAGATTATTATTGACATATCTTCAATATAATTGATCTGGATTAAAGTTTTGATTCAAATGTGAAATTTTTTAGCATGATTTTTTTATTTTAAAATAGAATTATTCATGGTTTTTTGTATGATAATTTCTTATAGAATACATGATAAGATCCTACTAGCTGTTTTTCTGACACCCAACCTCTTCCAACAAGAATACCTAGATTATGTTATTCTAGGTACATGTAAATGGAAAGAGACACTTAGAGGTGGTGGGTGGGCTTGATTTGTGGGATCCTAGACTGGTGGAGGTGATCATTGGAGATATGATCTACTTATTGCATAAGGATTTTGAGACTTATTCTTGATAGATGTTTTCATTTTTTGGATGATCTTTTTTCGATATAATTTTACCCATATTCAAATCAAAGTTTTCTATTTGTGGAGTGTTTAGAATACTGATTATTAATTGATTCATATTCCACTATTTCCTGTTTACTTTAATATTCATTTGAAAAAATAATTCCCTTTGAATTCTAGTTGGTACTAGGTGTTAGTCACGAACCTATGGGGATTGGGAATTCCCTTCAAGTCGTGTCTGTGTCAACATGGGTACCAAAGTATCAGGGTGTCCATGATGGTACATGAAAATTCTACTCAGAATCATGTATGCATAAAACACGAAATCCAATATGCCTCAATTAAGTCATGTCATTATAATACACTAGGAACCAAATGATTGTGCTACTTATCATCCACTAGGCCTCAAGTAGCATGCCCATTTTAATCCACTAGGCATAAAGTGTTTCACACGACACCCATGTGGCATCATCTTATCCCTACCCTGTGATTCAGTCCATCATATCCATCATCAAAAATCATGTGAACTCCTTCTCTAAGGGATACACATGTCACAACAGTCTACCTTCTTTGGGAACAATGAATAACACCTACAAAGGGAACCATAATAGATTATAATATACATAAAATCATAACATATAAACATGAATATAAGTAGAAACATAAAATAAAATTTATTTTCATTGAGCGTAAATAACAAGATATGAAAGTACACATTGCATCAAGAAACACATAAGTCTTTCATAGGAAAGGAACACACTCCTATGAAATCATAATCAAGTAAAACCAACACATTTCTTGTAGCATGGTAAAAAGTGAAAAAAGATCCCAAAAAGGTATGTAACTTCTTACTTTAGGTGAAACAATGATTGGATGATAAGGGTTGACATATGATTTCAATTACACCCCCAAATCCTAAAACCATTCCCAATACAGTGTACTTTAGAAATATCACCTTCTTAGATATTCATAAAGTGATAAAAATGATTAAAATAAAACTGAATAAAATACCACTTTTCCTTAAAAAAATAGGATATAATTTCTTATCATTGAGAAGAACCCAATGACATCGATGATATGTCATTTCAATTAGTATTTGAGAATATATTGAAGAAAAATGTTTAGAATAATAAACATAATAAAAAAATTAATTGATAGAATTAGAGCAAGAGTGGGAGGCCTAAGATAGAGGGGGGATGTAATTCTCAAAGGTGGTAGGAACAACCCCCACCTTCCACCATTGTTGTAACTTTTTTAAATCATTTTCATTATTTTTCCAATTAATTCATCACTTATTACTTATTCTTATCTCCTATTAAACCCATGCACCACCACCTATACACTTTATGCATTTTTTTAAAAACCACCCTAAAACACATTTATTCATCCATTAAATGTATTTTAAATTTCATCCATAGATATATTTATGTATATATATATATTTATACCCAATATGTATGTACACACACCAGTATGTACATATATACACTCACATATATTAATATATAAAACCCATATACAACCATATTATATATATACATGCCCAAATATACATATATAAATTTTAATTTCATCATACATAAATATTATTTTCTCCAACTTAATAATAAAAATAACAAAAAACAATATTTATTATTATTATTATTATTACTAAATCTATTACAATATTATAACCATAAATATTTCAATAATAACTCTCATTAAATACTAGTAGAATTAAATATATTTTTTTAATCGTAAATAACTATAATTATTCAAGATAAGAAATAATATCACCATTATTACTTTGAAAACTAAACTATATTTACCCAATTAAAATTTCCACAGTAACACTATTATTAATTATGCCTGTAAATTATCATTTCATTTTTTCTTCAACGTAGAAAATAATAATAATAATAATAATAATTTATTATTATTAGATTTAACTATCCAACAAATATTCAGATACCAAATAACTTTATCAGTTCAAATAAAACAAAATTAATTGATAAATATCCTTCCAAACATATAATATTAGTTTTTTAATGATGCCTCTAGAACTTAAAATTAAAAACAAACAACATGGATATGTGATTAAATTAAAAACCTGACGCGTAAAAAATTTATTTCACTCATAGGGTAAAACTCATATTCTTTATTTCATTGTGGACTTAGATTTCTATATGAGATACCATTCATGAGTGCTCTATTATTTCTAAAAAACCATGCTATCATGATGTGATATATTTAATATTTTTACTTTATCAATAAAAAGTCTCTATGGGCCCTATAATTGTACAATTACTCCACTCTTAACTCCAAAAATAGTACATAAAATATTCCAAAGTGTTACTTGTAGGTTCCAGGTGCAATAGAAGTATAGGATAGGTGTGTACCCAAATTTGAAAATTTTCATAATTGATGATTAATCTAGAATTATTATGATGATGAATTCCAATATCCACAGAATTGAATCAAAGATAAAAGATAAAGGAGATAACCCAGAACCGAGAAGAGAGGATTGATATTTTTTTTAATTAATTTAATTAAATTAAAGAATTATCTAAAAGGTGATTCTCTATTCATTAATGTGTATGAAGACAAGTATGAGGTGCAGCTTCATTGAGATGTAAAATCCAAGGATATGAACCCTCTAATGGTGATCTACACGTGCTCCACATATCTCCGGACGTCACTAAAGGAGTCTCTGGGTGCTAGCGCATAAGATCCTTGCACTTGCGATGTCCGCCTTCAATCTCCTTGTGGATCTCTTCCAAAGTGTTCTCCTTGATCTGGTGGAGGAGGAACTCTCTCATTATTTAGAGAGTTCTTGGAGATGGAAGAGTTCTCTAGGATTGAGATATTTTCTCCAAGGATGTTGTGCACACAACAATTGGTTATCTGGTGGAATGACCCCTTGGATTATATAGAGAATAATAACATAATAGGGAATTTAATTCACTAGGTAATAATAAATAATTAGAACAATTTTCGTTACATAATTTATTTTTCCATGTAAAAAACCCCATGTCAAATAATAATAGATATGATTGTATTTTCATGACATGTGCTTAACAAATTTAATTCACATGGTAATAATAAATAATTAGCACAAGTGTCGTTACTTAATTTATTATTCCATGTGAAACCCCATGTCAAATAATAATAGAAATTCTATTATTTCCATGAAATGTTCTTATCTAGAACATTTTATTTAAATATTATTTTGCCAAATAAAGTTTAATATTATTTCTCACTGGACCCTTAAATTTTTCCGCCAATCCTCCAAAATATTTATCGGGCCATGAATAATGACAGTTTATTTATTAAATAAATATAATAGCATTATTTTATGATAAATAAATATTCTATATGCAATATATTCTCTTGAATAACTAGAGAAAAAATAAATGCGATCAGGAATACTTGATTTATTATTAAACCACTACCTGGAATAATATTTATTCAACTTGTTAAATAAATAAATTATTGAACTAAGATACTGGTTTCACTTAGTGGTGACCCTCTAGGCATCTTTCTTATTGGAAATGGGGAGGCTTGCTTAAATTCCAAGATTACTATCTTTAAATGGGTCAAGTCACCCAAGAGAAATAATTTTATGTCTCAATGACATGTCACCTCATACAAACTTTTACCGTGTAATATAATCCATTTGTCCCAATATCTCTAATCAAGCGGGTTTCATGCAAGTACCATCAACTCATGTGATCAAATTCTCATTCTTTGACATCCTGAAATTGAACTTTCCTAGAGAACACCATGTCCATGGATTTAGTTAGGCTATATCAATTCCATAAAAGGGATTGAGATATCTACTTCTGTAGAAGTAAAAATTCTTTTCTTACGATATTCATTAATATAGTATTACTCATAGCATACCCAACATAACCAACCTCACCACGATCATCTGTCATTACAGTTTTCATCAATAAATCTAATTTCATGAGTCACAATACCCATTAATAATAATCTTGAATTCTAAGGACCAATACACATGCCCAAATATAGGAACATCCAATGACACTTCTAAATGTGGATTTCCTGTTAGCGGGTCTTGTTCACATAATATCCTCCTGGATATTACCAAGGTCACACACCATGAGAAAGTGACTCAAATTTTCATGAGTCCCAAACCCTAAAATCTTGTATCATTTGTGTCCCTTCAAATGATATCATTCTGTCATAGACCATATATTCAAGAATAGTGTCATGGAACTTCTTGGTTCTCATCATAGAAGGGATCTTCTATGAATTTTTAGTGCGATGGCTATTCTTAGGACATTATCACGTATTATGTCACGTAGAAGAACAATCATGATGGGATAAAGAGTTAATTAATATTCATCCAATGAATACATGTTTATCATAAAGTACAAGGATGTTGGTTTTTAGAGCACCAACTATAACAGAATCTCACTTTCACTAGAGCCAACTGCTATCAACCTTCAATCTACTAGCTCTCACATGATATTCATGCTTCTGCTGAGATGGGCCTTTAATCAAGGGGTACACCACGTTACTTCCATGGAAACTCTTCTCACTATAACATCACCCCTTTGATAGAAATACCTCAAGAGGAGATAATTTCAGAGTATGTTCTTTGTCTGTTGATATGACCTTGTCTATTTTGCAAGAGCCACCACTTTAGTATTATCAAAATACAATATAATGGGATCATTACTTATTGGAACCGCATAAAGATCCTGAAAAATGTTCTGAATCCAAACAGATTTCTTGGAAACATCATAAGCCCCTATATATTCATACTCCATGGTTTAATCAATGACAAATAGCTGCTTTGAACTCTTCCAGCTCACAACTCCTCCGTTGAGACAAAAAAAATATCCTGATTACGATTTCAGATCATTCAGATCTATCTAAAATCCAACATCTGTATACCCATTGATAATAAGCTCCTCTTCTCCTCTATACACCAGGAACATACCCTCATTTCTTCTCATATACTTAAGGATAGTCTTGAAAACAGTCCAATTCTATTCTCCTGGATTTTCTTCATATCTACCTACCTTGCTCAGTTCATAGGAAACATCAAGTTTGGTACATAACATGGCGTACATGATAGATCCTATCACTAAAACATATAGAATCTTGCTCATCCAATCTTTCTCATGTTGTGTCTGGGGAAACATTTTCTTAGAAAGATGTATACCATGTGACACTAAAACCAATCCCCTCTTAGGTAGTTATATACTAAATCTATTTAGTATCTGGTCAATGTATGTAATTTAAATTGGTCCAAGAATCCTATTGGATCTATCATGAATGATCTTAATCTGTAGAATGTAGGCTGTTTCTCTAAAGTTCTTAATGGAGAAGAACTTTTTCAATCACTCCTTGACTGAGTTCAAGACTTGTATGTCATTTCCAATAAGTAATATGTCATCAACATACACTACTAGGATAACGATGTCATTCCCATTAAATCACATGTAAACACATGGATCACATTCATTATTAATGAAACAAATTCTCTTATGGATTCATCCAATCAAATGTTCCATGATCTATATGCTTTCTTTAATTCATAAATGGATCTCTACAACTTTCATACCCTTTTAGCATCACCTGGTGTCACATACCCTTCAGCATGGGTCATATAGACATCTTTAAGAGGGTTCTCATTAAGGAATGCAGTTTTGAAATCCATATTCCAAATCTCATAGTCATGGAAAGATGTTATGGAAGTATGATTCTGATGAATATAAACATGGAAACTGGTGAAAAGTATTCATCATAGTCAATTCCTTGATGTTGTTTAAAACATTTAGACATTATCCTTGCTTTATAAGAACTATCTTGACCTTCAATGTATAGTTTCTTTTGGAATACACATTTACCCCCAAAATGATTTACATTAACTAGCACATCGACTAGAACCCAAACATGGTTCTAATACATGGATCCCATCTCACAATTCATAGATTCTAGCCATCTAGATGCTTTTGATATCCCTAATACTTTCTTGTAGGAGAGAGGTTTATCATTGTCCAACAATAATGAGTCACCATCTTTGGTGACAAGGAAACCATATCTCTATGATTCCCTAACCTCTCTTATGATCCTACATAGTACTTATGTTTTAGTAAATACCTCTTCCATGGGGACCTATGGAACTTGTTCCTATACCAACTTTTCTGTATCTTGATCTTCAACTTCATTGAAGTCAATCTTTCTCCCACTATCCTTTTTGTGGATTTTCTCCCTCTCAAGAAAAAAAGCATGTCTAGAAATAGTCACTTTCTTTTGTGAGGGTTTGTATAGGTATTATCCCTTTGTTTAATTAGGATTCCATATAAAGATAAAAATCATGCCCCATGGTTATAGTTTGTTTCCTGAGAAAGCCTTAACAAATGCCTTGTATCCCCATACACATGTATGTAACAAAGTGGGTTTCTTTCTACTACATATCTCAAAGGGAATCCTATTTACTGCCTTAGTTGGTACTTGGTTTAATGTGGGTGTCATAGTTTGCAATGCATATCCCAAAAATGATAAGGGAATATCTATATGACTAATCATCAACTTTACCATATCCAACAAGGTATGGATCCTCCTTTCACTAACACTATTCTAATGTGGTGTATAAGGTGGAGTGAGTTGATATAGAATCCCAGACTCCAAAAAAAAGTTGATGAACTCTTGGTTAAGATATTATCCACCTCGATCTGATCGAAGCTTTTTTATCTTCTTACCAAGATGATTCTCTACTTTATCCTTAAACTCATATAATTTTTCAAAGGAATCATACTTATACCTCATTAAGTTGAGATAGCCATATCTACTCAAATCATCAGTAAAAGTAATGATGTAAGAATATACACCTCTAGATTCTACTGTAAATGGTATACACACATCAGTGTGTACCAATCATAGAATCCCTATGGTCCTTTCAACCTATCCACTAAATGGTGGTTCGGTCAGCTTCCCTTGTAAGAAATAAAGAAATATATCAAGTGGTTTTTTCTTGTAAGAGTCTAAATAACTATCCCGATATCGATTTTTTAGGTGATTCTCATTTACATGACCAAGGCAGTGATTCCACAAGTGGGTGTTGTATGAGTCATGTGAACTTGGTTCGTTATCAATTTCCAACACTTGGTTCCCATAATTTAATACATACTAACCGTTATTTAAATATTTCATACCATAACTTATGTTGCCCTTAAAAAGTAACAAAATTTATTTCTGAACATGAAAATACATACATCTGTTTCTAAACTCTATACAAAAATTATGTTCTCAGTAACACTTTCTAGATAAAAATAGCCATGTAAAACCTAAATCATTCCCTTTGTCAATGTGACGTGGTAGTGATCAATGGAAAGAGCATTCATCCCCACACAATTATTAGCTCATAGATCCACCTGTCGTCTGGCAATTTTCCAGAATCTACTTGGTTCCTTCATTTGAATGAAGATGTAAGCTCCAAAATCTATATCTAATACCCAATGTTTAGAAATGGAAACATTTCACTTGATAACAAATGCACCTTTGGTTTCCCATTTCCTTTGGGTGCAGTTCCTCTTCCAATGGCCAGACTTTCCACATGTAAAGCATACTGCCTCCTTTTCCTTTCCCAACCTCTGGATCTTCTTCTTCTTGGTTGGATGGTGATAATAGGCTTTATATTTTTTATAAATCTTAGTCCCATTTTCCTTGTCCTTCCTCTTCCTATTCACCATAAGGAAGGTGGGTTTTTTCATGCCCCATTTCCTTATCAACATGAAAAATCATGGTAAGAAGCTCTGATAGACTCTTCTCATTATATCTCATATTATAATTCACAATAAAACTTGAGAAGGTCTTAGGCAATGATGATAGTATGAGATATTTTTGCAAATAATTGTGTAATTTAAACCCTAAGATGTCTAGATGCTCAATGTATCCATTAAGCTTAACTACATGTGGTCTAGCTGGTGTAGACTCTTCAAGATTAGTGGTGAACAAAGAATTGGTGATCTCATACCTCTCATATCTTTCCTTCTCCTGATAGAGATCCCTAAGGTGAGAAATAAAGATATAAGCATTCATTTACTCATGTTGCTTAAATATCTCATTGGTAATGGATGATAGTATGAGGTACTCAATATCTGTAGTGTAATTCCAATTTTACTCATACATAGAGAGTTCCTCATCACTCGACTCATTTCTAGGCACAACTGGTAAAGGCTCTTCCAACACATAAAATTTCTTCTCATTATAATGGATAACCCGAAGGTTACTTTTACACTCCTAGAAATTTTTGCTAGTGAGAATGTTTTCCTTATCGAGTATGGATCATAATGATATGTTTGATGTAATATTGATTATTGTTTCTACAAATTAAGATGAACAGATTTTTAGTAATTTATATTGACAAATGTAGAAAAATAAAAAAAAATCTATTAGTCTGCCACTATTTTGTTGAAACCTAATATCCCTCACCATTGGCTTTAGAGTATCTTATTTCTTGTACATTACAGCGGTAAGGATCCATATTTCCCTTCACATTACCCCAAATTTGGTTGTTCATGAAACTTAAAAGGTTTTAGGTAGGAATTCTAAATGTCAACTGCATTAACTCACATCTCCTTGATCTGTTGAGTGGACTCCCCAATCCAAAAATCCTTATTTTTTAATTTCCTCAACCTTTACCTCTTAGTTACTCTATTTCTTGCTTGGGAAATCAACCCTTTATTTGATCTAAGTTAATTCAGCCCAAAACATCAAATTAGAATTCCCTAATAATTGAAAGAACAACAACTATGGTTGGTCAATCACTTTGGACTATGGTTCAATTCTAACCAAATAAATGGAAAGCTATAACGACATAATATTTAATTGAGGGATTTTATCCATTATGTGTAAACTTATACTTATTATCTTTTCACATGAGTGTTAATGTTAAGTGGGATATACTTAAGTGATTAACCATGTATGGATAATATTTATGCATAATCCATTTTTTTAGTTCCATCTTGTATGCTTGTTAGTTAATTAATTATGTGATGACGTCAAACATCCATAATGAATAACCATACAACTGACAGAAATAAAATAAAGGCTATGATCCTGAACTTTATTATTGGTTAGTTTATCTAGCGGGGGATAATATAACCCTAACATAGGGGAGAAAAACCTTGAACCATTTAAGGTTTGTGTTTACAGCTTTCCACCTGTCCACCTTTGTCTCTCCTTAGATTGGTTTCATCTCAGATCCAAACATGGATTGTCTCCACTTTCATGGGAGCTCCATCCATTACATATGATTTTAACTCACACATAAGTGATGGTAAAAGGGGGGTTATATAAAAGAAACCATGGGAATATAGGACCAACATATTAATTAGAAGAATGCACACATACCAACAATTTTAATTTAATAAGTAAATTAAAAGGGAACCAATCACATTTAAAGGTCTGGTCTAGCTCACGGTCATCCACATACAAGCAATGAATTATGCATTTCATAAAATTAGTATTCAATTATTTAATAATTCTTATTTAAGATATCTTATGATCAAATCTATTAAGAATTATATTTAATTAATCAATCCTTTTTATCATAATCATTTTTTAAATTTCCTTGAGATTCTCATCCATAACCTTGTACATAACTTTTAACTTGGAGGCAACCTGGTGAATACCCATCCAAAACTACCCAACATGTATTTACACTTGTATACACTTTATTCTTTGTGACATGTAGCTTGCACGCATGATTATAATTTTAAAACAGCTCATACATGATGTGTAGATCTTTGAAAAATAAGTATTTGTTAATTAAACACAAACAAACACACACACAAATATATATATATATATATATATATATATATATATATATCAAACACCTATCACGTGTTGTGTCCCAAATTTACAAACAGATGAAGGTACATGTCTCAAGGGTAACATAATATAACAATAAAATTTAAATCTGTGTAATTTAAAAACTGTACACAACATGTAGATCAGAATACATGGCGTGTACACTCCTCATCATCCATCCGAAGTACACACCCGAGGAAACGACGTGTGAGGTGTACTTTATAATTATTCATAGTACACAACATGTCTAGTGGGATACACGTCGTGTAAACTCTGTGTTACATGTTCACCAGTCTAGCGGGTCGTGTATTGGATACAAGACTTGACCTTGACCTAAAGGGACTACACGCCATGTCCAGTGGGACACACGGGGTATATTTCGACTGACTGTGTGCTAGTATGTCCTGGTAAACACGTGGTGTAAAAATTAACTACACCACATGTCATTAATGCAAAAATCTTGAGTAATTTCCTAATTACTATTGATGAATTGAACAAAAATAAATGGCGTGTAAGTCCGACTACACCGCATGTATTCTTGCATTATCTGGATAGAACCGTCGGTGCCTCCTGATGAGAACCTTGATTTAATTTTAATCATAAAATTATTTGTTTCTATTAGATCTGTGAGAAACGATAAGGGAGGAACAAATCACAAAATTCAGATTACAAGAATTATTAAACATGTTTTAAAAAACTAAATTATTAATGAATAAATCATAGAAAAAATATTTAAATAATTATAAATGAAAATATAACCTCTCTCTGATACCACTTGTAGGTTCTGGGTGCAACGGAAGCACGAGATGGGCATGTACCCAACTTTTCAAATTTCCATAATCAATGATTAATTCGGGATCAATATGATGATGAACACTGGTATACATGGAATTGAATCAAAGATAAAAGAAAAAGGAGAGAACTCAAAAATGAGAATATTGGATCAGCATGTTTTTTTATAATTAATTTAATTAAATTAAAGAATTACCTCAAAGTTTGTTCTTTCTTCATTGATTCATCCAACCACAGGTCTGAGGTACGGTTTTTTTGCAATGTAGAATACCCTGAAAGTAATACTCTAGCAGTGATCCACATTCCCTCCATGTATCTATGGAAATTTCTAAATGAGTCTTCAGGTGTTACCATAGAAGACCCTTGTTCTTGTGATGTCCACTTTCGATCACCTTAATAATAGCTTCCAAAGAGTTCTCCTTGATCTAGTGGAGGAGGACCTATCTCGTTCTAGAGAGCGTTCTTGGATATGGAAGAGTTCTCTATGATCAAGAGATTTTCTCCAAGGATTTTGTGCACACAATGATTGGTTAGCTGGAGAAATGACCCCTTGACTTATATAGAGAATAATAACATAACACAAAATTTAAATCACTAAGAAATAATAAATAATTATAACATGAATCATTACATAATTTATTATTCCATGTGAAAAACCCCATGTCAAATAATAAAATCAATGCTATTATTTCCATGACATGTTCTTAACAAATTTAATTCACCAGGTAATAATAAATAATTTTCATGGGTGTTGTTACTTAATTTATTATTCCACATGAAAACCGAATTTCAAATAATAATAGAAATGCTATTATTTTCATGAAATATTCTTAAATTGTACATTATATTTAAATATTATTTAGCCAAATAAAATTTAATATTATTTTTAATCAGGTCTATAACTTGGTCTTCCAATCCTTATCAATATTTATCAGGCCTTGAATAATGACTATTTATGTATTAAATAAATATAACTGAATTATTTGTAGATGAAAAAATATTCCATCAACAATATATTATCTCGAATCACTAAAAACGAAATAAATGAGATCAGGAGTACTTGAATAATTTTTAAACCATGAACCAAGAATAATATTTCATCAACATGTAAAATAAATACATTTTTTAACTGAGATATTGGCTACACTTAGTGTGTGACCCTCTAGGCCTCTTTCTCCTTGGTATTAGGCGGGTTTGTCTAAAGTCCAAGATTACTATATAGAAATGGTTCAAGGCACCCAAGAAAAATAATTTGATATCTCAATGAAATGGAATCTCATACAAATTCTTACCATGTATTAGAATCCAGTTGTACCGATATCTCCAATCAAGTTGGTTACATGCGAGTGTCATCAACCCTTATGCTGGATTTCTAATTCTTTGACTTTATAGAATTGAACATTCCTATAGAACACCATGTACAAGGATTTAATTAGGCTATATCATTTCCACCCAAGGGATTGAGATATCTACTTCCATAGAAGTGACAAATCCTTTCTCACATTATTCATTAATGCAGTATTACTTGTGACACACCCAACATATCCTACATCACCGCAAACATATGTAGTCACAGTTTTCTTCAATACATCTAAGTGTGTGAGTAATAATACCCATTAATAATATTATTAAATTCTAAGGACCAATAAACATGTTCATAGAAAAGAACATCCAATGATACTTGTGAATGTGGGTTTTCTACTGGCGGATCTTGTTCTCATAATATTCTCCTAGATATTACCAAGGGTGAACACCATGGCATGGTGCCTCAAATTTTCATGAGTCCACACCCCTGATAGCATGTATCATTTTTTCCTTAAAATGATATCATTCGACAAAAGAACATATATTCAAGAATATTGTCATGGAACTTTTGGGTTCTCACTACAGTAGGGATCCGCTATGACCTTTTAGCATGAAAAATATTCTTAGGAAATTATCACATACCATGAATATCAATCATGATGTGATAAATAGTTGATTAATATTCATCCAATGAATGCAGGTTTTTCATAAAGTACATAAAATTTGGTTTCTAGGGCACCAACTCCAACATTACTAGTCAAAAAATAGAGTTGTTTCATTAACAAGTATTTTACCCTTACATAAATCCATAATCAGTACAAATATTGATAAAATAAAATTTCACTTAAAAATACATGTAATTTATTGACATAATAGGGTTAAATGATCATTTAAAATAGATAATATTAGAAATACACACTTACATTAATAATAATACTGAATGAAACATATATAATGTGGAATTTTGATTAGCGATTGTATTTTGTTAACCTCGCCTATTAGAGATTTTAAAGTGAAAATTTTATAAGAAGAAGTCTCAATGTCCTGTAGTCCTCCTACATATGATATACATAAAAATTTATTTCCTAAAAGATAGATTTAATTTTTCCAGAGAATATATTTTAATAATATTATCATAGAACTTCAAGGTTCTTATCATAGTTCGTAACTACTATGATATTTCAAGGTGAAAAATACTCTAAGAAAATTATCACATTAATGTTATTAAAAAGAATAAATTTTTTAGTGGATCTATTAAAATTTATTTATTTATTTTTGAAAATTATAAAATTATATAATTGTTTAATAATAAATATATTTCACTGTTAAGATAAATATTTTTCAAATTTAATTCTTGAATTATAATAGCTGAATCTTAAGAAGAGTTTGTAAAGATAAAATTAATTTGAAAGAGATCAAAATTATTATAAATGATTGAGAACATTACATATGGTGTTTTGGATGTCAGTATTTTCTTGAAAAATTAAAGCCGGGAGTTTCATGTATGTAGGGAAGATCAGCTATCCATTGTCAATATAAAATAGTAAAAATACATCATAATGTTTTTGAGCTACAAGTTTAAATTTAAAGGTTAATCTATGAGAAATAGTTAGTGAAATTTAGCATTTTGATGTTGAAAGTATTATACCAGTGATGGTGAAGATATACTCACTATGTTGGATGGTGATACAAGGATATTTATTGCAACACATTCTAGAAATAAACATTTTAGATTTAAAAATTACCTATGTAAAGTTTCCGAACCAAATTGATCATTTTATGATAGGCATGTCATGGTGAAAGGCTTATCGACATACACACTCTTAAGGTTAAACAACCAACTGGTGTTTACCAAATCACATAGTAAGTGAGCATGGTTCACAAGTGAATTTAAAATGCACCCAAAATATTGTTTTGGCATAGTGTAAGTTGGGGTGTTGAATTTTTACTCGACATGAAATATTATAAGAAAATATATTAATTTAAGTGACTATAGTGGAAAGAACAAAGTGTTTTTTAACCCATTTCAATTATATGAAGTTTCTATGCCAATAAATTTTTATAGAGTGTGCCATACCATTGATAAATCCATGATTGACACCCTATGGAATAAAATTCATGAAGTTGAACAACAATTCATGGAACAGAATGTTTTCATCTTAAGAGATCACTATACAAATCAGTATTTTCAAAATGAGTGTTTCGGAATTAATTTGGGAATGGAGAACTTCATTGAAAGGTTTTATTCATTATCTACCTTATGAATTTAGGTTTAAATTGTTTATAATATTAATGTACACCATTCACATGTGATTAATATGGAGTATTTAAAATCAATAAGTGTTGATGACTTAAGGGAGTATTTATTATTATTATCTACAATTTATATGAGTTTTTATTATGGATTTTTAAATATTAAAATTTACCAAGATATTTAACTAGAATCTTTGTGAAGAATTAATTATCTAAATGAATCACGTATTTTTAACATGGATTATAGTCATCATATAATTATTATGAAAAGGTGGCTAATGTAAGCAGTAGCAAGATAACTATGTCACATAATTATACTTCATGTACTAGAACTTGAATTTGTGATTACTTAAAATATCTACACCATTATTCTATTTTTTGAGGCATAACTAATTTTTCCTAGGATTCATCATTCACCTCCTAGAGGGATAACTCACAGCTGATTCTTGACACTAACATCTATATTAAGATACTTCACTGGGATTTATCGTTTTATTGTTTCATCGCACCTTAACTATCATCACTTATAATCAGTGATTGTGTGTTATATATTTGGATTATACTACTTGTAATGCCTAATTTTTTTATGAAATATTTATTTTTTAAAAAGATTTAATTTTATCGATAGCTTGTGTTATACACAATACTGAGTTTTAATGAACTGTAATATATTATTAAAATTATTATCTAAACATGACTGTTATAACATAGTAGATAATCTTGGTGGAATAAATAGTAATAAATACATTTTGAAAATTAATTATTAATATTTTAGTTAAAAAATATTTATAAATAAATACTTAATTTTTTATAATGTTTTTATATAATTCA
The DNA here is from genome assembly GCA_963277665.1 of Viscum album. Taxonomy (NCBI): domain Eukaryota; kingdom Viridiplantae; phylum Streptophyta; class Magnoliopsida; order Santalales; family Viscaceae; genus Viscum; species Viscum album. The sequence continues at coordinate 392,064,854 of OY728147.1, read as the reverse complement.
AAGATACATTTCTTCTAGAAAATGATTTTCATTTGTTTTTGTGAACAAATAATACAATTAATTTCATTAAATATTGTAATTTTTATTTCAAAAAATAAACAAATTTTTTGAAATAATCAGGTAAAAAGTATCACAGATTAAATTTTTTATATTTTTCTGAAAATATTAATTTCTCAATATAGTGAAACGATAATTATTTTTTTATTGAAAATATATTTTTGTTTAATTTTTTTACAAAGATAAATTATATTTACAAATGTTTTTAAAAGAAAATTAGTTCAATTATATTATTATATACCTAATCAAGGATATTTTAATCATTTTAATTTTTTAATTTTGATATAATAACTTTTTATACTCCTGAAAACTTTTTCTTTGCTAAATTGTTTTTTCATTGCATCTGTGTGTTTAATTTTAAATAAAATTATTCCACTTATGTTAATTAAATATTGATAAATTTATTCCATATTTTTAATAAGAATAATTAAAATTATATAATAATTTCAACATAATGTTTTTCATAATGATTAGTAAATATTGTAAACATTAATTATCGTGGTTGAGGTTAAAATGGTTTTATCAAGGGGTTAAACTAAAAAATTAATGGATCAAATGACCTAAAACCATTTTAAAAACATATTGGATTGACATATTTAAACGTTATATAATATAATGTATGATAATTATAAATATTTATTCCCATTTTCATGTGTAAAATGTGTGTACGACTTTTTATTTTAAAAAATTCAATGGTTGTACTCTCCCCCACTTATAAAAGGCTACCCAATATCGTATCCTATCCACAATTAAAAATAAGTATATTTTAGAACATACCTATAAAAATAACTTCCTTACCTCCCTCCCCATATCCTATAGTCATTTTGTTGATCATAAATTCAATCATGGAAGGCTTTAGGTATAAACCTAAATAGGTTGTCCGAAGAAGATGTAAAATTCTTTACCTTGCATTTTGTTTTTCTTTCTTCTTCCACCCTCTTCAAATATTATCATAATATAATTAAATAATTACATAATAATAATAAATATAATTATAATTTATAATATTTATCGGATAACCAACATACATCTCCACTTCCAACAAATGGGAAATAGAAAAGTTGGTCGTTTTATGGTAGACTACCACCTTACAGACCAATGTAATACATTTTCCATAAAAGCTTCTCATGGATGGATATAATGATGTATTTAACATATTTATATTATATTTATGAAATTATTATAATTTTTAATTATAATATAAAATATATCTCCTTACCATAAATTATTTTTGAAGATGATAAAGTCGCTCGTCTGTACATGTAGACTACCCCCTCCCCAAAGTGATGTGCATATTTGTATCATTTTTTTTACATTGATGGTAATACTTATGGACTTTATTAATATGTATTATTTATATAATATAATAATTTTTTTTAAATTTTAATTATTATTTAACTTTCTCTCATTCCTTCTGTCAAAAAATGAGAAAATTGTTCATGTGTGTGTACGACCTACCATCTCCATGAACAGTGTAATACATTTTTATATCTCTAGTTTTATGGATGGATATAAAAATATATATAATGAATATAAATTATATTTATATCATGGATAAAATTATATAGATTGAGGAACCTTGATCAATTTAATAGTACCAAAAAAAACCAAAAACACATATAAAAGACGAAAAAGTTATTACCCGAAACATGGTTTTAACAAGAAATTGTTGATAAATGGGTGATGAAATGTTATAATTAAAAAATATATGGTATGATATATATTATTATAGTTATATAATATATTTATAATATATTTATAATTATTATATAGTAGTTTTAGACATGTAATTATAATGTCAATACTTTAGGTAAGGGATTTTCTTCTCACTTTTATTTCTCAGCAACATATCCAATATTAACCACTTATTTATTTTGTGTGGTGTATGTACTACCCATTTTACATGTTTTATTATGAATATAATTATATTAATGATATTTAATTTTTAAAATTATTTTATTATTTCATGGGGATTATTATTCAAATATTACCAAAGGGTATTAGATTTTCATGTCACTTTTTTTATCATGAGAGACATGCTTTATTCACCACTTATTTCATCTATATAGTGTATATACTTACCATTAATCTATTTTAATATGATTGTTTTGAAATTAGGTGGATATATATATAGGGTTTCTTATTTTATATTTCTTACGATTCAATTGTTTCTAAAGTGGTAAATTATTTACGTTTCAATATCATTTTAATCATTATTGTTTATGCCTAAATTTCCATTTGGAAAAAGTATAAAATTCATTCATGATAAAATAATATGATATTTTTCTCATATTTTTATTACTAGATATTTTTTTAATTTTCATCATTTTAATAACTCAAGGCACCGAAATAATTTTTTTAAAGAAAATCGACTTTATTTCTCTCTTTGGTGGAAAACCATTTTTCTTCCATGTCCATGTTCTCTTTAAAACATTTTAAAAAATGTTTTTTGTGTTTTTTAATTTCATTTAAACCCAATATTTAATTATTTACTTTTTAAGGAATATTATTTCATTTTTTGAATGAGGAACTTTTTGAATTTTACTAATATGTGAAAGGAATAATTTAATTTAACATTTACGACGTGAATGATATTTCCTACCATAATTGTAAAAACCCGACCATTTATAGAGATAAATTTGGATATATATTTCTGGTACTATTTTTCTTATTTTTTGTTAATTTTTTTGGGTTGTGTCTTGGTTATTTTTTTTGTGAAAATTAATAAATTTGAAAGGAAGAGGGAAAGTGAATGGTTACTGCACAGTTTGGAAAAACAGTGCGCCCTGGACCACAAGATCATGCAGCCCCTCATAGAGAGGAATTTCATGAATGGAACATGGTTTTTCAAACTGTGCTCCATTTTTTGAGAAACCATGCACCTCTCCCATAATAGGTGCATGGTTAAGGCACACTATTAGGGGAAACTGTGCTCCCTAAACAGTAAATCGTGCGTACAAGATTTTAATCCCCAAAAAATATTAAAAAAATTCTATAACCCCATTATAATACCCCAAAACACCTAGGGTTGAACCATCATAATTTTATCTCATTTTTCAGTGGTTACATTATAGATTCCAAGAGATTTTGACCTCTTTTTATGGTGAATTGAAGGGAGGATTGAAGATATGATCCTCTGAGTTACATATTTTATTCTCTTTTAAATCACTATCTCTCTCCCCATTTTTTGCATCTCTTCCTATATAAAAGAGGGGTATTTATCATCTATTTTATGTAGATTTAAATATAGGTTTAATAGATACTATCCCATTTAATGTTGGTTCTGGTATTTGATTCAAGATCTCGATCATCAGTGTGATCAGGGTTGTTCAGCTTCAAATTGGGGATTTTTTTTGGGAGATCATTAGTAAATGAATTGAGGTAGGTGTTATATTATTAAAATACCATAGTCTTTATTTTAATTATTTCTATGATATTTTAGAATTGTTTTTAGATTTTTTGAAGTTGAGTTCATAGATTGAATTAATTAATTTTGTGAATTAATTAATTGAGATATTGTGAATTGAAAAATTAATTTATGAACTAATTATGAGATTTTTAGATTTACAATTGAATAATTAATTTTTAAATTAATTACAGAATATTTGGATTTTTAATTGGTTTATTAAGTATTTGATTAATTAATGAAAATTATCTTGATTTTTTAAATTGATTGAAGTGAATGAATTAATTGTGAAATAAATTAATTGGATATTTGATTGTGGAAGTTTATAAGAAGGTTAATGTCGATTAACCTTGATTGATTTGATAAATGTAATATATGTGTAATTGTGATAAATGTGTGTGGGGTATGGTCTGCTGCTTCAAAATCCCATAGTGATAAATTATTGGATAAATGGGTGTCAGACATGGTCTGATACTTCCAAATCCTATAGTGATAAATTGGTTGATAAACATGTGTAATATATAGACTGCTGCTTCTAAAGACCGTAGTGAAATATTGCTTGATAAACTTGTGTGGGACATGGTTTACTCCTTCCAAATCCCATGAGGTCCTAGGAAAGGCAACCTGGACTCAAAATGTTAGCATTGGACTATGGTTTCAACTGTCCATTAAATGAAAACTAAATTGAAATGGATAATGAAACCTTATGTGATTTAATTATTTTGTAATTGAAAATGAGATATGGTTCAGAATCCAGCACGGGCCAAAGTAGATATTGTGGTTTCGGTACACTTAGGGACCTGTGGGTTATGTTTTTAAATAAAGACTAATTGAAAAAATATAAATTATTTAAATTATTTTTTTATATATTCATTATACAACTGCATACACTATATTGACTGAATATTATGTTAGAAAACATTGGTGGTGGCCAAATGGGTTGTACTCACACCCTACTCGAGCTTCATGGTCGGTACCCAAATAGACATCATGATTTCAGGACAGGTTAAGGGTAAAGGCCCAATATTAGATGGATAATTTGGGATAGATCATTGTCGATGGAACTAAACCTATTTCTGGACCTACTTTAAAGTTTTCAGGGTCTTCACTTTTTAGATTTCAATTTGGTACTTGGAAAATGCTTTGAATTGTGTGTCTATTGTTCAGTTTTGATATTGTATTTCTATTTTTGGTCATCTTGTGATACTAATATTATTTTTGTTATATTATTTCATTTTTTATGGTATTATTAATTTATGATCTCGTATTACTCTAATAAATAGGCTATAGTTTTTTCACGATCAAAATCAAACCCTCGCTGTTAATTAGAAACCTATGGCATACATGGAGGCGTGCCTGAGGTCATGTGACCAACCGGATAGGGGCACCAGTGTTTGGGACATAGGTCGGTATTTTACAAAGCAGTATCAAATCCTAGTTTTCTTATATTTTATTTTTTTCGTACTATTTGATAAAGGCAAACAGAAGAATATGAATATTTGATCCTTGGTTATGATCTTGTGTATGGGGGTATCTAACCCATGTATTGGGTAAACCCAAGTACTCATAGTTTAATTTTTGTTGTTGGTAGTTTATATTACAATTGATATTACTTCATCTTTGGTAATACACTTTTGGTGTGATGTAATAATTGTTTTTAGATTTTTTTAGATTTTACTCATGGAACATAATAAAATGAGAGTCGAGTTGAATGAATAAATATAGGAACTCAGGATTATATTTTTCCCTAAATCATTTTAGGCATGTATGGAAAACAAATTTTGTGAAATTTGATAAACTTCAATAAATTTTCCTATCTTGTGTAATTGAAGTGAAAAAATGGTGCCTAATAAGAAATTGAGAATTGAAAAAAAAATGATGTAAAATGTGAAAAAAATTAGTGTCTAATGATAAACATGAATAATGAGTTTTTACCATTTTCTAAACTTTATTAAGATATTGGATGGTTAAAGGTAGTGACAGTGCCTCATTTTTGGAATTTGAGGCTCAATAAGGGGGAATGACTTGTTATTACTTAATGTGAAATCCCTCTTATTAAATATGTTAAGTTTGGGTTATGTGTCCAAACATGTGTGTTTTTCATTTTAAATTCATTCCTCCATGATGAAACTTATTTAGAAGAGGATAAGAGGATATGGCTAGAGATGATCTACCAATATTGGGACCTGAGGTATCGATAGTGCCAAGTGAGGATATCAGGGAGAAGTTCAAAGAGAACTTTTATCTCTTCATGCAGTTTATGGAAAGAGACCTAGGTAAGGTTGTCAAAAACATGTCTGATCTAATGAGGGAGTTTCAATTTCAATACAATACAACTTTTTATGGGGAGGGTGTACCTGAGGGAGATGACTTTAGGATTGAATATATCCAAACTACACATGACCAATTGGATAATCCTACTGAGAAAAGAGTCAAATTGGATGCCTATATGTTTTTTGTTCTATAGAAGCATGGATGGGACATCCTGAATCAAGATGGATAGCTATAGACTATAGAGTATAAGGAAATTTTATTGAATTTTATTAGATTAATATTATTTAGATATTCTTATATATGATAGAGTAGTTGAGTTCGTGTGATCGACTCATGGGAGTATGCATGTGATGGAATATATTAGTCGCTTTATAGATTTTTATCAATTTCATCCAGTGTTGGCAGGAGATGAGGCTAATTTGGTGAAATGGTCTCAAGATTAGAATAAGTGTGAAATTAAGTCCCAAGTATATAAAATCAGGCTGAAGAGTTTTTTAGAGATAGTAAATCAGACCCTCATATCTAAGGGAAACCTAAATGAGGCTTTCATTAGAGGATATGTGGCCCCTAATGGACGGTCAGGAGGCATGAATTCTGAGAATATGAAGTGTCACTAAGAGAGTCTTATCTAGGGTTATAACAAGGAGATTAGAAAGTGGGTGGGGCTAGTTACATATGACCTTTCCCATGTGAACTTTCACTAATGTGGTAGGTCGGAACACTTCTGAAGACAATTCCCTCAACCACTAGTTGGGAGTTGATGCAGTGAAAATATGGGACATCTATATAGTTTTTTTAGGAAACCATGACATACATGTACTTATAGAGGAGATATACAAAACTAGAGTGATGGAAGGGGATATTATTCACCGTATCAGTCTAGCATCTAGAGTTCTATTGGCCATGGAAGTAGAGGAAGTGCATGCAATGATTCCGGGCAAGAGTGATCCTATCAGAAGAGTGGTGTAGCATAGGGAGATCAGACTACATCAAAGGGAATGACGGTTATAAAGTTACACACCATTCATCCTACACTTTTGGATAGTGAGGATGGACCATCAAAAGTCAAAGGTACTATTAATATAGCTTATATATTATCTAGTGCCTTATTTGATAATTTTTTCTCTCATTCCTTCATTTATTCAAACCTTGTGAATAGTTTGAGCTTGGTGGTGAAGTTTGTGAGTGGTGGTGTTGAAGAAAGACACACCATTGGGAGTACAATATAGGCACATATGCTTGTTCATAGGGTGTTCTATCAATGTTGGGGAGTATCATTTTCTTAAGGATCTCTACATTATTAATATATCAATCTTTGACCTAATTTTGGTTATGGACTGGTTAGTTTCATACCAATCCCACATTGATTTCTACCATAGGTCGGTGAATTTTATGCATCCTAAGGGTGAAAAATATTTTCACCATGGATAATGGGATATCTAGGAAGGTCGTACAAGGCCAATTCATCAGAAAACGGTGGAGCACACCGCCCAGGTTGCTGGTATGTTTCTAGATGATAGAGTAAAGCAAGGTTTCTTTCCACCAGTAGTGGAGAAGTTTAAATATGTGTTTCTTAAAGGCTTATCAGGGCTAACACCTATGATATCTTTGGAATTTTTTATTATTCTCACACCTTGGACAAAGATAGTCTCTATTCCACCATATATAATGGGACTGACATATATTCAAGAGTTGGAGACTCTGTTGGATGATTTGGATGATAATGGATTTATCATTCTAAGTACATCGCCTTGGGGTTCTCTGATTTTTTTCTAAGAAGGTTGATCGTAATATTCACTTGTGTGTTGAATACTGAAAGTTTAACTGAATGACTAAGAAGAACCAGTATCATCTTCCATGTATAGACAATATTTTTGACCAGTTAAGGGGAGTTTGTGTTTTCTCCAAGATTGACTTGAGATCAGGGTATCACAATTTGAGCGTTCATACTTCTAATATACCTAAGACTACTTTAAGAATCTGTTATAAACTATATGAGTTTTTTATAATGTTTTTTGAGTTGATGAACACACTAGTAGTGTTTATGGCCTGTATGAACTAGATTTTCACCCATACCAGGATTAGTTTGTGGTAGTCTTTTTTGATGGCATCATGATGTACTCAAAGACTCATGAACATCATGGAAAACACCTTTTCATCATTCATAATACACTAAGATAACATCTGATATATGAAAATCTATCTAAGTGTCAGTTTTGGATTGATTAGGTACACTTCTTGGGTCACATAATCTTGAAGTAAGGCATGTCAGTAGACCTAGAGAAGGTTCAGGTAGTTGTTTCTTGAGAGCAGCCTAATATTGTTCCTGATATCCATATATTTCTATGATTAGATAGATATTATCAGAGGTTCATCCAAGACATTTCCCATTTTGAATCATCACTTTTGGGCTTTTACAATAATGGGATAATGTGTGAATGGTCAAGAAGCATGTGAAAATTACCTCCAGGAGTTGAATAAGTCATTGGCATCAGCACCAATGTTGATCCTACCTAATCTGGGTGAGGGGTATATGGTGTTTTTCGATTCTTCTAGGATATCACTTATAGCAGTGTTGATGTAGGGAGATCTAGTTATGGCATATAGGTCTTATAACTTGAGGTCGTAGGAAAATAAATACCCTGCGTATGACATTGAGTTGGATGTAGTCTTTCATACCATGAACTTATAGAGGTATTAAATTTTGGTAAAAAAGTATAATGGGTATATAGATCAAAAAATATTGAAGTATATATTTTCAAAGTGACATTTGAATCTTTGGTAGAGAAGGTGGGTTGATTAAATGTAGTCATTTTATTTTGAGCTAGCATATACGACCAGAAGGGGTAACAATGTGGCTGATGTGTTAAGAAGAAAAACACCAACTCATGATATTCAAGAGTCTAACTCTGAGTGCAATATGATGAATTTGTTGGATGAGATGCATATAGTGGTCCAAGAGAGTTAGGATAAGATGAAACTCATATCAGTTTCAGAAGATTATTCACTTTTAAGTCAAATTAGGGATATAGATTATGAGGATCCATAATGTTTGACTATAAGGGAAAGCCATGAAGGAGGGGAGACACATTCAAATTAGAAGATAGATGAGGATGATATCATCTACATTAGGAATCAGTTTGTTTTACCTAAAAGCATTCTTAACGAGTTTATGAAAGAATTTCATTCCTCAAAGTGGGGTATACATCCATGTGTGACTAAAATATACCTTAAACTACGATGATAGTTTTGGTGTCAAGGCATAAGAAATGAGATAACATGGTTCAGGAAATGATGCTACACATGTCAATAGGTGATGGATGAACATAAACAACTTGGTGGATTACTAAAGTTGTTTCTAATTCTAAAATGGACGTTTGATTATGTGACCATGGATTTTTGGTAGGTCTTCAAAGGATTCCATAGAAGAGTGATTCTGTTTGAGTGGTTTTGGACCTTTTGAAAAATGTATTGAACTTTTTACTAGTGCAATAGACCTTCTCAGTGGACCAGTTGGGAGAAATATATGTTCAAAAGATAGTCCATATGCATGAGGTTCTATGGAGTATTATTTCATACTATAACCCATGATTTAATTTGTTCTTCTGGTAGGGATTATAAAAGGATCTTGGTACATAGTTTGTACTGAGTATGGCTTTCCAGCCACAGATAGATGAGAAATTAGAGTAAACTATACATGTTCTAGAGAATATGATTTGGGAATGTGTACTATACTTTGGTGGTCTTAGTAAAAGCACCTAGTTTTTTTATTTATCCTGTATAAATAATTAATGGGTAGTTATTTTGATGGTACCACACAAGGATATTTGTGGTAGTCTATGAAGATCACCTCTATGCTTGATGGAGGTGATTGAATCAAATTTATTGGGACTGAGTCACGTGCAGGAGACGTCAGAGGAGGCATATATTATTTAGAAGTGTATGGATACATATCAAAGTTGATGGAATTTATATGCTAATAGACATCGATGAACCCTACAGTTTAGAGTGGGTGATCATATATTTCTTTTAATTTCACCTAAATTGGGTCACCAAAGGATATGAAGATAGGGAAAGCTGACACCCATGTTCATTAGAACATTTTATGACATAGATAAAATCAAACCGGTGGTATATCGATTGGATATTCCACAGAAATACATCTTTATCTATGATGTTTTTCATTTTTGAAGCCTCAACCTTTCACATGTGATCGAGGTGGATGATTTTGATCTTGCCATAAATTCTTCCTTCGTGGATCATCTGATGCGTTCGTCAGATCACATTTAGAAATTTTTTCGGGAAAATACCTTGTCAACAGTTCATGTATTGTGGCAACACAGTCATGTTCATGGGGAAACATGGGAAAAAGAAATGATATGAGGTCAAAGTGGGATGATATTTTTTACTCCGAATCTTATAGATGGAAGGGAGTGCATCTTTAGGATAAACTATTTTATGGTGGGGAGATTGTAAGACCCCAAACATTTAGGGAGATTTTTCAATCTTTATTTTAGGAACCCATTTTCCTAGTTTTGAGTACATATTTTGGATTTATCTTGGAGAGTTTTTGGGTGAAAATTGATAAATTTAAAAGGAAGAGAGAAAGTGCACAGTTAGTGCATGGGTTTTCCAAACCATGTGCCCTGACCTAGAAAACCATGCATCCTATTATAGAAAGTAATTCCACACATGGAACATGGTTTTTCAAATCATGTGCCTTCATAGGATAAACCGTGTACCCCACCCTCAGAAGAGGCATACCATTAAGGCACGTGATTAGGGGAAATATTGAACCCTAAGCTGGAAACCATGCGTACAAGATTTTAATCCACTAAAATTTATTAAACAAATTCCCAAAACCCACGTCTAATACCCCTAAACACTGTAGATTGAACCATAATCATTTTCTCTCATTTTTAAGCTCTTGAATATATTCTAATCCCTTACAACCTTCATTCTTGGAAAATCTATGGACAGATTGGACATCTACACCTCTTAGGTATGTGTTTTATTTACATTTAGATTTCTCTCTATATCCAGAAAAATTCATATATAAAAGAGGGATGTTTATCCATTATTGGTTTTAGATCTATTTCTAGGTTTAATAGTTTTGGTCTCATTTGATCATGGATCTAGGATTTGAATCAAGACCTCGATATTCGACATGATTAAGGTTGTTCTGCTTCAAATTTTGGATTTTCCATTGGGTGATAGTTCATAAATGAATTGAGGTAGGTGGTATATTATTCAAATATCATAGTCTTTATTTTGACAATGTTTATTTAATTATATAATTACTATTGGTTTTTTAGAAATTGATTCCATTGATTGAACTAATTAATTTTGTGAATTAATTAATTAAGAGATTTTGAATTGAATAATTAATTGATGAATTAATTATGGGATATTGAGATTTAAAATACAATATTTAATTGTTGAATTAATTATTGGATATTGGGAGTGTGAATTTATTAATTAATTTTTGGATTAATTAATTCAAATTATTGAGATTTTTTAAATTTATTAAAATAAATTAATAATTTTTGAATTATTTAATTAGATTTTTGATTGTGGAATGTTATAGGAAGTTTAATTTTTATTAACCTTGATTGATGTGATAAATGTAATATTTTTGTGATTTTTATAAACGTGTGTGGTATGCCATATGTCACTTCCAAATCCTGTAGTGATAAATTGTTTGATAAACATGTGTGGGACATGGTCTACTACTTCCAAATCCCATATTGATAAATTTTTTGATAAATGTGTGTGGGAAATGGTACACTACATCCAAATCCATTAGTGATAAATTTATTTATGAACATGTGTGGGACATGGTCTTATGCTTCCAAATCCCATGGGGCCCTAGTCATGGAAACCTAGAAGCAAAATGATAGCAGTGGACTATGGTCCCAATTGGTCATTATATGAAAATTGAATTGAAATAAATAATGAAAGTTCATGTGATTTAATGATTTTTTAATTGAAAATGAGATATATTTCATACTCAAGAATAATCCAATGAAGGTATTGTGATTGGGGTTTCATCGGGTACTCGAGGGTTATGTGGTTAAATAAAGAGTAATTAAATAAATTTAAATTGTTTTATTTATTTATTTTCTGTATTATTTATAAAAATTCATTCACTATATGACTAGATAGTGTTTCAGACATCATTGGTGGTGGCCTACTGAGTTTTACTCACACACTACTCGATCTTCTGGATCCTTACCTAAAAATATGTCATGGTTAGAGGATTTGTTAAGGGTAAAGGCCATGTGTTAGATAGATTATTTGTAATAAAGCATGGATGAGGGAACCAAACATGGTTTAGGACCTTATAGGGAGTTGTTAGTGTCTTTACTTTTGAGTTTTCATTTTTACAATTTTCATGTACTTATAATGGAATATTGACTGTTCATATTTTATATTGTCTTTCCAGTTTTGTTCATCTTCTAATACTAATATTATTCTAGTTATGTTATATCATTCTGTTACTATTTTTTATTATCTATTGTTCTATTACTATGATAAAGATATTATATTCTCCCCTTGATCAATATCACACTCTTGCTCCTAATTTGTATCCTAAGGCATATGGGGAGTTACACTTTAGGTCATTTGATTGACCGGCACAGGACATTGGTGTGTTGCACCTGGGTCAGAATGTTAAAATCATGAAAACTAAATTATTTAAATACTATTCTATAAATATGACATGTTTTTTCAATTAATATTATTTTCACAATATTTTTGGAATTTTTTTAAAAGGTGATTTCCAAAGTAGAAGTTTTATTTTCCTCAAGAATTTTTTAATGATCTCTTAATAAAATTTCTATTTATCAATGACAAAAAGATTCAATGTTTCTTATGATTTACTAGGGGTATGATCCAATGACACCATCGTTATTCATTATTTTGATGATTTTTAATGAAAATAGGTTTATTAAACTCATTCAATTTCCATGGGTTATGATTTGATGAATAGATGAATTAATTATGAAAACTATTTATTTTCCATGGGTTATGATATGCTGAAATGTTTATGAAACCTAATTATTTTCCATACATTTTTCCATGATGAAATGTTTATGAAACCCATTTTATTTTCAAAGGTTATGATATGATGAATATTTTAGGATATTTTGGGACACATCTGTAAGATTTTCATTATTTGAATGGTGGGACCTATATCTCTCTTCAATGCTTTGGGTAAAGATGCATATCTCATGAGATAAATAGGACTGGATTGGGGAGTGAACCCTGTTCAGCAAGAAAACTATTCCTTTAAAATAGTATTAGGAGTGAACCTTTCTACTTTGATGGATTGGGAGTGAACCTAATATACTATGATAGTATTGGAAAGGGGCCTTGGAAACTAATGAAATGCTTTTATAAGATTATGTGTATTCCAAAAATCTATGTCTTATGACAATAATATGCTCTCATGCATCATATTCATGGATTATTTTAAAATTAAAATATTTTGAAAGAAAGATTTGTTACATGAATCAAGATTATGATATTTGATATCCAAGGTATGGTTTTCAGATGTTATAATCAAGTTCTCATACCCATATTATCAATTTATATTTAATTGATCAATGATATCTCAATTTTTTTACCATTATTGAAAATCATATCTCACCATTTATTATGTATCCTTTCCATCAGTTATTAAGAAATTTATTATGTTTTATTTTCCTAAGAAGGGTTATATTTATGAAGAACATGGTGTGAGATATTTTAGGTCACTTATGAACCCGATTCTTATATTTTCAATATACCAAAGTCTCTAGACCTATAATATTATAGAATAAATCATTATATTATGTAATGAATATTCACCCATTAAGATGTGATGTTTCTTATGAAAATATAGGGTCTCTATATTTAGTATTATAATAATGGTTTTGTTATCCATTTGAAACTAGGATGAGAAAATTTTAGTATGAGCCCTTAGGATAATTTTATGTATAAGAGAACGTTATATGTCATGGAAAATAAAAGAGTGTGGTTTTCTTAGAAAACATCCTTATATGGATACTATAAGTAAATGTGGATCTGGAACTATTGTACATATGGGTAATAAAACCAAAAGAAAGCATTGATCTAGACATAATAATCACCTAATTCATGAAAATAGGCCTTGTTGCATACCTTTTTTACACTCTCTGAGGATATGATTAGGTTAATTAAAATTTTATTTATAAAAAATCATGATGGAGTTGAATAGATGACTAAAAATAATAAACTTAGTTAAAACATATATATTAATTATTCAAAATAAGTTTTCATAATTTATAAATCCTACGAATGATTGGTCACTCTAATCAAATATTACCAATTGTCATGTGGACCATTTTGGTTTCACTATGGGATTGAAGATAGAATAATGAATTTGGGGTGGTGAAAGGTATGCTAAAATATGTATGTATCTTATTTGATATTAGTTATATAAATACCCTTATACCAAGAAACTTATCTAAGAATTTTAATTCTTATCCCCAAAAAATAGATATTTAATCTGTAGTAAAAACCCCTAATAGTATGATGGTTTTATCTCAATTCTATAATTCTTCCTCATTTAAAGTTTGTGGAAATGTGCTTCCTTTAAATCATGTTATTATTAATATAGTTTAATTTGATTTTATCTTAGGCATGTATTGGATTTATTTACATAATGACCACATTAATTGATGAGGAGAGTAAGTCATGTTTTATATTTTGAATCAACTAATGATAATCTATAAGTGTAAGATAAACATGAACTTTTTTGGAAATAATATCCTGTGTATGGGTATCCTCCACCTCCAATGGACCGAAGGCCTATATTATTTACTGAATTTTGATCTCCCACCTTTCAAGGGGTGAGGTGGAACCCTTACAAGGATCGTAGGTGTAAGTATTACATGTCCCATAGTCCTTAGAGTAATTCATTTCCCGTAGGCTTCAAACATTACATACAACCCAGACTAACTAATTGGAACTGCTCCTCCTCGGAATCTTCATCATGAAATCAGATCTCCACATTTTCATGGATATTCAGCTAGGCTTTCTTATACATGCACAGGCTTGTCCGGATGGCAAGTTCCATACCCTCTCATTCATGCAATCTGTTTAGCTTCTGCTATGGTGAAATATCCTTTCTCATCATCCTTTTGAAGTTTGTTCCTTTTAGGTTGTATAGTTTTCATCTTCACTTAAGGTGGCCTAAAGGCCTTGAGGTGGCCTAAAGGCCTTATTGACCCAAAGGCCTAGTGGCCTGATGGCCTTAAAGGACTCGAGGACCAAATCGGTGGCCCGAAGGCCCAAATGGGGGAATATTCCTAGCTGATACAGTGCCTGATATAGTACCTGCTACTTTAATACACTATTACTACTATAGTACTATTACAATATTGCTACAGTACCCCTGGTAATTATCCTCCACTTGGATTTGATCCCAGATCATCTGGATGCACTTAAAGAGTCCTCAATAACTGGGCAGAGGCTCATGTGCCCTTTGTATAGGTATTGATTCCTTTGCAAAATGGGAGTTTATATCATATTTTTTGGGAGAAACTCAACATCAATGAATTATTCTTATACAGGATATTGTTGATGTCCTTTTTTTGAAGCTTTTCACATTCCCCCATTAAATTGTGAAGTTTAGTTTTTAATAGAAATCATACATGGTGCCATGATTATTTCAAAGGCTCCATATAGAATGGACATGACTGAGTTTTAGGAATTAAGAAGAAACTCCAAGATAATAATGAAAATGGATTTATTCATCCGAGTATATAACCTTTGGGTGAACCTATTTTGTTTTTAAGAAGAAAAATGGATCAACGAACCATTTCATTTATTATCGAGAACTTTACAAGATCACTATTAGGAATAAGTATCATATACCCAATATTGATGACTTATTTGATTAACTGTCCAGTGCTCAATAATTTTCTATGGTTTATATTCATTCTATATATCAAAAATTAAAGTTCAATATATAGGATATACCCAAGAAAACATTACGAATAAGGTATGAAAACTATGAATATATTCTGATTCATTTTGGTCTTACTAATTCTCCCACAATCATCATTTATTTAATGAGTAGAGTCTTTTGAAATTACATTGATTAGTTTTTGGTGGTATTTATTGATGATATTGTAATATATTCAATGAAAAAGGAAGATATTAAAGATCTCTTGAGGATTGTACTAAAGACCCTATGGAAAAATATTTCGTATGAAAAGATTACAAAGTGTAAAACTTTTCTTATGAAAGATTCATTTTTGGGTTATATAATCTCAAGTGGAGGTATATATATATAACCATCAAGGAAGGAATCTATTTAATGTTGTACTAGAAAAAAAATCTTTACTAATATCTGATGTTTCCTTCGTTTGGATGGATATTGTTTACAGTTTGTGGAGAATTTATCATAGCTATCCAATCCACATACCAAGTTAACTCAAAAGAGACAAAAGTTCTATTGGTCATATGAATTCAAGTAATATTTCAAGGAATTGAGTTCACATTTTCTTACATTAACTTATAACAGAGAAGGATTCATAAACTATATTGATACATATAAGAAGTTATTGTAATATGTTCTTATGTAGAATGATATGGTTATATCTTATGCCTCACAGTAATTGATGGTTCATGAGAAACATTAACCAACTCATGATTTTGAGTTTGTTGTAGTATTTTTTTCATTAATGATATAGAGGTATTATCTTTACATCTAAACGTGTGATATATTTACTTATCATAGAATTTTAAATTATATATTCACATAAGAAGAGTTAAATATGAAATAGAGAAGATTACAGGATAAGATTATAGATTATTACACCTTAATACATTACTACACTTGTAAATAAAACAATGTGTAAAATTATCTAAGCCTAAATTATATTGATAACATATCTATGATAAGGGTAATAAATAATCAAATTTTCTGAATTTGAAAAGTATGGATCCTGAAATCCATAAGGGATGGTATAATTATTATCTAGATAAAATTGGTGTTCGACAATATATTTGTGTGAGTGTAAAAGAGATGTTGAAGGATGATGTCGAGCTGTAAAAGAAGGTAAGAATTGTTCCTAATCTCAACCTTTTTTCTGATGAAGTGATAAGGTTTAGGAACATTGTTTTCCCCCATTAATAAAAGTTTTGGTGAAGGAGCTGTTGGATGAAGCTCATATTTCTTCATTCTCTATTCATCATGGAAGTATGAATATGTATAGAGATTTGAAAGAGTATTTCTTGTGGGATATCTTGAAGAGAGACATTGTAGAGTTTGTATCTCAAATCTTGGTATGTCAAGAATATTTTTCTAGGAGACAAAAAACTAAGGGGTTATTATAACCATTACCCATACTATAATGGAAATGGGAAAAAATCACCGTATATTTTTTCATAAGACACCCAAAACATCAAAAAAACATAATGCTATATGGAATTTTGTCAATATCCTTAAATAATAATCACACATTATTTCCATTAGAGAATACTTATCTCTTGATCAACATTCCAGGATATAAATTATGTTTTAAGGTTTCATGGAGTACCACATTCCATTATTTCAAATTTGGATCCAGGATTTACCATGATGATCTGGGAAAGTATTTATTTGGCACCAGATACATATCTACTTTTCATCACTATTTATCATCCTCGGTCTGATTTTCTCTCTAATAAGACCATTTGGACTCTAAAATACATATTTAGGTACTAATATATGTATTTAAAAGTTTTCTTGGATCAAAAACTTCCATTTGTGGAATTTTCATAGAAAACAATCTCCCACTTCATCATTTATATGGATCCTTATGAAGCCCTCTATGGTAATAAGTGCAGAACTCCAATATATTCAAATGAAGTTGCAAAATTAATGAAATTGTGAATTGATATAGATATGTTAATGGAGGAGATGGTTAGATCCATTAAATTTCATATAAGGACAACTTTTAGTCATAAAAAAGTTCTGCTAATTGTATTTATAAGTATATGGAGTTTGATGTTAGTGAAAAGGTATTAATATTAATATCTCCCTAGAAATGGGTGATGAAATTTGGAATTGTGGGAAATCTTAACCCAAGGTATATAGGTCTATTCAAAATTCTTAATCATATCAGGATAATAGGTTATCAATTGAAACTTCCACCAAATACTTGTAAAGTTCATGATGCGTTCAATATTTCTCTCCTAAGGAAGTACATGCCTAATCATGTACATGTACTAAAATAATTGGTCTTACTACTAGATTAATATTTCTCTTATGAGGAATAGCTAGTGGAGATTTTGGATCATTGTTATAAAGTACTATGAAACAAGACCACTTAGTTGGAAAATATTATATGGTGAAACCACTAGTTTGAGGAATCTATATTGGAACTTGATGACGTACTAAGGCAGAAGTATCTTCAGTTGTTTATATCAAATTTGATAGAATCTCAAGGCAGAAATTCATTTTCATGACCCAACTAATCAGAGTCCAACCCGTGACTACCCCTAAGAACACCTCTAATAGGACATCGCCTTGCAACCAGTGTTGAGCAGGCCTATCCCACAAATGGTTGGGATTAACCAAATGTACCTACACAAACAAAACGCACACATCTTCAAGCCCAAAAAATATTGACATGTAAAAAAAAACAAAACCAATGCATTCATACATCTATAATCCCACATAAATGTGCAATAGTAAATTACTAAAAATATGAAAATGGGCCAAACAAACGCACACCCAAAAACTATAGTGAGTCCAACATTATTTTAGGGAGAGTACTAAAGAGAAATTTCTTGGTAAAACCCTCCATATAAAAAGATCAAGCTATTCTCTACCTGCGCCTTGTCCTCCCAAGACATCATCAAAAGGGTCATCGTCTGCATAAGACATGACACATGCAGGCAGAGTTCATGCAGGGGTGAGTACAAAAATACCATGTATTACACCCTTAAGGAACTAAACATGAATAACCAATAATATTTATATATATAAAATATATAACACTAAATTTATAATAGAATATTCCATGATGTACTCAATAAGATCATTGTTCCACCAGGAAGACACAACCAACTTTCATCCATAGGATTCTGCTCAAAGTAATTCTCCTTATGATATAATACACTAAAGAAGCCATGATATCATTGGTGAATCTCATCCAATAGTTCTATATCATTTGGTCCTCATCCAATAAATATCAATGGTCCTAGAAGACCCTAATACTCAGATATGGGGTTATGCCCAAAACCGTTGGGGTGCTCACAAACCGAATATGGATCAGCCTGCCATATATGGGATCATATAAAAATTATACCATGAACCATACCGATAAAAAAATTATACATATAGGATAAACACCTTGATCATGTAGTCCATTAAAATCCACAAATCCCACCTAGGGTATAAAGATGACAGAGGATCACCCCTAGTCTCAAGGAAGGAAACTATAAACTCTATCTGATACTCATCCTCTAGAGTGGATCACAATCATGTGATGTGGTTAAAATGTCACAATATAACCTCAAGGGAATATACCATGGGAAAACACTAAACCAATAATGTTCCAGATTAAATAAACTAAGAGCTTCAAACACTCCAAAAGGGGGAACATGACGTGTCCAGCTATCCCCAAATTTTCCCATACAGTAAATCATCACACAACATGTAAATATCAAAATAAATGATGTGTATGAAATGTAAACATTTCATATAGATCACTTAAAAATTGATTTGGTTTCACTATACATTTTCTTTTACATTGTTCTTCTCGTGTACAAACCCTTGTGTTGGTGGTTTTTTCAGTGTCCAAGTACATGGTGTTTTGTTGGATATGTACTTCTTCTTGTGTCCGTGTACCCTCTTAGGTACACGTAAAGCCTGACTGAGGGATAAAATGAAATATGATATTGTCACATTGTGTGTGATATTTTTCTCACCACAAAACCCTATCACCCTAAGGGGGGTCCCACAGGTCGTACCTCACGAGGTTATTCAAATTGTAACCTATAATTTTACAGAACCCCCGATTCTTCCTCCACGTTAGTTTTCAAATCGTTAAATCCACTAATCTCACCAAAACATGCATATAATGGGTCATATAGCCTCATATTCCATCATTATTAGGGATTCAAGTCCTTGGTATTCTTAAATAACCATCTACTTGATATGTCTATAGTCGCACCATGCATCGCTCAAGAAAAAACAAATCCTGATGGTCTAGCCTGATTCCAACACAATTCATCCACCATAATTTTTGATCCCCCAATCACAACCTCCCTCACATGTTGTACCCAAATTAATGATATGTTTCACAAAAGAATAGTAAAAAATTATCAAATACAGGGTAATCATAAACCCATGGTCCAAAGAAAATTCCAATGAGAATATATGAAGAATGAGGGAGGAAAACCAAAATCAATAAAATTTGATTAATTAATCTCAACCTTTTTAATTTTTCCTCGATCTATATTTATAGAAGGTGATAAAAAAATAGGAATAAATCCAAATGAAAGAAATATAAGTTCTATCAAACTAAATATACTATTGATTAACATATCAATTGTATTCATGGAATTGATCTATGTTTGTCTTGTATTAAGAAATGAAATTGAAAATGAATAATCAAAAAACCTACCTAGAGTTTAGTATAGTAATTAATGAAGAACTATTATATG
Organism: Viscum album; assembly: GCA_963277665.1. Lineage (NCBI taxonomy): Eukaryota > Viridiplantae > Streptophyta > Magnoliopsida > Santalales > Viscaceae > Viscum > Viscum album. Next base: position 392,044,432 of record OY728147.1, on the reverse strand, counting down.
TTTCCTTCATTGATTAAATCCATGAAATTCATTGGTGGAACAATCCATGATCTGGTCCCAATCTATCGTTGTTCACTAAGAACTCTCTCAAGCGGCCATCTAGATGACTGAGGTTTGAGAGGAAAACCTTTAGTAAATCCTCATAATAGTATACATATAGAAGATATGGAATCGATATCTAAAAAAATTAATAAATTATTTATTTTATTAATTTCTTTCCCACATATAAATTTTCCAAAAAAGACCATGCCAACACAATTTATGAAACACCTAGGGTAAAATTCTCATTATGAACTCAATAACTACTTTATATTTTTCATCTGAGCACCCATTCAGAAGTTATTCCTATTCTTTGGAAAACCTATATGTTCATGTTATCAAATATGATTAATATAATTAAAACATTTATTTCAAACACATAGAGCCTCAGAATTACACATCTTCATAGCACCTAGTCTTTAAAATAATCTATATAAAATCCAAAAATAATATACGGAAAATTATATTCATTACATTCTCACCACCATGGGACTTTTTCCCCCAAAATTCAAAAAAAGGCTATACCAATAGTTGAGGGTATAAGGATTTCATTTGGGTCTCATGCTCGTAGGTGGTCTCTTAAAGATTTCAGTGCTACCATAATACACACACTATGAGAATATATTGACCATGAAGGATCCTCTCATTCTGATCATCGATCTCCACTAGTTACACAGCAACGATAGATCCATCCTTGAAGTCCATCTCTCCTCAGTCGATAACAAGAAATGAGTCATTTACAAACCTACTCAACTACGAAATGTGGAAGATATCATGTAACCAGTCCATATGCGATGGTAGAGCTAAGTTTCATGCCACTTCACAAACTCTACATAGTATCTAGAAAGGACCAGTGAATATTGAAGATAACCTTCCACCCTGGAAAAATCTCCACAATCCACATCAAGGAACGACCCTTAGGAACACATAGTCACCCTCCTCAAACTATATAGGTATCTATCATTAGTTTTCATAAGAATTCAGATGGATATGTATAGTCCTAGTCTTCTCCTATATGATTGGAAGCTTTTTTTTAGTATCTCACACCACTTTCGGGCCCACGAGTGCTGAATCTCCTGGATTAGTCCAACAAAGTGGCGACCTACAGGGTCACATGTAAAAATCATCAAATAGTGCCATAAAAATTGTGTAATAGTATTTTTTGTATCAAAATTAAACCAAGGGTAGATGATCCCCCCAACTATGGACAAACTCATGCATGTAATCCCATGTCATTTCTTTTATTCCATGAATGGACCACACTATCTGGTCATCACATTGGGGGTGAAATGCTATCTTCAATCGTAACTGAGTCATAGAGGCCTCTTAGAAACCTATATATAATTGATATGTGAATCTAGAATCAATTTTGTATATTATTGTCAAGGGAAAACCATATAGTAGAATATCTTCTTCACATAGAGGTGTCCAAATATCTCCACTTAACTTTTCTCTCAGATAGCTATGAAGTGGGCTGACATGGTGAGTCGGTCTACGATCACCCATATGGAATCTTTTCTAATAAAGGTACATGGTAAACCTATCATAAAGTATATGGATATCCCATACCAAATCCAATTTGAAACCTCAAGGGTTTGATCTAAACCCTCTAGAACCTATTTCTCAGCCTTCACCTGCCAACAAGTGATCCATTGAGAGATGAACTCTACAGATCCCTTCTTCATGGACTGCCACCAAAACTGACATTTTAGGTCCTGGTACATCTTTTATACACCTGGATGTACTTCCAAATGGGATGTATGAAACTCCCTCATCATCTCCTACCTCAACATCAATGGTACCACCATCAAACCTCTTAAAAGGATAGTGTACTCCCCATATTCATAAAATTTATCAGGATCACGTCTAGTGGATATCTAAGTATGTAAGGTCTCACAGTTGGTATCTCCTCACTAAGAATCCCTGAAACACTATAAAATAAATTGGGTGACCACCATTGATGGTAGATATGATGAACTAGAATTTTATACTAAGGAAAACTACATAGAGGATAAATACTCTGATGCCATGGTAAAAAACTAAGAACAATATCTACTACTGAGAGTGTCGACCACCATATTCTCATTTCTAGGAGTATAGACAATCTCTAATTCATAGTCTTGAAGGAATTGTTGCTGTAAAATATTACTCAAGGTAAGATCATTAAAATATAATACATAATTTATATTCTTGTGGTAAGAGTATATGATAAACTTCTCACCCATCAGTTAGTATCACCATATCTTCAGCGCAAATACTACCACTGCTTACACAAGATTGTTGGTCACATAGTTCTGATCATGTGGTCAAAAATGATATGAGCCATAGGAAATCACTACATTATTATGCATCATAACACAACCAAGTCTTGTTCATGATTCATCTCACAACACTACATAATATCAATAAAGGAGTGCTTTTCAACCTCCGCCTCATATACTTAAAGAACCTTTGGCACCTTTATTTCCACAAAAATGTTTCCCCTTCTAGTTTAATGTTTTCAAGGGTGAATCAACTCTAGAGAAACTAGGTACAAACCTCTGATAATAACCTTCCAACCAAAGGAAACTCTGCACCTTGGTAACACTATTGGGTGGCTCCCAAGTAGGAACTTCCTCATCCTTCACCGGGTCCACTACTACTCCTACCACTGAGATGGAATGACCCAGGATATGGACCTCTCAAATCCAAAACTAACACACCAAGATCATCCCATAGAGTTGGTGATATCAGAGTATGTCCAAGACCATCCCCAAGTGTCTTGTGTGCTCCTCCTTAGGCACTAAATACACTAGTATGTCATCGAGGAAGGCCACCAGAAACCAGTCTATGAAAGGATAAAATTCCCAGTTCATGAGTCCCATGAACACTATTGGGGAGTTTGTTATGTCGAATGGAATCACCAATTACTCGTAGTTACCATAGAGAAATCTGAATTCTATCTTTGGTATGTCCTTGTCTCATACTAAAAAATAGTGATATCCTGATCAGAGGTCAATCTCTGAGAACCATATCACCCCTCTCAATAGATCAAAGAGGTCATTAATCCTCATTAGTATATACTTATTCTTCACAGTCATTAGGTTGAAGATCTTGTAGTGCACACATAACCTCAAACTTTCATATGTATTCTTGGAGAACAAAACTGAGTCTACACAGTGGTGAAATGATTGGTCTCACAAATCCCTTCTCCTAAAAGGACTCCAACTACACCCTCAGATCAAAAAGATCTATAGGATCCATTCAATATAATGGTGCATATATCTGGGTAATTCCAGGATGTAATTAAATGCATAAGTCTATCTCTCATCAAGGAGGTGAACTAGGTACATCCTCAGGAAAGGCATCCTCATACTCCATCACCATCACAGTAAACTGATATCTCGAAGAATCCACTACTCCAAGATTCATGATATCCAATAAGGGATTAATCATCTACACTATCTTATTCTTGGGCTCATCTTGCTCTTCCAAGGTTTCATTTTCACCCAAAAATGAAAACATGGTCCCATCTATGTGGACACACCACATATATTTCTAAAACAATCAATTTGGGCGTGAATTATGGATTTTCAGTCTATACTAAAGATTAATTTGTAAGGATTAATCACTACTAAATAGAGATCCCATAAAAATCTCACCTCCAAGCATAATATCACATTGTTGTCCCAAGTGCATAATCACTGAGTTCCTGCCTATCAGAGTCTCCGACCTAAAGGGTTGAGCAAATGGATCAACCAGAATCTCTATGTATCGATCCAAATAAGTGGAAAGAAATTATTGGCCCGCACCTATGTCTATAAATACTACAAATAATATAGAAAAATATATATTGTACCTCAAATCATCCCTGAATCCTTGGCATCATAGGCCTCCATAGCTTTTAGCTGGCCTCTTCCCTGACCACTAGCTTCCTGATCAAGGTGTGGACCACCTGGGGGCGATGGTGGTAATAGGTCAAACCTCTGATTATATCCTTCCTCTATTGCAGCCCCTTTTCCACATATTTAATCTTTTAAAACATCATACTCCTACCTCTATCTATCCTCAACGGTCCCTGAACTTTCTCTCAATCTGTTGTATGATTGGTTAGAAAATTCAAATCCATATATAATCTTTTATCATTGGAGGAACACCACCTCTCTGTTGGATGTTTCAATCCATCCTAAGACCAATGTACCACCGAACCTATGTCATGAGATCACCTCTTAAGGAATATGAAATTCTTGGATCCCTGTAATAGTCATCAGCTTCCTACTATTAAGTTCACAGCTCTAGGGTGCCCACTACCTACACCCACTGTTGGTTCATCTTTTTTGAGGATGCTCTCCACCACCAAGCACTGATCGAGCTCCCCATCATAGTGGGGAATTCAAAGGGATACCACTTAATCCATGATGTCTCAATGTAAGAACATTTCAAAGGTCCATATAATGAACTATATCCATGGTGTAATGCGAGGGATTAGTATACCTCATCAAATACTCCTCCATTGTTAAGATGACTTATTGTATATGTGTAATCTTCTAGATGTGCACTGATCGTAATGTGGTTGAATTAAACTCCTCCCTGAAGAGGTGCTCAAAGTCTTACCAAGTGATATCTGTAAAATTGTGTGACTGATTCACTAAGCTCCACTATCTCCTAGTATATACTTGAAGAAGGATTTCTGTGAGGACCTTCATTAGATATGTAGGTATCCTCACATGGTGGGAAATGTGAGTGACTTATTATAGCTTGTCTCATCTACTTGATGTCCAGCTCAGCCAGAAACCTAGGAGCTCACTCCCTCTTAAACTCACATTGTGAAATCATCATGTGTTCATCATAAAATGGAACTTTTAGTGTTATCTACTACTCAAAATATGGTGTAATAACTTTTAATACACCCATAGGTTCTATCTTTAGCACATGAACCTTTCTTAAAAGCATTGTTATTAGGAAAATCACCCCTGATCATATTTTAGAATCTTGTATGGATATCTTCATAGAAGAATCCTAAAATAAAAAAAGATGTACCATGATTAAAAGTGTATATATGTGGATCTAGAATAATAAATAAATTGAAAACACAACTCATTCCCCTATGATTCATATACCTATGTTTCTTCCTATAACCATTGTTTACATGTATCAAGTTGAAAGGTAGGTGATCAGTCTCTTGGTGTATGCATATGTCTCCCACCTCACCGACATTAGATTCCTTTTCAACAAATTCAAACTCAAAACACTAATTTCCATTACCCAAAACCTATCCCACTGACTCTAGTACTAATGTAGAACTGAATCCTTTGATACCAGTCTATCATGAACTAACCAACCATGGTATGAACTGTAAATACCCTATGTTTTACTCCAGTAGACCAGGGGATAAAGACTCGTACTAAGTAGAAATATACCATGAATGGGAGGCTTTATACTAATGTACTTATACACATTCACACATCTCCAGCCCAAAAAATGTTGAAATATAAAAAAACTAGAACCAATGCATTCATGTAGCTATAATCCCAAAACAAGGTATGACAGTAAAGTGCTAAAAAATGGAAAATGGGACAAATAGAATCCCAAATAACTGTAAAGAGTCCAACATACTCCAAGTTAAAGGAATAAAAAGAAATATTTGGGGTGAAAACCTCATTCGGAAAAGATTAATCTATGAGTCACCCTCTCTCTGTCCTCCCATGACATCGTCAAAAGGTCATTCATATACATAACTCACAAAAAATGTGAGTAGTGCCCATGAAGGGGTGATTATAATGATACCCAGTATGACACCCCAAAATCACTAAACATGAAGCACCAACTAGAGTGAGATCAATAATAGATATAACAATCAATTTATAATAGATAACACCCATATATACTCGAGATGGACACCACACAAATTGGATGTCCCAACCAACTACAAACCATAGGATTCTTCTTGAATCAATGACAATTATTAGAGAATCCACTCCATGAGACATTAAATCACAAGAAACTCTCATCCAATTAGTCCAAATCATTTGGGTTCCACCTAAGGAATCTCACTGGTCTTAGAAGAACATGATACTTAGATAGGTGATCATGCCTAGAACTACTGGTGGACACCACGAACCCAATCAGGATATGACTGCTATATAGGGGATCATATGCCAATCATATCATGAGCCCTTCCAATACATCCTTCCAGATTGAGGTTCAATGCTCTGATCAGGAATGTCTCGCTGATTCCCCAAACCCCAAATATGGTATAAATATGATAGAGGATCACCTCCAGTCTCATGGAGAGACACCACAAAATATATCTGACACTCATCCTCTATAGAGGATCATGATCAGGATATGTGGATGAAATGTCCCACAGTACCCTTAGGGGAATGGACCAAAGGAACACACTCAACCAAGACTAGTCCACACTAAACAAAAGATAAGTTAAAAAACTCATTAAGGGGGTACATAGTGTTTACTAGGTGTATATGGTTGTCCATAAATCCCCAAGTCTTATCATGTGGTAAAGCCTCACATGACATTTAAATCACAAAATGCATAGTCTGTAAGAATAGTATATAGAGTGTAGAGATCACTCATCACCTGACTGTGTTCCACAGTCCATGTTTGTGATCTTTGGACTACACGTGTTCTAACCCATGTATAGGTGTCTATGTGCCTATCCAAGTACATGGCGTGCTACTTTCATTGTACTTATTCTTATGCCCATGTACCCTCTGAGGTACGTGCTTATCCTCATAGAGGGGTCAAAAGTCATTAGACAATGTCACATGTTTTGAGATCTTTTTATCACTGTGGAACCATAGCACTGCACATGGGGCCCAGATGGCATTCCTCACCGGGTTACAATCCATGTAACCTAAATTTTCCAAAACCCATTTTTCTTCACACATGCTATATGTCACATCAATGAAGCCCCAAATCATTTTGAAATATGTAGATCCAAGGATAACCATCACCATCCATTTTCTTTATCTAGGATTCAAATCCTGTATCTAGTCATAAAATCATCTGCTCAATATATCTATAGGTACACCATACATTGCTTGGGAAACTAAAAATATCGCCAGTCCAGTCTTATTTCACCATGATTTGTCCACCATCATTTTTTATCCTCCAATAGAAACCTCCATCAAAAGTCATACCCATGTTATTGATCTATTTTATAGAATAATGGTCATACAATTATCAAATATAGCATAATCACCAACCCAAAGGCCAAAATAAATTATCGTGATGAAAGTGAAAAGAACATTGGATGAAAACAATAATCCATAATATATGAGGAACAAACATCATCCTTTGTTCATTTTTTCCAGATAAATTGTTGAAGAAATAAACCAATGAAAATTAATAAGTATCAAAAAAACAATATATAAATTCCATAAAACTAGATCTATCAATGATGTGCATAAAAATTATGTTTGGGGATTTGATTTGCGCCCATTTGAGATTAAGAAAGGGGATGGAAACCCATAATAAACATACTATATGGAGTTTGTATAAATATTTGATTAAAAAAAGGACTGTTTTTTTATCGCTGATGAGATCCAAAAACTTTTTTGGCTCGATGATCCATAATCCAGTCTCGATCTATCATCGTTCTCCAAGAACTCTCTCCAGCAGGCATGCAGATCTCTAGGGTTTGAGTGGCCAACCCTGAGGAAATCCCCAAAAACATATAATTATAGAGGATTTGGTCACTTCATTGAATAGAACTAAAAAAACTCTATAACTTATTTATTTTATTAATTTAACACTTGCGATAACTTTTTCTCTTATGAAATCATAAGGTTTCCTCCCCTGGAAATAGAGCATCCTATTCTGGCCTCTATTTATTTCTTCTCTCTTTCTCATTTATTTGGATTCTTCCTTATATTGATTTTTTTTGTTTCTTCTTATATTATTTATTTAGGATGGGACCCTCTTCTTCAGCGTCCTAGGTTTTGACCTTTTCTCCTTCTTCTTCCTCTACATTTTTTGTTCCTGGTTCTCCTCTTGGTTATTGTCTCTCATGTAATTCTGGGATCTTCTTCCTCTTTTCATCTTTTGCTTCACCTTTTTTGTGCGGCTTATAATTTATTATGATAGATCTAGTTATGATGATTCCAATTAATTGGATGTTAATTTTTGATTTATTAATTCCATACTCTCCTACTGCTTATATTCTCATGGGAACCTTCATTCTCAAGTCCATTTTGGTTTTTCATGAAGGCACTCTGGTGGCTATGGATTTTGTTGGTGTGAGGTTTGGTGGTTTATTATTTATCCCAGTCACCCTCCTATGATCTTTCTACCCATCATATTGTGCTTAGTCACCTCTCGATTCAGTAAAAGGGTTCTTGTGATGGTTTTGGGATGGTGTTGGTGGTTGCGAGTTAGTTTCAGGATATTGTCTCGTCTAGTGTCATCCACTGCTTTGGTTTCTAGTTAAATTGGACGGCCTGATGTTGGTATTTTTATGATTCTTGATTTATGATTATTATGATTCAAGGTTTTATTAGGGTTTGATGTTTTTTTTATTAACGATGGTTGTCCTGGTTCCAGTCCAGGCAATAATGGAGGTTCAAGCGATGTGGTGATGATGGTGGTGGTGCGACGACTTTTTCTTGTTTGGGGTTTGGAGGGATGATCTACTTGTGTTGGGGATGGCAGTGAAGATGTTAATTTCTGTATCTGGTTCTGGTGATGTTCAAGTCTTCTTGTGGTGGTGGTTGGATGCACTGTTGGATTTAGTGATGAGTCGAAGATGATTTTATTTTAACGACAGGGATGATGATGATTGTCTTTCCAGATTGGATTTCAATGATGAGTACTTAGTGATGTGATTTTGACAGTCTTGATGGGTTATAAAAAAAAGGGTGATGGGTGGTAGGATTGTTTCTATAGTCTTATGGATTGAGGCATCGACATCAATAGTGGTACCCTACTCAATGCATATGATGTCTTTTGGAATTGAATTTCAAATTTTGAATGTTTAGTTTTTGAATCTGGGTTGCGGTCTGCAATGTGCAATCAGTTTTGGGATTTTTTCCATGTGAAAGACATCTGGGTTTCCACTTAACCCTTTAAAAGAGGTTTATTTTTATTATACCAAAAACCCCTTTTGGATGATGATATTAAGAATGAAAACCTTTTTATTCACAAACTACTTGTTGAATGAGGTCCTTTAAAGAAACCAAAATAAACTAAACAAATTGGTTCAGAATAATATTATATTAATGAGTTTGAGGGGGTGGGTTTATGCATCCCTAAGCTGATAAAACCTTTGTATATCAGTTTTTTCCTTATCATATTACATTCAAAATTTGAAATTTCACTGAGGTATCATGATCCAATAGATAAATCATGGCTGATATCATTAATTAGAAATGTTGAACATTATATTGGGTATTATAAGGAATCATGAGCCAATGAAGATCGATAAGTTTTACCAATGAGATCTATTATAAGTGAATTTGTTAAGATGATACAAAATCCTTCTGGACAAGACAGAAATATAGAGGATAATGGAGGGGGTGTAGGCCTATATTTATGGGGGAAATATCATATCAAGAGAAGTATATTAAAATAAAGAGACAAAGGATAATTATTCTCTTATGGTTTGAAGTATGGACCAACTCACCAGTGTCATGAGAAGTGGTTTCGTCTTATGGCTAGAGATGTATAAGGATGTAATGGTAAAAACCCCAATTTGATTACAGAGTCATGCTATGATAGTTACAGAAAATGGATGACTGAGATTTATATGCTTTTAGGGGTTGAGGGGGAGGTAATTGAATAAAAATAGCAATTTTTCATTAAAAATTTCGGATTTGGACTCATGGAATTATTTTTAGGTGTTTTTTCCTTTCTATAACATCCCATATAGACTTTTTTATTTGAAATAATATTCAATAAAATCCATTTTATCTCTATATTTTCACCTTTATTCTACTATAATCTCACAAAAGAACCTACATTATTATCAACCATAACAATCATACATCAATATATCCTCTATCAAGACTCGTCAAAATTTTCTTGTTAGATATTTTAGTGTTTATCTAATAAAATGTAGAAAAAATATAACTAGAATTCATGCCACAAGAATGAAGTGGTACGGTAAAATTATGGAGAAAAATAGAGAGATAAAAGACCATGAAATATATAGAGAATAAAAAATCAATTTAAATGGAAAAAAGGGACAGAATAGATGAATAGACCAATTAGAATATAAATATTCTAGGAACACCCCTATCCTGGATAAATAATTTACTCTAACATAAGTTATTATTAAAAAGAAATATTAACACACTTTTTTTAATATTTTATCATAATTGATATCTGATATCCAAAAAAATAATTGATTAAAAAATGTCAACGAATAAATTTAAATTTAAATAGATGTATAATAATATGATATATGGAATTTTACTTCGCTTTTAGTCCCAAAATGAATCCATAATATTAATGAATTGACCTCATCAATAACTAAATAATATAGAATAAATATATCAATAATAAATTTTACTAACTAAAAAAACTCGAAAAGAACCATAATTAGTACATCATATAGAGTAATATAGAAAATAGAATATATTAGTTATCTTTCCAAAGAGTTAAGTTTGAATATTGAAAATCGAAAATATTTCATGGCAATAAAATGCATGAAAATGTTATTTGACCAGTAATTAATACGAAACAAATCTAGTAGTGAAGATCAGCGTGGAAACCTATGATGAACGTGCTTTATAGTCTAACCTTCATTCTAGGATTCTTTAACTATAGGTTAGATAAATGAAAACTAGAATTGGATGAAACCATTCCTTTAGTTTCACCGCAACTCATTGAAAATTAATGATAGAAATTACAAAAACATAGCAACTTGTTGCTAAAAATTCATACCTTGATGATCAAAATAAACAGACATTGTTGATTAAAATTGTATGAAATATTCCAATTTACTCAAGTTTAAACTTCAATAGAATATATAGGGCCTAAAAGAAGTCAAAATAATTATATAATACATATTACTATAGCGGTTACAAAAATACATGGTTCATAAGTGGTCTATTATATTTTTTTCTTTTTCTCTTCGCCTACATTAGAATAGATGGACAAACAATCCTAAAGATAAATTGTTTAATTTCACTAATTTACCAAACACTAAAAAAATGTGACTATGATAGTCTCCACTTACATAAGAAAATTAAATTAATTTAAAGGTAAATATTCAGATTCTCCATATGAAAATCTCAACAGGAAAGTGAAGGAATCATAATCCCCTAACCTCCTATATTAACAAATTTTACTGGAAACAAAATCAATCTATGGATGTGTTCGGTTTTAGAAAATGTTTTAGATTTTCATTTTTTAAAAAAGTAACAAAAAATAAGTTAGAAAATATTTTTTATAGTATCAAAAAATAAGAAAACATGTTACTTACATCTTGAGTTTATTTTTCATGTAAATATGAAAACTATTTTTTAACTTTCTTTTAATTCTTCATTTTCAAAAAAAATATTTATATAATGTAATAATTTTTTGTAAAATGTTAAATGGAAAAGTCTTATAAAACCAAACATAGCCCAAGTACCCCTATAACTGTGACTGGTCCATTACCATAAGTCCTTGGAACACCATCACTACACTACTAAAATTTTTAATTACACCATCTAAAATAGAAAATAAATTAAGGGTGTCGATAAACTTCCCAAGAAATGATCACAACCATATTTCACAACTCCTTTCACTTTTAGTTGATGATAAAATGTATGTAGGCTTCATTTGGTTATGAAAAACATTTTTAGTTTTAATTTTATAAAAATATTTCAAGATAATCATGTTTTATGTTGTTTCAATGAATATATTTTATTCAATAGAGCTAATTGGTGGTGTTTGATCCATGTATCTGACCCCATTTAATATGTTTTAGAGCATGTTTTTTATTTATTTTATTTTATTTTCAAAAACATTATTAGAAAATATGCCACAAAATTGATATGGAAGGTGAGTGAAATAGTTTAAGTGTTAATTGCCCAATTTTTTCCATTTTTCACAAAATATGAGATTTTTTTTCAAAAATCAATCATTTTCATTTTCACCTATTGAAAAAAAAATCAAAAGTTGTTATAACCACTAGGATAATAAATAAATACAAACAAGGGTGTCTTATTATTCAAAATTATAAAAAAATATGGGAATCTAATTTCAAATTTCTATAATATTATATTCATTCATAAATATAGAGAATGATATTGTATTTAATATTAAGCACAACTATTAGGAAAATGGGAGAGTGGGAGAGAAAAAATATGAAACATTGTTATTTAAATTTAGTAGCAGTGAAAATCAAGAAAATAATATGGGGGAAGAATAAAAAGTTATAGTGGAATGGCATAATAAGGAATAATTTTAATAAAATATCTATATGGAAAAAAATTCACTCTCCCAATATCCATGTGTGACCTCCCAAGGCTTACAACTGCCAACAACTAGCTATAATTAAAAATTCATAAGTATTTCTCCCCCTTACCCCACTTTCCAATTTATTACTCAACCAAACACTGAAGGGCCCTACCTTATTTAACCATACCCAATGACTAACTAAATTCCAAAATATAAAACATCCTCTTGGATATTAGTAATGCTCTAAATTACACACAATATCTCAACTTCCCACCATGAGGATGACACCCCCACATCCCTATCATTTCTACCCTCTTTAATAACCACCTTGTCCTCGTGGTGGAACATCAAATCTTAGTTCAGAAACTAGAGCACTGGAAAAGTAAGAGGAAACTTGTTATATAACAAACATCAACCCTATTGAGATCTAGTTGGTGCCATTATCCACTTCATTATGAACTGGATCATCCTTTAGATTATTTTCAGTAATAGAATCTAAACATACACCAAAACCTGAATTCATTTCTATCTACTAGAAATTTATGATAGCCCATCCAATCCCATATTTTTTCATATTTGAGTTTTTGATCTTGAGTGTTATCTCTTATACCTGCATACATCCCTCCAAGATCCTAATAACCACTCATAGTACTAGTAATTAAATTATTTCATCATCATCCAAACAAGAATTCCCTAAAAAATCATGTTGAATCTTTTCCAAAATAATGGCACCTTGATGATCGGGTCAAACAGTTCCTCTCCCCAAACTCCCATGGAATCTCTGATCTTGTTTTCTTTATCAATGTCAAAAACGTCTCACACTCATTGAGATTTAAAAACCAAAATATTGTTTCTTATGGTATTGCGACTAGAAAATGAAATTTTTTAATTTTTAGAATGAGGTTCCCAAGAAGCTATAGAAATATGTCCCAACCAGATTTGTTTACAAGAACACCAATAAGTATAACTTCCTTAGGTAACACTTTAGCAAAGTCTAAATTATTTATAAGTTTCAGTTCGATAGAATTTAGCATTGATCCATTTTTTCAGAATACACACTGAAGTGACATTATATATAACTAAAATTCTTCTGATACCTAACATTCCCTTAGTGATCCAACGAATTACAAGAATTGGAATTCCTATATGGGATCTAACAAATAATTTTGAAAGCATGTCACATAGAAAAATCCAACCTATACACTTGAGAATATTTCAACACATCCACCCTTATAAAAAGTAAATATTACATCGACTTCCACTTCTCATCCCTTGGAACTCACATCATCTCATCAACCAAAAATTTTTAGCCTCACAATACCTCCTTACATTTCTGAACCTAAAAGAACAAAGTATGATTTACATGTTGGACTCAACTTTGGTAGTTTAAAAAAATACCAACTTTTTTAGAACTTCAAACACCGGTATAGAAATTATTGGTTCATCCAATATAGACTTTATAACATCTATAAACTCATTCTCTATTGGAACCCAAACTATAATGGAAGCTGGTTTTCGTACTATCATATTTCCAAGTTTAGAATTTAATTCTATCAACTACTCTTTAGTGGATTTGTGCCACACATATATGAATATTGCCTTATTTAAGACATTTGGAAAGTATCCATATGTATTAAATTTTCTTTCAATAATTTTTGTTCCTTGGTTTTTGAAAGTAAGAAAATAAGTTTATTAAAGAAGTTTTGGAGATTTGTTAGTGACTACTCCAGATTTAGTAACATTGTTCCTTCTCTTCCATAGGTAGGAATCAATTATATTAAAGGCCACTACCATTCCCTAAGAATAAAAAAATTTATGTCACATACCACTTCTTTATCAATGGGAATATCTCCTCTAACATAGACATCTATTTATCCCATGACATCTAGAATATCCTCCTTCCTATAAGACTTCGGATGAAACACATTCATTGTTGTTTTCAGATCACATTTTCTAGTGATCACTTTATAAATAAAGGGTTAACCTTCTTATTCTTGAAATTTTAGTAAACTGTTATGGATGTAGCATCCCAAAAACCTCGATGACCAGTATACATCCTCAAATATTGATCAAAAAAATTATTATATGCCTTCAATTTTTAATTACATCACAACACTTTCCAAGCATATCATGTGAAACATCCAAACCATCAATCAATTCACCTTATTTTTTCGCAGACAAAAATATTGAAAACTATCTGAATAAGACTTACCAAACCAACACCTTAAGGTGGATGGGTAGTCAAACTCACATAATATCGGATACACATATTACACACCAGACCTGATGGTAAACAAAACTTCCAAGATAACCCTATTTATTTAGATCTTGAGCTTCATAATTTCACCAGTATTTCAACTTTAAGTGGTTTATAAACCAAATATTTCATGGTATTCAAAACCTGAGTAAGATTTTGTTATATCACCACCCCACATTTCTCTATCAAATTGACTAAAACACCACAAAATATCCATAAAACCATAGTTGAATGATTATAAGATCTTTTAGAGATAATCCCCAATAACTATGCTAGTTTAATCACCAATGATAAGTAAGTTTCTACATGGATATATTAATACCCAACCTTTATAACACCTCCTCCCCATTAAACACCAATAGCATAATTTTTTGAGTCTTCAAATCATAGAATATAATCCAATGAATTTGATATCATGGAATATATTTCTATTTTTGTTTACAGAATAGTAACATGAGAGTTTATAGTAGATATTCCACTACTAATACCCATTGATCTCTATATATATAAAATAGAGGATCGGTAGCTACAACTCTGAGTTTACTAACAACAACTCTACTAGTATCTTCCTTAGCTTCCTTGACAAATCTAACAATAACCACTTCTAGAAAAATATGTTTTTCTCCTACATTTTTAGGATAGTAATCTACTAATATGATTTATTCTTTATTGACACTTGAAAGTATATGTCTTGAAATTTGAGAGGATACATGACTCTCCTCTTAGAGATAATATAAGTGAAGGATCGTATTTATATACCTTGTTCAAAACTATCTATTTTTTAATTTCCTCCACTGCTAGGAAACTCTGTAGCTGCCTTACACTATTTTCCAAAAATAAAAATGTTGTTTCATTAGTTTTCTTTTACCCATTAATTGTATCTTTTTATTTTTTTCCATGGCTCTCATTAATTTTCTAGGAGTCTTCTTGACACAGAGTATAAGATGAGGCATCATCCTTCATTTTGTTTCCAGGCTAGTGTAGCCAGTGGTTTTCATGAACTCAGATCATATTAAATAAATACTTTTAGAAAACATAATGTTTATTGTTGTGGAGAAAAATTAGTTGGTTCCCATAACTCTACCCATACGAATTACAGGTTCACATAGAACTACCTCACATGCACTTATTATTCCCTTTACATTACCTATGAAGATGTGAAAACTCCAACACCATATAGCTTGTGAGGATGCCTCATATATATAATCTCTCCCCATCTTAAATATTGTTCCTCCTACTTTTTTCACCATAATACTACATTCCATGAGAACATTTCTAGAAGTCAATCTCCTGGTTCTCTTCAAACCACTAATATGTGTCCATCCGAACACCAAACATTTAGCAATGAATCTTCTTTATATGTAATCTATATCCTCTCCTCATCTTCTCAATGAACATTCCCACATAGATAATAGTAATTTCCTCACTCTAATCGTCCTCTATACCACATGTAATCCATAGAAGAGTCACCAAAATGATATGAAAATTGGTGAGTGAGAGAGAGAAATAAGAAGAAATAACATTATATTTATTTACTATTAGTATAAATCAAGAAAATACAGTGGGGGAAAGAACAAAACTATAATGTAAAGGGGGATATAATAATGATAAGGGGATAAGAATATCTCGATGGAATGATACCAATCTTACAAGATCTAAGTGTGATCTCATAAGGCTAACACCTCTCAACAAATAGCTGTAATTCTGAATACATATTTATTCCAACCCCTTAGACAACCAACTTATGTATTACTCAACCAAACACTAACAACCCATGCCTTCTCTAAACATCACCCAAAACTAAATAAATGATAGAATAAAAAACTAACCCTTAAGAATTACTACCACTCTAAATAGCAAATAGGTACCCACCCTCCCACCTTGAGGTCCATAACCCCACATACCTAAAAACAAAAAAAAAGTGTAACTGAATTACATAATTCATGAATGTAGAAGAAAATGTAAAGGAATATATTCCTTCTATGTGAGTTTAGTTTATTCTATTTATATATGAAGTAAAAATATAAAAACAAACTATAGGAGAGGGTTTTAAATCTGAAATACATAAGATTATATTTATTGAATCAAAACCTATTTCTTAAATATCAAAATACTATAAAAAACCATCATTAAACTCATATTACCTAGCTTGGATACATAATTATACATAAAAAATAATTTTCAAGTATTCTCCTATAATATGGGAATTCCCAATTTGACTATATAAAAATATAAGAATGAGATAAATTAGAACACTTGCTTCCTTTTCTCACGACTCGTTGAATCCCCTCTCCTTGTTTAGTTTTATTCCAATGTATACTCTTCCCCAAATGATAAAAATTGTTTATTAGAATCAGAAATGATTTTTACTACTTAAGAATATGTGTAAAATGAAAAACTACCAAATTTATGATTATTAGCTCTTGAACATGGTGTAGAAAATGTCAACAATAATGAGCAGTCTCAAAATTGCCTGGGGAAAAGAAATCTGTCATGTGAACCCAAACAGCCATGTGAAATGGTTTATAACTTGTGAACCTAGATGATGAGGTAAAATAACACCAAATATGTGGACACAAATAATTAAGGGAAATAGTTCATATTAAGCTAACCCAATTAGTCAATTGAAATAGTACCTGACATGAAGAACCAAGTGGTCCGGTGAAACTATGTCTATCTTATAGACCCAAGAAAATGGTAGTCAGTGTTATAGAGGACTAAAAGGTGTCTAGGTGTGATAATGATGTTCTATAAAAAAGTAAAGAGTCCTGATGAACATTCAATAAGTATCAAATATGGAGGACAAAGGGATGAGCAATTATAAAGGTGAGTTGAACCAATGAGTGTGGTTTTTGTATTGGAAACTGGTTGTGGGGGCCACTCCAAATTAGGTAGTCAGTTACAGAGGATAAATTTCACTTGATCTTTTCTATCTTCATCATCCACTTTATTGGATGACAAAAAATTAAGTGTCACCCACCATTGAAGCTGTCATCGTTGAAGCAGCAGACAGTGGGCGGAATTTTGATGGGTAGATGAACTACCCACAAACCAAAGAAAAAAAGTATTTCCCACTTATTTATAACTGAATGAAATCCCATGAACTTTAATATAGGTGTATTTTGATCCTATTATGAGTTTTATTTGAACAGAGAATAAATAATTTCCCACCTTCTCCCTTGGATGTAGGAAATCTTTCCGAACCACATAAATCTTGTGTGTCATCCGTTCTTTTCCTTCTTATTTGTGTTTGACTCCATTCCCAGAAACCTTCAATGCCCCAATAAATTGGTATAAAATCCAGGGAGATTGAAATAGGTAAGTGGTAGTGAAGGTTTCAAGTGACTAGAAAATTGAATGTTTTTAGGAAAAAAATGCCGCAAACGGTGTCAAAGAAGGAGCTGACACGAAGCCGGTAGAGCCGGTCAATGTGTCGGTCAAAATGTGAGTGCTACAGAAACCCCTTTCCTAAGAATATGGAACTGCTCATGCCAGTGGAAACTTTTTAGTGACTTTTTGAGCCACATCGATCCACATCAGTAATTGACCTAGACCATTGAACTTGTTTTGGCTATATCTCAGACAATCAGAGTCTGTTATCAGTGATTCAAAAATTGATTCCAACTATTTCAACCATTTTGAATGCATCTAAATGGTCATATTTTCAAAATTTCCACTCCATAAAGTTTTTTCAAAGGGTTGAGACATCAACTATGGTAATCATGTTCTGTTAAAACAACAATGTATGGTGGCAGAGCCCTAAAAATTGATATTGAGAAGTTTGATGGTGAAAACAATTTTGGATTACTATAAAACACAGTGAAAGATATTATAGCACTGTAAGAAATGATCAAACCATTAATCAGAGGAAAACCTAATAAAACTTGTGATAAAGATTGGGAAGAGCTCAAGATGCGGTTCATTAGCATAATTCGACTATCTCTGGAGAACTACGTAATGTACTCAATGTTGGATGAGACCTCCCTGAAGAAGATCTGGAATAAGTTGGAGTAGTGGTATATAAAGAAGTCTCTCACCAAAAAATTATTCCTAAAGAATAAATTTTAAAATATATGATTGGATGATGGAAAAAATGTGTTGTATCAAACCAATGAATTCA
This sequence comes from Viscum album, assembly GCA_963277665.1. NCBI lineage: Eukaryota > Viridiplantae > Streptophyta > Magnoliopsida > Santalales > Viscaceae > Viscum > Viscum album. The sequence goes on along the minus strand of OY728147.1, from coordinate 392,025,632 downwards.
AGAAAATCCTTACACAATTTTTGGGGATCAATGTGAGGGTTGAATAAATAGATAAAACACCTTTTCTTTTTTCATCTATTCTGAACTCATTTAATGGACTTCTGCTAGAATTTCTCATGGGGAAGGAAACATTGAACCTAGACAACGTGATGGTGTCACCTCAAGATATGGAGGCATTCTGAAGACTCATGATGAATTCAGGCAAGAAAATCAGGGTGATACAAGAAGATCAACATTGGAGGAGGTGATATTGAAAGTCATGAGGTAAAGAATGGTGGCCAAAATCGAGGGCATGTGATCCTAGAAAAATCACTTTTTTCTGGTGTAAGAAAAAAGGTCACTGTAAAAGAGACTATGAAGAGTGAAAATGGTACGTTGTTGGGAAATAAAAAAGATGAAGAGATGGTTGTGAACATCAAAAACCATCGGGAGATGATGTAGTCTGTCTGAAAATTGGAATCCCGTACTCAGATGGGAGAATTTATTGAGGAAAAGTTCATTGTCACTATAGTAAAAGATACAAGAACATGATGTGGGAATTTCAATTTTTAAAAATAATGAATGAATGGTCTCAAAATACAAATCAAGATGGATGGGTTTTGGATTCAGGGAGATCAACACACATCTATACGAAAAAGTGTGTGTTTTATAATTTTCAGTAGGTGAAGGATTCAGTGAAACTTAGTGATGGGTGAAAATGCGAGGTTCAATTAGTTGGGATAGGGAAATTAAAGACACCTGATGGATCAATATGAAAACTAGATGACGTTAAATTCATTCCAAGGATTAGACCAAACTTTATATCTTTATGTATGCTCGATGCGAGAGGGTGCAAGATTTCCATAGTGGGTGGAATATTGGAAGTCTCATGTGGAAATGTAGAGATGCTTACTAGGAAAGAGTCCCAAGGGTTGTATAATTTTATAGGGATCATATTCCTCTCAATATTGATTCAAGATAGTTAAAGTAATGTGTCATCTATTGAGAATAAGCATGTTCAATTTGCTGATGTAGCTTTCAACGCCTGAAAGGAGACTATAGGTCCATTTTCTACCCAAAATTGGCCATGAAGGGGAGAATTTTGGGGGCCACTCCCAATTATAGAGTCAGTTATTGATGATGAAGTTCATGTGAGTTTTTTAAACGGTATTATCCACTTTTTTGGATGAAAACAAATCAGGCAGCACATACCGTTGAATCATCCATCTTTGAAGCAGTCGGTGGTGGGAGGAATTTTCCTGGGTAGATGAACTACCCACCAACCAATGAAAAAAATGATTTTCCTTCCATTTATAATGGGATAAAATCACATGAATTGTAATATTGATCCTCTGATGAGTTTGATCTGGAGAAAGAATAGAGAACTTCCCTCCTTCTCCCATGGACATAGGCAATCTTGTTGAACAATGTAAATCTTGGGAGTTCCTAGTTTTTCATTCTCATTTGTATTTGATTTCGTTTCCACAAAACTTCGCTTCCAAAACACTGCTAGATATAGGAATATTTCAAGTGGGGGGATAAAAACTAGGTTACACCAGGTGGAGTGGTGTAGGAGAACATAGAGAATTCAAACTAGGTGTGGTGTAACATGGGGATCAATTGAGGGATAAAGTTGTTCTCTAATGGGAGATGTGACTGTGATTCAAACAACCATTGTGAGAAGTGCAAGGTTTTGGGGTTTCTGTAGGGAGTAGAAATCTATATGGATAGACGAGAGAGGAGACAATGGGGGTGATGGGGATGATGGGGTAAGAACGGGTGTTATAATGACTTTTGGCCAGGAGAACCCCTATGGGATCTCCTTGTATTTTCTCTATGTTGAGTGGTAGGAAGGGGCTCTTGGATTGGGAAACCCACTTAGATACAGTGTAGAAGGAGAAGTCGCTGAATTGTCACCTCCTGAGTGAGGTTTCTTTCTCAATTTATTTCTGAAGAAAAAAAGATAAAACCCATAGCTAGAAAAAGATTTTAAATTCAATCTATGAATGATAACATTGACCATGTAAAACCTCATATCCAAAATAGCTAAAATCTCTAAGAATGTAAAACAATTGTTTTTTCTTGTAAATTGAGTATGAGGTAGTATTTATTTTCATATTCCATTACATTTCTTAATACAATTTTATATAAATAAAAATATATATTTTTCAAAAAAAATACACGTGGAACTTCTACACCAATTCTAGAGACACCGGGACTTTGTATGGCCTTCTATTGCTAAATCAAATACTTGAACACATGCATACATTTTCTAGATAAAACTAATAGGACACATTTCTATCAAATAAAGTTACAAACAAATTATGGATAAGTGTGTCTTTATGATGTGTGTCAGAATCTTACATATCCTCACTAAGATATAACAAAAATAAAGAATACAAATACTGATTTGAAACAAAAATTCTATTTATTTAAATTATTTTATCTTCATTAAAAAATATTATCTAAATTTTTCTTTCATATATGACCCACCAAACATCATTATTTTTCATATAAATATATAAAATGTTTCAATAAAAATAGGAAGTGATAGAAATTCAGTATTTTGGTTTTTCTTCATATATTCAACTAAACATATTCAGTATATAACACAATTTTAAATCCCCTCTCTAATTATTAGAGTGTAGTAAATATAAGAATCCTACCATTACTGCCTTGTCTTTCAAAACTGGTAGTTTATCCCTTGATACTTGTTCAATTTTGGAAATAACTTGTTCATATCTATATTAATAAATGATCCTATAAAAATTAAATAAAATATATCTACCATAAAATTAAAATAAAAATATACATAAATTCTTATGCTCGTGCCCAAAGATATTTTATGTTAATAAATGTTCCATTTTTAGTATAAATTAAGGTTTATTCTATAAAGAAGGAGAGGAAAATAGAATTGTGTTCCTTGTTATAATTTAACTAACATTTTGTAATGAATACACCTAGAAACATATTGAAATGATTACATTAATAAAGAATATATGAAACTAACATAACATTAATAATTACTCCCAATACCAATAATGTAAAAATGAATAACAATATCTTAACTCGGGATGGAGGTTTTGGGATGTTAAAAGAGGTTATTAGCTTATAATCAAGTAAAAGGCTAGAAAATATTAAGGCATTTTATTTTAAACATAAAAAAAATTAAAAATCAATTGTAACTAAACAACACAAACTTTTAAAAAATTCTATTTGTAATTTATATGTACTGTGGATTGTCCATGTTAAAGAATAATGATGCACGAGGACAAAGGTTCTCTTGTTGGGAACATAAAACCAAAAGATTTCATTACTAATTTCCATTGAAACCATATAACCATTCACGGACTGATTAGACTCTTAATATATCTCAAACATACTAAGATGTAAATGAGTAATCATTAAGGCCTCCTTTTGTATGGTATGGTAAGGGGAAATGAAATGGGATGGAAAAGAGTTTGACTCAAACAAATAAAAGTTTGATTTGTAGTAAATTAAAAATTCTATATACCAAATATTAGAAAACCATATTAAACTTATCATTCCTTTTTCCTCACTATATTTTCTACATAAAAACTTACCCTTAAGGGAAAATAGGGTGCCTCAATTAATAGTATATACACATTGATGCATCATTAAACATTATAAATATATAATTTAAAGTAGTTTGAAAAAAATAGATAAATCAAACAGATGATTGGAATTGTAAGAAAATTAATATTTCCATAAGTTGGTAGAATTTAAAAGTATAAATAAATTCATATAGTGGGAGGAATATTGAACTGTGTGTGTGTTAAAAACTATATAAAGAAGATATAGATTGAGAAAAATGTAAATAAATCCTAATTTAAACAATTCTCTAAGTTCTTTAAACCCATAAATGCATGAAAATTTCCCACATTTGATCACTTCTACAAAATAGGCCTTTAACTGCACCAAAAATGGAATTTTTTATTTCTAGAGAATAACTAATTAACTACTAGAGTGAGATTAAAATCCTAATACATTTATCAATGCTTATAGAAGTACTGATAAAGAACACTATTATCAGTGCTTTTGAAAGCATTGATAAAGGGGCATACTATAGTGCGCTGAAACAAAACATTGTAGCTCCAGTTTAGTATGCTGTAAGAGCACAATGAAACAAAAAAAAACACATGAAATTATAAAAATAAAGTACAAATATAGAATTTAAATTAAGAGAAAAAATTCTAGACTTATTTACTCAGCTTTGGTGATGTGATGCAAGTTTTAAATTAAAATGATACTTATACATTAAAAAATGAACTTTGATTCATACTGGTCACACCATCCATTGAATTGAGGTGATGATAATTCTTACACATCTCAAATGACTTATGGATCATTTTCCTAAAGTATCAAAACAATATGAATATGTTTGCTTGGTTTTGGGTACGTCACTTCAATTTTCTACTAAAATGTTATTTTAAACTTGAGACACACATTTTGACTCATATCGGTCACATTGTGTATCGGTTTAACATGATACTAATTCTTAAATATCCCAAATGACTTATGAATCAATTTCCTAAATTATGAATAAAATATGAGTGAGTTCACTCGGTTTTCTGTGAGTGAAATTTTATGAACTAAAATGTTGATTTTAAACTGATAACAGACACATTGAGCCATAGTGGGAACATTGTGTATAAAATTGAGGTATTGATGATTACTACAAGGCATAAATTACATATAGATTATTTCCATAAATTATCAAAATAATTAGAATGTGATTGCTCAGTTTTTGAGTATGTCAGTTGCCTTTTTTATTAAAATTGATGCCATTTTTAAATAAAAAACACACTTTGAGTCATACTGGTCACACCATGCATCAAATTGAGGTATAGAAGATTCCTAAATCTATCAAATGAGATATTTGTTCTAAAGTATCAAATAAATATGAATGTGGTTCATCAGTTTTGGGTACATCACTTATTTGTTTACTAAAATGTCATTTTAAACTAGAAACACATAATTTGACCTATAAGGATCACATAATGTATCAGTTTTATGTGATATATATTATTAAAACTCAAAAATTAATTTTGAATAAATTTCCTGAATTATTAATAAAATCTGAGCATGTTTGCTTTGTTTTTAGTGAGTGCCATTTTTTGAACTAAACTGTCAATTTTAAACTGGTAACAGTCACATTGAGTCATAGTGGTCACACAGTATGTCAAATTGAGGTGCAACTGATTCCTACACATCCCAAATTACTTATTAATCATTTCACTAAAGTATCAAAATAATTGTAATATATTTTCTTGGTTATGAGTATGTTAGTTTCCATTTTTACTAAAATTCATGTCAGTTTTAAATAAAAAAGAAGAATTTGGAGTCATACTGGTCACACTGTATGTTATATTGATGTGTGATTTATTCATACTTGTCCCAAAATATCAAAAAAATCATAATTTCCACTGTAACCACATTTCCATTTTCTTTCTATATCAAAATTCCAACATTTAATATTGAATCGATGTTCTTAGCCAAATTATTTTTATCATTATTGATATTCAGAAGAAAAGAAGAAGCTCATGTGCCCATTATATCATGAGAATTCACTACAATGGGCACATGATATTCCTCTACTCACTTTTATTACAACAACAAGAATTTTTTTCAATTAATAACATCTAATCAATATACAGTGTTAGCAGTTCAAAAAAGAAATCCAATGAATATAGAAAACGTGGTTACATTTGTAGAAAGAATCATTTATCTCTTTGGTGTCTTGTTTTAGATTGTTAACCATAAAATACAAATTCACAAAAGATCTGTGAAAAAAACTAAATAATTATTATATAAAAATAATATAGAAATTAACTTATAAATAGTAGATAAAATGATGAAAAATATAATTAAATATGTAGTATGAATTCACCTTTTCCTGATAGTTGTAAGCACTTTGGACACATTTTCTGGTTTTAGTTATCTCAATTGTAGGATGGAATTCAAATCTCTATTGAGCATGAGAAACTTCATAAACACTACCCCAACTCGAACAAAAGAATCCACTTATACAAGAAAACAATTATTACATGAGTAATACTGAAAAGAAATAAATTAAACATAAATATAAACATGTTGGGAAAAATTCCATCATGGTAACATTTTAGCATTTTTTTGGTTGATTGTGTTTGTTAAGAAAGCAGGTTTCCATAGTGAAATGTCATGGTCCATAGATGTTTTTGACAATCCATATTGGCAAAGAACTATGGAAAAGGAATGGATGATCTGGAGGTGGCATAAAAGAACAGATACAAGGTGGCATTGATTTCCATGAAGATCTCATCAAAATATGGAAAAGGCATGAGTTTCATGAATATGGGATTCTTGATGTGGATTTCATGAATACATGAAGAAAGTTGACGGTGTTCTTCATGATTACGATGAGCTTCGCGAATAAAAGTGTTGAAGAGAATTATGGCAATGAAGGGAATTGCGAGGGGAGATTTGTGGAGAAGGTGCGAAGGAGTTTATGGAATGCTTTGTGATTACGACGAGCACTGCAATCTGAAAATTTTTGTGGTTCTTTGCGATATATAGAGAATTTTGGCATAAATTTTGGAGATTCTTGATTTGAGATGACTTCTCACTAACTTCACATGGAAGGTTCAAAGGTCATTGCAATAACTTATAAATAGACCTCGACCCCATCGAGAGAAGTAGAGAGTTTTCCATGAAGATTTTGTTTCTCTCAACTCAAGAAGGTGATTCGCGAAGGCAGTGTGCTTCGCAAAAGAAGGACCTTTGCAATGGATATTTTAGCTCCATTAAATTGATGTGTTCTGCATTGTGTCAATGAGATTCATGAAGTAAGTCGCTCAATGATGACTTGAGCTCCACGATGGCCTAAGCTTTGCGAAGGTTTGAGCTATGCGAAGTAGTGTGCTCTGTAAGGTTGTGCGCTCTTTGAAGGTGTGTTTGTTTCACGAAGAGGTAGGGGCTTCACGAAAGCTTGTTTGAGCTTCGCGAAAATGGGAGCTTCATGAAGTAGGGTGCTTTGTGAGGGTATTCCCAAAGGTTGTTTCCCAGTGATCAGAGGAAAAAGAGTATTCATCAACTATTGAATTTTGGACTTCAATAGATCATCCACATATAGTGAAGGATGCATTCATTAGTGATTATTAGGAGACCTAAGGGTCTATAAACTATGATTGGATCTTCTGAGGAAGTAGTGAGGTAACTTCAGTTGAAAGAGTAGTGTGTTCTCAAATTGTGAATGGTTGTAAACTAGGAGGGACAATTAATATGCTTTGAACTTGTAAACAGCAGTTCAATTATATTGGATTTGGTACATTGGCACATTACCGGTGTAAGCTCCTCGAACATAGCCCAGTGATGGTGAACCAAGTAAAATTGTAGTGTCCTGTGCGTGGTTTAAGATTCATTCATACTCTACAACAGGAAGGAGAGGGAGATAATAGGGTGTTGTCTAACGACAAAACAATATAAAAAGGGGAAGTTGTTTTAATTCATCATACCCGGATTCACCCCCCTTCCTTAGAGTATATATCCTAGTGGACCTAACAGAACCAATACATTAATTCTATGGATAATGATTTTACTATTCAAGCATTGTTGACCATAGTGATATGCCAATAGTAAAGAAAGAATGATGATAAAAAATGAAAAGAAAATTCACCAAATAATCAATCTATGAGTGGAGAGGAGGATGAGAAAATAAAATACATTAGATTGATTATTTGAATCATCAGGGATAAATTAAATATATCTTAATATGTTCTTAAAATATTCATTTGGTATAATAAATAAATAAATTCACATAATATATTCATTACAAAATTTGAATGCTTCCCATTTGTGAGAATTGCATGGATGGTAATCCAGGATTCCTAAGGGTTGAACCAAAAGGTGATTTAAAAGAATGATCAATTTTTAGATGGATTAATGTAAAATATACATATTTTTTATTATATTTGTGATGAAATAAATAAAGTAATTATTAACAAGTATTAATGTGCGGGTTATCATTTCAATGATGGCTATATTTATATCAACTGAAAGAAATACAAGTAAGGATGAAGCCAATTAATATAATTTCATTGGTGATGAGAATGTTTCAGTAAAAAATCAAAGGAGTAAGACTCTGGAAAAGACCTCATTTTTTTCCAAGTAGAGCCTAAATCATTTTAATAGGCTCATAAGGATGATAATTGGATCAAAAATTTCATGAGAATCATGATCCAAATAAGAACAATGTGACATGAGGAGCTTAATCAAAATAAGAACAATAAAGGCTTCTTATGGATTAAGTTGTTGCATATATTGTTCCAAAAAAGTACAATTATTTTAAAAATACAAGAGTTTTTTTCTTAATTTTTTGTTCTAGTTATATAAAACTCTTAATAGAAAAGGGCATGGTATAATATTTTAATAAAATTATTATTTCATGAAATTGAGATGATCAACTCTATGGGGAATCATATTACCACTAGAAGGACATAAAAATGGATTTATGTTTATATTAGTAAACCATATAATTCAATGGAATTAAGAATCTATGGTGAACAAAGAATTTCATTAAATTATTAAATCCAAATTAATTAACTTAACTTGAAGTGGTATTTTAAAGTTGTAATGGTTTTATCCATGAAAAATAATTTTTATTTCAAAAAATAAATTCTATTAAACTTATTTATTAAATTCACATCAATCAATTTTTATATTTTATTTTATTATAATTAGTTAAAACTAGTGGTATAATATTTATTCTTTAATGATTTAAAATATTCATTAAAATTTAAATATTAGAAAACATTTCCTGTTAAATAATTTAGCTTACAAAGGATATATTAAATTAAGAAAAAAAATTATCAATCATAGAGGATTGAGAATAACAAAATTTATCAACAATGTAATATTCTTTTTCACCATGCAATGAAACAATATTTTTTTTCTTAAAACAACATGATACTGAGGTTCTTCATAGAAAATGATGCATTCCAACTGTTTATTTTCTAATAATATTTCAACAACCAAAATAAAAATATCAATTATGTTTTATCTCAAAATTATTTTTTCCTATATAATATAGTCCAAGGATTATAGAACTTTGAACCTCTTTGATTTTTATTTTTATAGAATTTTAATCACATTATTTAAATTCAAATTGAAATATTTCAAAAATTCAAACTGAAAATATTATATTTTTTCAAGAATTAGTTAAACAAATAAGACAACAAATCTAACATATATAATGTTTTATTTCATCTGATTTTACAGATTCATCAGAATAATTTGATTGTCAAATTTCATAAGTGACCCCTAAATCTATCCCAAGACTGATGAAGTAGTTTATACTAATCCTAAATAAATCCATTAATTTTACACCATATTTTAGTGCTCATTATTCTCGGAAAAAAAATCGTTAAAAAATTATTATATTGTTTTTCCCATGTTTCAGATATTTCATTATCCATTTTTTAGAAACAACTTCTAGAATTATCTTTTAAATAATAGGGGATAACCCTATATTTTAATTACTCCTCACTCAACTCTTATAGTTCCAATTGTTGCAACACATAATATAAGATCCCAATGATGTCACATATTTCATCATCCAATTGATTTTCAACATAATATTCTAAACCAATAACAACATTGATCGCCATATGGATGAATTTTTCAAAAGATGACTATTGAAAAGAGGTAAAAGTCATGGAATATAGAAATTTGGAGGCAATTATACCTAACGACAACATGAACCAACATTGGTTTTGATATATTTCAATTCACATGGTACCAATGTTGTCCCAAGGAGACCCACATGATATCAGGAAAGACGATAATTTATTATATATAAAAAATGAATTTTGGGTTGCTTAATTATAAGATAGTGCAACTAGACTTGTTGGGATATAGAGATGTGATAAGATAAGGTTTAGTGGATAACTAAAGGAAATCAATGATATCAAAGATATAAAAAAACCTATATTTCGTTTGAGTTGTTGTGTTCGACCCTTGAATCACTCGAGACATAGATTCAAGAATTGAATTGTTGGAACCTTGATTCTATCCTAGATTCGAACTTGAATTTAACAACAAGGAGTGTTGACAATGGGTCGCTTCCATAGAGTATTTTGGATATTACGAACTAGTTCATGGTGGTTAGAGTTCTTAAAATAGGTCATGAAACTTTTATCAATGCTTCAAAAAAGTGTTGATAAAGATACATTTTATCAGTGATATGTTAATAAGTGTTGATAAAAGGTATCTTTATCAATGATTTTTTTATCACTGATAAATACTTGAAATATTTTTTTAATTAAATTTATTTTTAAAAAAGTATAATTATTATATATATAATTATAAAACTCATTATAATAATTTTATAAAATAATAATTTTATAATTTTTTGAGTATATAATTATTTACTTATAATTATATAAATACTTTCTAATAAAATTATATTTATATCATTATATATATAAAAACATAGTAAAATTATTCATTATTTAAATAAATTTACTAAAATTTTATAATTATTTATTTATAATTATATAAATACTTTTTCGAAAAATATTATTTATTTATTTATTTATAATTTTAAATGTATAATAATAGTAAATATACATTTATAAATAAAAATTTTTATAAATATTTTTTTACAAATGTATTTTTAACATTATTAATGAATATTTAATCTTAAGTTCATGAATGTTAAAAATGAGTAAAATTGATTAATTAAAAATGAGTAAAATATTGAAATTTTCGATAAGTTAGATTAATATAAATCATTAAAAAATATATATGTATTGAAATAAAAATTAATACATATTGAATATATTAAAACACGGTATATATATATATATATATATATATATTAAATAATTTAAATTAATTACATTTCAAAAAAAAATTGTATACTTGCATATGTATATAAAAATTAATTAATTACATATATATGAAATCAATATAATACATTTGATCTATGTTACAAATTTAAAAATCAAACGGCGATCAATTATGTCCATTACCCAATGCAATTATTCATTATTTTTATTTCATATTATCTTTTACTTAAAATCTATTATTCACTAAATATATGACTATTTATAATGTAAAGTGCATAAATATTTTGTAATATATAAATCATATTTGTATACATTAATATATATATATATATTTATATATCTAATATATACTTTTTATTGACATTATCAACAATCATCTAATTTATAGAATGTTTAATATTTTTCTCAATTTACTTATTTTTAAATTCAATTTTTTAAATTTTTAGTTTTCATATATATATATATATATTTAATAGATAATATTTATTTATATTTATAATTTATATATAGTTTAATCGGTTTATTCATTTTATCAATAATTATTTAATTAATAAAATGTGTAATATTTTTTTTAATAAACTCAATTTTTTTATTTATATAATTATTTCATTTTAATTTTTTAGGCCTTTATCAATGCTAAAAAACACTAATCAAGGAATCCTTTATGAGCACCAAAAATAAAGTTCTGATAAAGGGTACTCATTATCAATGTTAAAAATAAATCACTGATAAAGGGTTATATTTATCAACGCTTTATTTATCACTGATAAAGATGCCATTTATCAGCTCTATTAAACACAAGTTTTGTATTAGTGGATTTCATCTTTCCTATAGTTAAAAGAAATCCCTCGAAATGGTTATCAATGTAAGATTTTCTGCAACATACCATGATTTTAAAATGAAACACTATATACAATAGCATATAAGATACACCACATCAAGCATAAATGAAAAACTATATTTTATTTTTTAAATATGGTTTTTATAACCCAACCATTAAAATGGTTGGAATGAATAAGAATAATTAATTTATAAAATAAATATAATGTTCCAACTCAATGTGAATTTTTTGGTAATTTCTTAGTAAATAATCACACAATTTTTTAGTAAATTCATTTTATTCTTAAAAAATTTAAGTTTTCTTCAAAAATGATTTTTATGGATTTTTATGTACAAATTATAAAATTAATTTCTAGAGTGTTTATAAAAAGTATTTGATAAAATGATTTTTTTTAAATCATCATATCAAAATTTTCCAAATGTTAAATTTGGATAATTTTTTGAAAACATTGATTTTTCAATGAATAGTGAAAATACCAATTTTTTAAGAATTATATTTTTCAAGTATTTACAATGTAAAATAATGTTTTGGATTAGTTTTAAATTTTTTATTTATTTATTTTTAAATATTCTAATTAGGGTTTTTTAAATTTACTTTATATAGTATTTTATTATAAAAAAAATTAAATTTAAAAATAGCATTTTACCGAAAAAAATAGTTTTTTATTACGTTTTCCAGTTTAATTTTAAATTAAATTCTACAAATTCTATCAATTTAATTTTTAAATATTTAATAAATATTTGGAATTAGTAGTTCCAAATTAATTAAAAATTTCCCTTTTATTTTTTCCCAATATGAATATTAACTTTATTCATATTTATAACCACTGTAAAAGTTTAATCGGGTAAATAAGGATAAAAATAAAATGATAAGGATTATAAAATTACACTAAAACATACCAAAATTTTATTTTATGATCTATATTATACCTTATTCATCAAATTATATAATTATAATCTTTTTAATCCATTTGGATGAGATTATGACATTTATAATTTTTTATTTAATGAACATTTAAAAATGTAATACTCGTATTTTTAATAACTATATCATTTTTTATATAGGGTTATCTAGAATATAATATTGAATATAAATAGTAATTTTTAAAACTAAAATACTTATCTAAATCAAGGTATTTTATTAATAATTTTTAGTGATTAAATAATTACCTTAAATGCTGACACATCACTAATGCAGTAATTATTTCATTAATTGAAAAATCTAATAAATGATAATGAAAATATGAAAATAAATATAACATGAGAATATTATTCTCATAAAAGATTCATACAGATGATATTCATATGTTAGGGTTTTATTAAAATTTTTTCAAATTTATCTTGTTTTATTGGTATTTTTAAAAGTTAAAGTAACAAATAGTGTCAAAATTGACATTAATGATTTTCTAAAATAAATAATATTTTATTAAATGATGTAAAATTCCTAAAAAACTAAAATATGGCCCAATTATTTAGATAAGGTTGTAAATTTTATGTATGATTCATTTATCAATCGTTTTGTATTTTATAGTTTCTATATTAACCCTTAAAATGTAAAAAACAAAGTTGTTATAGTAAGGGTTAAAGGGGTTAAATAAGGGTTAGAACCAAAAGATAAGGGTATAAATTTAGTCAAAACATATCTAATTTTTATTATATTATTTTTTTACAAACCATAATAATTGAATATTCTAAATTAATAAGTTTGGTACTATTTTTAATTTAAATATAATTTATATTAATTTAATATTTTGAGAAACTCCAAAATTGCCCTTCACCTCTCCAATAAAAGGAACCCTCTTATTCTAATTTATTCAAAATTAAAAACCCTTTTTATTAGGCCAATACATATCCAAATTACTTTATATAATCACTCCCTTCATTATATATGCCTTAGTATAGAATTAAAACCAACCTTAGTAGTCTCCAGATCTTAAGAAAAGGAGGTTGTTCAAAGAAGAGGTATCATTTTTAATAAAGTATTTCTATTTTATTCTTTATTAAACCTCAATAAAATAATGTTTAAACATGATAAAATAATAAATATACTATAATAAATATAATTATATGTTATTTTTTTATTAAATTACCTATATTCATCTCCACTTCTATCAAATGGGAAAATAATTCATCTTCTGGGTGTACGACGGACCAATGTAATTCCTTTTCCATCACCGTCTCTCAAAAGTGGTTATAAAAATGGAATTAAGGTTTATAGTTTATATTCATGAAATATTTATCATTATTAAAAGATAACATATCACTTTTCTTGTTATCTTTCCAATCACTGAAAAATGATGACATCGTTCATGCATGCATGTAAATTATCACCTCCACGAAGAGACATGAATTGTTATTCATCACCCCATAACATTAAGGATATATATAATTATATTTAGAGAATTAATATTATATTAATTATATTATGATAATTCTATAAATATAAAATTATATTTACCTTCCTTTCACGATGGTTAACAAAAAATGGAAATGTTACTCATTCATATGTACGCCCTACCATCTCGATGATTGTAATGTAGTTCATTTTCTATATCAATATTTAATGGGTGGATTTAAAAGTATAATATATGTATAAAAATGATAATTATTTCATGAATGTTTTTATTTATATGATTCAATGTTGACCTCTTTGACCATATTCGACTAACCAAATCTATTTTGGACTCAAGTACTGAATATTGTCAAAATGTCCAATGTGATCTTAAATAATTAAGTAGTTGTTATAACATGGAAATAAGTGATATTAAAGGAATAATGAAGATTATAAATGTTATCAAGAAATTATAAATTAACCTTATTTTATTATTCCTGATTATAAATAATGTATTTCATGATTCATACTCAAGGTAAAGGGCTCCTTTAATAAAAAGACATCATTTTAAACGTTTTAAAGATTTATTTTCTAAATATTTCAATTCCATGTAAACATTTTTATAATTTATTTTATGATTGTATTTATAATTATATAAATGTTTTGAAATAAAAATTTTATAATTTATCTCAAATGTTATCTTTACCTGATGGTCTTTCTTTTGAAAAATATTTATTTATTATTTCTTTTTACAAAAGTCAAAAAAAATGTTTTTCTGAAATATATGACCTGAAAGAAATTCAAATTTTATGAAACTATAATTCTATAATTTTTCCTTTATAAGTTTTTATATTTATTTTCAAATGAAATGGTTTCATTATTCTATATGTTTTGTGTATATTTTTAAAAGTTATTTTTTATAGAAAATGAATATTAATATCCAAAAGTTTTTTACAAGTGGTTTTAAAATATTTTTCAAGGGTCTTATTCGTGATATGGTCATTAAAAATTATTTATTTTGGGTTGATCCCAATATATCTCAAGATAAGATGGATTTACCTCTATTATAGCTCAGGATATGATAGGTTAACCCCATTATAGATCTTCAATGCATTGGGTACTCTAAAGAGGGAAGTCGGTTGTATGGTAATTCCATTTGTAATGGTTAATGTAATAGAGATATGATAATGTTTTATTAAGGAACCTACGTGATTTTTCTCTTCTTTATAATTTGTTTTTAGGAAATGTTTTTTAATGGGTTTTCATGTTTTGACTGAACTAACAATTTTATTCTTTCATATCCCTTACTGAGCTTTTCTTTCCATACTATGCTTTAAAATGTTTTTCATAGAGATTAAGTAAGATTAGGGATAAGTGTGAGATCAAGGGGCAAATTTTTATGATTAATCTTGAAAAGAAATCATTTTTCATTTTAAATATTTTTTTTATGAAAAAATGTATATTTTATAGAAGTTCCCACTTGTAATGTAAGGGGGTGTTTTTTAATTCTATCTAAACCTAAAATGTCATTTCGAATGAATAAAAATGAATTCTAGGAAAATGTAAACAAAATATAAAATATTTAAGTTTGGTTCCTTTCATTCTTTTTATATGAACCCGAGTTTTAATATCTGAAGTGATTTGCAATTAATATTGACTATCAGATCCAATGGTTTTGACATTACATGTTAAATCATAACACCTTATTAAAGTAGTTTTCTTTAGTATTGAATAAAGGAAATAAAATAACCAGGATATTATTTAAATGAATTGATCCAAGTAAGGATGGTTTGTGATTATAAACAAGACATATCATTTATGATGTTGGAGAATTAACAAACACAATGATTCTAAAATTGAGATTTTGCCCTTCTAAGTGATAAACCTAAACCACGTGGATAAATGAATTCAAAAATTGAATTAAATTAAACATAATAATCATAGAATCATGATATAATGTAAATTTAAAATGATATAAAATGGACAATATTCCCATATTAGTTGAATAAATTCAATAATAATCCCAAATAACCTTATTCACTCATAAAGATTTGACCTCAGAATGTCCAAAAATTCTCATTATTGAAACAAAAAAATATAATTTTAATCAACCACCCATTTTAATACATCAAAAAAATTAAAAATTTAAAATGAAACCATAAGGGTGTCTAGTTACCTCTAATTGGGAATATGATTTTCATCTATCAGAATTGACAAGGTAGGAATCTTATCAGTAATGGTACTTGTTCTCTATGATGAAATAACCAACTTAATGTCCCCACTATATACCCCCTTGACACATTCTAATCCTATGTATACTATTCCAAAAACCTCACTACTAGATCCTTCTTCTCCTTCACTACATTATTTCACTTCTCTGTGTCTTTTAACTCCACTCTCATACCTTAACTTTCGACCATGTTATCCTCTATTTCAGCAATATCCTGGTACAAATCATTTATATGGGGATTTAAATGATTATTTAAGAGATTGAAAATTTTGGGACAATCAAAGGGAGATGATAAATCCCTATACATGTGTTTATTAATGAAATCCATTTACTAGTTATTCACTAAAATTCTTTATGATAGTGCCCTCACAGAAAGAAAATTGTTTAAAATTAACTTTTCTCAAACTTAACACTTATCCCAATTTGTACCTATCTATTAAGAGTTTTTTATTTTTTATTTTTTATTTTTTCAATTTTTTTAAAATTTGAATTTATGAAAATAGGGTTATAGATATAGGAATTTCATTAATAATAATTTTATTAATTTCATATACCTTCCATGAACTAAATTCATATAAGTTATCCCATTGGAATTGTAAAATATATGAAATGGATGTGTGAAAATTATGAAATATATCATAAAACATGTTTATTTAATCCTTATCTCTATTTAAATAGTTCACAAAAGCAAACCCAACCTATAAAATCCCAACCCACCATAACTCTATTATTATATTAACCATGTTGGTGGTGGTATTATTTCTCAAGTTTTTCTACTATATACTTGGAGGTATATTTTTTAATAATAAAACTTATGTAGGATTAGGAATATAGTTATTTGTAATGTTTTAGTATGGTTATTCAATTACTAAATTTATTTTCTAATTATTTATTGACTGAGAATATTGAATCTATTTTTAGGAATGTTGTTTCATATTATGCTAAAATTTGTTGATTATAATAATATATTTGTACTGATATGTATCTATTGGGATAAATAATTTTCATGAGTTAACTCAATCATTTTTTTCTTACTTAAATAATTCAATTATTTTTATTTAATGGTTTTATAATTTTTAATGATTATTTTTAATTTTAATACTGATTATATGTGTATGGTTATTCACTTTTATAATTTGATAATATTTATGTTTGTGGTATATTTTATACATCACCATACTTCTGATAACCCTCACTTTCATTTTAGTAATAATGTAAAAAATGTATATTACATAAGTTATTGGGCTATTAAATTATTGAGTTGAAGCTAATATAAATAGGATGACTCAATGGTGAATTGTGGATATTTCAATTCACATTAAGCATGACTTAGTAATTCTAACCCTTAGATGTTAGTTTTTTATCATCATTTGTAGAAAAAATTAATAAATAATAACTCTTGATTGTGTCACATTTATTTTTATTGTGAATTTTTAATTAATTATTTTTTTTATAAAATTTATTAAAATTATTAACTCACCTATGATAAAAATGAAAAGTGATGTGATGATGATTGTGAAACCTCCTATTATCACAGGTTGTAAAAATGAGGAGAAATGTGGTGTTTTTATTCTCAAAAGTTTTTCAAGGTAAATATCATGATTTATCCTATGAGATGATCTCAAATAATTTTTATAACCATAGTTTTAGTCCTGAAATTGGGTGTTTACCCAATGATAGGAGTTTAGAATAAATATGAGTCCTTTACCTTTTTATAGAATATTTAGTATTTAATTAATTAAATAATAATTTATTCATGCATGTTTACTCTATGATGTCATTTCAACGGAGATTCAGATTGAAATTTTGTATCTTTAGTTGAGTATGGAATGAATAGTTTCCCCTGGTCTTGAAATAAACCCAACATGGGTGTCGGGTCCAGTGTCTGGTTCCTTTTCTTTTCTTATTCTTTTTTCCTTACTTTTTGTTTTAATTCTTTTTTTTTCATTCATTTCACCCATTTTTCTTCCCATGCATGCCACTTAGGGGTTTGGTGTCACATGAATGAGAGAGGGAGAGGGAGAGAAGAGAAAGATGGAGGAGGAAGTGCCTCCCAAGGTTCTTGTATGGAGGAAAATTGAGGATCGGTGGGTGGGTGGCACAAATCTAACGCAATGATTTTGTATTTTCCACCCAAAATTCAGCACTTTTTTATTTTTTTATAATATCCCATTAAAATATATGTTTTAAATTTATAAAGAATTTTTTTTCTCTTGGGATGCTGTGAGAGCCCTCATGGTGCTTTTTTGGGAGGAATCAGGGGTTTCAAGTGATTCTGGGGTTTTCCTTTGGACAGAACCCATGTAAATGGTGTGTAGTTCAAATAAAACATGATTTTTTTCTCCTCTTATTCTGAGAATATTTATTTTGGTAATTCACATATTATAGTGGTGACTCGGGGTGTGGTCTAGGTGTCGACCAAACGCCATGTTTCAGGGCACCAGTCCGTGTAGGGTATACAACCATAGCCCAGGTGAGGTACACAACTAGTGATCGTGTGCTGGGCTTGGATAGACCACATGCATGGGTACGTGGTCAGATGCTTGACTAATCACCCTGTGTGTATTACACACCATGTTTAGGGCAGACATGCCTTTTAATTTGCGTAAGTACACACCGAGTGGCCTACGACACATGACATAGGAGGAAAATTGGGGGTACACACCTTGTAACTAAAGTAAATGTCTTATTATTTTCCTTCCATGGCTCATTATTAATTTTCCACAATTAGATTATAATTGTACATTAGAGGAGTCCATTCATAGTGTTTTTCACATATATCGCTACGGTGGTATCCTTTTTTATGTTTAGAATCTGTCTCGATGGTGTTTTGGTTTGGGGGAGTAATTTCAGGGGGAATTTATTGAGGTTTGGATTCAGAGCCACCTAGTTGGTAGGAGTGTGAGCTAAAAGATAGTAGTGAGGATTGTGATCTTGGGGTTTGGACTACCTCAATTTTGACATGGAAATATATTTTAGGTTATTTCATAAGGATCAAAAAAGGAAATATCGAGTTGTATCTCTGAGGTTATTTTGGATTGTCCCTATATGTTGGGACCGATTACTTAGAGATATAGTATTTGAAGTATAGATCTCATGCTTGAGGATTGGAACCATTGGAGACTTTGGTATGGGTTGATGTCACTGGATGGTGGTTATAAATGGGTTTCATTGTGATTTTAAGATGATTCTGAGGGACTTTCGAGGATTCCCTTGTGGGATAGTTACTAATAAATTGATCAGTTAATATCATAGTTAGTTATTCAGAATAACCATGTAGAATATTGTTTAATTGTATGCACTTTTTGGGCATGATGGTACCTAAGAATGGTTTTTAAGACAAAAATGCCACTGATATTTTCTTATATAGGATTTACCTAAGGGTTTCATTTATGTTGATAATCCCTTGTAGGGTTTATTACTTCTATGGTGGTCACAAGGACAGTTAGTAATGTCTTCATAGGCATGCTTTTCTTTTTTATTCCATTAGAGAGTTTTTTTATTGTGGGTTTTTAGAGGCCACTGAGGGCTAGTTGTGATTATTCCACCCTAGGCATGTACCACGCTTTAGATATGAAAGAGGAACCCCTCATAGAGTTTCCTACTCCACCTATTTTCTTTGGCGTATTTGTAGATATTTAGTCTAGTATATATTAAGATCTTGGGTGCAGGAGTCCAGTCTCTAGGTAGATATCTATTGATATTATAACCCTAGGGATCATGTGATCCCTAAGTTTTTATTGGCCATATAGTGGGTTGGTGTGAGAATGTGGTGGCTATTTTTTGGATGATAAAATCAAAGTTACAGTGATAAACTTGATCTTTATTGGATAATAATTTATTGACACATCCAATTCACCTATTTGGATAGTGGGTTCAAGAGTTGGATCATCTGATGTCTGATTGTCCTTTGGCTGTGATGTTTGGGGTATTTTCTACTCTAGAATTTGTTTTGGGGTGGATACCCTTGGGATATCATAGATCAAGCATTTTCCCTAAGTTTGATCAAGTTATCTCTTTTATTGTATGGGTGTGTTTAGTTGGAATTTGGGAGCTAAAAGACGATCTGGATGTGTTCACCCACTTTAGTTGAGTATGCCCCCTGGATAGAGGTTATATGATTGTAATGGATGTTTAGCACTACTAGTTTTGTTTAATGAGGCTATAGGTAAGTAAAAATGTTGGATACATGGGGATGGAGCACATAGGGTGGTGTATTTGTCAGGTCCATTTGGGAGCCTGATTTTTTCTTCCAAACATTCAGGACATGATATTTTCTCAAACATGTGGAGGGGATATTTGGTTTCCAATTTTTATTGTTATATTGGAGTCATAGATCTAGGTAGACGTTTTTTTCATGTGGATACCTATTGTTACACCCTAGGGTCTGACATTCATTATTTTTCATTTAGACAACCTGGATCTTCAATATAGATTAGTGGGTGAAAAGGCAGTCATGTGGCTATGTGGGATGTGTGTTATAAATCTTATAGTGTATTAAAAAGAGGGGGAAGATTTACCTAGGGTGTTATACTAGAACCAAAATTTATATACATTATTTTTTTACACCTTTATTTTTACTATTTTTGGTTTCATTTAGGTTGGGAAAGTCACACATGCCTGAATTTTTTATAACAGCAGATTATAGGTTCACCATTGGTGTAGCCAACAGATAAATATATCTTATCCATTGTACATGTACCTTGGTGTGCATAAAAAATATATTTCCACTTTTAGTTTAGGGAACATTTTGTACAATGTATAGGGATAAGGATCATTTTTATTTGATCTAATGGAGCCACTCATGTGGATTCTTAGGATTGGGTTTGTGCATTTCGAGAGTCATGGAGACTCGGTATGTGGTTCATCTTAGAGTTGGCAGTAGAGCTTGGTGTATTTATTTGTGATCTATTAAATTTTAATATGTGGTTAACCCCTTCGGAGACTGCTTATTATATATTTGGTTCTCTTTGAGTTTTTATGACCATATTCCACATTTAATTTATTATAAAATTCATTTTTTGTTTATTTATTATTCATACTATGGTGTTTATCCATGTGTTTATTTTTTATGTCTATTTTTATCTCACTTTGAAAAGAGGGTATAGTGTATCCAATATATCTTTTAGACCCTCACCACTAGTCCAAAGCATTTTTTATATGGGTAGGTATGTTCGAGGCCTTATGGAGATCCAGATTGAGTGACATGTCTGGTCAACCTTGGTAGGTTCATTAAAAAATGGAATCAAATATATCTGGTTTCATGATATCTAGATTAGGAGGTTTAGGAATGTGTCATAACTTGTGATGGATAATGGACCAGTGTTCCATGAACACCTTTTCTGATAGGAAGACCAAGTTTCCTGGGAATGGGACCACTGTTCTTGGTTTCTATTTTTATGGTTGTGTGATTTCACCAAGAATGATGTTCTTGGGATTCTACATCAATGGTTTATTCTGGTTTTTGGATCTTAGCCCATGGGAAATGGTATATTATTCATGTATAATTCTAGGCGCATATGATTCAATAACATATTATTATCAATGGTATTTTCACTGATTATGGAGATTCGGTTGTTTTAAATTTCTCTAATAACCTATATGGTGTATTAGATATATATCCTTGGTGTAAATATATGCAACTGAACCAAATGTGTGTGTGTATATTTCACATGATATTCCATGTTGATCTTGGGGTGAGATGTTTTCTGGTGATGGATATGCAGTCCCTTCATCAAGGGATGCATAGAGACCCTTATGGGTTGGTGTGGTCTCTAAGTTTCCCATTGGTGGATCGATGAGGGTACAGAATATCGAGAGATATTTTGTTTTGTCTTGAGTTTCCATGAAGAGTTCATCTCCCTAAAGTATGAGGTTTATATTCCTTAGGAGGGATTTGTTCCTACAATGTGTTGTTTTTTGGGTATTGTAGTGGGTATTAAGTTCCTTATATCATATATTACTTTTTTTGGAATGGATTTTCTTCTTTAGTGGGTCTAATGATGCATACTTTCTATATGGTTTGGTTGAGAAAGAGGATTCAAGTTGTTTGAGATGTGGATTTCTAGGAGTTCTCCTGGTCTCAGGGCTAGCATGAGATTGTGCACATTTTTATAGATACAAGGCCTTACTCATATTTGGTTTTTCCTTGGGTAGTGTAGTGAGAGAGTGGTTGGATAGATGTGTATTTAGATCAGTAATCGAGTGGAGGGTAGTCATATGGTTTATCTTTTCATGATTGATATGCCTTGGATTTGAAAAAGGAGTATTGATGGTGATCTAGTGTGTTGGAACTAACCCGTATAAGGAGAAAGGTTAATGATTTTAGGCATTATATACTATCTTCATTATGAATTAGCCCATGTTATCATGACTCATGTTTCACATTTGGATCCAATTTAAAGAAAACCTTTTCAGTGGGAGAACACAATAATTTTTTTGAGGCCATGAAGATTATTTCAAGTGATTTATTCGGTGTAGAGTTTATAGTTTATGGTGATATGATAATGATCATTAGATGATGTGGTTTTTCATGCGGGTTCTCAGGTGTGATCAGTTTGGACATGTCTAACCACTATGCTTGGTGATGGACATAGCGTGGTCCATATGGATTTCTATTTTGTTAGTGAGGTGGTGATAATAATACTCATATGGTGGGAAGTATCATATTGATAATTAAATTGGTATTTAGTATCCATGGTTACGTTTGGAATGTGGGTATTTTCTTGGGTGAGGCAAAAACCCATCATGGGTTCTAGGTTTGGGGTTAGGCCCCTCTTATTTTCTTCTCTTTTATATTAAATTTTTTTCCTCTTTTACCTTATCCCAATTTGATTACCATCCATTCCAATTGGTGATTTTTTTTCACATGAATGATAGAGGTATTTGGATATAGAAAGGAAAGGCAGGAGGAGGCAACTCCAAGGGATATGGTCTGGAAGTATATTATTTCTTGACAAGTGCGTGGCATGAATCTGGTGCAAAGCTTTAACGGTTTCCTCTAGGTGTTTTGAAACATTTAATGTTTTTTTATGATACCCAATTAGACTATCAATTATTATGTTTTAAATAATTTTTTTGTTTCTTTGAGTGTCATGAGAGCCCATATAGTGCATGTTTGGGAGGAATCAGGTCTTCAGTCCATTCTTGGGGTTTTCTGTTCAGGAAAACCCATATATATGACATGTGGTTCAGAAAATACACATTTTTTTGTTCATCCTATTCTGATAATAGGTTAAATTTGGACAATATATCTAGTATTTGGGATTTAACTCCACGTAATTACGACATGTGGTGTGGTTGGGGGTAGACTAGCCACCCCGTTTCGAGGCGTTTGGTTATGTAGGGTACACAAATAGATCCCAAGTGAAGAAAAAATCCAGTGAGCACATACTATTCATAGAAAAACACCGTGTGGGGCTACTTAGCTCAATATACATATGGGCACCCAGTGTAGGGTACACACTGTGCACAAGGTTCACAAACCATGCAATTTAGAGAAGTAAACACTTAGTGGAATGTGTTGAATGGCTAGAGAGGACTGTTGGGGGAACACATCATTTAAATGAATTAAACACCATGTGGTTTTCTTACCTTATCTTGTTTTTTTGTTTATTCTATGTTTTCAAAATTAGACCTGAGTGGAGTCCATTCTTATAATTTTTACTCATAGATCTTGATATATGTACCCTTTTACATTTTAGAGGACATTTAAATAGTTTTCTGGTTTTTCTAATAATTTGTAGGGGGTTTTGTGAGGTATGGATTCTTAATCCTCAAACCATATAGGTTTTGAGATGTGAGGTCTGGGTGAGGGTGGTGAGCTCGATGATCGTCCTAGACTAAGTGTTTCATGAGGATTTGATTGAGGTAATTTGATAAAAAACATGGAGGGATATATCAAAAAGTATCTCTAAGGAGAATAGGGATTTTCCCTTAATGTCAAGACTAATTATTTGAGGATATAGTTGTAGAGGATAACATCCTTCACTTGTGGATCAAATCTATTGTAGCCTTTGGGATGGGTTGATGTTGTCGTATGGTGGTTATGGATAGGTTACATTGTGATTCTGATAAGATTATGAGGGACTCTTAGGGATTTCCCTATGTAATCATTAATAATTAAGTGATCAGTGGATTCTATATTCAACTATTGAGAATTCACATGTGGCATGGTGTTTCATTGGATGCCTTTTTTGGACGAGATGGTACCTAAGGATTGATTATGAGTCAGGAAGGAAAATTTATGTTTTATTTCATGGGATTTTCAGTATGGTTTATCTTTTTCCTAGGAGCCATTGTGGGGTTTCCTAATTTTGAGGTGTTCATGTGGAGCATTGAGAATTCCCTTATTTACATTCTTTTCTTTCGGATTCATTTCATGTGTGTTGTTGATTGAGGATCATTTGGAGGCTAGTGATAGCCATTTGGGATACTTCCACATTTGGGATGTCATGTGCTTTAGATGAGCTATAGTAACCACTTGTATAGGGTCTTTCTATAACTATATAAATTAGGCTAGTTTTAGATCCTTTAACATTCTTGTCCTGAGAGATTCAGTGAAACAAGGGAGTCTTTAGTCTAATGTCACTTGATGTTGTGACCATGTGGACTATGGGAGTCTCAAGTTTTGTTTTTCCCTATGAGTGTTCATTAAGAACCCATGGTGGATATTTTAATGGATTATGAGATATAGGGAATCATGTGAGATGTGTTCTTTAATGATTAAGAGTTGATTGAAACTGCTAGTTCATCTTCTTCGATAGTGGGTTCGAGAGTTTGATCGTCCAATGTTTGGCTGTCCTTGGGCTATGATGTTTAAGGTAAATGTTTCTAGGGAAATTGGTTTTGGGAGGAGAACCTTGAGATATATTAGATCTTGAATTAGACATGAGTTTGATCTGGTTTTCTACTCTATTGTATCACTATAAGTAGACCATTTTATGGAGATAATGGATGATTTGGATAATTGGACCCCCTCTAGTTTAGGTTGTTCATTATATAGAGGGTATTTATTTCCAATGGATGTCGATTTCTCCTGGTTATGTGTATATAGCCCATAGGGTAGTGCATCCATCAGGTTTATATGGATGGAACCAATTGGGAATTGTATCTATTAGGATCATGTTGGAGATTTATTTTTTCTATAATGGTTTTGGGAAATTATAGTTTCTCCGACATGTGAAGGGGACATTCTATCGCTCATTCAGATCGTGTTATTGGATTCATAGAGCCTAGTAGACGTGTGTTTCCATGTAGACACATATGGTTTTTTCCTAGGGTCCATAATTCATTTCATTTCATTTAAAATTCTTAGAGATCCTATTTAGATCTATATAATATGCTTAGTGTCATGTGGATAAGATATATAGATTATATAAATATTTAGGTGTGGGCTGAATAGGGGAAGATTTAGCTTAGTTGTTATAATAGAACCCCCAGTTGGATTATTTCTTTGTTTCTTTATTTCCCTATTTATTTTTATATGGTTATTTATTTATACAAATTTTTTTATATTTTTTCTAGGCTTGGGATATCATATGTTCATACACTCTTCATGACAACAAATTATAGGTTTACTATTTGGGGTGGTCTACTGAGATTTATTTCCCACCCATAAATGGCCACCACGATGTGTGTGTAGAATGTATATAATATTTCAGGTTAAAGCATAGGTTGTGCAGTGGATGGGCCTAAGGAACATGGTTTCTTGATCAATTAGAGATGATTGTGTCGATTCTCAATATCAAGATAGTTTAGTTCAAGAATCATGGTGACCGAGTATGTGGTTTGTCTCAGATTATCTAGTAGATTATGATGTATCTATTTTCATTTTTTATATTTTGTTTATATTAAAAGACAACAGAAGAACCACAAGTTGTATTTTTTCATTATCTAAAATTGTATGACTGTAGGTCACTCCTAATTTAATATAACATTATATTGTTTTAGTTTATTTTTTATGCATACATTGATGATTATCTTTATGGATGTTTTGTTTATTTCTGATTTGATTTCACTCATACAAGAGGGAATTATATCCCCAAAATATATTTTAGAACCTCATTGCTAGTATAAATCATATTCTATATGGGGAGGCTTGCTGGAGGCCTTTTGGTAAGCCAAAACGGGTGATGTGTCACGTTGACCCTCACTCGTTCATTATAATGATTGATCTATTGATGATAAACCAATGTAGGTTTGAATTTTTTATTTTAATTACAATGATTAAATATTTTAAAAATTAATAGTAATGAATTTGGATTTAATAATTTGTGGTTGATATATCATTCACCACTCTCCTGATGTATGAATCTATGTGTCTATGGTTAGTTTTGATGGAATTATGCACTAAAACGAGCACGTACATAGCATAACCTATGTTGACTGATCTAAAAAATGGTAAAAGGCCCTATTTTATAGTGTTGTATGAATGAAATTGTCATGTAGCATGAATACTTGATAGTTCCATCATTATCTCACCAAAAATAATTCTATGCCAGAAGGATTTGAAGGTTCTTAGGGATTGAAGAAAATTGTTGGCCATGTTCCCAATAATGTTTTTTTTGACAGATTTTTCAGACAATAGTGAGGATCATGAAGCACATTTTTAGGTTTCATATGATTCTAATAACACTTATTAGACATAGATAAAAAAAATTAAACCAAATTTAAGGACTTCCCATGTAAAATAAATGAATAAAACATGTAAAACTAAAATTATGAAAAAATATAAATTAGAATACCTTACACTAAAGAGAATGTTGAAACTCTTGATCTTCATTTGATGAATTTGATAAAGATATTAAAATGGAGGGAAAATATTCCAATATAAGAAGTTTTAACATGATGTGATCTGAATAGCTCAACATTTGAGTGGAAACCTATCTTCCTCTATGACTTAGTACAACCTCAAGTTTAAAGGAAGAAGATGAAAAGAGAAATAGGTTCTAGGGATCTTTATCTGTGCATGATGAATTCATAAAAACCTATAACCATTGAAAGGGAGTAGTATAAGTAATCCACATGAATATTTCTTCAACTATTTCATTTACTCGTGTGTTTATAACACTTGATTAAATCCAACTTTGGAAAGATTAAGCATCAAATGCATGAATATATATAACCCCCATATGTTTCATCTTATGAAATGGTTTCATTAAATGATAGATTCACTAGAGAATAGAATGGGTTTCCACCACACATTTAATAATATACCCAATGGAATTAAAATCATAATTTTCATGAAAATTGATATACCATATAAATATATATATCATAAATGATAGAAATATTCCCTAAATCATTAAATATATATATATTTCAAGGATTGTATGAAAATATCTATTTTCATAAAGACTGGGTAATATCATTTATAAAACCTATTTCAATACTTATCATATAGATGATTCTATATTTTATGCAACTATCATTTAATAAACAATTTCATAATAAAAAATTATTTGGAAGAAATTCATTCTTTAGAAAAAATCATTTACTAACTATATTATTTTTCCATACATTATAATTAAGGAATAAATGAGACAACACCATTGAGTTTCCGTATATGATTAAATATATTATTTACATGGTATGATAGTGTGTGTGGTATAATTATTCCTTGATAAAACTACAAAATATCTATAGATCGCTTTATATTTTTCCTTTTATTACTGAGATTCTAGCACACCATGGTAGAAAATAAGAATCATGTATGTACGACATGTGACTCTTTCGACATGTGGATACAACATAGAGGTAAGACACTTTGTTTTCCACATATTTATCCCAATAAAACCCATGTGAAGGAATTGAAAGATGATGAAATGGATCTTCAGTTTAAGGCACGCAAATTTATAGCATGTTCTTCATTTTATTTTATTTTTGGGTTTTATACTTCATGCATGGTAGATCCTTAGAAAAGGGTTTTAATCACTTCCAATAGATTTGAAAATAATTATTATACTCTTACAACCCCATCAGTTTTATCAATGGGATCCATTCTTATGTTTTATAAAAATTCAATGAAATGATGTAATTCTAGATTATTAAAGGGGATAACCCTCTTGTTGTCTATAAATGTAATGATAATCGGTTCGCTAACCATACATAGTTATGATGCATAAGGGAAACTAAGGAATTAACAATAAACCATGTGTTCTATATATGGGTCTTCATAACTTACCCTTATGTTAATTAATGGTTATGTAAAGGAATTTTAATTTTTCAAAGGGTTATGTAATGGTAACTGACTGATTACCCTTATGAGATTGCCTTATATAGAATGTTTTAATAAGGTTGATCTCAAGATTACCTTTATTAAAATGTGTATTATAAAGTGATTACCCTTACACAATGGGTTTTATGTAAATCATACCATGTTTGTTACCCTTAAACATAAAATTAGAGATATAGTTACCCTTATATAAAGTGTTTGAAGGTTTCAGATGTATTTAAAATTCCATTTGGGAAAATAATAATTATAGACTTTATCATATTCAGTGGATAATGTTCCAATTAGATTGGATGAGGGAATAAATCATCTTAGGATATTTCTTTGATGATTTTGTTATTTGTACAAAACAATTTTCAGTAAACCACTATTTCATAGGGAGGAACCAAATTAGATAATGTCTATTGGTCAACCACATGCAGTCTATTGATCTAATGGATTGTAGAGCACTAGTGTAGAAGATCTATCAACTTATGTTTTTTGCTTAATCAATTCATTTTCTTTCAGGCTTGAAGTAATCTATCTTGTTTTTCTCAACCTTGATAGGATGAGATAAAGAGGAATCTATAAATAAGTATTTCATGCACAAAAATTATGAATTGTCATTAACTCTACACAAAATATATATGAATATATTTATAGAGTTGGAGTTAAGGTTAAAAATTATTACATAATTTCAAAACATCCCTTAAATAATATAATAATCCTTATCTGAACCCATGATTTATAATAATAATATTATTATTATATGGTGTGCAATAATTCACACAATGATAAATATTAGTTTACTCTCATGTAAATTTATATATTTCACTCAATATAGTCATGGTCCACTCATCCTCCTCAATATTTATTGAATATCTAAATAAATAATTAATTAATTAATTATTCACAAATAATATTATAATCACATTATTGGGAATAAATATTTATTAAATACAAAATAAATAAAATAAATATTTTATTAACTTCCTGAAAAATAAATATTTGTTTCTGATAAATCCCAAATAAAATTATTCCTTGGTCTCAAGAATAATAATTATTCCAATAATTAAATTCATATAAAATTTAATTGAGATCAATGAAAATCCTTTGTGTGGGACCTTCTAGGATTCTTTATCATTGACATTAATCGGGTTTGACTAAAGTCCAATATTACTCTCTAGTAATGGGTAGAGGAACCTAAGAGAAATAAGTTAATATTGCAATGTCAAAAACCACAAATGAACAGTTACTATGTAATATAATTACTTTATCATAATATTTCCTTTGTAATGTTTCACACACATCTCATTAACCATAGTTCTTGATACACGTTTCTTTGAGTATCTGAAATAATCACATCATTACACCATGATCATGGAATTTAATTCAAAAGTTAATTTTCAATCCATGGGTCGAGATATCAACTTCTATAATGATGGAAAATAAAAATCCTTCTGTGGATTATTAATTAATAAATAATAACTTATAACACACCCAATGTATCTAACATCACCATGAACTTTGTTATCATGTTTTAAAAAATACATCAAAGTGTGTGAGTCCATATATGCATTAATAATAATCTTAAATTTTATGGTCCATTTTACTTTCCCATAGATAGGAATATACAGGGAAACATAAACACATATAATTCCTACTAGAATCTATGTTATCATAATCATTTATCTTGGAGATTACTAAGTGATAACTTTTAAAAAGAAGTATCATATGCTTATGATTACTCATACCTAATAATCAATATTCTATATCTCCAATCATGGTTTGTTATCTGAATTTAAAAAAATATTTAACAAAATCTTTAGGGTATTTCAAGGTTCTAATTATATCAATTAACTACTATGAACATATCAATGTGGCAGATACTCTAGGAAATTATTATATTAAAGTCATGTAAAATAATAAAAAATATATAATAAAATGTATTAATAGTATTCAAAAAATTGAATATAAATGAAATAAAAAGTAAAATTAGTTGTTTTAGAATACCAAATCTAATATACTCTTACTTATACAAGTAAAAACTACTAATGATTTTTTTTCTACTATATATCTCAGGATGTTCATGTTTTGGATGTTTTAATACTTTAGTCCAGGGGTACCCCATGATGTCATCCTTGGGAATAGTGCTGATTCTGACGTCACAACATTGAGAAAAATAACTTAATAGATAATAATTATATAGTATGTGATTATTCTACTAATGTTCCTTTAAGAGAGGTGTCATTCCAATATTATCACAATAAAGTGTGATAGGGTCATTATTGATACGCACCAACTCAAACTCTTGGATGAAGTTACACATCCAAACTTCATCTTTAACTATTGTAGAAGATGTAACATCCTCAGACACTACTATGGAATCTATGAAAAGAACTTTCATTGAGATCTTACAAATCTTAAAACCTCCATCGATATTGAATATGTACCCCTTCTATTATTTCAATTAGTCTTGTTCTATTTATAAACTAGAGTATGTATATATTATAATGAATATTTCTTCATATCCTAAATAAACTATGAAAATATCCTTAGTAAACCACAAAATCTCAAGGATAGTATTGATTTACATCAATTAGTGGTAACCTAGGTTAACATGTTATTTCTCAAAAAAATCTTAATGTGTACGAGACATCAAGCACAGTACATAAAATAAAATACATGACTGGCCAAATCTCTGATGTATATGGAGTCCCTTACATCCTCAATATTTCCTCATCTGTATGAGGGCACATTTTCTTTGAAATTTGAATGTATTTTGACACTATAAAAATTACCCTCATGGATTTTTATATACTTAATCTCTTTATCATCTTTTTAATATATGTTCTCTAGCATAGTCAAATAAACCTCTTAGAACTATCACGATGGATATTGATCTAAATAATATATGATGCTTCACCTAATCCCTTAATGGAGAATCATGTGTTTAAGAAGGATTTAATGGACTGTAGAACTAGTATTCGGTTTCTAATAGTTATCACATTATTGACATAAACTAATAAAAAAACAATCCCACTACCACTAAACCATTTATAGACACAGGGATTACATTCATTATTTATGAAACCAAATTCTATTATGGAATTATAAAACCAAATTTTTCTTTACCTGTATGTTTTCATTAATCTATAAATCCATATTTGAAATTTTCATACCTTGTCGGTATCCTTTGTTGTCACAAACCCTTTAGGTTGTGTCATATATAAATCTTCTAGAAGGTTTCTATTTGGGAAGGATGTTTTGGAAACTATTTTCTGAATATCATTATGATTTTAATTCACAATGGATATTATAATTTTGATGGATTTTTATATTGTAATTTTAAAAAGGATTCATCATAGTCTATTCCCTGACATGTAACATCCTGTTACCTTATTTATAGTATTCCATGAACCTTTTTTGATATCATTTTATTTGGGTCTTATTTTGGGGTCATTCCAGGCAAATTAAGAAAACATTGGAAGCCTAAGGGTTTTTGCATGATTGACACACTGTTAGGGAAAACTGTGTAATTTGGCCCAGCAGACTATAAAGTTTGGCCCAATTATTTTTCCCCTATTTCAATCCACTAGAAGGGGTGCACAATTTTTCCAAACTCTGTAACCAACCCCTCTAAACTATGCAACCTCAAACAGTAATGATTTTCATGGTTGGTGCATGGTTTGAAAAACTATTCATCCTCCTAGGTGATACTATGCACCCTACCAATAAGGGTGAATAGCTAGGGCACATGGTTTTTCTAACATTGTAGCCCTACCTAAAAAACTATGTATGTGGGATTTAATTACCCCCAAAATTTTTATTAAAATATTAAACCCTTTCGATTTAACCCCTAATGATCCTATTTCAACCCTAAATCAAATAATTTTCCTCGATGGAATAAATAGGATATTTTTGATTCCTCAAACTCCTATTCTTGATGAATCAAAGCATCATTGATCTCATTCTACCTACTCTAGGTAAGTGTATCTCTACTCAAGTTGTTTCTTCTGATATCTCTTTATATCCTCCTTAGAGTGTGATGAATCATCGTGTTATTGATTAATATAAACTCCATTTTGATTGATCTTTATTCTAGGAAATTCTTCTTGATCTTTATTGCATTCGTTCTCCATTGGAATTACCTATTGAGGGATTTATGCATTGTGATATATTGATTAAAAGTAGTTGGTTCTATAATTCTTTTCCCTATGATTGAAATCCTATATTGCATAATTGAATTGAAATGAGTTCTAAATTGATTTTATGACCCTAATTTTAAAGGATTTGATGTGTGATTTGAAATGGAAAGGAAATTGTGAGAACCCCAAATTTAATGGAATATAAATGTGGGGTATAATTTTAAAATTAATGTCTATATTTTGAAATTAATTTGATTAATTAATTTATAGTTTAATATTGATAAAATTTGAATAATGTGAATGATGATCTGAAATGGAATGAATTGATTAAAACCTTTGTTTTGGTTTTAAAATGAAAAAGGTTTGTTAAAAACTTACATCTTGGCTATTGTAATTTGAATTGATTTGAAATATTTTATTTTCCCTTATTTGATTGATTGATCATTTGATGAAAATTTTAGACTAGGATGTTAGTGGTAACTGGTACAAGAATTCTTAGACCTTGACTATTGCAAAATGGATTGATGACTTCAACTATAACTAAATAATTTCAATGTGAACTCCTGATAGGGCTCCACTCTGGGGGTGTATATGGCCCATGAGGGTTCTTCATTTGGTGTGTAGATTGATTTTTGGGTTCATACCTATCTTGAGACAAGATCATTATTGAGATATGTGAGGATCCTATTACCTGAAAAAATATACTACAGTGATATTTTACATGTTTCTAAGGTTTTTTTAATTAATTATACATGTCATTGATTACTTAACTATTTTATTCATACTAGCTGCATTAATCTAGTTTTGATATATCTTCCATATCTTTTCATGTAAAATCTTGTTTTGATTTAAAATATGTGAATATAATACCATGAATTTTTTTTATTTTGAAATGAAATCATTTTTGGTTAAATTGTTATGGCATTGATATATAACATCGTGTGAGACCCTACTGTGATTTATAGTTGAAACCCTACCTTTTCCTTCGGATTTTTTTAGATTTTATTATGTTAGATCTAAGAAAATAGATAGTTTCACATGAAGGTGTTTGATGTTATTGAACCTTGGGATGGGGGATTGATTATGTTGACTAGTAGATTTATTGTCCACTTATTATATAAGAGTTTCTATGACTTTTTTCTGGTTGACATTTCTATTTCATTTGGGATGTTTATCTATCTATTTAGGTACTGTTTTGCCTGTTTTATTTTGGTACTTTCTTCCTTTGGAATGTTGTACATATAGACTTTTATATTTTTTATTTTTCTATTTTTTGGAAAAATAATTACTTCTTCCATCTTGTATGATGCCAAATTCCAGTCCCCAACTGATGGGGATTTGTAATGCCCTTTTTCCTATGTAAGATCCAACTCAGGTATCCCAGTACTAGGGTATTTCGGTTGGTTTGTGACAAATTGGTATCATAGGTCTCATTTTAGCATCTTTCCTTGATTCCCGTATGAATTTCAGGATGTATTAATGGACTTAATTGGTATTTGTGAGTGAGTGTATGGACATATCTCACTATAACTATCCTTAAGTCACCATGGATGTTTTGGAAATGTATATTTAAGTAAATTTTTTATTTTATTCTAGTATTATTATTACCTTTGAACTGATTATGATGAAATACCAATCTTAAATTAATTCTAGATGGAAAATATATTCCTATATCTCTTATATGATTTGCTTCTTTTTATATCATTTATGATTTATTCAGTGTTATCTATTGATGTTGTGTATCCTCATGCCTCTAAGAAGATGTGTGAATAGGCCCTACTAATAAGATTAAGGTGAACTATTTTGATAAAATCCTCTAATGATATAGAATCTTATCAAGATACTGGTGTAGACTATCCAAGCTCTAGGAAAAGTACCCACACTCATTCCCATTCAGGATCCGATAATTTATCCTCAAAGGGATGAGTATCATGATCATGCTCAAGAGTCTCTTACTTAGAATCCACAAGATATCCAGGTCTCTAATGATTCTAGAAAGGCCGAGGACTAGTTTAAAAAGATAGAGATTCTTTTTTAGTTCTTAGATATACCTAAATTTATTAATGTGAAATTTCATACCTTTAATCTGGAAGGTTCTAGTGGAATATAGTATGATTCGATGGTGATGGAAAATAAGAATGAGGTTTTTGAGTGGAAGTATTTTCAATTTATTTTCAATGATCACTTCCATCCAGAATCTTTGGTATTGGAAAACTCCACAGAGTTTCTTAAAATCTAGTAGGGTGACACGATCATGATTCAGTATTAAAACTACTTTTCCTATATTGTTTAGTTTTCTTTCGAGGTGGTGACTAATG
Organism: Viscum album; assembly: GCA_963277665.1. Classification (NCBI taxonomy): domain Eukaryota; kingdom Viridiplantae; phylum Streptophyta; class Magnoliopsida; order Santalales; family Viscaceae; genus Viscum; species Viscum album. The sequence goes on along the minus strand of OY728147.1, from coordinate 391,990,727 downwards.
AGAAGATAAAGGTATGATGATTTCAAATGGTTCTTTAATTTGACAATTTATATTATATTTTATTACTAAATATAGCTTCTTATATTGATGATCTGGATAGATAGTTGATGTTTGAGCTTGACATGGTTGGTAAGTCATAGTTAATAGATGTTTATTTTTCTCCCAATGGAAGTTTAGTGATTTTACATAATGAAAACAGGAAGTTTTAAGAGTTTCGTGGAGGTTCAAGATTGAAATAATCTTCCAGACCTCCTGTAGTGACAATAAGAGGCCCATTAACTTGACAATGTTTTTGTAAGTTTGGGAATACAATATTTATTTCTACTATAATGACAGTTATCTATATTTCATGTGGTCTCTCAAGAACACTACATATGTGTTTTGATCGATCTTTAGATTTGTGTAGGGGAAAATATTATCATTTCCAAAAAGTATTTTGGTGTAGTAAAATTCTGTATAATCTATGGGGTTCTAGACACATGAATCTAGAACGAAGCTTCTTCACATAGTGGAAGAGTCAATAGATGAAGCTTATATAGTTCCAGTGACTGTTAGAGGTACAATCTATATTAGTGAATAATTTATTTGATACTGGTTTATATCACTTTTTTATATAAACACATATTATGAACCTACTAAATATTCCCATGGAGCTTTTTCATTCTACAATGGATATTACAATGTCTCTTGGAATGAAGAGAGAGAAGAGTCTCTTTTTCCTGCTTGTGTTTTACCTTTATCAATGATTGACATTACCTGGAAATTTTTTGTTCTCAACATGAAACCTCTTAAAATAATTTTCAAAATGGATTGGGTTGTTTTTAATAATTCCTAAAATTAATTTTATATTTAAATTGTATCCTAAATAACATGTGATGGGGTGTGTTGAGTCTTTCATGGAGAATGGGACCTGAGGTCAAGTAGAGCCAAACCATCTTTTAAGAAGTTGGAAAGGGTAATATCAATGTGTCCTTTTGACTTTTATTTATAATATTTTACAAATAATCTCCCTTCAGTAATCGTTTATTTTTATAACATGTTTTCTTCTAATTTCTTAGGTCTACCACTGGTAAGGGAGGAAGAGTTTTATATTGATTTAGCACCTAGCACTCAATTGAAAATCTATTCCTTATTACCATGTGGAACCAATATATTTGAAAGAGATAAAGAATTATTTGTATGATCTACTTGAGAAAGGATTTATATTCCCATGTGTGTCACCTTGTGTGGATCGTGTTCTCTTTGAAATGAAATCCAATGGTACACTTCACCTCTATATTGACTACCGAAAACTCAATAAAGTTAGAGTAAATAATAAGAATCTTGGAACACAAATTGATGATATGCTTGATAAATTGAAAGGAGAAAAATGATTCCATATATTGATATTTAGTATGGTTATCACTAATTAAAAACAAAACAATCTTAAATTAAAAATACTAAAATCATAATAAGTTATGGTCACTTGGAGTATCTTGTTATGTCCTTTGGCTTGAACAATTCTCAAGTGGTCTTTATGGATTTGATGAAAAAATATTCCATGAGTACCTTGATTCATTCGTGGTGGTATTTTTGGTTGATATTTTTATTTACTAAAGAACTAAGGAGGATCATATTTATCATTTTAGAGAAGTCCTTTAAATATTGAGAGATCACAGACTTTACATGAAGCTTTCAAAATGAAATTTATTTATTTTGGAAGTGAAATTATTGAGACCCATGGTCTTGCAACATGGTATATCATTTTAACCAGATAAGGTGAAAGAAATTATGACATGAAAGAAGCCACATGATGTTTTTGAGACACAGATATTCTTGGGATTGGTAGGGTATTACAACATGTTTGTCAAATATTTCTTGAAGTTGTATTCTATGCTGACCACTCTCACTCATAAGGGACTGAAGTTCTTATGGAATGAAACATGTCAGATTTTATTATTTTATCTAAAACATCTTTTGGATTTGTTTCTAGTTTGTTCTCTTCTAGAGGCTGGGTGGGGATATGTGGTCTTCTATAAAGTATCGGGTTCATATTTTGGTTGTGTTATTATGAAAAGTGAACATGTGGGTGTTTATGATTCCAAAAATATTAGGTCACACAAGAAGAATTATCTGAAACTTGATCTCAAACTCTCAATTTTGATGCATTCTAATATGATTTGGTGACATTGCTTTTTTATAGAAAGGTTTACTATTTATTCTAAACACAAATTCCTGATGTCTATCTTCTCTCATAAATATTTTAACCTCCAATAGTGTAATTGGGTGGAGTACCTAAAATATTTTGATTTTTACATTTCCTACACCTCTGAAAGGGGGGATTTCATTACTGATGCTTTGAGTTGGAAACACCCAACCTAGTCCATGTAAGAATCATCAGAAGAGTGGATCTTGGTGGTTATTTTTTCAGAGTAACAGCTTGGAATCTGAGAGTAAGATCCCAAGGATATCTTTTTTATTTTTTGTTTGACCTCCTCTCTTATTGAGATGTTTTTTCGAGAGTAATATTTTGATGATGAATTCCATAGAATTAGAGACTCTCTTTATAGTAGGTAAGACATCAGTGAGTATACATTATTTTAAAATGGAATCCTATGTATTAAGAATCACTTTGTTGTACATTTTCCCATAAGAAAGGATATAATGGGTCATTTCCATAATTCCTAGTGGGTGGTTCACCCTATAACCATGATGATGTTTTATGATATTCATGGATGATATTGGTGGATAGGTATGAGAAAAGACATCGCTAACTTTTTTTCTCATTATTATACTTATCATCATGTCAGGTTTAAGCACCAGATTCCTTTTGGATTTCATCATCAACTTTCAGTGATGACTTTTAAGTGTGTTGAGATCTCTATGGACTTTGTGGTTGGGTTTTCATGTACCCCTCAGAAGAAGATTTTGATATGGTTTGTAATAGATCATTTGAACAATTCAGCTCACTTCCAACCCATTCAAGACATAGCCATTGTTGATGAATTGGGACATCATTATGTGTAGGAGATTTTCGAATTGAAAAGAGTCACTTCTGCTATAGTTTCTAATTGGGATCCTATTTCACTTCATTCTTTTGGTGAGGCCTTTATGAGGAACTAGGATCCCAGGTATGTTTTATCATAACATTTCATTCATAGATGGATATCCAAATAGAGATAGATATACAAATTCTTGAAGATATTATTTTCTCATTCATTCATAACTTTGTTGGATCTTGGGATGTCCAATTAGGAATGGTTTATTTTTTCTTATAATAATAGTTACCATTCAACAATTATAATGGCTCTTTTTTGGGGACTTATATATCTTTCCTTATAAATCTCCACTATTCTGGTCATATATTAGTGAAAGTTCTTTTATTGTTATGAATTTGGTATAATAAATGGTTGTGAAGTTTCAATTGATTCGTTAGAGAATGTTGATGACACCAAGCTAGTACAAATATTATGTTGACTATCATATATGACTTCCGGGGTTATCAGTTGGCGGTAAGGTGATTTTGGGAGTTTTTCCTCATTTGGGTCATCAACGGATTGGGAAATAGAGGAAGCTTACACCATAGTCTATGGGATATTTTGATGTTATTGATTAGGTAGGGAATGTGGATTATCTTTTAGAACTTCCACTATAATGGACATTTATACATCATGTTTTTCATGTATCACCACTTTGGAAGTATCTTTCTTACCCATATCAAGTCTTGAGATGGGAGGATATTGATGTTGAGACAAAAATCTCTATGACTGGTCTTATAGTTAGTATTTTTGATTTTGAAACAATGGTTCTTTATGGGAGGATGATACCTTTAGTTCATGAGATATGGTATCATTTTTCTAATTCTCATGAGACTTGGGAGCATGAGCAAATAATGTGAGAGCATAGGCCTCATCTCTTTAACATGGAATATTCATGATAGTTTTTATAGGGACATAAGGTTCTTATGTTGTGAAGGTTGTAATATCCCATTGACTTTTTTTAGTTATCTCATGATACGTTTTATTTATATCCTTTAAGTATGGTCTTATTTTGGGGTTGTTCTGGGATAGTTTAAAAAATTCTATAAGTCCATGGTTTTGTGCATGATTTTTCCAAAATTAAATAAAATAATGTGGGTTTTCCTATCAAATCATGTGCCGTTATCAAATCCGCTAGAAGGGTTGCATAGTTTTTCAAACTATGCAGATAGACCCTCTAAACCATGAAACTTCAGATAGTGAGGATTTTCATGGTTGTGGAAATGTTTGAGAAACCATGCTCCCTACAAGGAGAAACCACACACCCTACCTTTAGGGCCACACATTTAGGGCACATGGTCAGTCTAACCATGCAGATCTTCCTAGAAAACCTTGTGAATATGTTTTAATTCTGTTTAAAATTTTATTAAAATTGTATAAACCCTCCAGTTTAAACCATTATCACCCTGTTTCAGCCATAACTCTGGTCCTTTCTCCTTAAAGGTTCCCAAGAGAAAATCTTAACTACTCAAACCCATTTTCATGGTAGATCAAAGTGGCATTTATCTATTTCAATATTATATTGGTAATTGGATCTCCAATCATGTGGTTTAGTTCAATATCTCTTTCTATCATACTTATAGAGTGATGGATAATCATATGATTGATGTTCCTAGACTATATTTTTATGGATCATGGTTCTAGGATATATTTCATGGTCTCTATTTCCATTTTAACCAATGGAATTCTTTATTGTAGGTTTTGTTCATTTTGATATCATTATTAATAGTAGTTGTTTCCATTATTATTTACCTTATGATTTAAATACTATATTCATTAATTGAATTGAAATGATTTTTAATTGATTTAAAAAAGTTAATTAGAAAGGATTTTATGTGTTATTTTAAATGGAATGGATGTTTTGAAAAACCATAATTTTATAACATTTAATTATAGGAATATTTTGGAAAATTATTGGTAGATTTTAAAATTTATTTGATTAATTTATCGGTTGTTGAACTTTGAGAAAAACATATTAAAGTGAAAGATGGTTTGGAATGGCATGAATTGATGAAAATTCCTATTTTTATTTTGAAATTTGAAAGGTGTGTTGAAAACTAAAAACTAGGAAACTATTATTAAAATTGATTTAAAATTCTTGATTTCCCCAAGTTTGATTGATTCGTCATTTGAAGCACATGTCTTCTTGTATAGTTAGTGGTAACTGGGACAAGCACACTAGGACTTTAAATCATTACCAATAGATTGAAGATGAAAACTATAATTGAAAAATTACACCATTAATGCTCAATATGGTTCCCTTTTGGGGGGTGTAGTTGGACCATGAGAGTTCCCTATTTGGGGTTTCGATTGATTTTTTTGTGCACACATATCTTGATCTGAAATCATTATTGATATTGAAAAGGATCTTATTACTTAAACTTGCATACAATGAGGATTTTATACATGGTGATATGGTTTTTTGAATTGATTACTCGTGTTTTTTATTATTTAACTATTTTATTCATGCCAACTAATTTATATAATTTTTTTCTATAAAATTTTTATTTAATATAGTTTTAATATATATTCGATCTATTTTGATATAAAATCATGTTTTGGTTAAAAATATGTGAATGGTATACCATACCATGTTTAATTTCTAAATGAAATCATATTTAGTTTAATTATCATGTAATTGATTATAGAACACTTATTAAGACCCCTCTAGTATTTATAGCTCACACCCTACTTTTTACTTTTAGTGTTTGTAGTATTCCAACACTAAGAAAATGGATGGATCCACTTGTAGGTGGATGATGTTCTTGGTCCTTGAGACCATGGATGGACGTTGGTGACTGGTAAAGCTATTGTACACTTGTTAAATAGGAGTTTTTAGGACTTTTTTTTAAAATACTCTTTCCATTATGAGGTTTATCTATCTATTTGGTATTATTTTACCAGTTTTTTATCTATCTCCCTCTGGAGTGTTTTACATATTAACTTGAATATTTTATGTTCTACTATTTTGAGTAAAAAAACATTCCCACTTTTATATTGTATGGTTTTAGGTTCTTATATCCAACCCATGGGTATCAGAAATTCCCTTTAAGAAATGTTATATCTAGCTCAGGTATTAGAGTACTAGGGTATTTGGGCTTGTTTGTAATATGACACTGTTTTAACCCTTTTTCATCCAATCATGACTTATAAGTATTGAATTGTCTATATATTTCCAGTTTCTTATTGAATTCCCATTTACAACCAATGTGCTTTACGTCTACCAAAATACAAATTTGATTTATTCTATATGGAATCTACTTCAGAGTCTATTGATTCATTCCACTTAGAAAAATCTTCTCAAGTTAATTATTTATTGAAGGATAATTAAATTATTATTATAAAAAAATTATGAGTCTCTATCCTTCCCTTAGGAAATGTTAGATCCATCTCAGGTATTAGAGTACTAGGTTATCTAGGATTATTCTCAACATGACACAATTTGAACCCTTTTATATCCAGTCATTCCTTATAAGTACTAACTTTTCCATCTATGTTTAGTTTCTTCTGGAATACCCATTTATAACCAACGATATTTAAATCAACTAGAGTATCTACCAAAATCCATATTTGGTTTTGGTATACTGAATCTACTTTAGAGTTCATTGATTTATTTCACTAGGAAATATCCTTTCTATTTAATGCTTCCTTGTAGAATAAAAAGATAATTACTATCAAAAAATTACATGTCACCATCCTTGGTGATAAGAAAATCATACCTTTATGGTTCTCTTACCTCTCTTGTACTCATATGTAGTACTTATCTCTTTGAACATTATTCTTCCATGAGGTTTTGTGGACTCTATTCTTATTCTAACTATTGTGTATCATGAGTTTGGACTTCATCGATGTCTATCTCACTACCACTATCCCATTTTGATATGTGATCCACTACATGAAATATTAAACTTCTATTAACCAAAACATTCTATTCTATAGGTTTATATGGGTAATATCCTTTAGTTTCTTTAGGATACCCTACAGTGATACACTTAGTGACTCTGGGTGCAATATTGTTACCAAAAATGGCCTTCACAAATGCTTAACAACATGATACTCATAAATGTGACAACATGGGTTTATTTTCATACAAAAGATGATATAGAATACCAGTTATTTCTTTATTTGTACCTCATTTTAGTTTGTATGATATTATTTGTAACATGTATCCAGAAAAGGATAGTGGATGGCACACATGCCTCATCATTAAACACAACATTTTTAAAAATGTGTGGTTCCTCACTTCACTTACACTATTCCACTGAGGTTTATATGGAGGAGTGAGTTGGGATAGAATCCCAGATTCCCTTTAATAAATAATGAATTCTTTATTAAAATATTATTTACCATGGTTAGAGGGAAATTTCATAATATTCTAACAAATAAGGTTCTCAGCTTCACTGTTATATTCCCTAAATCTATCCGAGGAAACTAACTTATGTAACATTAAGTAGAAATTTCCCTATCTACTTAAATTATTAGTAAATGATATGAAGTATGAGTACTAAACCCTTTAATAAATTGGAAATAGTTTACACATATTGGTATGTACTAATTTAATAATCCCTTTGGCCCTTTAACCTTTTCCATTAAATGGGGTTTTGTTTATTTTTCTTGTAAACATGCATGATGTACACTAAGTGGTTTTAGTTAAAAATAATTCAAATATCCAACTTAGTGAAATATATTGAAACACATTTCATTTTCATAACATATTAAATGATTCTTTTGTTGTGTGTGGCATGAGTCATTTAAACTATTTTTTTATTGAATTTTATTAATTGGTTTATGTAATCTAACCCATAAAGTATGTTATTTAAATGTTCTGAAAAATAAAAAATAATAATTATAAAATAAGTAACATTTATTCCAAAATTTTAAAATTATCCCATCTTCCTCGTGTAAGAATACATAAATAATATTTTTAGTAATAGATGGAACATAATCATATCCTTTTAAAACTTATATAATTCCCATCAGCACCATGAGGTGGTAGTCCCTAATATACACAAAAACGATTCTAACTCTGTTTTCTACTCGTAGGTCCACCTCACCCAAGAAAATATTCATGAGTCTAATTGTTTTATATATTTGACAAAAAATTTAAGCAGAACATGTTGTATCTATTACCCAATTTGTAGATACTGATAAATTGAACTTGATAACAAATGTACTTGAATATTCCCATTATTTCTTTTCCTAGGAACACTTTTATTCTGGTTTAATTCTTTCCAAATGAAAAAAATAACATCATTTCCCCTATGTGTCCCTTGATCCTTCCATTATTGGAAGTGAATTGCAATGGATTTTTATTTTTAGAGCTCTTTACATAGACTTTCATTTTATTCACTATATGGACCAAAGGATTTTCACACATTTTTTTCAAATCAAATTGGAAAAGAAGTGTGATAATTTCAAGAATATACTTATCTATGTTGTTCATACTGAAATTTACAATAAAATCTATAAATATCTAAGTATATGATTGAATAATGAGATCAGTGTACAATTATTTATGAAACATAAACCATATAACATCTAGGTGCTCAATGTATCCAATTAGTTTGACAATGTGAGGTCCAACTAGCATACCTTCTCTAAGTTTTCATTTAAAGAGTTCCTTGGATACCTCAAACCATTCACTCATAGATCTCATTATATAGAATATAGAGACTCTTGAGTATTCTATATGAATATATGTTTTCATGTGACGTCATGAGTTCATTATACGTAGATGAAAGTATTATACACTAACTTCTGACCACATCATCCATGTGTTCATCAAAGAAAATAAAACTCATTGTCACTTTCCTCTTTTTTAGGTTCCTCAGGCATTAAATATTCTTTTATGTATGTTTTTTTTCATAGAGGAACCCAACCTATATGTGTCTAAACTAATCATGGAAGTTACTACTAGTTAAGAGATTTAATTTCTCAAGAATTGATCACTAGGATAATGTGGTTGATGCACATTCCATTATTTTCATTATTAAAAGAACATATTGTTATCTATTTTGTTATTATAAATTATGTGAGAGATATTAATAGTTTTAATTATATTTTCTCTCCCACTATTATATAAAGTCATAATGTTCTTCATCATTGAAATAAGAATATATCGTCAATCAATACATTCTAGTGGAAAGGATCCATACATACCATCTTTATGATCTAGTCTGTTCACATAAAAATCATAAGAAGGTATTTAGGTAGGCTTTCTTTCCAACTAAAAACTAGAAACTCCTTGAATGGTTGAGTGGACTCCCCAACCTAGAAATCCTAACTAGGATTTCCTCAACATTATCATCCAAATTTATAATGAAAAGACTATAGTAACTAAATTCAAAACAAATATTTTTAATTCAACCCATCATATTAGATAAGACTCTCCAATAATTTAAATTGTCCCTAAATATGGTTTTAATTCAACCCATCAACTTAGATAAGACTCTCCAATAATTTAAATTGTCCCTAAATATGGTCTGAATTGACAGTTTCACTATAGTTTCATATTAATTTTGATTATAAAAGGTTTCATGAATTAATATTAAAATTGAGTTGGGTTTTTTCTAATTATGCATGAAATATTTTTTATCCTTTACATTTATTATTAATATTAATTGAATTTTACTTAATATATAAACCATGTTATGATAAAACATTTATGAAAAATACATTTATTTAAATCCCATATTTTCTTATTATTTTATTTACTTATGTGATTCTGGTCTTGCATCTGTAAACTAAGTCATGCATGATATAGAAATAAATAAATAAATAAATAACCCAATAAATATCTTATATAATACTTTATTATTGAGAGTAAGATAAATCAAACTTTGATCTTAGTAGAAATATCCTTATGTCGGTCTTAGAATGAGCTGTAGTATTCCACCTTGTCCACATGTGTATCACCTAGGTTAGTTTCTTCTTTGTTTTGTCTTGTGCCACCACTATGCACCCTATAATACTGATTTTATTACAATTTTTTATAACTCAAACAAAGGTGAGAGGAACTTAAGGATTGGTTTTAGATATTTAAATAAAAGTAAAATGATAATAAATAATTTAATAACAAAGAAGGAGGTATTACTTGAAGGAAATCATATTTTATTTAATAACTAATAAATCATCATCCAGGCAATAAAATTAAATTAAGTTAAATCAATCTAACCCTTTTACATTTCTAGTCAAATCTCATGATTAGTCATACACATACAACAAATCTGAAAAAGTTAACATTCTAAAATTCAATTCAATTCATTCATTATTGTTAAGATAAGAACACTTATAATAATAATTAATTAATTAATTAATTCTATTCATTGTATATACCATCTAACGAATTTTAGAGATACCCGTCATTAATGCATTAATGGGAAATTAAATGGAATAACCAATAATTACATATAATTATAGTTAATTAATTGAGTGTTTAATAATTATTCAAAAAAAATTTATATAATCAAAAACATCTAGTGCCAACTATATAATTTAGTTTTAATACTATAATAAATTATTTTACTATCATTTAATTATGTACTTTATTGGGAGACAAAGCCACATGTACTCATGAGTTACATTCCATGTTCGTTGATTACTATGTTTCTAGGATAAACACCTACTGTCTAATCATGTATATCAATCGGACTATATAGTGTGCATTAACTAGATACATTCCAAGGGTTTCACTTTTTGGGTGTCGGTGTAACCCACTAATTGACTCAGCATGTCCTTCAGACATGGGATCACATGACATGTACTTTGGGTACACTTCATGTGTTACACTTTCCATGTGTCTGCATAACCCACCAATTAACTCATTATGTTCTTCGGATGCTGGAATTAATGAGTTACATGATATGAACATTGGCTACGCACCATTTTTCTCATCAATTATCCAGGCAATCAGTCTCACACAGTTAAAAACTATGTTTTTTACCACACTGTTATAAATAATTTTTCTACTAAACCATGTAGACTACACAACATGTATTCCAGCTAAACATTGTGTAATATGAAAAATTATATGTCTCGTTGGCTTAGTCTTCACACGATGTACAGTAAACAAATCATGTATAATAGATTCTTGGTGTGTCATGTATCAAATGACATGTCTAGGTTTACAGAACATGGGTAGATGGTGTTTACTCTATATACACATTTTGTAACACAATCTACTGGCTAGAAACATTATCACCTCTTGATGGTATCTCTAATCATTCTCCACCTATTCTTAGTATTTATGAAAATATGAATATTTAATGGACAAAATTAAAATTTATTAATGTATAGTAATTGATCTTAGGATTAAATATTGAATAATATGGAACTAAAAAATTTAATCACAATTGTGTATAATTGATCAATAATCATTTAAATAATTATAAATTTAATATAAGTTCTCTCTCATACCACTTGAAGGTTCTAGATGTAGTGGAAGAGACTTTTGGAAAGTAACTATTAAGGTTTTTAATATTTGAATGGATTATTCGCCAATTTTGAAATACTTAAATGGAATGTACAATGAATTTTTTCAATAGAATATTGACCAATAAAGCTCAAAATAAGGAGATGATATTTTTTACATTAAATTTATAATCAGTTAATGTAAATTAAAAGGTATAATACTTCATCTTAGGATATTTTTTGATGATTTTTTTATCATATAAATCACTCATTAGTCTATTGTCATTGTGTAGGTAGGAACAAATGTAAATACACCCTTGCGGTGATCCAACTATGACCCTTTGATCTCTGAATTAAACTGGTGGGTTGTCTAGTGCTATAACAAGAGATCTATCATATATAATTATTTTTCATGATCCCTTCATTATCATTCAATATTGAAGGAATATCTCTTTATGTTTCTTATTTTTAAGAGGAATGGAGAAGGAGTAATCAAGATAAAAATTTGTTGTGTGCAAGAATTATCAATTTTCAATTAAACCAACAAAATATACGTAGCCATATATTTATAGTTCTATGGTTATGGTTAAAAAATAGTATTTAACTACACAAATTCACTTAATTAATACAGAATACCATATCTAACCCCATGAAATATTATAATTATAAAGATATTATTTTATGGTGTGTGTTAATTTGGGAAATAAAGAATACTATTTTAATAATATGAAAATTAATATTTATCATCGAATACAATCTTGGTCTACTCATCCTGCTTGAAATTTGTCAAATACATGAATAAATAATTAAATAAATTTTTATTCATTAATAAATATTCTATTTACAATCTGTTGAATCAATAATTTTATTTATAAAGGTATGAGGGAAGCCCCTACTTTTTTATAAAACTGAGAAACACCTATTATTTCTTGGAAGATGATTTCAATTACATGAGTATAGGGCTAGTGAACATTAATGAAAATTATATCATTGCCTGAATCCCTCAGTGAACTAATTCCAAAGAAGCCCATAAACTGGTGACATTTTATAAATTCCATCTAAATCATTATTGCATCTTTTTTTCATCTCAAATCCCAATCACATTAAAGTATCTTCCCACTCGTATGATGTTTCATTAGCTACTACTGAACCTGCACCCCAACAACCAATGTCGTTATGGTACCTCATCATGAAATATAGCCACACGTCGATCCACGTCACCATCTAAGACAAACTCTTTTAATGAATCTAGTCATTTAGGACCCCTTAGAGCCCTCCCACTACCACTACCATCACCTAAAAACCTCTGAGCATAGATTATTCTCGTCGAATCATTAATGCCAACTCCTTCCGTCGCACTATCATAGAGGATCTCTCCAATGAAGTAGCAACCCTCCCACTTTCCTCTATCACTACCACCCAATTTAATTGTTGCCATTTACATCAAACTGGGGTCAAACATTGATTGAATTCACAATTGAAACTCCCCAATTCCAATCAAATAGGGGGTTATGTAAAATAAATATTTATTAAATAGTTAATAAATAAATTAAATATTCTATTCACTGTACTGAGAAAAAGTATTTGTGATTAATAAATCCTAAATAAAATTTTTTATAGTTTTGAGAATATTAATTATTCTAATAATTGAATTCAAATAGAATTTAATTGAGAGAAATTTAAACACATAGTCTTTGGACCTTTAGGATTCATTATCGTTTCAATTATGCGGGCCTAATTGAAGTCTAAGACTACTATATGACAACATGCGAAGACACACAAGAGAAATAATTTTTTTCTACAATGTCAAAAATAACTCATGAACTCTCCATACGTAACAAAATACATTTATCATAATATCTCATGAACCAAGATGGACACACGTGTCATCAACCTATGTGTTTTATATGCTTTCGTTGACTATCTAAAATAAACAAGGCATTAGGCCATGGAAATTAAATTAAATACCATAGTACCATTTCAATCAAAGGGTAGAGATACCATCTTTTATAAATATGTAATAGGAAAATCCATCATCAACTTATTAATAAATAATACGTCCCTCATGAAACAGCAAAAAAATCTAGTTTTTCCATGAGTTTTATCATTATGGTTTACAAAATACATCAAATTGTATAATTCGTGATGTGATTAATAAATAATTTTAATGTCTAATGAAGATTACACATTCTCACCGATAGAAATATCTGATGACACATAAACAAGAAAATTTCCTACATGTGGGTCTATTTTCAAAATCTCACATATTAGATATTACCAACTTTAAACTTCATGAGATTAATTATTTTCATTTAATTAGTACTTTCATCTGACATTCAATAATCTATTTGTCCCATCATTGTATGTTATCTGAACATCGAACTATATTTAGGAATATCACAAGGAAAAGTTTATGGTTCTCATCATAGTAGGGAACTACTAAGACCTTATCAATGTGATAGATATTATATTAAATTCATGCATAACAATAAACAATATATAATACAATGTATTATAAATATTCAAATCATTGAATATACATGTAATCCTATGTATAATTAGTTATTTCTAGAACGCTAACTCCAATAGTGTTCACATAAAGGCAATATTCTTAGTACATTTACAAAAGAACCACATATTGGTGATATATTAAGGTATTACCCTTTTGTAGAGTATCTTTATGATGGAAGTTACCATTACATAGAGGTGTTTTCTAAGGGTAAAGGTTTGACACCCTTTCATAGGAATGGATTCATATGTAAGGGTAAATATAAAATGTTAATTTGATTAAAATATTAAATGGTTTTCGTGGTTTAATAATTGGTTATAAATCATTATAAAATAAATTTCATCCTATTTTAATTTATAAAATTTTATAAATTATTTAATTAATAATTTTATATAATTAATTAAATATTTATGAATCATTTTATTCTGAGATAGTAAATTATAAAATTTGAAATACCATTTAACCAAATTATAAGGAAATTCATATGATCTTGAAATAATTGTTTTTATTTAAATATCATAAGAAATAATTTATAAAGGATTATAAATTATGAAAAAATTAAAAAAAAAATTATATTTAGTTAATTAATAGTTCATAATTAATTATTTTTAATTGTTTAAAATTAAAGGGGGTCTTATTTGGATATTATTTAAACAGCATCCAAAATGTTTTGATGATTGATATTATCATGGTTTAAGTAATCATTAGGTATATGATATTTATATTATTCTAAATGTTTAAAAAATATAAATTAGGTTTTAAATTATATATAATTCATATAATGTCAAATATTTATAATACAAAATTCAATATAATTATAAAATTTTGGAATGCCCAGAATGTTAAAGATAAAATTATAAAATATTTATAATTAGATTTTATTTATGAATTATTTATAAATTTTAATATCAAGTTTAAATATTTTAGCTTTTCATTTATTGAAATTTTATTCCCTAAATTATTCATATATAGTAAATTATTTAAGAAATTTGAATACTGTGTATGCATTAGTTTAATAGTTAAACTACTCTTTAGTACGATTGGTTATTTACATTCTTGGATTGAATCTATAATGAATTATGTTTTTTCATATACCTTGACCTCAGTTTATAATTGATGTTATTAGTTTGAATTTAGTTGTTGAATATATTTTGATCATATTCAGTGTTAGAGTTATGATTAATTGGATCCCCTCTTGAGTAATGTGTCCATGGGTAGAGGGATATGAATTCATAAAACCTTTATACCTGGAGGTATTTTCCTTGTCTAGGAAAGTGAATTGGGTTGACTATCTACCACTTAAAAATTACTCATGTGTTGATGGTAAATCTCATATAATTCTAAAAATTTACATGAAGTACTTATATACATTATCCATGTGATTCACTTGGATATGAATGAATATACTTCACTTCTAATTTTGAGTGACTAGCATAAATATGTGGGTTATATTAACAGTTAAAAACCAATATGATTTGAACATATTAGTTTGATGGAGGGAATATGATTCCATTCTAAATTACTAGAATATTTCACAAATAAAATTGAATAACATGTTATAAAATAATTAGATTAAAGTCCATTTTAAATATTAAGTGTGATAGTCTTTCTTAAGAAGCACTTATAAAGTCCTCGATCATCCAAACAGGTATTTTTCAGCAAAAAAAAAGACTAAAACATGATTATCTTGTGTAAAGAATGCAATTTATAAGTGAGATTGTATTATCATCATGGTATTATCGAGATTATCATGAGTATCTCTTGATTTTCGTTTATGGGATTATTCTTGGTGTTTGATATTGGTTACACATCCTATGAATCCATAAGGGTTAGGATACTAAAAGAATAGAGTTGAGTATATACATATGATGTACTTGAAAAAGATATTAATGCACAACTATCCAAGAATTATATATGATATAAATGTAATTTTCCTTCCATTAGATAAATTCATGGCTTATTTACATGATAATTAACATAAGTCATGGTGAAATATGGATCTTGTTCTATTAATGGATATGATGTGTTTTTAAAAAGGGTAATCATATTACTAGGATCATATTTAATAATAATACTCATTAAATGGTCAATAAAACATAATATCCATTTGATAAAATATTTTGTTTTAGACTATTTCATCATAATGATTATGCTAAACATTGTTATCAATCCTTGATAAGGAGAAGTATAATGTAAGTAGGTTTTAAGAATATTAATTTAATAAAGGTTCTTAAGAAATATTTATGATTTAAGAACATTTCTAAAGTAAGATTATATATGTTAGAAAAAATACTTCCTCAAAAAATATGTGATGAAATTATTCCACAAGTGACTTTAGATTATTATGGAATCAAAAAGTGAATCATTTATTGTTTTAATGGAATTAGACATAAAATAAATAACGGAGTCTTAGTCTCAACTCAAGTTATCAAAATGATTCGTTACATTGATTTTAGTCTTATATACTAAATATTATTTAGTGCTTCAAATACTATTCAATATGATTGAATATGTTAAATGAAATAGTGACACTAATAATTTCCTTAAAAATTTATTGGTTATTGAAATAAATTCTATTATAATAATAGATATATGATATCAGTTTTATGTTTTAAAAAGTATTATAAATATAAAAAAGTCCAAATGAAAGAAATAATTGATGCTTGATTCTTTTTCAAGTAATGGGGAAAAGGAGTTGTTGTATTGATAACATATGAACTTCAATATTCGATAAAATTATCATAAGATGTAACATTTATCTCTTGAGAAGATTTTTCCAACAATAGTTGTTTAAAATAAATGATATGGGTGTTTTTAATACACATGGTTTATGATTTGTTTAATTTTATAACATGATTTAATGGGAGAGTAAAAATAACAGGTTCTCTATATGGAATTTATCAAATTTTAATCAATGAAAATCATCCAAAAAAGTTAATGAATTCATAAAAATATTACTTTATATTCTCAATGTTTTGAGAATAGATGAATAAGATTATGAGGTATGGATTATGGTACTATATATATAGTTTGTGTGGGTAAAAGTTTAGACTACAAAAATAAAAGTGGGATGAAAAGTTCAATAGTATTTCTTCATGAATCCAATCAAGGTCAGTGAAACCAAGTTTTGCTTGAAAGGATGAGTAATAATTTAGTATGATTGGATTATCCAAGATATAACTGAATGATATTATAAAAATCCTTATAATTTCCAGGTTATGTATGTAATAGAAATTTATTCTTCTATTTTTAAGGGTGTGTGATATCAAATATATATTTTACAAAGCACTAAAAATATACAAGAGATAAAAATCAAAGGATGGATTGACCCATATTATGCTTTATATTAATGAGATGAAGTAAATAATAACTACATCAAGGATTAAAATATAATGGATTTTATAAAGCTCAAATTATTCCAAGAAAACGTTTGTATCTTCATCTCATTTCTCTTATATGAAATGAGAATATTTTCAATAACAAAGATTTTTTATAAACAATAATTAGATGATTAAATGAATGGTCCAAAAAATTAACTCTAGATATTTCTTAGGTGGTACAATATGGAGACATACAGGTATTTTCATGTGGGTGGCCTTTAAAGAGTGATGGGTGTGCTGAAACCCATCATTCATCCATATTTCCTCATACCAATGGGTGATGGATGGGTTCCCTTCCACACAACAGTCTACACAATGTCATCAGTCAGATGAAGTGAAGAATTTAGTTGGCGATGCAATAAGGATCCACACAGGAATAATTGGGTAGGTCGATCAAAAGTGGGTTGTGTGTTCTTTATCCCATTATCTAACCATACCCCACAAGAAAATGTGGGATATAGGGGTTCATTTCTATGATTATCTAAACTAGCATGACACAACATCTCAATAAGGGAGTGGGGCTGACCCAACATCTCTGACTGGTAGCATATTTAAAATTATTCTTGTAAGGGGGGACATTTTATTAGAAATTTTCATGACACATACTTCCTCTTGACCCTTTGGTTCATCTCCTATAGGGGTCCTATGTGACATTTCTTCTATCTAGGCTCTTTTCCCACATGATGTTGGTCACTCGATCCTTTTTATAATTTACAGCTTATGGGTTTATGGGACTTCTGACCATATCAAGGGTCACCTGAAATTATTGTTAAAAATGGTAATCATTGTTTTTATAATAAAAAGGGACTTTTAACCCAATATATTAGAAAATAAATAAACATTGTTTATGATTCATCAATTTCAATAAATTTTTTTGAGAATATGATTCAGATAAAAGTGTTTATCTAAGGTTAAAGTATTTTTCCAGCTATTTGTTAAAATATATGGTAATGTGTTATTTCAAGTAATTGGTGATATCTTTTAATAAAGTATTATTTTAAAATTACAAAGTGTCAAACACATGGAATACCATATATGATATGGGTAATATATATTTTATTTCTTTAATATTCATACTGAAAGAATTGAAATGTTATTTCCAAACAAAAAAGGGTTTGTGTATCTTATAAATAAATTATTAAAATAATATTGAGTTTAAGAGGCTTGTGTGAGTATTCTTGGACTTAGATAATTTCAAAGTTAACAAACAAAGGATAACACCAATCTTAAGAAAAATAATTTTTCCACTTGATATCCTAGAATATTTAGGATATGTGACGGTAAAGAAAAATGTAAAGTGTTAAATTTAGTTACCAATTAAAAACTGAATATCAATATTATTTAGGTTTAAGATAAAGAGTTATTAACATAATATTAAAAAACTATTTAGTATATTTAATGATAATGAAAAATTTAAAGAGTTATATTTAGTTATCATGAAAATGGAAGAGTCTATTTCTTGAAGTATTATACAAGTCAAAATAAAAATTTAATTACACTTGATATCCTAAAAGAGTTGAAGGTATGGTGGTGATGACAAATATATATAATTACATTATTTATTATAATAAAGTGTTATCAGTTTATCTTAAAAGAGTTTAGGATGTGGTGGTATGGAAACAATGTAAAGGGTTACATTAGTTACCATATTAATGTGATTGTAACATTATCCTAAAAGTTTTTAGGAAGAATTGTAAACAATAGTATAAATAATTACATTATTACAAGGAAATATTTTGGTGGAACACAGTTCCAAAGAAGATAATGGTGATGAAACAAGAAATATTTCTAGGTATACAACCAAAGTTAACATCATAACATTTTATTTTATTTTGTTAATAAGTTTTAATATGTTCAAAAAAAATTAACTATTCAGAATATAAATCCTAAGTCTTACCATTATTCAAACTATCCTACTTTATATATGTTTTTCACTAATGAGTTTAGTGGGAGGTTTTTATCATATGGTCACATAAAAAATGTGACATGGATTGAATATGATGTGACGTGTCAACAAAACCCAAAATGTGTAGCAAGCATAATGTTGATTTGGATCCTTATCGTATATGATATGATGAATTGGTGCCTATGTTGGTTTTTAATTATTCTTATTGAGTTTAAGAATATTAACATGTATCATATTAAAGGTTACCTCCATGTTATCATTCTTCTACATTTTCTACATAAATTTAAATATATATATATATATTTATATATTTCATGTAGTACAACAATAATTGACCAAAAAAAGTACGACTTTGAGTTTATCCATTAACGATGTTCATCAAAGAGTAGTATTGGTAGTGGTAAAATTTTAAGGTCATCATGAATGGGATTCTTGTAAAGAGATATAGACTATCCTCATGAGCGAAAAAAATAATTCGGCTCTTTAGGTGTATTGGATGACCTACATAGCACAACACATAGAATTTCGTACAAATGTTATTGGTATACTAGGGGTGCATGGATGATATTTCAGTCCCCACTACAAGAGGTTGGTGAGATATCTAGAATGAGAACATTTATACATTGATACCCTAAGTATTCAATTTTACATATTGAAAAATATAATATGGTGGTGGTTGGGTATCTTTATAATCATTTCCTGAGTTTGAGCATATCAAATATGATATTTTCCCTCTTATATGATGAGTATGACATCTAGGCCCCATATTGAGATAGACGATGGGAGTGAGTGGTTGCACATATATATTTTATATCTATATTTATAAGGGATAAGATATGGGATTACCTATAAGGATGAATAACATGTGATGTATTCATCGATCAGGTCAGTTTATACTCATAGAATCAAAAAAATAGAGTTGGATATATGGGATTAAAAATATGTTACATGTCCCATGGTCACATTATGTACTAGAAAAAGGGAAATGTGAGAATGAACATTTTCATATGATGCAGACTGGTGGATACAGGTATAGAGAAACATGTGCTTGATCAAGATCATTCCAGATCACATTATAGCTTGAGTAGAATTAATTCTTTTCTAGGGGTCACTTTTTTCTTACATATATGGATATAGATATTTGTATTTTTCTTCATTGATATAATGTCTCATAGGGTCACACTATTTGGTTGTTTAAATGGGGATTCATTTTGACTCAGATAGCTACTATAGAAGTGTTTCAGACTTAATCCAAAAGTTTTTTGGATGGGTTTTCATAGTATATTACATATTATGTAATGCAAGGTGAAGTTAATTATATATTTCAAAATTTATTTTGGAAGATATCCAAATGGAGTCTTGGATATGGTTTCTCAAGTTATTATATATAAAAAATGGTAGTTGGGGTGGTTCCTAAGTGGTAAACCCCATAATCCTGCATCCAAAATATTAGGATTCGAATCTAGGAAATCCCCTTGTGGGATTTACAATACAGGCAATAACACATACACTGACATTAGGGGTAGTGACATAGGCATGATATGGGTAGGTGGTTGTGTATACATGATGAACATATAATTTTATTGGGCCTATGGACTATGTAATGGGTCTCCCTTTTCCAAGATAGTAGGAGGTCCTCCCCTTAATAAAAAGAGGCTTTAGACCCAACTTATTATAAATGGTATGATAAACAATTTCAGATGAAATTAAAAAAATTCCTTTAGCATTTAGTGAAAGTGGGAGACTGATGGAGATATTTACTAAAGAATTATATTATTATATGATATATATATATATATGATTGATTTCATGAAAATATTGAGTTTCATACAGATAGGGGAATATCGTTTATATTACCTATGATAGTTGTTATCGTATGGGTGGTTTGATCTTCCATGTAGTTATCATTTAATCAACTATCGCATAAGATGAAACACTTGGGTTTAGAAAGATTTATTTGATGAATTCATTTACTATAAATAGCAGTTTTCCATGTGTTACAATGCATGAATAAATGAGACAACACCTAAGGAGTGTCCTTAGGTGATTATATATATTACATTTATGTGATGGTAGTGTGTGTTATTGGATTATTACTATAAAAATCTAAAAAATAACTATATATCTTATCCTATTATTCATTTTCATTCTAATATGATTGTACATAATGATATAGAGGAAAATCCTACATGTACGACATGGGATTCATTCAACCCATGGATAAACCATGGAGGTGGGATGCTTTTGTTTTCTATTTAGTTGTCTCCATCAAACCCATGTGATGGCATTTGAATATGTTACAATGGATCTTTGGTGAAAGTTATAAAAATTTACAACATGTTCTTAATTTTATATTTTATATAGTCTTTATATTTCTTACATGGGAGATCCTTAAACAAGGGTTTTAATAACTTTATCTTGATCGCATTAATGTTATTAGACTCTAACCAAACAATTGAATATATATAGACATAAACATATTCTTATATATTTTACACATATATATAATGATTTAGTGAACATTTTCATCAATATACCACTTACACTAAATCATAAAAAATTGTGTCATTCCGCAATATATTGCATCATATATATTAACCTGTGAAACCACATCAAAAAATGCTTTTGGATATCTTCGAAAAAAATTGTAAATCTATCATTAACTTCACCTTATATCACATCATTTGAAATACCTTGTGAATATCTCCACAGAGGGCCGGCGAAAAATGAACTTTGCCACCAGAGTCGTAGATAGCAACGAAGAGGCTTCGAAGAATTCCTGCATAGAGATCAGAACCACTAGTTGACCATTGAAGATCCCAGGGACCTTCGGAGAGACCTTGATGATTGGGAAGAGAGATAGGTGCTCGTCTAAAGGAGCCTGAAGGCCACCCCCATGTCGGAATGGACCTTTCCCAGCCCCCGCCAGAGGTGGTGTGGATTGTGGTTGAGGGAGAATACAGGTATGTTCAACCCATCGTTTATGAATCATGGATGCGTTTCTATTCCTTCTTCTCTTGACAGGGACACTTCCATACTGATTGTTGTAAAAAGGCAATGAAAGAGGGTCTGGTTGAACCTCCTACAATGGACGAAGGGCCCCCAGTTCCGGTTGTGCTGGATGAAGCTTGTCTTGCCCAATCTTCTTTTTCTGATCCTGGTGTGTGCGAACAGGGGTGAAGGGAGGTCTCTGATTCGGGTCTTCCCCCCGCACAGGCCTCCCCAGTTGAGGTTGTCTAGGATGTCCAGAAGCATGTGACTCCAGGCTCGTTGGGTTAGGAGCTACACCGGACTGACATTCCCTATGCAAAGGAACCTATGGTGTTGGGGAGGGGAGGTCCTGCTGGCTCAGTGATGAAGGCTTCCCCAAGAGAATCAGGGCCCCTGGTTTCATCTCTTTATGACCAGCTGAGATAGGATCTGGGAATTAGTGTTGTGTCTAGTGGTACAGTGGTCTTTTTGTAGGAGTGAGGGGTTGGGGCAGTGGGGGGGAGCCCCCACCAAAAGGCCACTCCAGCCAGGCATTTGGACTGCCCCAGTTTAGCCAGTGGTGTGGTTGCGCGCTTGGAGGTGTCTTCTCCTGGTGAAGTTGGGCATTTTCAAAGTGAGGGATGGGAGGATCCAAGCAATCATCTTCAGTACATGGGACGAGGATATGAACAACCCAGAGTTTCAGAGGTTCCCGAGTAGGTAGTATAGGCCATCCCTTCCTATGCTGATACGGTGAAGTTTGGTGGAAGGGATGCCTGCTCTCTTAATCGGTTCGATGTATTGGAAGATGCAGACCAATATGTGGTTGAGGAATGGGGTAAAGAGGAGACTGCTCTTGTGGAGGTTAGAGAGTCGAACTCTAATTATCCTACTGAACCGAAGGAAATGGAACTGGATGAGGATTTTATCAGATTCTCCTCAAAGAAAGGGAATAATACAATCATTGACTCGGAAGGGTTCATTAATCACTCGCGGAGGCCGTGAAAGAAAAAGGATTACTCCTTCTTTCCTAGCCCACCTATCACTAGATCCTCCAGCAAAGGGAAAATCCCTCAGAAGGCTCTGAAACAGGTGGGGATAGATCTTATTGATCTTGAACTACCTGTAATGGATCCACCTGCCACTGATATGGCAAATGGAGTAAAGGAGTCATCAGCACCTTATGCCCACCAAAGCGGGAAAGCTTTGATGGAATGTGACGAGTGGGAGGCTATCCTCGATTACAACAAAGGATTCTCAGACAACAGAATGGAGGTCATCACCACGCAGGTGGAGTATGACAGGTTGGTCGGGAGGCGGTTCCGGGCCAACCTCACTGAGGAGAAGCGTGTCTGGGCCAATTAACAAATTTGAATTTTTGGTCATGGTTTTAACAAGCACAAGATTACTGTGGAAGAGCTCATCCAAAATTGGGACAAGATCATTAACAACTATGAATACCTACTCAATGATGATGTTTGGGATGAGAAGGATGTTGGCCTCCAAAGGACTCTTTTCAGATGGAAATTTTCTTGAAGGCTTAAATTGCAATTCATTGATTCCTATATTTCTTTACATGATATTTGACTTCTGTGTAAGGACTGGTTTCTCAGTTTTCCCTAAATTGTTTTCCTTAATATATATATATATATATATATATTTGGAAATACCTTGTGAATACACATCAAAAAAACTTTTGGGTTAACTCTAAAAAATTTTTTGAGAAGTTCTATGATTCAAACTCAATGCCCATTTATTCAACCATAAAGTGTTACCCTGTAGGACTTTATAACATTGACAATAATTATGAATCTCCAAATACATATATATATATATATATATAAAGATCCCCACTATCAAATCCTAAATTCTAATCATGCTCTAGAGGGTTCTATAAAGATCCCTATAAAAAAGTATCTATACACCTGTACCCACCAATCTGTACCACGTGTAAACATGCACTCACATATTCTCCCTTTTTCCAAAATATAATGAAACCAAGGGACATGGCACATGTTAATCCCATATACCCAACTCATAGGATATTGATTCATAGTGTATAGACTAATATGATCAACGAATACATCACATTTCATTCATCCTTATAGAAAAGTGTAACATATTTAGTTTTTTAAAAATAAAGACTATGTTTGATAGCGTACAAGATATTCCACATCAATCTTAAACGAACAACAAGATATTAATTTTTAATTATGACCAATATAACCAACCCATTAAAATGGTGGGAATGAACAATATTAATGACATTATGAAATAAATAATGTTCATATTAGTTGATAATAAGTTAATAATTTTCTTAAAATAAGTACTATATTTTTAGTAATGTCATTCTATTATATTGTTACTAAATCCATTTAATTAATCAATAACATATTTTCTTCACAAAAATTATTTTTATTTCTCTTATATGTAAATATTATAATTTATTTCTGGAACTTCTAGAAAATTTATTTGATAAAATTTTATTTATTTTTTAAATCATCATATTACAATTTTCCTATGGTGAAATTCTGAAAAAATTCTGAAAATATTTATTTTTCAATGAATAGTAAAAAATACTGGTTTTTATTAAAATATGTATTTTATTTATAGTGTCAAATTTTGATTTGGATTGTGAATAGTTAATTTTAAATTAAATTAATCTAATTATTGATTTTATAATGGGTTTTGTACTTGAACTTAATTTTGAACCATTTTATATTTGAAAAGATACATTTTTCTACAAAACCGTTTCTAATGCATTTTTCCGGTTTGATTTTAAATTAAATTATTTCACTTTTGTGTTTTTAATTTATAAAAATTGATTCAATATTTATAATATGAGGTTAAAAATTTATTAAATATTTCACTTTTAACTTTTTACAATATGAATAATAAACTTAGTAATTTTCTATTACCACATTTAAGGATATATCATATAATTAAGGATAAAAATAATATTATAAATATTATTCAATTAACTTAATACATTTTCCAATTTTATTGGATAAGTAATTTTCTCCAAAAATCATCAATTGGTCAAATTTATGACCCATTAGAGCCATTTTGTTGACATTAAGTACATTATAGTATTTTATTTATCAGAATGTCAAATTGTTCACACTCTGGTTTTTAATAAATATAACATTTTTAATATATGATTTTATAGAAGATATGTTAAACCATAAATAGATTTTTTAAAGTTAAAATATTTATCTTTTTCAGGAAAATTTGTTTAAATTTTCAATGGAAGAAATAAATACCTTAAAGTCTTGCACAATGATGATACAATAATTATTACATTAATCGAAAACAAAATACATGATATTAAAAATATTAAAATAAATATAATCTAAGAAATTCATGATGAACCTCAAATTATCTATAAAAATATGAAATATATAGGATATAATAAAATATTTGGTTATAATAAGACACTTTTTTGAGGTTTTTAAAATCAAAGATATGAATAGTATTAAATTTGACAATAATGATATTTAATTAATATAATATTTTATTAAATTATTAAACAACATAAAAATACTAAATAATTCTGTATAAGATAAAATATGGTCTAAAATTTCATACCATTTATTTTTATAGTATATTTATAATTATTTAGACCTAAAATATCCTTATTATACTTTAATATTTTGTGAAATTTCTAAAGTTCCCTCACCTCAATTATAAAAGGGCACCAGTTCTGTCACCACATTTCAGAACCTTGAGACTTATATAACAACCATACTCTACCACATTATCTTATAAACTACCATAGAAACATTATAGATGTGTTTCTTTCACAAAATAACAATTCTATATTCTTTAAGGTATCCTTTCAGTAGGTGATATTCAAGAGGTCACTTTCTCAAACCACAACTCTTAATTTATTTTCTTCATCAAACATATCTTCACCCCATTCATCCATAATGTAATAATAAATATAGTATCATGTATATACTAGATTTTTTTATTTCTAATCTAATATTTTATATCCATACTTTTTCTCATATACTCTTGTTCAATGAATCGAAACCATTTTCCAAATTATGGTGATTAACCGTCTTTGTGGATAATGAGTTTAAAATTTATATTACTACCTTCATGAATGTTAATAAAACTATAATTATGGTTAAAAAATATTTTAATAAGTATATTATAACTTATTTAATGTTTTATAAATAATATATGTACATGATATTAAATAAAATGAAATAATTTCATGATGATTGGAAAAACTACCAAAATAAACAAAAAATTATCATTAACATTTTAACAAAGGAATAATCCCCATGTCTGAAGGAAAAATGATATATTAAAGAATTTAATCTTCTTTAACTATATTAATACCATATTATCTCAAGTATAGTATACTATTCAAATTTTAAAAGAACATCCATAATTATATACAAGTGAAAGAATCATGAAACTGTGAAAAAAATGCTCCCATATAGATGAAATTAAAAATTATAACTCGCCTAAATGGACATAGATAAACTTAATAAAATTATAATAAATAAAATAAATGTATAATATGTTTTTAATTAAGTAATTAATGAATTTATTATGATTACCCAATACATTAAGTGAAAGTGAAGAATGTTTGCGGATATAAGGTATGGGACTCTTTAAATAAAAAACCTCATTTTAAATGTTTTAAAGATTTGTTTTCAAAATCATTCTCTATCATGAAAAATGATTTCAAAATTATTTTCATGAATTTATTCATATTATAATGAATTTTTTAAAAGTTTAATTATCTAATTTCTCTATAATGTCTTCAAAAATAGATATTTTTAAGGTTTAATGAAATGTAATTTCCTTTAAAACCCACTTTTATGTCACTTTTTTCAAAGTTCAAAAAAAATTAAATTATAAGTAATTAGTGGATTTTACAAATTTTATGATTCCTTAATGTTTTAAAGCTTCATTTACAAGTTTACATGTTTATCTTCAAATAAAATGTTTTATTTTTTATGTGAACATATTTTTAAAAAAGAAAAGTGACTTCAAAATAGTATGGGTATTTTCCTCAAGAATGTTTTTTATGCAAGCATTAAGTGTTATGATTATGTTATGGTTTTTGGGAATTTTTTGTGAGTATGGGTAGTTTTGTTGTATATTGAGGGCTACTAAGCCTGATATAGATCTCTAATGCATTGGGTAAGGATACATAGTTAACCGATTTGGTTTCTCTTAAGATATTTTGGGAATATACTACGATGGTTCTTCAAATTATAACTATGATGGATACTCCCTATGTAGTTTTGAGATCTATCAAATATGTAATGATGATAAAAAATGATTCCACAAGTTACCTTTATTATTTATTCTTGCTTTTGATTTTATAGGATACATATGATTTCATAAGTTAATCTAAAGAGCTTATGTTTTATGGCTAAATGTTATAACTTTTTGAAAATTTTTATTGAAAACTTTATGAGTATTTGTTTTTCGGTTATGTTCTCTTATGAATTTTTTGAGAGTTTATTTTCGAAGAAAGATGATTTTTTGGGTTAGGAAATTTTTATTTTGAGCCAATAGTTTATTTTGAAAATGGTAAAAATTTATATGTATTAATGGAATAATGATTTATTTATTTTGTTTATGTCTCTTAATAATATTTTTTGTCTATACGTTGTTTTAAAATGTGTTTCATAGTTTTTAAGGGGTATTAAGAACAAGGATGTGGTCATTAAGGAAATTTTTATTATCTATCTTGAAAATAAATCATGTTCTATTTTAATGAATTTTTTTTTATGAAAAAAAAATCAATATTTTTATGAAGTGTCCACATGTAATGTAAAGGTTTAATTTGTATTAGTTTATTATAATTATCTAAAACTATAAACCTAAAATATCTTTGGGAATGAAAGAAAGTTAATTCTAGTCTAATGTCACTATAATATGTAATTTTTAAGGTCAGGTCATTACAGTTGGTATGAGAGAATGGTTTAGATTACATTAGAGGTTAGGATGTTATTTGAGCATAAGATAAATGCCCTATATAAAAAAAAGGACAGTATAATATGGAGAATTTATAAGTTTATTGTAATTTAGGTGGATTGGATAAAAATAAAAATAAAATGAGATATAAGTGGGTCAAAATATTATTGTATTATAAAATATTGATGCTATTATCTTTACCCTATATATTTTTTTTACTTTAATAATTTATTTCTCATTTAAGTGATGTTATTTTCAATAGATTAAGGATAATTTTTTATTATGTAAGGAAATATATCTTGAAAAACATTGTTATACATCCCAGATTATTTATCATCACTATTATTGAAAAGCCTTGTTAAAATGATTTCGAGAACTTCTTGTGTATTCAAGTCATGTATGTGAAATTGTTTGAGTTATCCAACACTTATTTACTTCCACAAACATTTTATGGGTTATTGTATATTTTTCATTTTGTGTCAAGATATCAACTCTTAAAAAACTCATTAAAAGTGAAATAATAGATTTAGCATGAAATTTTTCTTTTCAAATGTAGATAAATTTGTGGAAAGATAAAGGAAATATCAAGAAGATCCTAAAATTTAGATTTAAGGTGTGAATTATTTTCTTATCCATAAATAATGAATCATGACTAGATTTTTATTTATGCAAAATGAAGATATAATTCAAATATTTGTTTTTAAAGAATGAATTATTAAGAAATAATATGAAAATGTGTAGTTAAGGAATTATGAACAATGTTGAATTATTAATGTGTCTAAATATGGGGATTTAAGAGTTGTGATGTGACTGTATACTTAGGGACGATCATAGGCTTAAAATAATTATTTATATTTTCTTGTTTCATTTTATGGGATTACATTGGATACTTATTATTGTCTATTTATAGTTTTTGAGGCATATGAAACCCTTATGATTAACATTTTTTTGGATTAAAGGTTACTTGAGGAAGAATTGTCTTTTATTTTATGGAGATAATTTTAAAGGTATAGATAACCTTTAGAGTTTATATGATCTCTTAATTTTAAAGTAATTAGGGGTTATTATATTTTTATGAAGCAAGACGGAGAGTTTAAGATAAGCTTTGAGGTTAAATAATTTTCTTAAATAATGAATATATTATAGTTATTTTTAAGTATTTTTCTCACATTTCTAGGAATGTTATAAGAATTATAATTTTAAAAAAAGGAAAATCCATAGAATTGGTGTAAACCCAATGAATCTATTAAGTCCAAGGGAATTAAACCCAAAAATGAAGGGAGACAAGGGTGTAGTGCCTACTAATGGCCTATATTATGTATTAGTTAGTACAAAATAATCTTTTTAGTTAAACTATATGATGGATAATGGTTAATTTGAATTTTTAGACATATGTTTCATCATAAAGATAACCATGAGGTTGAAAAGTGAATTGGTGATTAGGGGAGTAATGTTATTTTGGAACATTTACACTTTTTTGGGAATATTGTTGGATTACGGTAAAGAGAATATTTTGGGATTTTATTTGATAAATAAAGGTTGAATTATCTTTTGGATCTGTATATTATTTTTTTTGAGGAATAATGGTTATTAAAGTTATTTATGGAAATGGTTATAATAGTCAAAGATTATGTGATTTAGGAAATTACATTTTTTGTATGATACATTAGAGTGATTGCTTTTATTTTGAGCTAAATATTAATTTAACATGGAAGGATATGTGATCAAATCTTTTTAATTTTTTTAGTTCTATCTTATTCTAGAATAATTTTGTGGAATTTTGATGATCGCTATTTCTTGAATGATCTATGTTGAACATTGGGTATTAATTTTGAATTTTGGAGATTAATTCTTTTTGGGAATTTATCTTATATGTTCATAACCATTACTATTTTTGGTTAATTTATATATACATTATGAATAAGTTATTTTTATTTTTGGATTTTGTGACCCATATTAGTTTATTTTAGTTATTCAAGCATAAAAATAATTTAAACTCATCATTTAGATAAAAATATGTGTTTGTGGTTGCAATTATACATTTCAAGTAAGTATATTTTCTCATATTCTTAGACTTTGTAACGCCCCGACCCCAGTTACCCAGAGTCGGTGCATTAATTACATAACATTGGCATGATCACAAGAAAGATCAAATCTCGAAAGACCGATTGGTTTAGTAGCCTTGGAAACACTAGATATATTCATAAGTTTTACATTACATTATAAAATGAAAAACTACTACAACAACATAATGTCTCAATAGACCACACTATTATCCCCTCATAAAATCCCTGCAGGTCATTCATAATTTACTTCTTCACTTCCTGGGAAAAATAAAACATAGAAAAGGGGTGATCTCAAATGCCCAGTAAGGATAACAATATAGCGGAAACTTTCATAAATAAGAATAAACATTTAAGGCAATGTATAACTAAAACAAAAGCCTTTTAAATATGAACTTTCAACATGGTATGGCATAAATAAAATGAAATAATGCCATTTACTTATTCACATGGATATTCTACTAATCGAATAATCACATGCAAAAATCAATAACCACTTTCATAATGTTGGAATGCATAATTCTAAACGTTAATTTCTTTGTCTAGGCCTCATCCCAAGACCTAGGGGTTACTTCTAACCGGAACCCAACCCGGAGTGCCTCTAATAACCGGACACCAACCCGGAGTGCCTCTAATAACCGGACACCAACCTGGAGTGCCTCTAATAACCGGACACCAACCCGGAGGGCATACTTTTACCAGTCCCTAACCTGGAGGTCTTACTTTAACCAGTCCCCAACCTGGAGGGCTTACTTTTACCGGTCCCCAACCCGGAACATACTTGTTTAGCACATTCATCTGAAGAAAAGTTTGAAATATAACATAAACATTCAGATTAAAACTAGCATACGAAATGTCAATAGTTTCACCATAAACTATGAATGGTATGAAATAGAACATCCACAGTCAAACATATCACAAAACCTTCAATACAATATAGAAGTTTTTTATTATAATAAATCAACTTCAAATAAGCGTAAAATCCATTAAAGGATGTTGACATAGATGAAATCAAAACACTTTTTAGAGAAATATCTCTTTCTATTTTTGAAATCATTTAAGAGCCATATAAAATAAAACATTTTCTTGAAAATATTCTTGTAAGCTTGTAAGGAAAGCTTTGACGATTTTATAACGGCGGAAAATAACCGCACCCGCCGTATAAGTAAAAAAAACATTCTTATCTTAATTCTGTCGAAAAGGTTAAAAAGGACATTGTTTTGAAAACGACGGAAAGATTCCTTTATAAACCTTTTATAAAAAGTCAAACAAGGGTATAAATGACTTTAACCCATATTCTTGTAAATAGTAAAAATGTTTTGAAATACATTTTTAAGAAAACATGGATGTGGATGATAAAGAGATCCCAGTAGATTATTACGTATATACAACCTCGGATAATGAAGAGATTGTAAAATAACCCTTACCTTGTAATTTTCCTTGGTTGGGGTAGGTTAACCTCCTGTATAATGGTGAAATAATTGTTATTAAATTATACAAGAATCATATATATTAATATGATATCATATATGATCTTTTAACATTGATTTGTTAATAATATCTTAGAATTATCGTCGTTTCGGGTGTTAACTTACTCATTTTCTTTATATGTTTTGTTACATAAGCCATGGTTGTTGTATCTTATTCATATCCAGAATGATATCTAGTCCTTAAACATCATTTTTTAATCATAAAATGATAATTATACTTGAATGGTTACGATGGAGAATGAATCTCATCGCGTTCGTGGAGACGGTAGTCCGTACGTACGCACGAGCGACAATATCATTCTTTTGATATTAAAATAATATATAAATGAATGGTATATCATATATACAGAATCATTAAAATGTTATATTTATTATTTACATGAGTTACACATCATTATTATACCCATCCAAATAATATTATATTGAATAACAATTACACCACGACGTGGAGACGGTAAGCCGTACGTACGCACGTATGGTGACATGTTATTAAAAGGGTGGATAGAATACTGAATATGGTTGTACCATACTTATAATAACATCACAGTATATGTGAGATACTGGAGTTATTATTTTAGAATGGTAAGAACAAAGGAAGAAGAAGTGGAAGAAGAAATGAACTTAGAAAAGGGTGGTGAAATCATTACCTCTTCTTCGGGTTCTTCCTTTTGATTTGATCAAAAGGGCTCCTTAGGTTGGCTTTCTGATCAAAATAAGGCCTCTAGGTTGTAGTGAGGGATGTTGGGAGATTATTTGGGCAGAGTTTGGCCGAACCAAAAGGCTTTGAAGGTGTGAAGAAATGAGAAGGAGGAGTGCCCTTTTATAAGAGGGGTGAGGGGCACCTTTGGAAAAGCTAGAAATATTAATTTATAATAAATTCATATTCGGTTTCCAAAGGCTCCAAAGTTGACTATTCAAAGGATGAGGTAGGGATAGGTCGAAAACAACTCATCCAATAGAATTTAGACAGGTTTGGGTACTTATATTAACCTTATCTTTAAGTATTAACTCTAAGTTAATTAGTTTCACTTTTACAATGTCTCTTTGTATTTTTATATAATATGGTTAATAAACATACTATATATATCCAAGCGACCCCCAAGTGGTCCATTAATGATTAAACTATCATAATATAAGTCTCTTGGCCGAACCTTAGATTTTTAGGAATTTAATATCAATTAATAATATAATATTTGTTTTAAGAACTCCTTTATGTCAATTTTGACACTATTCAATAGTTGATTTTTGTGAAACTCATAACAGATTGATTACTTCGAACAAAGTCAATTACATCAATCCTAATATATAATATTATCCTAGAAAATTAGTTTAATTCATTAAAAGTTTCATATTATATTTATTTGGGTATTTATAATATCAATTATTTTAATTTTTCACTATTATAGTAATTACTACATCATCATTGTGTCATAAATAAAATAACTTATTTAATGTCTAAAAATTATAAATAAAATGTCATTATGTAGGAAATCTTTTTATCTTTCTAATGAATATTTATAATCGAAAATCCAACAGGTATAACCCTATGTCAAAATTTTTCTTCTAAAAGATGTAAGCTTATGCCATTTTTATTTTTATTTAAGCTTTATTAATATAATGTGTCATTATCACTTACAAGTGGATCCATGGGGTCCCAAAATAGACCCAAAGATTCCCATGGTCGACCATGTATCAACCAATAGGGTTAAGACACGTTTTAGGGTAATTTAGTATTATTATAATATTATTTTTTAACCCTTATTTACCGGATTTACCCTTAACCATGGTAAATAAAATATTTACCGCAGTAATTATTCAAAATGTCTAAAAATAAAAGTTACCTATTTACACAATTTGAACATCCTGATTCCAAATATGGAATCCATTTTTCTAAATTCAAAACACAGAAGTGGCAGAAATTAATTTAAAATTAATTCCCGCTGTCAAAACAAAAAGCGTGTTTTTAAGAGATAATAACTACCAAAAGATTGACACTTGTTTATGTTCGGTTTAATTGTAAAATTATGTCCAATGACCAACATTATATTAAATGGTAAAAATATATTCTAAATATACTTTAAAACCACTCAAATTCATAATTTATCACTATTACTTATTTTGATTAAAAAAGTTGTTTTTAATTAAAATTTAGTAATTTTCACTATTCATCAAAATATAAAAGTTATCCGAAAAGTACCAAAATTTCACCCTAGGATAATTTCGATATTCCGAATCCAAAAATGAAGTCCATTTTGAAATATAAAATATATATGATTTCAAAAAGTAGGTATTACTATTTACAACGGCTAGTTTAATTAGTTGTGGTGTGTGTTAGAACTCGAGGTTGCGTACAACACACGCTATCGCATTATTCGAAGGGAAACGTACCGTAGAAGCTTGGGGTGTTACATTCTCCCCTCCTTCAAATAATTGCGTCCTCGCAATTTCTAGGGTATTACTGCATAAAAAGACTCGGGTGGTTCTTCATCATAAGTTCCTCGGGTTCCCACGTTGCCTCTTCCATCTTATGATTTCTCCACAAAACTTTTACCAGACGCGTCGTCCGGTTTCTCAGTACTTGTTCTCTTGTATCAAGAATCCTGACGGGCTCTTCACAATAGGAAAGATCGGGTTCCAGTTCTAATTCCTCATAGGTGAGTACATGCGTTGGGTCAGGCATGTATTTCCTCAACAGAGATACATGGAACACATCGTGAACTTTGGAGAGACTTGGCGGCATTGCCAATCGGTAAGCTACAACCACAATTCGTTTTAGAATTTCGAAAGGTCCGATGTACCTGGGACTCAATTTACCTTTCTTACCAAAACGTATGACTCCCTTCCATGGAGATACCTTCAGGAAAACATGATCACCGACTTGAAATTCCAAATCCTTCCTTCGAATATCAGCATAGCTCTTCTGCCTACTTTGAGCTGCTTTGATGTGATTTTGGATTACCTTCACCTTTTCCACCGTTTCCTCCACCAGTTCTGGGCCTACAAGTTTTCTTTCACCAACGTCATCCCAACAGGTTGGTGTACGACATCTCTTTCCGTATAACGCTTCATATGGTGCCATCTGAATACTCGAATGGAAGCTATTGTTATAGGAAAATTCTACCAGTGGTAAATATTGATCCCACATACCCTGAAAATCAAGTGAGCAAGATCTCAACATGTCTTCTAAGGTCTGAATAGTCCGTTCTGATTGTCCGTCTGTCTGAGGGTGGTAAGCAGTGCTCAAATGAAGTTCAGTATCCAGGGATTTCTGAAGACTTTTCCAAAATCTTGAAGTAAAACGGGGATCACGATCAGAAACAATTGATAAGGGTACTCCATGAAGTCTCACAACTTCATTAATATATAGTCTTGCTAGACGTTCCAGGGGTAGATCTTCTCTTATAGCAAGAAAATGTGCTGACTTGGTAAGACGATCGACAATAACTCATATTGCATCATTCCTTCTAGGAGTCTTTGGTAGCCCCATGACAAAGTCCATCGTAATATTGTCCCATTTCCACTCCAGTATGGGAAGAGGTTGCATGACTCCTCCAGGCTGTTGCCTTCCAGCTTTCACTTGTTGAAAAACCATACATCTTGACACAAAATCAGCAATCTCCCTCTTCATGTTGTCCCACCAAAAATGTTCCTTCAAATCTCTATACATTTTGGTGCTCCCAGGGTGTATAGAGAAATTGGAACTATGAGCATCATCCAGCAATTCCCTTTTTAGATCAGGTATATTGGGAACACAAAGTCTCTTCCCGAATTTCAAAATCCCATCTTCATATACAAAGTCTCTCAATCTCCCATCATTCACAGCTTTAATCTTCTTCTGAAATTCTTCATCATCGGTCTGAGAACTCTTAATCCTTTCTAGTAAAGATGGTTTGGCAACCATTTGAAAAAGCATTGATGTTTCACCTTCCCTGGTTATTCCCATGTCCATCTTCTCTAGATCCATGAAAATTGGATCCCTTTCAATTCTCATCATGTTCAGAACTCCATGGTATTTTCTGCTCAAAGCATCTGCCACCTTGTTTGCCTTCCCCGGGTGGTAGTGTATCGTACAATCATAATCCTTGAGTAATTCAAGCCATCTCCTTTGCCTCATGTTGAGTTCTTTTTGTGAGAAAATATACTTCAAACTCTTGTGATCAGTATAAATCTCACATTTTTCACCATAGAGGTAGTGCCTCCATATCTTCAAAGCAAAGATCACAGCTGCTAACTCAAGATCATGAGTAGGATAGTTTTGTTCATGAATTTTCAACTGTCGTGATGCATAGGCAATAACTCTATCATTCTGCATAAGGACACAGCCAAGTCCTTTCTTCGATGCATCACTATAAATAACGAACCCATCATTCCCCGATGGTAGAGTCAATATAGGAGCATTGACTAATCTTCTTTTCAGTTCTTCAAAACATTCTTCACACTCTTTTGTCCAAACAAATTTAACCCCTTTACGTGTGAGCTTCGTTAATGGGTTTGCCAATCGGGCAAAATTATGGACGAAACGTCGATAATAACCTGCCAAACCAATAAAACTACGTACCTCAGTTATACTCGTAGGTGCTGGCCATTCTTGGATTGCCTTGGTCTTAGAAGGATAAACAGAGATTCCATCTTTAGAGACAATATGGCCAAGAAAATAAATCTCCTGAAGCCAGAATTCACACTTGCTAAACTTCCCATATAATTCATGCCTCCTCAGAGTCTTCAAGATAATGCGCAAGTGATTTTCATGATCTTCGTAGGTTTTGGAGTATACCAAGATATCATCAATAAATACCACCACAAATTCATCGAGATACTCCTTGAAAACTCTATTCATCAGATCCATGAATACAGAGGGTGCATTAGTCAATCCAAACGGCATTACAGTAAACTCATAATGCCCGTACCTGGTTCGAAATGCTGTCTTCGGAATGTCTTCCTTCTTCACACACAACTGATGGTATCCAGATCGAAGGTCAATCTTTGAAAAGTATTGAGCTCCATGAAGTTGGTCAAATAAATCATCAATACGAGGTAGGGGATACTTGTTTTTTATCGTTATAGCATTGATCTCCCTGTAGTCGATACATAACCTCATAGATCCATCTTTCTTTTTAACAAAAAGAACAGGGGCTCCCGATGGAGAAACACTAGGGCGAATAAATCCCTTATTACTCAATTCCTCTAGTTGTTTCTTTAGTTCGACTAATTCTACAGTGGCCATTCTATAAGGGGTCTTCGATATAGGCCTTGATCCAGGAATCAAATCAATGGAAAACTCAACTTCTCGTTCTGGAGGATGTCCAGGTAAATCTTCCGGAAATACATCTACAAACTCTTTCACAACAGGTACATCCTCTATTTGAACATTCCTTTCCTCACCCGCAGTTATTTCATTCTCTTCCTCCCCAATAATTGAATTTAGTTGAGCTACTGGGGGTGGATCTAAATAAGAATTAGGTGGTGACGATTCTGCTCTAAAAATAAGGTGTTCCTTATCATTATCATCAAGAATCGTAACCTCTTTCTTCTTACA
The DNA here is from genome assembly GCA_963277665.1 of Viscum album. Taxonomy (NCBI): domain Eukaryota; kingdom Viridiplantae; phylum Streptophyta; class Magnoliopsida; order Santalales; family Viscaceae; genus Viscum; species Viscum album. The sequence continues at coordinate 391,953,501 of OY728147.1, read as the reverse complement.
ATAAATCTTCGCATCATAGTCCGAAAGCCAGTCCATACCGAGGATTATATCAAACTCAATCATAGGTATGACGATGAGATCAGCAGATAAAGAAAATTTATGTGCTCTAATGGGGACTGATTCACAAAACTTTGTTGCAACGATACTTCCCTTAGGAGTTTTAACCGACAACTCCCTTATTAAATCAAATTGGAAATATCTAATTTTCTTAGCAAACTGGGAAGATATGAAACAATGCGATGATCCAGAATCAAATAATGCATTTGCTAAACTTGAGGAAACCATTAAATTACCTGCCACCACGTCTTTTGGAGCTTCTACCTCAGCAGTAGTGATAGCATAAGCCTGGCCTTGATCCCTTGGCCTTTTCTGAGGTAAGTTCTCCTGACGCTTAGGACATGCATTTGCATAATGCCCCATCTCCCTGCAATTGTAGCACTGAACGTTGGTAGCTTCCTTCTTCCCCTTGCAATCATGAGCTTGGTGGCCTTTTTCACCACACTTGTAACAGACTCCCATTCCCTTCAAGCAAGTACCAGGATGTTTCTTCCCGCATTTACCACAAGATGGATATTCAACCTTTCCCTTCTTCCCCTTATTTCCATTCCCAGATTGATCAGCAGGTCTCTTCTTCTCTTGCTTTGATTTAAAGTCATAAGACTTAGAGAATTCTTTTTCGGTCTTGATAGCACATGAGACAATGTCTTCGTACGATGAAAAGGATTGTGAGACTAACGCTCGACGGAGAAATGGTTTTAACCCATCAAAGAAACGATCAATCTTACTTCTTGGGTTGAGAATATAATCTCCAGCATACCTCGCTAACCTTATAAAGTTAGCCTCATACTTTGTGACATTCTCATCCTCCTTCTGTCTCAAACTCAGAAATTGACTTTCCATATATGCTTGATGGTCGCGAGGAAAGTATTTTTCTAAAAACAGATCTTTGAACTCCCTCCATTCCATGTTTGATACTTCATCATCTTCCTTCATGTTTTGAATCAATGACCACCATTGATCAGCATCTCCAGTGAGGCGGTAAACTGCCATGGTAACTTTTTCCCTTTCACTACTCCCCAAAGCCTGAAATATTTTCTCTAGGTAAAATATCCATTGCTCAGCTACTAAGGGATTTGTACTCCCATTGAACGTTGGTGGTTGTTGTCTCATGAATCGATCTAACATTGATCCTCCACGCTGCGGATCAGGGTGCTCCAGACGGGTAAGGTTATTATTCATAACCTGAGTAAGTTGTCCCAGTACGGTGATTAGCTGATCAGCACCAGTTGCATCACCAGCCCCACTATAATTATCTTGAGCAGGAGGGAAATCCCTACATGGAGTGCGTGCATTGATACGGTTTCCATTTCTTCCACTAGGCGCCATTTCTAAACAATGGCATAAACTAGATCAGTTTATGAATCAAAATACATAATCTCATACTTATAAAACACTTAACATAAATTGAACTATTTATGGATATAATCCATAATCATAAAAATGTTTTCTTTGAGGAAGTATATACTCATAAACCCTTCATAATGATTTGTAAAGAAAATGAGAGTTATCCTAAGCATATCCCCCGGGAGTGTCGTAACCAAGAGTGCAGCAAGGCCCGTTGTCGTGCACCAGTTCCCGTTCGAGTCTAGCTCAAAGCGGTGTTTTCGGGTTTTACCCCTAGGTACATCTGTGCCAGAGCCGCCTCTACCTGCTCGTATCCAGACAGGGATGTATTGCTCGGAAAACTCACAAAATCTCTACAATACCAAAATTCTAGGAAGTTCTTCTATACTAATCCTCAAAGTTCATCTTAAGTCTACGTGCTCTAATCAGAGTTTATCTAAATCTAGCTTCCAAGGTTTGTACTAAACTTCCTCTGATACCAACTGTAACGCCCCGACCCCAGTTACCCAGAGTTGGTGCATTAATTACATAACATTGGCATGATCACAAGAAAGATCAAATCTCGAAAGACCGATTGGTTTAGTAGCCTTGGAAACACTAGATATATTCATAAGTTTTACATTACATTATAAAATGAAAAACTACTACAACAACATAATGTCTCAATAGACCACACTATTATCCCCTCATAAAATCCCTGCAGGTCATTCATAATTTACTTCTTCACTTCCTGGGAAAAATAAAACATAGAAAAGGGGTGAGCTCAAATGCCCAGTAAGGATAACAATATAGCGAAAACTTTCATAAATAAGAATAAACATTTAAGGCAATGTATAACTAAAACAAAAGCCTTTTAAATATGAACTTTCAACATGGTATGGCATAAATAAAATGAAATAATGCCATTTACTTATTCACATGGATATTCTACTAATCGAATAATCACATGCAAAAATCAATAACCACTTTCATAATGTTGGAATGCATAATGCTAAACGTTAATTTCTTTGTCTAGGCCTCATCCCAAGACCTAGGGGTTACTTCTAACCGGAACCCAACCCGGAGTGCCTCTAATAACCGGACACCAACCCGAAGTGCCTCTAATAACCGGACACCAACCCGGAGTGCCTCTAATAACCGGACACCAACCCGGAGGGCATACTTTTACCAGTCCCTAACCTGGAGGGCTTACTTTAACCAGTCCCCAACCTGTAGGGCTTACTTTTACCGGTCCCCAACCCGGAACATACTTGTTTAGCACATTCATCTGAAGAAAAGTTTCAAATATAACATAAACATTCGGATTAAAACTAGCATACGAAATGTCAATAGTTTCACCATAAACTATGAATGGTATGAAATATAACATCCACAGTCAAACATATCACAAAACCTTCAATACAATATAGAAGTTTTTTATTATAATAAATCAACTTCAAATAAGCGTAAAATCCATTAAAGGATGTTGACATAGATGAAATCAAAACACTTTTTAGAGAAATATCTCTTTCTATTTTTGAAATCATTTAAGAGCCATATAAAATAAAACATTTTCTTGAAAATATTCTTGTAAGCTTGTAAGGAAAGCTTTGACGATTTTATAACGGCGGAAAATAACCGCACCCGCCATATAAGTAAAAAAAACATTCTTATCTTAATTCTGTCGAAAAGGTTAAAAAGGACATTGTTTTGAAAACGACAGAAAGATTCCTTTATAAACCTTTTATAAAAAGTCAAACAAGGGTATAAATGACTTTAACCCATATTCTTGTAAATAGTAAAAATGTTTTGAAATACATTTTTAAGAAAACATGGATGTGGATGATAAAGAGATCCCAGTAGATTATTACGTATATACAACCTCGGATAATGAAGAGATTGTGAAATAACACTTACCTTGTACTTTTCCTTGGTTGGGGTAGGTTAACCTCCTGTATAATGGTGAAATAATTGTTATTAAATTATACAAGAATCATATATATTAATATGATATCATATATGATCTTTTAACATTGATTTGTTAATAATATCTTAGAATTATCGTCGTTTCGGGTGTTAACTTACTCATTTTCTTTATATGTTTTGTTACATAAGCCATGGTTGTTGTATCTTATTCATATCCAGAATGATATCTAGTCCTTAAACATCATTTTTTAATCATCAAATGATAATTATACTTGAATGGTTACGATGGAGAATGAATCTCATCACGTTCGTGGAGACGGTAGTCCGTACGTACGCACGAGCGACAATATCATTCTTTTGATATTAAAATAATATATAAATGAATGGTATATCATATATACAGAATCATTAACATGTTATATTTATTATTTACATGAGTTACACATCATTATTATACCCATCCAAATAATATTATATTGAATAACAATTACACCACGACGTGGAGACGGTAAGCCGTACGTACGCACGTATGGTGACATGTTATTAAAAGGGTGGATAGAATACTGAATATGGTTGTACCATACTTATAATAACATCACAGTATATGTGAGATACTGGAGTTATTATTTTAGAATGGTAAGAACAAAGGAAGAAGAAGTGGAAGAAGAAATGAACTTAGAAAAGGGTGGTGAAATCATTACCTCTTCTTCGGGTTCTTCCTTTTGATTTGATCAAAAGGGCTCTTTAGGTTGGCTTTCTGATCAAAATAAGGCCTCTAGGTTGTAGTGAGGGATGTTGGGAGATTATTTGGGCAGAGTTTGGCCGAACCAAAAGGCTTTGAAGGTGTGAAGAAATGAGAAGGAGGAGTGCCCTTTTATAAGAGGGGTGAGGGGCACCTTTGGAAAAGCTAGAAATATTAATTTATAATAAATTCATATTCGGTTTCCAAAGGCTCCAAAGTTGACTATTCAAAGTATGAGGTAGGGATAGGTCGAAAACAACTCATCCAATAGAATTTAGACAGGTTTGGGTACTTATATTAACCTTATCTTTAAGTATTAACTCTAAGTTAATTAGTTTCACTTTTACAATGTCTCTTTGTATTTTTATATAATATGGTTAATAAACATACTATATACATCCAAGCGACCCCCAAGTGGTCCATTAATGATTAACCTATCATAATATAAGTCTCTTGGCCGAACCTTAGATTTTTAGGAATTTAATATCAATTAATAATATAATATATGTTTTAAGAACTCCTTTATGTCAATTTTGACACTATTCAATAGTTGATTTTTGTGAAACTCATAACAGATTGATTACTTAGAAAAAAGTCAATTAAATCAATACTAATATATCATATTATCCTAGAAAATTAGTTTAATTCATTAAAAGTTTCATATTATATTTATTTGGGTATTTATAATATCAATTATTTTAATTTTTCACTATTATAGTAATTACTTCATCATCATTGTGTCATAAATAAAATAACTTATTTAATGTCTAAAAATTATAAATAAAATATCATTATGTAGGAAATCTTTTTATCTTTCTAATGAATATTTATAATCGAAAATAAAACAGGTATAACCCTATGTAAAAATTGTTCTTCTAAAAGATGTAAGCTTATGCCATTTTTATTTTTATTTAAGCTTTATTAATATAATGTGTCATTATCACTTACAAGTGGATCCATGGGGTCCCAAAATAGACCCAAAGATTCCCATGGTCGACCATGTATCAACCAATAGGGTTAAGACACGTTTTAGGGTAATTTAGTATTATTATAATATTATTTTTTTAACCCTTATTTACCGGATTTACCCTTAACCATGGTAAATAAAATATTTACCGCAGTAATTATTCAAAATGTCTAAAAATAAAAGTTACCTATTTACACAATTTGAACATCCTGATTCCAAATATGGAATCCATTTTTCTAAATTCAAAACACAGAAGTGGCAGAAATTAATTTAAAATTAATTCCCGCTGTCAAAACAAAAAGCGTGTTTTTAAGAGATAATAACTACCAAAAGATTGACACTTGTTTATGTTCGGTTTAATTGTAAAATTATGTCCAATGACCAAAATTATATTAAATGGTAAAAATATATTCTAAATATACTTTAAAACCACTCAAATTCATAATTTATCACTATTACTTATTTTGATTAAAAAAGTTGTTTTTAATTAAAATTTAGTAATTTTCACTATTCATCAAAATATAAAAGTTATCCGAAAAGTACCAAAATTTCACCGTAGGATAATTTCGATATTCCGAATCCAAAAATGAAGTCCATTTTGAAATATAAAATATATATGATTTCAAAAAGTAGTTATTACTATTTACAACGGCTAGTTTAATTAGTTGTGGTGTGTGTTAGAACTCGAGGTTGCATACAACACACGCTATCGCATTATTCGAAGGGAAACGTACCGTAGAAGCTTGGGGTGTTACAGACTTGGCAGTAAATTAATCTTCAAATAAGAAATTTTATCTATATAAATTTTCTTATTAGATAATTCATGGCCTTTAAACCCATCTCATATTTTTTTTGTAATGGTTAACTTTGTTGGGAATGTATTGTATTAATAATAATCTACAAATATAATTGATTTTTATTATAAAAACACCCTCTTTTGTTTTACTAATGATATTTATTTAAGTTAATTTAAAGAAATTAATATTATTTTCGATATTTATTCTGGAATTATTTTCAAGTAATTAATCTACAAGGAATATTCAACAAAGTGTTTGTAAAGTGCTTTAGTATTTTTTGGAAACATTTTTCATACCCTAAATTGGTAAGAATAATGTAATTAATGAATCACACATTCAGAATAGAATGTATAGATCATAAAACATATGTTATTGGGAAAGTATGGTTAAGGAACTCTATATAAGTAAGGAACCTTATGTTTGTGAGAATATAAAGCTTGGTTAAGGAACCCTACATTAGTATACAGCCTTGCATATTAGGATAGAAAAATATCGTACATCAACCCCACTTTTATGATCAACCCTATTTTTTCAACCCTATGTTTGGTATTTTGTCATTTAATGAAGGAATCCTACATTTTACTATTCAATGAATGAGATTTAAATCTGTGGTTTTATCCAAGATCTATACAATGGTCTTAATAGAAATAAATCTCGATTCAAAGCTCACTTGTGACTGATTCAATAGATCATTATGATTGTTTCAAAGAACCATATTTAATTGATTAAATCATTCATATTATTAAGGGAAGTTATGACTCCACTAGTAGATTCAAGTTTGAATATTTTTACTCTTTTAGAAAATATTTTTAGATCTACTCAACCAAAATATATTTTTTTTATTTTATATATATGATCATATTATTTTTATAAAAAGATATAAAGATATATGATATTCATTTTTTATTTACAAAGTCCATAATTTCTATGAATATCTTTTTTCAGATCTACTACAAAGAAGGATCAAATTTTTTATTTTCTAAAAGAGGATACACTTTCAAGATATACTTTTCAACCTCATACTATTGTGAACTGCTTCTTGTTTGTTTCTATTATTTCCTGAAGATATTTTTCAATAATATAATATTCAAAGATATTCCTATTTAAATATTCTTATAGATGATGAATATCCATTTGCTGTCAGTTGTTGCTGCTAAAACTGTGAAGTTTCAACCTAAACCCTGCACAAATCAATCTCTTTTAATTTAATGGATTTTCAATTTCTTATACTCAATTGTGGTCAAGTGTCATCTTATTTCACTATGCTGTGGATAACTGGTTCCCTGTTAAAGAACCAAAAGGCTTTATTTATCCTTGTTTTAATGTTTTCAACTACTTTGACTCAGTTTTGGATTTAAAGGTCTTGTGATAAGTGGAAAATTTCTAGTGAAAATCACAAATCTCAAAGAGAGATAATTGGTGGCATGGACTAGGGGTTCTTCTTGTCCTGATCCACTATAAATATTTTTTTGTTTTTCTTAACTATTTATCTACTGATTAATTAATTACAGTATAGAACACTGCATATCTACATCAATTGCAAAGGGAAGAAAAAAGCTAGAATCTATAATGATTATCAAAAAGAAAAAATTCACCCCTACTTTTGATTATTTGTATTATTATGACTTAAAAATTGGTATTATATGTGATATGTTATAAAAAAATTTCTAATAATATCAAAAGAATAAGGTATATACAAATAAAATTTCAATAGTTGATCCAAAAGAAGACATGTCTATGATTCAAGCACCATATTTTAATAGTGAAAATTTTGGAAATTGGAAATCATGAATTCTCAAATATTTAAAGAATCTTGGATTAAAATTTATTCAAAGATCATCACTCCTTATGTGATTCCTAAGAAACCAGATACATGGGTTTCTGAAACAGAAGCTAAATATGATATTAACTCAAAATCAATGAATTCTATCATATGTGGACTTGGTCCTGATGAATTTAATCATGCATCACACTTTATTACTTCCTATGAAACATGTTAGACAATAGTTGGAGCATATGAATGGATATATAACATCAGAAAAATGAGGTATTCTACTGCAAAAATGAATTTTGAAACTTTTATAATGTTTGATTCTAAAATCATCACTCAAATGAATAGACGTTTAATAGAAATTTACAACAATATTACTTCCTTGTTAGATCCTATTTCACAATCAAATCAAGTGTTGAATGTACTTTGACCATTTCCCTCTAAATGGAATGGCATATCTATAGATATTAGACAATAATTGCCTATCAAGAATTTTACTATGAAGGATCTAATTGTAACATTGATGATGTATGAAGCATATATTAAAGATGAAGCTGAACATCACAAGGTAGTTGTAAAAATGGATAAAAATGCCATTAAAGTGACATCTCAAAAGAATGAAAGAAAATAAAAACAAGAATTTAGAAGAAATAAATCATATTTCCAAGACTCTGAAATGAAACTTGCTCACCTACTGATAAATTTTACCAAATTATATAAGAAGAAAATAGGATTCATAAAATACTTTAATAATGATGAAAAGGAACCAAGATAAGTAAGATGTTATGAATGAAAAAATATGGGTCGCAACAGTCCAAAATTCCCCTAATTGAAAGATAGAAGAAGGATGATAGATAAGAAATTTCATAAGAATGATGATTATGAGCATAAATGAAAGATATAATTAAAATATAGATGGAGTGTATATTAAGAATCCATCAACTCATAGAAATATGATTTAGAAAGATATCCCCAAAATATGAAAGCAAATGTGTTCTTTATGTCTAAGTGAAAAAGAAGAGTTAAATCCTATCACTCTTCTACATATAACTCTCATAGTTACTCTTAAGGAAAATAGATACTTACTATTCAATGCTATAATAAAAATATGATTCTTTAAAAAATAATCACAAATAGTTAAAAAAAATTCATAATGTTATTTTAGGTTAAAGATATACAATGCTAAAGAAACATCAAGATCTGATTAAAAAAATTAATTCATCTATTTCAAACTGTATTGATCACAAAAAAGTGATTAAAGAATTGTATGATAAAGTATAATATTATATAATTAATACTAGTATTTTGAATAAAGTAGAGAAAACTATGAATGAAATTATTAGAAATATTTTTTTTCAAAAAGAGAAAAGTTTGGAATATGAAGCAAGGGTGAAAAATCAAAATTATAAAAAAACTATTTTGTGTCCAATTTAAAAACGATACCTGTTATTATTATGGAATAAAATTCCATTTCACTAATTAATGTTATTTGAGAATTCCTCAAAATTTTTTCATTAAAAACAATTTTGTTTTTAAAAAAATGTTTGAATATAGTAATGTAATTGTTTTAAAAATTAGGCAAATATAGATTCCTAGATCACTACATACTAATATAGTTGGACCAAATAAAATATGGGTACTTAAACAAACATATGTTTAAATTCACTTGTGGAAAAAAGGAGATGGTAATAGAAAATATATATGGTATATGGATAGTGGCTTCTCAAGAAACATAAGTGTAGAATCATAAATTTTCCATATACTAACTCAAATGGATGGACGTTTAGTCACTTTGGGTGAAAATGAAAAAGGAAATATTGTTAGAGTTGGAACAGTTGGAGATCCAAATACAATTTCAATCAACAAAGTATTCTTTGCACAGGGGTTAAAGCACAACTTGATAAGTATTTAAAAACATTTTGATTATGGATTTTATACTGATTTTTTATATATTCTTTGTTATGTTTTCAAAGACAGAATTATTAAATTTAAAGAACCTATAACTAAAAGTGTTGATACTTTTAATCTCAATATATTTTGTAAACAAAAAGTAAATTATTTAACTATTAATACAAATTACTCAAAGATCTAGAATAGGATAGTTGGAAATTTAAATATATATGATTTACCTAAATCATGTAAGAATCAATTAGTTTCTGATTTACCTAGTCTTAAATTTGACAATCATAGATTTTGTAATGCATGACAATTCGAAAAACAACATATATCTTCTTTCAGATCAGTTAAAAAAATTGATACATCTAAACCATTATAATTTACCCATATGGATTTTTTTGGAATATCTAGAGTTCCATGTTTTCAAGGTAGATTATATGTTTATATTTTAGTTGATGATTTTTCTCAATTAACTTGGGAATATTTTATAAAACTCAAAAGTGAGGTATTCACTGTTTTTAAAGATTTTGAAAAATTGTTCAAAATATAAAATATTTTAAAATTATTTCATTAAGACCTGGTCATGGTAGATAATTTGAGAATCAATAATTTAATTCTTTTTTTCTCAAATATATATTTTAAACACACATTCTATGCATCAAGAACTCCTCAAAAATGGAATTATAGAAATAAGAAATAGAATTATTCAAGAAATGGAAAGGACTATGCTAAATGAATACAGTATTCCTACCTATTTTTGGGTAGAAGCTGTAATCACAACTTTCTATATAATGAATAGTGTTTTAACAAGACCAATTATTAAAAAGAAACCCTATGAACTCTGGAATAATAGAAAACCTAAAGTAAAATACTTTAATGTTTTTGGGTGCAAGGTATATATCTTCAATTAAAAGGAAAACCTTGATAAATTCAATCCAAAATCTGATAAAGGAATATTTATAGGTTATTCTTCTACTTCTAAAGCCTATATACTATTTAATAAAAAGTCAAGGATTGTTAAAGAATCAGTTCATGTGAAGTTTGATAAATCTGGCCCTTTTAATAAAGAGAAATATCAAAAAAGATGAAATTAATGACTCTATTGACAACATAAGACTTGAAACCTCTAAAGATAAATTTGAAAATTATATAAATGAAATTTAGTCTCCTTCAGAATAACATGAAACTAATCAACCTGAAATTTTCTTAGCTATAAAATCTAGATCCTTAAAGGATCATACCTTAGAAAATTTTATTGTAAACCTAGACATTGGAGTTAGTACTAGAATAAATATTGGAAACCTAGTGGAATTATCTACCTTTATATCTCATTTAGAACCTAAGTCTATTGAATAAGATTTAGGATATGAGGGTTGGTTGTTAGCCATGAAGGAATAACTAAACTAATTCAGAAGAAATGAAGTTTTAGAATTAGTAGAAAGACCATCCAATTACCCTATAATAGGAACTAAATAGTTCTTTAGAAATAAACAAAATGATCAAGGGATCGTAACTAGTAATAAAGATAGATTAATAGAAAATGGATATAATCAGGAAGAAGGAATAGATTATAAAGAATCCTTTCCACCTATGGCAAGATTAAAATCCCTTAGAATCCTTTTATCTCATGCATATCAAATGAATTTTAAATTATATTAGTTGTATGTTAAATCTATATTTTTAAATGCATATTTAATGGAGTAAGTTTATGTTGAATAACCACCAGGTTTTGAAAACCCTCACATACCAAATTATGTTTTTAAACATACCAAAGCTCTTTATGGCCTAAAATAGGCACCTAGAGCTTTTTATGAAAGATTAAGATTCTTTTTCTAGAAAATAGTTTTTCTATGAGATTATTAGATCCTAAAATTTTTAAGAAAATTATTTGTTATAATAATTTATTAGTAAAAATTTATGTTGATTATGTTATTTTTAATTCAAAAAATAAAAATATTTGTAATGATTTTTCAAAAATTTTTCCAAACCAATTTGAAATTAGTATGATGGGAGAATGGAATTTATTTTTAGGATTTAAAATCTATCAAAAATATTATGGAAATGTTTTAAATCAAATTAATTATATTATTAATTTGTTAATAATATTTGGACTTGAAAATAGTAATACTTGTACTAATCCTATGTGTACCAATGTAAAACTTGATTTGGATGAAGCTAGAAAACCAGTTAACAACAAGTTATATAAAGGTATGACTGGTAGTTTGTTATATCTTACTGCTAGTAGACCAAAAATAATATTTTTTGTATGTTTATGTCTCATATTTCAGTCAAATACTAAAGAATATCATCTTATGGCTATTAAAAGAATTTTTAGATATTTAAAAGGAACTATTTTTCAATCTCTACATTACCCCCTAAAATTATGATTCTATTTTAATTTCATATTCAGATTCTAATTTTGGAGGATGTATATGCTATAGAAAAAGCAATGCAGTAACCTATCACTTTTTTGGGAAATATTTAGTATCATGGTTGAGTATTAAACAACATTCAATTTATCTATCAATTGTTGAGGCAGAATATATATCTTTTGGATGTTTTTATAAACAAGTGTTGTGGATGAAACATACTCTATTATATTTTGGACTAAATTTTAATAATATAATTATTTAATGTGATAATACCAGTGCTATTAATATTTAAAAAAATCCTACAAGTCACTTTAGGACTAAGCATATAGACATAAGACTTCATTTTCTAAAAGATCATGTCCTAAAAATGACATATCTTTAGAATTTGTAAATACCTAATATCAATTAGCTGATATTTTTTCTAAACCACTTTCCAGTGTAAGTTTTTGATATTATTAAGGGGTAGTTAGGGATATTTAATTTTAAATAATTTTTTATTAATTTATTTTTGTTAATTACTCTATAAAATATTTTTAATTAGTAATTGTTTGTTTATTTTTTAAATAAAATATTTATTTAATCATTAGTTTTTTTAAACTTTGTCTTTTAAAAATAAAAATTAATGATTACCTTAGGTAATCAGCAAGAGAAACCAGACCATGTCACCAAACTGTCATAAAACTCTTTATCTTTCCATAAACTTCAATTTCAAACATTTCAAATACCAGATATCTCTTCTTTCTTCCAACCCCTAGAATCCAAAAACCTCAAAACCTTCAAATTATAAGAAATAAAAAATATAAAGCTGATAGATGAAGGAAAACCAAGGGATTTGAAGCTTAAGTGTGTCCTATTTAAGAAGAGTCCTTAAGGAAAGGTCATTGATTTTGAATAGATGTATCAGATGAATAATCTACTCATGAAAAATCTTGCGTTTCAATTTTTGGAATTTTTCATTAATGAAGAAAATACGGAATTTATTTTATGAGTTAAAACTAAATCAGTTTTACATGAATGTTCAGTTTAGATTTTGGGAAATAATGGATATAATAACTTCATCAATATATGATATGGAGTTTTGAATCTCCTCAGTTGAAATCAATCAGATTTTAAAATTCCCTCATGAAGTAGTTTTCTATTTTGAACGTTGATCAATTGGAAACTCATACCATAAGTCAGAAGATATTATTTCATTTATTTTCGGTTCCACCAATATGAGTAAAATTTTTATAAAGGATCTCGAGGATAACCTAAAGTTACTGGTGAAGTTTTTTCAAAAAACTATACTTCTAAGGACTAAATAGTAAGAGAAGATCTTGTACCCAGACATTTATATCATTTTTTTTGTTTATCATTGAGATTAAGTAATGTTTCCCTAGATATATGATGAGATACTGAAATCAATGTTTCCATTCATAATCCAAAATGTATTTTTATCCCTATGGTCGGATCATTTAGCTACTTTTGTAAATACGAAATAAGATTGGCCAAATGGATGTTCATACTATGTGTCACCACAACAATTTTCTGAATGTTGTAACTCTAATAAAATTATGTTTCTTTTGGATTATAGTTAAAGTTAAACTGTTTCCAGTTGGTGTGGATGACCAAAAACAATAAGTCCCTATTGCTCAAGGGGAGCAAGGAAATATAAAGTCTACCTGATCAATTTTTTAAATAAATGATTAAATTAGAGAATTTGGAATAGAATTTTTTTTCTTATCCTACTAAAATAAAAGTCTATTATGTCTCAAAAAATCAAGATAATGAAGCTCTAGAAGATAGATCCTATATGAAAATTGTTAAAAGGCCAAGAATCCAAGAAGATCCTCATCATGAGGATCTGGAGAGAGAAATGCCTCAATCTAGTGATAAGAATCCATCAGTTCATTTAGAATAAATAGACCATTCTAAGGAATAATAGGCTGAAAGTAAAATTCAATAATAACATGTTTCTCATCAACTAGGTCAACAAAAAGTTAATTCTCAAGATAGAGAAAAAGTTCTAAAATCAGTAACAGAAACTATTGGGTTTATTGAACTTTTGTCTATCCCTGATATTGGAAAATCCATGGAAAGAAAAACATATATTTCTAGAGAAATGATAGTGGTCCTTGATGTAATATCTTTTTCAAATAAAGATAATTTTATTAAATCTTTAGCTCTTGAGGCACTAGCTACTCAATCAATGAATCTAGATGAAGGATCAACTGATCCTCTAAAAAATCAGATAGAGGACTTTATTATCAAATTTAACAGGTGATAGGAGGAGAACATTAGTCTTTGATAATAACTTGAATCTACAGGACAGTATTGTGATGATTTGAGAAATTCATATTATCAAAGGTTGGAATTATAATCTGTTCCGAATCAGTAAAAAGAATTTAGAAAAAATTTATGTTTCAAAAAGATATTTTTATGCTTCCAAAATAGAAATGCTTTATCAGTTTGGAAAACTGAAATCAGAATCTATTTCTAAAACAGATTTTTCAAATTTGAAATGGTATTTCAGAATCTAGTTTGAATTGATAAAAGGGAGTTCTAGAATTTCCACTTCTACACCTCCAACATCACCAGACCTGATCATAATATTTCAAGTAATCACTTTAGTGATGTCAAATATGAATGAATTAATTCAGTATGTTTAGTGTAATAGGTCACCTTTACATGTTCTATGGGATAATCAAAGAGAATGTATTGAGAAGATAACCTCAAATGAACCTGGCATCAAGTTGCTTCTTAATCAGTTCAGTGACAAAGTTTCTCAATTTCTACACACCGAGGAAAATTTTCATGACTTTCTCAAAGTCAATATGATTGAAAATTTTAAATTGAGTCAAGATTTAAGAATTTTTGTAAGGTATTTAGATGAAAATATTTCAAAAAGTTTACAAGGTCTGATAGAAAAGTTGAAGGAAGTTTTTCTGGATATTCAAGATTTTCCTGAACTTGAAAAGTCTCCTAATAAAAACCCTTCACCATCTTCAAACTCTCTTGTTTAAACCTTTTCCTCAAGAAAAATCCACTCATGTATTTGTATAGTTTTTCTGATAAAAAATCTAATGATTTATTATATTCTCTGTATAATATATATATTTTATTGTTTGTTGATCTCCACTGCCAGAAGAAATGCTAATTTTTCCATAATATCAAATGTAACATTCACTTATTATTCTGTGAAAAAAATGGAATTTGTTATAATTAATTTCCATATACTTTATTTTTTATATCACAAAAGGGGATAAAATTGGGTAAACACAACATTATGTTTTTAATTTTTTTATCAAAATAGTACTGTGAAATCAAAATGATACATTGAAAACTAAATTATCAAAAAACTTTAGGTATTTTCTTTAAAATATTATTTTATTAATTTTTATAAAATCTTAGATTTTTTGTAAATTATTTTATGGTTTTTATGATCATCAAAAAGGGAGAGATTTTTGGGAATGTGCAGTCTCAAAAATACTCTATAAATATTATTGATTTTGATTCTCAAAAATACCCTTGTTGGTTTTACTAATGATATTACTTTAATTGAATTTAGGAAATTGATATTATTTTAAATATTTATTATAGAATTATTTTCAAGTTATTAATTCACAAGGAATATTCATCAAAATGTTTGGAAAGTGTTTTATTGGTTTTTGAAAACATTGTTCATACCCTACCTTAGTAAGTGTATCATAAGGAATTAACCCTACATTCAGAACATCATGTATGGATCGTCAACCCTATGTTATGTGAAGAGTATGGTTAAGGAACCCTATGTAAGTAAGGAACCTTAAATTTTTTAGAATGAAATGTATGGTTAAGGAACTTTGTGTTAGTATGGAACCCTACGTTTAAGGATACAAATATATGGTACATTAACCCTAATTTAAGATCAACCCTACGTTGTCAACCCTATATTTGGTATTTTTCATTTTATAAAGAAACCCTACATTTGACTATTTTATGACTAAGATTTAGATAAATGATTTTACATGAGATTTGTGCAATGGTCTTGACAAAAATAAAGATCAATTCAAATCCTACTTGCGACCGATTCAAAGGATCATTATGATTGACTCAAAGAGCCATATTCAATAGAGTAAATCATTAATATTATTGAGGGATGTTATGACTCCCTTGTTTGATTCATATTTAAATATTTGTGATCTATTAGGAGGTTATTTTTGGATCTTATCAACTGAAAGAAAAATATTTTATTTTATATATATAATTAGATAATTTTCGTAAAAATATACATAGATATATGATATACATTTTTTATTTACAAACTCTATAATTTATATGAGTATATTTTTATAGATCTATTGCAAAGAAAGATCGACTCTGCTATTTTCTAAAAGAGGCTACACTTTGAAGATATACATTTCAACCTCATATTGTTTTGAACTTCTACTTTTCTTTTTTTTCTATTGTATCCTAAAGATATATTGGAACAAGGAATTCTTTGAAGGTATTCTTACATTAAGATTCGTATCAACGAAGAAGATCCATCTAATTTCAGTTGTTGCTGCTGAAACTATGAAGTTTCAACCTGAACCATCAACAAGTCAAACTCTTTTGATTTATTAGAGTTTCAACTGTTCATACTCAGCTGTGGTTAATTGTCAGCTTCTTAGACTAAGCTTTGGATAAATGTTTCCCTATTAAAGAAACATAATGATTTATTTATCCTTGTTGTAAAGGTATCAACTACCTGCACTTAGTTATATATTTTAAGGTATTCTGATAAGAGAAAATTTTCTAATGAATATCACCAAGCTGTCAAAGAGAGTGTTGGTAGTGTGGACTAGGGGATCTTTGCGCCCCTAATAACTTTAAAAATTACCATGTTTTTATTTATTGTTTATCCGCTACTCAATTACTTACAATACAGAACATCACATATCTCCATCAATTGTAAAGGTACATAAAATGAAATAATCTGTAAATATTAACAAAAAGACACAATTCAACCCCTCCCCCCCTCTTGTGTATATTTGTATTATTCTGACCTAACAAAATTTCCCATGACAATATTCTCCATCATTCTCCATGAGTCTTTGTAAGTTAGTATTATCTTCCATATCCATCATTTCACTTCTCACTTATGAAATCATACAAGGAAACATAAGATTCCCTATCATAGGAAACATTTATATTTCTCGTACTCTATTTACTAAAGGGAGTTTTATTAATACTTTTTACAAAGTGGGATTTCAACAAGGGTATTTTGAAAAGTCAAACCAATAGTTTTTTATCCTGAGTTCAAATCATGAGGAAAAAATTTATTAATGGGGGTACAATGTAAAATCATGAGTTTTTCAAAAAAAATACAATATTCAATATCTTACAAGATATTCCACATCAAGCTTAAATGAACAAAAAATATTATTATTTAAATGTGAACATTATAACATAGCCATTATATTAGTGGGGATGAATAGTATTAATGAAATTATAAAATACAAAATGTTAATAATTATTTATAATTTATTAATAAATTCTTTTCCAGAAAGTATTATATTTTTAGTAAATCCATTCTATTATATTTTCACAAAATACATTTTATTCATCAAAAACATATTTTCTTAAAAAAAATATTTTAATTGATTTTATGTAAAAATAATATAATTAATTTTTATAAATTTTAGAAAATTTATTTTAAAAAATTAAATTTATTTTTCAAATTATCATACAAAAAAATTATGATAAAATTTTGAAAATTTTCTGAAAGGCTTGATTTCTCTAGGAATAGTGAAAAATACATGTTTTTATTAAAAAATGTATTTTATTTAAAAAATAAAATTATGAGTTTTATTTTAATTAGTTAAATTTAAACTAAATTGATCTTTTTATGTTTTTTAATTGGATTAATAATTTAATTTAGTATAGAAACAATTTATATATTAAAACAAGGATTTTTTTTAAAAAACCATATTTCAATGCATTTTTCAGTTTATTTCTAAATTAAGTTCTTAAATTTTTGTTTTTTGAATTTTTTTAAAATGGATCCCATGTTTCTAATCATAAAATTCAAATTTATTAAATATTTACCTCTTATTTTTGGATAATATGAATGGTAAACTTAGTGATTTTTATAACCAAGGTTAAGGGTAAATCGAGTAATTAAGGGTAAAAATAATATTATAAATATTACTCAATTACCTAAACAATTGAAAAAAGTTTATTGGATGAGTAATTATAGACAAAAATCATACATGGGTCCATTTTATGTTCCTTTGCATAATTTTTGTTTACATTAAGTATATTATAGTATTTTATCTAAAAGAAAGTCAAATTGTTCACATTATGGTTATTAATAAGTATAACATTTTTAATATATGTTTTTCCAAAAATAAATATTTTACCACTAATAGTATTTCTAGAGATATAATATTTATATTTTTCATGGAAACTTATTTTAAATTTTTTGGGAAGAAATAAATACCTTAAAGGATTACACAACAATGATGTCGTAATTATTAAATCAACTGAAAAATAAAATAAATAATATTAAAAATATTAAAACAAATATAATTTAATATTTTCAAGGTTACCCAAGAATTAAATATATAAATATGAAAATTATAGGTTATAAAAAAATATTTTGTTCAATTTGGAATTTTTTTATGTTTTCTAAGTCATAGTAATGAATAGTTTTAATGTTGACAATAATGATATTTTATGAGTATAATATTTTATTAAATTATTTAAATGACATAAAAATATTAAATAATATCATATGGGATAATATATGGTATTAAATTTCATCCACTATACATTTAGAGTCTATTTGAAATTACTTTTCTCTAGAATAGTCTTATTATATTTTAATTTTTTGAGAAATTCCTAAAGTGCTCCTCAACTAAATTATAAAAGGGAACCCCTTAATTCACATCATTTAACCACCATGATACTTTTAGATCAACCTTATTTATCAAATTATCTTCTACACTTTCCTATCCACATTCCAGTGGTGTTTTTCTCAGAAAATACCAATTCCATGTTCTATAAGGGATCCTTCAAGGATGTGATGTTCAAGAGGAAACTTTCACAAACCACCTCTCGTAATTTATTTTCTTCTTCTACATTATCTTCAACTCATTAATCCATTTAGGAATAATAGATTTAGTTTCATTTATATATTCTAATTTTATATTTCTAATTTAATATCTTTTATCCATACATTTTCTCATACCCACTTATTTAATGAAACAGAATCATTGTCCAAATTATAGAGATTAATTTTCTCAATGGATAATGACTTTTATTTTTCTATTACATCCTTATTGGATGAACACAAAACTATTATTATCGTTAAATTTTATTGTAATAGGTATATTATAACTTATTTCATGATCTGGAACTATTATATAGACTTGATATTAAATATAATGAAACGATTTTTCGATGATCGAAAGAACCGCCAAAATAAACTAAACAGTTATCATTAACATTTTGTCAATTTCATTATCCCCATAAAGGAATAAAAATGATATATGTGACAATTTAAACTTATTTAAGTGAATGGATATAATATAATTCTAATTTTGGAGAACTATTCTCATTTCACAAGAACTTCCATAATTATATACAAGTGAACCGAAAATGAAACTATTAAAACAAACCCTCCTGAAATGATGATATTGAACATTATAACACATAGAAATTGAAATATATGAACTTAATAAAATTATAATAAATAAAATTATTATATAATAGTTTATAAATAAAGTAATTAATGGATTTAAAATGAATATACAGGATATTAAGTGCAAGTGTAGAACGCTTTCATATACAAGTTAAGGGACTCTTTAATAAAAAAAACTCATTTTTAATGTTTTAAAGATTTATTTTGTAAATTATTATCTTTTATAAAAATGTTTTTTTAATTAATTTTTTAAATGTTTTCATATTTAAGTGATTTTTTTACAGATAATTTTATAATTTCTCTCAAATACTTTCAAAATTTGATATTTTTAAGGTTTTATGTAAGGATATTTCCTTTAAAAAACCTATTTAATGTTACTTTTTATAAAATTAAAATATACTGTTTTTTAGTTATAAGGAAAGATAGTATTTTCTTACTTTTATATTTCCTTAATTTGAAAAAGCATACTTCACAAGTTTACAAGTTCATTTTCAAATAAAATGTTTTCATTTTTAATCGTACAACATTTTAAAAAAGTTAATTGATTTCAAAATTGAATGGTTGTTTTCCTCAATATTTGTTTATTAAATAATTATAAATTATGATTATGTTAAGGTTATTTGGACTTTTTTATGAGGATGGGTGGTTATATTATAATTTAGGGTGGTTGAGCCCATTATAGCTCTCTAATGCATTGGGTAAAGAGGCAAAGTTAACTAATTTGGTTTCTCCTAAGAGATTATGGGAATATACTATGATGGTTATTCCAAATATAATTGTGGTGGTTACTCCCTATTTATATGTGAGAGCTACAAAATAAGTAATAATGAAATAAAAATTATTCCACAAGTTACCTTTATGACTTATTCTTGCTATAGATATTATAGGAAACTTATGATTTCATAAGGTAAGCTAAGTAGCTTTTGTTTTATGGGTGAAAGTTATGACTTTAGGAAAAAATTTATTGAAAACCTTAGGAGTTTTTATTTTTTATTTAGTGTTCTATTATTAAACATTTTAAGGAATTTTTTCTGAATAAATGTGATTTCTTAGGTAAGGATGTTTTTATTTTGAGACTATAGTTTATTTTGAAAACTGAAATTTTTTATATTTATTTATGGGATAATTATTTCTATATTTATTTTATTCCCCTTACTACACATTTTGTGTTCATCCCATTTTCTAAAATGTTTTAATATGGGTTAAGTTATTATAAGAATAAGAATGTGGTCATCAAAAAATTGTAAAGATCTATCATGAAAATAAATCATGTTTTATTTTAAATACTTTGTTTTATGAAAAAAATAGAAACTATTTAGAAGTTTCCACATGTAATTTATGTGTTTAAATTGTAATAGTTTTTCATAATTATCCAAAAATCTATGCCTATAATATCTTTAGAAATTAAAGCAAGTGAATTAACATTTAAATTCACTAGAATATGTAATTTTTAAGGCTTCATCCTTACAATAATAAAATAATATATCTCTTATACAAGTATATATATATATATAATATCTTGGTGTAGCCGTACACTCCCAAAAATCTATCTTACTCAAGTTATGATATGTCATAGTCATCATAAGAGAGGAAATATCACATGTTGGTTAATATCAAACAAACAACATGATCAGTAACATACCCAACCACCCCCGTATTAGCTCAGTCAGTATGTAGAATTGGGTAAGTGGGGTATAATTGTATGAAATTTCTTTTGGTGGTAATCTAACCAACCCTATTTAATTGGGAATGAAATATGATCCATGAACCCCTAGTATACCAAATACATTGTTATTTAACTCCATGTTATAGACATAGTAGGTCATTCAGAAAACAGAAAAAATATTATTCATTCTTTTGTTCCTCATGATAATATATGGTATCTCAATAAAATAATTCTACTCATTCTCACCATAAAATTTCATTACAGTCTATAATACTCTTTGATAAACATAGGTAAAGGATAAACTCAAATTTATACTATGAGTGGTCAATTTTCATTTCACTTCATGAGATATATATATATATATGCATATAAATTAATATATCCAATTTGAATGAATAATAAAATAGTGTTTACCTTTAATATGAAACATTTTAATATTATTAAACTCTTTAAGAATATTTAAAAACCCATTAGTTTATCATATAAAATATGATAATCTACCAGATCGGCCAAATGTTTTCCAAACATTCTAGATTTTTTAACTATTTATATCTTATTCAATTCCTATCACAAATATATATATTCCCATTTTATAAAACCAAATATTAGGAATCATTATTGTGAAAACAACTATCAAGTAAGAAATTTTCAATAGTGTTGACACTAAAAATCATATTCATAATACTTCAACTTCTTGAACATGGTAAAAATTATTTACTTCACAACATCAAATGTTATGATGTTAAGTTTTTTTCTTAATTATAACCTTTTGTGTTAATCATCACCATCATATTAAGAATTAAATTTCATCAAACGTTTTCTTTTAAATAATGTATATACATACATTATTGTTTTACCGGTCCTCCTAAACCCTTTTGTGTTATAAAATAACATTTTTTTGTTTTTAGAAGGAACATTTAACAAATGAACTATTATTTTCATTTTGTATATGGTATCTATTTGTTTGGAACATTTCTTTTTTAAAACAATATTTTATTAAAATATATCATTCATGGATGGAGGGAATACATTCCATGATATATTAATTAGCATCTATATAAATATTTTATTGTAGAAAAACACGTTTATCCAAATCTACTACTCAAAACATGTTAAAAAAAATTATAAGTCATAAATTATGTTAATAAAATAAAATAATCTCATGTTGTTCATTAAAAAATTTTGTTATAAAATATATTATCTTATATTATAAGAGAAATGACATGAAGATACACATTTTTACTAAGATTCATCTAAGCTTAACACTATATTTTAAAATCATATGTAGACATATTTTCTTCATGAATGTAAATTAAAAGCTCAAAAAATTATTCTATTGATAATAAACTACTATATAGTTACAACACTTTTAAAATATACATTTAGTATCATATACCTTTCAAAATTTAAGAGTTAATTTCTATAAAATCTATATCTAATGTGTAAATTCAATGGTGTTTCAAAAATTACATCAAGAATATCTTGGATAATAAAATCATATTGAATTTTTAATATTTCTTCACGAAAATACTAGGTTTCAAGGAAGTTTACTAGATTCATGAAGAATCATTGTTCAGATTTTTTAACTAACTTTTAATCATGTAGTTATAACTTTTACCCACTTCTACTATCCATATAGTACCATAATCCATACATCATATAACTTATTCATCTATTCTCAAAACCTTGAGAATATTAGGTAATGTTTTCTTTAATTCATTCACTTTGTTATACTATTACCATAATTGAAAATATGATAAATTCCCTAACCAAAAACCACCATATTTTAGTCTCTCCATAAATAATGTAATAGAATTAAACAAACCATAAACCATGTGTATTAAAAACACCCATATCATTTCATTTAGACTATTATTATTTACATCCTTTTATTTGGAGCTTAATAAGATAAAATACACATCTTATAATGAGTTTATCCATGCTTGAAGTGTCCATGTTATCAATGTAGTAACTCCTTTTTACTATTACTTGAAAGATACCTTCAATATCCAAAATTCAATTATTTTCTCTTTATAACCTTAAGTATATTTACAACAATTTTAAATAATATATTTGATATCATATATCTATCGAAAAAATATAATTTAATTCTAAAATGAAATAGATTTAAAGAAACATTTAGCCTTAGTAATGTTGTGTGTAAAAAAATGAAGAGATCCTAAGTCACATTTTCTTCACAGGTGAATGGGCTCGCCAGTTATGGAGTTTCTTTGGAAATGTCATGGCGTTCACCCACTGAGGTGATAACATTGATCTATTCATGGAGCATTGGGTCCAGGGGGCCATAGGCTCAGGAATAGAGATATCGGTGATCTGTGTCATCTTCATTGTGAGATGATGGGTTCTATGGAAACCAAGGAATCGTGCGAGGTTTGAGGGGATACCATCCTTAAGCAGGTCTATAGTGGCTTGAACAAGGTGCCTATTGAATGATTTGATTGTTCTGGAAGGCATTAGGATGGAGGCACCATTCATTTATGAGCTCTATGGATCGAAGAGTGAACCTGTATAGAATGCTGCTAGTTTACTAGGGAGTTGGATCGGGTGGTTACCTCCTAGGGACGGCCTCAAACTCAACACAGACGGAACTTGTGGTATGGGTGAGATGTGAGGAGGAGGGGTTGTCTAGGACTCCTGGTGGAGTGTGGTGCTAGCTTTCTCAGCTTATTAAGGGAGTGGAACTCTTATGTGGGTGGAGTCTAATGTGGTACTCACTAGCCTCTCCATTTGCAGTGAGAGGTACATAATCATTAATCAAGTGGAAACTGACTCCATGATTATTCATGGTGCCATAAAAGATAAAGGTACCATTCCCTGGTCTATCTCCTACACCATGAGGACATGCAATATTTTTCATAACAATAATGTTAGAGTCACACATAAGTGGAGGGAGGGTAACAAAGTAGTAGACTATCCAGCCTCCCATGCACTTCCAGGATCCCCGATTTGTTTCCTTTATAATGTTTCTCAGTTTAAACCAAAGGCGGTGAACCTAATATTGGGAGATTCCCTTGGGCTACATTACTTTCATCTCCCCTAAGACGGTTCACTTTTTTGTATTGCTTTGTAATGATTTATTTCATGTCTTTAAATAAAAATTGTAATGTTGGATGGATAGTAATGTACAATATTCAATAATAATGAATATAATTTGACAAACCAAATATTATTTGGTGTATGATAATAAAATCATTGATATACCCAATCATATTGACTACATGAGTAGAGAATAAGATACCTTTAGTCATATTGAATTTAATTCCACTAGAAATATTATATAAATAACTCAATGCATGCATAATCATCTAGAATCACTTGTTGAACAACATCTATACTTGGTTATAGAGGAAGGAACTATTCTAACCCACATATAATATCCCTTATGAACATTTATTAAATAACCATTATTTTTTAAGAACTTTTTAAAGTTACCAATTTAAGCAGTATCTTACATTAAGCTTCTCTTTATCATTGATTGAACATTAATTTTATCTTGATGATGATAATGATATTATTCATCTACAACATATACATTTATTGGAAGATTATAAGGTTTTATAACCATTTAATAGGTAATTTAATTAAATTGGATACCAATAAAATTATGAATCACTTTTAAAATTCATCATATTCATTAGTTTTCTAATATCCATATTTCTCCATGACTTACACAAGATATCATGAAAATAATCCATGACTATATCTAGTAAACAACAATTGTCAGCTATATCATATATGACACTTGAATTGTTGTTACGAAAACTCTTTATCCAATCCATAATATGAATATACTCTAAATTATTTTATTGGTGCTCTAACCATTTGGGTTTCCTAGATAAGTGTAACCCAAAATAGGCCCCAATAATAAGCTGATAAATAATAATCAAGGGGTACACATCTAAGCTCAAAAATAACATCACGATAATCTAAATTCACATATAACTTTATTTCATTATTCATGATAATTGAGGGTTACTCATTCCAATCTTGAAAACACCTAGTTTACTGACCGAGGACTTGAAAATTTTGGCATTGGAGTGAATTTCAAACCTAGTATTTGAAGGAGATTTTGATCTCACCAAGATATCTCATTTTATTCTCATTTTGTATGCTTTCTTATAGTAATCTATTTTGGAATCCCATTCCAACCACAAAATCAATATATTCAATCTATAATGATGTTTAACACTTTACAAAACACACAAGATTATTGTACTCATGAAAATCAAGGTCATGTTAGATAAAAAACTAAATTCACTATAATAACTAGTAAGTAATCGAACTCTCTATTTGAAATTTTTTTAACAAATTAAAACAAATCATACACCATTAACCAAATAAAAAAAATTTACTTTGAATTAAATAGTGAATAACTTTTTAATAAATGAATAATTCTAATATTTAAACATGATATAAATATTTATAGAAATTTAATAAATAAAATATATTTATAAACACTTTATAATTTTAGGAATATATGATGTGCATTCCATATAATTGAATATAAACCCTTTATATTCATTAACATAGGAACACTTTTATATGTATCATTATAATATAATCCTATTTCAGATGTATGATAATTTATGAATTATATAAAATTTACAATTCAATTTATATTATGTAATAATTTAACATAATCTAAGTATCATATACTTTATCTTTATTTAAACAATCATAAAAAAATATGATGTGGCTTAAATAATATCCAAATAAGGCCCCTGTTTATTTAGTAAAATTTAAAAAAAAACATTATGAAAAATTCAAGATTTAAATATCAACATTTTATATTTTGTCCTTATTTAATAATTTTTAACCCTTTATAAATGACTTATTATGATTTTCAAATAAAAAATTTTATTTATATATCCTAATTAATTCAATAGAATTTGGTTAAAATGGTATTTTAAATGTTAACATTTAATATTTGGGAATATTATGTTTCATAAAAATTTAATTATTTTAATCATAATATTTTTATAATTAATTAAATAATTTATAAATTCCTTATAAATTAAATATCCCAAAATTACATTTATAATGATTTATAAACATTTTATAAATCATTAAAATTATTTATGAATTTAGAAATAATTTTTAAAATATTTACTATTTACCCAAACACATTGGAGTATGCCAACAAAAGGGTAAAGCCTTCTAACATTACATAAATTGTAAAAAATACCTTACATAAAGCTAAGTCTCTACACACCTTTATATATCTTATATATTGTGAAACCCCTAGTGTCATTTTTATGTCAGGGTATTTATTCGGTGGTTTATCCCCTTGATATTGAGGAATTTTAGGCTCAAATGGTGAATGTTTTGGGACTTTTTTCAAGTCACATGGTAAAGGGGTTTAGTTAGTTTTACCATACAGACTAAGTGTGCAAAGATTGCATGTTTTATAAATAGTTAAACTAACCATGAAACCTAAGTGTGCAGCCTATGATTCTATTGATAATGGTGATTAACATAGTTTTCACATAGTTTTTTTAACCATGTGAGTTAACAATGAAACCCACCCAAATAGGGTTATTTTTTTCTCATTGGCTTCTTTTTAAGTGGGGTTTCTTCTCTTTGAAACCCTAATATATTTCCCCTAACTTAGACACATTATATGGTGGTTTTTTCCTCCCCAACTCTCTTCTAAGTGGATTTTTAAGGGGTTTCTTAGTGATTATTCACATGGTTTGAAAGGTTAGGGCTTCCCTATCATTCTTATTTAGTTTTATGTAATTTTCTATTTCTCCTATAACCCCAATAGACATTATTGGATGATTTTATTGGATAGGTCTGATGGGAATTGTGGGTTTTGTTTTGTAATGGTTGTGAACCATAATAGGAATATCTTTCCATTGGATTTCATTTAAAGTGACACGATTCTTACACTTGAGGTAGGTGTCTCCAATTAATTTCCTTTTATTTAAGAGTAACATGATTTTTTGATGCTTTAAGTGTGTTTTTAATTTAATTTATTGTTATATATGATAGATAGTTTGTATTTTTTTAATTTTCTTACATGCTTGGGTGGCTTTATCTGTTATAAATAATTGGGGGATTGATTTTTGAACTAGAATGTTGTTTTTAAATAGGGCTTTATGCATTCTTCGTGTTTAATAAAATGTCGATGATGGTTTTATTCATAAAAATTACTTGATCCATGGGATTTAGTCTAAATTTGGTTTTCAAAGTGGACTCCCATTTTCTATTTTTAAAGGGTTTACTTTTTTTAAAGGGGTTTTTTGGTTTTATAAAGTGAAAATGTAGTTTCTATTTAATTATTTGGATATTCTTGGACGTTTTTATGATCTCCTTTAAAATTTTTATTTTAATTCCAAATTTTTTTTAAAATTGATTTACAAATTTATATGATATAAGTGAAGGCCCAATTAGAAATTGTGATGTGATGTTGATTATTCCCTTGTCTGACCCTCTTGTTTGTCTATAATGCTTATGTTATCCATGTGATCGATGTTGGTGATCTGATCCATGGAATTTTATTTCTAAATAATCTTTTTAAAGTGGGTTTTCCAAAATGGAAGTGGCATTGTTTCACTCAATGAGATTGACCAAGTGGTTAAAATATGTTTAATGTTTTTAAATGAATTTCTAAAATTATTTTAGAAATCATTTTACCATGTTGAAAGTATTTTTAAAATGGTCATGTTGTTTGTGAAAATGGTTTATAATGTGACCAATGGTTTTTGGATGTTTGACTAATACTCCACTTTCCAATTTTAGGTAGACCAGACTGATTCTCCAAGCTCCCTGGTCCACTGTAGTTATTTGGGGGAAGGAATGATGCTCCATAACCCATGGGTATGTACATGGCGTTCCATATCAAGTTTGGGATGGTAGGGCACGAAATTACGAGTCCTGTTTGGATTCATAGACTGATGTTATGTGTTTTTTGACTTTTGACCAAATGGTTGGGATGGTCGGACATGGCATTATGAGTCCTAATTGGATTCAGGGACTGATGATCCTTGTTTTCTAACCTGTGACATAGTGGTTGGGATAGAAAAACATGACGTATTAGATCTTGGTTGGATTATTTGGATAAGGATCCTTGATTTCTAACCTGTGACCCCTATGATATATAGTATGGGTACCCAAACTAATTCTCTATGGAACAATGGATTAAAGTAATGTATAAATGGATTCCCATGAGTTTTTTATTTTTTTATGGGATTGTTTGATGTGTTGATCTTATTTTGGTTTATTCATGTTATAGACTTGTTTTATTCCATCAATTTATTAGAATTATTTATAACCTTATATTGATTTTTATCTTAATTTCTACCCTTGTATTCTTGTTTAAATTTTGTTGGGTGTGTAAAATATTTTAAAATAAATAGAGAGAAATGGTTTTAAACTGGTATTCTTAGTTGGTATGATTTTGAAATGTTTTAATCCATGTAAGAGTTGATTATCCAAAAGTATGGTATTTTAAAAGAGAATTATTTAGAACTATAAATTGGAAAAATGTTTTATAAAACCTTAATATGGTATGTTTTATAAATTTTATGGTTTATATATAGGTATATTCTATATTTGTTTTTTCTTGTATTGTGTAATGGAGAATAAAAACATATTTTTCTTATTATTTTAAAAACATAAAACTTTTTTTCTATATTAATATGAATGGATGGGACTCATGGTGGTATCTTACTCGATTTAGATCACACCCTAATGTCATAGTTTGTGGGTATGTTTACTTCATGTCTAGTGCATGTTCCTCCATGTTTTGGATTACATGTTGGATCTAGTTTTATCTTTCATGGGAATTGAGTGTTGTTTGGGTGATGGTGGTGAATAAAGAGTCACATGGAGTTAGTGATCATACTTTCAGTTTCATGTAACTGGTTTTCTTGAGCTTTTTATAGGATTCTTCGATCTTTATTTTGTTTTAGATTTTGTTGTAGTTTTGTAACTCTGATTGGTTATTTATTTATATGAGATGTTCTTTCGTGTGAATCTTGTCATTTTTCCATTATTACTTATTTGGATGTTATTATTTGGTTCCTTGGGGTTTAAATCATCCCCAATATTCATGTATGACACACTTGATTCTTTTTGTTATCCTGGGGGGATCAAGGACACTTTCCAGGTATGTGGCGAGTAGAAGAGAGAATATGATAGATGGATGTCACAAGTTAGTTTGTCACAAAATCATATCAGAGATATAGGTTTATTAAAAAATGGATTAGGTCCTTGTGAAACCCTCTTGGTTATTTGGGGTGTGTAGGGGTATTCTCGATACCAGGATTTCCATTGGGGCTTGGGTGGAGTGTGTGAGAAAGGGCTTGGACGACTCTTTTACGCATTGAATCTCATGTTTTTATGGAATTATTAGGCTTTAAAAGTGATCTTGAGTTCATTTCTAGATGTTTTGATACATTATTGATATGTTTTAATTATTACCTCATCTTTGTTGAGTGTTCTAGTGGTTTCAGGGATTAGTTTGTGATTCAAAGGTCATAACGGTGAATAGACCAAGGTCTCACAGTTAGCACACACGGTCTGGTAAATTGTATAGTGCCCATGTGATGAGGTTTTGTAAACCATGACAATGCACATTTCAAGGTTTGTGAAAATTTTATTAGCACATGAACCCAAACCATACACAGTTCATTTTCCCCTCTTGAATTTTTTTCCTCCCTCTCATCCTAGATTAATTCCAATGGATTATGTAATTGTTGTAGTATCCAATAAAAAAGTTTTAACATGTATTTTTATGGAAAATAATTTCATTAATATGGTTTTTTTTTATATGTGTACTTGTATCCTTGGTTTTGTACCTTGGGGACTATGTTTTGAAAAGTATAAAATTGGTTTTCAAAGGGGAAATGTTATTCCTTTTTGAAAACCATTTTGTGGTGGTTTGAAATAAAAGTATGTTTTTTTAAACAAACCTAAGGGAAAATTTTTCTAATTGAAAATATTTTTGGTTCAAATATGTGTAATTTTTTGAAGCCCTTAAATTCATAAAGTGGATATTTTGATAATTGGTTTGTAAAAGTATTTTCCCTGAGATGGGTTATTTCAAAGAGGTGTTTTGAAATTCTTTTGGAAAGAAGTGTGAGTTTTCTAATTTTTTAAAATATATGTAATGATGTTGAAATAGAAAATGGTTGAACATTGATGTAAATTACTTTATAGATTGTTGTTTCTTGGTGATGGGTTGATGTTTTGAGATTAGACCAGTGGAAAATAGTTTATCTTTCAAATGATATTTTCAAAGTGATTTGAAACTTGTTTTCAAAAGGATTTTTGAAATGGTGTTTTTCTTTTTTCCCTTGGTTATGGTGAAGCTTGTATCATTTCATTTTCATGGGTGTTTGGGCTCATGTCTTGTGTTTTTTATAAGTGTATCCTAGGAGTTTCTTGATGGAAGAGAGATTTTTATTCCTAGAGGTTATCTTTTGATGATTTTATTCCTTGGGTTTTGATCTCATCAATTTTTAAGTCATTTTATGATTTATCTATAGTTGTAAAATGACCTAGTATTAATTTTTAACCCTTTCATTTTAAATATTCTAGGTTATTATAATGGGTTCAAGATGAATTTTTTTGTTTTTGTTAAAAGATTTTTTTCACATGGAATTTTACGTAAGAATTAAAATAACTAGAAGTATTAAATTTTAAAGGAAGATTTAAAGTTTTATATGGAATTTAAAATGGGTTTTAACCGTAGTTTGGGTCTTGAAATGAAATTTAAAGTGTTTTTTCAAAATCCAAAGGTTTTATTAGATGACCCATGTATTAATTTAAAGTCTCTAGTTATTCGAAAATTGTTGAATTTTTTTTTAAAAATTATTATGATCTTCTAAAATGTTTTAACCCTGATTGGGTATTGTTCTGAAATTGTAAAAAGATGTTTTAATCATGTTGAGGGTTTCGAAGGAAGTATGTTTTTGTTTTAAAAATTGTTATTATTTGGGTTTTTGAAAATCCATTTTGGATAAATTTTCTAAAATGGAACTCAATATCTTGGTTTTTAATGTATGGTTTGAAGGGACACTTCAATCATTAAAAAGTGTATCCTTTGGTGTTCTCAAAAGCGGAATGGGTGAGTGTTGTTTTAATTCTCCTTCAAATTGGATTTTTTTAATGAATTGAAAAGTTTTTTTGGATTATAATTTTGTTTCTATTTTAAATTTTTCTGAGAAAACATTTGAAATAGTTCGAAATGAACCACTGTTGGCTATGTGTTTTTCTTTCAAATTTTCCTCTTATGGTATTTTTTCAAAATGGGTTAAATCCCAGAAAAATGATTTTAATGTGGTTATAAATTTAAACTAATTAACATCAATTTGTGAAATTATTATTCATGTATTTTATTTCAAATTAATATTGTTTTTTGATTACCTTTCGAATTGTTTGATGCATTGGTTTTTAGCTTCCATGTTTTTTAGTTGAATTCCTTTGAAGCCTCTGGTGTTTTCTTATATTATATACTATTTTATGGATAGTTTCTTGTTGATGTGGGAATAAGTGACAATGGGTCTGGTATGTGGATAATCAGGATTTATATTTCCTTTATACCTTTGGGTGCTCAATGGTTCTAATTTTATGCGGTATGACATGGGATGTTGTTTTATTTTGAGGTCCTTGTTTATCCCTTGAGTATGGTGACCCAGGTCAAGGTCCCATATCATCACTTTATGTGGCATTCCTTCAGGTCATCCCATGAAAATTTGTGTGAAAATATTGTTGATGGATCCACCATATGGGTGTTGATTCATTGGGGTTGGTTTCCTTTTGAGAGAGTGAGATCTTATTTTTATGTGTTATTTTGATCCTTTTAGAGATGTTTCCCATTTTGGAGGTTTCTATTTGAGTTTTTATCTTTTGTTACACCATTTAGAAGAATTATAAATGATGGGGAGACCCATTCTTGATGAACATTTAATTTTGGGTCTCATACCAGAAAAATTTGTATTTTTTTGCTTAGAGACACTTGGTATCCTTGTGTATTTGGCGGTTCAGGTTTTAGGATTTGTTGTTTCTTTGGAGTTTCTTCCAAGGGGCCTCTCTAGTGATTCAAAATCCAACTCCCATTGTTGATATATGGTGTGTTGAGTTTTATTATTTTATTTTTATATTAAATTGGGACTTTATAGGGGAAGTAAGTGGCATAGTGGAGATATTGAGACACCCCTAGGGTCACTTATGTGGGCTTATTGGTTATGTGGTTTATCACTTTGAGTTTGATGTTTTTTTAGCTTAAAGGGTGACTTTTTGGGTCTTTTCTGGGTTGCATGGTTAATGTGAATGGTTAGTTTAAACATTTAACCTTTGTATACACCATTCACAAGTATTGTGAACTATTAAACTATCCATGTAGGCTAGGTGTGTAGTTTGTGTAGTTCTTGATAGTGTGGACTTGCACGTTTTACGCACGGTTTGTTTAACCATGTGATTAAACCATGAAACACCTGAAGATGGGTGTTTTGTCTATTTGGATTATTTATATGTGTCTTTTCTTCATTTGGACACCCAAATATATTTTCCCCTTACTTGGATTCCCTCCATGGTGGTTTTCCCACACCAAAACTCTTCCAAGTTGATTTTGAAGGGGTCTGTTGGTGATTATTCACATGGTTTGAAAGGTTATCACTCCCCCCTTCATCTATAGTTTTATTCCATTTTTCCTTTCTCATCTAACCCTAGTGGCTATGCTTGAATGATTTTCATGGCTGCGGTTGTAGGTAATTGGTGATTTCGGTTTTTAATTATTGTGAGCCATAGTAGGAATCACTTTCTAGTGGATTTAGTCAAAGGAGATATTATTCTTCCACCTAAGGTAGGTGTTTCCAATTCATTGGATTTTATTTAATTTTTCCTTGAATTCTTAATTCTTTAAGTGTGTTTTTAGTTTAAATAATTGATATATATAATAGCTAGTTTGGATTTTTTAAAGGTATTACATGCATGGGTGGGTTCTTCTTTTGGAATGAATGGGTGGATTGCTTTGTGCAGTGAAACATGGTTTCAAAATGGGGTTTTAAGTATTATTAATGTTCAATATAATTATAATGAGGGATTTATTTGTGAAATGAACTTTTTCATTAGGATTTATTCTAAATGGGGTTTTCAAAGTTGGGTCCCTTTTGTGTAAAGGTTTTCCCCATTTAGAAGGGATTTTTTGGTTTTATAAAGTGAAAATAAAGTTTCACTTGACTTATTAAGTTGTTCTTGGAAGTGTCTATACATTAATTTTGAATTTTTTTAATTAAAAATTGTACTGAAATGTAATTCCCAAATTTATATTATATATTTGAAGGCCTAGATTACACTTGTGATGCGATGTTGATTGTTCTATTATTGATCCCACTTGTTTATAGACGATGTTTATGATATCCATGTGATTGATATTGGTTATTTAATCCATATAGGTTTATTACCTATTTAACTTTTTAAGGTGTATTTTCCAAAAAAGATGTGTCTTGGTTGCACTCCATGAGCTTAAAGAAATAAATCAAATAGATTTAATGTTTTTAAATATATTTCTAAAATTATTTTAGAAATGATTTTACCTTATTGGAAGTATTGTGGAAATGGGCATGTTGTTTGTCAAAATGGTTTGTAATGTGACTAATGGTTATAGGTTTTTGGATTGATGCTTTATTCCCCAATTTTGGGTAGGCTGGGATGATGCTCCTGGGGTCCTGGTGCACTATAGTTATTCAGGGGATGGAATGATGCTCCTAAACCCAAGGATATAGACATGGTGTTCCATATCAAGGCTGGGATATCCAAACATGATGTTCTGATCCCAAATTGGATTCATCAACTAATGTTTCATGTTTTTCGACCTATTAACTAAGTTTTGGGAGGGTCAGACATGGTGTTCCAAGTCCCGGTTAGATTCCTGGACTGATACTCTATGATTTCAGACCTTTTACCTAGATATTGGGATGGTCTGACTTAATGTATCGAATCTCAATTGGATTCTTGGGCTAAGGCTCCATGATTTCTGACCTATAACCCTTGTGATATATTGTATGCATACACAAACTGATGATATTTGGTAGAATGGATTAATGTAATGGATAAATGTATTCCCTTGAGATGTTTATTTCTTGGATGGGATTGTTTGATGTGTTGATATTATTTTGGTTTAGTTTTTTTATTAACTAGTTTTATTCTATCATTTTATTATATTTATTTATAACTTTATATGTTTGTGTTTATAAATTACTTCTATTATTTTATTTTTTAACTTTAGTTTGGTGTGCAAAATATTTTTATGAAAAATGGAGTAATGGTGTTCATAGTGGAATTATTGGTTGGAAATATTTTGAAATGTTTTAAACCATGTGTTAGTTTATTATTTAAAAGTATGGTATTTTAAGAGATGCAATGTTAGAAATATAAATTTTCATGGTTTTTTTTAAATATTATTATGGAATGTTTTTAAAATGTCTTTATTTGGATAAATTTATTTCCATATTTTAATTTTCTTAGATTATGTAAAGGATAATGAAACCCTATTTTTTCAATTATTTCAAAACTAAAGAACTTGGTTTCCTTATGAAAAAGAATGAATTAGATTTATGGTGGTATCCTATAAGATTTGGATCACACCCTAAAAAGAAACATTTTTGGGTATGTAGTCTTTGTGTATTCTACAGAATCCTGTAGGTTTTGGATTTCATGATAGATTTAGTTTCCACTTCCTTGATAAGTGGGTGTTTGGGGTTATGGTGGTGACTATAGAGTCACATGGAATGGGTGATAAGAATTTATTTTTCCTGCAACCAGGTAGATCAAGATTTATATCATCTTCTTCATTATTTATTTTGTTTTATATTTCATTGTAGTTTTCTAACTCTGGTTGGTTGGTTATTTATATGATATTTCATTTGGATTGTATCTGGTCATTTTGCTATTATTCAATGTTTAGATTTTTTTTATTTGGTTCAATGAGGTTAAAATAGTCCCCCATGGTTATTTATGATACCCATGATGGTTTTCATCAGCCTAGGGGGATTGGGGACTCTTCTTGGGTATGTGGCAGGCTAACTCTACAATTAGACTAATGGATTTCCCATTTTTTTGTTACACATATAATGTTATGTGTAAAGGTTTTAAAATTATTACCCTTATGATATTAATTATGTGTATAGATACTAAAGTTATTACCATTATGTGAATGCTTCATGTAAGATTAGGTCTCAATTTATCTTTACATGGCCTCTTAGTACTACTATATAAGCATATAACTTTCACACAAACCATTTTTTGTAATGGTAACAGATCGGTTACCATTACACAAACCTTCTACATAAGGTTATGTCCTTTACATAACCACTTAATTCATAAGGTTTCGGTTAGGTGACCCTTACGTACACCTATATATGTAAGTTTAAGGTGAAACTACCCATATATAGACCAATATATGTTAAGGTACATCCTTAGTTACCATTAAAATCTCAGCAACCTAAGGGTACATCGCCTTCCCCATTTTTTTATAAAACCAAAAAAAGCAATGCTCTAATCTTGATTTCTTATTCATTTAAAAGTGTGTTTATATATATATATATATAAATCCATAAAATATCATTGTTTGGTTTCATTGGAATATAATAACACTTATTAGAGAAATTGAATGAAATTAGAAACAAACATAAGGATCTCACATGCAAGTAAAATGAAAAGTGCACGTAAAACAGAAATGAATACTTACAGTAAATTAGTGTACCTTACATTGTAGAGGCTACTGGAAATCTTGTAATGACCTCATACCTAGTAACTTGAATGTAGTTTCTTCTTTATTACAATTGCATAAGATTAACGGAATCACATGTTGATAAACTGAGTAGTTTATTCATATTGGAAAACTAGATACATACTTTATTCTTGCATCAGATTTAAAAACAAAAATTATAACATATTTTTTTCAAAAATATCATTATTCCATCTAGGATATCCAAGAATATAAATCAATGTACACTTCATAGATTCCTAGGAATAAATCAAAATAATTATGAGCTTAAATGACCAAAAAGGGTTAACTACAATGAGATCTATCATGAATCAATATGCATAAATGACATGGAAAGGTAAGTAACTAAACACACATTCCATTTAAATAAAATTATTATCATGATAAGATAAATAATAATCAATATGGAAAGTTAAATATCTAAAAACACATACCTTTTAATCAATAAACATAGAATTAAATTCATCAATATATAATATCATTTAGAAACTAATGGATAATATGATAAGGAATAATCAATATGGAAAGGTAAATAACTAAAAAAACATGTTATTTAATCAATAAACTAATATTCAAATGAATCCATAGATAATGTAATTGTGAAAATATCATGGATAATAAAATAAGGAATAATAAATATTTCAAGGTAAATAACTTAAAACACGTGTCAGTCAATCAATAAATAGAGAATGAAATGCATCTAGAGATAATATCATTGTGAAAATATCATGGATAATAATAGATTAATTCAAAATGCAGAAAATTCATAATCATTGGATGTCATATTCTCAGAAACATGATACCAATACCTTAAATATTTTTCACAAGATTGTTTATAAGTATAGATTGAAACCCATTTAATGCTAGCTTACTGGTTTGCCTCATGATAATACTAATGCATTGAGGGGCTAAATAATTTTTGGCCCTCCCATCACTATATATCCAAAGAATTTCTCATACATCAAATAATTGATTTTATTCTTGAAATATTCACCTTATCATGAAATATCTATGTCGATTAAAGAATAAATATTTTTCCATATATCCCAAATCAATCAAATAACATCCAACGTAAACACTAAATGTAAGAATGGTATATTGTTTAGGAAACATTCGTATCCATGATAAAATCATATGGATAACCATGAATTGAAACATTAAACATAATTAAGAAATAGTTATTCATGTTAAATACATCAATGGGGAGTATATAAACTGCATTAATGTGAATAGGCGCATATTAACAAACATGTCTCAATTAAATAAAAATTGAAACAAAGTCACTTACAATGATCATAACATTGAAGTATGAATTAATAAATGAATATATTATGTTTATAAAATATGAATAAACATATTGAATGTGTATATACATTATATAATAAAAAATCATTACACACATGATCATAGAATAAAAAATACAATGAAAAATCAATATAACCCAATGAAAAGAAACTTGGTTTTTAAATTATTTACAACTTGGTAATTTTATAGTCAAATACCCATAGATAAAATAATTCAAAATAAAACTTAAAATAACATGAATTATTAATGAAACATGAGATTATATGTCTAAGGGTTAGTATATAAACCTTATAAAATAAATTAGGTGAATAACATTACAATATGCCATAATATAGGGAAATTGAGACGAAGTCCCTTACCCCATGCTTCCTTCGAGAAGAATGCGATTTAACCTTCTGTATAATGGTTTTAAGAATTTCATTAATTTATAATAGAACCATATTAATCTTTATGATTTCATTTATGATCCTCTTATGACATATTATCACGTTTTTTGTATTAACCTTTCATTATTTTTATTATTTTGGGTGTTAATTTCCTTGTTTCCTCATGCGTTCTTCTCATGAATGTTATGGTTCTTAGGAATATTATATAGTTAAATAATATCCTTAATAATATGAATGTTATAAATATAATTTTTTACATTAGATATAGTTTTATAATCATTTTTTTAATATTAAAAGGGTGATTTAATCACATCGCAATGTGGGGATGGTAGGTCATGTGTGCACATGAACAACAAGATCATACCCTTAATGAGTGAAAGTATAAGGAATTGGGTGACATATTGATATTACATAATAAATGTCATCTCATATATATCACACAAACTCACACACACACACATATATATATATTAAATTTATCCTTGTTATTTTCCATGTAAATCGTATGTTAAAAATGAATCACATAGCTTCATGAGGCTGTAGTCCACCGTACACAGGAGCAACGCTATCATAATTTAAAATCCATGGAAAGTTAGAAGGTATATATGATATTATAATTTCATGAGTAAAATAATATCATAAATATAGTATTAATTTGTTAAATCTATAATAATATCTAGACTACAAAGGTGGTGATGGAAAAAGCAGTTACATCGTTTCGTGAGGTGGTAGTCCACCATACAGACAGTTGATGATTTGGTTTCTCATATGATAGAGGAGAATATGGATAAATATTATTCCAGAAACATAATAACATATAAGAATATTTGTGATACTAGGTTTATTATATTTAATGTTTTGAGAAATAATTTACGGTGGAAAATGAAGAAAGAAAAGGAAATAGCTTTGAAAAGACAATTATCTTCTCTAAGAGAAACCACCATTGGACCACCTCTCAAAGACCCTAGGTTTAGAATTTTGGGAAGATTAAAAAAATTAAATTGTGTCTAAGGATGTAATTGAGTGAGTTTTTAAGGTTTTGGTTAAGCCTAATGGTTTTGTATGTGTGAATAAGTGAAGTGAAGGAGTTCCCTTTTATAAATGTGGAAATGGAACCCTATTGGAAATTACTTAGGAATTTCCTAAAAGAGTCCAGAATGATAATGTCATTCACATTATAAAAGAATAAAAATAAACTTAGGTTATAATTTGGGATATTATAAGGTTTAAATATTTAAGTACAATAATATTTTGGAATGTTTTTAGGTCTTTTTAACTATTATCTTAATAGTCTAACCCTCAGAAAACCCAATTTTACCTTAAGAACCGTAATTAATTTTTATTGTTTTCACGTTTTATTTTCGTAAAAAACTAATTTTAACTTTTTAGATAATATAAATTATTCTTATTTATAATATAGAATCCATTTTTTTTAAAGTCAATTAACATGAGTGGAATAATTCAACAAAATAGTATACTCACAGTCACAAAGAAAAAGGGGGTTCCAAATAGAAAATTATCTTAGCTATAGAAGGTTTTAATATAAAAATTCAATATAAAATTGATTAAAATGACATGAATTAGTAAAATATTAATATAATTTAAGTTATTTAACTTTAAAACCAATTTCAAATATAATTTATCCTTTTAAATTATTTAAATGGAAAGGCGATAATCAATAAAAGCTAATATTTTTCACTATTAATTGAAAAAAGAAATTTTTCAGAAAAATACCAAAAAATAAACATAGGATAACTTTGATATGATAATTTAAAAAATTAAGTTCATTTTATCAAATAAATTTTTAAAATTGGTAATAAATAATTTTAAATTATGGGCATAAAGCTTGACTAAAACACCTTTAAGAAAAAAAAATACAGTTCTTCATAATACACTTCTTCTTCTTTTAAATTATTTTTATTTTATTTATAATGAATAGATAACCAATGAATTTATTTTTAAATTTTTAAACCATATAATTTTTACAATTTAATTATTACTATTCATACCCACCAATTTTATAACTAGCTTATAATACTATACTATATTACAGTTCATTTGGACATCGGGTTGTGTGTCTTTTAAGCTATCAGAGTGATTAAATTTAAATAAATATATTTTTTGGATTTTTTAACCATGGTGTTTCATGAAACATATGATATATAATACAGTTTTATTATTTTATAATTTTTGGGTGTTACGTTCTCTCCACCTTAAATAAATTCTGTCCTCGTAATTTGATCTTTCTCTCAAAAATCAAGAGTTTGATATTTGAAAATTCCTTTATTGAAAACTCATATTTTAAATAGGGTTAATAAAATATCCTATTAAAAATATAGAGAGGTAATTCAAAACTCATATGGAATAATAAATAACTAGGTTTTAAAGCATGATAAAACTTGTGGAAAGTGAAGATATGGACATATAATAAAATAATAAATGATTATTGAGAATGATAGAGGTCATTTATCACAATAAATGGAATGATCAATGGAAAGTTATGGACCTCAAAACCAAAAATATGTTACGACTTAATATTCCATTTTATTTATAAGATATGAAGTTAATAGGATAACATTTTTTTTCAATATCCTCTCCCTAAAGTTGAGGAGTTATTTTACTCTCTTAGAATATAAGGAAATATTCTTACTGGATGTGTTTATATTTCATAATAACAATTTCATCATTTTATTGGGATTTAGTCAATTTAAAGTTCAACGCTTACTCCAAGAAATGAAAATCCAAAAAATAATTTTTTATTCTTAAAGCACTAAAATTCACTTTTAATATATCATAAGATCCATAAAAGAGTGACAATCCTTTTCATTTGTCTCTATATATTTTCCAAAACCAATATAGTTAGAAAATTTTATCCAATATAATACATTAATTTGTAAACCACCATAGTAACACAACTGTTTCATCATTAATATTTATTCATAAAATTTTTTAACTAAAAATAATGAAATATTAACCAAAACATCACGTAGGTTAGTGGTAGGGATTAAAACCTTATCATCCTTCGGTTGTGGGTTTAAGCCCCCACAGACTTTAGGATCATGATAGGTTGTCACCCAGTATGTGGGTTGTCCTTTTTCAAAAAACATATTAATATAATTCTTATAATGCTTCAAAATTTTGATGACACATTATTACTAAAACATCAAGGATAAGATGATAATTAATGGAAACAAATACATTTATTCTTAAGTCCAAAAAATATAAAGGCATTATTCTATAAATAACCCTTTCATATATTAAACCAACAGGTTGTATTCCCATAATTTGTTTTCTAAAAGTATCTTAAATAATTTTAAACACTCATCACATAAAACATAAAAAGGTGAGTTTAAGTCTTTGTTCTTAGGATCAACCATATACTCATAATTCATGATGATATCCTTAAATCTTATATTAATTAAGAAATATATTCTTCCAATATTTAATACAATACTTAGATATTTCATGATTCTAGGATCTAAAATACCATTGGAAAAAAATCATCTACAATTCAATTCTAGAAACATAATAAATAAATAATTGAAAATATTTCATTTAAATATAGGCCCATCATTGTCCTAGGGTTTAACCTTTAGAATAGTTCATATACTAAGATAATTCCTAGGTTCCTAACATTTACGAAAACAAAATATAAATGGATCACTAGGATGTGATTAATTTCCTTTTATCAAACTCTTTATTTTTTGTAAAAATTTCATTTATTTATGCCCTTTTTTCCACACATAATGAATTTTTCCATTATTTTGAGAAACATTACTTGTTTTGTCTTTATACATTTATAACATGATGGAAATTGTGACTTCCTTCTTTCATGGTCACCACCACTCAATATCTTAGAAAACTTGACCCTTCTCTTATTTTTTTGAGTTTGAGAGTTGGTTAAGGTATAGGTTGTCAATCAAATTTCAAGATAACTAATTAGGAATAATCATGAAATCAGTCACTCTTTTTATTATCCCATTTTTCTCATATTAACCAAATTTTCCTTCATATTCAATGTTATCATGATTCATTTGGGTTCAAACAATTAGATAAAACAAAAAATTATAGTGTGAGGAAAAATAATTGTTATGGTATAACTATATAATAATTTATAGGATGTCTAAATCAAAAAACATTATTCTCAATCTAAGGCACCATATGTTTAACCTAGGTAATTCATTATCATCAACTATTCAAATCCTTTATAATGGATTTTATAGAAAATGTGAATTATCCTATGCATATCACCTGGGAGTGTCAAACCAGGTGCACAGTAAGGCATGTTATCATACACCATGTGACAATTAGTTCAAGGGAAATATTTCTTTTTAAGATTTATTACCCATAGGTAAATATGTGATAGAACAATTTCCACTTATAGTAACCATATTAGGTTGTATTTCAATAGAAAACCACATTTTCTATTTCTTACCAATACATCAGAATGTTCTTCTATTCTTATACTCAATTTTCATCATAAAGTTTTGATCCCTATTCTATGTTTTCTTAAATATAGTTCCCAAGTATTCTACTAAATATCCTTAGATACCAATTTTAATGACCTTTACACATGTAATTTGTAGTTTTGGTATGCTTCATTACGTTGTCATTAGATACAATGAATAATATATTGAAGGATTGAATAGTTTTTTAGTCCCGGTAAACTAGATGTATACTTGAGTCTTTCATTAAATTTGAAAACAAAAATTACAACATAATGTTTTTGGATAATATCATTATTACCTATATCATATCATTTTATATAAATCATATTACACTTAATGGATTCATGGTAAAATAATAAAAATAAGGGTGATCTCAAATTCAAAATGTGGGCAAATTAAAATGGAAGGTATCATGAATCAATAAGCACAAATAGCATGGAAAGTTTCATAACTGAACACACATTCCATTTATAGAACCTTACTATCATGATAAAATAATCAATATGGAAAGTTAAATAACTTAAAACACATTCATTATAATAAATAAACTAAGAATGAAATGTATCCTGAGATAATATCATTGCAAAAGTCTCACGGATAATAAAATAACACATAATTAATTTGACAAGGTAAATCACTAAAAACATATTCTATTTAATTAATAAACTAACAATGAAATTCATCTAGAGATAATATCATTGTAAAAATATCATCGATAATAAGATAAGTAATAATCAATATGGAAAGGTAAATAATTGAAAACATGTGCCATTAAATCAATAAACTGAGAATAAAATATAGTTGTAGATAATATTATTTTGAAAATATCATTGATAATAATAGATAAATTTTTAATGAATTAAATTATTAATCACTTGATGTAATGTTCTCAGGAAAATGATACCAGTACCATAAATTCCTTTCACAAGATTATTTAAAACTACTACTAGAAACATTTTTAATGTTATCTTACTGATTCACCTCATGAGACTACTGATGCATTGAGGGGTTATATAATTATGAGACTCACCCATAAAAGTATGTCTAGATAATTCCACATATATATAATAATAAATTTCATCCATGAAATTTTTTTCTTATCATTAAATATCTGTATCTATTGAAGAATATGTATTTATCAATATTTCCCCATTAAATCAAAAAAAATTGATGTAAACATCATTTGATTAGGCCATATTTCTATCCATGATAAAAAGAATATGAATAACCTTGAATTTAAACATTAACCATCTTTATTAAATATTTAATCATGTTATGTACATCAATTGTGTATTATATACACCACATAAAAGTGAATAGGTTTATATTAACAAATATGCCTTAATGAAATTGAAATTTAGACAAAATCCTTTACAATGATCATAACGTCGAAGTGAGAATTAATCAATGAATATATTATGTTTATAAAATTTAAATACAAATAAAACAATTTCATGTATAAATATATATTTACAAGTAGTTACACACATAATCTAATAATATCAAAGACAATGAAAAATTAATATAACCCAATGAAATGAAATTGAGTTATGTAATTCTTTACCACATGGTGATTTTGAATTCAAATACTATTAGATGAAATATTTCAAAATAAAACACAATGTTCCATGAATTGTTAACAAATAATTATATCACATGTCAAAGTGGGAGTATATACACCATATAAAATAAATTAGGTTCATGACATTACAATATGCCTCAATAAAGTTAAATTGAGATGAAGTCCCTTACCTCAAGAATCCTTTTGGTTTAATGAGATATAAACTCATTTAAAATGGCTTTAAGAATGTTATTAGTTTATAATAGAATGATTTTAATATTTATAATATCATATATGATTATATTATAACTTATTTTCACCCATTTGTAATTAATCTTTCATTGTTTTCATTGCTTCATATGTTAATTACCTTGTTCTCTCACGCGTGTTTTGTAATGAAAGTTATGGTTCTTGTACATATTATATAAATCCATAATAAAAAATGATATTAATGTTATAAATATATTTTATTTTTCTTTAGATACATTTTTATAATCATTATTTAAATTTGAACAAGGATAATAGATTGCATCACTTCATGTAGAAAGTAGGTTATACGTACGCTTAAGCAGTGATGTGATTTCATTAATGAGTGGAAGG
The DNA here is from genome assembly GCA_963277665.1 of Viscum album. NCBI lineage: Eukaryota > Viridiplantae > Streptophyta > Magnoliopsida > Santalales > Viscaceae > Viscum > Viscum album. Next base: position 391,909,278 of record OY728147.1, on the reverse strand, counting down.
GTAAGAAAGTTAGTGATATATAAATATTTAATAATAAGTATGATCTCATATATATCACATATATTTACTAAATTTATCCTTATTACTTTACATCTAATTCATAAGTAAAAGATAAGTCACATCGCTTCACGGGGAGGTAATCCACCGTACACAAGAGTGACATTATCATAATTTAAAAGGTATTGAAAGTAAGAATATATATGTGATATTATAATTAAATAGGTATAATAATATCACAAATATCATATAAATTTTTTATATCCATCATTATATCCATCCTTTAAAGGTGGTGATGGAAACTGAATTTCATTGGTTTGTGAGGCGGTAATTCGTCGTAAACATGATCGATGATTTCATTTCCCATTTGATGAAGGAGGATATGGATAAATATTATTCCATAAATATAATAAAATCTCATTATATGTTATATACTTATTTTATTATATATTTTATTATACATAATAGAATTTGGAAAAAAAAGAAAGAAAATGAAAGAGCTTTGTTAAGACAATTACTTTGTCTAAGAGAAACCTCCTTTGGATCACCTCCCAAGCACCCTAATATCGGTATTTTAGGAATAAAAGAAGATATAAATGTATATATTTATTTTTTGGAGTGATATTTTAAGGTTATGGTTGAGCTAAAGGTCTTATAAATTATGAATAAGTGAAGGGAGGGGTTTCCCTTTTAAAAGTGAGGAATGGGAATCCTCTTAGAAATTACTCGAAAATTTCCCAAAAGAATCCAAAATGATATAGTAATTCACATGAAAAAATCTTCCAAAAAACATTTGGTTCAAATATCGGATAGGATAAGATTTATATAGGGCTATAAAATAAAATCATTAAAATTTGGGAGTAATTTTAACCATTTTCATCTTAGATTAACCCCAAGTAAGCCAATTTCACCACAACTATGATTATTAATTTTTTCTATTTTCACTATTAATTTTGGTAAAAAAATAATTTTACCTTATTATAGAATATAAATTTTTATCTTTACAATTTTGGAACCCATTTTTAAAAATTAAATTCATATATGTTTTAGGGTTCAATTAAAAATTATACCTGTAGACGAAATGAAAGAATGGGTTTCCAAAGAGAACATTGTCATATGTATAGAAGGATTTAATATCCAAATTCAATATGAAATCAATTAAAATGTACTAAATCAGTTAAATTATAATATAATTGAACTAATTTTACTTTAAAACAAATTAAAATATAATTTAACCTTGTAAATTATTTAAACAAAAAGACAATTTTCAATAAAAATCAGAATTGTTCACAATTCATCAAAAAATGAAACTCTATAGAAAAATAAAAAAATCACCCTAATAAAATATAGATATTATGATTTTAAAAATTAATTTATTTTCTTAAGATAAATTTTATAAAAAAAATTTAAAAAATAATAATAAATTATCTATTAAAAGTGTGATTAAATCATCTTTTAGAAAAAACACAGTTTTTTTCGGAAAAAAATAATTATTTTTCTCTAATTTTTTATTCTATTTCTAATTAACAGATTTATAATGAATTTGTTTTTAAATTTTTAAACCATATAACTTTAATAATTTATTTTTTACTATTTTTACCCACCAATTTAACAGTTAGGATATAATGACATAGTATATTAAGTTTAATTTCCACTTGGGTTTTCATGTTGCACAAGTTATCAAATAGATTAAATTTAATGATATATATTTCATGGGTTATTTAAGATATAAAATTCGATTAAAATATTTTTTCAAATAAAATTTTATTATTTTTTAATTTTTGGGTGTTATAACTCTTTATATTTATTTGATGCATTTTACAAAGATCACAAAAATAAAAACAAAATATTCCCATTTCAATACTGTATTCATAGGTTTATGTGAATCACTTGATATTCAAGAAGGATCATAAATTATTCAATGGAATTCTAGAGACTCAAGTGAAATGGAAGAATATGAAAAGACCATTGAGTAATAGTTATCTTTAGTAAATCATAAAGAAATCACACACAACTAATACCATTAAATCGAACTTGTTTAAACAATCCATGATAATGCTTTTCAAACTACCATATTTACTCATGCATTTATAATGAATGAGTAATTTTGTATTTGGCTGGATTCATAATAAAGTATTAATATTTAAAATATTTACATCATTCATCTTATGAAAATGTTTCTTTAAATGATATCTTCAGCGGATAATAGACTGGGTGTTCAACACACATAGACTAATATACCCAATGGCAAGAAAATCATAATTTGCATAAAAATTGATATACAAGATATATATATATATAACATAATCTTTTAAACATAAATCATATATATAATTCTTTAGGACATATTTCTATCACACATATTCATTTGAGAGTTTAAGGTGGACATGAAATATAGGGAATATAGGGAATTAATTCACAATACCCATTACATCGAATTGGTCACCCAATTATGAGAGGAATAATGCAAAGGATGAAAGAGGATTTCTATGGACATAATTTAAAATTACAAGAGTTGGCCCGAAATAAATTCATGGGATGATAAAATGGACTTATAATTATATTTATCTGAACCCAAAAGTGAACATAAATTGCTCGTCCAATTGATCCCACCAATTTAGAGTCACTATGATGAAGAAAATATCCAAATTCAAAAGTTTTGGTCCACTTATCTCTAAATACATGGTTGGAATATTTAATGTCTTTGTATTTTTTTCAAATATTATTCTTGCTATAAAATCAAATCCTATAATGAAATGGACATGTGTAAAAAATTTCAAAACATATTTTTTGGGATTTATACTTTTGTGGTTTTAGCATTTTAAATTTATCTCTCTCACATGGATATAAATAGTAACACTTCTTATACTCTATAGTAAAATAAAACCACTAATTAGTAGTGGTATTTCTTGAAAAACATGGAGGTTTTAAACACTTCCTGTTTATAGGTGACAATTATTCTGATATTTACACAATTTAGTGAAACTGCTCTCCAACAATATTTGGTAGTGGTAAAAATCATCAAAATAATATACATGGTGGTTAAAACTCAATAAATAATATAAATGGTGGTTTTTGATTTTATTTCATTTACCTTATCTAGTTGTTGTCATAATCGACACTAGATTTGTTTGATGGTTTAGCTATATTTTCTACCATTTTTCTATTAGTCATGGATGTTTTTTAAAATTATAGGTGGTTTGAATGGTGGATAATTAAAAAATGATATTAGTATCATTAAATATGAAAATTACACCAATATAAAAATAATAAAATATCTATTATATATAGAATTAAATAATATAAATAATCAAAATACACATAAAAATTTAAACATTAAATACAATATTATCTAAACATATAACAGATCAGTGAAATGCTACAAATGAATCATATATATGTTTTAGTCACAAACAAAACTAATATAAAGATGGATCGAACATCTACACTATTATCCTATGTTATGTTGGCTACCTCCAAATAATACATGCTCTGGATTTTCAGGTCGTTTAGTATCTTCCACCATATTTGGTGTCTGAATTAAATAAAACATACAATAAAAATTATTTTTAATTAGATATTACATTAAAAGTTTTATAAGAATTTTTATAATAATATAATAATATAAACATAAATTTTCTAGATTCAGTTTAGTTTATCATATCATGGTTATAATGTCCACAATAATACCCATAGCCATTCCCTAAACTAACATATCCAATGTAACCCCCATCACTACAAACTGCTCATCTTGAGCTATGGATATCCTTCTCCAGTATTCTATTCTCAAGAATCAAAATTTTCATTGTTGATTCTATTCAATATAAAATATGAACGTTACTAAAACCTAGAGGAAGTATACTTTTAGTGAATGGAGAAAATATTATTTAGTATACTTGTGAGGGTGATGGTCTGGAACCCAACCCTTGGACATGACCAACAAGCACCTTTCCCAAAACTTGGATGATAAAATCATTGTGGGAGACTGACGATGACTATGAGGGTTTTCATCCAACACCTCTTTAATTTTATCTTATAAATAGAACATATATAAAAAAATTACTTCAAGAGAGACAAACTATGATTTATATTTTTTTACCCCAATGTTTTTAGATGGATAATTTGTATAATTTCCATCAACTTTCTTATGCACATAGAACCACAACTCAGTTTGACAAACCTCATGAATAATTTTTTAAACTATATAATCAAATATTAAAAATAAAAACTAAAAATATTAATTCACATAAAATGCATAAAAATTATATTTAATAAAAAAATAGAAGATTACTTTATATGTTCATCTTCCCAAAAACATTTAGAATTAGTTGGGTGGGGGAAAATTATTTCTCCTTGTGAAATGATATTTTTTGGGAAGATTAAAAAAAATATAATGTTAATATAAATAAAAAATTAATTATTCTTAAAAAATTAATATAAATATAGTAATATAGAATGATGGAACACATTTGAATTAGAATAATACATATACAGAAAGTACATCCACTGATCCTGAGGTTTCCTTTCAGGCACCTTTTCATATATTTGAGGGAAACTCAAGGTGGTGTCATTTAATTAACACCATAACCTATACTAAAATCCCTTCCACTTTTCCCTAATATTTTTATCATCCATTTACACACTAATAGGTTATTCACATCAAAATTGAAAAGGCATCTACATATTTTAAATGAAGAAAAAATTAGAGTGACATTTATTATAAATATGAGATAAAAACTATATATACTAATTTTTAATTACTTTAAATTGTATATATAAAATATAATTCTTTCAATTCATGGGTATATGCCTCTAGTTATGGTAATTTATGGGAAGAGATATCATCTTGTGTGCAAACTAGCCCAATATCTTCTCATGAAATTATTTGACATCATCTGTGAGAACCACAAACATGTAAAATGGAGTAAATAATTTAAATTTCTTATCCTCCATAAATCATATATATTAATGTTAATTTCTATGATGTTATTATCTGAATCAGTTCAATAAATATATTTAGAAATTAGTATACATATGTAATAAATTATTTTTTCACATTAAAAATTACATTCCATTAATATTAACTATCCAGTACATAAATTATGGTGATCATGGAACCATAGGCATAATATGTTAAACCCTTAAATAGGATTACAACCTAAGGGTGGGGTGGGGTGAATAAGGGTATATAATTCTAAAAAAAATCTTTCTATTATGAGTTTCTTTTTTCTCAAATTAAGGAACACTTCAATTTCACTCTATATTTTCTCTCAATGATCGCGGAAAGTATTAAACAACATGAGATATTTTACTTGGTTCACCAAAAATGGGATAGTTGAAGGATCACTCATGAAAATGTGCATGTTTACTAAATACACTAAATCTCACTTCTTTGCAAGTACAATATGATGTTTCCTCACATACTGACCTAGTTTACTACCATAAAGAGTTAGAGATTTTATTTCTCTCCTTAAATAAGTAACTCTCTAATATGTATGTTGAATAATTCATTCTTCACATTAAGATGATAAAAACACACACCAATGATGATGTTTCTTTTTAAAAAAATAATTTTGGCTTCCACTGAGAGTAGGACTAGTGGAACAACACCTTTTTCGACCGCCAACCTTCCATAAAAGATATGGAATCTCCCTATGAAATTATGATCCTAGAAAACTCATTGTGTATCTCTATACATTTTATAGTAGGTCTATTTCACTTCTTTTTTCAATCTAATTTTTTTTATTTACTCTTCCTACTTATGAGATTGGGTCGAGTGTCCCCTGTGAAAAACTATGGCCATCATGCACCAATAAATTCAAATTATCCTTTGGTAAATTCAATATATAACTATATTCTTTTCAATTACTATAAAAAACTATCAAAAAACTAAAACTACCTGGATAAGGAGTGGTGATATATATGGAGACTTGGTATTGCCTATTTTCCAAATACTATAGCATGGTCATTTCCACTATAATGAAACCTCATTATCTCAGCCTCTGCTATGTAGTGGTAAAGGACACTAAAAAATGGATAACTATGTTTAAACAGATCCAAATAATCAACTTTTAATCTTAAATTTGAATTATAAATACATGATATTCATCAAATTCCACTCACTATTTATGAAATTATTTTCTATAACCACTTGATTCATGAAACTAACATCAGCATGAGAACTTAATTATGGTGTGGTCTCCTATATGAATAAAGATATTCAAATTCATTACCTTTTATGAATTTAAACCATCCATGATGAAATAAATAATTGTGGAATGGAAATAATTTCTTCCAAAGGTAGTACAAAATATTCATCTCATTTCTCCATAGACACCTCTCAAGTGTAAGCACACCGAAAATAAGCCACACTCACTTTTTCAGTATAAGAATGATCTCCATGGTGTAGTTCCCACTAAAGGAACATTTATAAACATATTTTATGGTGAAATCCACGAATCTATTGTGTATCAAAACCCTCATAATCTAAACACAATAAGTACTATAACATGGTAGGTTCTATTATGTCATAGGGTTATCTTTTTACCCTTACACGAGACATGGAAACTCAGTGATACCTTTATGTAGTTATAATTTTACACTTATGAGGGAAATGGAAGACCTGATATACCTTTAATAGATATTGGATCCACCATTACATGAGATTTAGGATTCATAGATTACCCTTAGGTAGGTTAACTTCATTATCTTTAATATTGTGTAAACTCTACACTAGGGTGTATCCATAAAAAATGGAGTGTGAAAAAAATTCATTGTACACCATTACATAGTCATTTAAAATTCACCAAATACTATATCTTGGAGTATAGGATGTTGAACATGCTCTATCAGTGAGAAAAAACTCTTCTTCTTTTTCCTCCTTATTCACATTTTCAACAAACATAACACATATAAACACAAAAAATGGATTTAATCCAACAATCCCCCATTTAGTTTTGTTGACAATACTCCAGGTGACCCAAGAGATGATTCATCCTTTTTCTAAAATAAAAACTTTCTAGAAGTTTATCAATGAGCCACTAATCACTAATTCTAATTTTATGTGATCCACACTTGGTTTTAGTAATATGAATCAAGTGAAATATATTTCACGATCACCTTTATACCCCCAAAACCACAACTATACCACATATTTTTTAGTGACATGCTCTCCCCATCAGATCTCCCCCCCTTCAAATATACTTGTATATTTATGTTCCTTTAGATAAAAACATAAATAGTACACTTCTCTAAAATGTTAATAAGATGGTTTCAGGATTCCAATAAAGTGATATGAGAAAACATACCAAACTTAGTAGATAAACCATAGGAAGTGGGGGATCTATTTTTTGTGTAAAATAAGTGGAAATATATGGTTAGACTCCAAGATACAAATGATGGTTCACAAAAATGATATTGGGTAGTTCCTTTATTATATATCAACTACTTTCTATTGAGTTGGAAAGTACTCCAAAATCACATATTCTTTCCCTACCTTCTCCTTTATGAAATGGTATTTGATTTCAATGTGTGTTTTACCTGAATGGTGAATTTAATTTTTTTTAAGATTGGGTTCACTTTCATTTTCACACATGTTCGGAATAGGATAAATAAAATCAACACCCAAATCATTATTTTGTTATTTCATCCATATAAATTGGGTTTATGCTTCACCAAAAGAAATATCTTCATCCTCTATAGTGCTCAATGATATGAAATCCTTCATATTTAATGGTCATGATATGAATGAACTGCCAGAATAAAACACATGATATGAAGTTGATTTTTATTATCTAGAAAACCTATACAATCTATATTAGTAAATCCCAATAATTCTACTATGAATCATTGTGATATAGGAACTTATAATTCATCATATAATTGATATATTTATGTATTGTATTCATAAATTTCATTTGTTTTTACTTGGGATCTCTCTATGAAAGAGAATATTGAAGAGTTTTAAATAAAATATCTAGTTGAGTGGCCATCAAATAGAGTAAACTCCCAATTATTTTTTTATAAATGGTTACACCAGCCGTGTTTCCCTTGTCATTTTTGATAATTTCATTCTTGTCTCCACTAGAGTTTACATGGGCCATGAATCCTCAATAGAGTATCTTCCTAAAACATCCTTGACACATTCATTTTGAGAGATAAATATCCCATCGATTCTTTGAATTACATTCAAGACTAGAAAAAAATTACATTTCATTAAATAGAGTCATCTCAAATTTAAACCTCATTATATATGAAAACTAATTGCATTAGTTTTCATCCAAGAATCTATAAGTTTGTCATAAATATAGATAGGAACTATAAATCATTACTTATTATCCTTCTTGGTTTATATATTGTGATAAACTCATACTATATAGAAACCAAGCTTCTTTATACATTTATTTAATCTGGAATACGATTCTCTTAGTTTTTGTTTGAGCCCATACAAATCCTTCTTTAGTCAATACACTTTGACTTAAATTTCATAAATGAGAATGTGATATTGTTGCTCAATATATACTTATTATTCAAGGATACCATTTAGGAATTAATATTTTATATCAATTTGATATATTTTTGACACCTTTGGAACTTCAATGTATAATAATAAATGAATAGTTTTGATTGATAGTATGGGTTCAAAAAGTTTCATCGATATAAATTCATTAAATTTGGGAGTCCCATTTTCACACAATTCATACTTTTTTCTAAATCACTTTTCTATCTTTGTTGTGTTTTTTTTGAAACACCAACCTATTTCTGATGACATTATTTTCACTTATCCTTTAAAAAACACTCCATATATCATTTTTATTTCTTTGGTTAAGCTCTTAATTCATAGACCTAACCCATATCTCATCTAATTTAGCTTATTTAAAATATTTTGGTTCCACCAAAAATATTAAAGAAAACTATTGTTGGGATTTCATTATTCTTTATTAAACTAGTTTTGTATGGTCTCAAAAAATATTTCTTTCTGTGATTTTATCCTTTCTCATTTCTATTCATTTTCCTAGAGTGATTTTTATAAATTATTATCAATTCAAATCATCATCAGAATTATATTTATTCTTTGTAACTCCATATGAACCTCATTCTTCTTCATCATTTTTAGATTTAAAAATTGGTTGTTTGTCTCAAAAAAATATTCTCATGTATAGATATCATTTTCCCACTATCACCCACCATAATTTCATTTCTCTAAATCATCATTTAAAGTCTCTTACTATAACACATGTATGATTTAATCTTAAATTAGTATACAATAATTATGTATTTATCTCCCTAATATTCAAACTTTTTCCTTTCCTTTATTTATAATAGAACATTTACCTTCAAACTCTAAGAATTACTTGAGTGTAGGTTTATTCTCATAAAAAATTTCATATGTATTTCTCCCTTAAATTTCATGTAAAAATGATCTATTGGGGATATAAATTGCTACAAGAACAACTACATCCTAATGTATTTATAGAAGATACTTTTCAAGCAGCATTGTTTGGTCCAGCTTGTTGATTATGTGATTTCTTCTTTCCACCTCCCAATTTTTCTAGGGTGTTCTTATATCCAAAACCTGATGTATAATTCAATGATTCTAAAGATATTATTCCACTTGATTATTTTTAAATTTAGTCCCATTATCCATTTGTAATTTCTGAATCATCACATGAAGAATATTTTTCATCTCTCCTATGATACAGAGTGATATATCTATAAAACCCATCCTTATGTGTGATAGGAATAATCCATTGAATTTTTTCAAAAAAAATAAACAAAAAATAATACCTATTTCCATCTATCTCTTGGGGTGATATTATCCCACAAAAATAAAAATGCACAAGATTAATAATCCTAAACACCTTTATCTTTTTTGGTATTTATGCCCTCCAGATAATGATCCCCTTATGAAGAGAATCACGTATGTTTGTGTGATCATATGTGGCATGGGGTATATCACATGATCTAGTACTATTTTCCATCCCATTTAAATATGTTTGGATAAAATGGAAAATATTCCTGTATAATATCTTATTCTACTCATCTTTGTATAATATAAATATGTTTTCTTCCCCAAAAAGATATAAATTTCTCCAAGTTCTTCTTCCAAATAGAATAAGTGAACCATATTTCACTTTGACATTACATGCCTTTTCATTGATCTCCACTACATGTCTATGGTCACACATTTAGATGAAACTAAGAATATTATATGTTATCCCATAAAGAAAGAGAATATCAATCCATCTTTGATCTTTTCCACCAATCGTGGATTTTCTATAACCACCAATATTAAGGCCCTCATTGTTTTGAAAATGATTGACACCATACTTATTATGCTTGAAATTCAGAGTGATATATTTATTTCTTGTCATATTTGATGTGAAAAAATATTTCAATATCAATAATATTGACTTTTACGTTTTCCTCAAAGAAATATATAAAACATCATCCTCATCTAAACTCCCTTTCATCACTCATGTTAGTGATGATTGTTCCTCCCCAATAGAAATCTTCATGAATTCTTCTTCTTATTGAAAAAATTAAAAAAAATGAGAGTGAATATATATAGATGAAGGTTATATATTTTTCTTTCTTATAATTAAAGGAATTATTTATGATGGTAGTTTCATTCTTGGTGTACAACTAATTTTATTATACTCAAAGCCTTCCCAAAAAAAATATAGTATCTATTTAAATAAAATGAATTATTTTAAAAATTTATTGCCTATTTGGAATGTCGTTGCTCCTAGAAAGACTTCCATGAAATAAGCCACACATAGTAAGTGTGTCCAAACATTCCATAGGAAACAATCTTACACTTATAGCATTAGAATTAACATTTGAATTAGTTATTTTCTTTACAATTTCATAAAGATATATATTCTTTTGAGGAGTTGGTGCATGTTGTTTTGAAACATCCACGTGTTTTTTCTTTATCTTTGAACCACTGAACTTGAGGAATATGAGTGAGTTATTTCTTATAAATTCCATAGGCATGACTTGATACTGAATCCTTTTTATTTTCTTTCATCATTAATGGTGTCAATAAACATTCTTCATAATCACATTTCTGAAGCTACTTAGTAAATTATTTTTCTAAATTTTCAATTATCTGCACTTTGTAGATGATAGTTTTATCCAAACCAAAATTTATTTTTGTTTTTTCATAAACATTATGTTTCACTTCTACTTCCATCTAGGAGTTTCATGAATTTCCATATTACAGTTTTTTAATCTCAAAATTTATATCTCAAGTTTCTTCTTCTTATTACTTGCATGTGCATATTGGAATCTTGCACCATATAATTGAACTTCTTAGTCATTTCTATACACATGTCAATTTATTCAAGGGATGCCTCATGTTACACCAACAATTTAACCCTTCTCAAAATTCATTTATCCTCACCATCACATTCATCATCACTTATATTATTTTCAATAACCATCAAAATACATCCAATATTAAAATTTTAATATTCTTCTAATTCACTTTATCAGAACAAATATTTTTCATTGGAATGATATTTTTTTGGAGGACCTCTATTGAGAATTATTTGTACTTTAATTTTTCATATTAATTCACTGTTTGAAATTTTCATTATCATCTTGATATTTTTTAGGAAATTTATCCATATCATGCCCCACCATTCCAAATTTTTAGAACAAAATGGGAAGCTTACTATCTAACCATCCCCTTTCACTCTTAATATTAGAAGGTAGAAATGACATAACCTCATCAACTTCATCAACTTCAAAATTCTACTTGACCGAGAGACTCTTCCTGAAACTAAAGTCCACCTCCTAGGTAATTTCATTTTTTATTTACTCGATGACTTCATTTATCATCTCATATGCCACAAGAGTACTATTTAAACTATCAAAAGAAATCATTTTAGGATATGTTTCATCTAGAAAAAAACATTTTCATTAAAATAGATAGATAGACTTCTAATTATCCTCTGTATGATCTTTTTAAATTTTAGATCTTTAATAAGGACACACACATTTTCAATAAGAAAATTTAGATGATTAAAAAAGAAATCAATGATTTTACTTGAATTTATTCTCAAATATTTATATTTGTTCTAAGAAACATGCAACATTTCCAACCAAAACTTAAAATATCCTTCTAATATATTCATAAACATTCCCAAATAGTATGAGAGAACATTTATGATATTAAGTTTCAAAAAAATGGTATTGGAAAGTGAAATTCCCATGGAATTTATAGATTTGGAATCTTTGTACAATTCTTAATGATCTCTCTCCATCAAGGCTCCACTATCTACATCAACAGGGATTCTAAAAATGGTCATTGTATAAACATATATGCTCAAGGATATAAAAGAATGTTTCATCTTGTTTTACCATAACATGAAATAACTTCCTTCAAAGACAGTTACGCCATTATTATTGACAACTGCTTCCATGATTCCTTGAATGATAAATAAATACACCCCTATGATACCACATGTTAAACACATAAAGAGGATTACACCTTAATAGGTTGAGGGGTGAATAAGGATATACTTTTTTAATCCAATTCATTTTTGTGTGAGAGTATTTTATCTAACCATGATAAAAATTTCAATTTCTCTCTATCTTTCCTCTCAAGGATAGATGATAGTAGTAAATAATAAGAGATATTTTACTTTGGTTTCCCTTACTAGGATAGTCTAAGGAGCATTGAAAATAATTTAAAAATTCATATAATACACTAATGATCAGTACATTATGAGTACAATATAGAGTGATCTCATTGAACCTCTTGGTACCCGACCACAAAAAATTGTAGAACTCGCTTCTATCTTTCAAAATGAAACTCACTACTCCATCTATTTAATATTTACAACTTTATAAGAAGATGAGGAAAATATACACCAATGATGGTATTTATCTTAAACATAAATAATTTCAATTTATAGTTAGAATATTAGTCCTAAAAAACACCTTCTTAATCCTTTATCATTCCATTTGAGAACTAGAATCACCCTCTACAATTATGCTCCTCGAAAAATCCCTTTGTAAATATATAATTTTCAAATCATTAATCTCTCTATTTTTATTTTATTTAAATTTTTTGGATTGAATCTTATTTTATCATGGATATCTCTAAGTGCTCCCTATTATTACTAGGGTTATCTTGCACCACTAAATTTGAATTAACCATCGGAATATTGAATCCATAGCTCGCTTTTATTTAGTTACTAGATGAAACTATCAATTGACTAAAACTAACTAGTTTTGGAGTGGTCATATATGTTCAAATGTAGTATTACCCATTTTATATATACTACAGGATGGATACATCCACTATGATGACAACTTACCATCTCAGCCTTTGTTATGACATGTTCAAGGAAAATATAGCACGGATACATATGTTTGACTAGATCTAGAAAATATTCATTGCCTCTTGAATCTTCACAATCTCTAAATGATGTTTTTCAAAAAAAACACATGATTTATTACATGATCTTCTCTAACTATATGACTCACTGAACTGACCACAACATGGGAACTTCATTGTGGCATGTTCTCTTGTAGGAATATAGATCCCTGAATTGTTTACTTTTTCTAAATTTAGACCCTTCACAAAGAAATACAAAGTTTTATAATTGATACATGTTATTCTAGAGGCACTATGGTTTAGTCATCTCTTTACACCATCGAAAAATCTCAAATGGAAGTACACAAAAAATAATCCACAGTTACATTTTTATGTAGGCATAAGCTAAATGGTGCAGTTCCCTCATGAAATAAATTTCTAAACATCTTCTATGGTTCATTCCATGTCTCTATCACATGTGAAACTTCTCAATATCTCGTCTTCATAAAAACTATGATGAGGTATGCCATACTACATTTTAGCCATAAATTCTTACCCTTAGGTGAGCCATGGAAAATCGAATATGCCTTTATGTAGAAATTAGTTTACCCTTAGACATATAATGGAAGACCCAGTCTTCCTTATGAGAGTGGGGATATACCTTTACCCAAGCTATAGAACTCTCGAGTTACCCTTACGTAGGTCAACTTCTTCAGATTTTTTACAACATAACCTTCACACTACGATGTATCCATAAGGAATAAAAAATTGAAAAATATTCAATGTCCACCATGGTTTAGCTACCTAAAATTCACCACATACTATATTGTGGAGTATAAGTTGTGGTGTAGGCTTTGTCTGTATGGTGAAAATCTTCTTAAACTGCCTCCATCTTTACCCTATCAACAAACACAACCCATAAAAACATCCAAAGTGATTTTTTCCAAAACAATTTATGGTGGTTCCTTGGTTTCTCTATATGATCCCTCTAATATACCGAAAGTATAAGGTGATTCACTTGAATTATGTACCATAGCTGATGAATATAGTAGAATATTAAATGAAATAAAATTATTGAAAGGTGTAAAAACTAAAAATTGGAAGCATACCTGATGTAGTAGGGAGTGTAATATGGGTCATCTGACATCATATGAGGTTTGGATGATCAACTCGTATCATTAAATAATTTTATTCTCAGCAATCCTACATCAGACAAGAATATAATATAAGGTAGAACACTATGTACAGTATAAATTTAAAAATTTATTTGAAAATGGTGTACATAGATTAATTAAATACATGTATTCTAAATAAACAAATAAAATATAATTTAAAGGGAAAAAATATAATCAATTAATTAATCACTAACCATATTATTTTCATCACCCATTGTTAAAAGGTTTTAATCATCTTTTCCCTCCCTTGCAAGACTAGATATTTCAACATCATCATGGATAGATAAATCAATATCTTGTTAATGAGGTCCAATGCTAAAAAATAATTCTTCTATTTCATCATCAATATCATACCAGTCACTTTGTTTGGGAGTACAATAATCCATCCTTCATCGACTCAATCATCTACATAATATACCATTTTATATTTCGTGACCAAAATATATAGATCAAGTTCTTCACACTCACCAATATAAATAAAATGAGAAAAGTTATCATAATTTAATTCTAAAAAATCTTTCATTATTCCCCATTAAATATAAAACCACTTGGATTTGAATAGCATGACAGAAAATTATTTATTATTGTTTAATCTAATAATGTCAATCAACTTCCAATTATATCACAGGTCTGTTAATTCTTTTAATCTATCACTATTTTTTTTATAGACATTCTTTACACAAATTTGTACAAAAATTAAAGCCAGTAATATTATAATAATCCAACCTCCTACACTTTATCAAAGGTACTCTTTATAAATACTTAAAATAATCTCGAATTCTGGATTAAATATCAAAATTAGTGATATAAACATATAAATATAAAATAATATTAGTTTTAAAATTTCATTATTTCAATATATTTTGAATATATAATTTATTATGATCTTACACGACATGAAAACCAATCAATAATTCTTTTGTTAAGGACTTTTTTTATCTATTTCCCTTTTAATTATTGACTTTAAAGTAATATATTTGTTTGCATCTTCATTTTTTAAATGAAAGGATACAAAATATCACTATTGATTAGTAAATATTTATGTGATTGTATAAACTCTATTTTTTAAATAAAACTGATGATATATTCCCAAATTTATGAACCAACATTGAAAATTTTGTTGAATTACTGTAGGATTTCATTTTATTAGTGTTATTATTAATAGATCAACATCATTGAATCATTTCTCAATATTATCTAAATACATCAAATAGAATGTGAGATACTCTTATACCAAATATCATTCTACAATTAAGCCCTTTGGTTCAGAGACATTATTTCAAAAAATACTTAAAATGGAATATATACATAATGAAATAGTGAAACATCAAATACATAACCATATATGTGAGGTGTGTAAAAATTTTAATGTTGTAGTAAAAAATAAGTATTAATAAATATGTAACTATGGGATACATCCATTTATAATGCAATGTACTTCCTACATTAACTACTCAGATCAAATAAATAGTCAGATGAAACATCCTAGAGAAAAAGATGATGAAAATACTATCTGCAACTGAAAATGTTTTATCAAAATGTTTTCCTGATGTTTGTTGAGATCAATGGGGTTTATTGTTTTCTTGCAACTTTTTTGAAATAAAATGGAAAACTCAATTTCAAATGATGATATTTTATCAGTTAATATTTTTCAACATGTTGGAGGTAGCGATTGATCCATAAAAATATGATGGTTTTGGTTTTTATGTCTATGTAACTTGTGATGTTTCACATCATCACATCTTGAAGAGTTACTTGAATGTCCATCAAGTTATTTAAAACTTTTCAGTCTTCAAATGAAAACATTTTATCTTATTTTTTTTACAAAAAAACTACCATAACATAATTTCTATTATCAATTTCTCATAGATCATCTTTTATATTCAATTTTTCTAAGTCCTTAAAATCATTAAGATGGTCATTTGTTTTTCCTTTCTCATTCAATATTTTAAAAACCAAATTAACACATACATCATTTTTAATGTGAATAACATCAATATTACTATGTAGCAATTCAAATTTCAAATAAATAAGTTTTAAAAATTTAATATGTTTCTTAAATTTCTGGGTACCAACTATATCTAATGAGTTTTGATCTATTTTACTTGAAACCTTATAATGATACTCTTTCCCAAAATATTCATCAAAAACTAATAATTATGACATGATTTTCATACCATATAACAATCTTGGTGGTGACCTCTACTCATTTGGCCCCACGAATCCTTACTTGTTAAATCGATATTGAAGAGATGAATACATGAAAGGATGATGAAACATGAAACAAAACTTTCACCTATATGTTAATATTCTTTCCTCAAATATAATATAACAAACTAGACCTACCCCACAAATTCATGTGCTCCAACCAGACACGTTTCCAAGTATAAGAAAATCACTAATCATTCATATTAGAGTAGCACACATTTTGAATATTTCATTGTTTTATTCATCATATGATTATATCGCATTGTCCCATAACTATTTCAATTATTTTATAATATGTTAAATATATTCATCAATTTCATTTACAAGAATTATTATCCAGTAATTATCATCAAAGTAATGAATAAATTTTATTAAATACACATCCACAGTGGTAGATTGTAAGGTATTATAGCAACTGGAAATATGTTATAAGTTTTACTTAGAGTCATGAATACATTAAATACCTATGTAACCAATCCCAAACAAACATTACTAGGATCAAAAGAAAAATTTGGATACAAAGAATACATGAATTTCTATGCTTTTTAATCTCTTGGATGATGTATAAACACGTCATTATTGTTTTCCATAATATTCTAATTCATTTTCTTTTCCATTTTATGAGGCATAAAAAATCATTGAAATATTTTTTTTAATATAAAAAACATAAACCCCTTACAGAAATTTTATTTCAATTCTTTTTCGTAGTTACTTCAGTAAAAATTTCACAACAATTCACTGATTTCCATCTATTAGTGTAACATCTTTTAAACTCTTCTCTATAGAATCTTCTCTATGATACAACATGTATTCATTAGGATATGAATATACCTTTTTAAAATTGATACTGAGTTTTTTAGAAAATTTATTCTACCCCTAAATGGTTAAGGGTAATTATCTTGAAAAATGAATCATGTAGAAAATTAAATATCATAAATATTTATTTATCTATATGTTATGACCCCCTCCAGCTGAAGGTACCCCTCCTGAGCCATAAAATGTGATAAGATAGATAATGACACCCCAAGACTACCTCTAACAGGCCACAAGTTAGTGATTAGCACTAAGGGTATAACATACACACAAATGAGTGACATTCCACTCTGAGATTTGAATATTATGAGATAAGATGTGAACAACCACCAAACAACTCCTACTTATAAGAAAAGAATAATCAATCCCAATACATGAAAAAAAAATATTCGAATATAACTAAGTCAACTAAAAACGCCATATTAAATCCTTGGTCATGACCAAAAACCTCTAAAAGCACATGAACAACTCCATGAATTAGAACTATCTTTCTTTATCAGTAACCAACCCTCATTTACCTAACAAATATTTTATATTTTATTAGGGTGAGCATAACATGTATACTCGGTAGGATCCTCCCTATAAAATATCTGGAAAAATAACATTGAAGTATAATATAAACTGTTGAGTAAACAAATAAAACAAACTTATCACCTAAATAGGTTTACTATTCATTTACAAACCTCCCCATGGATCACTCACCTGGCATAAAAAACAATTAATCATATAATATCCATAATCATATCAAATAATGGTACACTACTACCACTTCCCCATAGTTTTTCTTCTCTTATCCAATATCACACATCCTGGTCCTTCACTCTCCAAAAGTATCCTAACCTAGTGATACCTAGGATAAATCATTCACATCATGCATCACACAATATCACCATCTAAACCACATCTCTATATAGTTACTAAGTAGTTTTCTAGAACCACCACAACTCATACATCATGTATTCTACAACAATCCATTACAAACCATACACACCATACCTATAATAACCATTCAGATACTATATTTTGATATATATATATATATGTGTGTGTGTGTGTGTGTGTGTGTGTGTGCGAGAGATAGAGAGAGAGAGAGATAAATATAATTCATTAAATACTTATACAATAATATATGGGGAAGGATAAACACCATGAATACTAGCATATAGTTCTACAAGTAGAAGATGACGGGGATAGAGGAGTTTTTTAGCCAACTGATCCTCGCCAACATGGATATTTAAAAACAAAACAACCTCCCAGAGTCCATTGGGTGTTCATCTCACTACCCACATCGGTGGGGTAGTGTATAATATCAAAATATATAAATGATATATATAAGGCTCACAACCACAATGTGGGTAACTACCTAGCCTTATACTCATCTACTGCTAACATCGTATATGTCTCCCAGCTCCCATTGGTAAGGCCTAGGTTTCAAAATAATACAAGACTCAAGTCCAAAAAAAATTTATAAATTATCCATTAATTAATTTTATTAAAAAAAATTTCCAATATTAACATTTTATTCTATTTAATCAGGGGTTGATGAAACTATGAATTGTTTTCTTGTATTATCATGTAAGTCATCATCACAAAGTAAGTATTAAGTACCAACCCTATTCCTCCATAAATTCATTTATCATATCATATTCATCATGATAATATAAGACTTGGGAAAAACAACCACATAAAACATTCAAATACAGTGCATGGTATCAAAATGGTTCCTACAATTACAAGCTGATTATATAAATATCAACTAGTCATTGGATATTAAACAAGAAGATTCATTATCAGGAAATCATCCCAGCTTCCGGTGAAAAACAATAGAAAATCTTTGTTTCAACCCATTATATTAGTCATGGAACCATCCCAAGCACCAATGTACATAACATCTCATCCAACATCCCATTCTAACAACATCATATATCTGTCACTCTATGCCAACATCACATCCTAGGACATCCCCACCCACCACTATTATCATCACTAGAACCCCATGCCACCATCACAACCTCAAAAATATCCTCCCATTGTTCCTACTATAAAATGTTATTATTCAATCAAATCAAATATATAAACCCATGGAGAATAATTAAATTTTAAATTTAATATTCAACACATAATTAAAAAGGAACCTGTGGATAAATTAAGTAAGGAATTTCAGCCTTTATCAAACAATGTTGGGATTTTTTATCCCCAAATCAATGATTTAAGCAGTTATTATTTTTCATAATTTCCTTTAATTAAACTATTTATTAACAATAAAACTTGTTATATCTAGTAATATAACTTTACAAGGATAATATTATTTATTTATTTGGTAATTCCTGCTAAATATGAACTTATATATATCTCTGTGCGTGTGTGTGTGTGTCATCAATTTCGATGATAAACATTTCAACATGTCACTTTTTTATCAAAAATTCATTACCATCACTAAGTTGTTACTTAATATCCAATAATATCATAAATTCTTAAATATAGATAACACCCTATCAATTAAACCATAGAGGAGATAAAATATATTTCAAAATAATTTGGTCACACATTCTAAATAATTCAAACATGGATATTAATTTTCCCACATGTGATGATACTTACGATTCCCTAATTTAATAAAATTATAACATGTGATAATAATCTCCTATAAATAATAATTTTTTACTCAAAAAATAATATTCTTTAGCATAATATTAAAATGAATGACACATGTGACAATATCCATTTCAATTTTTTCCTAATACAAATAATTATTGAATAATTCTAATCAATATTATTTAATCAATTTAAAACCCTGGAATGATATCATATTGATTTTAACAAATATTAATTATAAATTTAAATTTAATCATATCTTTCTCTCTCTTGAATAATTTTTTGAACAGATTTTATTTTTCAATAACATGTAACTATTTATTTCTCTTTCCTTCTGATAATCATATAAATTGTTAGGTTATGTCATAGCATACTCCATCAATTATTTCATGATGAATAATGACCTTCCACAACATGAAATGATAATTTTTAAGAGAGAAAAATGATTCTGAATCATGATATAATATTTGGAAAAAAATTATCTATAATGTGAAATATAAATTTCACTCAATTAAATATTTCAACATAATTTCTGCATGAGATAAATTCAATATCTTCTTAAATAATTATATGATAATCCACTATAAATATTTCACCACATTAATTTAATATTCAACTGATGGAATTTTCAAATGATAATAAAAAAATTCATCATGTGATTATTTTCAAGATTATTATATGATTATAGTTAATCAAATCCATTTAAGCAGTGAAGCTAATGGATGGTTAATGCACATGTATAGAGTATAAAGTAATGATAAATTAAAAATTCCCTTAATATTGAAACCCTATCACATTATATCATCAACATAGATGAGATTGGAAGATGGTATTAACAGAAATTAGAAGAAAGATAGGTCATATAAAATTTTAAAAAGAATTCACAAAACACAAATATCAGGGTTTTGGGTCACCAAAACTCAAAAAAAAACAAGGAGGAATATAATGGAGAGAAATAAACTTATTTTTAACATTTATAGATATATATCCTCAGATAATCCATCAAATTTCTTTTTATTTCCCATTTAATTCACATTTAACTTAGAACGTAATAGTGAATGGATTTAAAAAATTGAAAAGGATAGATACAATTTTAAGTGATTGAATATAATTTTAAACCATGATTTTAAAATTAAAAAATAATTTAAAATTAGTTCATGTTGTTACATATTAGAAAGGGTAATGACATATGATAATATTTTAAAAAACTTATACACATACACAACTCATATGAACTACATATGGTTAATAGGGATTTACTATTACACAACTTGTTAGCACTATGTGAGTTTTGGAAAACTCGGCTGACCATTTTATGAGGTTTAGATTACCGTCACATGAGCTTTATATCTCATAGGTTTCCTTTAATCATGTATTATAAAATACAATATACCCTAACATGAATATAAGAGTTTATGAGTTACCCTTACATGGGTATAGTAAACTCACTAGTTCTCATACATAGCGGAAATGATACCCTTATGCAATGTATAAGAAGGTCCACTTACCATTACTCATGTTAGGAAAATCTAGACATACCCTTAACTAGACCGTTTAAAATATAATATAACCTTACATTAGTTGAGGAAAACCCATATGTTGGAATTGAAAAAACCAACTAACCCTTAGTCAAAAAAAGAAAGAAGGATTGTGCCTATACACAATCCTTGGAATACAAGTATTACATGTACACATCTTAAATTTCATGTGTAAGGTTAAATATTTACTTGGAAATATTTCATTTTTAGTTAAAATAAATTGCAAATAATTAAGAAAAGTTTTCATTATTACTTTCAAAATTTAAAAAATCTTCCAAATTATTTTGATCCATTTGAAAACTTCTAAATTAATTTCCAAATAAATAATAAGTACTTTGAAAAAATTTACATTATTTGAAAAACCTTTATAAAACCACTTTATAAATTATGAAATAATTTTCAATCATCTTCTAGAATTTATGAAATATCTCCCAAACCACCAGACACCATAGAACAACAATGTAAGGGCTTGAAAAAATTCAAACCCTTACATGAGATACCTCTCAATCAACTCTCATCCTCAATAATTAAAATAAAATCTGTGAGGGAGGGGAAATTAATGAGGAATAATTTAACTACCTTTCAAGATAACTCTCAATGATCCAACAATATTTTGAGCACAATAACCATAAGGGGAAAAAAGTGTATTACTACAAAACTCTTCAAAAAATATCTCGGGGGATATACCTCTCAAATAGTAGGAAGTCTATTAATAAACAATTACATCCTGGGAGTAAGTGAATCTAATATATCAATAGGATATCATATATCTTATCCAAAAAACATGATTTAAATAACCATGAATAGTGTGTGCACATCTGTGACTCTCATTCCTAAGAAAGGTCACATCAAAGGCCATATAGAAAACCAAAACAAAACCATCAAGGCATTCATACACAATCAAACATGCATTATACCAAAAAAACTCCATAAACAATTTTAAAAAACAAACATTGTACATTGATTAAAGAAAAGGAATAGAACTCCATTTTAGAGAAGTAACCATAATATATGGATTCCCAAAAAAATTACTTAGGTATTACGTAAAATGAAAATATATATATTATTTATTTTTATTTATCAGGATAGTAAATATTATCCAAAATATTTAGAATATATCACACTTAACATTTCATGAGAAAGAGTATAGTGGAATTCTTTAATAACAATTTGTTGAAAATTTTAGATATGCTAATTAAAACATTTAATTAAGTATTTTTGGATAAGTAGTAAGAGAACATGTTTTCCAAAATATTTTTTCTTTCTACTTACATATCCAAACATTTCACATTAATACTCATTAAATTTCAAAATAAACTGATAAAATATTTCACTAAGTCTCTTGTGATTATATTCTGATAGGTTAATAAATATTCAAATCACAACCCTTTTTAATCCTTCTTCATAAAAATTTATTTTTTAAAATATTAATTGAGAATAAAATTTCAATTCATTTGAAATAGAACTTTTTAAATAAATATAAGTTTCTTTGATTAATTGTAATTGTTTATTTAAGAAACTTCATTAGCATAAAATAAATTTTTCCAAGATGGTCCCACTAAATATTATTTTAAACTATAAAGAAAACTTCCTTGGATGACATAAACAATTTAAATTTTCCTTTTCTAAAAACATTTCATATATAACATGAGTTTATTGATAAACCATATACATATAAAAGTTACATAATTTTATCAAATTATTTTTATTTAACTAACACAAATCTGGAATGCTCTTTAGAATACTAATATTAATACACATAACATCCAAAACATAGAGAACTCAAATTTAACATAAGTAATTCCTTGAAAAAAAATAATGAGATCCAAACTATGAAATTTATTTTGATTTAAAAACATTACAAGATTGTTAAAAATTATATATTCTCTAGGGACACACTCATGAAAAATCTGTAAAGGATATAATTTCCCATTTACCATAGGTGTAATCCATTAATTTATATAGTTTTATATCATCATCACATAGAATTTATAAACCATTCCAAGCACTAATATCAATATAGAAATTGCTTCTATAACCATACAAATCAAATTAACCAACCCACCACACTATGATATTATTCTCTTAAGGCAGTACTAACTCTCCCAAAATGTTTTAAAACATTTAATAATGTAACATGTAATGATGGATGAAGTGTTACCTCCCTTAATATTCTCAATGAAACAACACACACATTACCGGTACAAGATAAACCCCTTACAAGGATGTAATAATACAAGTCCACGCCCTTGTAATAATAAAATACACAAGAACAACCTATGAAATTCAAAAATTTAATTCACAGTTTATATAAGAATTAATCTAACACTCAGAAGAAATAAAGTAAAGAAAATATTATAATATCCTACTTTCCTTGAACCAGGGTCAATATCACCTGAAATGATTGATAAGTATATTGATTAAAAAATGAAGACTTGTAAGAACCCCTTCCTTCAGACCTAATCTCTAGTACACTAGGACCAAGTGAGGAGAAAATAATGAACAAGATTATGATAACCTATACCCCATACAAAACAAGTGTTCAGGGAGAGATTAATACAATATTGTAAACAATTTCAGAGAGAATCCATTCCCCAGACCACATCTCCATCTCAACACATGTCTTGAGGAATGAGTAATTATTACTATCTATAAAGGTATAAAGGTTTTTGTTAAAAACTAATGTTTCGAGTGATACAAACAATCATGGAATAAAGATTTATTTGGGGGTGAAATAGAGTGAACGATGATGTTTTCCTACAGTCATTCTAAATGAATAGCAGTAAAAGAATAATGATAAATTGGGTCATTCATTTCATGGGGATAACCGCAAAAGGATTTAAGGCACAATAAGATAATTCAATGGTATAATGACATATCAAGAGAAGAGATCATAAATCCCTTAATTAAGAAGAAATACCACCACTCGAAGATCTATCTTTGTGGATGAAAAGAATTTAAATATGGAAACTGATCTCAGAACATCCCATAGAAAATAGCCAAATCCTCACAAACCTCATTGAACAAGAACCACTATTGTTAAGATGATATATACATCATCACCACAACTAATAAAATCGTGTTCTCTCTCCAATCCTGATTTAAATAAAATTCTATCACCACCTCATGCAATGAAATTTTTTTCCCATGGTCTGAAATGGATCCCTTATACTTATGAAGACTCTCTTACTAGAACAACCAGAGTGTATTCCTATGAGAATTCCCATCATCATCCTATAATCCATGAAATTTTTTAGAAAGATCATTATAAAAATCATAGCATTAAACTAATGTGGATGTTGACCTAGAGACACAATTGAAAAAGAAAAACTATAAGGGACTCCTAACCAGGGACACATATCATTTAAGGTTAATTATTTTATCAATTTATTTAAAAATTATGTCTCCTTGTCTACCCCATTCAAACATAGGCGCATAAAATCATGATTCATGATCCTTTTATAGGTATTTAACCTGAATGTAACATCACATTGGTTTTAGAATCTAGTGTGCTTGAGTTTCTTTTCATCATATCACATGGGTACCTGAAATCCCTAATCCTAGTAAGTCTCCCATCATTACACCATGTATTAATTCCAATGGATATTATTACCCAAATAAACCATGATTCCTCTCTAATTACTATCTCTGAACTCCATCATATCTATCAACCATCACCTTTGATAGCACTCTATCATGAATCCCCCCCCAATGGTACTACTAGTTTGACAATAATAAAAGAGATATAATGATACTTGAATCATATCTCTAATATTCCATGGGTTGGTGATAAGAACTAAGTATAAAACATTCAAATAGATGGAAACAATTACCCTCTAAGATTTTAAAAGTAAGAGATATTATGAGAATAACCACTAATAAAATATCTCTCATAAAAAAAGAAGATGAAATACCAATAAATTATATGAATGTAATGATATTCAACTAAAATAATTGAAAACACTATAAGAAATCGTCAGTAATAACCATTAAGCTCCAACATCTCTGGAACAACTCTTCAAAATAAAAACGCCATGCTTCATCACCAACCAATTACTTTTGATCTAAAAAATGTTTTATATATTCATAGGGTGAAAATAAAACTTATAATAAATATAATTTACCCTATAACCTCTCTTTAAAAATGTGATAAATTTTACTAAATCCTATTGAGTAAACAAATGAATCAAACTCATCACCTAAAAAGTTTACTATTAATTTTACCAACTCACCATAGCTCACACACCATGTATCACATATGATTAGTCATATAATATCCAACATAATATAAAATGAGGGTACCACACTAATATTTCCCCTTTGGTTTGATGTTCTTCCCCAACATCACATGTACCGATTTATCTCTCTCTAAAATTAAGTTGTCCCAAACACAAATGGGCTAAATTAGAACATCCCAAAAACACCATGTCTAAATCATGCTCCCCATGAATCACATTATATCACCATCCCAACCATATCCCTATATAGTTACTAACTAGTTTCCAAGATCCGCCTCAACCAATACATCATGTATTATACCTCAATCCATTATGGGTCATACACAATATTCCAATAATATCGATTCAAATAATATATCATAAGATATATGTGTGTGAAATAACCCTAAGATATTAAAAATCTCTATAAATAAATAGGGGATGGATAACCACAATACATCCAAGAACGTAGTAATACCATACAAAGAGAATGAGGGAAGAGGGGGTAGTCAACCATCCCTTCTTCTCAAACTTGGATGTTGAAGGAAACACCCTCCTAGAGTCCACTAGTTTTCTTATCCCGACCAGTATAGGTGGGTTAGCCTATTAAATCACAAAAAAACATGATATATATAAATATGTCTCACAACCATTCTATGTGAAAATACCTAGACCTGGACTCATCTACCTCAAACATCCTACATGACTCCCAGATTCCATAACTAAGGCCCACGAATCAAAATAAAAAATGCATCCAGAAAAACAATAATTAATTACTTATCCTTTTAAAAAAAATTATTCAATTTTATTTTCCATGATTAACATTATAACATTTTAGGCCAAATGATAATTCCAATATTAATTATTTTCATATATTATAATTTAAGTCATTATTATAAATAAATAATCAAGTATTGACCCCATTAATCTATTAATCCATTTATCACATCATAATCATCCAAGTACATTATGAGTCACCATGGGCAACCACATAAAATATGCACTCATAGTTCATGGTATCAAACTCTTTCCCATATTTAAAAACGCATTATATAAATATAAATTAGACATAAACCATCAAATAATAATATTCATTATCAAGTATGCATTCTAACTTCTATGAAAAAAAAAATAGGGAAGCCCAACTTCAGCCCATTCTATTAGTTCCAGTTCCATCCTTGACACCACTTCATATTAAATCATATCTAACATCCCAAAACAACATAATTATATAACCAGCACCCCATTCCACCATAGCTCCTTGGGATCCCTTCACATTATCTATATTTTACAATTTTATTATTCAATCATATCAAAACTCTAAATACATATAGAATAAATATGTATTAAATATATTATTCATCACATAATTCCAAAGGTAACTATGGTGAAAATAAACAAGGAATTACACCATTTATCGAAAAATGTTGGGCTCCCTCATCCCCAAAGTAATAAATCATGAAATCATTTTTTTATAATGATCATCAATTAATCATCTTATTAACAATAGAACTCAGTAGCTTTATCCTTATAAATTTCCAATCATACATATTATTTATTTAATATAGTTTTCCCCTAGTATTCTCTTATATATATATATATATATATCTTATCTTGAGTATAGTCATTTAAACATGTCTCTTTTTTTATAACCATGATTACTCTACAACATGACACTATTTATTTCCATTTTCTAATAAAAAATATACAATTTTTCAAGTTATACAGTAGTATACTCTACAAATTAATTCATTAAGAACAATAACGATATACTACATGTGATGATCATTTTAAAGAGATAGTATTGCTTCTAAAACATGATATAATATTTTTAAAGAAATTATTTATCTACAACATGAAATAAAAATTTCACTCACTTGTATATTCCATGATAATTTAAGCATGAGAAAAATTATCTTTTTTCTTAAGTATTTATATAATAATATTTTATCAATATCTTTTTACATTCAATTCATCTTAGTCTTATATAATCTATAAATTATAATACAAACTTCATGAAGTGATTATTTTATAGATTATTATTTGATTATGGTTAATTGCATCAATTTAAACAATGAAGTTAAATATGGTAAATTAAGATTTTAATAGTATAATATAAAGAGAAGTGATAGGTCACCTACCACATAAAATCATAACACATTTAAACATTAGAACCAAGGATAGAGGAAGAGGGTATTCACAAATACATGATGTAAGAGAAGTCTCCAAGAATTTATAGAAGGCTTCAAAAAAATAGAATGCTAGTGTTCTTGGTCACCAGAACTCAATAGAAACAATAAGGAACTCAAATGAGAGAACTAATCTCATTTTTAACATTCATATATATCCCCCCTCAGATAATCCACCAATTTTTTTATTATTTCCCATTTAATTCACATTTAATAAAATATTTAAGGGAAATAAAATTTAAAACACTAAAAACATTAGATATGATTTTAAATAAGTGAAAATAATTTAAAACCATGGTCATAGGCAATATAAACCATTAAAATGGAGTTCACATGGTTATAGATTGAATAGGGGAATAAAATATGATCATCTGGGTAAAAAATGATACCCATATGAAACACATATATATTGTGTAAGGGTAACATTATTTTACTATTATGCAGCTGATTTCCCTTACTTGGGGTTTAGAAAACTCAAATGAAACTTGTGTGAGATTTGGATTTAATTTAGCGAGTATTATACCTCAAAAGTTACCCTTAATCAGGTATTATAAAACTTAGTCTACCCTTAAAAAATAGAAGAATTCAGGATTTATCTATACATAGGTATAGAAAACTTTCTGGTACCCTTATGTAGTAGTCAGAATACACTAATGAGTCATATAAAAACATTAACCTATGGTAATGAAATTATGTAAATTCCATAATTACACTTACATATCCTATTTGAAAGATAGTATACCCTTACATGAGCTTAGGACTATCCTTATAAGGTTATTCAAAATCTTATATCACCTGTACATAGTAGAAGGAAAAGGACCTTGCCTATAAGAAACCCTTGAAAATTTGGTGTCACCCTTATGAATCTTCAATTTCATATGTAAAATAAAATATTTCATTAAAAATATGGAATTTTTAACTATACTAACTTGTAAATAATATAGAAAAAGGTTTATTATTAATTTTTAAATTATAAAAATAATTCAAAAACATTATAATATATTTCAAATATCAAAAGTAATTTCCAAATAAATTTTTAATACATTGAAATTACATTCATAATTTGAAAAAACTTTTGTAAACTACGTTTTAAGTTAAGAAATAATTCTAAAAAATATTCTAGAATTTATGAATTTTCTCCTGGACTGTAGTTTACTCTAGAAAAATAAAGGAAGGGATCAGGAAAATCCATAACCTTATATTAAATACCTCTAAAATAATTCTTTTCCTTGAGAATTTATAGAAAATATTACATTGAGAGGAAAATAGTGTGGAAGTATTTAACCATCCCACAATATACCTATCAAGTATCTCACTCTATTTGGTATACAAAAACCACTAGAGGAACAAAGTTTAATGATATGAAACACATAAAAAATATCCTATGGAAGATACCTCTAAAATAGAAGAAAGGTCATTAAAAAAAATTTACATATTGGGAGGAAATCCATCTATTATATCAATATGAGATCATCTATCTTATTCAAGAAAAAATATTTAAATAACTTGGAATAATGATCATGCATCTATAAATCTCATTCCCAGGAAAGTTCTCAGAAAAGGCCTCAGTGATAACAAAAAAACAGCAAGCCATGCATATAAAATCAAACAAACATAATATTAAAACAACACTATAAAAGGATCACTTTCAAAAAAATCACATTAATTAAAAAAAATGGCACATAACTCTATTAGGGAGAAATCACATATATCTCCAACTTATCAATAATTTTACTTTTCTATGAAATAAAATGAAAATCTATACAGGATTAATTTTTATTTATCATTCTAGTAAAATTAGTCCATAATGTTCAGGATATTTCATTTTGAAGATGTCATGACCAAGAGTATTTTATCACGATTTCATAACAATTTATTTAAATATTTATATATGCTACTTTATAATGTTCACTATGTATTTATAGTTAATAACCTCAACAAATAAACATTTTTCCAAAATAATCATTTCTTACTAGAAATGTATCCAAATATTTCACATTAAAACTCATTAAATTTCAAAACATGATGATAAATAATTTCACCAAATCTATTATGGTTGTAGTATGATAGTTTAATAAATATTCAAATGAAACCATGTTTTAATTCTTCATCATAACAAGTTTTTTATCAAAGGTTTCTTTGAGAAGAAACTTTGAATAAATATTTAAAAACACTTTTAAAATAAATACTTGCTTAATGGAAGAATTTCATTTATTTTTTTAAGATAATTTTTTATCAAAAACTAATATTTTTCAAGAGGGTCACATAGAATATATTTTTACAATATAAATAAAACTTCCATGGATTAAATACTCAATGTAAATGTTCCTTTTCCAAAAAAAAATTAATATAACTTCTGTGATAAGTCATGTACCTAGAAAAGTTGTATTCCTTAATAAAAGTATTTTTCATCAATTGACATTGATATACCATATTTTTTAGATAAATAATATTAAAAAATATAACTTCCAAAACATAGAGAACTCAAATATAACATATGACAATAATTACAAAAAATCATGATGTTTAACCTATCCATATTATTTGGCTTTATAATTTCTCACATTTTTCTAACTTAAATACTATACACCATGAACATACTCATGAAAAAACTATAAAGGATATGATGTACGATTTATCACAGTTACAATACATTACTTTCAAGAGTTCTATCTCAGCATCACATAACATTTCTCAATCATCAAAAACACTAAGATCAATATAAATAAAGCTAACACAAGCATAAAAATCAAAGGATCATAACCACCACATTGTGATATTACCCTATTTGTGTAGTATTGAATTTCCTAAAAAGTTTTAAAATGTCTCATAACATAATTTTTCATGATGGGTGAAGTCTCCCCTATTTTTATATGCTCAAGGACATAACACACATGTTACCTGTAAAAGGGAAATACATTCCATGGAAGTAAACACACAACACCACAACCATTCCATAAAAAAAGTCACATGCACAATCCATAATATAAAAGAATTTATTCCATAATAGAGAGAGTAATTAGTCCAATATTAGGTATAAATAAGTTAAAATATTATATTTTCCTAAAATCGGGACCCTTATCACCTGAAACAAGTAAAGAGTATATTGATTTAAATAATGGAAGACATATCAGAACCATTTCCCCTAGAATAAATCTCCACTACAATATCCCTAAGAGAAGAGTAAATAATGAACATGATGATAACAACCTATACCCCATACAATAAAAGGTCCCAAGGAGAGGGAAATATAATGATATAAAAAAGCTTAGATAAACTCTTTTCCCTATGACACATCTCTATCTCAACACCAGGCCCTTGGAATGTGTTATGATTATCATCTCTAAAGGATGATAGGTTTGGGTTAGAAACTAATGGTTGAATTGATAAAAATGATCATGTCTCAAGGATTTATTATTTGGGTTTCAATTGAGTAAATGTGTATGTTTTCCTACACTCATTTTGAAGGGATAACAATCAAAGAATGGTAATAAAACTGGTTAATTACTTCAAATCTATAACAATACAAATTCTTTCAAGAACAAACCAAAAATTCAATGGTCTCTCTAAACATCAAGATAAGATCATATAAATCCCATAATAGAGGGAAAAATCATTGAATAAAGACTCATCTTTGTAAATAAAAAGAAACTTTCTCAAAAAACTGATCATAGAACATCCCTCACAAAATTGAAAACTCCAAAAAAAACTCTGAGGAACAAGAATCCCCACTATTGAGTTGATATATAATGAAACCCCAAAGCTAATTAAACCTAATTATCACTTTAGTAATGATTCAAATCAAATTCTATCACCGCCTCCTCCAACCAAACTTTTTTTCCATGATCTGAAGCATACTTCTCATACTTTTACAAACTCTAGTGCTGAAATAATAAGAGTTTCCTCCTATAATAATTTTATTCATTATACACTACTCTATAATTTTTTTAGACACATCTTTCTAGAAATGTTGAAATAAACCCGATGGGGACATCATCATAGAGTCATTTCAACATAGGAATAAATTTTAGGGACCCAATCTTGAGATAAATATTATTTAAGTTTAACTATTTTATATCTTTATCAGCCTATTTCCCATTGTATACCCAATTTAAAGTTAGGTGAATACAAACATGATACATTTTCATTTTCTAGGTCTTTACCCTAAAATAAATATCACTTATCTTATAATTTCTAGTAAACTTGAAGGTCCCAACACCATATCATTAGTGTTCCTAAAATCTCATGTCCTAGCTGATCTCCCTTGTTTATACTGTGTACTAATGCCATTTGATGTTGTTTCCCCACTATCTCATGTACACTATCTAGTTCTTAATAACAAACACCATCATATCTATCAATAATTACCATTGATTTCATTATTTCATGACCCCATCCCCTAAAAGGTACCCCTCCTGAATTGACAATGATAGAAGAGATATAATGATACATAAATCCCACATCCAACTAGCCATGGGTAGACACCTAGAAAAGAAGGTATAATGTACACACATATGCGATGGATTAACCTCTATGATTTGAAATTTAAAAGATAAAATGAGAATAAAAGTTTTAAAAATCCTTGTCATAATAAAATATGAAGAAATAATATAATATGATATGAATTTAATGACATACAATTGAAAAAACCAAAAATAGTATAAAAAATTCTTTTTAGTGACCAAAAAGGTCCAAAAAATACTCAACAACTTCTCAAACTAGAAATGTCCATCTTAGTCACCAACAATCCTCTTTGACCTGAAAATATTTTTTATATGTGTGGGGTGAGATTAACTTGTATAATTTACAGGATCCTACCTAGAAAATCTCTTGAAAATGTGAAATAAGTATACTAAATCCCAACGAGTAAAAAAATAAAACCCAACTCATCGCCTAAATATGTCTACTATTATTTTCCAAACATCACCAATGATCACTCACCAAGTATCACATACAATTAATCCTAAAGTATCCAACATAACATCAAATGAAGGTACCCCGCTACAACTTCTCCAATGGGTTTCCACCCTGCTCCAATATCACACCTCGTAATCTATGTCTCTCAAATATAAGCAATCCTAAAGAGACCTGGCCTAATGTAGGATAGCCAAAAGTCACCCAATATAAATCATGCACCTTATTCATAACATCATCTCACCATCCCAACCACATATCCATATAATAATCATGTATTTTATGGGATCCACCAAAGATCATACATCATGCATTATACCTCAATGAAACATATCATATACATAAAATATGTATAAAAACCATTAGGATACTACATCTAGAGTTATATGTGTGTCAAATAACCAAAATAAATTACAACCCTATGCACAAATATGTGGGTAACCATCATGCATACCATCACATAGTACTTCCAGGAGAAGAGAGTGGGGTCATACGGTGTAGTCAGCCACCAGTTCCTCACCAACATGTATGTTGGGGAAAACCCTCTTGAATTCCAATGGGTGTCAGTATTCCAACTGAAATGGGTAGTGTAGCATATAAAATCACAAAATGTCCATGATATATATAAGTATAACAACCACACTATGGGATACTACCAATACATAGATTCATATTCCCTTAATGTCACATGTGATTCCTAGTTACCACTTTTAAGTACTAGGCAACAAAAAGCATAAATTCATTAAGAACAATATTAATTAATTAATTATTAGTCATTTAATATTATGTTATTTTCTTTTAAAAGATTAAAATTTTAATCTTATGAGACAAGTTCAAATGGAACTATTAAATCATGGGTTTTATTCTCAAGTAAGACACCATCATAAAACAAACATCAAGCAACAACCCTATTCTTTCATTAAATAATTTATAATTCCATTATCATCCCTATAATCTAGGATGGATCATAATAAACCACATAAAATAAGACCTCACAATTAATGGTATAAAACTAATTCCCATAGTTATAAAATGATTATATAAATATCAACTGACCATTTGACCGTTAAGCAAGAATATTCAGTATCAATAATGCATTCAAGCTTCTAGAACACCAAAAACAAGTAATCCCAGCTTCAACCTGATCTATCAGTCTCGGTGCCATCTAATCCACCACTACACATCATATCATATATAAGATCTCATACCAATATCATCATATATATAACACCCCATTCCACCATCATATCCTTGGGTATCACTTCCTACCATCTTCATCATAATCAGTATCTCGGGCCACCATCACAGCTTTTTGAATCCTCACCCATTATTCCAAATGTAAATGGTTATTATTCAATCATATCAAAGATATAAATAAATACTGTATGAATAAATATTAAATGTATTATTATTTTTATAATTCCAAATGAAACTATTTACAAAACAAATAAGTCATTCTAGCCATAGTCTAACACATTGGGATCCATCATCCCCAAAGCAATTATTTAGGAAATTATTCAATTTCATATTTTTATCTAATTAACCAGTTTATTAGCAAAAAAATCTAGAATATACATCCTTATAAATTTCCAATGTTATATATTATTTACTTAATATGGTGTTTTACCCTATGATCTTTCTTTATATATATATTTATATATATTATCAGTATCGATGATAATCATTTCAATATGCCTCTTTTTTTGTAAACACAATATTACCAGCTTTTTTTTAATATATGATCATATCATCCATACTTAATAAGGATAAAAATAAATAACACAATATCTAGTAAATCTCATAGTCAATAAAATATATTTCAAATCATGTTGTCACTTATCAAAAATATTTCAAACATGAATACTAATATTCCTACATGTGATGATACATACAATTTAATAATTTAATTAAATTATAACATATGATGAACATATCCATGCATGAATAAATTTATACACATGAAATAGTATTATTTTGAATAAGAATAACAACAATAACACTTCAAATAATCTCTATTTCAATTTTTCCTAATGCACTAAATTATAGAATAATTCTCATCAACAATATTTAAGTAGTTTAACCCCATGGAATGATATAATAATGATTTTATCAAATATTAAATATAAGATGACATGAAATTGTCTCTTTATTTCTCATGGATAATATAAAGAATATATTCTCCTATTAAACAACATGAACATATTTATTTCCCTTCTATTTCTATAATTTTTCAAATTATCATGATATTCCAAAACATACTCTTTTATGAATCATAATAAAAATCTATAATATACAAAGGTCACATTAATGAGAGAATAATTATTCCAAAACAAGATATAATTTTTCAAAAAAAATTATTTATGTGTGGCATGAAAAATAAATTTAACACGGTTGAATATTTCACAATAAATTTATCATGAGATAAATTTTATTTTTTCTAAATATTTATATGATGATACATTATCAATATTTCACTACATTAATTTCATCTTCAACTAATGAAATTTTCATATTATTATAAAGACATCATCATGTAATTATTTTCCATATTATCATCTGATTATTTTTTATCACATCCATTTAAAGAAAGAAGCTAAAACATGTTAAATTCACATTTTCACACTATAACATGGAGGGAATACATAGATCCCCTACCATGTGGAAGACTCTAACACTACGGCATCGAAACGGAAGATATTAGAAGATAGTATTTGCATAAACATGAAGTAAGGGGAATCTCATAAAAATTTTATAAAATATCAAAAAACTCTAACATTAGGGTTCGGGTCACTAGAACCCAATAGATACAAGGAGGAACTCAAACAAGTGAACATAGATTTTTTTACATTCATAAATATCCCTTCTCTGATACTCCATAAAATATCCATTTATTCACTATTAAATTCATAGAAAACTCAAAACATAATTGTGATCAAATTTAAACCTTTGAAAATATTGGATATAATTTTAGAAAATCCAAAATCCTTTAAAACTGTGATTTGAGACTTTAAAAACATTTAAAAAGGATTTGAAACTGTTACATATCGAAGAGGGGAAGGAAGTCAAAATAACCTGATAAAAAATGATACCCATATACAACTCAAATACATTATGTATGGTTAACATTGTTTTACCCTTACATAGATTATTACTCTTATATGAGGATTGGAAAACATGAATGACCCTTACATGCGATATAGATTACCTTTATATGAGCTTTAGATTGTGTGAGTTTCCCTTGAGATGGTGTTAGAAAACTTGATACACCCTTATATGAATATAATATTTTTCTAGTTTCTCTTAAGCTGGAATAGAAAACTTTCTTGTACCCTTACATAGTGGTGGGACACCCTTATTCAGTATATAAAAATTCCAACTTACCCTTATGAAATTTAATAAAATATGTACATATCCATACATTTCATGTTTAAATTCTAGGATATCCTTACACTAGCTGGGGACTACCCTTACGTTGCTAGTGTAAATATTGTCTTAGCCTTGCACAATATAACGAAAAAAGACCATACCTATATTCCACCCTTAAAAGGTCTACAATACCCTTACCCAACTTCAATTTGTATATATGGACCCAAACCCCAGAAACCTGAAGCTGATTCCTACTTTATTACATTCGCATAAGATATAGGGAATCGCATCCTGAATGACTGAAAATTGTAGTAGCCTTGGTAAACCAGATACATAAATGTGTCCCATATTATATTAGAATACACAAATAATAAATTTTTTTGATAATAACTTTATTCCATCTAGAATATATGTTCATATGAGTTATAGTAAACTTAATGGAATCCTGGGGAAAGGAAACAAAATAAGTCTGATATTAAATTATCAGTAAGCATTAAGTATAGTGGAATCTATCAAGAATCGCCATTGAAATGTAAATTAATTAACATAAATTCCATTTAAATATCTTAACTATTTGATATAGATATGGAATAACCAATATAGAATGTTAAATAACTAAAACACATTAAATTTAGTCAATAAATTGAGTATAATATGGCAGGAATAAAATATGGTAAAATAATACCATATCAGTCATCCCAGGATCTTGAAACATGACCACAAATATTATAAATAATCAAATAATCACATGGAATATCAATAATGATGTAATGGATAACGTTATACATTTGAACTACCAAGATCTATCCTTGAGATAATTACTGTCAATATCTATCCTTAAGAAATCTTAAGTCTATGGGTAGAAACTTTTTTGATTTTTCCAACTAATTTGTCTCATGAGACTATCGATGTATCGAGGGGATTTAATTAACGGATCCCTAACTGGTTCCAAGAATTTCCAAATAATTCCTCATATGTAGAATATTTAATTTAACTTATAAATAATGTCCCTTAACATAAAGTATATTTATTGAGTAAAGAATTCATATTTATCAATATTTACCCAGATATCAAATAACTTTCAATGTAGTACACCATATATTGGAATGAAATACGGTTTAAATAATAATAATATCAATGATAAATAATATGGATATTTAGGGGAAATTAAATGTCTAAATATCATTGGAAATTGAAAATTTTAAGGGAATGTTATTGACTATAAAAATTAATCAAGGAAGTTAATTTCATTACATTCATTAGTCAAAATGATCGTAAACCATACATAGGGAGAATTATAATGGTATTTACATAAAATATCCCCAGTAGAGTGTATATATAAAAAGGGTTGTTGTCATTGATGACTAGAAATATCTTTAAAACATTACCTAGGAAAATATTTTTTTTATTTTAAAAATATCTTTTAAAAACAAATAACATTTTGAAAATTCTTTTATTTGAAAATCATTTTTAAAAACCAAGAATTTCAAAAATATTAAGAAAAATTTTTCTTTAAAAATAACCTTATAAATTTTAAAAGTATGCTTCAATGAGATGATGTCCATGTCGATGGGAAATTCCATACATGCCATAAATAATATTCCTTTTACATCGTAAAAAAGTTAACAAAGTCCTTTTTTCACTAAGAGACAAGAAGATTCCTATCAAAAAAATGGTAAGAGAAAAAACTGGTAAAAATTTATTTAATAAATAACTTTTTAAAACGTTTAAAACAACTTTGAAAACATTTTAAAAAAAATTAAGAAAACATAATTTTGACCAAAGAGATAAGTGAAGTCGGATTTTATTAAAACATTTTCTGGAATAATTTTAAGTGCCAAAGAGTGGGAAAATGGTACTATCAATTGAAAAAAATCATGAAAAACCAAATAAGAATAAAATAAAAGGGTTTATTAAACACTGATCAAATGATATCTGTTAATGTAAATTCAATAATAAAAAATCCCGATTAAAATGAGACTGTGAAATAAACCCTTAAATTGATCATAACATCAATGTAAGGATTAATCAATGAATAGATTATGTGTATCAACTATAAATCAAAAATACATGTGTAAATGTAATTATATAAATTCAAAATTCATTATACACATAATAATATAATATCCATGACAACAAAGAATTAATATAACCCAATGAAAGGAAATTGAGTTATGAAATTATTTACCACTTGGTAACTTTTAATTCAAATCCCCTTAGATGAAATAATTCAAATTGAAACTTAAAATACCATAAATAGTAAATTATTCATGATATTATCTATTAAATGGGTTTTATATACACTATATAAAAGAATCTAGTTGCATAATATTACAATATTCCTCAATGAAATGAAATTGAGACAAAATCCCTTACAGTATAATTCCTTTTTGTTGTACATGATTTAAAATCCTTTATAGGGGTTTTAAAAATGTTATTAACTTATATAATAACCGTATTAATATTTATCATATCATATTTGATACTTTTATAACATATTATCAACCTTTTATTAATAATCACTCATTATTTACATTGTTTTTTGTGTTAATTGCCTCGTTTTCTGATGCATATTTTGTTATTAATGTTCCGTTTCATGTGAATATTATATAGTTTCATCATCTCAAGAATAATAATAATTAAATAATTATAATATTTATAAAACAAATTTAATTATAAACCCATTCATGAATTATGGTTTTGAGAAATGAAGTATGTTATGATCATGAGGACGGAAGGTCGTACATACGCATGAGTAATGTTTCCACTTTTTGATGATCATTATGGAAAGGTGGTAAGTAATATTTTACCATAAATAATGATAATAATATCATTAATACCATATTATATACTTATATATATCATCCATGTGTTTTGGAGATGAAAATAGAGTCACATCGCTTTGTAAAGGTGGTAGTCCACAAGTACAATAATAATGTTATCATATTTACGTGAGTGAAAAGGAAAGGAAGAAAATGACATATATTATCTTTTTAGGAAGATTAATATTCCATAATTATCATAATTATTTTATTTATATCACATATAATCATTAAATTTATCTTTATAAACTTCTATGTGAAGAGTTAGTGAAAGACGAATTGCATCCCTTCGTGAGGTGGTAGTCTGTTGTACACATGAGTGATGTTATCATATCTCCTATGGAATGGAAGGTAAATATATATATATGATATATTGACTCAAAATTTATAATTATATTGTAACAATTACATGTATATGTTACATCAATCATCATACCCAACCTTGAGATTTGGAAATGGAAAAATGAATGGCATCAGTCCACGAAGAAGTATTTTTACGTACACACGAACGATGATTTCATAACCCATTTTATGGAAATGGTGATGGTTGTAGGTTACTAAATTATTAATAATACATCCCAATAAATTTAATCTATTGAATTTATTATAGAATCATGTTTTAATATGTATTTCGAATGTGGATAAGAAGTAAAATAAAGACTCTCGTTGGAGAACATTACCTCTTCTTCGGGTATCCTCTATAGAGTTTCAATAAATCCTTCAAAGGAAAGAGTTATGTGTAATCTACATATTATAATATTATGGTAGTGAATATAGAAATTGATTTGGGTAGGTATTTTCCCATAAAAATTGGTTTTAAGGTGTGAATAAGGGACGAGAGAGGGTGGCCTTTTATAAGTGGGGGAGAGGAAACATTTTGTTTTTTTAATAAAATTGAGTGCTCCCGCATTTTTCATAAGTATAAAGGGTCCAAAATTGAACACTATATAACCTTATAGTTTTAATGGTTGAAATATTTCTAGCCAATAGTTTTTAGAAATGTTTATAGGCCATTTCTACCCCTATCATTTTAGTTTAACCACTGGTAAATCCATTTTTACCTTAACATCAGTAATTCATTTTTACTACATTCAATATTAATCTTTATAAAAAAATTAAGTTGAACTTATTATAAATTATAAATTATTATTATTAAAAACATTTAATCGATTTTTTAAAATTTAATTCATATAAGTGAAAAAAAATATTTAAAATTAATCCTGGATACGCGACGAGATAGTAGGTTTTTAAAGTGAAAATGTTAAAAAGATTACAAATTTTTTACATCTACTTTTAATATAAAAATGATTATAATAAAATAAATAAGATTAATTTATATAAATTTTAACTAATTTTACTTTAAAACCAATTCAAAATATATTTTAACATTATAAACCTTTTAAATGAAAAGGAATTTTTTAACTAAAATTCAGTATTTTTCACTATTCATAAAAAAATGAAACTTTTCAGAAAAATACCAAATATTCACCCTAAGATAGTTTTAATATTAAAATTTCAATAATTAAGATTAATTTTTCAAATAAAAGTTTTAAAATTGTGAATAATTAATTTTAAATTATGTGTGCAATGTGTGATTTAACTGCCTTTTAGAAAAATATTGTTTTTCAGAAAACATTTCTTTTTTTAAATTATTATTATTATATTAATTATAAATAGATGAATAATATAAATGTGTAATCTATATATTTTAATAAGTTATTTACTTATTTTTATACCCTACATTCTAAGGGATAGGTGATAATTTTTATATAAAATAATAATATTAATTATCATTCAGTAAAACTCAATCTTGCGTGGAACTCAAGCTATCAAAATAACTCGTTGTTGTGTGTAACACAAACTAAACTCTATTTTTGATGTCTTCAAATTTATATAATGTATTTAATTTATTTAAAATATAAAATATATCCTAAATACATAGGATTTTATATTCTCTTTTATGATTGGTGTTGTGTGTCATATATGCAACTGAATACAATGTTCTTATTTTAGTATATCATAGTATTACATTCCCCAAAACTTAAATAAATTGAATATTTTCAATTTAAAATTGATCTTGAAAATAAAGGGTTTGACATTTGGAAGTTATTTTTATGGAAAACACACATAAATGAAGGGTTAACAAAATATCATATTAATAAGAGATAAAGGGAAGTACATAGGTCATATGGAATAACAGACTTCTAGGTTTCTATGTAAGAGAAAATTGGTAGTTATAGAAGATATAAGAAAGGATAAAAAGAGTAAATAATCATAGGGAATGATTGAGGTCATTGATCACAAGAAGGTGAATGATCAATAAAAATTTAAGGACCTCAAAGATATAAAAATGTAATGATCTAAAAGACCATCAATACAACATAAATAATGGTATTAGGATATCATTTTCTTTTAATATAATTTTCCTTTAGTTTAGGAATTATTTTAATGTCTAAGAGTGTATGACAATATACTTTTTTGATATATTTATATTTCAAAAGTACAATCTGATCCTTTGGTTGTGCTTTGATCAATTTTCAATTCATCGCTAACTCTAATAATTGAATATCCAAAATGATTTTTTATTCCTGACGCACTAAAATTCA
Organism: Viscum album; assembly: GCA_963277665.1. Classification (NCBI taxonomy): domain Eukaryota; kingdom Viridiplantae; phylum Streptophyta; class Magnoliopsida; order Santalales; family Viscaceae; genus Viscum; species Viscum album. The sequence goes on along the minus strand of OY728147.1, from coordinate 391,867,508 downwards.
CTTCTAGAAAATTTTAAGATTCATAAAAGAGTGACAAGTCTTTCCATCATGTCTCTAAATATTTTCAAAAACCAATATGGTTAGAACAAGTAATCCAATATATTATATTAATCTTTAAACCTCAAATTAACACAATTGGTTCATCATTAATATTCATTTTTTAAATTTTTTAACCAAAAATAATGACATATTTATAAGGACTTAACATAGGCTAGTAGTAGGTGATAAATCCTTATCATCCTTCAATCATGTGATCAAGCCTCGTAACCTTACCAAACATGATTGGTTGTCACCTGGCATACTGATTTTCCTTTTTCTAAATTATATTTATAGAATCTATATAATGTTAACAAAAATATAATAGGCATCCTTGAAATAAAATTAATCATCAAATAACCTTATTACTAAAGTTTTAAACGCAACCCCAACACATAAATACTTCATTCGTATAATTTTCACATTGGCCCTTTCTTGGTTTAGGGTTTATTCTTTATAATAAGGAATTGACTTGGATAATGAGAATGTTATCCATATTTAAGATAATGAAATATAAATGGATCCCTAGGTTAAGATTTATTTCCTCCCATCACACTCTTTCTCTTTCCTTTGAAATTTTTTTCTTTATTCCCTTCCTTACCACACATAAAGAATTTTATTGCCCCATTATTACACTTTTTGGGTGTCTCCTTCCACACTTATTACATGATAATTTAATCCTTCTTTCATCCATGGCCTTCATCACTATAGATCTTAAAGAACTCGGTCCTTCTCTTCTTTTATGTGCCTAGAAGTTGGTAAAGGTATATGTTATCAATCATATTTCAAGAAAATGTATTTGGTATAATAATAACATCTATCACTCTAGTATTCATCTCATTTTTTTTCCCATAGTAGTCACCTTGTTCTTCATAACCAATGTTATCATGATTAATTCAATTTCCATCCATTAGCTAAAACCAAAAAGATAGTGTGAGTAACAATATTCATAGTGAGAAAACTGAAGGACCCCGGGACACCCTGAGAGGGGAGGGGTGAATCAGGGTGACTACTTTTTCTTTTAATGTGTTGGATCTTGTTCCCACGTTTGTAGGAACTTGTTGAACCTGTATGATGATTATGATCAGAATGAAAACATTCACATGCACAGAGAAGACGCAGCCATTTTTACTTGGTTCACCACTAAGGGATACGTCCAAGGAGCATACGCCGACAGGTTGCCGGTCGTACCTAAATCCACTATGCTTTACTAGCTGCGGATACAAAAGTTCGGGTACAGACACTCTGTCCCAGGCTCACTGCCTTTACAATTATTCAGGGATAGCTCACTGCGTCCCTCGGGTCACTCCCGTTGACTCCCCCTGGCTCACTGCCGTTGGCGAAGTCCCACTCAGTTTATAAACGTGAGGGTCTCTTCTTCATTTTCATAAGAGTGCATCCTTTGTTGTATGTAGATGCTCTATTGAAGACCGATTCTCACCAGAAGAAGAATATCACTTTTCCTCGAATGTACCGAGTAGTCTCTCGGCTTTCGTGTAGCTCCAAACACGCCGGTGGGCTTCAGCAAAACCAGGCGCGCTTCTTCAAGACAGTCGCGCAAGTCCCACTACGGCGCGCAAGTCCAAACTGGCGCGCAAGTGTCATCAACACACATGCGCGACTCTTCCTTCCCCAACTACTAACTTGCGCGGTCCACTTCCTTTCTCTTCCAAACCACCTTGGGCATACAGCCAAAACCCGGCACGCAAGCTCTACTTGCGCGACAAAACAACCACCTGCGCGACTCAACCACCTGCGCAACGAGAGCTCGAACAATCTCTCGGCCTTGAACTCCATTCAAAATGAGGAGGTGTGGTCCAGTATTTATAGGCAAACTAGACCCCCTGCGCGGCGGCGCGCAAGTCCCTCGACGGCGCGCAAGTCTTGTCTTCAATAAACTCTGTCGCGCAACTCACTTGCGCGACCCAACCAACACTTGCGCGACCTTCTTTCCTTAGCCAAATTTTGATGTTCTGATCCTCAAAAACATATGGCGCGCAAGTCTTTTATCCTCCAAGAGCACGGCGCGCAAGTACCATTGCCAAAAAAAACACTTTACTTTATTGGCCGATTTTTAGGCCCAAAAATTGGGCAAACACTGGGAAACAGCGCCACCTTCACTACTGTTTTCTGCTTGAAAGGTATGATCGCTTTGTGGGTACACACCCTGAACATCCACTGAGGATTGACAACAAACACAAACCATACACCAAATCATTCTTTGAAGAACCTGGTTCCAACAATCTCCCCCTTTGGGTTTGTTGGCAATCAGAATAAATTCAATAGATCTCCAACCATGAGCAAATCCAAAATGCAAGAATCAACTCAGCCAACACTCTAAGTCTACGTGAGCAATGCTCGGTGTAGAAAACAAGAGAGAAAGCTTGAATTGGGTCTTAGTGGTTTGAAATTCTCCATGACGCCCGATGTTATCCTTATTAAACTTCTCATCACAGAAGAATTTCTTGCCTTGAATTTATGCCTTTCTCCCCCATTGACAATAAAACCAAAGACCGAAAAGTTTGTTCAACGTTCAGCTCAAGCCATACTCCCCCTGGATAGTATCTCCCCCATAAACCTGCATCACAGCCATAAGCAGATAAAAACAGTTAAAACAAACGGGGAGAGGGGACTTCCGGTGCCTCCTTATGCAGTAGGAGGTGGTCGAACACCGAGGTTCAACCGATGCTTCTCAAACACAGCCGCGGACAATGGCTTGGTTTGGATATCAGCCACTTGCTCATTAGTTCCAACATGATCCATTTTAATCACTCCTTGTTCAACCTTTTCTTTGATAAAATGGTACCGTATTTCAATATGTTTTGTACGAGAATGTTGAACTGGATTCTTCGTAAGATCAATTGCACTTTTGTTATCGCAATAAATCACCATTGGTTGCTGTACCTTATCACCAATATCTGTTAGCTGCTGCTTCATCCAAAGAAGTTGAGTGCATGCTTTTGTGGCGGAGATATATTCAGCTTCAAGAGTACTAAGAGAAGTACTTTCTTGCTTCTTGCTCAACCAGCCAACACATTTATGCCCAATATAGAAAGCTCCACCACTAGTGGACTTTCTGTCTACTACATCCCCAGCCCAGTCAGCATCAGAAAACGCTGATAATTCACTGTCCCTGCCTGCAGCAAAAAATAACCCGAAGTTATGTGTTCCTTGAATATACCTCATGATTCTTTTTAATGCTGACATATGTTCCTCCTTTGGATTACTCTGAAAGCGGGCCGCAAGGCATGTTGCAAAGACAATTTCTGGCCTTGTCGCTGTCAGATACAGTAGGCTTCCAATGATCCTCCTGTACATGGTGGGATCAACAGAGTTCCCATCCTCATGCTTTCCAAGTTTAGTTCCAACAGCAATCGGAGTTGACATTGGTTTGGAGTCTTGCATATTGAACTTCTTCAGCAACTCTCTTGCATATTTTTCCTGAGAAATGAAAGTGTATTCCTTCTTTTGAATCACTTGCAACCCCAAGAAATATGTGAGCTCCCCAATCATAGACATTTCAAATTCTGATTTCATGTGGTTGGCAAATTCATCCACTGATTTCTGCCTGCTGCCACCAAAAATGATATCATCAACGTAGACAAGAACAATGAACTGATCTTTTGGAGAATTCTTCACATAGAGATTGTGATCAACTCCTCCTCTTTTAAATTCCAACTTCTTGAGATATGAATCTAGCCGTGAGTACCATGCCCGTGGTGCCTGGTTCAAACCATATAGAGCTTTCTTTAGTTTGCAGACCTTTGTTTCATCGGTACCCAAGACAAACCCCACCGGTTGTTCAATGTAGACTTCTTCTTCGAGTACACCATTCAAGAATGCTGTCTTAACATCCATTTGATATACTTTATATCCTCTTTGGAGTGCCATGGCAAGGAAAAGCCTGATTGATTCCAGTCTAGCAACTGGAGCAAAGGTTTCTTCAACATCAATACCTTCAATCTGGGAGTATCCTTTACATACCAGTCGTGCCTTGTTTCTGATAACACTTCCATGCTCATCAAACTTATTTTTGAAGATCCATTTGGTACCAATCACATTGTGACCATCGGGTCTCTGGACAAGATCCCATGTCTGATTCTTATCAATCTGATCTAATTCATCATTCATGGCTTTCACCCGAGATTCATCTTTTGCAGCTTCTTCGAATGAGGATGGCTCTACAACTGATAGAAATGCAGATTGCGTGGTATTCCTCATCCTTCTGGTTTGAGTGGGTGCACTCCTATCCCCAATTATGTTGGATGGATCAATCTCAGCTCTTCGATTTCTCCTGCAAGGTTCAGTAGAATTCTCTTCAGCCATAGTTTCTTCTTCAGATTCTTCTTCTGAGTCAACATCATTATGTGATTGATGAGTGTTTTGAACAGCTTCCTCTGTTTCTGCATTTGTAGTTTCTTCATGTCCACATTCTTCATGACTTTCTATCACATCAGCATATGACGTCCGTGAAGCATTTGTGGTTTTCTCTTCAATTATCTTAACATCATTGCTTTCCACAATCCTTCCCAAACGATTGTTGAAACATTTGTAGGCTTTGCTGTTCATTGAGTAACCGAGGAAGATTCCTTCATCTGCGTTGTCACCATATTTCCCCTGATTTCCTTCTTTGTTCCTGATGAAGCACTTACTTCCAAAGACACGAAAGTATTTTAGAGAAGGCTTCCGTCCATGCCACAATTCATATGGTGTCTTCGTCTCACCCATATAAAGTCCTGTTCGATTCTGAATGTACACTGCAGCTTGAACAGCCTCTTTCCAGTAATGTCGTGGAATACGACTCTCAATCAGCATAGTTCGTGCCATGTTGTTCACCTGTCGATTCCTTCGTTCAACAACTCCATTTTGTTGTGGAGTTCTCACAGTAGCTACCTCATGTTGTATCCCATGCTTCTCCAGATAATTTTCAAATTCAATGGACGTGTATTCTCCTCCATTGTCAGATCGCAACACTTTGATTGTTCGTCCAGTATCATTCTCGGCGATTCGCCGATATGTTTTCATGCAGTCAAGGACCTGTCGTTTCCGGTGAATGACCATCACACATGCCATTCGACTGTAATCATCTATGAAAAGGACAAAGTACCTTTCTCCATGAGTTCCGGCAACATTTATTGGACCACAAACATCTGTATGAATCAGATCAAGAAGGTGAGATGCCTTTTTCTTCTTTGGCCGATATGAACTGCAGACCAGCTTCCCATGAATACATGCATCACAGGATTTTTCACGCTCACGCTTCAGGTTGGGGATGTCCATGACAATTCTCAATTTTGATATTTTCTCCATGTCTTGTTGATTGATGTGTCCCAATCTCCGATGCCACAAATTGTTTTCTTCTTCAACAGTCATGTAACATACATTTTCTTCACTATCAACCTGATACAAGTTGCCTTCTGTTCTGCATCCTTTCATAAGTGAATTGCCGGTTTTTCCCTTGATGGTGCAGCCTTTCTGATTAAAAGTAACTATAAGTCCTGAGTCACAGGGTTGACTCACGCTAAGGAGATTATGGCGTAGGCCATCTACGTAAAGGACTTCAGTCTTCTTTAGTTCTCCATTAGCTAATTGGGTACTTCCACTCCCTTTGATTTTCAGAGCCCCATCATTACCAAATCTTACTGTACCATCAACATTCTTTATGATATTCGTTAGTAGGCCGGCATTACCCGTCATATGAGATGAACAACCGCTATCCAGAATCCAGGTACTGTTGTTCTTTGTAGCTTTGAGGGCTACCTCTGCAAGGTTCGATTTCTCAATCTTCTTCCTTTCCTTCCATGAGACATTAGATTGAGTATATAGGACTGATGGCCTTTCAACTATCTCTTCTGCATACCCAGGTTCTTCATAGTCAAAGTCTTCTGTGAGAGGTGAGAACCTGTTTAAAAGAGCAACACTGTCTTGATGACGAGACTTGACTTGTCTTGAACTTCGGTATGAGGTGTCAATGTCTCTTTTCTGCCTGCAATTAATGGCCTTATGACCAAAGTTAGAACAACAAAAACAATATCCATAGAAATTATTTCTTCTATGAGAATTATGATATGAGATTGTTCTCCTTTGTTGAGCATCTATATCTTCTCCATTCAGATAGCTTCTTGCCTCTTCACAATAAGACATGGTATGGCCCAGATAGCCACAGAACTGACACTTCATGAGAGGAAATGTCTTCTCACTTGAATTTCTCCTTATACCTTCTTCCTTGGGAGAATAGTAAGACTGTCTGTCATTTTTGAATGTTTGAGGATAATTTTCAGGTCTCCTTTTAGTTTGGATTGAGGGTTCTTTTTTCGGCACTCTAGGTAACATTTCATCATGTTCAACTTTCATCTTGTCTTTCTTTTGGTTCTTTTCACTTCCAGCAGTTGATGACTCGGCCTCACAGCCAATTCCACTCTTTCCCATGCAAGCAGGTCTTTGATCACTCAAGACTTTTCCAACCCCATCTGAACCACACTTGGCTCTTGCAAGTAATTCTGCATCTGATAATCTTCCGAACTGTATTTTCTTCCTCGATTCTTTTGGAACTGATTCTTTCTCCATTTTACTCCTTAGAGTAACTACTTCCTCCTCAAGACCCTCAACAGTCTTGGATTTTTCATCCAGTCTGGATGTGAGGTCATTGATGACCTTTGCCAGCTCTTCAATTCTCAGCTTCAGATCAACTGCATCATCATTGCGTTCAATTATTTTAGACTGTACCTTCACAAATTCTTCCAGTTGTTCAATTTCAGCTTCAAGTTGATCAATATATTCAGTTGATTCTTCTACAATTGATTTCCACTTATTGCAGCTCTTACATTTAATCTTAAGCTTACTAACTGCATCCTTAAGTTGCACCTCAGAATCTACACAAGTTCTCAGTTGTTTTTCACCATCAGTATCTTCTGACTTTTCAACAGTGGCCATCATAGAAGCATGGTTCCCAGTTTTGAATTCTGGTTCTTCTTCATCACAAAATTCATTGTCATCTTCTTCCTCTTCACAGACAAAACTCTTCCTTTGCATTTTCTTACCAGATTTGAAGTCTCCCTTTTTGAAGAACCTTCTTTGAGGCTTCTTGAAGTTTTCATCTTCACTGTCATCATCATTGATATTCTTCAAGCACTGAGAGGCAATGTGCCCAACTTTTCCACAACGGAAACATGCGAGAGGTAACTTCCCTTTGAATTTCCCTTTCCCCTTCTGGAACTTCTTTGCAATGAGAGAAAGAATTTCTTTCTCTTCATCATCATCACCGCTACTATCCTTTGAGATTTTCAATTTATTCATGGCCTTGAATGCCATTTCCTTGCTCACCCGAGTCGTAGCATCTTCTGGTTTGACTCTCATTTCATATGCTACCAAACTGCTCAGTAAGTCATCAAGAGAAAGTTTGGAAAGATCACTTTCCTCAAGAGCGGACACCTTCGCATTATACAGAGGTGGAAGTCTTCTTAATATTTTCTTTACAATATCAATGTCTTTGATTTCTTCGCCTAGACCCCGAATTTCTCCAACCACTTCAGTAATTCGATTGAAGAAAGAGTCTGCATTCTCGTCTGGATGCATCTTCAGATCATCAAACCGATTGTGTAGCACTTGTAGTTTCGCCTCCTTCACTTTTCTATCACCTTCATAAATATTCTCAAGTTTATCCCACATAGATTTTGCTGAGGTGTAATTCATCACCTTCAGGTAAATCTGATCAGAAAGGGCTGTAGTGAGAGCATTCTGTGCTTTAGAATCTGCATCAAGATGTTTCCTGTCTGTTTCAGTCATAGCCAGACCTGTTGGATCAGTGACATGTATTCCTTGCACAGTAGAAAAAAGAACTTCCATTCCAAGAGATCTTAGATGAGATCTCATTTTGTTCTTCCAGATCTGGAAATTGCTTCCATCGAAGTGAGGGACTCCCCTGACATTGATGGCGTTTTCCATGACAAAGAAGGTCAGATTCAACACCAGCAACCTTTACCCTCTGATACCACTTGAAGGACCCCGGGACACCCTGAGAGGGGAGGGGTGAATCAGGGTGACTACTTTTTCTTTTAATGTGTTGGATCTTGTTCCCACGTTTGTAGGAACTTGTTGAACCTGTATGATGATTATGATCAGAATGAAAACATTCACATGCACAGAGAAGACACAGCCATTTTTACTTGGTTCACCACTAAGGGCTACGTCCAAGGAGCATACGCCGATAGGTTGCCGGTCGTACCTAAATCCACTATGCTTTACTAGCTGTGGATACAAAAGTTCGGGTACAGACACTCTGTCCCAGGCTCACTGCCTTTACAATTGTTCAGGGATAGCTCACTGCGTCCCTCGGGTCACTCCCGTTGACTCCCCCTGGCTCACTGCTGTTGGCGAAGTCCCACTCAGTTTATAGACGTGAGGGTCTCTTCTTCATTTGCATAAGAGTGCATCCTTTGTTGTATGTAGATGCTCTATTGAAGACCGATTCTCACCAGAAGAAGAATATCACTTTTCCTCGAATGTACCGAGTAGTCTCTCGGCTTTCGTGCAGCTCCAAACACGCCGGTGGGCTTCAGCAAAACCAGGCGCGCTTCTTCAAGACAGTCGCGCAAGTCCCACTACGGCGCGCAAGTCCAAACTGGCGCGCAAGTGTCATCAACACACATGCGCGACTCTTCCTTCCCCAACTACTAACTTGCGCGGTCCACTTCCTTTCTCTTCCAAACCACCTTGGGCGCACAGCCAAAAACCGGCGCGTAAGCTCTACTTGCGCGACAAAACAACCACCTGCGCGACTCAACCACCTGCGCGACGAGAGCTCGAACAATCTCTCGGCCTTGAACTCCGTTCAAAATGAGGAGGGTTGGTCCAGTATTTATAGGCAAACTGGACCCTCTGCGCGGCGGCGCGCAAGTCCCTCGACGGTGTGCAAGTCTTGTCTTCAATAAACTCTGTCGCGCAACTCACTTGTGCGACCCAACCAACACTTGCGCGACCTTCTTTCCTTAGCCAAATTTTGATGTTCTGATCCTCAAAAACATATGGCGCGCAAGTCTTTTATCCTCCAAGAGCACGGCGCGCAAGTACCATTGCCAAAAAAAACACTTTACTTTATTGGCCGATTTTTAGGCCCAAAAATTTGGCAAACACTGGGAAACAGCGCCACCTTCACTACTGTTTTATGCTTGAACGGTATGATCGCTTTGTGGGTACACACCCTGAACTTCCACTGAGGACTGACAACAAACACAAACCATACACCAAATCATTCTTTGAAGAATCTGGTTCCAAAAAAAACTATATAATCATTTATTTTATGTCTAAATCATGATACGTTATTTCCAATCTAATACACATTAGGTTTAACCTAGGCCATTAATTTTTATTGTCTATTAAAATCATTCATAATTTTTTGTAAAAAAATGTGAATTGTCCTAAGAATATTTCTCAGTAGTGTCAAACCAGGTGCACGGTAAGGCCAGTTATTGTATACCTAGTAATGATTGAGTCAAGACCAATGCACCTATTTTGAAGTTATTACCCTTAGGTACCACTGTGTTGAAACCATTCTAACTTTTAGTATCTATAAAAGGATATAGTTCTTGCTAAATCCACATAATATCTATCTTTCCTAAACATTAGGATGTTCTTCTATAATTATCCTCAAAGTCTTTCTTAGGATTATATTCCATAATCTATGTTTTTCTTAAATCTATTCCCCAAGGTTTTAACTAAAATTTATCTGATACTAACTATAGTGACCACAAACCTAGTAACCTGGAGTTGGTGCATGCTTTATTACATTAGCATAAAATATAATAAATCACATCTCGAATGACTGAATAGTTTATTGGTCTTGGTAAACCAAATAGGTAGATGAGTCCCATATTACATTTGAATAAAAAAAATTAAAACATAATTATTTTTTATAATAATTTTATTCCATCAAGTGTATCCTTTTATATTAGTCATAGTAAACTTCATGGAATCCTAAACAAAGGACGAAAATAAATATGAGCTCAAAAGCTCAATAAGGGTTAAGTACAATAGAATCTATCATGAATTAATATAGTATAATAAATATATAAAGGTAAATGACTAAACATGCATTCCATTTAAGTAACATGACTACAATAATAGATAATGCATAACCAATATTGAAAGTTAAATAATTGAAACACATGCAATTTAATCAATAACTTGATCATAATATGTAAGGAATAAAAGATGATCAAATAATGTCATATAAAAAAACACATGAGTTTGAAACATGAGCATGGATATTCTATCTAATCAAATAATAACAGAGAATATAAATAATGATAGAATGTATAATGTCAGACATCTGAACCATTAAGATCTATCCTCATGACATTTACTATCAATATCTATCCTCAAGACAATTTAAGTTTGTGGGTAGAATCACATTTGATTTGACCAACTGATTTATATAAAGATGTCATTGATGCATCAAGGGGATTTTATTAACCTGACTCCTACCCATATCATTCATTTCAAAATAAATCTGAATATGTTGAATAATTGATTTAATTCATAAATAATGTGCCTTATCATAAAGCATCTTTATTGAGTAAAGGATATGAATTTACCAATATTTCCCCAAATATCAAATAACATTTATTGTATTGTACCATATGTAAAAATGAAGTATCGTTTAAGGAATAAACATGTCCATGAAAAATAATATGGTTATTTATTAGAAATTCAATTTCCATTGATCATAGAAAAGTGAGAATTTAAGGGGAATGTTATTGACTACAAAAATGAATCAATAAAGAGAATGTGAATACTTTACATTGTCAAAATGACCATACACCATCCGGTGGAAGAATAAGGATGGTATCAACACAACATATCCCCAAAGAAGTATATGTAAAATAAAGGATTTTTGTTTTTTTTTATGAATAGAAATATAATAAATATATCTTTAAAAAAATTATTGAGAACAAATATTATTTTTTATATTTAAAATAATTTTTTAAAATATATAAATTTTGAAAATAATTTTCTATTAAAATGATTTAAAAAAAACAATAATTTATAGTTAATGAAGAAAAAAATTTTAAAAATAACCTTGTAAACATTCAAATTAATCTTCAAAGAAATTATTGCCATGTTGATAAGTGATTCCTTACATTCTGTAAAGAACATTCCTTTTGCACGGTAAAAAGTTTAGAAACGTACCTTATTCAGAAAGAGAAAAGAATATTCCTTTGAAAAAAATTAAGTAAACCAAAAAAACGGGAAAATTTATCTACAATAAATCATTATTAAACGGTTTAAAATATCATTTAAAACATTTTTAGAAAAAATGGTATAATAAGAAAATATATTTCTGATCCAAGAGAGAAATGATATCATATTTTATTAAAATATTTTCTCAATACCTTTAAGTACCAAATAGTGAAAAACTGGTACAATAATTTTTAAAAGATCATGAATAATCATAGGATAATAAAATTTTATTTTTTAATAAATTATATTCAAATAATTTTCATTAATGGAAATTCAGTAATAAACAATCTCGATAAAAATGAGATTGTGACATAAACCCTTAAAATGATCATAATATTGAAGTGAAAATTAATAAATTATTTGATTATGTGTATCAACTATATATCCACATAAAACTATTGAAAATAAAATAATAGATGGTAAAAAATCATTATAATTGTAATCATATAATATAAAAGGCTTTGAAGAAGTAATATAACCCAATGAAAGGAAATTGAGTTATTAAATTCATTACCACTTGGTAACTTTTAATTCAAATACCCTTAGAAGAAATAATTCAAATTGAATCTTAAAATACCATGAATAATAATTTATTCATTATATTACATTTCAAAGGAAAATTATATATACAATATAAAAGATAATAGGTTCTCAATATTACAATATTCCTCAATGAAATAAAATTCAGACAAAATCCCATACCTTTTGATTTCTTTTTGTTGTAATCTATTTAACCTATTATATAGTTGTTTAAAACTTTTAATTAAATTATAAAATAACCATATTAATATTTATCATATCATATATTATCCTTTTATAACATATTATCAAACATTTGTTAATAATCTTTCATTATTTTTATTATTTTGGGTGTTAATTGTCTTGTTTTCTCATGCGTGTTCTATTATGAAAGTCTATTTCATGTACTGATTAGATAGTTTCATCATATAGAGAATAAAAATAATGAAATAATTATAAAATTTATACCCAAATTATAATTTTGACACCAATTATGAATATCCATTTTGAGAAATGAACTACGTTAGGATCACGGTGACTGTAGACCGAACATACGCATGAGTAACATTTCCATTTTTTGATGATAATTTTGGAAATTTGGAAAGTAATATTTTTTCATTCTAGGATTATAAGTATATCACTAACACCATATAATATAATTATATATCTCGTCAATGTGGTTTCATGTTGAAAATAGGTTTACATCGCTTTGTGGAGAAGGTAGTCCATAGATACATGAACGATGTTATCATATTTACGTGAGTGAAAAAGTAAGAAATAAAATGACAGAAATTATCTTTATAGAAATATTAATATGTCATTAATATAATAATTCTTTCATTTATATAAAATATAATCATTAAATTAATCATTATCATTTTCCATGTGAAGCGTTAGTGAAATACAATTCACAGCGCTTCATGAGGCGGTAGTCAGCCACGCACACGAGTGACATTTTTTTATCTCCTACAGAATAGAAGGTAAAAATATATATATGATATATATAATACAAAGGTTTAAATATATTATAAATAAAATATTTATACCTTATATCCATTGTCATACATAAACTCAAGAGGTGGAAATGGAAAAATGAACGACGTCAGTTCGTGAGGCGGCAGTTTTCCATACACATGAATGATGATTCTGTTACCCATTTTATTGAAGTGGAGATGGTTTTAGGTCATGAAATTATTATAATAACATCAAATTATATGTAATAAACTGATTTTATTATATCATAATGTTTTAATAAAAATTTAAGGAGTTGGATAAATAAGTAAAATTAAGATTCTTGTTGGAGAACATTACCTCTTCCTTGGGTATCCTCCTCAGGTGTTCACTAAAGCCTTAAAATGATAGATTTTTTAAAAAATAATGGTTTTATGATAGTCGGGTGGAATTTTGAAAATTATTTGGGTAGTTATTTTAGATAAAAAGTGGTTTTAATTTGTGAATAAGGAAAGATAGGGGTAATCTTTTATAAGTGGGGGAGAGGATACATTTGGTATTTTTGAAACGAATTTAGTGCTCCCACATTTTTCATATATAAAAAGGGTCCAAGATGAACAATAAAAAAATTTATAAGTTTAATTATATAAATATGTACATAAAATAGTTTTAGTACAATTTTATAGATCATTTCTATCATTATCTGTTTAGTTCAACCCCCGTTAAGCTCATTTTTACCTTAACCGTAGTAATTAATATTTTCTACATTCACTAATCATTTTGGCAAAAAAATTATGTTTACCTTATGATATATTTTAATTTTTTTTATTCCAATTATTCAATAAATTTTTTAAAATTCAATTCACATAAGTGGAAAAATTTTATTTCAAATTAATCCCACAGACACGACGAGGATGTGGCTTTTTAAGGTAATAATTCTTCAATGTTTAGAAAGTTTTTATTCTAAATTTAATATAAAAGTGATTATTATTAATGAACTTGGACTAATTTACATATAATAGAACTAATTTAACTTTTAAACTAATTCAAAATACAATTTAACATTATAAAATATCTTAACTAAATGAGAAATTTCAATTAAAATTCAGTAATTCCCACTATTCATAAATAAATAAAATTTTATCTAAAAGTCTCAAAAAAATACCGAACATAATTTTGATATAATAATTTTAAAAATTAAGTTTAATTTTTCAAATAAAATTCTAAAATTTTTAAAAATTAATTTTAAATTATGTCTTCAAAGTGTGATTCAAACATCTTTTTAAAAAATATAGTATTTCATAACACATTTCTTTTTCTTTCAATTGATTATTATTTCATTACTAATCAATTAATAACTAATATATATGTGTAAATTATATATTATTATAAGTTAGTTAAAACTATTTATACCCTCCATTCTAATGGCTGGGTGATAATTGTCATATTAAATAATATTAATTTTTTTCAGTAAAACTCAGCCTTGTATGTAATGCATGCTATCAAAGAAACTCATTGTTGTATGTAACATAAGATAGAATCAGTTTTTCAAGAATTTAAAGATATAAAAAGGATTTAATTTTTTAAAATTGAAAATATATCCAAAAGTATCGGGATGTTATATTCTCTTCTACACTTATTGTTGTGTGTCATGTACATTGTCAAATACAATGTTCTTATTTTAAAATATCAAGATGTTAAATTATACCCTCCTTAAATAAATTAAGTTATGTAAATTTAAACTTGATCTTGGAAACCATGGATTTGAAATTTAGAAATTCTTTTGTTGTAAAAACCCCCCAACGAAGAATGGTTAATAAAAAATCCACTTAATAAGAGTGAAAGGGAACTATAAAGGTCATATGAAATATCATATCACATAGTTTCAAAGTAGGATAACATTGCGGGAAAGTGAAATATTGACATGAAGAAAAGTAATAAATAATCATAGGAATTGATTGATTTCATTTATCACAAGAAGGTGAACGATCAATGGAATGTAAAGGGCATAAATTCCAAAAATATGTGATGATCTAAAATCCCATTTGTAAAACATAACTAAATGTACTATGATAAAACTTTGTTTCAATATCATTTTTCTAGAATTGATGAATTATTTTACTGTCTAAAAATATAAGGAAATATACTTACTTGATATATTTCTATTTCATAAGTACAATTTTTTCCTTTGGTTGTACTTAGATTAATTACCAATTGATCTCTCACTCTAAGAAATGAATATCCAAAATGAATTTCTATGGATGAAGCACTAAAATTAATTTTTAATGAATCATAAGATTCATAAAAGTGTGACATGTATTCTTTACCTATCTCTAAACATTTTCCTAAACAAATATGGTTAGCACAAGTTATAAAATATAATTACTTAATCTATAAATCTCAAAGTTAAACCACGGGTTCATCATTAATATTTATTTTTCAATTTTTTTTACTAAAAAATGATATATTAATGAGGACTTCACATACGACATTGGTTGGTTCTAAACCCTTATCATCCTTCAGTCATGGGTTCAAGACTTGTGGCCTTATTTAACATTATGGGTTGTTACCCAATATACAGGTTCTCCTTTTTCAAAACTATTTTAATAAAATTCCTATAATATTACCAAAAATATGATGGGAATCATTTAAATAAAATTAATCATTAAATTACCTTTTTAATAGGGTTTTCAGCACAACCCCAATAGATAAATTCTTCATATGTTTTATTTACACATACCTCTTTCCTTTGTCTAATGTTTATCCTTTATAAGATGGAACTGACTCAGATAATATACAAGATCTAAAAATTTAAGATAATGAACTAAAAACTAATCCTTAGGGTCTTATTTATTTTTTTCCATCACACCCTTCATATTTAATTCGAAATTATTTGGTTTATGCCCTTCATTTCCACACATAAATCATTTTCACATTATATTGAGACACTTTCCTTGGTGTCATCATTCACAATTCTTACATGATGAAAATCAAGCCTTATTTTTTTCATAGTCTCCATCACTAATTCTATTAGACAAATATAAGCTTCTCTTATTTGGGGAGTTTAGGATTTGGTTAAGGTATATTTTTTTAATCATATTTTGGGGAAATAGATTAGGAATAATAACAATATCTATCACTCCAATTTTAATCTCATTTGGTTTTTCATAGCCACTTCATTTTTCTTTGTGTTCAATGTTATTATGATTTATTTTGACTATATCCATTGAATAAAACCATTAGTGTCACATTTTGATATTTTTATATATTTTCTAATTAATTTAATCTTATATATATTTTTTACTTCATGCAGCACTGAATATAGCTTGTTTTTTATAAATACACTATGATTGGCTTACGTTACATAACTTACCAAGTTAATATTTCACTACACACAAAAACTAAGTTAATATTTCACTACACATAACACTGAGTTCAAAATTATGCTACACACAACACTATCTTAACCCAAGTTACACGCAACACTAAGTTTAGTTTGAGTTATATGCAACACTGAGTTTAAATAATGCATCACATGGTTTTAAAGTATTATCATAAAAAAATGATGATTTTCACCTAGTTTTTGGAATGATGTTATGAATATGATTAATTAAATTATAAAAATATGATTTACACATGTATATATGATGAATTATTTGGTGACAAATTAACTAGAAATCAAAATAAAATCCTTCTGAAAATATAGGAAATCATTTGATAGAAAAATATTTTCATAAAGAAATTAAAAAACATTTGTTGACCTCACCTAGTTTGATAATCCCAATCACGTATTTATATGTTTTGATAATCCCAATTATGTGTTCATATTTTATGATATTCTCAATTACTGTTGATCTACACTTTAATTCTTTCAAATCAGTGATCAAGTTAATAATAATGTTTAAATAATTTCTGATTTATCTCAATCTCGATTATCCTTGTTTATACAAGCTTTGAAACAATTCTAAGTCAATTAGATGTGGTTTGCATAAGAGCTACCGATAGTCAGAGCTACCGATAGCCAGAGCTACCGATAGCCAGAGCTACCGATAGCCAGAGCTACCGATAGCCAGAGCTACCGATAGCCATAGCTACCGATAGCCAGAGCTACCGATGCAAAGAGCTACCGATGCACAGAGCTACCGATAGCCAGAGCTACCGATGCAAAGAGCTACCGATGCACAGAGCTACCGATGAAAAGAGATACCGATAAGAGCTACCGATAAGAGCCACCGATAAGAGTTTGAAGAGCTACCGATGGAAGATCCTACACCGAGTCAACCGTACACGTCTACAAACAAACGGCTACCTATAATGAACTGCGGAGAAACCGTACAAGTACGATCGAAAAGCATAATCATTATTTCTTCTCAGAAAAACATAAAAAAAGGGGGGCATAAAAAGTACATCGTGGATGTATCAAAAAGGAGGAGGTGTGAGAGAGACACTAGACCGAAAAGAGATCGAGCACACAGAACACACTGGCGATCAAGCTCAAAACGTGCCAAGAATAACTGGAGAACTTGCACTCATGAGACTACTACTACCAGCCTCCAGAACATAGATTAGACATTGAGCAATTTTTGCAAAAGAAGAACTACACAAAACTCTTCATTCTTTGAGCCGATAAGCAAGCTGAACCTGGAAGTAAAGGAAACAGATGATACTCTTTTTTCCAGACAGAAGCCAGGAGAAGACTCAGAATGAATTCTAATCAACAAAAGGAGTCAAGAGCTGCAGATCACTAGAGCCATTTCTAAACTCTAAATCTTTATCTCTGTGATTTACTTTTTACATTACGAGCAGTGTGTGTTATCTATTGTATTTTACATACACACTGTCTCCTAAACCTTAACTGGAGGATTTTTAAATCCTCACTCACTATCTTTTCATTCTTTTTCCCACTGTGGATAGTGGTAGAGGTCGTGTGTGACCTGGAAAGCTGGTTGCTGTTGTTTTTTTTCCCACGAATAACAGTGGTAGAGGTCTTGGACCTGGATAGTTTTAAACTGTTGAACCCCGATCCAGGGTGTGGATCATCTTTATATAAACTTTTGAGAGGAATAAATCTCGTCTTGAGACTGAACCTCTTGGTTAACTCCTCTTTGTTTTTTGTTAAAGTTTATATCCATACAGTACATATTTATTTCATTTTCCGCTGCTATTACTTTGAAATATAACTTATCTTCAAAGATACTTTGATAGTTAAACTCGCAAGTGTTTATATTTATTGTAAACCAGTAAGTTAGTTTCAAAAGTTAAATTAATCATTAGATTAAGTTAACTGAGAACTAATCAATCTTTGAGAAACTAATTGAACCTTTATAATCTGTATAAATTCACTACAGTTTAATCTGTTTTTGAAATTGGGGGATTTTAATAGAACTTGTTTGTAACAGAAATTTTAATTGGAACTCAATTCACCCCCCCTCTTGAGTGTCCACTCCGACCAACATTTGGTATCAGAGGATTGAAATATTTTCTATATTACTCTGTTTTCAACTGTGATTTTAATTGTATTTTAAATTTCTTAAAATTTCTGTTATTTCTAAATTTTTATCTCTTTAAAATTCTTTTTGTGATATCATGGATAATAGACTAGAGGGTGCTTCTACTAACCGGCCACCTTTCTTTAATGGAAATAACTATGCTCAGTGGAAGCTCAAAATTAAAATCCATTTGGAAAGCATGAGTTTTGATATTTGGACTGCCATAGAATCTGAATATAAAGTTCCCACTACTGATAGATCTACTTGGAATGAACCTACAAAGACTGCTTACAATAATAATTGTAAAGCTATGAATGCTCTGTACTGTGCTTTAGGAGATGAAGAATTTAATAGAATTTCTGCATGTAAAACTACTTTTGAAATTTGGGATACCTTGGCTGTTTCTCACGAAGGAACAACTAATGTAAAAGAAATGAGATTAAACACTTATACTATTAAATATGATAATTTCAAAATGAAGCCTGATGAACCTATTTCTGACATGTATCTCAGGTTCAATGAGATAGTAAACACAATGAGCTCACTCGGAAAGATTGTTCCTACAAAAGAACAAATTATGAGAATATTGAGATGTTTTCCAGATAGATGGAGAGGTACATCCATTTCAATTAGAGAATCCTGTGACATTGGAGCACTGCCTGTCAAGGAGTTAATTGGTAAGCTGATGATGTATGAAGAAGAGATTAAGGTAAATAAAGAAGAAGATTAGGAACCCAAAAGAAAATCTGTAGCATTTAAAACTACTACCTTGAAGAGTAAAGACAAGGATAAACTACAAATGGAGACTGAGAGTTCAACGAGTGAAAATTCAGAATCTGACAGTGATGCCGAGATGGCTCAAATATCCAAGAGATTCAAGAAGTTTTATAAGAAAATGAAATTCTTTAGGAAAACAAATTACAAAGGAATGTATGATCAACAAGGCAAATGGAAAAAGGATTGGAAGAAGGCTGACAGGACTGATGAAGTTGTCTGCTACGAATGCAAGTGAAAAGGACATATCAAAGCAGACTGTCCAAAATTAAAATTCAAAAAGATATATGATTACAAAGACAAGAAGTACAATAAATCCATGAAGGCTACCTGGAGTGCTTCAGAAGACAGCACTAGTGAAGCCGAATCTTCTGACTCTGAAAGGAATCGAGCTAACATGTGCTTCATGACAAATAATTCTGAGGTAACATCTGACACTCCTCTTTTAAATTCATATTATTCTGGAGATGATTCTAAATGTGATAACATGTCTAAATCTGAATTGTTTGAATATTGTGATATGTTAGAAGAGACATGCAATGAACTTAAGGATAAATACAAATCCTTAAAGAAACAGCATGCTCTCACCACTACAGTTAAAAGTGAACTCACTATTGAAAAAGAGAAAAATGCTCAACTGTTAAAGGAGAACACTGAATTGAAATTTTCTAATGAGCAACTCAGAAAGTATTTTTAGAAATTTACCAATGGTAAGGAAACTCTAACTCAAATGCTAGGAAAACAAGTTTCACTAAAATACACTACTGGAATAGGTTACAAACCTGGACAGAGACAGTTGACCAAGAATAGATTCATTCCTAAATCTGAACAGAATGTAGCTAACTCTGGAACTTTATATGCTTCAACGAGTTATATTCAAAGTTATGGATCTAATAAGGTTTATCTTTCAAAATCTATTGATTCTAGAACTTTTATGGGACCCATAAAACAAATCTGGGTACCTAAAGCCTTGATTTCTAACCTATCTGGACCCAAGAAGATCTGGGTACCAAAGTCATTTCCTGTCTAAATCTGTTTTGTAGGAAATATGCTTAAAGAGCGATCACAAAAAGATATGGTACTTAGACAGTGGATGCTCAAGACACATGTCTGGAGATTATTCTTGCTTCAAGTGCTTAATAAAGGTTGATGGAGGTCATGTCACCTTTGGTGACAACTCTAAGGGAAAAATCATCGGCCTAGGCCAGATTGGTAACACTGACTCAGTATTAATTTCTAAAGTTTTATTCATTGATGGACTTAAATATAACTTGCTTAGCATATCTCAATTATGTGACGATGGTTTCAATGTCAAGTTTGAAAATGATTCGTGTGATGTTTTTAACTCCAAAAATTCTTTAGTATTTTCTGCTCTAAGGAATGAAAATGTTTATGCTGTTGATTTAAATTCTTTATCCAAACAAAATATTTCTTGTTTGAATGCATTTCATAAAGAATCTTAGCTATGGAACAGAAGATTAGG
Organism: Viscum album; assembly: GCA_963277665.1. Classification (NCBI taxonomy): domain Eukaryota; kingdom Viridiplantae; phylum Streptophyta; class Magnoliopsida; order Santalales; family Viscaceae; genus Viscum; species Viscum album. The sequence goes on along the minus strand of OY728147.1, from coordinate 391,847,018 downwards.
ACACTGCAACATTCACTCACTTAGAAAACTGGCTAGGAAAAATTAGTTAGAGACTTACCTAAATTTGAATTCCCAAATGACAAAGTGTGTAATCCCTGTCAAAAGGGAAAACAACACAAAGTTTCTTTTAAATCAAAGAAAGAAGTCTCAACTTCTCAACCACTTGAGTTGGTTCACATGGATTTGTTTAGACCATCAAGAGTTTCTAGTCTAAATGGAAATCATTATGTCTATGTCCTTGTAGATGACTTTTCTAGATATACTTGGGTATACTTTCTAGCTCACAAAAGTAAAGCTTGTTCTTACTTTGTTAAATATTCCAAGTCTGTAGAGAACCTTAGTGGAATTAAGATTAAAACCCTGAGAATTGATCATGGCTGTGAGTTTGAAAATCATGAGTTTGAATCTTACTGCTCACACAATGGCTATAGTCACAATTTCTCTGCCCCTAGGACACCACAACAAAATGGTGTAGTAGAAAGGAGAAACTAAACCCTTCAATAAATAGCTAGAACTATGCTCAATGAATATGAACTGCCTATTTACTTTTGGGCTGAAGCTGTTAATACACTTGTTATGTTATCAATAGAGTCTTGATCAGACCTGTTCTTAAGAAAATACCTTATGAGTTGTGGAACAATAGAAAGCCTAAGGTTAATTACTTCAGAGTTTTTGGTTGCAAAGCCTTTATACTTAATACTAAAGATAATCTGGATAAGTTTGCTCCCAAAAGCGATGAAGGAATTTTTCTGGGTTACTCTATTTCAAGTAAAGCTTATAGAGTTTTCAATAAGAAAACCAAGTGTGTGGAAGAATCTGTTCACATCAAATTTGATGAAACTGATCCACATGAGCCTAAAACCTCTCTTGAGAATCTTGAAGAAGATTTGTCTATTCTGGACCTTAATGATAAATCTAAAGAACCTATTATAAAAACATCCAGTTCTGGACTTTTTCCAGAATCTTCTTCTGTTGAACCCGAACCTATATATGAACCTGAAGTTTCTAGTCCAACCTTTACCAAATCGACTAAGATTCTAAAGAATCATCCTTTAGATGCTGTTGTTGGTAATCTTGACAGAGGAACACAAACTAGAGATTCACTAAGGAACCAGGTTGAACATCAAACTTTTCTGTCACAGCTAGAACCCAAAAATATCAATAATGCTATCAATGATGAATTCTGGGTAATAGCCATGCAAGAAGAGCTGAATCAATTTGAAAGAAACAAAGTCTGGGAATTAGTTGACAGACCCAAGGACACCCTGACAATAGGCACAAAATGGTTTTTTAGAAATAAAGTAGATGAATCAGGAAACATAGTTAGAAACAAAGCGAGACTAGTTGTACAGGGATATAGTCAAGAAGAAGGTATAGACTATGGAGAAACTTTTGCACTTGTAGCTCGACTGGAAGCTATTAGGATCTTACTTGCATATGCATCACATCTGAATTTCAAGTTATATCAAATGTATGTCAAAAGTGCATTTCTAAATGGTTTTATAATTGAAGATGTTTTTGTGGAACAACCACCTGGATTTACAAACCCTCATTTTCCAAATCAAGTTTTTAAACTTTCTAAATCTTTATATGGTTTAAAACAAGCTCCAAGAGCTTGGTATGATAGACTCAGCAATTTTCTTATTTCAAAAGGTTTTACTAAAGGGATTGCTGATCCAACTCTTTTTATTAAAAGAATTTCTAAAGATGTTTTAGTTGTACAAATCTATGTTGATGATATTATATTTGGATCTTCTAAACACTCTCTATGTACTGATTTTTCAAAAAGTATGCAAAATGAATTTGAAATGAGCTTAATGGGAGAGCTTAAGTATTTTCTTGGTTTTCAAATTTTTCAAACTAGAGATGTAATTATTTTAAATCAAAGTAAATATACAAAAGATCTTTTAAAACGTTTTGGATTGGATAGTATAAAGGAAAATGATACACCTATGAGTACTACCTGTAAGTTGGATACAGATGAAGCTGGGAAACCAGTGGATCAAACAAATTACAGAGGTATGATTGGGAGCTTACTTTATCTTACTTCTAGTCGACCAGACATTATGTTCAGTGTATGTATGTGTGCTAGATTTCAAGCTAATCCTAAATAATCACACTTACTGGATGTTAAAAGGACATTTAAATATCTTAAGCATACTATAAATTTAGGTTTGTTTTATCCAAAAGGATAATCATTTGACCAAACTAGCTATTCAGATGCTGACTTTGCTGGGTGTAAGTTAGAAAGGAAGAGCACATCTGGAACATGTCACTTACTTGGATGATCCCTAGTGTCATGGTGTAGTAAGAAACAGAACTCAGTTGCATTGTCTACTGCCGAAGCAGAGTATATAGCTGCTAGTAGTTGTTGTGCACAAATTCTGTGGATGAAACACACTTTATTGGACTATGGATTTGAGTTTAAACATGTTTCAATCAACTGTGACAACACTAGTGCAATAAACATATCTAAGAACCCTGTATCTCACTCTAGAACCAAACACATAGATGTAAGACATCATTTTCTGAGAGATCATTATCAAAAAGGTGATATTACTCTTGAATTTATTGGAACTGAACATCAATTGGCCGATATTTTCACTAAACCTTTAAGTTCTGATAGGTTAAGTTACATTAGGCATGATCTGGGGATGATAAATTCTCACCGATGTTGAAATTCTCACCGATGTTGAAATTCTCACCGATGTTGAAATTCTCACCGATGTTGAAATTCTCACCGATGTTGAAATTCTCACCGATGTTGAAATTCTCACTGATGTTTAAATTCTCACCGATGTTGAAATTCTCACCGATGTTGAAATTCTCACCGATGAATAATTCTCACCGATGTTGAAATTCTCACCGATGTTGAAATTCTCACCGATGTTGAAATTCTCACCGATGATCAATTCTCACCGATGTTGAAATTCTCACCGATGATCTATTCTCACCGATGCAATGTTTTAAAACTTATGTATGCCGCCTAGAATATGAATCGTTTTATTTTTATGTTATTTTACTTTATTCGTTTATTTATGATTCCTACGTGATAAAACTAAGCCTAAGCCGCTTCTCACTCCACCGGACCCAAAACCTTTCACCTTTTCGAATCTTAGCTCCCTAATCGACTGCGAACCCTAAATCCGCGATGCCAAAAACCAAGATTCCTGCCAGCAGAGATGACAGTGTAGAGCCTAAAACAAAGAAGCAGAAAGTGTAGCAAGAAGCTAGAGGAAGTAATGTCAGAACTAGGTCGGGAAAGCGACCAGTAAACCCTCATTTGCAAAATCGAGATATTGTGATTGAAAAGGAGCTATGCACAGATTGGCTGCTACCAAGAAAGTCGTTGGTGCTTGAAATTCTGGAAGATCAGAGATGGGTAGATTTTTTTTCAAATAACAATGGTCCCTACTACCCGAAGTTAGTGAAACAGTTCTACGAATTCGTAAGCTTCGAGAAGTCTGAGAATGAGAATGGGGTAAGTTCTTTTTTGAATGGAAAAAAAATGTCGTTTTCTTCAGTAGAGTGGGCTGAATTTTTAAAAGTTCCACATGAAGGTGTATCCTGGTATGTCTCAAGAGCAATTCCACCTACCAGTAACATCTTTGACTATGAAACCGCTTTAAAAGAACTAACGGGTAATGGAAGTCAAAGGCAAGTGGTTGCTACTGAATTGGATGGAGAGAACAGATTTCTATTCAAATTTGTTCAACATGTTTTGATACCGAGGAGAGGAGATTTTTCTAATCTGAGATATCAAGATATTTATCTTTTACATCTGTTAATACATGGTGTGAAAGTTAATCTGTGCAGACTACTGTTGAGTCAAATGGAAGACATGATTAGGCCGAAATCAAAGACTAATGCTTTATTCTTTGCCAAAATGATCTCTGTAATGATAAAAGTGAAAGGGATAGCTGAGTCTCAAGATGAGACAGTTGTAGTTAAGAATAACTTCTGTATCACTACTACAGTTTGTAAGTACATGAAAATCAATTGGAACCCGTGGAAAGGAGAATGGGTCAGTGATGACCAGAAGGTGTATGATAAATTTAATCCTGTGGATTATCCTTCAAGGCCAAAGGATAAAAGAGATCCAGGTGTAGGACCTGATGAAGAGGAACCCGAGTACAGTGATGAGTCAGAAGAAGAAGAAGAAGAAGAAGAAGAAGAAGAGGAAGACACTCCTATGGATATTGGAGGAGATCCAGACTTGCCCCCAAGTCATGTTACTGAGTTTGTATACTCAAGAAAAGGAAAAGTATAGGAAGTGTTATCTATTCATGAGGAATACCAGCCAGTTCCTCAGTAAGAAGGAGAAAAAGAGAATGTATCTGAATCGTCTGATTCTGCTAGGCTGAGTCTGAGACCATTGATTGGAAACTCAGTTGTTCCTACTGCTGAAGTAGAAAAATAAAGAGAAGAAGTTGTACCTTTTTCAGAAAATCTCCTTACTGCTGCTGAGATGGAAGTTGTTGTGGAAGATTCTGATGAAGAAAGACCAGTAGAGAATGTAGCTGTTGTACATAAGAATGCACCCATTGAGGGGGAGCATCATTACAATCTTGGAAATGTTACAGTGACTGTTGAGGTTGAAGACTGGGTAGAAGACCCAGGTTTTATAGTCTGTAGTTTGGACTATCCTGATTCGGATAATGAAGTATCTTTGAATAGACCAAAGATCAGCTATGACATCAATTCTGAGTTATTACCTGATGATGTGGTCCGAGTACATGATTTAGATGTGCTGAAAGAAAATCTCAAAGTCATTTTTGTAGAAGAAATAAAGACAATGGAATATTTTTTAGTATCCTCGATTCAATCAGTCATGAATGATTATGTACTCAGTTTAGCTTATGCAAGAGTCTCTACTGCAGTTGCTCCTTCTGATTTTAGTACAAAGTCTGATCTCAAATCCCTAAAGGATGAGCTGAAAGAATCCTTCAGTGCCTCAGTTGCTGAGATGAAGCACTATTTTAGTGAAGAAATGAAGTTTTTAGAACAATCTCTTGAGCTTTCTCTTGGTTTCATTTTGTCAACTTTTATGGGTGAGCTGATGGAAGCAGTCAAAGAGTGCCAGACCCAATCTTCTAGAATAGAAGCAGATCTTGAAGCCTTAAAGAAGTCTGTTACTTCCTTAGATTCTTACATGAGCTCAACACCTCAAGCTGATAAGGATTTAGCCTATGTGAAAAGTGTTGTAAGCCAAATGGTCTCAGTATTTGAAGATTTCAAATCTTCTATAAAGGATCATGTTAAAAATCAAGACTCTCAACTGCAAACTCTGATTAGTGGTTTGACCAAAAGTTTCAAAGAAACTGTATCTTTCTCAGTTGGTCCTCTAGCTTCAAAACCAGCATTTGATTTGAATCAATTACGAGCTATGATGAAGGAAGAGCTTGGTTCTATTTCAACCAGTGGCTCTGTGGACTCATCATATCTAAGACGAGTAGTGCTCTCTACAAGAGATTCAGTCAGGGAAATAATGAAAATCGTCCACGACACTATGAAAGAGGCACCCGCCTCTCAGGAGGAAATCAAGAACAAGGTGGATTATTATTTCCAAAGGATTTTTACCAAGAAACAACTAAACCATCATTTCAAGCTGATGTTGGAAAACATAAAGTTACCCCCTGTAACTCAAGCCTTCCGAGAACAAGTGAGCAAGCTAAGGCAGATGACTCCTGCCTTAGAAAAATTCATGGAGAACAAAGATGATTTTATATCTGCTATGGAAAGAGGAGGAGGAATCATTATGGATTTCAGAAATCTGTTGCTGCCCTTTTTGCATGTTGATGCCAGACCTGTTATTGTTCCTCCTGCCTTGCCTGCCTCTGCCTCTACTGAATCTCCAGTCCAGATGACTCCTGCTCAGGCCATCAGAAGCCTCACACCTATGATCACTCAACAAACTTCCTCATATAGGCCTGTCACTGTATCAGTGGCTCAGCCTCCTGTGATCATTTCTGGACTTCCAAAGCCCTCACCCACATCCTCCCCACCTGCATCCTCTTCTGATCCAAAAGGAAAATCTCATGTTGGAGATCAGGATTGATAAAGTGGCCAGGCTGTTTGATAGGAATCATTTTTTTTCTTCTTTTCATTCTGTTTATGTAATTTTTTTCTGGTCTAATACCACTCCTTTTCTTTAAACTATCTCTGTTTCTCAGTTTTCTATGTCTGCTTTCCCACTTTTTGATTATCACAAAGGGGGAGAAAATATAAAGAAAGGGGGAGAACATATAAAGAGAGGGGGAGAAATTTGAGCCTTTGATACTTTTTCTTACATTTCCTTCTTTGGTACCAATTCTTTCAAAGCTTATCTCTGATACTATAGTATTTAATATTAACTATGATAATTTTTGATCTATCTCATTCTATTACTATTTCCTCTATTTCCTCTGATATTGCTTTCTTTGACAAATTAGAATATAAATGTTATATTCTCTTATACTATATTCTCATTTTTTTTGGCCATATCATAAGTTGTTATTATCAAAAAGGGGGAGATTGTTGACCCCACCTGGTTTGATAATCCCAATCATGTATTTATATGTTTTGATAATCCCAATTATGTGTTCATATTTTATGATATTCTCAATTACTGTTGATCTACACTTTAATTCTTTCAAATCAGTGATCAAGTTAATAATAATGTTTAAATAATTTCTGATTTATGTCAATCTCGATTATCCTTGTTTATAAAAGCTTTGAACTAATTCTAAGTCAATTAGATGTGGTTTTTATAAGAGCTACCGATAGCCATAGCTACCGATAGCCAAAGCTACCGATAGCCAGAGCTACCGATAGCCAGAGCTACTGATAGCCAGAGCTACCGATAGCCAGATCTACCGATAGCCAGAACTACCGATGCAAAGAGCTACCAATGCACAGAGCTACCGATAGCCAGAGCTACCGATGAAAAGAGCTACCGATATATAGAGCTACCGATGCAAAGATCTACCGATAAGAGCTACCGATAAGAACCATCGATAAGAGTTTGAAGAGCTACCGATGGAAGATCCTACACCGAGTCAACCGTACACGTCTACAAACAAACAGATACCTATAATGAACTGCAGAAAAACCGTACAAGTAAGATCGAAAATCATAATCATTATTTCTTCTCAGAAAAACATAAAAAAAAAGGGGGCATAAAAAGGACATCGTGGATGTATCAAAAAGGAGGAGGTGTGAGAGAGACACTAGACCGAAAAGAGATCGAGCACACAGAACACACTGGCGATCAAGCTCAAAACGTGCCAAGAACAACTGGAGAACTTGCACTCATGAGACTACTACTACCAGCCTCCAGAATATAGATCAGACATTGAGCAATTTATGCAAAAGAAGAACTACACAAAACTCTTCATTCTTTGAGCCGATAAGTAAGCTAAACCTGGAAGTAAAGGAAATAGATGATACTCTGTTTTCCAGACAGAATCCAGAAGATGACTCAGAACGAATTCTAATCAACAAAAGGAGTCAAGAGCTGCAGATCACTAGAGCCATTTCTAAACTCTAAATCTTTATCTCTGTGACTTACTTTTTACATTACGAGCAGTGTGTGTTATCTGTTGTATTTTACATACACATTGTCTCCTAAACCTTAACTGGAGGATTTGTAAATCCTCACTCCCTATCTTTTCATTCTTTTTCCCACTGTGGATAGTGGTAGAGGTCATGTGTGACCTGGAAAGCTGGTTGCTATTGTTTTGTTTCCCACGAATAACAGTGGTAGAGGTCTTGGACCTGGACAGTTGTAAACTGTTGAACCCCGATCCAGGGTGTGGATCATCTTTATATAAACTTTTGAGAGGACTAAGTCTCGGCTTGAGACTGAACCTCTTGGCTAACTCCTCTGTGTTTTTAGTTAAAGTTTATATCCATACAGTACATATTTATTTCTTTTTCCGCTGCTATTACTTTGAAATATAAATTATCTTCAAAGCTACTTTGATAGTTAAACTCGCAAGTGTTTATATTTATTGTAAACTAGTAAGTTAGTTTCAAAAGTTAAATTAATCATTAGATTAAGTTAACTAAGAACTAATCAATCTTTGAGAAACTAATTGAACCTTTATAATCTGTATAAATTCACTACAGTTTAATCTGTTTTTGAAATTGGGGGATTTTAATAGAACTTCTTTGTAACAGAAATTTTAATTGGAACTCAATTCACCCCCCCTCTTGAGTGTCCACTCCGACCAACAACATTGATGAGTAATTTTAACTATATATATATATTCAACAAACTATTTAATGACTATCTCATGTTTTTTCTAGATAGGATATAAGAAAAGATCCAATTTTACACATAAATAAATGTATTCTTCTAAAAGATAATTTTACCTCCTTTTAATGGTTCACATATTTTAAATACAATTTTTAATAATTTTATAAATTCTATTTTAAAAAATTATCTTTATTTTTGAAATATTAATGTAAAAATTATCTTATTGTGATTTTTTTGTTTTTTTAGAAGATTTATTTTTTTATGAATAGTGAAAAACACATAATTTTAATTAGAAAACTACATTTTCATCTAATTTATTTATATATTTAAATTATATATTTAATTGGTTTTAAATTATAACTAGTTATATTATAAATAAATATATATATATATATATATATTAAGAAATTGGAATCATTTTCACATTGAAATCGGATTTAAAATCATTTCAAACATTTGAATATTTTACTTTAAAAACTTGTTGTTATGTCCCGTCTTTGGGATTAATTCTAGATTAAATTTTGCCACTTATGTATTTTTAATCTAGATAAATTGATTACATATTTCGAATCAACGTAATTTATAATGTATATTAAGTTCAACATATTGTTTGACCAAAACTATTAGTGTATATAATTAAAATTAATTACAATGATTAATGTAAAAATGATTTTACTTAGTGTTTAAACATTAAAAATAATGAAACCAAATGACTAAGAAACTTGTCTCACACACATTGGGTGGAAAAATTTAGACCATTACTCCTATAGGATCGAATATTTTGTGTTATAAAATCTTCTTGTTAGGTAAAAATGTGGGAACACCTAAATTTCTTTTCAAAAATACCAAGTACGTCCTCTCCCTCACTTACAAAACACCACCACCTCTTCCCCTCTCTTTAAGACTATCAAGACTTTTTAATCATCAAAAAAATAAACAAATAAACTCCCAAAATTCCCCATATAAACCTACAAGACTCATATTGGGTATAAATAAAACTGAGTAATCCCTTTGATGAAACCCAAAAGGAGTTACCCGAAGAAGAGGTAACATTCTTTAAAGAGTACTTTTATTTTATTTCTTTCTCCACACATTTGATTATTTTTATATCATAATTATATAATAAACTAATTATCTTAAATATACTGATATTTTTTATATTTTAAGGCTATGATCTAAGACTTCACACACTTCTATAAAATGGGATACACAATCATCGTACATGTGTACTTCACCCTACCGCCTCAAAAATCAATGTCATTCATTATTCCATTAACACTTCTCACTGATGGTAATAATGATGGAAATGATTTTTATATATGATATATATGATATATATTATATTTATGATGTACTTATGTTTCTATAATTTTTATATAATGAAAATATCCCAACCCAGGTAGCCCGGAGCTGGTGTCTTACTTTATCATGTTGGTATAATGAAAAAGAGATCACATCCCAAAGGATCGAATAGTTTAATAACTTTGGAAAACCAGATACATACATAAATTTTAACATCATAACTTTAATTGAAATAAAACATATTAACTCCATTGAAAAACCCATAAACTTCAAGATTATCCCCGTAAGTCAATAATTATATACATCTTTGTAACCTAGGAAAAATAAAAATATGAAATGGGTGAGCTCGAGTTCTCAGAAAGGGTAATAAATATAGAGAAAGAGAAAATAACTGTAAAAAATAAGGAAAGATGAATAAAACATACCATTTTAACATGAACATGAGTATAATATGGTAGGAATAAAAGATGGTTGAATAATTCCATATAAATAATCGCATGAGTTAGAATATTAACCAAGTATATTCTACTTGTTGAATAATAACATGGATTTTCAATTAATAACATCATAATTAGGGAATCCAAAATTCCATATGTCCTAAACATACTTCCAAGGCTTCGCCCAAGACACCATACAAAATGGGTAAAAACCCAGTCTAGTTTGTCTCCTGAGACCTACTGATTCATCGAGCGGATATAGTAGGCCACGCCCATCACTTTCTAAGTCCAATAAATTCTTCATATCAAAATGGTAAATCATAAACAACATAACCATTCATATTGAAAAAATATCATAATGAATGTGAATACTATAACCATAAACCATTAATGGTATCAAAATAGCACATCCACAATCAAATTGATCATAAAACCTTCAACAACATATGATAGATGGTATAATGAGGGATAAATCTCAATTAAATACAATATTAAACAATGGATGTTATAATATATGAATATACTTTTGAGTTAGGCCCTTGAAAATTTATTGATGAGAATTATCTTTGAACATATCAAAGTGTCTCATACCACTTTGAAGAATTTAAATTATAATCCCTATGAAGGAATAAAATTAAATGAAATATAGAATATCATGAGAATAATGTGACTCATGATATGATATATATATATATATATATAAGTTAATTACATACACAAAAAATAAGGAATAATCGGTGAACAAGTCATATATCTCACATAAGTAAAAGTGAGATGAGAAAAATCCTTTATACTTTTAAAGGAATTGTTATTTGGTAAAATCATTTGTATTTGACATAAAATCATATTGTAAACATGTATATCCCAAAAAATGAAATGGAAAGAAAATTAAATTATGTTTGAGGAATAAATGATGTCCAACTTAATTGAAAACATTTAAAAATAGTGTTTAAGAAACTGTATCATTAGAACATTTTAGTTTGTTTTAAGTTAAATATTAAAGATTCATTAAAATAGAAAAGGAATAGTTGTTAGTATAAAACCAGAAATTAAAAATGAAATTTTTCATAATAAAATGAGTGGTTTTATTAAAATATTGGTAGATTAAAATAGATTATGTGTGGTACTTGAAAATTGGTAAGAAATTGAGAAGTTCCCCTTAATTGGGATCGCTTATCGAGAGCAATTGAGAAGGGAACCTTTTTCAAAAATTTATTTCCATATAAAAGAATTATGATCTTTTATTAATTCATGAGTTTTGAATATATACACAGAATTTATAAAATTTTCATAAAAATAAATAATAATTACTTTGTGGTGAAGAGATAGAAAGAGTAACCTAAATGAAAAAAATGGAGGTTTGAGTAGAATCCCTTACCACTTTTCAAACAGTCGAACTGTATGCCCCATAAAATTGATGATAATCAAATAAAACATTGAATAAAATGAATATAAATATTTTAATGATATAAAACAATAAATTTAAGTATATATTAAACACATTTAAGAAATAGTGGTGAAGAAGGCATATCTCACAAAAATGAAAGTGAGATGAGAAGACCCTTACCTTATATCTGAAAGTGTTCTCCACTTGCACTTAATGCCCAGGATAATAAAATTAGATTCATTAATAATTTAATTCATTACCTATTATAAATTTATTCTATTTATTATAATTTTATCTTTCATTTATGGCCTTTTTTATGAGTTGTAATATTCAATTTTTTCATTTGGGAGAGTTCATTTCCTTGGTTTTCATGATTGGTTCACTTGTATACATGTATGAAAGATCATGTGAAATTGGAATAGTTATACATAATTGAAATTATATGTTATTAATGAAATTACATAATATTTAATGGTATTATATATCATTTTGTTTTTTATATGTGAGTATTATTCATTATATCGAACATTATTGATAATTGTTTCGACTATTTTGGCTGTTTTTTATCATCATTAATTAGTTTTGTCTTATTAATTAATATCATGTATGTATACTAGTTCCAAAACACTAAATAACTTTTAATATTTATAATAAAATATTTTTTAACCATATTCATGGTTTTATAACCATACTTGAAGCTGATAATATAAAATGTAGTTGAATCATCTACGGTGGTGATAAATCGGCACATCACACACAATGTTTTCATTTTTAGAATAAAAGGGTGACAATAAGGGATTTGATGATGGATATTACATTAAAATAATAAAATTATAGTATATATAATAAAATATAGTTATCATGAATGTTTTTATAGAATATGTAAGTATATAATAAGAACAAAATAATGTAAAAGAAATTGAAAGAGAACAAAAAAGGATTTACCACTTGAATTATTCTCTTTGAGAACCTCTTTAAGGAACACTAAAATGGTCTTTTGGGTGAGACCATAAATACCAAAACATATGGGAGAGGTTTTTGAGAGAAAATGGGAAGAATTTAAGAAAGCTTCAAGGCTTTTATGGTGTGAGGATAAGAGGTGGTGAGGGGTGGTATTTATAGTGGAGGAGAGGGGTGTTTTTTGATAATTCAATCCATTTGTTTATTATTTTTGCTCCAGAACATCAATAGTGATGAATATTGTGACTAAATATAGTAACTAGTGAATAAGAGTTAAAACCAATGGTTCTTAAATCATTCATGACTCAATGAACAATGTATTAGTCTTATAATGTATATATACTGTAAATTATCGCATTTCACAATTGACCAAAAATTCAACTATTTCAGAAAAATCCAAAAAAAAATCAAGATAAATTTTTTTTGACATGTATAATTAAAAAACGGACCCCATTATTTGAAAATTATTTTATAACTATGATAAATTTAATTTTTAAATAAAATCAATATATACTCGAAAAATACTGATTCTAAAATTATAACTGATTATATGACACATAGAAAAATTAATTAAGGTCTCATAAAATTATCTTATAATAATAAGACAACAAAATATTATTTTATGATAATTAATTTTATTTTAAATTATTATATTAATTATAAAAGTGTAAATAAATATTTATCATTAACATAAATACTAACACTTAAATTATCATTTTTAAAACATTTATTTACTTATTCCATGATATAAATATACCATGTTTTAATTTATAAGATCCCCAACTTTTATTTATAATTTCATAGATGAACTTACTATTACATTTTTTACATTATTATTCCTAATGGCCACATTACCATTCATCAAAAATGAAACTTATCAAAAAAATGCCAAAAATTTAACCAAAGTAAATTTTGGTATTATGATTAAAAAAATAATGTTTATTTTTTCAAATATAATTTATAAAAGTTTCAAAATATAGTTTTAAAACAAGTGCACCATTAAAAGGTGGTAAAATTTCCTTTTATAACAATATAACCTTTTAATGCATAAAATCAGATTCATTCTTATCTTATGCCTATAAAATCTTTTGGATTAATGCCAAAACATTCGATACAATATATAATATTTATATTCTATTAATATATTTCACTAATAGTGATTAATTTAATTTATTATGATAAAATTCCATTGCTGGCATATAAATAGTTTTTGATAAAAACACATCCTTTATATTTAATTGGTTCTTATTTTCAATTTCAATTAATTGGTAATCAATGAATTCATATGTAAATAATATTTTAATAATTTTTTTAATCCTATTTAAAACTCTCAACTTAATGACTAATGTTAAAATAATAATATTTAATAGTGTATCATAGTTCGTTTGAGATCGGTGTTTCAGGCAACGTATATTATCAAAGAAATTGAATTTATTTAAGAAGAAACGTACCATAAAAGATTGTGTTGTTTCATTATCAACTCTTTCAATAAATTTCATCCGTATAGTTTTAAATTTAACTTTGAAAAAAAAGGTTTGATACTTTAAAATTATTTTGTGGGAAACCCACATCGGAAAGAGGGTTGATAAAACATCCTCTTAATAAGAAGGAAATGGAAATGTGAAGGTCCCCATAATATTAGGATTTCTAATAGGATAATATTATTGGTAAGTAAAAACATGGATATGGAAGAGAAATATAACCATTAAGTTATTAAGGAGAAATATAAAGTACATGGTCATTAGAAATTTAACTATCACAAAATGATGAATCTTGTGATCGATTAAAAGACCACTGATTTCCCAATAAGTAAATCTGATGGATAAAATTTTTTATTTTAAAATCCTTTTCTTATATTTTAGGGATTCCTTTAATATCTAGATAAGCACTTGATAAACTAAAATTACTTGATTACTTTCAATTCCATCATAAAAATATCATCTTGTAGTTATCCTTCGATCTATTTTCACTACATTCCTTATACATGGAAATTAATGTCAAGTTGTATTTTTCAAACATAAAGAATTCAAATCAACTTATATGGTTCTAAAAATACACAAAATTATTATTATTTATTCCTCCAATCATTATACTTTAAACAAAATTAAAATTGTTAAATAAGATAATATAATTACCCAAAAAATAATATCTAAAAATCAATAGTAAAACTCAAATATCAACATAGATCATTCAACAAATAACTATCATTCCTCAAAAATAATATAGACTAAGATTGAAACCTCAAAATCATAATTATTTGATCGTAGAGTCTACCAAATAACATCAATCACTATTAATGTATTATAATAAAAAATTAATTTCATAAATATCATAATTTTAGAGGTTTGTAACCCTTTCCATAAATAAATTGAATCACCATAATTCCACAATAAAATCATATTTGAATCCAAAATACAATTCATCATTTATTCCTTGTAATATTCAGTTTACTTTAATCTTATAAGATTCCCAAAATAGAGAATGTATTTTGAAATAACATTAATTACTTAACCATCAAATCATTTTCCAATCCCATGGTTATTTATTTGATCAAAGAAATTTCCCTAAAATAAAAATAAACTTTATCCATAAAAAAAATTAACACTAATCAGGACTTAATGTGGGCTAGTGGTAGGCATTACACCGACGTCTCCCTTCAGTTATGGGTTCAAACCACATGGCCTTTCCGGATGCAATGGGTTGTCACCTAGACTACGGTTTATCCTGTTTTTATAAAACTATATTAATATAACTTCCAAAATAGATAATTTGGAAGTTCTTGAAAAAAGTTTAATCAATAATTTTTTTAATAAAACCCTAATAAAAAATACATCATCTATTTATTTCCACATAGGTCCCTCCTTGGTCTAGAGTTTATCCTACAAAAGAGGGAATTGACCCAGGTAATGCCCATGTTCTCCACATTTAAGGTATTGAACTATAAATGGATTCTTAATATGAGTTTCATTTCCTGTCATAAACTAATACAACAAAACATATTTTTTAACATCCTTATTTTTAGGAAAGAAACACTATGTTCAATATAATACATGATACGCTACATTGAGTTTAAGGGAACAAAAAAATATTATTATTTAAATGTTAACTTTATAAAATAGCCATTGGAATGGAGGGAATGAATAGTATCAACTGAATTATGAAAATATGGTTTAAAAATGTTTACATAATGATTCATTGGTTACCAAATTTAATATAAATTGAATATAAAGGATGTGTTTTTATGAAAACCTAATTAAAAAGAGAATAATTATGTTTATAAAAACATATCACTCATTATGGATTTCCATTTAATGAAAAATATAACTTATATATTAAATTTAATGTTTTAAATTCATCTTATATGTTTTCTATATTTTATATAAGAACAACTCCAATTTATCTGATAAAAGAAGTATTTTTCGAGAAATGCAGTTTTACCGCCTTTTGAGGGAGAACCCTTTTTAAATTTAGTTTTGGTCACTTTTATATGTTCTATTTGAAAAAATAAACTTCTTATTTATAATAGGGATATAAAAATTTACATTTTATGAATTTTTGATATTTTTCTGATAACTATCATGTTTTGATGAATAGTAAAAATATTCTAAATTTTAATTGAAAACAACTTTTTCCATCGAGATAATTTATGTGGATAAATTATATTATTTAATGGTTTTAAAGTATAAATAGAATATATATTTATCATTTCATCCAATTTTGGTCTTTTTAAGTAATTTTTCATTGAAATTATATATAAACTCACATCAATATTTTGATGGTTATTACTTTTTAAAACCCTCTTTTATGATTTTTACAACAGGAATTAATTTTAAATTAATTACTGCAACTTCTATGTTTTGAATTTGGAAAGATGGATTCTATATTTGGAATAATAAGGTAATTTTTTTTACATTGGTACCTTTTATTTTTGGATATTATGAATAGTAACTTCAGTAATTATTTTTATTTACTTTGGTTAAAGGGTAAATTAGGTAAATAAGGGTAACAAATAATATTAAAATAATATAAAACTATTCTAACACATGTAATAATTTTATTGGATGATATAGATTAAAGATTATCATAGAAGCTTATTTAATTAAATATATATATCTTCCCATATAAGTTGGTATAAATCTTCTCTTAGAGTCTTGTTTAATTAAAAGTATAAAGCTTCTCATGGAAGCTATTATAAAGATTCTCAAAGAAGCTTGTTAAATTAAAAGAACTAAGCTTACCATGTAAGAAATTTTAAATATTTTCATAGAATATTATTCAATTAAATGTACAAATATTTCTTTGGAATCCATTTTAATGCTTCTCATGGAAGATTCTTTAATTAAAAGAACAAAGCTTCCCATGGAAGCTAGTTTAAAGCTTCTCTCACACTCATGTTTTTAATAAGTATTAGATTTTTAATATGGGTTTATATATGTGATATCTTCGACTATAAATATTCATTAGAAATATAATAATATTTCCTACATATTTTTATTTTATTTAGAATTTTTAGACATTTAAAAATAAATTTATTTATGACACAATGATGATGCAGTGATTACATTATTAATTAAATATTCAAATAAATGATATTATGCACATGACCCTCAACCTAGATGGTGAGGAATCCTTAAGTGAATCCAAGATACCTGGGATCAAATCCAAGCGGAGGCTAATTTTTGGGTATTATAGCAGTACTGTAGTAGGTGTTGTAGCAGTACTGTAGCAGGAACTGTGCAGAACTGTAGCGGGTACTATAGCGGGGAACTGTAGCAGGCACTGTAGTGGAAACTATAGCCGGTACTATTTGGCACTGTAGAAGTCTAGAATATTCCTCTGTTTGGGCCTTCAGGACACTTATTTGTTCCCTAAGACCTTTAAGGCCTTCGGTCCACCCAGTCCTTCAGGTCAGTAAGGCCTTCGGGCCACCTCAAGGCCTCCGGTCCACCTTAAGTGTAGATGAAAACCATACAACCTACAAAGGAACAAACTACAGAAGGAGGAGAAGCAAGGAGATTTCACCATATAATAAGCTAAATGGATTGCAAGAATGAGAGGGTATGGCACCTTCCATCGGGACAAGCCTGTGAATGCACGGGGAAGCCTAGCCGAACAACCATGTGAAGGTGGAGAGCTGATTTCATGATGAAGATGCTGGGGAGGAGCAGTTCCAAGTAGTTATTCTGGGTTGTAAGTAATGTTTGAAGCCTACAAAAAATGAATTCCTCTATGGCCTACGGACCATGTAATTCTTACTCCTACCGGCCTTTTAAGGGTTCCACCTCACCCCTTGAAAGGTGAATTATCAAAAATCAATAAAAAATGAAGGCATTTGGGCCATTGGATGAGGATATTATAAATATTAAAATAAATGTAATTTGAACATTTTTATGTCATACACGAATTTTTTAAATTACATTGACATGTTATGGATGATTTAATACCTTTTTTTGAGGAATCAAGTTTTTATGACTTTAACAAAAATCAATTACTAAATTGTATCAAAATTGATATAAATGAGTTTTTAAAACAAATACTATTTTATTAAATGATATAATAGTCCTAAAAATCTAATATTCATCAAAATGACTTATATAATGTTAAAAATGTCATTAATGATCCACTTTTGGTTCACTTGGTATTTTTTTAGTAACTGTAATTACCATATTTTATGAAAATACAAGAAGACGTGGTAAGAGTTAATGTTTTTAACTAAGGGATAAAGCTAAAAGATAAGGTTACTTTTATGACCTAAACTTGTATAAAACCTATTAGTTGAGAGGATTTAAACCCATCACAATCTTATATTATAAATAGATGAGTTTTTGAAAATTATAAACCGAAATTAAATTTTTTAAAAATTAATATTTAATGACTTTCCTAATGTGCCACTTGCCTCTCCTGTAAAAGGAAACTTCTCCTTCTATTTTATTCACACCTCTCAAGCCCCTTGGATCTCCCAACCTCTGATAAAATAATCTCCCAATATCCATATCTTACTCTTATAAGACTTACCTTGTGAATAAGTCAACTCAAATAAGCCTTTTGGCTCAAATCCAAAGGAGTTACCCGATTAAGAAGAAAATAAAGAATGAACGAGACGAGTCAGACTCAAGGTAAGGGACTTCGTCTCAATCTCCTTTCTTTGGGGAATATGTTGATGTTATGAACCTTTATTTTTCTATAAGGTGTATATAAAACCCTTTGACTCATTATATCATGAATTATTATGTTCTCATGATATTTAAAGTTTTTTATAATGTAATTCCTTAATTATATGTATTCAAGTGTTTCTTGTGTGGTAAGTGAATTCTCAACATCTCTTTCCTTTCAAGTTTTATTTTTTGTCGTATATCTTTAAAATTTTCTTACCATGTTTTTATTTAAATTTTATGCTATCCCTATATTTTATTATGAGTCTTTTATGGATGTGATACCTTTTTCCCCTCTCTTTTTAATGTTTTCTAACACGATGTTTCATAACCATTATGCTGCAGAATTTTTGTCTCAAAATATATCTCCTTTTATAAAGAAATTATTTTATTTTCTTTATATAAATACCCAAACCTCTTTAATTTATATGGGTATTAATCATTACATAATAATGATTTATCTTATTCTATAATTTTCATACATAAAACCCTCATTCCATTTTTTGGGTTATAAATGACATAATGATCATGTTTTTAAGCACTTTTTAAAATGTCATGATTTTGATATGAAACCCATTTCTTTTATTCTCTTTGGATTATTTATGAAATTTTTAATTATGATATATATTAATAACATTAAAATAAATACATATTAAGGTTTCACTCTGATATATCTCCAATGTATTGGGTAAATAATTTAATCTCTAGTGATGACATGTTTTACGATACCTTGGTGAATAACCTTGGTAATTTTTATGATACCTTGGTGAATAACCATGGTAATTTTTATGATACCATGGTGAATAACCTTGGTAATTTTTAAAATACCTTGGTGAATAACCTTGGTAATTTTTACGATACCTTTTCGAATAACCTTAGTAATTTTTATGATACCATGGGGATGGACCTTGGTGATATGACACCTTAGGGATGGAGGGGTGATATGATTATGAATGTTTAAATTAAATGTTGTAGCCACGTTTCACGTTATATTCCAAGTTCTTATTGTTACGATATTTCTATTCTTTGTGCCTTTACAAAAGTCCTCATGTTCTTATTTATATCTCTCAAGATCACTTGTAAATGGTTTCCCTTATTTTCCCTTATTGAGATTTTTGTGCTCATCTCAAGTTTTTAAATGTTTTTCACAATCATTAAGATTGTTAAGGAGAAATAAGATGATATGATGAAAGTATTTGAATATTTTTCTTAAAAAGGCACCGTGTTTCATTTTAATAGTTTTTGTTTTATAAAAATAAGGGATGTCGTGTAGACTTATCTACTTTATAATATTGAAAGTTTTTGTAAGATTTTGTCCTAATTATCTAAAACTCTAAACCTAAAAGATCATTAGGAATTAACGAAAATAATTTCTATTCAAAAGTTACAAGAATAAGTTACGCTTATGTCCGGGTCTTTATATAGTGTGAGTAACAACAGTTATAGTGATAAAAATGTATAATCATTCATAGAATATCAGGACACCTTATTTTCAATCCAAATAACTTTAGGTTTAACCTAGGTTATATATTCAAATCATTAATAATGGTTAATAAATAAAAGGTAAATTATCCTAAGCTTATCCCCCAGGAGTGTCAGACCAGGTGCTCAATAAGGCCTATTTTTCCATACCAGGTTATGCTGAGTCAGGTCCAACACACCTTGTTGGATAAAATACCCCTAGGAACAGTTAATCCATAAATGTGTCCACTTCTAGTATCTAGATAGGGATGTATTTCTATGAATACCCACATAATATCCACCTTACCAAAATTATAGGATATTATTATATTATTTTCTTCAAAGTATATATTTGGGTTATATTCCCTAATCTATGTTTTGTGAATCTATTTTTTAAGGATTCTACTAAACATTATTTGATACCAACTGTAAAGTCCCTAACCCCAATAGCCTAAATCTGGTACCTTACATTATTAAATTGGTATGATGAACAAGAGATTGTATCCTAAAGGACAAAATATTTAGCATCTTAGGAAAACCATATACAAACATAAGTATTTACATTACAACTTGAATTGAAATACAACATATTAACTCCATTAGAAACACCCTTAAACTCCTAGATTATCCCTACAAGTCATTCATTATATACATCTTCGTACCCTAGTAAAAATATAATATATTAAATAGGTGATATAGGGTGCTATGTAAGGGTAATAAATACAAAATAATATAACAATAAACAATAATTCAAGGTGAATAACACTTTCCATTTAAGCATAAAAATTAGCATAATATGGAATGAATAAAAGTTGATTAAATAATTCCATATAAATAATTACATGAGAAATAATATTAACCATGGATATTCTACAAGTTGATTAATCCCATGTATTTTCAATTAATAACATCATCATAATGGAATTCATAAAACTGGACATCATAAACATTCCATTAAGGATTCATCTATGACACCATACATAAATGGGTAAAAACCCGATCTAGTTTGTCTCAAGAGACCTACCGATGCATTAAGGGGGGATAGTGGGGCCCGACTATCACTTAATAAGTACAATACATTCCTCATATGAAAAGGATGAAACATAAAAAATAAAAACATTAATACTAAAAAAAATATCATATAAAATGTGAATACATTAACCATAAACCATGAATGGTTTCAAAATAGCACATCCACAATCAAAATGATCATAAAACCTTCAAAAACATATGGTAGATGGTATCGTGAGGTATAAACCTCAATGAAGTAAAATATTCAAAAGAGGATTTTGATACATATTAATATACATTATAATTATACCATTGAAAAATTCTTTAGTATAATAATCTTTAAACATCTCAAAGTGTATCATGCCACTTTGAAACATTTAAATCATAATCCCTACGATTGAATAACATTAGATGAAACATTGAATATCATAAGAATAATTAGGCTCATGATATAATATATATATATATATATAAGGTCATTACGTACTCCACAAATAATTAATATGTGGTGAATAAGGCATATATCTCACAGAAGTAAAAATGAGATGAGAAAAATCCTTTTTAGTTTGGAAAGAAATTTTATCTTGGAAAATCCTTTGTATTTGGCATAAAATCAGATTGTAAATAATTATATACTATAAAATAAAACTTAAGTACAATTAGGTTATTTTTTCATAAAAAATGATGTCTAACTGAAGTAAAAACAAGTAAAAAGTGTGTTTAAGAAACTGTTTCATTAATACATTCTATTATAGTTTAAGGTAAATGATAAAGATTATTTAAAACCGAAAATGATTAATTGTTTGTATAAAACTTGAAATAAAACAAGATATTTTTTATGATAAAATGATTGATTTTTTAAAAATATTAGTAGCTTTAATTAGATTATTAATGGTACTTGAAAAGTGGTAAGAAATTCGGAAGTTTCCTTTAATTGGGTTCACTTATCAGGAGGAACTGAAAAGGAACCCTTTTTTAAACATGTATTTACCCATAAAATAACTATGATATATTCTAGATACATTATTTTGGAACGTATAAACATAATTTATAATAATTAAAAAAAAATAAACAAGAATTAATTTGGGTTCAAGAGAGAGAAAGAGTAACCCGAAGTAGAAAAATGGTTGTTTGGGTAAAATCCCTTACCACTTTGCAAATAGTTGAACTATATGCCCCATATAATTAATGATCATAAAATGAAACATTTACTATCATGAATATAAATATATTCATTATATAATACAACAAATTTTATTATAAATACACTTCACAAAAGAAATAGTGTTGAATAATGCATATATCATAGAAATGAAAGTGAGATAAGAAAATCCTTACCTTATGTCTGAAAGTGCTCTACAATTGCACTTAATGTCATGGAAAATAAAATTATATTCATTAATAATTTAATTATGAAACTATTAAACATTTATTTTATTTATTATAATTTTCTTAAGTTCATTTATTTCCTTTTTTATGAGTTATAATATTCATTTTTGTCATTCAGGAGTGTTCATTTCCTTGGTTTGCATAATTTGTTCACTAGTATACATGTATGAAAGATCATGTGAAATGGGAATAATTGTACTGAATTTAAATTATATGTTATTAATTAACTTCTATAATATTTAATGGTATTATATTTTCTTTATTTTTTAGATATGATGATGATTCATTAGATATAACTTCAATGAAAATCATTTAGATTATTTTGGTAGTTTTTCAATTGTCATGAATTAGTTTTGCCATATTAATTAATATCATGTATATAAATTAGTTCTAGAACACTAAATAACTTATAATATGTATAATAAAATGTTTTATTATTATAATAATGGTTTTATAACTATACTTGAAGGCATTAATAGAAAATGTATTCACATCATCCATAATGGCAGACATCACAGATGATGTTTTCATTTTCAGAATAAAAGGGGGATGATAAGGGGTTTGATGATGGATCTTACATTAACATAATAACATTAATTTATAAATAATATAATGTAATTATCATGAATGTTTTTATAGAATAGGTAAGGATATAATAAAAATAAAATAAATTAAAAGAAACTAAAAGAGAAAAAAAAAGGATTTGCCTCTTGAATTCTTCTCCTTGAGAACCTCCTTAAGGAAATTTGAAATGGTCTTTTGGGTGAGACCAGAAAGACCAAAATGTGGGAGACAGTTTTGGGAGAGTAAATGGTTAGAATATAATCGATCTTTAATTCTTTGATGGTGTGATTAGAATAGGTGGTGAAGGGTGGTACTTACAGTGGAGGGGAGGGGGATTTTTTATTATTTAATACATTTGTTTATTATTTTGGATCAAGACTATCAATAGTGATTAATATTATGACTAAATATAGTAACAATTGTAGGTTATATATAACCAATGGTTCTTACATCATTTATGACTCAAGGAATAGTGTATTTATCTTATAATGTATATACATCGTAAATTGTCGTATTTTACTATTCACCAAAAATTAAACTATTTCAGAAAAATACCAAAATTTCACCATAATCATTTTTTGACATGTAAAATTAAAAAATGAACTCCATTTTTTTAAAATAATTTAAATATAATTAATTTAATTTTTAAATAGAATCATTATTAACTCAAAAAATACTGATTTAATATTATATCTAATTTTCTGAGACTTAGAAAAATTAATTAATCACACATAAAATTATATTATAATCATAATAAAAAATATAATAATTTATGAATAAATTTTATGAAAATTAATTTTTGTTTAAATTATTTAGTTAATTATAAATTTTGAATAAATATTTTTTGTTTCACAAAAATATCAACACTTTATTTATCATTTTTAAAACATTTATTTACTTATTCCATGATGTAAATATACGATTTTTTCTTTCATAAGATAACCAAATTTTATTTATAATTTCATAGGTGAATTTTTTATTTCATTGGATATATTACTATTCCTAGTGGTCACATTACTATTCCAATGGTCATATTACTATTCATCAAAAATGAAACTTAACAAAAAAATACCAAAAATTGAAACCAAAGTAAATTTTTATACTAATATTTCTAATATAATGTTTATTTTTTCAAATATAATTTATAAAAGTGTCAAAATATATTTTCAAAACTAGTGCGCCATTAAAAGGCAGTAAAATTTTCTTTTAGAAAAATATAACCTTCTAATGCATAAAATTGGATTCATTCTTATCTTATGCCTATAAAATCATTTGGATGAATGAAAAATCATTTAATTTAATATATAAAATACATATTTCATTAATATCTTTCACTAAAAATTATTAATTTAATTTATTATGATAAAATTATGTTGTTGGTGTATAAATATTTTTTGATAAAAAAACATTCTTTATATTCATTTAGTTCTTATTTTCATTTATAATTAATTGGTAATTAACGAATTCAGGTGTAAAATATATTTTCATAATTTTTTTAATTCTATACAACTACCAACTTAATGGCTGGTGTTAAATTAGTAATGTTTAATAGTATATCATGGTTCGTTTAATCTCATTGTTCCATGAAACATATACCATTGGAAAAATTGAATTTATTTAAGAAGACACGTATGATAAAATATTGGGATTTTACATATAATACATTCCTTTATGATTTCCATTTTTCGGAATATGATAACATCGTTTGTGTGTGTAGTGGACAAACACTTTGCTAAGTGATGTGATTCGTTCACACTTTGCATGGAATGAATTCAGTATGGTTTTTATAGGAATATATTATATATATGACATAATAATTATAATAAAATTAAAATATATGCATATATATATATATATATATCATTTACTTTTCTTTCTTTCAATACGACTAGATAGTGGAAATAGCGGTAATTCGTATGTATGACTTGCCATCTCCATGAACGGTGTATTTCATTTCCTATTTTAATCTTTTATGAATTATTATTATATATATGTGATGAATATAAATTATATTTATATCATTTTTTACATTATGAAAATTATGAATTGATGATCAAATTAAGAGGCACAATTATAACAAATCAAGAGATATATAACAACAAAGCGGTTATTACACGAGACGTAACATTAATATGGAATTGTTAATAAATAGGTAATGAAAGGTCATAAGAAAGTAATATATGTTATTATATATATGAATATGGTTCTTTTATAGATTTATGATAAACTTATATTTTTTATACAGGATGTTTGAACAAGTACAATGAGAGTCAAGACTAAGGTAAGGGGATTTCTAGTCTCACTTTTATTTCTGTGAGACTTATGTTATATTCACCACTCATTTGTTTTTTGTTGGGTGTATACTGAACTATGACATGTTATGTCATTAATTTAAGGTATTTAATGATATTAAAATATTCAACTGATGTTATTATTTCATATATCTCATGATTTAAAATTTACACAAGTAGTAAGGGATTTCCATATCACTTTTGTTTTCCATTAGACAAAATCCATATTCACCACCTATTTCTTGTATGTGATGTGTACACATTCCATGGATTTATTTTATTATTCTTATAATCATAATTATTTGCATTTACATATCTATTTTAGTATTTCTCTTTCATGGTTTTTATGCTTCAAAAGTCACCAAATCTGTAAAGGATTTTTGTCACAATTCTCCTTTATTGAGATGTTTGTTATGATATGTACTTATATTATTTCATGAGGTATATATAAAACCACTTAAACATGTTATGTCATTAATATAATTATTTTATTAATATTTTAAGATTCATATAATTTTATTATCTCATGATTATTTTGATTCAATGTTACCAAAGTGGTAAGAGTTTATTATTACAATCTCATCATTTATTGAGATTGTTTAGGATTATGCTTACATTAATGAAATATTATGATCAATATCTCAATAATTTTAATTAATTTTATTCACATATGTTTATTAATCAGGTCTTTAATTAATTTTATGATTTTTCTTCTCTTTGGTACTCAAGATAACTAAGAAAATGATTTTATAAAAATCTAACTTCACTTTCCTCTTTGGCCAGAAATCTATTTTATTAAAAAACATGTTTTCTAAAATGTTTTAAATTTTTTAAAGTAATATTTTAAAATTATTTTAAATTAAAATTATTTTAAAAAGTGTTTAAAACGGTTTTTAAATATTCCTTTATAAATTTTAAGGTTATTTTCAATAAAAAATATTTTCAAATGTTTTATGAATTAAGAATATTTTTTGAAAGAAGAAATGATATTTTCCTAAAGAAATGATTGAAATGATTTTTAAATATTAATTCAGAATTTAAAAAAGTTTCTTTCAAAGAAAATTACTTTGTAAGTTTTTTATGTATTAAAAAATGAATTTTAAAGAAACGTTATTTTACTTAAGAAATGATCCTTGTGATCTTTTAAAATATTTCTCCATCTAATATGACATACTTTGATATAGTTTTTATTTACTAGGGATATGATCAAAGGACACCATTCTTATTATTTATTTGAATGGTTTATTTTTAATATGATAAGCTTGTTATGAAACCTTTTTCTCTTCCATGGGTTATACCATGATAAAATGCCTATGAAACTGTCTTATTTTCATTGGTTATTCTATTATAAAATGATTATGAAACCTATCTATTTTCCATGATTTATGATATGATGAAATTTTTATGTTGCACATTTTATTTCATGATTAATGATATTATGTTTGTTAAACCCATCTCTTTTTGCGTGTCATGATATGATGA
This sequence comes from Viscum album, assembly GCA_963277665.1. Taxonomy (NCBI): domain Eukaryota; kingdom Viridiplantae; phylum Streptophyta; class Magnoliopsida; order Santalales; family Viscaceae; genus Viscum; species Viscum album. Next base: position 391,820,343 of record OY728147.1, on the reverse strand, counting down.
ATGCTTTATTATCATGTGGTACACTTAAGTATGATTTCATAATGTGATGGGTGGGACCTATATCACCCCCCCCCCAATTCATTAGGTAAATATTTATATATCATGATATAATTATGGGAAACAAGTTGGAAGGATTTATTCACTATGGTAAAAAGTCGTAACCTTATCCCCTATGAGGAAAAGGATTCCACTGGGGATAATTGTGTGTCCCATCCAAGAGGTGTATCCTCTATTTGTGAACCTGATTACATGTTCACAATGTTATGTGTGAACCTTATTACATGTTTAAAATGTTATTCTTAGACCTAGTTTCATGTCCATAAGTATATTCGAGGTCCTTATTTCATATCCTTAACTTACTGAGTGAACTTTTTTAATTTATACATGTTCACGATTGTTATAATCTGATGTTTATTCATGTAGTATATTTCTTATGACAATGTTATTATCTCATAACTCATGTTCATTTATTTCTTTATGAATCTTGTCATATAAATTGGAAATATTTATTCCATGAATCATGATTATGGTCTATGATATGAATGGTAGGATCTTCAAAAATCATTCTCATGTTCTCATACCCTTATGTTAATGTCATTCCAACATATCTTCTTTATTTGACACTGCTTAGAATCTGATATCACCCATTCCTATGTTTACTCTCACCCAAGTTATAAAGAAAGGTTTTAAGTAGGAGTAATAAATTATAATATCTTTATTGGAAACATTGAAGATCTTTCACCAAGTTAGAATATTTTTTTCAAAGTTTCCGTAGACAATAAACTATTACAGTCCTCAAGCATGTTCTTTTTTAATGTGGTGAATATTCTTATAAGATGATGTAATATCCATAGATGTTAATAATGGGTCACAATAGTTGGTATCAAAGTATAGGTTCATTCAACCTTCAGAAACTAGTAAAAGATAACTTTAGTGAGATCCCTAGGAATATTTCTAAGGATATGTTTAGGGATATCTCAAAGGGTAAGTCTAAGGATGAGTTAACGTATAGGAAAATGTCCTAGAATTGTGGTAAAAGATAAAGTAAGTGGTTTCTTTGTAATATATCCATGTCTAGATACTACAAGTATATGTGGCACTGGAACATATATACACAGTGATAACAACATCAAAAACGTAATGTTGAGCTAGACACAATTGAGAACCGGTGCCCAACAATGATCCATTCTGCAAAACTGGTTTGACACCCCCAGGTGATATGCTTTGGGGATTCATAAACACATTATAAACTGTCATGAAGATTATTAATATAATATGACTATGAATAACTTATGATAAACCTAAGGTTTTATATATTAAAGAATAAGGTTTTATGATTTAGATATCCTATAAGGTATTTTTCCTGATTATGAGGTTTTCAACTGTGATATTTATTGCTCACACTATGCTTTTTGGGTTTATTAAAAGTTTAGTGTTAGAAGGAATTGGGTTAACATTGAATATGATGGAAATTTATTTGATGAGAATACAAATGTGATGATAAATGGATTAAAATATGTTTTTATTATGCCTAATCAGTTTTCACATAACAAGATTAATAATGTGTACCTTAAATGACTCTTAAAATCACCAAATAAGATTAGGAAACAGTTCTCTGGTAGTTCAGGTAATGGAGACTATAGTGGAAAGAAGATCCAATTTTATTTTATTTTTATAATGTGTATTGAAACACCCAATTGGATGTCTTAGAGGAAAAAAATATGTTTTGTCTGTGGAAAATAAGGACACAAAGAATGTAACTGAAAAAGGAAATTTAGAAGTTTTTTAATGTAATGGATGACAATAATGGCCTCCCTAAGGAATAATTGAATATTGATTTATCTAAATGCATAAAATATAGGAATTATAAAAATCAATGTCTTAAGGATAACACTTTTGAAGAGAATCAACCTAGTTGTATGAGTATTGGTTATGTAGTTGAAGATAAAGAGACTATGAATGACACATGAATAGAAAGAGGTATTAAGGAATATGATGATGAATCCTAGTTAATAGTTTGATAAGGAAGTGGTGTGATTGAGGTATTTTTATAATGGGATTCAATAATTATTAAATATATAATGATTTTTTAGTATATGTTTTTCATTAAGGATTTGAAATAATATTTTTAATGATTATGATGAACAAGAAAAATTAATTAACCAAAAGGTTGTATTGTATGGAAAAAACATGATTAAGGGAAGGTAACTCTTAATATTTTCTTTTTGTTTTGAAAATGGTTTTTAGTTTGGATAAAAAGATGATTGATTTGGATAAAGTAGATTGGATAAAGTCAATAACCTCAGAACTAATGAAGGATTTGTTGAAAAAGTAGTTTATGTTATCATTGACAAAGTTTACAAAAGTATTTTATCTACAGAATATATTCAATAATTTTTTGTTTAATTAAGGTAATGGGTAAGTATTCTTGTATTCATTATAGTTCTTCGGTAATTCAAGTTATTAACATGTTTAAAGATAATAAATTATGAATGCATTCTCATAATTGGTATGTGAGAATCAAGAGCCACTTTATGGTATATAGGGATAAATGATAATTTATTTTTGAAAACGTTAGTGACCATATTTATTATGTTTCATATTTTCATATTTTGGAAAGGTCAAAAGGTTAATAATTTATGAAAAGGATTATATTTGACTTTAAAATTGTTTTTTGAGATTAACATATTATTTTTCCAAATGAATATTTATGAATATTAGATAAAATGTGATAACCATTTTACTTTTATGATAAGTGAAGATATATGAAGTAATTTTCATTCTACCTAAGGATATTATGATCATTTAGTAGTTAGTCATAACAAATACACCATCATTTTTAGAGTAAGAGACGAAGTGGAAATTGGTCAAGGCACAACTTAAGGGTGATATTGTGTATATATAAAATCAAGTAAGTATATCTCCTTGTGAAAATTCATAAACATTAATAAAGGGATTTTAAAAAATAAAATTTTCCAATTATCGTGATTTTTAATGATATCAATAAACTCTTCGATCCTAATTGAGCTATGGTTTTATGGTCTCTAACCTTTTCTAGATCACCCACACTCATGTGATCAGTGATATTTATCACTCTCTGTAAATATTTATGCTTTTCTTCCATCTTCACTTTCCACTTATGTTCTCCTATGTTGAAACCTAGTTATTAGTTAATTTGGGTATTCATTATTTTCCATCTTTCACTTTTTAAAAAAGTTTTTGTATTCATTTTTTTTATGTGGGTTTCTATGAAAGGAGATTTTAATTATTAAACATGTGATGACCCAAATAAATTTATAGGTTGAAATTAATTTTATGGGGTATAATGTAACATCCTTAGATTTTGTGATTTTTTCTATAATTAATTTAATCTTTTCGATATTTTTCATTTCATGAACATTGATTGTAGCCTGTGTTATATGAAAGCAGTAAGTTTGGATTGCATTACATAAAACTTCAAATAAATATTACACTACAAGAAACACCAAGTTAATCTTTAACTACACAGAACATCAAGTTTAAACTTTCACTTCATCCAACAATAGCATAGCCTATATTACACACAATACTAAATTTAGTTTCAGTTATACACAATACTGAATTTAAATAAAACATGGAATGTTATTAAAATATTATTTTCTAATATGATAATTGTATCTATACATTGGGATAAAAGTTGTGAATAGGATTAATTTAATTATGAAAATATGATTTACACAAGTTTATAAAATGAATTATTTGGTGCCCAATTAATTAGAAATGAAAACAAAATCCTTTTGAAAATATAAAAAATCATTTTATCGAAAACTATTTTTATAAGTTAATTAAATAAATTTTGATTTTTTTTATTGATATATATATATTATATAATAAATAAAATATCGAACATTCATATTATGTTTTTTCTAAATATAAGATAAGAATAGATCCAATTTTATGCATAAAAATATGTATTCTTCTAAAAGGTAATTTTACCATCTTTTAATGGCACACCTATTTTAAATCAAATATTTGACACTACTATAAATTTTATTTGAAAAACTAAACTTAATTTTTTAAATTATATCATGAAAAATATCTTAGGGTGAATTTTTTTTATTTTTTTGAGAAGTTTCATTTTTTTGATGAATAGTGAGCAACACGGAATTTTAATTGAGAACTTCATTTTCATCCAATTTATTTATATATATTTGTTATATTTTAAACTGTTTTTAAAGTGTAATTATTTAAATTATACATCAATAAATCCAACATAGGTCATTCGAGTCAATTTCATAATTAAATTTGATATAAAAACATTTCAAACTCTTGAACTTTTTACTTTAAAAAACCCAATGTTTCGTTCGGTCTATGAGAATAATTTAAAATTAAATTATAAAAATTCTATGAATGGAATTTATAAAATTTAATTCCATATTTTTAATCAGAATAATTTAAAATTTCTAGTAATTTAAACTTATTTTTTGACCAAAACAATTATTAGGGGTAATTAAAATTAATTACAACGATTAAGGTTAAAAAGGGTTTACTTAGTGGTTAAACTTTAAAATTAACTGAAAAAATGACCTAGAAACTTTCCAAAAACCCGTTTTCTAGCCATATTTCTACCATTCCACAAATTTTATCAAAATATTTGTGTTAAAGAAGCCTCTCATTTGGTAAAAATGTGGTTACACCTAACTTTCTTTTCAAAAATACCAAGTGTGTTGTCTCTCTCACTTATAAAAGGACTCCATATCTCACACTATCTTCACACCTCTCAAGAATTTTGAATCATGCAAGCCCTCCCAAATGACTCACGTATTGCTGCCCTAAAGTATTAAATAATATGAATGATTTTCTTGGTTTTCAGTATGTCAATTGTGCTTTTTACTAAAATTAATGTCTATTTTAAATAAAAAGACACTCTTGAAGTCATATCAATCACACCATTCATAGTATTGAGTTTTTATTGAATCATACGTGTCAAAAAAATACTCATGCATCATTTTCTTTAAGTATTAAGACAATCCAAATGTGTTTTCTCAGTTTTAAGTATGCCAGCTTTATTTTTTACTAAAATTAATGTCAATTTTAAATAAAAATAAGCACTTAGATTATGTTAATGCAGTATAGAATAGATAATATTATAAGTAAACACATAATATATTAAAAAAACTTTACCTTTTCATTGAATTATTAGTTTCAACCTCCAAGTCCTATCTCTCACGAGCATGAGAATATTTGAACAAACCACCCCGACTCGAACAAGGAAATCCACTTCTATAAGAAAAAAATTGTCATGTGAGTAATACTAAAAATAATAAAATAAACATAAATATAAAATAATAAACCACTTATATAGAAGTCACATATTCATTCTATGTGCGTACATTCTTCCATTAAGTGTGCTACCCATTTGTTTCTAAGAAAATCTATATTTTCTTGTGAATATGATTCTTTTTTACAGTCATAGTAGTATTGGAAAAATATAATTACACAAAGTATTGATAAAAATTTTAAATTAAATAGTAATTATATTTGAAAATACCTCTTTGGGGATGATAGTTTTTTGATGTAATATGATCTCTCTCATAAATTTACAAACATTATAATCACAATCTTTTCCATTTGTTTATTTCAGACAATGCAGAAACATTTAGAAGAATAAGTATTTTTTATATGTATTTGTATAGTGAAATATTATTATATATACCATGATACTTGTTCAGTCGTAGTAATTATCATGGTCCTCGTGCTTATCCCCTAGCCTCATTCCTTGTTTTTCATGATATGTTTGCATTGCCAAATCATAATAGAATACTTATTACAACAAAATCTTAATTATGTAACTTGATTTTTAGTTTTAAAACCTTAGATATAGTGTATTGCAAATTGAAAAATTCTATCATGTGTGGTTGGTTTTTGGGATATTCATGAATTGAATCCAATAAATAAATCTTTGGAGCATCCTAATTAACCGTAATGAGAATCCAATGTTTCCTAAAACACAAAAAAGGAATAAGTAATGAAAGAAATAAAAATATATTTGATATTATTAAATTTTAGAGCTTTCCCTTTTATAATTGGTATTAAGAAGAGTCTGTTATCTGTAATTTTTCTTTCAAACAATTGGACCAGACCTTCCACTATTTCATCCTCCTTTCTGGAATCTATTTTTGGTTGTTCTGTTGAGGAGATATGAGGACTAAAGAGTCCAAATTTATTTCATGATGAAATCCGTTAAATTGATTTTGATATACACACCTACCAAAAATTTGAAATGTATTTAGTCATAATTAACATAGTATATAAACTGTTGGAAAATAAAATCAGAAAAACATACCTCATGTATACATTTATAACTGATTCTCTAATCCAATCATAGTCGAGGATTTCACTTACATTCTCAACACCAATAAAGTCTTGAAATTCCTCTCCATACATATTTTCTTCAAAGTAAACTATATGAGTATGGACATTTTTTATCTTTTTATTGACATGAACCTTCAATTTTAGTAAATTTGGATATAGAAATGGTGGGATAAAGGTTATTTCAGTAGATATTTTTGATAGGTTGGTCAAACCATCAGATTTTTTTAATCTGGTTTTTGATTAACCACCTTACCTTTTTCTATATCTAATAAAATTCATCAGTTCAAACCTTTTATCATTAATTATTAAAGGTTTATATTTAAAAATAAATTAGAAATTAATACCTCCTGGTCAACATGTTTTTACAAGTTGTGACCGCCATGTGATGAGTGTTCCAATAGATTATTCAGACTTATAAATATATTATTCATCAATTTGAAAATATAGCGCAACACTCATCTCATGGGATACACTAATTGTCACTCTCACATGACCTGTTGGAAGTGGTCTATTGTGTAGCATGTGATTTTGGATGTTAAACATCTTATCCCTCATTACAAGGTGATCGGTGGGTGTTGATAGATATAAATCATAGTCAATATCACCCTATAGAATATTATTATAGGAAAGGTATTTGTTTCTATTTGATTCACATTTTATAGAAACAATTATTAGAACATTGATTACCTTGGATAAGATAGGTTTTTGAGGGGAATGGATCACCTCAAATCTAGCGGGGGTGGGGTGGTATTTTCATGTGATGGATTTTCTTGAGTTGATTCTTCTATTTTCCTCCCCCCCCCAACAAAAGTTTCTAGAAAATCTCTCTTCCATTGTAATTGTTCTTCAAGGGTATAAATTATTTCTATCGTCTATTACATTTCATCACTTTGATCCTCTTCTTTTTTTTAAATATGTTCAGGGTGTCACCCCAAAATCCACACCTCTGATGCAGCCATATTTTTCTAGCTGTTTAAAGCCACCGACAGTAGTTTTTTATCCAGTATAGGTGTTGTTTATTCCTGTGACTATTTCAGATAGAAAATATAAAAAAAATAAGTTATCATTTTTATGTATATATAGATTTAATGGAAAAAAATTATTATTTCATCCTTACACATATTCCCCCACACCTTTTGTGTGTTTTTATCTATTAGTATCCCATATTTATTTACATGTGCCTCCTTCCATAGCACATGGCATGGAATGGAAGTGGATTTGGATTTGGAGGCTTCAATATGGATATAAGTAGAGGATTATAAATATGTTTTTGTTCCATATCACATAAAATTATGATGGTGGATTTAAAATATGTACCTTTTATTGTGAAGCATACCCCATCCTTACTTTATGGTAGGGGTACATTGGTTTTTCTTCATATTCCTTATTTTCAGTACTTAGTTTATGTTTCATAAATAAATAACTATCAATTGAAGTGGTGAATTAATTTATCATAAAACAACATATTACTAGCCACAATGTAGCTAAAAATACACATTCTCACGACAACCAATAAATGCATCCCATGCTTCTTGGGTTATCTGGTGTGCATAGATAAGAGGTGGGTGTGTGTTTAATTTTCCATCATCATCTTTAAGATAATGTATCATTATAATTTTGTGAAATCCTCTGTGAATCCATCCTACAAGAATTAATACATATTTTTTATGGGAGTCATCTACTACAGATGAACTATACAAGGGATGATTAAGAGTAATTCAATGTTTTATTATTTCATTTTTTATTAAGATAAATAAATGATATCATAATATTATTGTAATATCTTCCCACATCAGTGTCTTAAGCCTGACCACAACATGGTACCATGAATCTACATCAATTAGCACGCGTTTCCAAGTGACAATTCCAATGTAACTACTGAACATGGGCTTATTGGGGTTAACATGATGGCCCCACACATTCCATCCAAAATCGTATTTGATTCCTTGGATTTTTTTCTTAACTGATTTTTTATAACACTATCAAACTACGGTGCTCCTGTTTTTTCTACTTCACTATTCCATCATCGCCTACCATTTTCTCAGATTCAACATCGTCAATTTATTCCTCTAGAGCGGTAGCATCGACATGTGAAGATGTTCATTGTACCTCTGCACTGGGAGTAGCAATATGTTTAAAAACCTATTATTCTTTAGTATTTGGATCACCAACACATACAGAAGGTCATTATTCCTCTTCACTACGAGCAGTAGCAGGTTCAGAGATGTATTTTTCCTCAATATTGGGAGTATCAGCACATGTATAATTCATTATCTAAATAAGTGGTTTAATATTTAAATTAGAGTACATAATTTGTAGAAACTAATGGATAATATCAGGAGTTAACATGATGTATATTACAAAAAATATATAACCTGATTGTTGAACTCTCTTTTTTTAATGGCTAAAGGGATTTGAGCCCTCTATAAACTATCAAAACTCTTCATTATGGTCTCCTATGACATAAAAAAATTTATCTATATTGGTACCACTATGAAATGATTGTGATTTCCCAATGAAAGGTTCATCCTCAATTGAATTTTCATATGACCCTTCAGTGTTTTCAGTCGATAACAGAAAATTTGACCACTTTCAGTTTGTGAGATCTAGAACATAAAATACATATACTCCCTATGACGCCATTATTAATAGTTTTTATTTTTACCATTTCTTACGGAAATCAACTTTTATGAATCTCAATTTACCTATTTTAATATAACTCTTATTATCAACCCACATTCATTAAAAATCAGCACTTGGAATGTTGTATAATTCAACTCCCATATTTTTTAATGATGCCAAAGTATGACATATTCACACAAATTTGATTTTTTTTCTTAGTACTAGAAACATACATCGTTTCATCCTCAAGTGTAACTCCACTATTTTTTATGGAACTGTCTTCATCGTGTTTATTTTTATAGAATGTATAACCATTAATTACATAAACATTATAAGATAATACATACACACTTTGTCCTCCGGATAGCCATCGAAGTCGTTCTAAAAATGAATCTGGGTTTTCATATGACTCCTTAAAAATATAGTCCCAAAACCATCTTATAAACTGTTGATTATGTGTATTTGATATCCATATTTCAGCCCTTGATGGATTCATATGCCTAATAATTTCTTTGTGGGTTTCAACATATAGGGAAACCTCCAAACTGTTATGAAAAATGTAAAGGTGGGCGTACTTCTGATCTTTAATATGATTGTGACAACATCTCTTCTAGAAATTTCTTCACCTGTAAGCTGCCTAGTGTGACGAGATTTCATTAAACCAATTCTTTCTACACCAAATAGGTATTCGGTACATAATTCAACACCTTCTTCAACAATATATTTATCTTCAAAAAAACCTCCATCTGACTTTTCTTTTTTACATACCCTTTCAAAATATTCATATACCATTAAATGGGTTACATCCATCTACAGTGTACAGGACCACATAGTTGAATCTCTCTCACCAAGTGAACTATCAAATCAACCATCATATCAAAGAATTTTTGTGGGAAGAATATTTCCAATTCACATAATATGACAGAAATTTCCCTTTCCATAGTCGATAATTTCACTCGGTATATAACATTGTTGCATATAGATTTTAAGAATAAATTGAGCTTGGTTAATGTATGAAGGGAATTATTGGTCAAAATGAAATTTAATGCTATATGAATTATGTCTTGCATAAAAACATGGAAATCATGTGATTTCAGACCCTTTAAATTTAAATATGTCATAGACATGATTTTTTTGATATTTGATAAATACCCCTCTGGAATTTTTACATCATTAAATAAGTCACAAAACTGATATCTCTCCTTCCTAACAAGATTGTAAGTAGTTAGAGGAAGAAAAGTTCATTTTTCACCCTTAATGGTTGGCAACTCTTCTCATATTCCCATGTCAACCATGTCTAACTTAGCCTTAATTTTATCCTTTATTTTTTCAGGTGAATTTAGAAACATGTTGATGACACTATCATATACATTTTTTTCAACATGCATAACAACAAGAAAATATATGACATATAGAAAATTCCATTATGGTAATTCAAAAAAACTGATCACTTTTTCCAACTAGTTTTTATAATTTTTTTTGAAAATAGTTTACCAAAATCATTTTCTACATATTTTAATTTCTCAAAAATTTGATCATCTATTAGTGTAGATGGTGTTAATCATTATTTTTAAATTCTGTGAAATGATGTATTCCAATATTGGTATTTATTTCCTCGGGTTAGAAATCTACAATGACCTAAAAAAATGGTTTTCAATGAATTTTTCCACCTAATTTACTATGTACCTTGTTAGAAAATGGGACACCCTTGGGTTCCTCTAGTGTTATATCCTTAAAAATTTATATAAGAAAGAAAATTCCTTTATCGTCCTGTACAACATGGCTCTCGATGTGAAATCTTCATTTATGTAGGCATCATACAACTTAACACCCTAATCCCATAATAATTTCAAATATTTGATCAATATATCAAAATAAACATCAATATCATTACTTAATTATTTAGTTCCTAATATAAGCATAGATAACATGATTTGTTTTCATTTAATGAAAAAAAATGGTGGAAAGTAATAATTTACCAACATAACTGGCCATATATTTTGAGTGCTTATTTGAAAACCAAAAGGATTCACTCCATCTACATATAACATGAGACAAAGGTTTCTTGACTTATTTCCAAATTCAAGATACTCGTGATCAATTTTCTTTTACTAAATAGATTCTGTCGAGTGTTGTAGTTTCCCATATTTATTTCTTCTATTTGTGTTCCATGCCTATTATCCTATAGTCCCCTTAATTATATATAATCACCTAAACCTTAGAATGATTTTAAAATACCATACAACTTTCATAGGACCAGATTCATCTTTCTTGTATCGAGAAGAGCCACACTTTGGGAATTCTATATGTCATTTTTGGTCCTTGAAAAATATTATACAATCATTCAGGTAGGCATGTATTATTTCAGAGATCATACCCATCGAGCGTAGAATTCATTTGACATTTTATGTTTTTCTCAGGAGATCATTTTATACAAGGATAATGTCATTAAATAGAGGAAATAGTTCAATAAAACTAGTGTCACTTCATATGTTGCCTATTTTAAAATTATACAACTTCAGTATGGTTGACATTGTTGTATATTTTGTGCAACCAGCATGCAATGGCATCTTTGCATAACTTTTTAACTTCTCAAACAAATATTTGGAAATCACAAAGTTCATATTCAGATATCCTTATCATTTCCCCAATATGATCTTCGTCATCATTTATATCTGTAATCACATCCTCAATACAGTATTCTCCATTTTCTACACTTTTAATCATATCAGATAATCCATAAAATGAAGTGTTATCCCATCCACTAGCTATATTCTCTTTTTCCCCATGTTTATTCCGACATTTATAACTTTGATCTATTCTATAAAAGATCAAGTTCTCTTCAAAATCCTATAGACTAATTATTCTTGAATAACAATAGTGTAAACTTGGAAAAATGATTTGAGAATGGTCATATGCATGATATTTTTCAAACTTTTTGAACTCTTACACTCTATCTTCGTACTCTTTTGTTAGACGATTGGCATCCATCCATTATTTATTTATATCTATCCTATTTTATTAGATAATATTAATATTTAACAAAATAAATAAAAAAAGGGGTCTTTCAAAGAACGGGAACTCAACATTTGAATGATAGTTATTATTGTATTTTTTGCGTAAGACTCATCCCCTTAGAAGGTAACACCAAACCAGAAAGAAGATTTAATTATAGAGGACTCCCCTAATTTAAACAATTCTGGTGATATTGGATGCAATGAAGGTTTAGGAGTTACAATGGGGTAAAACATTAATTCACCTTTTTTAGGATTGAGGTCAAGATGGATATCATATGGGTTGGATAGAGTTAGTTACATGCCGTTTCCATGGTATTATTATGAATCTACTTGTCCTCCTTATATAATTAAATGGTTTTAATAATTATATAAAAATATAAACTTAAAATATTATGGAAAAACTATATTTCATATTTCCATTGAAAACTATTTATATAATCACACTTGAAATCCTATTTAAAAAAACCATTTAAACAAATTCCTTTTTAAAATAACATAGCCTTTTTAAAATATACAAATCAATTCTAAGTACTCTTTCACAAAACCATAATTCATTTTTTAAAGAATTCAACCCAACTTCATGACCCAACAGTCTTAATCATTTAAAATGAGTCACAACCCTCTATATTTTCCAAATTTTTATTTAAAACTTCAGACACCTATTATTAAAATAAAACCATCGTTAAATATTATTTCAAAACTTTCACATCCCTTTATGAAATCCAGTTGAGTGAGTTGACAAACACTTGGTATGCAACCTAATTCCAGGCTAAGTGTTTAAATAATTTTAAAGATATTTAAAACCAAAAAAGGGTATATTGAATACATATTATTTTCTAAGAAATATTTCAAAAGACATGAATCATTTTAAAAGATCCACTTAACCATTTTCACAAAGACATAAATCTTGGATATGTGCTTTATAAAAGATGCATGAATGAAGAATAACCAACATTTTATAAAATATAAGTCTATAAAAGATTTACACATGATCCAAAATATAATGGTAAACCAAAAATAAATTTATTTGAAAGAGAGGCACTTTATAGTAAATATATTAAAATAAAACAAAACGAATAATGTCTCTTTATGCCCTATGGGGACCTCTATACCCCATTATCACTGTATCGTTAACAAGTGACTATGGAAAACCACTATAAAAGTGTGACCCGTTCCTTTTACCTATATCATAGAAAACTAAGTCTATATATGAACCAATTTTTATATGTATGGTGTGAACAAAATTGACTAGTAAGATATCATCCAATATTTTATACGATTCATTTTTTAAGACAAACCAAAAAATTCTAGTTTTATGGAAAATAATTAAAATAACTTTATTACATAGGATTGAGTAAATAAAATTAATATATATTTTTATTTTCAAAAAAATATAATTTACCAAGATACAATCATCACATGAGATAAAAATAAAATATCAAGCATCAACCACTAAGGGGTACTTACCAAAGGCCTAAGCAGATAATCTAAGTTGAAAAACGAAGGAAATCATTGCACTAGAATTTTGTTACAATGAAAATGAAACAAAATAAACTCACCATTAATGGACTCATCGAGAAGGAAATTCCAGTATCTAGTGTGAGACATAATATAGGGGTACTATAAATGTGTGACCATAATATTATAACTCATGTCTCTATAATTATCACATCTCTACCTAAATATTACTATGATGTTTTTCTAAAATCCCTACACTAATAATCGATCAAATACATTTATAAAACTATTATGTCAACACGGTATAAAATCCATTGAAGCATCCACTTACACATCAACACCCATAATTAAACATGACAAAATTTCAAATATATATTAGAAAATAATACATATAAAACACCTAGATTCATCCCAAATCAATCATTAAAATGTTAATCAAAACCCAATCAGAGATCCCACTTTCACTATATGTTCCAACTCAAAAGTTTTTTATCTTATTTTTATGTTGAAAATTTTATATTTTATCCAAACTACTCACCAAAATCACTCCTTTATAATACCTATCATGATACTTTTCACCTAAAAAATCCCTATAATGTTTCTAATACATCAAACCAGCTCAGCCAATCATGTTATGAAATTTAAATCAATCCAAATTCAGTCATTTTGATTGTACAAAATTCATATACTACTACACATATAAAATTATCAAAATTTTAATAGAATAGGCCTAAAAAACCAATCAAACACTTTACCAATAAAAAATTCATTGTCTCACACTAATGAATCAAACCAAACACAAAATTTATACACTAAAATTATTTTAAACACTGAAACACTATAATTAATCTTTCTTTATTTAAGAATTCAAAATAAAATAAGAAAATTCCTTGTATTTGGAGGTTCAGCGGCAGCAATAGGGTATGGTTGTAGCGGAGTCAAAGTAGGCGGTGACGGTAGTGGCAGCGGAGGCTGGGAAGGGGTTCACAGTGGAGGTGGGGTTCTTGGGGGATGTGGGTTCATGGAGGAGGAGGGGTTCATGGTAGAGGGGGGTTCAGTGGTGGAGGTGGGGTTCGACAGCAGAGGTGGGTTTCATGGAAAATGTGGATTCATGGTGGAGTAGGGGTTCAGGGTGGAGGAAGGGGTTCAAAGCAGAGAAGGGGTTCACGGTGGAGGTGGGGTTCGGCTGACAGAAAAGGTGGGGTTCATGGTGGTGGTGGGTTCGTAGTGGAGGAGGCATTCGTGGTGGAGTTGGGGTTGGGCGGGTTGTAGCGATGGGGTTCATGATGGAGGTTGGGTCCATGGTAGAGGAAAGATTCACAGTAGTGAAGGAGGGATTCGTGGTAGTAGATTAGGGGTCGGGGTAGAGGAGGCGTTATCATAAGAGGAGGGGTCAGCGGCAGTAGAGGAGGGTTCAGGGCAGAGGAGGGGTCTGTGGCTACAGAGGAGGGGTAGGCGGTGGTAGAGGTCAGATTCCATGAGAGCCTGAGGCATGTGAGAGAAGAAGCTGATTGTTAAGGTTCATTTATAAAATTAGATAATTATTTTATTAATGGTTGTTAAATAGGGCTGATAAAGGTATGTTTTATCAGTGATGAAATAGAAAGCGTTGGTAAAGATAGGAATTTTTCAACGCTAAAATTATAGCGCTGATAAATACCTAGCTTTATCAAAGCATAAAAAGCACTGATAAAGATATAATGTTATTAATTTATTTATATTATTATATATATTTATAAAATTATATATATAATAAATAAATACTTATGTATTTATAATTATAATTATAAATAAATATATTTACTATTTTTATTTATTTATGTAATAAATATGTTTATATAATTATATATACTTATAAAATTATATATATTTCTTTATTTGTAATTATAAAATTATAATAAATACATTTATTATATATATAATTATATATAATAAATATATATAATTAATATATTTATTATATATAATTATAAATATATATTTATTCATATTTATAACTATAAATTTATATATATTTATTTAAATAATTATAAAATTATAATAAATGTATTTCTTATATTTATAATGTTAAAAATATATATAATTAAATAAATATATTTATAAAAATATAAAAATATTTATAAATAAATACAAATAATTATAGTTATAACTCTTAGTAAATATATATATTTAAATAATTATAAAACTATAAAAATTATATTAATTATATATATTTATATAATTTGAAGTTGGGGGCTTACTCGAGTGGTAAAGGCACCTTGTAATCCTACATCAGAACCGAGTTCAAATCCAGGTACGAGCGAATTTCCTCAGGCATGTGGTGATGCAGGCATGACGCATACCTGATTACGTAGATAGTATGATGCATTCTGGACATTTCATTGTGCCTCTGGGTCATGTATTGGAATTCATTCCCATTGGGCCTTTGGGTGATGTAATGAAAAAATAAGTCTTCATTGGTGGGCTATCCCTTGGGGGAGATAGCCAGCCTTTCTGACCTGTATGTGTGGTGTGTGTGTCTTTTTAATGTAATTGTGCCCATAAGCACCTAATATATATTTATTAAATTCTAAGTATAATAAATACAGTTCTTATAATTTTATAATTATATATATATATATTAATGGTTTGAGACTCAAAGGCCTCTTTATTGAGATAGTAAAAGAAAAGGGGTTCATAAAGTTTATCATATAATGACCCCATGGGCCACAGGAAGTAGAAGAAAAAGTCATTATCCATTCCTAGAGTGAGTGCTCATATTATGATGCTTCATATCTTGAGCTCTAGAAACATCTTCATGCTTTTCTCCATCGTCCTCACTGCTAGTTGTAGTAAGAATATCAAATGAATTTTGTAACTTAACATTACGTTTTACCTTCTCAATTTGATACTTAGAACTTTGGATTGGTACACTTTGATCATTTGGGGTAATTACATCCATGCTTTGAGCACCTTTAGTTGGTCCAACATGGTTTCTAATTCCACTATCCTTCTGAGAAGGGGTCACCTGTTGAAGACATATAGCATAAGATCATTGCAATTGGTTTCTCGGAGGGTAAGCCTCACCAGCCAAAGACACCTATTGGAGCCTAGAATCTACTACAATAGAGGACAGTGGGAATTTGGGAACTGGAAGGGGGCTATAATTTAGGTGGTAATAGGATAGACCTGTGTAGTTCCATGAGGGTTATAGTCAACTAGGGGATACCCATATTAGAGCTTAGGTGTAGCAGGAGAGGCCCCATGATAGAGTCTAGATTTTACAGCAAGGGGAAGTTGTGGGAGTTTGGGAACCACAATAAGAGGAGCCAACATTTGGATGATTCCATGAAGGCAAGAATCACCCAATGGAGAACCCTATTGGGACCCAGTTGCAGTAGGAGAGGCTTGTTCGTGATCAGAAGTGGAAGCTGACAAGTCCATCCTATTAGTGTTTCCAATAGGGGTTCTCCTTTATTCCATTCTGTACTATTTTTGGAATTATAAAAGGAATCCATCTTCTTATAATAATTATAATTCATTTTCTCTCTTTTTCTTTTGATTTTCATCAAGGTAGTTGCCTCCAACTTAGTCTTTCCTTTACGGAATGAAACTAAAAGTTACTCCTACCTCAGCCTGTTATCAGCCTCAGTCTGTACTGAGACAACTTTCTAAAAATGACTTTCATAAGATTCATATTCACTTTAAGTATCTTATAATCCATAAATAAGGGCCTACTTTAAGGGAAGGCCCACATGAGCTGGTATAGTCTCTTCTACCAAATCTACCCATATAATAGAGGGCTTGTCAATAAGTTGATGAGTGAAAGAATCTATTGGGGGGACTTTCAAAGAATCCAATCGATTCTATTGATTAGTCTTAAACCCCATTAATCCTTGACCCATCTAATTAGTTTGTATAAACCTATAGTATATCCTAGTGTGAGAGTTATGGGTGTCTTCATTCCTAACTTGATCATTAGTTTGAGCAAGAGTCTCCTCCAAGGACTTGTTACCATCCTTCCTCCTACAGTGTATCTTCTCATGGACTTTCAATTAGCATCTAGCACAAATAATTCTTGCTCGACAGTTAGATCTCTAGTGTCCAATTATGTAATAATAATCCAAGTACAAAGGTAGTTTTTCAAAATTATAAGAAATACAATTATTAAAATTTTATGATTATTTAATTATATATATATATACAATTATAATTATAAATAATTATTTATTTATTTATAATTAAAAATTTAATAAATATTTATTTATTTATAGTCATAATTATAAATATATTTATTTATTTATTTATTTAAATAATCATTATATTATAATAAATATTTTTATTATATTTATAATTTTATTAATATATATAAATAATATATTTATTATAATTTTATAATTATTTAAATATATCCATATTTATTTGTAATAATAATTATAAATATTTTTATTTATTAATAAATATTTGAATATATTTATAAATATATTTATTTAATTATATATATTTATAACATTATAAGAATTATAAATATATATTTATTAAAATAATTATAAAATTATAAAAAATATATTTATTATACTTATAATTTTATAAATATATTTATTATATTCATGCTCACTGGGCATTTGGGCCATGTACTGAATAAATAAGGCTTGATGGATGGGTAATCCCTTGGTAGATAATGGCCTGCCTTTCCGACCTATGTGTGTGGTGTGTGTGTATGTTTAATGTAATTATACCCCCAAACACCTAATATATATAGCTTTATAAGTATAATAAATATATTTATTTTAATTTTATAATTATTTACATATATATATTTATAATTATAACTCTAAGTAAATATATTTATACATATTTGTACAAAATTATAAATTTATTTATTTATTTATTTATTTATTTATTTATAAAATTATAATAGACCTGAATTCAAATCCAGGTGGGGACGAAGCTCCCCTGGAAGGCGGTGACGTAGGCCAGACACAGACAGGTGGTGACGTAGGCAGCGATGGAAGCATGATGCATACAAATGGTGATTTGGGAATGATACAGTCATGACGTTGCACTGGGCCTTTAGGCCAGTTTGTGGGCATTTGGACTATGTAATTGGCTCCATACCCACTAGACCTTTGGGCCATGTACTGAATAAATAAGGCTTGATGGGTGGGTTATCCCTTGGGGGCTATGGCTTGCCTTTCCGGTCTATGGTTGAGGTGTGTGTGTGTGTTTAATGTAATTGTGCCCCCAAACACCTAATTTATATATAATAGATATATCTATTGTAATTTTATAATTATTTATATATATAGTTTAATTATAATTACAAATAAATATATTTAAAAATTACTTATATTTAATTAAGATTTTATATTTATAAATATAATAAATACATATTATTTAAATATATTTATTGGTTTTTTATAAGTAGTTATGAGAATAGATTCACAGGTTTAACTTGAATGAATCATATACCTATTAAATTATATAGATAATAAAAAATGAGTCATCACATATGGACAATGTGAATAACAATAATAAGGGTGTAATGTATAAATTAACATTAATTCATGATGAATATATAATATATACACATCAATTATACTAACGCATCAATATATTTATTGACCAAATTCATTGGAAACATATATTTATTGAAATATATATATATATATATATATATATATAAATTATTTATATATAAATATAAATATAATAATTATATTTATTATTTAATAAAATTTATTATAATCTTATAATTATTTAAATATATATTTATAATCTTATAAATAATTTTTAAAAAACATTATATATATATATAAATTATTAAAAAAAATATTAATTATAAAGATGCGTTTTTTATTTAATGTGTAGAAATAAAAATATATTTTTGAATATAAACATAATAATTTTATATAAAATTAATAATATTTTTTATTAGAAACTTTTATGAGGGCTAATAATAGCACTGATAAAGAGTACACCTTTATCAGCGTTTTTTTAGCATTGATAAATGGAAGATTTATCAGTGCTTTTATCTAGTGCTGATAAAGGCCCCCTTTTATCACCCTTATGCCGATCTATGGAAGTGCTAGCCCACAACTATAGCCACCACCAAGGGTTGAAAATTTAGTTGTATGTGATGATACATGTACTTTTGGAGACCAGAAAAAAGGAGAACATGATTCATTTCATTATATTTTTCCATCAATAAGGCTCAAACTAAAGGTAATTATCCTGTATGGGGAGATGTAACAATCATTCGTATAATAGATGTGGTTCATAGACACATGGATGGATGATTGTGGATGTACAAGGAATAAATTTTTCCCTAAAATTTTTTTCTGAAAGGGCTATATATGATTGAATTAAATGTGAGGATAGTTTCCATTTATGCTTATCATCCACTAGATAAAAGTCAGTACCTAAAGAAACATAATTTGTA
The DNA here is from genome assembly GCA_963277665.1 of Viscum album. Classification (NCBI taxonomy): domain Eukaryota; kingdom Viridiplantae; phylum Streptophyta; class Magnoliopsida; order Santalales; family Viscaceae; genus Viscum; species Viscum album. The sequence continues at coordinate 391,800,471 of OY728147.1, read as the reverse complement.
ACCAGTATGATTTCATTGGTCATAATTTTAGAGATGACAAAATAATCGACCAACTATTTTGGATTTCAGGATCCTAATCTGAGATTTAATGTTCCACCATGAGGAAAAGGTGGTTTTTAAGGTAGGGGTGAGGTTAGGAATATGCTTTGTGCTATGCTTTCAGAAAATATTCATATAAGGGGTTGTAGAAGTTAGGTTCAGTGTGTTGTTTTAAGTTCGGTTTGGTATTTTAGCATTTAAGTTAGTTATTTTTTATAGTTGTAGTAGGTTAGGGTTTGTTGGATTTACTAGTAGAGTATTAAATAAGGGACATGTTGGAAGCTAGGTGACACAACATTCCTTTTTTCATTGCATCTAGTTGTTGGTAGTTATGTATTGGGAGGCCTTTCTTGGGCTACAAGGAAGTGGTCTTCTAAGGAAAATACATCTTCCCGAATTCACTCTTTTTTTCCTCTCCTTCTACCATAAAACTATATGGTTATTCTTAAAATTATCTATAATTATACTAGTTTAGTTTTGTGTTATATATTTTTTCTCTACCCTCTCCCTCTCTCAACACCTTTGACGTAAGAATAATCCATGGAAAATTCAATCAGTGATGATCTGATTTTTTGAAGATATATTATAAAGTAGAATTATTTCATGAACAAATACATTAGAATTCATTGAATAAACCTACATTTATAATCATTCACACAAAAGAAAAATTTTGGAATCCAAAATAATCCAAGAAAATATAAAAACCAAAAATAAAAAAAAAGATTCCCTGGTTTCAATATGATTTTCTTCCCACACATATCTTACTAATGGAAAATTGGTGGAGTTTGAACCTCAATAATATCAGCAGGCTCAATACTTGAAACAAAAAGGAAATGATCAATTTATTCTCAAATAACACAGTTCCCAAATAAATAAAAATATACATGATGCTTCATTAATATAAATATAACATTTATAAAGTCTAGAGAAGGTAAGGGATGTTTTAGATATACAAAACATATAATCAGTAGGAAATCCTGAGAGGTTTATATGAGACCAATTTTTTACAATAGAATTATTTTTATTGTAAATGGGGTGGAGAATATAATGAGAAATTATTTTTTGAAATTTTCATGCATTTAAAATAATAGAAAATTCCTTTATTCCTTTTCATGATGTTTGGCGCATCTTTTAGTTTTAATCTCATTCAGTGAACTTAGAGTTTCTTCATTAATTACTTTCTGATTTTTTTCAAACTTATATTCCCACCTAGAAAAAGAAATCATAAACTCAAAGTGAAGAAGTAAAAAAATTATATATTATTAGTTTATTAAAAAAACAAACACTGTGAACTATAAAATCATTGAATTAAATCAATTCAAAAGCAACATATCGAAACAAATATGAATTTAGAGATTGATCATTTAATTTTAATAAATATGTGGTTTTGAGATAGTATAAAAATAACCTAAAAATGGTCTTATACAAACTAGAATGCTTTTTTGTTTATAATAATTTTTTATCTTCATGGATGAATGAGTTTTTAAAACTCTAATCAGAATATTTTTAAATAAAACACTAAAAAAATTATTTTCTTATTCTTATTTTTAAAATAAAAACTAAAAAAATTAACTAAATTTTATTAAACTTATATTCTTTTTTTAAACAATAAATTTTTATCCCAAAAAAATTGACACTTAATAATGTGAATAACTTAATCAATGCTAAATAAACATTAGTTCGACGCTTTTCCACCTCTCTACCTCCACATCATTAGTCAAATAGATGTGGCTTAAAAAATTACTAGGATAGCATATAATAAATCAACCTTCAGGTAAAATAACCAAGACTCAAACATGAATGTTGGATACTCTATAAATGTTAAAATATAGAAATATATATATTTTTATTGATTTTCCTAGACCATCAAAAAATTAATACAAAATAAACTAAAGATACCAATGTATTTTTCCCTCAAATGACATAAACTTTTAGGAAAATTTTTCCCCATTAAAAAAATAATAAGGTGTGGATAGTAAAAAATAAATTATAATGTACTTGGAGACTCAAAACACATGGGATCAATAAAGAAAATACACCAAAAAAACACTAACTATAAAACTAATTTTTAAAATGAATTGATTAATTTCAATATCAAAATAAATATCAAGAATGAGGTTGACTATGAAAGGTATGGTGATATCATTGGGAGGGTTGAATCAATCATTATTAGTTTTTATAATTTCTTATATTATCATTTCTTACTAGTTTGGTAAAAGAATTCACTTTTCTTTTATATCTAAACTTATAAATGAAAAAATGAAAGAAATCAATAATAACACAACACGTGATTTTTTCTATGTTTGTCCTAATATTGGGTACTTTATTCTTGGTGTAGTTGGTATCATCCAAGTCACACAAAATCCACTTAGATCATAAAGATATCACAAGGTTTAGTAACTCATTAAAAAAATATAACAATTATCTTAAAAAATGAGTATTTTAATGTTCTTCAAAAAGATATATAGTCCTCCCAACCATTATTCTATCATACAGAAAAACTCAATATCATATTTACATGCATTTTATGACAAAGTCCTAAATATTTAATTATCAATCATCAAAAATTCATTCTTGTCTAATAGTAAAATTTTGAATTAATTTTTATCCTTAAAATCATATAATTAGTTGAACTACTATTATAAATTTTCTCTAAAAACTATCACAAAATGACTTTTATTGGTCATTTAATCAGAATCAATACTATTGAATAGAATAATCACATGCCATTAAAACTAGAAATTGATTTTTCAAGTATATCATGTTTTTTTCATTCATAAATAATCCATCTTAAATAGTTTATAATTCTTTTGAAAACACTTCTAAAAATAATATCCTTATTTCACTGCAAAAGACATTTGAAAAATTATCAAAGTAAAAAATATCACATTATGTATTTGCATCGAGTGGTTTCTGTTAGTTATTTTTTAGTTAAATTGAATATTGGTCCAAATACTTTTCCATGATTCCTGATATTACACACATACTAAAGGAGGATAGGTAAACATAGTAAATCCATTAGTGAATCCATGTAGTCAGTTTCAAAAAGGATGTCCTCTCACTACAAGAAGGAATTTTATTCTCAAAGTGGGATATTATTGTCCAAATATGAAATGGGTGATTACTTGGAGCTACCACATTAGGGGGTAGTCACTCTCCAATCACAGATACTTGAAAAAAGGAAGGTGTCCAGGGTGTGGTCACTCCCTAGTTCCTTTACCATTTTTGCATATTATTAATTAACCTACAAAAATACTAATATTTTAAGGAATTATGGATATGGAATAAATAATTGTTATCAATTCTTGTATTTATCTCATTAAAATTCACTAACATGACATTTTAGTGATTTTTTTGGGGGCCTATTTTGAGCTAAAGGATGAGTGAGAGATGCATTAAAAGGATGTACATGGTTGGAAAAACAAATTTTTTTCCTTGTGAGTTTTTTGTTAGCTATAGGATACAAACATGGATGGAAAAAAGAATCATGACAGTCAAGAAGATAATAGAGAATATTTTTCAAATGATATTGATATTGAAATAATTCTTGGATAGATAGATTCAAGGTTGGCAGATAAATAAAATATTCTTTTTGATAAATTACACCAGGTGAAAGAGATAATATATTTATTCGTGAGATATATAGAGGGAAAAAGTTGGAGAGAATCAAGGAGGTAGTTCTATAAGAGGAACTTTAATCATTTTCTAGAAAGTATTATAAAGTTATTCCTGTAATGATAAAGGTCACTAGTCTCATTAGTTCTCATGTTTTTTAAAGAATAAGAAGCAATTTATCTCTTGAGGAATCTTCTCTCCTAGATGGACTTTGGAGTGTATCATATAGAGTGGATTAGACTTTTTCAATTAGAGAGTTTCCTTTTGGTTGTCTAACTAAATCCAAATCATGCTTCTTGATTAATCAAACTCTTTAAAACTTGAAAATTTATTTTTCACATACTTTAAATTATAACAAGTCTCTATATTGGTATTCTTCATGAAAGAGTTTCTCTTGATGTTCATGTTGGGTATAAATCCGTACCTCCCTTATAGATGAATATGGGAAATAAAATTAGGTTGATCCACTATGGTACTTGAATTATCTACAATAATCATATATTGTGGATTAAAACATTGAGTAGTTTGAACTAGATTCATGAAGGGTACATGTTTTTCATGATATTTGTTATATAAACATGTTTATGGGTGGGTTAAGACATAATATCAAGAATATATTTTCAACTCCTGAAGCATTTAACAAGTAAAAGTTTCTCATTATATATAGGAATATTGGTAGTGGATTGGAAGGAAATTTTATACACCACATAGTTCAATGGTGATCAGTGGTGCCCTTGGTTCCTTTGAGAACTAGATTTATGGTAACTAATTAAACTTCTAGTGATAAAATGGTAGATAATAGTAGAATTGGTTTAATAAAGGAATTCTATAGTGGAGGAATGTTGTAATGGGGTTCAGTCCCACAACCTATAGGAAAAGGAAGAACTACAAAAAGTTCCTTTGTTTTTGTTATGTCCAAACTATTAATCCCACATGATGTTGTCCAAAATAACACCTAATGATTTTAGTGTGGGAAATATAAAAGATATCTCTAGATTAAGGGGAAGAAATAGTCATGTGTTATAGTTCATGGAGGAGTGATTCTAGAGTAGATATATAGAAAATCTAAGATATAGATATCTTGATTAAAATGGTGGAATTTAGAAGTATGGGTGAGGTGTGTGATGATTCACTGATTATTTTGATAAAACCTATTGAAATATCAATAGTTTTTATAATTGATGGTAGATAGAGTTACAAAATAATTTCTAAAACTTTTACAAATATTTTAAATGAGGGGGTTTGACTAATTGGGACATTTGGAATTAAAATGGTAGATTAAAATTGTGAAATTTATTGAGGTTTTTCCAAGGATTTGTTTTTAGTCAGAAAACAATTACAATTAAAAAAATTTCATAGGTTTTTGATACATGGGGTGGGGAGTTATTGAATTCTAGGAATATATTGGTTAAAGATTTTTTGTTTTATGTCAACCAATTATAACCACAAAACTATGGAGCTCTTATGGGAAGGGAAAGAGATTAAATTATTAGAGATTAATGAAACAAATTGTTCACCATAAATCTTGGTATATGTATCTCCTTTTATATCTATACTACTGTATTAGTGGTTTTAACAAATCTATATGATATCACTTGCAGATAATGAAGATTCGGTAAAAGAGTTTCAATAATTGTAGTTGGAGTCACTTCTTTTTGACTATAATACTTTATTTTAAGAACCACAGGGGTTACTAGAAATTCAATTGATGGGTCATACTATAACCTTTTTATAGGGGGATGTCCTGAGAAATACCAAGCCATAAAAATTGGTTCATTTCCTAAATGATAAGTTTGAATGATGGGAACAAGAAATATTGTTAACTAGAATTAGTAAACATAGAAAAAATAACTATTTTCATCCTATCCTTTTAGTTAAAAAGAATGATAATATCTAGAGAATGTTCCTAGACTATCATGGAATTAATAATATTACTATACAACATATATTTATTACACCTATGAAATAAAAATTATCGCATGAGCCCCATGGGAATAATATTTCTCCTAATCTAGACCTAAAATGTAGGTTCTAATAGATTAAGGTGTATGATGGGTATATCAAAAAGACTGTGTTCCATACGCATGAGGGCCATTAATAATTCCTTGTGATTCCATTTAGGATTATGAAATCCCCAACAACATTCTAGACCACAATGAATAAGGTGTTTCATTAATTCATGGGGAAGTATATTTTAGTTTTCTTCGATGAAATTATAGTTTATAGTAGGACATGTTTGGTACACTTGGTAAATTTATATAATAGTATTATAATATTTACAGCCCAGTCAATTTAAATTAAATATGAAGAAATATTTTTTCCTAACAGTTAGTGGAGTATAATATCCATATAACCTCTAGGATTTGGGTTTCTATGGGCTTGACAAATATTTAGTGTGTTTTTTGTTATCCCATACCACAATATTTGAAAGGTGTATATGGGTCTTACTAGAAATTATTTGATGTTTTTCAGTGGATATGAAATGATTTTCAAACTATTGATCGAGTTAACTAAGAAGTATGGTTTTAACTAGACTCTGGAAGCTATTCATGCATATGAGAAACTTAAAATACATCATGTTTCTACTCTTTAATAGGATTTTTTGAATATTAAATACTCCTTCAAAATATAATGTGACGCATCTAGAAGTGGGTTCAACACTATGCATATGTAAAAGTTACATCCAATTTCTTATTTAAACAAGGACTTGGTTGAGTAAAATCTCTTAAAATTTTCTTATGGACAAGAAGATATTCCATTTGTTTGGTTTTATATCATTAGATTTATAATTTTATGGTAAAATAGTTCATCATCTATAAAATCCATAAATAATTCAAGCATTTTCTTATTCAATTTTTCCACACAGGTGGTCAAAAATATTATTTTCTAAAGTGATCTATACACTTGGGAAGATTAATCAGGCTGCATACTCTCTTTAATGTGTGGATGCTAGAGAGTTAGAGGACCCGTCAGTGATTAAGCTACTTGATATAATAGTTCATGAGTAATTCTATGTAACAGCCCGATATTTTATGATAAGTATTCTTTTTAATTTATTTGATGTCATGTGTTTTATGCTACAAAAAGATTTTCTTGTGCTTTACGCAACACCGTATTAGCGTGCAGTATACACAACACTATTCTTAGATTGTGTTACACACAATTTCAAGTTCGTTTGATAATAGTCATTCTACGCAACATTGAGTATATATATATATATATATATATATTCAATGTATAAATGTAAAATGGTTGGATTTTGTTATAACAAAACAACAAAGGAGTCTTTCCCAACACGCAACCTTGACTTGGCTTGCATTACACACAATCGCTACCTTCCTCGATAGCGTGTGTTGTACGCAATACCGAGTTTTACTAAACAACGATATATTATTAAAATATTATTAGAACTAGCTTTTATGAATAGTAATACCCACTTTTTGAAATTTTATAAATTTTATCTTTCAAAATGGACTTCATTTTTGGATTCAGAAAATCGAAATTAGCCTAGGGTAAAATTTTGGTATTTTTCTGAAAACTTTCAATTTTTGATGAATAGTGAAAACATTGGGTTACTATTTAAAAACCAAATTTTTATTTAAATAATTATTTAATTTATTTTAGTACAAAACTTATAAATAATACCTATATAAGTTCAATGTAATTAATTGTAGTAATTTTATAATAATTTTAGATATATAAAAATTTTATTGAACTTTTCACCGTCTTTTACCCACCTCCTAGGAGAATTTGCAAATTTACATAAAACTTAATTTTACCACTTCTGTGAGTGGAATTTCAAAAATACTAGAGACTCGGTTGACATCATTAATTAAAATATGGTTCAATGAGATGAAAATAATTTTTGGTGAATAGTAACTTTTTAGTTTTATTTACCACGGTTAAAAGTAAATAGGGTAATTAAGGGTAAAAATGATATTATTATTACCCTAACACATGTCCTAATTCTATTGGTTAAGTTTAATTCAACAAAAAACAACCTTAGAAATAAAATATGACCATTTTGTCCCACTTGTATTAGATTAGTACATTTTTTATTAATTTATTTAAAGAAGGGTTAAAATAGATAAATCAAAGTTTAATAAGTAAATAATTTTTAATACAGGGTTATACATAAGATAAATTCGACTATAAATATTAATTAGAAAGATAAAATGAGTTCCCACATAAATGTATTTTATTTGAAAAGTTTATACATTAAATAATTTAATTTATTTATGACACAAAGATGATGCAGTAATTATCTTATTAATGAAATATTGACATAATTGATGTTATAAATACCCAAATAAATGTAATTTGAGGATTTTTATGAATTAAACTAATTTTATAGGTTACTATGACATTTTAGTATTTATTTAATTAAATTTTTTAGAACTAATAATTCTTTTATTATTTTCAAAAAAAATCTACTACTAAATAGTGTCAAAATTGACATAAAATAGTTTTTAAAACAAATATTATACTATTAATTGTTATTTTATTCCTAGAAATCTAAGGTTCTGCCAAATGACTTAGATAAGGTTATATATATTAATAATAAAAAACTTGGGGTTCTTTTGGCTTGTTATATTAAGTTTATGAACCTTATAGTGTAAGAACACAAAAAGAAACGGTAAAAGTAAAATTATCTAACTTAAAGTTAAATCTAAATGATAAGGTTAAAAAAATAAAATAAACTTGTAAAAATTCTATTGGATGAGAGTATTTCGACCCATCCCCACCTTAGCTTCGAAATAAATCAATTTGGAGCTATTAAATACCGAATATGACTTTATAATAAAATAATATTTTTATTTATTCCAAAGGTGCCCCTCTCCTCCCTTATAAAAGGGCACCTCCTCCCTCTCTTCCTAACACCACATTGAGCCTTCAAGATCGGCCAACCCCTACAAAATTCTCTTCTCCACTTCCCTAGAAACATCCTAGAGGTCTTGGTATTCCTCAAAGACCAATTTTAGTTCCCTAAGAGGAGGTCTCAAAGAGACGCTTCAAAGAAGAGGTAAAGTCAGTTACCGATTATTTCAACTTTATTTCTTCTTCAACTTCTTCTTCTTTAGTTGTTTCAATATTAAGTAATAACATCAGTATAACTCATATATTTATATGTTATTATAAGTATTAAACAACCACATTTCACCTTCTATCCATCCTACGGAAAAGGAAATCACCGCGCGTGCATACGTACGGAATACCTTCTCCACGTCGTGGGGTAATCTGTTTTTCCAATATCACCTTACTTGGATGGGTATAATGGTGTAAAGAATAACTATAAATAGTTAATATAACATCATACTGATTCTGATATATTGTATCATCCACTCCACTCCAATTCAATAATTATGTAAACGATATCATCGCTCGTGCGTACGTACGGACTACTGTCTCCACGACGCGATGAGATTCATTCTCCATGTTAACCATTAAAGAATGATTACAAAGTATATATAACCAATAATAATGAAATATATTACATTATAAAGCTACTTTATTTATGTGTATATATATATGTATGTCATCTACTTAATTCCATTATACTCAATAAGGAAACGAAAACAGCGTTCATGCGTACGTACGGCCTACCGTCTCCATGAACGGTGTATTTCATTCCATTTATTGATATATTATATATATGTATATTATGAATTTATATTATATATAAATCATGTTTTATATTCTAGAATTAATTAATCATGATCTAAGTAATCATATGAATAATTACAAGTCAAATCACGGACCATAAATGAATCGATTTTACCCAAAATGCTACATTAACATGAATTTACAAAATAACGGGTAATATAAAGTCATAAATGAACCATATATGATATAATAACAATTAATATGATTATGTAATAAGTCAATGGCATTATATAAATCATTATACAGGATGTTTGGATACGTACGAATCATATCGGACCTAAGGTAAGGGAAATATCAGAATCTCATTTTTATCCGAGATTGTTTATAATTTGGAATTTACTAGGGTGTATTTTATCATCCACATCCATGTTTCCTCAATATGTAATATTATTTCCATCCACCTACAATTTTTTAAATCCAATTTTACCCTTCGGTGAGTTTTTAGTAAAAGATATGAAAGGAATATTTTGTCGTTTTTCGTACGAGGTACTTTTTGACTTTTCTGACAAAAGTACGGGAAGAATGTTTTTTTAACTTATACGGCATGAATGGATTTTTAAAACATTATTTACAATAATCTTCCTTTACAAGTTTTCAAGTTTATTTTTAATCAAATTCTTTTAGTTTAGAATTGTATTACATGTTAAGAAAGGAAAAAAAATTTGAAGTAGAAAGGATATTTTCCTCAAGAATGGAGTTCAAGTGTTTTATCAAAATTATTTTCCATCTAAGATAATAAAGGGTTCTGTTTCTATCCCTATTATTACATTGATTTGATTATTTTGTGATGGAATTATTTTTATGAATTCCTTTATCTTATATGAATTGTTTTATGATGTCATGATGTTTAAGAATCCCATTTTTATTACATGGGTTATGCTATGATGTATGGTTTATGATTTTGTGGCACACATAAGAATGGTATCATTATGAGATGGGTGGGACCTATATCTCACTCCAATGCATTGGGTAAAGATTTTATATCTCATGAGATAGACATGGCTAGAACGGCAGGTTAAACCGGTTCAGTGAAACAAGACTGAAATGAGGAATGAACTCGGTTCAGAAATGGACTTTTTCCACTAAGATAGTATTGGCAATGAGTCTTGACTAATAAGAAATGATTATCTGTGATTATGTGTGTATGCCACAAAGCTTCATGTTTTAAGTTATGATTATTGTGATTACATTTCACTGCCATTATTTATCCCATGTTATGAAATTATGATCTCTTTTTTAGGGTATGATTTCCAAAATGTTATGTTCTTATGAATATGATGTGATTGATATTTCTTTTCTTTACCCTTACTGAGCATTTGAGCTCACCCTTTTGTATGTTTTCTTTCCCCAGGCCAAGAAGAAGGTTATTAAGTAAGATATGCCAAAAGGGACTATAGATATGATGAAATAAATGGGAGACAGTGTAGACGTTTTATGAACCAGTTGTTTATGTTTTCGAGTTTTCAAAGACACTATACTATTACGGTCCTTGTGTGTGTGTTTTTGTTATGTACTAAGTATTCCGCAAAAGTAATGTAATGTCCATCTATGTCAAGCTTCGGGTCTCTACAGTTGGTATCAGAGGGAAGGTTTAGTCAACCTTTGGAAACTAGGATGCAAAAACGTTAGTGAGATCCCTAGAGATATTTCTAAGATATGTCTAGGGATGTCCCTAAGGTTAAGTATACGTATAGGTTATAGTTCTAGAATTGCGCTAATGATCTTAGAATTAAACCTAAGATGTTAGATGTTGAGGGTACTCCCCCTTTACTATGTTGTTTTCCCTAGCATGATTCTTGCCTCTCACACTATTCTTTTTGGGTTTTAGAAAATGGCTGGAAACTGGAAGATTCACGATAATGGAGGATATGGCGAACAATGGAATGATATTCTTCATGAGCAACCAAATGAAACGAGATCTGGAAGTCCAAACATTGTTATTATGCCTAATCAGCAATCTCATAATATGATCAATAATCTCAACTTTGGTAAGTTTTCCCGACTCAGATAATAAGAGAAAGATGGTGTTTCATGATGATCATAGAGGAAAGAAAGTTCAATTACCCTCATGTAAAGCATGTGGGAAGAGGCATCAGGGAGATTGTTTCAAAGGATCTGGAAGATGATTTGGGTGTGGAAAAGAACACAAAGCCAATAAGTGCAAAGGAAAAGGTTCAGTTAACACCATGGAAAAGGATAATGGTATTGCTACGACATCAATAATGATTAGATGTTTTAAATGTGGAATGTATGGGCATTATGAAAACCAATGCCCTAAGGGAAAATCTCATGAAGAGAATCAGCATGGTCATATGAGTAGTATTTATGTGGATGATGATGAAGAGACTACAAATGAAATATGAGATGAAATAAATGATGAAGCTTAGTCAGTGGTTTAAGAAGTTAGTAGAATGATTGTATGCTTATAAAGAATAATGTATGGTACTGTTGAATAAAGAATCATCTAAGGATTGTTACACTATTGTTTTTCCTAAAGTATTTGAAAGTATACGTTGAATGGTAATGGTAACCATGAAAAGTGATTCAAATATTTTGGAAAGCATATGATATGCGCATAATGAAGGGATAAGAAGATAATGAGATGTTTGATTGTATTCATGAGCTCATGATTGATATAAGGACTAAGTGATATCATCGTTTGAGTATATAGAATTTTGAGGATTTTGGTAAGATTTAACAACATTCATGTTTTCAATAAGGTTCAATGGGTATTCATTCTTCAAGAGAATACATGATTAAGGTATTCACATGTTTGTAATTTTACCAACAAGATATATCTTATGATATATGGGGGATAAATGATGGCATTCACGTGATTGTTATGTGACATTTCAAGTAATCATTTTCTTTATACTATGAGCTCGCCCTGAACCATCAATCACCCCAGTTCCCAGGCAACTCACCAGCAACTCTATCACCCCATATCGTCATGGCATACCTGACCCATAAGTACTCTACTCTAATAGTCCTGTCCGTTCCGCTTCATCCTACCTGTACCCCCACCCTTCGGGCTCATCGTACGAGTGGGTCGTTTTGCCACCTCGGTGTTATGCCAACTGAGGCCCCATATCCATTCCATGGCCTTTCGGTTCACTTGGTAGGGTCGGTGTGGTATATGTGCCTTCGGCCTTGACCAACCTCAGTAGTAAGAACACAACAACCACTCCATGATCCCTCCACCATATCTATGACAATCAAACGATCGGACACTAGATAGACAGAGTACCTGACCCCGTTTTAGGTGCCAATTTGTCTATCTGGAGTTGGACTCGTGAGCACACTATTAGAAGAGTACTGACGATTGATAGATATATAGTCATGGTTCTACTACCTATATTATACCGACCTTTTTCAGCTGGAGTGGCTATCGGAATCAATAGTCTACGTTTGTTCGACTAGACACAGTGGGGAAGCCGGGCGGGTAGTCTTCTTCCTATATTATACTGACGTGGAACAATGTGAGGATAGTGGCAATGGAAGACCTCATCTTCCCGTGCCACGCCACCCCATGCGCCATCTGTCAAGTCGGGAAACTAGGCGGCCTAGGTTGCTCGAGCCCCCAACTCCACTCCAACCGTTGAGTCGGTATAATATAGGTAGTAGAACAGACGGGAACGCGCTTGAGCGTATCCAGCTCCCGGGAACAGCAGATACATAATAAATTGAGTAGCGGGGTTGACCATTCACTCGGAACACCGAAAGCGTATCACCCGATCACCACCAACTCCATTCCAACAGCTCTGCCATCTACCATATCCTACCGGGTTCATATCATATCATATCATAGTAGTACAACCGATCGATCGACTGGGCGACATAGGCATGATAGGTACCTTGTGCAGTGGGGGACAGGTACTCTTCTAATAGTTGACTTCTTGAGCCCCATGGAAAAAAAGGGTTTGTTGACTGAGATGGTCGATCAAATCACTATTCGAATAGAGCTGGCTTCGCCCACACCCGGTTGCTACTCGATGCCCTCCATTGCTCCGCCCACTCCACTTAGAGTTCTTTATCCTTATCAGTATCACGCATACCCGACAATATAGACCTTGAGGACACTATTAGATTAGATATAGTGTGGTATTGGCGTTCTACACTGTATGATTTGACGTTCCAGTATCGTTGCCCCCTTTGTGAAACCGCTGAGATATCCCATAATGGCACAAGCCATTGGCCCCTCCGGCATTGAGCTACGCCTAGTTGGAGTGGAAAGGTAATATTTTTTTTCCTAGGTGTGATATATGCCCCATCCTCCCTTGGCCGCTCGGGCTATGGCTTCTCCGTATATAGTCTAGTTGGCCATACCACCTCGATTCCCACTGACCGTACCGTTCGAGACCATTCCACTAACTACTACTTTTTTTGTTTTGTTTTGACAAAACAAAACAAGTAGTAGCTAGTCAGTCAAGTTACAATGAATCATATGACATGTGCACATGAGAGTGGAAGGAAGCCACATGGGGTTGGACTTATAAGGATAAATAACTAATGGTGCTGGCGGTGTGGTTTGGACTAGCCGGCAGGTACTGGGTGAGGTTCCCGAGCCAAAGCGTAAAGGCATGATTTGTTCCACAAAGCTCACTGCACTGACCATAGTATACTCCACCGCGTATTATAAACGTGCTCAGTTGATTTAAACGCCCCGGTACTGCATCACATTTCAAGCCGGAGGAAGGCACAGCCCAACTATGAGGGACATCAGCTGCTGTGACTAGAATACGGATATGCGTTTTTGCTGGTAGGACGACTCGATTGTCTACTTCTAAGATACGTGATTGCCCCATTGCTGGATCGGATTCTGGAATCGGATAACTATCAAAAGTGAGAGCCTTTTCTGTTCCGTCAAAACAGTCCGAATACTCATAAGGGTGGAAAACCAACCCCAAACTGTACTGGCAGCATTGAACCGCATACAGCTCTCCCAGCCGCCTATGAACCACCACTACGGCCATCTCCATTCCAACGAACCATCGATTCCATTGTTTCAACCCCATCCAAGAATGCTGAACTATATAGAGAGAGTACCTGTTGCACGCACACCACTCACCTGGTCTCTTTGGAATGTCATGAGGTACCACCACCGGCCGATAGGTGCCCAATCGTTGAGCCATCGTCGTAGCTGCCAGTCAACCCTGTCCCAAAGTCGTACCGTGGCTCGAGTCCATTCCATCTGGAAAACCACGCTCACTCCATCAATCTTCGTACAACAACAAAAACCTTGCTTCTGAATTGAATCGTTCCCACTGCTCTTCACCGGTACCCGGGAACTCTGAACTGGCCATCTCATGTATTCTCATTATATAGTGATCCCAGGTACTCTTCCTATATAGTTTAGATTAGAGTACTGGATCGCATGTCCTGTCCCGGCCGGCGGTGTACGTAGTTTCTTCCTGACCCTTCAACCCCAGTAGTGTTCCAGTGGTATCATCCTATATCGGTCTCTATTCCAACCCCACCAACTCCATGCCATCCTTATAGTACGTGACCGATTGACCTCGATATCATCCTATATCGGTGTCAAAAGCCAATACCACCCAATCAATAAGAGTAGTAGGGGTGCCTTAGTACTCTACTCTAATAGTGCCACTTCCCCAATGGTATCAACTAGGTCACCATCTTGAACCCCATCAACCCCATTGGGATCGTGGTGGTGCCAAGCCTAGCATTGCTGATCTCGCACCATCTCCTTTGCGGGTACAGGATTCGAACCTGCAATCATTCAGGTCATGAGCCTGAGGAGTCTAGCCAATTCCTCCAACCCGCTTTCGTCGCTCTATTGTCATTGAAATGGTACCCATTGATTTTCCAAACACCTTGGTGATTCGAGGTATTATCGTTGTCATCTACCCCCCAACAACTGCAATGCCAACTGCACCACTCGGTATATAATCTAGATAGTGTATAATCTAGCCAGGTACTCTTCTATATAGTCTATAGGCGGACCACTATAGGCACCACTATAGGCACCTTTTTTGGTGCCTATAGTGGTCCGACTATATTATACTGAGATTGGCCTTCTGAAACCATCCATGCCATACCTTCCATCAACCCCAGCCTGACGCGTAGTAGTCATAGTGGCCATCTGTCCATTTGTGCCAAGCAATCCATGAAACCGTACCCCCAATCAACCACCATCTTAAAGAAGAGGAATGCCTAGGATGGAATGGGCATATGCGGCTCGGTATATATGCATGCTTAACACATTGCTATCGAGGGTGAGTCTTTCGACTGCTTAGCTGCCTGCTGCAGCTGCAGGAAAGCATCTCTTTCTTCACGGGTGGCTCGAACAAATCCGAAATGGAGGAGATAGAGGGGAGCGAGGAGTGACCAAGCGGAACAACGAGCGGGGACTGACTCCGGAACACAAAGGGCAAGCAACGGAACGAGCTGCATCTCTTTCACCCGATCCATCCGGAAAGCGAGGACCGAAGTGAACGGAGTGAACGAGAGGACGAGGACAACTCAATGGTATTACCTCTATGGATTCACCTTTCTAGTATATAGCATTTTTCCATCTCTGAACACTAAATCGCCTGCGCGTATTGCATTCGCCCGCATATGAATCGTTGCTTCTTTCCCGTTCCCCTTCACACCGTTGCATCATCCAAAGTATTGAGGTTCTGAGGTCCTTGATGACCAAAGTATTGAGACCTGAGTCTTTAGGTGTCTGAGGTCTCAATAATTTGTTTTGGAGATACGACTTGGCTAGTGCTCGTAGACTAGTACCAAGGGTGAGGTTCTTCCTAGGGCAGGTGTATCCTAGTTCAGTCAGCAGGTGGTATCGCCCTGGCCAAATGATATCGATAGCATCGCAACACCAATCATAGGTGTGCATTTCAATCGACAACCACGGAAACGGCCTGCACGACCAGTCATACGATTCCAAGACTTTTGTCCGTCCGATAGACTATTGTTGCCATAGCCCCCACTGATTCGATCCTCCCCCCATGGCTAAAGGAACCGAACACCTCAATTCGGCTACCTGCTGTTCGCTACCGCATCCTGACCAGCCGCTTGTTGTTTGCTAAATGAGAGGCATGTTCGCGACCTTAGACCATTGCTAACTTTGAGGTCAGTAGGAAACACAACGATCATGGTTGGGTTGATCTTCGAGAGATGAGACACAAGATGCCCTTGCCCTTGCTAGGATTTCCTATGGCCCAGTTTCTTGCTAGTGCCAAAAACAAGTCGAGTAGCTGGGACAATACTGAAGGGGGCGGTCGAGTGGGTGACGTTTTTTGGACGATTACCTGACGTGTTCTCAACTCGACCATGCATCTCTTCATATACGATAAAAGGATCAATCAACATGAGTCTAGCATTTTCGTCATGGTAGGTAATAGAAGTAGACCTTTATGGTAGGTAATAGAAGAATAATCTCAAAGATGAGGCCGTCAGTATAATATAGGTAGTAGCACTATTAGAGTAGAGTACTGACGCCGTATCTCAGCATTCCGAACCTTTCTAAGCTGGTGAAGGAAACAAATTCGGTCGTGCGCAGCGGGAGAAGAAGGAAATTATTAATTCAAAGCATGCTACCCCAGGTACTCACTAGGATAGGAGTATTGCTCCTTAACCTGATGATATCTACCAATAAGAAAAGGTTCTAAACCCTTATATATTCAGTAGCAGCCCTTTAGGGATGGTCAAATCTATGAGAACTCGGCTACTGAACCCTATTCGGTTTATAAAGGGTCAGATCCGAGTACTCTTTCTATATAGTCCTGATCCTTTCTAAAGAAAGGGTCAGATCTACGGGTACTCTTCCTATATAGTTCACCTGGCTACTACTGATATAATATATCACTATATATATAGAGTACCTGAGAACCTTCTATTTCTACCTCTTGTTATAGTTGTTCTAGTTCTTTCATTAGCCTTTCCGCTGCTTCCTCCAGTTCTAGTTCTTCTCGGCATAGTCTGATTCTAAGTTCTGAATACCTGTTACTTTCTTTGTTATATATTGTGAGTGGTAATGCCGCATAGTCTAATTCGTCTTTAGCTTTATGTCTCCATATTTCTACCTTTACATCTTCGTTATCGCTCTTCCCCTCATACGATGATAGAGGGGGTTGGGTTCCCGAGCTTGCTGTGCTAGGAGAGGAGAAGCATAGGACTGATTCTCATGAGAGCATCTCTTTTCGCATACCTATATACGCAATATGAAAACTGCACCTCTCTTTCCTCAGAACTGAAATAGCTGCCCTAGTCGCTTAGCTACAGGAGCTAATAGAAAAAGAGGGATAGATAGAAGGGCTTATAAGGAGGACTATAGAGCTTCTTATCAAGACTTCTTACAGGAAGTAGTAACTACCCATATCATAAAACTCTAACTGGACTTAGACAAGGGAAAAAGCACCTTACTTCATCCTTCATCCGCTTGCAGGCAAGTAAATAGGACCGACCTTGGCTTACAGGAACTAAAGGAAGATAGAACTAGGAATAGAAGACGATAAGACGATCCTTAGCAGACGATCTTTTTCAAATGATGATCATCTTATTATTTCTTTTCTGTTATTGGAATCTCTGTGTGGGAGAGTGTGAAATAGGCTCGCTAGTCGATATCTGATAATAGGAGCATATCGGGAGGGACTCCATTGAGATTCTATTGCCAGTTCCGTGTAGAAAAAGATAGAGGTTAAGGCATCTCACAATCAAGTCATTGTCATAAAAGAGGTTAGATCTAAGCAAGGTCTAGGAACAAACTACCAAAGAAGAAGCTTGGCGTAAGTGAACAGAGTGACAGAGCGCAGAGAGAGGAGGGGATCCGAGTGTGCTTGTTACGAATTCTGTAATCTGTAACCCAGCCCCACGTAGGACTACCGAAGTAGGTAGCTAGTAGTTTAAGGTGGGGGTTCGGGCTTCCCGTATTGAGGTCATCGATCGACAGGGTGCTACTCTGGGCTTAGAGCCCCTTTCGTCATCATCCATTTGTGAAGGCATCAAGGGCCCTCTATGTTTGTTAGTTTGCCTGCCCTATCCTAGGATCCCTGGAGCGAGGTAGCTAGGAGGAGAGGAATTCTTAAACCTAGTACTGACTCTCGTCTGGAATGGGAGGACGGGTTGAATAAGTCCTTATAGAGCTGGGATCCCATTTAAGTCAGATTATTCCCTGGAACAAACCACCTCCATAGGGAAGGGAAGGCAAAGCAAACTCACTTGGGAAGTTGGGACCTTGGGGAGCTCATTGGTTTAGCATCCACTTCAGACCTTTTGATAGCAGACCTTTCGTTACATCTATCGACATTAAGATAAAATAAAGGCTGGAATTGGGCAATTGTCATCAATCAATATCTAAGAGACCCGCGCCAGCGCTAAGGTATGCCTAGAAATCCACTTGCTTCAATCTGATCTATGACCAGGCTACATGTGCCTAGATACCTGTCTTGATATAGCTCGATAGAATTGATCTACGACCTTGCTCTATCCCTACAGGGAACAACAAGGAAGATGCCCCTAAGGGTGAAACATCCCGAAAGTTCCCTTGCACCCTATCTGACTACAAGAACAATCCCCGCTCCCAGCTAAGACATTCTCTTCTGGCCTGGCCTTCTCTTCTATAGCTCTCACTCAATAGATCTTATTTGTTTCATTCATTCCTATCTCCTTTGGACCCTAGAAAGGGGAGCTACTATCAAGAGCTGGCTAGATTGAATTCAATGTTGCTCTAAACCTACAGGTTACGCTCGTACCTATATAAAGGATCACCTCATAAAGTGATTGATGACTCAACTTTGAGTAATCCAGCAGCAGTAGCTAACTGACAACACGAAGTGCCATATCTCTATTTAGGAAGAGGAAACCCTCCTATCCCTTCCCTCTTTACCAGCCAGACAAGCTAATTGGTTATTAGCCGGCCTAGCTTCCTCTAAATGAAAGTGAACAACAGGACGGGACGATAGGACTAAGTTCACTGCTGGCCCAGAGTAAGACATGCCACCTTAATGCACTAGCCAGTTAGAAGGATTTGAACTATTACTGAACCGGCCTTCGAGACGAAAGAAACGAAAGCAGGCAACATGAGTATGCTACTTCCTGTGAGAATGCATTCTAATGGTTTGTCATGTTCCTACTCCAACTCCTGCGAGAATGTCCCTCCCTACTACAGACTACGCTCGAAAAGTTGGTGATAAGCAAGAAGAGAATAATTTGAAAGAATAAAAGAGAAGTCCCGAGAAGTACTTCACTTAGCCTTTCTCCCTCTCTACGCCCACTCTAAAGCTACGCATCAGCTGATCGTTCCGACCACCCTTTCCCCTTTTCATAATAATAAGGTCATCTTGTTTGTGTTCGGGCTTTCGAGTCCATATACTAGTGCTAGTGCGGGTGAAAGCCTCTATGGGAGAGGAAGGGATCATTGAGGGTATTCCTGGTCTGACAGTGCATTCACGCAGCAAGATTCAGATTGAATGGACATAGAGGGAACGAAGTCTAGTTCAGTTTTCCGGGTGAAAGCCTCGAAAAAGGCTTAGCCATTTCCTAGCAACACAAGGCAGGCTAGAAAGGCGAGAGGAGAGTAGCTACACGAAACCAACAGGACCAACAGGAACCCTATCATCAACCAATAGGCTAGGAGATTCAACTGAAAGCTGAGGAGCTATAATAAGAATCCAACTAGAAAGCGGTTCTTTCTCTGGTTTCAGGGAATCCCTCAAAAGCCCAGGTCAAGACTAGACTAGGAGGAGGTGTGTAGGTAGCCAATCCAATAGTGCTTCTTACGGAGAAGTGTTTCAAGTCATTCGATTAGGGACACTAGCTACCCTTTTCTGGATTTGTGGCGAGAGGTTTTTATCCGTCTATACCACAGCTTGAGACGAGACCCAGGAGGTAGCGAGCGTAGTTTACGGAGCGGGAGTCATAGTTCCAATAGCAAAGGAATTAGAACTATTGGCGGCCGCGAAGGATACGGAGCATTTAGGCTAATGGTACTACTAGTCAACTACACTCGCGGACTATTTATGCGCTGACTAAACTTGCTTCGTAGACAAGGATCGTTCTATAGCACGCTTCGGGCGAAGTCGGGGCCCGATTCCCTTGACCCCCAAATATAGTATTTTTTTATTCAAATCCCTACCCAACCTCAACACGATGCCTTAAAGGCCTTAAGGAGAATCCGAAGCTGGTTTCTAGCGAAAAGAAAAAAAGGCATATCTCGTTGAATCAGCCTTTTCGCCACAAGGAGCTCTTCTATAAATAACAAATGGGGAGGCGGAAGCAATCAAAGTGATGCGTAAGGTCGGGGCTTCGGGAGGGACTCATGTAATAGATAAGCTTCAATACTGTGTGTGTTAGACTTCCCCCCTTAAAGAGCTCTGCTAGTTAACATAGGGGACTAGCCTGTCGTATAGAAGAGATAGATTCTATCCCTAATTGATTGAGTATGAAACTCTTATAATTAGCAAGCGCTAATCTTTATTTAATGAAAGAATTGGCACAATCACTATCTGATATTTGAATTGAATGAAGGTACAAAAGAAATAGGTGCTTGAGCTGGAACTCTCGCATCAGCTGGATCAGCTTACGCTATTGGAAAGGCTAAGTGCTTCCGAGTTGAAAAGGAAAGCTAGCGAAGCTAAAACAAACATGACAAGAAAATCCCCAGAAATCCTCTTTAAAGGCCATCTTGATTAGTCCAAAAGGCTTGTTTGGGGGCTCTGATGCATACTGGCCGCCAAAAGTATCTCCCCTCTTTTTGAAGGCTCATTCAACTTGCTTATCAAAGGATGCTAGCAAAGCAAAGAGGAGCATAGGCGTTTGATTTCTTGATTTTAGATCTATCCTTGTAGTAGTCAGGGTAGGAATACGGAACTATCATAACTATTACGGAACTATAATAACTCTTAGAGTCCTTACTTCTAGTTTATTTCTTCAGCAATATCTTCATGCATGGCAGCAGGAGTTGATCTTTACACAGTGGTAGTTGATTGCCTTAGACTGGAAGACGTCACTCCAGTGGGAACTGCAAAAGAATAGCATGCGCTCGAACAACTGGGATCAATTCATTCAGCAGACAAAGAAGATGAATGAAGAAGATTTGCAATCACATCTACTCAAGGAATTATTATAGCTTAGCACTTGTGCTATGGAGATTGCTAGTCCTATAGAGGATTTCCCGGAAATCAAGAACTAAGACCTAAAAGCAGATAACCATATAGAGGAGAATAGGTAGCTGCTCTTGAGCCACCAATATACTATGGTATTTTATGTAAACAAAGGGTACACACTTTTAACCCAAGACTTCACACTGAGGACGGAAATTAACAAATAGAGGAGTAACTGAGTCTAGGTCTTGTCAGATCCTACAAGGCAGCGAAAAGGAAAGGAGGCAATACCGATTAAAGCCTAGGTGCAACCGATGCTAGCGGTTAGAGAGAAAGGGAAGGTAAACAAATTGAATCGCGATCAAGAGAAGTGACACAGCAACTGCTACTGAGAGGGAAATAGATGCCAATACTTATACTTCATACTGGGGAGGAAGTGAAATGAATCCAGCTACACGTAGCTGACCAGTATTCAAGAAAGCTAACCGGTATTCAAAGCATTGAATACATACAGATACTATAAACAGTAGTCAATAGACATATCAAATGTCGGTACCCGGACCGATAAGATGAAGAATAGGCAAATAAGAAAGACTAACCGTAGGGGAGGTTTTTCTCACTTATTATACAGGCTATTGGTTTATTTATATACCAATTATATAGGGGGACCCATGCCAGGGGGCTTATTTATAACAAGGGAGACCCACAGGGCAGACAACCCAGCAGCGGAGGTAGAGTTACACAAGGAGTCACACATCACGCTTAGGGCTAACCTGGTAAGGATTACTTCTTTGACTCCTGATAACAAGGGCTGTTACGGACTATGGGAAAAGAAATAGAGTTGTGGAGGAGTGAACAAAATGCTAGTTACCGCACATAGGGCTTGGGGGGAAAGATAAACTGCTGCTGTGAGGGATGACATTCTCCTTAGCACTAGCACTAAGCAATAATAATACCTTCGTCTTTGACTCGATTTAAGGGCTTATTTCTCTAGGTAGATAGAGATAGCTCTCTTTACGAGGGCTATGAATAGAGTTGCAGTTATATGAGGGGAGAAAGGAAATCAATCAAATCACACGAACAAGAGGAGTTCGATTCGCTCGATCCGATCCTCTGGCTCGCAGGTAATTGTACAATAAAAGAAGAGATGGAAAGTAGACACTTCCCCAAGGATTTTATTCCCCTTCAAGCATTCTGATTCATGTGGACCGATGCCCATAGCCAGAGAACAATTAAAAGAAATCGATGAATGTGTCCAGACCAAGCAAAGAATAAGCGCTAGCAGATGAGATTGGACCTATAGACTAGGCACCAAAGGAAGAAGCTGCACACGAATCTGCTGTTGGTGGAAGGCTATAAGGAAGCGAAGGAACTTTAGGGCTTAAGCCGGCTCATGACCTGAGGGTGGGGGTAGGCAACTCTCAATGGTCACTCTGTCTCTAGAAGCCCACCAATTGGAATGCTTGACTTTGACTCTATCTCGCTATTCAGTACAATAGGAAGGTGACAGTTCTAGATCCGCCTTTGTTGAAGAAGGGCGAAACAACAGAGTAGCGGTCGGTGTGAACTCGTCTCTCTAGGGGGTTTCCCTTGGTTTTGGTGAAAGCTCAATACCATCTCCTCATGTTCACAAAGACAGTTGCAAGAATCGGAGGATGCGTAAGAATTAATATATGCGGCCAATACCTTCTTACTGCTACTAGCACTAAGATAAGATGAATTCCGTCTAGTAAGCCTAGAGGTCTTACAGATGCTGTTGAGAATCGTCATTAGGAAATAAAGGCTGCCCTTCGTGCTCCACAGTCTCATATAAAATAGGTAAATGTCATCTTTATTCTGCCTAATCAGTGCTATCTGGTTCAGTTCAGGAAAGCAGGAAAGCCCTAACAGGGGCACAAGACTAGCATTTGATGCTTCTTCTTCATTTCCTTCGACACCTTCCATGTGAAATCTCTATTAGTCAAGTCAGTTCCACAGCTTCTTAAAATTAAATAGCAAAGGATATTCACCCAACAGCGGCAACTGCTTGAGTTGATACGTAAACAAGACCAGAAAGACCGGTTACACGTACACCAACAACGGCTACTTTTTCTTCTCTCTTTCACTCCTTAGGGCTCGTGCTAAGGTAGTTTACCTGCTTACTTGTTAGAGTAAGGTTATAAAAGATAAAGATAGAATTTGAATCTTTGAAATCAGACTCTTTTGAACATCGAAAACAAACAAGATAAAGGAGCTACATGCAACTACAAAAGGAAAGAAGAGAGGTCACATCTAATACACATTCTTATCTAGCCTAGCTTGTTCTAACCTTAAGGCAAAGACCTTGAGAGATCTCATTAGTTCTTTTCTGTCCTAGATTTCTCTAACCTTGAAGAAGCCTGGGAAGAACTTACAGTGAGGTAAGGAAGTTCAAGGTAAGTCCTCACACTAGGATCTCTTAACCTAGAAAGAGGAAAGCAACAAGAACTGATCGATAGAATCTATTCTTATATTGCCTAGCTTGCTCTAACCATAAAGGAATAATTAAACATTCAACTACTGAGCTATAAGAACAGAGCTACTAGCAGCTAGGCTACATTCCCATCTAGCTGTTATAGCTAATAGAAAGAGAAGACCTTAGCTTAGTATGGAGGGCAGACTACCTTCTTACAGAGTGCTCTATCCCTAGAAGATCATACCATACCATATTAGCATACTATCTATCTTCGGAAAATGGTATGATACTCGATATAGATACCTAGCTACTAGAAGAGGAATAATAGCAGATAGCTTAAAATGCCTAATGGAAGGGAATGCTGGGCCTAACCCCAGAAGGAAAGACTTTAGATTCGCTAGCTTGGTAAGAAAAATCGGAATACAAGGACGCAAGGACGGGACTGGGCTAGAGGACTCTCTATCGCCCCCATCATCCTAACAGTCGATCACGCAATTAGAGCTACGAATAGTTTGATTGTTCTTGGGCAACAGAATCAGTCACACAATCAGGGGTACTGGGCTTGCCTCAATATCGGGGTAGAAGGAGGTCTAGGAAACTAGGCTGTTGACCAGGCTCAGGTAACGAAGTTAGACCGAGATGAACGACTGACTTCCTCTACAAAATAAGTTGTTGAATAAGATGTGGGAGAGCCATGCCCTTAGAACAGGCTCGAAGGAGAAGGAAGGACAAGAGCAACCATTGGTGATACTGATCCGAGTGATCATCTTGACTTGGAAACAGCATAGGCTTGGACATTGACTTAAAATCGTACTGATCAGGGCTCAACAAAGTCTCCTACCTCAGACGTGGATGTATATGTAGACGTCGATCATCATCCGACTCCGAACAGCAGATCATCCTGTTGGCTAAGAAGAAAGATCGATACTTGTTGACTCTCTCTCCTTTGAGAACTTCCCAACTCCTACTGACTTAGATGATTTATAGACTGAAACACCTCATCATTTGTTTCTCGGTGGTTGCCCCTACCTAATGACTTGTTTCCCTTTTCAGGCAGGCTCTCAATCAGATGCAGGATGAAGATCAATGCCCGGCCTAGGCCCTCCGAACACCTCGGTTGTCCGAAGGTTAGGGAATGAGTTCCTCTGTTGGTTTAGGACGAAAGAACATCAACCCCGGCCTCAAAAGGAAAGGCAGATCTCTCAGATCGAAGAGCAAGTCCTATTGACTCAGAACGTCCCAGTGAATCATTAACAGAAGAAGACTGAGACTCAAAGGAAGAGGTATTGATAACAGGAGAATATATTAAGGCAGGGTATTATCCAGTGTTAGCTTATAGAAGGTGTTTACTGGCCTAGCTGAACTAGCGAAGCATGGGATTAAGCTAGTTAATTACCAACTGCCTAAAAGCTCAAAGGCAGGCGTCTAAGGTCATTAATAGAAGGGAAAGAAGTGAAGAACAGGAAAGCCAAGCGACTTCCCTAAGGGGGTTACTTTGTTCAATTCAATCAACCCCGTCTTTTCAATTAAAAGCTCGATATTCTTACTATAATTATATTAATATGAAATATGAATTACTTAAGCTGATCCCCATCGCCATCTTCTTTTGCATCTGTTGAATTCGCTTTCCCAGTTGGTAGTCGGTGAGAGGTAGAGATTAGTTCGTTGCTTTAGGAGAACAAATAGGTGGGGCACCTAGGTTCTTCGGATGGATAGGGACTAAAGTGCCTTGAGTCAGCGCAGGTGACGTCTAGCTTCCAAGCATGGGATATCCAGGAGGGGATGATAGAGAATTTTATTTCAACATGGGTGCAGGCAGCCATATTCTAGAAAGATTTATGACCGATGGATCTGGTACTGGATAATTGATTCATTGTTTCGCCCCTCCCGGTCGGTGTCAAGCAGATGGAACTTCGGAAGATGGATTCCAATAGCTTGTGGTCTCCTTCTCAAGCTTCCACCCACATTCTTCACTTATTTCCATCGGCCCACAGGGAGAGGAATCAGGGGCTTACTACCCGCACATTGGACCTGGGAGTGGAATGAAGAGATTTGGATTAGAAGTGGGATGGCAAAGGATTGGACCTAGAGTATGAAGATGCAGGGGGAGATGGCCACAGATGCCCAGATACTGGTGAAGAGAAGACAAGTTGTAGAGTTTCGGTGAAGGAGGAAGAGCTTTAGTAACGAGATTTGGAAATTGATTGATAGTTGGCTAGTACATCCCTCAACTCTGGTGGTGCAATAGAAGATGGTGGAGCCTCGTTCAATGCTGCTTAGCCGCTACTGGCCAACTTGCTTCCATATCTAGTTCTGTTCCATTGTTTTCTCCCTACCAATGGGGAATAGGAGCTAGCATCTGATCACCTTGGTTCCGCTTGGCACTAAAATGATATTAGAACTTTCATACTATGAAATTAGCTACCATTGCCTCGGATTTGGTCCACTTCCTTATTATACGGAGTAACTTCCATCACTAGCTTCCATTGACTTCGAACCTTCCCTGGAACCGGAGATAGAAGAAGATGGCTTCTCAGGCTTCCCTATTCCATCGGTTATCTGTTGGGCTTGGGATGCTTCCATCGTGTATACTTGCAATAAAAGGACTCAAATCAGAGTTGTGGGCATAGCAGCTTCAACCGAATTGTCCTCCTCTTCTTCGACCAACCTACAATGAGATTTTTAACCCCCTTCCTATGATTTATAATTCAAGAAGTCCTGCCTTCGGCTATTCCTTCTATCCCTTGCTACTGTTTAACAGGAGCAGAATATCCTTTGACCTAACCTTTAGGATAGGGGGGCTCGGGGAAAGAACCTAATCTCAAAAAACAAGCACTACCACGAAAGGAACAAGGGCGAGATGGATAGGCTAGGATCGGGGAAGGTTGGAAGCTCAACCATCAACAAAAATGCTCGGGAGAAGGGCTGGGCTCTAGAATAGCGTTTAAGCCGTGCGTGTTGAACCAGCTATTTTAAGGTAACATATGAGACCGATCAAGTGTAGGAATTAGTGCTGGAAATTGACCCTGTCTTTCTTTTGGAAGGGAATTTAATTCATCTGATTTTCATTTGAAGTATAGCTATAAGAGAGCTATATAGCTGAGGTGAGCAAACAAGCAAGCCTCCTCTCATCCCACAGGAGGAAAGCCATATATATGCCTAAGAAAAAAAAATAATAGGGACCTTTCCTCCGATATGGGAGATGGGTGTTAGAATAGAAGCATCATCCCCGGCAAGCCGAGATGTTGATTTCTAGGAAGGATATTATGTTAGGGGAACCAAGAAAGAAATATCATAGTATCCCATCCGTTGTGACCCTGAAATGGCCTTAGTTAGACCGATTGCCTGGGCGGTCAAAGTAAATAAAAGATAAGCTAGCTTTGGAACAGGTCTGGAAGATTCACTGCTGAAAGAAAGCCTAATATCAAGATATGTCACTAGTCCTAACTTTTCAACATAGGCCCAAACTCACTATTATTTAAAGGGTAGAGACTCAGGAATTATTATCGCTTAGCGCTCGTGCTAAGGAGTGAAGTTTTGAAGTAGAAAGAAAGTTACCATCTAATCTGTTATAATATATCCTTATCTATTATAACACCTATACTATAGTATTTGAGTATTCTATTATTATCTACTTTCTTAGATCCTCTGTTCTGTTCTACCGTTAGTGCCCCATATGGATGGGTCACTTCACTACCTTTTAGTAACTTAACATCTATTCCTAACTCTTCTACCAGTACTATATATTATAAAAGTAACTCGTTTCAGGGGGAGAGCCCCCCGAACCCCCCATATTATACCGGCGTAGCTGTATCAAACTATTGCTATTAATATATTCTATACTTTCTTAGTACTATACTTTCTTAGTCTTAGCTCCCTTGGTCTACCGTTTGTGCCCAATACCCATTGGTCACATCACATGCTTTCAAGTCAATAACCATTTATTCCTTACTATTCTACCAGTAGTTCTCTCTAAGGAAAGTAATTAAAACCTAAAGGTATTATAGCTTAGCGCTAGTGCTAAGGAGAGACTCTCTAGAAACTATTACTATTAGACGTTACGCGAGTCCCTCTTACTAGGAGAGACTCCGCTTCACTATCCTTTATGAACCCTTGGAAGAACTGACATTGAGGTAAGGAAGTTCAAGAACTGTCCTAACACTAAGAAAAGAGCTACCCACCAGACTCGAACTGGTAGATAGGAAAAACTCGAACAAGAAGTTAAAAAAAGAAATAGAAACGTGGAAATATGATCCTAAAGGTATGATACCCAAACAACCAATTATTGAATGCTCTACAAGCCATAAATCCCAGAGTGAGAGAAACAAAGAAGAACCCTAACAGCATTTTCTCTACTGCTTTTGCTCTATTAATATCAAGTGGGTCGAACTCTAACCCGAATATTCTTCGGTTCTCGATCGTAATCCCACCCACCTCTCCGTGTTGATTATTACTATTCTAATATATTACCCCTACAGAGCTATTGATTAGTAGGTCTATATTATATTTCATCACAAAAATCATCTGATAATATGGAATTACAAGACCGCCTTAAATAATGTAAAGGCAGCAGCAACCGATATATCCGATGCTTATCTCTCTCTATCCTACTCTCTTGGCCTAGAATCCAATCTTATAGGTTCTAATCTCTCATAGGGTGAGTAATCACAGAAAAATCTCATCGACGGGATACCAGATATAAGACATTCTAATCTAGCCTATCGTGCTATAACACTAAAGTTAACAACAAGGTGCTGGTTGTTTCAAGCCAATTGCGCATATCCCACATCCAACATCCAAGAAGTAGGTATCCTTTAGGAAAGATCAAAGAGAAGGAGAAGGCTGATGAAGATCGCTTGCTACTGGGACCTATTTCCCTCAGAGGTAGAGCCTTCAGGGGACCAAATACAACCAATTTAGTGAAAGAAATTGATTCTTGTTCGGCAACAGAATCAGTCAGACAATCGGGCTGACCTCAATGTCGGGATATCCGGGGTTCCCTCGTTGAATGGCGGTTGAATGGTGTCGGCCTTGGTTGGCTTGAAGGCCTTTGCTGTAGGAGTGATCGGGGGTTACCTCGCTAAAAAGAACCCTTATTAAAGTATACTTTTGTTCGTTCTTCGTTCCGTCCTTGACCCATGATCAATGGCTTAATCCATCCACTGGACCACCTGGAATTCTTAATTAAACCTTTACCCTTGAGATTGAAAAAGGAAATTGGATTTTCTTATGAAATATTCTTTTCTTAGCTTAGATTAATACTGGTAAGTTCAATCAAATTAAGAAGTAATGAATTGATTTTGTGATTCCTTCTTTCCTTAGCTACACCGGCTTACAGATGCCCATGCCCTTCATGGATCTAGGAGTTCATACGAATAATGGCTAGCGGGATTCCGCATTCAATCGGAGTTTCCTTAGTTGGTTTCCGAAGGGAAGGCACTCAAGACTCTATATTGTAGTTTATGCCCTTATTTGGCTTCAAGAAGCATTAGAATCCCTTATTTAACTTACAAGGCAATCATTAGAATCCCTTATTTAACTTACAGGGCAATCAAGGAATAGAAGCTACCATCCTAGGGGGAGGATCTATTATCTCTCTTCCCAGCTCCTCCTCTAGCATCCAAGAACAAGAGAGCTACTTAACTCGGGTTTAATAATTCTTTAGGGTCAGATGAGAAAACCAACCCTAGGAGAGAGGCTCAATAAGATCAGTTAATCGGGAAGGAGGTCCCACCATTTACTTGACTCTTAGAACCTTTGTTGGCTTTGGGCAACAGGGATCAACTTCCAGGACAGGAAAGGGCGATCCATCTATTTATTTGACCCTAGTTCACGAGAAAGAGTCCTAGGGATAGACCCCTTTGTTTTGCACCGAGAAGAAATCAATAGAATCGTCTAAAGAATCGTCTGATACTAGATAAAGAGGTACCCCGGAAAGCAGGGATAGAGGAGGCACAGGCCTGCCATTAGAAGAAACCAAAGGCAATTAGTTCATCTTTGAATAGGTAGCCCAGTTAACCAGACAACCTGGAGGGACTTCCTGCCATACAGGAAAGGAAAGACCTGGGACCAGTACTCCCCAACTTGGGAACTCAGCTTATAGCAAAGGGGGGGAAGACGATAAAAGAGATAAGATGTTAGTGTAGATACTATCATCTTCGGCTATCGTCTGCTCATCTCTTAGTTACATGGAATCCCCCCTCTTAACTTGCTTCCTATAGACAGAGAGAGAAGACGCAGAAGAAGAAAGAGGAAGAAGCTGCAGCTAGAGTCTGCGTCTGGATGGCTGATAGGGACAGAGGAAGCTACTAGGAGACTGCTCAGACTGAACTAACTAGCGTCTGGAGCCTCTGATAGTGCCATAGGAGAGCTGCCTACTAGCTACTCAGATAGCAATCCAACAAGCAAACTCGCGAGGAAAGTGATTCTAGCCCTAAAAGAGCTACCAGTGCAGGGAAGGAAATGAATGATAGTCATAACTCCTTGCCCCATCCCCTACCTATAAATCAATAAGAGGACAGCTGAGAAAGATATGGACCATTCTTTCCATTTCTCCTTGACAAAGGGGGCACAGTGTAGCATAGTCATCTGTTTGTCTCATGAAGGCACTTACCCTGGATCGAACTGGAAGGGCCTCCCAAGCTATCCTCCACACCAACAGTTTTAATCTATCTTGAAGTTTTGCGTTCCACAGGATGTTCCACTCTTTTTTACTTAGTGGACTTTGAATGTTAAAACGATGATCCTGGAACTGTATTTAATAATAAAAGGTGGTAGTGGTAGGCAGTTTTGACAGAAAATCTACCCTTACTATCCGGGGTCCAAATTGCCACATCCTGCCCCTCCCTCTGAGGGATATGCATGTTTAGAATAGCATGTGCACTTGGAGGGTCAAACAAGTTTCTGACTAGATATTTTTTCTAGGTTCGGGAATCCTGGTTGATAAGGTCTGCCACTAACGTCGGAGATTCTGGTCTCTGTCCTTCATTTCTAGGTCTAGGCCGAAAATTATGGGATAAATATCACTGATCCTCCCAGATGTTAATTGATCTGCCATTTCTGACCGAGAAGAAAAGGCCCTTACTAAGGAGATTCCTCGTTTGCATGATTCCTTTCCAACACCAGGAGGCATCATTAGAGATCCTTCCTTGCATTAAATTTGAGTGGCGAAGGTATTTGGCGCGCAGGGCCCTCACCCATAATTTGTCCATATTATTTGGGATGGTCCATCCAAATTTAGAGACCAAGGCTCGATTCATATCGTACATTCGTCTGATACCAAGTCCCCCAAATGCTTTTGGTGAGCAGATTTACTCCCTTTCGGGGTGAAATTCCTCCTTTTTCCCTCCTTAGCACAAGCGCTAAGCGATAATAATACCTTGAGTTTATAAATCTGAGTTATAGGAACAATTACCACTCTCTATTTGTATTTGTGAAATTATTTGTAAAACAATATGAGCAAGCTTCTCTAGACTCCCCTATCCCCACCCCGTTTGGCACTTCTTTTTATTGAAATCCAATCCTGTTAGCTCGAGCTCAAGGTATTTTGGAGAGAGCCTCTCACCCTTCGGCTTTCTGGGGTTGCTCGCTTTGAAAAGCTTCTTGGGATTAAGATCAAGCAAGTGGGGTACCTTAAGGTCTTCCAAGAACGTACGCTCATCAAAGGCTTGAGATCGTGTACCTGTGTCTCGAGTCCTAGGAAAAGGGCCCTAGCCTTTGATTTTTAATTTTCCAAATAGGGGGGGGGGAGTGGGACCCTATCGACTGAAAGGGCCAAACCAAAGAGGATTGACCCCCGGAAGATAGAAAGCAATATCGGAATGCTTAAAGCGCTAGAGTCGGGAGCTGCAACAGGCTTGCTATTTTGTCTTTTGTTTTGGGTGGGCCTATCTAGTTTCTTGTCCTACCCACTATGATTTTCCAAAGAAGGGATCAACGGGGATGAGAGAGAAAGCCCTAAATAACCATATTTCATATTCCCCTTCCCAAGATGTTAGTAGAAATCCAATCCTATCAAGAAGGGGTGTGTTTTGGGGCACTCAGGCTTAGAAAGCTGAAGCGTATGGTGGGGTTGCTTAAAGTATGCCTCTCTCCTGGACAAAGTCAAGAAGAAATGGGCTATCTATTGAAAAGTCTGGAACGATGGTTCTCTGACTTATTAATTCTTTTGTTTCACAAAATGAGTTATATAGGGCGAGTCGAGTTTCACTCTGATAGGGCAATGAATTCCA
The DNA here is from genome assembly GCA_963277665.1 of Viscum album. Classification (NCBI taxonomy): domain Eukaryota; kingdom Viridiplantae; phylum Streptophyta; class Magnoliopsida; order Santalales; family Viscaceae; genus Viscum; species Viscum album. The sequence goes on along the minus strand of OY728147.1, from coordinate 391,768,426 downwards.
TTTGGGTTTGGCAAATCCAATATATGTGACAGGAAAGGTCGTTCAGAGAATATAGAATATGGAGAGGTCAAGAGGCGGTGCCCATATGGTTACCACCTAAAGCGGCTCTAGACTTTCCACCCAGGCGTAAAAACGGTTATTGACAAAACTTAACGATTCCATTTTGCATGGGAAGCTGCCACCTGTCTGTAATAGGAACCGAGTCGCTAAAATCAGGAGTTTCATCAGCATCGAGTTCTTGAGCCCATGGAACAGGGAGTGTTAACGAGTCACTAACCCGTAGTGCGTATGAGTCACGTACCCCTTAGTTTGGGTAAAGCTTCCTAAACCTCACGATTCGACCGTTGGAGCTGAGTCAATCTTGCCAAATTGGTAACTTGAATGTCTGGGTCTGTCCTATAGAATTGCTCATGGAACTTGCTTTCCAGATCGTACCAACTATTAATAGAGTTTGGAGGGATGTTCATATACCAGGGGAAGGCTGATTTAGTAAGAGAGTTGGCAAAGAGGGTTTTCCCTCCCTATGGAAGAATGAAGTAGGTCAGGTCGGAATGGAGGGATGGATAGAACTGTTCCTTAAGGAGCTAGGAGTTGTTTTAAGGAGATTAGCTACTCACCCCAATGTGTCTTTCTTTCCTGCTGTTCATTAGATGCGAGATGTGTACAATCTGTCGATCTTCCGATCGTATAACCCTTGGCTATTTCTTAGTCTCATCGCAAGGCTCATTTTGAGTTGTGGGTCATAGGGCGGGCAGCTTTATCTGATCAAGGGCCAGGGCACAAGGGTCCTGGTACTATCCAGGTGCGAAGAACCCCAGAGGTGACTGCAATGAGCAGAAATCTAACTCACCGGCCTAAACGACGAGCAAACACCCGAACGTGAGAGCAAGGGATCACCCAACGAATGGACGAGTTCCAAGTCGTATCTACTTTTTCGGCCTCTCCTGGACCTTGGCATTTCACTTGTTTAGGCTCTTCCCGCCCCCTGATCTATCTAAATAGGGAGACATCTCTCTATCTCAATCAGGGTGTGGAGGAAAGCTACTGGAAACGCTGGTAGCATAGCGTAGGGGGTTCTCACTGCTTTTCTTGGACATGGATAAAAAGTACTAAAAGGAGCGTGCAACAGTAGCAGCAATATTGCTGTGAAGAGAGCGCTCAATCCCAGACCTACGCAAAGTGGTTGGTCTTTCATGGCCGCAAGGGGCGGTGATCCCACGTGATCGCGAGACCATACCTGTCGCAAGTCACATTAGTGCAACAACATGTCGATATGTAGTAGGGCTACTTTCCACCTCTCTCGTGGTCAGGTCATGCGGCGAAGAAGAGCCGTTCCTTTCCTTATTACTTTGGATTCAGTGACCAATTTCCTATTCCAACCCCAGAACCCGCAGTTGGCTTCTATGTTTCCTCGTTTATTTGGTACCTATTTTTTATTGGGTTTTTCCATCCTTCAAATTGTTTTTTATTGGATAAGGGGCAGCATTAAATAGTGACTATGACTATGGTCGCAGAACTTGTACAATGTTAGCCGTGATGCTAGCATATTGAAGTGGTAATCTATATCCCGTGGGTCCTCGCCCGACCATTCAAGTTTTCGGTTGTATGCCACAAGGGAGAAACAACCTTCATTTTCCACACCATCAAGTCATGAGGTCAGGAAGAATTTGGTTTTTGATTATGATCCCCTAGATGTTACTTGTGACCTTTTCTACTTTGACAATTTTTGTGGTTTGCTTCAGGTCTATATTCGTTCGTTGTTTATCCACATGGTTCGTAAAGCTTATTTGTGGGACCCAGAGATGCGATCAGTGTTTCTACAGGCGTATGTTGGAATTCTTTGGTATCATATTGGGGGGAATTTTGAATAAGGAATCATCAGATTAACCATGATGAATCAGCTCGCACCATACCGTGGGACCACGGCCCGATTGATCCATCTGCTGGGGCCCGCTTTGAGACAGATGAAAATGCATTCTATTCCTTGGACAGGTTTGTATTTATTTAGCCATTAGGGATCTCGTTCCGTTGTTACTACAGGACCATTGAACCCTTTTCGGTTGCCTAACATTTATGTGGCCCACTCGCCATCAGCCCCGACAGGGCAGATAACAAAATACTCAAAATACCTCCGTGGAACCACGACACCTATTCATACACAAAATGTCATCTTCTCATTCTTGGTGCCTGGTGGCCACCTATCAAATTGTTCACGGTCAAAATGTGGAGAAGAACCAAAACAGAATGGTTCCGCCTACTCAAAACTAAGAGGGGATGCCGCCTACTACTAAAATCCCGGTTTTTACAACAGTTGCGTTCTTCTATACAAGAAGAAGACTTAGAAAAAACAAAGTTTGGACCCTATGACTTCGCTGAGCACAACAGAATGAAGAGGAATTTGTATCATTTCTTCTTATCGAAGAGACCTACTCGACCTATAGTTTACAACTATTATTTATATAGTAATTCAGCCTATTTCTCTGCTCCGTTTACTATGAAGAGAAGGCCTACTCATTATTCGGAGGTTCATCATAGAACACTAAAAGCTGTGGTATCTTATGGACCTAACATAGGTCACATCCCTCACGACATAAGATTGAAAGATCCAAACCTTTTCCAGAGTCTTCTAAGACCTGGCCATAGGAGCTATAAAGATCATTCATTTTGGGCCACCTCTCTCCTCATCCTTGGAATAGTTATCGTACGGAGTCTCTCTGTGCCTGAACCGAATCGGATAGCTAGAGGGGTGAGGGGTCTCACTAACCTGTCGTGCGACCCGGTGGCTTATGTGCGACCTGTGGCCCACGCCTCCTATTTGTTCAGGGCGGGTGGCGTGAACTCTGAGGGGGGAAGAACCAACAAAACCATAGATAGCTTAGTGGTCGAGTGTGGCTTCATCTATGTTGGATGGTGAACGGATGAGTGGGACGTTTCCTCATTTGTTCCATTTGCTCGTCCTTTTGGGGTGGCACGGGCGGTACGTCATACATGGATAAGTGAGCGTACCTGTTCGGATCCCGCTGAAGATCCAGTTGGTGAGCCGCTTATATCTCTTATTTGGGGCGACCATGTGGATAAAAATCCTATGACTTTGGCTCTATCGAACATACAGGGAATTATAGGTAGCATTCTACCGATGTCAAGTCATGGACTGGGGGAAGTGATCTATAGTACCCCGACTCGACCAAACTGCTTGAGAATTAGAGGCCAGGTCTCCCCGAAGATCTAGGTAACATGGATGCATAGCGCGACACAAGGGCAGCCGGTCATCTCGGTCAACAACGCGCAGCTGTCATTCCTTCCTTCTCCCTCCCTTCCCCTAAGATCTATGACCATATTATGTTAACTGTTCGTATTTCGTTCATTCCATCGGGGACTGAGGGGGAGGTGTGATATATTGTACGATGTCCATTCAGTACCATGGCACTCGCTCGCTTTAGGTATATCTCCTACCTGGCCCAAGGGGTAAGATGGAGTGGTTTATCCCAAGCTACCACATTGGAACAGGGAAAGGGGGAGGAACCGGGATGCTCTCAATTTCAACGGAGGCCGGGAGTGAGGGGGCCGAAGAAAGGGGCAACAAGACAGGGCCGCATCCGCTACGCTAGCTATTTAAACCTCGGCGCAGTAGAATCTCTTCTTATGGTCGTCTCTCTATGTCCTGCGTGGGTAGCCACATATGATGCTACAGCGGTTTATCATCTGTAGTTGCTATCGCTCCCGCAACTTCACCCTCAGGAGCAGCTCTAAAAATGGGGCTCTTTACTACTAGGCTGGTGGTTCACCAAGGACCCTTCCACAGAGTCTCTCGATCGACCGAGGGTGACTGATAAGTACTAGTGAAATTCTACCTCCGTTCTCACTGTCGGTTCCTCGTTATCTAGTTGCTCAGATTTTGGGTCGAGTATCACAAGATAGGCTGCAATAACCGGATCTGGAAATTGGGCTAAAGCCAATTGTGTTCTTATGCAATTGATACTCCTTTTTTTTCTTTATCTAGTGCTACTCTTTTTTTATATTTCTCCCCTCCATAAGATCTTCAATTGCCCGGACGACCGTTAAATCTTTTTCAAATTCTTTGGGTTTCGAAAGAACGGAGGTAGCCGCCCGGAAGTATATTACAGAACTCATCTGCTAAGCTTGGCAACAGTGAATAAGAATCTTAGATCGAACGATCCGGAACTGGCTGGATAAACCATGTGTAGTATTCAAAGGGCTTTCTTGTAGATCTCATATCTGCTGCTCTGTTCCCACTTCTTGTATCTCCTATAGCTGCTGGAATCAAATCCCCAGGTAGGCATCCATGGTGTTCATTGGGAGGGAGATGATTTAGGTAACTGACTTGGTGAAACTACTAGGAAAGATATGTATCTAGCTGGAAGCAGACCCAACCCATTCGGGAACCATAGATAGCTTTGGCTCTATAGATGATAAAGGTCTTCTACCCGGTCTGACATCAATAACTAAATATGGGTGCCCATAGGAAGAAACAGCCCTTTGCTTATGTTCATGTTGTAGGCTTTACCGGCATATGATGCCTACAGCCATAGCTACAGAACTAAAGAAGACTCCAGGACGGATAAGATCATATGCTAATGCGGAACCCATAAATGTTGGAATATCCGCTGCATAATAATAAAGAGATAGAACTGGAATTGGAAAATCTGGTGGTAAGTCGGTAAATGATGAGTCCTAAGAATGTGCAGAGACTGGTGGTCTAACACCATAGACCTAATTGCAGAATATTCAGCTAAAGCTTCCCTAAAGTTGCTGATTCCTTTGCTTTATGAGTCACAGGATGGGGCGAAAGTATGATTTGGCTAATGCCATTGGTTCAGATGTACTACTAACTGACGAGCCAGAATGGGTGATTCCAGCAGAAAAGAAAGAAGATATATCGAGTCCATAAGCTTTAGCTTCATTATAAACTCTAGTACTACCATATGGTAAGTAATCGACTAGCTACTAGGACAGTAGTTGGGATCCAGAGATGCCATAGTTTTAGCGTGAACAACCGGATTATCTGCGCCTCTATACTATGTTGGATTTGGTGCTCAACCAGATGATGATACAATGGGAATATTCCAGTAATTTCATTACCAAGGAAGACTCCGGATTCGTGTGAACTAGAGCTCTTTGATCTAACCGGCTGGCATCTATTATTTCTATTGAACGCTACGGAATCCCTAAGCTATGCCGCAAAAAGCGCCTCAGTAGACGCCTGCGGCTACAACATCATCACCAGAACCATTCGCTTATTCCCCCTGGCAACGTAGAAGGCTACCGCTATCTTAGCTAGAGGTATTCTATCGGGTATTGGGATTTATGTAGTTGCAGCTATAGCGGCATCAAAAACACCATTATTAGATGCTTGAGAGTCATTCAGCGAATGTATGATTCCTAGTTCTCACCTCTACCCTCCCTTGGATCTCATCCTTTCTTTCCTAAATCAGTACTAGCTTATTCTCTTAGTTGGTTCCATGATTGGTGTAGCTACCTACACCAGATATAGAACCTTTATGGACGATGCTTTTAGTAGTTCATCAGGGAACATTGTGGTTGGCGGGCAACGTTAGCTTAGGTCTCATACTAGGAATCCACCATATGTTGTGACTTCTACTGTGGTTGTTGCATATTCTAAACCTATAGCTTTAGCTAAATCTTCCGAACCCTAGCCACCAGGTATTACCAATTCCATACGATGATGAATATACGAATACAGAGCTAAAGTATGCTTTCTTACCAAGTACTGTAGTCGCATATGCTGCTGGTGATCTTGCTTCTATTCCAGATGGAGTGTTTGTGGTTGTTCGTCCTCGGTATTGGCTGCTGCCGCAGAATGTACCACCGGAAGAAACCTTAGTGGATATTGGCAAGAATCGATAACAAACCTATATAAACAGCAACGATAATACACCTGCGGTACCAGAGGTAGAGTCCCAAATGACTACATAAGAGAGAAGCTAGAACCCCTAGTTCTTACAAGTTGAAGCCTAGTCATTTATTATGCTAGTGATGGTAGCTATCGTAGGTGCCACAGTATGAGTTTTATCTGGGTAGAACCGCTTCATAAGTAGAAGGCTTCATCGGGCCCATCCCAGCAGTCCCACAAAGTATGAATAAGCATAGCATATGCGTCAACACTCTAAATCACCAAACCGACGAAAGAATAATCGTCAGAAGACTTGGTACAGAATCACTATAGTGATAGTTAAACCAGTAATGGTTCTACGATCATTCTTACAGTACTATATGATGCTAACCTGTCGATGGGTGTTCCATTCCGGCTAGTACTCGGCTGGGCCAACCGTCCCCGGAAGACGATCTCTGGTGCCACTGAAACCAGATGTTCTTAAGCTTCTTAGGGACCTTCGGAACCATAGAACATCCTGGATCTGACTCACAGCCACTAGTGAACCTATTTTTTCGGGGTGATTGGTAGACTTGGTTCTATTCCTCAAGCTGACGGGGGGTTTTGATGTCGACTACAGACGGAACCTGTCTGTCATCTGTCAACTGGATACTGTGATGGTTACAAGATCTTTAGTAGAATGGCTGTGTAGTAGACGACTGGTGGGGTTTTCGTTATAACCAGAATTGGAATAAGAATTCATAGTATAGGCGCTTGGGGGAATGGTGATTTAGTAGCAGTAGGGGGCAAGGTGGATTTGTTACCCATTCCGTTGGGAACCGCAGATTTTTTGGTACATCACATTCATGCATTTACAATTCCTCCAATACCAAATGACTCCTCTTTCCGGATATGAGCTCGTACTAGATCGATCTATTCGACATATGCTAGCACGGGAGTAAACCGAGAGATGGTAAGTGATTTATCTTTGATTAGTACATACCCAAGTTCAGAAGAATCATAAGTAAGGTGGTAGATAAGTGGGTGATCGTGAGTAGATTTAGGTATAGCAGTGATTCATCTGCGACTATGAGTGGTGTTACGAGACATACAATACATCAGGAACTACATCTGAGGAACAGACAGAGTATTAGTAGAACCAGATGGATCGGTTTATGAGCGTATGTGACTGGCTATGCCGTTGGAGTTTATCCATGAGTTATGGCTTTCAGTAATGGCATCAATTGCATCAAATGTAGGCTATTCTAACTAAGAAGCAGCGGATGATATAGTAGGCGCAGCCGGATATGAGGAAGGCGTGGCCTCCGATCGATCATATTCACTGGGCTTTGATACCGGGTATAGAAGTGGGTAGTCTGGGACTATTAATGCATCTACTATTAAAAGTGATCATAGATCATCCAAGGTGCGTTAGCAGCATTCTCATAAGACCTAGGCCCTACCCCTTTTTTCCATTTCTTTTGGCCCGGGTGAGATGCAAGGTGCTTCTTTTCAATTCATACTACTATATGGTTCCACATACGGTCATCCATAGAGAAATCTAGTAAAAACGTAATATCTTGAGCGGTTGTTGGGCCATCTTTGTTTGGTTGTTCTAATACCTCTATCGGACCTGGCCCAGGGTTGGCCAGGGAACGATGCATGAGGAGCGTTGGATGTATAACCAGTTACGCTATCTAAAGCTATTGCAGCTAGGTCTGACGGATAACCCAAATTAGCTAAACAAGCTTCTGCAGCAGTGATTTGTACCTTTTGCACTAGTATCTGTCGTCTCACCATTTCGGGATGTTTACCAAACCGTTCCTACTACTTCTCCTGCTTGCTTTGGGCCGGCCTAAGGCCTACAAAGCATCCATTTCCTAGTTCCCTTTGGTCCCTAGAGTTTATGATGGGTTTCTTGTAGTTGCCATTGGGAATACATGGGCAGTCTCCACTTTAGGAGCTTTTTCTTGATCGTTCGGTGATCACCGGCGTAGGAGACCATACTTCGGGTTCCAAACCAACCATAGTTTCGATTACTCCTACCCGATACCTGGTCATAGTAATCAAATACATGAAGAACAACAATAACGAGATCTCCAGCTTAGCCCCACCCGATATATTCCTACCCGGTTTCTTAGTTATATGAGTTTATGCGGAAGCTTTTGAGGAATATTTGTATCGCATCTTATCCAGTAGAACTGATATTTACTGATCCCTACATATATGGTTTCTTCTATAGCTCTCATTCCGAATGTCTACTACCTTACCTATATTCTACTGATTGTCTTCAACTCTGGATTCACTGCATTACCCGGATCTGGCCTCCTTCTTCATTTCGCTCCTAGTTTTCATACATTTATTAAGGGTCTTGAGTCCTAGTTGCCATCTCATCTGGTTGACTTATGGTATCGGTCTCGCCCTTCGGAGACCTTCAATGATATCAATCGTTGACTTCACACATATCCAAGGATCGGCCCCCCGTCTTAGGCCTACCAGATCTATTTCTCCTTTCCGAAGATCTCACACCTTTCATCACTGTCTGGTACCTGTTCCTCCTTTTTTCTCTTAGATTGGTTAGAAGAGCTCCTATAGTTCAAAGTGTACAAATCCTTAGAATATCTATTGGAGGGAACTCGGGGTGGGACCCCTTGGCACCAGCAGAGCACGTGATACCAATTATTTAAGGATCTTTAGCTCACGCCGTTTATTCTTTTTCTTATGCCTCGTCAGCCGCACATACCGTTTCACCCATTGTTTCTTCATTTAGGACTGTAGGAGGTTCTGGTTAACCATGGTTGACTCCATGGTACGGGAAACAAGCTAAACATCTACTCCAGATATACCACCATATCGTCTTCATATGCTTCTAAGACTATGGCTGGGGATTGTATTGGTTGTGGGTGGTATCTTGCTCCTGTTCCCATATAGAGAATCAAGCCAGATATGGGTAGAAAGCAGCAAATATGGGGAAGTAAAATACCAAGTCAAGTTACAGCGATACCGAAGGATGGGACTAGTAGTAGCTTTACCAGCTATAGCTATAGCGGGAACTATCTAGGGAGAATCATAGTATACGAGATTATCATCATCCCCATCAGCGGTCCCAACTACCGTAACTGGGAATTCACAAGAAATGCTCGAAGATCTATTGTACTACCTGGGAATTCATATGAACCATATGGTTGGGCTCTTTCTGTTCCATCCCTACCACACCTACCTATACCAGAAGATCATGATCCGGATCTATCTACGCTAATAATATTTGGTGAATACCCATCAATAGTTGCATATTCATCAGTAGCCAGATATGGTGGGTTCTGAACCAGATATTCCGTAATAAAGCCATAATTCCCGTTCTCACTATTCTATGTTTCTGGGCTTACAGCCTTTCCTACATTCACATTGGATTACCAGTGCCATCACCGGATGAAGGCAGCGGGTAGCCTTCCGCATAGGACTCTGCAGATATCCAGGAAAAAAGATTGTGGTTCTACAGTTTCTTCATTACCCGGTGTATGACCTATGGTAGCGGCTGGATTTTCTGGTTTACACGCCTTCCGGCGATTATTTCATATGTTGTTACTGATTACGGTCGTTTTGAAACTACCTGAGATGCAAGGGGTCGGAAAGTATTTGAAAAATCAATCATAAATCTATCACTATAGTAGCCATTCTGGTATCGCCTTGGATATTCTATTCTTATTGTTTACCTTATCACTGGTTATAGCTATAGCTAGAGCTATGGATACAGTACTATATGGCTATTCGATAGAGAAGAAAAACTAGTATTTGGTGCTATAGGTGCTCCCCCGGTGTCTGATCTGTTACTGCAACTATGGCTGGGTATACTCAATGGTATTATGCTCATATTATGATTCTAGTAGTTCCGCTGGCTTCTCCATAGCTGGTATTCGGATTAGATCCAGTGATACCCGGAAGGAGATACCACAAAAAATGCCCAAAAAGTACCTGAGAATAAGGAGATACCAGTCTCAGTACCCACTACAGATGCCCTACCATATGGATAATACACCAAATCAGGGTACTGTAGCTACATATCCAACAATGTACTACGAGACACCATGATCAGGAAAACTGGTACCAACTCCAACTGGGTCCTCCGGTCGAGTAGGAAGAACTGCAGTAATGGTGAAATGGGAAGGGGTTAGGTGATCGTGGTCCATAAAGAGCCTTCGAGTTGAATCCCGTACTGAGCCCTCTCGATCCTAAGAGTAATAAATTGTTACTTTGTCGGACCGACCTTGGTAGATAGATGTAGCAGAATGCTTTTGTAGTAGTACTGCGATACCATTCAATGAATGGATGGAATACAAGTGCTAGACCTTCCACGAATACCTCTACCAATACCAATAGCAAGGTTTGAGTCTTTTGCGGTAGTACAAGGTGGGTGTTGTCTCTGTAGGATGGTAGCTAGTAGCTTCTGGATTGGTAGTGCCTGGTATGGCTGTTGATTATGGTTCTAGTACTATGGCAGCTAAAGCTAATATTGGTAAATCAGGAATATATGGAGCGAATAGAACAGGGGGAAGAATAGAGATATCGGGGACTAGCACACTACAGCTTCCCACCCCAGTTTCAGCAGTTGTTCTTTCTTTTCCCGCTACAGGACTTGCATATGTGAAGCCGCTGGTCTCGCATGATCTGCTAACATATATAGTTCAACTAGAGCTCTGAACCCAACTGGGAGTGTTCCCATCTTAGCTACAAATGCAATCGCTGGAGTCTTGGTCTATGGTTTACATCCGGTACGAATACATATTCGGGTAGAACCCTTTACAGTAGTACTAAGATCAGATTCATATAGATCCGATGCAACTGCATCTAGCTAGATATACTTGGCGTTTATTCCACTACAGCATAGACTACACCAGCTCCCAGTGATGGGAAATCAATCATATAGTACCCGGCGAAGCGCCATAGCTTTAGAGTACTAAATTCAGCAGAATCAACAGAGTTAACCAGAATGTACTTTGCAGCAGGGTATGACTATGTTGACCTTGCAGCTACCAAGATCTGATCCCGATACCGGAGGATCATATTTCATGCCAATGTGACCAAGCAACCCACTCTGCGCTCCTCATTAGTATTTTCGTCCGGTACAGGATTTGCTCCTAAATTCCAGATATGATCGACCGAGGGGCTCGACTTCTTGTTCTCTTTGGGATCGAAATACTAAGAATCTTGCCTTTACACCTGAAGAAGGTTCACGAAAACAGTTCGGTGATTGATATAGCTATACTAGGTATAAGACCATTAGCAACCATGATGAATTACCATGACTTGTTCCAGATAGGACCATGAAACAACATTAGCAGCCATTGGCCTACAAAGCATGAAAAGATGGCTCACCAGAGGAACTCTCTAGGATAAACCACGAAATACTAGTGGAAGAACCAACAACAATGAACTGCAAGACCATCCGGAATGGGCTTCGTAGCTGCTAGTTTCTCTTTCTATGATATGGTATTAGTACTGGATCGGACCTAAAAGAAAATCAATTCATTAGTTATTAATCAAAGTTACATTTAGTCAATGACCAGAATTCTACCATACACGGACAACAATGGAGAAGCCAATCCTGGGCAACAAAGTATCATCAGATTGAAAGAGCGGAGTACTCAGAAAGAACAACAATAGAACGAGGATATGTATTGAAACTAATGGTGAAGCACTAACACGTCATGGCCGGAGAGGACTCATAGCCGGCGCCTACAGTTGAACAAAATAGCTATAACTATCCCGGATCCTCTATTGATTTCTTATTTTTGGGTTGTTGTATATTCTGGAGATCGGGCGGAGATGTCATCAATATGAATGCGAGACTAATGTTAGGATTGGCAGACAACTTGGCACTTTGTTTCGAATCTCGTTCTGATGATCTTCTTTGATGACCCCATGTCGAGTGCTTCCTATCTTTCACACCCTTCTTCAACCAGTGGCGCGACCAATATTTCTCTTCTTCCCCGGTTTACCCAGTTGTTTACGTTATTCCTGGTACTGTATCTGGATCCATAGAGCTACTATAGCTAGAATCATATCAATCAGCAGTTTGTGCCAACCTTTGCGTAAGTACAACGATCAGCGGAGTAGAGGCAGTTCTACTGGACCAGGAACGGATTCTGGGTATGGGGAAGTATTGGCTATGTTTTCTACTTATTCAGCATTTGCTGGTTTAAAAGTAGGAATGATTATTGCTCCACAGACCTTATGCTTCTAGGTTTCATACCAATGCAGTACTATAGGTACGACATTAACCGAACCGTCCAGTAACAACCACGTAATCTGTAACATAAGCAAGGACTACCGCTGCAAAGGGCTCTGGTGTTATGGCTTGAACTGCATAAGAAGAAGAAGAGTTAACTCTGGTAGCTATCCGGATGACATAATTGTAGTTGAAGCTTTAGCTTCTAGATTGGATATAGTAGGGATTGTACCGCCTTTGGCTGCTACCAATCCCGGAGTTTAATCGGTAGCGAAGCTATGCCGTATGCATTAAGATTTTCTTCCAATTCCTACTCTCTTAGGCTTTGTTAGTTCTTTCTGATCTATTACCATTGATTCTAGCTACTCCATGGAACATGGTTACCATGGTTGATCATACGTACGAGAGTTCAGAAAGCACAAACTAAGCCTTTTATTTCTTCCTGATCCCAGTAGTACTGGGAGGATCTCTGGTTGCCCACTTTCATTGATAAATCTAGCATCAACACCATATAATTCCTACAGTAGAAGACTCGTACTCGGTATGATGGAATACCTGCGGTCTGATAAGCCATAGCTGATTCTCCTTTCTTTTAGTTCTTTCCAATACCGGGTCCCACTTAGTACTATAGCGTAAGGCTAAGACGTAGTCGATAACGAACCAATATAAGAGTAGAATCACGATAACAAAGAAAGGAAGTAGACCCTGGTAACTACGTAATAGTAACAGCACCAGCACATATGGGTAAGCCGCTAGAAAGACTGATTGACTTGGGATTGTTTCGCCCACCAACAATACGGCTTTAGCAGTGGGATGTCACCCATAGTCATGCATAACCGGGTATCTCTGACCCAAGTGAATAAGAATCATAAGATCTAGCTTCTGTAACTGTTGTAGGCTTTGCCGGCCTATGGCCTTGCATGAGCTATTTCTAGAAGATCTGAATCCATTGTTTTAGGACTGGCATTGTACAAATTCGGTCCTGGTGTGTTGGCTCAACTATAGGTTCCTAGGACTAAATAATCGTTTCATTCATGGTGCATCTTTAGACATAGGTTTTTGGTCTCACGCTATGAAAAACGGATAACTTACCAGAGGAAGTCCAACGAGCAGGGCTTCTGCTATTTCTACAGCTATGTCTGCTATGAGGTTTAGGTATTCTAGTAGTGGCTAGGCACTGGAGTAGCTACAGATGGTAGATCTCCGAAAGAATAATATGATAAACCAGTTGCATATGCTTTTACAGTTGTTGTTGCATCGTATGACTCGTTGGAAGTCTTCTTATTGCAATAGAAACACCTCTTAGGTACTAGACAGTGAACACATGCTCGGTAAAATCCCCGACTAACAGCACCTTGGAGACCTGAATCAGCTCCAAAGCTTTGAACTAAGCATTGCCCTGTTGAGAGGAATGAACACATTCAGCCTTTTACGTTGATACTACTGATGTAGGCGCAGCGCCGGCTGAGCCTGCTACTGCTATAACTGCAATGAGTGGGTGTGGGAAGGTAGGTGTAGTGGACACCTACGGATGAAGCTGCAAGTGATACTATTGATTATTCTAATCCCTCTTCAGTACGACTCTGCGCCCCCTCATGCTTTCGAAGATTGCTACATCATTCAGATAATTTTGAGTACTAGTGCTATGAGTTTAGCTCGCGTGATGGCACGCTTCGGGCTTGAGTTCAATTCCTTCACCTTAGTTGATCCTTTCTTGAGTGTTATATCTTCAATTAGGGTTAGAGACCTCTGTGATATACCAATCCAGTGAACAACGACTATCCAGCAGGCTGGCGCGGATGTGACATAGAGAACACTGGGATGCGTTAGCATTAGACGCGTTACAGATCGGCCATGTTTAAAAGGCATCGTACTAAATATCAATTGGTTTAGGGCCCCGGTCAACCATACATATACTCATGGGGATGGTCGCTCTGGCATCGTCGAAGCAGTATGTGCGGTGTCGCGTCATTTCTGCTCTGCTGCCATCTAGGATCCGGCATACCCTTTAGTTCATATACCAAGTGGTTCAATCACCTCTTATTTATATAGTAAAATATCCGAAGCTGGCAGAAGCAACTACTAATAGAAGAAAATTATACCAAATACCTGGTAGAAACAATAAGATCTGAGCTCATACATACCTTTCTTCACACCCAATGCACTACCATACCGGTATAGTAAGGAATGATGTTATAGTGGATGTGCTACTAGGAATGGAAAAAACCAAACAAACCCTATAGCAGCTCCGGTAAATTCTTCAACGCTTTGCGTGATCCTGCTGTGCTGTTGTTGCTACTCTATCATCAGTGTACAATCCAGAATCTCTACGAGATACCTACTACTATGACTTTGCTAGCATATTTGATGCATTTAGTCTATGATTCTACTGTTACTGCTCAATTAGGTCATCCGGAGGAACCGGTTTCTTCTAGTTCTATATGGTGATTCTACACCATAGATTCTTCACTACACTTCTTCACATAGCTATGTGGTTTTATGCCTATCTAAGGATCCTGATCCTATAGCAGGAATCCTGTGTATGTTGTTACGATAGTACTGTATGGGTACGATAGCTTATACAAATTACCCAGTTATACACTATGAGACTCCAATATCCGGTTATACAACTAAGGGATAGTCCCAGGGAATCAATAGTATGGAAATCACATCATATAGCATCATACATAAGCAGGCTTATAGTAGCGATTTCTCTGCGGATATTGATTACGTAGTACTACCAAGATTGGATAAAGGAAGAGAAAGAAATATATTTGGGTGAGCATCTATAGATGTTGTTTTTTATCCAGTAGAAGACCGGAGATGTAGTTAATGAAGCTAAAGCTTCTGCAGGATCTTCCCAGATATCCGGTGAGTACGATACATCCGGCTTTTCCTTCTTTTGGTTTCACAGTTGTAAGATCATGATGCATACTCCATAGTATAAAATCCATACCCATATTGTCTACCATATTACTAGTCCTACCCGAATCTCCGATGATTATAGCTGTGACAACATATGTGACATAAGACTATAGCTATAGGATATTCTATAACGAGGTACATATCTGGTAATTTCTCGAAGACATCCGGTAGATCTTATCAATGGATTGAAAATGGAAAGTCATTGGCTAGCCATAGCATAGCTACAGTAATAAGATCTACACCTCAAACCGCGTCACTACGATTGTAACGCCCCGACCATAATTACCTAGAGTCAGTGCATTATTACATAACATTGGCATGATCACGAGAAAGATCAAGTCTCGAAAGACCGATTAGTTTATTAGACTTGGAATAACTAGATACATCCATAAATTTTTACATTACATCATAAAAAAACATCTTGTCTTCATATCCCCTCATACTATCCCTGCAGGTTATTCATAAATTACTTCTTCATAATCCTGGGGAAAATAAAACATTGAAAGGGGTGAGCTCGGATGCTCAGTAAGGATAACATTATAGAAGAACCTTTAATAAATAATCATAAACACTTAAGTCAATTTATAACTAAAACAAAAGCCTTTTAAATTTGAACTTCAACATAAAATGGCAAAGGTAAAATGAAATAATGTCATTTACTTACTCACATGGATATTCTACTAGTCGAATGATCACATGAAATATCAATAACCACTTTCATAATGATGGAATTCATAATGCCAGACTATCATAACCACATAGCCAAGGCCTCGTGCCAAGACTACAAATAAGATTTTGCCAAGGCCTTGTGCCAAGACACTAGTTTGTCTCATGAGACCTACCGATGCATCGAGGAGCTATAGCGGGCTCCACCCGTCACTTATTAAGTCCAATGCATTCCTCATATGAACATGTTTAAACATAACATAAACATTCGTATTAAAACTAGCATACGAAATGACAATACTTTTACCACAAACCATGAATGGTATAAAAACAGCACATCCACAGTCAAACATAACTCATTCGATACAATATGGAAGATTATATTGTATCACATTAACCTCAATCAAGAATAATGAAGGATGTTGACATAGATGAAAATAATCATCAAAACTATTTGAGAAAAATATCCCCCTTTTCTTGAAAACATTTAAAAGTCACACTATTTGTCAAGAAGCCATTTAAAAGTAGATTTTTGAATCAAAGTGTCCCATACCACTTTGAAACTTTTTAAAAGGAGTTTTGATTTCTAAACTTTAATGTCCATATAAATAAATCCTTAAAACCATTTTTAAAACATGGACATTAATGAGAAAGGTTTAGATGAATAAGTCTTTAAAACATTTAAAAATGGTATTTTATTTAGAGATTATAACCAAAAGAGACACTTGAATACAAATAATTGAGGTAATCAAAACTTTGTAATATCATGAGAATAAAGGGAATCATGATATACTATGTCAAAGTACATTATATACACCACATAAAAGTGATTTGGTGTATATCATCAAAGAAGTCTCAATGGAATGTAAATTGAGATGAAATCTCTCATAAAGGTTGTATCCTTAGGTTAAGGATAAATCAATGACATAATTATGTTTGACAAATATAAATAGACTAAATATTATTGGATATTCAGTGTAAAACAATCAAAGGACATTCACGCATATTCTTGTAAAAACAATACCAACGAATTGGATGTTTAACTCAACAAATGGAGAATGAGTTAAAATTACTCTTATCAAATTCATATCAATGACTTGAGAATTATCAATGGAGTGATTATGTGTATCAAACATATATCCACAGGAAGGGGAGTGTAAATTATGACATAATCAAATGAATAGTGATTCCACACATAATCTTGGGGAAATATAATCAATGAAATATGCGTAAAGCCAAATGAGTGGAAATTGAAATTTCAAATTCTCTTATCGATTAGGTAACTTACGAAACATACACCCATGAAAGAAGTATCATACCCCGATGATGTAAATACCCATAAATTAAAGTATATTACACAATGAATGCAATCATGGGCAGTACACATACCTCACATGCAATAATTAAGTGGCGAATAATGGAAATCTCACGAAATTAAAAGTGAGATAAGAAACCCCTTACCACGTTAATCAACTGAGTCGTATGGACAAAAGTTAATAACCACCAAATGATTTACAGAATAACATGAATATAAAGAGAATCATGATAATATATATCAAATGGCCGTACACAATACACCACTTTCAATAATTTAGTGGCAAACAATGGAAATCTCACGGAATTGAAAGTGAGATAAGAGAATCCCTTACTTTGTACTTTTTCCTTGGTCGATGGTAGGTTTACCTCCTGTATAATGGTGAAATAATTGTTATTTAATAATACAAGAATCATTTACTTTAATATGATATCATATATGATCTTTTAACATTGATTTGTTAATAATATCTTAGAATTATCGTCATTTCGGGTGTTAACGGGTTCATTTTACTTTATATTCTTTGTTATGTGATCCATATTCGTTATTAATGGGATGTATATTATTCATATCCAGAATGATTTCAAGTCCTTAAACATCATTTTTAAATCATCAAATGATAATTATACTTTAATGGTTACGATGGAGAATGAATCTCATCGCGTTCGTGGAGGCGGTAGTCTGTACGTACGCACGAGCGATAATATCATTCTTTTGATATTAAAATAATATATAAATGGATGGTATATCATATATACAGAATCATTAAAATGTTATATTTATTATTTACATGAGTTACACATCATTATTATACCCATCCAAATAATATTATATTGAATAACAATTACCCCACGACGTGGAGACGGTAAGCCGTACGTACGCACGTATGGTGACATGTTATTCAAAGGGTGGATAGAATACTGAATATGGTTGTACCATATTTATAATAACATCACAGTATATAAATGATACTGGAGTTATTATTTTAGAATGGTAACAACAAAGGAAGAAGAAGTGGAAGAAGAAATGAACTTGGAAAAGGGTGGTGAAATCATTACCTCTTCTTCGGTTTCTTCCTTTTGATTTGATCAAAAGGGCTCCTTAGGTTGGATTTCTGATCAAACTAAGGCCTCTAGGTTGTATTTAGGGAAGTTGGGAGAGTATTCAGGCAGAGTTTGGCTGAACCAAAAGGCTTTTAGGGTGTGAAGAAATGAGAAGGAGGAGTGCCCTTTTATAAGAGGGGTGAGGGGCACCTTTGGAAAAGCTAGAAATATTAATTTATAATAAATTCATATTCGGTTTCTAATGGCTCCAAAGTTGATTATTTAAATGTTAAGGTGGGGATGGGTCTAAAACAACTCAACCAATAGAATTTAGACAGGTTTGGGTACTTATATTAACCTTATCTTTAAGTATTAACTCTAAGTTAATTAGTTTCACTTTTACAATGTCTCTTTGTATTTTTATATAATATGGTTAATAAACTTACTATATACATCCAATCGACCCCCAAGTGGTCCATTAATGATGAAACTATCATTATATAAGTCTCTTGGCAGAACCTTAGATTTTTAGGAATTTAATATCAATTAATAATATAATATTTGTTTTAAGAACTCTTTTATGTCAATTTTGACACTATTCAATAGTTGATTTTTGTGAAACTCATAACAGATTGATTAATTCGAACAAAGTCAATTAAATCAATCCTAATATATCATATTATCCTATAAAATTAGTTTAATTCATTAAAAGTTTCATATTATATTTATTTGGGTATTTATAATATCAATTATTTTAATTTTTTACTATTATAGTAATTACTGCATCATCATTGTGTCATAAATAAAATAAATTATTTAATGTCTAAAAATTATAAATAAAATATCATTATGTAGTACATCTTTTTATCTTTCTAATTAATATTTATAATCTAAAATCCAACATATATAACCCTATGTAACAATTTTTTGGCTAAAAGATATATGCTTGTGTCATTTTTGTATTCATTTTAACTTAATTAAAATAAAGTGTCATTATCACTTACAAGTGGATCCATGGGGTCCCAAAATCGACCCAAAGATGCCCATGGTCGACCATGTATCAACCAATAGGGTTAAGACATGTTTTAGGGTAATTTAGTATTATTATAATATTATTTTTTAACCCTTATTTACTGGATTTACCCTTAACCATGGTAAATAAAATATTTACCACAGTAATTATTCAAAATGTCTAAAAATAAAAGTTACCTATTTACACAATTTGAACATCCTAATTCCAAATATGGAATCCATTTTTCTAAATTCAAAACACAGAAGTGGCAGAAATTAATTTAAAATTAATTCCCGCTGTCAAAACAAAAAGCGTGTTTTTAAGAGATAATAACTATCAAAAGATTGACACTTGTTTATGTTTGGTTTAATTGTAAAATTATGTCCAATGACCAAAATTATATTAAATGGTAAAAATATATTCTAAATATACTTTAAAACCACTCAAATTCACAATTTATCACTATTAATTATTTTGATTAAAAAATTTGTTTTTAATTAAAATTTAGTAATTTTCACTATTCATCAAAATATGAAAGTTATCCGAAAAGTACCAAAATTTCACCTTAGGCTAAATTCGATATTACGAATCCAAAAATGAAGTCCATTTTAAAATATAAAATATATATAATTTCAAAATTTAGGTATTACTATTCATAACGGCTAGTTTGATCGGTTGTGGTGTGTGTTAAAACTCGAAGTTGCGTACAACACACGCTACTGTTTTATTCAAAGGAAAGCATACCGTGGAAGCTTGGGATGTTTCATTTTAAATTTTTTGATGTCCCCATTTAGTCAAAAAGTTTAAAATATTGTATTTAAAAAGGTTTCACTATTAAAAATTGATAAAAGTGCAATACTGAAAATGAATCTGTTCTTACATTATGACTAAGAAACTCATAATATGGATTCTAAAATTATAAGGATTATATAAAGTTTAAAATTTAGTTAATAATATTCATAACCTCTTTTGAATGGATTTTTTTCTTTGGTAAGTCATGGTGTGATTGAACTCGGTGTTGCGTGTAGTGCAAGTTATTGAATTATTTTGAAGAAATAACACACTATGAAATCTTGGGGTGTTACATTCTCCCCTCCTTCAATAAATTGCGTCCTCGCAATTTGAAAATGTTCTTTGAAAATAAAAGGTTGAAAATAGAAAATATCTTTGTGGAAAAACCCACATCGGAAATTGGGTTACTAAAATTTAGTCTTAATATGAGGAAAAGAGAAATGAAAGGATCACCACCAAATTATGATCTCGATTAGGAGAACATTGGTGGTAATTAGAGACATATAATTGGAGAAAAAACGTAAATATTTATAGGTAGTGATTGAGGTCATCAATCACAAACAAGTATAAAATTGAGGTCCTTAAACTCATCAATCTATGATGATTTGAAATACCATCGGTCCAAGAAAACATAGGGTATTGGGATAACACATTTTTGACGTTTCAAAATATCTTAGTTGAAATCCCACATCGAAAAATGAATTAATGAGGCCTCTATTTAAAATAAAGAGTGGAAAGTATGAAGATTACTGAAAATAACACATACTAGGGTTCCATGTAGGAAAATATGGATATGGAAGAGAAATCTAACCATCAATTATCTGATGGAGAGTGGTAGAGAACATGGCTATGAAAAGGCCAACAATCCCAAAGCCATAAATTAGTGATGATTTAATGTACCATCTAGGACAGCATTTTTTTTAAAGTTACATTACATAAGGAAGAGGAATTCATTTATGATATTGACTAAGAACATTATGAGATATACTTAAATTTTAAGTATATTTTGGTTCTTTAATAAATTTCCACCACTAACTCAATTTTTTTTTAAACGATGAGTATTCAAGAAGACTTGGTCACACTGGAAGAGCTAGAATAAACTTCTATAGAATCACATGATCCATGTAGGATAAACCATATATTTACATTGTCTTTGAAGATTAATCAAAACCAAAATGGTTAGTGAATGATCTAATGATCCCCCAAAAGGATATTCGTTGAGATAAATATGCACTAATCTTAATTTCTAAAATTAAACCAACAATACCCCAAAGTTAAATAGATACCATTCAATAACGAATTGTCCTTAAAATCCTTTAATATAATCCAAACTAATATTGAAACCCAAAACATAGAAGAATTTGATTATTTAGTCTCCCATGTTACATTGTATCTCTAAATGACATCAAATACTCTTAAAGTCACATACTTAAAAGTAATTAACATCATCACATATTCTCTGTTATAGGTTAATCATTTCCATAAATAACCCAAATCACTATAAATCAACAATAAAAACGTAGATAAAAATCCACTATTACTCTACAAATGAAACCTCATTGTATTCTATTTTCCTTGGGCATATAGTGTTCCTAACAAAACGAACATCTTCCAAAATAACATTTATCACTTAATCACCAAATCATTTTCTTATACCAAGGGTATTCATTTGATAAGACATAAGAACCCAAATCATCTTATTATTGATCAATAAAATCATTTAACAAAAAAAATAGTCACACTAACCAGGGACTTCACGTAGTCCAGTGGTAGGCGATAAATCCCAATCGCACTTTGGTTGTGGGTTCGATTCCCACAGCTTTGTCCGACGCGACGGGTTGTCACACGGTCTACGTGTTGTCCTTTTTCAAAAACTGTATTTTATAATATTACCAAAATGAGATAAATTCCTCAAAATAACATAATTTAACCACAAATGTTATATCATACTTTTCATTTTCATCCCAAATTATAATAACTTATCATTTTCTCAAACCCCAATGATCATATAAAACCAAATGGTTATTTATACCTATATCCACAAGAGAAAAGACAATTCTTCCTCAAATATCATTCTCACATGGAAAACTGTGGGGTTACAAATACAAGAGAAAATTATTCCAAAGTAAACCCATCAACAAGGAGTGCTAATACTTTTTAAATTTTTCTCCAACCATTTATTTCCACATAGCTTCTTCTTTGACCAAGAAAATATCCTATAGAATAGGACATTCACTCGGGTAATGGCCAGGTCCCCTATATTTACGGCAAATGACTGTAAATGGACTCTTGGGACCATTGTTATCTTCTTCCATAGTACTCTTCATTTTTCTTCGGCAATTCTTCACTTTATGTCCTTCCTTCCCGCACGTAAAACATTTCGTTGTCCCATTGAGACACTTTCATGGGTGTCTCTTTCCACATTTCCTGCATGATGAAAATTGAGGTTTCTTTTCTCCATGGTCTCCATTGCTGGAGATCATATCATTTATCACCTTTCTCTTCCTTGTTGAGTCTGGGAGTTGGTTAATATATATGTTGTTGATCATATTTTTAGAAAACTGATTTGGCATAAAGACGGTATCTTTTACGCCTATCAACATTCCATTTTGTTGCTCATCGCCACCACCGTTCCCACCTTGTACATCATTCTCAAAGTCACTATGACTTCCTTGGAATCCAGCCATTGACTAAAACCAGGAAGCATTGTGTGAGTAATAGTAGTCGTAAAATCATTTAGAGATTAAAATGTCACCATATTCTCAATTTGAAACATATTAGGATTAACCAAGGTCATTTACTCTCATCTTATGTATATATTACTTAAATCGGTTTGTAAAGAAAATGTAAATTATCCTAAGCATATCCCCCGGGAGTGTCGTAACCAAGAGTGCAGCAAGGCCCGTTGTCGTGCACGAGTTCCCGTTCGAGTCTAGATCAAAGTGGTGTTTTCGGGTTTTACCCCTAGGTACATCTGTGCCAGAGCCGCCTCTAC
Organism: Viscum album; assembly: GCA_963277665.1. Taxonomy (NCBI): domain Eukaryota; kingdom Viridiplantae; phylum Streptophyta; class Magnoliopsida; order Santalales; family Viscaceae; genus Viscum; species Viscum album. The sequence continues at coordinate 391,745,601 of OY728147.1, read as the reverse complement.
CTGATCGTATCCAGACAGGGATGTATTGCTCGGAAAACTCATAAAATCTCTACAATACCAAAATTCTAGGAAGTTCTTTTATACTAATCCTCAAAGTTCATCTTAGGTCTACGTGCTCTAATCAGAGTTTATCTAAATCTAGCTACCAAGGTTTGTACTAAACTTCCTCTGATACCAACTGTAACGCCCCGACCCTAATTACCTAGAGTCAGTGCATTATTACATAACATTGGCATGATCACGAGAAAGATCAAGTCTCGAAAGACCGATTAGTTTAGTAGTCTTGGAATAACTAGATACATCCCTAAATTTTTACATTACATCATAAAAAAAACATCTTGTCTTCATATCCCCTCATACTATCCCTGCAGGTCATTCATAAATTACTTCTTCATAATCCTGGGAAAAATAAAACATTCAAAGGGGTGAGCTCGGATGCTCAGTAAGGATAACATTATAGCAGAAGCTTTCATAAATAAGCATAAACACTTAAGGCAATTTATAACTAAAACAAAAGCCTTTTAAATTTGAACTTCAACATAAAATGGCAAAGGTAAAATGAAATAATGTCATTTACTTACTCACATGGATATTCTACTAGTCGAATGATCACATGCAATATCAATAACCACTTTCATAATGATGGAATGCATAATGCCAGACTATCATAACCACATAGCCAAGGCCTCGTGCCAAGACTACAAATAACATTTTGCCAAGGCCTTGTGCCAAGACACTAGTTTGTCTCATGAGACCTACCGATGCATCGAGGAGCTATAGCGGGCTCCACCCGTCACTTATTAAGTCCAATGCATTCCTCATATGAACATGTTTAAACATAACATAAACATTCGTATTAAAACTAGCATACGAAATGTCAATACTTTTACCAAAAACCATGAATGGTATAAAAACAGCACATCCACAGTCAAACATAACTCATTCGATACAATATGGAAGATTGTATTGTATCACATTAACCTCAATCAAGAATAATTAAGGATGTTGACATAGATGAAAATAATCATCAAAACTATTTGAGAGAAATATCCCCCTTTTCTTGAAAACATTTAAAAGTCACACTATTTGTCAAAAAGCCATTTAAAAGTAGATTTTTGAATCAAAGTGTCCCATACCACTTTGAAACTTTTTAAAAGGAGTTTTGATTTATAAAATTTAATGTCCATATAAATAAATCCTTAAAACCATTTTTAAAACATGGGCATTAATGAGAAAGGTTTAGATGAATAAGTCTTTAAAACATTTAAAAATGGTATTTTAGTTAGAGATTCTAACCAAAAGAGACACTTGAATACAAATAATTGATGTAATAAAAACTTTGTAATATCATTAGAATAAAGGGAATCATGATATACTATGTCAAAGTACATTATATACACCACATAAAAGTGATTTGGTGTATATCATCAAAGAAGTTTCAATGGAATGTTAATTGAGATGAAATCTCTCATAAAGGTTGTATCCTTAGGATAAGGATAAATCAATGACATAATTATGTGTGACAAATATAAATACACTAAATATGATTGGATATTCAGTGTAAAACAATCAAAGGACATTCACACATATTCTTGTAAAAACAATACCAACGAATTGGATGTTTAACTCAACAAATGGAGAATGAGTTAAAATTACTCTTATCAAATTCTTATCAATAACTTGAGAATTATCAATGGAGTGATTATGTGTATCAAACTTATATCCACAGGAAGGGGAGTGTAAATTATGACATAATCAAATGAATAGTGATTCCACAAATAATCTTGGGGAAATATAATCAATGAAATATGCGTAAAGCCAAATGAGTGGAAATTGAAATTTCAAATTCCCTTATCGATTAGGTAACTTACGAAACATACACCCATGAAAGAAGTATCATACCCCGATGATGTAACTACCCATAAATTAAAGTATATTACACAATGAATGCAATCATGGTCAGTACACATACCTCACATGCAATAATTAAGTGGTGAATAATGGAAATCTCACGAAATTAAAAGTGAGATAAGAAACCCCTTACCACGTTAATCAACTGAGTCGTATGGACAAAAGTTAACAACCACAAAATGATTTACAGAATAACATGAATATAAAGAGAATCATGATAATATATATCAAATGGCCGTACACAATACACCACTTTCAATAATTTAGTGTCGAACAATGGAAATCTCACGGAATTGAAAGTGAGATAAGAGAATCCCTTACTTTGTACTTTTTCCTTGGTCGATGGTAGGTTTACCTCCTGTATAATGGTGAAATAATTGTTATTGAATAATACAAGAATCATTTACTTTAATATGATATCATATATGATCTTTTAACATTGATTTGTTAATAATATATTAGAATTATCGTCATTTCGGGTGTTAACGGGTTCATTTTACTTTATATTCTTTGTTATGTGAGCCATATTCGTTATTAATGGGATGTATATTATTCATATCCAGAATTATTTCAAGTCCTTAAACATCATTTTTAAATCATCAAATGATAATTATACTTTAATGGTTACGATGGAGAATGAATCTCATCGCGTTCGTGGAGACGGTAGTCCGTACGTACGCACGAGCGATAATATCATTCTTTTGATATTAAAATAATATATAAATGGATGGTATATCATATATACAGAATCATTAACATGTTATATTTATTATTTAAATGAGTTACACATCATTATTATACCCATCCAAATAATATTATATTGAATAACAATTACCCCACGACGTGGAGACGGTAAGCCGTACGTACGCACGTATGGTGACATGTTCTTCAAAGGGTGGATAGAATACTGAATATGGTTGTACCATATTTATAATAACATCACAGTATATAAATGATACTGGATTTATTATTTTAGAATGGTAACAACAAAGGAAGAAGAAGTGGAAGAAGAAATGAACTTGGAAAAGGGTGGTGAAATCATTACCTCTTCTTCGGTTTCTTCCTTTTGATTTGATCAAAAGGGCTCCTTAGGTTGGCTTTCTGATCAAACTAATGCCTCTAGGTTGTATTGAGGGAAGTTGGGAGAGTATTTTGGCAGAGTTTGGCCTAACCAAAAGGCTTTGAGGGTGTGAAGAAATGAGAAGGAGGAGTGCCCTTTTATAAGAGGGGTTAGGGGCACCTTTGGAAAAGCTAGAAATATTAATTTATAATAAATTAATATTCGGTTTCTAATGGCTCCAAAGTTGATTATTTAAATTTTAAGGTAGGTATGGGTCGAAAAAAACTCAAGCAATAGAATTTAGACAGGTTTGGGTACTTATATTAACCTTATCTTTAAGTATTAACTCTAAGTTAATTAGTTTCACTTTTACAATGTCTCTTTGTATTTTTATATAATATGGTTAATAAACTTACTATATACATCCAAGAGACCCCCAAGTGGTCCATTAATGATTAACCTATCATGATATAAGTCTCTTGGCCGAACCTTAGATTTTTAAGAATTTAATATCAATTAATAATATAATATTTGTTTTAAGAACTCTTTTATGTCAATTTTGACACTATTCAATAGTTGATTTTTTTGAAACTCATAACAGATTGATTACTTCGAAAACCGTCAATTAAATCAATCCTAATATATCATATTATCCTAGAAAATTAGTTTAATTCATTAAAAGTTTCATATTATATTTATTTGGGTATTTATAATATCAATTATTTTAATTTTTCACTATTATAGTAATTACTGCATCATCATTGTGTCATAAATAAAATAAATTATTTAATGTCTAAAAATTATAAATAAAATATCATTATGTAGGAAATCGTTTTATCTTTCTAATGAATATTTATAATCTAAAATCCAACATATATAACCCTATGTAACAATTGTTTTGCTAAAAGATATATGCTTGTGTCATTTTTGTGTTCATTTTAACTTAATTAAAATAAAGTGTCATTATCACTTACAAGTGGATCCATGGGGTCCCAAAATCGACCCAAAGATGCCCATGGTCGACCATGTATCAACCAATAGGGTTAAGACATGTTTTAGGGTAATTTAGTATTATTATAATATTATTTTTTAACCCTTATTTACCGGATTTACCTTTAACCATGGTAAATAAAATATTTACCACAGTAATTATTCAAAATGTCTAAAAATAAAAGTTACCTATTTACACAATTTGAAGATCCTAATTCCAAATATGGAATCCATTTTTCTAAATTCAAAACACAGAAGTGGCAGAAATTAATTTAAAATTAATTCCCGCTGTCAAAACAAAAAGCGTGTTTTTAAGAGATAATAACTATCAAAAGATTGACACTTGTTTATGTTTGGTTTAATTGTAAAATTATGTCCAATGACCAACATTATATTAAATGGTAAAAATATATTCTAAATATACTTTAAAACCACTCAAATTCACAATTTATCACTATTAATTATTTTGATTAAAAAAGTTGTTTTTAATTAAAATTTAGTAATTTTCACTATTTATCAAAATATGAAAGTTATCCGAAAAGTACCAAAATTTCACCTTAGGCTAAATTCGATATTACGAATCCAAAAATGAAGTCCATTTTAAAATATAAAATATATATAATTTCAAAATTTAGGTATTACTATTCATAACGGCTAGTTTGATCGGTTGTGGTGTGTGTTAAAACTCGAAGTTGCGTACAACACACGCTACTGTTTTATTCAAAGGAAAGCGTACCGTGGAAGCTTGGAATGTTTCATTTTAAATTTTTTGATGTCCCCATTTAGTCAAAAAGTTTAAAATATTGTATTTAAAAAGGTTTCACTATTAAAAGTTGATAAAAGTGCAATACTGAAAATGAATCTGTTCTTACATTATGACTAAGAAACTCATAATATGGATTCTAAAATTATAAGGATTATATAAAGTTTAAAATTTAGTTAATAATATTCATAACCTCTTTTGAATGGATTTTTTTCTTTGGTAAGTCATGGTGTGATTGAACTCGGTGTTGCGTGTAGTGCAAGTTATTGAAGTATTTTGAAGAAATAACACACTATGAAATCTTGGGGTGTTACAACGATACCAACCAAGCCATTATGAATCTGATTCCGCAACTGACTGAGTTAGGGCTGCTATATCTTCGATATTACCGAAGGTATGCTCAGATTCCGGTTATTCTGTTACTACGGTTGATTGCGAACTGGCATGGTATTCCGGTCTTGATGCTACTTGGTGTTGGTATAGTACTATGGCTTCTAATGTTGGTAAACCAACCCTCTGGTGGAAGCCCTGGCCTTTCCATGGAGCTCATTAACCATCTACTTCCCCAATCCCTTCACACACTACTTGTTCTGATGAATTCCATTCATTTTTCTGAATTTATTTATTTCGTACAGTTCCTTATATATCCAGCTCTACCTATAGCAGGTATACAATAATACTACATACCTTGGGAAATCTTCCAGTAAACCTATAGTCATTGATTCCCCATGTCTCTTCGATACAGTACTCGCGGTACTACTCCGGCTGTTCTACGATAGCTAAAGCTCCTTCGGATCCAGTTAATTATCATACCAAGTTCAGACCTAAGACCGAGCCACTGGGTTCAGGATATTATAGCTACTATTAGGATATTCTGGGTATTCACTGGAGTTCCTGATCTTACCATACGTGGTTTCACCGGTATTTGTTGATTTATGGTAGAGAATCCAGAGCAAAGTTAGAAGATGTTCATCACACTGGGCTTTCCGTTCGGTGCTTCTACGCTCCTGTGCATGATCCGATTCCGCTATAAACGCTCTATAGCTATGCTTTATTCATCTACTTACTCCTCTTATAGCAGTTATTTCTCCATCTTGAGCTTACCGGTACTCTTTTGAGTCTTCTAAGAGTATTATGAATATTGGTTGACCTACGCTATAGCTATAGCTATGATATTGATGGAATAACCATTACACCAGATAGAGACTAAACCATGGAAATACCAGATATGGTGCCATTGTTGATAAAATACCAAAACTCTCGGAACCATTCCATATAACTAGAGCGTTGAGCTAACCGGAGTAACCGTACTACTGGGGGAATCATAAGATATTGGTGTGTAACTGGATGGCATATATTGAGGAATAAGCAGCTGGTGCTACGAGTCCTAAGATTGAGCAACTACCCATGTCCATGGGTTATCGCATATACTACGGAACCATGGACCCCATGGTTTACCTTCCCATCTGACTTCCACACACTACCTAAACCATCAAAACCAGCAATAGCCGCATATGTAGCCAAGTCAGTCGCAGGAGCTACTGGTATCCAGTAGTGCCATAGGAAGAGATCCATTTAGGATCAGCGAGAGAAGACGCAGAAAATCAGGTTCCGTAGATACAAGATAATTAACAAGATCAGAGATAGCTACAAAGAACTCACACTGGAGCTGGTAAATATTCAATGATATTAGGGAAACTAGCGTATCTTACTAGTATGTCACCATGGTGTCATCCATGGTACTGGGCTCATATAGTAATATCAAGAAAAAGCAAATAGCTGCTATAGCTGCTTATGTAGTATATGATCCGGAGATATTCCTTTAATACCCGTTTTACCCAACTATTGTTCTACCGATATCTTCCACTACTGATTCTGAACATCAACCTTTATTGAATACTACCTCCGCCTGGGTAAAGAGAATCGGTAAGGCCGTAGTGACAAGTGTAGCTTTGGTCTACCCTGTGTCTTTAACGAATGCGGGGAATTCCGCCAGTTCATGTGGTTACTGAGACCGGTTAATGCGTTGAATGATGCCAGTAATTGCTTGTAAATAGTGTATGAATTGCAAATTCCCTCTTTGTGGTAAATCAAGAAAAACTGACATATTACCTATATGCGGAGAATTCCATTTTGAAAAACTAATAAATTAGGGCTTTTCTTTTTATGGTTTCTCTTCCTGGATGGGATTGATGAGTTTCTTGAAAGACCATCCGATCTAGCGAAGCTAAAACCTAGTCTTTGTTCGCCCTTCAGCTGTATTTACAACCTGCCTTCAGAGGACAGTCAACGAATTAGAACCTTAGATCGATCCGGTATACCGACTATTGATGGAAAACCTCTACTATGATTTGGCCTATGCTTCGGTAAACCATTATTCTCGTTATTATCTGGAGCACTACTCAATTATATCTTATTCACCTAGGTGGAGCGCGCAGTAATGCAGCTTACAGTGGTGACTCGGTGGCAGTGCTCGTAGAAAGAGGGATCCAGTGAATGAAGGGGAAACTCTAAGAACGGTCAGAAGGGTTTTGATACAGATTCGGAATGTATGCCGGGATGGAGTATTTTTTGATCTTCTTGCAGTGAATGCCATTTTTCATTCTTTTAGTTGCGGTCGATTCCTCCAGCGAACAAAGAGATGCGCAAAATGATACCTCACCAGAGATTTCTCCAATGGCTCGCTAGGACAATAGGCGCAGTTCTCCTTTCCTTTATTCATCGGGTCCAAACGATATGGCCGCTTCAGATTCAATAGAACACCCGGGAATACCGCATCATTCATATTTGTGTCGTACGCCTCTTGCTCATTTGAAGATGTATCCAGTAGGACTAGGAAGATCGGAAGTGGCGGGGGCACCGTAGCGGCTTGCTTTCCTATCCGAACTCACTGGTCATGAACACTATACCGCAGGAACTCCCCCCACCAACGGGGATCCCCCATTCCGAAAGGTGACTGGGCCGGCCGTTAGGCCCAAAGTTGTATGCCACTGCTATGGTACCGATAGATTCACTACTTCAGCACCATTATCGGACATTGCAGGTTGAGCACCTATTTCTCGTATATCGCTCCACACCGAGAAGAGGGCTGCACCCCCTCCAGCAACAACAAGAATGGAACCATAGGCCCCTATGCTGGGAACATTTCGGAGTATAGGTCTAACCACCTCAGCTCTCCGTTTCTGGCATGCTATAGTGATTAAAGTCTCTCGACGACGGTCATTCCATTCTGTCCTCTCTTTGTTGTTTCGTAGTCTCGTCTGTAAGGATTTAAAGAAGAGTGGGTATCAGAGGTGTCCTTTAGATCCTTGTGTACCGGTCCATGGCCAGGGTTTCTACCGCCCAATCCAAGAAATCACCGTATTACTACGGGCTCATATCACTTCATATCTCCTTACGTCCTTCGGAATAGATGCTTTCTTCTCGAGATATAGTCTAACATCCCTTATCGTACGGTTTGGGCTTGCCATTACATTACAATTTAAATTGGCCGGCTGACAAGGTCTTTTATCCCTTCCGCCTCATACTCCGAATACGTCTCTCGACATATAAAGGTAAGCTACTTCTCCTCCCAGGTGAGGAGGCAACGTGCTGTTATATCACACTCAAGCGCTTGATATGTTGATCGTAGTAGTGTGGATTTCATGCCTTCCTTTCCATTCGGTAATATTCATTCATGCGTCTTAGATCGGTGCACAATTGTTACACTATTCACTGAAAAAGAAGGTGTTATTTAAGAACATAGTGGTGGTTCAAGCGGCGACCACCGCTGCAAATGGTCGAACCGTGGAGACCTGGGAATGCTCCTCACCCCGCTCAGCCGATGCCATTTCTCTTTCCCGGGGCCCGCCCGCTCACTTGGAAGCACATTATTCAACCATCCGCGGCCAAAGGTCAGATCACATTCATCGAACGGCCCCCTGATTTTTCACTTTGGATAGCACCCTTACCGCACTGCTTCTTCTGTCAAGGCAGGCGGAGCCGAACGTAAAGCACCTGATTGGGAGGCTACCGTTGGTGAGGTCTCGTTGTATCTCTGGGCCGGTAAATAATGCCAGGGGCGGAAAAACCTTTTATCGTGCATGCATACCATCTTCATGGTATATGCACGTACTGTAGGCAAAGCCGGTCGGGCGAGCCATCTACGATTCACTATAAGCCAACCCTCAATCTTTTGAGGTATTGATACAAAGGTGCTAAAAGCCACTTGAACAATGTGAAAGGATCAAAAGTTTGGAAAATGGTCCGGAAGGTCCCTTTGTGATCCAAACTGTACTGCCCAACGGAGCCCATCATTTGATGGATATGGGCACCCAGCTGATCTACGAGTACCCTGTGCACGACCGTCACAGCAAAGGTAGGAGGCCGCCTTGGGACTGGAGTGGTCGCCAATCATATATCCACAGTGGTTTAGCGAAGTCGTGAAACCCGTTTGCATTGAGTTGGAGGTTGAACTGCCAGTAGAAGACTATGCGTAGTGGAACGCCAGTGGATGAATGCGTTTGCTTGAGCCCCCTCCAGACCGCGCACCCAACTCACTCGTTTTGCAACTGGAGAGTCAACGTTGATGAAATGACCCACCAAATCCATGGAGATTGAAATGGCAGCAGGAAGACAGTCCCTATTTTCCAATCAAGATAAACCACCATCAACCCAATTTCAAGGAACGCACCCGACACTCGATGGCCAATAAGAAACATAGAGGTGAGTTGTGGCTGATAAAAAAATAAAGAAGGAGCTTGGGGTGCAAGGTAGTTCATTCGTGCACTAGTTGGAGTGGTTCAGGTGGAATATCAAACTCAATTGGGAGAACCACTATTAGAGTAGAGTACTGAGCAACCGTAGGCCTCAATCATATCTCACCCATGGTGAGCCAATACGCCAGCAAGAATAGTCCATCACACAATATGCTGGAAGATCGCGCGCGACTCAGTACTCTACTCTAATAGTATTGACTTGAGGGGGTCATCACTATTAGAGTAGAGTACTGAAGCAGCCCAGTACCTCAATGCTACGCCAGTTCAAGTACCCAAACACTACAATGACGTTTCGCGAACCTGGTACCCGTTCGAGCTTCAGTCGAACACCGCTTTCCGATGTCCACTATCTATATTATACCGAGGGAATCAAGCTACTGGACTAGAATGGAGTCCATCATGCATCAGTACTCTACTCTAATAGTCTCATTTCTTTGTTCGATTGGAATACGGATGAGATCAGAGACGCCATCATTGGGGAAAACGATGCAATAGCTTTGGTTAGAGAAAATCCCAAAATGGCATAACCAAATGATTGTTTAGCCAATGATGAATTTCGCGCCACAGAATGGATCGAGCGAGGAACTAAGGACGTTTCCAATACCGACAGCAGCTCCCGCTGAAGCAATTGTAGCTGCTCCAGCACCTATTGATTTTGCACCTTCTAACATCTCGAGTCGAGAATTCTCATCACGCTTTTCCGTAGCTCTTTCCTAGATTCCTCATCGATTCATCTTCCCCACGTTCTTATCTCGTCTCGGGCGTATAAAGATGAACGAAAAAATCAAACCTAAATCACTGTTTCCATACCACCCATCTAAGTCCCTTCATACTAGATGGCATAGTTTATCAAATTGATAAAGTGACAAAGATCCTGTAATAACCAATCATTTTGTCCATTTCACATTACATCATAAAATTCACTTGTGAGAAAGCTGAGACTATCAATCCGATCGTCGGAAATCACTGCCCGAACAAGGTTATAAAAGATCTGACACCTCTTAGGTGAAGGTCGGGAACCATCTATTCAGGAGTTCATTGCCTCCCGCTTCTCCCCACCCACTCTGCGTATTCATCACAGATCCGATCAAATAATCACTCGAACTCAGGTGGAGCGCTTTCCGCGTCCGATCTAGTTGAGGAACGACTGGAGGAGCTACTACTAGAAGGGAACGAATCACTATGCATAAATCGTAGATCAGGTTCTAAAATATCTGACCCTCCCTAAAGGGTCAGGATTACCATAAAGTCTCAACATTGAAAGGGCTTTTTGTTCAATAGCTAGCTCTGCTCCCTTCTGCTTTCTCCCAATTAATGTTCTAAAAGATCTGACACCTCTTAGGTGAAGGTTCTAAAAGACATGTCCTTATGATATGAGTCTTGAGTCTTCTTTCTTCGAGTAGCCTGTCTTAAGCATTGGGTTCTGAACTGTAGGTTTAGAGCACGCTAGGCTCTAGATTATATCGATCAGTTCTAGCTAGGTATAGAATCTCTCTTTCTTCCCTCTAGGACCCTCCTTATGAGCGAAGGGATCCCTGCTAGAGGTCATCTCAGCCTCATTCCTCTCTTCTTAGCTCTTCCCCTAGCTACCAATCTGATCCATTCTGACCTGTCTTTGATTTCCTAGCTTCCGACTAGCAACTCGGATAGGATTACGAGCTGCTAGGCAAGAAGAGAGCTAGAATCACAAATGGAATCTCTTCTGTTCTGACCTTATATGTTATTATCTGGCCTTATTCTGACCCTCAAGGAATAACCTGGGGGATCCCATTTCTTAGAACCTCTTTTTCTCTAAACCTAAAGGTTCTAAACCCTTATATATTCAGTAGCATCCCTTTAGGGACCGAATAGGGTTCAGTAGCCGAGTTCTAAAAGATCTGACCCTCCCTAAAGGTTCTACAGAATATATAAGGGTTTAGAACCTTCTGAACTCTCTCTTAGTTCCCCACCAGCTAATGCTAAAAGGTCTACTTCTTTTTCTCTTCCAGCTAGTTTCGGTTCTCTTGAGGGTGGATATGGGTTCATGCGAGCTCCTAATCATTTCAAGGTACCTTGGATGTTTTGGGGTCAGAGCTAATAGCTATGGAATTCCCGGGGCTGGTAGCAGTCTCAATTCTCGTATGCTTCACACGTGGTGGAGCTAAGGATTTCATACCTTCTTTCACAATATATATAAGTATCAGGTTTCTTCTTACCTCTTAATCCGTTTCAAACACAGAAGGGTCTACTACTAAATCATACCTTTCAGACGTTTCCACCGCTCAATCCACCCCTGCAGAAAGTTGGTATTCAAGAGACGGAAACTATGTCAAGAAGGTGGAACTAGGAATAAGAATAGGGATCCACGTCGAGAGGATGAGCAGCATCACTGGTACTGATATATATTGTGGCAGACACAAAGACGAAGACAGAGAAGAGCTAACATGTAAAGTAGTGGAATGGAAAAGGATGGTAGCCCACCCAGGACAGCACATAGAGTCAGGTTGGCTCTATGCGAGAGAGGAAAACCGCATGGACACGGATCCTTTTGGATAGATCGTTAAGCAATTGACCCATATAGCTATTATCGCGAGGGTGAAATACAATCTGGATTGAAACTTGAGAACCTCGAGAACCAAAGATATAAACTGAAAGATAGAATCTATCTAACAATTTGAATATGAATAGTCTACTATCTATATTATACTGACAGAGAGAAGAGACAAGGCCATGCTGAAACGATATTTCCATTCCTAACCCTTTAGAAAGGGTTAGATCTTTCTATATAGTCTTTTTCTTGCAATCTTGATCTGATGGACCACAGTTTTAGCACGAGTTCAGTTCAGCCGCACCTGTGTCTATCTACTTCCCACCCTCCATTGGCAAAACATCCAAATCAACGATGAGAACCAGGGTCTTTGGCTAACCGGTCTTGGGACTTTAGACACTCTCCTTTGGAATGGAATTCATCTCGTCGATCCGGCAGCACTCCCCTTTATCTCAGTTCATTGTTAGATTTTGAAGGAGTGGTTCCTAGAGGTTCAATGCTTTTAATTTGTGGTGTGTGCCGGGTCATAAACATCCTTTGAGTGATAAAGCATCTGTTCGTTCACTTGTTTCTTTCCAAGTGCCATCTTCCTTCCAGTTCTAAAGACCTCTGCTCGGATCAATGCTAATTCCGCTTCTTTTCCTGCTTCTGCACCTACTAGGAAGAATGGGCGGGGGTAGCTGGCAGAGGGGATTAGGTGGAGCATTTCAAGGGCTGCTCCAACGAATAGAGTTGTCTACGATACCATATCATCAAAAAGTGCTTGCAAGAATCAACATCGTTCCATCTCAATTGAAGTGGGGGTACAAGGGTGACTGTTAAAAGCAGATTCCTTTGTGTCGGCCGCTTGCTATCAGGGCAACTATTCGTGTTTGTGTGTTTCCCATTGGTCATTCTTAAGAGTTCACCTTCCCTTCCAAAGGATAGTTCAGTGAGCAAGGGCTTGCTTTCAGCTATCATGATTCAGATCGGCTAGTGGAAGAATGGGCGAAAGCCCAATCAAAAAGAGGTCGTATTGATGACCCATTTTCTATATGTCAACTCTAGTACGAGAATGTTGAGTCATTCCGATAGTGACTGGCCATTTTTTAGCTATGATCCAAGGCCTCGGAAAAATCGCCCGAGGAAAAAGTGGTCCGTCAACTGAACTTGCCTTGTTGTGATAGGGGTACCACCTTTTCATTCCCACCAAGGAGCCGTAGCTTTACTTAGATAGGGCTTGACTGCCTTACATAAAGAAAGGGATGGTTGCTCTCCTTTATTTCACAAAGAGTGGACCTTGCTTCTCTTATGATTTTTGATACTGCTATTTTTGCCCCTTAACTCGCATCCCAATCCGTTGGATCAATATACAGCTCGGACATCTCAAACGCATGTAAAGATGTACTTATAAGAAAGGCTGCCTACGCGGTTGTCCCCGCTAAGAATACATGTCTTTTTAAAGCTCATTGTCCTGAGACATAGGTGTTACATTTTTCCGGAACCTTTCTATCCGGCATACCAACAAACAACTTTTCACGAAATCCCTCAAAAGAGGAGATGCGCTCAAATACAGAGAGGAATGGAGTAACTCAACTCCGAGAGAGGAACGTGGCTCTTTAACCGCTAGTTTCTTACTTCTCAGGTTCTTACGGGGAATCTCAAACCATACAGATCTTTGGCCATAGAATTGGTTTACCCGTCTTGAGGAATCCCTTGCTCTGCTTGCTCCGCCTAAATATGTATCAATAGCAATGGCAAGAAAAAAGAAAATGCAACTCCAGTAGACCTGAATACTGAACAACACTGATCTGATGAGCTGAAGTCTACCCGCATAGGAAATCCGTTCACACCCAAGTGGCAGATCTCTTTCAAAAGGAAGATCAATTTGACCCACTAGCAATAGAGCAAGGAAAGATGAATAAAAAGGCACTCGCAGTCATGGCGGGGGCTGTAATGATGAGTTTTATACTCAATAAAAACGCATTTAGTGCAGGAAGTTTGGTTCTAAGAACATACGGTACTAAGTCAGAAAGACTTCCTTAGTCCTGTCATGCCTTAGGTTCACGAACTAGAGGTTCACGAGCTAGAAACACCGTTAAACCATTTATCTTCCGTGCGAACGTATATAAAAAAAAGAAGGAATATTGGCACCATATGATGTTCTGGAAATAGGTACGGGATATTGCATTGGTTATCGAATTGGAATGGACCTGGTTCACCTTATGGAAAGAAGTAATCCTACGGAAAAAGGATCTAATCCTAGAGATAAACTGATCCTAAGGGGACCCGAAAGGGTACTAGAAATCTTCTTTGCTTCTCACTTTGTTCCCATTTGTATCACCAATCTTCTGTGGTAAGTGCTTGGGTACTCGTGAAGATCTCTTTCTTCTTCTCGCCTGCACTCTGCGGCCTATAGTTAATTGGTAGAACCATGCATATGATCTTAGGTCTAGTACCTGGCTCCGGAATAAGCTTTAGCTTTATGGCCAGGCATGATATTTAAAAGTAGCTAATGATTCATATAGTCAGTATGTTGGAGCTGGTGGAGCATATGTATTGGGGGCTTTCGGTCCAACAAAGAAGGAAACTCTAGTTCATTCTCCTGTCTGGTCGGAAACTGGTATTCCATTTATGGTGTAAGGGTCGGCAGCAAGCATAGGCACTTCGGTCTCAATTAGTGCGCTCTTCCTTTATAAAGACTTGCCCCCGGCCTTGTCAGCTCATCAGTAAGGGTCGAGCGGTCTTCTTTTCTGTCTGATGGTAATGCGAATCTCGAATCTCTCTATGCTTTTCGAACCCGATCTACTGTATAAACTAATACATAGTCCTGCTCCTATATAAATAAGTCAGTAGAGTGATACAGAAGACGCTATGTACTTTTCATGGACCCACCCGGAACCGGTGGTAGATATGGTAGGAAACAAGTGGAGCAATGTATCTGGTGTTCACGATGATGATACTCATAGAGCTCCTACGGTTGTCACTGGGTCTAGCTTTACTAGGTTCCTCAATTGCTTCTCGTAGAATAATAATACCTTCGTATAGTATGGTATTGGATAGAAGAGAAGAATATACTACTGCAGACGAAGCTACAGACTCCATAGATGGGAAATTACCATAAATGGTTGAAAACCTATAATACCTCTACTATACCACTGCTAATCCCTACCCGCCCATCCTACTTAGCCAATCCTATTCTCTACGATCAAGTATCATGCCATTCTCCTCTATATATAGAAAGACACGGCCCGAGAATTTTGTTTTAGCTAAAGCACTGGTGCATCTGGTATGTCTGGGAATCCGGTTGTCCTCCGACGGAGTTTAAGTAGTGTTTGGGATTTAAGTGTATCAAGAAGGATTAGCCATCGGAGGTATAGGTGTTGGTGGACGGTCTGTGGTCGCCGATGCCAAGGGGTCACCGTAGCTCATCCTTTTCCGTGTTCCCGCATAACCGGAGTAGTAGTAGATCTCTAATCATAATCGATGGAAACCATGTATCATACCATGCAGGAAACAACCAGGTACCATGTACCTAGAACCGTACGAGCTCAGCCGAAGGCGGGATCAAAACTTGGCTTAACTGGTGTACTATCCAAGGGTGCTATTGCTATACTATCGGCATCGGCCTAACTCCAGACCCATATTACTGACCCTGCAGAGCCTCTTCTTAGTGAGAGCTTATTCTTCGACATATTATGATCCAGTTATTGCTCCTTCGGCGGAGTTCTTTATGCTTATTAGTTGACTTAGTAGTGGCTGATGTAGGCGCTATAGGCTGCGCCTACTACATCAGCATCAACCGGTTAGACGGCAGAAATAACTAAAGAAAGGGCTTCAATTGATGTAGGATGAGATCCAAGGTGTAAACCAGAAGAAGGATCAGTAGCTAGGTATATCGTTTCATCGGTTAGGCTTGGTCTTTGGTTAGGAATGACTTATGGTTCCCGTGGGACTAGCATTCTATGCGGATCCGGACATCAACTACTATAGTAGTCTTACATGGTTTACTACCATGGGAAGGAATGCATAGTATTGGCAAACCAATAGTGGTACCAGAAACGGAGATAACAGCATAGGCACCATCCGAAACAAGATCTGATCCATTCTCCGCATCGATAGTCGTGCAAGCATATGGTTATTCGCTGGAGGTAGCTGTAGTTGTTTTCATACTCGTCATAGACGATTGGTTGTTTACCATGCATTCAGAGTCCTCGGAACTCTCGTAACAACATAAACAGGTCTTCCGGAAGATAGCTCAGAAACCCTGGCCCTCCAATCTTAGTACACATCTCTTCCGGTGTTCTCTTTTTCCCTATGTCTGAATCCCCCAACTGTAGTTGTTCTTTCTTTCTTGTTTCCTCATTAGCCATGTACCATTCCATGGTATGAAGCTATGCAAAGAAAAGATGATAAAAAGCAGATATGGGAGCATAGTATGAAGATAAGGAAATCACTGGGAAGCTTATGTGATGGGAAGTCTCGTACATAAGCACCGGTATGGTATGAATTACCTACCCGGAATGCAATCATCAAGAAGATAGGCTGTTTTACAGAGCTTGAAACCGTAACATCCTACCTAGTACTTGGGAAGACAGAGGACTAGTGCGCTCATTCCGAATTCATTTTCCCTGGACCTGGGGAACTAATAAGAACTAAAGCGAGAAGGAAGAGATTATGGAGTAGATGCATGGGAAGCTTTAGCTTCATCGATCCAATACCAACCGTGTACACTTCGCCCGAGAATGGGTCACGTAGTCTCTAGTTCCCTCGTTACTTCTGAAAATCTTCCAATCCTGTATGGCCAAAAATAGGATGCAATTGGGACGGGTAGATCAAGAAGTACTATACCAGATTTGAGAAGTTCTATCTCCCTCAAAGTACTCTCATTCATATTTCGAGCTAGATTTTCAGGCTAAGCCTTTGGTATTTTCTGGGAACAGCCGGTAGATCTAAGATCAGAGGTATAATACCGAGCAGTCATCGATTGGAAACTAAGTAGCTCGTACGAGTCATTCTCAGGGGTTAGAACCTAGGGCTCTGTCTCGATCTCCTACGTGCGAAATCTGAGGGAACCATGGTAACGGAGAGATTCACCACGCCTTATGACGAAGGGGGAGTCGGAGTGGCATAAAGTGAAGATTGGGGGAAGTAGAGAAATCTGGGGTATTTTGAAGGTGTAACCTAGGCAACGAAAAAGGGGCCTGATACTTCAACTAGAGGAGCGACCCATTGGTTCACCAAACCCCGACCCCATGTCACACGTTCTCTAGGTCCGAAGGGATCCAGTGCCCAACTACCGACTCCTCCTGGAATTGCGTTATCGGAGCCGAGCCAGGAATGGCCGTTAGTGGACACCTACCACTTGAACCGGTTAGAGAGGCCCTCTTTAATACATTAATAAAATATGTTCACAGGGGGCAGAAAGGCTCGGTCATAGGAACTTAGACTACCTATGCGCTGGTAAACGAAAAGAACCCTGACCGGATCAGAGTAAACAACAATGTCGAACCCTGCTTTGAAAGAATTCACACGTGGCCGCCAGCTTTCCCAAAATAAGGGAATATCTGCTGCCAACTCTAACTCAAGAAGAAGAAGGAATCATACGGATGAACCTAAAGCTCATATTGGAAGGGAAACGGCCGCTCATATTGAATTGCAGAATATGGGGATTAGCGGCCCTATGAGTCACTGAAACGACGGTAGGAGGGCCTCAATAGAGGGAGAAAAAAACTACAGGAAGTCTACCTGGGGGGAAGGGTGTCGATCCATCCTTCTATAGAGCACTGGGAATTGGGCTCAGATCTGCGCTGGTATCCGTTTCAGTGTACTCTGCTTGAGGTTCTTCTTTACTATAATTGACTCGTGGAGATGTTGGAACATGACTAATTGTGGAGCATTATCTTTCAATCTGATAGTGGGGAACCCGGAGTGGAGCAGACGGGTAAAACTGCAAACTGGGACCGGACTCATTGGTTTCCGATAGGTTGCTGGCCTTGGTCTGTTCGAAGTCATCGAGCTAAAAATAAAATGTGAAAGAGGCTGGAGAGGGGAAGCTTAGCTATACCACAGAATAAACACTGGTAAACTGTTCGAAAGTAGCTAGGACAAGGGTCGTCGAAGAATAATAGTCAAAAGGGGTCTGGGCCCATGCGGGGAGAACCTAAGAAAATGACACATATTTGCTCGCTTGTGGTCAATCTTTGCCAATGCCAGACCCCTGGAAGGGTTCCATACCGAACTTGGGATCTGGTGTTAGCGGGAGGTCCCATGCGAATTGGTCTTCAACAGGGGTTGTCCTTTCTTTGGTTACATTCGGCTCGGGAATTCGTCATCAAATATGATGACCTTCACCTCGCTATGAACGCGGCTGCATCGATGATAAAAAGTGGCCACGGCGAACAGTCATTCATCCGGTCATCCTCGGTCAACAACGCTTGTTGTCATTCCTCCTCCCGGCACCGCCTACCGACTACTGGTGGAGATCGTTCTTCGTGCAGAAGCTATTCTGTGGTCGTGGTTATTGGCAACAGCTTTAGTGGTATCTCCTTACATAATATAAGCCAGTTTCTATAGCTCTTATCGAATACCGATGAACTGTTTGATAAGGAGAAGGAGCTTAGGCTGATGGCCTTGCATTCTTGGGGAGGGCCTCAGAAGCATGGTGATAAAGATCTTGAGGAAACTGTCTCGGTAAAAACCCTAAAAATGGGATGGCAGCCTCAAAAGGATCGCCTTATTCCCTAGCTCTTCCTCTCCCGGTTCCATTGTTCCTGTCCCTTCACCCGACTCCACACGCTCCTATGCTCTTACTGGAGTTTTTCTTGCTTTATCGTGCTGCCGTTCATCTCATGTTCGTGCTAACGCGCGTTACGGGACCGGAGGGACTGGGGTTGCGGGCAGAGAAAAGAGGACGTGGGGAGGGGCGCAGCGTAACTCAGTCCATTTAGGGTGAGATTCCCCATCAACAGCTCCCATACAAATACACTCCTTTATCGCTTATACCAATGGGCTATGAGGGGGGCGCAGCCGAAGGCAAAAAGTAGCCGAGCCTTTGATGGCTTATGTGGTGAAAAACGCCATTTGATGGACCCGCCCCGACCGGCAGCTGCTGGGTTTCCCCATCTCTCCTAAAATTCCCCCAGTCTTCGGCCCGAGCTGTATGAGGCAGAAAAAAGTATCACGTACAGTTCGGGGGCCGAGCCCCACCCCAGCGGTAATGGTGTGGCTTAGGTCAACTAACACAAAGAAGAGAAAGTTCACTCAACGATTGCCTTTGGGTTCCGAACTCCATATGGGGAAGGAGTGTTGTTGTTTGCGAGGTCTCGATCATTTACATGGACCCACTTCTCATTCCATTTGTGGTAATTTGATGATCTATAAACTGTCCCTAACGAACGATCGGCTCATGTTTGAGCATGATGAATCACTTCGTGCCGACCTGTTGCCATCAGAAAAGTCCCGCAGTTTGGATCTCGTGGGGCGGTTCTCGGTTCTTCATTGATAGACAATGAGTCAACTCCTATTTTTTCAATTCCGAAGGCCTCGTCCGAATGGAAGGAGAAGTAGAATGATGTCGAGTAAGTAATGAACAAGAGAAGTAGCGTAATGAACAACAGCATATGAGATTCAATCCTAGATTGAAGGTCTTAATCATCCTATAGTTACTAAGCTATATTAGATTGATCTTGTTGTTGACTAAGTCGATATCACCCTGGTGGTGGTTCGATCACGTATCCTTCGTGGAACACCAGTGGCCATCCGCACAAGAAGATGACAGAGAGATCTTTCAACAAGTACCATGGCAGCCATCCAAAATAGGGATGATAATCGATGATAAAGAGGAGTTCCCGCTCAACCAGAAATAGATTCCAATCCCGGTCCCTTATCGATATTCTAGCTCGGGTCGGGCTGTCGTCTAGTTCCTACGGGTTCGGAATAGCTTTAGATAAATCCAAGTGCTATCTTAGACCAAAAGGAGTATCTGTTCTTAATAGGTCGGCTGAGGAAACTCTATCAACAAGTAGTACTGCCACACTGCCAACAAGAATCAGCTCCTTACCTACTCGATCCACCTCTCTGAAAGCGGGTGAGTTGAACAAGGTGATCTCCTTATGGGCTAAATGATTTTGTTAATTCTAAAGAAGGTGCGGCCGAATCTGAACTGAGAGCGGTACCAAATCGAGGCAAACTATGAATACTAGATAGGACCTCAAACTAACAGGGTTCAAGGTCGGGTATTCACTATAGGTCCATTCTGATCCTTTTTAGTTTTTGCTGGGGGTTCCCGGTATAGAGGTGCACCAGATTAAATCAAGAATTTGGGGATGCACAACCATAGCGAATCCGTACCAGTCCCAGAATTGTACAATCGAACGATGTTATGAACGACCAAAAACCATAAGGCTCATCCAATATCCAGTACCATAAACAATTGTTTTACTATTCCGGATGAAGCCAATCCTGGATGGGGGATGACTTGTAGGAATGACATAATGCTAATCCATGTTCCACACGCCCAAGTTTGGGCTTAAAGAGGGGAATCACCCTATGTTGGACGGTCTACTTGGATTAAGGTCTTATGAGAACACAACTCATGGGAATTATATCATCGATGGACCCTAAAAAAAGAAGCCTCGCGTTGGGCAATGGGGTGCAACCTTGATGAAACCGCCAATGGATGAGATGTTCAGTCGACTCCCTCCCCCTTTGTAGGGGTCCGGACCCCGGAGAGTGAGCAGAAAAGGGAGGGTCTCATCAATATTCTGAGCTGAGCTAGGTGGCTTACAATCATATCGATCCGATTTGGTGGGCTCTTTCCTCCCTTACCGCCCATCTCACTACTATGAACGATGAATGCCTTTTGACGGAACACATGTCTGATTTTCGGGGTTAACCAAGATCAATCTGATGTTGCATTCATTCAGTAGTTGTGGCTACTTACACTTGGACTAAGTCCTCTTTACTTGTTGGGTGGGTGAGTTGGTGGGTTTCCACTGCAAACATCTGCAAAACCAATGTAATCCTTGGGGATACGTTGGATGCGATGCCTCGGTAGGATAGCTTGTTGGTGGGGTGGAAACACTTCTATCCATGTGGGTGCCGCTGATGCTCCTTTGGTTCGGGTAAGACGTGCTGAATTCTCTACTGATTGATGTTGTCGAAGATGGGTAATCATTGATATTACTGGTAAACAGAAGGAAATCCCAAGGTAGCTGCGGCTTAAATAAGAGAAGAATCAGGAAAGCCAACAAAAGAAGAAGCTACTTCGGCAGGCTCATCTCACTTATTGTCATTAAGGTTGAAGTACCGGTTGGGTCATCTTTCAACTACCCATTCATAGTACTCGGTTCTATCTCACATGATGTCCATTTCGTTATTACAACCCTTTTTTTATGTCAAAGACCAAAAGCTACGCGCAAATTCTCATTGGATCTCGGGTGTTCTTAACAGCGATGTCTATTCATTTAAGCCTTCAGGTAGCACCACTAGATCTTCAACAAGGTGTATTTTTCCTCTTTATACGTTATTCTCTTTCTTGTTTTGTAAGGCGATACGTCAACATTTTCGCTCATCTGATCCTCTCTTTGTCGTCCAATACCTCAATACCCTCGCTATGCATTTGATGGTCTTTTGGGGAGAAATCAAAGATAACTTTGAGGCAGCAGAGGGGATTCCAAAGCACAAGGCCATAACTCCCCATGTACGGGAAGGTGCCAAACTTCCCACAACTCACCGCAGATCTCATGAGAAAGATTCCCACTAGAAGTTATTCTGTATGGGACAAAGGCCAGTCACGCTCGTCTTAGGGTAGGATATCCATAAACCTTAAATCATGGGAACTTCTCCTTTTTGGTTGACAACCGCTGACTCGGTATAATCTAGCCAGGTACTCTTCTATATAGTCTATAGGCACCACTATAGTGGGCCGACTAATAGGGTCCCATCTTGTGTCGGGTTAAGGCTCCACCTCATGTTGGGTTAAGGGCTCAGTTGAACCCAATTTCTTCACTTGTAGTCTACTAAGAGTACTGAGCTTGGCATTCTATTAGAGTAGAGTACTTGAGATATAGATTGCTTTTCTGGTCTTTGATTCAACCTCTGCTCTCCTAATTCAGTCTATAGGCTTTGGTTTAGGTTCAATCTTATAAGTTGAGCTTATGTCCATCAATAAATCTCTCATAAACCCCTAAGCTGAATCTATATGGAGCCTTGTGTTAGGCCTAGCTTGTGTCTATAAGGTATAATAGCAGGCTTTCACCTATGGTTTCACCCATACTTTAAACTATTGTCATTAGGCCCTTGTAACACTCTAAGAGGGTAGTGAGGCTTAGATTCCATAGAGTTCAACCTGCATTCTATTAGAGTAGAGTACCTGAAGTGAAGCCTACATCCATTTTAGAATAGGATCTTTTATGTAGCCCAACTCATAGAGAGTTCTGTCACTTGGTCTGAACCTATTTCTTCTATTCCTATGATTCTATTAGAGTAGAGTCAGGTACTCTGTCTATATAGTCTTTTAGGATGAGCCTTAATATATATAAGTATCAGCCCATATCGTGTTGTGCTAAGCTCATTTCTCTTATTATGTCTGACCTTTTGTACTCTGTGGACGTTCAGCCTCCCTATCAGTCTTTTTCATTTTCCAAACATATCAGACATCTTTCATATAGGATGATCTTAGAAAGCACCTAAGTGTTGGACATTTGCATGATACAGGTCAACCTACCTATCAGTGAAAGAAGCAGGCAAATCGCTCTAGGTGAAAACCTCGGAAAACGACTTTCGAAAACTATTACTGCAGATCGACATCGGAGGTGGCCCAAACCTAGGCTGTGACGCTTCCTGTTGAGTACACAATTCAGACTGGAAGTTCGTTTAAACAGTACGAGAAAGACAATTATAAAGAATGGGACTAAGTATTGAGCTACTTTTTTAGATTGGATTCTTTAATATAGCATCAACATGACAATAACATTACAAAGCGATATAGGCATTTATCCCATCCATCAACCGAGAAAGACACCTACGTTACACTAACAGGAGCGCGCTTCTTTATTCAAAACAAAAATACATTATGAAATGAACCCACATATAAAAGTGGGCGGGTCTGCTCATTATTTGTGTTCGTACATTTATTCATTATTGCAATACAAATAACACCTCCACTATACTAGTTATGGAGGGGAGGATGGAACAAGGCATTTTGAACCATATACTACTGGAATGAAATGCAGCCTCGGAACATAATTATGTTGCTTGCTCCATAGGTTGAAGTACCGAGATGGTGGAATTGGGGGGAAGAAAGCGTCCCCCTTTTGCGGCGGATAAGAGTGGGCAGCATCGCTTTCCCTCGTGTAGCTATGATGCCATTCAGAAACAACACAAGAAGAAGAAAAATCAAAACCCATCACTGGAAAACAAATTGAGCTGTAGGCATCAAGGTAAGGGACCGAGATGATATACTGCTGCAGAAGCGGAATCGAAGGGGTTGGTTGAAAGGTAAGGATAGCGTGATTGGCCGATTGGTTGGAAGGTCAGGCTACTACCTATATTATACCGAATTGACTGGTTGCGGGTCCTTCAGATCATGGGCCACAGGTAGAGACCACTGAACATCATTTGGACAGGCTAACATAATAAATTGAGTAGCGACCTTTTGATGGCTGTCATTTTCTGGGCTATATGGAAGGGTGAACTAATTATGTATATAAGCAGTCAAACAAGAGGATGGGCCTGACAAGCAGTCAATGGAAGTTCGAACCTCCCTGGAATACATGAAGTATCTGACTATCTGGATGATACGGAGGGAGGACCTCGATCTATTACTTCTAATTGTATATGACGAGTTGTGTCTTTCTTCCAAAAGTCAGATAGTGGATCGAGAAACCTCCGCCCTTTTACGAAAGCCGATCACCGGTAGGCTAAGATCCTTTCTGACTATCCTTTGAAGAAATCCAGTAGTTCAGTTTCGGTACTCAAGTTCCAGCGCTCGTAGAAAGGTCAATACGGTGTCTAAATCTGGCTTTCCTGTTTCAATAAGGCAAGCGTGAAAGTGTCGCAGAGAAAACTCTCAATATATATAAGTACCAACCTCAGTACTCTAATCTAATAGTGCCCTTTATCCCCTCAGATCCCCTATTTCTTTATATTATAGGAAACCCCGAGGACAAATATGTGTCCAGGAACGCTATGTGAATAGGGTCATATTCTTTCATAATATAAGGTCACCCTTACAATATATATCAATACCAGCTTTCAAAAAGAATTTGGATGCTTTCCTCCTTACTCCCTATCCCTATTCTTTCTTAAATAAAGCTATGATAAAACTTGATTAATGTGGAACCCATTCCTGTGAGTTGTAGAGTGAGTTATCCCTTATCATCCCTAGTATTCCTCCTCTCTATGAGATGTGAGATCGACCCCATGAGCCCTTCCTCTTTCTACATCCTTTTGGATGATAAGGCATGCCTATCCATGTTTTATCCAGCCTTTTCTCCACTATCAACCACCGGAATGGTGATTTTGCCTGCCCCGCTTTCCTCTCCCGCGGCAAGAGCTCGTTCGCCAAGTCCGAACTCCCACTTTCTCATATATGTCAGTATAATCTAGATAGTAGACTTCCTTCACAGGATAAAGAAAATACTACCGCGTTTGACCCTTTTCCGCTTCCAATATATATCAGTATCGTTCCTTACTGACATTCTATCTGACTAGCTGAAGGAGAGACTTTACCTTTACTTGGAGAGGGGGTTCGTAGCTTGTCTTTCTTTGCTAAGTCAAAAGCGTGTTGTGAGCTTTCTAGTGGAAAGGCAGACTTGAAACTGACTTACAGCCAATATATATCAGTACCAGGCTCTGGAGGGAGCTTCCTGAGTCAGACCAACTCGGCCACCGAATCGTCTGAATGGAATGTATTTATTAGGAAAGCGGCTCTATATAGAGTGAGTACTAACACTAAAAGAGCTCAACAAAGTCACTCCTTGAACAGAGGCCCGAGCCCTTTAAGGATGGATCAAATAGGTGTTCCGTGGACACTATTAGAAGAGTACTGAATTAGCCCTTGCTTTTTAATTGAAATAAATAGCTGTAGACCCATACTAAAGATAAGAAATAGATAATCAACAATAAAAGAAAATAAAACAGTCCCATAGAGATATAGAATCGGTAAAGGCCTGACTCTATTCCTTGTCAGGAATAGCAGCCTTAGAGGCGTTATCTTATCTTTAAAACGTCCTTAAAGGAATGACCTGGTGAGTCTTCTGGCCAGGGTTCTATAAAGCGTTTTAACGAGAGTCTAAAAAAAACAAATAAAGGAGGGTCCCAAATCTTCAATATATATCAGTACCAGAGTCAAAATCTGTGTGGCGTCAAATCAAAAAGGACGGTTTGTCGACCTATAACCTTGGCTCAGTTGGTGGGTACGGTTTGCTCGCGAATGAAAGCCCTTACAGAACGCATCGCTTTCACTACGGTTTCAGTGACTGGTACTGATATATATTGGCGGTGCTTTTTATTATACAGAAGTTGATCAAGGAGAGGAGCGTAGTGACTCGGGAATGGGGTGGATCAGGAGAGAGTGACTTGTGTGACGCATCTATATCTGGGTAGAACTCTCGGTATAATTATGATAGTCGATGGTTCGGGGAAGGATCGATTGGGTGTCCGGGGTGCAATAAAGATAGGGGACGATACGCTTCACCGTGCCAGCTATGAGGCTATATTCTCATTGAGTCGAGTGCTTGGGTGGGTTGGAAAACCAACATCGGCATTTTTGAAATAGATTCACTTTGACCTTGTCTAAAAAGATTTGGGAAGAATCGGGTCAGTTCGCTCTACACTGTCCCGGAAGGACATAGGCTCGGCGCATTTCGTAGCTATCATCGTGGCGTCCGTCAAATTCAGGCGGGTGGCAGCTTTTCGGTACACGGCCTTGCATTTTCGTCAGCCGTACGCCGTTGAGCATGTCATATATGAACGATCCGATGAAACTAGAAATAGAAGAAAAGTTATGTTTTCTTCACGCGAATTAGCAGCCATGAGGTCGCCTTCCTTGCTTGACAGTATAGCCTGCGGGTGAAATACTGGATGTCGGATTTGGGAATAATAATGGTGAGGCCATTGAATGAGAAAGAATGACCTTCATCCTGTAGCTATAGTGTCAACTTGACGCGCTGAACGACTATGATCAGAATCCTTTCGGCACTGATATTTCCGCTAATTGGATCGGCCAGGGCTCGGGCTTAGTACCATGAGGTTGCAATCGGGCCACTAAGTCCATTATGTAGTCTGGGAAGCCTCAAGGAGTGGACGGGGCATAGAACATCTTCGTTTTCCGATCATCGAATTGGAAGTGAGATCAGATGTGAGGAGTCAACTCGATCAATCAGATGTGGGGAACAGGGTTGGTAATGAACTTGAGTGGGCGAGGGAAAGGTGTTGAAATATGCTCGACCATCGATCCGGGAGGAGGGGGACAGACCTAAGGGAGTTCCCTTCATCAGTATAAAGAAGCTAAGAGCACAGCAGACAGCGCAAACAAGCAGACATGCAGCCGTGCGAGGCTAGTGCTTCTATCAAGTGTGAATCAAATCGGTTCACTCCACAGGAATTAGTCCGAAGGGGGAAGCGGGTCGGATGGAAAGCCCCCCCTCTCTTTCTCTGGATAGAGACTTTCACTAAAGGGAAGGTTCCCAAGCTTGGCCTCCTGGAAGTAGCACTACTTTGGCGATTGGCAAGACATATCCGAGTAGCGCTGCCTGAACGAAGCGTGGGCGTAAAGCATCAAGTGGAGGCGCTGAATCCTTGCAAGAGGGGGGGCAGACCGGTCAAAGCCAAGTCCAGACGAGCTGGCCAAAAGGCATAGGGCCAAGACTCGTAAGAAAATCACTTATTGTCATAAGGTGGTTGGAATAGACTGACATCAAGGGAAAGTGCACTTTATCTCGATTCCTCTCTTTCTACAACTCTTTCTTTCCAACCCACTGCTCAGCCCCCTCCAAACTATGGCATCAAGGTCAGAAACCCCAAGGGTCAGGCCTCAACCTGATAAGTTAAGGGGCTGGTACTGATATATATTGACTGAATAAATAGGTCTATCCTATAAATTCGTGCTAGAGTCAATGCCAAGCGCTGGCCCATTAGTGGCATAAGGATGAAGAAAGTTTGCCTATTAAGCAAGATTCTTATTTGTAAAAAAGTTGTGCCTTTCCGCTTCTATGGTTCTTCACTGATAGGGATAAGGAACTTGTTCATTGGTGGGGTTTGACTTTTAGAGTCTCTGTTTGATCAGTACTCTTCTAATAGTGACTTGACTATTAGAGTAGAGTACTTAGCGCGCGAGCCCTTTCTTTCCTTCTCATCAAGATGAGGTGTTCAGGAACTCTAGCCTTGGAAACTGTGAAAGCCCTCCTAGTAGCCTCCCTTAACTAATTATATGCTACCTTTTAGGGCACAGAAGCTCATTCTGAACTGCGCGAACCTTTGGCTGATTCATCGTCGGGTGCAAGCTCCGAAGCCAGCGTCAATCAACAGCCTCTGATTCCCCAGCTTCAACCCCCCTACTCTTCGAAGACAGCAACTCAATGATCGATTAGGAATCCAGGTTATACATATAATGATGAAGTTCGGGACTCCTTTGTCGAGACCCAACTCCAAATTGAAAATCATATCGAGGTCGCCGACGGATATTCTCGTCAGTCTGTCCTGACCCTTTAGAAAGGGCTGCTACTGAATATATAAGGGTTTAGAACTCGGCTACTGAACCCTATTCAGTTGAGAAAGGGTCAGATCTTTGAACTCGGCTACTTCAGGTTGAGAAAGGTGATACTGATATATTATATCAAGGGTTTAGAACTCGGCTACTGAACCCTATTCGGTAAGGTGCTACTGATATATTATATATAAGGGTTTAGAACCTTGAAACCCCCATGGTTTGTCTCTCTGTGTTGACTCATTCAGTGGGAATTTTTAGGTCCAATCACCCTCAAGTGTTCTGCACCCGTCACCATCAATCACATTCATCACAGCCTGTCAGTACTCTACTCTAATAGTATCGTACCTCCAAACTATTAGAGTAGAGTACTGAAGCACCACCTTCGTATTCCCTCCCCGTTGAGCATGGTGTTTCAGAGAACGCGCAGAACCCATCCCGTACTTTTTCAATCGTTTCACTCGCCCTTGAAGTCACTATGTCATCAAGTCGGTATAATATAGATAGTGGACATCGATGAGAGTTGGCGGTACTATTAGTGTAGATTACTCACTATTAGAAGAGTATGGAGAGCAGCAACCTTGAACTGGTCCTTGATCGGTATAATATAGGTAGTAGAGGTCGTATCATCATAGTCGGTATAATATAGGTAGTAGAGGTGGTAGTGATCCTTTCACTGAGAAAGAAGAATCCATCCTTGAGTATCGGATCATTCACTGCAGCACTGTACCCAGAGATCGAGCTATCCAGTTGCCAAGTACTCTACTCTATATAGTTAGGTAGCTTCCGCCAGTGAGTCGCAAAGCCGACCGGTTGAACGAACAAGACCTTGCCTACTATATTATATCTAGCTAGTCGATCAATGAAGCGATTTCATATAATAAGTGATCGGTTTCCTTATTTACCTCGAGTGTGAACCCAGCGAGCCAGTCCGGATTGAAAGGCCAACCATCTCTGAGGCGGTGTGTGATTGCTATCTCATATTGCGCTATTCGATCAACAGGCATTCGATCAAAGAAACCGTTGACTGCTACATATAGTACCAGTAGTTGTTGTTCAAGAGCCATTGGATGATGTAGTGGTTGTTTCGGAACTTCCGTAAGCCGGGCACCTCGATTGGGAATAGCCTGAGTCGCTTCATCTAGGTCTGAACCAAATTGAGCAAGGGCTGCCAATTCTCGATATTGTGCCAATTCTAGTTTTGAAGCACTGCATACTTGTTTCATAGCTTTCACCTGAGCAGCTGAGCCAACTCGACTGGCCGATAAGCCAACGTTGATTGCTGGGCGCATACCTCGATAAAAGAGCTCCGTGTCTGAATAGATTTGTCCATCAGTAATTGGGATCACATTGGTGGGAATATAGGCCGAGACGTCTCCCGCTAGTGTTTCTATAATGGGAAGGGCGGTCAAGCTACCTGCACCGGTATTGTCTGATCATTTAGCTGCTCGTTCTAATAGACGGGAATGTAAATAGAAAACATCGTCTGGGAATGCCTCACGGCCCGGTGGTCGGCGTAACAATAATGCCATTTGTCGATACGCCACTGCCTGTTTTGAAAGATCATCATATATGATCACAACGTGCATTCCATGATCGCAGAAATATTCCCCCATTGCACACCCAGAATACGGTCCAAGAAATTGAAGTGGAGCAGGTTCCGAAGCGGTAGCAGCCACCAGAATGGAATACCCCATGCTGGAAGCGTCCGAGATTAATTGAACGACTTGTGCAACCGTTGAGCGTTTCTGTCCTATAGCTACATAGACACAATAGAGCTTGTCCTGTTCCCGAGCGGTGGCGTTCACTTGCTTTTGGGAAATCATGGTATTGACCCCAATGCTGTTTTTTCCCGTTTTTCGGTCCCCAATGATGAGTTCACGTTGCCCACGACCGATAGGCATCAGGCTATCCACCGCTTTGAGACCAGTTTGCATTGGCTCGTGAACCGGTTGACGTTCGATAATGCCCGGACCTTTCAGTTCGACACGTCTAGTCTCGGATTCCCAGTGCGCGGTTGAGGTATTGTCAATTGGAACACCCAAAGCGTCGACAACACGACCCAGCTGGCACATCCCCGAGGGCACATCCACGATCGAACCGGTGCGCGTGACCTGATCTGCTTTTTTTACGGTGGTATCCAACCCCAACACCACTATACGGACAAGCTCAGGCTCCAGATTCAATGCTATGGCTTTCACACTGCTAGAAAACTGGACCATTTCACCACATTTCAATTGATGCAACCCAGATACACGTGCAATTCCATCCCCATAGCCCAAGACTAGCCCGTTTGTTTCCACCGTTTGGGTACTCGTTGTGTCCAGTAGGTGCATTCGACTCTCTAATACGCTTGTCAGTTCAGCATAATGGGTTGGTTTGACTCCCATGGAACATTCCGAAGATATATGACCCTTCCCTTTGAGCGATTGGTCCTTCTATGACAATAAATGAAGCTCCGCATGTTCCATCCGAGGGGTCGAGGCCGGAAGTGCGAGTCGAGTCAATGGCTAACGACTATCACGCAAGGTCGGGAATGACTCGAATCAAGCACGACATGTCCACAATTCGGCAACTGATAGGGGTGAACTATATAGGGTCAAGTACCATAGATCTGACCCTTTCTCAACCAAACCGAATAGGGTTCAGTAGCCGAGTTCTAAACCCTTATAGATTCAGTAGACCTTAGGGTGAGGTTCAAAGATCTGACCATTTCTAAAGTCAAGGGTGAGGTTCAAAGATCTGAACCTTTCTAAAAGGGTCAGGAAGCCTCACTATTCCTATTTTTTATTCTAAGGCTTCATTCTTCTAAGGACTGAATGAACTATTCTAAGTGTGGAACTGGATTCACTATTATAAGTTCAGTGACTCTCGGGTATCAATCGGGTAGACAGAACCATGAGCATTGTGAACCCATCTCTAAATTCAAGCTCATGCTGTTCTTCCATTCCCGCTCAAAAAAAAGCAAGTAAAGAAGGTGAACAGAAACAGAAAGAAGAAAGAATCAAAAGAATAATACTTTTGATGTGGTGGGATTGCTTCTCATAGCTATGTTTCGTACCCTTGCGATTCTACTTTCCTTCTTTGATGGAGAGAATGCGTTGGTATAGAATCTAGCAGCAATCCTGACCCTTTAGAAAGGGTCAGATCTTTGAACTCGGCTACTGAACCCTATTCGGTTGAGAAAGGTGCTACTGAATATATATATATATATCAAGGGTTTAGAACCTTCTGTTAGCTCGATCTGTCTTTTCGAGCTGCTTTCAAGGAGGATCCCTACTCTTCGTGCCTCTCACTCAGTCATTCAGGAAGCAGCACCTTGGGCCCGGTTCACCAAGCCCGATCTCGATGTGGAAAGTGCCTGTGAATGTTGATCCGTCTTTCTCGCTTGCTATGGCTACTCCGTAGTTTTGGTATAATATAGGTAGTAGCTTGTTTTCTTGGCCTCAGTTCCCAAGGCCTCCGATTGACCAGCTGAAAGAGAAGTGAGAGAGGACCCTATAAGCTAGGTCCCTTTAAGCTCTTTCTGAATCAAGTTCCTAGTCTATTTCCCAAGCTCAAGCTGAAAGCAAAGTCGATAGCCCCATCTCTTTTCCAGCAGCTTAGGCCCTACCTGTATAGAACCAGGTGAACCGTCTCCTTCCTTTCATTGCGTCAAGCGCCCTCCGGAGGAGTTGCTTCCTACCTTTGCAAGGCCTGGTACTATTTCATTCAGTTCATATGATCCTATAGTAATCAAATGACTATTTGTGAAGAAATCCCTAATTGACTGGTGCCGCTTAGCTGACAGTGAAAGCCGGAGTGCCCTCGCCCTAGCTTGCATCACCTATTAGCCTTTCCTAATCGCCTTCCCTTCCCTCCCAACCATCCAATCTCAAAAGTACTCTATAAACAGAGATGCGCTTCCTCGAGTCCGGGTGCGAAATATTCCGTTTGCCGAAGGACAAGACCTGAAGGAAGAGGTATTACAGGACCACATTCCTTGATCTTTAACTACAGATCAAACTACGTGGGCATCAAGTACTCTTCTAATAATGAGTACTCTAATCTAATAGTCGCCGAATTGATCTTCGCTATCCGGGACTAACAAGTCGCCTGACTGGGGCCACTAGTAAAAAGTAGTCCTATACGGAACCACTATCCACCTTAAGCTCTCAAACAGGCCTCACCAGTCTTACTGAGCCATCTAGGAAACACAACAGTAGTACGATACATCAGCCGCCTCTGACCCTGGTTCCACTGAATATGGGATTTCCACGCCTGGGTATGAAAAGGGATGGAAGCAAGCCTCTCAAAAGAAAGGGGAGAGCAGTACTCTACTCTAATAGTCACGGAGGCAAGATCATGACTCCACTACCCCTAAGAAGTGTCTTCTTCGGCACCTGCTACGTCAGCATCCTATGACTTTATATGCTAAATACCAAGTTGAATCTGGATTGGCTTAGTCTGACATGTAGCGTACTTATTTATCTGCTGATCTGGTTCGAGTGGTTGATGAAGGGGCGTGGCCCAGCATCCGTAGTTCTATTTGCAAATCGATATCTGTATAATATAGGTAGTAGACTAACCTTCCAACCTTCTCTTTTCCACTTAGGCACCTGGGCCTCCGTTTGATAGTTCTGTTCCGACACCTCGGTTTTCTTGCCTTGCTCCTCTACACCTAACAGAATGTGGTCTCCTCTGCAGGCACTTAATGAAGTTGAATAGGCATTGCAACAGATACAGTCGACTACTATACTACTGGAACTTTAAGCTAAATGACTACGAATGCTAGTTCCGTACCCGTACCGTGCCTCACCAGCCCCCCATTCTGTACCGTCTTCCCTCAATTCCAACGGTACTTTTCCTATATAGTGCGGTGAAAGGGGACCAAACAAGCAGCCAACGGATGAGCGCCCTACCTGATCTACGACCACCGTTGCGCATTAGCCCGGGTACTCTTCCTATATGGACACTATTAGAAGAGTATCGTGGTAGGTAGGTAGGCAGGGAAAGGCCAATAGAAAGCAGTGAACAAGGCAAAGGCACCATATAGAGACCCTTCGTACGATCGATGCCCTCTTCCCAGTCACTACACTACATGAAAGAAGCAACGGGGAATCAAAGATCAAGTATGATTCTTACTGCTATATTGGACTGCTCGTTTGACAATCCGATCCCTCACACTTGAAAGAGGGCAGGAAAAGAACGATTCATAGCTATTAAGCCTATAACTCCAGCTAGAGCAGCAGGGCAAAAAGTGCCTGCTAAGAGCCACCCCAAAACCAAGAGAGAGACTCTTCCTTTATCTACGATGCTAGTTCCGGTACTTATATATATTTTTATTGATATTCGACTGGGCTAGACACTTCAAGCTGAACTAGACCTAGCTAACAGGGGAGAAGGAACGCTTGTAGGAATGTGGGATGTGGGAAGCAGGCAATCATTCAAGACTACTTGAAATAAGGGCGTAAAGGCCGGCAGTCTTATACGCTCGCTTAAGCCGCTAGTTCATGCTCCTGTTTGAAGGGGTAAGCGGGGAATTCATACTTGAAGTCGAATCGATCTCGAGCTGAAGCTTTCTCCTAATTGGAAAGTAGCAAAGGAATGAAATAGGGAAAGAGTTTCAGGCACGGAGGTCATATTCAGGTTGTGCCTAGCTGACAAGGTCAATGAAGACTAAAAGACTAGATAAGACTCAAAGACGATGAAGCAGACTCAATGTTAGTGTTGGTCTGATCGTCTGCTCAGCTTAAGGGAAGATCAGATCTTGCAGACTGAAAGACTCGAATCGTAGTAGTTTGCTACTGGAAAGCCGACTCCGTGTCTGATTATGTAGTTCCATCGGGCGGCTTGTTCTGGGCCTAGGTTTGCTAGGTGTAGTTCCGGCTGGACCGATCACTTAGAAGAAAAAGATTGAAATGACTATTCAAAAGGAATTCTTATTGCTTAGCGCTTGTGATAAGGAACTGGTACTTATATATTATATATTGAGGGGTTACTTTTAGTGTGATAAGGGAGGAAAGATGGAAAGATAAAGAATAAGTGAAAAAGTACTACTATCGTCCCCACAGATAAGATTTGATTGGAAAGGCCCCGGACTCTAGATATTGAGCTTCGCATACCCCAAAAAACAGGACTTTGAAAACCTAGAAAGAAGAGCGAGACCTTGCGCGTACCACTCTCCCACGCAGTTCCCATTAAACAATGGAGAATCTCTCTAATCTCGATTGTTGCATTACTATTAGAGTAGAGTACTCACTATTTGAAGAGTAGTGACGTCTTTCATAGTCATTCGATCGCTCGGATTCTTCTCTATTGTTCGTATACTCATTCACTTGAAAGGATGGATATACGGTTGGTATAATTTGATCCGTAAGCTCCAAAAAGGAAGGAATTCTCTCTCCTACGGAAAGGAGAGAGGTGGATTGGAATTCAGAGGGTGGAGAACTATATCAGGAAAGCGCGAAACAGGAGTGGGAATGAGAATGGGAAGAACTGTGTCGAACTTGATCGAATGTGTAGGAAAGGCGGGAGCATGTCACCTCCTCTAAACAAAAAGAGGATTATTTGGCCCACAACCATTCGAATCCCTATTCAAAACATGCAAGGGCTCTCAATGTACGATGAATTTCACGCAATTATCTTTCTATCGAAATGAAAAATCCCTGACTTTGCACAATTTGACGGTACGGGTCACCCAGTTGTGCATCTCCGGCTTTACGCTGGGGCACTTTGCGGACATGCTAATGATAGCAAGCTCTGCATGCAACGCAACTCTTTCAGCGGAGTCTCAAGGGAGGAGCTTTGCAATGGTTTGCCCGTCTGAATATTCAGCAAATCCGCACCTGGCCGGAATTATCTAGGGCGTTTCTTGAACAAATATCGACATAATTGCGAACTAACTGTGGATCGCTGTGTCCTCCTGGGAATGATCCATAAGCCCGAGGAATCATTCCGGGAATGCGCTCTCAGATGGAAAGATTATGCAATTCAAGTACATCCACCCGTCAGAATATCCCCAACTGTTCATACAAACTCTCACGGGGGTATACTTTGATAAAATGTGTGCCAGTGTCACCAGCAACTTTTCCCAACTCATCCAACAGGGTCGAGACTGCTGTTAAGAAAGGTCGCATATCAGGAAACTTCATCCAAAGCGGAGGGGAATCATCGTCCTACGCCAAAAATCCAGTAGCAAAGAAGCCTGAGAAAAAGGAGTCGCAGGTTGCATCCTTCCCACATTTCCTTACAATCAAACGCCTGTTCAGCAAGCTCCAGTACAGCCAGCACAGCCTGTGGCAAATGCTCCTACACCACCTGAAATGGCTCAAATCAATCAGAAGAGACAGAATGTCAGAAGGAATCGAGTCTTCACTCCTTTGGCCATTACTATGGCACAAGCTTACAAACATTTGCTAGAAGCGGGAAAGATTGCGCCAGTTCCAGCACTGCCTATTCAAAACCTGCCACCCAGAAATTTCAATCCTGATCAACGGTGTACGTATCATTCCGGACAACCAGGACATTACATTGAATCTTGTTTTGCACTCAATCTAGGTACTATTTGAAGTCCGTGTCAGGACTTGCTGGATTATCAAAGAGTTGGGAAGGAAGTGGTGACACCACCAGGACAGCCTAATGTTACAACCCCCAGATCATGGAGCGGTGAATGTCCTATCGGATGACGAGGAAATTAAAGACCCCAGTCCTTTCATTGGACCTCCCGGCACAGTAGTAACGGTCATAGTGGACCAAGAGGGAAAGCAAGTCTGGCCCGAGGTCGGAAATCTGGCGAAGCCCTCTTGTGAGGAAATACATGAGAAACATGGACTTCAACCGGTTTGGGAAAGCAACAACAGGGCATTTATGAGCCAGTCAAAGCTCACAGAAATGACTGTTGGTTTGGCATAGGGTATCAACGTAAGCCCTGGGATGGAGACGAATTCCGGAGGTCTTGACCCTTTCACTTATCAATGAACGGATACTTCCGAAAGGAGGGCGCTTCAGAGCCATACTGGGACTTTCCTACCCGGTCAGTGGATGGGGCGATGAGTTTGCAGAAGAAGAAGGATTCCAGCTTCCTGAAGATCTGACTTCTCAAATCCAAAATCTCACCATGAATCCACCCATGCATGATCGGAACAATCTCCACTAGCTCCAGTTCCCGAATCAAGGATATGATTGCCGTCGAAGACAAGCCGGGGCATTATCCCAAGGTTGACAAGCAGACTACACTGGGAATCCTTTCAGCCATACAGTCTTGGTCAGAAGGCACGTTGGCTGACCCCCACATCAAGATCACCAAAATCCGGGACGTTGAGAACTTCACCACCGATGAACCAATAGTGGCCATGGTAGGGTTCATTCCACAGATGGATCCCCGACGAGCATCTCGCCTACCACGACCTCCCCGAGTGATCTACCCACCGGGAAACATTGTCACATTGTCGGTCCTAGAGCAATCAAGGGTTGAGCCAACAGTTGAATTGCCAGTTCGCCCAGCCTTCTATAGCACTACCAGAAGCATATGCCACCTCTTATCCACCATCGGACCAATTCTTCATCGATCTTTCCAGCTTGTTTGAAGGACTGGTGCTTCAAAGAATGTTGTTAGGGTCACCTCAGGTTACATAGCTACCTTCCAGTACCAATGTGTATAACTTCACCACTGCTTAACCCAAACCCGAAGAAGGGTCCACTCCTGGAAGTCTTTTGATGACTCCGTCAAGTGGAATTCCTCTGGGGTCAAGACTCACTCCTTGGGTTTCATGACCATCCGCAACCTCGGAGATAGGGATTCAAAGGTCTTCCCCTCCCTAACCAAAATTCTATATTTGGGAATTGGGAAGCAAGACGCATCCACCTAACTCTTTCGTAGTTGTTTTACCTATAATGGTCTAACCTAGAGAGTACCTTGTCACCGGCCCCTCCAACCCGGCATATTGTAGAGAATCTCTGAATAGAGTACTTCTCAGCAATAGCCATCAGGCCATAGGGGTGATATAAATTCTTGAGAGCCTTAGCAGAGTAGACACAGGACTTAGGTCCACCGATATCCCTCAAACCCGGAAACACTTTGCGAACTCCCCGACCCCAGTCTTAGAGATCAACAACTTTTGGGTTGATATAGTGACCCCTAAGTTGGAAAAAACGTCAGAATAGACGTGCGCCACCTTCTCATCAGTGATGATGACATCATCACCTAGAATGGCATAATCATTGAATAAAACACCAGGGTGAACTTTCTCGGCGCAATACCACACCACGACGTG
This sequence comes from Viscum album, assembly GCA_963277665.1. Taxonomy (NCBI): domain Eukaryota; kingdom Viridiplantae; phylum Streptophyta; class Magnoliopsida; order Santalales; family Viscaceae; genus Viscum; species Viscum album. Next base: position 391,708,648 of record OY728147.1, on the reverse strand, counting down.
GTGAGATGGAGCGAAGAGAGGCCATGACGAATAGTATCCGAGAGGTTGAACAGCCATGAATGAGACCCATTATTTTTATTGAATAAAAGGGACCTCAAACATGGTGCTAGCAAGGCCAGTTTCCATAGCCCCAGAAGCAAAACCATCATCGACAGGACTTTATATGCTAGAATACCTATAAAGTCCAGTTATCTCTTGAAGAACTAAGAGGGGCCGTGGCCGACTTTAGATCAAAATAATCAACCTTCATCTTGCCAACTAGTCTATCCAGAGGCACTGTTTGATTCAACGTGGAGTGCATAAGCCCCTGACGAGAGGGGCGACTCCAAGTTTGCCCCTTTATAGGCTGGTTCTGAATCCAGTGAAACGGAAGGTCAGACAGGTACTCTTCCTATATAGTGCTCCTAAAGTGAATTCAAGACGGTAAATTCTTCCAAGGCCTATCACCGTGAAGTCCACTTTCAAGAGTCCCATTTCGTATCCTATAAAAGCTGTCACAATCCTGCTTTGAGTGCTCTAACTGTTTGACCAAACAAATAAAAAAGTGACCATATCGTCTTGTCCGGGAAAGCGGGACAGTCCCCTATTCCATGGTTTTTCCAACCCCAGGATGTGATGAGTCCTACACAAGCTCTCGCGACCTCGCACCACCATACCACACCACCGCCTGAATGCCGAGTCTTTCCTGGGAAAGAGCGATAAGACACGGTAATCCTTCTCATATTCCCAAATATAGAAGGGAATGTATGAGCTCTGTCTGTGAGCTACCGATGCTAGATTCGGCCCCTCCTATCTATGAATGATGAGAGCAGCCTTTCTTCTTTGTATCACACTAAAAGGGTTTCTAGATAAGATAGAAGAAGGGGCCAGGCTGGGAGAAAGGGGGAGGGAACCACTCCAACTAGTATGCTTCTGTCTAGAAAAGATATACATTCTCCCTCCTGCTAAGAGTCCAATGGATCACTTCCTGCCTCAGCTTCTGAGTCCGAATCCCAATCACTTTCTTTTCTATAGAATTGGATTTCTCCAAAGCGGTCGCCGTCTCGTCCTCTATTATTCCGAGTCCAAGTCGTCGTCGAGCTAGGAATCGTAAACGGTTCTGCGAGTCTCCCTTCCGGGCCCCTACACCTTTGGTTCCGCTGTCTAAACCACTACACCAGCTGACATACATATCTTCCAAAGACGACTCGTCCGACTCAACTATTAGAATATAATAGGCCCCATCTGATTCAGAAAGTATGGTGGTCAAAGCCCTAGTTGGGGAAGGTGGGAATCACTTTCAGTGCCTTGTTGCTGCCGGACGTACGAAATAAGGACCTTAATAGTTGAGCCCACTTATGTTTTCCTCCTTCCGAAGCGCGAAAGTAGCCTACCCCGTACACATAAGAGTGGGAGGTTTCATGAAAAAATCATAAATATGGGCTTCATTCTTAATTGATATAAACAGGCCAACGCCCCTTCCGTTACGCTGTCTCCTTTCCAAGGGTCTGTTTGCCAAATCAATGCAATGAAGCCATCCCGAAGAGCTGGGGGATGATCCACACCCGGAGAAACGTAATTACGAATACAAAGACTGGTACTGATATATATTGAAGGCCAAAAGCCTATCAGCGTCCAATATTGATACGTGTCCCCAGTGATATGATAGTACTAGACCAACGGGGCATTGAGTACAGTGAACGATCATCCCCCTTGCAAAGCAAGGTGACGTTTTTTTTCCTTAGCTCTGCTTCCTCATCTTCTGAGTCTGCTTTCTCTTCTGAGCAGTCATAGGTCCATAAGCGAAAGGAAAAATGGCCGAGTGAACCGAAGCGAACGGAGGGAATGAGTCATAAGCTTCATTGGTAGCCGCCCTTCATGCAGAGGGAAGCGAAGCGAGTCGTTCTAGTCTCCGTCCGCTTGAGCTAAAAGGTCAGAATCACTACGGGTTCAAGAAGTTGTCCTGCGGGGGCGAAAGGTCAGATTCGCTATGTTCTTTATCCTTATCAGTGAAATAGATTGCTTTCAATCAGGCTCTTGGCCCTGCCCTAGCCTCTGATCTTCATTCCGATTCGACACAAAACTATTGTCAGATTTCCACGACTGCGGATGAATACTATTATGATGATTCAAAAGAACAGGCCAAGAGCCGGGAAGGATAGGAATCATGTGATGTGCCTTCATCTGGAACAACTGGAATATGGGTGGTCAACCACCCAGTGAGCCATAACTAACAGACAGTTGGGAAAGCTCTATACAGAGAGGAAAACAACCTCCAATATATATCAGTACCAGCCTACCAAGGAAGGTCAGGTGGTCTAGACTGAATCCCAACTCCAGGATATCAAGTTATGAACCTACTAGACCTACTAGTTATTGAAGATACCATTCGAGGGTGCCGATGGAAGATCCCAGATCAGATGGTTGTGGATATGGATCTTACAAGGTGTAAGATCTAGGATACAGACCAAGGGTGATTGCATTTGATTCAAGAAGGAGCTACGCTCTTTTAGAACTATTTATTCTATACCTATTTTATGTCATTATGTATTCAGAAGGAGTTTCCCATCCTTCCGGTTCTTCGAATCAACAGGTGGACCCGCTTCCTCTCCCCAGCTACATCTCCCTATCGATTGAATGGTCTCGTCAGCCTAAGCTACTTCCAATCACTTATGGTCAGCTTTCTCCTTCGGAGTCAAAGCCGAGTGCACATGTGTGTTCTTCCACGTGTGAGTCCATCTGCTCGCCCACCCACTTTAGCCTTAAACTCAACTTTGGCTTCAGCTTCAACCTTGGCACCTGGTTGAACGTAGGGAAGGGGGATAAAGGGGATAGCCCGCGATGAAGACTTCTTAGTTAGGCTTCCCCCCCGCTTATGCTAGTTACTAAGAGACTTCCGTTAGTGAGGATAGAACTATATACTTTAGCCCAAAACAGAGTAAGGGATTGTTAGGTTATTCTATTCTATATTCGCTGATTCGTAAATCCATATATAGCGCTTTCCATCCTTTCGGGAAGAATTATTACTACAATAGCGGTGATTTCGGTGCTTTAAAGTAAAGTATCATGGCAGTCGACTCAGTCTTGTCCATTCCCATTAGTGGTGTTTGAATCGGTGCTGGTAGGTTGAAAGGAAAGCTTCCTTCAGGAGGGATGGATAGGTTTACGAAGACGCTCGACGTAACCGACTTCCTTTAGTCTCTTTCCTGTTAAAGTGCTTAATCCAATAGTAATAGAATAGGGATATGCCAGAACAGCTTTCACGAATGAATCCGACCAAGGTCCTTCTTTAAGGCCCAAATTCCATACCATTGAAGAAGCTCTTAGAGGAGGAATTCCCTGTGTTAGCGGAACTGGGATAGCCTCGTAGAAGGAAAAAAGAGTCCAGAAGTGTCCATATGAACCCCGTAACTGGAGTCATTAAAAGAATGAATGCGTGGGATAATAGATGTGAGGATTCTTTCTTCTTCATTTATCCGCTTGTGGGGAATCTCCGTAACGATTTCAAGGGACTAGCTAACCGTTGATGAAATGTCCTCTTCCTCGGGGAACCAAATTCATTCTTTATCTCAACTCGGTCTTTCCAAGCGAAGACGGAACTAGGTAAAAGAAATCTCATAAGGAGGTTTTGTATCTACTTCCCCTTTATGGGAAGGGGGCTTTCCGAGACCAATCTGACCTACCAATAGGCTGAGCTTAGCATTTTAGAAGAGGAATGATGTGGAATCCCTTGAAAGAAAGGGAGAATGGATAGCTTAAAAGCTTTTCTTTTAAACCCTTGGACTGAGAACTCTTGACTAAATACTACTATGCTATGTCCCGAAGAGAAAGAAAAAGCCTTACTTAGCAATCTAGGCCCTACTACTGACCCAAGACTATCGGAGCGGAGTCAGAGAGGCTGGTAACTGGTCTTTCCTTCCTTTTGAAGGCTTCCTTCTATAAACAGAAATATAGAATCCCTTGGCCTTATTTCTGTTGAAATAAAGTTTGCAGTAATCGTTTTAGGAAGCACTCTATCCAAGGAGTAAATGAAGAAATAAGTACCCTTTTTTATAATACAAGATTTCGAATTTGATTGACCATGGCCAGACAAAGAGCGAAGAGAAGTCCTACTCGGTAATATG